>OY728165.1:1043313243-1048313243 GCA_963277665.1 Viscum album
ATATGGTTCACTTATAACTTTATATTACCCGTTCTTTTGTAAATTCCATGTTAAAGCAGCATTTTGGGTAAAATCGTTACATTTATCGTACGTGTTTCGACTTGTTTTTCTTGATATTATCTCTTATATAATGATTTACATAATTCCAAAATGTAAAACATGATTTATATATAATGTATATTCAGAGTATACATATATATATGATAGATCGATAAATGGAATGAAATACACCGTTCATGGAGATGGTAGGTCGTACGTACGCATGGGCGCTGTTTTTGTTTACTTATTGAATTGAATGGAATTGAGTAAATGACATACATATATATATATATAAATAAATCCAGTATCATTATTATGTAATATATTTCATTATTATTCATTATATATACTTTATAATCAATCATGAATGGTTAACATGGAAAATGAATCTCATCGCGTCGTGGAGACGGTAGTCCGTACGTACGCACGAGCGATGATATCATTCCCATGATCGTGGAATTGTATTGAAGTGTGAGTATAATATTTAAGAATCAATATAAATTTACAATAATCATATATAGTTATTTATTTACACCCTTATACCCATCCATGTAAGGTGGTGGTCGAAAAAAGATTACACCACGACGTGGAGACGGTATTCCGTACGTACGCGCACGCGGTGATTTAGTTTCCCATAGGATGGATAGAAGGTGAAATAAGGTTGTTTAATATTTATAATAACATATCAGTATATAATTAATACTAATATTATTACTTTATAATGATACAACTAAAGAAGAATAAGTATAAGGAGGAAACTTGAGAGAATTGGAAGAAGAGATTACCTCTTCTTCGACGCACCTCCTTTAAGCCTTCTCTTAAGGAAGTAGAGTTGGTCTTTTTGAGAAGACCAGAACCTCCAGAATGTTTATAGAGAATTTTAGAAGCGAAATGGGCAGGGGTTGTCCGAGATTCAAGGCTCAAAAGGGTGTGAAGAGAAGAGGGAAGGGGTTCCCTTTTTATAAGGGAGGAGAGGGGCACCTTTGGAAATCCTAAAAATATTAATTTATAATAAATCTTACCCCACTTAAAAACCACAAAAAATTACTCATATTATAATAATAGACGATATATGGTTGTAATATCATCAAATAATAAAATCTAGACATATAGGGTATTTATTTTAAACATTATCAACTTGGATTATCCTTATTTAATCTATTAAATTTTATTTGTGGTAATAAGAATCTAAATTTTAAATTGTTATAAATAATTACTTATGTGCTGTGAATTATCCATAATTAGATAATTTATGACATTGTAGACTATATAAATTTCAATTTATAATTTTTAAATATTTTTTGGATTTTTAAACAATTTAATAATATGTTATTTTTATAAAATAACAATAGTGTCAATTTTGACACTATTCATTTATTTGAATCTAAATAAATTCTACACGGAGGATATATTTGAAATAAAATATTTAATAGGTTCCTAACATGTCATAGTAATCTAGAAAATTATTTTAGAACATTAAATAGTTCATATAATATTTATTTTAATATTTTTAAAACTATTTATTTGATATTTCTCTTAATAAAATAATTACGACAACATTTTGGTATAATTATTAAATATAATTATTTGTGGTATAAAAATTAAAAATAAAACACTAGGATGAATATAACTCTTATATATTTCATAATAATACATTTAGTAGGATTTATCTTCTAAAAGACCAAAATTTTAAAATGTTATATTTATTAAATTATGAAGGTGACAACTTTGACATCATATAAAATAAAATAAAATAAGTGTCATAATCACTTTTATAAGACTCCAAACGGTCATATATTAGGTAATTGGATGATTATGGTGTACATATACACTACCAATAAGTTTTTCTCAGGTTTGGGAGCCCTTTAATATGTATTAATATTTCAATAAAAACAATATTATTGATTTTTTTACTAAATAAATAATTTCTGCATCATTAATGTATAAGCTAATAAGGTAATTAAATAACTCTTAAAAATTACAAATAAATTACCATGATAAATATAAACATTTTATATTTAAAATGATTATTTATAACCGAATTTATATTCTACATAAACTTATATTATAAATACTTTAATTATTAAAGATTGATTGAGACATATTTCACTTTCCTTTAAATAAAATAAACTAAAGGTCTTAATCACCTCCACGTGGGTTCTAATTGATTCCATTTCGACCCAAATATGACTTAGGAACGAAATATAATAATCTAATTGTATTAAGACAAGTTTTAGGGTAATTTTATAATATTATATTTACCCTTAATTACCCGATTTACCTTTTACTATGGTAAATAAAATTTACCGTAGTTACTATTCATAATGCCCAAAAATAAAAAGTAGTATATTAATATAATTTGGACCCAATGATTCAAAATATGGAATCCATTTTTCCAAATTCAATACACAGAAGTTGCAGAAATTAAATTAAAATTAATTCCATTGTTGAAAGAAAATGGGTTTTTGTTTAAAACATTACAAGATTGAATTGATTTAACCTACGAATTCAATGTAAAATCAATGATAATGACATAAATTATATTAAATGGTAAAAATATATTCTATTTATACTTTAAAACCATTAAATATTATAATTTAACCACATAAATTATTACAATGAAAAAAAGTTGTTTTTAATTAAAATATAGTGTGTTTTTACTATTCATTAAAATATGAAAGTTATCAGAATAATATGAAAATTTTATCCAAAGTAAATTTTTATATACTGATTCCAAAGTATAATTTTATTTTGTGAAATTTAACTTATAAACATGTCAAAAACTATATTTAAAGTGGGTGCACCCTCAAAAGGTGGCAAAACTGCATTTTTTGAAAAACACTTATTTTACCCAAAAAAATTATTTTGTTCTTATACCATGTTCTAGAAAATGTGTATGATGAATAATAATGTTATAAAATTAAAAATTTAGTTAATAATATTCATAATGGATAGTTCATAATAATATTATAATAATATATCATTTTTTAGTAAAACCCGGTATTGCGTACAACACACGCTATCGAGGAAGGTCACGATTACATGTAATGTAAGCCAAGTCAGGGTTACGTGTAGTGCACGAATCCCTTTTTGGTGCGTATAAAAAAATCCAATCATATTTCATTAATACATTGATTATATATATATATATATACTCAATGTTGTTTAGAATAACTACTATCAAACAAACTTGAAATTGTGAGTTACACGATCCAAGAGTAGTGTTGTATATACTGCAAGCTAATACGGTGTTTCCTATAACGCAAGATAATCTTGGGGTATCATACAACACAATACATCAAATAAATTAAAAAGAATACTTCTCATAAAATCTCGGGGTGTTACATACTCGATGTGAAAGGGTAGATTGTATGTTTTCTTTCTCACATAAAGGTAAAATAAAATTACTTAAGTCTATGTAAATTTTTTCTAAACTTTATTTAAGTCTAAATGAATACTTGTGTATGGGTATCCCACAAGATCTAAAGCTCATATAAAGGTAATAAAAATCTCAGGTAAGGGACAACCACTTTTTCTAAGGCTTGTGTAAAGGTAATAAAAAGTTAAAGAAACATATGAAAGGATAACAAAATTATACTACTTATATAAGGGTAGAATTGAATTTATAAAATTTTTATAAGGGTACATTAATGTTTATGTAAAAGTAACAAAAAGGTTTAGAAAACAAACATAATGGTAGAAAAAAAGTCAAATTCATGCATAAGGGTATAATAAAACTTCTATAAAGGTAAAAACAATATTGTGTAAGGGTACTTAAAATGTTTCCTAAAGGTAGATAACAAGATAAAAATGATACGTAAGGTTATGTAAAATAATTAGATAATTAATTTTTCACCCCATTTAAAATTTTTTTATAAAAAAATAAAAAGAATAAAAATAAATGAATAATAGTAAAATTCAACAAAATATTTACCAAATAAATGTGTGGAGTAGTAATTAATAAATACAAAAACTATAAACCATGTTTTAAAACTAACAATTTTCCATTCAAACACTAATAATATACAATTTTTTATAAATTCAAAAACTAGAAATTTATTTAAATTCAAAAAATTATCCCCCATTTTGAGTTTTACCAAAATTAAAAAATATTATTAAGTAAAAAGTTATCTATTTTAAATAATCAAAAACCTATTAATCAAAATAGGAGATGTACATTTTTATACTGTTAAAAGAAGATCTCAAAAATTAGTAAGTAAGAGAAAACTCCCACTAAATTGTTACTTTTCTAACATATATATAAGAACATTAAAACACATATTTATCTTTCTCACATAAGATAAATCTTCATCAACCCTAGTTCAAATATTAATTCAAAAAAACTCACATAATTTAATGGTTTAGTAATGATATCCACAAGTTTATTTTTATATGGGAAAAATGATAGAATGATATCCCCATTAGTAATATTATATATTAAAAAATATAATCTAAAATAACTATGTTTTTTATAGAATGATATAATTGATTTTTAGACATTTAAATAGGTGACGTATTATTAAAATATAATGAAAATTTTCTAAATAATCACTGAAATCAGATATATTTTATTTTATCCAAATAATTTGAGCACAAAAATTAGACTAAAAAATGTCCTCAACCACATCTATGGACAATAAAACTCTTTTTTTAAATCTATGATATTGAAAATTTACCAATTAAGTGACACATACCTGATGTTCTTTTGTTATCAAGTCTGCAACCTCCAAAATCAGATTCAGAATATGAGAAAAAATTAGAACTATAAAAATTGGATTAAAATAAACAAGAGTTAATAATTCCATTAACATATCTGATTTTATTTTAACTACCTTTAAATGAATTTATTTTTCATTATATTGACATCTTACACACATGAAGACTGAAAACATAATGTATGTCCCTGACGTAGTCAAATAAATTATTCATTATATCCTTATTCTATGCATTTTATCGTTCAAATATTTTGTATATTCATCCACATACAGTTTATAATTTGTTCTCATTAAGTTTATTATAGTTTTACATGAATCAAGTTTGATTTTTTTAACCAAATATTTATTCTATTTTAATTGGTTTAGAAATATTCCATCTTTTCTTTGTGAAATTTGAAAACCAAGGAAATTTTTTAATTCAACCATTAATCTCATATAAAATTCATTTTTAATTAATTTTAAAAATTAAATACAAAAAATATCATTTTTCGCTACATATAAAATATCATCAATATATATTTTTACAATTAAAATATCATTATAAACATTATTTATTAGTAAAATTGGTTCAACCATTTCATTTTTAATATAAATTTTAACAAAAATATAGTTATTTTATCATTTCAATGTTTTGGAGATTTATTTAGACCATACATAAATTTAGATTGTTTGAAAACATGATTTGGAAATTCTTCATTTTCAAAACTAGGTGGTTGATTATAAAAACCTCTTTAAAAATTACACCATTTAAAAATTCACTTTTTATATTCATTTGAAACAATTTTAAATTTTTATATTAAGAAAAATCTCGTAAAATCTTAAAGGAATTTATTTTATATGCTAGTGCAAATGAATCTTCAAAATCAACAAATTCTTCCTGTAAATATCCTTGGGAAACTAGTGTATCCTTATTTCTTACTATATTACTATACACATCCATTTTATTTCAAAAAATCCATTTAGTTTAATGGATTATTTTTCTTTAGGAAACCAAAAAAAATTATATAAATTATTTTATTTAAATAGATTATGTTTATCTCATATATTATTAACCAAATTTTAATCATTCAATGATTATTTAATATTAACAGGCACAAAATCAGAAAAAATGTAGAATTGGTAGAAAAATTCAAAACCATTTTTCTAGTTCTAATTTCAAGATTAAATATTTTCAATTATATTTTATAAATATTAATGTCTATGAGTTTTCTAATTCATAGTATTTAATTGAGAAAAGATTTTATCCCCCTTAACTGATGAATTATTATTTTTATATTTATCTTCACCAAAATTTAACCTTTTAAATTCTTCACCAGGATTATTATAATATTTATTATATTTTACATTATTTCCAATCAAATTGATCTTCACATATTCTTCTATTTATATGGTTATCTTATTATATACTCTATAAGATTTACTATTATTTGAATATTCTAAAAAAATACCTTCATCAATTTTAACATCAAACTTTTCCAAATTTCCTTTAGTATTTAAAATATAAACTCTACGACTAAAAACATTAATGTAACAAATAATGGGGTTCCTTTATTTAATTCATTCACAAGAAGTTTTTTTATCATGGTTCTAATGGAAACTCTATTTAAGTTATATCAAGCCATATTAATTATCCCAAAAAACATGATGGAAAATTGAATTCATTTAGCATAGTAATTTTCATTATTTGAATAGTTATATTTTACCTCTCTAAAACACAATTTTTATGAAGTTTTATCACCCCTAGTTTCAAGTAAGTAATAATTAATTTATTATTTTCAAGTATATAATGTTTTTCAGTGATGTTTTGGAGGGTTTGGAAGACTTTTGGAAATTTTTTGGTGATTTTATAAAGGTGCACGGTTGGTGCACGATTAGTCTAAACCATGAAACTCTTATCGAGAACTATGAAAAGTGAGGCATGGACTAAGGGGAAGGCACATGGTTAGGCAAACAGTGTTTACAAACTGTACGGATTCCTAGTAGAAACAATGAAAAGTGGAACAAAGAGATTTTTCACATTTGGAACATAGTTTGTCTAACCATATAGGACAACCATGTGAGGTCCTATTTTAGGTAGAGGCTAGTGCACAATTAGCACATGATTTACCTAACCATGCAACTAACCATGAAAAGTTTTAAAACAAGATCCAAAGAAGTGGTTCTAGGTGAGAATTAGCCTTTAAACTATATTTTTTTCTCCATTTCATACCTAAATAAATATTTCTCTTTCCCAAATGATAATAAGATTTCCCTATAGATCTAGATCCAATCCAAAGAAGTTTCTTGGTGAGTTGAAGTTGTATTATCATAGTAAGTCTTTGTTTATGGTAGTTTTTGGTGTGTTTTCATAGATCTACTTCTCTCTCCCACTCTCTTGGTTTCTTATATCTAGTCCACTCTAGATATATCTTAGGTGTTTTATGCTAATATTGGTTAGATTTGGCCTTTTGGATGTTAGGGGAAGATACCAAAGGCAGGTTTTTAGAGATTCAACCTGATTTTGTGGGTGTTTTAGTGGAATTCCTCATTTTCACCATAAATCCTGAGGTAGGTGGATTCAATCTTGACTACTCTAATTTTAAATCGAAATATTGATCTCAATTTTTTTTGTTAAATTTATTATAATTTTTTCGTAATGATTTATAGAAACCTTATTTGGTGACAATTTTTCGTATTGTGTGAAATTGGGTGTTTTGGAAAAAATGAATCTGGTAAAATGGTGATTTTAAAATGGTTATTTTGTTTTTATGAATGTAAAAGTGTTTTCAATAAAACTATTGGTTTTTTAGAATGTTTTTTTGGAAAACGGTTTTCAATAAAGGGTGGGTTTTATTGAAATTGTTTGTTATTATGCTTTTAAATAAAAGTGCATTTTTATTGAAATAATGGAATTGGATTGGAAAAAGGTTGTATTTTCATGTGCTTGGATTAAATGGTTAGGCATGGATGGAATGAGATGGATAATGGTCGTGATGTACCACAATCAAAGTGACATGGTATGTATGTGATGTTACACCATAAATAGTAACACCAAGAATGTGTGGTTGTGTGTATGGGCATGTGTGAATGTGTGATATGGAATCAGTAAATACAATTAGATTTATGAAATGGTTGGAATCACTTATTTGGTTTCTTTCCTTAGAAATTGGTTTTGATTTGAGAAAACTATTTTACTAAGTCACTTATTTTATATTGGTATATAAACTATTTTCAATTGGTTTATATAAATTTTCTAACATGTTATATCCTAGTGTAGTGAGAAGGGAATTCCTTTGGGGAAAGCCTACTAAGTTTTGTTACTCAACCCTACTATGTCACTTTGGTGCTTTTTCATATATCATTTATGAGGACAAAAGAAAAGTTAAATTATCACACCTCTTTATTGGTGCATAATAATACTTGGGATATATTTTGGAGTGGAGCATGGAGCATGGTTAGAGTTTGGAGTTTTTCTTAGGAGTTTGGGTTTTGTTGGTTTTGTCTTCCACTGTGTACTTTGATATTTTAGTCTTTTCTATAGTACTATTTTGTATTTTGGTATTTATCTCTAATGAATTTCTTTGAGTAATTTTACATGATTATCATGCATCATTTAGTAGTTACTTGGTTTTGGAAATTTCTAGTTTAGTTGTTTTATTTTTAGAGGGAAAATCACCCCTCTCACTTCATGAAGCTCTTTTCATTTATTGACAAACATTGACATCTTGGGTATATCGCTTAAGTTCTAGTAATTTCCTTTTGACTTCTCCAGAAAATGAGTAGGGGCATAATTTTACAAGTGGTTCCAGTCTTAGTCCTTCTAAATATCCTTCTGGAACAAGTGGTATTAAATTGTTCGATCCTTGAGTGGTATTCATTTCTCTTAGTCTTGGAGTTGAAATTCATTCTAGTTTATTCCTTGAGTTAAGATGATATAAAGGAGTAGGATTGTCAGGACTTGAAATATATATCATAAAAGTCACATATAACCTTTTTACGATGAACATCAAGTTACCAGGGATTTGGGTACATAAATTTTTTAGAGACACTTATAGGATTTTAAATCCGATTTTTCATGGGCTTATCCAATGAGACAAGCATGACATGCATTGTAGAAATTAATTTCCACCAAGTGTTCATATTTACTTTTGAGTAATGATATATGATTTGGTAAAAAAACTGTTGATTTATGAAAATTGTTAATGTTTTTTTAAATGTGAGATTTTTAAAAGGCATAAAATGGTTATTTTGAAAATGATTTGATTTTTAAAAGTATGGTGAAATTTTAAAAAATGGTTGAACATAGAAAATATTGATTTTTGGAAAGAAATTTTGTGATAATATGATGTGGTAGAATTTTAAATTTTTATGAATTCAATATATAGAGAATGAGATTATATATTTTGTTGAATGTATAGAAAATGTCACCCGATAGGCATCGTAGAAACAAACTAGAAGAAGCTGATCAGAGTTTGGTTCCACCTGATCCATAGGTGAACCAATAGCTAGTTCAAAGTATTATCCAATATTTACAAGATGTGGATGGAGGGAACATTATGGATGAACCAATACAAGTGGATTATTTCCTCAAGTTCCAGAAGTAGAATCCACCCATCTTTCGAGGTGATTTAGAGGTAGAGAAAGAAGAGGTGTGGATCAATAGGATGAATCAAATATTTTATTTCCTTGGCACACAAGTAGAGATAAAATTCAAGTTGGTGACAAATATTCTAGAGAATATTTCACGCCAACAGTGAGATTTAGTAGTTCAAGATATACTAGAACAAGGTCTCGAATGGGAGGATTTTGAAGAATTGTTCAATAAAAATTTTATCCTAAAATGTTTAGAATTAAAATAATGATAGAATTATTTATCTTGAAGTAAGAAAATATTTCCATCATGGAATATGTGTCTAAATTTATGAATTTAGTCCTATTTTTACCCAATGATTCTACTAGTACATCTTTAAAGGAACACATCTTTGAATTAGGGATAAGGTAGAAGATTTTCTCAAAGAATGTAATTAACTTTTTAATGGATTATATAGATATGGTAAATAGAGATATTGTTGAAGAAAGGGACATCTCAAGAGCTATAAGTAGAGGAAGTATGTTGATACCTAAGGGAAATAGTGGGAACTCTAATTCTAGGAATATGTATAATCATAAAATGTATTTCCAAGGTTGTATCATGACTCAGAATTAGAAATTTGGATCAGTGAATCTTCCCCCAAGACCGAAGAGAAATCTAGGATGTTTCCAATGTGGTTCTCTTAGTCACATGAAGAAAGAGTGTATATTACAACCTAGGTTATGACAAAATTGTAATCAAATGGGGAATGTTCAATGCTATTTTCATATTTCACTATGTCCATGTATTCAGGACACTTCTCAGGTGTCACAGGCATTGTATGCTTCAACATGACGAGAAATGAATAATCTATATCATCAGCATAACATAGCTAACCATGGTTATTCTAGAAATAACATGACTCTTTAGAAAGGTAAATCTAAATATAGAAATAGGGAACATAGTGTAGTGAGTAAGAAATTATTTGAAGTTGAGAAGGTTATTGTGGATAATCAGTCTGGTCCATAAATGGTGATAAGTATGATTCAATTGAATTATACCCTTATGAAATATTTGTTTGATATGGGTTCTTCCCATTTATTTAATGTTCCTAATGCTACTGATTTTCTAGCTATAAAAGTTGATATGATGCCTTAGGTGTTAAAATGAAAAACTACTCTTGGTCAAACAGTATTTTAAGCCTTTATGTGTAGATTATGTTCCATAAATATTGATTGAGTTGAGTTGATATGTGAATTTTTTTTCTTGAGATGGATGTCTATATTATAATCCTGAGTATCGATTTTTTGACAACGTTCAAGGCCTACATCGACTATCATACCAGAAAGGTCATTTTTACCACTGAAGATGGTGTCAAACATATCTTTCAAGGAGACATGAATGTAAAGACCAGTTCAATGGGATTTTTGGCACAAAAAATTGGAATGATCTCATACTAACTGAAAGCTTTGGCTTGGGAATCGATGGTAGAGATTGAGAACAATAGTTTTTAATAAGTTTTGGATCATTTTCCTAATATTTTTCTTGAAAATTTCTTACAGTTGCCACTAGTAAAGGAAATAGAGTTTATAATTGATCAAATCTCAGGGACTGATCCAATTTACCTTCTATATTGTAGGATAGAACCAATATAATTAAAGGAACTAAAAATGTAGTTGAAAGAGATAGAAATAAAAGGGTTCATTCATCCCACCACGTCTCTGTGGGAAACACCAGTCTTGTATGTCAAAAGGGAGGATGAAAGTCTTGAGTTGTGTGTGAATTATCATAAGCCTAACCAAGTTATGATAATGAATTAGTATACACTTTCATACATTTATGATCTTTTTGATCAATTTAGGGGAACTCATTGGTTATCAAAAATTGACTTTCAATTTTGATATCACTAATTACAGGTTTGAAAGGAGGATATTCCGAAGAAAAATTTAATTAGTAGATATAACCATTATAAATATATGGAAATTCCTTTCAGTATTACGAATTCACCCACAATATTTATGGAATTAATGAATTAGATATTTTAGAGATATATGTATTTTGTTTAGTTGTGTTTGTGGATCACATATTGGCGTATTTAAGGAAAAGGGATGAGCCAGAGTAACACTTGGAGATAGCATTGGTAATATTGAGGGATCATCACTTGTATTCCAAACTATGAAATTTTTATTTTTTTTGGATATAAGAGTTATGTTTCCTTTTCCTTGTAATCTAAAAAATAATTATTTCTATGGATCTAGAGAAGATAGAGGGTGTTATCTCTTGGAAACCTCCAAACAATGTATTTGAGATAAAGAGTATCCTTGGTCTAATTGATTATTATCGATGATTTGATAGTGATTTTTCATTACAAACTTTTCCTATGATAGATTTGACAAGGAATAATGTTATATTACAAATGGATAAGGAATGTATTTTAATGCGCATAAAGTATACCTTACATTAGCACCAATATTGATTTCTTCTAGAATTAGGATAAGGTTACATAGTATAATAAGATGCTTTAGGATTAGGGTTGGGAAGTTTTATCATGCAAGGAGATCATGTTGTTGAATATGTCTCAATAAAATTATTTTTTTATAAGAATAACTACCCAACACAAGATTTGAAGTTAGCTTATGTAGTCCATAATTTGAAGACTTGGCATAATTACCTCTTTTGTGAGAAATTTATAGTGTTTATATACCTTAATATCTTGAAACATATTTTCTCACAAATGGATTTGAACCTAAGACATAGAATATGGATGTAGAATCTCCAAATGTTTGACTTTGACTTGATTTATACAATGGGTAAAGGCAATAAGGTGGTATATGCATTAATCATAAATTCATATGCCCAGTTGGAAAAAGAGGCTTTAGATGAGTGGTAGTTGATGTCAGTCCTAGATGACGTGCACTTATATTTTGAATAACAAGGGAGTACAATGGTTTTATTTCTAGTTTCAATGATTTATGATTTTGTGAAGATGGTTAATGATGCACAAATATCTTATTCAGAATACATTGCTATGAGGTTGAGACTCAATGGTGGGGAGACCATTGAGGGATGTAGATTATATGGGAGTTCAGTGTTATGGTTCACAAATCATATGGTTGTACCTATTTCTTATCAGGAATAAATTCTTCATTTTTACCACCATTATATATGGGTTGTTCATCCTAGAATACAAAAATATGTATAAGGCATTGAAAGGACCGTTTTGGTGGGCTAGTATGAAAATAAAGGCGACTAAGTTTGTTTCAAGATTCTTAACTTGTCAACTAGTTAAGGAAAAGCATCAACAACCATAAGGTATGCTGTAGTCTTTAACTATTCCAGTTTGGAAATGGGAGTACATAGACATGGAGTTTATGACATGTCCCCCAAGAATGGTTTAGAAACACGATTCCATATGGGTGATAGTGGATTGACTCATAATGTTTTCCCATTTCATCCCAATCAAGAATATCATATGGTTGAAGGCTTGTCAAAAATCTATATCTAATAAGTGGTAAAGAGGCATGCAATACCAATTTCAATAGTCTTAGATAGATATACAAGGTTTATATCCTGTTTATGGAAATCCATACCAAAATCTCTTGGAACTTAGTTTACTATGAGTATGGCATATCATCCTCGGACATATGTACAATCTAAAATGACCAAAAAAAGTTGTAAGATATGCTATAGTCTTGTGCAATGATTTTGGTGTCTCATAGTAAGAGTATGTACCATTAGTAGAGTTCTTATATAATATTAGTTACAAGGTCTCGATATGTATGGATCATTTTGAAGCATTTTATGGTCATCCTTGTCATTGTACACTTTGTTGGGTGGAAATAGGTGATACTTCACTGGTTAGTCTGAACCTTGTCCAAGAGACAATAGATAAGATTCCAATGATCATAAAATATATGGAGATGACATAGTGTTATCATAAATCATATTCATATCATTGTTAATGGATGTTTTCCTTCTAATTGAGTGATCATGTGTTCTTGAGGATCTCTCCAATGATTGGACATCATCATTTTGGGAAGCAGGGAAAGTTATCTCCTTGATACATAATCCCTTTTGAGATACTAAAATGAGTTGGTGAGGTGGAATATCAGTTGGAATTACTACCATACTTCAATGATGTGCATGATGTGTTTCATTTATCTTAGTTGAAAAGTATCATCCTGATCCTTACCATGTGATTATATGGGATCACAATGACCTTGAGATAGATGCTTCATTGGTGCACGTGCTAGTACAAATTTTTCTTAGGTAAGAGAAAGTCTTATATAGAAAAAGTATCAGTTTAGTGAAGGTTTTATCGAAACATGGTCATATTTAGGAAGATACTTGGGAATGTGAGAAAGAAATGAAATATAAATGACTAAAACTCTTTTAGAGAAATGATGATTTTATACTTTTGGGGGACAGAAAGGCCAATGGTAGGGAGAATTTATCACCCCTGGTTTCAAGTAAGTAACCATTTATTTATAATTTTTAATTATATAATGTTTTGGGTTATGTTTAGGAGGGTTTGGAAGACATTTTTAATGTTTGGGGTCATTTATAAAGGTGAATGAATGGTTCATGGTTAGTGGAAACCCTACAACTCCAACAGGAAAATGTGAAAATGGGACAGAGTCTAAGGGGAAGGTGCACATGCAGGTGCTTGGTTTGTCCAAACTATGTGGCCACCTAGGAGAAACTATGAAATGTGGGACAATGGGATTTTTTATGGTTGGTGCATGTTTTTTCTAACCGTTAAAGGTCCCCTTTGAGACAAAGGATGGTGCATAATTAGTGCAATGTTTACCTATCCGTGTGACTAACTATAAAAAGTTAAAATATAAGATCCATAAAAGTGAATCTAGCTTGGGATTACCCTTTAACCCCTATTTTTTCTCCATTTCATATCTAACTCAATATTTATCCCTCCAAATGGCTAAGGAAGCTTTTCCCATCAATCCAAATCCAATATTAATGGTTTTCTTGGTGTTTTGAAGCTAGATTCCTATGGTATGTCTTCATTTATATTAGTTTTTGGTGGTTTTTCTTAGTTCTACTTATGTATCTCTCTCTTTCAGTTTCTTAGATATAGGCTACTATAGATAGATATAAGGTGTTTTACTCCAATCATGGTTAAATTTTTCCTTTTTTATGTTATGGTAAGAGATATAATATGGGATTTTGGAGATTAAACACATTTTGGGGGGAATTTTAGTGTCGTTCTTCATTTTCTCCATAAATACCAAGGTTCATCGATTCAATCTTGACTCCTTTATTTCAAACATGATGGTTTTATTTCAAATATGTTATTTTGTGTTAAATTAATTTTGAATTTTATGTGAAATGATTGATGGAAACCTTCATTGGTTATGGTTTGTGGTATTATGTGAAATTGGGTGTTTTCGACAAAGTTTTATTTGGTAACATAATTTTAAAATTGTTATTTGGTTTTTATTCATGGAAAAGTGTTTTCAATAAAAGGTTGGTTTTATTGTAATGGTTTGTTGGAAAATGGTTTTCAATAAATGGTGGGTTTTATTAAAATGGTTTTTTATTATGGGTTTCAATAAAAAATTGATTTTATTGAAATTATTGATTTTTTTTTAAAAAATTATATTGGAATGTGGATGGATTAAATGGTTATGCAAGGATGGAATGAGATGTATAATTTTATTTTAGTAAAACCATAAAAGGTATGAGGTATGGATATGAAGTTCCACTATCAATGGTAACACCAAGCTTGTGTGGTTGTGTGTATGGGTGTGTGCAACTATGTGATATGGAATGGGTAATTCCGGTTAGATTCATGAAAAGGTTGGAATGAATTTTTTTGGTTTCTTTACTTAGAACATGGTATTGCTTTGAGAAAAGGGATTTACCACGGAACTTGTTTTATATTTTAATATAAAATATTTTTAATTGGTATATATAAATGTTCTAACACGTTCTATCCTAGTGGCGTGAGTAGGGAAGTCATTTGGGGAAAGCCTACTAAGTTTCATTACTCACACCTTGTTTGGAACATTGATGCATTTGATGCATTTGAATATATAATTTATTTGGACATAAGAAAATGTAATTTATTAAACTTATATATGTATTTATAGTGATACTTGGGATGTATTTTGGAGTATATCATGGAGCATGGTTGGATCTTGGTGTTTTGTTTTGGAGTCTTTGGTTTTTTTTTGGTTTTTTCTTCCACTTTGTTTATTAATATTATATTCTTTCACTGTGGTACTCTTTTGTAGTTTAATATTGATCTATATGAAATTTACTTGAGTTTTTATATGATTATCATGTGTTTTTTAGTAGTTACTTGGTTATGGAAATGTTTGGTTTGGTTGTATTATTTTCAAAGGGAAAATCATCCCCCATCAATTCATGAAGCCCTTGGAATTTGTTTCCAAACTTGGGAATATTGGGGATGTTTCTTAAGGCCATGAAATTTCCATCCTCCCTCTCAATCCAATGAGGAGGGGATGAATGTGATAGTAATTCTAGGGAACAAATTATGGAAGTACCTATTATCTTAAAAAAATATATTTAAATCCAAGTTAAAAAATCATATCCTTTATCCATTCTAATTTAAGTAATTAAATGAGCTTATTTATCTTGAATATATTTACAAAAAGTATAAAACATATATTGGGTTTCAATTTTAGGAGATAGAAAATTGGTCCAAGTGAATATATTAAAATAATTTATAATTGCAAACACGTATTTATTAATACCTAAATTAGTAGTTCTCATGGGTCAAAATATATCAAGATGAATTAAATCTGAAATTATTTTTATATTAACATTTAACATATCTGAATATATCTTTGTGATGCTTTCCATTTAGATAAGAACCACCACATCATACTTACGAGCTTTGAATTTTGGAAGTTCTAAAACCCATCAATGTTTTTTTAATATGTACAGTTGTCAAAGTTGAAAATGTACCATCTTTATATGCCAAATAATATGTTTATTTTCTTTATAATTTAAAAAATTTAATTTTTAATGTGTTTGTTATGAAAAATATATAGATTATATATTTTATTTTATATTATAATAAAATATAAAAGTATTATCTTTATAAATAAGAAATTTATTATCTTTAAAATTTACACTCATTCCATCATTAAAAATCTATTAGATACTAATTAAATTTTATTTTGATCACTCAATATACAATAATTTTAAATTATAATATATTTTAATAATCATACTTCTCCAAAACCTCTCACATTGACTTTAGATTTATCACTAAAAGTTATATCTTCTCCATCACATGGATTAAAAGATAAAAATCTATAAATATCAATAGTTATGTGCCTAGACACCCACTATCCACATACCATATATATTTATATGTATTTAGACAATTTATTATAAAATAGATTAAGAGGATAATTATTTTGGTTACCAAGATATTTTGGGAGCAACTGAATTTGTGATAAAAATTTTAGGCACCCATGCTAGTTTACGAAATTTTTATATTGTAATTTTGAGTATATATTCTTATAAATAAAGGTATTTGTATTTACTAATTAATGGGTATTTTTTTTCACAATTCCCTTTTAAATTACATATAAATCATGTGACACATGATACACCCACTTTACTTCATTTAAAAAAAGTAGTTTTATATATATTAGCAATATGAATACTAAAATAAAATCCTAATTTACCTTTATTAGGTTTGTTCTTATCCATCATCGTATCAAAATTATATTTTAATTGAACAAACATAGTTATGTTTTTTTGTTAATCTTGTAAATTTCAATTTAATATTTTCATTCTCATTTTGAATAAATTCTAGGTCATTAAATTTTTTTCTATTTCAATATGATTCTATATTTCATAATATGTTATTTTTTTTGGTTTTATATACTTAAATTAATTTTAAATTTTAGATAAATAAATGAAAAGTAACTTAAATATTATTTCTTGATCTTCATTAGTTTTTGAAATGAAATCTATCAATATTTCATTCACATCTTTGAGTTTTATCAGTTCATAATCTGCATACATTCCTAAAAGTATAAACTTCCAGTTTTTTCATTTTATTCTTTAATATTCTTATTTTATCTTTTTAATTCTCTATATATTTTAGAAATTCTAAAAAAAACCTTTTGAAACCTTTCATTTTTTAGTTAATTCATTAAATTCTGGTTTAATATTAGCCTCATAACCTAAACTGGAATAAAGACTAGTGCTTAGATTAGTCATTTTTTATTTCCATCAAGCATATATTATTCAATTCTTATCCTATCTTATAATAAT
This sequence comes from Viscum album, assembly GCA_963277665.1. Taxonomy (NCBI): domain Eukaryota; kingdom Viridiplantae; phylum Streptophyta; class Magnoliopsida; order Santalales; family Viscaceae; genus Viscum; species Viscum album. Next base: position 1,043,330,824 of record OY728165.1, read on the forward strand.
CATTTATTGAGTTTGAATCCTTCGGGAAACTCTATACCACATGATATGCATTTTTTAACTCCTCACATTGCTTGTCTTTCCATTTTTGTTTTAATTTAGATAATTTGTTTTAATATAAACCCATTTTTTCTACTCTCATAGAATAATAATTTTGAAACATTGTGTTTAATGCTATTACATCTCTTAAATTACTTTTTTCATCCTTTTAATGATTTCTTTTGAGAAAATTCATTGAACCTCTATTTCTTTTCATGTACTTATAAACTCCTTTAGTAAAGCATATTATTTCATCTTTCTCACTTTACTAAAACCTAGATTCAATTGAATTTCCAAATAATTTTATATTAAATTTTAATTGTATACCTTTAATTTTTTATGTTCTTAAACATTATTGTTCTTAAAATTTAGATCATATTTAAGAAGTGATTCTATCGGTTCATCCATTAAATACTCAGTGAAATCCTAACTTTCTCCAATCATTAAATTCTTTAAGTTCCAATTTTTAGGAAAGAATAAAAGTATTCTTTTGAAAATAACTTCACTCTTCTTGGTTTCCCAAATTATATCCATAATATATACAATTTTAGTGAATCTATTATATACATCATTGCTTATTTATTAATTATTCATTCTGAATTCTTGAAACATAGCCCTGTAAATTCCTAACTTGGTTCTTCATAAATTATCCATTCCTTGAGGAGTGACTTTTAAATTTATATAGATTTAAAATTATGTTTAACATGATTAAATATGTCTATTAATATTTTCAATTAAATAAAAATACATGTAATTCATAACTTTTTAGTTTAGAATACATTTTGTAACATTATTTCTGGTTAGAGTTTATAAATCTACCTCACTTAATTTATATGGTTTTTAAATTTTAACCTAAATTTTAACACCTATATTTTTTATAAATACCTCAATTCGATCCTTACAGTAATAATTATAACTTCCATTAAAATTATGTGGTCTAATGAGTTTCAGTGACTCAAATTCCAAACATTTCATAAAACATTAGTGGATCCTTCCATCCACTATTAGTTCTAGGATAATGGTTAGTGAATAAATACAGTAAAACAACAATAATTAACCTGATCTTTAAAAGGAACCACCCTTTGATACCAATTTTTAGGTCCGAGTGAGATTTAAATATGGACTAGTGGAGGGGGTGAATAGTTATTTTTAAATATTTAAGAAACTTATAATTATCATATTTATAAATAGTGAAATGATGAAAATAAATGGTACAATGTAAAATTAAACAAAGAGAAAATGATATTTTTATAATTGTTAAAATCATTTGAGGTATTACATCTAATCTTAAATTTTTTCTACCTAATGAGAATATTGGTATTCACTAAGTAAATCACTTTTGATAGGAAGTGAAAAACCAATTACAAATTTACCTTTTACTCACCTGGTGGTATAACCCAACAGAATTTTATAGGAGACACAACCAATAAACAACTTGGATTTTTTTTGGGAATAATAACCTGACCAACCTTTTTAATATGAGGAGTAACCTAGGAAGATAAATTTTTGATGGGAAAATTTTAAACTGGCTCAAAAGGTACAAAAACAGTAATAAAATAAAATAATGAAAACTTGAATGAAATTAAGAATAATAGTAGACAAGATGATGTTGACTGTCAATGAATCTTAAGAAATTTGACCACTTTATTAATATATGACCAAATGATGAAGTTATTTATTGATCCCAAAAATGAAATAATTGTCATAGTAGGGATTCACCAATTCAAAATTCTCATATGAATTCCATATTTTTCTATATTTCTCTACTGAATAAAATGTTTTGAGTTTATTTAATTAATTCCCCCTTGGTCACATTCTGATGACTAATCCAACATCACTAACTCTAATATATTATTGAGCACATGAGAAATTATTGAGAACAAATCACATAATTCCACATTATAAATTAATAAATATTAAAAAATACCCATTTTCTTTTATTTGAAACACAACACTCGTTATAAATGAATTGTTGTGATCTTTTATTCTTGTAGTAAATATTAAAAGTTATCCAATATTACTATATCTTTCTGAAACCAGTTTTCTCACAACAATCATCCACGTGATTTAGTTTGCCCATATATAAATTTTTCTACAATTTAAAATTAAATACATGGTTCTAACCAAAATGCTTATATAGAATATTAAACTACATGATTTTGGCTACATGGGAAGTTTGATTATATGGATTTGGCTATATAGATTTGGACACATGAAGGAAATATATGCTACTATCCAGGTCCCACTTCCACTTCCATTGAGGCCCTACTTCCACTACTATTAGTATTGAAATATAGGAAAGATATTGGTGACATACCTTTCTAAGAATAAAGTAGAGGATCCCCTACCTCTATTTTTGAAGAATATTATAAGCATGTTATCACTATAGGAATATATTAACACTATAATAATATGATACCATTAGAATAAGATACTCCATTAATAATATAGGAGTTTATATCATTAAAACAATGTAGTTTCTCTACCGTTTCAAGATTACTACTATTACTAATGGAGGGTGCTACTATTGAAAGGGGAATCTTATACCTTGTGTAAGGGTAAAACATGTTTTTTATTGGATTTTTAAGGGTAGAACATATTTTATATAGGCATGTTAATGTTACTTCCATGTATGCATTAAGGTAATATCACCTTTCAAATTAATTCATAAAGGTAATATATAGAGTATGTAAGGGTAAATAACATTTTTATATGTTATATAAGGGTAAGAAAAAATAAACATAAAGGTAAGAGGAATTTTTTAGAAGATATTTAAATGAAATATTTAATTTATACATTCTACGTAAGGGTAAGTAAACAAAATTATGTATGAGTAAGAAGAGTTCATATACATTGTGAAAAGGTAAATAATTTTATAGGTAATGGTAGAATATATGATGATTAAAGGTAAATAAGTTTTTATTACTAGCTGTGTAAGGGTAACTTATAAGTTCCTCTACTCACATAAAGGTAAAATAAAATTCATTAATTTCACATAAAGTTACTTTGAACCTCATGTAATGGTAGTTTTAGTTTTACAATACCTAAATAAGTGTAAATTAATATTTTAATAAGTGTAACCTGTGAGATCTAAAGCTTGAGTAAAGGTAATACAAATCACTCATAAGGGATAGCTACTATTTCTAAGTCTTGTGTAAAGGTAAGATGAAGTTTAAGAAACATATATAAGGGTAAATATAAAATTATAATACTTACATAATGGAAGAATATAACTTATAAACCCTATGTAAGGGTACATAAAATCTCATATAAATGTAAAAAATGGTATAAAAAACACATGTAAGGGTAGAATTTTTTTTTAAATACATGAATAAGGGTATAGTAAAACTTAAAAACAGGTAAAAATAATATTGAATAAGGGTACATGAAATATTGTGTAAAGGTGATGAATATGATACAAAGGATATTTAAGGGTAAATTAATTAATTTTAAAATTAAATTTTTCCAATATTTAAACAAAAATAATTAAAATAAAATGAAAATAATAATAAGAATAAATGAAGAATAATTAAATTCATCAATAAATTTACCAAATTAATGAGGGGAGTTGTAATTAATAAAGGAAAAATTATAAACCACATTTAACTAGTAATAATCTTCAGTTCAAACACTAACTAAAAAAATTATCATCAATAGTAGAATCAAAGCCTAGTTGAAGGAAGAAGAAATAGTTTCTCTTGTTTAGTGACAAGAGGAGAAGTCACCAAGAGATTGGCGCTGATATTTCATAGAATACCATACATCCTACAGAGGTTTTTTAATATACCAAAACTAAAATTACCTTTCTCGATGGAACCACCCATCATTATCTAATAAATAAAAACATCATTCCATGTTGAAATAATAAATAAGGGAGGAAATTCATCCAAATAAGAAGACTCACTGAAGAACATCTCCAAAACACTAAATCCTGAAGCACCAGTAAAGAATTATGAGATCAGTCCTTAGATCTATCAATAGAGAGACAAGATCAACATAAATTTGGTATAAAACAAGGATAATTTATCATTAACTCAATATTATAAGCGGTTTTCCATGTTTCATCCAAAATATTCTGAGAATGAAGAAAATGTTAAGGAATGGTGTTGATTTGATTAGTAGGGGATATGAATCAATTAATAACCTCATTTAGACCCCAAAAATTAATACTTATGCGTTTTATATAGGTTTATTTAATATATGAGAATGGAGGAGGGAGTTTTATACATTTCAAAGAAACTTGGATGTCGCTACAACCTACACCACAACTTGTGCATGAACATGGTTTCCTTGAACACGTAGATGAAATGTGTTTCACCTATGCCATGTTGAAAATCCATATGAAGTTTTACCCTCAAAATTCCTACAAAAATGGGTATGGTGAGGTCACTTAGGTGATGTATAATAGCAGGACCTTCTATAGACCATGGCTTAGACAAGACATTTTTCCCTTTACCATTTTCACTAAGGCACACACCTGGGACACCATGGATTACACCAGTTTATGGTGTTGCCTATTTTGGATAAATAACAAAAAAATTCCTTTTTAATCCTATAAAAGCTACTCTAAGCTATCAATAATTTACACAAGAATAGATCTACTTAAAAAATCAAATGAGAAAAAAGGAATAAGGATTTTTATATTTGAAAAAAAAGATATTGGGCAATAAAATATCCCCCTCTAAGGACTTGTTTACCTCAAGAATTATATCTAGACATCCCTATTTAATAACCCAGGTCACCGAGCTCAAACATATAATTCTCGATCCCATGTGTCATCATGGATATATCCATGTTGTGATAAGATCCTGATAAATAATAACATAACCCCTCATGATAATATCTCACCTCGGTCTATATTATATATTGGTCACTCCATGTATAATGAACCGGGGTCTAGATCAACATCCTAGCAATCAATGGCATGCGTGGTATCAGACATGTACCACTGAATAAAACACATCAATGTACCTTGGTAATGTGAAAGAAGACCCAGATGGTACACCACTTTCCAAACCTAATTGGTGATCAAGAAGGGTCAAATATAATATGGCATTAGATTCCCATCCTTTATGAAATGTTTATGGGATAATTGAGGATTCACTCCTAGAAAATACAATTAAATTATAAAAAATCCAAATATCTTCTCTAGTGATTGGCATACGATCTTTGCCTACTATGAACTATGAACAATCACTTCTGAATTAGCTATAATCCCTCAGTTGTATCCAGTAACATACTGGGGCCCATGATTGCAACCTCACCAGCCTCATTCCAAAAATGTGGTGAACAACATAGCGTCCATTATATATCCTTATATGGTTTTATATGAATCCAATATTCATAAAGGTTATTGTATGTGAACTCAACCAAGGCCACGAGATCATCCCATGCTCCACCGAAGTCTATAGTGTAAGCTTGAAATATATACTCCAAAACAAACCATTCACTCTGACTACCAATATTTATATGCTTTTAATTATAAAAACAATATCAATGAATAGGTACCAGTATCAACATCATAAAATGCACAAGAATCAATCAAAATTAATAACACCCATCAGTAAAGTTAAGACATTATCAAGAAATCTATTTCCCTAAATTATTATAATTTAATTATATTAAAGGAATTATATATGAATAAGTTTCTTAAATATTTAATTAAATAGATATTTATGTTTTACAGGAGTTTAAAGTGTGATCAAGTAAGTTGAAAATATATTTAAGGGTTATTTGTCTATATTTTCAACTCCTAGATACATTTCTATATATTTCATATCTTCATTTATTCTATATAGTGTATTAAATATCTTATTTCTTTCAATAATAATTATTATATCTTATTTCACGATATTTTAATGTTAATCATACTATGTTATTTTGATTCTTAATTTACCATTACCATAAGAAATTTTTTCATCTCAACTCCCTTCATTAAGTTAAAATTATTCTTCTTAAACCTCTTTATTACAAAATTAGTTTATTCTATACTAATATTTTATTTTATGCCACTTTATATTCCTCTCTAGTGTAAAATGATCTTTTAATTAAAATATGCTACCTTGATAAAATATCTTTCTCAAAAATTATATCACTAATTATAATAATTCTAATCCTATTTAATGATGGTTCCCATAATTTTATATATTTTAATTTTCAGAAAACGTTATCCTTTATAATTAGAAACCTAATCATATGTTATCTCATGTGATTTTATATTTCTGTTATCCTCTTTTCAAAATGAACTTTTATTACTCTTTTTACAATGTGGGTTTTCAAGAAATCTATTTTAAAATAATAAAATGGGTTTCTATCCTTCATTAATCAAATTTTTTATTTTCCACTCCACATTAATTTTTTGATAAGATTTATGTCTTTTGAAGGATCTATTATTGAATTTTCCTTATAAAATTAAATATTTTCCAATGTTTTGACTTAACATTTTCAAAAATGGCTTATGGGTATGATTTGTAACTTATTCTTTACGAAAACATTAAACATTTTTCAGAAAAATATGTTGATATTCCTCTTACATTTTCCTATTTATCTTAAAAATATTTATTTCCTTAGAAATTTCCTTTATGAATTACCCTTTAAATTACCATATACTATTTTTGGGTATTGAACTCATGGAAATTCATTACTACCATTTTCATACATTTTCATTGAATGTTTAGGATTTTTCTTCTTATTTATTTCCTATATGAACACTCTATATCTACTTTCATTAATTTAAGGGTGTTGAACTTGATTCCATACATTTATTGATTGTGAAAATTATTGAATTAACTATATAATATTTATATTTATGTTATAAATACCATAATCTCTATTATATTTTTTAGAGAGTATTTACCTAGAAAGTTACTAAAGGTGTGGAACTAATGATTTTGTTCAAATTTTAATGCATGAACATAATGAGTTTTTTCATAAAGGTGAGGGAATAATGAGTTTTCTCACAAGGATCATATAATTTTGATTTCGGTACCTTTATAAGTTTATTTTCTTTTTAGGATATCTTATATTCCTTGTTTATGCCTCTTTTATAAGGAATTCTATACTTTTATGTTATTCCACTTCTTATTACATGATTTGTGATCTATTATTTTATTGGTATAACTTTATTATGTATCCTAATTAAACCATATAATTATTTTATAATCACTTATGATCTTTTATTATTATCATTTATTTTTACTTTTACTATGAATCTAAGACCACCCCTTTCTTAGGTTTTTATTTCTCCAAGTTAGGAAAATAAGTAATAAGTATGATGTATACATAATATTATATTTTGTGTATATTTTTCTGAGACATCTAAGAATTTTTATGGATTAATTAGTTTCTTTTATAGTTAAAAAAATTCTATTTGTTGTAAAAATGGGGTTTTTTAGTTAGTGTTTTGTACTAATTCTCTGAAACTCTAAACCTAAAAGATCATGAAAATTTATTGTAATGAAATATTTTCTTTAAATAATATAATTATGAGATTATCATGTTCTTGGGTTATCATATATACAATTTTTATTCTAGCTACCATCCCATTAACTTTTAGAATTTGATTTGTAATGACACACCTGAATTATTTTCTAGATCAAAAAATAGTCTCAATGAGGTTGAGTCATGTCATAGTAGCTTTCTTTGGTCATGATGTTTCCAAATATAACATATTTTTTTACCCATTTAATACCAAAGTGGATAAAATATATAAAATACATATGAATACAATTGAAATATGAAGTTTACTCATCCTAATAGGTTAAAATTGATGATTTTGTTGAAATTATTACCATATTATTTAATTTATTAAACAAAATAACTCACAATGTGGTTAAATTTATATGGATAAATAAATGCAAGAAGTGTTTATATAAGCTAAAGGAAAGGCTAGGGAGGGAACCTATTTTGACCTTGTCAATAGGTAATGACATAACTATCATCTATATTAATGTATCAAGTAAATGAACTTAATGTGTCATAATATAGAATAATAATTTGGTAGTTTTTTCATCATGGTAGTTAAATAATACTTAAAAAATTTATCCAATTCTTGAGTTAGATTTGGTTGTATTAATATTTGAATCAAAGATATGATGACACTATAGTTGTGATAGAAGTGTGATATATACATATAATATAAAAGTTTGAAGTATATATTCACAAGAAGGAGATGAACACGAGATAAAAGAGTTTTCTGGATATTCATAGGGAATATGATTTATCTATATTATATCACCCAAAAAAACAAGTTTATTGAAACATTATGTAGTATGGATCATGGTTTTTCATCTATTGTAATAATGGAAAATAATATATTTATTAAAATATAATAAAAATGTACTAAGTATGTGTGAAGTAAAATTCAAGATGATAAATTTCCCATGTAATTTACCAATCATACTTTATAAAGAATATTATAATGCACAATAAGATGATATTGCCCTAATGAAGAAATTAAAAACAATAAAAATCAGTAAACTTCTTGAGTTCAATATTAATGACAATAAAGACCTTATATTTTGAAAGAGAATATTCATGTAATTGGTATTGAAGAAAATAAATGAAAATATAGATGAACTCATAGCTTGAATTTCTATATAAATTTTAGTAACAATAATATGTATATAGATCAATGGTTGTAAATCTAATGGGTTAACATTAATAAATCGATTACTAATTACACAAAAAGTTTCTTATTATATCAATATGTGATGGTTGGGATATAATTACTATAACATCCCATTACCATTTTATCAGGTACTCCCTTAAACTCATCATGGTTTTCCCATCCTTTGAGATTGAGAGGATATCTATAATTATGAAGTTAGAGATTTTTTGAACTTTCACTAATAACTATTCATTTATGCAGGCTATAGAAAGATTTCACGGCGTATAATTAGGTTACAGGCTATGTAACTATTGTTGGGTACAAGTTGTGAGAGGGATCACGCTGTGAAAGACTACACATCATGAATGGTGGTTTCACGTCATGACTTCTTTAAATCATGGGTTTTAATATGAGGTAATGGGTTTTTTGGCGTACTTATCCATTGTGTACATCCTGACATGAATTGGAGTTTCACACTATGAAATAGACCACATACAGTTTTAAAACATGCTCTTGGAAGTTTCACTCAGTCTTTCCTTCCCATAATCCTTCACTCTCAACCTATGGTCTCTTTTAAGAATTTTATAGAGACACATATCCTCCTAGATTGATCTATTCAGCATTGGATCTTCATTACAGCTGTGGTTTGCCTCTCCAGGTAAGTTGTCGCATGCTTCATCATTACCTTTGATCATGATATAACCATTGGGTGGAATGTTTAGATCCATTGGGTTAAGATGGTGTTTCTTCTTGGTTTCTTCTATATCTGTTGTGTAATCTCCCTATAGAGGCCTTTTCCTTTATCAGTCGTGGTGCGACGAACATTTTTTCTTGAGGTATGTAGTTTTCTACCTTTCTATAGACCTTTTTTTCTAAATTAGGTCAATCATAATATGTATGGATTAGATTCCAGGGCCTTCTTTGATGTTGTTGGGTTTTGTTGGTTGTGGATTCCATTTTTGGCATGTCTGAACCAAGTGTTGAGGTATGTGGTTCCATTTGAAGCCTATGATAATGGATATTGTTGTTTTTCATTACAAACTGATTCATAATGAAATATTGGAATGATTCTTTTTGTGTGTGTTGAAAAGAGTTTTTAGTGAAAACTGTTTTTCCTTAGTTATTGAAAAATATAATAGAAAAGGGGAATTTAAAAGCATTGAAATGAATTGTGAAAAAGAGAACCTGGGTTACCTTACGTACTTAGGTGGAAGATTTATCTTGGGGACATCTCCCATTATTTTTTGATTATCAAGGAGGTTTGTCTAGGGGATTTCCTTTATTTCCTAGACTCATTGTTCTAGGGGACTGATATTAATATTGTGTGTGTGTGGGGGGGGGGGGGGGTTACTCATGGGACATTCCTTTGATTCCTAAGCCATATTTTCTATGAAATTAGTTGTGAAATTTATTATTATGCTACGAGTAGTCTACAACATGGAAATGTAGTATTCCATGGTGTTGTGATACTTGTGATTTTGTTTTATATTACATGTCTTTATGAGTTATCCTTGATATGCATGTTTCTTCTTGTGAAAATGATATAGAAAATGTGCTTTGAAGTTGACATAATTTCTTTTGTTTAGAACTGTAGAAAAATTTAAAAATTTACCATTTTTTATATAAAACTACTTTACTACTTATCATTCTATGTTTTTACTTAAAATGATAATATGAGAATTTTTATATAGAGGATTTTTATGGAACACTTGGGTGGGATCCTATTGACCTTGTTAGCTCACACCCTGTGAAACTCTTCGGGGGTTCATAGACTTTTTTTTGTCTTTCATTGTAGGGAAAGAAAAGGCGTTGTAGTGATGTGAGGAGTTTGATGACAACTAGTTTGGTAGCTGCTGGTGAGATGGTGGGAGTTTCCCATTCCATCGTTTGGAGTAGCTATCTGTTTAGGGTCCTTTGTAGTTGGAATTGTCCTTTGGTGTTTTAGTTACTTTTTTATTTTCTATTTCTAATATTTTCTTATGGTTATGGAATATATATCTAATTCATATTATATTATTCTTTTTTGGTTAGTATATATATGCCTTGTGTTCGATCAGGTTGGGTGAAATCGTTCAATCTGTTGTGTTTTTTGATACCCGAGTGCTTATATCTAGACCGTGAGGAATAGGAACGACCTTTGGGTATGTAACAGAATGGGACAGGTGCTGGGTATGAGGGAGAACTGGGTCGGTTCATTATAATTTGGTATTAGAAGAGGTATGTCCTCAAGAGTCCTTATCTTGGGATGTATGTTAGACTGGAGGTAGGATAGTCTGGACTTGAGAGGTATGTTGTAATAAGTTCCAAACCAGCCCTTATCGTGGCGGGACTCAAGTTTTTGTGAAATGCTGGGACATGTGTATCCACTGTTGAGTTTTGTTTTGAATCTCAGTTTTTTCTTATGGGTTTTTTAATTTGAATTTAGATTTTTTCTGATACCTGATCGTTCTTATGTTTCTGTGTGCAACACTGTGCCTCCGAGATATCTTCCATGAGTTCCTTAGGAAGGTGTGGCTAGTGATCCTCATGGGAACCCACCTATAGATTAGAATCTCATTGAGACTAGTGTATGGGAAGCTCTTGCTATGGATTAGGATGTTCCATGAGTTCAGAATGTAGTGGTTGAGGTACTTCTAGGAGTTAGAGGAAAGAGAGATCGATCATATGAGTTCTTACACGAGAAGCCACAATATTTTAAAGGAACAACATAACCTCAAGAGAAAAAGGAATGGATGAATATGATCGATCAAATATTCAAATTTCTAAAGGCACCTGATAACATCAAGGTAAAGTTTTCAGTGTTCAGAATCAAAGGTTCTGGTAAGAGATTGTGGGATTCTATGGTCCAAGTAGACAGACACATTGTCTTGGATTGGAAGGGTTTCAAAACCATATTATTTCAGCTATTGTTCCCAAAGTTCATGATACTATACAATTATATGGAGTTCTTATATTTATAACAATTATATCATTCGGTGTCGGCATACACAAATCGATTTCTTGAGATTTTCTGTTTTTCTCTAGATATAGTAAAGAATGACCAGAAGAAGGAAAAGAAGTACATGTAGGGTTTCCGACCGGATATCGGAATATTGGTATTAATGTTAAAACTCTATACCTATGCGGATATAGTGGATAGATATATGATGAAGGAGATGAATATTGCAGGAAAGGCTGGATTTTCCACCTATTCCCTTCCATTGAGTGGCAGCTTCAATGATATACATGGGAACAAGAAGAAGTGGAAATATCTTCATAAGAATAGTGGAGGTGGGTCTCAGTAGTGAGCCTCATCTGTATTGTCTGTTGTAGCTAGAAATGTGCCTCTGACTTGCTATCAGTGTAGAAAATGTGGACACAAAAGACGTTACTATCCTATGACCACAAAGATGCGCAACATCTGTGGACGTGTTGGTCATTTACAATGTTCCTTTCAGGCTATAAATACCCCTCATGATAGATAGGGTTCATCGACTCCAAAGGCTACTATGGTGTATTCAAAAGATTCAAAGACTATAGGTCTCTAGACAATGCCTTAGGAGTGAAGAATTTTCACATAGTGGATGAGTGTCCAACAGAGTTTGATGGAGGTCCAACAAAAGTGAGAGGTACTATCCTTATTGTATATTCAGTAGTAATTTCTTTATTTGATACTAGTGCATCCAACTATTTTATATATGCATGTTTAGTAGATATTCTTAAACATACAAGGGAAATTATGTACTTTACAATGGATCATAAGAAACCTCTTGTCAAGTGGAATGATTAGGGGGTTCAGTGTCCCTGTTCATTAATGATAGTTGATACAGAGTTGGTCTGGGATTTTCTTGTTCTTGATTTGGATCAGTTTGATGTCATCACCAGAATGGATTATATTTTCACTGATCAAGTTGAGGTTTCTTGTTATCATCGACATGTTTCCTTTCTTGATGTTAATGGGATCTCTCATGTTTTTTAGGGGGAGTGGGTTCTGGGATCAGGTAGTGAAGGGCCTTCCTTCCCAGAGCTCAAGAGTTTTCTGTCTTCCATTGTGTTTGATCATGATAATGTAAATCCTATCATTAATTCTCCCTTTGTTTTTTAAATACTTTCCTATTGATTTCCTATATGACTTCTTCGATCTTCCAATAAAGAGATATGTAGAGTTTACAATTTATTTGGTGGAATATACACATATGATATCTATACCATCTTATCATATGCCACCAGTGGAGTTGAAAGATCTCAATATTCAGTTATAAATCTAGAATCGCTCTGATTTCTCAAGATTCACAGAGCACCCCTTTCTTTGAGAAATCAGAGCGATTCAATATTTTCTCTGAAAAAGTTCACTTTTAATGAAAAAGGGTTGAATTTTATTTATAGGAATGGAAGAATGTAGAACGCCTCTTCATCCTGTGTGATTTCCAGATCAATCAAAAATGTCTTTATGGCACATATACCTTTAAAAATATCCATGGATATTACACATTCATAATTCCCATCGTAATCTAAGATCCTTCCATCAAAAACATCAGGACACCACAAACCTCCAATTCTCGTAGTCACCGAGCTCCAATTATCCATCGTTCGTGATGATCGTCGTAATCGCAGAGCACACTATAATAATATTCATGTCTTTTCAAAAAACACCTCATGAATCCCATATCTATGAAACTCATGCCATTTCCATATTTCTATAAGTCCTTCAAGAAACCCCACTTTTCAGAATGCTCTCTATTCTCCAAATTTTGGACCCAAAAAATTCGGAGAACACTGGGAAATGAAATAACCTTAAAAAATTCCTATGGATTTAACTGTATGAAACCTTTCTTGAATTTTCCCTAATCATCCATTGTTCTTCAATGCGAGGACTGACAACAAACACAAACCATACTCTATTTACAACATAGAACAACCTTGGGTCCATCGTATGTTTCAGGCATGGTTTTAACTAGTGTTCAATTATCATCATCTCTCCTAGATTCTATTTTGCATATTCAATAGCTAGATGATGAGTTTTATAGGACTCTAGAAAGAATTTATGGTGGAGATACCATTTCAAGGTTGGTATCTTTCTTTATATGGTATGCTTTACTTAAGGGAAAGTATTTTCGTCCCAACATATGTGAATAATTTATTTTTGTTATATTATCATATATTTTCATGGGACGTTCATCCAGGCACTATAAAGATGCATTATGGAATGATGTGGTGATTTTGGTGTCTAGTAATGAAGTGTGACATCACAGACTTTGTGTCTCACTGTTACAACTACTAATGGATAAAGGCAGAGTACTTGAAACCTTCTAGTTTACTTCAAAATATTTCGATGCCGATCGGAAAATGGGATGAGGTATCCATGGTTTTTTGGATTGCCACATACTCCTTGAGGTAAGAATTATATATGGGTGGTGGTTGATAATTTGACAATGTCTACTCATTTCATTCAGATCAAAGACAACACTAAATTTGATGATCTGGGTAAGTTGTATTCACCAAATATTATGAGGTTACATAGGATTTATTATACTATTTACTTAGATATGGATCCTAGGTTTACCATGAATTTCTATAGTAGTCTTCAAGAGGCAATGTGAACTCATATCAAGTTGAGTAAAACTTACCTTCCGCAGACAGATGATCAAACATAGTGTGTGATTCATATCCTGGAGGATATTATCCGCACTTGTGTCTTTCATTTTAGAGGATCATGGGATATCCATCCTAGACTGCTTGAGTTTTTTTATAACAAAAGTTATTATTCTTCAATAAGAATGGATATCTTCAAGTCCTTGTATGGTCACTTATGTAGATCACCTATTTTTGGGACGAGGTGGGTGAAGCATCTTTAGTTGGACCAAGTTTGGTTTATGAAACATCCATGAAGATTCTGGATGTACATCGACGTATGGTTACAAACCATAGTAAATATAAATCTTATACATATTAGAAGAATTGACCTTTTTATATTTCCATAGGTGACTGGGTGTTCTTGAATGTTTCTCCACGATTGGGTCACCGTCACCTTGGAAAATAGGGAAAGTTGGCTCCAATATATGTTGGACCGTTTGAGGTCACTAAGAGGTTCAGAAAGGTCATTTATTAGTTACCATTGCAGGTTTGGTTGACAAGTATTCCTGATGTTTTCCATATATCACAGCTCATGAAGTATCACCTTAATCCCACTGATGTTTTGAGTTGGGAAGAAACTGATCTAGAACCAAATGCTTCTATTTTGGAGAAAACAGTTGATATTGCTGACTCTCAAGAGAAAATATTGCATGGGAAGTCGATTCCATTGGCCATAGTTCTATGGAATTAAGTATCAGATTATCATGATACTTGGGAATGTGATTCGTTGATGAGGCAGCAGAGGCCTCATATTTTTCTAAGGAATACATCTTTCACATGACTTCCTGGGGATGAAAAGTCTTTATGGTAGGGATTTTGTAACATCACATTATCATTTCATCATGTACGCCCTTAATATCATCTTGGGTTTCCCATCGTTTGAGATTGGTAGGATACCTATAATGGTAAAGTTAGAGATTTGTTGGAATTTCACTAAGAGCTGGTCATTTTTGCAGGCTGCAGAATGATTTCATGCCACGTAACAGGGTTACATGCAATATAACTAATGCTGGGTACAAGCCATGAGTGTGGTCACACTGTGAAATATTACACTTCATGAATGGTGGTTTCATATAATTACTTATTTAAATAACATATTTTTAATCCAAGGTTATGGGTTTTTTGTGTGTACTTATCTAAAGTTGACTTCACAACCTGAATGGGAGTTTCACTCTTTGAAATAGACCACAACCAGTTTTAAAACATGCACTTGGTAGATTTTCTCGGTCCTATATATCTATACCCCTTAACCCTTGACCCAAAGAATCTCTTAATCATTTTCTGAAGACACATCTCCTCCTAGATCAATTCTTTTGATGTTGGATCTATGTTGCGGCTACGGTGTGTCTCTCCGGGTAAGTCGTCTCCCCTATTCTTCATTTCCTTTGATCATGATATCAACATTGGGTGGAATGTTTGGATCTGTTGGGTTAAGATGGTGTTTCTTCTTGGTTTCTTATATATCCATTATGAAATATCTCTCTTTAGGCCTTTTCATTTGTCAGTTGGGGTGCGACGGGAATTCATTTTTGAGGTATGTAGTGTTATCCCTTTCCAAAGACCCCTTGTTTTCTAAATGGTATCAATACTAAGATGTATGGATTAGTTTCTAGGTCCTTAGATGACATCATTGGGTCTCATTGGTCATGGATTACAATATGGTAATGTGATACAGAAGTGTTGAGGTAGGTGGTTTCGTCTCTAGCATATTATAATGGATCTTGTTCTTTTTCTTTACAAACTGATTCATAATGAAATATTGGCATGACTGTTTTCTGTGTGTTGAAAAGAGTTTTCAATGAAAAATGGTTTTTACCTGGTTATTGAAAAATGAAATAGAAAATGGGTATTTTAAAATCATTGAAATGAAATTTTAAAAAGAGAATATTGGTTACCTTGGGTACTTAGGTGGAAGGTTTAGCTTGGGGCCATCCTCCATTATTTTGTTATTATCAAAGAGATTTTTTCTTGTGGATTTCCTTTATTTCCTAGGAATCTTGTTCTAGGAGACTGATATTGATATTGTTGGGGGGATTACACATAGGGTATTCCACTTCTTCCTAGGACCATTATTATAGGAACTCATTTGTGCACTTGATTATTTTGGTACGGGTAGTCTGTAGCCTAGACCTGTAGTATTCCATGGTCTTGTGATACCTATGCTTATATTTTATATTACTTGTCTTTCTAATTTATTATTGATATTCATGTTTATTTTTGTGAAAATTGATACAAAAAATTTTCTTTGAAATTGATATACATGCTTTTGTTTAAAAAATTATAAAAAAGGAAATTTTTACCATGTTTTCTATAAAAATACTTTACTGCTTGTCATACCATGTTTTTACATAAAATGATCATACGCGAATTTTTATATAGAGGGTTGTTATTGAACACCTGGGAACGCACCTCTTCAGTGGTGCATATACATTGGTTTGTCATTCAATATAGGGAAAGGAAAGGCACCATAGTGAGGTGGTGAGGTTCATGTCAATTTTTTGGGTAGATGGTGGTTAGATGGTTGGAGTTTACCATTCCATCATTTAGAGTACCTATTTGGATAGGGTCCTTTGCAGTTGGACTTGTAATTTGGTTTTTTAATTACTTTTGTTGTTGTCTGTTTTCACTATTTTCTTATGGTTATGGCCTATGTATCTTCTTCGTCTTCCTCT
Organism: Viscum album; assembly: GCA_963277665.1. Lineage (NCBI taxonomy): Eukaryota > Viridiplantae > Streptophyta > Magnoliopsida > Santalales > Viscaceae > Viscum > Viscum album. Next base: position 1,043,347,753 of record OY728165.1, read on the forward strand.
ATTACTTTTTGTTTAGTATATATATTCTATTTGTTTGACTAGGTTAGGAGAAATCATTCCATATATTGTTTTTTATGTCTGAGTTCTTGTCACCAGCCTGTGGGGATCCGGACCACCCTTCGAGTATGTAAAAGAATAGGTCGGGTGCTGGGTACGAGGGAAACCTAGTTCGTTTCATTAAAATAACCAAAAGTAGTTATGAAACATCTATAAATAACTATATAGAAGTGAGACATTATCATGATAGATTTTATTACAATCATATTTAAAATTAATAGTGAGAATAATTCAATATGGGTTATAATTGAACATATTACCATGTTTTCAATAATATAGTGATTTTTGATGACCCATGACTTGATATTATTGATAGAAATTATATAAATAAATTATGGTGGTTTCAAGGTTCACCATTATCAATTGTATCATATTGTAATCCATGGTTCACATAAAAGGTTTAGATAAGTATTCAAAAAAATCTAAACATTGAGGTAAATCTTAGAAGCACCTATCATAATTAAACATATAGAAATATTGAAAATATTATCCAAACACAAGAGTATATTTTAATAATGTTCTCCCTTTATTTCAAAGTAATTTAAAATCAACATTTATCATTGTTGTAATTATCATATGAAAATAGTTTCCACTCAATCATAAAAATGAATACATATGAATATTTTTATTGAAAAATTTACTAAATTACAAGGTATTGGGATGAAGTTGGAGAGAGTAAAATATTGGATAAAAAACTTATAAAGGTGACAATGAATAAAATATAAGTTATTTTCAATCACATTAAGACATAAAAAAGTAGATAAAAATGTTATGTCAATAAGTAGAGAGTGGATTTTAATTTCTAAGTGTTGGACCAAGTCTTATTATAAATATAATCAAAGAAGGTAGCTATGATATTCAAAATTATGTGGAAGTTAATCCCAAGATAAAATTTTTATTTTAAATATATGAGTGAATCTTAATTATGGAATATCAGTTTTATATGCATCTAAACCTCTCCCAAGTAAAAAAAATCCTCTATATCTCACTTTTAAGGACGAACATATCAGACACAACACATATACTCAACATCAAAAAATTACAACTAAAACTTGTATTATTATAAAAATAAGATCCAACATAGATCCTTGATTAGAGGGAGCATGTGCTAAGGAATTTGACAACTCATCCGAGGAAGTTTTTTTTGGAATAATCATACATTTAAAGAGTTAATAGGGGGCTTCAATAAGCGACGATAAAAAAATAAACATACATTTTATCTATTAAAAGTATGATTTAATTTTTTAGGATGAAATTATTTTAAAGGGTGGGGTATAATGAAGTAATAAAATTCTTTCATATGAAAATAAAAAATTACATAAAATATTTGATTTTTAATTCCATATAATTTCTATATAAAAACTAAATTTATTATAATTAGAAGTGAATTTTATAAAATAGATAATTTGTTTGGAAATAGGACTAAAAAATTAAATAATGGTTAATATTTAATTTTTACAAAATATAAAATTATACGGTAAAATAAACAAATACAATATAAATAAGTTATAAAATAGTAAAAATGTATATCATAATTATTTATTAAATGAATGGTGATTTGTATATTTTAAAAAATCATTTTATGAGTTAAAGTCAAGTTAAATATTCTTATAAAAATTTCCCACCAATATCATCTTATAAATCTAAATTTTATGTGTTTCTAAAAATAAACTTATTCTACATCAATATTACATGAAATTATCTTTGAATTATAACTATAATATAGTCTTTTTAAATCCATTTTCCTATTTTTTATTTCAAATTTTTATATCTCTTCATCGGTTCTCTTTGAAATTGGAAGATTTTATTAAGTGTTAATGGTTCATTCTAAATTTATGAAGAAAAATAATGGCAATAGATTCTTTTTTTTATTTCTTATTTTTCATAAAATATTCAAATTTAGTATCTTTAAAAAATTGAGACATGAAGCCCCTTAACTCAAGACTTGGGTTTCTTTGAAACACCTTAAAATATTGAATAATTTTTTTATTTATTAAAACTTTACTCAATAACTATGTTTACATACATTGAACTTATTTTTTTATCATTTATTTCCATTATTATTTAGGCATTATAATTTTAATATAGATAAATGTCTTGAGTAAATGTTTGTATACAATGTTCTATGTTCATTATAGTATTACATAACTGATCTCTATTTTGGGTTCATGTTTTTGAACATATTTAATATTTCAATTAAATAACTAATGACGGATACATGATTGATAAATGTGGTATGAAGATTCTTGATAAATTAATTGTGATAATTTGACCAGATTTGAAAAATTTATGTTTTATATCTTAACTATTTTATTCAGTCTAATCAATCAAAAAAATGAATAATTAAATAACATGTATTAATATTAGTTACATCATTAGGAAGTTTCAAATAGAGGAATAAGATAAAATTTTCAATAAATTAATCTTATATATTTTTTTTGATAAAAAGTTTAAAATTTATATTTTTTTATTATAATGTTTAATTAGATTGATAATTATTTATAAAAGAAATTAAAATGAAAATGAAAATGAAAAAGAGGGGGTGGTAGTAATCACCTCATTGATAAAATTAACATTTAAATTTATAACCTTCTTAAGCTTTGATTCTTAGGGTTGTATGTAACGAAGGTCTATCAAACATGGTTAAGGAGATTCATAGAGTATATTTGGATAGAATTTGTGTATTGGGATTTTTTTTGAAGTTCCGTACAAATGGGGGTGATTGAATGTGTTTTAGGTGACGAGAGGGGGTGTATTAGAATTAAATAATGAATATAATATAAAAATATGACCAAGACTATAAATAGTGTAATAATTTGAGACTATACATTTTTTTAAAAACCCATTTTTCAAACCTAAATACTCACAGTATCATTTGAGATTTTTTGATCGATGATGTCATAGTTACATAATTATTTAATCATATTTTACCAAACTAATAATTTTTTAGGATAAAAACACTAAATTAAATTTAAAATAAGAATTAAAAATATGAAATATATTTTATGAAAATAAATTTTTATATATTAGAAAACAATTTTTAAAAGAAAAAATATGTTGATGAAACCATTTTTTTGATGGGGGAATTTCCAAACATAAAAGTTTATCTTCGACAAAGGAAACCACTTTCAATATTTATGAAATTTAATTTAACATTTAAAAATAATGTATATAATTGATTAATTATATTTTAATTACTTTAAAATATTATTCTGTATATAAAATATAGTGTTATATTATTCACTTAAAATTTAACTACTTAAAAAAAGTACACATAACTATTTTTGATATGAAGATTTAAAATTTACAATCCATTTTAACAAAATAAATCTATAAATGAGGTAAATTAAATATTTAAATTAAATTTAAAAATATTATTGTTTCATAAATGAATGAAAAAACACATTATCAAGAATAATTATATCATTGCACTTAATTTGAGTTAGCTGAATTATAACACTATTTTTTTACACTATTTTTTTTTGAATTTTATAAATCCACATTTAAGGATATGAGGAACTTTTATACCAACCAAAAAATAAATCCCAATAAGAAAGTTATTCTATTTGAAGGTTTACTAGAAAAAAATTATAGAATATGAACCAATACATGATTCCAATAATGGTAGAAATTATGATTGGTTGAAATATTTGTGATGAATTAACCAAAAAATTATGTATATGGAAGAATCAAACACATTTCTAATGAAACCATCTTTATAAATTGATGAAACTTTAAATAGATCTAAATAGTATGAGAAATTAATATCAAAAGAAATCAATCATCAAATTATTTTAGGAAACTAAGTTACAGTGGGTGAATGAGGGATCTAAGTGGTCCCTAATGGTATGTACCAAGGAAAATCAATGGGAGAAATGTTTTATGAAGTTTGAATAGCATGAGAACCAAACATTGAAGAGAAAAGACTATTATGATGGGATTAACATTTGTAGTAGAGGAATCATAATAAATGAACAACTAAACCATGGTGAGGAAGGAAAATACATCATAAATAAATGATAGTGGTAATGGATTCTATGGAAATGAGGGACCATTTAATGAAGAGAGCCCTAATTTCAAGTCTAGAGTTTCAAGAATATACTAATTTATACTCCAATGGTATAAAAAAATTAATAGAAGAGGGTATAATGAATACTAATAGAATCATGTGCTTATAGTTTGATCAAATATAAATGGATGTTATGGAATAAAGATCACCAAGATCAAGGTAAGAACACCCAAGAAAGAGATATTATTTCAAATGAATGATCTATAACTAGAGAAAATTATTGAGGAAGAAATTTTATTTAGGAAGAGGTTGAGGAAGAAAAAGGGGAGGATAAAGAAAAGGATGGGTATGAAAGAAGGTTACCATGATCATATTATGATTCTAACAACCATATTTTCACTAGTCATATTATCAATTTATATTATATATATATATATATCCCTTAAATCCTGTAATTTCTAATCACTTAGTTTTTGCTCATTTTTTATATTTATTTTACAAAATAGTTACCTTATTTCTAATATCTATCTTTTTATTATAATGTTTTTCTTAACTATAATATTTCTAGGGAACCACGAACAATCATTTTTTCAGCTTATAGTTATATATTTATTTTATTTTATATTCTCATTATACTTGTATTTATTCTATATAATGTATCCATGTTAATTTATGACATTATATTATAAATCATTAAATATGTATCATTTTATTATATATTTCATATGATTTATTTATAGTAAAAAATTATAATTGAATTTATATATTTTTAAAAAATATTAATTTAATATATGGATGAAAGAATAATTAATATATACATATATTGTTGGTAAAAAATACATTATGATGGAATTTTAGAATTTTTGGTTAGATTGTGTTTATTGACAATGTTGATTGACAAAGTTACAGTGCATTTATTAACAGAGAAGGTGATTGGTATGAGTTTGAGAAAAAAATTAAGAAATATAGGTTTTTCAAGAGGTAAACACATGATCCTTGTTGTATTTATGATAATAAATATAGTAGGTATGTGGTAGTTCACAAAACTATTTAGAATGCGTGAGTCCACATAGCAGTCAAGCAGTAAGAAATTCCATGAAATGAGTTCATGATTGCGAGTCTACAAAAAAAGGTTGGTGAGATAATGTAGATGGCACACAGTCATAAAGTAGTCAAGTTTCAGTTGGAATCTTATGAAGGATATAAGTATGCTGAAGTAATTTTTATGAAGGGTAGAATAAAAATTTAAAGATTAATTTTTTGGGGGTTTATTTATAATATAAGTACCCCTTAATCACATCATTAAAAAGTGGGAAAACTTATATTGGAGAATAATCAGAGGATTTTTCGAAACATTCATAAGGAAGTTCACATATATAGTATTACAAATCAAAATAAAGGTTCTTAAGGTGAGAAAGTGAATTCACAAGGTCAGTATGTGATATAGAAATATTTCTAGGAGAGTACGCGGTGTAGCTAGTCTATAAGGTTAGTCTATGTTGAAAGTATGTGTAGGAATAATGTTGTGCATGTAGTAATCTATGGTAGTTCATAAAGTTGGTATGCACAAGAGGTATGTAGAGAAGCACCTCATATAGGATACTCCACCTAGTAAGTGGACAATGAATATTGTTTCATGAGGTCAGTGTGCAGAGGAGTAGTTTTCAAAGAATAATAGTTCACAAATGGATTTTTCGTTAATAAAATACTTTGAAATAAAGTATATTTCATCTATAAAAATAAAAAATAGATTCATAAATAACTCACATATGTGTGAACCAATTATGATTTGATTCAGGTAAAATAAAGAATATTCTAGAGGATTGGTGAATTCACTTCTGTAGAGAGAGAAACGATCTTTCAAATAGGGAATGGTTGTAAATGATGAGTGATAGTGAGTCTGCTAAAAACATTATAATAGTTTTTTAATTTAGTAGATTCTAGTAAATTAGTACATGGAATTTGTATACTACTTTTACTAGGCTAGTTAAGGTGAACAAAGTAAAATTTATGTGTCTCTCGCATGATTTCAATTGAGTTTATTCATTACTATGAGAAGAAGAGAGAAGAGAGTTTTTTAATAAAGTAATAAGATAAAAAGTGGTTTTTTTAATCTGGAATACCTTGATTCACCCCTCAAGGTATTTAACCTAGTGGGGCCTACAATTGGTATTATATATAAAGGATTATGTGAGTCATTCTCTCTTAGTGTAATCTATGGAATTAATCAATCATAATAGGATTATAATACTCAAAGGAAGGATTTTTCTATGGTGGAATAATTGAATACAAAACTAATTTTGATCATTAGGAAAGGGTGTATATATATTTTATTTTCATGGGATTTCAATTAACATGGGAAATGGGTCCTTATTAGAAGCTGACCGTAGAGAACTAGATGTTGGATCCATAGGAATGAACACATCAGGGGGAGATTTATCTAATGAAATCTATATAAAGGCGATCTCATGTAAATACTCACACACTATGTGGGTAAATTTGATAAATATCTACAAAGGTGATTTAAATTTATGATAAGACAAATTAAAGGTTCTATTTAATAGGTATAAAGACTTGAATATACACCTGAATGAATTTATTGACGCATTATTTGATTGAGTAATTGTAAATATAGTGTAAATGTGTGGTCTTGGAGAAACCCTTTATTATTTAATGATCATAAAGTTTATTTTGATTATATTTACACTCGGTTCATTAAAAAAGTATCTAGGATAAAGAATAAAAAACTAAAGAATATTATATTATATAGTCAATATTATACTCAAGTTTCACATGGTATGACAAATAATTATAACAAGGCTATGGAAAAGTGTAATTCCAAGGAGGTATCATTCAAGTCCATTAAGAAGACACAATGGAGGATGGTTAGGAATATGAAGAGTTATTTAAATTCATTTGATTCATTTACACAAACCTTCATAGGGGAAAATTAATATTTAAAGGGAAACTTCCATTCATGTGATTTTGATGTGGAAATATTGATAACCTTGTAGAAAAGTAAAAAAATAAAATTCAAGATGAAGAAATTCTGATGAAGAAATATTCAACCAATGAGAAAGTTTGGATTAGTAAAAGATAAAACTTCTTAATTAAAAACAACCCATTTTCTTAGGGAAATTATAGTTTAGAGGAAACTAGGATAGAATAAATAGAGGATGGTAAAGGCCATAAAGAAGATGCTATGGTGGATGTTGTGGGAAGTTCCCATAAAATGGAAAAGAGTGATAATGACTATGGAGAAGTGGGAATAATAGTTAATCTTTAGATATAATTAGAATCTAATCTTGAAGAAATATATGTTTTTATATGTAAAATGAATAAATAAAATATAGGGGTTAGTGATTCCAAACTATTTATCCAACAACAAGAAGAGGATAAATATGATCTAGAGGTAGATATTGAAAATGTTAAATCAAAAAATTAATAAAAATAAAAGAATTAATAGATTCAAAGATCAAAGTTAAGGAACATAGTAGGATCATTGATGGTGTAAAAAACACAATTAAATATTTAGTCAAATGTATTGAAGGGATTGAAGTGGAGGTTGTCAGCCTGCATATAAAGGTAGAAGATCAAGAGAGACTCATGAATATATTCATGATATTGGGAAAGAAAATAAAATATATTATTGAAAAAGTGAAAGTGGAGCATAGAGCTCTAGGATAATTAGAAAAGAGATATCACTAGAAGAAAAATGCACTTTTCAATGATAAAGCTGGTATGGGATTTGATCGTAAAAAGAAAGAAGTAATGGTTGATGTAGTAAACAAGTACCCACTATGAAGTTAAAATTTTATTTGGGTAAAACATAAAATTATGATACTCATAGATCCAAAGGGATAACCAATGCTATTGGAATTCACCTCATATCAAGTGTTATTATTTTGGAAATATGGGTCATTCCCAAAATGATTAATCTATAGCCAATAGGTACCAAGTTTAATATAATAAATAAAGTTATCCAAACAGATTTTAATATTCCAATAATTATTTCGATGATAATTATTTCTGGTGAGAAGGATTTTTATATATGGATAGGTATTTCTCATAAAAAATACAGAGTAATATGCCTATAAATACCTATAATTTTCATATGCAACAACTTAAATAATCATCACGTGTTTTGAAAATGGGAAATATATTTTAAACCTATCAAGATGAAGTTGTTCCATTATATTATAAGGATTATTTAGCTGGATAATCATCATCCTATGTGAATTTCAAGACTTGGATAAAGAAGAAGAGAGATAAAAAAGAAGTCACAATAGATATTTCCCTAAAATCATCATATCGTACTGGTGCATGGATCCTTAATAAATGATACACTTCCCCCGTGATGGGAAAAATGATATTATCATAATAATTAAGAAAAAAGAAGGTATCATTATATTTGCTAAAAATAAAGGCCAAAAGATTATTGATTTTTGGAAATCCAAATTTGTGTGAAAAGATATGAGACACACATATGTCTTGGTTATTGAAGGTATTAGTAAAAACATTCTATGTGCCATCAAATTATGTGACTGAAGGAAATAATTTTTTTACTAAGGATCCTTATATATTCAAGGTAATGGATGTAAAAAAAATTATATAGGGTAACCATGATAAGACTAAATGTTATATATATTTTCTATCACTTTTACATTATTTTTCATTCATATACTGAACGATGCACGTCGTAGATGTCCAATTTTTTAGGAAGCAGTGCTTCATAAGATTCTAAGTAAGAAAGGTAGAAAAGCTACAAAAATAGCCAAGTACACTTCGTGATGTCCAAGTACACGTTGTGTACTTGATGATCACAACATTCATCAATCCGTGAAGCTTGTGTCGTGACCAACCACGCTGGCTGGAGGAATGACCAGTTCACTTCGTGACTCTCTACTACACATCTTGACACCAGTTAAACCGAATGCCAAGAAATCCATGAGGATTCAATGTGAAAAGCCAGCAAGCCATGGGGTACACGTCGTGAACCACTTATACTGGATGTGACTATAGTTAAACATCATTAATCCACAGAATATCCACATGCCACACTATAGATCCCTATCTAAATAACACAGATTAAGGGTTCACGACATGATGATCAAGTACACATCGTGACCATTTCCACCTATATAAGGAGCATCTCAGCAGCAATTTAGATGACATGTTAGGATCGTACCTCTCTCTCTTTTTAGACTCCCTTCGGAATTATCATCTCTTTTCCCTCTCTAAACACTTTAGTTATTGTAATTTCTTTACTTTTTCAATCAAAGAGCTATGGATTCACTTTTATTCAATGCCTTAAATTATTACATTGTATTAATTCCCATTCTTTACTTTCAAATAAGATTTTATTTAATGTATTCTTACATGTTCATTTCATATCATTACATGTTCAATTCTATTAGCATCGTTATTATGATTTCTTTTATCCCTTTTATTACTTTAATTACCAACATGATTATCTGAACACATCGGGGTAGGGATCAAGATTCGATGTATCTAGATTCTTAATTACACATCTAGTTCTAAACATGGAAAAACTAAATGGATTAATAATCAGGATATAAACCAATGGTCAAACCCCATTTGTGCAACTGTACCATAACCATCGAACAATTAAGAAAATGAACATATCCTAATTGAGGTAGACTATGTCTATGACTATTAACTTAGGGAACATTCTGGAATTTAAGATAAATGTAATGCATTTAGGACTATAGTTAGCCTCCAAACCATGGAATATCTACCTCCTACTTAGAACTAGAAAACTAAACCAAGGTTGACTAGCGACTACCACTTTCACCGCAGACTAATAATGTAGGACTTTGCCAATAATAAAATTAGGATCATCCTTACCAAGATACTCATACTTGATCCTGAACCCTCTTTAATCACTTGAAGTCAAAACCCTAAATCAGTTAAAGAACTCTCAAACTTTAGTCAACTAGTAAGGACTATAGAAATAGATTTAATACCAGATCTCTTTCACCCATAGAACTGCATTCTACTTGTGGGATTGACCTTGGACTTCAACCATACTATGCCTTAGTAGTTATATAATTTTTAGGACACATATAAATTTCTAATTTGACCCACTCCCTGAGGAATTAACAATGTCTGTTGGTGGATGATCAAATTTTGGCATTGTTCCTAGGGAGAAAAACTATTTTTTAAGTGATTAGGATTCTACTCTAGGTCTAGGATTACCTTTCCATCATAGACACCCTTGCGTCTTTTCATTTTTCTGTTCATTCACCCTGTGCATATACCAAGGTCCTTTGACTCATTCAAGGACTCTTGAAACACAATCTCTTTTGGCCTTCAATTCTGAAATTGAAAGGAATCTCTCTTATATTCACTAGTCAGCAATGGTTGAGAGATTCTACCCTTTGGGACCTAACCCACCAAACCCCAACCATCAAGTCATCCCAGGGGAACACTTGATAATGAAACAATAGAAATTGATAATCGATTATGGCTTGCCATCAATCCATGGTACAATCCCTTTCATTGTTTGACCCCCTATCCAAGCCCATAACTTCAAAACAAAACATGGAATCATTCATATTATCCAAAACATGGGGTAGTTTAACGGTCTTCAAAGCGAAGATCCACATGAACATATTGCCAACTTCCTGGAGGTCTTCGATACCTTTCACCACCAGGGAGTCTCATCCAATTTAATAAGACTCTGAATCTTCCCATTCTACTTATGATATTGAGATGATGAATGGATAAAAATTCATGCTCCTAAGTAAATTATGACTTGGGACGAAGTGGCCAAGAAATTTCTGGAGAAGTACTTCCCACCCATCTGAACCTAGATGCTTCATATGGACATTCATAATTTCTACCAAATTGATGGAGAACCTGTTTTGGAAGCATGTGACTAATTTAAATAACTAATGATGAAGTGTCTACATCATGGAATGGACATGCGTATACAAAACCAAAATTTCTGTCAAGGACTCCATCCATGAACATGAAATGTTGTCGATGCAGCTGCCGATGGAGGTCTCATGTTCATGAATCCTGAAGCCGGAAGAGATATTATAGATGAATTATCTCACAAGACAATCTATGATAGAGTGATAGTGGACCACCATGGCATGGAATCCACCAAATTGATGAACCTACAAATCTATCAGTGCAAGTGGAAGTGCTAAAAAAAGCATTTCAGATACCAACTACTCAACCCCCTCATACCCTTGTAATGGAATTAAAATCTTGAAAGATGTGTGGTGGACTGCATTTATATCAAGATTGAAAATATAGATATGAAGAACCACAAAAATATTATAATTAAATCAATTAAAATTCACCATTACCATAATAACAATATTATCAACAGAGGTTTTCTCAATTGAAACCTCAGAACAATCAGGTTTATTTTCAACTGAGAGAAGAAAAAAAAACAATTCAGAGCTCAAGGACCACCAGGATACCCTCCGATGAACCCTATACCAATACCACAAGATCAACAAAAACCATTCCCTCAAAAATCACAACAAATTCATCCACCTCATCCAAAACCTCAACAAGCACCTATACAAAGTAATCTAGAAAACCTCCTGACATCATTTGTGCAAAAGTATGATCAAAGAATGAAGATCCATGAGACAGATATGAAAAACCAGAGAGTTGTGCTAAGAAACATATAAATGAAAATGGGTTAAATCTCAATGATCTTATCTAAGAGATTTCCAGGTACCCTACCAGGTAACAATGAGACATACCCACAAGAAAAATCTAAGGCAGTAGTGTTGAGAAGTGGAAAGATTATGGAGTTACAACAACCCAAAGAAGCAAGGCTAAAAGATAAAGAGTCGAGAAAACAACCAATACCTGATGAAAAAGCTAATGAAGTCAATCCCACCTTACCTTAGGAAGAAGTAATAGCTGAGAAGGAATGTATTTTTGATAAACATAAGGAACCTTTGAATGTTTCCCCACATCCATACCAGCCACTTATTCCCTATTTGGAGAGAGAAAGACAACTTAAAAAGGATACACAATTCATGAAGTTCCTAGATATGTTCAAGCAATTACATATCAACATCCCTTTTTTCAAATCTATAGCCCAGATTCCCATTTATTCCATGTTCTTGAAATAACTTTTATCAAAAAAAAAAGAAAAATAGAAGACCTAGGAGTCATAACTTTAAATGAAGTCTGTTATGCTATTATATAGTAGAAAATTCCACCAAAGACGAGAGACCCTAGAAGCTTCTCAATAACTTGTTAGATAGACACATGCAAATTTGGCAGATCACTCTGTGATCTTGGAGCAAGCATTAACCTCATTAAAATGAGTAAATTTCAAAATCTCAGACTCAATGATCTCAAAGAAACAAGGGTGGATTTATAATTAGATGATCACTCAATCAAGTACCCTCAAGGCATTCTGGAAGATGTACTAGTAATAGTTGGAAAGTTCATTTTTCTAGATAATTTCTCGGTATTGGACATGGAACAATAATGTGAAATTACAATTATACTTGGATGACCATTATTAGATACAGTAAAGGCACTAATTGATGTGAACCAAGGAAGTCTCATCTTCTGAGTATGAGAAGAACAAGTTGTGTTCAACCTAATTCAAGTTGTGCGACCCTTGATGAAAACAAGGATTGTAACATCATATCTCTTACCTAGAATGAGGAAGATTCCATGACTAAGAAGAAGGAATGCAATGAATCTATTACAGAAAAAGGAGTCTGCAACTTTAAAAAATTAAACATTATTAATCCACCCATTAGAGAGGTGGTACCTTCATTAATTCAATCCATCATTCAACCTAGTACTTAAAATTACTCATTTATAAGGGGATACTCCTCCTTACCCATTATTTTTCCACTATGAGTTATACATGGAAAAATCACCATAAAAAATAAACGATCATGGATTTATGATGTTTAATGTACCATTTCTCAATAACAATATCATCATATGAGCCTTAATTGAGTTAAGTTCTTGACAATAAATGAAGTACTGACTGGGAGGAAATCCAGGTTAGGAATTAGTTAAGTTAGAATAGGACAAGTCTTATTTAGAGTCTTATTTTTATTTGAATAATAAGGTAGGGAAAGAAAGGAGGAAAATCAGAGGAAACCATCGAATTACATGTCATGAACCTAAAGGTCATGTCATGACCCTTTGTCTCCCCAAAAACCAATTTTTCTCAAGGTTCACGAAGTGAAGAAAAAGTAAATGTCATTACCCATCTCAGTTCAGTTTTTAAAAATAAAGTGAAGGGTCACAACCAAAGATCCCCCAAACCTGCACAACCCTTCCTCTCCTCACCTCACACACATGACACCTCCTCCCTTACCCACCTCTCCCCATGACGAGATCCTCCATTCCTTCCATGCGTCGACCTCAACCGACCTCCTACCCTTATACCAGCACATAAAATCTCCATGGAACACACTAAAACACCACATCCTGAAGCTTCTCTATCATCATAAAGTTATTCCACTACCTCCGCAAGCCAACAACCTCTTGTTATGCACCCGTATGATTCATCCACCTCTGAAGACACAAGATCCTCCCCGTCTATGGATGATAATCTCCATTTACACCTGGTGATCTAATTTTCGATCCACAACACCGGGTTAATCTAATTCATCTCCAAGACAAAATGATAAGAACCAACAAGACTCTAGATATGGTTGTGCTTACAAAGATGAATGTAACTGATGTCTTCCTCAGCTTATTGAAGATGTTTTACATCGACAACATTATTGACGTCAGGGAGGAGACATACAAGGAGTTTTTTTGGAGTTATTGGCCAACTTTGACATCTCAGTGGATGCCCTCCACTTCAGGCTATGTGGCAGGCCACGCCAACTCACTATGGCCTATTTTGGTGTAGGACTCAGTATCTACACTGAGGAGTTCATGATCTCAGAAATTTATCCTAACCTACTGACAAAGATTTCTCTAGAGGATGCACTAGGCCTTTCGCATCTTATTGCTCGTGACCCCCGATCTTTTCATGACCCTAGGTTGGTGAAGTCCACCCAGTTGAGGACCCCAGCCTTGTGTATAATGCACTGGGCCATGGCACATGGATGGTTCACATGAGGTGAGACCCATGGATACATTAGCCATCTTTACATTATTATCCTCGCTAATGCCATGGGGGGACCACCCATCAACGTGGTTACATATTTTTCCTCTTATTAAAAATTTATGGCACAAAAAAGTGGGGCATACTTATGGTCGGGTCATTCATCACTAGGTTGTCTAGATACCTCAATGTTTTTGACACCTTGCAACCTATCACCTTAGTAGGCCCAGTAGAGATGATTGAAATTGTGCTCCTGTATAAGATGATGATACTGGTGAGGGAAGATGACATCTATTTTTGGGCACTTGGAGTGCATGAGACAGTTCCTCGGCCAGATGTACCACATGTGGCTGATCCACAGGACCAGCCACCGACACCAGCAACAGACCCCTCTACCCAGACACCATCAGCTCCGAACACCACCCCATCCACCAAGCCTACACCTACCCATCCCACTACTTTTAAACTGTGGGCAATACTATAGATAATCCTAGTGAATCAGTGCCAGCTCGCTAACCACCTCCACCATCCCTTCATTGAGACTTCATCATTCACCCTTTCACTACTGACTACCGCATGTCCTTTCTCATGCACCATTTCTCCACCACCCTCTCTTCCCTCCAAACTACCTTATGATGTCACAAACCCTACTACTCAGCAAGATTTCAAGGAAGAGAAGGCCAAGAAGAAAAAAGGACCAGCCACCAAGCCCACTCCCGACATCCCTTTTATTGATTCAACCGCCAGACACACGACCTCTATACGGATCAAGGATTCCCCACCACCCACCCTATCATATATACCCACCTTCACCACACCACCATCAACCTCATCCCCACCTAACACTAATGCTGATACCAATGGTGATTTAGCCGCCCAGTTCATTCCACCTTCGGATGCTAGTCTGACCATGGAAGAGATTTTTGGTCCAGAGCACTGATTTGTATTTTCATACTTTTTAGGATTTTGGACATTTTTGTATGATTGGTTTGCTTTTTTTCTCATTCTTTTGTACTACACTGGGATATTTATATAATTTTTCTTCTTCTTTTCCCCCTTTTCATGTATTTTCACTTTTTCTTATTTAATTTTATTTTTCCTTAGCAATGTATAGCTCTTCTGTTTCATCTAATGTCATCAACATACCCATTCCTCTGTCTTCTCTTCTAAAAAGTTAACACAACATGTTGTAGATATATCCAATAAACTTCAGATTTTATCATTGGAAATCTAACAATAGCAGCAACCTCCTCCTGCAATGATTCAATTTCTATAACATTTAATTTTCAGTCGAGATGAACCTGAATTTTTGAATCCAGTTAAGTGACCATGAAAAGTTGAGGACACGAAAACGTATAGAAGAAAGTGTAAGAGGATAAACTGAGCTAATGAGACCACTCTTTGAATTTTTTGGTCCACTTGTTTGGCTGATGACTTTAAAGTTAGTGATTTATGGGAGGCAAACCATAGTTTTTTTTTGAGTTTTGTTTGAGTCTTGGATTTTTTCAGTATTTTTCCATATTTTTTTACAAACTTACATTCAATAAATTAAATGGTTATTGTTATTACTTATTTTTACACCTTTCAATTTAATAACAATTAAAATGTTTAAACTATTGGATTAATGTTTTTTCTCTAGTGAAGGATTTTTTTACTAAAATATTTTTTAGGTGCATCAACACTTCAATGTTAAGATAGCTCAGATACCCCCATGGAATACCAATCCATCTACGAGAGCTCTTGATTCCCTCTTTTTAAAATTTTGTCAACACTACCATGTCAATTCAATTTTCAAAAAAAAATCACTTACACAACACTCCCATGCATTATTTAATATAATGCGGGGACATTATATCTTTTTAAGTGTGGGGGGGGGGTATTTCTTATATTTTCCCAATGATAAAATTTATTTTTGATTGTTATCAATGTTCTAGGATACATTTTTCAAATTGATAAGCAAACTAAAAAATTTAATAAACCATTTTCCACATGTATATTGAAAATAAATTTAAAAACTAAAAATGATAAAAATCAAGTTTCACCCCTACTTAGAATTTTATAATGGTTGATGAGATTATAAGTTTAATTAAAATTTGAAATCTTTGAAATCATGATTAATTGACTCACTACTTAGTATTTATGCCATTTGTAATTTCCTGTTTTTATTTTATTCTCAGTACCTGAGAGTATTATAAGACTTCAATATCATTCTCTTTTCTGTGAATATTCCTTGAGAGATACCTGGGAAATGGAAACCTACTAAAAATTTCACTAAGATATTATCAAAATGATGAATAAAAAAGTGTAATTTTAAAATGATTGAGGAAACCTTTGACAACCATTTTACCAGAGACCCACCTAACCTGTATCCTTTGTTTAGGCCATAGTTTCCATGAATGACATGTTAGAAGAAAAGATATTTCAATCCTATTTCCCTTTCTACCATGCTCTTTCTACAATGTTTGATTATTATATTTTAAAAAAGTGTGGGGGAGGAATTCAGACAACATGTGATGCTTTCACTTCTAGATATGTATAGTGTACATACCTAACTACCTAGTTATGATCTATATGTATTTTTTTATATCTCATTCATATTCTGTTCCTTTAAAAAATTTAAAAGAAAAGAAAAAACATTGGTATGGGTTGTTACCAGGAGAGTCAAAAATAAAAATTTTCCAGACTGATTAATCCCTCGAAGGATCATATGTGGTTAAGTAATGGATGTGAGATCTATCCTAGGCATTAATTTTGAAAAATAAAAATGCAATAGGAAAAGGAAAGGAACATAATAAATTCTTTAGCTACTTACTTATGGTACATATGGATCCAACATGATCTGGTGGAGTATGGACCTGACCCGCCAGATATAGGATTTTTTTCACACTTATCTTTTTTCATTTATATTTTACTTTAGAGCTTACCCTCCTTTTGAGCCTGATTTTAAAATTCTACCTACCTACCTACAACCTTAGATTAATCAAAATCATGTTGATAAAAGTACTTAATATTGTTTTATACTTGTCTTTACACTGTGGAGATGATAGAACTGGTGCAAGCCTATGATTAGGAACATGAACTCAAAGTACGATCATACCTTACTCACATTTTACCCTGAGTGATGAGATAAAATCATAGTGATGCAAATTTCAACTTGGAACATAACTTAAGGAATGGTTAAAATATTTTGGTTAAAAGAATAAAATTTGTTTTGAAAATATGAACTATAAGGCATGACTAATTATCTAGGCATGATTAAAATTAGAACTTGACTATTTTTCATCTTACACTTAATTTAATTTCATGTACATAACATACAATTCTTTTTTTACAAATTTCTTATCCTTTTAAAATATTTGTTGAGATATTTTTCTTAAGGAGAAGCAATGATTCAAGTGTGGGGGGATTTGATAAGCCTAAATGTTATATATATTTTTCTGTCACTTTTCCATTATTTTTAATTTATATACCATATAATGCATGTGGTAGATGTCCAATTTTACAGGAAACAGAGCTTCATAAGATTCCAAGGAAGAAAGGTAGTAAAGCTAAAAAAATAACAATGTACACATCGTGATGGCCAAGTACATGTCGTGTACTTGATGATCACAGCCTACATCAAGCCATGAAGATTAATTCATGACCAACCACGATGACTGGAGGAATGACTAGTTCACGTTGTGACTCTCTGCTACACATTTTGACACAAGTCAAACTGAACGCTAAGAAATATGCGAGGATTTAATGAAAAAAGCAGGCTGGACATGGGGTACACATTGTGAACCACCTGTACACAATGTGAACATGGTCAAACATCATTAATCCGCAGAATATCGACATGACATGCTAGATATCCTTGTCGAAATAACACAGATTAAGGGTTCACGATGTGACGATCAAGTACACGTTGGGACCATTTCCACCTATATTAGGAGTAGCTGGACAACACTTTAGAAGACATGTTGGGATCAGACCTCTCTCTCTTTTTAGACTCCCTTTGGAATTATCATCTCTTTTCCCTCTCTAAACACTTTTGTTATTGTAATTTCTTTACTTTTTCAATCAAAGAGCCGTGGATCCACTTTTCTTCAATGCCTTAAATTCCTGGTTATTTGAATTTTATTTCATTAATTTCAAGTAAGATTTTATTTAAATTATTATTTTAGGTTCATTTCATATCAGTACATGTTCAATTACATTAGCATTGTTATCAACATTTCTTATATCCCTTTTATTTATTTAATTACCAACATGAGTAGATAAACACATCAGGGTAGGTATCAAGATTCTATGTATATAAATGATTAATTAAACTTCTAGTTCTAAACTTGGAAAACCTAAATTGTTTAGTAATCATTATATAAACCAATGGTCAAACCCCATTGGTGTGACTGTGTCGTGACCATCAAATGGTCAAGAAAACAAACTTATCCTTATTAAAGTAAACTATTACTATGACCATTAAATTAGGGAACTTTCTGCAATAGAATCTAAAAATAAATCATTTAGGACTATAGCTAGCCTCTTGATGATGAAATAGCTACCTCCTAGGTAGAACTAGATGACTGGACCAAGGTTACCTAGAGACTTATGCTTGCTTTGCAGAATAAGTACTTAGGACCTTGCCAAGATTAGAACTAGGATCATCCGTATCTAGATACTCGGGCTTGATCCTGACCTCTATTTAATCACTTGAATTCAAAACAAAAAATTATTTAAAGAACTCCCAAAATTTAGATAACTAGTAAGGACTCCTGTAAGGTATTTATTATGAGATATCTTTCACTAATAGAACATTATTCTCCTCATGGGATAGACCCCAGACTTCTACCATACTACGCCATAGTAGTTACATAAATTTTGGGACATATATTAATTTCTAAATTGAATCATGACTAGAGGAATTAATGATTCCCATGGGTGGATGATCAAGCCACATGAAGGGGAATCTATACTTTTTTAGCTGAGAAGAAGATGTGTTTTTTACAAAGAATAAGAAAAGAGATTTTGGAATAAATTTCTGGGCCAATTGATCCAAACATCCATAGATAATCTGGTGAAAAGTGATGGATCTCAAGATCTACCAAAAATGTCATGTGATCATACAAACATCTATGATGCTTTTAAAAAAATCAATATTACTCAAATAGCATATAAGTCAAAAGGGAAAAAGTCAAAAAAGTGATTGAAGTGGCGAACATTAATTTGTGTGGAGAAATATCACCAAGATATATTTATGTGAATAGATATTATTTTCTTTTCATTGATTATTATAGCATAATGGATTGGATTATGGTCATCACTCACAAGTTTGAGGTTTTCAGTTCAATAACATAATATTGGAGGGAGGATGACAAGATTAGTAAGGATAAAATTATAAAATTAAAAACCAATAATGGCATAGATTTTATAATATCTAGGCGGAGTATTATCTTGTGAAATAGAGGATATGACAGTAATTATCAATAATGACAACTCCTTATCATAATTGTGTAGTTGATAGGAAAACTACATTAAAAACAACAGAGAAAAAATGGTTCTTTTTGAAAAGGAACTACCATAGAAGTTTTGAAAGGAACCTATATTGGAACCATTATATATTTATAATACAGAATTGTTGTTCCATAAAGAATAAAATACTCCATAACAGTCGTGTTATGGATAGAAAATGATGTTGATGTACTTTTAAAACTTTGGAAGAAAGCATTTCATTCTCAATAAAGAGAAACATATAAAGTTTGAATCACATAGAGATGGAGGTATTTTAATTGTGTACTTAGGAAAAAAATATAAATGGTTCAATAAGTAGTTAAGAATTTTTTTAAAAAAAAATATGTCATTATTGTGGAGAATAAGCAGAATCATTAGAAAAATAGTGAATTTTTTTAATGAAAGTGATGAATAAATATACAGATTAGGGGGATAATAAGGGGAAAATACTTATTTTGAATATGACATTGTGAATGAGTCGTATAAATATATACCTACACCTAAACATAAACCAAAACCTAGAGCAAAAATTTATGATAATAATATCATTAGTGACTAGATTACACAAATGTAAATAAGGAGAATGAATTCTGTATGTTTCACCTATTTCCTATCACAGGTAGATCCATTTTTTTAAGAATCTATAAAATATAATAATTAGTTTCAAGTGATGACTAAAGAGCTTGACCTAACTGAGAAGAATCAGACATTAACGATTTTTTTGGGGCTAGAATACAAGACCATCATTGGGAATAAATGGATGTTACCTACCAAACCAAATGAATAATGAAATGTGATTAGAGAAAATCATGACTAGTGCGCAAGGGATACTCCGAGATTGAGAGAATTAATGTTTAAGAAACATTTTAATCCATTTCACCACTAGATACAATTAGACTATTATTATCCATAATAGTGCAAAGGAAAAAAAATTAGTATAGATTGATTTAAAGTTATCATTCCTTATTAGAGTTTATGAATAATAGGTGTACATAGAATATATAGATGATTTTATTATCCATTAAGATATGAATAATTTTTTTTATTGAAGAAGGAGGAACTATATAGGTGAATTCAAACATTGAGGGAGTGGTATTCAAGACTGGATCAATAATTGAAAAAATAATTTTTCAATGTGATAGAGCATATTACATTCTCTATGTTAGAAAAAAGAGTAATAAAGATTTGATGGTTCTTGTAAAGACCCGTAAAAATTCAAGGAATTTTTTTTCTTAATTTTCTTTGTAATTTTACAAGAACGTAGTTTCTGACGGAAACTTATTCCGAGGCCCGGTGTGCCCGAAATCATTTTCCGAAGTTTAGCTCGGGTACGTTCAGTGAACAAACAAGCGGGTTTTCCTAACTCTTGAACCGGTGCTCGGAATCAAATTCCGAGGGCACCGATGGAATTTCAACGTCGATATTTTCTTAGAAACTCCTTTTCCGGAGTTGCATTTGTTCAGGTGTGGTTTTTAGTTTTTGGGGTTAAGTTAAGAAATAAAATAAAGTGGTGCGACAACTTTATTTTATTTTACTTAAAGCCACTTAAGCTAAGTTAAGCGGATAGGGTGGAACCCAAAATATCCTACCCACTTGGTAGGATATTTGTGAGTTGGGGCCCGCACGAGCCCCACCATTTATTTTCCTCTAAGTAACGCAACCACAAAAACCCCTTTTTAAATGAAAGTCAACCGGTGTGTTTTCTTAAATTCTTAACGCCCCTATTAATTGGGCAGTTAAGTCGTTACCATTAATTCACCAAATTAATGGTGCGTTTTTTATATTTTTTTTTGTTTGTTGGTATAAGAATAAAATAAGACCAACACATGTGGGTGGCTTGTTGAGTGGATTTGGAGAAACTCTAAGTTCTTCATCCTCCTTCGCGAAGAACACAAAGAACGTGAAGAACGCCGAACCCTCGGAGATCGACGACGCGACGCCATGTACTGCAACGCCGAAGATTCTCCTTCTGCGATGTTTCTTCCACAACGATCCTTCCCCGCGACAATCTTTGATCATCAACTGATTGATGTAGGGGATTATGGATATTTTAATTTCCTTTGTGGATTTTATCCTTATCTTGGGTTTAAATGGTGCAATTAAAACTGTGTGTTTTCTTAAACCCTCGGAGATCATCTACGCGATGTCGTGCACCGCGACGACGCAACGCACCTTCCGTGACATGATGATACTCTTCTTCCGTGACAGTCAATTCCACGAAGAACTCACGTTTGACGACTACGATGAGGTAGGGGTTTGTTTAATTTCTGTTCGTGATTACTACCTTGACGTTTTTCGTGAAATATGACCAAATGCTATCGATTAACAAGAGGGGGTCGGACCACAAAAACACGGCCGACCCTCCTCCCTTATCTATGTTGTTGATTCTAATGTGGATAGGAACGAGAATGGCGCGGTGCCGTCGCACCGCGCGGGATCGTGTGGCGAGGAATGCGCGGCTCCGTCACGCCGCGGCGTGAAATCGAACAAGGACGCGACGCCGTCGCGCCGCGTCGGAGAAACCCAAAGACACCACGGCCGGAGAGGGGCCGCGACAGAGGGGCACGGCGCCATCACGCCACGCTGGAAGAACCAAGGCCACGGGCAGTTCCGGGCCGCGGTAGAGTAGGGTGACCGGCGGCCGGTTTCGGGCCGCTGGCGTCGGAGCAGGGGGGACCGGCCGTGGCCGGTCCGTGGGGGCAGAAGCCGGCCGGCCAGACCGGGCCGACCAGACAAGGGAATGCTGGGGGTTACGAACCCCCGGCGGCTAGATCAAGTGGACCCCCATAATTGGGGCCGCGATTACAAAGCTAGGGGGCCGGTGCCCCCCCCCCCCCCTCAACGGCTCGACCGTTTGGCCGAGCGCCTGGCCAGCGCGCCCAGGACGGGCCGCGCCGCGCCCAGGCCGGGCCGGGCTGCGCCGTTCGGACTGGGCCGCGCCCAAGAGGGACAGACCCAGACCTAGTTTGGGTCGACTCGGTTCGGGCCGACCCTAGGGGTATCGGGCCGGGTCGGATCGGGCAGGGTCGGATCGGGCCCAGACCCCTTAATACCGAATCTCTTCCGGTCAGACGCCCATAACATGTGCTACGAGACTCCGATCGACACACCGTCAGTTTTGATGCGATCCTTGAATCGAGATGGTCGTTTCAGTATATCGCACTCAAGGTTTCAGAATACTTTGGTTTCAGCCGGGTTGGTTCGTACACGAAACCAACCGGGCCCTCGGAGCGGAAACACTCATAACTTGAGCCCCAGACGTCCGATTGATGTGCCACCGACTTTGTTGGATTCTTCTAAGTGAGACGGATCTTTTGGCTTACTACTCCTGAGGTTTGGATGCAGGTGGAGTACAGTCGGGTTGGGTTTGACTTAAAAACCAACCGGGCCCCTGGGACGAAAATGCCAATTACTCTCAGACCGGGCGTCCGATTGACGCGTCGTCTACGACGTTGAGTTCATGTTGACGATACAGAAATTTTGGAAACATCAACTCCGGATTATGTGTCAGTTGATGTATCAGCCCCTCAGCTCTTGGAGCGGACCCTCCGGAACGAGCTTGCTGTGTGCGGGAACCCTAGAGCTGGCTGCGTCTGCGACAATAATGAAGACAGTACGAGAATCCCCCGTGAGTTCGGTAGTGACCACTATGGTACTTTTTGGGATACATCGACTCCAGACTACATGTTAGTTGATGCATCGACCTCTTGGCTCGTGGAGTGGACCCTCCCAGAACGAGCATGCTGTGTGCGGAAACCCTAGAGCTGGTTGAGACTTGACGACTGCTGATCGAACGACTCGGTGTATTATGGATAGCCCAGTGGGAAATGCTTGGTTGTAGCAGCAGACCCACGACGGAGGAGCGCTTGGTTGTAGCGGCAGACCCGCGGTACTCAACAGAAGGAGTACCTCTAGAGGCTATGAGGGGGAGCGCTTGGTTGTAGCGACAAACCCACGACAGAGGAGCACTTGGTTGTAGCGGAAGACCTACAACGGAAGAGCACTTTGTTGTAGCAGCACGGGGGAGCGCTTGGTTGTAGTAGCAGACCCACGGTAGAGGAGCGCTTGGTTGTAGCGGCATGCCCGTGGTACTCAATAGAAGGAGTACCTCTAGAGGATATGAGGGGGAGCGCTTGGTTGTAGCGGCAGACCCATGGTGGGAAGCGCTTGGTTGTAGCAGCAGGCCCACAGTACTCGATAGGTAGAGTACTACAGTAGTCCAAGGTTAGAGGGAAGTGCTTGGTTGTAGAGGCATACCCACTATATTTAATGGAGAATGAGTTTACCAATAGCTATGGTTTCAACTTCATGATCGATCCTGTGTGGGTCATTGCGGGGGTCAGTACCTACCGATCCTTTGTGGGTCCGACGGCTTAGATGAATCAGTGGCTACATCTGATCATCTCTATCGTCTTACGAAGTAGTATACCTGTGTGAGCTGAATCTCGTTTTTCTTTCCTATGTGGATTGTGTTGTGCTATCCTGTGTGGATTTACATTTTTCTTTCCCATGTGGACTGGGTTGTACTTGGGCTCGGATGTTGGAGCCGAATGAGAATTTATGACTTAGGTATATGTATGGTCATATACCTAAGCAGTGTCGAATGTTACTTCGTGATTGTATCTTTCCTTTGTGGATTATCCCTTGTGGATTCTGGGAGACCTTCGGGGGTCTCGGGGTCCCTACCGAGTAGCTTATACTCACCCCTGCACGGGCTATGCCAGCACTATGTTGTGTTGGTTGCAGACTACGGACAGCGCTGATCGTGGTTGAGGCTTGCGGAGCAGGATAGTACTTGGAGGTGGACCACTAGACGGGACGTTCTCGGAGCAGACCGCTGGACCCGAGGAGCTGTGGAGGCTATCTGTACTCACCGTTCAGGTGGGATTTCCAATGGACAGCTCGACGTTGCGGCTTTAATTTTCAGCTGCTGTTTTCCCTTCCAGTTGTACTTTACTTTCAGTTTGGGTTTGTATATTGGCCCACTTACTTTTCCGCACTTACTGTCTTACTCAGTTTTTACTTAGTGTTTACTTTTACTGCTTGCTTTCTATTTGGTGTTTGTTTACTTTACAAAGGCAATGCCTTCCCTTTCAACTAGGATTTACGCCTTGGTGCTAGTCGCCAGCCCCAGGCCTATGAAAGGCTGGATTGGGGTAGTCATGGCATGGGGCCCGAGGACGGGTCATGACAAATTGGTATCAGAGGAGTTCGGTTCTACCGCAGAACTCCGGACTCTGATCTTTTTCTTTGTGAAGCAATAGTGTTGAGAGTATTGAGTGCGGCTATCAGTCCAGGGAGTCCAGTGTTGGTGCGGCGGCTGACCTATCCATACACCAGGACCCTGACTTCTGATTTCCGACTTAATACATGAAAACATTGATTGCATGTGTGTTTTAATATTTCTTTGTGATTACTTGTGTCAGCTCACCAGGTATACTATTCGGATCGTGGCGCACCTGTCTCTTTTCAGGATGGCCCCACGATGACAACCAGCTAGGGTTCCGAGAGTTGAGCGTGACGATAGCCCACTGAGTGACGAGACCTCAGTACAGGGCCCTTTAACAGCAGAGGCACCGGCGGTACCTCTACCCGCCGAGCCACCGATGCTTCCAGCCCTAGCCGCTGACGGTGTACGTCGCCCTAGTGCACTTCATGAGTTTCAGCATCAGTGACCACCCAGGTTCCGTGGGGAGACGGACCCTCAGGCAGCTGAGGATTGGTTGGAGGTAGTTGTACGAGTTTTTTGTTTGGTAGGGACACCAACTGACCTTATGGTGGTCCTTGCAGCGAGTCTCCTGCATGCGGCAGCAGGAAGATGGTGGATCTTGATGCTCCAGGTGCACGACGAGGCATCTCTCCTTTGGACGGACTTTGAGATCCTTTTTCGCTCAGAGTTCGTCCCAACCATCCTCCGAGCGGTGCACATCCAGGAGCTGTTACAGCTGCGGCAGGGCAGCAAGACAGTAGCCCAGTACGCGGCGAGGTTTACCAATCTCTCGTGATATTCCACGGACATGGTACGGGACCCATTCTTCAGGGCCTAAACCTTCGAGCAGGGGCTCAGGCGAGAGATCAGAGCTTCAGTTGTTTCTCACAACATTCTGATACAGACAGGGGTGTTAGAGCGAGCCCTCTTAGTGGAGAGTTTCCTTGCTGAGCAGTCTCCAGCAGCAGGACCCACCACTAGCCGGCATGCGGAAGAGTCTTCTGCAGCGGGCAGTAGACAGATGATGCAGGGGTCCAAGAGTACTAGACCTATAGGTGGTCAACCGCGTGACACAAGATCATTTGTGCGAGGCACCCGGGGTGGACAACGACTTACCATGAGCGGACAGTGTTACTCATGTGGCGGGGTTGGTTACATGGCTCGTGAATGTCCGACCCACTATACGGATGACCAGCGGATGACCGAAGGACCTCCCAGGCAGAGGCAGAGGTTTGATCGAGGCAGACCGCATGGAGCAGGAGACTGTGGCAGGGGAGCTGGCCATGCAGGTAGAGGAGGATGGCGCTTCGAGGTGTTGCCACCACCACCACCAGGAGGTCCACCCCGACCACAGGGAGCTGGGGGACATGGGAGAGCTCAGCTTCAGGCAGTTTAGGCCTACGATCGTGGAGCTCTGGGAGCATATGGATAGGAGCGGGACTATCTCCAGATCTGGAGACTTTTGTTTATACTCCTTCTAGTGTTGTTAATGTTTGTTTGTAGATGTTTTGTGACTTTTTACTTTGAGCTGCAGTAACAAAATACACCTTTCTTTTGGCGTTTACCTTCCTGTCCTCTCTTTGTGTTGTTACTAAGAGGTTCCGGTTTAAAAACCGTTGACTTGACCCTCACTTTGAGATACCTACTGGAGGAGACCCAGTGACCACACACTGATGCCAATAGTGTGACTCAACCCTTGGAGGCAAGTGTAACGGTTGGATCTCTTGGTAGTAGCGTCGAGGCCTTACGACGTCATCCTTGCTATGGGTTAGTATCATCCATGACGGGATTGACTGTATTAGGCGAAGAACGTGGTTCATCCAGGAGATGAGACCGATTTTATATTCTCAGCAAAGAAGAAATATCAGCAGCTCTTGTAGGACCAGAAAGGTCCAAGTCATCCAAGAGCGGATAAGGACAGCTCAGAGCCGACAAAAGTCTTGTGCTGACAGGAGGTGGAGACCACTAGAGTTCGAGGATGGTGACCACGTTTCCTTATGGGTCACACCTCGACGTGAGTTACGGGGATGTGGCCAAGGCGACAAGTTATCACCGAGGTTCAACAGACCTTTCTAGGTCCTCGGCAGGGGAGGCGAGGTGGTTTACCGCTTGACCCACCCACCTCAGTTGCACCGGGTGAACGACGTCTTCCACGTATCCCAGCTGAGGAGATACGTGCATGACTCGACGCATATCATTGACCATGGGGAGATGGACGTTGATGATGGGGCGACTTTTGCAGAGGTCCCGGTGGAGATTGAGGATCGACAGGAGAGGGTCCTACGTGGACGGTCGATTCCTCTAGTGTGCATCAGATGGAAGCACGAGAACCTCTATGAGATCACTTGGGAGCAGGAGGCTCAGATGCGTGCTCAGTACCTACATTTGTTTCCCCAGTTATGATGTATCTTTACGAGGACGTAAATCCCTGAGGTGGGAGTGATGTAAAGACCCGTAAAAATTCAAGGAATTTTTTTTTCTTAATTTTCTTTGGAATTTTACAAGAACGTGGTTTCTGACGGCACCTGATTCTGAGGCCCGGTGTGCCCGGAATCATTTTATGAAGTTTAGCTCGGGTACGTTCAGTGAACGAACAAGCGGGTTTTCCTAACTTTTGAACCGGTGCTCGGAATCAAATTCCGAGGGCACCGATGGAATCGTAGTGCCGGTATTTGCTTAGAAATGCCTTTTCCGGAGTTGCGTTTTCTCGGGTGTGGTTTTTAGTTTTTGGGGTTAAGTTATGAAATAAAATAAAGTGGTGCGACAACTTTATTTTATTTCACTTAAAGCCACTTAAAGCCACTTAAGCTAAGTTAAGCGGATAGGGTGGAACCCAAAATATCCTACCCACTTTTTAGGATATTTTTTAGGTGGGGACCGCACGAGCCCCACCATTTCTATTCCTCTAAATAATGCACCCGCGAAAACCCGTTTTTAAATGAAAGTCAACCGGTGCATTTTCTTAAATTCTTAACGCCCCAATTAATTGGGTATTTTAGTCGTTACAATTAATTCACCGAATTAATGGTTCGTTTCTTAACTTTGTTTTCGTTTGTTGGAATAAGAATAAAATAAGACCAACACATGTGGGTGGCTTGTTGAGAGGATTTGGAGAAACTCTAAGTTCTTCATCCTCCTTCGTGAAGAACACAAAGAACACAAAGAACGCGAAGAACGCGAAGAATGCAAAGAACGCAAAGAACGCCGAACCCTCGGAGATAGATGACACAACGCCGTGTACCGCAATGCCGACGATTCTCCTTCCGCGATGTTTCTTCCGCGACGATCCTTCCCCGGGACAATATTCGATCATCAACCGATTGAGGTAGGGGATTACAGATCTTTTAATTTCATTTGTGGATTTTATCCTCATCTTGGGTTAAAATGGTGCAATTAAAACTGTGTGGTTTCTTTAACCCTCGAAGATTGTCTATGTGACGTCATGCACTGCGACGACGCAACGCCCCTTCCGCGATGCGATGATCCTCTTCTTTCGCGACGGTCAATTCCGCGAAGAACTCACATTCGACGACTACGACGAGATAGGGGTTTGTTTAATTTTTGTTTGTGATTACTACATTGACGTTATTCGTGAAATATGACCAAATGATATCGATTAACGAGAGGGGTCCAGACCGCACAAACACGGCCGACCCTCCTCCCTTATCTATGTTGTTGATTCTAATGTGGATTGGAACGAGAATGGCGCGGTGCCGTCGCACCGTGCGAGATCATGAGACAAGGAATGCGCGGCGCCGTCGCACCGCGCCGTGAAATCGAACAAGGACGCGACATCGTCGCGCCGTGTCGGAGAAACCCGAAGATACTGTGGCCAGAGCGGGGCCGCGGCGGAGGGCCGCGGAATTGTCGCGACACGCCGGAAGAACAAAGGTCGCGGCGGAGCAGGGTGACCGGCGGCCGGTTCCGGGCCGCCGGCGTCAGAGCAGGGGGGACCAGCCGTCACCGGTCCGTGGTGGAAGAAGCCGGCCGGCCAGAGCGGGCCAGCCAGACAAGGGAAGGCCGAGGGTTATGAACCCCCATCAGCCTGCTCGAGCGGCCCCCCATAATGGGGGCCACGGTTACAAAGCCAGTGGGGCATGCGCCCACCCCCCCTCAATGGCTCGGCCATTTCGCCGAGCACCGGGCCAGCGCGCCTAGGCCGGGCCGCGCCCAGGCCAGACCGGGCCGTGCCGGTCAGACCCAGAACCAGTTTGGGTCGACCCGGTCCGGGCCGACCCTGGGGGTATCGGGCCGGGTCGGACCGGGCCCGAACCCCTTAATACCGAATCTCTTCCGGTCGGACACCCATAACTTGTGCTACGGGCCTCCGATCAACGCACCGTTAGTTGCGATGCAATCCTTGGATTGATACGGTTGTTTCGGTATATCACACTCAAGGTTTCAGAATACTTTGGGTTCTGCCGGGTTGGTTCGTACACGAAACCAACCGGGCCCTCGGAGCGGAAACGCTCATAACATGAGCCCCGGGCGTCTGATTGACGTGCCACTGACTTTGTTGGATTCCTCTAAGTGAAAAGGATCTTTTGGCTTACTCTGCCCGAGGTTTGGATGTAGGTGGAGTATGGTCGGGTTGGTTTTGACTTAAAAACCAACCGGGCCCCTAGGACGAAAAGGCCAACAACTCTCAGACCGGGTGTCCGATTGACGCGCCGTCTGCGACGTTGAGTTCTTGTTGACGATACGGAACTTTTGGATACATTAACTCCGGATTATTTTTCAGTTGATGTATCAGCCCCTCAACTCATGGAGCGGACCCTCCGGAACAAGCTTGCTGTGTGCGGGAACCCTAGAGTTGGCTGCGTCTGCGACGACAATGAAGACAGTATGAGAATCCTCCGTGAGTTCGGTAGTGAACACTACGGTACTTTTTGGGATGCATAGACTCCAGACTACATGTCAGTTGATACATCGACCTCTTGGCTCGTGGAGTGGACCCTCCCGGAATGAGCATGATGTGTGCGGAAACCCTAGATCCGGTTGAGACTTGACGACTACTGATCGAACGACTCGGTGTATTACAGATAACCCAGTGGGAAGTGCTTGGTTGTAGCAGCAGACTCACGGCGGAGGAGCGTTTGGTTGTAGCGGAAGACCCGCGGTACTCAAAAGAAGGAGCACTTCTAGAGGCTATGAGGGGGAGCGCTGGGTTGTAGCGGAATACCCACGACGAAGGAGCACTTGGTTGTAGCGGCATACTTACGACAGAGGAGCGCTTGGTTGTAGTAGCTCGGGGGAGTGCTTGGTTGTAGCAGCAGAACCACGATAGAGGAGTGCTTGGTTGTAGCGGCATGCTCGTGGTACTCAACAGAAGGAGTACCTCTAGAGGCTATGAGGGGGAGCGCTTGGTTGTAGCGGCAGACCCATGGTGGGAAGCGCTTGGTTGTAGCAGCAAACTCACAATACTCGATAGGTGGAGTACTACAGCAGTCCAAGGTTAGAGGGAAGCACTTGGTTGTAGTGGCATACCCTCTATACATGATGGAGAAGGAGTTTCCCAATAGCTATGGTTTCAACTTCATGATCGATCCTGTGTGGGTCATTGCGGGGGTTAGTACCTACCGATCCTTTGTGGGTCCGACGACTTAGATGAATCAGTGACTACATCTGATCATCTCTATCGTCTTACGAAGTAGTATACCCGTGTGAGCTGAATCCTGTTTTTCCTTCCTATGTGGATTGTGTTGTGCTATCCTGTGTGGATTTACGTTTTGCTTTCCCGTGTGGATTGGGTTGTACTTGGTCTCATATGTTGGAGTCGAACGAGAATTGATGACTTAGGTATATGTATGGGCATATACCTAAGCAGTGTCGAATATTACTTCGTGATTGTATCTTTCCTTTGTGGATTATCCCTTGTGGATTCTGGGAGACCTTCGGGGGTCTCGGGGTCCCTACTGAGTAGCTTATACTCACCCCTGCACAGGCTATGCCCGCACTATGTTGTGTTGGTTGCAGATGATGGACAACGCTGATCGTGGTTGAGGCTTGCGGAGCAGGACGGTACTTGGAGGTGGACCACTGGACGGGACGTTCTCGGAGTGGACGGCTAGACCCGAGGAGCTATGGAGGCTATCTGTACTCACCCTTCAGGTGAGATTTCCAATGGACAGCTCGACGTTATGGCTTTACTTTTTAGTTGCTGTTTTCCCTTCCAGTTTTACTTTACTTTCTGTTTGGGTTTGTATACTGGCCCACTTACTTTTCTGCACTTACTGTCGTACTCAGTTTTTACTTAGTGTTTACTTTTACTGCTTTCTTTCTCTGTGGTGTTTGTTTACTTTACAAAGGAAATGCCTTCCCTTTCTACCGGGATTTATGCCTTGGTGCTAGTCGCCAGCCCCTGGCCTATGAAAGGCGGGCTTGGGGTAGTCACGGTACGGGCCCCGAGGACGGGTTGTGACCGTTCTAGTGTATGTAGATGAAATAATATTTGGTAAATCAAATGATGTAAAATGAAAACAGTTTATATATTTCATAAAGTGTGATTTTCAAATGTTAATCATTGGTATGTTGAAATTTTTTCTTACTTTACACGTGATATAAGAAGGACTTATATATTCATTTATCAATCTAAATATGATATAGAGTTTCTAATCATATTTTAAATGTAGGGTTCTAAGGTTATGAAAAATGTAGTTTCTAACTGATTGAACTTTCCAAGATATGATGATGGAAAAGTAGTCAATGACTTAGATTATATAAAGATTACTGGGAGCCTATTATACTTAATAAAAAAATTACCTAACAATATTTTTATCACATGTTAGGTTGCATTATATCAAATTTATCCTAAACAAATCCAATTAATTATAGTTAAAAGAATACTATTGTATATCAAATTTTTGGTGAACTTCATTTTAATAAACAGTGAAACATTATAACAAGATTTTTTGGGATATAATGTTGTGGGTTGGGCTGGTTAAACAGATAAATAGAATTAAAAAGCATGTAGTTCATTTTATCATGGTGAATTATGAATTTATTTGTTTATAAAAAATATGACATTGTTTCTTTGAGAACTAAATAAGATAAATATGTAAACAATATTAATTATTACACACAATTATTATGTATTAAGCACAAACTTTAAGACACAAGACTTGAATTTCATTCTCTAACCAAAATCAACTTTGATAATTCAAGTTCTATAATTATTTTCAAAAATATTATTCCTCACTCTTAAACAAAGAGCATTGAAATCAAGTATCATCTTATCAATGAGAAATTAGATCATGAGTTTGTGAAGTTTGATCATGTTCCAACATAATATTAAATTTCATACATCGCATCAAATAACTTACCTAAAGAATTTTTTGAACAACATCAAAAAGATTTCATAGTCCATTAAAATCCCCCAATTAAGTAGTATAAAGGTGGAACCCCAATACCTAAGGTAATTTGAAAATTTCCCTATATACTAATAACTATTATTTTCCTTTTACAAACTATTTAATAGTGATATTTGGTTTTATTGATAAATGGGGAAAGAGAATGTTCATAAATGGGAATGATTTTCCTTAAACCATTGGAAATGGAGAATTAAGTGTTGAAATGGTGGATTTTTTATATATTGAATTAGGGGGTGAAAGGATGTTTTGGGAGTTTCTAATCATGATGACGTTGAATCTATTAGGCTATTGAATATATTTCATGAAATGATGACTCAAGGTTTTTTATGAAATCATTTTTCCATTTTTTTTGAGTATGTGGTATTATCATGTGTGACACTCTATGTGATATTTGAAATCGATCACCAATATTAATTGGTATTGAATTTCAAGAATAGTTAGAGCTAAGATAGATTTATCAATTTATTTTGATAATGAAGTGTTTAATTGATGAGTTTTTAATGTCACTATTGTTTCTCACACTAAGATAGAATATTATAGTCTTATAATATGTGTTGAGTACATCTTTGATCACTATATGATGTTATTAAATGTAAACAGTAATTCAAGAGTAAGGGTATGTAATTTTTTTTCAACTGGCAGTGTTAATTGGTATCAAAGGTTGAAGTAATGTTAATAAAACCAAAGGGGATATTGTTGGGAACAATCCCTCATGATGAAATTTAATAATTTATGTATAGATTTTATTTTTCAGAAATGTTTATTGAAAAATTCCCAATTAATTTGTTAAAAAATAATGTGTTTGGTTGGTGGGATTTCTTCCCAATGTTTTCCAAATTTATGGGTATAAATTTTTGGGAAACTAATATTTGTAGTTTGAGTTGAAAATTGGTAAATAGAGGTTTTCAATAAGGTAAACACACAATATATATGGTATTTATGTGGAGTCATGAGGTAGTTATGAGGTAGTTTGGAAAACCTATTATGGGTGAAAGACCATGGAGGTGTCACATGGTAGGATATGTTATGAAGGGAGTTCATGGATAGGCGTTTATGAAGGTGGT
Organism: Viscum album; assembly: GCA_963277665.1. Taxonomy (NCBI): domain Eukaryota; kingdom Viridiplantae; phylum Streptophyta; class Magnoliopsida; order Santalales; family Viscaceae; genus Viscum; species Viscum album. The sequence goes on from OY728165.1 coordinate 1,043,381,036, forward strand.
TCACAAGACCACGTATGTGGTGATAAGTCATAAAGAAATTAGTGTTCATTTAAAGTCCCAAAAAGAGAGAAGTATGAATAAGAATTTTACACAAAGGGGTGAAAAGTAATTTCATTATTAGTGGATTTTCAAGGTTTATTGACTATATAGGGACCCCATAATCACTTCATTTGGAAGATTGAAAATTATCTCAACAAAACACAACTAGAGTTTTCTGCAATAATGGAAATATGTCTGAGGGTATGGTACCATGAAGTTAAAATAATGTCCACAAGGAGATTAATTAGAGATGAAAAGTTAACAAATAGTAGAGGTATTTAGTGAGGTGAGTGTGTAGTGAATCTAATTTTTGAGGTTGGTCTATGTCGAAAGTACACAGATATAAATGTATACATGGGTAGTGTATGGTGGTAGCTTGTAAAGGAATTCCATGCATGAGGTATATAGAGGAGTATCTCAGATAGAGAATTATTCTCAGTACATGCATGGTGAATAGTGTTCCACCTAGGAATTGTGTAGTGAGTGGTGTTTGATGGGTTTGGTGTATAGGAGAAAATTTTGTAAAGAATAAAAATTCACAATGAGATTTTAAATGAAGGAAATTATGTATGGTAAAGTGGATTTCATCTCTTAGATAAAAAATTAGATTCATGACACACTCACATAGGTGTGAACCAAATCTGAGTTGACTTAGATAAAATTAATAATATTTTGTAGGATTAGTGTGTTCACTTTATTAGAGAGATAATTGAGATCCAAACTAGTAAATAGTTGTAAACCAGAAGGGATAGTGAGTCCACTCCATAAATTGTAATTGTTTTGTTCTTTAGTAAATTCAAGTAAATTAAAATTTTAACTTTGTATCCTCTTTATATTATCTTAGTTAGGGTAAATAAAGTAAAATTTATTGCTCTAAAATGATTTCAATTCAATTTATTCATTATTATGAGGGGAATAGAGAAGATAATTTTATTTAACATTGAAAAAATATTGAAAGGTTTAATTTTTAATCTTCTATATCCCAATTCACCCCATTAACTCAAGGTATTTAACCTAGCTAGTGAAACACACACACACACAGACACATATATGCTTGACTCTTGTCTTCAAAAACTAAATAAAAAAATAAATTTTATTTTTTTCATATATATGTTAAGATAGAAATTTATAAAATAAATATATATAGAAAATTTAAGATTCTACCCATTATCATTTGTCAATAAAGTTTAAATTTTTTAAATTGGACCAACTATAGTCAATAACTATCTAATATTTTTTTAAAATGATAATTGTAATAAAAAACAATCAACCATATTCATTTGAAGTCAAATCATATCAAAATATCTTTCATATATTCCCTAATAACGTCTGGAATTCCCCAAAAAAATCTTATACCTAATAAACCCATCTTTCAAATCCATCATTAAAAAGGGGCCCAAAAATTTAAAATCATAAAATGTGTATTTACAAAATATATTTTTTGGATTTAAAATATCTTATATTGTTAAATATGTAAAAAATGAGAAAAATGATATCTTATGGATTTTAATATGATTTCAAAGATTTTAAATAAGCAAAAATAATTTTTAACATTTCTTAACCACGGGAAAAAATAATAATGCTCCACATCACTCTATACGTGTGTACCATGTGGGATCATATTAGTATCCCATGTGGGTATATATGGGGGAAATTGTTTCTTCCATTATTCATTATTTTTATTATATTTTTTGAACATCTCCAATTATGCGGGAGTGTGAATTGGGTGAGAGTGAATAAATACTACTCTCCAATTTCTACAACTATATAATACAAATATTAAAATATTTTTTGCTTTGATAAGAAGGAATTAAAGAAGAGAAGTTATATAACTTTATAATTTGGTATAAAGGACTTTTAATTCAAATTTTAAGGAATTAATTCATATTTAAGGGTGACACAATGGGCTTTATAATTGAGATATGGGTAGAATTTAAACATTTGATGGTTTTTGTTGAGGCCCCAATGGATCCTAGTTATGTTCAATTATATTTGATTAATTCATTGAGACCATATTATATCTTGAAAGGAAACTTTGGGGTTTTAAAAGGATCATCATGGGGGGACACTTGTATAAAATACAAATATCAGTGTGTGGGGATTTCTGAAGGGATTCACCAAGATTGAAGTTTGATTCCATTGTAATGTATATAGTTCCTACTATACTGAATTCTATAATTATTATTATATAATATATATAAATATACATATTGTTGGATTATTTTACCTTGGTATATAGTGTTAATAATTACAAAAAACTTTATTATAATTCCTTATACATACATTATGTTGGTTTATTAATTTATAAATAATGGTATCAATATGTCCATTTAGTGATTTTATTTAAGTTTATTAATGTTAGTTCATTTTTTAGTAATATATATACAATTACCTGACCTTAAACATAACATAATCTTGAGTTAATCCTAGAATTCTACTTTCACTCACATTGAGGATCTTTTCAGGTTTAGAGTTTTAGATAATTAGGTCCTAACTCATACACAAAAAAAAACATAAAATACAAATTGGACACTTCTGGATAGTATACATTTTTTTATATAATCTAAAATTTTTATAAATTAAAGCATGATCTCTTTTATTATAACTATTCTTGACTTTCAACATGAATTCTTCAAATCCCTTAATCATACTTAAGTCAAATAAAAAAAATTTAACATATATGATGATCATAAAAATCCCAATAAGGGGTATAAAAAAGGAAACTATTATTCAATTAATAAACATTAAAACTCATAAAATAACCTTTCCTGAAAACATAAAATTTTACCTTAAAATTCAAATAAAATTCTTTAATAAATATAATTTATTTTATGTTTTGAAAACAAATTATTTCAATGAAAAATCATTATAAAACATAGAAAATTCATATAGGGACCTTGGTACATAATCACATTTAAACATTAAATAACCATCACACAACCCTTATATATTGGAATAACTATAAAACCAACTTAAAATATAGTTCTATGAAGAATATAATCATTACCCAAGGCATTGAAGAACTATTTGGATGCACCCATCTTTTAAGCTATAATGAGCTCACCTGGTGCTATATAGGAACACCCATCATTTATAATTTCCAAGAAACACATCATGAAAGAAAACATATAATCAATTGAAAAAATATTTTAAACTCATACAAAAATTAGTTTCATATATTAAAATACCATTTTCATTCAAAAAACCAATTCTCAATACAAAGTACACCTTTATTTTGAAAACCCATTTTAAAAACCAAAATATCAAATAAATAAATAAATTTTAATTTTAATTTAATAAAAAATTAAATCTTTCAAAGGAATCCACATATAAAATAATTTCAGTAGCAATAGAAAAATAGTTGTCTCTATGTACGTTATGAATAGAACATTCCATTGTCATTTGTCAAAACATTTCTTATAAAACACATAAAAGACACCTTTTTGAAAAAAAAACTTGAATGAACTTAAAAATAAGAATAAAATATCCTTTATAACACTTTTATATCCATATAAATAAATAAATAATATAATATCACGAATATTGACATGGAGAAATGTTTTGAAAATAAAATTTTTAAACATTCAAAGTGTCTCATACCACTTTGAACATCTAATTCATATTCCCCATGAAAGAATAAGATTTTACAAAACATTAAATAGCATGATAAAAGATAGAATATAGATATATAATGTAAAAGGGTCTATATATACACCTTATTAAATAATAAAGTTGCATATCATCATAAATGCCTCAATGAAAGGATATTGAGATGAAATCCTTTAACTTGAGTCAAACTTGTCACGCGTGTCTTTATATTCTTGAATAATAAACTTATATTAATTATTTAATTTCTTAATAAACTTTTTTAACATTATGATTAATTTTATTTCACTCATTAAAATGTTTTAATCTACTACTTAAACAATTAAGTTTGTGTCGGGTGTTTTTACCGTATTTGGTTTATGTGTCAAAAATGACATTGGTAGGTCAAATATGGTCAAAGGGTTCATTATATAAAATCAGAAGAATAATAAGGAAATAAATATAATATTTACAAATAAATTATAATTTTAAAACCAATAATGAAAGATAATTATGAAAAATGAACCCACGTTACAATCATGGAGATAGTAGGCTATGCATACACATGAGTAACATTCTCATTATTCAACATTAATTATGGAAAGAAGGTAAGTAAAATTTATCTTTACATAATGATAATTATATCATAAATAAAATTTTTGTTATAATATATACTTATATATATAATTATTGTGGTGTAAAAGTAACCACTTCACATCGAGGAGGCGGTAGTCCACACGTCCATAAACGATGTATCAATTTTTCAGTGTGTGAAAAGGTGTTAAATAAAATGATAAATTGTATTTAAAAAAATTTAATCATGTAATTAATATAATATGGATGTTATGTATCTCACATATGTTTAATTAAACCCACAATTAATACATTACATGTAGTGTGTGAACGTATCTCATCGCTTTGAGGCGGTGGTAGTCCACACGTCCACAAACAATGTTATCATATTAAAAAAAATAAAAATAATGAAGGTATGTGTATATATAAATTCAAGAAGTATTAATAAATCATAAATATCATATATATATATATATATCTCATTTTAAAATATTTCATCCAAAATAATTTCTAACCACAAGAGGTGGTAACCGAAAAACTAATGACATCGTTATGCGAGGAAGTAGTTTCACTATACAAGAACGGTAATTCAGTTACCCATTTTATGGAATTGTGTGTAGGTGTAGGTAAAAAAATTAAAATAAAAAATACAAGTATATTTAGGATAATTATGTGATTATATAAGAATGTAATAATATGAAATTAAAGGAGTGAAGAAAGAAACCATGTAAAAATGCATGTTGATGAAAGTTACACCTTCTTCAGGTAACTCCTTTTTTTGTTTTCACTAAAGGACTTCATAGTTAGATTTATGACCAATATTAGGCCTATAGGGTGAGAGGATGTATGTTGAGATCTTATTTTTTCAGGTTCTTTTTAGAAAAAGGGTCTTTATAGGTGCTAATAAATGGGAAGGGTGAGTGCCATTTTATAGTGGAGGAGGAGCCACATTCTAGTAAATTCCTGAAAAGAGAATTCAAATCACATATTCCCATGTCAAGAGGCTACAATAATGGTCTAAATTATATAAAATAAAGTATAGTGTCCAAATAAAAACATAAAATGTATTTTTAAATAGTTTCTAGGACATTATGGATCTTAAATTTAATGTTTAGTCCCTTGTTAATCTAATTCTCATCTGAATCGTTTTAATTAATTTTAATTACTTTCTATAATATTTTTGTTGAAAAACTAAGTTGAAATTATTAAACATTATAAATTATTTTGATTAAAAATATTTAATACATTTTCCAAATTTAATCATAGAAGTGGAAAAAAATTAATTTAAATTTAATCCCATAGATGGGATGACAAAGAAGGTTTTAAAGTAAAAATGTTCAAACGTTCTCCAAGTTTTAATATCTAAATTCAATTTAAAATTTATTAAAATGAACTAATTTTTTTTAAAATATATTGAAATGATATAATATTACTTTAAAACCAATAAAAACAAAATTTAACCATATAAATAAATTTGATGAAAAATCATTTTTGAACTAAAATTCAATATTATTCACTATTCATAAAAATATGAAATTTCTCAAACAAATACAAATAATTCACCCAATGTAAATTATGATATTTTTATTTCAAAAAAAGTCTATTTATACGTTTAAAAATTATAAAAGTGTCAAAATTAAGATTTAAAATGGGTTCATCATTAAAACGTGGTAAAAATACCTTTAAAAAATATAGAGCATTTTATGCTTAAAATTGAATTTATTCTTATTTTAATCCTTCAAAATTTAATATAATAGATGAATATAATTTTTTTAATAAATATGGGTAAACATAATATATTTATTCTTATTCATTCCCACTAATAAAATTTATAGGAAACAACTACCACTTAAAATAATAATGTTAACAATATATAATTTTTCTGCATAACCGATTCTCGCAAGAAACGTAAGATTTTAGAGAAAATAATTATTGTGTGTTAGGTATGATATAAGAAATAGTTTCACTTTTAAGGTAAAATTAATATATAATTCATAAATATTAATAAATATGGAAATGTATTATTCTATAATTTCCTTGGATGTTATATACTTACCCCTTTTGAAAATTGCATCATTGCAATTTTATTCACTTATCAAAGAAGTGAGAATAATTTTCACTCATAAAATTTTTATATTCCCATATTTTTTCTTCGAACACATTATTTTTCCATAAAACCATAAATTGGCACATCAAATCATTCCACAACACTTTCTATGTGGTCAAGAACTTGAACTTGTTGTTCTTCCTAAGAAAGATTTTCTTCCAGCTGAACTACTTCAGGACTCAAAACATGATATGAATCCACTGCATACTTCAATAAAATTGAAACAAGAAATAAATTATGTACCTAGGATAAGATTATAGGTAAGGCCACTTGATAGTAGACTGATCCAAATTTATCTAGGATTTCATATGGTCTAATGAACAGTGTGATCAAATTCCCCTTATTACCAAAATGAATCACAATTTTCAATGAAGAATCTCTTAAAAAGATATGATCACCTACCCTGAAAGAAAGATATTTCCTCTGATTATCCACATAAATCTTCTTCCTAATTTGATAAACCATCATGTTTCACTAAATCAACTAAAATTTATCTTTTATTTCCTATACTAACTATTGTACCATCAAATTACTTTCTCCTACATCATCCTAAAAAGCCTATGTCCGACATAGCTTCTCATATAATTCCTCAAATCGTGCCATCTGTATACTGAAATGAAAATTGTTATTATAAGAAAACATATAAAATGAAATATATCGATCCCGACATACCTAGTAATCCATTTAGAAATAATAAAGTATACGATCCAAGGTCTTAATCATCCGCTCAGACTGTTCATCTTATTGAGGATGAAAATATGTACTAAAATTTAATTCGGTACCCAACAACTTATAAAGTCCTTCAAAAAAATTGGGTGTGAACCTAAGATCATGGTTTGATACAATAGAGAGATGTAATCCATGTAACATGATAATATATTTTTAGATAAATTCTAGGAAGTTTCTCAAAAGTCATTGTATCCCAAATGGGAAGAAAATGTGAAAATTTAGTTAATTGATCTGCAATAACCCAAATCGAATTATTACCTTGAGTTGTCTTTAGAAATCCTACCATGAAATCCACTGATATATTCTATCATTTCCACTTCGGCACTGGAAATAGTTGAAGTATACCCTTCGATAACTATCTCCCTTCATTAACCTGTTGATAAGTCAAACACTCCACTGCAAATCCAGTAATATCTTTTTTCATTCCATACAAAACATAATACTCCCGAGGGTCCCTATACATCTTAGTTCTACCTAAATGAATTGAAAAAGGAGAAATATGAGATTCAGGTGAACAATTATTTCCAAAACTGTGAATCACAAGGCACACATAATCTTTTTACAAATCAAAAAAACACATTATTCATCAATATTAAAATCAGGAAACTTACCACTCTTAATAGATTCTACCTTTTCTTGAAAAGATTGCTCCACATTTTCAGAAATCTTAATTACTTCTGATAATGATTACTGCACTAAAACCTGAAACAAAATAGAGGATTTCCCTATATCAACAAATTATAAGCCAACATTCATTAAATCGTAAAACAAAAGGTCACATTACAAATGAAACATGGTTAATGTAGAATTACTTTTTTGACTCAAGGAATCATCATTATTGTTTTATTTTCCAGGATAATGATGAATCATGCAATCCCAATCCTTGATTAGTACCATCCATCTTCTCTATCTCATATTCAATTATTTTTGAGTCAATATATACATCAAACTTTTTTTTCCAATTTATATTTCACACCTTACTCAATAAAAATGATGCGTCTAATTTTTTTAAGCAAAAAAAGAAGATAATTACAAATCTTTTTTAGGGTAATTCAACTTTTGAGTTTTCAATTAACAAGAATTATAAGAAGTTACCCGATTATCCTGCATTAGAATGAAACCAGTTATTTTCAAATAAGAATCTCTGTAGATGATGAATTCATTATTTCTAGAAGGCAATGAAAAAACAAGAGCATTCAACAATATTATTTTCATTTCGTGATAACAATTATCATATTATTTTTTCTAGATTAAATTAACTCATTTTTTATTTAACGTAGTCTGTGGGATATAAAACCAATAAAAGTTTCCAAAAAACCATTATTAGTAACCCAATAATCTAAGAAAATTTGAAATCATGGTGATATTTTTGGGTCTTTACCTTTCTTTTAAAACTTTATATTTACCAGGATCAATAATTATGAAATCTTTAGAAATAATGTAACCAAGGAATGAAATTTTTTGTAACAAAAATCCACAGTTAAGAAATTTCACATAAAGTTTATTTTATTTTAAGGTTTTCAAAAAAACCCTAAGATTCCTTTCATCTTCCTCTTGAATTTTAGAAAATACTAAAATTTTATTAATAAACAAAACCAAAAAATTATCCAAGAACTCAGGAAAAATTATATTCATAAGATCCATGAATACAATAGTTGACTTAGATAACACAAACAACATAACTAAAAATTCAAAGTGGTCATATCTATTTGGAATCCTAGTCTTAAGAATATCATCTTTCCTTACTTTAAACTAACGGTAACCCAACCACACGTCAACCTTCAAAAAATAATATTCTCCCTGGAGATGATCAAACAAAACTTCAATATGAGTCAAAGGGTACTTGTTCTTAATTGTGATGTTATTCAAGGCTCTATAATCAAAGAAAAAGGTCATTGATCCATATTTCTTTTTAACAAACATTTCAGTAGAAACCCATGGTGGAGTTCGAGGTCATATTAATTCTTTATCTAATAACTTATGCAATTTATTTTTCAACTCTAAAAGTTCCACTTGATCCATTAAATAAGGGGGTTTATAAATAGTATTAACATCAGGTACCAAGTTAATAGTAAATTCAACCTCTCGACCAATAATGACATTATGAAAATAATATAGAAAAAAATACATGTATTTATTTAATACTAGAACATCAATAATTTGAATAGTTTTTTTCAACAATATGAGCTAGGTAAATTTCATTTCTATTTTCAATTAATTTATCAGCTTCTTAGTAAATTATTCAAGGAATGAAATAATTAAACACAACTTTATTATCACTGCAATATATATTAGCATGAAATAATTTAATTCAATCCATACTAAGAATGATATAAAACTCTACTATGGACAATTAAACAATATTTTCAAGAAATACCATCCCACTGATGATAATAGAAAATATTTATATAAATCTTAGTTTCTTTAATACGTCCACCCGATGTTTTTTTTTGAAATTTTTATCTTAATTTTATGATGTGATCTTCTAAATTTTCTAGAACGTTTATTAGAAATGAATGAATGAAAAGATCTAGAGTAAAATAGGGTATTGTCATAATTTGAAGACATAAATAACATACTTATCACTACTAAATTTGATGGCCCAACATGAACTATAGTAGTAGAAAATGACCTAACTGCACCTTTCTTTTTCCGATCATGAGGATTTCTATCCTACACAAATAAATTCTAAAATAAATTATCATAATGACCCATATCATTGTAGATAAAATATCTTACCATAAGATGGATGTGAGTTACTATATTATTTGATTCCTCAGGAATCGATTCCTTTCATTTGTGGGCAATGTGGCCAAACTTTCCACATTTGTAACACTTCCCTATATTCATAAGGCATTATCCATGGTGATTTTTACCACACTTAATAAATGATTGGAACACTATTTTATTACCTCAATATTTAATATTTGCATATTTCCCTATCACCCTCCATCCTGAACACTTCTTACATTCATCATCATGAGGCACAAAAGAGTTAGAAAAATTTACCTCAACCTTTTTTTCATAATGAAAAAATTTCTCATATATTTGAAATTCTATTGTGGTCAAATATATTATTAGACTTGGTTTTAATCATGAGTAAAAACGATTAATTTTTATATTTTTGACTTGAATAAAATACGGCACATACATGGGCAATCTTGAGTAGTTTTCTTCATATATAGCTATAGAATATTCATATTTCTCCCTCAATTTTACGATTTTTTTTCATTTAGAGTTGAAGGGAAATATTTATCAAGGAAGATATACTTGAATGTTTCCCATTCCATGGAATCAAGCTCATATTTATCTCTGGTGTTCAAAACCAAACACCACCATCGATCAACTTCACCTTTAAAAAGATAAATGATAAGGGATACTTTTTTACGTTCTGAACATCCCATGACATTAATTATATTTTTAGAACATTGATCTATCCTTCATGTACTAATAGGTCATATTATACACTGAATAATGGGTGATGTTTCCTCATGAAATAATCCACAAGGACACATTCCTTTGGGGCAGATCAGATTCCTCTTTATCATAGATACCACTACCATTTATCACCTAAGTCAACTGGTCCATCACTATAAAAAATGGTTATGTATAGATTCTAACCCTGTTAAGATGTTTATTTGGAAGGATATCCTATTTTTAGTTCCTTCCCACTACTTCTTCACTATTTATTCTATAGAAATCTATTCTGAGAAGACATATTTTAGATGAAGAAACATGTTAATCTCCAAATACTATAACATTTTAACTTGAAATAAGGAAAAATATTTCATGGGAAAGTTATTAAAATTAACTGAACCTATAAAGTTATGTAAACTGAAATTTCATACTAATTATAAGGAATTAGCATTAAAGATAACCTAATATTGATTTAATTCAATAGTATTACTTTCTATCACATCAAAGATCTTTTCAGCTTTAGAGTTTTAGAAAATTAGGCCATAACTCATACATAACAAAACCAAAAAATAAAAAGTGTAACCTTTCGAATAGTATCTAATTTTCTATAATCTATTAGTTTTATAAATTAAAACATGGTATAATTTATGAAAACTCTTCATTACATTCAATATTAATAATCAAAATCCCTTACTCATCCTTAAGTCTGATGAAAAACATTATAAACATGGTATGAGCAAAAAAAGTTCAATAAGGGATATAAAAATAACGAAACCATTTTTTGATTGATAAATATTAGAACTATTGAAAAAATACTTTCATAAAAACATAATATATGACCCAAAAAGGGAAATATCATTATTTAATAAATATTACTTATTTTACCTTAAAAAATTATTTTCATGAAAACTCTATAGAAAACATAGAAAATTCATGTATGTACCTTGGGAAATCGTCACATTGAACCCTTAAAAACCCTTATATATTATAATAACCATAAGTCTAAATTCCAATACAATTCCCACAAGAATATAATCATTACCAAATGAATTGGAGTTCTGTTTGGGCACACCTATCATTTAAGATATAACGGGATAACTCGACACTATCTAGGTGCAGCCATAATTTATAATTTCCAAGAAACACAACATGAAATAAAACATTTCATCATTTGAAAAACTTTTTTAAACTCATATGAAAATAAGTTTCAGATATTAAAATACAATTTTCTTTCAAAAATACAATTTTAAATAAAATATTAACATTTCTTTTGAAAAACCATTTTCAAAACCAAAATACTCAAAAAAAGAAATAATGATTTTAATTTAATAAAACCTGAATTATTTCAAAGGAATAAAAATAATAATGGCCATAGTGGTGGAAAATTCATTATAACCATTTACATTAAGAATAGAAAATTCCTTTTCATTTATCAAAATGTTCCATATAAAATATATAAAAATATTAACTATTGAATATATTTGAATGAAATTAAAAATATAAATAAAATTTCTTTTATAAAAATTTTATATCCATATAAATAAATATGTAAAATAATATCAATAATATCTACATAGAGAAAAGTTCTAAACATTAAATATTTAAACATTAAAAGTGTCCTATAAACATTGAACATATAAATAAAACTCCCCATGAAATAATAAAATTTTAAGAAACATTAAATAACATGATAAAAGATAAAATATGTATATATAATTTCAAAGGTTCTGTATATACAGCTTATAAAATAATAAAGGTGCATATCATCAAGAAATGCCTTAATGAAAGGAGATTGAGATGAAATCTCTTACATTGAGTCCAACTAGTCATGTGTGTCTTTATCTTTCTGAATAATAAAATTATGTTAATTATTTAATTTCTTCAGAAATTTCTAGAAGTTTATCATTAATTTCATTTCACTTATTACAATGTTTTAAACAACTATTTAAACAATTAAGTTTACATAGGGTGTTTTGATCGTATTCATTTTATGTGTCAAAAATGACTTGATAGGTCCAATATGGTCAAAGGGGTCATTATATAAAAATATCTAGAACAATAATCATGAAATAATAATCGTATTTATACATAAATTATAATTTTAAAACCAATCATGAAACATGGTTATGAAAAATGAACCAACATTATAATTATAGAGACGGTAGGATGTACTTATGTAAGTAATGTTCCCATTTTTCAATGATCATTATTAAAAGATAGTAAGTAAAATTTATATTTACATAATTATAAATATTTCATAAATAAAATTTTATTAAATCATATATACTTATACATATAATTTGTGTGATATAAATGGAATCAAATCACATTGAGGAGGCAGCAGTCCACACATCCACGTACAATGATATCACTTTTTCAATGTGTTAAAAGGTGTTAAAGAAAATGATATATAGTATTTACTAAAAGGTAATTATGTCATGAATATCATATTTATGTTATTTACTTCACATGTTTTTAATTAAAAACATCCTTAATACATTCCATGTAGTGAGTGAATGTATCACAGCACTTTGAGGAGACGGTAGTCCACATGTCCACAAATGACGTTATCGTATTTACAAAAAATAGAAAGCATGAAGGAATATGTATATATAAATTAAATAAGTATAAATAAATCATAAATATAATATATATATATATATATCATATGAAAATATTATTTCCTTCATAATTTCCAACCATGATAGGTGGTAATGTAAAAACGAACAACATCGTTACGTGAGCGAGCAATTCATTGTACATGAATGGTAATTTCATTACCCATTTGCTGAAAGTGTGTCTAGGTGTAGGCATAAACCATAACATAAAATCATATAATTATATTAAGGATACTTATGTTATTATATAATCATGTAATAATAAGAAATGAAGGGATTGGAGAAAGAAACAAAGTAAATATACATGTTGATGAAAGTTACCTCTTCTTTGGGAAACTCTTTTTTGGTTTCAACCAAAGGATTATTTGGTTGGATTTATGATCAAGGTTAAGACTATATTGTAAGGGGATGGATTTTTGGAGCTTATTTAGGTAGGTTTTTATGAGAAAAATGGGATTTATAGGTGTGAATAAATGGGAAGTGTGAGTACCTTTTTATAGTGGAGGAGTGATATTCTTGTAATGTTTTGAAAAGGGAATTCCACACACATTTTTTCTATTTTTATGTGGCTCCAATAATGGTTAAAATTTCATAAAATAGAGTATAAGGTATAAATATTAACATTAAAGGTCTTTTAAAAAAATTCTAGGACATGTTTTCTCTTATATTTAAGGTTTAGTCCCTTATTAAGAAAGTTTTCCTCTTAATCCCTGTAATTAATTTGAATTACTTAAACTGATATTTTTGCTTGAAATATAAGTTTAACTTATTATAAATTAAAAATTATTATAATTATTAATATTGAATCCATTTTTACAAATTCCAATTACATATTTGAAAAAAATAATTTAAATTTAATATCACATATGGGAAGACAAAGCTAGTTTTTAAAGTAAAAGCGTTCAAAAGTTTGCTAAGTTTTTATATGTAAATTCAATGTTAAATTTCTTCAAATGAACTAAATTATTTTAAGTGATATGAAAACTATCTAATTATAATTTAAAACAAATTATAAACAAAATTTAACTATATAAATAAATTAGATGAAAAAACAATTTTGAATTAATATTCAACATTATTCACTATCCATCAAAATAAGAATTTTTTCAAAAAATTACAAAAACCTACCCAATGTAAATTTTGATATTTATAATTCAATAAAGATGTTATTTTTTCACATAAAAATTATAAAATTTTAAAAAATCAGAATTAAAATGGGTTCATCATAAAAGGCGGTAAAACTACCTTTTAAAAATGTAGAGCTTTTTATGCTTAAAATTAGTTTTATTCTTATTTTAGGACTATATAATTTATTATATGAATATAAAAACATATAATAAAAATGTGTAAAAAAATATATTTAATAATATTCATTCCCTATGATACAACATCTAGGTGATAACTACCACTTAAAATAAAAATATGAATAATATATTATTTTTTAGTACAACTCAGTCTTACGTGCAACGTAAGCTTTTAGAGAAACTCATTGTTGCGTGTTAGGCATGATATCAGGCATAATGTCACTTTTAAGGTAAAATTACTATCTAATTGATAAATATAAATAAATAAGGAAAATATTTATTCTATAATGACTTGTGATGTTACAATATATATATATATATATTGATTTTCTATATTTGATTTGGATTGAAATTTTAAGTTTAAATAGACCTTACTATTATCAATAACTTTTAGAAAGGAACCCTTTATGTTGGAATCCTCATGTATTAATCGTGTTTTAATGATCACAAATCTTATTACTGTTAATTAATATTATTATTCTTTACAAATCTTATGTATGATCACAAATCTTACTTATCTTATCAAACCTCTGTATTTATGTTTCATGTTTTCTTACCTTATAATGGTTAAGCGTAATTCACATTATGCATATTACTATTTAAGTTTGAATACAATTATTTGTCTAAGTATCAAGACACCGTGAAGTTTAACAAAGTAAGACAAACTGTGTGCAAGACACAGACACCATGAAGTGTAAGACAGACAGAGTAAGCCTAACACCGTGGATTATAAGTCTCAGACACTGTGACCAGTGAGACATCGTGACCTCAACACACCATGACAGTAATCCAGACACCGTGTGCCACATACCATGAAGAACACTTCGTAAAGGAGACACCGTTTTCACAACTACTATGACACCGTTTCTTAACATTTTTTTCAATATTATTTAAATAAAGCTAACTGTCATATTTGATGTTTTTAATGCAATTAATGTTATTTAATGATTGTTGTTGGTCTGTCAGGAAACTATACCTTATACCTATGGAAAAGAAATCATTCCTACTGCAAGAGCTTATGGAATATAAAGAAGACTGGGCTGCAGTAGAACAAGATAGAGACACAAGCGTGCAAAACAAAAGAGAACATACATATGCACGACAACTCAAGAAACACGAGTGCACTGTACTGAACAGAAGAGAAATCCTGATCACTGAAGAACACATTGAAATACCTTCAAAGAAATCTCTAGTGTGCAATCTAACACAACTTAAGAACACATGAAGAAACAAGAGAATTTATTCTCATGTAAAAGACACCAAGCTGAACCAAAAGACTCTGTTTTTCAACAGAAAAACTAGAGAAGGACTCAGAAGAATTTCTGCTAAATCCAACGAGTCAAGAGCTGCACTTCCAATCACTAGAGATTTCTAAACTTTGATATACTCTCTCTAAGTGATTTCTTTATTTAATTTTTCGATCAGTGTGTGTACTCAGTATATCTTACACACACACTGTCTCCTGCGATGAACTAGAGGATACTAAATACTCATTCCAAACTTTCTAAACCTTCTTGTGTCTCACTGAGGATAGTGGTAGAGGTCAAGTAGGACCTGGACAACCTATGTACTATTGTCTTTGTTTTCCCATGAAGAACAATGGTAGAGGTCCCTGCGTGGCCTGGATAGTCTTGTACTGTTTTTAACCCCGATCCAGGGTGTGGATCACTTTTATATATAAATTTGAGAGGACTAAGTCTCGACTTGGGAATGAACCTCTTGGTTATATCTGCTGTGTTTTTTATCTCATGTTTAAAGTATAATATACATATCTTTTATATTATGCTGCTATTAATTTTAGATACAAACTATTTTAAAGTTACGTTGATAGTTAATATAGCAAGTGTTTGTAACTATTGTAAATCAGTAGATTAATTTCAAAATCCAATTTAATCTTTTGATTAAATTGACTGAGACCTAATAAATCTTTGAGAACCTAATCGAACCTTTACAGTTTTACAAATTCACTACATTTTAATTTGTTTTATAAATTGGGGGATTTTAATAGACATTATTTTTAACATAAATTTAAATTGGAACTCAATTCACCCCCATCTTGAGTATCCAATCCAACCAACATTTGGTACCAAAGGAAGGTTTCATTTTTATTGTTCAAAGTTTTCAAAATACTTCATTCTTACAACTGTGATTTTAGTTTCATCTTTAAAGATCATAAATTTCTATTAGTTAAAAATTTTATCTCTTTAAATATCCTTTCTAAAATCTAGCTATAAACAATATACTAGAGGGTGATGCTACTAATAGGCCACCTTTCTTTAATGGCACAAACTATGCCCAGTGGAAACTTAAAATGAAAATTCATTTAGAATGTATGGGTTTTGATATCTGAACTGCTATAGAATCTCAATATAAAATTCCAAAAACTGAAAGAACTACTTGAGATGAACCTACTAAAGTAGCTTACAATAATAATTGTAAAGTTATTAATGATTTTTATTGTGCATTAGGAGATGAGGAGTTCAATATAATATCTGCCTATAAAACAACTTATGAAATATGGGACACTTTAGGTGTTTCTCATGAGGGAACAACTAATGTTAAAGAAATGAGATTAAATACTTATACTATTAAATATGATAATTTTAAAATGAATACTGATGAACCTATTTCTGATATGTATCTCAGGTTCAATGATATAGTCAATATAATGAGTTTACTTGGAAACGATGTTCTAGCAAAGGATCAAATCATGAGGATATTGAGATGTTTTCTATATAGATGGAGAGGCACTTCTATTTCAATCATAGAATCATGAGACATTGGAGCTCTGCCTGTTAAAGAACTAATTAGTAAGATTATGATGTATGAGGAAGAACTCAAGGTGAATAAGGAAGAAGATGATGAAACCAAGAGAAAATCCATGGCATTCAAGTCTACTACTTCAAAGAGCAAGGACAAAAACAAATTTCAAATACAAACTGAAAGTTCTATAAGTGACGATTCAGACTCTAACAGTGATGCTGAAATGGATCAAATAGCAAGGAGATTTAACAAGTTCTATAGGAAGAAGAAATTATTCAGAAAAACAAACTACAAAGGTAAATATGACAACAAAGGTCACCAGAAAAAGGATTTGAAAAATCTAGATAAAAGTGATGAAGTAGTCTGCTATTAATGCAAAAGAAAAGGTCAAATAAAATATGATTGTCCAAAACTAAAGTTCAAGAAGAAACATGACTACAAGGACAGTAAGTACAAGAAAGCAATGAAAGAAACTTGAAGTGCTTCAGAAGATAGCACAAGTGAATCAGAGGCTTCTGATTCTGAAAAGAATCGTGCCAATATGTATTTCATGACCAACACATCCTAGGTAACCTTAGATACTCCTGTTTTAAATTCCTATTATTCTGGATTTGATACTGAATCTGATTCTGATTATGAAGACATGACTAAAGATGAATTATATGAATATTGTAACATGCTAGAGGAAACATGCAATGAACTTAAGGACAAATATAAGTCATTAAAGAAACAACATGCTCTCACTGCTACTGTTAAATATGCCCTTAATAGAGAAAAAGAAAAGAATGCTCAACTATTAAAGGAAAATACATAACTGAAAATGTCTAATGAACAACTTAGGAAGGAATTAAAAAAATTCACAAAGCAGAAAGATACACTTACTCAAATGTTAGGTAAAAAAGTTGCACGAAAGTATACTATTGGTTTGTGATACTAACCTAGACAGAGATAGTTTACTAAAACTAGATTTATTACTAAATTTGGAAAAAATTATGCTTGTTCCAGTTCTGGAAATTCATATAATTATACTAGTTATTCACATAGTTATAGATCAAATAGAGTTTATCTTTCAAAATATTTTTATTATGTAAATTATATGAAACCCATAAGACAAATTTGGGTACCAAAATCATTGATTGCTAACCTGTCTGGACCCAAGAAAATCTGGGTACCAAAATCATATTCCATCTAAAACTGTTTTGTAGGAAACTTACTTGAAGAGTTCCCATAGGAAGATATAGTACTTGGATAGTGGATGTTCAAGGAATATGATTGGGGATTACTCATGTTTTAAGAGCCTAATCAAGGTTGATGGAGGACATGTCACCTTTGGCGATAATTCAAATGGAAAAATCATCATCCTAGGCTAAATTGGTAACACTAACTCAGTTTTAATTTCTAAAGTTTTATTTGTGGATGGGTTAAAATATACCTTGTTAAGTATATCTCAATTATCTGATGATGGATTTAATGTTAAGTTTGAAAATGATTATTGTAATGTTTTTAATTCTAAACATGTTTTAACATTTTCTTCTCTGATAAATGAAAATGTTTATGCAGTTGATCTAAATTCTTTAGCTAAACAAAACATTACTTGTTTAAATTCTTTTCGTAAAGAATATTGGCTTTGGAATAGAAGATTAGGACACTGTAATATACATTAACTTAGAAAACTGACTAGGAAGAACTTAGTTAGAGACTTACCCAAACATGAGTTTCCAAATGACAAAGTTTGAAATCCCTGTCAAAAGGGAAAACAACACAAAATATCGTTCAAACCAAATAAATAAGTGTCAAATTCTCAACCCCTCGAGTTGGTTCACATGAACTTGTTTGGACCTTCTAGAGTTTCTAGTTTAAATGGGAAGCACTATGTCTATGTCTTGGTAGATGACTTTTCTAGATATACTTTTGTATACTTTTTAGCTCCCAAAAGTGAAGCTTGTTGTTACATTATTAAATACTCCAAGTCTATAGAAAACCATAGTGGACTTAATATTAAGACCCTGATAAGGGATCATGTCTGTGAGTTTGAAAATAAAGAGTTTGACTCCTTTTTCTCACAAAATGGCTATACTCACAATTTCTCTACCCCTAGGACACCTCAATAGAATGGTTTAGTAGAAAGAAGAAATATAACCCTTCAAGAAATTGCAAGAACTATGTTTAATGAGTATGACCAGCCTATTTACTTTTAGGCTGAAGCTGTAAATACAACATGTTATATCATCAATAGAGTCTTACTTAGACCTGTTCTCAAAAAGACCCCTTATGAGTTGTGGAACAATAGAAAACCTAAAGTTAATTACTTTAGAGTCTTTGGTTGTAAAGTCTTTATTGTCAATACCAAGGATAATCTGGATAAGTTTGATTCTAAGAGTGATGATGGAATCTTTTTAGGATATTCTATAAGTAGAAAAGCCTATAGAGTTTTCAATAAGAGAACCAAGTGTGTGAAAGAATCTGTTCACATCAAATTTGATGAAACTGATCCACATGAGCCTAAGTCATCTCTTGAAAATCTTGAAGAAGATTTATCTGTTCTAAACCATAATGATAAAATCAATGAACCTACTGTAAAGACAACCAGTATAGAGACCTGCCGCTTAACGTACATGGACATTACATTACTTTTGTGGAATAATTAGTACATAACAAAAACACACACAAGGATCGTAATAGTTTAGTGTCTTTGGAAACTCGGAATATAATCTTCTAATCGTGGTGAAAGATCTTCAACATCTCCCATAAAGATCTTCCCTTTTTTTACCTAAAACCTTTCTTTATATCCTGGGAAAAATAAAACATAAAAGGGTGAGCTCAAATGCTCAATAAGGGTAAACAAAAGAAATATCAATCACATCGTATTCATAAGAACATAACATTTTGGAAATATTAACCTGAAAAAGAGAGCATAATTTCATAACATGGGATAAATCATAGTAGTGAAATGAAATCCCAATAATCATAACTTACAACACGAAACTTTGTGGAATACACACATAATCATAGAGAATCATTTCTTGTTAGTCAAGACTCATTGCCAAGACTATCTTAGTGGACAAAGTCTCTTTCTGAACCGAGTTCACTCCTCGTTTCAGTCCTGTTTCACTGAACCGGTATAACCTACCGTTCCAGCCATGTCTATCTCATGAGATATAAAATCTTTACCCAATTAATTGTAGGGAGATATAGGTCCCACCCATATCATAATGATACCATTCTTATGTGTGCCACAAAATCATAAAACATACATCATAGCATAACCCATGTAATAAAAATGGGAATCTTAAACCTCGTGACATCATAAAACAATTCATATAAGATAAAGGAAAACATAAAAATATTTCCATCACAACATAATCAAATCCATGTAATAATAGGGATAGAAATAGAACCCTATATTATCTTATATGGAAAATAATTTTGATAAAACTCTTGATCTCCATTCTTGAGGAAAATATCCTTTCTACTTCAAAAACATTTTCGTTTCTCAACATGTCATACAATTTTAAACTAAAAGAAGTTGGTTAAAAATAAACAGGAAAACTTGTAAAGGAATCTTCTTGGAAATAATGTTTTAAAAATCCATTCATGCCGTATAATTTTAAAAAAACATTCTTCTCGTACTTTTGTCGGAAAAGTCAAAAAGTACCTCGTACGAAAAATGACAAAAGATTCCTTTCATATCTTTTACTAAAAACGCACCGAAGGGTAAAATTGGATATAAAATATTGTAGAAGGATATAAATATTACATATTGAGGAAACATGGATGTGGATGATAAAATACACCCCAGTAAATACCAAAGTATAAACAATCTCGGATAAAAATGAGATTGTGATATTTCCCTTACCTTAGGTCTGGTTTGCTTCGTAAGTGTCCGAACCTCCTGTATAATGATTTAAATCATGTCATTGACTTATTACAGAATCATACTCACTATTATTATATCATATATGGTTCACTTATGACTTTATTTTACTCGTTCTTTTGTAAATTCCATGTTAAAGAGCGTTTTGGGTAAAATCGTTTCATTTGTCGTCCGTGTTTGGACTTGTAATTATTCATATTATTACTTAGATCATTATTACATAACTCCAGAATATAAAACATGATTTATATATAATATATATTCAGAATATACATATATATAATAGATCATTAAATGGAATGAAATACACCGTTCATGGAGACGGTAGGCCGTACGTACGCATGAACACTGTTTTCGTTTCCTTATTGAGTTGAATGGAATTCAGTAGATGACATACATATATATACACATAAATCCAGTATCATTATTATGTCATATATTTCATGATTACTTATTATATATACTTTATAATCATTCATGAATGGTTAAAGTGGAGAATGAATCTCATCGCGTCGTGGAGACGGTAGTCCGTACGTACGCACGAGCGATGATATCGTTCTCATGATCATGGGACTGTATTAGAGTGTATGTTTACTATTTCAGAATCAATATCACTTTAAAATAAACATATATAGTTATTATTCACACCATTATACCCATCCAAGTAAGGTGGTGGTGGAAAATAGATTACACCACGGCGTGGAGACGGTATTCCGTACGTACGCACACGCGGTGATTTCTTTTTCCGTAGGATGGATAGATGGTGAAATAGGGTTGTTTCATACTTATAATAACATATCAGTATGTGAGTGATACTGATTTTATTACTTCATAATGAAACAACTAAAGAAGAAGAAGTGGAAGAAGAAATAAAGATGAAATAATCGGTAACGGACATTACCTCTTCTTTGAAGTGCTTCTTTGAGACCTCCTTTTAGGGAACTAAAATAGGTCTTTGAAGAAGGGAAGAACCTCTAGGATGTTTCTAGGTAAGTGGAGAGGAGAAATTGGCAAGGGTTGGCCGAGCTTGAAGGCTCAAAGTGGTGTGAGGAAGAGGGGGAGGAGGTGCCCATTTATAAGGGAGGAGAGGGGCACCTTTGGAATAACTAAAAATATTATTTTATTATAAAGTGAAGTTCGGTTTTAAATAGCTCCAAATTGATTTATTTTTAAGATAAGGTGGGGATGGGTCGAAATAATCTCATCAAATAGAATTTAGACAAGTTTAGGTTCCTATTTTAACCTTATAATTTATATTTAACTTTAAGTTAGATAATTTTACTTTTATCGTGTCTTCTTGTTTTCTTACACTATAAGGTTAATAAACATACAATATCAAGACAAACGAACCCCAAGTTGTTTATTATTAATATATATAACCTTATCTAAGTCATTTGGCCTAACCTTAGATTTTTAGGAATAAAATAAGAAATAATAATATAATATTTGTTTTAAAAACTATTTCATGTCAATTTTGACCCTATTTAGTAATTGATTTTTGTGAAAATCATAACAGCATTATTAGTTCGAAAAAAGTTAATTAAATCAATACTAACATGTCATATTAACCTATAAAATTAGTGTAATTCATAAAAAGTCTCAAATTACATTTATTTGGGTATTTATAACATCAATTATGTCAATATTTCATTAATAAGATAATTACTGCATCATCATTGTGTCATAAATAAATAAAATCATTTAATGTATAAAAATTACAAATAAAATACCATTATGTAGGAAATTTTTTTATCTTTCTAATGAAAATTTATAGTCGAATTTATCTTATTTATAACCCCATATTAAAAATGATTTACTTATTAAACTTTGATTTTAACTATTTTAACCCTTCGTTAAATAAATTAATAATAAATGTCCTAATCTAATCCAAGTGGGACTAAATGGTCATATTTTATTCCTAAGGTTGTTTTTGGTCGAATTAAACTTGTCCAATAGAATTAGGACATGTGTTAGGGTAATAATAATATCATTTTTACCCTTAATTACCCTATTTACTTTTAACCGTGGTAAAAAAAAGTAAAAAGTTACTATTCACCAAAAATTATTTTCATCTCATTGAACCACATTTTACTTACTAACATCAACCGTGTCTCTCAGATTTTTTAAATTCCACTCACAGAAGCAGTAAAATTATGTTTTATGAAAAATTTATTTTTTTTAACTGCCACTTAGTGGTTTCACTATTCATGAAAAAATGAAAGTTTCCAGAAAAATACCAAAAATTAGACCTAAGCTATATTTGATATTATGAACTCAAAAATGATTTCTATTTTACCAAATTTAAAACATATCAGTTGCATTAATTAATTTAAAAATTAATTCCCGTCGTCAAAACAAATGGCGTGTTTTTAAGAGATAATAACTATCAAAAGATTGACATTTGTTTATAAGTGGTTTAAATGTGAAATTACATCCAATGAACAACATTGTATTAAATTGTAAAAATATATTCTAAATATACATTAAAAACACTCAAATTAATAATTTATCACTCTTAATTATTTCGATTAAAAAAGTTGTTTTTAATTAAAATTTAGTAATTTTCACTATTCATCAGAATATGAAAGTTTTCCGAAAAGTACCAAAATTTCGCCTTAGGCTAAATTAGATACTCCGAATCCAAAAATGAAGTCCATTTTGAGAGATAAAATTTCTAAAATTTTAAAAGGTGGTTATTACTATTCATAACGGCTAGTTTTAATAATATTTTAATAGCATATCGTTGTTTAGTGAAACTCGGTATTGCGTACTACACACGCTATCGAGGAAGGTCGCGATTGCGTGTAATTCAAGGAAAGTCAAGGATGCGTGTTGAGAAAGATTTTTTTGGTATAACGTACAACACAAGACATTAATGAAATTAAAAATAATATTTTTCATAAAATCTCGGGGTGTTACATTCTACCCCCCTTAAAATGAATTTCGCCCTCAAAATTCGTCGGGGTTATAAATGGTTTACTATTCGAAAGTTTCTTTAATAGAAAGCCACATCGTAAAAAGGATTACCAAAACCAATATTTAAAAACAAAAGTATGAAACGTAACGGTTACCCAAATAAACTAATCACTCGGTTTCCACATAGGTGAAAATATTGATATGGAAGATAAATCTAACCATCATGTTCTGATGGAGAGTGGTAGAGAACATGGCTATGGAAAAGCCAGCAATCACAAAGCCATAAATTTGTGACGATCTAAGGTACCATCTGATTCATCAGATATAATAGCACTAGGACAATATTTTTGGTTTTCAAGTTCATTTCCCTAAAGTTGATGAAATTGGAATTAGAAGAAATACTTTCGTGATTTTGGTATAGTCTCACCGTTGGTCGTTCTTTGGACAATTTCCACTTAATCTCTTAAAGAAATGAAGTTGAATTTGTCATTCGTGATGTGTTAGCAGATCATGTGATAGAATGATGGGTCATTCCATCTGTCTCAAACAAAAGGTTACAAAAGTTATCAAAAAATACATAAGTCCATCTATAGTGAGATTAATCATATATGGTTCCTAAAATGGAAATATACTTCATATATCATACTGCTTAACATAATAAAACTAGTTTCTACTAAACAGGGACTTCTTTTAGGCCAGTGGTAGGTTATAAAGGCCAGTCGCACTTCAGTTGTGGGTTCGATTCCCACAGCCTTGTCCGACGCGATGGGCTGTCGCCCGTCCTGCAGGTTGTCCTTTTTCTAAAGCTATATTAATATAACATCCCATAAACAATATCAAAAAAAGTTTTATCCTTAAACAATACTAACTTATGTCCAACATAATCCATTCCAATCTTTAGGCTTATCTAAAATACTTCGGTCCAAGCTCATAGTATAAAGAAAATGATCACGTGAATGCCATCATTTATCCCCCATATATCATAAGATATATCTTGTTGGTCAAATTACAAACATGTGAATACCTTAATCATGTATTCTCTTGAAGAATGAATACCCATTGAACCTTAGTGAAAACATGAATGCAGTCAAAAGTTAACTCTTTCCACATACCAAAATCCAAAAATTCTCTATACTCAAACCATGATATAACCTTCTCCTTATATCAGTCATGAGCTCATGAATACTATCAAACATTTAATTTTCTCCTTATCCCTTCATTATGCGCATATCATCTACATTCCAAAAATATCTGAATAACCTTCCATGGTTACTAATACCATTAATCATACACTTTCAGAACTTAGGAAAGACAACAGTGTAACAATCCTTAGATGTATCTTTATTCCATAGTACCATGAGATTACTTATACAACTTTACACATGATAAACATGTAATCATTCCACTACATTCTTAAACCATTTACCGAGCTTCAACAATTCTTTCATATCACATATCATTTGTAGTCTCTTCATCATCATCAACATAAATACTACCCATACGACCATACTGATTCTCTTCATGAGACTTTCCCGTAGGGCATTGGGTTGCATAATGCCCGTACATTCCACATTTAAAACATTTAACCATTGTTGATGTCGTAGAAATACCATTATCCTCATCCCTGGTGTTAACTGAACCTTTTCCTTTGCACTTACAGGATTTTTGTCCTTCTTTTCCACACCCAAAGCATCTTTCAGTTCCTTTGAAACATTCTCCTTGATGCCTCTTCCCACATGATTTACATCATGAAACTCCATCTTTCTCTTATTAGACGAGTCAGGAAACATAACAAATTTTACTTTACTGATCATATTATGAGATTTCTAATTCGGAATAATAATGATGTTTGGACTTCCAAATCCCATTTCATTTGGTTTCTCATGAAGAATATCATTCCATTGTCCATCAGATCCTCCATTATCGTGAATCATCTTGTTTCCAGCCATTTTCTAAAACCCAAAAAGAATAGTGTGAGAGGCAAAAATCATAATAAAGGGGGAGTAACTTCAATATCTAACATCTTTGGTTTAATCTAATATCGTTACCATAGTTCTAGGACTATATCCTATACGTATACTTATCCTTAGGGACAACCCTAGACATACCTTAGAAATATCTCTAGGGATCTTACCAACGTTTTCGCATCCTAGTTTCCAAAGGTTGACTAAAATTTTCCTCTGATACCAACTGTAGTGGTCTGGAATTAATTCTAGTGGACTATAATTGATACCTATCATGGCACTCCATGGTCGGCTACACCCCCTGAGCGGGACACACCACCATCCCCAGTGGTAGCCATTTCTTCATGAAGCCCTTGGGCGGAGAGCCATGCTTCGTCCAACGCTCACATGTGAGAGTTCCCAAGGATCAGATACATTCCTACCTCCTTTGCATCTGATACCAACTGTAGAGACCCAAATCTTGACGTACATGGACATTACATTACTTTTGCGGAATACATAGTACATAACAAAAACACACACAAGGATCGTAATAGTTTAGTGTCTTTGGAAACTCGGAATATAATCTTCTAATCGTGGTGAAAGATATTCAACATCTCCAATAAAGATCTTCCCTTTTTTTACCTAAAACCTTTATTTATATCCTAGGAAAAAGAAAACATAAAAGGGTGAGCTCAAATTCTCAGTAAGGGTAAACAAAAGAAATATCAATCCCATCATATTTAAAAGAACATAACATTTTGGAAATCTTAACCTGCAAAAGAGAGCATAATTTCATAACATGAGATAAATCATAGTAGTGAAATGAAATCCCAATAATCATAACTTACAACACGAAACTTTGTGTCATACACACATAATCATAGAGAATCATTTCTTGTTAGTCAAGACCTATTGCCAAGACTATCTTAGTGGACAAAGTCCCTTTCTGAACCGAGTTCCCTCCTCGTTTCAGTCCTGTTTCACTGAACTGGTATAACCTACCGTTCCAGCCATGTCTATCTCATGAGATATAAAATCTTTACCCAATGAATTGGAGGGAGATATAGGTCCCACCCATATCATAATGATACCATTCTTATGTGTGCCACAAAATCATAAAACATACATCATAGCATAACCCATGTAATAAAAAATGGGAATCTTAAACATCGTGACATCATAAAACAATTCATATAAGATAAAAGAATACATAAAAATATTTCGATCACAACATAATCAAATCCATGTAATAATATGGATAGAAATAGAACCCTATATTATCTTAGATGGAAAATAATTTTGATAAAACTCTTGTTCTCCATTCTTGAGGAAAATATCCTTTCTACTTCAAAAACATTTTCCTTTCTCAACATGTCATACAATTTTAAACTAAAAGAAGTTGATTAAAAATAAACTTGAAAACTTGTAAAGGAATCTTCTTGTAAAACAAATTTTAAAAATCCATTCATGCCGTATAAGTTAAAAAAACATTCTTCTCGTACTTTTGTCGGAAAAGTCAAAAAGTACTTCGTACGAAAAATTAAAAAAGATTCATTTCATATCTTTTAATAAAAACTCACCGAAGGGTAAAATTGGATATAAAATATTGTATAATGATATAAATATTACATATTTAGGAAACATGGATGTGGATGATAAAATACACCCCAGTAAATACCAAAGTATAAACAATCTCGGATAAAAATGAGATTGTGATATTTCCTTTACCTTAGGTCCGGTTTGCTTCGTAAGTGTCCGAAACTCCTGTATAATGATTTAAATCATGTCATTGACTTATTCCAGAATCATACGCATTGTTATGATATCATATATGGTTCACTTATGACTTTATTTTACTCGTTCTTTTGTAAATTCCATGTTATAGAGCGTTTTGGGTAAAATCGTTTCATTTGTCGTCCGTGTTTTGACTTGTAATTATTAATATGATTACTTAGATCATGATTACTTAATTACAGAATATAAAACATGATTTATATATAATATATATTAAGAATATACATATATATAATAGATCAGTAAATGGAAAGAAATACACCGTTCATGGAGACGGTAGGCCGTACGTACGCATGAATGCTGTTTTCGTTTCCTTATTGAGTTGAATGGAATTCATTAGATGACATACATATATATACAGATAAATCCATTATCATTATTATGTCATATATATCATGATTACTTATTATATATACTTTATAATCATTCATGAATGGTTAAAGTGGAGAATGAATCTCATCGCGTCGTGGAGACGGTAGTCCGTACGTACGCACGAGCGATGATATCGTTCTCATGATCGTGGAACTATATTGGAGTGTATGTTTACTATTTTAGAATAAATATCAATTTAAAATAATCATATATAGTTATTATTCACACCATTATACCCATCCAAGTAAGGTGGTGGTGGAAAATAGATTACACCACGGCGTGGAGACGGTATTCCGTACGTACGCACGTGCGATGATTTATTTTTCCGTAGGATAGATAGATGGTGAAATAGGGTTGTTTCATACTTATAATAACATATCAGTATGTG
Organism: Viscum album; assembly: GCA_963277665.1. Classification (NCBI taxonomy): domain Eukaryota; kingdom Viridiplantae; phylum Streptophyta; class Magnoliopsida; order Santalales; family Viscaceae; genus Viscum; species Viscum album. The sequence continues at coordinate 1,043,409,461 of OY728165.1, forward strand.
AGTGATACTGATGTTATTACTTAATAATTAAACTACTAAAGAAGAAGAAGTGTAAGAAGAAATAAAGATGAAAGAATCGGTAACGGACATTACCTCTTCTTTGAAGTGCTTCTTTGAGACCTCCTTTTAGGGCACTAAAATAGGTCTTTGAAGAAGATCAGAACCTCTAGGATGTTTCTAGGGAAGTTTATAAGAGAAATTGGCAGGGGTTGACTGAGATTGAAGGCTCAAAGTGGTGTGAGGAAGAGGGGGAGGAGGTACCCTATTATAAGGGAGGAGAGGGGCACCTTTGGAATAACTAAAAATATTATTTTATTATAAAGTCAAGTTCGGTTTTAAATAGCTCCAAATTGATTTATTTAGAAGATAAGGTGGGGATGGGTCGAAATAATCTCATCCAATAGAATTTAGACAAGTTTAGGTTCCTATTTTAACCTTATAATTTATATTTAACTTTAAGTTAGATAATTTTACTTTTACCGTGTCTTCTTGTTTTTTTACACTATAAGGTTAATAAACATACTATATCATGAAAAACGAACCCCAAGTTGTTTATTATTAATATATATAACCTTATCTAAGACATTTTTCAGAAACTTAGATTTTTAGGAATAACATAATAATTAATAATATAATATTTGTTTTAAAAACTATTTTATGTCAATTTTGACACTATTTAGTAATTGATTTTTCCGAAACTCATAACAGAATGATTAGTTCGAAAAAAGTTAATTAAAACAATACTAACATTTCATATTAACCTATAAAATTAGTTTAATTCATAAAAAGTCTCAAATTACATTTATTTGGGTATTTATAACATCAATTATATCAATATTTCATTAATAAGATAATTACTGCATCATCATTGTGTCATAAATAAATAAAATTATTTAATGTCTAAAAATTACAAATAAAATACCATTATGTAGGAAATTTTTTTATCTTTCTAATGAATATTTATAGTCGAATTGATCTTATGTATAACCCCATATTAAAAATGATTTACTTATTAAACTTTGATTTTAACTATTTTAACCCTTCTTTAAATAAATTAATAATAAATGTCCTAATCTAATCCAAGTGGGACTAAATGGTCATATTTTATTCCTAAGGTTGTTTTTGGTCGAATTACACTTGTCCAATAGAATTAGGACATGTTTTAGTGTAATAATAATATCATTTTTACCCTTAATTACCCTATTTACTTTTAACCGTGGTAAAAAAAAGTAAAAATTTACTATTCACCAAAAATTATTTTCATCTTATTGAACCAAATTTTACTTACTAACATCAACTGTGTCTCTCAGATTTTTGAAATTCCACTCATAGAAGTGGTAAAATTATGTTTTATGAAAAATTCACTTTTTTAACTGCCACTTAGTGGTTTCACTATTCATTAAAAAATGAAAGTTTCCAGAAAAATACCAAAAATTATACCTAAGCTATATTTGATATTATGAACTCAAAAATTATGTCTATTTTACCAAATTCAAAACATATCAGTTTCATTAATTAATTTAAAAATTAATTCCCGTCGTCAAAACAAATGGCGTGTTTTTAAGAGATAATAACTATTAAAAGATTGACACTTGTTTATAACTGGTTTAAATGTGAAATTACATCCAATGACCAACATTGTATTAAATTGTAAAAATATATTCTAAATATACTTTAAAACCACTCAAATTAATAATTTATCACTATTAATTATGTCGATTAAAAAAGTTGTTTTTAATTAAAATTTAGTAATTTTCACTATTCATCAGAATATGAAAGTTATCCGAAAAGTACCAAATTTTTACCTTAGGCTAAATTTGATACTCCGAATCCAAAAATGAAGTCTATTTTGAGAGGTAAAATTTCTAAAATTTTAAAAGGTGGTTATTACTATTCATAACGGCTAGTTTTAATAATATTTTAATAGCATATCGTTGTTTAGTGAAACTCGGTATTGCGTACTACACACGCTATCGAGGAAGGTCGTGATTGCGTGTAATGAAAGGAAAGTCAAGGAGCATGTTGAGAAATCTCTTTTTGATATAGCATACAACACAAGACATTAATGAAATTAAAAAAATATATTTTTCATAAAATCTCAGGGTGTTACAACCAGTTCTGGAAATATTTCAGAATCTGCTCTTATTGAACCCAAACCTAGAGAAGAACCTGAAATTTCTAATCCTACCTTTACTAGATCAACTAGGATTCTAAAGAATCATCCTTTAGATGCTGTTGTAGGAAATCTGGACAGAGGGACACAAACTAGAGCTTCTCTTAGAAATCAGGTTGAACATCAAGCCTTATAGTCATAGCTTGAACCTAAAAACATTAATGATGCTATTAATGATGAATTTTGGGTAATTGTTATGCAAGAGGAACTCAATAAATTTGAAAGAAATAAAGTTTGGAAACTTTTTGAAAGACCTAAGGACACTATCACCATAGGCACAAAATGGGTGTTTAGAAACAAAGTAGATGAATCTGGAAACATAGTTAGAAACAAGGCTAGATTAGTTTCACAAGGTTATAGTCAAGAAGAAGGAATTGACTATGGGGAGACTTTTTCTCCAGTAGCCAGACTAGAAGCTATTAGAATCTTACTTGCTTATGTTGCACATCTAAATTTCAAACTATATCAAATGGATGTCAAGAGTGAAATCTTAAATGGGTATATAGCTGAGGATGTTTTTGTTGAACAACCACCTGGATTTACAAACCCTCATTTTCCAAATCATATTTTTAAATTATAAAAAGCTTTATATGGTTTAAAGCAAGCTCCAAGAGCTTGGTATGACAGATTAAGTACTTTTCTTATTTCTAAAGGTTTTAAAAGAGGTATATCTGATCCTATCCTTTTTATAAAACGAATTTCTAAAGATAGTTTAGTTGTTCAAATATATGTAGATGATATTATTTTTAGATCTTCAAAAACTTCTTTGCGTACTAATTTTTCTAAAATGATGCAAAACAAATTTGGAATGAGTTTAATGGGTGAACTAAAATTCTTTCTTGGATTTAAAATCTTTCAAAACAATGATGGAATTATTTTGACCCAAAGTATGTATACTAGAGATCTTTTAAAATGTTTTGTATTAGATATAAAAAAAAGTAGTGACACTCCCATGAGTACCACCTATAAGCTGGATCTTGATAAAGATGGTAAATCTGTTGATCAAACCACTTATAGAGGAATGATTGGAAGTCTACTCTACTTGACTGCTAGGCGTCCTGATATTATGTTTAGTGTGTGTATGTGTTCTCGTTTTCAAGAAAATCCTAAAGAATCACATTTAAATGTTGTAAAAAGAATTTTCAAATACCTCAAGCATACTCCCAATCTAGGACTATTCTATCCAAAAGGACAATCATTTGAATTAGTAAGTTATTCTGATGCTGATTTTGCTGGATGTAAGTTAGATAGAAAAAGAACATCTGGAACATATCACCTTTTAAGAAAGTCACTAGTATCATGGTGTAGTAAGAAACTAAATTCTTTTGCATTATCTACTGCAGAAGCTGAATACATAGCTGCTGGAAGTTGTTGTGCACAAATATTTTGGATGAAACACACATTACTAGACTATGGATATCAATTCAGACATGTACCAATAAATTGTGACAACACAAGTGCTATTAACATTTCAAAGAATCCTATTTCACATTCTAGGACAAAACATATTGATTTAAGACATCACTTTTTGAGGGATCATTATCACAAGGGTGATATCACTTTAGAATTCGTTGGTACTAAATATCAACTTGCTGATATATTCACTAAACCATTAAATTCTGAGAGATTAGATTACATCATACATGATCTTGGTATGATCAATAATAAATAGATATCTTACTGGTCTTACTGTTTAATACTTTACTATATTTTACTTTACGGTTTCATGATTCAAGGTTTCTCAGTTACTGTTTCATGCTTACGGTCTCATAGTTAACACCTTGTGTTCACGGTTTGTCACCTAACTATCTCATCATGAGAGATCAGTTCACTCACTATCTCACCGTTACGGATCAGTTCACTCACTATCTCACCGTGACTGCACAGAATAGTCACTATCTCACCTTGACGACCACCAACTGTCTCACCGTGATGACTGCTTTTCATCGCACTGTAATGCCCACTCACGGTATCACCATGAAGAGTATTTATACTTTTACTTTAACCCACATCATGGTAATTTTTATTTCACTGCTATTTGATTTCCTGTGTTTTTGTTTTTATGACATATGAAATTCCCAAATGATAAAACATAAAGTTTTTCACTCGATTCCTTACCCGAGCTCTCTCCTGCTCACTCTCTCGAACCCTCTTTACCTTGAAAACCTCCTCCCCTTCTCTCTCGCTCGAATATTCAGTGGATGCCACGGATGAATCGTCCATCTTCACCCTCATCTGAGAAGCGTTGCACGAAGAAACAGAAATGAGCACCGAATATAGCTCCCGATGGTCCCCTGAATCCTAACCTAATAAGACATACTGTAGTTCTTGAGAAAGATATTTTCCCTGAGTGGCAGCTGTCTAGAAATTCTTTGGTTCTAAAAATCTTAAGATAACAAGGATGGCTCGAGGGGTTCTCTAGAAAAGATAGACTTATCTACCCGAGGTTGGTTTCACAATTTTATCAGTATGTGAAGTTTTCCTTTAATGATGGAGAAAGCTTTATGGTAATAAGCTAGATTAATGGAAAAAAGTGTTCATTCTCTTCGAGGCTATGGGTTGCATGCCTAAGGATTCTTCATGAAGGGATCTGTGATGACTACCAGAGAGATAATCCTCCAACAACCGACATCTTTGATCAAGAAAATTCCTTGGAAATCTTAACTAGAAATGGAACCAAGAGAAGGGCCATAGCTGCAGAGCTGGATGGGGAGACAAGGCTCCTGTTTAAATTTGTTCAGAATTTGATTAGCCCAAGGAAGGGTGATTTTTCTATGATAAAGTATCAGGATGTGTTCCTGATTCACCTAATGAAGAATGGCCATAAGATCAATCTTTTCAAATATATCATTCCCCACATGTGTGAACTGATTAAGGTTACTTCCAAATCCACCTCCTTGTTTTAATCAAGGATGATCTCAACTATGCTAGTTGCCAAAGGAGTTATTGGGCCGAATGAAGAAAATATTGTGGTTTTTTATTTTTTTTTTGTCCAAGGATACCATTTGAAGGATGAAGATTAATGGGAACCCCTGGAAGAAACAGTGGGTTTAAGATAATGAAAATGTTAATGAGTAGTATAATCCTGTTGATTATCCAAGAAGGCCAAAGAATATTGTTGGTCCTGGTTTGGAACCAGATGAGGTGGCTGAGTATCCAGAAGAGGTAGAAGAAGAGGAAGTGGCAGCTTAAGTACCACCTAGAGAAGAGGCTGAAATACCTCATGAGGAAGCAGCTCCTGTTGAGAAAGAAAGGACAGTTGTCCCTACTAATGTTCCTATGGAAATACCTCTTAGAGTGGAAGTTTCTGTTATTTTTAGAGAAGAAGAATCTCATGTTGTTCTTGGAGAGGTAGAATATCCTGCTTCTAGAGATGATGTTGATCCAGAAACCCAACCTGAGGCTGCAACAGATTTGATTATCCCTATTTTAGAGAAGCAAGCCATGGAAGAGTCTGGTGGTACATAAAACCTCCCTACAATGCAAGAAGAAAATCTAGAAGAAAATCTAGAAGATCTCACCTTTGTGCAAGAAGCAAGTCTGGAAGAACAACCTATGGAATAGTCGGTTCCTGAGTACATACCCTCTACTGAATAGAGTATTGAAATTTCCTTTTAGTTGGTAAGGCAATAAATGGATGAGGAGAATAGAGTTGATCCTATGGATCTTGACCATGTTGTTGAGCCTATAGTTCCTGAAATGGAAGCACCTGTTGAGGGGGAGGAACCTGAAAACCTTGAACCTAGTGCAGCTGAGTCTGATGAATCTGAATCTGAACCTGGTGATGCACCTCCTTCCACTGAGTCATATTATGTGTACACTCAGTATGAATTCCCCATCTTTTATGACACGAGTGAATCACTACAAGTGACTGCAACTGGAATGGATCTCTCCACCTTGTTTCAATTGAAATCAGTCACTCACCCTGAACCTGCATCTGAACCCGAGCCTCAACCAGAATCTGTACCAGAACCTGTACCACTACCTTCACCTGCACTCTTATCCGAGCACTAGTCTTTTGTAACCAAATATTATTTGAATGTCCTTGTAGAGACTATCTTAGCTGGAGTTGAGAAGATTATATCCTCTCAACCTTTTCCTGTGACTCAAAAAAGTCATGAGGATGCCTCGATTCTTTTGGAAAATATCATTCTGCATATTCAACCAAGGATGATCTGTGAAATTTAAGAAGTCAGGGTTGAAAACAAACTGCTTAGTGCTGATGTTGCAACTTTGAAAAGTATGGTAGCCGACATGAAAAAATAACTCTCTTCAAGATCAGAGCTTGCTCCTGTTGTTACTTCTCATGCACCTGCTACTACTTCTCTTGAACCAAATGTTTCCAATATTTCTAGATAGATTGTATCTCAGATGCATCCCTACCTGTTTTCTTTTGATGAGAAGATTGGAGAAAGGCACACAAAGATGCTGCAACGCATGAGAGAGCTTGTAGAAAATCTGAATAAGCTCACAGATGAGTACACTGGATTCCTTGAAAAGGTTTTGACATAGCTCAATGCACTAACTGTAGCTGTAAAGGCTTCTCCTCCATCTAGTCAATCTTCTGTTCTTTCTTCGGATGATTCTATACTCAGATCCCTAATAAAGGAAGAAATTTATAATGCCCTTAGTGGTTTAGATTTTTCTTCTTTATCTAAATTTGTGAAGAACAATGATAGAGAACTTGACTTGGTTCGCATTCATTCTAAGATTGCCAATGATGCTCAACAGGAGATCACCAAGAAGATAGACTTTTATCTCACCCAGATTTTCTCTAAAAGCGACATGACCAATCACTTTAAGTATCTTTTGGAGAATTTGAAAATCCCTCCAGTGACTCAAGATTTTAATGCTCAAGTTCATAAAATTACAGAGTTCACCAGATTTTTGGACAAATTCATGGAGAATAAAGATGATTTTGAAAAGACTATGCAATATGGTGGAGAAATTATTACTGATTTCATCAATATTTTGAAGCCGTATCTTCATGTGCAGAGTAAAGCTATAGTTGCACCAGCTGCTACCCCTCTTCAACCAGGTCTACCTTCCCTAGCCTTAACTATTATGTCAGTCAGCCAAGCCCTTTCTCAGATCAGACCAGTCATTCTTGATCAACCACAGACTAGATCTTCTACAGCTCCTACATTGGCTCCCTCTATATTTCAAGGTCTACCTTTACCATCTATGTCTACTACCTCCATGACTTTTTCTACATTAGCTCCAGCTCCTACTGATAAAGGCAAGAGAAATCCAATCTGTGATGCCAACCAATGTTTCTTAATTTTTTATGGGATGTCTTTTGTTGTTTACTGTTTGTATTTCTCCTATATGTTTTATTCTAACCATTCTTAATGAAAAATGCTGTGTTTCACTCTATCCTCTCTACATTTTGATAATCCCAAAAGGGGGAGAAATAGTGAGAAGAGTTATCACTTAGTCCTTTATCTATTATTTTTATATATGTGTTATTATTATATATGTTATTTTCTCTAACGTTGAATTTCATTTATATTTTAACTATACATAATTTGTGATCATCAAAAAGGGGGAGATTGTTGGACTCCTCATGTATTAATCATGTTTTAATGATCACAAATCTTATTACTGTTAATTAATCTAATTATTCTTTACAAATCTTATGCATGATCACAAATCTTACTTATCTTATCAAACCTCTATATTTATGTTTCAATTTCTCTTACCTTATAATGGTTAAGCTTAATTCACATTATGTATATTACTATTTAAGTTTGAATACAGTTATTTGTCTAAGTATCAAGACACCATGAAGTTTGACACAATAAGACAGACTGTGTGCAAGACACAGACACCGTGAAGTGTAAGACAGACACAGTAAGCCTGACACTGTGGATTCTAAGTCTCCGACACCGTGACCAGTGAGACACCATGACCTCAACACACTGTTACAGTAAGACAGACACCATGAGCCAGATACCATGAAGGTCATACCATGAAGAACACGTCGTGAAGGGGACACCGTTTTCACAACTACTATGACACCGTTTCTTAACCTTTTTTTCAATATTATTTAAATTAGGCTAACGGTCATATTTTATGTTTTTAATGAAATTAATGTTATTTAATGATTTTTGTTGGTCTGTCAGGAAACCATACCTTGTACCTATGGAAAGGAAATCATTCCTACTACCGGAGCTTATAGAATATAAAGAAGACTGAGCTAAAATAGAATAAGATAGAGACACAAGCATGCAAACCAGAAGAGAACATACATACGTGTGACAACTCAAGAAACACGAGTGAACTGTACTGAACAGAAGAGCAATCCTGAGCACTGAATAACACATTGTAATATCTTCAAAGAACGCACTTGTGTGCAATCCAACACAACTGAAGAACACACGAAGAATCAAGAGAATTTCTTCTCATATGAAAAACACCAAGCTGAACCAGGACACTCTTTTTTTGAATAGAAATACCAGAGAAGGACTCAGAAGCATTTCTGCTAAATCCAATGAGTCCAGAGCTGCACTTCCAATCACTAGAGCTTTCTAAACTTTTATATAATTTCTCAAAGTGATTTATTTATTTACTTTTTTGAGTAGTGTGTGCACTATGTATATCTTACACACACACTATCTCTTGTGATGAACTGGAGGATACTAAATTCACATTCCAAACTTTCTACACCTTCTTGTGTCCCACTGAGGATAGTGGTAGAGGTCAAGTAGGACCTGGACAGCCTGTGCACTATTGTCTTTGTTTTCCCACAAAAACAGTGGTAGAGGTCCCTGCCTGGCTTGGACAGTCTTGTACTATTGTTAACCTCGATCCAGGGTGTGGATAACTTTTATATATAAATTTGAGAGGACTAAGTCTCGGATTGAGACTGAACCTCTTGGTTATATCTGCTATGTTTTTTTTGGCTCATGTTTAACGTATAATATATATATCTTTTATATTCTGCTGCTATTAATTTGAAATACAATCTATTTTAAAGTTACTTTGATAGTTAATCTAGCAAGTGTTTGTAACTATTGTAAATTAGTAGATTAGTTTTAAAAGCCAATTTAATCTTGTGATTAAATTGACTGAGACCTAATAAATATTTGAGAACCTAATCAAACCTTTACAGTCTTACAAATTCACTACAGTTTAACTTGTTTTATAAATTGGGGGATTTTAATAGACATTTTTTAACAGAAATTTTAATTGGAACTCAATTCACCCCCCTCTTGAGTATCCACTCCGACCAACACTTTATTAACTATTTCATTTTATGTATAAAAAATTTCATTTGGGTAAGATGAAATATGTTATATAAAATGGTGTGATATGATGCATCATAAGGTGGGATATTTATCAAAAGTTCATATATTATATATTTCCTTGAGACAGTCTATATCACAAAGAGATGTAGGCTATATCACAAGTTGAGATATAATAAAAATTCTAGATTTCCATATTATGTATTCTATTTTATTTTCGTTGTATATTGAGTTAAAAACCTCATAATTATTGGATTTTTATTTCTTTATAATCCTAATATATTTATATAAAAATTGTAAAAAAATACAAAAATATTAATTTCTCTTTTTTAATATTTGAAAATCATCTTAAAGTCACTATATTTTTACTATAATGAAATTCCATCTTTCAATGGTCACAAATACTGAATTTTAGATTTAAATTGACTTATAAAACTTTTTTTAGGTATTCATTAGTATTTTAAGAAAATAATAAAAAAATACAATGAATTTTCAATTATATAAAATTATAATTCAGTCATTTTTATATTATAATATTACTCCAAATTTGTTATATGATTATCGTAGTTAATTTTTTTTTGTATATCATTTCCTATGAAAAAACCCTAAATGAAAAATAGATACAAATATATATTTTAATTTTTGAATATAAATTTTAACCATTTTTTATTAGTTTAATTAGGTATAAAATGCATCATTTGTATATTTTTGATTATTTTGTAATATTTTTTTAGAATTTTTTATTGATTGAATTATTTTTTTTGGAATTGATTGATAATTATAATTCAGTTTTATAGAATGAATTGAAAATTTTCTATATCACCCAATATTTTATGATATGTATCTTCTCAAATAAATTTAATCTCCTTCATAGATTACTTTATGCAGATCCCCAAACTTAAATAAATGCCAAAATATTATTATTTTATCCCGACCATTATAACCATGCCATTAAATTAGTGGGAATGAATAGTATTAAACACATCATAAAATATATAGTTTTCCAACTAATTTTTAATCTATTAATTAATTATTTGTAAGTATGCAAATAATTTTTAGTAAAGTCATTTTTTTCTTAAAATTTATGTTTTCTTCAAAAAGAGGTCTTTTTTTCTTTCTATGAGAAAATAAATATAATTAATATTTTAAAAATAATTTGGAAAATTTATTTTATAAAATTAATGTTATTTTTTTATTTGGCATATCAAAATTATCTTAGTATGAATTTTTGATAATTTTATGAAAAGTTTAATTTTTCTATGAACAGTAAAAAATACTGATTTTAATAAAACCATCATTTTGTTTATATTTTAGTAATTTTATGATTTTAAATATATTGAAAAGTAAATTAATTTATTTTTAATTGTATTTAATATAATTAATTATATTTAAAAATTATTGATACCTTATTTTGTAATAATTACATTTTTAGCTTAAAATAATATTTTCCGAAAAACGGTTTTTCATTTCATTTTGAAGGTTTACTTTTAAAATGTAAATTTTCAAATTATGTGTTTTTAATTATTAAAAATTAATTACATATTTTGAATCATGAGTTCAAGATTATTTTATAAGTTTATCTTCATTTTTACACATAAAAAAGTTATCATGATAAAAAATCTTTTACAGTAGTATATGTAAAATAATTTAGTGGGTTAAAGTTAAAAGGTAAAACCTTAAAATACCGACAAAATAAAAGATTAAATGGATGTTTTATGTGTTTCTAGACATTTAAAATCCTTTAAAATGTTAATTATAATCCAAATTCATTGGAATTAATTCCACCCAAATGTTGTTGGATTTAAATATAATACATTCATTATTTAATCACATAGTACCACACCTCCTCAAGTATAAATACCACTCCTCACCACAAAATTTCTCATAAAAATCCCTGCATCTCATTGAATATCTAAAAAATACCACTACCAATTCTTACCACATCCAAGTGATTACAGTCTCACCAAAATACCAATTCTAAGTACCTTAAGGGGTCCTTCAAGAGGGTGATATTCAAGCAGTAACATCATCAAACAACCTCTCTTAACTTATTTTCTTTTTCTACCTTCTACTCAACCACTAAATAAATCAAGTAATAATAACTTCAATATCATGTATATACTATAATTTTATGTTTCTAATGGAATATATTATGTCCATCCATTTTATCACCTCCTATTATTCAAATAAATGCGACCATTTTCCAAATTATAGAGGTTATCCATCTCTGTGAATAATGATTTTTCATTCTCCATTTCAATGTTCAATATTATTCATAAAATTATTATTCATAAAATTATTATTCATGTTAAATAATACTTTAAATGGTATATTATAACTTATTTAATGTTTTGAAACTAATATATAGACATAATATTAAATAAAATGAAACTAGTTTGCGATGGCCAGAAAAACCACCAAAATATACTAAACATTTATCATTCACATTTTATCAGATTAGTTATCCTTATGTAAGAATTAAAAATGATATACAGAACCATTTAAACTTATGGAAGTGAATTAATACCACTTTATTTTACTTATTTGGTTTTAATTCCATTTAAAAAGGAAATCCATAATTATATAAAAATTAACCAATCATGAAACCGTGAAACGAATACACCCAAAACAATGAAGATAATGAAATATTATTAATGAACGAGTTGTAAGATGTTATAAAATTTTCAATTAAGGTATTATAAATATTATTAAATTTCTTTAATTAGTTAATAACATTATTTAAACCTTTATAAATGAGGTTAAATTACACAAAATAAAAGGTAAGTGCGAGGCAAATGTTTCTCATCCCACTTTTACTTTTTTGGTATATATGATGTATTCATAACTTATTTCTTATGTGTGGTGTATATATAATTCAATTTTCTATATATTATCATGAATCTCATTATATTTATGCAATTACATTTTTTATTTTATAATTATTACTTGTAGGTGGTATACAATTCGACTAATTAAAATGTGGTAAGGGAATTCTTAACCCAATTTCCATTATTTGGGTCAAACTTATAATTACCTGATCATGTAATACTAAGATTCATTGTGAAATGAATTTTGAATATTTTATATTTTATTTAAATTTATTTTATTTGGATTTATAGTGGATAAGTTTATTCAATTCATTTGATTAATTATTATTTTAATGATATGATATTTATAAGGGGAATTCTTTAAAAAATTATATTTTTAAAATTTACCTGAAAACTCTATTTTTCTTCCACGTTCATTTTTTATAATTTTTTTCCATAAAATATTTTAACTATTATTTTATGATTTTTAAAGTAATTTTTTCTCATGTTTTAATTTAAAAAAAAAAGGTTTGAAATGATTCTTCTTATCATTTTCTAAATGATGTTCTTCGTAACTTTTCTAAAAAACACAAAATAAATGTTTTTTAAATTATATGGCATGAGATAAATTTACTTCCTTAATTACACTTTAATGATTTCAAGTATAATTTGAAATATTACAAGGTTATTTTTATTAAGGGACTTTTTCCTCTATTATAGTCTTGGGAGTGATGTTTTACTACCACGATGGTCTGAGAAGTGAACCCATTCTATTATGATAGTCTTAGAAAAGAGCCTTTATTATTATTGAAATGATTTTCTATTCTTATATGTATTCCAAAATTCTATGTGTTATGCCAATATTATCCACTCATGGCTCATGTTCACTTAATATTCATCTCTAATTAACTTCTATAATTTATAACATGACTCAATATTATAATCTATGATATGAAGGATATAATTTTAAAATATTATATTCAAGTTATTATGCACTTATGCTCATGATATGATTGACATATCCCCTATTAAACCTTATTGAGAATCCGATATCCCCCTTTCTTATGTTTCTTTTCCCAGGTTATGAAGAATGGTTTTAAGTGTTATATGTCAAAATGGGTATAATTATGAAAGAATTGGCGATAGACGATACATATTTTTTATGAACCAATTGTAAATGTTTCCAAGATTCCAATGACACTAAACCCATATGGTTATAGCATGGTTTTGTTATAATAGGTAATTAATATTCATCTATTTATATGGAATATCTATTCATGAAGAGTATGGTTCATTATATTTTTTTATTTAAGAATATTTTCTATATCATAAAAGCTATGATAAATCAAAATTTATTACATGGTCATAACAACATGTACAATATAGTTCATCATGGTTACTATATCTTGTGATAGAGTCTTAATTTATCATATGATAAAATCATTGTGTGATATATGAGTTATAACTAAATATAATTAAAATATATTTTTTGATATGATAATTTTGTGGCCACAAATATAATTAAAATAGGATATCTCTTCTTATGATTTCAATATTTTTTTTGATATAGATAATAATAATCAATGTCTTGTGTTATTAAATATATCATTTTTTGTTTAATTAATATAGAAAATCTAATATTTTTCATATAATTGTAATTAAAATGCTATTTAAAATTTGTATAATGTCAAAAACATAAAATTTGGAAAAAAATTAACCATTTTAGAGAATAAAATCCATAGATAATTTTCTATAAATAATATTCAAGTAGTCAATTTAAGATATAATTAATGAACTGCTATATGAAAATAATATGATTAACATAGTGTTATACCAGAAAAATTATCTCAGCTTAACATTTTTGATGCATGAAGAAACAAAAAAATTTAATCATTGGTTTAATTTTTTTAATATTTTACTATAAAAAATTATATTGGGAAATAAATTTACTTTAACTTTATATATTTTCATTAAAATAAATTAATATATTATGGTTTCAAATTAAAAATAAAAACATATAGATATGTTACCATTGCAAGAGGTATTACACTTATTATAGAATTAGTGTCTAAATAGAAGTTATAAATGGCTATGTATTTAATATAAAAGGAATTATAGGGTTTTTCCTATAATGACAGAGAGTAGATATACTAAATAGAACCTTGATGGATCACCATTGGACCTCAATATCACCTCTTAGTAGCCAAAGGCTGGTGTAAAAACTTGGGTTTACTAAAAATCAAGTGGGTGGTAGTTTTCCCCATTATAAAATGAAAAGAATTATTTTTATAAATATACTAAAAATATGGAATAACTTTGGGTTTGATGGATTTTCTAACCCAAAATAGATCGGTACCTAACATAGATACCTATTCATTAGAACACATTGATAGTAAAATATATAAAAACTATGTAAACAAACATAAATACTATATCCAAGTCTTGAATATCTAAATTTTTTATTAAAAACAAAAAAATGGGATAAAACATACTATACATGAAAATCACAAACCAAACACATCCTTAAGGACCAAAATAAGTTGATTCCATGTGTATAAACCCCAAGAGATAACTATAGACAACCCCAGTACAACAAGTCCAAAATTCCACCAAAGATACCAATATAAACCACTCATTCTCTACACTCTAATAGGATATATATCTAGTGGAGCCTAAGAACATTCATGCCCCAAACATCACATTTCTAAAGAGGTACTTGAAATACAACACATAGAGTTGCATGTCAATCAGGGTGTCCATGAAGGGTGTGAGAACATATATACTCATCAGGGAACCACCAATATATCTAAATAACACTGTAAATAACATTTTTCATTTGTGAATAGGTCTACTAATTTATAAACATTTATGATAAAATAATAGCTTAACCTATAAAAATTAAACATAGTCTAGTAGTGTAAGTAAAGGAACATTAATTGATATATTGAAAGTTATACCATGTAACTCCATATTCCAGGTGGATCCATACTTTTCCTACTTACTTTGAGCCTCAAATTGAAATCTAATATGGACTAAATAGGTAAATTGAATCACCCATCCTATTAGAACATAGTCTAAAGGAATCAGGGTATTTACCCATCTCTGAGGGGGGGATGACAAGTCGAGGCCTAATCCCATCTTAAGGAAATATAGGAAGGGTTGTACATAGATAGGGCATTACAAGCCCATCCCAACACCAATATCCTTTCATTTTGTACCTTATTATAGTTAATATAAATAAATGATATATCTGTACCCATTTTAATGTGATCAAACATATCAAGTAACAATCATGATACTAATACAATAGAAACACAACAGTTTTCATAATTATCAATATAGAAAATAAAAATTCTTTTGTATATTACACTAGCTATCATACTAACATGGAATATTTTCAAGTTACCCATTTACAAGTAATAAAACATGTGCATTCCATGAATACCATATTACGAAATCAAAAAAGTGTAAAAGTTATAAGTCAATAATATCACATAATAGAAAGGATAATAAGGAAGTCACACGTACAGAACATAGGATACGTAATGATTTCCATTATATATTTTATTTATTACTTTTAGAGAATTAGGTACAATGAAGATAGTCATAAGTAGGCACTAGAAAATATCATTTAAGGGATTTTCTGGGGAATTTTACCTAACCCATGCCTACTTGAGATAACCCCAACAGAGGGTGGATCATGATATAATATATAAATTAATACTTTGTTTCAAAATTAATGTTATTTTCAAGATATATGTTCTATATAATAAATTCGTTTTTATAATTTTGACCAATTTTAATAAAAATTATAAATATGAAACAAGGTTTTAGACTTTATACTGTACCACTTAAAAGAGGATCATTATTTAGAAAAATGAATGTCTAATTGGTATAAAATGATGCCCTAAAATTTTATTAATTTAATAAGGACACACTGAGTTGTTATAAAAAATGATGATTGATTTTAATATAAATTTGTTTTATGGTTTAAAAAAATAATTGGTTTTGAAAATATTACAAATCAATTTAAATATTTGAATAAACCAATTTAAAACTTTTATTTTATGGAAAATAGTAATTTATTTAGTGGTTTAAAACCTTAATTTTAGAGAAACATTAGTGTATGTAACCAAGAGTATAAAATGTTTGTTCAATTCCTTCCAGATAATTAGCCCAACCATCACTTCACCATTGATTATACTATTAACTGGGTTTAGGTTTGGGTCATTGAGTTATAACACATTCAAACTTGGGTGAGAAGAATTTATCACCACAAGAAGACATTATAAAAACATAGAGGTGTATGACTAATTAAGTTTTTGTTGGTATATTCAATCTATAATGCTAAAAAATTATCCCATTTATATCTAGTGGAATATGAAGGTATAACTTGGTCATTATTATTTTAGTAATGGTATTAAAAATTATTATTGTAACAACTATTTTAATTTATTATTTTAAAAGAAACTATAAAATTTATTATCAATAACCATGATGGTTCACAAATATATAAAACATAAAAAAAATCAATGAGACATTCTAAACAACTTTATAAAGGGATTCAAGTATAAAACTCAATTTAAACATGGAAGACTTGTATGAATCAAATTTTTCGAAAACAATTTCTTTGAAAAACCATAGATCATAGGTTTAAAGAATATTTTGAATGTAATTTTATAAAATCTCAATAAATTTCAATGAAATTATTTCTATTATTGTAGTAAAATAGATTTATAAATAATTATTTCATAATTTCAAGAAAATTTTCAAGAATTATTACTAGTTTTGAAAAAACTAGTTGAGGAAATGTCCTAGGTTTAAATTGTAAGTTCACCAAGGAATACGAACCCCTTTCCTTAATCAGATAAAATATTTAAAAATACAATGATCCTCAATGCAACCTCAACTAGAAACCAAATATCCCATATCAACCATTAGGTGAAATTCCAAAAACAAGAATTCTAATATATATCCACCATAATTAAAGAACCAAAAACACTATAAGAAAACCATGAAAGATTAATTTATAAACTCATTATACACCATGTCCACCAAAATAGATAAATTAAAAACACAAAATAAAATTCTAAATTTCACATGAAATTATGAAAACCTAGGACAAATCATTCCTAATCCACTTTATAATAAAATAATGATGGAGAAAGGGAAATATATTCTCATAGAAGCAATTTATCAAAGGGAAAGGAATTTCTTTTCTAAAATTTGATTTCACCAATTCATTATGAAATCACTAATTTAAATAACCAACCAAGATAGAAGATAAAAAATATAACTAAGAGAATAAATGAAGAGGGGGAAATGATAATTTTTCCTTCAATTTAGTAAAATAAACCTCCTTGGATCACCCATATATCAAAAAGGATAAGGTTAGGATAGAAAATGAATACATGATATAAGGGATGGGATATGAGTCGGAATAGAATGAATGGGTTCATGTAAACGGAAATTAGGTTAAATTAGGATAGGTTTGAATGACTGAAATGCCAAAATTTAAGGTAAAAATGACTTAGGCACATCATGTACTTAATACGATGCCATTGAGTACCCGGTGGAACCCTTAAGTTCTTATCTCCACTTGAAATACCATGTGAAAAATTATTAATTGAACATCTATGTTCATCCCAAATAATCACCATTCTTATGATGCGTGACTTACAAATCAAACTAGATTCATAATTTTTCATAAGATTCTAATATTCATAAGGTATATTAACTACCAGAACATGAGTAAGCATAAACAATGAACATAAAATATAAAATCCTTACATCCCCAAACCAATATTGATCTAAATATCCAAAATAAAACACAACATAAACACTAACACATATTCTAAGAAATTATACATATTCTAATAAAAAATATCCAAATATAATAAAATTCAAAATTTAACACAAAATTTATGAAACCCATGAGATTAATAATATTCCCAATGTAATAAAAAATTACTAAGAAAGATACACCTATTATAATTATATACCTACTATAAGGACAACTCATATATTTTTCTATAATTAACAACAAAATGAGATATAGTTTATTAAAAGCATTTACATGCCCAAAATTTTTACTATTGAATAATTTTATTCTTAAAATTAAATGTTAAACCCATCTCAAAAACACCAATTCCTTTTCAAAACCTACTAATTTTTTTAAATCCACTTCAAAAATCATCTTTTTTTATATTTCTAAAGTATCCATTTTCTAAAACCTAAAATTCTCTATTGTGTTTTATTTTTACATGTTTACATTACAATATACCTTTTCATATCATTTATTCCAAAACTTAACCATTGGTTTATAAAAAATCATCTATTCTTGAACACTATATTTTAAAATAGTTTTTCCCAAATTAGAAATATAAACAGGTTTCATAACACTATTTTTTATTTGTTCATAAATTTCATAAAATATGACATGAGTTTATTATAAGTGTCATGCTTAGTATAAAACATTAAAAAATTACATAATATGATTTGAAATATAAAATAGCATCGTGATTGTAATGGAAATATTATTCATGAAATATAACATGATTAAATACTAGTTATAAATAATTCTTCCAGTAATTTACTAATTAGGGAAAAAATAACATCCTTGGAAATAAAACTTATGTAATAACTAGGTAGTATTCTCAAAATTTTAAATCATGTTACAATTATATAATATATTTACAACTAGTGATCATGTGATTCCCTATGATTCATATGTATATTTAATTTTTATCTTTGATTATCTTTTTTTAGGTTATAAAAGCTTATGGAATATGGGGGTATTTTTTGGAGTTTTGGGGTAAATAGGATAGATGCACAGTTAGGGGTAACCGTGCGATATGGATAAGTGGGTTCCAGTGGTGATTTTCATGATTTAACCATAGTTTTCCAAACCATGAAAGATGTAAGGAAAACTATACTGATGTTTAGGTTAAGGTGCATATTCTTAGGCATGGTTTTTTAAACTTTGTGGACATTCCCAAGAAACTATGCAACTTGGTTTTCAAGGGAAAATGTTTACCACACATGTAGCACATAGTTGTTTATAATAGTTCAGACTAACCTTGAGACTCAATAAAAATTTCTTAAAATGAAAAATCACCACAATTAACTTGGTTTTTTAACTATAATAGTATATTAATCACTCATTATCTCAAAACAACCAATCCTTTTGCTCTATAGGACTCTCAATTCGGTTTCTTTGAAAAAATTGATTGATTTTGTTAGATATCACCAACGTAGATTTGGATTTCCTCTAGATTTATCCATTCTTCCCTAGATCTATCCTGAGTCTCTTTTCCATTGATCTATTGAAACACAATTAGGTTATAATATCCAAATTTTAATGGTAAGATGGTGAATTAATGATTTTATTTTTAGATATAGTATTCTAATTATGGGATTTATTTGTTTCACTTCTCAAAATTTAAATGAATCGACATTTCCTACGTTAGGATGTTATGTGTCTCTATCTAATGGATTATTTCTCATAAAAACATGAATGTTCTTATCAAATCCTTTGATTTTTGAAAATTAAAATGATTATTTTTATATTATTAAAGGTTAAATTTAAATACATGATTTTTACTCGATATTTGGTGGTGATGGAAAATGTTTTAAAGGGGGAGTTTTATTTTTAAAGGGTTTTTATAAAATTTAAGAGTTTATTGAAATTCCACAAAAAAAATTCAAAATGAGGGATTTTATTTTCTTTAATGTAATGAGAATATTTAGAATGCGGGGACGGCCTTGGGATATGTGTCTTTATAGGGATCTAGGCCATGTTAACTTGATCCCTTGGATGAATTGGTATCTTAAACCCCATCTTTTGGACCAATTTAACATCCTTAGTAGACATTAACTAAATTTTTGTTATTTACATTCCCATTTATTTCATTATGTGTGGAATGACTGGTTATTTCCCTTTATTTAATCAAACTTTTTTTATTTCAATGTTCTTAAGGCTTGTGATGTATATTGTTTCCAAAAGTAAAATCAGTGGGATGTTTTATGAAAAATGGTTCTCATAAGTATTAATTTATGAAAATCATTTTTTTTCAAGATAACACTAATAATTTGATTAAAGAGTTTTTATATATTATTTTTTGGCATTATAATGGGATTTAGTAATAACACCCTATTTTTTATTTTGGGTATTTATAGTCGTGATTTTCCATGATATAGGTAAAGGTAATGGAATCATGTGTCATGATGGATTATCTTGATTAATATCACTTATCTGTTCGATGGAAATCATTAAAGCCTCCAGTATTGATAAATTTAGAAATATTTAATGTCTTAAACTAAAATAGATACAAAAGTGGTTCATGGAGACAATACAAGGTCATACCCACAAAGAGTAGGGAACATAGTGATGTAAACTCTTAACCAAAGGTTGGGTCATCCTAATTGAGACTGATTTTATTTAAAATAACTAAATGAAACAAATAAAATTAATAAAATCATTTGAAAGGAGTACAATATATGGGAACCAATTTATAGGGGATGTTTTACTAAATAAATTAATTAATATTTTCTTGAAAAAAACACATTAAATCACTATGAAAATATTTAATATTTTTTATATAAGGACTGATCAATCCCAACCAGTATTCCCTAAAATATTAATTCATCATGGTTTGATGAACCAATATATATACGTCACCTTAATATCAGTTTTATTAAAGAATAATAATAATGTAATTCAATTGTCATGAATAAATTATCTCAATCATGTTGATGTTCATTCATTATTGAAGGAAAATGTTTAATGGATAAATAAGGAATAAAATAAATATGTATGTACAACACAATAACATTGAATAAATTTATCTTAAAAATTAAGGAAAATGAGACATTATTGGTACACACCCCCTTTAACTACTTTCACTCTCTCATATGAGGTTTAGCTAATCATCATCAGGTGGTCACTAATGATAAATAAACTGATAACCATAGAAGATATATTAGACATATAAGGATGATAAATATAAGGAAAAAATAGAAATATTGAAATTAAAATAGATATCATTAAGTGTTACAATGAATTACAGACAACATGAAAGCAACATAAAAACATATATATGAAAAAATCCAGGTCATAACCCTATCATCATCCTCATAGTGGTTGAACCTCTACACCAAGAATGAATAATGATTTATTATTTCCTAAAACATCTATTTATAATCATGTATGTAATATTAGGATTCCCTTATGTCAAAAAAATCATTAAATGTTCATTCCTAGGTCATATGACTAGCCTTCATCAAATATATATGTCAAAAGATCTTATTTGGGTATGGATAGAATGTTTTAGGATGCAAACAAGTACATTCCATGAAATTTGTGGGCCTAATCTTTTTAACATTTTTTCACTTCACATCCTATATATTTTTCACACCTTTTAAGTTTTACAGGTCATGAACATGATTCATGAAGTGAATCATGTACTACTAGTGCCGAAAGCCTTGTTTTTCTTTGGTTGATTAGTTTCGAGCCTCCTGGACATTATGTGATCATCCATCATCATGTAAAACATAATTCAATAAAAATATTTATCATTCAAATTCAATATTTACTCTCATATTAATCTCTATTTTCTATTGTTGTATCGTACTGTGGAGCAGTGTGGTGTGAAGTTCCTTTATCTTATCAAAATGTCACATTTTTGTTGATATTATTATAAATTTCAGTCCTTCCATAAGAATACACAAAACATTAATATCAAGCTTGAATATCATATTAAATTGATAAATATTAAAGTAAATTATATAGATGAAAATAGATATATCAATCACTTATATAGTGAATTGGAGTGGTGGTGATGAATAACAACACAGAGACATAGATATGGTCTTGGATTTGTGTTGTTTTTGGGACTTAGTCTCTATATTGGTTTAATGTGTCTCATGGATATGCACCCTTTTATTCTGTGTTTTACTATGATGGTTATCTTTATCTTTTTATACATGATACATGTTCTATTTTGTTTCAGTATGAAATCATTCCCATGGTTTTCATGTTAATACCCAAAATTTTGTCGCATATGGCGATCAAAAATGTACTTCAATACATTTGGTAGGCCATCTCAGGTGATGTGTTGAGTCAAACCAAGTTAGTTTGTAACAAAATTGTATTAGTTCTTTACCCATACAAAGTGTAATGGAACTTCTTGGGTTTGGTACAGGGTTTGGTAGACTACATATAGATGTTTTTGGGGCTCAAGGATTACATTACAAGTAGGTTATCAATTACCACGTTTAATGATTTTACTTGAGTTACCCTGGGTAGTTAAGATTTAATTTTCATTTTTTCTAGATTTTTGGTGTAAATAGAAAAAGAAATAAAGTTGCGAAGTCAACTTGGGTGGCCTAAAAAACTATGTAGTGACAAAAAACATTATTTTGGAAATTTTAAGGTGGTTTTGTTACACTTGGAACATGGTCATAAACCATGTGGCTAAGGTGATCCTGACACCATATCCCTTTGTTTTTTATTTATAACACAAGATTGTTGGATTATTTTAGTTCATATTATTTATGGGAAAAGAATCAAGGTTGTTACAGGATAGGTTGATACTAATAATTATTTTTTTTGACAATTATGAAATGATTTTATTTTTGTGTGGGTGGTATAATCAAATTTATGTGTGAAAAGTGGATTATATAGAAAAATATTTTAGTTTTAAATGTGAAGATTTGGAGATTTCTTGTAAAATTATTCTTGTTACATTGATCATGTTTTTATAAATGGTTATTTATTCATGAAAACCTAGATTGTTTTGTTTTCAAACTATTTAATGATCTACGCGTAAAATAATTACAGCCATAAAACATGTCTATAAAAAGTCTTAAATGTTTTAAAAGAAATAGTTTCTTGGAATATAGTTGTAAAGGGTTGTGTTTTTGGTTTAAAGGAAAAATAATTATTTTTTTCAACGTATAACTTATAAAATAAATTGGTTTTTAAAGTGAAATGATAAATCATAAGAATATTACAATTTTAAAGAATAACCAATTCAATTAAAATAATGGTTCAAGAAAAAAAAAATTGGGTTAAAATAGTAGTTTATTTTAAATAATATCAAATATATATAATGTAATTAAAGATGAAAAATATTTTTTTAAGGATTTTACATGAAAGGTAATGTATTTAATCTAATAATTAAATATTTTTTAAATGTTAATTTTTGTATTTTTATCAAGTAATGAAATTTTTTTTCTTCCAATCTAGGTTGCTTGTAAACTTATTTTCAAATGGTGTTTGGAGGTTTTTAAAATGAGATGTTTTTGAATGAGGTTTATTCTCTTTAAGTGGGTTTTTTTTGAAACCTCTTTGAAAATGTCTTCTTACTTTGTGGATTTTTATTTTTGGCATGAACCTTTCTTGTGTTTATGGGTCATCTAATGTACTTTTACGGAAATTACTAGACAAATTCCTCATCTTTTTTTATTGAGTACGTATTTTGTATTGGCCATGAATTTCAGTGAGATAATTTCCTCAACGGTGATATATTCATCTTATGCTCAATATTTCCTATGATTATAGTATAGTGATGAGTGTTATCTTCTCCTTGAATGTGATTTTAAAGATTTTCTAGAGAACCTTGTAGGTTTGGTTAGGCAGAGGGGCCATTAAGGACTAGTTTTCCTTGTTTTCTAGTTTTCCTCAAGAGGAGAGGAATCGTCAATTCATCCTTTGATCATGGTGCTTATCTGTACTAGTTTTCACTCTATAGTTTTTAATGGTTGTGGTTTTGGGACATCCTTGCTTAGGAATAATCTTTTATATCTTATTTAGGCTTCTCCATTGAGAGAATGGGAAATATTGAGTTTCTTCGTGTATTATTGATTCACTTCACTCTATAAAACTTATTGTTTGATGTGTCATTATAGAAAAATATATTCCATGAGTTTTTGATTGGTATTCTAAACATGGTGATCCTTGGGTGTTTTCATGGGTAATTAGGTTTTGTTTGGTGATTGGATGGTCTATGGAATCCATCAACAATATACATGTTGTTGGCTGATCCATGTGAGCCACTACATTGAATCCTCTAAACTTGAGTAACTCGGAATACAGTCTCATGAACCAATACGAGATCTATGTCACTTATTATTTAGGCATGTGTTCTTTTGATTAGTATCATGGGTATGTGAAATATGGTTGACTTGGTGATCTTAATTGTGCCTTCCTAATGATCATTGGGGTAGTACAACCCAATGATATTTTGAATGTTTCTTGGGGATGGTTTCTTTACAATGTATTGATATTATTTCCTATTATTTTGTTTTGTCTTTTGAGAGAAATTAGGTCTCCTTGGTTAAGAATATAGTACTTGGGAGTTTCCTCTGAATGGAATGTGGAACCTTAGTTAACTTATTGAAACTATCTTATGTCAATTAATTTTCTCATTACCACTTCATTTAATATCAAATATAAAAATTGGGGAGACCCATGTCCTATATTTTTTTCCTTAGATCTATGTGTTAGATAATATATAACCTAGGACTCTGTGGAAGTTATTGTAGTGAGGTTAAATTCATCTCTAATACTGATTCATTCTAAGAAGGTTAGGTCTTGAAAATTTCATTATGAATAATTAGGCATAGAGTTGGGATATGTATTTATGTATGAAAATTTGTGGTGGATTAAGGATTTAACCAATTATTCATTTATGGAAAGAATCTTTCTCATTTTGGCCTTGACTTAATAGGAGTTCTACATGCTATAAAAACATGGTGACACCTTGGGGGAAGTTTATGATATATTCAAATCATAGAAGTCTAAAGTGTACTTTTACCTAGAGGAATATAAAACTATGATTGAAATACTAGGTTAAGATATTTTATATCTTTGATTTTTATAATGTGTAAACTCTTAGAAAATTAGGCGTGCTTACAGACACCTTGAGTAAGGAATTACGAACATAGGCTAGGAAGGAATCAAATATAGAGGGATCTATAAAGTTTTAGATCCTTTATTTAAAATATAAAAATAATTGTTCATATTTTTATAATGTGTAAACTCTTATGGAGGATTAAAAATGGTGTTTTAGATTTTTTCTATCCAAAATGGGAAATACCACAACCTAGTTCGAGTTATGGTATCCAAGGTGTATGCATTAGTTAAAATGTAAAATGGAGAAATTTATTGGAAAATTCATGCAAAAAATGGTGAATGGGAGTAATTACTATCTACTACAACTTGAATGACCCCACCATGCCTTTTTTTGAGAGCATGGTGAGGGTAAAATAACCAATGGATTATAAACACATCATAGGTGAAAACTGTTTCAACGATGCATTCAGGGACTCCATAACTATGGGCATACTATGGTGTAGGGAATGGTGGAAACTGATTTTATTTGAAATGGTTAAAACGACTTCCTACATTCTAATATCTTGAACAAACCAAAATGGAAATACATAGGAATTAATTTCAGGGTCATAAATTTGATTATTAATTAATTCTTATCCCCAGTTAATTGGCTGAATAACCTTCCTTAATGTTTTCTTCATTCTCATATTCATTTGGATGAAACTTGGAAAACCCATTCATGTGTAGAGATTTTGATCAATTATCCTTGTGTTATTACTTTTTTAGGTCGATATTGTCTCCACCTTGATCAATTTAAGGCTTCAGCTCATCCTTTATTTTTAGTGCTTCCGGATTTGGATGTTTCTGTAAAGGTCTTTGGTGAGTATTATTGTTGGACAAAATTTCATCTCTTACTTCTCATTCTATCATGTAATGATGTTGTTAAGGATAAGAATATTATTACTTATGTCATGTAACGAGGTAATTTCAATATTTTTTTATTAAAATCCATCTTGATGATTGGTGGTGTTCTACGATGTCTTGGTGGCATTCTCTTAGTGACTTTTCCTCTTGTCTCTATCCAAGATTAATGGTTTATTCTTCCCTCAAATAGAATCATATTATACTATTGATCATGGTTTTCATTGGGTATGTTTTTATATCCATTTTCTTTTTATTCCTTTTGGAATTCTCTAGAAATCATTATATATTATGTGAAATATGTTCTAAGAGTTCTTGGAAAGAGAGATTTTCTGGTTTGTGTGAAAACATGATTCGATAGAATAAACGAATGATGAACCTTGATGTTGAAAAATAAAATTGAAGTAGGAAGTTCCTTACCATATAGGAAAATGTATATGAAATTTTCATGATTGATGGTCTATGCTTAATAGCCCTTCTTGACATTGTTACTTATGGGTGTGTGAGTGTATTTTGAGGCCCATACTTGATATGTGATCATAATCTTTATGTGTACCCTTTCTAGAATCATTATTGATACAAATTATTATTCCTTGTTGTGATATATATATTTTTATGTATTTCATATCCTATAAAACTGTGGTCCAGGAATTAGGATGACCAAGTTACCCTTTATTAATTAGATGATACCTTGGATGGGAAGCATGATGATGTGGTGATGGCTACAAACTATGGATTGTTTAATGGTATGGGTTGGATAAGAAACATACTTGTTAATGTGGTATTAGACCATGCATGGGTTTAGAATCCATAGTCTATTTTCCAACGTGGTAGAATTATATAAATGAGGGATTTTATATCTAATTAAAACAAACATGTCAATGGGACTTATTATCATCTAAGGATATAGACCATGTCAAGGTGGGGCATAAAATTTTCTTGATAATGACCACCATTAGGTTAGTGTTTGTAGTGTTCTTAATAATGATAACTTTTAGGGTGGGACATGTGGTGTTTCCTCTAAGATGGTAATTGGTTTGATAGATATCTGTATTCTTATCAGCATGACATCGATGTAGGTGGGTCAAGGTTTTGTAGAATCCATTTTAGTACATAATGACTCAACACATGTGTGGATATATGTTTATTTTATAATTTAATTACATCATGACTAAAAATGGTATATATTTTGTCCACTTATGCTAAGGATGCATTTCTGGTTCCCTACTGAGTTTATTACTCACACCCTACATGAGAATCTTGGTATAGATGAATATTTCATGACCATGGATCTAGTGAATGGAAAGATCCATATGATAGAGAGTTGAGGTGATAGAGGCTTGGGGTCAAAGGTGATGTAAACACATACTCTAGAATATTTCTATATTATTTATTTAACTTCTTTCTCTTATTAATATTTGTTTTCTTGCCTTATTGGGATCACATTTATTTGTAGTTTGATAAGTGTGACATCTCATAATATATTCTTCCAATTGATTACTCAAAGACATTTTATATCATTTTTATATTATTGGTGTAATGATATGACACTTAGGTAATATTCTACCAAATAATTGTGTTAAGAAACTCATTTCCATTCAGAAGCCTCTTTTATATGGGGAGGCATGCACGACGTCTTGTGGATATCTGGTTCGGACCTAGTGGTTCTGTTACGGGCATTAAAAAATGGTATCAGAGTATAATTTTTTATTTTCTTTTAACTAACCTGAGACATGGTATAAAGGTGACAGGTTTTGTGGGACCTGGTTAGGGTAATTTCAATGTTCCTAGCTGACTCATATTTAAACGACCTCCAATTTACCTTTTGTAGTATTTTTATTACAATTTTATGGGATTTTGGGTATATTCATGCATCATGAATATGCATGTAGAATTAAATTACATATATATGCCTACAGTTGGTCTACATAGTAGTTATTTAATTTAATTACTTGATTTGAAAATCTGTTTAGGATATATTTTTATTCTCTAAAGTGTGATATATCTATCTCCTTATTGTTGTGATATATTTATACTTGAATTAGTTAGTAGAACATGAACCTGATATTGTGGTTTTATATATAAGACTATGAATAACATGATGGAATGGAGATAGTTGGTTATTTCTAAGAGGTATATTCCTTAGGTTATAGTTATACTCCAAGGATAAACTTTGTGTGGTTCCATAAACTGGTTAGGATCTTACTCGAATCAATAGATTCACATGTGTTCAAAATTCTATTAGTATTTCAAAAAATGTGTCCTCAAAGTAGTCCTATGGTACTACTGGGGATGTTTGATGGAATACTCTCAAAATGGAGGATGTTCCTACTCTCCCAATCCAAATGCAAGAGAATGGATTGAGCATGCTCCCACACCTACATTGTAGTTTAGGTAGTATAGTCGATCCATCCAAAAGTCTTTTACTTAGTGTCTATCCAAGGCATATGAGTCCATAACTACGATATATTATTCCTAAGACTTTCAAATACACCATTCTCCATCCTTATAGAGTACCAAATTCCCTCAAGATGCCAAGGAATAGTTTAATGTCCCAGAATTTCATGTAATTATTTATATATATAGGATTCTTTCGAGACCAAGCTCTCAGATGTAACTTTATTCCGAGCCCCGATGAGCCCAGAATAAATTTTTGAACTTTTTTAAAATTTATTTAAAATATCACACATGAGTGGTTTTGAAAAATTCTAAACAGGTGACCAGATTAAATTTCTAAGGGCATTGTTGAATTTAGAATGAAATCATTACCTAAGAATAAGATTAACCTCGACCTGCGCGGGTCTATGGAAAGAGTTATTTTTTGGACTTTTAAGAAAATTTAATTGAATAATTTTCCTAAGGAAAAAATAAAATAAACATTCATTTTATTTTATTTGAATTCTAAATTTTGTTGCAGTGTAACAGAAACATTGATTCATAAATCAAAACAGCATAACTACAGTGCAACGTAGAGTAATAGAAACGCAAAAACATGTTTTCTTCATTTAATGGGGTAATCAAATATGGGATGGTGGGCACAATCTGGTTTCCTTGAACATGGATATTTTGTATTAGCGAGTGATGATCGGAGAATTTCCCATGATGATGAGCACCATCTTCCATCAGTTATTCTATCCTTTGAAGGATTTCTAATAGCAATGGTGGGTTATGAATCAAGGAACGATGAACAATAGTGGTTCTTTCTTCTGCAATGAACGATCTAACATTGAGGTAGGGTTTTTTTGTGAAATTTTATCCTGTTATTTATTTCTAAAACAAAGAACATGGATCAACCAACTTACAGGTTGATTGGTGGGTTTTTTTCTTTCAAGGTGGAATTTTTTATCACAGGCATGAAGGGATAAAAACATAGTGTTAATCTTATCCCTTTTATTCTAATGCGGAGGAATCAGGCCAACACAAACAAGGCCCAGATCCCTCTATTTTGGGTGTTTTTTATTCATAACTGAACCCCTAGGTTGAATATGAGATGTCTTTGAGGACATAGTAGGGATGAAAATGATTTAAATATTCGAAATACGCTAACGGATCAGAAAGAAGACCACCAGAGAAGACCTGATGGCTTATAGAAGAGATCGTTGGTGCACGCCGATGGCACGCCATAGAAGCGAGGTGGCCCGAAAAATTGGTCACATGTGGTGGAATGGGATTCCGGTAATGGATGAATATGATAGCGTATGCGGACCTAGTGATTGTGCCACATCGTGCAGCTGGTGACCGTGGTCTAGCTAGATCACAGTGGTGACCCACAGTCCAGCTGGACCATAGTAGTGAGCTGCGGATGAGATGGACCAAGATGGTGACCCGCAACAACTTAATTGTGTGGGATGGGATGTCTGCCACATACTGGGTGGATGAAACCAGCCTACCACATTAGGCTAAGTTGTCCCATAAAGTCAACCCTCCCATCGAACCAGGCCTCCCCATAGGCCGGACCTGTGGCCCAAACGGTTTGGGCCAGGACCAACAGAAAGGTTCGGAATCAATTTGGGATTGGACCTAGGTCAGGTTAGTGGAGCTCGGACCAAATTCGGTCAGGTCGGTCCTAGACCAGGACCTGACCGACCCCTTTTTACTAAAACAATAATAACATGTAAACCATACATCTGATTGACAAGAAGTTTGTGGTGTTGGTACCCTCACAAAGAGGTGGTCCATTTTACATACTCCAAGTGAGTTTTCATAGAGATTGAGATATGACTGATGGATTGAGGAGTATATTCTCTTGGAATCAAGTTCACTACGAGAGAAAATCTAGCGGCTGACTTTAATGAGATGGAGGTGATGAGTGGATCACAGTGGGTAGCTGAGTAGACCTCATTGGCCTGACAGAAGAATAGTTGAGCAGTCCTTAGTGGCCCGACAGATGAGTAGCCGAGCAAACCACATTGGCCCAACAATCGAGTCACCAAGCGAACCATAGTGTCCCAGTAGATGAGTAGCTGAGTAGACCTTAGTGGCCCGATATATGTGCAGTTGCTGAGCAGACCTTAGTGGGTTGGAAAATGAGCAATAATCTAGTAGACCTTAGTGTCTTAGCTGACCAGTGGTAGTCGAGTGGACCTCAATATCCCAACATACAACATACCTTAGTGACTAATCAGGGATGAGTCCCTCCATGGTACAAGATGATCCAATTTTACAACTAATAATCTTTCTTTCTATACTCTAGGTTATACCTATGTGAGGTGTCCGTTGGTTTTTTTGTACTTTTCCCTTGTGGTATTTCTTTGTGGTTTGGGGTCCCTACTAAGTATTGTGTTACTCACCCCTAAAAGGGATTCTCCCACTTGTGTCATGTCTTATAAAGATGATCGATGCTTTGAAGGAGACCTTGGTGATCAAAAACTAGGCAGTGCCCGATGTGATCAGATAGGCGAGGCATACTCCTATGGCTTCTGATAGCTACTCTACACCTAACCTTCAGGTAGGGTTTTCTATGGATGGATTTACAGAGATATTTTTACTTTATTGTTTTCGTCTTTCCTGTGTTGGGATTTTATTTTTGGCCCCCCTTATATTTAGATTGTACTATTTTACACTCAATGGTTGCCTTAGTGGCATGAATGTTTTCATTTTCATCATTGCGGGCACAGTTTGAGAGTGTGCGTGTGTATTGGTACTCGGCTAATGCCTCCCACTTGCAGGATAATTCCTTCAACACTAGTCACCATCCCTTGGCCTTTGACAGACCTTCTTGAGGTAGTTGCATCACTAGCCCCAGGGGATAGTTCATGACAAATTGGTATCAAAGGTGGTTTTTCCTACCTTAAAGACCGAGAGTCTATGGTTTTGTTTTGGGTAAAGGGTGTTAAATGTTTCGAGTGTGACTTTTAGGCTTGGGGAGTCCAGTGTTGGTGCAGCGGCCGATGTATCCATACACCAGGACCCTGAATTGTACTTTTAGACTTCATACAAGAGACCACTGGTTGCATGAATCATATAGGATTTTGAGTGCTTCATCATGTCTTCTTGAGTCACTTCAATAGTTATAACCTATTGATTGTGGTTTATCTTGATCTATTTTAGGATTATTCTGTGTATACAACCAGTGAGGGTTCTAGTGCGCGACCATGAGGATGGTACCCCCAAAAAAGAGGCATCATTATATGGATTGGTACTAAAGATAGCCCCACCAGGAGGTGCACCAGTGTCTCCACCACCTGTTTGTTAGCAATTTCTATTGACACTACTGGTAGAGGATGCACAAAGATTTAGTTTCTTACATGAGTTATAGAGGCATAGACCTCTGAGGTTCAGGGGTGAGACTGGCCCCTAGATTGTCGAAGATTGTCTATAGGTAGTTACACGAGTCATCCATCAGGTGAGGATTCCTCTCGACCATATGGAGATCTTAGCCACACGCCTTATTTAGGGACCAACAAGGAGATGGTGGAGCATGACGATCCAGACACATGATGAGGCGAACCTCACCTAGATAGACTTTGACCACCTCTTCAGAGAGGAGTTCTTTCTAGTGACATTGCGCTGAGTGTGCATACAGGAGCTACTTCACGTACAATAGGGTGGCATGACATTAGCGGAGTACTCAATGATATTCAATGATATTTCTCACTACTTCACATACATGGTGAGAGACCCATTATTTAGGGCTTAACCCTTTAGGAAGGGACTACACTAGGAGATTAGGGAATCCATGGTATCAATTAGCATCCCTACTTAGGTTGGGGTGCTAGATTGATACCTACTCATGGATAGCTTCTTAATAGAGTATGATCCTTCAACAGAAGCTACTAGTAAACCATATATGGAAGAGTCTTAAGTTGTGGGTAGTAGGCAGCAAACATGCGGGCCCAAGTGGTCCCGATATTTAATGGGATGACCCCAAGATGTAGGATCGATGGTATAGGACCCCCAGAGAGGAGGGAGTCCTTATAGGTTCATGGTGTGCTACTCATGTGGTGGGTAGGGGCACATGGCTTGTGATTTCTGACTCACCGCACAGAAGACTGACAAACGGTTGAGGGGCCACCTAGGAAGAAGCAATTATTCAAGAGAGGTGGTATGCAAGGTGACAGATGTGGTAGGGGAGCTATAAGAGTAGAAGGTGGTGGATGGAGGTTCTATGTCCTACCACCACCACCCCTTGGTGGTCCACTACAGGCTCCATGAGTTGGTGGATAGGGGAAAGGCCAACTACAAGAAATGGAGGCCTATAACCATGGTTCTCTAGGGATTATTAGAGGTACAATCTATTTCTTATCCACCTTAGCTGCAGTTCTTATAGAAAAATGTTCTAATAAATCTTTCCTTTCCACAAACCTTCTTCAGGGCTCAAAGATTATAGTATATTTGTTCACTTGATCCTTACGGTTAAAGACTCATGCATGGGGGATTTGATGATTACACACTAGTTTCGGTAGTGTGATATTACTCTAGCATGTGAGAGATTTGAAAGGGATCTCATAGTAGTGGTATCAAAGCCTTACGAAGTCATCCTAGGTATTTACTGGTTATCCACCATTCATGCTCAAATTGACTACTTTAGATGCTGAGTATGTGTGTCCATGAGGATGGTACTAGGTTTTTCTTCATCGGCAAGAAGGGAGATCTTGCAGCACAGGATGGAATTTCTTATAGGAGGGTGCAGCTGATCACCCACCAGTTGGCTAGAAACACCTTCAGTGCAGTAGAATAGAAGAGTCCTCACTTTCCTAGCGGTGGATGAGTACAAAGACATATTTCCTTATGATGTTCTGGGATTACCACCTCATATAGAGGTAGACATCTTCATTGATCTATACTCTAGAATGAAACTAATATCCACACCATCATATTGGATGGGTCTCGTGGAGTTTCGTGAGTTGAGGGTATAACTGGAGGATTTGCAGGAGAAGAGATTCATGAGACCCAATGTTTCATCATGGACAACCCTATTTTTGTTTTCCAAGAAGGAAGATGGGAGTTTAAAGTTTTGAGTGGTCTTTCGGTGCCTGAACCAGGTGACTGTGAAGAACAAGTAACCACTACTGAGGATTTATGACCTCTTCAATCATATGAAAGGAGTGAGATGGTTCTTGAAGATAGGCCTCGGATCAGGGTATCATCAGCTCCATTTATAGGATGAGGATATACTGAAGAAAGCATTTAGATGTCTATATGGCCACTATGAGTTCTTGTTGATTCCTTTAGGCATGAAAAAATCCTTATAAGGGTTCATGGGACTCATGAATAGGATCTTCTAGCCTTAACATGACCGGTTTTTCGTTGTCTTAATTGATGATATCTCATTTTCCTCGGCATCCAAGGGGGAGCATGCTACACACATAGAGAAATTACTGGATACACTATAAGTGACCTAGATTTATAAGAAGCTCTATAAGTGTATATTTTGGATTCGGGAGGTCCACTTCCTGGGACACATCATTTCGGAGGCTGGAGTTTCAATGGATTTATCAAATATAGAAGCGGGGCTTTCTTGGTAGCCACCCAGGAGCATGACTAAGGTATATAGTTTCTTGGATTTGGATGGGTACTACTAGAGGTTCATGCCCAACCTTTATAGGGTAGAGACACCCTTATAATCTTTGAAATGTAAGGGACAACCCTTATTGTGGGTGGAGAAGTGTTAGTAGAGTTTTCAAGAGCTGAGGCAGAGACTGACGAGTGCCCCCATCTTGAGACTACTAGAGGATGGTGCTGGGTATGTAGTTTTCGGTGATGCGTCAGGGAATGGACTAGGTTGTGTCATGATGTAGGATAAATTAGTGATCACTTAATTTTCATGGCAGTTGATGCAACATGAGTAAAACTACACAACCCATGACCTGGAGTTTGCAGTAGTGGTATTTTTTTGAAGAAGTGGCAGTACTACTTGATGGGTGAACATTTTACCATATAATCTAAGAAAAAATTTCTCAGTTATATCTTCTCTGAGAAGGAATTAAAGTTTAGGTAGTGAATATTTATATAGTTCCTCTAGTACTATGACTTTGAGATATTATATACTACTAGGAAGGGGAATGTGGTAGCAAACACACTCAACAAGATATCTGGTTTGCACTTTCTATGTGAGGAATCGGAGAAGTTAGTTACAATGCAGATATCCTTCCTGAATGATGATGGAGAAGCTTATATTTAGTTGATTACTATCACTCTCCCACTATAATGAATATTTAGGGAGGAAGAACTTATGGATGTTGACTATGAGGCCCTATGTGCTCATTTATCTTCATAACAAGATCCTGATAGATATCTTATAGGCGGGGATCAAATCATCCTTTTTAGAGGATGCACAATTGTGCCAGTGGAATCATATGAGGAGGTTCCGAAGGAGTTCCACACCTCTCCTTTAGAGGTACATCTAGAAGTGTAGAAGATGTACTAGGACCTCTGACATCAATTATGGTGGCTGGGGATAAAGAAGGTAGTGGCAGAGTTCGTTTCGTGGTGCCTCACTTGTCAGCAAGGGAAGGTGATGCATCGGGTTCCTACAGGTCTGAATCATCCACTTGAGGAATAGTATTAGAAGTGGGATGGTATCTAGAGGGAAATTGTGGTGGGTTTACCCCATACAACCAAGGGTTATGATACTATCTTGGTGATTGTTGACCGGCTCAACAGGTCTGTCCACTTCCTACCCATCCAGGAGCAGGGTTCATTAGAGGGCTTGGGACTCCTCTATGTGAAGTAGATAGTTTAACTCCATGGGATCCCATTTATGATATTGTTGGAATGGGACACATGATTTATATCCCAATTGTGGAAGGTATTGTAGGAATTATTCGAGACTCACCTTCTATTGAGAACAACATTCCACCCTCAGACAGATAATCAGATAGAGAGGAATATCCGATTTTAGAGGACATGCTTCGTGCTTGTATCTTAGACTTTAGTCGCAATTTGGAGGAACACCTAAAACTGGTGGAGTTTTTATACTACATCATCTACCACTCCATAATTAGTATGGCATCGTTTGAGGTTCTATATGGGTGACCATGTTGATCATCATTACGCTGGGCAGACCCAGGGGAGTCAGCACTCATGGGTCTAGAGTTGGTATAGGATACCACCAAGAAGGTTCATGTAATCTAAGAGTGGATGAGGACTGAACAGAGTAGATGTAAATTTTATACTGATAGGAGATAGAGGCCCTTGGAGTTTGAGTATGGAGATAATGTGTTCCTCCGGGTCTCACCCTGATGGGGATTGCAAAGATTTTTCCAGGCGGAAAGCTATCTATGAGATTCATCAAACTTTTTCATATTCTAAGTATTTTTGGCGAGGTGGCATACCACTTAGCTATCCCCACATAGATTCACCAGGTGAATCATGTCTTCCATGTATCACAACTGATGAGACACATGCATGATTCATCGCACATCATTGACTGGGGCGAGATGGACATTGATGATGGGGAAACATTTGTGGAG
This sequence comes from Viscum album, assembly GCA_963277665.1. NCBI lineage: Eukaryota > Viridiplantae > Streptophyta > Magnoliopsida > Santalales > Viscaceae > Viscum > Viscum album. The sequence goes on from OY728165.1 coordinate 1,043,445,358, forward strand.
ATCTCGGTAGAGATTGAGGATCGAAAAGAGTGGGTCCTTTGTGGATGATTTATTCCTATGGTGCACATTTAGTGGTAGCACAGGAACCTCCATGAGAGCACTTAGGAGTGGGAGGCTCAGATCTGTGCTAATTACCCCCATTTGTTTTTTTATCCCTTATTTTGGCTTTCGATGACGTAAAGCCCAAAAGTTTGTGGTAATGTAATGCCATGTAATTCCATGTATTTTTTTATATTTGGGATTATTTCATGACCAGGCACCTAGAAGAAACTTTATTCCAAGCCCTGGTGATCCCATAATAAGTATCTGAACTTTTTTTAAATTTTATTAAAAATAGCGCACATGAGGGGTTTTGGAAAATTCTAAATGGGTAACCTGATTAAAAATATGAGAGCACCATTGCATCTGAAACAATGACTTTACCTATGAATGAAATTATCCTCAACCAGCGTGGGTCAAGGGGAAAAGTTATTTTTTGGACTTTTAAGAAAATTTAATAGAAGAATTTTCTTAAGGAAAAATAAAATAAACTTTTAGTTTATTTTATTAGAATTTTTAATTTTGTTACATCATAATAGAAATGATATTTCATAAATGGAATAGAATAACAATGCTTTGACACAACTTAATAGAAACGATGAAATCCATTTTCCCCATTTAATGGGTTAATAGAATATAGGATGGTGGGTACAATCGAGTTGCTCTGATCATGGAGATTTGGAATTAGAGAGTGATGATCAAAAAATCACATGCGATGATGAGAACCAACATCCTTACATTATTACAACAATCAAATGATCACTAACAACAACGGAGGGTTGTGAATCAAGGAACGACGAACAACAGTGGTGCGTTCTTCGGAAATGAACAATCCAACCCTGAGGTATGAGTTTTTCTTTGTGAAATTGTTTCCCATTCTCTATTTATAAAATAATGAATGTAGATTAACCCACTAATTAGCTGATCTGCAGGTCATTGTTTCTTGTAGGGTGGAATTGCTTATCAGGGGCTTGAAGTGATAGAAACATAGTGTCGATCTTCTACATTTTATTCTAACATGGAGGATTTAGGCTGACACAAACAAGGCCTAGATACCTCTATGGTGGGTGTTTGTGTGTTCTTCGTGACTGAACCCTTGTGTTGGCGATGAGACAAATTTGAGGGTGTCGTAGGGACCAAAATGATCCAAGGTTCTGAAATATTCTTTCAGATCCGAAAAGGGACCACCAAAGTGGACCTTGTGGACTGCGGAAGAGACCGCTGGTGCGCCATGACAACAAGGTGGACTATGGCATTGAATGTAGGTGGTGGAACCGGTCACCAGCAATAGTCAGTGGTGGTGGCGCATGTATATGTAGTGACTGATCCATGTTGCCTGATGACCTCACCACTTTGCGTGATGACTACACCCCATCGCAGGGCTATAGGCCACGGTCCATATGGGCCACGGCGGTGACCTGTGGCACCTGTGACATCCAGGGAGGACTAGAGTAGTTAGCCCCATTGGGTTGGGTCTCTAGTAACGGATGGTAGAGACAATGCTCGTAGACGTGGTGACCAAGCTAAGATAAGTAGCTAGAGACCACGATCTAGCTAGACCATAGCGGCGACTGCCGCTTCCTGGGAAAACTAGACCGCCCCATTGGGTCGGGCCTCCCCATCAAGATGGTCCTCCCAATGGGCTGGATCTGCCTCCCAGTTGGTCTGGTCTGGACCTAGAGGACCGGGTCGAATCTGTGTTAATTCATTGGACCCCGGGCTAGATCGGGTCGGGTCGGACCAGGACCCGGACCCAACAGGCTTCTTTTTACTAAAATAGTCATAACTTTTAAATTGTACGTCTAATTGAAATTATGTTTGCAGTGTTGGGACCCACACAATGATTCGGTCCTTTTAACATACTCCAAGTGAGTTTCCATGGATATTCAGATATGAAATATTTCTTGAGGAGTAGATTATCTCAGAATCAAGTGCTCTACAAGCGAAAATCTTGTGGCTGACTTTGACAAGAAGGAAGAGATGAGTAGACCCTAGTGGGTATCCGAGAAAATATAAGTGGCCGAATGATGTGTATCCAAGAAAAAAATAGTGTCCTAGCAGATGAGAAGTATTCGAGAAGACCTCAGTGTCCTAACAGATGAGCAGTAATAGAGCGGAACTCAGTGGCTCGACAGACGTGTGGTAGCTGAGTGGACCTCAGTGGCCCATCGGATGAGCAGACCTTAGTGACTCATCAAGGATGAGCCCCTCATCAGTACAACATGGTATAAATTATGACTAATAATATTTCATTCTATAATCAAGGTTATACCTGTGTGATCTGTCCATTGGTTTGTGTGTACTTTTCCTTTGGGGTCTTTCTTTGTGGTTTGGGGTCCCTATTGAGTATTGTGTTACTCACCCTTGCATGAACTTCTCCCAAACACGATGTGTCTTATGAAAATGATCTATGATTTGATGAATACCTTGGTGGTGTAGGACCAGACAGTGCCCTGTGAGATTAGATAGGCGAGGTTTACTCCTACAGCTTCTGATAGCTACTCTACATCTACCCTTCAGGTAGGGTTTTCGATAGATGTATTTACAGAGACCATTGTACTTTCTTGTTTTTATCTGGTCTTTGTTGGGATTGTATTCTTATCCCTTAAATTTTAGATTGTGGTGTTTTTCACTTAGTGGTTGACTTAGTGTCATGTATGTTTTCCTTTTCAGAATTTTCCAATGGGGTTGTGAGCGTGCATATGTACATACACTCGGCTAATGCCTCCCACTTCCAGGATAACGCCTTTGGTACTAGTCTCTATCCCTTGGCCTTCAAGAGGTGGGATTTTGGTTGTTGTAGCATGGGAATCAGGGGACGGTTCATGAAAAATGGGTTTCATCATTATGGGTATCTTTGAATTAATAGAGACTCCAAAGGATTGATAGGTTAAGAAAGTGGATTTCAGTTTCTCATTAATTTCTATATTCACAAGTTGTTATTGTACTTGACTTATTGGTAAAGTTTTATTTTGAGTTCCTTTATCTTGAAACACAATTGGGTATGAAATTAAACCATATTCAATGATAACCAGATTGTTCTATAGCCATTGAAGACTATATAAATATATGGTAATTCATTATTCTAGAGATGAAGAGCTTAATTATGATTCTCATCATGGACTGGATAACTTTATTCTAATATCACATTAGATACTATATAAATAGGTGGCATTTACATTTACTAAGTGAGATAAAAACATGATTAATAGAGAATTGGAACTGGGAGTAGGTAGAGTTGGTCTAGACTTAATTTATATTAAGATGATTATAGTGTAGCTTTTGGGATTGGCATCTATATTAGAATTAGTGGATGTTTCATTGTCTTTTCCTCCATTTTGGGTCTCTATTAGAATTTATTTCCAAATTATTTCATAATAATTTCCCCTGATATAAGATTTTTGTTTCAGAAATAACTCATGTTAGGTGTACAGTTCATTTATATGCCCACTAATCATATGGTCTTAGATGAGGGAAATGATCTCAAGGTACACCTTGAGGATTTGGAATATAAGGGATTTATCAGGACAAGTACATCACCATTGGGCACACATGTCATGTTCCCCAAAAAGATATATGGTCATATTTAACTCTATATAGGGTACTGAAAACTAAATCACGTGAGGGTGAGGAATATAAATCATTTTCCTAGTATTAATGAACTTTTTGATCAATTATGGGGATATTGGAGGTTCTCTAAGATTGATCTCTAATTTGGATATCAACATATATGGGTTAGAGAGGAGTATATCCAAAATATGTCATTTCAAAGTAGGTATGGGCTATGTGAATAGAGAAACATTTAATTTTTACTAATTAATTAATTGGTAGTGTTCACAGCCCTCCTAAAAAGATATTTCACCTATATCCTGACTCTTTAGTTCTGGTGTTTATTGATGATATCCTTATCTACTCACCAACCCCAGAGTAAAAAATATTACTTCTTGAGATAGTGTTGAGTACACTTCATGTATATCACCTTTATACTAAGATGTTAAAGTTTAACTTTTGGATTCAAGAGGTAAAATTCATGGGGAATGTGGTTTCTGAGACTAGTATATTAGTGGCACTAGAGAAAGTGAAGGTAGTTTTGTCTTACACCTTTTCACAAAATGTGTTTGTAATTAAGATATTTTTTGGATTTATCATAATTCTAAAAATATTTTATGTAATAATTATCACATATATCACCACCCATGAATACATTAAAAAAATAAGGGAATCAAGTTTTAGTGGTCAGACCAGTGTGAAAAGGTATTTCTTGAGCTAAATAAGTTCTTGAATATTTTTCTGGTGTTAATTTATCCCAAACTAGAGATTGGTTATAATATTTATTGTGATGAATATGAATTTGGTTTGTGTTAAGTACTATTTCAAAGGGAGAAGATAGTAGTTTATGGGTCATGTCAGCTATGACCCTAAGAGGGAAACTACCTTACTCATGACTTAGAGTAGGCAGTGACAGTTTATTATTTGAAGTGTTAGTGACACTATCTATTAGATGAGAGGTTTTTTTATATATACCACAAGATCCTCCACTATATCTTCACATAGTGGGACCTCAACTTAAGGTATGGACGATGGGTAGAGTATCAATAGAAATTTTACCTTGAGATGGATTATACACCAAGAAAAAGGTAATGTTATTATGGATTATCTTATTTGTAAGAAAATGCTATCTCAAGACCTAGGTAAAATTTGATCAGCATAACTATGTTACCTAATGATATTGTTGGATTATTTGAGGATGGATACTTTTGAGGACCAAGGAATGATGAATTGTGCTTCTTTGGTGATCCATTTTCTCTTGTGTACCGGGTAAGTGCAGGCCAAGAATCTAACTCTAAGTGTGTTGTGATGTGATAATGGATAATAGGTGTTGACATGATTCTTGACTGGTTATTGGATGTTGATTATGTGATCCTCATACATTAGAAGACTATAATCCCTACTTCTATACGAGTATAGATAATGAGAGACTTCTATACCTCTAGGTGGTTGGTGCATCCTAGAGTGACAATGATGTACCGTGACTTTAAGTGAATTTTATAGTGGTCATGGATGAAGAGGGAAATTTACGGTTTCATTATACAATTCATTTACTTCCATAGGATAGAGTAAAATCATAAGAATCCTAGTAGTTTGCTCGATCCACTATATTTACCCTTATAAAAGTGGGAGGATGTTATGATGGACTTCGTGATGAGGTAATGCAGGACCTCAAGGATCCATGATATTGTCTGGGTGATTTTTTATAAAATAATAATAGTTTATATTTTCTTACTTATTTTTGAGACTCACTGCGTAAACAATCTGGGGAAGATCTATGTTATTGAGATAGTATGCTTGCATGGAGTTCCCTTAATCATCGTATCTGATAGAAACACATGTTTTACATCAAAATTTTGGTTGGTCTAATAGAAGTCTTTGGGGACTCATTTTATATTGAGTACATTAATTGATCTTTTTCATTGATTTATAATTATTTTATCTCATTCCATGAGATTTTTAGTTACATATGTGATTTTTTTGGTGAAAATCATGTTTTGGTAATTTTTAATAATCGAAGAGTGGTGCACTAATAATCGGTTAAATAGAAACGAGGTTATTATAGAACCTTAAATCATACATTATTTTTTCATTAACATCTAATATTACTATTATTTAAGTTTTTATATTCATCCATGATAAATATTTATTGCATCATCCATGAAGGTGGTTAAATCAACAGAAAAATGAACATTCTATTATTTAATGGGTGAGTATGGTTACGAAATTGTTTATTTCGACATAATATCAGTATAAAAGAAAAATAATTATATTATTTAGATTTTTTTTATATTTAAAATAAAATTTTAATATGTTTGGATAAATAATGATAATGTAGATGAAAAACAATAAATGTTATTTTTGGAGCTGGTAGTCTGCACGTACGCACGATCCATGTTATTTTGTTTTTCAAAGTGGATGAAGAGGAATAAATAGTGGTTTTTATATTAATATAATTATATTTAATAATATTAATAATATTTAATTAATTATATTATAATGGATTTGGGGGTGGTAAATGAATAAATCATGTAAGAAAAACTAAAGAGAAGCGAGACACTTATGTAGAAGAAATTAATATTCTCATAGAAACAAACTTGATTTTGAAGGGGTTTGAAAAATATTAAGGACCAAAGGGATCAATAAAGTAAGATATGTTTCAAGGTTAAATAAAATGGTAGAGTTCCAGAAAAAAATTCTATGTAATACTTATTTCATTAAGCGGTGGAAGTGAGAGCTTTTTATAAATGAATAAAATGAACTTTTGTGAATACCCATTATTTCTCAATAACAAATTGACACTATGCAAGGGAAAATGGATCTAAAACGGGTAAATAATGTATTTTAAATTTTATTTGGGTCTATACCCACATACACCATTCTTTTAGAAATAATATTGAGTGATTTTGGGGTTTTCTTGGTAGATTTTAACTTTTACCGTAATTAACTTTTTATTATTATAATTAATTCTTAACCGTAGTTATTAATTTTAATGACCATAATCGAAATCGAAATTATTCAATAATTTTTATATGATAATTTAAAATATTAAAATCAATTTATCAAATAAAAATTCTAATGTTTATCAAATTAATTTTAGTAATTAGCACACATAATGCGTAGAAACCAATTTTTAGAAAATGTGTATTTTAAGATTAATTATTTATGTTGGATAAAATTATAAATGACATTAATTTATATTTAATTAACATGTTTATTATAAAAATTAAAATCTTTTTATAATTAAAATCAATCCAAAACGGAATTTTACTAAAATATGTTTATTAAAAAAATACCAAAAACTATTTTTTAAAATTTTAATAAAATGTTACCTAAGTTATAAAAACTAAACATAGGTTTTATAAGTTTAGAATAATATTTAAAATATATAATTTTACACCTTAAATACATTTTTTATTGTTTAAAAAATTTATAAGTCTTTATTATGTAATGATAAAGTCATAAAATTTATAATTTTGGTAAAAAAAATGTATTTTTCACTATTCACTTAAAAATCAACTCTTACAGAAACATCCTAAAAAATAAAAATAATAAATTATTTAAATTATTAATCCTTATATAATTTTATTTTTAATAATTCATATTCTAAAATCAATAAAGTTATCTTTTAAATGAAAATATAATATATAAATAAAAAATATTTTTGAATAAAAATGGAGTTTTTAAAATTCAAATGTATTTAATATTATTTAATATTAATTTATAAAAAATTTAATGTTTAAATATTGTTTTATAATTATAAATATTACATAATTTAATAAAAATTTTATTGTGATCAATTTTATTTATTCAGATAACCCACAATACATTTTTTAAATGGTTCCTCAAAATACATCCATTTTAAAATATTAATTAATGAAAAATAATAATAAGTAATTATTTTAGTTGATTAATATATTTTTATTTACTAATTATTATATTCTTCATGTAATTTTAATTTTCCATAGATCATTTTTGTCAGGTTTTGTGTTAGTTTGGTGTTTCAGGTGACACAATTTATCAAAGATAATATCAATTTAAAGGATCAAAAATATTAGGTTATTATATTATAACCCCATGAATAAATTAAATCCTTAAAATTTTAATTAATGATCCCTAATGAATTTAGGAAAGGGTATTATTAACATATTTATCATTAAATATATAACTTTTAATATTGCATCTACCATACTCTCTTAAGCTATATTAAGTTATATATTTTACTTCTAACAACATTAATGTTTTATAAAAATATATACTCAAGTATGTGTATAACATAATAATAAATTATCCACAACATACTTTTCCTAAAACCATATAAATATAGAAGACATTAAACCGTAGATAAATCATATATTATTCCAAAAATTATGACTATATTTAACATTCAAAGGTTATTAACTAATAGGTCATAAAATCAGACACTGGTCAATATATACCACAATCCAAAAAATGTGATAAACTTCACAAAAAATATCATTAATCAATCATCAATCCCAAGGTTACCAATATTTTATAACTTTTTTTAAATTAATCAACCATTAACTATCTCCACATCAAGCATATATTAGACCGAAGTGTTATCTGTCCCTCAATCATGTGATCTTAAATACATATCCCCAAAAATATTACCTTGTCCAAAAATACTTTTTCAATGTTATTGATAATATTTAATATATGTTTAAAAAACTTTAAAGTTACACTAATAAATAAAAACACTTAGATGTTTCACATAATCCTCATAATATTTAGTATATATTTGAATATCATTGATAAATATCACTCACTAATGAAAATATTTAAGAGCATCAAGATTTTATTTCTTTTAAAATATAAACCTCACTAAATTAGGTAAGACTAAAAAAATTACCTTTTCCATCATAACCTTCATATACTAATATTAAAAATAATTTAAGCATTCTCCCTTATTAGTTTATAAGGCATATTGATTTCTTGATACATACCATTCTCAAATTTATTTTCATGATCCTATTTTAAAAAATACTAAAACTAAGACGGTTATGATAAATATCTAGAATAGAAATATGAAAACATAAATAATAATATTTCATCTCTTGTGGTACCTTTATTTTTAGAATATGATACTTTCATTTCAACCTATGACTTTGTTCAATCATGGGTTATCTAGGGTCATTTTCCTATAATCCTTTCTAACACAATTACTTAACATCATATTCAAATTCTTCGTGATGGTTCATTAAATAAATTGTGAATTAACCATAGGATATCCACTATGAGTGTCAAACTAAGTTTAGAATTAGGAATATTTATCATGCACCAGGTGATGATCATGTTAATACCAAAAATTACCATTTCAGGGTTACTACCACTAGGTATATTTGTGTTATAGTGTACATCCACTTTTTGTATCCAAATAGGGATGTTATTTTTAGAAAAACCATAAAATCTATACTTTACCAAAAAATACTAGATGTTATCATACAATTATAATTATCCCCAAGACTTACTAAATTTGCACTATCCCAATTCCTAAACAATATAAATTACTCAATATTTACTCAGATAACATAAGGGGTTATCTAAACCTTTGAAATTAAGATTGGTCTTAACTTATCAACCATAGATGACATTTCTAACTATTAAATTATCCTCAACCAATAACATCCAAATTACTAAAGTTATCTTAAATTATATATGATATGAAATATGATTCCATATATACAATAATGTCTCATAATTACATTAATTAAACAAAATATTTCATTACAATAAATTCCCATGATCTTTTAGTTTCAGAGTTTTATAGAATTATGAAGAAATAATAACCAACAAATCTAATGTACTTTTAAACTACTTGGTATCTTTTCCACCATATAAGAACCCACTTAATCCTTAAAAATTATTCACCATCTCTCAAAAAATCTCTATACAAAATTCTATTCTAGAAACATCAAATTTATTAATTTTTTCATAACTTGGGGAAATATAATCATAATAAGGGGTTGAGTCTATATGCACAGTAAGGGTAAACAAAAGAGATAACAGTAAAAGATCATAAGTGAGATTAATATGAGAATATGAGTATAATAAGAACACATAAGACAGTTATACCCAAGAAATCAAATTTATAAATCATGGAATAAGTCATATTGTAAAATAAAAGAGTAGAATATATTAGAAAAGAAGCATAAACATGTAATATTATATATCTTAAATAGAAAATAAACTTAGAAAGCTGGGATAATCATAATCATTTGAACATTGTGAGAAAAATCATTATGGATAAGACTTTGGAAAAAAACTAATTATATCTATGAATTAAAATGAAAGAACACACATTATTCCTATACGTTTGAGAACACACTCATTATGTCCATGATTTACTATCTTATGAGATATAATATTTATCCAATGAATTATAGGGAGATATAATACCTCATATATCATCATCCATAAATATAAGTACCACCACAAATCAATCATTCATCATATAATAATGAACATATAGAAATAAAATGGTCCTTATACCCTTTTCAAATGGAATCACGTAAGAAAAAAAATTAAAAATTCTATTAATAAAGATAGAATGATATACCTGTGGAAAATAAATAGGTATCCGGAGACATTAAATAAATTTATAGGTAAATACCTTTAAATAAAGATAATATAAAATATGGTATAGATAAATGGTATATAGTTAAGTTAATAATTTTACCAATAAATCAATGTATGTAATATAGGCTAACACACTTCAATCAATTAAAGGAGATATAAATTGTTCATAGAGGAAAGACACTAGAAGACAAATCATAAACATTAAATGACTATGAAAGGAAAAGGTTGTAATGTATTTATAGATGTTTAATCCCCAAAATTTTATAAGATAATTTAAATTTTAATTCATGAAAGAAAATTTACAAGGATTAAAATCTATTTACAGATAAATAGACAAATGGATTCGAAACCATAAAGGAGTTTTTAGAGAAAAAAAATTAACATTATCATAAAGGAGAAGTTAAACATCACATTTAAATATCATTTCGAAAAATTTGATGTAAAAAATTTGTAAATAACTTCATTTTAAAATAAACATCAATAATAGATCCTTTAAAATACATAGAGTTTATAAAAAATTAATGTGAAGTAGAAGATATAACATTTGAATAAGAAATTATTTTTTTAATATTTTGAAATACATTTATTAAAAATCCACATCGTAAAAGAGTAAAAAAATTCTTCTAAAAATAAGAGGATGTAAATATGAAGATAACATTAGATAAAAAAATATTTGGTTTCTAATTATAAAGGATAACATTGGTGGGAAAGAAAAATATGAACAAGGATGGGAAACCATTCATAAATTGGATGAGAATCATTCTCAATAATGATATAGTTTTTGAGAAAGATTTTTTTATCAAGTTAAAGGATTTGAATTAAAAGCCAATTTTACACCATATATTAAGAGAATGTACCATAAAATAATATCTTAGAATGTAATAAATAAATCTTAGAAGAAATAATTTTTAGAAGAATCATTTTCTACTTAATTAAGGGAGTTAAGTTAAAAAAACCCATTATGAAAATGGTAAAATAATAATAAAAATAACATAATATGGGTTCCATTAAAATATCATGAAATGAAATATATTAATTATAAATGAAGGAAATGGGTAAATTAATACATTATATGTAATAAATGATAGTTCATAATATCAAACATGTCATATGGGGTTGAAAATAGAGACAAATAACCCTTACCTTGAATTCAAGCTTAGTTGACCACTCTATAAAATATTATAAAAAACACACCTATATTAATTAAATATTTAGTAAAATTATTTACATATATTTACTTTAATATAATTTATAACCATTTAGGTGAAATATATTTTTTAATTATGCCTTTTCTTTACCATTAGATGTTAGTAATTTTGATTGTTCAATGAGCATTTTATAATGTCAATACTGGAACCCCTTCATTGATATTAATATTATTATTAAAAAACCATTTAAGTTATTATAGTATATATTTTTAATTTATTTTTAATTTCTTTATCTCATTCCATGATAGTTTTAGATATTTAATGTAAAAACAAAATTGGTGAAAATATTGTTTCGGTAAGTCTTTAAAAATTAAGGGTGGTGTATTAATAATGGATTAAATAGTAATATGAATATTTTAGAACCATAAAACATTATTTTTTCATTAATATATAATACCCATAGTATATAAGTTTCCATATAAATACATGATAATTTTTTATTTCATTATCTATGTAGGTGGTTAAACCAACCCAAATAGAAACAAGCTATATTTTGATGGGTAATTATTGTTAAGAAAATTTTTATTTTGAAAAAATATCATTATAGTAGAAGCATAATGACAATATAAATATATATTTTTAAGGTTTTGAACCATATTTTAATAAAAATTTTATAAATAATGTAAATATAAATGAAAAAAGAAAAATTTTATTTCATGGATGTTGTAGTTTGTACGTACGCACTATCAATATTCTTTTATTCTTCTAAGTGGATGGGGAGTTATAAATAATGGTTGTTACATTAATATAATAAAATTTCTATATAGTAATAATACTTTATTTATTATATTATAATGTATTTTTTATGTTAAAATAATAAAGTATGAAAGAAAAAATAATGAGAAGCGAGACACTTACATAGACAAAATTAATCTTCTCTTGGATACCTCCTTGATTTTGAAGTTGTTTGGGAAATATTAAGGATCCAATGGATCAAGAATTTGGGATATAATTAAATTTAAAAATAAAATTTTATAGTTTCATGAAGAAATTACATGTAATAGGTGTGGCATGAAGTGGTGGAAGTGTGGTCCTTTTATAATTGAAGAAAAGGGAACTCTTCTAAATACCCAATATTTTTCAATAATGTAATGAAAACATTTAATGGTAAATTGATATAAAATAGATAAATAAGATATTTAAAATAGTATTTGGTTCTATACATCTCTTAAAAATTCATTTGGACTCATTATTGAGTGATTTAATTCTTTTCTCCTTAGTTTTTAACTTTTTCCGTAATTAACCTTTTACCGTGGTAATTAATTATTAATCTTGGTAATTTATTTTAATGAAAAAATTTAATTTTTTAAATAATTTTAATATTATAGTGTATAATATTAAAATAATTTTATCATATCAAGTTTATAAGGGTTATAAAAATTAATTTTAGTATTAGTGCACATTACTAGTAAAAACTGTTTTTTAGAAAATGTGTATTTTATGAGTAAATTCTTTGTGTTGGATAAAATTATCAATGTTATTAATTTAAATGAAATTAATTGGTATTTTATAAAATAAATAAAATTTATTTGGGTTTAAAATCGTGAAAAAACTGAATTTTATTGTAAATATATTTAATTTGAAAAAACACCAAAAATTGTTTTTTTTTAATTTGAATAAAATGTTACCTATGTTCTAAAAATTAAAGATAGATTTTTGTGTTTATAATAATATTTATAGGGGATAATTTTACTCCTTAAATTCATATTTTATTGTTTAATAAATTTTTATATATTTCTTATATAATGACATAGTCAAAAAAAATTAGAATTTTGGTAAAAATCTATATTTTTCACTATTCATATAAAAGTAAACTATTTCATAAAAATACCAAAAATTAATATTATGATAATATTAAAATGTTTAATACATAAATTAATTTTATATTAACCAATTAAAATTATAAAATTAATGAATTTATCTTTTAAATGAAAATAAAAACTCTACTTATAGAAAAATGACCTTTTTAAACATCAAGTGTATTTAATATTATATCAGATAAATTTATAATAAATTTAATATTAATATATTAGTTTATAAATAAAAATACTACCTATTATAAAAAACAATTTAATTTTAAAAAATTTATTTTTAAGGTAAAATAAAATACCACTTCATTTTTTGGAATGGTTCTTCGAAATACATCTATTTTAATATATTAATCAAACAAAAATAATATTATATATTAATTATTATTTATTGTAATAGTTTTTATTATATAATGATTATATTATTCATATAATATTAATCTTTTTTGGTTTGTTTTATTTTGGTGTTCTGTTAGTTTGGTGTTGCATGTAATATAAGCTTTGAACAATGGTATTAATTTAAAGAATCCAAAATCTCGGGTCATTATAGTATAATTATAATATTGAAGGAATATTCCCATTAAGAACTATGATAAGATAACACAAAACAACCAATGGAATCAAAATTATTTTGACATATATCGAGTAAATCATATTATGTAAATGAAAATATATACATGTATGTTATGAAACATCACCCACTTATAGTACGCGTAAAACAATTAGATAAAAAACATAAAAGATGTCTATAATTCAGGAATAATGTAATAAAATAATAAAAAAAATTACATAACATAAATAAAATATACTACCAATGGAAACCGCTAAATCACCCATGTAGACCATATCCACTAAATCCATGACCACTATGGTATATCTCAAAATGAAAATCATCATTATAATTATAAGAGCATCATCAAAAAAGTGACCATTAAATATTGAGTACAAAAATAACCACTAGTATATCCCAATTACTATACAACAAAAAAGTTATAATCATGTATTTATAATAATAAAGTGTTAAAATTATAATATATAATCAAAATCTCACTATATAAAGCTACTTGGTAAACTAAAAAACAATCTACAAACCTGAATTCTAACTTATTTGAGGAATTAATATCAATATATCACTACAATAATTGATCTATAAAGAGAAATTATTGTAGACACACACACACTCACACACTCACAAACCTATTGATGAGGGAACAATAGTTCATATGGTCATAAATGACACTTATCTTGGGAACTTTTCTAGTTTGTATTACCCTCAACCCACTAGATATATCCTTAAAAAATTGGTACATAACACTGACTATATATAAATCTTGCTCTATTATGAGAAGTATCAATTAGAGGGGCGATTAAATTACATTTCTAATATAGGGTAACCTCACTTTTTATACCATAGTGGTGGTAAAAGGGGTACATGAGTCCATGTAACTACCCAATCTCCACTAATGGCCATAAAAACCATATATTGGTTTTAAGGTGTCATTATGTCAAAATGAAATAAAACTATTACCATGTCACGAAAACCATAATTTATTCCCCATCCTGACTCTCATCACCAAGCTTAGTCACCCTTGAGATTTCCCACCATAACTACTATAACCTCTTAAAAATACCAAGGATATTAGGCTATAATCATCAAAATGACCTCAAATCAGAAGCCAAGAAAAGAGGAACTGATCTGCTTCCTCATATCACATTTAATACCACCCTAATCAATATCAAAGGAAAAACCTTGATCCTTATGCTTCATACAAACCAAACAAAAATATCCCCATAGTGATTAAATATACTAATAAAATTTTACAATACTATATTATATTAAACACCCTTGTTTAATCTATCTCTATCCATCAACCCCTACACTATCTTTAGGAAATACACATTACAAATGTTCCTAATCTTAGAAAGTATTTTCACATCAAAATGCATCTATAAGATATTTCTCCTTGTAGAAAAAGGTAACATTAGGAATCATTAAATAGCACAACCCAAAAACCATTCATCACTTAAAAAATAAAATATATAGGTTCCTATAACATAAATTTATCACCTATATTTGATGGTGAAAATAAGAAAAACTATTATCCAATTGCAACCCATATGTTTAAACTAAGAAAATTCCCTTTTATTGAGATACACCAAGCCTCACAAGGAATGTCATGATCAATATCATATTTAATCTCCCTGTCCTGGAACAAAAAATATTTCAAGGTCCCAAATAAAATTTATAAACTATACTAAATTACTATAGAAGGTGGTATATCTCAAAAAACCCACCATCAATGGTATACCTATATAAGACCCATATAATTTACCCACAAGATACTACCTGAGGCTGATTCTAATTAATATCATTATCTAAGACCCATTTAGCCTCAAATAAATTTATGTTCCCCATGGTGATGTTGTTATAGATAAATCTAAAAAACACAAAAAATGGTGTGAAATATTCATTTCAATCCCAAGAGGATCTACTTAATTTATCTCAAAATTCCTTATCATTTTGGTCCCCAGTTAAGTTACCCCGATTTGAACACCCATGCACACATATAATGTTACTTATAATATATAAAATATATTACTCAATATATAAGGTAACACCTAAAACATGCTTATTATAGTCATATTTTATAAAACCATCAATTGATTCACCCACATTCACCTAAAATATAAGGATTTAAAAAATAGATGATTTTCAGATTGTCACTTATCCACACAAAGAACAGATTAAAAACTGGGAATAAAAATATGGATTAACATAGTTTTACTAACAAGAATCATCAATAATATGAGATCTGAAGCATTGAGAGAGGAAAAAAGGTGAGGGGGAGGGAGATAAATAAGAGTGGAGGGGGTTCTATGGGTGTTGATCAACTAAAAGGATGAAGGTGTTATATGTTTTTATATTATTTTTTTATAAAATAAAAAATAAAAAATAGTTTCATGGAACACCAAGTAATTAATGTCCTTCATTGAGTTTCTTATGACACATAAACCCTTTAATGTATGTATATTTTAATTTTTGTGGGTACCTGAGGTTTTCTAGTCCAATAAAAATCCCACCTCATACCTGGTGACCCCCATTATTTACCCAATCAAAGCTATAAATTTCCTTTAAATTAATTCCTATGATATTTTATCATATTTTTACTCATATATATTATGGTGTTTAAAAATAATTTTTTTCTATGGATAAAGAGTGGCATTATTGAGTATTTTTGCAAGATGTCATGCCTATTAGTACATAAAAGGCTGATGATCACATACTAGCTGGTATGTTATTGTCACTATACATTCTTATATAGACATGATATAAGGTTATGATATATTTAATGATAAATTTTATAAGTTCATTCAATGGGTGGAATATATTTTGAGTGTTAGATGATCAGTAATTTTTTTATCATTTATTATCAATTGGGGAAACAATGATCATTGATTATTTGGGAAAGCTACATGTGTGTGATATTTGCATACTTTATGGGGTGACCTATGATACAAAAATGTCACACGAATGTATTTATTTTGTTTATAATTTATTTTATTGATTTTTATAATGTTTGGGTGTGAATGTTTGAAATTACATTAAATTTCCCAAAATAAATTGTCATAATATACGACTTGTGGGACTATGAAAGGTTAAAATTTCAAGATAGTGATATTTTCATGGTTGATGTAATATATAAAGGGATAATTAAATGAGACCAAACAGGGAAATAAAATATATGCATTAGGTTTTTTATGGTTGGATAAATGGTTTGGAAAAACCATTTAGTTGGCAAGTACATTTTCATAAAAAGTGGATTTTTCATGAACCATCCCAAGTCAACCACGAACCAGTCACCCTATCCAGTCTGTGGCATGGCCTGAAGGACGTTCCCGATCTCAAATAGCAAGAAACAGGTGCATAGAATCATTAGAGTAAACACATGAACACTTTATCCCAATAAATAAACCATAACCATCAACAGAAGTAAACAAAAAAACCCACTATAAATAAATAAAACTGAACCGAACATTATTTTAACAAGAAACTAAATATACAACTGGAAAATAAAACTACACCAACTAAACCCGATGACCATAATAACTTCATGTTACCCCACTGTTCAATCTCTAATACAACAAACACACATCTCTCAATGTGATAAAATTCAAGATAAAACCTACACAAGGGATAAAAATAGAGAATAACTATAGGCATGAGTATTAAAACTCAGTTGGATATCCTGATAATCTATTAACAATTCACCTACTTTGAAATAAAATAAAAATCCATTTTAAATTTTGAACTATAATATATAAAATTATATTTCCCAACAAGATTCCATGCTATAAACATTATAATATAAAATTCTTGTAAGTTTTCATAATACATGAAATGGTGGCAACAATTTTTAAAAGGTTAAACATTAAATGGAAACAATTTTAAAGGGGGAAATTTAAATAATGAACTCTTTTAAAGGAAAAACACATGCAAATAAATTTATAAACCAAACACATTATATGTTGATGGTGAGTACAAATTATCCAATGAACACTAGTCATAGGAACACCCATAAGCACTAGCTAGCTATGGGGACCTAGGTGCCTCATATATCTATGTAAAAGTATATATAACCAACAAATTTCTCATGAATGAGCCACTAGGAGGGGAAAACCCAATGTCTTATTGGTCCCTAATCATAATCATATTTTATTTAGTGTTGTCATTATCAATCTTTCTAAGTAAAACATGGATGAATCCACTACCAGATTACTAAAATACTAGTCCTAGTCTGCCCACCAAGATACTCAGACTTCCCTATTTGTGATAAATCAAGTTACACATGTTACAAGAAACCATTTTCACATAAAATTTCTATTTCTAAATCATACACACACAAAACATTACCCAAACATGTTTCTCACACATTACTTATTTCAATAAAAAACATTAAATTTTCATAAAACAATTTCAAGAAGTATAACAACGCTTTGCCTAAAAAATCCACTAATACCATAAAAAAACAGATTTGGAAGCCTCAAAATCATTTAATAAATCAATTTTCTGAATCCTAAAATGAACCCAAATGGTACAACATGGAACACACATGAAAACCATTTTTAAATAAAAATGCCAAACGAGCCTTTAAACATTTTACCAAACTAACATTTATCAAATCAAAAAATTACAATTTCTATAAATAGGTGAAACAACACCATTTTAATAATCTAGAATTTTAAAAAACCCTTAATATATTCTGGTTACACTTTCAAAGAACAACCACTTTCATAAAAATGAAAAATAGGCCATTTATTGTCATCACATGTCAAAACACCTTTAAAACCTAACATCTTAT
This sequence comes from Viscum album, assembly GCA_963277665.1. Classification (NCBI taxonomy): domain Eukaryota; kingdom Viridiplantae; phylum Streptophyta; class Magnoliopsida; order Santalales; family Viscaceae; genus Viscum; species Viscum album. The sequence goes on from OY728165.1 coordinate 1,043,463,919, forward strand.
CCTTATAAACCCAAAAATCAATTTGAAAACCATTTAAGGGTTCCCAAACAAAATTTCACATGCTGAAAATATATATATATAAATAAAAAGCACATTTTATCACAAACAACCTAGACAATTTAACTGGGCAATTTACTGAACACATGACGTGTACTTTTTTAATAAGACAATTTATTTCTAATCATTTGAAAAGGAATAAAACACCAATTTCATGCCATAAATTTATTTAAGAAACTGAACCATGTTCAAAATACCAAAAACCATGTGAAAGAGATAAAAATTAATTTTAAAAAACACATGGTGTGCACAATTTTAACAAAACGACAACACTTTTTACAAAACAACGTTTTAACCGCGACATTACGCACCAAAAAAATTATCCAAAGATTATATTAAAATATTAATAATGTAAAAAAGGTGAAAAAATCATTAAAAATATGAGACTAGAATTATAAAGGCATTTTCAAGGGAGAACCTACCTCTAATCCATAGCGAAATGAAACGAACACCCGAAAACACCCTCCGTGGTTTTAAAAACCATATATCTATGAAGACCATCCCTAAAGAACAAAAAATCTATAAAAAACATGGGGAAAAAAGAACCCTAGGTTTATCATAACTATGGGAGAAGATAAAACCAAGAAATATTATAATAATAAGGAAGAAGGATGGGAGAGGAGAAGAAAATAACTTGAGGGAACTAGCCAACACTTCATCTTCCTTTAGATATAGACTAAACGAGAAATGTGAATGGCTTAAGAATCCATGGGAGACCTCCTTAGTTCTGGATTCACTAAGAGAAATGAATTTGGGTGCATTTGGATCTAAAAATCATGAAGGGAAAAGTTTTAAAATAAAACTTTTATGATTTGGGTAGACTCAAACGTTTAGGTTGTACAATTTATTAAACCATGTGGAAGACACAGGAGAGTCCGCACACCCATGCTCAAGCCATGCAGTTGGTTTTATACCTACCACATGGTTACCCCTAATCTATCACACGACCATTATCCAACCTTTTGTGGGCCCTTTTCATGCCAAAAATTTTACCCCCCCCCAAACTCCCAAACAAACCAATGGGAAACTAAAAGGGAAAGATTAAACAAATAAAACACTTGAAAAATCCACACTCGTCACACCTAGAACCCGAGAAAATGATCGGAAATATGAATCAAACCAGATATAAACCTAAAATTAAAAATCTAGGTGTGACAATGATCCCCACCATTATCGCTTTCCACCCCTGAAAATCTATATCACGTTTCAGCTGATTGATCAACACCTAAGGATTGTATATAAAATTGATCCAACCTCTCAACCATGAAATTTTTTCCTACCAAAACAGAACTAAAATATCTTTATTTAAGAAAAACAAAAAATCGAAACTACTCCCATGAGTCAACAGAAAAGATCAAGCCACCACCACAACCACACTAAGAACCAGAATGTTGGGCCTTATCCTAATGGACCCAATGATCACCCAAACCAAAGAGAACTCCTAAAATCCAACAATTTTAGGGGTGGATAAAATAGACTCCCCACTATTATAAAACAAATAACATTCAAAAAATCCTTTGTAGAAATCTGTACATGGATCACAACGGGTCTCCCCAAAATTAGGAAACACTTCAAATGACCAAATGACAATTCGACATGAACTAGAACCAAGCCTCTCCCTCGAAGTCCCACAAAAAATCTCCCACAATAATCTACCAATTAAATCTAAGAAGAACACAACATGAACATTAAACCTCCCACTCCCGAATGGAGGGGACAACAACTGAACTGAGACTTCCCGCAGAGACCAAAAACCCCCACCACACTGGGAAGGGGGAGAAGGGGCCCAATTATTGGACCACTCAAGCCACAACCAAAAACTATCCATCACTCTTCACCTACGAACACACAAAACCAATACCACACTCAAATCACATGGGTGGTTCACATAGGGACACATATCAAAAACCCATATTTTAGAAGGCGGAATCATAGACCTTTCAGGAGAGATGAGTCCACCATGCTAATTGAGATAAAAAGGAAATTCACAGTAACATAAAACCACAATAACAACACTAGAACTACCTCACCACAATGGTAGAGGCTCAAACTTAACTATAATTAACACACAACCTAGATTCCTTAATATGCGCCAGCTTCACTCTGTGACCTTGGATGGAGCTATGATGTTTGAAGCATCTACTTCCTCACAATCAGGATCTACTAATCCAAAAGTTAAACTATTTCCATTAGTTCCACATGGGGCCGCATAACACTCTCAAATAAAAATAATGGACTGTGACACACTGTGAAACTCACTTCCTCAAACAATACACCTTCACCCCAATAGGGACTGGGAACACACATTATCATTCCCACTCACACCGAATGAAGAGTAAAATGAACAAAGAACATGACTGAACACATAAACATCATTGAGCATCACTACCACAACTGATAGAATTACCATAACATGAAGTCCCTTTAAACTGATCCCAAAATACACTTTATTCCAAAAAATGGGATGAAGAATCATTTGAAGAGGTGTATTTTAACCTTTGAAATGAATCCTTTGGTTGATCAGCTGGAAATCCTAGTTACGGGTAACCACCCATAGCCACGCCACAACATCCATCACATCTCTATGGAAAAAACACAAGGCAATAAGAAAACCATCAACTCTAAAAAAACCATCTTGTGATCCAAAATCACATGGAAAGGGCACAAACTTAGATGGAAATCAACTCAAAGATTCTCCATGGAATTCCTAGAAACCCACCAAACATGACTCCAAAATCAAACCACCAAAAGATTGCATATCAAGACACAACAAGATTATTGCTTAAATATCATGAGGAAGCATACAAAAAAAACTAAACTTGTAATAAATATAAAACCAATCCATACAATCATCAGTTTATGAAACTCCCAATTTTTTCAGATTAAAACACTTTTGAAAAAAAAATCAACTTGGTGCATTTTCTCACTCACAAATGGTGTTCCATCATGTCTCACTCATGTGTTCATTTCCTTCCCACCCCAGAAACCCATCCAATCATGTCTTACCAAGCATACATCCATATTTCCATACACTATCATGCATGTGAGCACCCATGAATACACCCAAGGATAAAATAAACACCATTATTTTCAAAGAAAAATCATTCAATACATTTATAAAAATCATGTACCTTCCAAAGGAACACAAAACACCAAGTCAAAATCACATTCATATTCCCACACAACAAACCATTTTACTATTCTTGAAAAATAAACCCCATATATTTCCATCAAAAGTAATTTTCATTTTTATCAAAAAAAAATCCAGCCTCTCAAAAACCCACACTTCTTTAAGAACAATTTGATTAAAAATCTAATCCTTTTCATTTTAAACAACCTCCAAAATAGACATGCTATTTTAAAAAAACCTTTACCATTTAAAAAAATCACCAAATCCCCTTTCCAAAATCCGATAGAAAAATAGGCCAAAACCATTTTAAAAAACAGTAACCGCACAATACTAATTTCCAAAACCAATTAATTAGATTCAATAACTTTTGAACATTCCAAAAAAACCCATTTAAAATAATGATTTATAATCACCTAAAAATAATCTATACTTTTAAAACATTTTATTTCAACAAACCAAAAGTTTATGTTAGGGAAAATCCAATCCTATTAAATCATATCCACTTTATCCCAAGGATTTATTACACAAAAACCCAACTTTCCAAAAAAATTCTTATATTAAATTATGAATACCCATTTTCCACTTTTCAAAATAAAACCATTCATTTAAAACCCATTTTCACAATTCCCACACAATTATTTTGAAATAATTTTTCAAAATTAAAGATAATTCCAAGATACCCACAAAAGGTAACAAGTGTCAGTGGGTGAATTTACCATATTGTTAGAAGCTAAATGTTAAACACACCACCAATATAGAGAGCCTTCTTAGGACTATGACCTGGCTCCACATGTCTTTCCATACCCTACAAGCTCATAAAGTCCATTAGCCGAACTCCCCTTATTGTATCCTAATCACTAAATAATCCCTAAATACCAGAGAAACTAATAAAACCTGACTTCCCATGGACACCCAAGGGTCAAAATGAGAAAGAGTTTACGAAGTTCTTCCCAAAAATACCTCTCAAGTCCCAAAAATCCTACCCAGTCAAACTTGACATCCCAAAATAACAAGGGATATCTGAAAATCAAAGTCCACTAAGAGAAAACATGCTTTGATACCATTTTTTCATGAAAGAACCCGAGTCGACCATGAACCAATCGCTCAATCCAGTCTATAGAATTTTCCGAAGGGAGTTCCCGATCCCCGTGGGCTGGAAACCAGTGTGAGGAATCATTAGAGTACAAACGGGAATAATTTATCCACATAAATAAACCATAACCATCGGTGGAAGGAAACCAAACAAACTACTATAAAAAATAATATTTAACAGAAAAATATTTCGACAAGAAACTGAATGAAAAACTAAATAATAAAACTACACCGACTAAACCTGATGACCATACTAACTCATTGTGACCCCACTAGTCACTCTCCAACATAATGATCACAGATATCTCATGGTGATCAAACTCAAGATGAAACCTACACAAGGTCTAAAAATAAAAACGAACTATAGGAATGAGTATTAAAACTGAGTAGTCTATCAAAATAATCTATTACCAACAGAATTCCTATAAAACAAAAGAAACACCCATTTTCCAGCTTTAATTACAATATATAAAAGTATGTTTCCTAACAAGATTCCAGGATATAAACATTATAATACAAAATGCTTGCAAGTTTTCCTAAACAAGAAATATTAGCAATAATTTTTAAAAGGATGAAACTTTAAATAGAAAACTATTCAAGGGAAAAACATTAAATAATGAAAATTTTTAAAGAAAACACTTCAAAATGCCACACTCATCACACCCTGAACTTAAGAAAAATACTTAGAATCCCAAATGAATCAAATCAAAACCCAAACTTGAAAATTGGGTGTGATAGGATTTTTTTAAACTTTTAAATATAAAGAATCTTCCTTATTTATTTTTCTTTCTTAGATGGGATCCTTATATAGGAATACTTAGGTAATGAACTGCATTTATCATTGATCCATTATATGAATTTCTACCAAATCATGGTGAAATCAGATGGTAAGAATCACAATATCTTTCATTTCACTCTTTTTTATTCATATTCTCTTATCCTCTTGATATATTTCAAACATAGTGGTAAAATGTTTTTATTTAATTTGAAATAATTTGATGGTTTTTTTAATTAAAGGGATTGTGCATTGATTCTAAGGTGGTGATATCTTCATACTTGGAAGGTTAACTTTGGTTATGTCATTTCTAATAGGTGATTCTCTCTATTTCCATATATTTTACCTAAACATGTATAATTTTGAGTTTTAAATTGATTTATTAACTATAAAAATTTCATTTGAAGTATCTTTGATAGTTTTATAAAAACATTTCATTATTCATCTAGGAAACACATGTGGTATCAAATGCTTTCTGTGAATTATGTATCATTTTTTTATGAGTGTTTTCTTGGAATAAAAAATATTTTATTAAAATTTAATTGAGTAATTTTATAAGGTAAGTGGAACCTATTTTTGATCACATGAATTGTTTATAATTATTAAAGGGCAACTTAATGGTCTTAAATTCTGTTTCTAATGTATAATGTCTTGTTTTTTTAGTGGTAAAGGTGATATTGAGCTTATTTACACCCAATGGTATATGTAATTTCTGAATTATATGATGTATATTGATGAAATATAGATATAAAAGGGAATATTCCTATATAGGGTGTATAGTTGATAAGACAATATCTTTTAGAAATATTTTACTTTATGTATTGATATTTGAAATTAAAAAAATTCATTAGAATACTTAGTTATCCATGTGAGAATTATAATAATGAGTGACATACTATTGATGTTTCATATTTATAATAACTATAGATAATATTTTGAATCAGTTATTGGGATTTCCCTCTCGATTAGTTTAGGTGAGGGTATGTTAGGTGTGTAATGATAATTTCACAAACCAACCTTTTCCACCCTTGATCTAAGAAACCAAGACATCCTATGAAAAGGGACAAAGGGCATTCCAGATCTACAAAATAAAGAAAATAGTTTTAGGGAATAAAAACATACTCAATTGGGAATAATTTCACCAAGATAAATAATGTTAGACATACTAAGGAATTATTTCAAAAATTCGGCAGGGTGCATCCATATATTAGACTTCTATGAAAAATAAAAAATAGTTTATAAATAAATAAAAACTAAATAATTCCTGACCAATCAAAAATATCAAACATGATATTATAAAATTAATCATATATTTAACTCAAAAAAACAAGGGAGGACAACTTGGTTGATGTAATTGTATATGAAGAAAAATAATACTAAAATACTGAAAAAATCATTATGTGACCCCAAGAACACTCTTGAATATCTAAATCAATCAAATTTATGAGTGACCTAATAGAAGGATTCTATTAAATGTTACTCCTCAGAACCATAAACTCAACAAAAAGCCACTTTTTCTACAGACACCAGGTGGTGTGAGTAGGTTGCGAGCATAAACACCCGAGAAGGGTTTCACAAAAGAGTTTTTGTATTCTATTTAACTAAATAGATTATAAATACTAGTTTCAAATACATTATTGTAAAATAAAAATTTTATAATTTTTTGGGAAAATAAACACATAAAATTTCTAAAACTCCTCATACAAACCCCAAAACACCTTTTTAGAGACATATAAACTTCCATTAAAAAATCCTTTTAAAAAACATAAATTTAAAACCTTATTTTAGAGTTTTTTAAAACTAAACAGTATAAGGAAAATAGATAACTAAAATAAACATCAGCTACATAAATTATAAAAAATAATAAGTTGTAGAAAGTAAAAATAAGATAAATTCAATAATAAAATTATAACAAAAACTGGAGACATTAAAAAATAGCACAAGAGTATAAGTACAGAAGACCCATGACATGGAAATAAGGATAGTCAAACATATCATAATGAAGAACTGATAATAAAATTAAAGAATAAATAAAATTAGAAGATAGTAAATAGGAATCAATAATATATATATATATATAATGGGAAACTATAAAAACATTTTAGAGACAATCCTAAACATACTCGGGAAGAACTATATGATGGACCATAGTTGATGATCCTAGTCTATAACCACCTGAATTTTTCTAAAGTAGCATGAATGTGGCCTAAATTAAAACAGATACATGACCAATTCTAGAGAATACTAGTGAAAGTCCCATCATGACAATCAAAAAATGCCATCACTCAATATTACACTAAAAAACCTAGGATACCCATGAAGTTATCTAATATTGGAAAGGAAACAGTTATTACATATAAATAATATGTCAATAACCAGTCATAATGAAACTTATTATAATGAAATTTACTTATCCCTCTTCCAAAAAAACCCTATCGTAAAAACCCTCTTAACATACACAAGAGAATAAATAAATTATATAAATTCTCATTCTCACACATTTTCTAATAATATGGGAATCCTCATAAGGGTGAAAATCATTTTTTAAAATTATTTTATATGAATTACTAACCAAGACTTGGGTTATAAAATAATAATATCATTTCAAAATCTATTTTAAAAAACCATTCAAACAATTTTTATTCAAACCCCCTTTTGAAATCCATGAATGAACCAATAACCAATTTAAACCATATCTAAAAATCACTACTAAATCCATATAAAATAATTGAAAATATAAAAAGACATTTAAATATTTAAATTAAATTTAAGAAACCATTTAGGCGTTTTATCAAATGTATACCACACAAAATTCTTGATTTCAATCCCATAATAATAAAAGATCATAAAAATTATTTCTAAAAAAAGAAATTCTATCATAAAACATTAAAAATATATTTATAACCATAACATATTTATTTAAAAAATATTATTATAATAGAAAATAATTTTATAAAAACTCAAGCATACATATTTTTTAAGAAAATTAAAAAAACATGAAAACACCTTCCTCAAACAAGTGTGAATAGAACAAAAATTTAAATATTCGTAAAATAGAACCCAACAAGAAACCTTCAAACCTTAGATATCAATAATAAAAAGATTTAAAAAACCCCTAGGTGTTTGGACAACATGAACCCTGATGATAGGTATAATAAATAAAAGGAATAAAATAAGAAGAAGATAAAGATAGAGTAACTAAGGCATAACTTTAAAAAAATTATATTGAAAACAAAAAATCCAAATCAGTTTTTTTTCATTTTCAGAATAAAACCAATTTTATGATTGATTGATAACCTCATAATTTCCACCATAACAAAAATTATTACACCATAAAAAAATAAAAAGGCACCAAACATCATAGTCCACATCACACACATTCAAATTTAAGAAGTTTTAGAACCCATACACATCAGCATCATCATGGAATATAAGACCCTTGAGGAGCCCACCCTACACACTAGTCCCCACTATCATCATCCCAAACCATCATCGAATAATCTCTAAAACAATTTGATTGAATTGATATATATATTCAAAAATAGGTTCTATACTGACCACCAGAAACCACCATCACCATTGATAAAAAAACCATCAACAGAACATCCCATCAATCAAGGATCACCAATAATAGGCATCGAAAAAGAAAACTGTAACTGATTGCAACATCACGAGTAAAGAAGATATTCATCAAACCAAGACCAATACAAACACCATCTTCTAAAACACTCAAAATGAAAATCCCACCACAACTCAATTAGCACCATACCAAAACCTTAATAAGAACCAATGCACCAGGATGACCTGGCTTGGAAAAAAGGAATGAAAGGAAAGAGCAGAGTTTCAAGAGGGAAGGCCCATATAGGGAGTGGAATCCTTCGACTGAACAACTAACCACTTTTTTTAAAACCATCATCAGGGAAATAGAAACCATAATTCCATAAAATTAGTAGTAATTTTGTGAATAAATAGGTATTTATGTGAGGTAATATGACCATTATAATTGTAATGTGACAATTGGAATAGTGACCTGACCATTAGAAATAGAAACATGTCTGTTAGGTATAATAACGTGACCATTATAACTCTAAATTGACATCAAAATAGTTTAATTTCATATAAATAATATTTATCTTGAGTAATTTTAGAAAATATAAATATTATAATTCCATAAAATAAATATAAATATTAGAAACTAAAAGAAACTATAATAAAATTTTTAATAAAATGTATTGTAATGTATTTCATAAAAATAATAATTTAAAATATAATAATTGAAATTATGAATTTAATAAAATTATTTTTATAAAATGATTTTTTTAAATCAAAACATTGAAATTGTGTAAGGGTTATTTTTTCATTAATTTTAGGAAAAATTCAATTTTTTGGTGAATAATAAAAATAGAGTTTTTTGTAAATAATATGCTTCAAAAGTATAAAGTATAAAGTATTCCATTATTTTTTACATTTTTTCACTTTCTTTTTTAATAAATTAATGAATTAAATTTAAAAAGGGGTTGAGAGTCTTATAATAATATATTTTTAATAAAATATAATACATAATTTTAAAAATATCACTTTTACAAGGTTTATCTTGAAAATTATATTTATTCAATATTTTATCCCAAAAACACTCCTTACCTCAAGTATAAATACCCCCTCTCTCCCCATAGAAAAACAATCCACTTATACTTACTAATGAAATTAATCTAAAACATTTAACTCTCTAAATCCCCTTATAATTTAATTAGATTTTATTGTGTCTTATAACCCCAATCTTTAAATAAGTTCAGGTACACAGAGAAGGAAAATTTTAAGAAAGCGATAAGGTCCTTTTCTATTTTTATTTATTTTTTAATTTTCGAATTTCCTATCTTACTATTACTTTCTAAACATAACCTTCATAAAAAAATTAAATATTTTATTAAAATTATCCTAAAAATTTTAAAATCCTATATAAATTTAATTTATAATATAATCATAAATTATATATGTCTCATCTCCACTTTTAAAAATGCCTCGTCAATGGTCAGTTAACCACCCACGAGGAAATTTCCAACTCTCTACTTATCATAACCATCGTGGATGATTATAATATATTAATTATAATATATAAATATATAAATATATTTATTTATAAACTTAAGGAATTAATATTATTAATATACAAGTAGTAATAAATAAAAATCATAAAATCGAAGAAAGATGGGATCTTTTAATGAAAAATATAATATCAAAACATTTCACTTTTAATAATAAAAATTAATATGTAAAATAAATTGATTATAATTGATATATAGTAAAAAATTGAACATAATTCACTTCATGTTTCTTGTTTTAATAAACATAAATTCATTATATATGAAGAAAACAAGATGATAAAATAAAACTAGATATAAGGTTAAGGGATTCTAAAACCAAACTCTTTCCTTTGGGGTTATATCATCTTGATCATTAATTTTACTATGGTTTATTCTCTAATTTCTTCAAAATTTACTTTAAATATTATTTCCCTCTTTATTCTAGGTATATACATGATCCTATATTATGAAAATTATTTCTAAGACAACTATCAATATTTTTCAGAAAGGTTATTTTTAAAACATCTCATTGAATCCTCTTGTGTTGTTTCTTATCCAATAAATAATGATGACATTTTATTAAAAAATAAGATATCTATTATTAATTGGGGAACCAACTATTTTATTCATTTAAATATTATCTATGATATCTTTATTAAATTCATTCCCTGGGTTTATTTCATGAAAAAAATTTCTATATGTTTTCTTTCAATGTGGTATGCATGATTATGTGAATTTTATGATGTGAGGGGTGGGTCAAAGATTATATATTCCTATAATGAATTGGGTAATGTGAAATATATTATGGTTTTATCTATATTATGCATGAACATATTTTTTTATTTGTTCAAAATATCGATTCATTATATAAATATAGGTAGTTCATATGACACGAATCATGAATGAATCAGAGAATATGATCCATGAGAGCATAACATTAGAATAAAATATAAGATTGTGGAATTACCATAAGCATAGAAATTAATTTCCATAGTAATAAGTGATAACTAACAAGACTATAATATTGTACTGGATTCACGACCCAAACTATCATAGTAGTCAAGGTTTACTCCCATAAATATCGTAGTGGACATAGTCACTTACTGAACTGGGTTCACTCCCCATTCTGGTACTACTTATTTTAGGAGATATCTATATTTACCCAATGAATTGGAGATCTACATAATTATGGTCCCACCCATAACAAAATGAAAATAATATATATGTGTTCCATTATATCATATAAAATTTATCATATTAGAAAAAATGGGAAGAAATGTGTTCCATAAACATTTAATCATAGCATAACCTGTGGAAGAGAAATTGGCTTCATAAACATTTCATCAATTCATCAATTCATCATAGCAGAACCAGTGGGGAAGTAATGGAGTTTATAAAAATATTTTCATTATAAACATAAAACAACCAAATAAATAGTAAAAATGGTATCCTTGGATCATATACCTATTAAATCATAAGTAAAATCAGGGTTTGTTTTCTTTAATGAATAGAAATACTATTACAAGATCATTAAAACATTATTGAAGGAAATTCCTTTTCCACTTTGAAAATCACTTTTCTAAAATTAAAAAATCTCAAAATATTGGGAAAATACTTTATTTGAAAATATTCTTGGAAACATATAAAGGAATATTTACAATATTGAGTAGTCATGATGGTAGGAAATTTTGTTCATGCCTTATAAGTTAAAAGAAATCATTTTTTTATATTTTTTGTAAAGAATAAAAAAGTACCCTATTTAGAAAAAGTTAATAATATTTATATTAACCCATTTTTAAAATTAAATTGTTTGTAAAAATTAATAAAAAATAATTTAATAATAGAAAAAACATTCTTGAAAACTTTTGTATAAAACATAGACATGAAAGAGAAAATATTTTCAACCAAAGAGATAAATAATGTCGATTCTCCTTAAAATCATCCTTTCAGTATGTTGAGTACATAAAGAGTGCAAAAAGAAATTAAATAATTTATAATCCATAAATAACCATATTATTATAAAATTCGTTATATTTTTTAGAGGTATATCATGAAATTTAATAATTTGAAAATTAATTATAAACAATCTCAATAAATAATGAGATTGTAACATAAAACCTTGACCACTTAGGTAGCATTTTTATTATAAGACCCATGAATGAAAGAAAATTATATGGTTATGTAAATAAACCTAAATTTCATAATAAAAATCATAAAATAAATTCATGGGTAGCTATATCAAAGAAATAACTTGTGAGTATTTCATAGGATTCAATGAAGTAAAAGTAAGACAAAAATCATTTACCTCAGATCTAACTTCATTTGTACAGAATTAAAAGTCATGTTTAATAAATTTATATTTATTATAAATCTATTACATAAAAAAATTACATATATAATACCATATATGATTTAATTATAATATTTTATCACCCATTTATTAACAAATATTTATTAAAATAGTTGTTTTGGGTGATATCTGATTCATTTATCATGTATATTTGGGTTTGATAGTTTTGGTCCTTGTACTTTTCTCATGGAACCATACTATAATTTTTTTAATAATTATATAAATATCATAAATATAATTTATATACACATTTATAATCAATTTTATTATATATATATATATATATATATTACACCATTCATGGAGATGGTAGGAAGTATGTACACATGAGTGTTGTTTTAACTTTTCAAAAGATGGAAAAAAAGAAAGATAAATAATATTTCACCTTAAAAAATAATTTTTATATATTTTATATAATATATATTCATTAAAAACAAAATTATTAACATCCATGTAAAACAAATCACTTCTCTTCACAGAGGTGGTAGTTCACAAGTATGCACAAGCGACGTTGTCATCTTCCAATAGTTTGAAAGGTAAATAGGTAGATATGATATTATCATTTAAAAAACATAATTATGTCATAAATAACATATATAAACTTTAAATTTATCATAATAAACATATATTAATGATGGTGATAGAAAATTAATTTTATTTCCATGTGGAGATGGTAAAAATACTTACAAAGGGTGATAGTTTCAATTTCCATTTTATAGCAAATAGGGTGGATAATGGTGGTTTCATAACTAAAATAACATTTCACTATATTGAAGATACTAAATTTATTATTTTATAAATAATATAACAAATCAAGTGGAGTTAAAAGAATAATTAAAAAGAAAGTGATCAGTTATGGTGATTACCTCTTATTTGAAAAAAAATCCATTAGATCTTCTCTTAAGGTACCTAGTCAAAAACCATTGATATATGGGGATTCAATCTTGAGTCCTTGTGTGAAAATATTCTCTGTTTTAGTCATGTGACTAGTTTGGTTTTCCATAAGGCATCAAGTGCACCTCCCCATATGCTAGAGGTTGTTGACTAGTAGTGAGGGTGTATCATGGTATATTTGGGATAATATACCCTCTTTCTTAAAGTGGTGTAGTGGATAAATAAACACAACAGAAATATTTATAATGTAAAAACATAATATATCTAGATATTAAATAACTGGTATAAAGTATTAAATAATTACATATATAGATGGTTTCATGGAGATACAAAATATAAAGCAATCATGACATAGTAGTAGAAAAACAACAATAACAGTATAGAAAAATGGAAAACAATAAAAGGAAACTATATCCATGAGAATCCTTATCATTATCTTATTTGTCTACTCCCATTTTTATATCCCAAAAAGCGATTCAATATCCATAGTAGGTTGGTTGCCTTTTTCCTTTCGCGCATCCCGGAATTCTACCCGGGTATCCAATGACTGCATAAACAGGGCATGCGTACAATTCAATAGGACACCACCAATGGTTTATAATGTAAATCCATATTATTAATATAATATTTCAAAGTGTTCTTTTATAAAAAAATTAATCAAATAAATTAAATGGAAACCATGTTAGGATCGGTTTCCTCCTGTGATACCCAATAGATCACAGCTACTTTTACCCAATCCAGATATATATATGAGAATATTACATTTTTATTGGTTAAGTAACCATATAATGTAACCAAGGAATCCTATAGTAAGAACTTCATGACCTCTATAGAAAACCCATGGTATTCTTTACTTTATGGAGTTGACCCCACTTGCTGTGATTAATTGAAATTTTGGACGATTTGGTTTTGAGTACAATCTAAGGGGTGAACCCTTAGAATTATACTCATTAGATTTTCTAACAAAACTAAAGGAAAATTCATTTGTGAGTTAGGTAGGCCTCAATTCGAATCCAAGGGGATGACATGTGGAATTCCATTTTTGAAGGCATCAGGCCAAACCTAGGAAGATCATCCAAAAAATTCTAAATTTTATAGAGAGGGGGATAAATCAATAATGTCAAGACGAGTCACTAATCAAGGTAAGGAAAATACAGAATCAAAAGAGGGAATACCAATTGGAATTCACATCAATGAATTTGGTGGAATCATATGAGTTCTCTCAAGGAATTCCTAATGGAATACAAGGATTTCTAAAGGTTGGCCACACCTTTAATAGTGTGATCAAATTCTCCAACATAAGATAAGTAATAAAAGGTAATAAATCATAAGTATTGTTGAAAAGTTCATGTAATAATTAAATTAATTTATTTAATAAATTCCTCTTGTGAGGGATAAGATAGACACACCCTAAGGGGTGGGTTGGTTACATAGGCAAGGGGCTTTCCTAAAGTCCAACCTGTAAAACCCTCAAGGGTGTTTCATTTTCAATTAAAGTACGGTTATCATGGTAATTTAACCAAACACACCCTAAGGGGGTAGTTCAGTTTTATTTTTTCAACCGAAAACAAATTCCTTAGGTCTTATAATATATTTTGGTCGAGGTCTTGATGAATAACTAAAAGAATATAAATTTTTATGTGTAATGTACCAAAACTCTAGAGTGCGGAACAATGACACAAATTATAAAATTGAATTTTTTTTTTTGAAAATAAATAGACTACCTACCTCATCCCCATAGAAGAATTATTATCCAGTATTAGCCACAAATTTAGGATGGATTGGTGGAAATAAGAAAACAAAACAAAAACCCTAAAAATAGGGTATATGAGTGTAATTTCATAGCTATGATCTAAGTATCACTGAGAGTGGGAGGGTGTGAATCATTGATATAATTTTCTTTTGAGTTTTATTTCTTTTGAAACAGCATTATCTCATATAAAAGAGTTATTGCCTTTATAAAAATAAAACTATCACACATACAGTAGATTATAAGAATTTATAAGATTCACTACTCAACAAGAGTAGATATATCTTTTGCATGGCATGGAAACAATTTGATACCACACAATCCATTAGAAAATAATTATTTTGTGTGGATAAAATTAACAGGATATACCTTTACACTCATTTAGAACTATTTTCAATGAAATTGGGAATGTTATTCAGCTAACACAAAAAGATCTAATAAAATTTTGTTTAACAAGTTAAGAATCTTTCACTAGATTCTTCAAAGCATTTACTATTCCGCCTTTTCAAATTTCATAAATATAACATTTAAAAAAATTCTTCACTTTACAACCATAATTAAGTAATGAATTCATATAATTTTTAATGATACATAGTTAAATTTCCCAAATATTATATTCTAAGTATGATTCTTAGTCCTAAAACATAACTCCGTCAGAATACCTATTAATAAATCTGAACTACTTCTACCTCAGTCTGGAAAACCCAATCAGATTTCTCAGTCTGATCCAGAAACTCTGAATATGATTCTTCACCTTCTTATTTTTCTTATATTTAGTAAACTTCCTTAGTAATTCTTAATCCATAATTCATTCTCTCTTAAAACATTCAATGCTCTGCCTTCTCTCTTCTTTCCATGAATGGTATAATTGTTAGAAAGTACAAAGTACTTCCTCCATTTATAGGTTCTCAAAATCATATTTAAGTGGGATTCTAAAACGTTTTAAAAATTAATTTTTTTTCAAAAACATGAATTCCCATTGAATTTTTTGTTCATATTTTACTTCTTGAATGCTTATAAACTCTTCACATTTCTTCTCAAACCATATCGAATCATCTTACAACTTCATCTCACATCATAATTTATTCACAGTATTTATTATGATTTCAATTTCTATTTCAATTTACCCATTATTATGAAGACAACATATTCTTTATTAAATTTCTCCACACCAATTAAAATATATGAAAAGAGCATTTCTTCTCCTTATGATTCTTGAAACCAACTATAAATATTATTTCTCAGATGCTCCATGCCAAATAAAACACAATATGCTCATTGCTATGCTTCATAAAAACTGATAACTATAAAACACTAAAACCATTATATCAAAACATTGTTTCTACTTTGTTTTAATTTAGTTGTATTTATTTTCAATAAAAATTATGGAAAATTCTAAAGATTCCTACTCATCCCCAGCAACACTCCAGTGCCAACTTCAAATTTTTTGGATTACACTTTCTTTCCAATTTAAAATTTAAGCTTCCTTTGAAAAACCTTTTTATCTTTTTTATATAGTTCCTCTTTTCTTCTATTTCTTAGACCAATGATCCTACATCCGATGAATTTATCGGTTTCATCCTATATTTGATGGATCAGTCTCTGCATTACTTTGATAATCAGTGTCAGTGCCAATCTGATGACACTTGAACTAATTGATGAAAACATTTCACAGTTATTTTTTTCTCTTAATACAATTTATAGAGATACAAAATAATTTAACCTGATGAAAATAGTTGAATAAATTGTTGATAGGTCAATTAATTTCCTCCATGCATTAGTTAAACAAACTCCACATATTTTATTTTTCACTAGCCCTAAAAACATCCAACAAAACAATTCTACCTCTGATTACCTTTTGAAATCACCACAACATATGATGATAAGTTTCAGTATTACAATGATGATCTGTGCCACACCACATCTAATAGACTATCATAAAAAACATTTACTTCAACAACTTATTTCTATTTCTTATTACAATTTATTCAAACTTATTTCTATAATTTTTTTATAGTGGATTATTAGTCTGAATGAAACCTAGTATCTTTATCTTTTCACATTTCGAATAAAAGCATTCCTAGTCATCGAAGGAATTTGTATATTCTGATCTCATACTGATGAAAAGAGACTGGAAAGTTTAGACTTCAAAAAATTTCTTCTTCTACAATCATTATCTTATAATCACGACTTCCCCGTGCCTTTGAGAATGCTTAAGATTGGTATATCATTATCTAAATTAGATTTGTAAGTATTATAACATACCATCCATTACAACAAATTCTTTATTCTAACCAATCATGATAATGATGGGAACCACTTGTTCCCCCCTTTACTTCATAAGGCTTCCATGACAATTTTTCCAAAAAACATATGATTTTTTAATTAAAATATAGAAAACCATCATCTTATTTTCATCAGATCCATGCACACATAGAAACTTTTACATTTTTATTAGAACATATTTTTCTAGGACCCAATGTGAGTCCATTGAGCTTCTTTACAAACTGATTAAGTTATTTAATAATTTTTTATCTGATTTATTGATTACAATTTTGAGTCTAATTTCCAAAAGCATACAAAGTGATTTTTTTTATTTGACAAAAAAAGACAACACTTTGAGAACAAATTTCTTTTAGCTTCTAAAAAACATCTTCTTGTCAAATTAGTCCTAACAATACCCCCCCTTTATATTTTTTTCAACCAGACTTCATAAATTACAAAACTTTGTAACCAAAAACAATGGATTACTTATCAAAAATTTTAATCCAACATGATCTAAATTATTATAGGAAACAAGAATTGTTGAAAACAAAACCATTTTGTTCGAAAGTGTTGAATCAGTAAAATTCTTCATCTTTCCTTCACATCTTTATTTCTTCACTTATTCAACATTCTTATAAACAAACTTTTTCTACAACAACTCCAAAAAGTATTATAATATTTCACACACTTACATACTAGATTAAAAACTTACCCACAACTCCCCCTATATAAATACTTACTTAAAAGGATTAGCACATATCAATGAATAGATTTAAGAAAAAATTATGCCCCTTGAAAACACTATCCAAATACTTGATCTGAGAGGGGAAAAAACACATACCTAAAGATTGACAAGAAGGAGGCTGGATGCCCATTTTTAGCCTAAATTTATAAAAATATTCTTCTGGTTAATATCTTATGAAAATTTCATTAACTTGTTCCGATGTAGGAATATACTCGAACTTGAATTCATTCTTCTCAACATGATCTTTGAAAAAGTGGTATTTGATATCAATATGTTTTTAATGAGAATGTTATACCAGATTTTTGGTATGTTTGAAGGAACATTGATTATAACAACCCAAGAGCAAGGGTAACATTAATTAAATAAGTAATTCTTCCATCTGAGTCTTTATCCATATAAGTTGGGTAACAACTTGTGTGGAAGAAACATAGTCAATTTTAATCATTCTAAGATTTTCTGAATTATGTTTCTTTGTATTCCAAAAAACAAGAATCTTCCCCAGAGAGGAAATTCCACAATATGTGGATATTTTAACATCAAAATTTATTTCCCAAACTGCATATAAATACCCAAACAAATGAATACTTTCTGAGCTATCATACATAAATTCAAAATATATTTTTCCTTTCACATATTTGTGAATTCTTATTCAAGACAATATATGATATTATTTTGGATCATGTTGAAATATTGAACCTAAGGTAACATCATGAATAATGTAAGGTCTTGAGGCAGTCAAATATAAAAAAAAATTCCAATCACCTTCCAAAACTATTTAGAGTCAACTTCCTTGCCTTCTCCATATTTTTTCAACCAAGTTTCCTCTTAGTTCAGTATTGAAACTAGTTTCATATTTTCAATGTAGACATTCTTAAGATGTTCCTTAGCATAATTTTCTTGAGAAATAAATCTGTTATTGTTCTTTTCTGAGATTTTTAACACAAGAAAGTATTTCAATTCACTCAGTATGGACATTTCAAAAAAAAACATCTCTTGATCAAATATTTCACAAGTTCTTTTATCACTAATAGAAAAGATAATGTCATCAACACAAACAATTAAAATGAGGGAAAAATCTGATCTTTATTTTATGTAATGATTATTGTCAAATCTTCTTTTACAAAAAATCATATTTCTTAAGAATGTTTCCAATTTGAAGTACCATTCCCTCAGTGCTTACTTTATCCAATACAAGTATTTATTCTACAAGATTCATCACTCTATGGAGGTATGTACTTGTTTAAATTTTGGTTTAAATATATTAATTTTTATTAATGGAATATTTTATAGATGCATGAGTTGGTTCAAGAGTGTCATGGGGTTAAAAAAATGAAAGAAAAGGGAATTTATCCATCCAGTGCATGTTGCAAAGTCAGCACACAGTTAGAGATAACCATGCACCCAAACCATGCTAGTGATGAGGAAGAGTGCATGGTTAAAGAAATACCCTGAAAGGGGGGATACATAAAATGAATGATTGGAGAGAGGATTTATATATAGTTTTAGTATAGTTTTTTAAAGTTTTTGGAGCTCCCCAAGTAACCATGCGAACATAACCCCTCTTGGACTGTGGATGGGACATAGTTTCCCATGGTTGGGAAAACTGTGTGCCCTTTCAAAAAGTGAAAAATTACCAAATTTTCCCATCTGTATTTTTAGTTTCTTACTTAATTTATTCCCTATTACTTCCTCTTACAACCCTAGTGATGAACTATTTTGACAAAATCTTCTCAAGGATCGATCTCCTTCAATTATAGGTTGTTTAGAGTACCATTGGTTGAAGATCAAAGTTCTGGGTAAGTCCAATGCTCCTCTTGATTCCTTTTTTTATTAGGGATGGTGGATTTGTTATTCTTCATTTAAATCCATAGAACACTCTTTTTCAAGTGTATCTTAGGTTTGGGATTCAAGTTGTTCCTGAATTATGATCTAAGGATAAGGTTAAGGGTGAATTCATCTCTTAATTCTAGGTAAGTGGTCTACAAGTTATATCCAATAGTATGGTTTTAGAAATGTGCATGTTCAGTTGTAGTATTGGATTCCCATTGATGCACATTTGATTCCTTAAGTAATATTTGGTAAAATTAATGTATAAATGATAAGTTGAAACCCGTACATTCCCTATGGGATGCGTTGTGGTTAGATACACCATTTAAGGGCCACCCCTGGGGTGTGATGACCTTCCAAAACCTGGAAAATTGTGATGTGAATCATTTAAATTACTTGTGATTTAATTAAAGATCATGATGAACATGTTTATATGAGGGTTTATATGAAAAAGGAAATATTGATAGTTCTTTTTAGGCCTTTATAATGGCATAAGGGATTTTTTGGCTTAATATGAAATGGGTTGGGTGTAATAAAGTGTTTGTTCTATGTGAGTTATGAATTATACTTGGAATTCATTAGTGGGTTATTGAATGTGAGATGATTAAAATGTTAATTGAGTAAATTCTTGTGAATTTATAAATGTGATAAATGGGATAATATATGGTAATTGATGACAATGGTATAATGTGTAGGAATTGTTTAATGTACATAGTGGGTCAAGGCATGAGAAATAGAAAATGGGTTAAATGGGATATACAATATAAATGGATAATGTGATAATGGGTTTAGGATTGATGTTGATTTATGTATTGAATGAATCATAATATTTGAATGTTATGAGTATTGTTTATTAATGGTTTATGATATGGAATATGTGGTAAATGGATAAATAATCACATTCACATGGCCAGGTGGTATGTGGTGTATTGCCATTAGGTTCTACATCCACATGTCGGGTTGGAATGAGGATATAAACCCCACCCATATAATTCACATATTAGAGAGTCAGATTACGGCTCTATTCCCCTAATGTTTGCATTGGATGAGAATACATGGACTATAATTTATGGTAATTATGAGATAATTTATTATGAAGTGTTATTCCCTAGTGAGATAGGGACCTTGAATTATTCCCTTATATATATTCATTGTTTAGCTTAGGCTATAGGTTAAATGAGGTGAATACCTAACCCACATAACATATGATGAAAATGAATTTATTGATTAAGATGGTATAACCAACGAAAATGAATAAAATGATGGAAATGGACTATGTAAATATTATGAACTAATGGAACCCAAGTTGTATTTTGTTTACCTTGTCATTTATTTAGTACTTTCATGAACAATCAGTTTAGATAGGATATTTTATAGACACCATTGGTGTTGGGATATTAAATTGCACCCACACCCTACTTGGTCCAATATTGGGTACCCTAGAAAATTTCATAGCTGTAGGTCAGCACAAGGGAAAATAGTTTTAAAAAAAGGTGTCAAATGAATGACCTGTGACTATGTAAGTTGGTTTACCCAATTTTTCTTATGGTATATGATAGGAATGGTTGAGGCTAGTATTAGATATGTGATCATGTTAATTGGGATAGTTTATGTGGAGTGGGCTGATTATGTTATGTAGGGTATTTTCTCTTGTGGTCTATACTGATTTGACTTTCCTTGAAATGTCTGTTAAAGAAAATGTTCTGAAATATGAATCTGAATAAGTATGTATTTTCGTAGTTTTGGGTAAATTGAACATTATAAGGTGTGGGCCTTTGGGCTTCTAAAATGGTGAAGTTAATTATAAAATAATTCGTTATGATATAATCTTCAGTGAGGAATAGTATTGAGTATTCCTAAGGTTTCTTATCTATCCCTTTGTATGGGTGTTTTGCGTAGTGAGAGTGCCCTAGGATGAGACCATGATTATATGTGAGGAGACCTTGATGAATCTCGATGTTGGGATAAAGGGGTGGTCCTTGTTATTCTATATCCAGGGTTGTGACCATGAGGTTATGAGATATTTCTTGATAATGTGAAAGTGGTAACTCTTGTGGGTTGTAAGTGTGTGGGTTGTACATTAGAAATAATAAGGGGTTCCTTGTTTTGGAGTCATTAGTGATGGTTGTTATTTATGGTTTTGGTGATCCATGTGAGTTTAGGCCTTGTGAGTTTTGTTTTGGACTCTAGATTGGGGGTTTTGGATCGTGGTGTCGATGTATGTGTGTGAGTATGCTTGGTGAGAAATCAAGAGACAAGGTTACTGAGGTGCATTGGACACAATGTTCCAGAATTGGGGTAAGCGAGACACTCTTGAGTGGTGACTTGTAGGAAGTTTGGCATATGTGTCCTAGAGAGAGTGGGGGATAGTGATAAGTTACTTTTACCCTATTCTAAATATTGGTACCATTTGATCCTCAAGAGAAACATGTGGGAGTGGTTGACAATTTTTCCAGTGCTCTTGGGTAAATGAGGAATGAATGGATGTTTTGGATTTGGATAGTTTTAGATTGGACTAAAGGGTAAACTGAGAAGGTAAATTATTTTGGGAGACACAACACTAGTTGTGATGATGAGTGGATTTCTTGGAAAAAATAGAGAGTGACCTCATGGGAGGTTAACCTAATGTTGCAGGTGACTTGGAATATGATGCATGGGTATGAAAAAATGGTGGAATCGAAGCATAATGAGTACCATAAAGTTTTGGTATATGGTATAGTTATGCCTGTGTTATTTGAGAAGGGAACATGAGTGCTTGTGGTTGGTTGTAAAGTTAATTTCGAAGGGTTGTATCGTTGGGATATTTTACCAATATATTTGGATGAAGATTAATGGAAGACACAATGTTGATCTCGGGTGGACAAGAAAATGGTGACTGAAGTGTGGTTATATGATTTCTTTATGAAGGTGATTCCCAAGGTTAGGGTGGTCACATTGTTGATCATGTTTGAATGAATGGTTTAAATAAAGGTTGGGCGAGATGTTTAGGATTCTTTGGGGATGATGGAGATGACCAACCAAGATGAATGGTCAGGTGAGAAAGCAGGAATTGGGCTAGGCTCTGGTGATGGTTGGATTATGACAACTAAAGTTAGATTAAGTTTGTGATCACAAGAATGTTTGAGATCTTTAGGGATCTGATGTGTTCCATATGTGTGTGTGAAATGGTAAGGTGTGATTCCGATTAGGTTTGGCGAATAGGTGACCCAAGATATGTGCATGTCATTCTTTATGAAACCAAAGTGTTAGTATGGATATGTGAGAGACCATTGGTTTTTATTGGTGTGTTGGACCATTTTGTTTTAGTTTTTAATTTCTATAGTCATTCTAAAAGAACTTTAGTGGTGCGATGGTAGTATTTCCAAAGGAAATTCTGGTTCACAGCTGTTTGGTGGATAGATTTGGAGTGGTGGTGAGTCTAGGTTAGAAATAACGCATGAGAAGTGATGGTTAAGTGATAATGAGATATGTACAAGTAAGGAAACCCAAAACTCTTGGTAGTTCATGGTGTCCCATACTAGGATGTTAAATCATTGATGGATATGTTTTGGTGGTGTTCTTCAACAACTTCTTTTTGTAATTTTAGCTAGTGAAAATCATTCCCAACATCTTGACATTGTCTTGGGTACACTGAGAAATATCTTTCTTCATAAGAAATGAAATGAATGTATTTTGGTTGGAAGTGGTACATCATGAATTTTAAACTCATGGGGAAGTATAAATGGAACTGGATCATGGGATGCACATAATCAAAAGTTTATGGGTGACATCTTCAGGATAGACCAAGTGTTGAAGAATGTCATAAGTGTGATTCTCAGAAGATGAGAACAAGTGTTATGTGATGTTTATTTTATTTTTCTAGTAATATCTGGATGACCATGTACAATAATTTGGGTTCATATTATGATTTAATCATGAATCATGGTCATTGTAATTACTTGGGAAAAGATATGTTAATGACACTCCTAAGGTGGGGAGTGATTAGTTGGTCCCAGATGTATGGAGTAAAGCATGGAGTTGATGTAGTGGAATTGAGATTATAGTGAGAAACCCAAAAGGTGCACATTGAGTCTCTCAGCAAATCTAGGTGGTCCTTTATTGAGGTTTTTGATAGATCCAATCATTGGATTTAGGATCAGGATTGTTCCATATGATTATGAGACATGACAAAAAATTTTGGAAAGGGAGGATGGGTTCTAGAACTCAATAAGAAAATGGGTATGGAATCGGGAAGGGGTTTTTGGGTAACATTGGAATGTCCTGAAGAGTGAAGCCACCCTGGCCATGTGATGATGTTCCATGCTAATAATGAAGATAAGAATTTTTCAGGATGAGTCAGTAAGGGATAGCTCCACTCAGCTAGGATAAAGAGACGAATGTAGTGAGTCACAGACCGCCTTCGGTGGGTGTATTGGAGAAAAAAGTACATATCAAATTTTGTAACGGTTTTGAGTAATAAAATAAAAATTTTTAGTCAATGTATGGATGATAGTAGTGATGATTCTAGGAATGTTGATGGTTGTTGTGAATCATGATTATGGGTTGGAGAATAGTGTATACCATGATTGTGGAGTTCTATTGGAAGTCCAAGAATGAACATGGTAGGTGCGCTGGATGATAGTGATAGGATTTAAGTCAATAAATTCCTTGGAATGGTGAAAAAGGGGTAGCATAACAATAGTGAAATATGGATGTTCTAAGAAAATCTAGTCGGGGGTGGTCCAACATGATATGCTAAAAGGAATGGATATTCAGAGTTGTGAACCAACCTTAGTTTTGTATTGGTAGTGGAAAGTAATTTTTATAAATAAAGGAAACCTTGAGTGTGGTCAATTTGTTCTTAGACCATTAATGTATGGTGTAGTTATTCTCATCTAGGTAGTTTCAATGATGAGGATGTATACCAACAAAGGGTGAATTAATTATAGATGTTCAAGCATAGTGATTTGGGGACACATCAAGTATGTTGTGAAAGTTTGGTAGAGACTTTGGTAGTATTTCTTTGACAGTGGAGGTTCTAATAAATGGATTATGATGGGGTGAGATATAGTTTATGGTGTTGGTAAAACATGTTGAGCAATGTATTATTTTCAAACAATTCAAAATAATGTTTTTTAAAGGGGGAGATTATTTTAAATAATACTCTGTCTCTTTATGATGATTTTGATGCTCACAAATACCCTTAATTATTTACTAATTATTTCGTTGAGTATTTTGCAGGAATTTATTTTATTTATTTATTTCATACAACGAGATTTCATACTTCATTTATTGCGAGATCAATTTCAGCGTGTTCTGGAATCACTGTAGCGCAAGATCAATTTTAGCGTGTTCTGGAATCACTGTAGCGCGAGATCAATTTTAGCGCGTACTGGAATCACTGTTCATACCCTACGTTGATGAACGTAACGTATGGATGAAAAGTTTACCTTTTATGTTATTTTGAAACGTATGGTTAATGAAACTTACGTTGTTGAAAAGTATTGAAGAAGAACATTACGTTTGGAAGGAACCTTATGTTTTCGTTGTTGGACAAGTATGGAAGAGAAACCGTACGTTAGTTTTCAGTGTTGAGTTTGTTTCTCAAAAGTATGGATCATCAACCTTACTTTTATAATCAACCGTACGTTCTTTGGAGAGTTGAAGCAAGACAAAGTATGGATGATCAACCCTACGTTTGAATGCTGAAGAGAAAGTATGTATGTTCAACCTTACGTTTGTAAACCTTACGTTTGTAAACCTTAAGTTTGTGAACCTTACGTTTGTGAACCCTATGTTTGGAGCCACGTCATCAACCCTACGTTTGGCGTCGGGATATTTTTGACAGACGATGTTTCCTTTTGCATTGGTCAAACAAGCGGTTTATTAAGCGGATTTCGAGCCGATTCTTAAGTACGACTTTGACTGAATCAAAGACGATTTACAACGGATTAATGATTGATTTAAACGGAGCTTTTTGTGCCGATTCTTCAGGGGAGTTACAACGGCTCTTTTATTTCATTTAATATCGCGAATCTAAAGGAGATTTTTATGGATCTATTTATGTGGAAGAATTTCTCAGATTTGAATATATATGTTCTATCTTGGAAACTTCGGATTTTATATATATACACAGAAAAGTGTGTGAAAGATATAGATTGATCTTTTAACGAGCAAGAAACAGAGACTGTGAAAAGGCATTCTTTTCTGGTGATCGAAAAGAAGTGTAAAACTTTTATTACCGAAGGAAGATCTTGATAGCAGATTCACGTGTTCTACATCGACTATCTGTTGTGAATCTACTGCTGCTGAAGTTGTGAAGTTTCTGGTAATATCTATTGCAACTGGATCGACTCAGAACTGTTTTGATTACAGATCTTTATTTTCTGAAGACAACGATCTATCTACTGTCAATTGCTTTCTGTTGCAATTGTGAAGAACAACTGGAGAAGTGTTTTCTTTATCGAAACCCTTTTTATTTTTGAGTGATCAGCTTCTCGTTCTAAGCTGTGTGGGTTCGTGTTTGAACCAGGAAGGCTGTGTTTGCCTGAAACTTGTAAAGGTGTCAACTGCCTGTACTCAGTTGTGAACAGGTCTGTGGAAACGAGGACCAGATAGTGAAAATCGCCAAGCTCGTGGATTTGAGCGTTGGTGGAGTGGACTAGGGGCCTTCTGTTCCCCGAACCACTATACATCCGTGTGTTCATGCTTTTACTTTTTCCGCTGCATATTTAATCGAGCAAAAGCATAGTGGACAGAATTTGTCTAAATTGAAGAGATTGTAATAATTTTGAAAATACACAATTCACCCCCCCTCTTGTGTGTAATCCGTAGATTCCGATCCAACAATTGGTATCAGAGGAGGAGCTTCTTATTTTTAAAGTCTTATCAAGCTAGAAGTATTTAAAGATTATACATAGTGTATCATGGCTGATATGAGAGAGGGAATGTCAATGGTCAGAGCACCTTACTTTAATGGAGATAATTATGGCTGATGGAAATCACATATGATTATTTATATGAAAAATCTTGGTTACAAAGTCTATTCAAAGATTCTGAATCCCTATGAAATTCCTGAAAATCCCGATACATGGAGTGCTGCTACAGAGGCTGAGTATGACATAAATTCAAAAGCTATGAATGCAATCATCTGTGGTCTAGGACCAGAAGAATTTAACAGAGTATCTCAATGCCCGACTGCATATGAAATGTGGCAAACAATAGCTGTTGCTTATGAAGGAACAGATAATGTAAGACAGATGAGATATGCAACTGCTAAGTTAAAATTCGATACTTTCAGAATGATTGAAGGAGAGAGCATCACTCAGATGAATGGAAGATTGACAGAAATTATCAATAATATAACAGCTCTAGGAGAACCAATCAAGCAGGCTGATCAAGCGTTGAAGGTACTGAGAGTACTTCCTACTCGATGGAATGGAATCTCTGCAGCAATCAGACAATCAACTTCTGTTAAAGATCTAACTATGAGAGAACTGATTGGTACATTGATGATATACGAAGCTGAAATGCAAGATGAGGTAAATGAGCATAAAGTCTACATAAAAAGGGAAAATACTGCTTTGAAAGTGACTTCTCAACAAAAGGATAGAAAGATGAAGAACAGAGAAGTAAGTGCTAAATCAGAAAGCTCTGATTCTTCAAATTCGGATGAAGAACTGGCTCAGCTAGCCAGAAAATTCAGAAAGTTCTATAGTAAGAAGAAAGACTTCAAGAAATCCTTCAAAAAGGATAGCAAGGAAGTGAGATGTTATGAATGCAAAAAGATGGGACATATCAGACTGGATTGCCCAAAATTGAAAGATGCAAAGAAGAAGAAATTCTTCAAAAGAGATGATTATGAGCAGAAAGACAAGAAAGCTATGAAAGCTACTTGGAGTGTTTCTGAAGACTCAAGTAATTCTTCTGAATCAAGCTCAGAGAAGGAGGAAGCCAATTTAAAAGCAAATATGTGTTTCATGGCTGAAACTGATGAGGTACACTCATACTACTCCTCTTACTCAAATAATGAATCAAACTCTGAAACAAGCTTCTCAAATAAAAAACTTGCAGCTTACTGCAATATGCTTGAAGAAAGGTATGACTCATTATTTAAAAAATATAAATCTATAAAGAACTTGCATAAAGCTATTTCAGATGAGAGAAATACTTTGCTAAAACAACATAAGGAATTAATTGACAAATACAACTCTGCTGACTCAAATAAAATTAATTTTGAATCAAAAATAAAAACTCTACAGGATGAAGTAGAATCTTATAAAAAGGCTGATTTAGTTTTTACGAAAGGAGAAAACGTCTTAAATGAGATACTTGGAAAAACTGTAATTAAAAAGGAAAGGTTTGGAATTGGAAGTAAAGGAGAAAAACCTAAGTTATACAAAAATTATTTTGTTCCTAGCACTAAACAGGTTATTTGTAACTTCTGTGGAACAAAAGGTCATATAGCTAAAAACTGTTTTCCAAGACAACCTCAAATATGTGGAATTAAGAAAGCTTATATTTCCAATGATCTATATGATTCAATCAATTTTAAGAAAACAAAGCAAATCTGGATACCCAGATCACTGCTTGCTAACACTCCTGGACCCAACAAAATATGGGTACCAAAGCAATTTGTTTAAATGTCTTTGCAGGTAGCAGGTCACCAAAGAAAGAAAGAAATATGGTATATGGACAGTGGCTGCTCAAGACACATGAGTGGAACTTCAGCAAATTTCTCTTATCTTACTCGAAAGGAAGGAGGACTTGTCACCTTTGGTGACAATGCCAAAGGAAAGATTATTGGTATTGGAACAGTTGGAGATCCAGAGACAGTCTCAATCAACAAAGTAATTTATGTACAAGGGTTAAAACACAATCTGATAAGTATCTCTCAACTCTGTGATGATGGATACACTGTTGATTTTACTAACAATAGTTGTACTGTTTCTAAAGATAAACTGTTTAAGTTTAGAGCACCCAGAACTGATAATGTTTATACTTTGGATTTGTATTCCTTGTGTAAACAACAAGTAAACTGCTTAACTGCTAATATAAGTGAATCCTGGATCTGGCATAGAAGACTTGGTCATTGCAATATATATGCTTTACATAAATTATCTAAGAAACATCTAGTTTCTGATTTTCCTAGTCTCAAATTTGAAAATGACAGATTCTGTGATGCATGTCAGCTTGGCAAGCAACACAAATCATCATTCAAATCTGTTAATAAAGTTGCTACAACTAAGCCTCTAGAACTTATCCATATGGATTTGTTTGGACCTTCAAGAGTAGCAAGTTTAGCTGGTAAATTGTATGTTTATGTATTAGTTGATGATTATTCTAGATTTACTTGGATTTTCTTTTTGAAATTTAAAAGTGAAGCTTTTAGTTTATTTGAAGGTTTTTGTAAATCTATTCAAAATGAAAAAGGTTTTAATATAATCTCATTGAGAAGTGATCATGGTGGAGAATTTGAGAACCAGGAATTTAATTCCTTTTGCTCAAACATGGGTATTAAACACACCTTCTCTGCTCCAAGAACACCTCAACAAAATGGGATTGTAGAAAGAAGAAATAGAACTATTCAAGAAATGGCTAGAACTATGTTAAATGAATATAGCCTACCTATATATTTCTGGGCAGAAGCTGTTAATACAGCTTGTTATATAATGAATAGAATTTTAATAAGACCTATTTTGAAAAAGACACCCTATGAACTATGGAATAACAGAAAACCTAAAGTAAATTACTTTAAAGTTTTTGGATGCAAGGTTTACATCTTGAATACCAAAGATAATCTTGGTAAATTTGATCCAAAATCTGATAAAGGTATTTTCTGAGGATATTCTGCAACCTCCAAAGCTTATAGAGTCTATAATAAAAAGTCAAGGATTGTTGAAGAATCAGTTCATGTGAAATTTGATGAATCTGATCCTTTTGAGAAAAGGATAGAACAAATAGATGAACCTGATTCTAATGAAAACATGAGACCTGAAAATTTAAAGAATGATTTTGAAAATGATATAAAAGAAATTCAGTCCAGTTCAGAAGAACATGATACTGAAGAACCTTTGAATGTAATGCCTAGACAGTCTAGAACCTTAAAGAATCACCCTTTAGAATATGTGATAGGTGACTTAGAGACTGGTATTCAAACTAGAAGAAACTTTGAAAACATAGTTGAATTCTTTGCTTTCCTATCCCAACAAGAACCTAAGACCATAGAAGAAGCCTTAGATGATGAGAGCTGGGTAATAGCAATGCAGGATGAATTGAACCAGTTCAAGAGAAATAAGGTTTGGGAATTAGTTGAAAGACCACATGATTATCTAGTAATAGAAACTAAATGGGTCTTTAGGAATAAACAGGATGATCAAGGGATAATAACTAGAAATAAAGCAAGATTAGTAGCTAAAGGATATAATCAAGAAGAAGGAATAGATTATGATGAGATCTTTGCACCTGTAGCCAGGTTAGAAGCCATTAGAATTCTTTTAGCCTATGCATCTTATATGAATTTTAAATTATTTCAGATGGATGTTAAATCTGCCTTTTTAAATGGTTATTTAATGGAGGAAGTTTATGTTGAGCAACCTCCTGGTTTTGAAAATTCTCAAAAACCAGATTCTGTTTTCAAACTTACTAAAGCTCTTTATGGCCTTAAACAAGCACCTAGAGCTTGGTATGAAAGACTAAGTTCTTTTCTTTTGAAAAATGATTTTACTGTTGGACTAGCAGATCCAACACTCTTTAAGAAAACTGTGAAAAATAATGTTTTTTTGGTTCAAATTTATGTTGATGATGTAATTTTTGGATCGACCAATAAAATTCTTTGTCATGAATTTTCAGAATTAATGCAAAAAGAATTTGAAATGAGTATGATGGGAGAATTAAATTTCTTTTTGGGTCTTCAAATATTTCAAAAAGATTTTGGAAATGTTTTAAATCAATGCAAATACATTACTGATTTACTTAAGAAATTTGGACTTGAAAACAGCAAGACATTTACAACTCCTATGTGTACTAATATAAAACTTGATTTGGATGAAACTGGAAAATCAGTGGACAACAAGTTATATAGAGGTATGATTGGTAGTTTGTTATATCTTACTGCTAGTAGACCAGATATAATGTATTCAGTATGTCTTTGTGCTCGATTTCAATCAAATCCCAAAGAATCCCATTTAACTGCTCTTAAAATAATTTTTAGATATTTAAAAGGTACTATTTATCAATCTCTGCTTTATCCAAAAACCTCTGATTTTAATTTAATTTCATATTCATATGCTGACTTTGGAAGCTGTAGATTAGATAGGAAGAGTACTTCAGGAACATGTCACTTTTTAGGAAAGTCTTTAGTATCATGGTCTAGTAAGAAACAACACTCAGTTGCCCTGTCAACAGCCGAGGCAGAATATGTGTCTGCAGGTAGTTGTTGTGCACAGGTGTTGTGGATGAAAAACACTCTTATGGACTTTGGATTAAATTTCAATAATACACCTATTTTATGTGATAATACTAGTGCAATTAATATTTCAAAAAATCCTATTAGTCATTCTAGAACTAAGCACATTGATATAAGACATCACTTTTTAAGAGATCATGTGTTTAAAAAGGATATATTTTTAGAATTTGTAAATACAGAAAATCAATTAGCAGATATTTTTACTAAACCACTTCCCACAGCAAGGTTTGAATTTATTAAGGGGGAGTTAGGTTTATTTAATTTTAAATAGTTTTTTTTTAAATCTTATTCTGTTTTCGAATTCTGCTTAATTTTTGTTTCCCGCTATAAAGTAATTTTATTTTGTTTTAAATAAAAGTAATGATTAGTGATTACACGGGAATCAAGGCTGTCAGAACCGTTTCACCTTCTAAACTTTCACCTTTTTCGGAAACCCTTTCGAAAACCTAGAACCGCACATCTGCTCCAAAACCCTTTTCTGAATCTTCAAACCCTAAACTTACGAACCTTCAGAAATCGTTGTTGAAATGGAAAAGACTAAGCGTCCAGATGAAGCTGAGAGCAGTGCTGCAAAGAAACCTAAAGTAGTTGGTCGGAAAATACTGCAAGGTAAAGTCATCGATTTAGAATGGCTGTTTGAAACTAATTTACTGTTGAAGCAAGCATTGTCGTTTCAAAGCCTTGAGCAAGCTTTTAATAGTGAAAATTCTGAGTTTCTTTATGAGGCAAAAATGAGACATTTCTTTAGAACTGTTCAGTTTAGCCTTGGAGATACGGAGGATAGTTTATTGGCTCAAATAGAGGATAAGGACTTTTCCATATCATCTGTAGAGATAAGTCAAATTCTTAACTGCCCTCATGAAGGAGTTTTTCATTTCGATTTACGGAATATTGGAGATTCTGTACATAAGTCTGAAGACATTATGTCTTTTCTGTTTGGAACCAGAGTGATAAAGAAAATGTTTATTAAAGATTTGGAGCCCGATCAGAAAATCTTGGTAAAATTTGTTCAGACTGGTTTAGCACCAAGGATGGCTGAGATGGAGAAAATCCTATACCCTGACATGTACATAATGTATCTTCTGATGTGTGATATTAAGTTTAATTTTCCTCGGTTTATGATAAGATATTTGAATTACTGCTGTCAGAGTGAAGCAAGAATGACCTTTTTCCCTTATGGAAGGTTCATTTCTTTGTTTTTGTTTAAAAGAGGAATGATCAGATTGGTAGATGCTGGGGTGAAATGTCACCACAGTAATGTTTTTAATGCTGGAACTTTGAGGAAAGTAGGATACTTCTGGAGCACAATTAAAGGAAAACTCTTACCCGTTGGAGCTGAGGAAGACTCGGAGAGTGCTCAGGCTCAACCGGCTAAGTCCAAGGAGGGACAAGCAGAATCAAGGGTTAGTACAGTGGCAAGGAGAATTCGTTTTGAGATGGAGGAAGTTGAGGAAGAGAGAAGTCAAGAAGGACTTCAATCTAAAAGGAAGAGGTCAATTGATGAAGAAATTATCTCTCCTGCCTTGAAATCCTCTGAACCGGTAATTTCTTATTCATTTGTGAGAGATGCTGTTGTGGAGCAGACTGCACCGATAGAGGAACCAGCAGCTCAACCGGAAATCCAAAAAGAACCTCAATCTGCTGCTATGGCTGTTGAAAATGTAATACAACAAGAACAACCTATGGAGGCAGTGCCTGGTGAAGAAGTGGCCCGACCTCAAGATTTACATGAAAATATTGTTCTTGACCAATCA
Source organism: Viscum album (assembly GCA_963277665.1). Classification (NCBI taxonomy): domain Eukaryota; kingdom Viridiplantae; phylum Streptophyta; class Magnoliopsida; order Santalales; family Viscaceae; genus Viscum; species Viscum album. The sequence goes on from OY728165.1 coordinate 1,043,497,085, forward strand.
GTAGAAGTCAGAGAGACTACTGTTCGTGATGAACATACTTCTGAAGCTAATACAGAAGTACTTCAGGAAGATTTTTCAGTAGAAGAGTTTCAGGCTTCAAAAGCTAGTTCAGTGGATCAACCTTGTCAGGACAAGGACAAAGAACAGTTAGATGCAGATTCTTTACCACTTGCCCTGCCTCATCAACCTATTTCTGGACATGAGAATAGAGCACAGGGTGCCCCTGATTCGAGAAAAGAAGAAGTTGTTGAGTTGTACAAGCGTATCTCTCAATTAGAATCTGAGAATGTTAGTCTCAGAAATTCTCTGAACTTAGAGCAGTTGAAGTTTCAGAAGCTGAAAGAATGTACTGTTTCAAGACAGAAAGTAGATTTGTTTAAGACTGATATGTTGCATGCTGTTGATCAGTTAAAATCAGAGATGGTAAAGAAAGATGATATGTCTGAGTTGAAGATTTACATGGAGAATAAATTTGAGTCTGTTGCAAACAGTGCTGTGAGTGGATCAGGCTCTTCACCTGATTTGATTCGGAGATTTCAAGCAATTACAGGAGCACTAAGCAATATGAGTGACAGATTACACGATCTTCAGTGTAATAGTGCCCCTTTGTCAGTTTTGCTAGATAATAAGAAATTTTTAGTGGATCAGTTGACATCTGGAGAGCAACCGATTAGGATTCTTTTGAATCAGTTATCAGAAAAGCTGGCTCTTTTTGTTGAAAAAGAAGAAAGAATGCATGAGTTTTTCAGAGTTAATTTGATTGAAGATATTCATATGACTCAAGATAACAGATATCTTATCATCAAGTTAGGAGATGGGATAAGGAAGAGGCTCAGAGAACAGTTTACAGAGATCAAGACCGTGATTCAAAGGAGATATACACCTTTTTTTTCCCTGTCTTATCCATGAACCTTGATTCCTCTGTATATCACAATCATTTATATATATAACAGCTTGTGAATGAAAATTCTTTTCTTACTTTTTTTTTTGTTTTGTTGTTTATTGATTTATGACTAAGTTAGCCAGTATAACAAATTCACTTATTCATACACAGTTAATTATAGCATTTACTTATAGTTCAGTGCAATATTGAATGTGTTCAAATCCGTAATTTTTCATTCTTTTTGATATCACAAAAAGGGGGAGAATTTGGATAAACACAACATTTAAATTCATTTGTTTCCTATGAAGAAATTTGGATATATGGGAGAAGACATTTATCTTTTGTCTATTTTTTAGCTGAAAATTTATTTTTATGGGGGAGAAATTTTATTATAGTTAAATATTGTTTTAATCCTTTCAGAATTCTAAAATTTTATAAAACTATTTTTTTCAATAAAGATTGCAATTAAATTAGTTCTATTATTTTATGGGTTTTTTGATCATCAAAAAGGGGGAGATTGTTGAGCAATGTATTATTTTCAAACAATTCAAAATAATGTTTTTTAAAGGGGGAGATTATTTTAAATAATACTCTGTCTCTTTATGATGATTTGGATGCTCACAAATACCCTTAATTATTTACTAATTATTTCGTTGAGTATTTTGCAGGAATTTATTTTATTTATTTATTTCATACAACGAGATTTCATACTTCATTTATTGCGAGATCAATTTCAGCGTGTTCTGGAATCACTGTAGCGCAAGATCAATTTTAGCGTGTTCTGGAATCACTGTAGCGCGAGATCAATTTTAGCGCGTACTGGAATCACTGTTCATACCCTACGTTGATGAACGTAACGTATGGATGAAAATTTTACCTTTTATGTTATTTTGAAACGTATGGTTAATGAACCTTACATTGTTGAAAAGTATTGAAGAAGAACATTACGTTTGGAAGGAACCTTACGTTTTCGTTGTTGGACAAGTATGGAAGAGAAACCGTACGTTAGTTTTCAGTGTTGAGTTTGTTTCTCAAAAGTATGGATCATCAACCTTACTTTTATAATCAACCGTACGTTCTTTGGAGAGTTGAAGCAAGACAAAGTATGGATGATCAACCCTACGTTTGAATGCTGAAGAGAAAGTATGTATGTTCAACCTTACGTTTGTAAACCTTACGTTTGTAAACCTTACGTTTGTGAACCTTACGTTTGTGAACCCTACGTTTGGAGCCACGTCATCAACCCTACGTTTGGCGTCGGGATATTTTTGACAGACGATGTTTCCTTTTGCATTGGTCAAACAAGCGGTTTATTAAGCGGATTTCGAGCCGATTCTTAAGTACGACTTTGACTGAATCAAAGACGATTTACAACGGATTAATGATTGATTTAAACGGAGCTTTTTGTGCCGATTCTTCAGGGGAGTTACAACGGCTCTGTTATTTCATTTAATATCGCGAATCTAAAGGAGATTTTTATGGATCTATTTATGTGGAAGAATTTCTCAGATTTGAATATATATGTTCTATCTTGGAAACTTCGGATTTTATATATATACACAGAAAAGTGTGTGAAAGATATAGATTGATCTTTTAACGAGCAAGAAACAGAGACTGTGAAAAGGCGTTCTTTTCTGGTGATCGAAAAGAAGTGTAAAACTTTTATTACCGAAGGAAGATCTTGATAGAAGATTCACGTGTTCTACATCGACTATCTGTTGTGAATCTACTGCTGCTGAAGTTGTGAAGTTTCTGGTAATATCTATTGCAACTGGATCGACTCAGAACTGTTTTGATTACAGATCTTTATTTTCTGAAGACAACGATCTATCTACTGTCAATTTCTTTCTGTTGCAATTGTGAAGAACAACTGGAGAAGTGTTTTCTTTATCGAAACCCTTTTTATTTTTGAGTGATCAGCTTCTCGTTCTAAGCTGTGTGGGTTCGTGTTTGAACCAGGAAGGCTGTGTTTGCCTGAAACTTGTAAAGGTGTCAACTGCCTGTACTCAGTTGTGAACAGGTCTGTGGAAACGAGGACCAGATAGTGAAAATCGCCAAGCTCGTGGATTTGAGCGTTGGTGGAGTGGACTAGGGGCCTTCTGTTCCCCGAACCACTATACATCCGTGTGTTCATGCTTTTACTTTTTCCGCTGCATATTTAATCGAGCAAAAGCATAGTGGACAGAATTTGTCTAAATTGAAGAGATTGTAATAATTTTGAAAAGACACAATTCACCCCCCCTCTTGTGTGTAATCCGTAGATTCAGATCCAACAAAACATAATGGGAAAGTGGAGGGATAACGTCGAGATTAGTGTTCCATGTTGGATGGACTCGATTGATTATCATTCAGGTGATTTGGACATGACAATGAGTGTTTGATCAGGTTTAATTTGTTGAGTGATTTGAGTGTTTAAGTTATGTTTTGGATGTTTGATTATGTAATGGGATCATTATGCCTTGATTTTTGGATCGATGTAATTCAGAAAATGTGGTTAGAAAGATAGGGTTTTTTCTTATGGTGTTGATGATTTTGGGTCACCGTTAGTGTTTTGAAAACTGGTTAAATGGAAGCCACGTGGTTTGGGTCATGAGCTGTAAAGAGGATCAGACCTATGATGTGTGGATTGGGTATTCCATGATGGTATGATGTTGTGTGTGATGTTTCCTTGTGTTCTAGGATTCCCAATGGAATTATAACGGTTGAAGTGTGGTTTGAGGTTGAAGAGTCATTGAGGAGAATCCAGTTCATTTTATGGACCAGAACGAAAAGGTTTTTTGAGCTAAGGTTGTACCTTCGGGTCATGTTTTATGGAATCATGGTAATGTTAAAGGGGAAATTTGAGAAATGGGGATAGATAAATGGGCTTAGTGGTATGATCTCTTTACTATGGAAGTTCAGTGATTCTTGGGAGTTCGGATTGAGGATGAGCCGTTATAAGGTGGGGGATGATGTAAGATTCAAGAATTCGTGGAGGCATTTCCTTGTTTTAATTTTTCTTTCAATATCTTCATTTTTGTTAATGGAATATTTTCTAAATGTAAGAGGTTGTTCGGGAGTATCTTGGGGGTTCATAACATGAATGAAAAGTGAATTTGGCCATCTATTGCATGTTTCATGGTTGTCCCATAGTTAGATATAATTGTGAACCCCAACCGTGATATCTAGGAGAAGGGGGTCCACAGATATGAAAAACCCTACAAGGGGGAGAGCCGAACTATGTGGTATTGGACAGAGGAATTCTGCAAGGTTGGCGCATGGTTTTTCAAACCGTATAGATTTCCCCAGGAAACCGTGTGACCTCAACCCCTCTAGGATAGTGGATGGCGCATGGTTTGTGCATGGTTTGGAAAACTGTGTAGCCAAAACATACATCCCATTAAAAATTGAAAAAATGACAAAAATTTCCCCCTTAAGATTTCAATTTTCTTACCTAATTTCTGCCCAATTTCTTTATCCTCCACCTTTAGTGACAAACCATTTTTACCCAATCTTCTCGAGGACTAATATCCTTAAATTCCATGATGTTTGGAGTTCTTTTGGTTATATATTTAATCTTTGGGTAAGTTTAACGCCCCACTATCTTCCTTTTTTGTATTAGGGTTTGTGGGTTTGTTTTGTTTCTTTTGAATCCATAAAACACACTATTTCTGGTGGATCATAGGTTGGGGATTCAAGGGTGCATGAATCCAGATCAAAGGCTATTGTTAATGGTGTGTTCATCTTTAGATTCGAGTTAGGTGGTATATAATTTATATCCCATAGTTTTTTTGGAGAAATGTGCATGTGTGGTTGTGGTATTTCTTTCCCCTTGAGGCATATCTTTTCCATGATTAATATTTGGTAAAATGATTTTCTAAATTTTAATTTGAACCCATCATGATCTCTATGGGACACATTGAGGCTGAATAGACCATTTTAGGGCCACCCATGGGGTGTGCCGACCTTCCCGAACATTGAAAATTATGACATCAAGCATTAAAATGACTTGTGATTTAAGTAAATCATATGGTGAACATGTTGATAAGTGGATTTAGATGAAAAGGAAATATTGTTAGTTGTTTCTAGGCCTAGATAATTTTATAAGGGATTTTTTATATTAATATGAAATGGGTTGATTGTAATCAAGTGTTTGTGTTATGTGAGTTATGAATTGTACTTGGAATGCATAAGTTGGTAAATTCATGTGAAATGATGAACATGTTAATTGAGTAAATGATTGTGAATTGATAATTGTGCTAAATGGGATAATGTTTGATAGTTTATGAGAATGAGATAATATATGAGAATTTTCAAATGTACTCAATGGGTTAAGGCATGAGAAAAGGGAAATCGGTTAAATGGGATATACAATATAAATGGTGAATGTGCTAATGGGTTAAGGCTTGGTGTTGATTCATATATTGAATGAATCATAAGATGTGAATGATATGTATATTTTTATGAATGGTTTATGATGTGGTATATATGGTAAATGGATAAATAACCATGTGCGCATGGATTCATAGTATATAATGTATTGACTTGAGGTTATATTTTATAGACATTATTAGTAGTGGCCTACTAAATTTTTCTCACACCCTACTCATGAGGCTGTTGGGAACCCAAGAATATTTCATGGTTGCAGGCCAGGACAAGGAAAAAGTATATATTCTAGGGAGTTGAGTTGGGTTTGGGATGTTCATGGATGAGGATCTGAACTTGTAGTTGGGACCTGTTTTGGGGATTTAAATGCTTTTATTTATTTTAAGTTTCCACTCATGTTAGAACTGTTAGCATGACATGAAATATTTTTGTTTGGATGTGGTTTGTACCCTATTTAGGTAAATTTTTAGTAATGCATGTTTCTAGTCTATTATTTATCACTTCTTTTATTTCATATGTCATCTATCGTGTCTTAATTTGATAGAGAGGGTATAGTCTCCCTATATAAATTATTAGACCCTTGCCACTAGCTAGTAACCTCTAGCATATGGGGAGGCATGCTTGAGGTCATGTTGTGACTTGGTTCAGGACACCGGTTAGTGTATTCCAGTTCGGGGAAGTTACAACATCAAATTTCAAGCACAAATTTTATCCTTCCCAATAATAAATCCACATGGTTGTTTAATATATAATTATTCATCAAGATCCCCATTCAGAAATGTGGGCTTCACATCCATCTGAAGAATTTAGTAACTTCATTTTACAACAATACCAAGAAGGATTCTGATTCATTTCCATTGGAGAAATTTTTTTATCAAAATAAATGCCTTATATCAGTGAGTAACATTTGCAAATTAATATTGATTTTTTTCTTATCACTTCACCATCTTCATTGAATGTGTTTTGGAAAACCCACTTTGTACCAAAAATATTTTTTCTATTTGGTTTAGGTACGAGTTCCCTAGTATCATTATTTTATATCTTGTTTGTAGATATTATTTCATCTTGTTTATCTTCTTTATTAGTATGTGTTTGTTTAGAATTTTCCCCATCCATTTCCATAAATTTCACATCAAAAAAATAAACTAATCATCCTATTTATTTTTTTGAAACATCTATATTCTCTTCCTTCTAGTTCATAACCAAAAAAAAATCCATATTCACCTCTCTACTCAAACTTTACAAGATTCCACCTTTATTATTTATGATGCATGGACTCCCATAAACACTTAAGTGTTTCAAACTTGGAGTTTTTTCATAAAAAAATTCATATGGAGTGATATCAAAACTTGGCCTATATATAAATTTGTTTTGAATATACAATGAAATGATCATGGATTCCTTTGAAAAGTAATGATAGAAACCACATTCAAGTAACATACTCAACCCCATTTCAACCAAACTTATATTTCTCATTTCAGTAACACCATTTTGTTGAGGAGTGTATGGTGTACTGAACTAATTCAGAATTCCATGCATCTCAAGATTACATTAAAATTATTCATTTTTTTATTCCCCAAAACATTATTTTGTCATATTCATTACATAATACTCTCATTCCTTGTCATCTTTCCTCCTAAAACTTTTAATCATTTTCATATCATCTTAGTTATGTTTCATATGCATAACATAAGTAAAGTGAGTAAATTCATTAATAAATGAAATTACGTACTTATCTCTATGTGTTGATTGTTTTCTCCTTTGCACAAAAATATCATAATGAACAAGTTACAAGGGTATTTTTGAATAAATACCGACTTTCTTGTGCACATAATCTGTAAAATTTCCTTTTTGAAAAATTTTTCTAACCAAATATCATATTCTTGACATATCAAGAATTCCATGGAATATGTCTCACATTGATAAATTTATCATGTTTCTATAAATCATATATCCAAAACTTTTTTTCCAAAACCGATTATCTTCCATAATGATGATGTAATAAGATTTTGGAGCCTCACCAACTTGGAACAAGTTCCCTTTTGTATGTTGGACACTTGTAACATTTTTTCCTTCTTCCTCACTTTTCAAAAAAAACCATCCTTTCCAAAAATAAATATGTTACCTTCATCAAAAAGTAGGGAAACACTTAGAAACTTGTGTTTCAACCCATCACCAAACAAATATTTTGTGGATTTTAACTTGTCTTCCCCAATGATGGACAATCTATTAACAATGATTATAAGAGATTCATCATTAACCAATGTCACCATTCATTCATTGAAATCATTCGTATTCTTAAAAAAATTCAAATCTCCTATCATATAATAATAAGACCCACTATCCAAAATACAATGTAATTCTCCTTTTTTAGCTTTGAGAGAAGTTTCTACAGTAATGTCCTTTTCTTTCCCTTTACATTTGTTCATAACTGACTACTGAGAATTGTTAACAAACTTTTGTTGTTCCAGTAACAAAACAAGACAACATTTTTCAAGATTTCTAGTTTGTTCAAATATTTCAAAAATATTTTCCAAGGGTTGGAATCTATTTTTCAACATTCACACCAACCTTCGTAGGTTTCTTCAAAACATATTTCTCATACTTATTCTTTTAATAGGATTAACTCTCCCTCAAACTTTGACTTTTGTAATTTGTGGAATAGTAGTATTGTTGTTGATTAAACCAACACATATTTTTCAAAAGTCTAAATCCACAGTAATACCATAATTATCCTTATAAATAATATTTTCTTCTATAAATTTCATACTATCTGGAGTTTAGATCATGTTTCTTAGCATTATTATTATCATTATTATCAAAAATTTACTGAACAAAAACATTTTTATTATCCACTAGAATTTAATTTTCTAGATTGGTTTTATTTATAGTCTTATTTGAACCCAAATTAGTAGAAATTTTTCAATCTCATAATTTTTAGGAACTTCTATCTTATCCCCTTTGTCGATTTCGGACACATACATAACTTTCCTAGATTTGTTTTTCTCATAAACAATTTCAACTACCTATGTAGCCTTTTAAGATAACTTTTAATCCCTATTAAGTTTACCATTTCAATGTATTTCAACTATATCATAGATAAATTTTTTAAATATGCAAACCTCTGCTCAGCTTTAGAAAGTTTTTTTTGGAACAGTTCCATCTCTTCATCTTTTTCCTTTTACATTACTTCTAGGTGTTCATTCTAATTATTTTATTTTTCAATCAATTTCTTCAACTCATCAATATATTCCAGTATCTTAACTTTCTCATCAGGAAAAAATTATTGATTTTTTGAGGAATTTGTATCTTTCAATTTCATGATTTCTTTCTCAATCCTCCCAATATTTCTAAGAAAATATTTCAATTATTCTTTTAGATAAAAATCTTATTGGGTTTCTTATTTTTCATAAGTTCTACTTACAATGTCTTTATTATTAACTATTTCAATGAAAGTACTCTCTCCATCATTATCATTATAATTTTTCGATTCACCTTCAATATTTTCTTGTTCATTGGATTTAGACAAAAAACTTGTTATTTTGGTTTTGAATAATTTTTTTATCATTCGATTTTAAAAAGGATTTATCCTTTTCACCATATTTCATCCAAAATCTTATATTAATTATTACATCTTCGTCACTATCCTATTATTTATTTCTTCAAATACAATTGATAGAAAATTTCCTAATGACTCTACACTGGAAATATTCTAGAGGATGTTTCCCTAATATTTACCCATACCACTTTTAACATTTTTAGAAAAAAAGGATAAAAATTAATCAAGTTTATGACATAACTCATTTTAAAAATAATATTCAAAACCTTATTCTTATTCAATAATATTCTTAGAAATACATTTCTTGGATGCCTTGAAGAAAATCTCACTATCAATTTTTTCCCTTTTATAGATTTCTCTCTTCTCACTTCATAATTAATGAGATTACTACGAAAATAATCCAGAGATAATGTTTATGGATCTCTATCTTTTAATGAGGAAACATTGGCTTCAAAATTTTCAAGAATAATTCTCATGGACTTTTTAATAATAGTATAATCTTACAAATTTTCACTTAGACATCTAATTGTAATGGAAATGTCATTCACACTGGTAAAGAAGTCACCAATAGATTCATATTGATCCATTTTAAGATCTTCATACATTAGCCTCTAGATCTGTAACTTGTCATTATTAAACATTCTATTTCCTTCATAAATGTTCTTTAGCTTAACCCAGATAACATTAATAGAGGAAACACCCTTTACTCTTAACAAAATACACAATATACATAAGAAAAGGAAACATTTTATATTTCTAGATATGATAGTTCTTACCATCAAATACCAGAATCTCATTAATGTTCACACAGTTCAGATTCTCTCTTACAACTTCTCTTTATAAAATTTTAAGAATAGTAAATTAAGGGAACCTATCTCTGATATGACTTTTAATATTCCACCCACGATATAAGTATTACTAAGAGGGAGATAGGGCGGGGTGACTTTGTGATATCTTTTTGATTTAAGATTCCTTTATTTTGAAACAACCTTCAACTCCTATTAATGATTTGTAACCTTACTAAAAATAAGAAAATCAGACATCCATATGAACACAAGAATTTACAGGGTTCACTACTCAATAAGAGTAGCTACGTCCTTGGAATGGTATGAAAACAATATAATACAACACAGTCCACAGGAAAATAATCATTTTGTGTGGATATAATGTGTAGGATATTCCCTAGAACTCATGTAGAACTATGCTCAATACAACAGTGCATGTGCTTCAAGTAGCAAAAAATAATGTAATACAATTTTTTGTAACAAGTTACGAGACTTTAAAAATATTCTTAAAAACATGTTATTTTGATTCTTTTTCAAATATGAAAAATATAATCTTCAAAAAAATCTTACTTTCCTTGCAAGAAACAAGTATGAAATTCCTAGACATCATAATGATACCTAGTTCAATTTCCCCAATTTGATTCTCCCAGTCTGATTTCTTAGTCTAGAAATATAATTTTGTCAGAATACCTCTAAAAAAATATGAAATACTTATATCTCATTTCAAAAAACCCATTCTAATTGATCCGTCTAATTTAGAAACTTTAATATGATTCATCATCATCATCCTCTTCTTCTATCTAGTAAACTTCCTCAACAAATCCCAATATGTAAACTCTTATCTAAAAACAATCAATAGTACTCATTTTATCTTCTTTCCATGAACAATAAAATTGTAATAATGTATAGATTACTTCCCCCTTTTATAGGTGTACAAAATGTGGTTTAGGTGAGATTTTGAAAAAAATATTCAATTAAACAAATTTCCCGATACATCAATTCCCCTTGAATTTCATATGAATATTCGACTTCGTTAACGCTTTTAAATTATTCTTATATCTTCTCAAAACTTATTTAATATTCTCACAACTTCATCTCACATCATACTTTCTTCACAATATTCAATCTAATGTTGATTTCCATTTTTATTTCCCCATTATGGTGAAGATAATAGATTCTTCATTATGTTCCACTTCACCAATTGAAATATATGAAAATCACATGTATTCTCAATACGATTCTAAAAAACAATTGAAAACAAACATCGTATTCTGATTTTTCATACCAACTAAAAAAAATCATCTCATTTTGATGCTTCAAACCAACTAATTACTATAAAACATCAAACCAATCTATCAAAATGTTTTTTCCAATTTGTTAGACTTTAGTTTCCTTTCATTTTCCATAAACATTGTGGAAACATCTAAAAATTACTACACATCCTTAGAAACACTCTGGAACATGCTTCAAACTTATTTGAAAACACTTTCTTTCTTCTTAAGACTTCACCATCCCCTTCAAAACACCTTTTTAACTATTTTATACTATTATTATTTTATTCCTTTCCTCATAACGATAATCCTTCATCTTAAGACATTATTTATGTTATCTTGAATCTGATGGATCAATTTTTTCTTTAATATAATAATTGGTGTAATTTCCAATGAGATGAAACGTGACCCAATTAATGAAAAAATGTCATCTTTATTTCTTTTATATTAACCCAATTGACATACAAGTGAAAATATTTAATCTGATGAAGATGGATCATTATATTATTGATCGGTCACTTATTTTCCCCTATGTATCAGTTCAACAAACTACAATTATTTTCATTTTTACCAGTCCCAAAAAAAATATGCCTCTAATTACCTTTTAAAACTATAATTGCATCTAATGATCAATGTCAATATCAATCGAATGATCAGTGGAACACCGCATCTTATGGACCAATATCATTAACTTTGACTTCATAAAATTCTTTATGTTTCTAATTATGAATCAATCCGAATTCTTTCTATAAAGATTTGTTTCTTATGGATAATTGGTCTGACTAAAAACTATCATCTTAAACTTCTCATGTTTCAAACAAAAGTCTTACCAACCTTCAAATAAATTTGTATCTGATGATCTCATATCAATGAAACGAGATAGAAATGTTTTGACTTCTGAAACATTATTTTTATGAAAACATCATTTTGTAATGATGAACTGAATTTTATATTCACATAATTGTGGATACTCATCAACGGGTCACTCTCGTGCCTATGGTGATGACCTAGGTTAGAGATGAATGAGGCTCTGGCCCCCTCCTCCTCGGCGGGGGGAGGGGGGATCCTCTCCTCGGTGGCTCGTCCTTTCACCCCTTTCTCCAACCCGGCCTATCTTCCTCCCTTCCCACCGATTTCACTTATCCCTAAGGTTCCCGATCTCCACGAAGGATCTCCTCAACACGCGATTTCTCTAAAAGAGTTCAATGCAACTTCAGACCTGCACAGATCAACGCTGGTGGCTTTCTTCAAATGTCATCTCCCTTCGGTCCATGCTTTCGACAGATTCGTCTTCGATTCTTGGGGTCTTAAAAACAGAGCGGTGGTGGGTTTGCTCGACCGAAATCAATTGATGGTCTACTTCGCATCGGAGTTGTATTTGTTCATCGCTTGGTCCAGTGCTCCTCGGGTGTTCAATGGTAGCGGTTTTTTCCTCCTACGATGGTCTTTTGATTTCAACATGAATTGTGATCCGCCTTCAGCCATCGTTTGGGTAAGTTTTCCTGATTTGCCTCTACCCTTCCAGAATCCTTATATCATTTGTATGCTCGGTAATTTGGTTGGACGTTACCTATGATCTGATATTAGAACCGCTGCGGTTTGTCACCCCATCCTGCCCCGTTCTTGTATCGAGGTTGATATTTCAAAACCTCCAACTGAGTGGCTGTGGATTACGGTTGGAGAAGAGTTGAGGTGGAAGCAAGGAGTGGTGTTTGAGTCTTGGCCCGCGTTCTGTTCAGGATACAGGAAGCTTGGCTATATGGCCTCAGGATGTCACTGCACGAACCAGTATAGGTCATCGGAGGATTTGGTGGTTCCAGTGGTGGAACATCAATCGCGTGAAAGTGAAGATTTGGGTGAGCATGAGGTGGCGTGCAGTGAAGTTCCAGGGGAGAAGGCTCTGCGTTCTTTGACCCCTGGAGTGATGATGGCTCCCAAGACCACCCCTAAGGATTCTCATTTGAACCCCACAGTTCGTGAGGTTTTTAGCCGCCTGAAAAAGGATTTGGGTGTTCCCTATTCTTCAGTTCTTCTTTCTGAAGAGGGTTTCGGTACCAGAAAGAACGCAGGTAAAGTCATGGATGAGGTTAGACAAATGGAGAGAGAGGTGCACCAGGACATTGGAAAGGATGTTAAGAAGTATTTTCATTTGGTTTTACTCAATGCAGCGAGGGTGAATGAGGATGTTGGTGTGGAGATAGATATGGGTGATCATCCCTGTGGTATGGCCTCAGGATATCAGCATTTTCAAAACATGGGACTTGGATTCAATCAATCAAGTGGATCGGATTTTACTATGCAGGTCTTGCAGATCAAACCTTCCTATGCTGAGAAGGTTAAATATGGAGGGAGTTTTTACAATTCTCATAACAGGTTTGCGGTGCTGGGTGAATTTGAGGTACATGATATTTCCAGAGATACCGGTATGGAAGAGGAGGCCAGCCAAGTGGCTTCAGAGTCAGCTCCAGACTCCCCTACTGAACCAAAGGAAGTGGGCATTGAATAGTATTTTTTAGAAAATCTTCAAGGAAGGGAAAATATTTCACAGTGGATGCTGGAGGTTTTTTCAAACATACCAGGAGGCCACGACAACGAAAAGACTACTCTAACTTACCAAGTCCCCCTATGACCAGGTCCTCTAGTAAAGCCAACCTTCTGTTGAAGGTGTGTGAAGGCGCTGACAAGTAGGTGGGGGTTATCTCTAAGGAGGCTAGAGCCCAGGTCAGTGGAGATCTGATGTTGGCTATCTCTGGGGGTGCTGACCCCCTACTTTCGGAAGAGGTAACATCTCCTCAAGGGGAGGAAGAAGAGAAGAACAAGGATCAGCAAGATGAAGGGCTTCTAAACTCCTAGTAAGTGAGTTGGGAGGAGTCAGAACATTCTCCAGGGCAGTAGTGTGAGGTGGGATTCCTTACTGACCCTCAAAATCAGATAGCATCGGTTCTACATCACATGGACCTTCTTTTTCACTCGGATGAAGAGATGGTGGAGCAAGTGATGGATATGAATGCACCGAAGGAAGTGATCAAACAAATGTTGGGAAGATCCCTTCATGTGGAAACTTCAAAGGGGCAAGGTAAATGGATTGATAGGAAGAACCATATTTTGAAGAGTGGCTTCAACATGGGAAAGATAAACATGGAGGAATTCATGCAGTCCTGGGAAATCTTGGCTAAACATTATGAAGACATCTTGAAGGATGATCCAGAGTCCCAGGTAAATTCTATTCCCTGGATACTGTTCAGGGAAATTGTTTCAAATCGGATCAAGATTTTCTTCAACAAAAATGTAGTATCTTTTTGTGGTTAAAATGTTTTGATGTTAGGTACTCACTTTACCCCCCTTAAAAGTGTTTTGATAAATAAAAATGTCAATTTGAAGGTAGGTCATCTTGTAATGATGAATTTATCATGACTTTAAGAACATTTAATATTGGGATAGCATTGTCTGACATACATTAAGAATTATTGTAACTTCATGTCCTTTCTTTTAACTTATTTATTCCAACCAAACCTCAATATGATTGGAATCACTTGTTTTCATCATTTCCTTCATAATTCCTGCATCATATGTTTTCCCAACAACTTATTGTTTTTGTGAATTACAAAATATGAAAGCATCATCATATTTTAATTGAATCCATGCACACTCCAAAACATCAAAAATAGGATTAGAACTTATTTTCTTGGAACCAAGGTGAGTCTGATGATCCTTTTCATCTAGAATAATTATTCAAAAACCAATGCTATTACTTAATCATTTTGCTTCTGATCGAATAATTTTGATTGTGAATCCGATTTCACTAATTTACATAGTGAATTGATTTATATTCACTGACAAAAAAGGACCATAATTTCAGAAAAAACATAATTTATCTTCTGAAAACATGTTCCTATCAACATGGTTCTAACAATTGTCACATATAGATAACACAAAATATGATGAATAAATCTAATAAATTAGTGTAAAATAGTGTTATCCTTACGTAGGTAGTTCTAATGTGATTGACGATGAAGGAATCATATTCTAGATGTGGGAGATCCACCAAAAAGTTTCAAGAGGGAGAAGGGAGAGCTACTTGGGTTTCCATCATTATTCTCATCCAAAAGGACCCCCTTTAATGACCTTGCCTCATTCCACCATGACCCACCTACCTTTTTGGGACAATGTACTGAAGGATCTAGAACAATAATTTGACACATGTCCTGTGTTGTGAACATGGTCAGCATTCAATGCTCAATTGTTTATTCCCATTACAGGTCACACGAGAGGGATGCTATGTTTCAATCATGGTCAATAGTTATCCTCAATCATTATTATCATTCTATGGTTTCCTAAGTGGTGGGTATGATGATTCACCTTTTCCACCCTTCTCTCCCATGCACATGGCATTAAACTGGGCATCTACAGTCTGATCTCTATGACTGTAAACAAAGATCTACCATGTCCTTTTCACATTATGTTAAACTTCACAACATCTCAGGAACTACATATGGCTCGATTCCCATCCTCATGGGATATGTAGGAATGCCCAAATATTTCATTTTTGGGTTCATCCTGGGTTCATCCATTCATTCTCTCAGCCACTCAGCCCGAGTTCTCTCATATAATCTTTAATGTTGTGGTGTATGTGGGATTATGTTCTCATTCATGATGTGTTATTCTCCACACCATAAATATTCCTCTTCGAGATACCCGTTCCCCGCATCCTTGTCGTATGACATTAAACTGTACAACACATAAGAACTACTTATGGATTGATTCCCATCCTCATGGGATATATAATAACATCCACACATTTCACCATTGGGTCTTTCCATGTTTCTTATAAACCTTTTCTTCCATCTAGCCATTTGGCCTAAGTCCTCCAAGGGGGGTATGTGGTGTGGAGTGGGCAACTGCTATGCCATGTACCTCACTCTTGAGATCCCTCCACCCCCTTTCCTCCACTCATCTTCTTGAGTCATCTGCTCTCAAATTGGGCCCCTCAACCCTCTTGGGAAATTCAACAATGTGCCTAGATGCACTGTGGTTTGGGACCTATAGTGTTGGATTCTACATGGACTTGTTTTCATCCATTTTCATGTTTCAAATTTCCCTTTATTTGGGTTTTCATAATCTTTCACATTTTAATGGACCACCAAATGGGATGGATAATAGGACTTAGTGCTCTCCTACTATCTTGGGAAAACATACCTGAGTATTTGGAACAAAAATTTGACACAAGTTGAACATTGTGAATATAATCAGCAGTTTATGCTCATTTGTTTATTCCCATTTTAGGTCACACGATATAGCTGTTGTGATTCTAACATGGTAAAAAGTTATCCTCCATCATTACACCATCCCCATTATGCCTTAAATAATGGTTTCATGATTCACATCACTTTCCACTCCATCATGTTCAAGTGTAATTTTGACAAACATGGTGGTATCCCTCAGTGTGTGTTTGCATGTTAAGAGGATGAATCAATGGCATGTTGTCATTCAAGGATTCGTGACATTTTCCCTTCCTATGTATTCCACATGTTGCGAAGATATTATCCTCCCTTATTTCCCACATTGAGTGCAAACCACATGGGCTTAGGGACCTTGTAATGGTTTCCCCTTACTTGGAGGAATCTCACTTATTTCAGTCCAAGCTCTACAAATTTAAACTAATACCCCCTCCCCCTTCATTCTTACCACACAATGTTAAACTGTATGAATTTGGAGAATGACATCTATCTTGATTCCCACCCTCTTGGGATATATAGGAACACCCCGATATTTTTTCTCCATATCTAACTCAGGATCCACTAATATTTTCTTATATTGTTTCTTTTAGCACTAGTTCTTATGGGATTACATGGTGTGGAATATGTGGACTTATTTCCTCATTCACTTTAGGTCTATAATATCCACAACACGTAATCCCCCTTAGGAGATAGTCGATGTTATCTCCTTCCTTTTCATATGACATTAAACCACATGAAATTTTAGAACTAATTGTGGCTTGATTATCATACTTATAAGATACGTAGGAACTCCCAAACATTTTGTCTTCGAGTCCATCCCCATATCCTCTAATAATTTTTTCCCCTTGGCCTGAGGAACCCTTCCTATAGGGTTGTGCATGATTTGTTGTGGACTGATGTCCTCATTTATGTCAGGTATGCTTTATCACACCTTGCACATTTCCTTTAGAATCTCATTCTTCTATGGGCATCTAAGACATTGGAATTTAAACTATACTACCTTTTCCTACATGAATTAAAATATTTCATCTTTATCGCACAATGGAAAAGTTCATGGGTTGGTCCTATCATATGATTATAAACTATGACACTATCATCTTGGTTTCATGATGAAAAACAACACTTCATTGTGGTGTCCTAGCTCGAGGGGACATCATGTTTGGTATCAGTCATCCAACATGCCATTTTTTAATTCCTACATATTTATTGATTCCTATAGTGACACCCAAATTCTCTGTCCTAGGTTTTTTTCTTCACAAAAAAAACACATCCACCCTAAAAAAACAAGATCCATCAAATGTTGCTTCTTTTGGTTCATGGGCTAGACCTGCAAAGCAATATTTACCCTAGAATTAGTACCCTACCATGCCATCTTCCTAAACTATGCATGTATTGATTCCCATCCTCTTGGGATACATAATAATGCCCATAAATTTCATCTTTGGGTCTAGCCACAGGTATCTCAAATCCTACCCTCTTTCCGGAACCTTTAGCTTGAACTCTATTGGAAGCATGAGGTGTGGTGAGGACCACTTGGGTCCTCATTCACATTGGTTTTATGATAGAAATTCCATGTATTTACCTTTGGGGATCTTCCTTACATTCTCCTACATCCTTATCACATGATGATAAACTACACAAAACATTCCATAACTATATATGGCTTGACTCCCATCCTCATGGGATATGTAGGAACGCCCACACAATTCATCCCGCCCATATCCCAAATATGACCTTCGGTACCCTGGACTATGGTTTCCCTTAGGATCATGTGGTATAACATGGAATTCTACCATCCTTGTTCACGTTGGGTTTTGCAACAACCGCACAATATGTCTCCCTTGTCTCTTCCCATCTTAGTCTGAGTTCTATGACCATAAAATTAGATCATACCACGAGAACTATGTATGGATTGATTCCCATCCTCATGGGATATATAGGAATGTGCAGACGTTTAGTCTTTGAGTCCATCCCGAGGTACTACAAATCCTTCATTCATCCATGCACATGATGTTAAAATGAAGACCATAGTCCAAGAATCATGAATTTCAGTTGTGTGTGGGTTTTCATCAGAAATGTGTTAGAAGATGGAAGGCCTCTTTGGTCATTATCCATGCCAGGTTTTGCTACCTTTCCACCCTACACACAAGGTCCACTCTATAAACTTAGACTAGGAGTTTAAATTGCAAGGAAACTTTTCATTGGAAAGAGATTATACTCCCTCTATCTGACACGTCTCATTGGCATACTCAAATAAAATGTGTCGTAGAGACCAAAGTGTAAAATTACACATAGAAATTATTTCATTTCATGTCCAAACTTCATAATCCCTTTATTTGGATCCCCATTCTCTCCCATGTCAAAAGGGACCCCCTTTATAGCCTGTTCTCATGCCATATTGGCTCACATACTATCTTATGCCAACTCCCCCAGAAGAATTCAGATGAAATTTTTTGATAGGTCCCATGTTTCGAACATGGTCAGTGGTCAACCCTCATTTTTCTATCCCCATGCCAAGCTAACACGAAATGGATGTTGTGTTTCAAACATGGTCAACAGTTATCCTCCATCATCATGCCACCATCATTGAGATCTAGATCTCAAGCACTATGATTCACATCTTTCAACTTCCTTAGGTTTAAGTGGTATTCTAACACACTCAGTTTTACCCATCCACCAATATATGTGTGTTAAGTAGGCAAGTCAACATTATTGGGATGTCATTCACCTAGAATTCCATTTCCCCTAATGTGTTCCTCACTTTTCTAGTAAAATCCCATCACTACTCCTTAATTCCCACATTGAAAAAAACTCACCTAGGCTTAGTGGTTTTGGTAGGAATTTTACTGGTACAGTCGAACCACACTTTCCTTTCATCTCGCATGACATTAAATTGCACTCTCAGAACTACGTGTGGGTTGATTCCCATTCTAATGGGGTATGTAGGAATGACCAGACATTTTTCCTCAGGCCCATCCCAAATTTCTCCATCTTCAATATCTCAACCTATGATATCCCTAGAGATTACGTTGTGGGGTATAGGCCAATGTTTTCCTCATTAACATCGGGACTATAATGTCCGCACATCATACTCCCCCTTTTGGATCTCTCCTTTCACTTCTCATCCTACCATTTGTTGTCAATCTACACAGGCCCCGCAGAACTACGTATGGCTTGACTTCTAACCTAGTAGGATACGTAGTGACATCTGGATGTCTAGTTCCCAAATCCATCCATGTGCTTGTAAACCCTATAATACGACCGTCTTGGCCTCATCCCCCCCCCCCTTCAGAACTATTCATTGCCTATGTCCTCATCGTATGACATTAAAATACATGTCTATTTTATTCATTTTTATGATGTAAAATTGTGGGTCACTCTAGGTATTTTCCAGATATATCCTTTCAGGAAATGAGTATGACCCCTCATCAGATTGATGCACTCACCTAATGTGTTCTCGTCATGGTGGCGTAATTTCAAGAGTGTTGGAATCCATTCAAACAACCCATCATTCCACCCTCCATGATTTTCATTCCCTTTATACGGATCTTAGTCCACTTTGACACCTAAAGGAACCACCTAACAATACTGATGCTTGTCATATGGCTCACCTACTATCCTAGGACAACATTTCGGAAGACCATGGATGAAATTTTGAGTCGGGGCCTATGTTTCAAACATGGTCAGTGGTTAGACCTCATTTTTTGTCCCCATTTTATGATAAAACAATAGGAATAATATTTTTAAAATGTGGTCAATAGTTATCCTTCATTGTCATTCCATCCCTACAGTGTTCTAAATTTTGGGTATTGTGATTCACACATTCCACTCCCTTCTGTTCGGATGGATTCCAATGCCACTAGCTTTACCCTGATCATGCACTAGAGCATATTGGGATTGGGAAATTTGAATGTTTAGAGAACTTCATTCTCCAGTCAGACCTCCCCCAGAATCTTGAAGCAGTAGGTGGTAATCTAAACTCTAAGTGTTCGAAAATCTTTTGGAACTCTCACATTATGAATAGAAAAATATGTGATCGTATCTTATTTCTCACCCTGGGTATTACCCACGTGATCCTAGGGATTTGATCACTTGTTGTGTAAAAAATGTGGAAAATATGAAACAATAAAAAAAGATAGAAATAATTTCATGCACACGGTTTAAACATCAAAATAATGAAAATTGTGTTCTTGAGTTCAAAAAAATATAGCCTCTACAGATGGGACGTTTTGATGGGATTGTCCAACTCTGCCACTCTCCAGCTTGTGGAATCTCGAATTTTCTATTGCCTCTCAATCTCTCTTTACTCCTCATGGGCCACCAGGAGAAGCTCATCAACCTTGGACTACACCTAGTATTTTTCATCTTGATATTTAGACATTTCTTGGACCATTTGTCATTGTTTCTCCTTGGCCTCTTCCAACTCATCTTGTAGCTAGGATATGAGCCTCGCTTGGGTGTCCATAAGAATAGAGTGCCTGGTCAACCATTCCCCCAAACTCTGGACTTATCTCTCCACATTATATAACCTTTTGATATTAAATTCCTTCCTCTAATGCCAACCGACACTGAGGGCGTGGTCTTTCTCCCACACTTTCTCGGAAAGATAATCTCTAACAAGCATGGGATGGATTCAAGAATCTACTCCTATAGCACATAGTTTGCAAATCCAGGAACAAGTAATCCACATCTGGCTTATCTATTATTCTTGTGGGGTCTCCCCAATGAAGCACTTGATCAGTTTCTAGGATCGGCATCCGATGACCTTGTTATCCTTTTCATCAGAAGGGGTCTTGTCTTGATTTTCTGGGTTGGAGGGTTCATACTCTGGGAATATTTCCAGAATCATAACATCGGGGTATTCCTATAGATTCCTATCAATAATTTAAGGTTCTTCATAGATATAAGCAATAGGATTTGAATATTGGGTCTGATCATTATCATCAGGATCATCTTCAACAAGCTCTGGTTCCACCCCGATAATGGCTCTACCCGTAGCCTTGGTAACTATAGTCTGGACATCCAAGACATCTGATTCCACTCTAATCAATACTCCCCTTGAGAGAGAATCTTTAGGACCCACAGTCATCATCACCAGTATAGTCCACACCATTTGAAGAACTGTTTAGAACAGAGATGCAAATTTCAGTGTTTCGTTCAATAGATAACAGTGAGGGACTCTTTGAGAAAGAAAGATTACAGAGGTCGAAGGCTTGCTTCTATTCTTGGGTCATCATTAATGGAATCCCAGGACGTGCCCCACCATATATGGTTGAAAAATCTAAGGACTACGAAAGATGCATCCTAGTTTTCAGGACCCTAATCGACTCTACAATCACCATCAACCCAGGTGTAGGTACTGATCCCACATCCACAGGTATGTGGGTGGGATTCTCATCCAAAAGTCTCTACTATAGATACAAAATGTTAGTTGAGAAGCCAGGGTGACAAATCATGGTGCAAAATAATGGTTCAGAGGTTACCTCGATAGATCTGGATAAATCTTCCAACTTTAAACTCTCGAAATCACTTTCTTCCAAAGGAAATCACCCATCAACCTTGTCTCCACAGGATCTATCTGACTCCTTGGGTAAAGGGAATATTTCCCTCAGTTCAGTAGCTAATTCTTGAGGTGGAACTATCTGACCCAACAACATTTTCACCCAACTGGTCATTGGGTGCGGAGCGCCCCAAGAATGCACGTAGTCTTACAGCTCGGCAGCATACCATTACCCTTCTTCTTGGGACACCAAAAATTCATCCTTATCCCAACCAATATCTAAAAGGTCCTTTCCATGGTGGTTTATATGAACCTAGATCTGGATAGAACTATGGAATTTTTGGTTGACCTCCGAGTTGTCCCAAACATTCAGAAAGACAGCATCCAGAGGCATGTCTATGTGTCGAAGCCACTTCCTAGGATCTTGAGTGGGAATCCTGCGAAACCCTATTGGAACCCTCCTCCCTTTTGGTCCCTATTCATTTGGGACCATCAGGCTTGATGCTACCACTTTCACCAATTGGTTCAGGCCCAGATAGTGAATCTCATGCCCCTGTCGCCACGCCGCCACCAGCACGTGCTCCTGTCATTCATTGTCCCCGGACTCTGGGTTGAGGAGACACTCCATCATTGACCTTAATTGATTTATTCTTCAACATACCCATAGGTAGTCTGAATCCTAGCTCTTGGAGTATTCTTTCACTATCCTGAATGTGGCACCAACTGGAGGTAGCTCATTTCAATTCGTCTCATCCTCCTGACTGAACATGAGACACATTTGCATCATTACACAAGGGTTCTCATCATGAACCACCCCCAGATAAACCTTCAAGGTCATCCTTTTCATGCACTGAAATTTCCTCACAAATCATTGTGGGGTGTATGACTCACTGATGGGATCACGGTCCACCCGCGCCACCAAAATGCCTCCACTAAAATCCAAAACTTATGACCGATGCTCTTCGGTATCTCAACCATCATCGGTGAACTATCCCATGGGTAGTGGAAATGGGTGGAAGATAAACTCTTCCACAATCCAAAAGATGTTTATCATGCTCTGTGGGATTATATTGGCCAGAAATATTCCCACTGCATTTCGAATTTAGGGCCGGAAGTTTTACCCTAGAGGAGAAATCAAGTTCGGGTACTCATAAACCCTCACATGCACCACCACCCAACCATTCCAGAAATGGAACGGTTTGCACACTCACAACAGATTCTTCCATTCACTTATATGATACAACATCCCATACAACTTTTCCATTACTGGGATACCAAATTTGACCTGCTAGAAAGTCGCTAGTATAGATGTAATGATCAATGTACTTAGTCGTATGCCCATGTTTGTATCTCTCACTAGAAGAATCCAGCCACAGATGAACACCAAGATGAATGAAGCAGACATACCCATTATTTTCTGCTCAGGGGTGACACTAAACCCCCATATCTTCCACTAGATATCCACCAAGAGTCACTAGTATGAGTACTCTTTGTTTTTTTGGGCCCCATTTTGGAAAGTCGAAGGCCACACCTGGAACCTCTTATCTAACGGGCGATTTGGAAGTCTAAAGAAACATAGCTTGAAATAAATGTCCCTTACCGATTGATTATCCTCATCTGGAACTAGGTCTATCAGCAACTTTTCTAGCCTTGGCATCTACTTCGTGTCTCCCCACACATTCACTACTAGGAATAATTCATCATACATATCCCCTGGGAAGGGAATCCCATAGATATTATGGTTTTCCGAGAAAAATATGTTCACTTCCCCATGATGAAGATGGATGGTGTTGGTCTTAGGTGATCACATTCTCAATATCTCATACATCACAATATTTGGAAGGTAGATATGAAATTGAGAATACCATACCACCTTATATAGCCCCACTCTCCTTATCTCCATCCCAAACTCATCACAGTTGCACATACCTACTAGGCCATGGCCTATTCATCTGTGAAGTTCCCACACTAGAGCAAGTCCCACCCATCGGCCCATCCTTTTCTGAATCTCAAAGAGCTACCTTCAGGATCGTATGATATTATAGAGGGGACCCTTTAGCCTGCATCTCCTTCCTGTCAACATCGTGGGTGTGGTTTTATAAGTAGGTGGTGGTGAAATATGTACGATAGGGCCACATATGGCCATTAGCATCCCTAAACCGCTGATAATGGCACGAGGTGGCCCTGAACCACTAGGATGGTTCATCCCTAATAGCTGTTGGGTTTAAGACCTCATCCCTCAGATTGAATCAGTACACATACAGTCTCTTGCACATGGTATAGTTCTTCTATATCTATGTCAGAAGTGCCTTTAGGGATTCATGATCCAAGTGGATACACACGTATTTACTAATCCATATCGTATCCACTATTTCCTCCATTTGGGGAGCTTCTGAAAGGACCTCTTGAAAAACTTCCTGGTTGTCCATTTCTTCTTATCAAGACTTTGGAGATTTTTTCTTTACTGATTTGGGATGCTCGGTCGCAAAGCTCGATCACGAAGTAGGTTCACAGATCCCTCTCACAGATCCTGACTCTCAAAGCATGTAGTCATGGATTGAAAGACCCAATGTGAGATGAAAAGCATCATGGGATCACAGTGCAGCAGATCGCTAAGTATCATTGCACAGAACTAGTTTTTGGAGTCTAGATTCATAAATAAAGATAATGGAGTGGTAAGAGCTTCGCAAGTCGAGAGTGAACAAATGGAAATTCAGAAGAAAACAAGGACAAACTAGTAGTTGTCTCCCACTATTTATAGGTGATGATGGTCAAGATTCGTGGTGTGGAGCACGCTCTGGGGCATGCCCAAACCGTTCTTTTCACCCCTGCTTCACATTATTTCCTCGCGATCTATTGAGATTTTGGTGAAGCACCCTCAGAATCTGACCCTCATTTCTACTTGACTCCCATTCTGAGGGGGTGCATTTGTTGGTGCCAAAACTTGTCCCTTAGGAAAACAAACACCAAAAAATTCCAATGAAGACTGCCTCACTAATCAGCCTCACTGAGAATCCTAAAAAATCCCCTATGGCTCTGCAATTGACTCAAATTAGTGGGAAACGCCTCCTCTATGGACATCATGGATCAGTTGGAATAGAGGTCTGCGACTATGATGCACTTGAGAGAGAGAGAGAGAGAGAAAGATTTGAACCACCACAGAGTAGTTGAAAAAGAACTTTACTACTATGACACACTAGAGAGAGCCCTATGCGAGTGTCGCACAATGGCTGATGGGGAACTCCACAAGTATGAGAAACTTGATGGATCGACCTCCAATTTCAATGTCCAATTCATTCATTACCTGAACTCTGATCTTTTTGCTGCCTCTTTCATATAAATACCAAGATTCCCCAAAACCAAAAGTATGTATAACCTATCCTTTCACCTTCTCATATCTCAAATCTCAAAGCACCCTCTGCTCTACAAAACATTGAGAAAATGAACTATTTATGGTATTTGAGCATTGTGAAATACCATTCCCTTTGCTCATATTCAACCCCTCTTCAAGAAAGTATTCCCTTCATGAAGCCCGCATTCCATCGCAAATGAAGGAAATATCTATGGGAACTCATGTCTTTGAAACGACCTCATGCTTCGTGAAGTACCTTCTATGAACATGTGAACCCCATGCTAAGGTAGGGTCACTATGCTTCGCAAAGTACATTTCTTCGCAATTCCACACTTTTCTAAGAACCCATGCTCTAAGAAGTCATACTTCACAAAATAACTTTCAATTCATGAAGCACTCTTTATTTTCATGTATAATACATGCCTACGACAGACCACTCCACTTCATGAAGCATACCCGTTCGTGGAGTCTCTCAACTTTTTGGAGCACCATAACCTCCCAAAGTCTCTTCCTATGAACCATTTTTCTTGACAAACCCTTCCCCCATATGACCCTCTAGGCTTGTACGAAGTGATTTCAAAGTCCCTTGGGTGATGTTTCATGTTGTGTTTCATTGCCTCAGTCTTATTTACATAGGAACACTAACAACTATTGATTTTTTCACATAGTCACGGTAATGTGATCCCCTTAATAGATCACTCCACAACCTCATCTCTATATGACATTGCTGGTGCCTTCCCCTCACTATGGGTTAGAGCACACCAGTTATGTAAGTCATATGGGCGAGGATTGAATCCTCATCGTTCGAGCTGTAGGATATTAAACTACCAATAATCATCGTCTTTCGCACATGACATTAAATTATGGCCTCAACCCGTGAGATTTACATGCGGTACCCCACCCCAGACATTTTCCATGCCCACTCATCTCTATGGGAGTGAGATCTTCCTCTCATGGAATGAGATCCTCCTTGAATGGAACAACATCTATCTGTGAGGGAGGGAAACCATTCTAGTGTAAACCCCATCCTTTCCTACAATAGGTAGCACCCTTGGTCCTCCTCTCTTCTTCTGTGTGTAAAGACCGAAAGAGATATGGGCATAGGGGACTCGATATCCCATCCCTCTCCCTTTCTACTTTATCAACATTTGGAATCCATCTTGGATTAAGTCTCAAAATACATCTCCCTAGGTCACTAACCATGCCCAATCCCCACTCCACTACTTACGGACGCACCTTTCATGACATGATCGTCAGGTCTTTATTTCCTATTGTTCCTCACACCGAGTATGACTCACATGGTCTTAGAGTAGGAATAAAACAAGACCCCCTCTCTGGTCCACCTTGGTGTGTAATCCCCATCCCCCTCATCCTGAACTATGTGGACTTTGATCCTTGCCCTTTCTGAGTAAGGTAAGTAAGAAGCCTCCGTGAGGATAAATCCTCTTATCCATCAATCCCGACAACTTCACTTCAGTTCACCCTCCTCTTTTATAACGTTAAATTTTATTCCTCTTTCATCTCATATGATTATTAACTATAGGCTTATGAAATACGTGGGTGTTTATCCATGCCTCATAGACATGGTACGTAGGAAGCCTCTCTAAGGTTCAATCCCAAACACTAGTAAACATCAGTATCCCTTTTTTTGGGACCCATATCCTTGGTACATCCCTAAGTGGCATCATACCAGCTCTCAATAAGATAACCATGCATAATCCCCATACTTAATTCACACCCTTCCAACCAATAGAGTCCTTCTTTCAATGTGATACTAACCACACATAAGCCCTAATATGTATTCAGGTTGATGTTCGTTGCGTACACCCAGATTCCATGCCCCATCTTGAAATACGTAGACTTTGTTTCCCTGCCATAGGTATATGTAGGAATCCCCTAGGAGGTTCAATCCCAACACTCATGTCCCATCTTGGTCTCTCCCTTGAGCCTTTGGGTTTCAGGAAGGTCATTCCCCAACCTAGAGGTTCTACTTCCCCTGCGGTCCCATCCTTGCGTCTATTCTCAGAGGCCGCCTCCTCTAGTGTCCCATCACCCCAATGAACTATGTGTACTTTGATTCTTTACCAAAGAGATAAGTAGGAATCCCCTATGAGGTTTAATCCCAACACTACCATCACCTTCATGTGGGTTTCATCTCATCCACCATCCACTTCATTAAGTCATCCACTATTCATCCTGATTCCTTCTCGGACTGCCATGTCCCGGTAGGATCACTCCATTTCCTTGGGAAGCTAACCATGTATAATCCCCACACAATCCATAACCACCCGATCAAGGGTGTCCCTCTTGCAATGGTCCACCATCCATGCATAATCCCCAATATGTCTTCGGGTCATTGTCCTTTGTGTACAACATGATTCTTCACCCCTTTGAACTACATGGGTTTTGATCCCAGTCGTCTACACATGGTACGTACAAAACCTCCCTAAGGTTCAATCATAGCCAATGGAAAACCTTGATGTTACTCTTTATGTGGTGAAATTTCCCTGATTTTCCCTCAGTGGTGTCCAGATCAACCATCATGGTGTGATATCTTCACATTATAGATCAAACTATCCTTGGTCCACTCTTATTGTGTGTTTTGATCCATCAACTCAGTAAACCTTCCAGATGCTCCCACCCAGGGATGTACCCATCTTATCCACTCCTATCAGTGTTCCGATCAGTCTGATACATGTCCTCTAGATGTTAAACTCATGGCATACCCTGTGTTAAACATGGTAAGATGAGGAAAACCTCAGGGACATTCCTATAAAATATAATTCCCTTTACTCAATGTGGGATGCATCGGGATTCCGCGCCATCGAGAATCCCTATCAAAAGAAGAAGAAACCCAAGCATATTAGTGTTTCAGTATCCATACATTCTAGTGAGGTCCAACGTGACTACTCCCCTGATTGAAGCTTGCTGCCCTAACTTGAACCCTTGGAATGTACTGACATAAGTAGTGTAATTAACCAGCATCTATAAAGATATGGAACCAATAAAGAGTTTCACAGACAAGATTTTAATCATTATGGGATACTTTGACTAGGGAATATATTTTGAGGAGGAATACATGGAAGGAGAGACCGACATCACATCATCCCATTTTGATCAAGGAGAAAATATCCCTGAATATGAGACAGATTCCACCCATTTTTGGAAAGCAAGAATGTAGGTAAATAGACAACACGCCGCAGCATGACGACGTGCACCCCAAAAAAAGCATCATAAATGGATACATGAAATGATTAGGGGAAAAACCCTTCTATGAACACATGATCACTTTTAGGGTTGGGAGTATTTGAGTAAAGGACAGAGCAAGTTCTTGAGCTTCTCATAGAGATATTTGATTTTGAGCATTTGTTTCCTTTTTTCTATAGCAGTACTATTTTATGCCTACTTTTATGCCTTGTTTTATAATTTTTATCTCCATGAAACTATATTTATATGTTCTTCTTTGGTTCTTTATGAAAGTTATTTTTTATTATAATAGATTATGTCTTTCCGCTATTTCTCTTTCCATTGTGTTTATTTTTACAATGTGGTACTTTGATGAAGATGGTATAGCCTCCCCATCATACTACCATCATCTTCACTACTATTTGATAGCTTCTAGAATACCAAGAGTCCCCCTTGATGCCTTGTGGCCAACCAGATAGGCTAATTTTTTAGGAACTAGAACAAGGACATAATAGAGTGATAAACGTTTCACTAAATTTCTTGAACTTTTTAAAAGTATACTTCTAGATGTAAATGAGCTACCTAATTCCAATTATGTAGGAAAAAATATTTTTTCTAATGGGATTGAAGTATACAAAGATTCATAATTTCTCTAACAACTTTGAAATGTATAAGAAGTAATATGAATGTTTATCAGAATGTTAGAAATGTGGGACATAAAGATATAAAATGGATGAAAAATCCAATAATTATTCATTATTAAAAATTCACATGAAAATAAATGATAAATAAATATAATATATTCTAATAATTCATCATTTAAAATTTTTATTTTCCAATAAAAATGATCATAAAATGTTAATATGGAATAAAAATGAGTGAATCTCTAATGGAAATCTATGTCACCTTACCTATTATCCATAATAGAAAATATTTTATCCCAAATTTTATGACTTTGGAAATAAAGATAGAAATATTATATTGTGTCTATGCACAAATTTAATAAACCCACATCAAATTATATGTAGAAAACATAGTACATGTTTTGGTATATTTTTCATCACAACTTATCCCTACAAATAAATATGAATAATAAATTGGCGATGATGAGATTTATGATTTATAGACCAAAAGAACCTAGAAATGATATTTATATTTATCTATCCCCATTGATTGATGATTTGAAATTTATTTCGGAGACATGTGTGACAGTATATAATTCATATAAGAAATATAATTTTCTTTTGTATGATATGATAATATTCATTATAAACAAATTTACTACATATGTAAACTTATCTTGATATAGTGTTAAATGATATATAGCTTATCCAATTTGAAGAGAGGAAAATTCATATAATCAATTGAAGAATGGAATAAAAACATTCTACATGGGATATCAGAGATTTTTGTGAATGGATCATCATTTCCAAAGATTAAGAAAGGCATTTAACATTTTACAAGATAATAATTCTTCCCCATAACCATTTTATCCAAGTAATATTTTGACTAGGTGAATAAAATTTATTTAAAAATTAGAAAGAAATAAATTTTTTATCTTTAAAAAACCTAGAAGCAATGTCCCATTTTATTTGAGCTACCTTATTGGAAATTTTTGAATGTAAAACATAACATTGATGTTATCCATGTGAAGAAAAACATTTATGATAGTCTAATTGGAACATTGTTAAACATAAAAGGATAGAAACCATATATATTTAAAAAAATATTAGACATAATAACTATGGGAATACATTTAGAGTTAACTCCCATAATGAAAGGAAAAAATGTATTTTCTTCAAGTTTATCACATATTCAGGAAGGGAGATAAGATAATTTTTTTTAATTCCTTCCTATTATTAAAGTACCTAGTGAGTTTTCCTCAAATGTTGAAAATTTGGTTTCATAAAAGGATTTAAAGTTAACAGGTATTAAATATCATTAATATCATGTATTTATGAAATAGTTTATACTAGTTTCATTTCATAGAATATTGATGATACTTGTTAGAAATTCTATTACTAGGTAGTGTTACTTTTTGAATTTAATTTATAGTAAATTTAGTGATCCATATTTTTCATATATGTTGGAGAATAATTTTTTTTCAAACCATTTCAAATAGAAATATATTTTATAGTATTTTTTATGTAATGGTTAATCTATTGATTCATTTGGTTTTAGTGATAAGAATATATGGGTCTATTTAATTATTTTGGAAGTATAGTTTTGAATGATATACGAAAAATTTGAAGGGATATGTTTAGAATCTATTTCAACCAAATGCATAAATTGTTCAAAAATATTTATTAGAATATGTAATTTAGTTCTGTAATGACTTTATATTTTAATTATAGCATATTGGTATAACTATATCTCAACATTTGATAATTTATAGTGAAAGTGAAGGGATTTATGCCTTAAAGTTGAAGATAATTCCACATGATGAAGTGATTCCTGTGTATTTATACATTTTTGAAAAAAGGTGTTTTTAAACCATGTATATCATCACATATCACCAAATTAAAGTTATAAAATTAGAGATAAAATTAAAATTGGTTGATGAATGCACATAAAAACACATTCTTTTCATGTTTTAAGGAGAAAATAAACATTGATTTATCCTAAAATGCAGCATTGAAATGGTTAGGAGGGGGCCAAGAGTTAATGTGATCATGTGGCCTAGTTTATATATTGATGGTTACACATTTTACATATAAAACTACAAATATAATAGTACCATTAAAAATATTTGATTAATGGTTGTCGCTGAAGCACTATATTTATTTGAGTACTAAAGATAAAAACATAATTTTTGTATCAATGTCATATTTTAAAGTTGTTGGTGATATTTGATACATTTATTAATTTTTTTCGGAACATATAGTTATCTGTAACTAGGTTGATAGTAATAATGGTGTAAAACATGATGAGTATGAATTTACCATTATTAATTTAAAAATATTTAGTCAATGGAGGAATCATTTATTATGGATACACATGTAAAAAAAATATTTTATATTGTTGACCCGTAAAATGATTATTGGTCTGTTGTTTTCCCATATTGAAAAAATCATTTACATGATGATATTATAAGTAATTAATTGATACTTTTCTCAAATAAAAGTATTTAGTAAATTTATCTCAATAATAAAAATTTTATAATTTTATTTATATATTTATATTAGAAGAAAATTATATTGGAGACCTTTATACATGAGGGTAGGATGAATATTATTACCACCTATTTAAGAAATCCAGAACACCTAGGCCGCTTCATAGTCTATAAAGAGGGTATCGGTTTAAATTATTTTTCGTTGTACCCTTAGTCAGGGATCTATTGGGGTAGAATATAAGGGAGAAATAGATTCTTGTAAGGATGATATGAGACACTTAAATTATTCGATAGAGGTTAGAATAAAATCATATGTATCAATTATTGTTATATAAGTGAAGAGATATATGCAACCTGCACAACTTGTGTTCCCTGATATACAACTTCCTCATCCAAACCTGATCATGTACTCTGAGTTTCATGATGGGGTCCCCATGTATGTATTACAGCATAAAAATTTGTAAATCATATAGGAGATTATGTACATCATTATCTTCTGCAGCTGGGTCGGGTAAGAGTGTAATTACATAACATTATTGATCCAGTTACCTTGGTGTTGCTATCTACTAAGGAGGTGTCTATAATTGGATAGAGTATTAGTCATTTTTTACTTTGACCAGAAAATCTTTTTCTTCATATAACATATGAGGTATGTTTTGTTTTTAATTTATTATCAATAAATTTATAATTATTCATAATATTTTCTTACACTAACCTCATATATTAGTATATTAAATTAAAGGAATCACTATGAAGGAAAGGATAATTTCATATTCTAGCACCTTTAGACACTCCATAGAAAGCTAATGCGGTAACAAATTAATCACATTAAATTTCTGTATTAGATAATCATTAATTTTTTTATGAGTGTTAATATATGATGAATATATTATATGTTAAATATTTTTCAAACCATATCATCTATAGTGTAAAGGGTGATCAACTTACTACACCCGTGTTGCAGTTGTTTTCTATGTAAGTAAATTTTAATTATTAATTTATATTATTCAAGTAAAAATTTTCTATATTCACTTAAATAATTACTTTTCCAATCATGTATCTCCAAACTCTTTGCATACAATACAATTTCACTTCTTTTTATGGTTTTAATAATCCAAAATACATTTCAATATATGTGCAATACTTAAATAAGAATCCAAAAATTTAATATGTATATAAAAGGTTAAAAAACATAGAGATTACATGTTATTTTTTCCATTCCTTGATTGTTAATAGAAAATATATAATTATAAACCACTATTCATTATACTATTATTAATACTATTTTTTTAATATTTTAGCAGACATTGGATATTATGCATATTTTTTAACAAGAGAAAGTAAATAATGTTAATTATGTTATTATTGGGTGGTTTTAGAAGAAGATTTAAAAAGTTATTAAAAGAAGTAAATTTTCTTCTATTATTTTATATCTTCAATATTAAAAATTTTATTTCGCATTAGTTTTGATAATTAATATCTAAAATTATAATAGTTTAAGGATTGAATTCAAAAATGGAACAAAAAAGTTGAATATGTGAAAGCTCAAATATATAAGCTTTGTATCAATGAATAATTGTTTTTATTATATATATAGTGTTTTTTTATTTTTGAAATATTTCTTTATAAATGTAGTGTTATCATAATTAAGGTAATTTTTAATGTGGATATTATTTTTTATGATTCATTTTTGAGATAATCACTACTAAAAGAAAACAAATATTTTGAAAAGGTTAGATTTATTGGAAAACTTATAATTTAATATAATATGTTATTTTTAAAATCTATAACAGTTTATTTTTTAGGTTTTGATGCTGAATTTTATATACTTTAAACGAATTAAAACACCATAACAATTTACTTTAAAAATATTTTATATGTTTGAACTTTTTTGATATTTAGGTTCATTTATCTGTATATTTATAAAAGTTTTTGTTATTGTTATCAATTATTTTTACTACTCATGTTCTGTTTTTTCTATTTTTCATTGTTTTTTGGTGATTCACTTTGTTTTTAAAGGTCTAGAATTTGGTAATTTTGTGATATTTTTAAAAATATCCAACTTTTAATGTCTTTTTTATAAAAAATAGACATCTGAATCTCTCATAACAGGATTTTCATGTCCTTTTGGATGAAAAGCTATATGGAAAACCTTCAATATTTTGAAATATATAAGGCATTAAACATCCATTTTACTGAAAAAAATATTGAAATCCTTCATATTTATCTTTCAATGTCATTTTCATAAAAGCTGAAATGAAAATATAAGTATAAATAATTTTAATATTGAGTTTTATTAAGATAAATTTTGAAATAAATTAATATTTTCAACATAGAAGGTTTATTAGAAACAATTTTTATAATCCAACTTTGAAAGTCTAAATTTCTACATCGCAAGTATTAATTTTTCTTTATAACTGACATTGAAAGGGAAAAAACTGATGTTAGCGGTTTTTTACACTAGTACACCAATACTATATATAATCCTCTAAATTTATCCAAGAAACCCCAACCTATAATACCCTATAATTTCGTGATATATTTATTTTTAAATTAATTGTTTTTTGATATATTGTGAGATGTGCAACCCTAAGTCTAAATGAACTATAATATAGTATAATATTATAAACTTGATGTTAAATTAGAGGGTATGAATTGGAATAACTAAATTATGGAAATTATATGGTTTTAAAATGTATGGAATATATTTTTTGTCAATTGATTATAAATGAAAATAAAATTCATTTGAAAGTAAAAGAAATGTTTTTCTAAAGAACTATTTTTATACACAGAATGTGTTTTTATCATAATAAGATAAATTAATAACTATTTTTGAATGATTTCAATTTATATATTATATATTCAATCAAATTTTTTATAATCTATATAATATTTTTTCTAGGCATGGGATAAGAATAAATCCAATTTTATGCTTAAAAACTGCATTTTTCTAAAAATTGTTTCATTGTGTTTTGTGTAGTTATTTGAAATTAATTTCTTGCACCTATAGATATTGAATTTCAAAAAATAAATTACATATTTGGAATCATGAGTTCTAAATTTGGTAAATAGGTTCATTTTATTTTTTCATTATAAATACTAACCACGGTATACCTTATCATCTTGGTAAAAGGTA
This sequence comes from Viscum album, assembly GCA_963277665.1. NCBI lineage: Eukaryota > Viridiplantae > Streptophyta > Magnoliopsida > Santalales > Viscaceae > Viscum > Viscum album. The sequence goes on from OY728165.1 coordinate 1,043,531,471, forward strand.
AATTAAGTTAACAAAGCCTAAAAATTAGTGTTAAGATCACCATTTTTCATATTAATTATTTTTATAGGAATAAAATTAGATCATTATAACCTTATAGTATAAATTTAATTATTTTAGGAACACTTTTCCATGAAAATTAACTATATAATATTTAAATTAAATAAAAATAAGAATTTTCCCTCTATGACTTTTAAATATATCTTATGTGTTTTGATAGGGAAAATATAAAGTTATGAATAAATTTAAATGATTTTTTAAATAATTAAATAATTTTTATTTTGGAAAAATTATTTATAATTGTTATCCATTATATAATTAACTATAAGTTTTACACAACACCGAAACAATATTTCTTCAATTAATAGAAAACAAAAATAATTGATTTTAAAAAAATTAGAAGTAATATAATTTGAATGAGTTATAATGTCAAAAAATTATATATATGAATATAATATATTAGTTTTTTGTTAAAGTATTATATTCAAATTCCATATTTTTCATTATTTTTTAAAGTCAAATTAAGTTAATATTGTCAAAAATGTCATTAATGGTATTCTAGGAAAATAATATTTTATTAAATTATTTAAAAATAATAAAATATTTAAAGAGTAAAAGGGGGAAAATATATGGTTGAAAATTTCATACCTTATCCATTTGTAGTAAAATTCTTTCTTTATAGGTAAAATTTTATCCTTTTATTATTGAAAACGTTTTTACCACAGTTAAGGTTAAAATAGTTCAACTAAGGGGTTAAGCGAAAAGTTGAGTCTTAAAATACCACTTAAAACTATAATTTTTTTATGACATTTTAACTTTATACTTTATTATATTGGAATATATGGAAATTATGGATCATATTTCTTGATAATGAATTAATCATATTTTAATATTTTTAGTAATTCCAACTGTATCCTTTCCCTCTCTTATAAAAGGACACCCATTGCCTCCTTTATTCACACAAATTTTAGAAACATATATCAACCAATACATTAAATTTTATCTTAAAACATCTCTATACATGTTTTATATGTTTTTATATTCCCAAAAATATCAACCTTAGGGTCTTTAAGTGGATATGTAAAGGAGTTCTTTCCCAGAAGAGGTAACCACCTTAACGAATCACTTTCATTTTTTTACTTCTTGGTTTACCTATTATAAATATATAGTATTTATCATAAAAATAACTTTATTATAAAAAATATGTGTATGTTTTATTTGTTTTATGAACCCACCACTATCTACCACCTTTTCCATCAAATGAAAAATGACAGCGTCACTCATGCCTATGTGTGGACTACTATTTCCACAAAGCGATGTGATCTATTTTTAATTTATGATTTACATGGATGATAATAAGGGAATATTTAATAAATATATATTATATATATGATATTAATATTATTATGGAATTATTAATTATTAATTACATTTCTTTTATCCCATATTCCAAAAATTGGAAATAGCTTTCGTGCATACGTACGACCAATCGTCTCTATGAACGATATAATTCATTTGTTGTTATCTATTGTTTTGGATTATTATAAATACAGATATATAAAATATATATTATATTTAAATCATTATTATAATTATGGACATTATGGAACCCCAATCAAAGTATAAAGATAGAAACTACCAAACAAAAACATAAATGAAAAATAAATCAGTTATTAACCAAAAAAGAGAGTTTAATATAGAATTTTTAATAATTGGGTGAAACATGTTTATAAGTAAATATTATATGGTATGATATATATTATTATTTGTATTCAATATATTTATAATAATTTTATATTTATTATAAAATGTTTTCAAACATGTATAAAGGAATTCGGTAATAAGAAAAGGGTTTATCTCACTATCTCATCATTATTTAGGATTACTTATGTTTAAGTATTAACTGGGGGAAATATATTATCTTTATATCATAAAACCAATTAATTTTTTCATAATATGGTTATTTATATAAATTAAAAGTTTTAATTTCATTTTCATTTCTTTAATCACTCAATATACCAAAATACATTTTTTAAGAAAAACTGTGTTTGTCTTTCTACTTGGTCGAGAATATTTTTCTTCCATATCCATATTTTCCTTGAATTTAATAAAAGTATGTTTTTAAAGTTATATAATTATTTATTATATACATTAATACCAATGTTTTAATTTTTAAAAAAAATGGTTTAAAAGTAATATTCTTATCATTTTTTAAATAAAGTACAATTTGAAATTTTTATAAAAGTGTAAAAGGAATGTTTTTTAGCTTATACAACATGAATAAAATTTTAATCCATAATTACTACTCATTTATTTAAATATTACATATAAATTTTACAATTTAATTTTCTTTGAAAATATTTTTCTTGATATTTAGTACTTTTTTTAGATTTTAAAAAAGTGATTTTAAAATGAAAAGGGTATTTTTCTCAGGAAATATTTCAGTGAGATTTTGAAAATATTTCATCTATTTCTATACAATTTATCAAATATTATGACTTTATGACGTTAAAATATTATGATACCATCCAAGATATCGGTTTTAATAGTTTTTGATCAACTTCACTGGGGAAATTATATATTACATAAGCCAGATTTTCTAATACGAACTGAAATTGACTTTTAAGGTATGTTGATTAAGTTGTGTTGTTTATTCATCTAATTAATACACTGGACTTATTAAATGTAGTGTGGGACCCATAATTATATACCACATCCATGAATTTATAATTCCCATGATAAAAAATAAATTTTTTATTTAGTCTTGGCCTAACCTCTATATATATATTTCTTGGCATGGGGTCCTGATGGCATTTTTAGATGTCTTGGAATAAGGCCTTTATGGTAAGTTTTAAATGTAGATCATTAGGTATTCCATAACAATTAAATTAATTTTTGATATAAATTTGTCTATTTTAATATATATATAATATTTTTTGATAAGTTTCAAACTCATGTGATTATTTTATATGTAATTATTTTATTATCATTTATTTCGGCCATTTTATTCATGCCTTATTAGTATATATTGCTTGAATACCCTTACCGAGAATCCAATCTCCACTATTTATTATGTTTCCTTTTCCCATGATGTAAAAAATGTATTATTATTGATATACATGTATATTCTAAAGATAATAATAGTGTTATCATATAAAATAATATGTTGTATTTATGTTTTCAAATGTAATTGGAAAATCAAGTGTGCATCTCGTTTTCTATTATTACTAAACTATTTGGTCCTTTTGGATTTAGTCTCTTATATATAGTAAAACTTTTATAAATTACTCATATACTCTAGGAAATTAGGTTTAGGGTTATTACAATTGATATTATAGGATGTTTAATAAAAACCTTGATAATTGGATTAAAGAAAACAAAAATTGGAGAAAATAACCATGTGACTGAATTTGAGGATAAGTCTAAGTATATGATAACATCCTAAAGTTTTGATAAGGTAATTATTACATGGGTTTCTCATTAATACTTCCATTTATTGAAACTACAAGTTCATGTAGTTTTTTCAGATGAATTTTGGGGTAATAACCCTAAAAAGAGTTGGTTGAGTGCATCTCGACTATCATTTTGGTATATAGTGAGTGTGGGCTTACTCTACACCTGGTTCAATAATTCTGAGGTATTTTATTGGGTTTAATTCAATTTTTTTACAAACCATTATTAAATATTTGAAAATATTTTTATTATTTTAGAATGTTATTAAATAAACCATGTTTATGATTCTGAGATTAGTTTTTAATAAATTTTCTATTTATGTAAATAATTTTAGTACTTTAAAAATTATACATTATATTTCATATTTTAATGATCTAATATTGTGCATGAAATAATTTTTAAATGGTATCTAGAAGAATAAATTTGAACTGTATCAATTAATGCAATCCATGTAGGTATTTCCCTCCTAGAAATGGTAATGAATATTGTGTTTGAGATACAAATATAGCTAAGAAAATTATAACCATATTCGTATAGCTCACTCAGTTTATGACCAATAACCTTACTTATATGGAGAAACCTAATGTTCCACAATGTATTGTAACAATGTTATAATGCTTCATGTATCAGAAACCTCCATCATTCAATTGGAATATAAATATATTTATAACTAAAAAAAGGATAAGTTCTGAAGAGAAAATATTTCTTGATTTAAGAAGTAATAAAATGGAAAAGGTTTTCATAGAAGTTTATCATCTCTTAGAGGATAAAAATAAATTGGGCCTATTTATTTAATACAATAAATACAAGGAGTAAATAATTTACATGGAATAGAATTATTTCAAGTTACTTTCCTTTAAAAAGTATTTTCCTTATGAATAATTAGTGGATATAGAGAGAAAAATCATAAACCTAAGATAAAAGGAAGAAAAAAATGTTTCTAAGCATGAATCTAACTTTACAAGGTAATCATGAAATACTATGGACTATGTGTGTAATCTAAATAGAAATATTAAAGATTTCTTTTATGGGATTATTCTAATACTTTTAAGTGAACTATTCTCCCAAAAATTCTCATAATACTAGCATATATTATCACGTGCTATCAAGACATAAAAAAATTTCTATAACTCTTATAACTTAGAAGGAAAGAAAGAGAATAAGAAGGAAAAGGATAAAAAATGGATAAAGGTATGAAGAGTGTGGAATTTTCCAACATGTAATATTTGTGTAAGGAAACACCTTAGTACATTATGAAAATTAAAATAAGTTTCTTATGTGTGGTAAAAAGGAAATCATGATCATGAATTCAAGGGTAAGGGATAATCCAACAAATTGTAGTTCTTTATCTATATGTAGATGGGTAATTATTCTAAATAATTACCAAAACATTAAGGGAACATTTTACAAAAAATACTAGGGGTGAAGACCAAAATCATTCAATTACTACAACTGAAGTGAAAGTTCCTAGTGACGTAGTGAATGGTACACTTATCATCCACTGAAGGATTGGAAATGTTTTATTTTATTTTATATTCTACCCACTATTTTATATTTAAATATATTTTTTATGGTATCACATCACCACCTAAAATATTATATATTGTGTTAGCAATGAAAATTGTTAATGACGACATCATATAAAGTCTATGACTCTTCTCTGATATAATTTTGTGGGAATATTATTCATAAAAATCTTGTTATTCTTATTCTAGTTTAATTTGATATAATTTTGGGTATGGGTTATATCTCTCTGTATAGAACCCATATCAAGTTTTGAGTAAGGGTAGTTATATTTCATATTCTTAATCAACTTTAAATTTTTTATCAGTGTAAGTATGAACCTAAAATCCCAATGGAAATTACTTCAATCATATGGGTTTTTTGACTTATTAATGTGTGGAATTTATCTCATGTTTTAGGTTATAAAATTAACATTTAAAATATTCATATTATATAGGAATATGAAGATATATTTTCTAATGACTTGAATAGTATTTCCCCAAATCTTGAAGTTGATTTTCAGTAGAACTCAAACCTGGTGCTACGATTATTTCAATCATTCCTTATAGAATTTCTCCAATTGAGTTGCATGAATTAAATAATAAACTCTAAGAGAACATAAATAAGTTATTCATTCTGTATAGTACTTTTACATGGGGTGAAACTATTCTTTTTATTAATAAAAAATATGGGTCATTATGTATTTTCATTGATTATATGTAACTTTAAAATATCTCTATTATGAACAAGTATCCTCAACCCTGTATTGATGATATGTTTTATCAATTATGAGTAGATCTTTATTTTCCCAAGATTGATCCTCAATCTGGATATTATTAGTTAAGGATCATGAAGGAGGATATATCCAAGAAAACCTTTTGTATGAGGTATATTCATTATGAATTTATAGTGATTACTTTTAGAATAACCAATGAACATGATATTATCATGAATTAAATTAATAATGTCTTTATAAATTACATTGATCACCTTAAGGTAGTATTTATGGACTATATTGTTATATATTCATAGATCAAGTAAGATATTTAAGAACATATGAAAATTGTTTTGAAGTCACTGAGGAAGGATAATTTGTTTGATAAATATAATAAGTTTTAATTTGAAATTTAGAAAGTTTCATTATTGGGTCATATAATCTCAGTTGCGGGTATAATGGTGGAACCTTCAATGATGGAAGTTATTAAGAAATGTCCTAGACCAACCATGGTAACCAAAATCCATAATTTTTTTGGGCTATTTGTATAGTACTAGTTCTTTGTGAGATACTAATCATGAATATCTAATACACTAACCATGTTGACTTGGAAGGGGTTTGAGTACTCAAGGAAATATTAATTTGAAGAGTGTTTTAAAGAACTATAGGGAAGGTTGGTTAGCACACTTTTGATTATACTACAATGTAGTAGAGAAGGGTGTTAAATCTATAGTGATTCCTCAAATAAGTTATTGGGATGCATCTTCCGGAATAATGATATAGTGATAACATATTCTTCTCACTAATTAAATTTTTATGAGAAAAATTAGTCAGCTCATGATTTAGAGTTAACAGTGGTAATTTTCAAATTGTAGATATAAAGGCATTATCTATATGGTGAAACGTGTGATATATATACTAATAATAAAATAATATAGTATATATTAACAAAAAAAGAGTTGAATATCTCCCCTGGAATATGGTTCTATTTGATTAAAGATTATGATTACTCAATACATTACCACCCTAGGAATGAAAACAAGGTGGATGATGCTATGAGTAAGAAATACCATACTATTTCTCCATGATGAGGATTGAAAGAGATCAAATATTTATGTATTTTCAAAAATATGGGTCTTGAAATCATTTAAAAATTTAAAGGATATTATATTTATCAAATAAATGGTTAACCATACATACATGAGTGGATTGAGAAGGTGTCGAAGGAAGATGTTGAATTATAAAAGGAGGTGAGTAATGATCTTGGGATCAACAATGATTGTGATTGAATTATAAGGTTTAGGCACTGGGTATTTGTCAAATATATATTATACATTTAGCTTAATTACATAGTTCATAATTTTCTACTCAGGATCATATTACGAAGATGTATAGAGATTAGAAAAAGGATTTCTGGTGGGATAATATTGAAGTGGATAATGTAGATTATGTATCCCAATGATTGGTATGTTAGCATATTAAGGTTGGGAGATATAAGTATAAGGGTATGTTACAACCATTATCCATACCACAATGTAAATGGGAAAACATCACTATGTATTTAATCATAATACTCATCAAAATATCTAAAGGGAACAATGATATATGGGTTGTAGTTGACTGTCTTATGAAATAAAAAAATTTATTACTCTAAGAGAATATTTATATCTTTATAATCTTTCTATAATATACATTAAATAAGTGGTATGCTTTCATGGAGTACCACATTATACTGTATTGGATTGGATCTGAATTTTTCATCAATGTTCTAAAAATGTCTTTAGTGATCTCTAGATACATAGTTGAGTTTCAATACTACATATCATCCTATGATAGATGGTTATTCTAAGAGGACCATTCAAAATCTATAAGTCATGTTGAAAGCTTTCTCTATGGGTTTCAAAGGTGGTTGGGATCAACACCATCGTTTAGTGGAATTTTCTTACAATAATAGATTTCAATCAAGTATTTAAATGGCTCATTATAATGACCTCAAGGTAAATAAGTTTATCTCTCTCATATGATAGAATAAATTTGGATAAATAAATCTACGAGGACTCAATCAAGATAAGAAAATGACATATAAGGTTAGAACCATTCAACAATACATAAGGGTAGCTTAGATTTAACAAAAATGTAGTGATGAAAATCATTGAATAGATCGTGAATTTAAAGGTAGTGAAAAGGCATTCCAATTAATATCTCAATGGAAGAAGGTAATGATATTCAAAAGTATGGTAAATCATACCCCTAGGTATATTGGTCCCTTCTATGTTATGGATCGATTAGGGATGGTACCTTATCACTTAGCACTTCCACCGAGCCTCTATAAAGTTCACAATGTGTTCCATGTATATCCCATGAGGAAGTATATACCTGATTTATCACATATACTCAACTAAAAGGTAATACCATTGGATAATTGTCTTTCTTATGAAGAACAACTAGTAGAAATCATGGATTATAGAGATAAATTGCAAAAAAAATAGGACTACTAACCTGGATAGCATTCTTTAGAGGAATCATAAATTTAAAAGATCTATGTTGAAACCCAAGGATGTGATTAGGAAAATATATCCTAATTTATTTACATTATATTAATGTAATTTTAGTGAAAAAATCATTTTAAGGTGAATATAATTTTAAACACAAAGATTTAATGAAATAATTCATTTTAAATAAATTTAATTTCATTGATAACTTGCAATACATGAAACCCTGAGTCCAAATGAACTATAATGTAGTATACTAGTAAAACCTAGCCATTAAATTAGTGGATATGAATAAGAATAAATAAATTATGAAAATTATAAGTTTTATACATGTATAAAATAAATTTATTGGTTATTAATTGAATATAAATGAAATTAAAAAACATTTAAAAGTAAATGGGAAGTTTTTTTGAAAAACTATTATCATGAACATAATTTATTTTTATCTAAATACAAAAATTAATCACTATTGGTGAATGATATTTTTCTATATATTATATATTCAATAAAAAAATTATCATCCATCTATTATGTTATCTTGGAATGTGATAAGAATACATCTTGTTTTATGCTTAAAAACAGTACTTTTCTAAAAATAGGTTTCATATAATTTTTCCCACTTATTTTAAAATTAATGTATTCCACTTATAAATAATTATATTTGAAAAATGGATTCCATATTTGGAATTAGTCGGTTCTATTTTTTTTAAATCAGGTTAACCTAGATTAAAAATAAGTGTTAGGGTAACCATTTTTCATAGTAACTCTTATTAGAAGAAGTTAATTCTATCATTATCACCTTAGTCTTTAAATATAATTGTTTAATTGACACTTTTCTATGAAAATGACCTATATAATATTTAAAGTAAAGAAAAATACAAAATTTAACTCTGTTAATTTAAAATATATCTTATGTGTTCACATAGAGACAAAAGTAAGTTGTGAATGAATCAAAATAATTTTTTGAGTATAATGAAATTATTTTCATGATGGTGACTTATTTATAATTTTTAGATATTATATAATTAACATAAATTCTTATATAACACCCACATATTTTTTTTATTAATATAAAAATAAAATAAATGATTTTTAAAATATTAAAAGTAACATAATTTGAGTGAGTTATAGTCTTACATGAAGTTTATATATGAATATCATATTATTGATTTATTATAGTATTTTATTTTAATTTGACATTTTTATTGATGTTTTTAAAGTCAATTTAAATGAATAGAATCAAAAATGAAATTAATTATTTTTTATGGAAGTAATATTTTATTAAATTATTAAAAAAAATAAAAATATTGAAATAGTACAAGGATGATATATGGTTTAAAATTGAATCCATTATCCATCTGTAGTCCAATTTTTATATTATAAGTAAAAATATAACACTTTACGATTAAAAAATATTGTACAATTGTTAAGGATAAAATAAATTTTCTAAGGGGTCAAACCAAAAAATATGTTTCAAAATACCACTCGAAAGTATCAAAGATTTATTGGCTGATGATATTTCAACCATATTCTACTTTATATTATAATATCCAGACATTTTCATTCCTTTTTCATTATAATTACTTAGTTATATTTTAATTTTTTTTAAATTCTAAGTGTTTCCTTTTCATCCCATATAAAAGGAAACTCATTCCATATCTTATTTATAGTACTTTTTGAAACATAGATTAAATAATACCTAACCACTTATCTTAAAAATATTCCTTCCATGTTATAGATGTTTTTTATTCTTAAAGATCAACCCTAAGGTCATTAATAATATATTTAAAGGAGTTCTTTCAGGGAAGTGGTAATCTCCTTAACCAATCACATTTTTTTTACTTATCCTTTTGAATACTAAAAATATATGGTATTCTCATAAAAATAGTTTCAATATCTTTAATATGATGAAATTTTATTATTATTATAAAATTAACATTATCCATCCTATTTTACATCAAATGAAAAATGATAATGACACTTAAGCGTACGTTTGGCCTACCACCTCCACAAAGTGATTCAATTCGTTTTTTATTTACTATTCTCATAGATGAGAATAAGGGTAGATTATTTGAAAAAAAATTATAACAGACAAAAAAATATTGTTTTTCTAATTATTTTCAATCCACACTAGGTTTATCAAAGGATTTTGCAAGACAATTGATCTTACAATGTAGGTGGCCTCAGTGTCGAATGTGGCGTCATTTCCCAGTGTCTGCTAAATTTTTGGATATCAAATTATAGAGTAAGGGATAAGCTTTTAAAAAGATTGTTTTCTAAGATTTAAATTTTACAAATATGGAAAAAATGAATTTCCTAAATATAGTTTTTTTTAATATATGGTACTTCATGAAGTAATCTAGAATATTTTGTTATGATTGTTTGAATGATCACAAAAGAGGTATCATAAAGATTGGTTGAGGTGTGATAGAAATATACTAAGATATACAATTACAAGAATCTTAGTAAATGGGAAACTTTCACCAAGTCTTCATGAATAAAAGGATCTTCTCACACATGAATGAAGAGGTTCACAAAAATTTTGTGGTGATATCAAAAGTTTCATGAAGGAGGCGGTCTATAAATATGCATATGTCCATCATTTGAATCCATAGAGAGAAATTGGAAAAAGGGTGAATCACTATGATTTTTAATTGGTCCTATGAGAAGTTATTTCTTCAAAAATAAGGAACTATTCAAAAATATAAGAATCATGAAAATAATGGTTAATAACTAATTGAACATATGATATTTCGGAAAAGTAAATTTTGAAAATACAAAGAGCTTCACTATATTTTTTAGTTCTGTGAAGGCTCTGAGTTTCAAGAAGTTTAGAAGATTCCTTAATGTTTGTAGGTTCATGAAAGTGGAATCATATTTGAAGGAGAAAGGGGGTTTCATGAAGTTAAGGAGATTCATGAATAATAGTTTTGAACATCTGGTTTTAGTGGACAGTGAATTCATGTGCATAAATTTTGGAATATCATGAAATAAGAAACTGTTTATAAAAAGGGAAAAAACTTATGTGACCAATATATTGATTTAAACTTCAAGTGGATAAACTGAGTAATAATTCACCCTAGGCAGTGAGAAAGGGGGATTCGACATAAGTGATATGAGGGAGGCAGTGTGTTATCCCTAAAATTATTGTAAACAAAATGTTCCTAGAATGAAGTGACTATTTATGAACAATTATAATCCACAATACCAAGTGATAGATAGTGGATTCAAGTAAGATCAATACACTGTCAATGTATTCCCTATGGAACAACCCTTTGTGGTGAACCATGAAAACCCAATGTGTCGTGTTTTTATTTATATATCTGGATGTTTGATAATTAAGAAATTACATCGGATAAACTTAATAGGTTTCTAACAATATGGGGATGAGATCTATATATTTTGATGAAAAATGTGTCAACTTAATTCACCCCCTCCCCTCTTAGGCTATTTTAGGGTCCTATGAGTGGAATATGATATTACAGTTTAATGGGGGTTAAATTTGTTCGATATTGTTGTTTTCATGGAGAATTTGGTAAATTTTTGATGATTTAACCTTTTTGGTTGAAGAAAATTTTTGATTTGGAAGAATATGATGTTATCTCATCTGTGATCTCTTGGGATGGATTTTATCTACCCTAAAAACAAGTGACTCATGTTAGTGACTTGAAATATATTTCTACGAATGAAACTGACATGGAAATTCATGGTGTAGATTCCAAATCACAAAATACTACTATTGTATCACTATATGATCAAATATATTTAAAGGTGATGAGTTTCACTACAAAAAAGTCCAGGTGGGAGATACTATAATATATATATATATATATGAAAGTGATAAAAAAGCGAAGGAGGTAAGAATTTAAGTTTTTCATAATCATTAATAAGATTCATAAACTCATCCAATTGAAAATGCATACAATTTATTTAACTACATTAATGAAGTTGTTGGATCTATTTGACGACTTAAAGAAGAAATTAAGGATATTGATATTTTGAAGAAAATCCTATGAAGGCTCCCACCATTGTGAAATCAAAAAGTGTTAGCCCTTGAGTAAAGAGATCTGTCTATGATTTCTATTGATGATATACTAAGATGTCTGGTTGATTACAAAATAAGAGTCAAACCAGAAGATACAAAAATTCAAGTTAGTAAGGAAATGGAATTCAATACCATGGAAAAATATTACATTTCCAATGTTATTGGTGATGGAGACAATGTCGATGACAAACTTCTTTATCTTTTTTCTAAAAAAAATCAAGAGAAGAAAAGGGAAATTTGAAGGAAAGCTTACCTTGACTTTTTTAGTGTGGTAAAGTAGGGAAATTTGATTCTCAGTGCTCAAGGAGATTCAACGATGAAGAATATAAATTAGAAGTTACGTAGAGGCCTCATAAGAGGATCGTGTAAAAGGTAGGCTTAAAATCATAAAAGAAATTATAGAGGGAGATAGTTTCATCTGCAATGAGAAAAAAGATAATAATGACTTTTTTAAGGATGTAGAACCATATTTTAAATATGATATTGAAGAGTCCATGATGGATACAGCTTCAAAGTTTGCACCTATTAAATATGAATACAACTACTCAAATGATTTTTTATATCTCAAGATTTAATTTTAGGGTCCTCTTAATGTGCTTGAAATTCAGTGAAATTAAAAAAAAAATGGGATATTTGTTGAAATATTTATCAAAGTATGTGTATCATCTTGAATAAAAGAATGATCAAATGCATGGAGATATAAAATAACATTTGGAAACACTTGAAATATCAGACAAGGTTTTGGAATTTAAACATAATATTAAAGAGAAAGAAAAATTCACCAATGACCTTAAATCAAGACTAATGGAATACGAAAAGATAGTAGAGTTCCATGAAGAATAATTTATTTATTCAAGGAGTAAACAAGAAACTGGATTGAAATTAGGTGAATTGAAGAATAAATTTCCCTTTAGAATATTTTTAGATGAAAAGATTTTTAAAAGAGTAAAATTTTATTTAGAAGGAGTAGATAAATCCTTGAATGATAAAAGATATATGTTTATGGGAAAAATTGGAATTGGGTATGATATAGAAACATCAAAGGCTGTAAATGGGATGAGCCAGAGAAATGGGATGAAAAAGTTGGACATACGACAAAGACACCTGATGTCTTAACAGAAATAGTTTAGAACCAAAAACATAAGAGAAATGAGAATCTCTGTTATACAGAGTACATCTCTAGTAAAATACTTATACAAAAGAAGGGAAAATTTGGAGGAATGGGAATTCTAAGATATCTACTCTTATCAAATGTTAATTATGTTGATTCATTGGCCATACCTTGTCTTACCATAAATAAGAAAGGATCTATCAGGATGGGGGTCACTTGATAGTCAACAAAGGATAATGATACCATATCCTTCATCATATAGAAGAAATAATTTCTATGTATATTGTTTTCACTATCCAAACTTTGGACATAAATCTATTCATTATAGGTAGAGGAAAGGTTTAAATAATTACTATAGAACTCCAAGACAATTCAATATCAGTCAACCAAGAAGAAATACCATTTAAATTAGTTATTATCCTATAGAATAATAATTTGATTATGATTCAACCATTCATATTGAAAATATATTAGGGGGTACATATTTTGTACCTCTAATCCATAAACAATCTCATGGAAGGAAAAGACGATGACTTATAATTCCAATATGGAAGAAATCACTATGAATGCTTAAAAGAACAGTGGAACCTTTATTCCTGATAGTGGATTCTGATCTCACATGATAGGGAATGTTTTTTTAGAAAAACGTTATGAAAATGGTTGATGGAATAATGAGATTTGGAAACCAATATTCCTTAAATATCAATGATGGTGGAAATAAATAATTTTAAAATGATGAGCTAATGAAGATAGAGGATCTTTATGTAGATAACGTGAGTCATAATATCCTATGTGTGAGTCAACTCTGTGACTCAGGACTGGTAGTGACATTTTATCAGAAGGGGTGCACCATCAAAGGGATGAAATTTAATTCTCTCATGAAAGGATGTTGGACAAATGGTAATTTCTACTTGGTTAAATGTAATGAAAACATTTATTTCTTAAGAATTTAAGTGGAAAAGACATGTGTAATCGGATGTTGGGTCACATTAATCAATAGAGCATGGAGAACATATCCATGATAAAGGATGATTCTAAAATTTCTTATCTAAATGATGATAAAAAAAAGACATGTGATACATGTATGATAGGAAATATTGTCCAAAATTATTATTGGATAAAGAAAAAAAGGGCATAAAATTTATATTATCTTATCTACACAGATATGAATAGTCCAATAAATTTAGATATAACATATTGATAAAGGTACTTTATTATTTCTATTGATGATTATTGAATAATTTTCTATGTGATGGTTATATAGTGTAAATGAAAAGTGCTTGATTACATGAAGAGATATATCTAAAAAGTTAAGAGTGAAATTGGCTACATAATCAAGATATTATGATATGAGAATTGAACAAAGTACAATTCCATTGAATTTGAAAATTACCTAAAAAAAGGGACCAAGAATGAAGTTTCTTCAGTTAGAAAATCTCAACAACATGGGGTCATTGAAGGTAGAAATTGAAAGGTGAATAATATGAGGAAAACTATGGTGATTGAGAGTTGTTTTTTTGTCATTGTTGTAAATTGGATGTTCAAGTTTTAGTGTATAATAAAAATCAAATAGGGATATTCATAGGAGAGGAAATGACACCATATGAGATTTGTCATGGAAGGAACCGCTCACTAATGTATTTTCAAGTTTTTGTAATTAAATATTTCATTCAAAGTAAAGAATATAATTATGACAATCCATATCTTTATTACACATTTATTAATGAATTATTACATAAGATTATAAATAATACAAACTAGAATATCTATAATTCTAGTTTCTTTGGGTAATTAGGTATGTTATATAAGAAATTAAAATAGAGGTCACATATCCATTATTAAAAAACTCCTTAAAATGATTGTAATATTCCATCATACTTAAAAGACACTGGATAACCTGGGTATATACATAAGAAATGGGTGAGATATAAATAGTAATTAAGGGAATAAAAATTACATAACATGAATAATGAATTAAATGTTATAAAATTTCCATATCAATGGAATATAAAAGGGGTTATAATCATAAACATGAACAATGAGGAATGATATAGCATGATAACATAAAGTAAAATTTGGAATGTGGAAACAAATTTAAACATGAAATCATAAACATAAGTCAAGGTTAACCACCAAGAAATAAAAACATAATATTCTTAGGATAACCTTCCATGCAACATAAATATAATCTCATGAGACTAAAACATTACCCAACACATTGGATTTCAATTTGAGCACACCTATCATAATTATATCATGTACATTCATAAATGTGTCACATAGATCACACAAAAAAGAACATATTTCATAAAATTTAATCCCATAATAATGGATTGTGGATTAAATACATGTAATTCCACCCAAAAAAGTATAAGTGTATAAATTTAAACACCATTGATACGAAATGGGTATGTGTATTCACTACACAATTTTTTGGCATGGAAAATCATAGTAAAACTTCTACAACATAATGGGGCACATAAATGTTCATGGGACGGATTAATGAGAGTGAAAGGGGTCTCTAATAATTTATGAATCATATGGTTAGTAAGTTTAATATGGAAGAACATATTCCAATATTAGGAATTAGAGATATAAAGAATAAGATAATAAAGATGATTGAATAAAGAGGAGAAGGAGAGAATCGCTTACCATGAAAGGGACATTCCAAAAGCTTGCGAGGAGCTTCTTGAAAATTTGGGGGAACCTTGGGAGGAATCTATAGAGGGGTGTGAAGGGTAATTACGTTATTCAATGTTTATAGTAATGAGTAATGGGAGATTTTGTGGGTTTATATAGGAAAAGATAGGGGAGTTCTTCATTATTTTCCAAATTATGGTTTTGGACTCTATATAATAAGGTATTAAAAAAACAATATGGTTTCTTCCAAATAGGATTGATTTCATTATTTTTTTAAAGAAAATGGCCTAAATCATTAAAAAATTACCCTTAGCAATGTGGAAGTGAGTCATGTTATTAAAGAAATTATTTTATAACCATAAAATATAACCTTGGTTTTGGAGGATTCATAAAGGATATATAAAATTTATCAATTTTCCAAAAAAATAACATTATTTTTAAATGAAAAAGATATTTGGTTATGTATAACTTTTATATCAATTATTACATCATATTTGGCTCATTAGGATGTAATAATACACACCATATATTTATATCGTATTTAATTTTTAAATGAAAATTTTTTTGTCTCAAAAAATTATGAATAATTCAACATTGGAAAATTTCAATGTGATGATTTAAAAAATAATATTAATTTTATAAAAATAATTTTATAAATATATGAATTTTCTTTTTTAAAAAATAATTGATATTTATTGAGGAATGTAGATTTTTTTGATTATTACAGTTTTTGAACCATTATAAAAATTACATCTGACTTCATAAAAATTATAAGATAATTTATATTTGATAAAAAAATATTTAATATTGATATTTTATTAAAATATTATTTATTTGAAATATCCATTAATTCATCAAAATAATTGTCTTAACTGAAATTGAATATTATCCAAAAATAAAATTTTTGTTTCGTTGTATCAAAATGAAAATAATTTTTAAACTAACAATAAGAAGAAAATATAATCATTATTTTATAAAATATACATGGTCTTATTATTAGGGTCTTGATCAGTATCCCTTTATTAAACTATAAAACAATCTAAGGTTAAGGTTTTTGATATTGAGATTTTAATGGGGTGGTTCAACGTACATGGTTTGGGTTGTGATCCTGATAAGCTTGAAATTATCCCATAAATGGTTTTGATTGTGAATTAGTTGTTAGATCATAGATTAGGATTAGTCAAGGGAAAAGATCAGTGATTTCATATCCCTTGTAAGCTCTGATAAATGGGATCATAGGGTACAATCCTATTGGCTGAGGCCATCACTTCCTTTATATATGTCAATTATATTTTTCAATACCCTATTTTTATATTAATCATATGATCCATATTCAATAACTATTTTATAAATGGTTATGATTATCAATGTTCTTTTAAATCTGATAGGATATAATAAAACCAAAGAAGTTAATATATTTTTTATAACCAAAATACATAATAATAAATATAATTAAACCATTAGAGGAATTTTAATTACAAAATTTAAGGTCATTACAATATTTCCCCCTTTAGAAATATCACTATTCAAATTTTAAATTCACACAATAAAATAGATGAGGGTATTTATATTTCATCACTTCCTTTGATCCCAATAATGTTTCTTCAAACCTGTGGTTTCTCTATAGCACTTTAATATAGTGCATTGTCTTATTTCATAGAACTTTTTCTCTACAATCTAATATCTTCACCACCTAATCTTTATATAAAAGATCATTCTCCAATAGTACCACCTCTAGATTCAGCACATGTGAGGGGTATGGTATGTGATTAGTCAAGAGAGGTGCATCGAACACAATATGTACTTGTGATAGGTTATGTGGGAGTGTTATTCGATAGGCCACCACTCTGATGTTGCCAAGGATTTTAAAGGTGCTGATGTATCTTGGACAAAGCATTCCCTTATTTTAAAATATCATCACTTTCTTTCATGGAGATGTAAGGAGGAATAAATTATATCCAATAAAAAAAATCTAGGTATCATAAAAAATTTCATCATACCAATTTTGTCGACTATGAGCAGCCCAAATGTACTTCTAAATGATCTTGATATTTTCCACCATTTTATGTCCTAGAAGTATTCATTCCCCAAATTCATCCCATAATATAGGTACTTTAAACCTCTTCCCATAAATGGATTCATATGGGGATATTGGGATGCTTGAGTAGAAAATATTATTGTATGATAACTTGACCAGAGGAAGATGATGATCCCATCCTCCTTTGAAGTCATTTGATCATACTTTTTACATGTCCTCGAGTGTTTGGAAAGTCTTCTTAGATTGGAAAACTGTTTGAGGGTGATATATTGGTTCTGAGCATAATGGATTCATGAATAGGATGGAAATATACAAAAATGTCTTTTAATAATCATTTCCTAAACCAAATAATATGGATATTTTAAAGCAAAACCTATTTTCACCTATTAACCGTTCATGGTTCTGGTGTTCTGTTAATGTTTGTAGCATCACTCGGGTTGAATCCTCAATGATGATAACTTTTAATAGTCAGTTGTTTTTAGTTGATTATATTTTGATTGGTGGGAGGGGATTGTTTGAAGAGATTATGAAATAATTTATGGATGATTTTTTTAAAAAAATTTGATAAATATTATAGTGATATCATCATTAGTTAGTTAATCTTGTGATATCCTTGATCTTTGTTTTATATTACATTAAATTAACACCCACGTCACAAGTTGACATTGATTGAAATTACTAAGTGTTAAGGCTTTAATACAAGCCTTAACATAACATACAGTTCTAATCTAAATCAATTCATGTTGATTATAGTGTATTTATGCTTCCAATAATCCATGGAAACTACTCATTAAACAAAACATGTCATTAATCCATGACATGTTAAGTCCAACATATACAATATTAAATTAAATAATACTAATTGAGAAAATACTCTCAATCACTTAACATACCTAAATTTTATCTCATTTGGATGGTAGATTTACTCAGCCTTTAAGTTGATTACAAATATGGTTTATTATGTTTATGATTATGAGTTAATAAGAAAAGAAAAATAATGGGATAAGAAAAGAGTTGTGTGATGAACACACACACACAAAAAATGATGAGAATTAAAAACAATAGAATTTAGATTGAATGAAGAAGAAAAAGAAGAAAATGGGTTTCAACTTGATTTAAAATAATTTAAAAGTGTTAATGTTTAAGAACAGAGGGTGGATGATTAAAATAGAATATGAAGAAGAAACCCGCACTAAAATAGAATTAAAAAAAACAATACTTACGAGACTACAAATGAAGAAAAGAAAAAAAGTAAATGAAATAAAAGTGAAAAAGAAGGGTCTCTCACGTGAAAATGTTTTTTTTGGAATGTCCTCCTAGGCCTTTTTTGGAGCCTTGGTTATGCCAATTGATCCTCCTATATTCTAATTTTTCAACCTCTTGTAAAGAGAGGAGGAGGATGTATTTATAGACCAATGTTGTGGGATTTTTGAATTCCAAAAATGCCCCTCCACTTGCATCGCTACTTTGATAAATTAGACAGCCGAATCTCAAGAAATTATCTTCTTACAAGTTTTATATATTAATCTATTTTGTCTACTCAAAAAATTTGGCGGCCATTGGATTTAAGGAGCCAAAGGGATGATGGTTTTATTAAACAATGTTAATCTGTCCATTTCAATACAAACTATTTAAATTCCAAAATGTGAATGGATTTTTGAATAGGAATATACCCTCAAATATGAACACTTTCTTCGACACAGTTAGCCGCCTATATCTCCTCTTTCACACTACAAAATATCAGCTCGAATGGAATTATTTATTAGTATAAAAATCAATAATAGTGTGATAATTCCATTTCCCAGAAAAAATGGTGGGCTGGGTTTAAATTTATTAGTTGGTCCCATTTTATTTGCATTTGTGCCTTAAAATTTTTATCAAAGATTACTTGAATTCTACCCCGACCTTTGGAGGAGAATTAAAGGATTTCGACATCTGGAGTGATCCCAGTAATTGTATCTTCATGGATTGTCCAGTTTCATCACATATTATTTGGGCCTTTTGTGTGGACTATATGACCCTCCAAATGGAAGAATTGGTCCAAGATCCATTCTAGTGAAATTTTTTATATTAAATGAAGAATCATTAAAAATAAAAACCATTCCATTTGTATATGTAGGGTGAGATTTATAATTACAATAATAATCTTACTTGAATCTGGATGAATTCAAATAGTACTCAAAAATTATATTTAATATTTAAGCAATCATATTTCACACAAATTATGCACAATTCATATAAAATAAGTAAATGTAGTATATAAAAAGATATAAAAATATTAATAACATAAAATCCCCCACACTTAGTCTTGTGTATGTCCTCATGTACAAAAAATATATAACCATGAAAAAATCAATTTCACTCACCAACAAATATTAAAATTTTTATTTACCCAATTAGGGAGGTTTAGAACATTTCTATCAACCTTATTAAATTCCACAACAAATTGTTATAGAAACAATGTTCCAAAAAACAATTCATTTTTTCAGGATCAAATTTTGAAATGGGAAATGTGGAAACTCAAAACTCACACATCTCAAGATGATGAAATTCATTAATGGAGATTCACTCTTTCACTAACCAAATGTGAAAATCATAGAGTTTGAAAGATCTCTCATATTCTATTCCCTATCCTAAAGTGCTCAAAAATAAAGATTTATTTCTATGGGATTTTCTGTGGCTATGGGACGATAGGAAGATGGTATCCAAAAGATAGGAAAAGGGGGAAAAACACCAATATGGAAAAATAAATGCACATTTTTTTTTGAAATGAGACATGAAAGGGAATGGAAACACATATTTAAGATGGAATAAAAATTTGAAATAAGACACAAAGGAGGAAGAAAATTTAAAGTGTATGAGAAGATGAAATATTTACAAACCAAGAAACTTCTCCCAATTTCATAAGTGTTCATTTTTTTCTTTTCTTTTTTGTATTTTTCCAAAAGATGAACTTGTAACAGATCTCAGAATCATCTCCCAACCCAGGTTTTATCTCCTCATGATACTAATTTTAATAGTTATAACAAGATCAAAGGATGAGGAAGAGTGATTTTTGACCCATCCAAGACATAACCCATTCTAATTTTCAATTTTTTGGTTATATATATATATATATATTGAACACTTTTCAATGTCATTTGTACAAGATAAACATATGTAAATTCTCAAAACCCACTAAATGACAACCTCTCACCCACACAAAAATGGAGGATTGCCCTCAAGCATATGAAAACATGTTGAAAATAAATAAATGGGAACCCAAAATGAAATCCATTCCCCCCACACTAAAATTTAAATAAATAATGCAATGAAAATCGATTTAGATATTTGGTGGGATAAGGTATTGGGCTTGTAATTTGGCTATCAAAGAAAATGTTTTCATAGTCTCATATGGGCTTTTAAAATTAGGATTAATGTAAGGGTAATTGTAGGATATTTGTCTATTGTGATTGTCATAAGGTTAAAAAAATTCCTCTATCATTTTAATGCACACCAAAGTAGGAAATTCAGCTCAAAGGTCCACCAACTCAATACTCACAATCAGGGGTGAAAAAAATACATTTTGAAAAGATGCACATATGTGACTTTGGCATGAAAGATAATTTTGTTCCTCGTGATTGGGGAAATTAATTTTTTAAATCAAAAATTGAGAATTCAAAATTTATTTGTTTTGAAACAATATTTTTTTATCCAAATATATGATGAAAACACACAATTTTTTAGAAGAATCCATTTATTTTTACTCCCCAAAATGGTTATAAAAAATTTCAAAACTTGAAGGTGAGTAATTAAGACTCTGGATTTTCCATATTTTTTTAAAAATATTTTTATTATTTAATTTTATTTTTTTAAGTTTTTTTTGATTTTTTATAAAGACACACCCAAACAAAAGAGTAAATAAAAACTGTGATGTGGAAAGTGTTAAAACATGAAAGAGATAGGAAGAAGAAGAAAGAGTGAGGGAGAGAGGAAGACATAGAGAGAGATTAAAGGGAAAGAGGTTCCCCTATTTTAGATTTTGTGGGTCACCATCTCCATCTAGTGGTGTGTTTACTATAGAATTTTTGGATCCAGTGGAAGTCGATGTTGTTTTGGGATTGTGTGTCCTCTAATGGTGATGATTTAACTTATGTCCATTAACTATGAATGCCCTTTTGGAATAGGGGTCTTGTACTTGCACTGCACCAAATTAGTAAGCATGAGATACAATAAAAGGACCTTCCCAACGAGAATTAAGCTTACCTGGGTGAAGATGAAATCAAGAGTTGAAAATCAATAGCTTCTCACCTTCATGGAATACCTTTCTTGGGAAGTTTTTTTCATGGAGTACCTTATCCTTTTCTTTGTATATATTGAAATTATTATATGATTCAAGTCGAAGCTCCTCCAGTTCATCCAAATGAAACAATCTTTCTTCACCAAATTTTTCACAATCAAAATTATAGGTTCACACAGCCCAAAAAGACTTATGTAGTATTTTAACTGGTAAATAAAATGCTTTAACAAAATCTAGCCTAAAAGGAGACATCCCAATGGGTGATTTATAGGAATTTAAATAGGCCCAAATTGATTCACCAAGTCACTCAGGCCAGTCTTTTCTAGTGGTCTTAACAATTCTCTCAATAACACTTTTTAATTCTCCATTAGATAGTTCAGTCATTCCATTTTTGGGGGGTGATATGTAGTTTGGGTTTTATGTACAAGCCCATTATTTTTCAAAAGAGATTCTATGGTTTTATAAAAAAAATAGGTTCCTAAGTGACTTATAAAGGCACATGGTGTGCCAACTCAGTGGAGGATGTGTGTCTTTAAGAACTCACTAAGAGTATGTGAATCATCCTTTCTAGTGGTTTTGGCCTCTACCCACCTAGAAACATAATCTAAAAAAATTTATGGTAATCCATTGGAATAGGGGAATGGTCCCATGAAATTGATTCCCTAAACATCAAATATCTCACATAAAATTAAAGGATTTTGGGGCATTTCATTTCTCTTTGAAATTGTTCCAAACTTTTGGAATATGGTGCATGATTGACATAACTCATGTGTGTCCTTGAAGAGTGAAGGCTAGAATAATACAAATTCTAGGACCTTTCTAGAGGTCCTTTATGGTCCAAAGTGGCCCCCTTCTAGAAGTGAGTGAAAAAATTCTAAGATGGAGGATTGTTCATCTTCATCAACACATCTCATAATCACCATGCCAGCCCTAGTTTTCCAAAGTTTATTATCTTCCCAAAAATAATATTTTAAATCACTTTTAAACTTAATTTTTTGTATTTTTGAAAAACATTCACGTAAAACCACATAAACAAAGTAATTTACAATTGGGGAATACTATGGTGACTTTGGAGTGAGAGATGAAAGGTTCTCAGTGGGGAATTTAGGATCAATGATTTTTAAATGAGAAGAATTAGAAATTATAATCAGGTGATCATCCACAAGGTTTTCTTTTCCATGTTTATCTTTAATTTCAAGGTCAAACTCTTGGAACATTAGGATCCATCTTATTATCCTCGATTTGGAATCACTTTTCTTGAGTAAAAACTTTATATCATAATGATCTATGAAGATGATGATTTTGGCACCTAAGAGATATGGACGAAATTTATATAAGGAAAAAACAAATGCTAAAAGATTTTTTTTCAGTTAAAGTGTAGTGATATTGAGTTTCATCCAAGGTTTTTGAGTCAAAATAAATGACATGAGGAATGTTTTCTCTTCTTTGACCAAGAATAGCCCCAAAGGATCTATCAGAAGCATTACACATCAATTCAAAGGGTAAGGACCAATCTGGGGGTTGGATTATTGGGGCAGACGTAAGAGAATCTTTGAGTTCAATGAAGAATCTCTTTCAAGCATCATCAATATAGAATGTGACATCATTTTTTAGCAACCAATTGTGTTAGATGGAAGTGATACTGAAATTATGGATGAATCGATGATAGAAATCAACATGATCAAGGAATGAATGGATGTCTCAAATAGAGGTGGGTTCAAGAAGTGATTGGATCACTTCAATTTTGGAAGGATCAACTTCAATACCCTCTTTTGAAACTGTGTTCCCTATAACAATCCAATTTTCAACCATGAAGTGACATTTTTTAAAATTTAACACAAGGTTACACATGACACACTTTTGAAGGACTAGAGATAGTGAATTCAATCAAGATTCAAATGAATCACTGTAAATGGTAAAGTCATCCATTAATACTTCCATGTAGTGATCAATGAATTCAGAAAAGATAATCATCATACACCTCTGGAATGGTGCAGGAGCATTGAAAAATCCAAAAGGCATTCCTCTATATGCATATGATCCAAAGGGGAGTGAATGTAGTCTTTTCTTGGTCCTGAGGTGCGATTGGGATTTAGAAGTAGCTGGTGTTACAATCAAGAAAGCAATAGTGTTAATTTATGGTAAATTATTCTTGAATTTGTTCATGTAATAGAAGAGGGAAGTGATCTTGTCTTGTTTCAATATTCAATTTACTATAGTCGATGCACACACACCATTTGTTCTACACTTGAGTTTTGAATACCTCCCCATGTTCATTTGTGACAATAGTTATCCCACCCTTTTTAGTTATAACTTGAATTGGACTATCCCATTCACTATAAAAAATTGGGTAGATAATACCAGCTTGAAGAATCTTGGTGATCGTTTCCCAAACTACCTCAAGGATGAGTGGATTGAGTCATCTTTGTGGTTGTCTAGTTGCTTTGGTTGATTCCTCAAGATGGATGTGATGTATGTAAAGGGAAGGGTTGATTCCTAGTATGTCATATAGGGTCCAACCTAAGGCCTTTTTGTTTTCCTCTATCACCTGAATAAGTTTGGACTCCTCAATTTTAGTATGTTAAGTAGAGATAATGACAGGATAAGTCACATCATGGAAAAGGAATGAATAATTCAAGTGATCAAGAAGAGGTTTTAGATCAACATCATCTCTCAATTTTGGCTTAGACAACTTAGGAATTGATGAAGGGACTTCAGTTGGTTTTGATTCATTTTCCTTGATATTGTCCATGGTGGAGAAGTAGAGATCAGAGTTCATGCGGGATTAATGAGATTTTTCAAGATCCTATAGATTAATAGAGTATATGAATGAAAGGTCTACATCAATATCACTATTTATGACTTGTTTAATCATGGTGTAGATTTCACAAGATCCTCTCTCATTATAACATGATAAACATGATGAAATGGGGTCCATTGACTCTCAGAAGTGTCCTCAGAAGAATGGATTGAGAATGTAGAGTGATCCTCGTATGGGTATCGCATGGATTGGAAAATGTTTAACTTGAATAGTTGGTCACCAAATTCAATGGATAAAATGCCTAAATAGACATCAATTTTGGTTCTTGATCTCATTATGAATGGTCTTCCTAGAATTATGGGAGATTGAGAAGACTTCGCCTCACCTTCCATATCAAGGACATAGAAATCAGCCAGGAAGATAAGATCATTCACCCGAACCAAGACATACTTGATTATACCCTCAGGTATAGAAGTGCATAAATTGTCCAATTAAATGAAAACACTTGTTGGATGTAAGGGACAAAGACCAAGGTTGTAGAAGATGGATTTGGTCATGACATTAATTGAGGCTCCTAGGTCTATGAGAGCATCATCTAAGTTGTAACCTCCAATTTGGCATGGAAATGTAAAGGTACCTAGATATTTTCACGTAATAGGTATGGACTCTTGGGTTGAAACATTTTCAAAGGTCCTAAGTTTCCTCTTGTGGGTACACAACTCCTTGAGAATCTTGGCACACATAGAAACTTTCTTATTAGTGTCTAAGAATGGAATTATCACTTCAACGCATCTAAACATGTCGATCATTTTAGTATTAGGTTCAAATGACTTCTTTGGCTTAGAAATATCTTGTGGGAAAAGAATTGGGTTCTTAAGTGGAATGGAAGGAGGTGAGAGAATGGATTTAGATTCCTTTTCAACTTTCCTTTTCTTTTAATTTTCTTGGTCAACATTTAAAAGGGGAGTTGGAAAAATTATCTCAAGGCCTAGAAATTTGCTTCCCTGATCTATGTACAATTTCACTTAGATTAGCCTCAAGGTTGGGTAATGGTTGAGTTCGGATTTGGGAAGAATTTTATTATTGTTGATGTATTAGGTGGTCTGCAAGTTGACCAATTTGGGTTTCAAAGTTCTTGAGGCTAGAATAAGTGAAGGATGCAAGATCTTCCATTGCACTTTCTCACTGTTTCATGGAAGAAGAGTCTTGTCCTGGATTAGGATTTCCTTGATTTTGGTTCTTGGGAAAGTTATTGTATTGGTTTTGGAATTGAGAAGGCTCACTAGGATAGTGAAATATAGGAAGAGGGTTGTTCTTTTGAGGTTTAGGAATAAAAGGATAATGTTGATGGAAGTTACCAACACCTTGACATTATTGGAATTAGTTTGGGTTTTGAAGAGGGAATTGAGGGGGATGAGAAATGGGATTTCTATACCTCAAGCCTTGGTTGAAGGTAGAAGAGAAGGGATCAGAGTGGGGTTGGTTGAAGTTATAAATGAACCGACCTGATTTTTGATGGTTGGTGTTCCTCTGAGCATATGATGCATTGAGATCTATTGTTCCAGATGAATCAAATGGATACTCATGAAGTTGTAGACATGTGGTAGTTAGATTAGATAAGAAGCTACAAATTTCATTGGTCTGGATTGGTCTAGGGAAAAATGATTGTGGAGAATATGAGGTTGGGGCTTCAGATGCCATAGATAGTTAATGCACAACACCTATAAGTTCACTCATCCACACTATCATATTTTTTGGCTCTATCAATTGACTATCTGGGGATTGTTTGAATTGAGCATGTGCTTCAGTATGGAATTGTAGTGTGTTTGAAGCCATGTTTCTTATGAGATCTCTTGTAGCTGAAAGAGTTTTATCAACAAGTGCACCGTCACTTGCGGCATCAATGAGAGTTATCTCTATAGCCAATAACCCCTCATAGAAGTATTGGATCAAGAGTTGATCAGGGATTTGGTGGTGTGGGCAGGTTGCAACAATATTTTTGAACCTCTACCTATATTTATGGAGTGATTCATTTGGGAATTCACGAATACCACTTATTTCCTTTTAGATAGAAGAAGTACGAGAAGCAAGAAAGAATTTCTATAAGAGTTTCTTCATGTAAGTCCATGTGGTTTTGGAACTAGGAGGGAGGTAAAATATCCATGACATGGCGGAGTTAGATAAGGAATAAGGGAATGGTCGTTTTTTTATTTGTTCCTCAGAAACCCCTTGAAGATTCATGTTAGACCACACCATTTGGAACTCATTAAGTGGGAGGTGTGGATCCTCACCGTCTAGCCCGTGGAAATGAGGGAGAAGATGAATCAAAAATGATTTGTGTTCAAAGTCAGACTCTATGTTTGGATATTAAATACTAAGAGGTTGTTAATTCATATCAGGTTCATCAAGTTCATTAAGTATTTTTTCCTTAGTATTGTCCATATATAATGCAATTGGTTGGATAAGGACTTGTTCTTGAATGAGTAGATTATCTCTAATGTTACTCCTAAGTTTGCAAAGTGTTCACTCAATTTTAGGGTCAAACAAATCTGAGGAATTGTTTGGGATGATATGGGGTATTTAGAGATATTTTGGAAGAAATATAAAGATGGGTTTTTCTTTGTGTTTTTTTTTTGTTTATGATTTTTATGAGAATGGAGGTTTTTCTTTGTTTTTTTTTTGTTTTTTTTAATTTTGTATTTTTTTTTGGTTTTTTACAACAAATAAAAACTAATAACTACTTAATTAAATCATCCACAAAAATAGTGTCATTTGAAATCATGAATTACTTTTTCTTATGAACCATTCAAGGTTCTGGTTCTCTGATAATGTGTATAGCATCAATCGGGTCGAATCCTCTGTATGATACTTTTTTAATAGGCAGTTGTTTTTAGTTGATTGTATTTTGATTGGGGGTTGTTTACATAGATTGTGAAATAATTTATGGATCATATTTGATTTAATAATTTGATAAATATTGGAGTGAGTTCATCATTAGGTAGTTAAGCTTGTGATATCCTTGGCCTTTGCTTTATATTGCATTAAATTAACACCCATGTCACAAGTTGGATTTGATAGGAATTCCAACGTGTTAAGGCTTTAATACAAGACTTAACATAACATAGGGTTCTAATATCAATCATTAAATGTTTATAGTGGTGTATTTATGGTTCTAATAATCCATGGAAACCAGTCGTTAAAAAAAACAT
Organism: Viscum album; assembly: GCA_963277665.1. NCBI lineage: Eukaryota > Viridiplantae > Streptophyta > Magnoliopsida > Santalales > Viscaceae > Viscum > Viscum album. Next base: position 1,043,559,714 of record OY728165.1, read on the forward strand.
GTCATTAATCATGACATGTTAAGTTCAACAAACACAATGTTAAATTAAAGAATAATCATCGAGAAAATACTCTCAATGACTTAACAACCCTAAATTTTAAATAACCCCAATGGAATATTTTCTCAAACATTAATACGATTAGAAATATGGATTATTATGTTTATGATTATGAGTTAATAAGAGAATAAAAATAATGGGATAAGAAAAGAGTTGTGTTTCGAACACACAGACACAGATTATGAAGAGAATTAAAAATAATAGAATTTTGATTGAATGAGGATGCAAAAAAAGGGAAGCGTTTTCAACTTGATTTAAAATATTTTAAGAGAATTAATATTTAATGACATATGGTGGATGATTAAAACAGAATATGAAGAAGAAACTTTCACTAAAAAAGAATTACAAAAAATAACACCTATGAGATTAAAAATGAAGAAAAGAACAAAAGTAAATGAAATCAAAGAGAGAAGGAAGGGTATCTCAAATAAGAAAATTAGTTTGGCATATACTCTCAGGCCTTTGGTAGATCATTGGTCGTGCGAAATGATCCTCCTATATTATGAATTTCCAATATCTTTCAAGGAGAGGAGGGGGATGTATTTATAGCCTAATGTTGTGGGATCTTTGTATTCCAAAACTACCCCTCCATGTGCATCACAACTTTGATAAATTTGAAATTCTAATATTCAGATATTCTCTTCTTACAAGTTGAAGATATTTATCTCCTATATCTACTCTAAAACTTTTGTGGCCATGGTATTTAAGGATCCAATGTTATGGAAGTTTTATTAAAAAATTTCAATCTATCCATTTAAATCTAATCTTTTAAAAGGCCAAAATGTGAATGGGTTTTTGAAAAGTGAGATACCCTCAAATCCGAACACTTTATTCAAAAACATTGACTGACTATACCTTCTATTTCACTCTAAAATATATAATATTTAATGGAAGTATCAATCAGAATAAAAATCAATAATGGTGTGATAATTTCATTTATCGAACAGAATGGTGGTCTAGGTTTAAATTCATCAGTTAGGCCCCTAGTATTTGTATTTCAGCCATGAAATTTTTATCAAAGATGAATAGAATTGTCCCTAAACCTTTGGGGGAGAATTAAAGTATTTGGACTTCTTGAGTGATACCATAATATCCAAATGGCAGAATTAGTCCAAGATCCCTTCTAATGAAATGTTGTATATTGAATGAGGAATCCTAAAAAACAAATAACCATTCCATTTGGATAATAAGGGTGAGAGTTAGAATTAAAATAGTAAACTAACTTGAATTTGGATGAATTAAAATCGTGCTAAAAATTATACTTAATAATTAAATATTCATATTTCATACTAATTATACACATTTCATATAAAATTTGTTAAGGTAGTATATAAAAAGTTATGAAAATATTAATAACATCAACACCCCCCCCACATAGTCTTGTGCATTTCCTCATGTACAAAAAATATAAAACCATGACAAAATCATTTTCACTCACCAAAAAATATTAAAATTTTGTTTTCCCCAATCTGGGGAGGTTTAGACCATTTCACTCATCCATATTGAATTCCACCGCAAACTATTACAGAAAAAATGTTCCAGAAACAATTCATTCTTTCATGCTCAAATTTAGAAATGAAAAATGTGGACACTCAAAACTCACACCTCTCAAGGTGAAAAAATTTATTAATGAAGGTTCACTCTTTCACCAACCAAATGTGAAAAGATTAGAGTTTTAAAGAGATATCATCTTCCATTACCTATCCTAAAGTACTAAAAAATCAAGATGTCTTTTTAGGGGTTTTTTGTGTCTATGGGATAGTAGTAAGATGATATCCAAAAGATTGGAAAAATGGAGAAAAACACCAACATGAAAAAACAATGCATATTTTTTTGAAATGAGACATGAAAGGAAATGGAAACAAATATTTAAGAGGGAATGAAAATGTGAAATAACACACAAAATAATAATGAAATTTGAAGTGAATGAGAATTTGAAATATTTACAAATGACTAAACTTCTCCCAATGACAAAATTGTTCTTTTTTTTATTTTTCTTTTTTTGTATTTTTTTGAAAGTTGAACTTGAAAGAGATCTCACACTCATCTCGCAACCCATGTTTTATCTCCTCACAATACTAATTATAATAGTTATAACAAGATCAAAGGTTGAGGAAGAGTGATTTTTGACCCACCCAAGACACAACCCATTATTATTTTCAATTTTTTTGGTTTATATATATATATATATATTTGAACAATTTTCAATATCATTTGTACAAGATAAACAAATATACATTCCCAAAACTCACTGAATGACAACATCTCCCCCACTCTATAATGGATATTTTCCCTCAAGCATATGATAACATTTTGAAAATCAATAAAAGGGAACCCAAAATGAAATCCATTCCCCCCACACTAAAATTTAAATAAATAATACACTAAAAATCCATGTGGATATTGGGTGGGATAAGGTATTTTGGTTTTAATGTGGCTATCAAAGAAACTATTTTCATAGGTTCATAGGGGATTTCAAAATTATGATTAATGTAAGGGTAATGAGAGGCTATTTGGCTATTGTGGTTCTCATGAGGTTTAGAAAATTCCTATATAATTTTAATGCACACCAAAGTTGGAAATTCAGCTCAAAGGTCCACAAACTCAAGACTCACAATCGAGGGTGAAAACGCACATTTTTAAAAGATTACCAGAGGTGACCTTGGAAGGAAAGCTAATGTTGTTCCTCGTAGTTGGGGAAAATAATTTTCCAAATCAAAAGTTTATCATTAAAAATTTATTAGTTTTGACACAATATTATTTATCCAAATATATTATGAAAACATAATATTTTTTAGATGAAACCTTGTCTTTTGACTCCCCAAAATGGTTAGAAAAAATTTAAAAAGTTGAAGGTCAGTAATTATGACTCTGGATTTTCCATATTTTTTAAATTGATTTTTATTATTTATTTTCTGTTTTTTTTTTGTTTTTTTGGTTTTTTTGGTTTTTTTATAAAGAAACACCCACAAAAAAGACAAATAAAAAACAGTGATGAATAAAGTGGTAAAAAAATGAAAGATCTGGTAAGAAGAAGAAATAGGGAGAGAGAAAGAGAGGAAGAGATAGAGAGATATTTGAAGGGAGAGAGGTTCCCCCTGGTTTATATTCGGTGGGTAACCATCTCTATCCAGTGGTGTGTTTACTGTAGAAGTTGTGGATCCAGTGGAATTCAATGTTATTCCCAGATTATGTATCCTCCCATGGTGATTCTTTAAACAATTTCCATTAACCATGAATTTCCTTTTTGAAGATGGTTCTTAGACTAGAACATCACCAAATGGGTAAACATGATAAACAATAAAGGGACCTTCTCAATGAGAATTAAACTTACCATGGTGAATCTAAAATTGAGAGTTGAAGAGCACTACCTTTTCACCTTCACGAAATACCTTTATGAAGATGTTTTTCTAATGTAGTACTTTATCCTTTTCTTTGTACAGATTGGAATTCTCATAAGATTCAAGTTGAAGCTCCTCCAGTTCAGCCAATTGCAACAATCTTTCCTCGCCATATTTTTCATATTCAAAATTACGAAATTTTTATAGCCCAAAAAGACTTATGTTGGATTTCAACTGGTAAATGACATGATTTACCAAAAACTAGCCTAAAAGGAGACAACCCAATGAGTGTTCTATAGGCAGTTCGATAATCCCAAAGTGATTCACCATGTCTCTCATACCAGTCTTTTCTTGTGGGCTTAATAATTCTCCCAAGTAACATTTCACTTCTCTGTTAAAAAGTTCATCCTTTCCATTTACCTGAGGGTGATATGCATTTGAAGTTTTATGTACAACCCCATTATTTTTTAAAATATATTCCAATGTTTATTACAAAAATGGGTTCCTAAGTCACTTTTCAAGGCACATGGTGTGCCAAATAGGTGGAATATGTGTGTCCTTAAGAACTCACTAATAGTATATAAATCATCATTTCTAGTGGGTTTGGCCTCTACCGACCAAGAAACATAATCTATCACAAGAAGAGTGTATGAGAATACATTGTATGGGGGGAACGGTCTCATGAAATCAATTCCCAAAACATTGAAGATCTCACAAAAAATTAAATACTTTTGGGAAATTTCATTTCTCTTTTAAATTGTGCCAAACTTTTGGCATGTGGGAAAAGATTTACATAACTCATGTGAGTCCTTGAAGAGTGAACAATAGAGGAATCTAGAGTCTAGGACCTTTCGGGAGGTCCTTTGTGGTCCAAAGTGGCCACCTTTGAAAAGTGAGTGACAGAATTATAAGATAGAGTAATATTCATCTTTATCAACACATCTCCTAATTACCATGTCAGTCCCAGTTTTCCAAAGTTTATTATCTTCCCAAAAATAATATTTTGAATCATTTTTCACCTTCATTCATTGTTTATTTGAAATTTTTTTAGGGAAAATAACATAAACCAAGTAATTTATAATTGGGAAATACCATGGTGACTTTGGACTGAGAGATGAAAGGTGCTCATTGGGGAATTCCGGATCAATGATTTCAGAATGATAAGAATTAGAAATTCTACTAAGGTGATCAGCCACAAGGTTTTCTTTTCTAGGTCTATATTTGATTTCAAGGTCACACTCTTGGAGCGTTAGGATCCATATTATTATCCTAGGTTTAGAATCACTTTTCTTGAGTAATAAATTCATATTAGAGTGATCAATAAAGATGATGATTTTGGCACTGAAGAGATAGCGATGAAATTTATCTATGGCAAAAACAACTGCTAAAATTTCATTTTCAGTGACAGTGTAGTGAGATTTAATTTCATCCAATGTTTTTAAGGCATAATAGATTACATGAGAAATTTTCTCTCTTATTTTACCAAGAACATCCCCAACAGCTCTATCAAAATCATGACACATCAATTCAAAGGGTAAGGGCCAATCAGGGGGTTGGATTATTAGGGAATATGTAAGAGTAGATTTTAGTTAAATGAATTATCTCTTGCAAGACTCATTGAAATGGAAAGTGACATCATTTTAGAGTGACCGAGTTAGTGGGAGGGAAATCCTACTGAATTTATCGATGAATTTCCGATAGAAACTAGCATGACCGAGGAATGAATAGATGTATCGAACAGAATTGTGTTCAAGAAGTGATTGAATCACTTCAATTTTGGCTGTATCAACTTCAATACACTCTTAAAATTATGTACCCTAGAACAATCCCATTTACAACCATGAAGATACATTTTTCAAAATTTAACACAATTTAACACTTGGCACAATTTTGAAGGACTATAGAGAGTGAATTAAAGAAAAATTAAAATGACTCGCCATAAATGGTAAAGTCATCCATGAATACTTCCATGAAATGTTCAATGAATTTTAAAAATATACTCATCATACACCTCTGTAATGTTCTAGGAGCATGGAAAAGGCCAGAAGGCATTCTCCTATATTCATATGTTCCAAAGGGGTAATTTAAAATAGTCTTTTATTAGTCTTGAGGTGCGATTTGGATTTGGAAGTAGCCGGTGTATCAATAAAGAAAGCAATAGGGTGACTTTACAGCTAATTGTTCTATCATTTTATCAAGTAATGGAATAGGATAATGATCTTTAATTTTTTCAACATTCAATTTTCTATAGTCGATTCACACATGCCATTTGTTCTTCAGTCTTGTTTTGACTACCTCCCCATGTTCATTTGTGACAACAATTATCCCACCCTTCTAAGGAACAACTTGAATTGGACTAAACCATTCACTATCATAAATTTGGTAGATAATACCGGATTGAAGAATATTTTTTATCTCTTACCTAACCACCTCAAGAATTAGTGGATTGAGTCTTATTTTTGGTTATATAATTTGTTTGGATGATTATTCAAGATGGATGTGATGCATGAAAAGGTCAGGGTTGATTCCTGGTATGTCATCTAGGGTCCAACCTAAGGACTTTTTGTTTTCCTCTAACACCATAACAAGTTTGGACTCCACAGTTTCAGTTTTTGAAGCAGAGATAATGAAAGGATAAGTGTGACCATGGAAAAGGAATGAATATTTTAGGTGTTTAGGAAGAGGTTTTAGATCATCATCATCTCTCATTTGTGTATTAGACAACTCAAGAATGGAGGAAGGGAATTCAGTTGGTTTTGATTTATTATCCTTGATATTGTACAAGTTGGAGCAATAGAGATGGGAGTTGATTCCTGATTCAAGAGAGTTTTCAAGATCCTCTAGATAGATGGAGTCTATGAATGAAAGAGCCACGTCAACTTTACCATTTATGACTTGGTTAATCATGGTTCAAATTTCACAAGATCCTCTCTCATTATAACATGATTAACATGATGGAATGGGGTTCAATTAACTCTCAGAAGTTTCCTCAGAAGCATGGATTGAAAATGCAAAGTGATTCTCATATGGGTATCACATGGCTTGGAAAATGTTGAAGTTGACCAATTGGTCACCAAATTCCAGGGATAATATGCCTGAATGGACATCAATTTTGGTTCTCACTATCATTAGGAGTCGTCCTCCTATAATTAGGGGAGATCATGAAGAGTTCATCCAAACTTCCATATCAAGGACATAGAAATCAGTAGGGAAGATAAGATCATTCACACGAATAAGGACATCCTTGATTATACCCTCAGGACTAGTCGTGCATCGATTGAATAATGTATTGACAACACCTATTGGATATAAGGTACCATGACCAAGGTTGTAGAATATGGATTTGGGCATGACATTAATTGAGTCTCCTAGGTATATGAGTGCATCATCGAAGTTGGAACTTCCAATTTGACATGGAACCATAATGGTACCTGAATCTTTTCATCTAAAAGCTATGGAATCTTGGGTTGAAACATTTTCAAAGGTCCTAAGTTTCCCCTTATGGGTACGGAACTCCTTGAGAAACTTGGAATACTTAGGAATTTTTTAATTTCATCTATGAGGGGAATGTTCACTTCAACATGTCTAAACATGTCGATCATGTTATTATCAAGTTCAAAGGACTTATTTGGCTTAGAAAATGATTTTGGGAAAGGAATTGGGTTCTTAATTGGAATGGAAGAAGGTGAAGGAATGGGTTTAGATTCCTTTTCAACTTACCTTTTCATTTCATTTCATTTTCTAGGTCAAAATATAAAGGGGAATTGGAGGAATAATCTTGAGGCATAGAAATTTTCTTCCCCGATCTAAGTGCAATTTCATTTAAATTATCCTTGGAGTTGGGTAATGGTTGAGTTGAGAGTTGGGAATAATTTGATTGTTTCTTATGGCTCAGGTGGGATGGAAGTTGACCAATTTTAGTTTTAATGTTATTGAGGCTAGAACAGGTAAAGGAGGAAAGATCTTCCACTGCACTTTCCCATGGTTTCTGGGAAGAAGAGTCTTGTCTCGGATTGGAATTTCCTTGATTTTTCTTCTGGGGAAAGCAATTGTATTGGTTTGGGAATTGAAAAGGCTCACTAGGATGGTGGAATCTAAGAGGAGGATTTTTCCTTTGAGGTTTAGGAATAAAAGGATAAGGTTGATGGAAGTTACCCACACATTGACCATATTGGAATTGGTTTGGGTTTTGAAGAGGGAATTGTGGGGGATGAGAAATGGGACTCCCATACCTCAAGCCTTGGTTGAAGGTAGAAGAGAAGGGCTCAGAGTGGGGTTGGTTGAAGGTTCTAATGAACTGACCTGATTGTGGAGGGTTGGTGTTCCTATGAGCATATGTTGCATTGGGATTCATTAGTCCAGATGAATAAGAGGGGTCCTATTGAAGTTTTGTACATGTGTCAGTTGGATGAGATGAGGAGATACATATTCCACAGTTTTTATAGGTCAAGGGAATAGAGATTGTGGTGATGATAAGTTTGGGGCTTTAGATGCCACAACTAGATTCCTCACAAGACCTGTAAGTTCACTCATCCACTCTATCATCTTGTTTGGATCTATCAATTGACTATATTTGGCTTTTTTGACTTTATCATGTGCTTGAGTATTGAATTATTGTGTGTTTACAGCCAAGTTTCTTATGAGATATCTTATAGTTGTATAAGTTTTATCAATAAGAGAATCACCACTTTTGGCATCAATGAGAGTTCTCTCTATAGAAAATAACCCCTCAAAGAATAATTGGATAAAGAGTTGGGTAGGGATTTGGTGGTTTGGATAGGTTGCAACAATCTTTTTTAACCTCTCCCGACATTCATGGAGTGATTCATTTGGGAACTGAAAAATACCACTTATTTTCTTTTGTATAGAAGCAGTACGAGAAGCATGAAATAATTTCTATAAGAAGATTCCCTTTATGTCATTCCCAGTGGTTATGGAACCAGGAGAAATGTAGTAGAACCATGACTTGGTAGATTTAGCTAAGAAAAAAGATAATGCTCAAAGTTTGATTTGTTCCTCAGAAACCCCTTGAAGCTTCATGGAAGATCACACCACTTTGAACTCTTTAAGGTATAGGTGTAGATCCTCACCAGCTAGCCCATGGAAACGATGGAGAAGATGAATCAAACCCGATTTGAGTTTGAAGCCAGTCTCTATTTTTGGATATTAAATACCAAGATGTTGGTAATTCATATTAGGGGTAGCAAGTTATTTAAGGGTTTGTTTTTCTAGGATTGTCTATATCAAATTCAATTGGTTTGATAAGGACATGTTCTTGAATGAGTTTATTATCTTTAATGATCCTTCTAAGTTGGCGAAGTGTTCACGCAATTTCAGGGTCAAAAAAATATGAGGGATTGTTTGGAAGGATATGGGGAATTCAGAGATATTTTGGAAGAAATAGGAAGACATTTTTTTTGTTGTGTTTTTTTATATTTATGATTTTTATAAGAAGGTGGGTTTTTCATTGTGTTTTTTCAAAAAAAAAATCAATTTTGTATTTTTTTTTTGTTTTTTACAAAAACCAAAAACAAAAAACAACATAATTGCACCATCCCTAGAAACAAAAACATTAGAAAGAGTGGATGATTGTCTCTTATCGATCGTTCAAGGTTTCAATGCTCTGCTAATATTCATATCATCACTCAGGTCGAATCCTTGACTGCGATACTTTTTTAATAGTCGGGTGTTTTTAGTTGATTGTATTTTGATTGGGTGAGTTTTTTTGTAGATATTATGAAATAATTTATGGATGATGTTTGATTTAAAAATTTGATAAATATTTTTTTTTGTGTTCAATATTAGGTAGTTAAGCTTGTGATTTCCTTGGGATTTACTTTATATTACATTAAATTAGTTCCCACGTCATATGTTGACATTGATTGGAATTCCTAAGTGTTAAGGATTTAATCCAAGCCTTAACTTAACACAGGGTTATAATATCAATCAGTACATATTTATGGTAGTTTATTTATTGTTCCAATAATCCATTAAAAATACTCATTAAAAAAACATGTCATTAATCCATGACATTTTAAGTCCAACATACACAATGTTAAATTAAAGAATACTCATCGAGAAAATACTCTCAATCACTTAACATCCCTGAATTTTAACTCACCCCAATGGTAAATTTACTCATCCATTAAGATGATTAGAAATATGGTTTATTTTGTTTATGATTATGAGTTAATAAGGGAAGAAAAATAATGGGATAAGAAAAGAGTTGTGTGCTGAACACACACACAAACGATGATGATAATTAAAAACAATAGAATTTCGATTGAATACGGAAGCAAAATAAGGGAAAAAGTTTCAAATTTATTTAACATATTTTAAGATAATTAATATTTAAGAATAGAGGGTGAATGATTAAAATAGAATATGAATAATAAACTTGCACTAAAATATAATTACAAAAAAACAACACTTACGAGATTACAAATGAAGAAAAGAGAAAGAGTAAATGAAATCAAAGAGAGAATGAAGGGTATATCAAGTGAAAAATTGAGTTTGGAATTTCCTCCCAGGCCTTTTTTAGGGACTTGGTCATTCCAATTGATCCTCATCTATTCTTAATTTACAACCTCTTTCAAGGAGAGGAGGGGGATGTATTTATAGCCCAATGTTGTGGGTTGTTTTTCATTCCTAAACTTCCCCTCCACTTGCATCGCCACTTTAATAAATTAGACATATGAATATCGAGAAATTTTCTTCTTACAAATTGTATATATTTATCTCATCTGTCTACTCTAAAAATTTGGCGGCCATTGGATTTAAGGAGCCAAAGTTATGGTGGTTTGATTAAACAATGTTAATTTGTCCATTTCAATCCAAAATGTGTATGTTTTTTGCATAGAATGATGCCCTCAAATACAAACACTTTCTTCCAAAAATTCAACCGCCTATATCACATGTTTCCCACTAAAAAATATCATCTCTAATGGATGTCTCTATCAAGAGAAAAATCAATAATGGTGTGATAATTCCATTTCCTATAGAGAATGGTGGGATGTGTTTAAATTCATCAGTTGGGCCTCTTGTCTTTGGAGTTGGGCCTTGAAATTTTTATCAAAGATTAATTTAATTGTCCCCAACCTTTGGAGGAGAATTAAAGGATTTTAAATTTAGGAGTGTGCCCAGTAATTCTTTCTTCATGGATTGTACAGTTCCATCACAAATTATTTGGGACTTTTCGTGTGGACTATATGACCCTCCAAATGATAGAATTGGTCCAAGATCCCTTATAATGAAATGTTTTTTATTGAATGACCACTCCTAAAAAACAAAAACCATGCCATTAGAATAATTAGGGTGAGACTTATAATTATAATAGTAAACTAACTTGATTCTGGATGAATTCAAATATTGTTCAAAAATTATATTTAATATTTAAACATTCATATTTCACAAAAATTATGCACATTTCATATAAAATCAGTAAAGTGAGTATATAAAATGTTATAAAAATATTAATAACATCAAATTTCCCACACATAGTCTTGTTCATGTCCTCATGTACAATAAATATAAAACCATGAAAAAATAATTTTCACCCACCACCAAATATTAAAAAAAATTCTCCAATCAGGGGAGGTTTAGACCATTTCACTCATCCATATTGAATTTCATCACAAATTGTTACAAAAATAATGTTCACAAAACAATTCATTTTTTCATCCTCAAATTTTGAAATGGAAAATATGGACACTCAAAACTCACATCTCTCAAGATGATAAAATTCATTAATGGATTTTCACTCTTTTACTAACAAAAAGTGAAAATTTTAGAGTTTGAAAGAGATCTAAGCTTCTATTCCCAATCCTAAAGTGCTCAAATATCAAGAGGTCTTTTAGGGGTTTTTCTATGGCTATGGGATGGTAGGAAGATGATATCTAAAATATTTTAAAAAGGGGGTAAAAAACCAACATGGAAAAGTCAATGCACATTTTTTTTAAATGAGACATGAAAGGAAATGGAAACACAAATTTAAGAGGGAATGAAAATGTGAAATAATACACAAAAGAGGAAGGAATTTTGAAGTGGATGAGAAGATGAAATATTTACAAACCACGAAACTTATTCCAATGAAATAAGTGATCTTTTTTTTCTTTTTTTCTTTTTTTTATTTTTTCAAATGTTGAACTTGAAACAAATCTCACACTCATCAACCAACCCATATTTGATCTCCCCGCGATACTAATTGTAGTAGTTATAACAAGATTAAAGGTTTAGTAAGAGTGATTTTTGACCCACCCAAGACACAACACATTATTATTTTCAATTTTTTTTGTTTTATATATATATTTGAACACTTTTCTATATCATTTGTATAAGATAAACATATTTACATTCCCAAAACTCACTAAATGACAACCTCTCCCTCACACTAAAATGGATGTTTTTTCTGAAGCACATGGTAACATGTTGAAAATCAATAAAAGGTAACCCAAAATGAAATCCATTCCCCCCATACTGAAATTTCAATAAATAATGCATTGAAAACCCACATAGATATTGGGTGGGATAAGGTATTAGGATTGTAATGTGGCTATCAAAGAAAAAAATTTCGTAGGATTATAGGGGCTTTCAAAATTATGATTAATGTAATGATAATGAGTGTATATTTGGATATTGTGATTCTCATGAGGTTCAGAAAATGCCTCTATCATTTTAATTGACACCAAAGTAGGAAATTCAGCTCGAAGGTCTAAAAACTCAAGACTCAAAATTGGGGGTGAAAAACACACATTTTGAAATTATGGCCATAAGTGACATTGGCATGAAATCTAATGTTGTTCCTCACGGTTGGGGAAAAAATTCTAAATCAAAAGTTGAGCATTCAAAATTTATTGGTTTTAACACAATATTATTTATCCAAATATATGATGAAAAAATAAGATTTTTTAGATGAAACCATGTCTTTTGACTCCCCAAAATGGTTATAAAAATTTTTAAAAGTTGAAGGTGAGTAATTATAACTCTGTATTTTCCATATTTTATTAAATGATTTTTAATATTATTTTTCAGTTTTTTAGGTTTTTTAGTTTTTTTATAAAGACACACCCAAACAAAAGATTAAATGAAAATTTTGATGAGGAAAGCAGTAAAAATGAAAGATATTGGAAGAATACGAAAGAGGTAGAGAGGGGGAGAGATAGATAGAGTTAATGGGAAAGAGGTGCCCTTGGTTTAGATTTGGTGGGTCTCTATCTCCATCCACTTATGTGTTTACTATAGAAGTTATGGATCTGGTGGAAGTCAATGTTGTTCTAAAATTCGGTGTCCTCTCATGGCGATGCTTTAACTAATGTCCATTAACCATGAATGTACTTTTGGAAGAGGGGTCTTGGACTTACACTACAACAAATGGGTAAACAAAAGAAACAATAAAAGGAACTTCCCAATGAAAATTAAGCTTAACTGGGTGAAGAAGAAATCAAGATTTGAAGAGAAATAACTTTTCACCTTCATGGAATACCTTTCTTATGTTGTTTTTTTCATGGGGTACCTTATCCTTTTCTTTGTAAATATTGTAATTCTCATAGCATTCATGTCGAAGCTCTGTCAGTTCAGCCAATGGCAACAATCTTTCTTCACTAGATTTTTCACAATCAAAATTACAGGTTTTCACAACCCAAAAAGATTAATTTTTGATTTCAACTAGTAAATGACATTCTTTACCAAAAAATATCCAAAAAGTATACATCCCAATGAGTGTTTTATATACAGTTGGATAAGCCCAAAGTGCATTTCCAAGTCTCTCAGGCTAGTCTTTTCTAGTGGGATTAACAATTCTCTCAAGCACTCTTTTCACTTCTCAATTATAAAGTTTATCCATGCCATTTGTCAGGGGGTGATATACAGATGATGTTTTATGTACAAACCCATTATTTTTCAAAATATATTCCATGGTTTTATTACAAAAATGGGTTCCTAAGTCACTTATCAAGGCATGTGGTGTTCCAAATCGGTTGAAGATGTTGTCTTTAGAATCTCACTAACAATATGTGAATAATCCTTTTTAGTGGGTTTGGCCTCTACCCACCTAGAAACATAATCTATCACAAGAAGAATGTATGAGAATCAATTGGGAGGAGGAAATGGTCCCATGAAATTGATTCCCCAAATATCTAAGATCTCACAGAAAATTAAAGGATTTTGGGGTATTTCATTTCTATTTGAATTTGTGCCAAACCATTGGCATGTGGGACATGATTTATGGAACTCATGTGTGTCCTTGAAGAGTGAAGGACAGAAGAATCCAGAGTCTGGGACCTTTCGAGAGGTCCTTTGTGGTCCAAAGTGGCCACCTCTAGGAAGTGAGTGACATAATTCTAAGATAGAGGAATGTTCATCTTTAGCGACACATCTCCTAATTACCATGTCATCCCCAGTTTCCAAAGTCTATTATCTTCCCAAAAATAATATTTTGAATCACATTTCAACTTCATTTTTTGTTCATTTAAAAAAATTTCATGGAAAACACCAAAAACCAAATAGTTTAAAATTGGAGCATACCATAGTGACTTTGGAGTGAGAGATGAAAGGTACTAAGTGGGGAATTCAGGATCAATTATTTATGAATGAGAATGATTATAAATTCTACTCAGGGTATCAACCATAGGGTTTTCTTTTCTAGGTCTTTATTTTATTTCAAGGTAAAACCCTTGGAGAATTAGGATCCATCTTATTAGCCTCAGTTTGGAATCACTTTTCTTGAGTAAGAACTTTATAGCAGAATTATCCTGAAGATGATGATTTTAGAACCTAAGAGATAGGGAATAAATTTATATAAGGCAAAAACAACTGCTAAATGTTCTCTTCAGTGACAGTGTACTGACATTGAGTTTCATCAAATGTTTTTGAGGCATAATATATAACATGAGAAATTTTTTCTTTTCTTTGACCAAGAACATCCCCAACGGTTCTATCAGAAGCATCACACATCAATTCAATGGGTAAGGACTAATCTGGGGGTTGGATTTTTTGGGTATATGTAAGAACAAATTTGAGTTCAATGAAGGCACTCTTTAAAGCCTCATATAAATGGAATGTGACATCATTTTGAAGCAACCGAGTGAGTGGGATGGAAATCATACTAAATTTATTGATAAATTGCCAATAGAAACCAACAAGACTGAGGAATGAATAGATAACTCGAACAAAAGTGGGTCCAAGAAGTGATTGGATCACTTCAATTTTGGAAAGATTAACTTCAATACCCTCTTTTGAAACAATGTTCCCTAGAACAATCCCATTAGCAACCATGAAGTGACATTTTTAAAAATTTAAGACAAGGTTAAACTTGAAACACTTTTTAAGGATTAGAGAGAGTGAATTCAAGCAAGATTCAAATGACTCACCATAAATTGTAAAGTCATGCATGAATACTTCCATGCAGTGTCCAATGAATTCAGAAAATATACTCATCATACACCTCTGGAATGTTGCAGGAGCATTGAAAAGCCCAAACTTTATTCTCTTATATGCATATGTTCCAAAGGGGCTAGTGAAAGTAGTCTTTCCTTGGACTTGAGGTGCGATTGGGATTTGGAAGTAGCTGGTGTATCCATCAAGAAAGTAACAATGTGACTTTCCAGCTAATCATTCTAGCATTTGATCAAGGAATGGAAAATGGTAGTGATATTTTCTTGTTTCAACTTTTAATTTCCTATAGTCGATGCACACACGCCATTTGTTCTTCACTCGAGTTGTGACAACCTCACCATGTTCATTCGTGACAACAGTTATCCCACCCTTATTAGGTTTAACTTGAATGGGACTAACCCATACACTATTAGAAATTGGGTAGATAATACCAGCTTGGAGAAGCTTGGAGATCTCTTCACTAACTACCTCAAGGATGAGTGGATTGAGTCTTCTTTGTGGTTGTCTAATTGGTTTGGATGATTCCTCAAGATGGATGTGATGCATGAAAAGGATAGGGTATATTCTAGGTATGTCATCTAGGGTAAAAACTAAGGAATGTTTGTTTTCCTCACACCTAAACAAGTTTGGACTCTTCAGTTTCAGTAATTGAAGAAGAGATAATGACAGGATAAGTGTGATCATGGAAATGGAATGCATATTTCAGGTGTTTAAGAAGGGGTTTTAGATCAGCATCACCTCTCATTTGTGGGTTAGACAACTTAGGAATGGAGGAAGGGACTTCAGTTGGTTTTGATTCATTTTCCTTGATATTTCCCAAGGTGGAGCATTAGAGATCAGAGTTTGTGTGGGATTTAAGAGAGTTTTCAAGAAACTCTATATTGATGGAGTCTATGAATGAAAGGTTCACATCAACTTCACTATTTATGACTTGGTTAATCATGTTCTATATTTCACAAGATCCTCTCTCATTAAAACTTGATGAACATGATGGAATGGGGTTCAATTTACTCTCAGAAGTGTCCTTAGAAGAATGGATTGAGAATTCAGAGTGATCCTCGGATGGGTATTGCATCACTTGGAAAATGTTGAAATTGACCAGTTGGTCACTAAATTCCATGGATAAGATTCCTGAATGAACATCAATGTTGGTTCTCACTGTAATTAGGAATGTTCAAACTAGAATTATGAGAGATCAAGAATAGTTCATCTCACCTTCTATATCAAGGACATAGAAATCAACAGGGAAGATAAAGTCATTCACACGAACAAGTATATCCTCGATTATACCCCCAGGAATAGCAGTTCTTCGATTGGAAAATAAAATGACAATACCTGTTGGATGTAAGGAACCAAGACCAAGGTTATAGAATATGGATTTGGGCATGAAATTAATTGAGTATTCTAAGTCTATGAGTTCATCATCTAAGTTGTAACTTTCAATTTTGCATGGAATTGTAAAGGTACATGGATATTTGCACTTAATAGGTATGGAATATTGACTTGAAACATTTTCAAAGTTCCTTAGTTTCCTCTTATGGTTACAAAACTCCTTTAGAAACTTGGAATACATAGGAATTTCGTGAATGGAATCTAAGAGGGTAATGTTCAGTTAAACACGTCTAAACATATTGAGCATTTCAGGACCAGGTTCAAAGGACTTCTTTGGATTAGAAATGGTTTGAAGAAAATGAATTGGGTTCCTAAGTGAAATGTAAGGAGGTGAGGGAATGGATTCAGATTCCATTTCATGTTTTCTTCTCTTTTCAGTTTTTAGGTCAGAATTTAAAGGGGAGTTAGAGGAATTATCTTGAAGCATAGAAATTTTCGTCCCTGATCTAAGTGAAATTACACTTATATTATAATTGGGGTTGGGTAATGGTTGTGTTGGGAGATGGAAAGAATTTTATTGTTGTTACTATCTCAGGTGGGTGGAAAGTTATCCAATTTGGGTTTCAATTTTCTTCATACTAGAATGGGTGAAGGAGGCAAGATCTTCCCCTACACTTTCCCATGGTTTCTTGGAAGAAGAGGCTTGTTCAGGATTGGGATTTCCTTGATTTTGGTTTTTGGTAATGCGATTGTATTGGTTTGGGAATTGAGAAGGCTCACTAGGATAGTTGAATCTAGGAGGAGGATTGTTCCTTTGAGGTTGAGGAATAAAAGGATAAGGTTTATGGAAGTTACCTACTCTTTGACCATATTGGAATTGTTCTAGGTTTTGAGGAGGGAATTTAGGGGGATGAGAAATGGGATTCCCATACCTCAAGCCTTGGTTGAAGATAGAGGAGAAGGGCTCAACGTGGGGTTGGTTGAAGCTTCTAATGAACTAACCTTATTGTTGAGAGTTGGTGTTCCTCTGAGCATATTCTGCATTTATATCCATTGGTCCAGATGAATCAAAGGTATTATATTAATGTTATAGTCAAGTTCCAGTTGGATGAGATGAGAAGCTACATATTCCACTGTTCTTGATAGGTTCATGGAATAGAGATTGTGGAGAAGATGAGGTTTGGGATTTGGATGCCACATCTAGTTACTGCACAAGACATGTAGGTTCACTCATCCACTCTGTCATCTTGTTTGGCTCTATCGATTGACTATCTTGGTCTTTTTTTTACTTGATCATGTGCTCGAGTATGTAATTATTATGTGTTTCTAGCCATGTTTCTTATGAGATCTCATGCATCTACGGGAGTTTTATCAACAAGAGAACCACCACTTGTGGCATGAATGAGAGTTCTATCCATAGAAAATAACTCCTCATATAATTATTGGATCAACAGTTGGTCAGATATTCTATGGTGTGGATAGGTTGCAAAAAGATTTTTAAACCTCTCCTAGTATTCATGTTTTGATTCATTTGGGATTTGATGAATACCACTTATTTACTTTCGAATAGAATAAGTATGAAAAGCAAGAAATAATTTCTCTAAGAGGACTCACTTAATGTCATTTCATGTGATTATGGAAGCAAGAGGGAGGCAGTATATCCATGAATTGGCAGAGTCAGCTAAGGAAAAATGGGATGCTCAAAGTTTGATTTTTTCCTCATAAACCCTTTAAGGATTCATGGTAGAGCACGTCACTTGGAACTCTCTAAGGTGGATGTGTGGATCTTCACCAGCTTGCCTGTGGAAATGAGGGTGAAGATGAATCAAACACGATTTGAGTTTGAAGTTAGCCTCTATGTTTTGATATTTAATACCAAGAGTTTGGTAATTCATATTAGGGGAAGAAAGTTATTTAAGGGTTTGTTCCCTAAAATTGGCCATATTTAATTCAATTTGTTGTATAGGGACAGGTTCTTGAATGAGTTGATTATATCTAATGTTCCTCCTAAGTTGGAAAAGTGAATGCTCAATTTTAGGGTCAAACAAATCTGAGGGATTTTTTGGGAGGCTATGGGGCATTCAGAAATATTTTGGAAAAATAGGAAGATTGTTTTTTATTTGTGTTTTTTCGGTTTATGATTTTTATGAGAAGGCGGGTTTTTCTTTGTTATTTTTTTCATTTTTTTTAATTTTGTTTTTTTTTTGTTTTTTTACAATAACCAAAAACAAATGACTACTTAATTGAACCATCCCTAGAAACGATGCCATTTGAAAGCACTTCTGATTATTGCCTATCAATCATTCAAATTTTTGGTGCTCTGCTGATGTGTATAACAGCACTCAGGTCGAATCCTCATTGATGATACTTTTTTAATAGTCAGTTGTTTTTAGTTTATTTTATTTTGATTGTGGGAGTTCATTTTCAGAGCTTATTAAATATTTTATGGATAATTTTTTATTTAAAAATCTGATAAATATTGGGGTGATTTCATCTTTAGGTAGTTAATCTTGTGATATCCTTGATCTTTGCTTTATATTGCATTAAATTAACACCCATGTCAAAAGTCAGTGTTGATTGGAATTCCTAAGATTTAAGGCTTTAATATAATCCATAACTTAACATAGGGTTTTAATCTTAATCGGTAAATGTTAATAGTTGTGTATTTATGGTTCCAATATCCATGGAAACCACTCGTTAAGCAAAACATGTCATTAATCCATGACATGTTAAGTCCAGTATACACAATGTTAAATTAAAGAATACTCATCGAGAAAATACTCTCAGTCACTTAAAATCCATAAATTTTAATGCACCCCAATAGTAGATTTACTCATCCACTAAGATGAATAGAAATATGGTTTATTAGGTTTATGATTATGAGATAATAAGATAATAAAATTAATGGGATAAGAAAAGAGTTGTGTGCCAAACACACACACACAAACGATGATGAGAATTAAAAACAATAGAATTTAGATTGAATGGAGATGAAAAAGAAGGGAATGGGTTTCAACTTGATTTAAAATATATTAAGGGAATTAAAATTTAATATTTGAGGGTGGATGATTAAAACATAATATAAATAAGAAACTTTCACTAAAATATAATTTAAAAAAACGCTTACGGGATTACAAATAAAAAAAGCACAAAATTATATGAAATAAAAGAGAGGAGGAAGGGTATCTCAAGTGAAAACATGATTTTGGAATTTCCTACTAGGACATTGGAAGATCCTTGGTCATTTAAATTGATCCTCTTATATACTAAATTCCAAATTTCTTGCAAGGATAGGAGGGGGAAGTATTTATAGCCCAATGTTGTGGGCTATTTGCATTCAAAAACTATCCCTCCACTTGCATCGCCACTTTGATAAATTATATATCTAAATATCTAGATATGATCTTCTTAAAAGTTGAAGATATTTATCTCCTATTTTTACTCTAAAAATTTTACAGCCATTGGATTTAAGGAGACAATGGTATGGTAGTTTGAATACATAATGTTAGTCTGTCCATTTCAATCCAAACTTTTTAAAGGCCGGAATGTGAATGTTTTTTTGAATAGGAAGATGCCCACAAATTCGAATGCTTTCTTCAATAAATTCTGCCTCTTATATATTCTATTTCACATTAAAAAATATCATCTTGAATGGATTCCTCTATCAAAACAAAAATCAATAATGATGTGATAATTCCATTTCTCGGACAGAATGGTGGGCTGGGTTAACTTCATCCATTGGGACACTTTTATTTCGATTTGGGCTTTGAAATTTTTAACAAAGATGAATTGAATTTTCCCCAGACCTTTTAAGGAGAATTAAATAATTTGGTCTTCTGGAGTGAGCCCAGTAATTCTATCTTCATGGATTTTCCAGTTTCTTTACAGATTCTTTAAGCCTTTTTTGTGGACAATATAACCCTCCATATGGAATAATTTCTCCAAATCCCTTTTAATGAAATATTTTATATTGAATTTTTAATATGACTAAACAAAAACATTCTATTTGGATAGGTAGGGTAATAGGTAAAATTAAAATAGTAAACTTACTTGAATCTGGATGAGTTCAAATAATTCTCAAAGATTATATTTAATATTTAAACATTCATATTTCACGCAAATTATGCACATTTCATATAAAATAAATAAAGGGAGTATATAAAATGCAATAAAATTATTAATAACATCAATATTTCATGTCAAATTTATAATTAATTTACTTAATATTTGATGAAATAAATGCATGGGATTAGGAAATTTCTTTTTTTGTAACTCTTGATAATTCAAAAGGACCCTTTCAGATTACCTTCATTTAATTGTGAGGATCCAAGGATATAATCCCTATAGAGGTGTTCCACATGTTCTTATATGATCTCTAAGAAATACCACTCGATCTCAAAGTGGTATCAGAACAAGTCGGATACCTTGTGTTGTTTGTTCTTAATCTATTGTTCTTCGGTGTTAAATAAATCTATCTTGCACTTCTTGTTCTTGATAGGGAGTGAGAAGGAGGAGTTGAGAGATAATTCTTTGTGTGAAACAATTCTCTATTCTCAATTTTCATTGTATCCCCTACACAATTGACATAGTTGCCTATTTATGGATTTGGGATTTAAGTTAAAATATTATTTAATTTTATAATGGACATTAAATAATATTTATTTTCATTAATAAATCTCACACCACATAAAAATAATGAAATAAATTTTATTTTGGGGCACGCACCAACCTTCGAAATAAAAAATATTATATAATGTTCTCTTTAATTAATATTTTTCACTACAATTGGTCTTGGTCCATTCAAATTCCTCTAGCATTTATTGGACAACTAAATAAATATTTTATATATAAATCAATATTTAATTCACAATCCATTGAATAATTTTTTTATTAAAATATTAAATAAATAAAATAAATATTTTATTCACAATAAGGTGAATAAATATTTATTTAATTTACGCCATCAACAAAACATGAATAAAATTTTTCTTCAGACTTGAGAATAATATTTATTCTCTTAATTAAACTAAAATATAATTTAATTGAGATAAAAAAACACTTAGTGTGTTACACAATAGGATTGTTTCTAATTTCAATTAAGTGGTCTTAGCTAAAGTCTAAGATTACTATCTATCAATGGGTCCAGACATACAAGATAAAGAACTTAATGTCTTAATGTTGAAAACCACATATGATCACTTTACTATGTAATATAATACTTTTTTCACATTATCTCATCAAGTAGGTTTCACATATTTTTCACTAACCTATTTTCTTGATATTTCTTTATTTGACTATCTGAAATAAACATATTGTTATATGATGACCACGTAATTAAATTTTAAATTTATATTCTAATTAAAGGGGAAAGATATCATTTTCTATAAAGATGGAAGGGACAAATAATCCTCAAATTATTAATTAATGACATGTCACTTTTGACAAACCCAATGTATCCAACATCTTCATGAACTATTATTACCATGGTATAGGAAATAAATCTAAGTACACAAGTTGTAACATGCATTAATAATAATCTTAAAGTCTAAAGACCATTGCACAGACTTGTAGATAAGAATATTATATGACACTAAAACATATAGAATTCCTACTAATAGGTATGTTCTCATAATCTCCCATGTTTAAGATTACCAACTAAAAAGTTCATGAGAAGAAGCCTCATATTCTTACGAGTACTCGCACCTAACAGTCTATGTACTATGTTTTCTATCATAGTATGTAATCTAAACATGGAACATTATTTGAGAATATCATCATATCACATCATGGTTCTCATCATAGTGGGGAAATACTATGAACTCATCAATGCAACGTATACTCTAGGTCATTGTTACATTAGAGTCACGAAGAATAACAAATAGTATGTAATAAGAAAATTTATTATTATTAAATACATTGAATATACATGAAATAGATGTAAAAATAATTGGTCCAAGGACGCTAACTATAACAAACTCACACTTGGAATAGAGCCAACTGCCTATGACCTTTAGTTTTCTTGACCTCACATGACAGTTATGTTTCTACTAAGTCAAGGCTTTAGTCAAGGGATCTTCCATGTTATCTTATATAGAAATAATACTCACTGAAACTTCCCCTATCTGATAAAACTCTCTCAAGATATGATACTTACAATGTATGTGATTCATCCATTGATGTGAACTTGTCTCTTTTTCAAGATCCACCACTATAATATTATCATAATAGAGTGTGATATGATCTTTACCTATCAATACTACATCAAGATGTTTATGAAGTTTCTCTTACATAAATATTCTTTATCTACCATAGAAGCTATAATATACTCATTATCTAATGTGTAATATTTAACCACACGCTGCTTTGATATCTTCTAGCTCATAACAACTCCACTCAAAGTGAAAATGTATCTTGTTTGTGAAATCATGTCATCTTGATCAGTTTGAAAACTAGCATTTGCATATCCTCAAATGACTAGTTCTACATCTCCCCCTTAAACAAATAATATATCCTTAGTATCCCTCATATACTTAAGGATAATCTTTATTACCATCCAATAGTGGTCACCTAAAATAACTTGATATCTTCCTACCATAGGTAATGTGTAGGAAACATCTATCCTAGAAAATTGAATATCTAAATGACTAACCCAATCACTGATTCATATAGAATCATTTTCATTCTATAATTCTCCTCATGTTTCTGATGACACATTTTCTTAGAATGATGAATGCCATGTTATATTGGAAACAATCCCCTCTTGGATTGTTCTATACTTAATCTCTTTAGTATATTTTCAATGTATGTATATTGACATAGGCCAATCAACCTCTTAGATGTATCACAACGCATCTTGATCTGAAGAATATATGATGCCTCATACAATTCCTTCATAGAGATCATTTATTAAATCACACATTAACACACTCGTAGACTGGAATTTTTTTTCAATGAGTAATATTTCATCAATATATACTATTAAGAAAACAACTACACTCCAACTAAACTGTTTATAGACACATGGATCATATTTATTTTTTATGGAACTAAATTCTAATATGGACTCATCTAAATGA
This sequence comes from Viscum album, assembly GCA_963277665.1. Classification (NCBI taxonomy): domain Eukaryota; kingdom Viridiplantae; phylum Streptophyta; class Magnoliopsida; order Santalales; family Viscaceae; genus Viscum; species Viscum album. Next base: position 1,043,582,911 of record OY728165.1, read on the forward strand.
ATGTTCCCTGACATGGATACCTAATTTAATAAATGAATGGATCTTTGCAACTTTCATACCTTGTTAGCATCCTTTGGAGTAAAAAACCCTCCATGCTACATTATAGTGGTCTCTTCATAAGGATCCCATAAAGGATGACTATTTTGACATCCATTTTCCAAATATCATAATCATGTAAATTCTCATTGGAAAGTAGAATTATGATGGATTTAAACAATGAAATTGTTGAATATGTTTCATCATAGTCAATTCCTTGATGTTGTTTAAACCCTTTTGTAACTAGTTATGCTTTATAGGTACTGACTTGGTCTTTCATGCCCAATTTATTCTTGAATAACCATTTTCAACCAATTGGATTTAAATATGCGTGAGGGTATATCAAAATATAGACTTGGTTTTGATATATCAAATCCATTTCATAATTCATGGCTTCTTTCCACTTGGAAATATTTGTGCCACTTACTGCTTCTTTATAGGTTATAGTATCGTTATTATCAACTAATAATGAGTCACCATCCATAATGACAAGAAAATCATACCATTCTTGTTCTATAACCTCTATAGTACTCTTATTCAGTAATTGTGTCTCTGGAACAATTTCTTCTTCCATGGGGCTTTGTAGAATTTTTTCCCATGCCAACTCTTATGTATCTTGATCCTGGACTTTAAAAAATTATATCTCTCTCCCACTATCACATTTAGAGATAAGATCCAACTCAAGAAATGTGGGACTTCTATCTACCACAACCTTTTTATAAAAGATTTTATTGGTGGTGTATCATTGTTACTTTTTGGATATCCTATAAAGATACACTTTGTGCCTCAGGGTCAAATATTATTATAGGAAGAGGCCTTAACAAATGTTTCTAAACCCTACACATGTAAGTAAGAGAACACAAGTTTCTTTCTATTTCATAATTGGTATGGTAAACCATCTATTTAATTATTTTTCACTCATTTTAGTATGTATTCTGATGTTTTTAACACATATCCCCAAAAGGATAATGGAAGGATCACTTGACTGATCATTGATATCATAATTTCCAACAAGGTATGGTTCCTCCTATCGATTACAGCATTCCTTTGAGGCATATAAGGTATAGTGAGTGGAGATAAAATCCCAAACTCCCATAAATAATCAATTAAGTATTGATTAAGATATTCTTAACCATGGTCTGAGTGAAGTTTCTTAATATCCATACCATGATGGTGCTCAACTTCATTCATGTAATCATTTAATTTAGATAAAGAGTTCAACTTATAACTCATTAAGTATAAATATCCTTATCTACTAAAATCATCACTAAAATTTTTAAGTATGAGTACCACCCCCTTACTTTAATAGAAAATGTTTCACACACATCAGTATTAATGAAATAAAGAAGCTCTGTATCCCTTTATCCTTTCCCACTAAATGGGGTGTTGGTCATTTTCCTTGTAAATAAGCATGACATACACCAAGTGAGTTTAGTTCAAAATAATTTTAATATCCATCTTGATGTAATTTGGTGAAGAAATTTTCATTTAAATGACCTAGCCAGTGATTCCAATGTAGGTTGTGGTGTGAATCATGTGAAGTAACTTTGTAATACATTTATATTAATTGGTTTGTGTAATCCAACACATAAATACTATTATTTAAATGTTTCTTACCATAAGAAATGAAATATTTATAGAAGAAACTACATTTATTCCCAAATTTAAAAATAAATCCATCCATATCATGTATGGATATATTAATAATGTTTTTGGTAAATAAAGTCACATAATAAAAACCCTTTAAAACCAATATCATTCTGGTCGGCAATGTGAGGTGGTAGTCCTCGATAGATTCGACAATATGTTTATCTTTGTCAGATGCTCTAAGGTATACCTTTCCTCAGTTAGTATTTTTGAATATATTTCGTTTATTTATTTTAATACATATGTATAAACCATAAGCTGTATATAATACCCAATTTGTAGAAAAATATAAATTTCACTCGATAAAAAACTCACATAAATCTTCCCCTTTCTTATTTTAATGGGTTCATTCTTTCTTTTAGTGTCCCTTATTACCATATGCAAGACAAACATCATCCTATTTTCATGTGTTCCCCATTATCTTCCCCTTATTAGAAGGGAATGAAGAAGATTTGGGAATAAATCTCTTTGATTTACCTTTTCCATTTTCACCATTATGGAAAAAGTTTTTTTATTCTTCAAATCCTTATATACTTGGAAAAGAAGTGTAATAAGATCTCGCAGAGGCATCTCAATGTTTTTTTTATTAAAATTAACCAAATATATAAAGAACCTCTAGGGTAATAATGCCAAAATGATTTTGGTTACCATTAAATCAGGGAGTTTAAACCCAATAACCTCTAATTGCTCAATGTGTCCAATTAGCTTGACTATGTGAAGCCTAGTTGGGGATCCCACTAGAAGATTTCTATGAAATAGTGCCTTAGAAATATCAAACCATTCTTAAATGGTGTGTACATGCCAGCTACATAGTCTGTATCTTCTCTTCATGTTCCATGTTTGAATGGTAAACACGTGGTGTACAATAAAATCACTATGTAAAATTAATTCATCAGTGCATCTAGATAAAATGTGCATGGGTATACATCGTGTGATCTGGTTACATGTCGTGAAAACCAGTTTTACTAACTATATATTTAGAGCTTCCTGATGAAATAAATGGACATTATTTATTTTTTATTAAACCTTTAAGAAAATGAAACACTTATGGAACATAATTAATAGGATGATAACATGTTAATTAAAATAAGATTAAATAATTGATACCTTGAAATAAAAATATAACCAAAATTGTCCATAGTTCAACAATTAAATAAATAAGTGTAAGAAGATCTCACAGAGGCATCTCGTATGAATTTGTTCCATGCTTCATTTTCATCTTTCCAGATGGTCCAAAATCCTATCAATATGATAACAACCCTTGCCTTCCTCTTAGGACCATGATCACTTGCTCCTTGAAACTATGCATTAAAAAATGTATCCAGCATCCCTCCTTGGACGTTCCACCTAGTGAAAACATCAAAATCTTGCCAGATCCATCTAGCACATTCTTTATCAAAAAATAGATGCCCCACTGTTTCTGGTTTGGGATTGCAGAAACCCCAGCAACTGGAGGCAATTCTCATGACCATGCACTGAATACTGTCATCTGTGGGTAAAGCTCGGTTCCTCACCCGCCACAACAAGAAGTCAAATTTTGAGGTAACCTCCTTGCACCACAGGGTCACCCCCATGTATCATTATCAGATGCATATCTCCTAACACGAGCAAATTCCTTTAATGAAAACTCACTCGAAAATGAGCCTATAAAAATGAGGTTATCATGTTCTTCATTAATAACAATGTTATTGAAAATAGTTCATTGATTATCATCAATAATGTCCTAAATAAAAATAGGGTGGATGCTAGAATCTCAAAATGAAAAAGTTGGTGTGGGGTATCCTGGGAACCACAACCTTCTAGTCCCCCAATCTTGTAGCCATAAGTTGATATCACCACTTCCCAACATCTACCTAGAGTGCTGATGCAATAACTCCATGTACAGGTGAATCAGGTTCCAAATTTTTGGGGGTCGTGTCATCTTCTCATTCACATTCAAGCCAGACTTATCCTGTATTGTCCTACCCCATACTGTTCTTCCTTCCATATCCTCTCATGCTAGTTTAGCATAGAGCCCTTTCATGGTCAATGAAACACTTTTCAAATTAATGCCCCCTTCAGAGAGAGGTCTTGCAAGATTCTTTCCCGATGACCAATGATGCATGCCTTCCATTTTCCCATACCATATGAAGGACACCTCAATACTCTCCATGTTTGTGATAACATTTCTAGGGACCATCAAGGTGGACCTTACATGCATGGTAATAGAAACAAGAAGACTATTTAAAATGGTAATGCAGTCACCAAACAACAAGAATCAATTCTTCCAATTGAATATGTGCCAAGAGATCTTGGTAAACAACTTATCATAATGATGGATTCTAAGTGAGAATGGACTCACCGGTGCCCCAAGATATTCTATAATAAATGATCCCATATTCCTATTCAAGTTGTCATCAAGGATCCCGACCCTACTCTCATAGATATTATTGGTTGTATAATACAAACTTTCCCCCCTGTTCACCACCTTCCCACTCAACATGCAATAATCTCCTATAATCTCATTCATCCCCTGCACTAATATCCTAATGTTATTGATAAAAAAAATTGTCATCCGCAAAAAACAAATGTGAGATACCCCTTTTTGCATGCCTATTCTGGTAGGTCAGAACTTTCCCCATAAGAAGACCCTAGTTGATATAGTAGCTAAAAACATTTTGAGAGAGGATGAAGAGAGTGGGGGAGAGAGGATCTCCTTTCTTGAGACATCTATATTCCAGGAAGAAACCAAACTGTTTACCCATAAACGAGGTTGATATCTAGGCCGAACTAAAGCATTGAAAAAGTATATCTGTAGTCCAATTGGGGAACTCTATACTAACCAACACCCTTAAGATGAAACCCCATTACAATATATCATATTCCTTTATCATATTTTATTTGATCACCAGGTTACCCCTAAAATATATTTTTTAATTTCACTAACCATTTAATGCACCACTCCAATTTCCCCCTGAATTGACCGCCCTTTAATAAAACCATGTTGTTTAGCAGACACGTAGGTTTTCAAGTGAAGGTCCATCCTTTTATTGAGAATTCTATCCAAAACCTTGTATGGAATATTTCACATGCTTATGGACTGATACTAATCAATATAATATGGGTTACATATCTTCATAATCATAACTATCTTTGTTGCACATGCAATACACAACAAATTCCTTCCCTGGAAGAAGTCAAGCACTGCCATTACTAAATCTCCCTTAATAGTGTCCCAAGACTCCATATAAAAGGATTTTGGATTGAAAACAGGACTTGGTGTGCTTTCCAGATTCAAGGTCTAGATAAACTCATTCACTTCAACCTCCTCAGGAGTCCTCCTCAAACATTCATTAATTTCTTCCAAAACACAGTGCAGGATTCCCTAAAAAAATTCGGCATCGCCCCTCGGATACCCACCAGCCAAGCCAGGATTGGGCCCTGCCAGTAAGGATTTGATACTATCATTGGACAAGACTCCAACATCATCATGATCTATATAATAAGAACCATACTCCCTTATAATATTCATTCTCTTAACACGTCGATGCTCCTTAATTTATGCATGAAGAAAACCGGTGTTCTGGTACCCTTCTCGAAGCCATCGAATTCTAGCTCCTTCTCTGGCCAAATGTTCCTTCCTCAGGAGGGTATCATAGGGAAGATCATTTTTAAGCCTTAAATTCAAAAAAAAAATTATTTTCATCCAATTACTAATCCAAACCCTCTTCCATATGAATGACCTCCTTGCTGATCTCAACCAAGTCTTTATCTTACACAGGAATATCCTTCCTACAATGACATAGAAGATATTTAAGTTTCCTAATATTGTTGTGGAATGTGATCCATGGGTTTCCAAGATGTTGGAGGCTCCAGGCCTCCCTGACCACAACATTGAATCTCGGTTCCTTAACCCAGGTGTTAGAAAACTTGAACTGCTCCCCTCTCGATGACCCTGAATCTAAGGAAAGGAGAAGCAGAGAATGATCTGAAAGGCCACACATCAGATGAGAGACTTTGGAATCCGGGAAAATAGATAATGCAACCTCATTCCTCAATCATCGATCAAGGTGACACCAGGTATGATCTACTTTGTGTTCATTATTACACCAGGTGAAGTTATCTCCTCTGTACCCCACCTCCAAGAGGCCACATCTTTCCATGAATGAGATAAATGCTTGGTTGGTGTTCCTAGGAAAAGAGCCACCCCCGGTTTCTCCTCCAGTATTTCAATGATGTTAAAATATCCCCCAATGATCCAAGGAACAATATCTGAGATGATACCATCCAAATCCATCCATAACATGTCTCTATATTTAACAGTGTACTTTTCATAGATAAAGGAAAATAAAAATTAGTAAGGGCCAACAAAAATTTTGGTGGCCAAAAACTGATCTGACACACTATACATATCGCCTGTGATGTGTTCCTTCTAAAACAACAAAATTTGAGAGTTTAGATAATCTCCATGCAAGAAACAATGAACTCTCAGCCTTTGATCATACTCCTTGATCTTATTATGCACCTGCTTAGGTTCTAGAATCGCAACCATCGATACAAAATTGTTACAGAGTTCATTTTCTATGAAATCAGATTTCGCCCAAGCAACTAGACCACGATCATTACATATAAGAATTATAAACATTAAAACAAGAACATATGGATTTTTCCACATAATCCTAGCTCTTGACATGATGAGACGAAACTGAGGAGAAATCTGATCCTATTCTAGATTGATACCGGGTGCGAATACTACTCTGCACCTTCAAACAAACTGACACCAAAGAGCATGGGACATTGTATATATCCTTGAATAAGTTATCTGGAGATACAAAACAATGATTTATAACCTTGATCTTATCAAACTTAGTCAAAAATGGAGGTTATTTTGGAGGATAGGAGTTCCCTTTCGAAACAGGCGACAACGGGGGGGAAGACACCACTGGCTGAAGAGAGTGTTCCCTAGGTGAAGAAGGCATCACCAATTCAATTTAATCGAATCCCAACTCTATAAAAAGAATATACAAAATGAAAATGTGGGATAGAAACCAAGGATCAAGATAAGAAGAACATAGATGAGATGTGTTGCTGATCAGCACCCAACATAGGGGAGTCCCCTATCCCAAAGGAGAAGAGACGGATCCTTACCCAAACATTTGTTAAAGAGAACCAAGTCATGGCTGAGAGACTCTTATCCTTCACGACTGAAGGATTGTTATGACAAGAAGGCCTTGAATATCAGGCCAAAGTAATCCACACCTATACCCTTATCTTGGCCCTGCAGCCCTAAAGATAAGTGCGATCCAGAAACCCTTTCAGAAGGCCTCGATACATCTCAGGAGCTGGAGGCCCCTAGTTGAGCTTTGCAGTAAACCTGCAATGTGTGACCTGAAATGTGGAAAGATGAGAAAAACATGGGAACAATAGGTTATATCAATGGTTGATGATGATCTTCCATCCCTTCGATCTGAATCACCAGGTGTCTCTAAAGCAGATGAGAAATATCCAACTCAACGCATATGCTCGAAACAGATGCCTTTACCATGCGACTTGTCCTGACATCCGCGCACAAAAAAGATCCCAAAGAATCACCAATAACCCTTAAAAAGTATTCATTCATAAGGAGAAACAGGATCCTAGGAAGAAAGATCAAGAATTCCATACTGGGATATTATTTACCAGAATGGGAATCCATCGACCAGCGAGAATGGGAGAACCTCCAACACCCAGAAAACCGCGGTCTTCTACTCCAAGATTTAACAAAATCATCCCTTGAAGCCAAAATGATAAATAAGGCCTTCTGATCGATGATCGACACTAAACCTGGGATATCCAAGCCCCATCTTCGGACACAATCCTAGAAGACTGCAAGGGGGGATTTTCCACACCAAAATTCACTATCGAATTCCATCAGAGATCCTTGGTCGCCACCACAAAAGATTCTATTGGGACTATAAGCACAGGGAACCCCTTCTCCGTGAAGGAGGAAGCAGGCATTGAGACCGACGATGGGGGATTTCGAGCTAGACCTAGCCCTGCGGGAGGCTGTAGAAGGGAATCCATGAAAGAAAGTAGAGGAGATAGAGCAACACCACCATCAGACGCTGGAGATCTAAGCACGCCGTTGTCAGAGAGTGTCAAAGCAATGATCGAGACGAGAGTGTTTGCATCCATCTTAATTTTTACAACTAAAAAATATCTAATAAAGGAGTTATATACTTTGTATAAAAAAATTTCCCCAGTTTCCATTTTCACCGATAATTCTAATTCCATTATTTGTGGTGGTGTTTTAATAGTTCTAATAAACATACATAATATAAAGGAATGAAAAGGAATAGAATAAAAAATTAAATTCTCTATTCTTTAATTAATAAGTAAAAACCTATTATCACTTTGTTTTCTAGATCCACCTCATCAGTTTTTATGTAATATACTCACACTTTCTACCTTGGAGGTTGTTGGTGTTGATTGTCTCCGAAAAACCTTAACTAAGGGTAGTGGTTCACATAGTGTCCTTATTTATTATAGTTGAAACATTATAGAATAAGATAAGGGTTGGATGGATATATAACATCTTGTTAATATTTTTAGTTATTCTTAAAAACCATTTTTGATAATTCTTTGGTTTAGTTTCATTTAGGGTTTTTTTGAAAATTTAGAAAATTTTGAATTTTTTTAGTTTGTTCAAGGTCAGCACACAGTTTCTCTATACCATGCACTCTCTCAGTGAAAACCATGAAAATCCAAATAGTTAGGGTTTGTATGGATAGAACATGGTTTTAAAAACAATGCATCTGCTTAGAAGAAACCATGAATCTGGGAAAAAAGGAGTGCATGGTTAGGGCACACAATTTTTCTAATCGTGCAACCCTACATAACTAACCATGCGTACATGATTTAATTAATCCACAAATTATTTTAAAAACCAAAAAACCCTCAGTTTATGTTTATTATGGTCTTATATGACCCTATTATGTTTTATTCTTAATCAAATTCTCCCAAGAGGTGATTTTAGACATTTTACACCCCTATGGAAGAGAATCTAATCTAGGAGAATGATGATTGATATTTTTTTGATAATTTTCCTCTTCTCATTATTTTATCTCACTCTATCCTATTATATCCTGAGGGTTTTATAGATATCCATATTTTTGGATGATCTAATACCTTTTGTTTTATATCTATAATCTATGTTTGATTCTATGATCCTCGTTTTATATGTTCTTCATTGGAGTTTCCTGGTTAGGGCTTTGTGTTTTGTGATCTCATGATGCCAAGGTTGGTGGTTCCATTTATAATAGCCAATTTAATTAACACTAAATTGACTGATTTAAATAAAATTGTTTTATTAAAATTTAATTTCATTATTTCAATTAGTTTATTAAAAATCCACTTCCTATTAATTAGGTATTTGTATTTTATTTGGCACAAAATTGGGAAAATCCCCAATTCTATTGAATATGGGTGTGTTTTTGAGATTGATGAAAAATTGTGAAATTTAAATAGTGAAATTGATTTGATGAAATTGATTTTAAATTGGTATTTAAGATAATGTTTATTAAAATATTTTTTATATACAATGATTGTTTTTATCTTAGAAAATTCATGTTTTGATTAAAAACCCATCTTTTGGATTTTAAATGAAAAAGTAGCATATTTGAAATGGAATAATGGGTTGAATAGTATTTTGAGCAGTTTTGAATTAAATCTCCCATTATTGATTGTTACTAGACCACATTAAATCCTAGGTAGTTACTGGGTTATTCATGAAAATACTCAATTGACAATTTACAACACCAACAATACATATAAAGCAGGTCATGTCCTTGATGGTAGGGTGATGAGTACATTTTGACAAGTGTTTGAGAGAACTATGATAACTACTTGAGTTTGAGGGAGTTTTATACCTTAGAACTATCATACCTTTTTGAAGTTAACTATATTGTTCATTTATTTATATTTGAAAGCCATTATTTATTGAAAACTATTTTACACATCCCTTTTGAATTTATATATTTAGTTTTATATAAAAATGTTGATGAAGCCATTTGTTTAAAGTATTTACATCATTTTAAATTTAAATCATGATTTTTTTAAAATAATGTTTTAAAATTATTGGTATGTTTATCTAAAATTGAAATCTTTTTTTGGTTAATTAATTATGGTATCCTATTATGTAATCATTGGTGATACCCAACTGGGATTTTATCTCACACCCCACCTATGCCTTTGGGTGTTTGTTGATTATCTCCTTCCAAGTTCGAGCAAGGGTAAAGAACCAGTTGAAGGTGGTTTTATTTTTTGATCCATGGGATAAGAGAGTTGTGTCTACTAGAAATTGGGTTTTTATCCTATTTTTGGGTACTTTGTGGTTTCACTTTGGGATTTTTGTGCCTGTTTGACTTTTGGTACACTTCCCCCTATGGACGTTTCTTCTATGCATACAACCTAGTCCATCTTTATTCCATTGTGTTTGTTGAAATTTTTCCATACATTCATATTGTATGATGCTAGGTGATAGTTGACAACCCATGCGGTTCAGGAATTCCCTTTAGTCCATGTCAGTATTGGCTGGGTTATAAGGTTATTAGGGTATCCAGGATGGTTCATGAAAAAGTTGTATCAAAGGGAGGATTTGCATCTTTTCTTGAAGTCAGTATTCTTTTTGAGACATAATATTGAGGCTTAAGAGGTATTTTTAATCATGATCCTGACCATCACTCACCATAATGATCCTTAAGCCACCAAGGGTGGTTTCGAAAATACATATTAAGGATTATTTCTAGTATTTCCCCTACTTTTTATTTGGATAGATTGAAATAAAAATATTTTTTATCTATCTATTGGAATTAATTTCCCCTATTTCTATGTCTGAGTGTTTATCAGGTGTCTTTAATGTTGTCTACTAATGTTGTGTATCATCATTGCTTTGAGAAGATGTGTGAATCAGATCCCGGAGGAAGCTGCTAACAAACCACATTGAGAAAATCCTTTCATGGACCCAATTTTTTTGAGGTCACTGTATGCATTATCCAACACTAGGAAATTCCCCACCACCAATTCCAATTTAGGTTCCATCCATGGAACCTCAGAGGGATGTTTTTTGAAATTTTTCTATGGAGTTACATCTCAAAAATCACCAATGTTCAAATGATCCAATGATCTTCCAGAGTCTGAGGAACGGTTTAGAAGGATTGATCATTTTTTGTGTTCTTGGAGACATAAGATAAAATAAAGGTCAAGTGTGCCACCTTCATGCTAGAGGGACCGATCAGGATATGGAAAGATACAATGGTGACAAAAAGGAAGCATTAGGGGTTATATTGGAATGAATTCAAAGTTATTTTCACTAAATAGTTCTATCTAGAGTTGATGGTGTTGTCTAAGAATATTGAGTTTTTCAAACTCGAGAAGGCTAAAAAGACCAGGAAAGAGTATGAAAACTATTTTATTGATATTGTGTCATTATCACTTGATATTGGGTCAAATGAGAAGATGAATACTCGATGGTTTGATATGGTACTTCAATATGATATTCATTATCAAGTTTCATGCTGAATATTCCTTCTTATACTGATGTTTTGGATAGTGCATTGATGGTAAAAATGGACATAGTAAGAAATTCAGGGTTGATGAGAGTTTCTTTTTCTCATAACAGTGGTTTTGTGAATTCCTCTAAATCAAAGAAGAAGAGTGATGATTATCATGGAGGTTCTGGATAGATGGTTTTTTTAATCCTGGTATAGTACTTGGTAGATGCCCTTTGATTTTCTAACGGTGTGGAAAGCTAGAGAATTCAAAGATGGTTTTCACTAAGGCACCTAGGGTATGTAATTCTTATGGAAAGTTAGGTCACTTTTAGAATTTTTCCCACATCAATTCCACTCTACGTAGTGGTACAAGATCATAATATCCTAATGAAACATTGGTAAAATCAAATGATTTAATAAAAATGGGTTCTATCCATAGGAATCAATAAAAAATATTCTTCACGCAATGGAAGAGTCCCTAAAGGAAGCAGATATGGATCTAGTGACTCTGAGAGGTACCATCACTATAGATTCATCATTAGTGACTACATTATCTAATACTAATGAATCTCAATAATTTATCTCAATCCATATTGTCAATCCTCTTAATATTTATTCATAGATTTTATCTTATGTGAAGGATATTACTACACCACTTGGAATAAAGAGAGAATAATGTCTCTATAGTCCTTGCTATTTATTTTTATTAGATGTGGATTTTGCTTGGGATTTTCTAGTTCTCAAAATGAAACCTCTTGACATCATATTCATTATGTATTGGATCATTGATAATAAGGCCCAAATTTATTGTTATCTTATGCGGGTCTCTGTTATTACACTTGATGGGGTGTTTCATATCATTCAAGTAGAATTATAACTGAAGTCGAGTAGAGATGTGAACTTTTATCCAAACTTTGGGAAAGTAATATCAGTTTATTATTTTTATACGGAGTGATAATATTTGAGTGGTGATCCCCTTTTAGGTTTTTTGGATTTTCCCTAAATTTTTCATTATTAATTATCTGGTATTCCACTAGTAATGGAGGTAGAGTTTTCTATCGATTTAGTCCCTGGTACTCAACCAGTGTCTATTCCTTAATACCCTACAGAACCAGCTAAAATGAAATAGATGAAGTCTCAGTTGGTAAATATTTTGGAGAATGTCATTATATGACCAAGTGTGTCACCTTGAGTGGTTTTATTTTTCTTTTTTAAGAAATTTGATGGGTCACTTGGCCTTTGTGTTGATTACCAAAAACTCAATCGATTTACGGTAAAAAAAATCAGTTTCCAAAGATTGATGATCTGTTTGACCTGTTGAAAAGGGAAAAGTGGTTATAAAAGATTGATATTTTATATGGTTACCATTAGTTAAGGATGAATTAATATACCATTTAGAAAACTACCTTTTAGAGTATATACATCCATTATGAGTACCATTTCATGCCATTTTTTTAACCAATGCTCCTACAGTGTTTATGGCTTTAATGAATAGGATTTTCCATGAGTATGTTAATAGTTTTTCGGTGGTCATTGTAGATGAAATCCTTATATACTCTATGTTTGATGAGGATCATGTTCATAATCTAAGATAATTCTTAGAATTTTTTACAAATCATATAATTTATTCCAAGCATTCAAAATTTGATTTTGGGATACGATAGGTGATGTTATTGAGAAACAGGGGGTCATAACATAGTATTTCGGATGATCATAAAAAGTTCAAAGCTATTCTGAAATGGTAAAATCATTAAATTTTTTCATGATTTGGAGCTTCTTAGATTTATCTAGGTATTATTACTATTTTTTAAGATAATTCTTGATGTTGGATTCTCTGATGACCATTCTAACTCAGAATGGAGTAATGTTTTTTTGGATGAGAAATTTCATAATTCCATTGTTGAGATAAAACATTTTTTGACTACTATGTTAGTATTGAGACTTATAAAAGATGGTCATGGCTATATGGTCTTCTATAATGCATCAGGTTTAGGTTTGGGTTGTTTTCTTATGTAGGGTGGTCATGTCATTGCTTATGACTCTCATAAACATTGTCCACACATTAAGAATTATCTAACCAATGACCCTGAACTCATAGTTGTGATGAACACACTTAATATTTGGAATAATTACCTTTTTAGAGAAATTTTTACCATGTATTCATAAAAAAAATCTTGAGTTACATATTATCTAAAAAATATTTTAATCTCTTCTAGAGGCATTGGGTGGAATACATGCAATATTTTAACATTGACATTGCCTATACCTCATGGAATGAGAATATAGTCACAAATTCTTTGAGCATGAAACTTCCAACCCTGGATGTGAAAGATTATTTAGAATACTGGTATTTTATGGATCCCTTTGCACAGTTTCATATTGGTGTCCAGTAATTAGGGGAAGATGTTGCTTTTTCTAGTGTTTAGTTGAGATCCTCTCTTCTTAAGTTGATCCTTCAAGAATTGTAGCTTGATGACGAGTTCTGTGGAATTGAAGCATCTATTTATTGTTGGGAGACCATTTATGAGGGGTAATTTTCCATGGAAGGTATTATATGTCTTTATAATCATTTTCGGGTATTTTTTTCTTCATGAAACATGTTAGGGGGGATTTCCATAATTCTCAGTGGGTGGTTCACCCATGAACCACAAATATGTTCTATGACATTCATTGATGATTTTGGTGGCTAGGTATGAGATGAAGCATTGATGAATCTATATCATACTGTTATTTGTGCCAACAGGTCAAGGAATAGAACCATAAACCTTTGATTTTTTATCAACCACTTCTAGTGCATACTTGGAAGTGAGACAAGATATCTATGGAGTTTTGGTTGGGTTTCTATATACCTAGAGAAAGAAGAATGTGATATGGATTGTGATCGATAGTATAACTAAATCGTCTCACTTTATACCCATTCATGATACAAACAAATTTGATGAGTTTGGAAATATTTATGTGAAATATATAGTTTGTTTTCATGGAGTTCTATCTGGTATAGTCTCTAATAGGGATCCCTAGTTAACTTCTCACTTTTGGAGAGGCCTTCAGGCGGCACTAAGATCTCATGTTTGTTTGAGTACAGTATACCATCCATAGTCAAATGGAAATATGGAAAGAGATGTACATATTCTAAAGGATATGCCCTAAATATACATTCTTTACTTTTTTGGGTCTTGAGACAATCATCTAGGGCCGGTTGAGTTTTCTTACAGCAACAAATACCAATTTACGAACAGAATAGATCTTTTTGGGGCATTGTATTATCAGACTTGTAAATATATATTGTTTTGGTTGTATATTACTGAATGTTCCTTGGTTATACTAAGATTGGTTAAATAGATAAAAAAAACTATTTAGTTGATTCTTTGGAGAATGTTAATGGCATAGAGCCGATATAAGTTTATACTGATCATTTTTGCATACCATTGCAATTATTAATTGGTGATAAAATGTTCTTGAATTATTCACCTCATTTTGGTCATCCATTGCTTGGGAGAAAAGGGAAGTTTTCTCCCCATTTTGGGGACCTTTATATGGTTGTGAAGATGGTGGGGGAATGTTTCTTATCCTCTAGATCTTCCACCACAACTAACATCAATACAAAATGTGTTTCATGTATCATAACTTCAAAAGTATCTTTCTCATCCATCTAATCTTCTAAGTTGGAGTGATCTTAAGGTTGATCCAAATTTATCTATGACTAAACATCTAGTCATGATAGTTTATTCTGAAAAAGGGGCTTCATGGGAGGAAGATACCTTCGGTTCAAGGGCTATGTAAGCGAAATTCTAATTCTCATGAGACATGGGAGACGTGGGCACTGATGAGAGAGCAGTGACCTCATCTTCTTAACATGGAAGATTCTTAACTGGATTTATAGGGATAGAATGTTTCTATGGTAGGGATTTTGTAACATCTTGTTTCTATTTTTAGGTATTCCTAAACCTCTATTTTGATCATTATTTAGTTGGGATTCATTTTAGGTTGATTTAGGTGAAAATTGGTAAAAAATTGAAAGTTAATGAGATGTGATAATTGGCGCACAGTTTTCCCAAAAGGTGAACCCTCTCTGTGGAAACCATGAAAATCCAAAGAGTGATGGTTTTCAAGGCTAGTGCATGGTTTGAAAAACCATGTTCCCAACTAGTATAAATAATTCACCAAATAAAAACGAGGTGCATGATTAGGTTTCATGGTTTGTCCAAATGTGGATCCCTACGTAGCTAACCATGCATACAAGATTTAATTAATCTGAATATTATTTTTTAAACCTAAAAACCACTGGATTAAGTTCACGATGAGACTTTATGACCATATTAAATATTCTTCTTACTTATAGGCTCCAAATAGGTTTTTGTTTCTCATCTACACCCATATGGAAGAAAATAAAATCTTAGAGTATGATGTTTGATCTCTTACATGTTAGTTTCATCTTCCTATTATTTTTCTCATTATCTCTCCAATTTCCTCCCTACTGTTTTATAGATCATTATATTTTTAAGGATATAATATCTATTATTTTAAACCTTGAATCTAGGTTTGATTATGGAATCCTGATTACCCATATTCTTCCTTTTTTCCGGATTATGATTTGTGTTTCGTGATACCATGATCCTAAGGTAGGTCATTCTATTTATAATGACTAATTTTATTAACCGAAATTGATCGATTTAAATACAATTATTATATTTAAATTTATTTTATTTATTTCAATGGTTTATTAAAAACAAAATTCTATTGAATTGGGGATTTGGATTTTACTTAGAATGAAATAGGGAAAACCCCTCAATTCCATTGAATTAGGGTTTGTTTTTTATATTGATGGAAAAATTGGGAAATTTAAATTGTTGAATTTAAATTTTGAAATTTATTTTATGAAATAGATTCCAAACTTGTATTTGAGAAAACATGTCTCAAAATGGTTTTAATAGAAACCCAGTGGTTTTATCAGGGAAAAGACATGTTTTGATTAAAAACTTCTCTTTTGGATTTAAATGGAAAATTGTCATATTTGAGAAGGAATAGTGGGTTGAATTTTATTTTGAGTAGTTTTTAAATATATTTCACATTATTGATTTTTATTAGACCACCTTAAATCCTGGGTATTTAGTGTTTTATTCTATACAACACTTTATTGACAATTTACAACACTAATAATACATATATAGCAGGTCACATCCTCGATGGGATGGTAATGAGTTCTCTTTTACTAGTGTATGAGGGAAGTGTGTACATGATTTAACAGGATAAATACTTGAGTGTGAGGGAGTCCCATAACTTGGAACTATCATACCATTTTTTAGATGACCATGTTTCTCATTTTTTTATATTTGGAATATATTCCATTGTTTTCTATAAACTGTTTTACACATTCTTTTTGAATTTATATAAACTATTTTATATAAAAAAAATTATTAATCATTTCTTTTAATGTATTTACATAATTTTAAATATAATGAATGTTTTTTTAAATATTATTTTTTAAATTAAATTCCTATTTATTTATAATTGAAAGCATTATTTGGTTAATTAATTGTCACATCATATTATTGAATCCTTGGTGAGACCCTGCTGGCATTTTTTCTCACACCTACCTGTTCCTTCATGTTTCTGTTGATTATCACCTCCCAGGATCAAGAAATGGTAATGTTCCACTTGGATTTGGTTCTATTTATTGATTCTTGGGCTTGGAGTGTTGTGTCTTCTTGGACATGGGTTTTATACTATTTTATTGTACATTGTGGTTTTACTTTGGGTTGTTTGTGTTTATTTTAATTATAGTACACTTCTCCCTATTGGGTTTTCTTGTATTAGTACTGATATTTTTATCTTTCATCCATTTTTTGTAGAAAATTAATTTCTAATTTAATATTTTATGATGCCAGGTGCTAGTCTCTATCCCATGGAGATCAAGAATTCCCTTTGGGCCATGTTTATATAGGATATGTTATCAAGTTACTAGGGTATCCAAGATTTTTGGTGATTAGATCATTCATATCTTACATTTCATTGGAGATTTTATCCCAATGAAAATTTCTAGCTATGTTCCATTCCTTTCAACACCTAAATAATTTCCTTGCCCCTTAGGATATTTCTAGGGTGCTTCTTTCCACACTTTTAACAAATGGGATGTTGAAATTTCTTATCCTTGTGAGACCCTTGATATTAATAGATCATCATTTTGAATTTTAGGGAACACCAGATAACTTCCTCATAGTTATGAAGGTCTCGAATTGCCTGGGATATTTATAGACTTAGTTTTATCCCACCAAAGCAGTGGTCAAATTTTAATTCATGGGTAATGAAAATGCTGAAGGTGTATCTTGAAAGTCTATTAATGCTATACTTATATGACTCAATGGATTCATCATCATTTTTTCTTGGGGGAAAGTATTTTCCTTTCCATTTTATATCAGAGAGTGTGAGGAAAATATTTGTCATTTTTTCGGATCTCATTCCACCCCATAACATTGACATCTTTATCAGGATTTGTGTCCTTGATCAATTTACCCCACTAATCAGTTTCTCCCTTCATACGATAAACCACTAGTATAACACTATATTACTCAGAACATTTATGTATTAAGAATATCTTCTCAATAGTTTTCATAAATTAATCCATGATTAAGAGATCATATGATCCCTTGAAAGTAAGAGGACTTCATTAGATAAAGGTCTGAATTATAACTTGTTATTTCTTAGGGTGATTTGAGAATTATTTTTTATTCAAGTTTCTATTCAGAACCTAATTTAATTGAGATACTATCACTATAATGTTGATGATTCATTCTCCCATAGGGTTGGAAATCTCATTGGGGGTGGTCATCACATTACCCTTCACATTAGTTGTTTACTCGGTTCCTCCCATTATTGGACATTGGTTAGAACAAAGAGAAAGTTAGGGATGAGTATTTTTAAACTATTAAATGCATAAATGGTAATACAATGAAATTAAATGTATAGCTTCTATATGACATGTATTTCTTTAATATATGTATTTATAGGATTCAATTTATATTATCTATGATCTATTTGATAACATAGACACTTATGGTAATCTTTATTCCCTTAATAATGGTTCGTAATGATATTGTGAATTTACCAAAGCATATCCCATGATAGTGTAAAATTATGTGTTTAGTAAGGCCTGTTGTCATGCACTAGTTCCTAATCAAGTCTAGCTCAATGCAGTGGTTTTGGGTGTTACCTCTAGGTGCATCTATTCCATAGCCAGATAAGGATGTATTTTTTTTAAACAATTTCTCTATAAATTACCAAAATTTTGAAATGTCTTATTCTATTTTTTATCCCTAAATTTTTTTCTAATTGTTTCTAATCCTAATACAATAAATAACTAGACTTTCCCTTGATACCAACTATGAAAACTCGTATCTTTATTACACATTAAATCATGATTTATTAAATTATATTACACATATTACGACCCATAATATCAAGAAGACCAGTTACTTTGGGTAATTAGGTGCATTAAATAACAACTTACAACCTGAGTTAAATCGCTATTAATGAAAAATTCTTTAACGTGATCATAATATTCCACTGTACTTAAAAATTCATGGGATAAACTGGGGACATATATAAGAAAGTGATGAGATATAAATATCAATAAAGGAATAATAAAATAATAATTTATAGAAGGAATTACATGTTAGACAATAGAAAAATAAATGGTACATAAAAGGGGTGATAATCATAAACATGAACAATAAGGCATGATATATAATTATAACATAAAGAAAACATAGGGATGTGGAAAAAAATTAAACATGAAATCATAAAAAAAAATTCAAGGTTAACCGCTAAACATAACATCATAATGTGGTAAGGATAACATACCATGCACCACACATGGCATCTCATGATACTAAAACATTACCTAATGAATTGAAGTGCTATCTGGGTGCACCCATCATAATAATATCATGTACATGCATAAGTGTGCCACATAGATAATATACATAAGAAAATATTTCAACACATTTAATCCCATGATAAATGAGTTTGGATTACATAAACTTATATCCCCAATAAAATAATTATATGTGAAAAAATTTGAACCCCCTTGATAGGAAATGGTTACAGGTATTCACTACACAATTGTTTGGCATGGAAAATCACATTGAAATTTTTATAGCATAATGGGGGAACATAAATGTTCATGTGAGGGATTAATGCGGGTGAAAGCGGTTTATAATCATTACTAAATAATAAGGGTATTAAGTTTAATATATAAGAACATATCTGAACATTAGGAATTATAGATAAAAGGAATAAGATAATGTAGATGCTTGAATGAATAGGACAAGGGGGGATCCCTTACATTGAGATGGTGATTCCAAAATATTGGAAGAATATTCTTGAGATCTTGGAGGAGACTTGGGAGGAATATAAAGAGGGAATTAGAGACTAAGGAGGTTCTCAGTGGTTTTTTAGTGAAGAGTAATGGTATATTGAGTGGGTTTATATAGAAAACTAGAGGATATTTCTTTATTATTTCTCAAGACAAGGTTTTGAAGAGTATATAATAAAGAAATAAAACCCACAAACGTTCCAATGTTTTTTCACATGTTTTTCTCAAAAGATCATTTTTTAATTATTTTTCAAAGGGACTAATTCCTTAAAATATTACCATTTGTGAGGTATAAGTGAGTCATGTTGTTAAATAAATGTTCTCAAACCATTCAAAATATAATATTGGTTTTGGAGGATTCATGAAGAATTTATAAAATTAATCAATAAACCAAATAAATCTAATGATTTTAAAGTTTAAACATATATTTGGTATTTATTGCCTTTTATATAATTTAATAAATCATTTTTGGGTCATTATGCTGTCATAATAGACACCATATATTTATGTTGTATTTAATTTTTACCATAAAGTTCAACGATCTCAGAAAATTATGAAAAATTCACCATTGGATAATTTAAATGTGATGATTCCAAAATTAATATTTATTTTATACAAATAAATTTCTAAATATATGAATTTTTACTTTTAAAATAAAATTGGAGTTCATTGAGAAATGCTGGGTTTTTTTGACAACAACAGTTTTTCAACCATTATAAAAATTAAATTTGAATTCATAAAATTTATATGATAATTTATATTTAATAAAAATTATTTAATAAAAATATCATATAAAAA
This sequence comes from Viscum album, assembly GCA_963277665.1. Taxonomy (NCBI): domain Eukaryota; kingdom Viridiplantae; phylum Streptophyta; class Magnoliopsida; order Santalales; family Viscaceae; genus Viscum; species Viscum album. The sequence goes on from OY728165.1 coordinate 1,043,603,275, forward strand.
TAGTATTTGTTTTAAAATTACAATAATTATCCAAACTAAATGTATCAATTCAAACGGAATATTACAAAAAAACTGTGTTTTATTATAACAGAATGAAAATTATTTATAAAGTAAAAATATGAAGAAAATATATTAATTATTATATAAAATACACATATTCAAATTAGTATAGCCTTGATACATAACCCTTTATTAGATTAGAAAACTCCATAAGGGTAAAGTGCAGGATAGAAATATTTTCCTCGGATGGTTTGGAGTACATGGTTTGGATCGTGATCATGATAAGATTGAACTTATCTTGTAAATAGTTTTGTTCTTGATTTTAGTTATTGGATCTCATATTAGGATTGGTCAATAGAAAATACTAGAGTTTTTATCTCCCATGGAAGCTCAAAATAATTGGATTTATAGGGTATGATCCTACTATATGTGGCCATCAATTCCTTTTTCTAGGTTAATTAGATTTATCAATACACAATATTTATACTAATCATATGATCACTGTTCAAATACTATATTATTGATGGTTATGATTCTTAATGGTATTTTAAATCTGATAGGATATAATAAAACCAAATAATTGAATGTGTTTTCAATAACCAAAATTCTTAATATGGAATTTATTTAAATCATAAGGGGGATTTTACTTATAAAAGTATGGGTTGTTATAGAAATCAAATCAAGTATGGTGATACTGCATATGAGGGAATTTTACATGGATACTCAATGAAAAGTAAAGCCTAAAAATTATATAATTATAATATTAGAAGTATTATGAAGAGAAATTATGTAAATAACATTAAGGATAAAACTATTAAAACCTTAAGGATCTCATATATTGATTTTATTTATGATGAAGAAGAAATTATAATAGGTATGGATTCAAATACCAAAATTTTGGATGGATTTCCCACCATTCAAGGAAATCAAAATGTTATAAATTCAGAAGTATAATCCAAATATGATACCATTGATAAAGATACACTACCAGAACCACATAGGAGAAATAGAATAATAGAAGTTGATTAGTCCAATATTATTAGGGATTGAACTTTATCTACACAAGTAATAATAATGAGTAATGAATCACATTCTATTATCTTGTCAATAGTGTGTAAAACTATTTTGAAGAAGTCAAGATTTAATGATTGGTAAATTCCATGAATTAAGAACTTGATAAAATTGATAAAAACTAGAATTGGGATCTTATTAAGAGACTATTAAATAACAATGTAATTGGAAGAAAGTGGATCATCAAAAAAATCAATAAACTATGAAATGTGACAAAAAAACAAGGCACACATGGTGTGTAAAGGCTATGCATAGATTTAAGGCATTGATATTTAAGAAACATTATTACTAGTAGCTCAATTAGTGTTGATTAGTCTCTTACTGTCCACAAAGATTCAAATATAGAATAATTTTTATCAGATGGATGTCAAAACGAAATTCATAAATGGAATTCTTGAAAAAGAAATATATATTAAGAAACAAGTGTGATTTTTATTAGAAATAATGAAATAATGGTTTGTAGATTAAAGAAGGATATTTATTATATAAATAAGGTTTTAAAAACATGGTATTCTCATCTGTATTCTTATCCAAAGAATCTATAATTTAAAATAGGAAGTGTTGACTGTAATATTTATGTAAAAATTTCTCAAGGAGATCGATTTACGGTTCTTGTGTATGAGGACGATATTACATTTGGTAGAATAGAGCATCGGTCAGTGGAATAATTTTCTAATCATATGAGACAAAATTTTATAATGTTCATGATAGGTGAACTCATATACTTTTTGGGGCTGTAGGTGATTTAAAAGAATGACTACACCTTCATTTCTTAGGAAAAGTATGAAAGAGAGATTATTAAGAAATCTAAAATGAATAACTCCAAACCAATTTGGACTCTGATTATAATCTGAAAAAAAATCATGAGGATAGAAAATCTATGGATCCCACATTTTATGTGAGGATAATTAGAATCTTATTTTATTTGACTGCTACATGGCCAAATATTGTCTTTTCAACCTGTTTAGTGGTCATCTTCCAAATTAATCTAAAGGGAGAGCATTTGTAAGTAGTTAAAACATCACAAGTTATATTTAAGGTACATTGGATAATACTTTTTAGAATAAAGTGATGGTGAATTATCATCATTTTATAATGATTATTATAATGGAGATGTGGCCGATTGAAAATCCACAAGTTGGGGTGAATTAGTTATTGGATTCAAATGAGCATGATGGTTGAGAAATAAAAAATAAATAATTTATCTTAGTATAGTTGAAGAATAATATATCTCTATGAAAAAATCATTCACTAAGATATTATGGATGAAGCAACAACTTACTAATATTGGTTATGGGGTGAAACAACTGATGCTGATACATTGTGACAAGAGGAGAATAATTGATTTTATGAAAAATCCAGTTTAACACCATTATAGCAAGAATATTGGGATCAGAAATCACATTATCAAAAAAAAATTAAAAAATGCGTTATTAAAGTGGACAATGTTAGAACTAATAATCAAGTTGAATAAATTTTGACAAATAATTTAGAAAACAATTCAAGAAACACTGATTGAACTTTAGTGTTCAACCACCTCCCATTTCATGAGGATATTATGGTTACTCCCCTATCCCAATTTGTGTTAAATGCTTTAATATTTTTTGAATGTAATGTAGGTAAATAGGGGAGATATGATCCAGTTGATATTTTTTTGTGTTCAAAGGTCTCAACATAGTTTCTTTGGCCTTATTTTAAAAGGTTGAGATATGTAAAATTGAATGAATTGTAGGGTTATAGGCTTGGTCGATGATCTATGGAGGCATGAAATACTATGTTCCACCCTTTTTTTCTGCACTAATATTTTATCACATAAACTAATAGTAATGGATGAGTTATTTCATTCTTATTAGGTTTCTGATTGATTCTAGTACTTTATTGATTTTATCAGTATATTTTCAAGAAATCTAAAAGGGGATATTATCGGAACTAAGGTTTTTCATATTTAGAAATAGATTGTGTTTGTGTTTTTTGTCATTAAAAAATGGGTTGATCAAATAATTTTTGAAGAAATGTGATCTTATAGAGTATGTGGATTCAGTTTTTAAGGTGGTGTCATTCCTAGTGTTTTCCAATTTTTGGATCTCAAAATCCATTGGAAGGTAAGGTCGTCATGAATGATAGTTTCCTAGTACTAAATTTTTAAAAATATGAAAAATGTAAGTATTTTACAATGAATGAAGTTTCAAAAAAATATGAATCTTTGAATAAGAGAATAAAATAGTTTTTCATGAAGGTTTGAAGGTTCGTGGAGAGGTTTCATGAAGAATGGATAAGGCATGATAGATAGACAGTAATCTATGCGATTATGAGAAGTTTCATGAATGAGAAGATTTCACTGAAGCTTCATAAAGAAAAGAAGAATAAAACACCTGATTTTAGAGGTTCACAAAAAGAAAATGGTGGGATTAAATGATTCACAAAGGCGGTGGTCTATAAATAGGCATGGACACATCATTTGAATCCATGGATAGAATTTGGAAAAAAATGGTGAATCAATATGATTTCACATAGTTCCTATAAAAAGGCATTTCTTAAAAAATAAAGAACACTTTGAAAGAAGAAACATCAGGAAAATAATGGTTAAGAACAAATTAACCCTAAGAAATTTAAAAAATGGTGTTTCAAAAAGACTGAGATCTTCATAATATTTTTTAGTTCAGTGAAGGCTGAGAACATCGTGAAGGCTAGAAGATTTATGAAAGTATATAGGTTTGCAAAAGATGAAACAAATTTGAAATAGAAAGGGGTTTTTTAAGGCTAGGATATTCATTTATATTAATTTTGAATATATGGTTTTAGTAAATAGTTCATTCAAGTTGATCATTTCAGTACTATGGTGATGGTAGAGTTTCTTAGTAATCATGGATAAAGAATTATGTGCCTAATCTATTGATGCAACCTTTAAGTTGAAAACTGAGTAATAATTTAACTAAGGTATTGATAAAGAGGGAGTTAAAGGAATTTATCTAAGGGAGGTAGCATGATATCCCTAAAATTCTTGTAAAATTAGTGTGCCTAACACAAAATGACAGTGTCCAAACAATTATAATCCACAACACCTAGTGAAGCTTAGTAGATTTAGATATGGCCAATGAATTGTTGATAGATGCTACTTGGACTAGCCCTTAGTGGTGAACCAATTTAAACTGATATGTTGTGTTTCTATTTCTATATTAGGGTGTTTTATAATTACACAATTCTATTAGATGGGTTTATTAGGTTCCTGCCAACATGCGGAAGAGATCCATCTCATTTAAAGAAAATGTTTACACTCTGATTCACCCCTCCCCTATAAGGGATTTCAAGGGTACTATATAAATTTAATAAATATATATAATATATATGATATATTAATGATTATATAAAGGTTAATATTATTTAACTTTATTTCTTCCCATCAATTGAATATTGAAAACATCATGTATCTATATGTGAGAATTATTGTGTCCATGAACAGTGTAAATCATTTTTCTATCTCAATATTTTATGGAATAATTGAAATACATATATAATTAATATATATGATATTTAAATAATGATTAAAATTATAAATATTATGAAACCCTTATAAAATTTCATGGATTTAAATTACTGAAGAGAAACAGACATAAAAATAAAGCAGTTACTACCCAAAATAGTGATTCCAAAAATGAATTATTAGTACACGGGTGATGAAATATTATATGAAAATCATATATGATATTATATATATTATTATAGCTTTGTATTATATTTATAATATGTCTATATTTATTATATAGGTGGTTTAAACATGTACAAATGAATTTAGTCCTGGGGTAATGTTTTATTTCAAAATCTTATCATTATTCGAGATTGTTAATGTTTAACTCTCTGCTAAGGGAAGTATTAAATATTTCAATTTTTTAAAAAAATTATTTCACTATGGATAATTCTATAAATTATATATTTTCATTTCATTTTCTTCTTTTTAAGTACTCATGATCCCGAAATAATTTTTTTGAGGAAAACTAAACATGTTTTTCTACTTAGTTGGGAATATTTCTCTCCAATATCCATATTTTCCTTGAAATATACAAACTAATTGTTTTAAAAATATAAAAACTTTTGCTAAATTTATATCTACACATCATTAAAATTTCAAAAAATGGTTTAAAAGAAAGATTCATGTCATTTTCTGAAGGAGGTACTTTTTGACCTTTTTACAAAAGCATGAAAGGAATTCTTTTTTAACTTATACAACATGAACCGAATTTCCCACCAGCATGACCAATCATTTATTTTTATATTTATTTATAATTTTATAAAGTTAGTTTCAAATAAATTTTCTGTTAATATTTAGGAAATATTTTTTATTTTAAATAATTGATTTTAAAGTGAAAAAATTATTTTCCTCAAGAAAATTTATTGTCATATTCTGAAATTATTTTCATCTATATCAAAATACTTGGTTGAATATTATGCATTTATGAGTTTATACAATTATGATAGCATCTAAAATATATTATTTTTCATATTTTGATCATCTTGACTAGGGAACTTATTGATATTGAAGATGATAGTTCTTACAATAAAGACAGCTATTTATTTTAAGTCATATTGATGAAGTTGGGTTTTTAATTCATATGATGATTGTATTGAACTTATTAAGTGATTATGGGGATAAAACTTAAATATAAACTTGGTGAATATATATTTATCATGTAAAAAACTAGATTGGGTATTTGGATGGGGTCTTAACTATTTATAGAAATGTCTTTGGAAGATCCCTTGATCATTTTTAAATGTATTCACCCAAGACTTCCGTGCAATGTTTCAGATGTTCGACATTATGCATTCTATCATTATAAATTCAGTTATAAATATCCATGTGATTTTTTGAATATTTATTATATTTGTGGATAAGTTTCAAGCTCATGTTATTATTTTATATGGCATTATTTTACTATAATTTATTCCTACTATATTTTTCATGCCATATTAGCTTCTATTATACGCATACCCTTACTGAGCATTTGAGCAGACCCCTTTCTTATGTTTATTTTTTCCAAGATTCCTAAAATTTTATTATGGATAATATGTAGGGATATTATAAAGGGAATGTTACTGTCCTAAAATAAATTACTATGTGGAACATTAAGTTTTAAAATGTAATGTGAAATTCTAGTATGTTTATGGATTTCCAAGACTACATAACTGTTTGGTTCTTTTAGATGTGATCACTTGTATCTAGTATGAATATAAAAAAATTACCACCAACTAAAAGATACTAGGCTTCGTGTATTTAAAATAATACCACATTAATATCTTCTAGACTATCCTTCAAAACACTTAGTAACTTGTAGTGGGGTGAAACATTTGGAGTACACAGTAGGTTCAACAATCTATGGAGTTCTATATCCATAAAAAATAAAATACTAGGATAGTCGTAAGTGAAAAAATCTTAGAAAGAAAAGGGTTTGGGAAAAAGTTTATAATAAAGGTAATACTCACATACTATTTATTCCTAATTGCATCACCTGAAAATATTTTATCATGTTATGCTAATGAATTATCACAAGTAAGCAATAAGAAATCCCAATTTAAATGGATTTATATTAATAAAACAGAGAGGCCAGAATATAACACCAACAATAGTTTATAAGCACCAATTTCACAATTACTACCACAATATCATAATGATAATATTGTTTATATAAGAATGAAATCCAAGTTCTTAACCTACACCAATCATCACATCATTATATCCCTACATCTAGTGTAGCCACATCATAACATCCTTGTATCCCATGTATCCACATCACCATATCATTTCACTCTATAAAGTCACATCATCACATTACTACATCCTTTTTTTCATATTACCACATCCCTGCATCTTCTGCAGTCACATTTTCACATCCTTATGTCCCATGCAACAACATTACCACATCCCGGAATCCCATGAAACCTCTTCATCTTTAATTTTTTATGAACCATGAGTAATTTAAACCTAATACATAATATAAAACATTAATATATGAAATCAATTAGATATTTTTACATATTAAAGTTGGTCCATTACAACCCATAGTTAAATTTTTGTGTCATAAACATGATCCATTATAGCCTGCATATGTAAATATATTATATTAAAAATTATGATCCCTATCATCCTAAAGTATACAATCAACAAAAAAATGAGGTAAATAGAAATTTATATAATATATTAACAAAGTTAAAAAAATATTCCATCAATAATATATACAAAATTAATAAATAATTATAGAAAAAATCTTTCATAAGAAGGAAAAATAAGAATAATACAACAAAAAATCACTAATACACAAAAAGTATACCACATATTAAGTAATAAATTAATTAACACTATATATAATAAGATAAATAGTGTTAGTGTGATAGATAGTGAATTAAAAAACCTTAAACAAATTTATCATTCCTGAAATCTCTGTTAAATGTTGTTATAAAAAGTTTTTCATGATAAACCCAATGTTAATTTATTGGATTATCTATTATTATAAGTTATTCTATTTTGTTTAATTTTTTATTAAATACTACCTAAGAATTTATATGAGATAATATTAATTATTTTCTCCCATTATTAATTCCAATAATTACTTATTTTAATCATCCTATTAATCAAATTAATATTTTAGGACATAACCCAAGATTAAAATCTACTCATACAAGTTAACATTAATATTACTCAATTCTAAACATGAATTGCATAAAGTTATTATTAATTCCAAAAAATTACATATTTATATTTATTTTAAAATTAGCCTAAATTACTTAAATTTACATTCTAATTTAATATATCAAATTCATCTTCTTATAATTTTCATCTAACATATTTATTTCATCACTACCTTTTGACTAAAAGTTTCAGATCATGTTAGCTAATTCAGCCTAAGGACACTAATCTAGTAAACAACATGTACTCCTATAATAATATATTCTAATATATTATAACATTACTACGTAATAATAACCATAATAAAACCATAATTTAACACCGTTTCATATATGTATAATATAAATATTTGTTAATTTTTAAGTAGAAACATATGAATAAATTTTAATATTATAAAAGTTGAAGGCATGGAACATATCATATATATTTTCATTATTATTGGGATTATTCTTTATTTCAATTTCCAAAATATCCCCATTTTAAATGGGTATTTTCTTTAATAATGAAACAAATATAATCATTCATAAATTAAATAAAATAACGTAAAAAAGTTTTGAACTGATCATGATCATCATTCTATATTAATTATCATCAGACAAGATCACTTCTCATATAACACATTTTAGAATATTATATAATTATCATGAATAATCATATAATAATTTAGTATAAAACCCATTCCACTCAACCCACATAACTCAGAGAGGCCCTCATAAACATTCAACGTAGAAATTTATTATGGAGACAGAATATCGAAGAAAATAAATCATAAATTAAACATACATTGTGAAAATAAAAAGAAGATCACCTAAAGACCCCTCCCCCTTATCAAAAAAGGGTATGGGAGAAGTGTTAGATGTTATAATACTTTATGTAAATTAATCCCCCTCCCTTGTCTAAATCATCACCACCCAGCCAGAGTAGAGGGAATAATATTACCTTCCTCTCTGAGGTTGGACATGATTGATAAACAAAAATTTAAAACTTATCAGGGAGTCTTGGATTAAGGATAGAATGAGAGAGTATCAATCAAGAAAAACGAGGAGGTATCCTTGCACTCATTTTGAAAATATTTCAATAAAATTTAATGATAATCATTTACATAATATGATACTAAGGGGTAATTAATAAAAGGGATTAATTCATTAACGAAGGATTCTAGATGGGTTTTCAATATACCTAGTATATGATATTTCAATTTATTAGTAGCTAGAAATCCCCACCTAAAACTGAAAGTGAAAAATATAATGTAATAAATGTCATAACTAAATAGAATTTATGAAGAAATATAGGGTTTGAGACTTGGAATTATTAGATTCTATTAGTATACATGATCCACTAATCACACAAAATTTTAAGAATAGTAAAAATTGAAAGAGAGAGTGAGGAAAACAATGAACACAAACACACACACGAACACTTGAATGATAATCAAACAACAAGTCACTCATAAAAATTGATGTAGACACATTGTTCCCATATATAAAAACAAATTCACAAATTTTATCTCATAACCTACTTTATTTAATATTTCATCTAATACCAATATTAATAAGGATAGGCGATACATTTCATATTAATTTTGTATATTCATATTACCTATATGAATTTTCATTTTAAAAACAAAAATTTGGTTTATATTTATTTATATTATTATATTTTATTAATTAATATCATTGATAGAATAATAGTTAAATCAATGTATTGAATTTTATGATTGAAAAAATCATGCATGATTAACCCCATGTTAAGTTCTTGTCTTACCTATTATTATAAGTTACTCCATTATATTTAATTTTTTATCCACATTTACATAAGTATTTCTAGAAGGTAATATTAATTAATATCTACTATTATTTATTCCATTCACTACTTATTTTAATCATTCATTTAATTATACTAATGTTTTATTACACAAAATAAACTTAAAATCCCCTCACAAAAGTTAACATTAATAGTAATCAACTCTAACAATGAATTGCATCAATTTATTTTTAATTCCAGATAGAGTATTACCTATTTATATTCCTTCTTGAAATAACTTTTGTTAAATAAATTAGAATTTTGGTTTAATATACCAATCATGTATTAATCTAATTTTCCTCAAACATTTATTATTTCATCACTACCTTTCTGACATAACACAGTAACTCATTCATAGCTAATTCAACCTAAAAATATTAATCTAAAAAATATCATGGAATCATGTCGATATATATTATAATATATCATAAAATAAATATTTTACAACAACCATAAAAAATCATCATTTTGCATCACACTATATATGTGTAATGTATATTGTTATGAATTTCTATGAAATGTAACATGCATAAATTTAAATAGAAAATAAGTAGAAGGAATTCCACTTCCCATATCTATTTGAATCATTCTTGAATTTTTTATTCATTTCCAAATATAAAATATCCCCATTAATCATGGGTTTTTTCATAAATAAAGAAACACATATAATCATGCATAAAAAATACAATGGTGTAAAAAATGGTTCAGCTAATCATGATCACCCTTCCGTATTCATCCTCATAATTTTAGACCACTTCTCATATAAATATTTCTATAATATTCTCAAAATTATTTTGAATAAAAATATATTCAATTTGTAAATAACCTATTCCATTCAACCAACATAACCACAAGACTCAAACATAAACGTTTCACAAAATCATTTTTCATGGAGTAAGAATAACCAAGACAATGAAGCATAAATAAAACATACATTGTAAAAATAAAGATAAGAGAAGTTAAAAAGCCCTTACCCAATACCAGAAAAGGTCCCAAGAGAAGGGTGTGGCAATATTATAATTAAATTAAATTAAAAACCTCCCCTAGACTAAATTTTCACCACCATGCTCAAGGAGATAGGATGGTCTTGCCTTGCTTTTTGAGTTCATCTAGGGTTGATAAACACAATATTTAATGTTTTTAAGAAGTTTTGTCTTGATGAACTAATGGGAGAGTATCAATCATGAAAAAAGATGATTTCTCCCATTACTCATCTCAAAAAACCATAAATAAGATTGAATGGGGATTATTTCTATCATTTGGTACTATGGGATAATAAATTTTAGGAATTAATAATTCATCTAGGGATATAATAATTTTTTCTCATCAAATCAAACATGTGATATTTAGAATGAATAAATATTGGAATACCCTACCTCAAACTACAGGTCCAGAATGTAATTTGTGTCTCAACTTCCTAGAATTTGTAAATAAATGTAAGGGTTAACACTTGGATGGATTGGAAGCACTTGGCATATATTCTACTCTAGTTTCAAAATATTTGAACGATAGAAAAAAGGATAAGAGAAAAATGGATAAGTGATAGAGAGAGAAACCATACACACACACACACACACACTCACATAAATGATATTCTCACAAAAGGTCACTCAAAAAAATTGATTCAAACACACTATTCAAATATATAAAAACAAATAGACAATGATGATACTGCAATCTCCATCTTTTAATATTCCATCTAATAATGATTTTAACAAGGTAGGGTAAGACAATGCATATTAATTCACCACATCCATCTTAATTATACACATTATCATTTTTAAAATTAAAAATCAATTTATATTTATTTTATATTTTATATTTTATCAATTAATATATTCTATTAAATAAGATACAGATCAATGGATTTAATTTTATAATGGTAAACATTAATAATACACTATTAAACCCTTGTATGAATGAAAACTCATTTACACATTTTTTAAACCTCGAGCTTAATTTTATTTTGGATTTCAGTGTTCTCTCTCCAATCTATTTCAACCCCAAATTCAGAACTCCCCCACCATAATTTTAAGCATGATTTTTTATTAAAAAAACTAATTCAATACACCCCCTTGATAAAATTAACTGCTTTATTTTTAAATTGTTTTATTTGATGCTAAAAAATTTCACATGAAAAAAAACATGGAGTATTAATTTATTTTCATTAATTTTATTTAAAATGTTTTCACCTTAATTTTTTTCCATTTTATTATAATTATTTATAATATATATTCATAATAATATGTGTGTATAAATAAAAAATTGGTATATCAAAAAATTAATATTAAAAACATATAAAAATTATATACAAATATATTATATGTCATAACATGAATATTTTAAAAAAAATAAATCAATGTCTTATATGCTTAATATTATTTTATGAAAAACACAATACATAAATAAAATAGTCAACAAGAAATATATCTATAGAATATATATAGCATAAATTCTTTGTGTATGATAATAAAAAATAAATAGGCAATATATTTAAAGTAATACATATGGAATAATTATTGATACATAATGAATTATATTTACATGAAAAATTTAAAATAAACACATTCCATTTTTGAATAAATAAAAAATTATAATGATGTAATGTTTTTATTTGATGAATATTATTTTGAAACCTTTCATAATATTTATCATCAGACATAATATATCATACTTAACATTAATTTTAGAAACTATATTTAAGACCAAAAATACTAAACGTATATTAAATAAACATATTCTCCTTAACCCACTAAAACTAATTGGAATCATGAAAAGACTCACTCAATGTATGAGAAATGAAAATGGAAGGGTTCTGAAAAATAATACCCCTATAGCTCTGCTCGCCAAACTAAAGGGGATCCCACTTACTAATGAAGGTGGGACCACATCATTTACTCAACTGCACAACACCATATAGTACTAACACTGGTTCCCAAAACATACCAGGAATGGAACTATTGAATATTAACTCTTACATGAAGGGGCCTCATGAGAGACTACATTCTCTACTAATGTAAAAATCACATCACTAAGAGGGATGAGTGAAATATCGTCTCCATCAATGGAAAATATCTTGTTGAAACATGCCTATATTGATCTTACAATGAATTTTATACTCCAGAACATCTAAGGTTGAGAGAATAACTCACACTTGTATCACCCAGAATGAGGGTCTATGAAGGAAGGATACAAATCATATTCTAAAACTCTCTCACTAGTGGATAAACATAGTCGTCCATTAAGAAAATCTTTATATAGATCAAACTATAAACATTTTAAGACTAACAGGAAATATCCAAAGGTGATATTATTTAGAGAGGATAAATGTATCACCCATATTTGACTACTCTCACAAAAATGGATCTCCCACTAAATTGAATCATGATAGGAAACTATTCCCTCAACATGATTCTTTTTGATCAAAACTCAATATTTTATTCATAGGTCCATCCATGAAACCTATATAGCTATCTTCAGGAATAATTCTAGACTTATCTCAAATATAATATTCATTATTCAAAGAATTGTGAATCTGTTAACACTTGCTTAGGGGAAGATGAAATATATAAAGTTTAGTGGGAAAAACTACCACATCATGAAAACTAATCCTTTGAATTAACTACTCAAATGACTAATATTGAACAACTACTCATCTAAATATATACAAGGAACACCTAGTGTGGTCGGTTGGCCATGATGAATACTTGAACGTGGTCGTGCCACCCAACGAAGGGTTCAATATCCTCATATATTAATCCATCATAGACAGTATATTGAACTCAAATCATTATAGAGTAGTCCTATCATGAGTTTTAGAAAAATAATACATTAATAGATCATTGTTTGATATAGGGAGATAAATAATAGAAATAACATATAGTTTGTAAAATTCCATACTAAATGGAAACATTATTCCTAGACTCCAAATAATCCCATATCTCATGAGGATCATGCTTTTCTCAAAAAACCCTTAAAATCTATATCATCAAACTCATGAAATAAATCCATATTATAGGTAATTTCATCCAACATAGGGAAAAATACAATATAATTTAAGAGGAAAATCTATTCTAAACATGAATGGGAGGGAAACTAGTTCAGATCATAGGGAAAGTATGTCTTCCAATTGGGACTCGGAAGTAACGCCTCATCACTCACTAATCAGTGATGAGAGGTCCAAACACATTCACATGATCATAATTACCCAACCTAAAAAATACAATATAACTATCAATGGGTAGGAACCTTTATTTTATATGGAAAACTTGTAAGGATTAGAGAATATTTGGATTTCTTAACACATAATTCACAAGAAAGATCATATGTGACTAATATATGATGCATGTACCAACATTAATATACCTCATAGTTATTTCTCAAAGATATGGGTTGACTAAAAGGTGATGATATTATTAGTGAAAATATAATTTAGATGACACACTCGATCGAGTCTTTGTGGTCGAATAACTTAATTGAATGCCCCCCTTGACATTAATTCCCTAGATTCTAAAACTAGTCCTCACATGATTTCTAACTATGAAATACAACTCTATAAAAACATACTTTGATACCACACTTACAAAAAATGAACCATTGGATCCCTTCCTGGGCTAATAGTGAGCCAATTTTTCCACCCCAATCCCACCTTTAATTGGATATTAGCTTGTAAATGGAATTGAATAGGCATAACTCACAATATGGAAGACCTTATCCTATATAATCCTACAAAATATACATACCTCCAATGCATAAACATAACTAGTATTATAAATGTGAACACTAAAATGTATAAGAAACATGTAGGAGATAAACAATAAGATACATAGAGATAACATGTATATAATACATATTGATAGAAGAAAGATACATTATCAATATTCAAAAAGTGAAACTAAAATAAATGGATGGGATGAGGAGGTCCCCATAGAATGATGGAACCCAAAGTGAAATTCATCTACTTAATCACCTATTTATACCAACATGGTATTCCAACATTGTGAAAACCAAGTCCTCCACTATAAGTTATCTTTAAATGAGTTATACTATCTCTACATCTACCATGAAAATATCCAAACTCTATGCAATCTGCACAGACACACCATGTGTGGACCCATGGCCTATTCATGGGTGAGTGTAAACATACATTATAGGATTCACTAAAACCATAAAGAAAAACCATATAAAACCATTATATCCAAACCCCAAGTACATGGTACTAAATATGTGGAAGGTAAGAAAGGATAAAAAATCCCTACTAACAGAAGTCTCTAGGATAAAGAGATATCTAGGTCATTACAAATCCAACATAAGAAGGTTCATCCCTCATGAGAAAATAAAGATTCTCATAAAACTATAAAAGCAAAAAACCATTAAATTTGATACCTCATCACAAATTTCATATCAAAGGGGCTCTAGGGATACATGAGTAATCAGAACTCTTGAATAATTCTATACTATATATACATAATATAACCACACCTCTACCAGAATCTATGAATTGGACCCTACTAATCATTGAATCATGGTTATTAGTTGAAGGAGTACTAAAACTTATGGTATATCAAATCCATTCCATAAAAGAAGTACCCAAAATACTAATAATAAGAAAATTTTATACATTTATAATAACTATAGTGGATTATCCCATCCCCATGGTAAGTAGAGAATACAGCGACTCAATAGAGGATCTCAGACCCCTTATGAGTTCTTTAGATAGTGTTATACCAACTCCATAGATAGAGGATACCATTATCTAAGAAGGACATTTAAATCATAGGGATTTATGACCTTGAATAAATATTATGGGGGTGACCTACACCCTAACATAACCATTCCATCATGGAGGGTTTCCAACCCTAAGAAGGTTTTGATTGTCAATCAAAAAACCCATAATTGGTTCCATGAAGATAAATCATAAAACATCCTATTTCACTTCACAATCACACCAGAATATCAAAAAGGACCACACTATTTTTATCTATGTGAAAAAATAATCAATATTGATATTTATTAATAAAAAATATGAAATTAATGAAAATATTTCAAGTCATAATATCAAACACATCATAAGTTACATGACAATACATGAGGCTTATGCCATGATTCAGATTTATATATCACATATTGGTCTTGAATCATCAGTCTCATAGTCTAGGTCATGATACTATATAATCATTGATATGATGTATTCACAAAACATTAGACCCAAAAAAATATTTAATGATAATAATAATATTATTATTATTATTATTATAGTTTTTTTACGATAAATAGGGGTGAAGCGGATTCATTCAAATTCCCTCCCCTATCTCCAATCAAGCTTCCCTCACTATTCACGCATTGCACAAAAACTTTAAAATAGGTATTGATTTATTTTTTTTAATAGAGAGGTTGGGGAGATTCAAGTGGAATCCACCCTTCCCCTTATCTATCCAATCGATTTTTCTCCCAATGAAACAAATTATATTTTATTTTTCTATTATTTAATTTTATCATTCTTATTTTGTTTTTATTCATTTACGCACCAAGAGGAGTATCTTTTCTAGAGGCCCATTGGCTTCCATGATGAATTAATGTCCCTTGCTCACACTAATATTCTCACACCATCCACTACCTCTCAAGCTAATGAACACCTAAATCATGTTCTATTGAACATGAGTTTTTATCATTTAATACCCACACCACTACTTTGATATCTTCAACAATTGCCTTCGACTGAATGTTAAGATGATTCTAAACACCCTTCACCACTACCTCCCTATATTCCATTGAACAGTGATTATGACACCTAATAGAATAATATATTTAATAGAGGTATGAAATATTTCATATATATCCTTTACTAATCCATGAATCTCATAAATCAAACAAGGTTAGGGGTAATGATTTATATATAAAATATATTCCATTTGAATTCAATTCAAGAATGAACAGTAAAATATAAATTCAATAATGATTTTTTCTAAAGAACAAATTCAAAATGAAATAATCAATCATACCTTAATGGAGAATCATTGTCACTTTATTCACATTGAAGATAAGTTTACATTCATTAAATAACTTCTCCCAACACATTATCATATAATCTCCCTATCTATCCATTTATGGTTTATTTTCTGTTAACCCTAGTAGATAATGTTAGATATTTTCTTATTGAGAGGGGGGGATTTAAGGTTTAATCAAGTAATCTGATAAATTATTTATTTATTTAAAATTTGACCAATAATGACCACCCCTGGTAATTCTAATGAGAAATAAAAAATGGTGTTCCTAGGGCAAACTAACCATTCTATACTCAAAAATTATTTCATATTTCCTACTTGAGATATTGTTTGAATTAAAAAAAACAATTCTTGTGAATACACACTTTTAAGAAAACAATAATATCTTTTATACAGATAATATCATTATCGCATATCCTTCATGTTCATAATTACTTGAAAACTAAGTATTTCATAATAAATACAACTTAAAAATATCATAAATCTCAATAACCACAAACTGAGGTCACCATATCACTATCAATGCCCTGGGAGTACTTTATATATTGGAATAAATATTAAAAATACCATAAAAATCAATACTCTTAGAAATTTACCAATATTCAACATCAAGGTAAATACTATATGTCGACATTAAAAAACCATCAAAAAATTATTCTGAGTTTGTTTTTAATGGAAAATTTGTATTTAACCACTAGTGATGGCTTGATTCTTTAAAGGTTCAAATTGAGATAAGTCCCATTCAAGAAAGTCCTTGGGTCACTACATCCTCCGCACCATAAACCCATTTGCATCCTAAAAAAGAAAAGAACTAGATATTTTAGACAAAGAACCTCAGAGAACAACCTCATGTAGAAAATTAACAACCATTGCATGAACTTCATTTTCCTTTAATGGTTTGAGATCTATACAATTTCGGAACATAGAAAACTAAAAAGGTAAATTTATCTTCTATCAACAAGGATACTAGATCCATCCCATATTATAGTAGTAACTGAGAGAGAATATGCCTCAAATTAGTTAAATCCTTGGAAATCATTTACACCTAAGAAAAAAAATTACTTAAATATTTTATTATCAAGTAATATAAAAAGAATCCATAAACCATTTAGATCCCATTTTGAATAGTTTGTTCCAAGGTTACCTCTAGTTATAGTTCCCAACTCCAAAATTTTCTTATAATTATATATTTTTCACACTTGATAAAACCCCATCAATTTCATAATATAATGCTCATAACTTTACAAATATTTTATACATACAATAGATGAGTTTTAAAGAAACATTTTCCTCTGGTATCATATCATAACCTCTATCAACTCCTTCTAATAAGGTACAAAGACCAATGTCACAAGTGTTAGGTCAGAATATACAAATATAAACAAGAGGGGGGTGAATTGTGTCTTTTCAAATTCATTCAAAATTATTTCTTTTGATGTCAACTATAGATTATGAAGATAAGAAGTGTTTATTTTATTTATGAAAGTACGAGAATAGGATAAAAGAGAATTAGATAACACATATTTTTATAGTAGTTTGGTGAATAAAATCCCATAGTGCACTCCACCAATTACTCTCTCTGTGAGTTTGGTGGATTTCACTAGTCATGTCCTCGTATCAAAATACTAGTCCACAACTGAGTGTAGGCAGTTGACACCTTTATAACTACAGCTAAAAAATAGATCCTTTTGGTTATTTAATAGATAATAGAAAATCCACAGCTTATAATGAGAATTCGATACTCCACCATAACTAAGTATGATCAATTTAAATTATCAATAAAAATATATTGAATAAGAAGGTTTTGATTAGGCATCACAGTTGTAACAACATCTGACATTAGATGGATCTTCTTCTTTAGAAAATAGATTCTTCAAGAAAGAGTATTTTCAAAGAGATTTAGTTGTAATAGATTTTTGAAATAGAATTAAAAATGATTAGAATCAGTAGAATTATAGAAAAAAGAGGATTCAAAACATGTATATATCCAAAGTGTAGCCTTTTCTATAGAAAATAGAGTCTGATCGATTATTACAATAGATCTATAAATCATCACAAGAATGTTGTTTCAGTCATGAATATGTATCACAATATTTGACTCAATATATCACTTCTTCTTTAAAAAATACACACATATATATATTGAAAAAATACACTGATAAAATAAATAAAGAAGCGAACATTTTTTTTAATTCCAGATCCAAGAAAATCGTCTGATAAATCGTAAGAATTCAAATTCATACGATAGTTCAGAGTAGTCATAACATCCCTTAATAATAGGAGATAATTTATCTAATGAATATGATTATTTGAATCAATCATAACAAGAATTTAATCATTCAAAAACGATCTTCAAACTAGCCTGATAATCTGTATAGATCTTTGCACGATACTTTGATAAAATCATAAATTCAAATATCTGATGATGAAAAGTCAAACATAAGGTTCCTTCATAAAACAAAAAATACCAAATGTAGGGTTCAACTACGTAACATTAATTCTATGATTGTTTGGTTGACAATGTACAGTTGATCAAAATATTATGGTTGATGATCCATATATTTGCTTCTAAAATGTAGGGTTCCATACTTACATAGGGTTTTTAACCATACTTTTTCTCTTTCTCAAACGTAAGGTTCCATCCAAACATAAGTCTCTTTATCCATACTTTTATGTCAATGCAGTGTTGATTAACAATATTTTTTAAAATTTCAACATAAGGTTTAATATAAATGTTTGGTTTGTTCCTTACATTAAGTTCTTTAACTTAGGGTACGAACAATGTTTCCAAAATATTCTTAAGAACATTCCAAACACTTTGATGAGTATTCCACGTGAATAATAAGATTGAATATAATTCCAAAATAAGGATTATAAAGAATATTAATTTCTTGAAATATAATGAAGTTTATATCATTAGTAAAACAAATAAGGGTATTTGTGAGAATAAAAATCAATAATATTTTTTGAGTATTGTTGAGACAATACAAGCCTAACAATCTCTCCTTTTGGATGATTACAAAACCCATAAATATAGTAATAGAATTTAGAATTTTAAAAAAATAGAATAAAATAATTCGAAATTACATTTGATAGAATTATTTCGATAACAAGAAATGTTGTTTTTATCCAAATTTCTCACCCTTTTTGTGAGATCAAAAAGAATGTATAGAAAAGGATTAAAACCGATTTATTTTTTCACAGATTAATAACTAAATGTTATAATAATCTGTTTAGATAAATAAGTCATGATTTTTATATGTAGACATAAACATAAAATAATATGAAATAAATAAGTATAAATTAAAAAAAATGATCGATCAAAAATGGTAAAAGTACAATAGTCAGTGTTACTAGGAAACATGTTAGTTAAATGATAAGGTTAGTATAGAAAAGTTTGGGTAGGATTTGGCTTGGTTATGGTTCATCAAGAGTTTGAGAAGCTTAAAACATGTGTTTCAGCTCTGCCATTTGTATCCTTAACTTTCTCATTAGACTATCCCTGAACTACATAACCAATACTCCGGAATCTTGACTAACATGAAAATTCTGAACAATATTGAATTTAAAAAATTCATTCAAACATTCATATTGCATCATAAACTGTTCTAATTTTTCTATGAATTTTTTTAATAGAAATCTAATTTCTGGTTCAATATAAGTTAATTGTTCAACTAGAAAATTCATATTTTCAGGCATAACTGATAGAGAAGAACTATTGCACTGAAGGTTTTACAGATGATCATTAATTTCATCCATAACTATTTTGATTTCATGAAATATGTGAATCATGTCTAGAGAGGTAGTAGGAGAAGAGAAAGATGTACTGGTCTGACTGAAAATACTATTGATTAACTCAAATGGACTCCCCAAATACTACTTTATATCTACAGATGATGACTTAGAAACAACTTCAAACTTGATCTTTCCAACCCCATTCAAAATTTCTCCCTTGAAATCATAAAACTACTTATTTGAAAAAGAATTTTCTTTAAGATCCTGAAACTTTTTTCTTAAAACGTCGAGCTATTGCTGAAGATTTTCATTTTCATCTTTAGATTTATTAAACTTGATCACAAGATCATCAACCTAATTAGTCAGAGAATCAAATGTCCATTCATATGGGTGTTGTGACTAATCAACTACCACAATTTCTAAATATCATGATGTAAACTTCTCCACATACTTCTCCATTAGTTTTTTAATGGATTTTTCACTTGAATAAAATATACTGTCAAGAAATTCTATTTTTCCTCCAAAAATAGATACTTTTCTTTCATCCACATGATCAAAAATAGAGTAAAAAAGACTCAAAAAAAATTTTAGATATATTTTTTGATTTTAGAATATGTTGTTCTTCCTGAATAGCTAGATCTTCTTCCTAGTCAATTAGAATATCATCATCCGACACAACTCAAATTTGAATTTCAGCTTGTTGGTCTTCCTCAATAATAGTTTCTTCCAATTGAGCTGACCAAGTTGCCTCACGTGAACCCAATACCGATTCTTCAGCAGGTGGATATACTATTTTCCTTGGTTTTACAACTAATTCTTCTAGCACAACTTATTTTTCCTCTTCTTCTTCAACAAATACCAATTTTTTTGGGTTGGTTTAGAATTTCCCTCACCTCTATATTCTCCAATTTCTTCATTTATAATTTCACTTTTCTTCCTCAGAGCAAGTGATCCTGATTTCTTTTGGTCATCTACACCAACTGGAATAAGTCTGACTTTTACTATACTCTAGTAAAAACCTAACTTCCTTAAAGTTCCCATATTGAGTACATTTTTGTGATGACTTTTTATTTGAAAATCTATTAAATGAATCATATTCTTCTTTAAAAATTCCAAGAATTTGTCCTTCCATAAGGATAAAAAGTCATCCTTTCATCTGTATGATAGTAGTAGTGAAGATATCTGAACATATATCTTGGAAAATTCATATTTATTTCACATAAAAATAGAAAAATTATATACATGTATAGATACAGAATATTTTCTATTTCACCCACCCTTGGAGCAATACCAATTTGAGTAAACTTAAACAAATTTTTTTGATCTACCTCAATATCTTTGAAAAACATCTATCTAGTGTTTTTTGAACAAAAAAGAAAAGAAATAATGTCTTCAAACTCATGATCCTTATACCCAATAGAGCGTAGATCAAAATTAAAGACTCCCTCATGAGGATAGTTCAAAAATTTTTAAAATTTGTTGGAGGAAATGGAATAATCCTTATACTCTATTCTCACGAAAATAGTGTCTTCAGAATCAATGAAACTAAACTATTTTCTATTGTAGAAAAATTTTATTTCTACCTCACAGAGAAACTCTTAGTTAACTTCATTGAACATAGATTCCAGACCTCAAAAGTATAATGCTTGTTTCAGACAAAGATTTGTTTTGTAGAACCATTCTAAATCTACCAACTTTACTTAAAAAATATATCTTCCATAAAATCATTGACACTTTGAATTACTTGCTTCTCTTTATTTAATTCAATTGGTTTTATTCATTTCTAAGAAATTAAAGGTTTTATGTTCTCAAGTCCTAGGGTTTCAAAGGTAGATGAAGGTAGATGTTGGTATTCGAAAAGGGATTGGTATTTGAAAAGGTAAGGGAAATTGAATGGTTTCTGATAGTACCTTGTTTCCTCTGTCATTATGTAAGATAATTATGATTTTTTTTAACACATGTGACACAAATAAATTTAAGAAAAAATAAATTAACTAAAATATATATCAAAATAGAAAATATTTAAACCAACCTGATTAATGTAAAAATTAAATAATATTAACATAAATAAATTGGAATAAATAAACAAATAAATAACATAAAATAACATAAAAACTTAAAAATATAAAATGATTAACATTTATTTTAAAATTAAATAATTCCAAATCCTCCCGAATAAAATAAAAAAAAATATTGTAGGAAATGTTTTAGTAAAAATATAATCTAGTTGATATTCAGTGTTGACAAATTCTAAAGATATATCCTTTTTAAGAACATGATATATTAGAAAATGGTGCCTAATATTAATATGCTTAGTTATGGAATGATTTATATAATTTTTTGAAATATTTATATCACTTTTATTATTACATAAAATAGGTGTACTATTAAAATTTATTCCAATGTCCAACAATGTGTTTTTCATCCACAATACTTGTGCACAACAACTGCTTATAAATACATATTCTGTCTCGGATATTGATATGGGAATTGAGTGTTGTTTCTTAATTTACCATGTTACTAAATCTTTTCCTAAAAAGTGTTAGGTTATTAAGGTACGTTTTCAATATAATCTATAACCTCCAAAATCAGCAACTTAATAGGACATTAAATTAAAATAATTTGTTTTTGGATAAAGATTAGATTGAAAAACAGATCCTCTTAGATATCTAAAAAACTTTTTGATAGTAATAAGATGAGATTATTTAAGATTTTTTTGAAATATAGTACATAAACATAAAAAAACATAATTTAAGGACTTATATAAGTAAGATATAATAAATTACCAGTCAAACATCTATATAAACTGTTGTCCACTAGTTTTACAGCTTCATCCAAATCAAGTTTTATATTAGTACACATGGCAGTTGAATATGTCTTACTTTTCCCAAGACCAAAATTTTTCAGTAAATAAATATTATATTTACTTTAATTTAAAACATTTACATAATATTTTCGATAAATTTGAGGTCTTAAAAAGAAATTTAATTCTCTCATCATACTCATTTCAAATTCTTTTTTCATATGTTCTGAAAAAAAAATAGTTATAAATTTTTCCATTAGACGAACCAAAAATAACATCATCAATATAAATTTGAACGAATAATATTTTAGAAAAAGGGATTTTCTTAAAAATAGTTAGATCTTCCAATCCAATAGTAAATCCATTTTTCAAAAGAAATGATCATAATCAATCATACAAAGCTGTAGGTCCTTGTTTTAGGCCATAGATAGATTTAGTATGTTAAGAAATAGAATCTAGTTTTTGAGGATTTTAAAAACTAGGAGGCTATTCAACATAAACTTCCTCCATTAAATATCCATTTAAAAATAAAGATTTAACACACATATAGTAAAATTTAAATTTCATATGACATACATAAGACAAAAGAATTATAGTTTCTTCTAATATAGCTATAGGGGAAATGGTTTCATCATAATCCATACATTCTTATTGATTATATCCTTTAGCTAAAAATATGGATTTTCTTCTAGTTTTAATCTATTGATTATATTTTTTATTTCTAAAGATCCATTTAGTTCATATAATTGGATAAATTAATGGTTTTTTAAATTAATACCAAACTTCATTCCTTTTGAATAGGTTTAGATCTTCTTTCATTTCTAACACTTGAATCTCATCTTCTAAGGCTTTTTAAAAATTTCTATGTTATAGTTGAGATAGAAAGGCAGAGTATTCAAATATATTTTCTATATTTCTTCTAGTTCTTATTCTTATGTCTAGGTCTCCTATAACAGTTTCTAAAGGATGATTCTTTAGGGTTCTAGACTGTCTAGGTAAAACACTATTATAATCATTAGTATCATGTTCTTATGAACTAGACTGAATTTTAGTTATATTACTTTCAAAACCATTATTTAGGTTTTCAAGTCTCATGTTGTCAAAAGAGTCAGTGATTTCATCATTTTGATTTTTATCTTTAATAAAAGGGTCAATTTTATCAAACATCACATGAACTGATTCTTCAACAATCCTTGAATTTTTATTAAACACTCTATAGGCTTTATACATAGAATAATATCCTAAAAATATTCCTTCATCAGATTTTGGATCAAACTTACCAATATTTTCCTTGGTGTTTAGGATATACAACTTGCATCCAAAAACATTAAATTAATTTACTTTACTCTTTCGGTTATTCCAAAGATCATATGGTGTCTCTTTGAAAATAGTCCTAATTAAAATTAGATTCATAAAATAGTAGTTTGTTCTTACAAATTCTTCCCATAAGTAGGTAGAAAGACTATATTCATTCAGCAAAGTCCTAGGAATTTCTTGAATATTTATATTTATTCTTTCAAAAATTAAATTTTTATGTGGTTTTCTTAGTGCATAGAATATGTTTTTAATACCTTTATTTGAACAAAAGGAATTGAATTCCTAATTCTTAAATTCTCCATCATGATCACTTCTTAATGAAATTATCTTAAAATCTTTTTTATTTTGAACAATTTTACAAAAACATTCAAAAAAAGTAAAAGCTTCACTTTTGAGTTTTAGAAAATAGACCCATGTAAATCTAGAATAATTTTCAACTAAGATATATATATATAATTTTCCAACCAAACATTCTACTCTTGATGGTCCAAACAGATCCATGTGAATAATTTCTAGAGGTTTTCATGTTGAAATTTTGTTAATAAATTTTAAGAAAGATTTGTGTTGCTTCCCATTTTAACATGCATCAAAGAATCTTTTACTATCAAATTTTAGACTATATAAATCAGAAATTCATTTTCTCTTATATAATTTATGTAAATCATAAATATTACAATGACTAAGTCTCTTTTTCCAGATCCATGACTCATTTATCTTAGTAGTAAAACATTTCACTTTCTGTTTACAATATGAATTTAAATCCAAAGTATGAACATTATCAGTTCTAGGTTCTATAACCTTAATAAATTTATCTTTAAGAAATGAACATGAATTATTAGAAAAATGAACATAATATCCATCATCACAGGGTTGATAAATACTTATTCGGTTGTGCTTTATCCCTTGTACATACAATACTTTGTTTATTGAGACATTTTGTAGATCTCTAATAGTTTCAATTCCAATTATCTATCCTTTATAATTATCACCAAAGGTGAGTATACCTATATCTATGTGAGTATGTGTTTTGATGTTTGATGTGTTTCCACTCATATTCCTGGAGCATATACTATCCATATACCATATATCTTTTCATTTTCTGTAACTTGTCTCCTTATCTTCTGCAAACATGAAGCAGATATTTGCCTTTAAATTTGATTCTTCCTTTTTGGAATCAGAATTTGATGGGTTTCTGGAGTCTTTAGAAACCCTCTAAGTAGCCTTATTCTATCTTTTTTCTTTCTTTTCATAATAATCAATTTTCTGATATTTCTTTTTTATCATTCACTTTTCACTTTTTAGATGAGGACAATCCAGTCTTGTTTGACTTAATTTCTTGTATTCATAGCATCTGAATTCTCTTGAGTATTATTCATCCCTTTTAAAGGGTTTTCTAAGTCCTCTTTTCTTATTGTAAAACATTCTAGATTTTTTGGCTAATCGAGAAAATTCTATTTTAGAATCAAACATATCTGAGTTCTTTTATTCTCTATATTCTTGCTTTATTCATCAGCTTTGCTTCAGAGATGTTACCTTTAGATAAGTATTGTCATTTTTCACTAAGACATTTTGATCTTTAGCTTCATCTCCAATTTCAACTACATATATCATCAGTGTCCCAATTAATTCTCTAATTGTCATATTTTTTATAGGTGATGATTATCGAATATTTGCTGATATACCATTACATTTAGTGGCTAGTAATCTCATTACTTTCAATGCATGATCTGCTTGTTTGATAGGATCATCTAAGTCTATAATATTATTGATAATATATATAATCCTTCCATTCATCTGATTGATACTCTCTCAATCAAATATTTTAAAAGAATCAAATTTTTGATTTATTGTTGCATACCACATGTTTATTACATTATCTATTCTTTCATAAGTAATAGAAATGGTTTTTCACATCTCATAGGCAGTAAGAAATTTGGAGACATGGTTGAATTCATTTAGTTTAAGACCATAGATAATACCATTCATAGTTTTAGAATTCATTTCAAATTCTGCCTCTTCAGTAGCAGTCCATGTTTTAGGATTTTATGGAATCATATAAGGAGTAATAAACATTGAGTTGACTTTAAATCCCAGATTCTTCAAATAGATAATCATCCATCATTTCCAGCATCCATAATTTTTACCATTGAAATAAGGAACACAAACCATTGACATTTCATCCCTTTGATAAGTCATTTCCATCTTTGTATAGACATTATGATTTTATCTTGTTATAATTTTTTCCAAAATCTCTCATTTGATACCAATTTTTATGTAAGAATATGAAAATATACACAAAAGGTGGGATGAATTGTGTCTTTTCAAATTCTTTCAAAAAAAATTCTTATGATTTCAACTATAGATTATGAGAATAAGCAGTTTTTTTCTTCTATATGAATGTATGAGTAGTACATAAAACAGAAATACAGAACATGGATTTTTATAGTGGTTTGGGGTATAAAGATCCCCCAATCCACTCCACCAATTACTCTCTATGTGAATTTGGTGAATTCCACTAGTCAGGTCCTCATATCATAAGAACAATCCACAATTGAGTATAGGAAGTTGACACCTTTACAACTAATGATAAAAAACAAAGCCTTCTGGTTCTTTAACAGGGAATCAAAAATCAACAACTTATCTTGAGAAAATGATACTACACCAAAACTGAGTATGAGAACTTGAAACTCTCAATAAAAAGATATTGATTAAGAATGTTCTGATTGAACTTCATAGTTGTAACAACAACTAATAGTAGATGAATCTTCTTCATCAAAAAATATATTCTTCAAGAAAGAGTAGTTTCAAAGCGATCTGGTTTAAATATATTTTTGAAATAAAATAAGCAACAAACTTATAGTAAATACAATATTCAAAACATATATGTCTCCAAATAGTAGCCTTTTTTAAAAAAATGGAGTCTGATAAATTGTTGCAGTAGATCTGTAAAATATCTTCAAAAGAATTAAGTTTCAATCGAGAATATGTGTCTCCATATTTGTATCAATATATTTATTCTTCTTTGAATCATAAATATATATATATATATATATATGTATATATATATATTGAACTAACACACTGATAGAATAAATAATTCATAGAACCTGCTTTTCAATTCCAGATCCAAGAAAATCGTTTGATAATTCATGATAATTAAAATTCATAAGACATCTCAAAGTAGTCATAACTTCCCTTAAGAATAGGGGATAATTTCTCCACTAAAAATGATTCTTTGAATCAATCATAATGAGCTTTTAATCATTTGAAAATGAGCTTCAAATCAGCTTGATATTTCTCAAAGACCGTTTCAAAAGCTCTGATAAAATCATAAATTGAAATATATGATGATGAAAAGTCAAACATAGGGTTCCTTAATAAAATGAAAAAACACCAAATGTAGGGTTCAACTATGTAACATTCATTTTCTGAACATAGGTTTGACAACATAAGTTTGATCACCAAAGTAAGGTTGATGATCTATACATTTTATTATCAAACTTAGGGTTCCATACATATGTAGGGTTTTTTAACTATACTTATTCTCTTTGTCAAACATAAGGTTCCATCAAAATGTAAGGTTATTTATCCATAATTTTCTATCAATGTTGGGTTAAGTAACCATACACTCTTAACTTTCAACATAATGTTTAATGCAAACCTAGGGTTTTTTACTTAAATTACATTCTTCAATGTAGGGTCTAAATAATGTTTCCAAAATATGCTTAAGAGTGTTCTGAACAATTTGGTGAATAATCCCCACAAATGGAAATCTTGAATATAATTCAAAAATAAGGATTATAAAGAAGATTAATTTCCTAAAATATACGTAAAGAATATATCATTGGTAAAACAAAAAAAGGTATTTATGAGTATCAAAATCAATAAGATTTATTGAGTATTGTTGAGACTATACATTCCCAACAACAAGCACATTCCATAGATGGGTCATGGTCCTTTTTTCCTTATCACAAAAATCCATAGGAATTATCTATCGACACCCTAACCATCAACAAGTTTTTATCCATGATCTAATAATATCTATTTGTGTTATCAATACTCTTTCAAGGAAAATATTGACGGGAATATCAAGAACAACACCATACAAATCAAACTACTGAACATAATTCTACCACCAATCAGATGTCCCAATCCACAAAAATATGAAGAATGTTGTTCTAACCATTCAGATGACTCATCTCTATTGGCCCATACACAAAGATAACATAATACTGAGTGAATAATGTCAACAATATCTTGAGAAAAATTCCTCCTCCACCATAAAGAATGTATTTCTATTATATGGGTGCACTGAATAAGATCCATTGGAAATACCATACTGAGGATTTTATTGTAATAGGAATGTATCAACTTAGTGTTTCCATCTCTATGCATGATAAAATACTATTAGAAGACCACCATCCACTTGGAAAGGTTATGAAATAATCCCAAAAATAAAAAAAACCCTTTGGTTTTGCCGAATGAGGATGTCTGGTCACACTGGATCACTAATTCAACATTTTCACCATGAATCTTATCACACAAGTTAAGAGTATAGGGACACCATAGTCAATTGATGGAGAGTAAATACTCTCAATTTCCCATAAAAATAAACTATTCCAAAGATATATTCTCAAAATTATCCTACATGATTTGAACATGATCTCAACTATAAGTATTTTCTACTATATTTCCACTCCACTAAATTGATCTCAAAAGATATTGTAGCATTAAATCTAGGAAGGCTAACCACTCAACCATGAATTGATACAAGGAAAGTATTTAGGTTTTCATATCCCTAAAAAATATAAATTTTTCCACCATTCACTTATCGTTAATATAAATCCACCTATGTGATACAACTTGATGCATACATCGGTCTCCCATTAAAGGAAAACTATGGTTCATCCTTCAGAAGAATTTATTATTTCTTCAAAATCTATAGAAACTTAATTTACCATTCCTAGAAATAGTGAATAAGGTCACACTTTTCACATGTTGGGAAGTTTACTACCACTCTAAGAGGGCAGGATCCAGTCACCACACCTAAGGGGATCTCAGTCACTAAAGGGGGCATGACTTAACTGATTTACCTGTATATGAATCACCATGAAATTCTAACATCGGTACCAAATCTATACTATAACTGGAAACACTATATCTCGACTCTTCCCTAAATCACCCTCATGGGATTTCAATTTCTCCAAAAGATAAACTCAAATCACTGAGAGGGGTGAGTTAAAGATGATCACCATCTGTGGAAACTCTCTAGATAAAAAATTCATAGTTTGGAAATTCAAATAAGTTTTCACTACTAAAATTATGATGAAGAGATAATAAATCACACCTACATCACCCAGTATGAGGGTTCATGAAGGAAGTAAATAAGTCTTACTCTAGATCTATCCTATAAATCCTAATCATAGTCATCTATAGATATCATATTAGTACAACTCAGACTATTAACAATCCATGCATCAATAAATCTTTAAAAAAGATGGTGCTAATGGGAGTGGGTTGATTTATCATCCATCATTGATTTCTCTTATACCACTAGGTCTTCTACTAGAAAACCGATATATTTGAAGCATTACCCTTAATATGAAGGGTATTGATCTCAAAACTAGATCATATATAAAGGTATATCTATGAAACCCATATCACTGTTATAAAGAAAAATGACATCTTTCTCCCAAACTAATGAATGTTTTCTTCAAGAAATCAAAATATGTAAATTCTCTCTTGAGGGACTCTAACATTGGTTGTGTTTCATAATAAACACAACCAAATATTGACAACTCTCCATCTAGAGACTCTATTCAAACTAATAAGCTTGAGAAATCCCATCACAATATATATATATATATGAAACACCTAGTTGGGACTTTGAAACTTGAGGATTACCCAAACAAGGTCATTCCACCTAGTAGACGGTTTAATATCCTTAAATAGGACTCTATTTTAGATGTGGGATAAAACTCCAACCACATTAGAGTAGTCCCATTATGAGTTCAAGAAACATCATCCAATAATGGGTCACCAATTTAAAATGATTTCAATCGAATAATCAATATATAGTAAGTAAAATTATAAACTATATGAAAAAATGAGTCTCATACAAAATTTGATCCCTTGTCACATGAGGACCAGGATCTCCTCAAAAACCCATAAGGTCTCCATCATCAAACAAAAATAGAAAAAACATCATACTTGTTTCTCATCTAAATAATTTAAAACTACCATATTCTCTACGAAGATAACCTATACTAAATAAAAATTGGTGAGAAACTAACTCGAATATAATGAAAAGAACATCTATTGACCCATTCTTAGAAGACATACAACATGACTTGATAGTTAGTGTTGATAGTCCCAAGCACATGAATGTGCTCATCATGACAAGAGCTCGGGAAGTGAGTGGGATATAGACATTAATTTCCTTTTATCTTTAACTAAATTACATATATATATTGGAAACTAAAAATTTATATCTTCTAGGTTTTTGGACTTCCACTGATTTTGGGTATGCACCCATTCCTCATGTAGTTTAGTAAAAACCAAATATTGGGAAGTTATTTTATCATCCTATGCCTCAATGTCAATGTATCGATATTTATTATCTTCTATTTCTATGCTAAAAATTTTCACTAACCTATATCAGGTATAAAAAATCATTTCATTATCATTTTTATAAAAGATTGAATCTCCATCCCCAGTACCCTCTTCAAAAGTAAAATTAAGTACCTCCTTTTCATCCCTTTTCTTGGTGGATTACTTGATCTTATGACCTCTAGGGGGTTTTACCTTTTCCAATGAGAGTTCCCAAATATGTGACCTATATATCATGATCTTGAGGTATTCTGGATCAACCTTGATGAGTGTGAACCAAATGATAATGGTGTATTACGTAATAGCGAGAATGGATAGGGTATTGGATTTAATAGGTCACTTTTTATTTTGGAAATGACCAACTTCAATGGAGGACATGGTAAATGATAACCTATATCTGATATCTACGTAAAAATTTATCATTCCAAAAAAAACCTATATTTATTGAGGATTTGATGATATCATGGGGTGGTGGTGGAAAAAATTCCCCCTGACCATTGAGCTGGGAATTCTCCGAGATGGTTTCCATAGTCGTTTTTAATATAATCATCTTGATTTTGTGTGATTTCACTCAAGAAAGAGATAGTCTTAACACCTATTCAAAATTTGAACTTCTCACTACTGGAGTCTACCACGTGATTGATGAATTCTTCTTTTATAGTTGAGATTGTTGAATGAAATTTCTAAAATATTTTCATAAGGGACTATCCATAACCCACTACCTTTGGTCAAACCACTTTTATACCTTATAGGAAATAGTATTTTGTTGGATAGACCAAATAGAATATGAAATATTTAGGCATATGACCTCTTTTATACTGACAAAATTGCAGGGTTCCTTCTTCTTGTGACTCTTCTAGATAATAGATAGTGTAAAGTTAAATGATTTATAATCACCACATCCCTAGATACACACATCTAATGGGGAATCAAACATTTTTTTACCAAAGTGCCATCAAGCTATGGATACAATAATGCCAAAAGTTCCTTTATTGTTTCCATGATCTCAGATTTTGAGTTACTAAGAAAGATGTAAAGTCAATATGAAAATAGTGTTAGAGTTGGTCACCTATAAATAAATAATTTTATAATTAATATTACATGTATCCCTACTACAAAACTGGGTTTATCCATCATTAGGGATTTATCAATGCAAGCTAAAAATGCTGTTAAAGACACCCTTTACCAGCATTAAAAAGAGCACTATTAAAGGGGGTCTTTAAGAGTACTTTCTTTAGCAGTGTTATAGGATGTCTTTAATAGTGCTAAAAAATCCCTATTAAATACCCAGCTTTATCAGTGCTTTTTTACAAGCACTGATAAAGGACCGCCATATATGATCAATTTGAAAAACATGATGATAAACGGGATCTTTAATCTATCCTTACAGAAAAGCAGTGATAATGGGGGGGTTATCAATGCTTTTTTAGAAGCATTGATAAAGACCCTCCTTTATCAGTACTTTTCTACAAGCGCTGACACAAGTAAAATTAAAAAACTTCTTATTTTTCATTAAAAATAATATTTTAATATTTTAATAAATTTATATTGATATAAATATAATATATATTTTTTAAAATATGATTATGAAAAGTTAAATAGGTATATAAACTTAATTTGTAAGATATTTAGTGAAAATAGATTATAAAATAACTAAATTAATATTTTTTATTAATTATTTTTTATTATTATAGAGTAATATTCATTTAATATCAATTTGAATATACTAAAAATCAAAAAATTAAAAAAAGATCTAAAATAAGTTAAAATTGTAAATAGAACATCAAACACCCATAAATTTTGATCTGGGTGTCTGTTTGGGCATTACCAAGAATCAAATAAAATTATTTGATAAGATCTATGCCCTCAGTGAAACAGGTAAACATCTGTCACATTTTTTGAGGCAAAAAAGTCTAAGAAGGCCTCCAAAACTCAGTATTCAGCAATTTTTTAGCATTTGATAGATTTTAGGTCCCATTTAAAGGGGTATTCTTTCTATTTTTATGTGGGGATTAAATTTATTGATAGGTATTAAATTCATATTGATATTATGGTTTTTAAAATTTATCATTTTTCACAATGAAATTTTATTTATAATTAAATATATGCATTTATTTTCTTATATTTAATTATAATAAATCTCTCATATAAATACATATATCAATATATTTACGCAAAACTAATATATTATTATATATAAATAAATAAATATTCAAAAAATATAATTAAAACAATATCTATCAATTTTTTACATTATAAATATGTATTTATAATGTTTATATATACATATTTGTGTGTGTTGATAAATATATATATATATATTATAGTATAATATATGTAAATTAATATAATATACTTAAATAAATATAATATATATCACACACACACACACATATATTGTATAAATGTATTTAAATATAATTATATAAATATATATGTAAATGTATATATAAATATACAGAAATATCGTTGTACAGACAACAAAACAATATGTTGTAGTGGTAAAGACCTTTCATCTTTGAAGGAGAGGATTAGGGTTCGAATATAGGTGGGTGTAAATGAGGCTAAAATTTTGAAAATTGTTGATAAAAGGGGTGGTGGGGTGAAAAGAACTGGTAAATGTGGTGTAGAGCGTTGTTAAAGTGGTTGTGGAAGCAATAATAAAGGGTCCAGGCACATAGGTTCATGAAAAAAAATTAACCCCTATAACAATGTTTCTTTAACCGGGGAAAAAATAAATAGTTAAAGGTACCCTTTAATGTTCTAAAAAAAGTGTTGTAAAAAAGTTCACTTTAACAGTGCTAAAAAAGAAACGTTAAAGGACCATTTTAACTGTGCTGTTAAGGGGTGCCTTTAACAACTCTTTTTTAGTGTTGATAAATGTTTTGGGATTTTAACCATGCTTCAATTATAATCTCATTTTTAGCATTGATAAAGGCCTTTTATAGCATCATTAAAGGCATTTTATGCAAATTTGTGAATCTTAATTTAAATATATTAACACATATTGATTATTCGTATTTATAACATTGATGTGATAATGTACTATAGTATCAATCACATTGAAAAGGTAATGGTGATTCCCCAATATAACGAGAACCCTGAAAATTTATAATGATATTCTTAAAAATAGTTTTGTGGTCAGATAATGTACTATGAAATAAACATAGTACATGCATTTTTAGGTGAAAATACTCATAATCTGATGGGTATTCTTCTTAAGAAGTTCCCACTTAATAATATATGATATGGGAGATTATGATAATAGAACCACCATTAGGAATTATAAATGTTTTTATGCCAATGGATCTTCATATTTATAAGTATTTGTAATGGTCCTTAGTCTTTAAGATTATCATTGATTCATGTCATCACTCTCCCACTTAGATTTACTGAAACGACATCATGCCCTATGTTAGCGAGAAATAGTATATGTTGGTTACGTCATGAATGACATGTTATTAAGGGATAATTTGAGGAAGGGTTTTTACCTTATATTTTTAGGGTAGTTGACATATCGACTCTTTCACTAAAATATAACTCTCTCATAAATTCAATGACCATGGTGTAATGATATTTATTTTAGATAGTTAAAGAAATATGTATCGAACATATATTTTTGTGACATGGATGTGAAATATACTTGATGAGATATTGAGATAAAGGGATTATATTACACAATATTAATTTGTATGTGGTTTTTGATGTTGAGATAGTAAGTTCTTTTTATTGGGTGCCTTAACCCATTTCTAGAATGTAATCATAGACTTTAGGCATACCTTCCAAAAGAAAATGATAAAAAACCTAGTGGGTTTCACATTAAGTATTTCTATTAACCTATATTATGTTACATTTGGATTTAATTAATGGAATAAATATAATTTTCATGATTAAGAAATAATATTATTTATGTTTTATTGATCACATAAATTAAATAAATATTTACTAACCAGATTATGATAAATTTTATTTACTTATTTTATTGATTATTTAATAAATATTTATTCACTAGTTTGTGAATAATGGTATTTATTTATGAATTAAATATTTATTTGGGTAATCATTAAATTCTTAAATGTTAAAATAGACCAAGAAAATGTCTGGTGATAAAGATTAATTTACAACCTAGTAAAATAATATTTGTTATTGCGAAAGTTTGCACACACATCATAAAATTCTAACAATAATATTATTATTATTATATGGAATGGGGTTTAATAAATATTATAATATTATTTATGGGATGGTATACAAAAAAAATAATATTTTAACATAAACCCTATATCTATAAATATATGGTTATGTCTATTATGTAGGGTTAGTCATGAAATAAGGAATAATTGTGCAAAATAGATTTCTCTCTCAAATTTTTCATTATCCCTCCCTTATAATAATGATAAATATAAGTGAGATTACTTTGATATTTAAGGATGTGTGATCTACACAAATGAAGAAAGATAATTTATTCACTATGATAGGACCCGAAAATAAATTGGCATTTCTCGAAGTTCAAAGGAGAATGTGTGGATCATCGCTCGAGGAATTATGCACTTGGATCCTTAAAAAGTAGTGAAGGAAATCCAAAAAAGGGATTTTAGATGATAAATATCTATATCAATGAAAGGATCCTAATCCAATTTAAATCATTTTTTCTATTATTAAATATATTAATTATAAATTTAATGTGAAAATAACCCTTATTGGGGTTTCAGGAAAATTCACATTAGAATACATTTTAATTTAATGACAACCAATGGTGCTTTAGTTTCACCCAAAAACATTAAGTGGTATCAGAGCAATCAAATTTAAAATTTATAGTTATTTAGTTTATTTTTGATCAATATACACAATCATGGTTTAATTTTTCATTTCATACTATTTTATATTTAATCTGATTTTAATTAACATGTTTTGAACATTTTAATTTATTCATACAGGATTCAAAACATCAAATGTACAAGAACAGATAAAGAATAAAAAAAGACACCATCTGGAGGGTCAATGAATCTGGATGGATAAAATGGGACTACACAATGTGTAGTTGGAGAACACACTGTGTACCCATGTTCATTGCATTGGGATGTGTAATGGGATGTATAACACTCTAAGTAGTAATAACATGTGGTTAATTTATTTCACACCATATGTAAAATGGGTCAAATTGGAACCCTAAATGTCTGATTTCATAGCTTGTAGATGGAATACATTCCATGTAGTCTACATGGGTTAGCAGTGAAATTTGCGTAATATGTGTGGTCATTAAACTTGGTTAAAATCACATGAGATAAATGTCATGTTGCATTAATGGAGTACACGACATGTATCTAGAGCACAAAATGTGTATGTAATTAATTCCCACTTATGAACTGAACATCGAGCTACTTAGTGATAGGAGAAGACACAAAACTTTAGATATACATGGCATTTAGATGGATTGTACACATTGTATAGTACCATATATGACGAACACACTGAGTCTAGGAACAGGTTATATAGACACATGATAATGATATTACAAGAATTGTAGCTAAATTTTATATGAAAAGTAATATACCGAGATACACGTTGAGGAACTAGGTTTGTATCCTTGTTGCATGATAAATGGAACATGCAATGTGTTACTGGTAGTACATGTCATGTAGTTTAACTAATTTACATGCCGAATCTCCATAAATGTAACCTAGGTACATGACAACCAAGATATGCAATGTTCAACTCATAAGTACAAGCCATGTGGTATCCCAATTAATGATAGAATTAGATTACATTAAATTTATAATTTAATTATTGAAACTATATTTTATTGATCGACGCCATCAATTTTTGAAAATTTAATAATAGTTTTAATGGATTTTAAATGATCAATTAATTTACAATAATAAGTTTGTGATTATCATGTTCTAATATTTATTTTCTATGAATTGAATTAATGATGGGTGTCACCAAATGAATTAAAATGGTCATTAATATTAAGGAAAATTATTTATTTAATTGATTAATGATTAATGTAAATGTGTTTATCTTAATAATAAATAATGAATATAAATGAATTGTATCTGTTTTAATATTGCGTATATGTTGAATGTATGACCATTCATAGTATTTTCCAAGACTTTTGTATGTGTTGGATGTTTTAATTTAATTTATTACATTGTTAATTATGTATTTAATATTAAATTAAATTATATAGCCTCATTTTCAACCCTCTCACCATTATTTTTTAGGATTGATGTGTCCATGGTTATTTATGTAATCCTCATTAACCAATCCTTTAGTTCATCTCACCTGATGTGAGTTGTAAATACTTGAAATTAATTGAGTATCCCAAGGTGTAGGAAGGAAGTCCAATATTTTAACACAATTATTCCAAATCAATTGATACATAAGTGTACCTATTGAATTTAATAACTATTGTAAAGGCAAATATAAGGAATTTTCCCCATGTCAAAGGTTGATTTTTTTTTGCTCAATTAATCAACTGTTAGATAAGATCATGATTAGTTAATTAATTATTTACTTATTTTTTTATTTTTCATTATTTAGTTTATGGATTTAATACCACTAATACATAAATAAACTTATTAATATGAAAATATGTATTTTAAATAAATGGGTTATGTGTAAATTGTTTATCCAACATGGTTAAATAATTAAGTGAAATGAATTTAATATTTAATAAATACATGAAAATGATAAAACATGATAAAATTTATGCATAATAATTAAAAATACCTCAAATATATATTAGTTTTGACCTAGAATTACATTACTTGATTAGGGATGAATGTGTTAGAACTAAGTGTTTAACTGAACCTCACTGGGGAACTTTCTTTTAACATGGAGTTATTATGATGGTTATGGGTTGACTTAACCATTTTACATCAAGAGAAGAATCCCTATATTTAATTTATGTTACTTGGAGGCAAGTTATGAGAAAATCCATGTCATAATTTTTGGATTAGGGATTCTACTAAATAGATCAAGGAGCTAAAATCCCACAGTTGGAAAAGGCTTTCCTACCAAAGTTCCTTCAAGAATCTTGACCAACCCTCGTTGAGATTATGTAAAGGGGAATATGGATAATTTCGAATAAAATTTATAAGAAACTAGAAATTATGAGTTCAATGGTGATGACTATTGGGAATTGATAAAATAATGTGATATTTAATAAAATTAATTATTATTATTTTTTCTTATAATTTATAATCAAGAAAAGTATTAGTCATATATTTTAATTATTCTAGAAAATTGAATTCCAAACTATGAAACCACCATAATCACTCCTTATCTCAGTGTATGTTCTTACAAATAAAAATTTTTAGATATGGTATAATAATTTATGTGATATATTATTATCTGAAAAATTGTATTATGTATTGGAATCCATTATTAATATTCTTCCACCATAGTAGGCGACAGAAAGTGATAAGGATTATTATAAGAGATATTTTTATGATGCTTCCAATATCCAATGTATTATACTATCAACTATGTCTATAGAGTTGATGATACAAATATGGTCATGGATTATCACACCATAATATCACATCACCAATATCTTGAAAAATAGAAGTAAAGTCTTGAAATAAATAATATTTCCAATGGACTATAATAATGTAAACTAGAATAAAGGAATCTAAGTACTGATCATTTTTCAAAAAATGTTTAGGTATATTGATCAGTTGGAAAATTTAAGCTTCCACTTTGATAATAAATTATTCCCTAATATAATTTTATTATTATTAAAACAAAGTTTATCCTTATTCATCCAATACAAGATAAACAAAATATACATGTCTCTCAGGAATCTTGTGTCCATACTTGGCCAAGAAGATAAGTACTAGTTGAAACCTATTTCTCCAACCATTATGTTGAAAATTTTGAAATACAAAGTCTGATTTCCCATAGATGATATAAATTGAATAGATCCTTTATAGAATAATTAAAATATATAATGGTTTTTAAGGTAGAAGAATGAATAGGAAGTTATTTTATTCTTACATGGAAATATTTCACACTTGAAAATAAATTGAAGTGAGTTTAATAAGTGAGTTGTTTCATCCACTTCATCTATATTAAAAAATATTCTATTCAATTTTTTTATTAAATACTTCATTATTAAAATATAAATGTATTTGAATACTATAAATTAATAGAAATAAATGAATTAATAGGTCATAGATTCATCTCAAAAGGACTAGAGAAGGGGAAATTCATATTCCAACTAAGGGAAGATCAGTACTTCTCATTTCCAAAAATGGATTCATTTAACTTGTAATGAGTGTTTCCAAACCATTTATCTATATTTCCATATAAAAAAAGAAATCATTTCAAAATTATTTATACACATCAATGTAATGTTTATCATAAAAGGAATATCAACAATTTGTTTTATACATATCAAAAATATTCCATTATTCCATCCCAATAAAAAATTTGCAAATAGAAGTGAAAAAACTAAACATATGCCAATTATATTATATAATGAAGATAATATAAATTTCAATTTGATAATAATCTATTAATATATTACTATAAGTATTTTTTTTAAAAACAATATGTCAAAATATGGCCTTAACTACCAATGAACATCAAAACACTAAGGTGAATTTGAGTTAATAATCCTATAGTCGTTAAGGATATTAACATCATGTCAAGATTGACTATATTTATATAATGGAATCCTATCTTTTTAATTACGGTTGGAGTATACTTAACATATATGATTTAATTCTCTATATTCACAAGTGTTGTCATAGAAATACTAGACACCACTAAGATTAGTGTTAGTAGTTTTTTGAGAAACACATACCATATAGGATTTTATAACCAAAGATGTAGTTTATGTTCACCATAGTGGGAAATAAATATATGATTCTTTTAGAATAAATATTCCTATAATTAAGTATTAAATGGTAATATGATAAGGATTATAAGTATGTATATATTCAAGTAATTGATTCCTTGTATCAATATTCTAGGACTCATTCATTTTAATTATTCTAAGACTTGATAAAACTAGTGACCATTCTAGAGATACTAGACATGTATGGTAAAAGAAAATACCAATAAATAATGATCTATTTTTGAAAGTTTTATTCAATGATAAAACTTATACACCAATCATCATGAATAAAATCCTTCTTTAATTATACTTTTTCAAAGAATATTTCTATGATCATCATATTGGTCTATTAATTTTCAATGCCACCTCACTTAGAATAAATCTTATGTTATATGACTAACTGACATGAAAAAAAATGAGATCATATGGTATATGTTTACTAGGAATAACATAAAAGGGTCGGTGACATCAATAAATGCCTATTAGAATTTAAGATGACATAAATTCATTTATGAATAAATGATCTATAATGATTATAGAATATTAATTTGGAAATTAATGAGGGATATTTGTATCTATATAGTTGGTGGCAGAACTATAAGATTATAGGATAGATATGTTGATAAGATATTGAAAACAAATGTTGTGCCTTTCCATTTTGTTAAGGCAAAAGAATACAATTTCTCTAAGTATGACTTAAAAAGTAAGCATGTTCTAGGGAACAAGATCTATAAGATAAATACATGGGTCTTCTTATTTTATTCATAATATATATATTAATAAATTATTGAAAAATAGAAGTCGTAACAATTAAATTCTGAATTCTGTTTCATATAATCATTCCATTAGAAAATTTATGGGAAAATGTAGATATTATTGAGATTAATATAATTTCACAAGCTCAAATGATATGAATGTATCTCATGTAACATGAAATTTACTGACCATTTGATGCTACTAATGCATGATTTGTAGAATGTGAATATCAAATAGATCCAATATAATTGCATGGAATTACAGTTAGAACATTCCAACAGTACTTGGAAAGGTAGAACTAGATGATTTCATGGTATCTAGAGAAGAGGGACTACTAGTGATTAAGGGAATTGAACACTTGTCTCCACTTAGTTAAATTTTTAATCTTTTATCATAAATAATAGAAAAGGTAATATGGAATAAAAACTTATTACACCTAGTGGTTACCATATCTACAATATTTGAGTGTGTTGCGGCTACTAATTAATCGTAATTAATGGATTTAGGACTGTCATGTTCCAATTTTGGTTTATAACAAATTAAAGAGTTTTATCATTATCATGTTAATATTTGACATTTTATTTAGTTAGTATTTCAATAATTTGGCCTAGGTTTAACATGTGGATACCCAGTTATATTAGTACATGAAGAGTTTTTTAAAGATAATAATGTTTCAGTAAATAGATTTTCGACAAAGAAATGTGGTGTTTTCAAACCTATCCATAAGAACATGGTATTACTATTAGTTTTATATATACTCAGTGGAATAATATTTCTACATGTGATAAATAATAGGTTGTCAGTTGTTGGGTCTATTGAAAGTGGTAGTTTTTTGGAGTCGGGGTCGTTGAACCAAATAATTTTTTATTTAAGATTATATTTATATTTAAATATGTGAATATTAATTTAAATACATTATCACATATTGTTTTTTATTATAAAAACCATTTATTTGATAATATCCTAGAGTATTTTTCATAAGGAAATGGGCATATAAGTTCCCCACTATTATTGGAACCTTAAAATTCTATGACGATATTATGAAAATTAGTTCTATGTTCAGATAACTTACTATGAAAGTGAACATGGTACATATAATTTTAGGTGAGAGCACTCATAAGTGGATGGGGCTTCTTCTCATATAGTCTGCACTTAGTAATCTCCAAGATTGGAGATTATGAGAATAGACCCACTAGTAGGAATTTCACATGTTTTCTTGTCATTAGATATTTCTAATTGTGAACATGTGTAATGGTTCTTATACCCAATTATTATTATTTATGAATGTCACGAGTCACACACTATGTTTCATTATCCAAATCCATAATGCAATATTTTGGCGTGAACTAGGGTATGTTGGTTGCATCATGAATGACATGTTATTAATGGATAATTCAAGGAAGGATTTTACCCTTCCATATTTATAGAAGGTAATATCATGTCACATGGATTTAAATATAATTGTTGAATAAATTCTATCTCCATAGTGTAATGATGTTTATTTCATATAATCAAATAAATACATATCAATCAAATGGGTTAGTGAAAATAATTTGAAACTTTATGAGATATTGAGACAAAGGGGTTATATTACACATTGGTCATTCATATGTAGTTATATATTTTTCAACATTAAGTTATTTCTCTTGGGTTTCATGACCCATTACAAGACCCTAATCTTGGAATTTAAGCATACTTTCCTAATTCCAATAATAAATAATTCTAGAGGATCACACACTTTGTGTTTCCATTGATCTGGATTAAATTATATTTGAATTTAACTAATGGAATAAATATTAGTCTCAATACCGAAGAATAATTTTATTCAAGTTTTATATATCACATAAGTTAAATAAATATTTATTCACAGGATTGT
Source organism: Viscum album (assembly GCA_963277665.1). Classification (NCBI taxonomy): domain Eukaryota; kingdom Viridiplantae; phylum Streptophyta; class Magnoliopsida; order Santalales; family Viscaceae; genus Viscum; species Viscum album. The sequence goes on from OY728165.1 coordinate 1,043,645,770, forward strand.
GAAAAATATATTTATTTATTTTATTGAATAATTAATAAATATTTATTCTCTAGTTTATGGAAAAAAATATTTATTTATGAATAAATTATTTATTTAGGTATTAAATAAATTCCAGGGAGTGTGAATGGACCAAGACCATGTCTGGTGAAAAATATTATTTTACAAGTTGATAAAATAATATTTGTCATTTCCCAAGTTATCATGAGAATCATAAAATAATAATATTATTATATGGAATTGGGTTTAATAAAGATTATAATATTATTTAAGTGTTGGGACATAATTAAATAATATTTTAACCTAAACTCTAGCTCTATAAATATATGGTTATTATGTAGGTTTAATTAAGAATTATAGAATAATTGTGCACAGTATATTTCTCTTATGAATTTATATTTCTCTCTCCCTCTCAAGAATAAGAAATTAAAGATAGATTCCTTATATATAGAAGGTTTAATGATTAACATGAATGACACAAGATTATTGATTCATCACCCTCTAACTATGAAGTCAATTGGTGTTTCTCAGATATCAAATGAGTAGTTTTGTATCTCCACCATAGGGATTAAACACATGGATCCTTACCGTGCAATGATGGTAATACAGAAAAGGATATTTAGATGACCAAAATATATTACAATTATTGGATCCAAAGCCAATGTAAATTGTTTATTCAAGTATTAAATAAATTAATAATATTTTTAACTTGAAAATATCCTCTATTTGGGTTTTTGGGAACTCTATGTCAAAATAAATATTAATTTAATGCCCACAAAAGGCACTTTCATTATTCATAGAACCTTAAAATAGATCTTGTTAACTTAATAGATATGGTTTTCATAATATTTATAAGGTAGTTGTTTTAACTATAGCTGATAAAGAGTTCTTAGCAATTTATGACATATAAAGGCATGAAATCCTTAATTAATAACTCTAGGATGTCATATCAGGTAGTGGAAATGGGACAAGACATGATTCTATAGGCCACTCTCAGGTAATTTATTGAAAATATCCATGATATCTTTATAATATATATAGTAAATCTATTACACTTGATATGACCACCATGTTTGTTTCCCAAGTTCTTTATTAGAAAAGAGAGGATTGCATGAAGTCCCTTTGAGTATGGCGGAGTATGCATGGCGAAAGGGAGGTGATGATAGTGACTATCACCCTAAAAAATAAATTGAAGGGTATAAATTAATATAGGTGGGAGTAAAATCTATGTATAGAGTTGAATTTTATTCTTCAAGCACATCATAGTTTGATTGAACTCTTGTAATTAATCTGACAAGGGGATGACCTTAATTTCATGATGAAATATCACAACAGGGAGGACCTTCATGGGATGTGATTTTGAGAGAACCTATAGAACTAATGATCATGATATTTTTGGGAGTACCTATATAGTTTATGCTTATGTCACTTTTTGTTGATGAGTTAAAAAAATTATTTTTCCACCATAAATATGTGTTGTTGGTCCTTGATCATATTAACACTGATCAATGTAGAAATATGGGCATACTCTTAGGTTATTTATCACCTTTGGTGATATATTTTTTTTATATTCTCTCCCTAGTGGGGATTTATAAAATTAATAGATAAGTGTATTTTTGAATGACTCCCATATCATTAGTGGATCTCAAAAATAAGCTCTTTGATGGTGGGCAATAATATAATCTTCCATTTAGTTTTAAACTTAAGTATACTGATGGATTTCTTCAGTGTAGAAGAGAATATATTCCCACATTTCAGTATCCACTTAGAATTATTTTCAATCACCCTGATGATGAAGTAAATTATGGAAATGTGCCTGATTTTGAGCCGCTTACAAAATATAATGATAGGCCACCTATATTAATGTGGTAATATGACCTCACTCTTGTGTCTCCAACAAAATATATCGATGGTCCTACTAATATTGAGTGGTGATATGAGTCTAATATCAAGTAGATTCTAGTATATGTTAATAAAAATCTTCAATATTGATTGGAATATGAATATAGACATTCTTTTTAGAAATCACTTGGATATTATTATTGTTTAAATTCTATAAATTTTGTCTGGACGTGTTGGAAACTCTATAAGAAACAGGCCGGTATATATACCTATACATCTATTGACTCGAATATGAGTTGATGGACTTCTGTAGTGGGAATGGGAATGTGTGATGATTATTTGGTGGGATCCACAATATATACCCATTCCTATACTTTTATCACCATTCAGATATACTAGTGGACTTCTTATCTAGAGGCTAGAATATGTGTCTACCCCTGGTCACTTCTTTGATGTGCTAGCATTCTCCAGATGCAACCAAAATGCACTGGTGGGCATGGATACTGTGATAAATGATATGAGAATTATTATATTGTATTTAATTGTGATGTAAATTTTCCTTATTAATAAGAGTATAGACATATTAATAGTTTCCTCAAATCCAATTTCATTGGAGAGACCCACTTCAGGGGTTCTTGGGCCTGAGTGGTCGGGACTAAGATCTCAGGGGTAAACTTCTTAGTGAAATCCTAAGGAACCGGGGATACAATAAATTTCTTATAGTGATTGGTGGGGTGGAGACCTCCTAGGAGACTCATTCAAAATAGTTTGGTTGTTTCCAACCTTGGTTCCCACCTACATATGATTGGTGATCTATTGATTTTTACACTCTAGGGCGAGGCTCCCAAACATTTTAAGGTAGTAGCTTGTTCTAGGGATTCATTGAATATTTCCTCTGGTGGGATTTCCTATGAATCTTTACTTCATAGAGGTTCTCACACAAGTCCTATAGGGTTGTAATGGAAATATACTATCGATACTCCCTCAGAAACATATTCTTTACATGGTTTTGGAGGTGTTATACGGGTGACATCTCCATTCCAATTGTGGGGTCACAAATTTTGACACAACTATTGCCTATGAACATTTTCTTGATGAATATGCTATCACTTTGGATCGAGGGGGGTCTTTCATTGGGGTTCTTGAAATAAAATAACATTATAAACAATAACAAAGATCAATGTACTATCATAAATTAGTATAGTTCAACCAATCATCATAATAGCTGGAAGACTCATATTGGGATTGATTTCATGAAATGTGTGAAAAAGAAATGGGGAGATGCATTTGAAAACTAGTTTTTTGTTTATTAAAATATTTATACTATGCTTACAATATTTTAATGAAACAAGTGAAACAAAGTGGATAAATTTTTGGTTGTAAAATTTTTAGTATTGTTGAAATATTCAGTCAATGTTCAAAATTTTTGTTAAGGTGTGAAACATGCGGAAAAAAAATTTAATGATTGTTTTTGTGAAATTATGTGTATGGTTAAACGATTGATTTTGAGTTCACTATTTTTTCCCTCCAATTAGTCAATTCATAAGGAATTATTTTTTTCTATAGAAAAATTGGTCGGGGGGTTAGAAAACATTATTTGTGACTCTGCTATGATGTTTTGAGTTAGTGAAGACGAAATATCAAAAGAAAGGTGGTCGTTGGGACATTAATAGTGGCACGCTGGAATGCGTGTTAGTTGAATGGATTGGAGTTTGGTCTGAGACACACCTTTTATGGGATAGTTATTGCACACTCTAGGACTATCTTATAGATTTATTGCATATTCATGAATCATTCCCAAATCCTAGCATGAGACTGGTTACCCTTATGCTATGGATTGAAATTATTTAGAGATTGAGGTGAACATAACTATATAAACATGAGGTTATCCAACTTAATTATTTTAATAATCAAATATTATTTGTTTTTAAGGTGTATAGTTGTGAACTATGGAGTTTATCACTGTCGACAAAGGAAGTTTTATTTTATGGTGTTAGGATCATTCTCAAGAGATGGTTTACCAACATATCCATGTAAAAGTGATCAAAACCCACATAATTTAGAACCACCTAATAGGATATGTAAAAATTTTAAATTTACTATGGCATAGACCAACTCTTACCGGTTTAAAGTCTCACAGAGTGGAATTCTAGGAGATAGATTCCTTATGATGGTAGATGTGGGTTTTACATATGATATGCCCTTTCTAGTTATCCTCAAAAAGAATATGGGTCAATTAGGATAATTTGTTTTTAAAATGGATATGGCCATATGAGTTTTTGGATTCATTAATCTAGTCGGGGTATGGTTCCTATGTATAAATAAAGTTTCATTAAGTATGTGGCCCAATACAAGATTTTTTTTGATACTTGAATGGAATATAGACCTCTAGGTGGGGAGTGGTATCATCATGATTGTGGATAGATGATGAGTGTTCCTAGGGGATATGGACCTAGGGAACGAAACTTGGGATCATGAATAATACAGACTACTGAGGAAGGATGGAAATGGTTTATTGGGGAAAATAACCCCATCAGGATTAAAATAGTTGGTTAATGATTTTATAATTGAACCTATGAGATGTTTTATATATATCGCTTTCAGTAATAATAAAAATCTATGTATTTTGAGTGGCATGGTTTAAGATCATGTGACATGACCATACTAGGGAGGTAAACATCATACAATAAAGTCATTATCATGTAATTTTATATCACGAGACTAGAAAATTATCCACAAAGTTTAACATTGAATTTTAGGGATGTTTGTGATAGAACATTTTTGACAACAAGGGATTAAAAGGGTCATATGCATTGGGGATTACCTTTTATGTTTTCTACTCTGAGAATATGAAAAATTGAATGAATTTTTTCATGGAGGATAAGACTATATGATGAAAATTAAGGGATTATTCATTGAAGAATCCCTTTCCTATATACCATGGATCAATTAGGGAAGAATAAATCCATCACTAATCATGATGTTTGGTCTTACACATGATGGACTGCCTAGATCACATAGCTCATCGATTGGAATTGTAAATAAGAATGGGAACATTTTCCAAGAGAAATCACACTAGAAAAACTTTGATAAAGAACCTTGTTATCATGGGTATCCATGATTATAATTCCCCAAAAGCTTCTAACTATATAGGATGTGAATTATAGAACCTCTTTTTATCAATGAAATCTATGATTTAATGGATTCACACTAGTGTGAATTCCCTGACCCATTTGTATCTAGTGGATTTAGAGGACACCTTAAAAATTTGAGGACTAAGTAGGAGACACGGTGAAAGGGGTGCTCTATCATTAAAACTAGGTTGTAAATGATACCCTAGTATAGGATAAATAGGGTTTAATTCACCCGAGTGAAGGTATTAGGGGGTTTATTCACCCTATCATAAATCCTTGGGTGAAGTGTCACCCAAGTGAAGAGCCTTGGGATATGAGTCACCCATGTAAAAGGCTATGTAAGATGGCCCACCATTATGATATTACTTGGAAATAGGCCACCCAAATGAAAGGACATGTGTGATGGATAACTCAAGAGAAATTATTTAAGTTATGGATAATCCAAGTAAAATGACTTGGGTAAAGGGTCACCCATGTGGGGTTCCTTAGTGGGGATTTTCCCTAGTGATCAAGGTAATTTATAGATACAATAGGAAAACCACAGTTTTCTATGGTTATGAGATAGTTCCTTTTACCTAGTTCATGAATACTTAGGTTAAATTTTTATTTAATGAAGTTTTTTACCTTAATATAACCCAATTAACAGTTATGATAATTAACAAAGGGTTTGGGTGTTATAGGCTGCCTGTAAGGGGTTTTGAGACATGGGATAATTGGGTTTTCGTTTCTCTATCTCTTAAAAAAGTGGGGAATCTTTTACTAATGATATGATTTAAGGGGATATATTTATTTGAAATGATGGAGGCTTCGGAAAATATGTTGGGTGAGATAGTTATTTCTTGTATGAGTATTGTTAAAGTTATCTTGTGTGATAATGTGGTTCATGTAGGTGATTTGGGAAAGTAGACATAGCTACATGAAGTAAACCCTAGGAAATGTATTTTGGGAAGGTATAAGGCACCCTGGATGATATGGTGGGACTTCTATTAGGTACTCTCGACATTCGTAAACTCAATTTTTTCCCCAAAAATTGAGTTCCAATAAATGACCTCCTTAGAATGGGATCTGAGTGGAATGAAGAGGATCATATTCTAAGGTAAATGTTTCTCTAGTAAACCAATAAACTTGGGAATAAATGGGTTGAAGAAAATATTGTCTGGGAGAGTTTTTCATGTCATTTATTTTGATATATTCTGTGATGTGTGTAGGATTGATGGGTAGATCCATATGATGCAATTGTGGGGAAGGGGTCCACCTGTCTATAAATAGTAATGGCATGCCTCATATTTGGGCACACCCACAATGACTGAACTCTGTTCCTACTCTTATTCCTCAAGTTTTCTTAAGGTAAGAGATAATTCCATATCTTCTTGCTGAGGGGCCTTAGAGAGAGGCCCTAAAGAGGGACCTTTAGGGAAGAACTTAGTAAGGGACAATCAGAAGGAACCTTAGTGAGGGGACTTAGAGAGACACACTAGGCAAGGCTCACTAGAATACCCAAAATCATGCTTCTTTCCCTCATATGAGCATAAGATACTAACTAATGTCACCATAAAAAATCCAAAAACATTCGTTTAAGGTTCATTGATAAAAAAATACACAATACTGGGTGTTATAAACATATATTTAAAGGGATCCTTTATTCCTGAAGGGGCTAACCATTTGTCATGTTTGCTTCATTACTCCAAGACTGCTCTGGACAATAATAAGCTCATATTGAAACCTAAAATGTACTATTTTTCATACATATTTATCGTTTCAATTATTTATCAAACATGCGGATATAATTATTAGTGGTAATTACATCCCATGGGAGGTTTTAAACCTAAATGGAAGTTAACATACTACGTATAGGGAAATTGTGTAGAATTCAAGATCCACCTCAATGACCTGACCATCTATGAAGCCATATGGATTTCCTAAAAACTCATTTATAAGAATAATGATATGATTACAAAAAAATTAATCAATTAGAGTCCTCAAAAAAACACCTTTCACCTCACACATGAAAAAATGGGATTCATCTTTTTGTAAATTTATGATGTTTTAGGGGAAATAATCCTTGGGGCCATGTATGATGAGTTTGTTCCTTTGTAGGCTAAGTGGGTAGTTCTTTAAAGGGGATTGAATTTAGAATGGGAATTTTTAAAAGATTCCAAGGATTCTATAGGGATATAAATTGGTCCTCAAATCTAATTTATTTTTTATACATGGATGAGACTCTTCTTAGACCATCATGGACATAGGCTCAAATGAAAACACCCAATAGGGTGTCCTTCCTTACCAAAAATGGGGTGAATGGAGAATACTAGAAAAAGCATGAGTTGGGTGAATTTTAGAAATTGTGTGCATCATATCAACTCCATAATACCTATGAAATCTCATCTAGAAGGGTTTATTACCATGTAGTTAAGAAATTTCCTATTCTAGATGTGCGACTCTAACAGGGGTTCCAATATAAGAACATTTTTAATGGTATAAAATTTTGAGATGGGGGATCCCATGGGCTTTGTCATGCCAATATTTCTTAAAATTCATCAATTATTACTATATATATATATATGGAAACCCCCTTTAATTTACTTTGACCATTCTATACACCAAGGGGTTGGAAGATTTATCACTTCAAATCCTATGACCTACTCAATGAAGTGAAAATCCTAAGATATAGATTCCAGTCATTTATTCAATCTGTTTCTAGTATCAAACCATTATCATTGAGTGGTGATTCCTCCCTCAAAATTTTAATTATTCTTTCATGATTCAAATTATTTTCATATAGAACACCTCTTGATGACACGATTACTTATTATGGTGGGGGAACATATAAACTATGGTCATATATGAAGAATTTGAGAGATAAAAGAATGGTTTATTTGACGGATTGTGAAACCACTAGTGAACCTTATACACCTGATCAATTTACATGTCTCTACGGATGAATTTTATAACATATATTGTCACCTCCACTAGATGTGTGTCAAGAGAATAATCACATGGTGGCATGGAATCTCTGGGTGATGATGGCACAAGAAACTACCCATGTTATGATCAAGATACCTCCCAAGGATCTATTTTTCACGTTATTTTTTAATTACATATTCTCGTAGAAATGATCATAAACATGGGGAATATTATACAGGATCACCCTTAGGGTCACCATTGAGACCCTTCATGTAAAGGGATCTGGGTGATCAATAGGCCCCATAGGAGGTACATGATAGTTGAGGTTACTAAGTCATGAAGGTGACCCAATACCCAAGATAATTCACCACCAAGGGTCTATCAAATACATAAACAGATTATTCTATGGTGGTCTATACATCAGGGAAAATGCGATTCCCCTACTGAAATTGAATGAACCAGGATGTAGCAAAATTATAATACATCTAATTCTTCTTTTAGACAAAATGGGAAACCAAATCATGAACCCTTAGAAGATGTATACCCCAAGTATGTCATGTTTTGAAAAAGTATGCCTTCCATAGTCGATGTTTAATACTTATGGGACTTACTATATAGAGGTATTATCATCCCACAAATTGTCAATGTGAAATTTTAATCATATTTTTACTTTGAGACTAACCTCACAGACACTAGGAAGAATATATGAGAATAAGGTATTCTAATTAAGCCACTGATTTTAGGGTTGTCATCACTCAATGGGTACAAGATGTGAAATACCGATTAACCTGAGAAGGTATAATAAAATTGTCCTTAGATAAAAAATGGATCCATTGGTCAATCCCGAGCTTGTAATCTTAATCTTCAAGACATAAAAATTCCTCATTCTAAAACCCATTCTAAGGTATAGTTTTATATTTTTCTTGTATGAAATATGAGTAGCTAAAGAAACAAATTATTCCCTTATCTCTATTTTCTAGAAGTCTTTTGAAGGTGACCTTGATGTAAATTCCTCTAAAAAAGAGGAGTTGATGTAGTCTCATAGGAAATAACTGATATGAATAGTGGATAATGATGTCTTTTTTCCCATCATGCCTCTCACAATAATAATTTTTCTAGTGAAAAGACCCAACCCTTCCCCATAATAATTCAAGAACCAAAAGAAAAACACAACACTCTCTAAATGAATCCTTCCCAACATGAGAGGTTATTATTCCATTATATCCCTTCTTTATTAAACATTCTCATTGAAATGGAAATATTATGTCTCACAAAATGTGGGATCTTACTCTTCCTAGTGGTATAAGGAGAATCCCAAGAATTCAACCCAGGGGATCTGGAGTGACACTCAAATTTTGGCTATCAAGATACATGCCTTTATAGTGTAGGTAGAACTAAGAGTGGACGGAGCATTGTTAGTATTTTTTACACCCACCCTCATCAGTGTAGGGGGTATGTTTTAGGTATGGTTTCAAAATGTGTCCAAGATTTTATGAAACACCCACTAACTTATTTTCTTATAACATATGATTTTACACTTTGTAAGGCAGAAGTTATCACGGAGGTGATCCTTGGTTACATGGAAGTTCCTTATTCCTTAAATGATATCCTCAAACATCTTTAAGTATTAGTATACCATGATTCTCTTTCATAGTTTCTTGATATAAAAAATTTCTTACATGATATGCTCAAGAAAATATTCAACCCACACAAATTATCTATAGAGTATTTTTCAAAGTTATACCATCAATGGGAGGCCTCATAAGTTTAATATATTGAACAAGAAGTGTCTACCATTTGGGAACTGATAAGGGAAGATTCCTACCAATCATATGAAGAAAAAATTTAGGGCTCCCTAGAGATCTATCTCTATAATGGTTTTCCCAATTCACAAACCAATAAGGTTGTTGATGCATGGGATATTCCAAATCCCCCAACTCATCAAATAACAGGGATAGATACTAGTGTATCTTTAACATTGCATGATATCGTATATTTGACATCAAGTAATCATGGAATAACTAGTGATGAAAACCCTATCCCCATAACTAGCTAGGTTACAACTCCATCATCCATAGTAGCTTATGAAGGAGTTATATATCTAAGAATTGGTGAGACTATGTAGGGTCACTATTTTATCCTCTAGCTCCAATATGCTAACATATAATATGATTGGTCATTATAAGTCATATTTTATCAATAAAAGGATCTCATAAATGAATAATTTTCTCTCTATTATCCACCACCTAAGAGTAAAGAGATTGATGCTACTTCAAGACTTGTAAAATTAGTGTTCATGGAACCGATGAATTAATTGAGAAACCTAATCCCTGAATACATTTCTACTTATTAAAGTATCTTAAAATTATGTCAAGAGGATCTTAGATCATTATGTGTCTCCTGTCGAAATTTTTATAGCGATATATTCTTATTTTTCATATGAATTCCATTACATACCTTCCCATGTAGCTTAAAAAACTCCATCACTTATTCATAGTGGTAAGAATTAGTGGATTTGATTACCATAACTTCCACCATGTTATAAGGGAGATCATCTATGATCAGGATAAATATAAATAAACATAATAACTTCTTTCCAAAGAGAAGTTAGTAGCTCAATTCACCAACAGACAAGTCATAACATCCTAATAAAAATCATTATATAAAGAGGTGTTAGTGGAAACAAAATTCCTAACTGATTAAAGGGTTTATAAAATGGAACACTTTCAATGGAAACTAGAAATTCATAAGGAAATATTGGCTAATTACTAAGGGATAATTGAATAATATCTCACCCAAAAGAAAGATACTATTATTAAGGAATTATAACTATGTGTCACTACAAAATTAAAGATAGAAAGGCTACATATTATTCAAAATTATATGGATAAATCTAAAAAATAATTTATAAAATACGTGATAATATGGTAAAATTTCATAGCTGGTTACTACTGAGAAGAAAGATTCCAATTTGTGATTTCTCTTTTTCCACCTTTTTTAATAAATGAAAATGATATTTTTCCCAATAATTATTCATTTTTTTTCATTCACCACTCTTAGTATTACCTGAAAATATATTATAAAACTCTGAAAATAAGTATCAATGTAACCTAAATTCACCCAGTCATTGAATATGGAATGTGTATGGTTTATCAAGGTTCTTGATCATCAGATTCTGAATGACATACTTCTGGGAATGAATCATAGACGAGTATAGGGATAAAACCATCACTACAACAATAGAGACGTTCCATTTGGATATTGAAGGTTTCCACCTAGTAATGGATCACAAATACATATAGGAATAAATATAATCACTATAACACTAAATTTGATCCATTTTAATATGTATTATTGTAATTTGATGGGGATCAAAAATTTTAATTTGGAATGAATAATCTAATGATCTAGAGGGAAGAAACACTTTGATATTATTTCATTACAGATTTTATATAGATCCATTGGACTGATTTTTTAGGGATAAAAGAATGGATGAATTCTATAAAATTTACAAGTAAAGAGGCCTAGAGATCACATCTCAAACTTTTATAGGGTCATATGGTGGGATCCAAAAGGATTTTTTTATATTTTACATATTACCCAAATTTTTTATTAGGCCTCATATAAGGGATTCATAGCATGAAATGAAATGGATTTTACTTAGGATACCCTTTCAGAGTTTTCAACATAATATCACTTGTTCCTATTAGTCTTTTAAATACAAATTTTTTTAGAACATGATAGATAAAAATATAGTGATCATAGATTTGACTTTTACCCGTGTTTCCCTTTATGGGTTTTTATCCCAATGATTTATATGTATATATCCTTGAGTAGTTTTAGGTTATAGAAGTCATAAAGACATGGATGGTGGTTATATTTAGATAAGGTTGACCACGTATTTATATATTTTAAGGTATTATAGATTTTTTCAAAACAAAAAGGTCCACATAGAGGCACAAGTGAGGTAAAAACCATTGGGAATGGATAGATCATTGTTGAATATTCTAATAGCCATGGGGGACGGTGTACATAGTTTAAGTCTATAGTGATTAGAATAACATTTTCTTGATGTTGAATGTGACATAAATTTCACTAGATTTTTGGGGAAACCTAAATATAAAGGGAAATAAAAAACTATATTTTAATGAAGGAAGATTTAGTAAAAGAGAATACATAGGAAAAAATAAAGGGGTGTGTTATTTTTATGGTCATGTTGCTTCGAATATTTTTTTAGTTTAGGTTCATGTGATGAGGGCTGAATAAATATTCAAGGATGATATGTTGTATCCCTTACTCAAAAATTAGTATTTTGTATGAAGCTATAACATCAATGATATCAAATCCATATAAATATTTGAATTATATATTGTTTAAAACATAACCCAAGGATATTGAAATCATGAATGACGAGATAGGAAATGTATGATGGGGATGATCCCTAACCACATTCAAATGAAGGGTTCTACTAAAATGGTTCCATGATGTACATATATAAGTGGACTATTTTCTTATGATAAAAACAAGCCTCTAGTTAGCAATCCATATTGAGTATGTATATGAAAGAGATAAATTGGGGAATGTATATATAATCATGAAAAATTTTCTTTCAAAATAATATTCACTCATTACTAATGTCTATGAGAGTTTTGTGAGGACTCAATCATTTGGTAAACAAAGTATATTTAAGGAAGAGTGGTTATTCAAGGAGGGATCTAGTACCCTAAAAGTTATAGATGCATATATTGAACACATTATCATGTTTATGAGACATGACATGTCATCACACTATTTTTTATTGAACGAGGGGGTTTATAGAGAATGAATCTGATTTATCTATGTAAATATAGTGGAAATTATAATATTTTTTCCTTTATTTTTTAATTTTAATCTATATTTTCCTTATAACTAAAAGTGGAAATATTATCAAGTGGTGAGATGGATTTTTAAGGCTCAAATTTTATGAGTTTTTATCCTAACAGGTTTTATGTCTTTTTTACTATAAATTTAATATATCATGACCGAGACTAATTTGGGATAAAATATGTGGTCACATGGATATGAGAAAATAAAATTAAAGGGTGAGAAAATTTATATAGAAAGGTTGAAGAAAATCTACACCTAAATAGAGATCCCAATGATAATATATATTATTTCATTGGGTATTGAACATATTTTAAAATCATAGTGCTTATTCCAAAATGTATTAAGATATTACATCTAGTAGTAAGGAAAAATTGACCTGGAATAAATGAGATAATGATGCCACTATAGGCCATATCAAAGGGCTGACACAGTTTAAGTTCATGAATATCGGACTATTGTGTCATATGGTTTAAGGTTTCATGATGAGGGATGGCTAAGGATTCAATTACAAGATGTTGTATCCCTACCATGAGAATAAGTATGATTCATGAAATCGTAACATTGAGGATATCAATCCCACACAAATTTTTTAATTATGGATGATATAATTTATGACTCAAAAAGGATTGGATCAAGGATGATGATATGGGGAATATATGATGATGATTACCAATGATCATATTCAAATGACGGGTTCTAGTGTAATAGTTATAGGGTGTACAAAGATTAGTGGACCATTTTCTCAGAATGAAAATATGTCTATGGTCGATAAACCATAATGAGGGTGAATATCTAGGAGGGAAATTAAGTCATGTATTCTTATTCAAGAAGGGGTGTCTCTTAAATCCATTCCAATCAAAACTGATAATTGTTAATGTATTGGGGAAATCAAATACACTTGAGACATCAAGTGTTACTTATGGGAAAGAATTTTTAAAAAAGGTGATAGAGGCATCCCTGATATCGGTTTACCATGGTTAGGATATTGTGGTCCTTTGGAAAGGATCAAAAATTGGTGATGGTATAAGGATGAGTCTAAAATATATGGTCTAGACATAACTATATATTCTTAAATAACAAGAATCAATCCACACATAGTTCTATATATTTAATCACTTTTTTGGTTATACATGATGGACCATGTTTTATGTAGTTTTATGTCATATGATAAAGACTTGGGGATTATGTAGTTTAATGTCATGTGATAAGGGCTTGGGGTTCCATATAGTTTAACATCATTCGACAAGGACTTGGGCGTCATGCAATTTAAGATCATGTGAAAAGGATTTGGATGTCATTAATTTTAACATAAAAGGAAAAGGACTTTTAGATGGGGCCCCTGAACAAATATATCTCATTTGAAAAATAATTTCTCTTTGTCTAAATGTTGAACTAGTGAAGGGAAACCAGATGTGAATAGAGGTTTCTACCCTAAGATGAAGTGGGGGATTGATTATATGTTATAGATGACCCCCATATAAATCAATTTGGGAATCAATACTTACATTATAGGGGTAGTAATCATGGAAAAATGGATATTTTTTTATGTAGTTTCCCTACACTGATCTATATTAGGTGTGGAGGATAGAAATTTAATATTTTAATATGGGATTGGATAGTTAAGTAACCACATAGTTTCACATAAGGTTATGTGTTAAGGTATGCTCAAATATGAACGCGGGAGACAAAAATCAAGAATTTTTAGGTTTAAAAAGATAATTTTACCTCATCATAGGATCACCCATGTCATTTTGTCCCATATAGATTTTACTCTTATATGGGGTAGTTTGTTCAAACAACACAAATTACTCTATGTAGTTTATGGTGATGTAGAGTGGACCTAATGTCATGTAGATTAGTATCACGTGAAAAGGAATTAAAAACCATATAATTTAACATCATGAGACAAGGACTCATATTCTATTTAGTTTAACATCCTAAGACATTAAATAATACAACATAGTTTAAAGACATGAAATAAGAATGTACATATAGGGAAATTAATATAGATATGACTCATGCATGATATGGAACAACCTTATATTAGTACCGAGTCTATAAGGGATTAGTATTAGGATGAAACATTTGAAAATATGGTACATTTTATCCTACAATTGGAATCCTGAATATAACCATATACTATAAAACATTTACTTATAAGGATTTCATGAGAGACAATAACTTTACTTGAATGGTAAATAAGGAATGAAATCCCTGAGTCTAACAATGAGAAGGGTTTAGGCTTCACTTTAACTCACTACTAGGCCTAAGATGTGGGATCCATATGTCACTATGTATCCTATAAGAATTGGTATCAATCCATGTGTAGTTCCTATATGGAGTACCTTTAAAATAGACCCCTAGATGATGAATTATTTTCTAAAATCTATTACATAGATATGAACCACACATCGGAAAGTGTACATTTAATTTAATAAACTTTTTTTATAGGCCTGGTATTAGAGATATAAGAATTACAATGTATACTAATAGAATAGGAATCAAGCCACACAATGTTCTTGAATGGACTCTATTTTACAGATTGTACTCATGTTCGAAAGGATGGAATTAGATCCTAACTTAACTCCAAGTCATTGAAAAATATCTATATGGATAGGTAGACTCAATCATTAAGGTAAAGGGGTAACTATTTATTTATATTATTTTTATCTAGGACAATGAAAATTGATCTAAGCATCACTAAATAATCTACATAAGTAGAAATTATGCCACACATAGTTTTTATAAAAGGGGTCCTTACATAGATCTAGCTCGTATATGGGGAGATAGAACATTCTTATTTTAACTGAGGGTCAAAACCAGGGTAGGGATCCATGACTCCATCTTAGACTAGATAATTTTATCTAAATGTTAACCAATGTACTAAGAAGCACTCATAAAAATCTGGATCTCATGTATGGGAAAAAGCGTCCTTAATAATCCACCTCGAAAGTCCAATACATATTATATGTTGGACCGTATATCATTTAGATTAATTCCATGTTATTAGGATTAAATTCACTATCATTGAATATATTTCACTTCAACCATGCTAATAAGAGTGATTTTAAAGGATCTATAAGATCATGTGAGTTAGATTTAGTGTGATAAAAAATTGATAACTACGAGATATTCCAAATCATATAAGATTTTATAATGAATAACATGTGAAGGGAATTTTCATCTTTAATAAATAAATAAAATTATACACAAATTTGGATCTCTTTTTTGAGAGGAGAGGTAAATCACAATTAAAATTCATGGCAGGCCCTAGGATAAAGGATATAGAAATTACCACATATCTTGTATGGATATGAATCAAGCCAGACATAGTTTTTATTATAAATAATTTCCAACATATATTTTACCTCATTTGTAGGGAAAAGTGTAATTTTCCTGATAATTGGTTGATAGATAAATAATCCTATAATGAAGGATCATCTTTAGATCATACTCACATGTAGGCTCATATAATTTGGCTTTTTTAGGATTTTTGGCTGATCCTAGGATAAGAGATACAAGTGTTTCTACATATTCTATGAATATACGAATAAATTAATGAATATATCTTAATACATGGGATCATTGTAAAAATATAATTCACTTGAAGAAAAATATAGAATTTTCTTTGGTTCATGCCAATGAAAAGAAGAAATCATGTACTAGGATTTACAATTAGACTAAATTCCATCATAATGGAATTTTATGGGTATTCAATTTAAGGTATTGATACTTGTAATGATGTGTCATGAAATTTAGGTTTATATTGAAAAGAGATATGGATATGTAATTTAACATCTTGCAGTGAATATGATATCATGAATTTCAATGTCATGCATTTTAATATCTTGTAAAAAGGATGAAACACTATATAGTTTAATATTTTGTGACCATGAATAAGGGTGTTCTCTTATGGAATCTGGGGTTACACAAGGAAGTATCATATTATCCTTTTAACAACAAAAGGGTTTGGTATCAAGGAAAACCCAAGGATGGGTCCAAGATAGGTGAACTCAAATGTCACTATGTATATTCATAGAACAATAATTAATCCATATATAGTAATTTAATAATACTTTCATAGATATAGATTACACATACCAGAAAGTAGGTCCTTTCCTTGGTATATGTTAATGAATAAAGAACCCCATGATGAATGTTAATATGTAGATCAGACTCGTATATAGGAGAGTGGGTTTTTAATGTTTTGGGATAACACACTCAAATAACTCATGACCATAAGGGGTTTTCCTAGTATCAAAATGGTTTTGATAGTGGTGAAATGGTGATTGATCCCATAGTAAGTATCCAAGGTTTCATTATGTATCATGTGGGAGTAGGAATCAATCCATACATAGTTTTAATGATTTTTGTGATATTATTCCAAAACCAAAGGGTGGATATACTCTCAAATGATGGCGATGATCCTGAAGTTAAACATCATGAAGGATAGAGGATTTTCTACATTTTTGTTTCATGTTATTGGGATAATTTCATGAAGTTTAATATCATGAGACAAAGATATTGTTCTGAATTTTTATATTATGTGGCAAGGACATTGAGAGATATTCTATACAGTTTATAGTCTTTCATCTAAGAACATGTCGTACAATTTTACATCTGGTAACCATGATGTTGGCCAAGAAATTTAAGATCATTATGTGGGGAAATTATTGTGTAGTTTAATGTCATTTGACAAGGAAGATTGAATTAAAGTGAAGGTTATGAAAAGTATTTATTTATATATAATTAATTGGTGGAAGGTGTTATACTCAACCTATGTATTATATCTGAGAGTAAGCTCTATTTGAATATACATCATGTATGATATAATGTCTTTCCCATTTTGTTTTATTTTTTGGAGGCTTTTTCCCAGATATCATTAGAGTTATAAGAACCAATACAATCTCTCCCAAGAAGAAAGAGCAGAGGTGAAAATTAATATTAAATGATCATGTAAATCAGTTCTGATGAAATTCTAAGTTATATAACGTATAAATTATTTTATCATATTGTCATTCTTACTCATTGACTAACATTTTCTGAGCGATCTTCTAAAATGAGGTAATAATAAATAGATACCCAAAGAGATTGAAATTAAAACTCAATGGGAAACACCACTTCTATCATATAATCAAACGAGTAGGGAGTTTCATGTATAACAGTAATAGATATGGTGATATTATCCCATAAATCATGCATTTTTTTGACAATGATATCATATCCTTATCCTTTATCTTTTAATTAATGTTGTAAAAAGTCTTGTTAAAGGCATCCATATATCCATTTTCCACTATATGATAGTAGGATAAATGGTTATAATATATTTTTTTACTCATCATGTAACCTTTTCAACTAGTAATAATAGATGATGGTGTTGTTTTACATTCATATTGTTTGAGGGACACCAAATTAGATGATGATCTTAGACTTTACAATATTGGTGAGAATATATGTACCGATGTCATTGAGTATCAAAACCTCATCCCATTTAGAGAAAAATTTAGTGGTTGTAATTATAAAATTAAAATAACTATCTCTAGCTAAGTTATATATCTCCATGACACTAATTTTCCATAAAAAATTGAACAAGAGTATTTGGTGGTGTAAAACAACCTTGAAGGTTGATGGATAAAGTTGGAATATACATGGAAAGCATTGAATTTTTTTAGTGACGTCTGTGAATCCTTGGATCATTAATGGAAATAAATAACCAAGTCTTATGAACTGATGATAGAGGTTGGTCCTTGTCTGGTGAGCACTATAGTAACCAGAATAGACCTCATACATTACAATGAGTATATCAATCCCCTCAATGTATTTGATGAGAAATCCATCAAATCATCATTTTTAGTAAACTATTATAGAGTCAGAACACTGTAATGGGTGAAGTTCACTATGTGATGAAAAATATAATATTTCTGGGACCAATCTGGTGAAATGATTAATTATTATAAGTAGTTCAGAATTGAGTAATTCCATTCATTAGTGGTATTTATTAATTAGGATATAAGTTCATGTGGTTCAGGGTAAGTGTTGACATTATTGATCTCCAATAGGTTGTTATATATGAATAGGGAGACCATCCTATAACGTGAAATATGGATGTCTATCTAATCATTTATTAATACTTCTAAAGTGGGAGCAGTATTAGATATACTATATATATGATAATTTTGTTACCATTATACACGATTTGACATCATATCAAATGGTAACTCTGATATTATCTCTCTAACATAATCACATATAGGGTTTAAATGTCTTTTATTCATCGAATATTCACTTTTAATTTGTTTGACCACCATTTATGAATCACCTATGATGCTAAGGTGAGCCACTGGTATCTGTGAGGATAATTCTATTATAATAATGAGTTCTTTAAATTCTACCTTATATTAATGTATCCTGAGGATAATAGGAAGGTATAGGGATGGCCTCCTTGGTTGGGGAAATTAGTACAATCCCCAAAACAAACTAGTTTTTTTTCTAAATTAGTATTCCTATAAATATTTTTAGAGTATTGTACATGTAAATTTACCAAACCTAAGGTGCATTCTATAAAGATAATACTTCCTCATCCAAGATATATGTGTCTAGAAAACCAATTTTATAAGTTTGGCGCTCCATAAGGAATCCTGCTAATGCTAAACCGCTGACTACTTTTGGGGGCATGAACCAAATATTAAATTAATACAAAATGAATTCCTATATCCCCATAAATATAGAAATTATTGGGAGGCTAAGGGTTTAAATGATCGGGTTAATACAAGAGTACAAGATGATCTCATGATGATAGAGAAAGTTTCTTATCTTCTATTCCACAAAGATCAATTTTAGAATATTATTCTTATTATTAGAATATTGAGTCTTGAAATACAGTAAGCTCTATATATGATAATAAAAAATATTTTCTTTTCCCATGTTACTCTTCTGATCTAAGAGTGCACTAAGTGAATGCTGAAGGCTTTCCACATCTAAGATATGTGTATTTCCTTTAACTTTTTGAATAAGGACTATTAGGATGATGAGTTATTTCTTGTGGTCATAAAAGGCCCTATAAAATTCCTCATCCAACTCATAACTAACCCCTTTATTCATTAATCAAGTGAAGGGAAATAATTTTCCACTGAGGTTGGAAATAAAGCACTTGATATAGGCCATAATACCTTATATTATTCTCAATTTCTTGAGGTATTAGGGTGAATTTGTATTATTAATTTCCTTGTAATTTTTATGATTGACATCAATGCCATGATGTAATACCATGATTTCAGGAAATTTTTTTAATGTCACACATAAAGAAAACATTAGGTAATTCATTTTTACATTGTGTTTCTAGACCTCACTGAAAATAGTTTCAAGTTATATAAGGAGATAACAACATCATTGGGATCTGAATATGAGTTAATCCTTATAGATCTCCAAGGTTTTCCATAGTAATAATTTGAATATGTGATACATGGCATGTTGATATGTTTCTAAAACATTCTTAAAGTTGAAGGGAATTACTTGAAAGTAATGTATTCCCTAGATTAACCTAAAAAATGAATTCTTTCTAAAATAGGTCCATTAAAATATGAGTTTAGTAGGAATACTCGTCCTTATAGGATATGGACACAATTACAATTGTTACATCAAACAATAATTACAGTATCAAAATCAGGAAGTATTATTTTTGGAAATACTTGTTTAGTTCCCTGAAATTGATATAGTCTCAGATCTGCCAATTTTTCTTCTTTATATACATGATGCTCCCCAATAAATTCTAGTACTAATTTATTGAATGAAGTTGGATTGTATGATATTTACAACATAAATTCTTTACTTTTTAGTGATAATTTGATGTATTATTATCACTTATTTCCTGTATCTGTGGGCATCATATGGAAATCCTGGATAATGGGTTGAAATTTTTTGATTCAATCTTATTATTTAGGTTTAGTTCTAGGAAAACACATCATGATGTCACATTAAGAAGGAAATATACTCCTCTTTATCCTCTAATGGAATATATAAACTAAAGAGTATGGTAGATAGATCCTCTTCTAGACCAAGTTAAACATTTTGTAGATCATCTATCATGGTCGAACCAACTTCCTCAAATTCTTGATGGGAATATATAATATCATCTTCCTCATATTCCTCTACAACATTGTCTTCAAGGTAAAAATATGGAGGGGACCATTCAAAATTAGAATAAGGTTTGAGGTATTTATTTTTTGAAAATAAATATAACAAGTCTCTGGATCTTGAATTTTTTGCTGAAGCTGAATCACAATCATTGGCATTTGAAACATCTTCTCCTTCCTTCTTTTGTTCCTTCAAGGAAGAAGATATTTTGAGACCCTCATGTTTAGAAGATCATATAAGGGAATATTTAAATTTTACCAGTATAGTGGAGATATCCTTTGATTCTGATGATGATGTAAGTATGTCCTTGGGACTCATAGATGAATAGAGTATTGTTTTGATAGTGATAACTTCATCAACAGTACTATTTCCCATAGATAAACCATGATCACCATCTTCTTGTATTTCCTTATCTTAATAAATTTTAACTATATAAATTATGGAAAAAATAAGTTTGAGTATCCCTAGATCATAGTTCACTTATCTAATAAGACTTATGGAAAATACATAATCCTCATTGAGTGGGATCCTAGGACTTGAGGGGGTATTTCATAATCCATTGGGATTTGTGATGATAATATTGATTATTATTATCCATTGGTTTCTTTTTCTATTTTGGAATCATTCTTTGGAATACTGGGATTCAAAATATTAAAACACAGTACAATATCCACATAGTACACCTACCTTTCAATTGATAGGGTACATAAACCACTAATGATATGATGATTAAACTACCATGTGTTAGTGTAGCCAAAAACTTCATAATAGAACATCAAATGTCAAATCCTCCCAAATTACCATGAAATCTGAGTTGAATGTTAGATCTACAAATAGGTATTTTAGTTTTATCTTCATAAGGGGATTTAATAACTTTTTTTACCCTTCTATAGTCAATTTTGAGGAAGAAACATCATCCTTACCATAAAACAAGTTCCATAGTATCCAAACAGGGATGATATTAATACCAAATCCATTATCAATAAAGTATTTATTAATATAAATATTGTTAATATTGTATGTGATGCATAAGGATCTGATGTGTCTCTAGATGGTAACCTCCCAATCATAATATGTGGATGAGATAAAAATGTGTAATTATGTTGGGGTAGTTTCGATATGTTGCACCATGATCATAACAATTTCCTCCTTGAACTCTTGGGATCACTAAAGTGCCTCAATGAGCACATTCATGTGTTTTTTTTTTTGATTAGTTAAGTGCATTCAAGATTTATATTTTGAATGATATGATAACTAGTTGCTTCAATATATCATACTTATACACCAAGGGCCAATTCTTCCCAATGAGGGGTTGTTACTTGACTTGAAGCTTGGAGTATGGAGAATATTATTTAGATAAACCTAGTTATTTGATAGAACTAAAATGAAAGTTTTTTTCTGGTGGGTTGGATCGAGCTGGACTACCCACATGTTTGGTTTAGTTTGATAACTATACACCCACAAATTGATATTGTAAGAAAAATGGGTTCGAACAAATATCAGAGGTTTCTTAAGTGTCTCCATGTTCCCTTTGGTCTTAATAGAGTGATTTAACTCATGTTTCAACTACATGAATAGATTTGTGGGTGTGGCCCAAATTTTAAGATGTACCACTACCATGTCATCTTTTGTTCCCTCAATTTATATAACCTATTCCTACATATCTCTGGTTATGTGTGAGGAAATCAAGATCATAAGGATATTCTTCATCAGATAAGGGATATTCTAAGTGAATGGAATTAATAGAGTTCAAAATTGATTCTTCATCTAATGAGTGTTCTTGTTAGTGGTTCAGTTCATATACTTTGAATGATAGGGGAAATTTTCTTTAAGACTCTAGATTTGTTTTGGAGTTGTTCTAAGATCTTCTTCGTACACCTTATTATATTTTTACCAATTTCCCCTTCCCCCAATTGATGGGTTAAGAGGAATGGATTTGGAAGGTGCAGTGTGAATTTTGGACTCAAAAGGATGATTGATTTTTCCCTTTGGATAACATGAGATCGATCTACTATTTTCTACATCTTCTAGTTATTTACCTTTAGTTTACACCTGGATGGGACTTACTACCAGTTTTTTTCCTCCACCAGTTGGGCAGTGGACACATTATCCACTAGTTATATGGATTTTCATAGTGTCACTTGTTTATAATAAACCATATTTAAGAGGACATTGTTAAATACAAAGCAGTATTGAATATATTTTCTCAACATTTGATGGAAAGGGAAATAATTAGGATTATCAACAAGGTTAAAATTATTAGGTTTTCTAGACTGATACAGCTTAAGAAGAATATTTTCTAGGGATATTGTGATATTTACCAAAACATTATATTTTCATAAACCTTTTTGTTTTGTTTATTATACCCTCATATCATGAGAAACCTACCTCCTTCCTCAATTCTAGATGACAGTGACTTTTCTAATTTTCTCACTCTGTGGGATGTTTAGGGGTGATATGGACCATTTATGGGGACCATAAATGTTGTTTATACTAGTTTATGAATTATAGTAATAGTATTAAATTTACCATAACTATTTCTCTAAGTATAAGAAATATAACATGATTTTTATTTGGTTTATTGAATGAAATATTTTAAATGATTTACCAAATATTCAAACACCGTAAATCAACATGGGTACTTTATTAAGATCAATAGTTCCTGAAACTAAACATAATGATTTTGGATACATATTTGTAGTAGATTATACTTTGAGAGATTCATGTTAAATGAGTACATTAGACCATTTCATCTTTAGATGAAATCAAATTCTGTCTAATTTTTTAAACTATTTTAAATTCGAGAGGTAAAAAACCATTAAATTCCTTAGTTTAGGGTTGTAATAATATATAAAATGATGATAAAGGTCTTCCTAGACCATTATGGAACTAGCTAATAAATTTCCATACATATGTTTTTAAACCTCCACATTTTTCACAAAGCCTTTGAGATTTGTTGCATCCTACAGATCAAGTGTACCCATCATAGGACCACATAAGGACATGAAATGTGAGAGATGTTTATAGAAAACCCAAAAATTACATACATAAATATTAAATAGAATTAGATAAATATTAATTATATATCAATATGTTCCATGATAGAACCGTAAAGTGTTATTTTCTTTTGAGGGTTGGATATATAAAAAACAAACCCATAAAAAGATCTATAACATCTTCAACTCAGTTCTACACATCTATCACCCCTATTAGACATACCATACTTAAAACAATTCTTCATATCCTAGGGGAAAATAAATAAAATAATGGGTGATATAATATACTCAAGAAGGGTGAACAAGGGAGATATCAATAAATGATCATATATAAGAATATCATGAGCATAAGGGTATGAGAACATGAATGTAATATTTTAAATTCATATCCAAAAATCAATATAATTTTGAGTAATATAACAAATATTATTATTTCATAAGACATGAATCATAGTGGAATCAAATAATATGATCCATGAGAGAATAAAATTATAATAAAATCATTCCATAAAAAGACTAGTATAAAATGTGGCAAGACCATAATCATAGAAATATGATGTCATGGATACCCACCAAGATAATCATCACATGTTCATCTTTGGATAACTACCAATATACATTATTTTATATTGGGATAACCTATCATGTAATATCTTTTAATGTTGGGATATCATCTATTTTACCCACTATTGGGATTGGAATAACCTCTTATATACCCTCTTTTGGGATTGGGATAACCTACTAGGTAAATATCATATGATTTTATCTCTCTTATTATTTATATATAAGAGGTAAGGATATGAGAAAATATTTAGTGTATCAATAACCATAACATGTTCAATATGTTTAATTAAAATAAAATAATTCATAAAATTAAACCACTGATTCAACCCTCTCTCAGTGGTTAATCCATCCTGGGGATCTATGCAAACAATCCAAGAAAACTGAAAATCTCAGTCACCATGGTCAGATGGGGTCAATTTTCAATAACACTTATCTTGGTTGGATCCACTAATATTCACTCTCTTTAGATTATATTACACAAAAATTAAAATTTCTATTTCTAAAATTCATGTATGGTATGTTTTACATACACCATCTATTTCCTTAGGTCTATTAGTACAATATTCATATAATCATGATGCTCTTCCTTACTCATGGAATATAGAGTAATATATTATATAAAAACTACCACAAACTGATCGAGGTAATATATAAAGACTATATTCATTAAATACATGATGATAGTATAGTAATTGATAAAACTAATGGAATCACTATAAATTCATATTGAACGTAACTCATATGGAAGGATTTCTTGGGTAAGTTTCTAATTTTTACACTCAATTGATAGTATCAAGAATGAAGAAGGTCAATATTTGAGAAGCATTAAGATCATTATAATTGATCGAACAAATCATAAATAAGGGATGATGATACTTATTATAGATCTTGATCTTGTGAAGTTCTCTATAATCAACGTAGAGTCACATTGATCCACTGTTCTTCTTAATAAAAAAGAATAGGTCCACCCAATTATGAAACACGTGTCCAAATTAATCCCCTTTAAAGACTCTCCTAGAGTATCTTCTTTCATTCATGAAACTCAATCATGTCCATTCTATATGGAGTCTCTGAAAATTATCCATTACCTGGTAAATGTTCTATTGGAAAATTTACTTCCTGATTTAGAGGAAAACTAGGAAACTCTTTTGAAAAGACATCAAAAAACTCTCATACATTATGCATATATTAGATATTGAGTTTCTCACTAACCATATGAGATAAATGAACTATTTGAATAATAATTGAGACCCATTTAATGGGTGGAATTTATATTGGAATTTTATATTTATCCTCACATAAATGGAGAATCATAGGTTAGTTTAGAATATCAAATATTACTTCCATCAATCGAAAATTGATATGGTATTTATATAAATAATGTAAATCCATGACAAAAATAATATAAAAATCAACCATAGAGAAAATAAAAATACTTTTTGGAAATAAATTCCCAAAAACATCATTCAAAGAAGAATAATAAACCTAATATGTGATCATCATACCCTTAGAAGTTTACAATAGTAATTAAATATCTTATCACTGAGGATATAAATTAACATTGCCTAATACTTTTCTTGATAGGAAATAATTCATACAACTAATCTCAAATAGCAGACCTCAATATTTGACAACACATATAACCACAGCAAGTTGATCATTCAATTTTCAATCCCTTACCAAAACAAAAAATGGTTAGAATAACCATCAAACATCATTAATCAGAGTGATCAATCATATGAAATAATTAATAGAATTTCCAAGTCATGATGCCTTATTTTCAATATATGAAACCATATGTTTAACATGGGTCATCCATAATAATTATCTATTCAATTCCATTATAATCATTTTTAAAGAAAATGTGAATTTACCCAATAATATCCTCTGAGATTATATATCTAGGTGTGAAATATTAGGCTCATTCACCAAACACCCACGATGATCAAGTTAATACCCAATCCACGCCATTTAGAGTTATTACCCCTAGGTGAAGTAGTGTTATAATTTCATCTGTGTTATAGTATTCATACATGGATATATTTTCTAGGAAAATCACACTTCTTTCTTTACCAAAACACATGACATTCAATTATACAGAGGATTATCTTAAGAGTTCTCAGGGAATTTTTCTTTGCACAGTTTCTAGAAATAACTAATCCTTGAACTAATACCTACCATTGTGACTCCAAACATTAAATATAAAAATATTACATTTTATTGGATGTATATTAGTTACATATCAATATGATCCACACTATAAACATAAATTTTTAGTGTTCCTGGAAACATGGATACATAAATAATTGGTATAAAAATATCTAAAACATCTCCCTTATAGTTCTCCACAGCTATCACCCTTCTTACACATATCATATTCCAAACCTTAATTCATATATTTTGGGAAAAAAGACATATAAAATGGTGATATCATATACCTAGTAAGGGTAAACAATGTAGATATTAGTAATGATCATATGTAAGAATCTCATGAAAATAATGGTATGGGAACATGAGCGTAAAATTTGAAATTCAAACCCAACAATTCATATAATCGTGAGTCATAGTAAAATTATTGGTAGTTAATAAGACATGAATCATAAAAGAATCCAAGAAAATGATATATTAGAGAGTACAATTATCATAAGATCATTTCATAAACATGTGGAATAAAATGTGGCCTATTCATAATTACATAAAACTTTTTTCATGGATACCCACTAAAAAACACTTTATATATTAGGAATAGGATAAACACCCATGTACCTAATTTAGGATTTAGATAAATTCCTATATACCATATTTGAGGATTGGGATAACCTCATGTGTACCCTCCTTTTTTCTTGGGATAACTTACCATTTACCCTATTTGGGGGTCATGATAACCTCCCATGTACCCACTTTTGGTCCTAGTATAACCTCTTGTGTACCCATTAATATCACAAAAACATTATTATTTACCCAATTAATTGGATTTATATAATGAAACCACACATAACATGATAATAATATTTTCTTATGTTTGATACAAGATCATAAAAACATTTATCATTACATAAAATATTAACCAACAGTAAATTAAATGGATTTCATCAGTATTTAATCAATATAATCATAAACAATCCAAAGAAAGAATAAATATGGTAACATTAAATTATATCCTTAGTAAATCATAAGAATAATTAATGGATTTTTTTTATTAATGAAAATATCTTTAAAATATGATTGAAACTTTTCTTGGGGGAAATACCCATTTCATTGGAAAATATCTTATTTAAATATAAAAAATTTCAAAATATTAATTTTTTTTGAAAATATAAATGTAATATTGATTATTAATATTTAATTAAATGAAAATTCGTGACACTAGAAAAAATAATTCATGATATGTACATTAAAAGGAATATTTATTTCACATTTTTGATAGAAATTCGAAAGTACTTCATTCAGAGAACAAAATGATGATTCTGATAATTTTTTTATAGAGCGTAAATCATAGGTAAAAATTAATTTAATAAATATTTTGATAATTTTAAAAACATTCATAAAATAATCTAAAAAAATATAGACATTGGAGAAAATATTCTTGACTAAAGAGAGAAAAAAAATTGTCCCACACTAAAAAACTATATTAGACTCTTGAATAATTAAAGATGGAAAATGAAATGAAAAAATTAAATATTATGAAATAACCATAGTTGAATAAAATGAATAAAATTTTATAGATTTAGATCATATAATTTCATCATAAAAAATTTAATCTAAATAAATTATGATAAAAAAATTAAATTGTAATATAAAATCCTTACCAATGATGAAACATTTGAATTAAAACTCATTGGATGAGATATTTTTATTTGTGACTTTAAATAACTTGAATTAAATAAGATTAATGATATAAAAATTAAATTTATCAGTAAATAGAATGTATAGACCTAAATAAGTTGATAGCATCAAACATGTCTCAATGAAACAAATTCTAAACGAAAAACCCTTACCTCAAGTATTAAAATCTTTGTAAGCACTCTGACCTCATATATATATTAAATTAATATTTATTATAATTATATAATAGAACCATATTAATACCTATAATACCATATATATTCCACATATAAAATTTAAACACATATTTTTAACAATTCTTTATTAAAATCATCATTTCTAAGTGTTAACTATTTCATTTTTCATGAATGTCTCAGTTTGATAGTTATTATAATTGCACCTTGATCATGGTTAATTTATATATATATATATTTATTTAATCCTGATTTAAATATATTATTTATTAATTATATTAATATTTATAACCATTAATATAAATTAGTGATGAAAAATTAATTACATCACTACGTGGAGATTGTAGTTCATATGAATGCACAATTGATGTTTCTATTTTTTGATTGATGGAACCAAATTAATATAAATAATAATTAAACATTGAAGAATAATTATCAATTAATAAATATAAAATACATACAATAAATATATAATAGTAACCATCCATTAAATAAGGGTATAAAAAATGAATCATATTGATATGTGGAGGCGATAGTCCACAAGTGCACATGAGAAACACTTTCATCACCCATTTGACAAAACATTGGTGGGGAATATTGGTTCCTTAATAAAAATAACATATAAGTATATTTTTCATATTGGGTTCATCATGTTATTATGTATAAAATTTTTTATATGAATTTTAATAATACATAAAATTGAAATATTTCAGTTAATATTTATACCTCTTTTTTGAGAGGCATCCTTTAGCTTACAAATTATTACTTGAAATGTTCACCTTAAGAGAAGAACCAAACATATAGGATTAAGTTAAGGAATAAAATAAGGTTTTTATTAGGAATTTTCTGAGATATTAGGTTTAAATATTTTTAATAATTGAGGTGAAGAGGCACATTTTAATAAGTGAGGGGATGAACACACATGGAATTTCTTAAAAGATTACACTCATCTAAAGCCACATTCATGTGAAATTCGCTCCAAATGGACATTAATTTTATTTTTTGATAAGAAAATCTTTAACTATATTCAAATAATAATAATTATACAAGTTTAGGTTGAATTCCTACCCTTATTCAATGATTTAACCCTCTTAGTAATCCCATTTCAACCTTAACCATGGTAATAAAATTTTCTTATTTTCACTATTCATTATAACCATAACATAATATAAATATATAAAATTATATTAATAATAATGATTAAAATTATTTAATCTATTTTTAAATATTCAATTCCTATAATTTTTCAAATTTATTTTCTATATAAGAAAGAAAAACGTAATGAAAACCTATTTTAGAATAATGCATTTTTAAGCATAAATTTAAATCTACTTCCATTCCACACCTTGTAAAAACCATAAAATGAATAATAAAAATATTTGATTGATTATATAATATATAAAATTACTTAAAACCATTAATTAATAGTGATTAACTTAATATATTAAGATAAAAAACATTTCACCCTTGAAAATGATTTTTAGACAAATGTGATTTTAATCACAAAAATGAACTTATAAAAAAATAAAGTATAATGATGATTCCATTGTAATTAATTAGATTATTTATAATTTAATTTTACATATTTTTATTTAATATAAAATTTTAAATATAATTATAATATCCCATGATTTTTGAATTTATAAAATTTAATTGATAGACATAAGATAAAAACAAATCTAATTGTATGCATAAAAAACTATATTTTTATAAAGGCTGTTTTACCACTATTTAAGGACACACTTGTTTTAAATATAAATTTTTAAACCTTTAAAAATTATATTTGGAAAATTTTAATTAAATTTAAAAAATTTAATTTCAAAATTAGATAAGGGTGAATTTTTTTTATTTTTTGGAAATATTTATTTTCCAGTGAATAGTAAAAAATACTGATTTTCATAAAACAGTGAATTTATTTATATTAAAATTCTATTAGTGATTTTAATTTTATCATAAATTAACATACATAATATTTAATTATAAATAATATATTTTATTTAATTTTAATCATTATTATACCCTATTTTGTTTTAAGTACATTTGTTGGCTTGAAATTATATTTAAAAATAATTTAATTTAATTTTACTGGTTTGACTTTAAATTAAATTATATAACATTTGTGTTTTGAATTATGAATAATGGAATAAAATTTTAGATTCATTATTTCTAAAAGTATTAAATGCTTCTATTTTATTTTTAGATAATAGGAATGGTAAAAATAATAATTTTTATTACCACGATTAATTGTATATCAGTTAATTAAGGATAAATAATAAACTGATAAGGGTTATAAAATTATCCTAAAATTTGTAATAATTTTAGTTTATATGTATTTTTTGAAAAAAATAAAAAATTATTAGAATTTATGACCCTTTGGACCCACTTAGTTGACATTAAGACACTTATAGTATTTTAATTTAATAAAATTCAAACTTGTCACACTATTGTTTTTAATAAGTATAATTTAATTAAATTTTATTCATTCAAAAGATATGTTTTACCATAAAATTTTACAAAAATATGAATAAATTATATTTTATAACTATTTTTCTCCATATCCATTCTTTTTTTGTATATATGACAATTTTTTAATTAGTATGTGGTAATTACCCTTATAGAATTTTATTCAATTAAAAGTCAAACAAGTCATACTCTGGTTTTCAAAAAGTAAAATATTTATAATATGGTGTCATCAAGAATATTTTTTCAACTAAAAATATTATTTTAGAATATAAAATATTTATCTACATCATAGTAATTTATTAAAAAAATTATTGAAAAGACAATTACGCTTACACAATGATGGTGCATCAATTATACAATTAATGGAAAAGTCAAATAAATGATATCAAAAATATTAAGTGTAATATTATTTAAATTAAAATATGTGATACGTGAATTTTATAGATGGATATGACATATTAGGGATGTATAAAAATTAGTGGTCTGAATATTTCTTTTTATCTTGATATTATTAAAGGCAAAGTAATGAATAGTTCTAAAAATTGACATTATGAATATTTTATGGTAAATAATATTTTATTAAATGATTAAAAAATCATAAAAATCATAAATTTAGATAACTTAATAGGATATGTTCAATTAAATATATCATAGTCCATTAATATGGATTTTTTAATTTTATCATAACATTATTGACCCATATATAGTAGAAAATTTTAATAGTACAGTAATTGTTAAAAGAGTTAATGGGTGATTGAAACCAAAAGATAAGTGTATAACCATGACCTAAAATTGTAAATGGAAATTATTGGATAAAAAAATTATACCATTATCACATAAATATCTAATTTTAGTTTTTTAAATGACACTTTTCCATGAATAGAATTTATATATTATTTAAATCAAAGATAATTAAAACATGTAACTCTCTATGTATTTATTATATTTTAAGTGTCTACATAAGAAAAATATCAATATATCAATAAAAAATAAATGTATATATTGGTATTAATAAAATTATTTTCTTTATGTAAATTTATTTTTAATTTTTATAAATTATATAAGTACCTTCAATTCTAGTGAAATGTTAAAACAATATTTTTTTAATTAACAAAAAATTAAAATAAATGATTTTAAAAAATGTTAATTTTGATATAATATGAATGTTTAAATATTAAAAACAAATTTTATAGTTATATATGACATATTAAATATTTTTCAATGCATTATATTCCAATTTACCCTTTGTATTAATTTGTTTGAAGTCAAATTAAATGAATAGTGTCAAATTTGAAAATAATGATATTTTATAGAATTAATATTTTATTTAAATATTTAAAAATCATATGAATATTAAATAATACAAAAAGGGATAATATAAAGTCAAAAATGTTATAAAATATTCATTTAGAGGGCATTTTTAAGTCTATATATCTAGAATAACCTTATTATATTTTAATATTTTGAGAAATTCTGAAAGTTCTCATCACCTCAGTTATAAAAGGAAACCTTCTACCATACTTCTTCACAACACATTGAGCCATATAGATCCAAAAAAACCTGAGAATTTATATTCCCAATATCATTATGCATGTTCTGAAGGTTCTAGTATCCTCAAAATACCAACCCTAGTGTCCATAAGAGGAGATCCAAAGGTGTGTTCTTTAAGAGTTGGTAATCATCTTTCCGGACTATTTTATGTGTATTTATTATTCTAATTAATATACATGTGTTATTTATATTATAAAGTAATAAATATAGTATCATATATATTTTATTATTTTATTATGATTATTGTACAACCATATTTTACCTTTTTTCAATCCTATGAAAAATGAAAGCACCACATGTGTGTATGTACAGTTTACCGTCTCCCTGTCGTGGTGTAATTTTTTTTCCATCACCACATTAATTGGATGGATATAATGATGGAATAATGTATATAAATTATAATTATGAACTGAAATTTATTATAAATAAATTAATATACCATCCAATTCATTGCCATTTCACCGTTAAGGGAATGACATTGTTACTTGTGTGTTAGTACAACCTATCATCTCCACGATGCGATACAATGCGATTCATTTTCTCTGTTCACCAAAAAATAAAGATTAAAAAAATAAATATGAGGAATAAATATGATATATATTACCTTAGTATCATTCTGGATATTATTTAACTATATCATATTCACAAGAACCATGACTTACATGAAAAAAAACCCGGATAGGAAAATGAAGCATTTAACACCCAAAACAGGGGTAATAACAAAATATTATTAACAAACAGGAGATAAGATGATATAATAGGATTATATATGATATCATAAATATGAATATGGTTCTGGTTCTGGTATAAATTAAAAACATTATTCAAAAAAATTAAATGATATTAATGCATGTTAAACTAATGAAAAGAACAAGGCAAGGGTTTCTTGTCTCAATTTTAATTCTGTGAAAAATATGTAATATTCCCCACTTATTTGTTTTGTGTGGTGTATATACTACCACATTGATATATTATATCATTAATATTTTTGTATTCTTGGTATCAAAAGTTTCATTTGAATTTATTTCTTTCATGGGTCAAATGATTCAACTAATTACACAGTGGTAATTGTTCATTTCACAATATCATCATTATTTGAGATTATTTAAGTTTAAGTCTCTACTTAGGGGTATTTATTTTCCATTACAATGTTTTATAAAAGGATTGAAAAAATATTTTTAATATTATCCAATGATTTTTAAATCCACTTTTACCCATTTTTATCTTTTAAAAAAATTAAGAGGAATCTTCTTGTCATTTTCCAAAATTATATTTTATGATTTTTCTTATAGAATTTTGAAAGGAATGTTTTTTTAATTTACATGGAGTGAATATAATTTACATCCATCATGATACCATAATTATTAAAATCGTCTTTTATAAGTATTCAAGTTTATTTTCAAAGAAAATTATTTATTTATTACGTGCACAATTTTAAGATTTTTAGAATTTATTTTCAAAGTAAAAAAAGTTATTTTCCTCAGAAAATATTACAGTAATATATTTAATTTATTTTTATCAATGGAAATATTCATTCTTGAAATTTATATTTATTATTTAATCTAATGATATAATTCACCAAAATTCTTTAGAAGGGTTATTATGATTTTTGTTAGGGAAAATATTGATAAATTTGTATTTTTTACTCAATACGGATACTTGATGATAAGGCATCATGTTTATAAATTATATCAATTATTTTTTATATTAGAAATGAGATGGACATGAAAGAATGGGTGGGTTATATATATAAAAAAATTCCCTCGATGCATTGGTTGGTCTCATGAGATAAATCAATTTTTCAAACCTAATTAGTTTGTATCGAGTAGTTTTAAACTGTCTTGTGAAAGATCATGATATTAGAGATATAGTTGGCCAAAGAAAATCAATTTTTACCCCGTAGTTTTAAACCTTATTTTGAATGTAATTGATGGTATAGATACCATGATACCTAATATCATGGTGTCCAATAATTAATTATTTCCTTCATTAATATTTTAGTTATTATTATCCATAATAATCTCACTATGATATTATTTATAGATGCGTTTCATTCATAGTTTTTTTATTAAATAGAATGTGTTATGAATTACTTACCTTTATATATTTATTATTCCTTATACTATCATGATATTCAAGTTATTTAAATTACATGTGTGTTCATTAGTTTACCTTTCCATATTGATTATGCTTTCTGATTCAGGATAACTTCTATTTTACTTAATACTTGCGGAGCATCTGAGCTCACCCCTTTGTTATATTTTATTTTACCTAAAATAAGATGACTTTTTTCATAGATAAAAAAGTATAATAATGGGAATAATGGAATTATTGTAGAAAATTATTATTTTAATTTATTTTTTTTAAAATAATATGAATTTAAATTATGTATCTAGTTTTCTAAGACTAATAAACTATTAGATCATTCGGTATGTGATACCTTGTTTATATGTCAATGTATTTTAGTAATACATAAAATTTAGGTTATTCTAATTGGTGTATTTATAGTTGGTATCAGAGGAATTTTGGTAAGAACCTCTGTAACTAGATTTAGGAAAACATTAATTAGGTAATATAACCCTATGATTGACATTGATGACAATTCTAAGAATAGGAAATAATCATATAGATTTGATAATAATAATTAATAAAATAGGTTAAATATAAGTACTAATAAATTAAAAAGGTTCCTAATTTACAAATACTATAAATAATTCTTCATGACTATGTGTTTCATCTCTATTATTAGTGTTTCTCACACTATGATTTTGGTTTTAGTCATTAAATTGATCTAGAATGAACTGAGTTAATGATTAATGTGATATACAATATAATGTTTAGAAATAGAATGTGATAATGACTGGAATAAATAATATAGTGGTTATGATTAATCAGTTACCATACTATATTATTAACAATATCCACTATAACCGACTCTTGAACTCACTAAATAAGAGAAAGATATAGTTCACTAAGAGCTCAAGTGGTAGAAACAATTATGGAAAGATGACTTAGTTCCCATATATTTTGAAAATGTGAGATGAAACACCCAATTAAATGTCTTATAATAATTGGAATATGTTTTGAGTGTATAAAATAATGCTAAAAAGAAAGTAATTTCCTTATAAAAATTAGAAATTTGGAATATTGGTCTCCCAAAGGTATTATAAATAGTTGAATGATTTAAATGTAGAAAAACGGGGAAATTATAAAAATATATGTTATATGGGGAAAACTAATGAATAAAATCATCATGGTTATACAACTAATGGTTATACTATTGATGATGAAGAGACAAAAAATGTTATATAAGAGGATGGAGGTATTAAGGAATAACATGATGAAGCGTAGATAATGGTTTAAGAATGCTGTCGAATGATTAAAGTGCTTAGGTATTTGGAATCCTGAATTAATTTAATTATGATGATCTGGTCATAAAAATTGTGAGGTATATAAGGACTATACTACTATACTTCTTCTTTAAATATTTGGAAGCATGTGATGAATAATACCAATATCCAAGAGAATTTATTCTGTTACAAGTTTATATTTTAGAAAAAAGCATTATTTTGGGAAGATAACCATAATATTTTCCTAATTTTGAGATAATAATGATAAATAGGTTTTTATGGGATGATATTATTGACCATGAAAGTGTTTATTTATTTGATGGTCTATTTTATATTTGTTGTGTTTACTATATGTTTGGATTTGAGGAATATATTCAACAACCTAACATCTTATTTTATGAACCATACTTGTTTTAATTGAGGTTTTAATGGTGATCAAGGTATTCATATATACGGAATTTGACAATAAGTGCCACATTATTTTTTTATGGAATAAATTATTTTATGTTTATTTTTTAATGTTAGTGATCTTCGTTTTACATTTTTGGACATATGTATTTTGGATGAGTCTTAAGGTTTACTAATTTTTTAATTGATTAAATTGGACATTTGATATAATTTTTTGAGGTTAAATTATGATTTATTATATTAGATAACATGTGCTGAAAATTTTTATTTTGTTAATTAGTTGAAGTCCGAATGAATGACTTATGGATATTTCCAAAAGAGAGCTTCAAAAAAAATTATCTTGAATAATCATATCCATATGTCATAAATGAAGTGGAGATAGATTGAAGCACAACCAAAGGATAAGATTATGCTTATGAGATGGAAATAAATAAATTTTAGTTTCTCATGTCATTTTTATGGATATTAAAAGAATCCCTCAACTATGGGAAAT
Source organism: Viscum album (assembly GCA_963277665.1). Lineage (NCBI taxonomy): Eukaryota > Viridiplantae > Streptophyta > Magnoliopsida > Santalales > Viscaceae > Viscum > Viscum album. The sequence goes on from OY728165.1 coordinate 1,043,682,490, forward strand.
GTAGTTTGGAATATAAGAATTATCCATTTACTTTTTTTATAAGAAATAAATGGTCTTTTAACCCACCACAAATTTATAGTTTTGTGATTACCCTATTATATATCACTCTTTGTCATACCTTGATAATTAAACTTATCTTTCATTTCAATATTTTAACTTCCCAATAATATTCTTCTATTCTGAATCCTTGTTTTATGGTGACCTTCTAATTTTAATTCCCCTAATTTTTAGAGGAATTTTTATTCACACTTTTTATAATGTAGGATTTCCACAAAGGAATTTCCATATATCAACCTTAGATTTTAAAAGTTAAATTTAAAATTGTGAGTAAGAAATTTATTGAAGTTTTAGAGAATGTAACATCTTAATATTTTAGAATATTTAAATTTTAATTTATAGGTATAATAAAAGAACAAATCCAATTTTACGCATAAAAAGTTATATTTTTCTAAAGTTAGTTTTGACACCTTTCAATGACACACTTATTTTAAATATAGATTTTGAAACTTTTATATATTCTATTTGAAAAAAAGTATCTTCATTTTGAAAAATAATGATTATAAAATTATCTTAGGAATAAGTTTTCATATTTTTTTTAAAATATTTATTTTCTTGTGAATCGTGGAAGATACACATTATTATAAAACTCGCAATTTATTTATATTAAATGTATATTTATGATTTTAATTTGATATAAATGTTAATTAAGAAATATTTAATTATAAATAATCTATTTTTTTATTTTAAACACCATTATACCTTGTTTTGTTATAAATACATTTTTGGACTTAAAAATGCATTTATCTAGAAAAAAAATTTCATTTCATTTTTTTGGTTTAATTTTTAATTAAATTATGTCACTTATGTTTTTTGTATTATGAAAAATTTAATACATATTTGAAATCAGAAGGTAAAATTTTGTTAAATAGCCCCCTTTTATTTTTGAATAATACGAATAGTAAACATAGTAATTTTTTTTACTACGATTAAGGGTAAATCAGGTAATTAATGATGAAAAATAATAATATAAGGGTTATAAAATTACCCTAAAATTTTTCTTAATTTATTTTATGTGAATTTATTAGAAAAAAGCATCCCTGAGTCTGATTTATAACCCTTTAGATCCAATATCATGACCTTAAGTCCATTATAATATCTTATTGGAAGAAAAGTCCAACTTGTCATACTATTATTTTTAATAAGTATAAAATTTTTAATATATAGTCATACAGAAGATATGTTAGACCATAAATAGTATTTTGAATAATAAAATATTTATTTTCATCATGGTAATTTATTTTAAATTCTTATGGAAGAAATAATTACATTAACGTCTTTCACAATAATGATGAAATAATTATTTAATTAATGGAACAATCTATAAAATGATTATAATTAAAATGTTAAGAACAATTAATTTTAAAAAAAATTACTAAATTTTATTGGATGAGTAATTTTTCTCCATAGTGATTCAAGGTTCCTATTTATGACCAGTTTTTTATTAGTAAGTGATTGTGTCCCTTATAGTATTTTAATTAATTAAAATCCAAAAATGTCATACTCATGTTTCTAATACGTATAATATTTATAATATATTTTTGTACATAATAATTTTTATACTATAAATAGTATTTGGGAATATAAAAAAATTATCTATATAATAGTAATTTTTTAATTTTTAGTAAAGAAATAATTACCATAAATTATTACACAACAATGATGTAGTAATTACTCAATTAATGGAAAAGTCAAATAAATCATATGGAAAATATTAAGAGTAATATAATTTGAATTAATTAAGGTTCTCCCTGAATTTTATAGATTAATATGACATATATGATATATATTAAAAGTATTGGTTTTATGATATCAGGTTCTCATGATATTCTTAAATTCAATGTATGAAATAGTTCTAAAAATTGAAATTATGAATATTTTATAGTAAATAATATATTGACTGAATATTGTTTTTTATTATTATGAAAAACACTTTTAAGGAAAAAGTGAGAAACCTTACATTACATCACCACATCACCAATTCACCACATCACCACATCATCACTTAAAATCATACAAGCACAATGAATGAAACCCAAACCAGCATTCAAACAGACAAACCATCACAGTTGGAGCTGAAGTCACCAAGAAATGGCCAAGGTACCACGAACTCAGGGAAACTACCATCAGGAGAGATGGACAAACCTCAGAACCGGTCTTCTCAAATGCCCACTGGTGAAACCATCGACACCGGCCCAAATCAACAAACCCACTGGCGGACTCCAGTCAGATTCAGCCCAACCCTCCATCGATGTGAGATGATCTCAAAAGAGCACATCCACAAAGGGCAACAAACAGACCAGAGCGAGGAAGACCAAACTATCCTGATGTTGCACCCTACTCCGATGGAAACCGCAGCGCAACCTCGGACCAAACTCCACTCCACAAACCCTTTTACAGCATCTCTCAAGTAGCAAGAGATCCTTCCACAGAAGTCAATCACACAAATCACCGCAAAACAACAATGCAGATTCACCCAAACCAACCACAGAGCCATCCAAAACAGATCACCAAAAGCAGAATCCAAGCAGAGCAGTACCAATTTCACGACCAAACAAACATATCACGGATGAAACCAAATCAAAAAGCTGCAAAAAAATCACAAAGAAAACTGAATGCAGGACCTCCCCCCTCCAAACCACGCTAGATCTATCGTCGAGCCACACCGGAAGAAAGCCATAGGCGTAACCTGGACACCGTCAGACCGAACCCCCAGAATCACATCGTCTCGACCAAGCCGCATCAATCCACACCGGAAGAGGGCACACCAGGAAGCCAAACCAAGCCACACCCGGAGCACGATGGCGAGACCGAGCTGCTCAGGCCTTACCGAGACTGGATCCACAGGAATCACAGTGACGTCGCAAGGTTGAGCCACGTCGTAGAGCCGAGCCACACCACTAAACTGATCCACACCGCACCAAAATGAGACAGTGTCGACCACGCTGGAGACCCACCGTTCCACGCTAACGCTAAGACACACCAAGACAGAGCCGATCCAGGAGAGTCTGACTTCGAGATCAAGCCCGGTAGAAGGGGGAAGGGAAGAGGAACATGGGATAAACCTATCCACCGCTAACGAGAGGAGAAAAGCCGCTCCAAGGTCGATTTCAAAACATCATAAAAATCATAAATTAGGTCAAATAAATGGTGAGTGGTTAATTAAATATACCATATTCCATTTATGGGTCATTTGGAATTTTTTTGTAACATTATTAACCCTTATGTAATAGAAAATTTTAATAGTACTGTAATTGTCAAAAGAGTTGATGGGTGACGAAAAAAAGATATAGGTATAACGGTGACCAAAACTTGTCAAAAAATATTGGATGAAAATAATTCTACCCTTTTAGCCTTAATATATAATTTTAGTTTTTTTATGGACAGTCTTCCATGTAAATAACTTATATATTATTTAAACCAAAGATAGTTACAAAATGTCACTCTCTTTGTATTTAATAAATTTTATGTGTCCACGTAGGGACAAAATCAAGATGGGAACAAACCAAAATGTATATCTTGATTTAAATAAAATTATTTTCCTTATATAAATGTATTTTTAATTTTTATAAATTATATAATTACTTTAAATTCTAAAGAAATATTAAAACAATATTTATTTAATTATCAGGAAAATAAAATAAATTATTTTAAAAATATTAATTTTTCTATAATATGAATGGTTAGATGTGTGAAACGAATTTTATAGATATATATTAAATATTATATAGGATTTAATTCATTATATTCTAATATTCCATTTTTCTTAATTTATTTGAATTCAAATTAAATGAATTGGGTCAAATTTGACAAAAAAAGGTATTAGATGAAATTAATATTTTATTAAATTATTTAAAAATAATATAAATATTAAATAATACCAAAGAGGATAATATATAGTCTAGAATTTTATCCCCTATTCATTAATATTCCATTTGTAATTATTTATCACTATAATATCATTATTATATTTTAATATTTAGAGGAATTTTGAAAGTGCCCCTCAACACAATTATAAATTGGATCATCTTCCGTCACTTATTCAAAAACTTTTGATCCATTTAGCTCAACAGAAACATGAAAATATATCCTTTAAACGTTTTTAGACATGTTTTGGAGGTGTTTTTATCCTCAAAGACCAACTCAAATGTCCCTAAGATAAGATCCAAAGGAGTATTCTTTAAGAGAAGGTAATCAGATTTACTAACTCTTTCAAGTTTATTTATTCTTCTACATAATATTCATGTGTTGTTTAAATTATTAATTAATAAATATATTATCATATATATTCTGATATGTTATTATGATTACGAGACATCCATATTCCACCTTATATATGTATTATAAAAAATGAATGCACGATACGTGTATACATACATCTTATCATCTCCACGCCATGGTGTAATTGTTTTTCATTAGAAAATTACATGATGATATAAACAATAGATATATATTATAATTATGAAATTATATTGATTTTTTTAAAATTAATATACCATCCATTTCCTTACCCTTTCACCATTAAGGTAATGATACCATCACTCATGCATACGTATGACCTACAGTCTCTAGGACACGATGTGATTTATTTTCCATATTCACCATTTAATAATGATTGTAAAAATGTATATAAATAATAAATATTATATTCATGAAGTTAATATAATTCTGGATAAGAAATAACTATATCATATTCAAAATAATTGGGAAGTATATGAAAAATCATGCATAGTAAAATGAATCAGTAAACACATGAGACAATGGTAATAATGAAACATTATTAACAAATGGGAGATAAGATGATATTAGAGGATTATATATGATATAATAAATATTATTATAGTCTTGTTATAAACTAATTACATTCTTTAAACCATTATACATGATGATAAATCATGTTAACCTAAAAGAAAGCTTAATGTATGGGTTTCTTGTCTCACTTTTTCATCCGTGAGACATATGTTATATTCACCACTTATTTATTTTGTGCAATGTATATAATTCCCATTCATTATATTATATCATGAATATATTTTTCCTAAAGTTATCTAATGTTTCTTTTAAGGTTAATTCTTTCATGGGTTATACAATTCAACTAATTGCAAAGTGGTAATGGTTTATTTCATAATCCCATCATTTTTTGATATTTTATGTTTAAGTCTCTACTAACGAATTTTTTTCCCTTTTCATATTATCTTAAAGGTTTTAATTTTTTAATATTATACAATGATTTTTAATTCATTTTTACCCCATTTTAAATTTTTATGAAATGTTTTAAAAATAGACTTCTTTTCATTTTCTAAAATGGTATTTTCTGATTTTTCTTAATTTTTTTTGAAAGGAAAGTTTTTTAACTAATACAGAATGAATAATATTTTCCATCTTCATTACAACTAAATGATTTAATATGTACTTTAAAATTTTACAAGGTAATTTTCAAATAAAATTATTTATTTATTACGAATGAAATTTTTAGATTTTAATTTTTTCTCAAAGTAAAAATGGAATTTTTTTCCAGAAATATTCTAGTAGTCTCTTTAAAGTATTATAATTTATAGAAACATCTTTTGTTGTATTTTATGTTTATAATTTACAATAAATATACCATTCATTATATCTATTTGGATGGTTTATAATTATTTTAATTGAGAAAATATTGATAAATACATATTTTTTTTACTCAATATAGAAATATCATGTTAAAGAAAAAAATTTATAAATTAAATAGATTATTTAGTTATAAGGAATGATTTGGAACATAAAGAAAAAGTGGTTAAAATGTGTATAAAATCCACTTGATTCATCAGTTGGACTTATGATACAAATAATTTGGCCAAACTTAATCAATTTGTAACTAGTATTTTTAAATTATCTTGTGAAACATGTTGACAATTTGAATGAAGTTGGAAAAAAATTAGTTTGTACACATTATTTTTAAACTGTATCATGATTGGTATTGGTATTATAGGTACCATGATTCCTAAGATCATGGCATCCAATAGTTAATCATTTCTTTCATTATGATTTTAGTTATAATTAGTGATGTGATTATCACTATGATATTGTCTCTAGATGCCTTTCATTATTAGTTTATTGATTAAATGGAATATGCTCATAGTTATTTGCCTTTACATATTGATTATTATTTATCTTCTCATTATTTTAAATTAATTTAAATGGAATGTGTGTTCAGTTATTTATATTTCCATATTGATTATGCTTACTGATTCATGATAGATTATGTAGTACTTTATCTATACTGATCATCTGAGTTCTCCCCTTTCTTTTGTTTTATCTTATCTAGGATATGGGGAAGTATTATTTGATAGATATATATGGATATAGTAATATTAATAATGGAATTATCTATGAAAATTATTTGTGTATTTTATGTTTTCAAATGTAATGTGAATTTCAATTATGTATCTAGTTTACCAAGATTACTAAACTATTCAATCATCTAGGATCTGATTCCATGTATATCTGCCAATATAATGAATTAAGAAACTGTATTTAGGTTACTGGAGTGGAGATATTTACAATAATGATATATTTACTTGAAAATAATTGACATTTTTTTAGAAAAATCAATATTTTTTTACTATTCCTTGAAAAATAATTCTTTTTAGAAAAATAAAAAAAATTCACCACAAAAAAATATTGAATTAATAATTTTAAAAAAATTATTAATTAAACAAAATAATATATCTATAAATCATAGAAATTAATTACAATTTCGATATGAAAAATTCTATACAAACTAGTTTTTGAAAAAAACATATTTTTGAAGCATAAAATGACATCACTAAAAAATAAGTACTAGTTTATTATTTATTAATAAAAAAATTGAATTATTTAAAAATTTAATACATATTTTTTGATAATGTGGTTTTTACTAATCATACCTTCCAATTAAATAACTATGTTTTCAAATATTACTAAATTATGATTTATTGATACTCATGGTTGTATGTATGGAATTTTATCGAATACATAATGTTTATTCCAAAATAAAAACATATAAACTGATGTAGTGTTACTTTATAACCCCTTTAGAATGAATTTAAATATCATAATTCTATTACTCTGGTAAAAAATGAGGATATATATCCTTCATCACATCCTTGTGTTCCCATGTAGCTTCCCAAAATTTTTGATTCCTCCAAATAACATTTACCAAGTTAATTGTCTTGTTTCATAGAACTATATCTTCACATTTCAATATTTCTAAAAGTTTTTATTCATAAGAATGATCATTATCCATAAGTATAACTTCTGAGTTTAGTACATGTGAAGGATATGATATGTACTTCCTAAAATGAGAAACAAAGAATACATCGTGAACTTGAGAGAGGATAGGTTGAAGTCCTAAGTGATAAGCTAAAATATCTTCTCATTCAAGAATATTGAAGGGAAAAATTATGAAGTACCAATTCTAGATCACTCAAAATTAACTTGACCCAGAAGTTCACAAGGCCTTAAGTGTTCCTCCCCATTTGCTAGAGGTAGCCAACTGGCAGTGAGGTTCTATGATAATATGGTGGCGAGACTATAACCTCATGATAATAGTGGATAACAATGATATAATAAATGTATAAATAGTGGAAACACATGATAATGATCAAGATAAATAGAATAAATAATATAAAAAAATAATATAAGTGGAAAAAATAAAAACCAGAGTCATGTATATAATGATGTCAGGTTTGTATTCTATACAAAATGGAAATCAAAAATACCTAGTAGCAGGCATAAAAGACAATACATGTACAAAAATGAGGTAAAAATAAAAAAAAATCCCATGAGAATCCCAACCACTGGATATGTCATCTGCTATGAATCTCACGTCCTAAAATATAATTATGAATCCATAGTTGGGCAGTTTCTTTGGTCCCAACCTATATCCATGAGATCTATTTAGGTACTAATCTGTGGATCAAATTGGGTGTGAGTAAAACTAGTTTGTCCACCACTAATGGTGTCAATTATAATTCATCTGGTGTACATAAAATGAGTATTTATCATGTATAATGAATGTAAAGAAGTAATGTAAATTTTAACCAAGTCGGCTCGGGTTCTAGAGGATACTCCTCATATTGTACTTGGTTATTCCAAAGATGGGATGTGTTTGAAAAAGTGTCACCATGTATATATATGTATAAGTTTGTATTTATATATATGTACTATATATGCACATGAATATTTATTCATATATTGAGATATTTAATACTAGTCAGGATCAGATGTTTAACCATGGCATCCATGCGTAATCACAAGATTCTCATTCTGCAGATAAGGAAATCAACCTAAGAATTCGACTAGGGAGACAGATGCCATGATATCCATCAACCAAATTAATTTTGTTAAATTACATGTCTAAAATACTCTAGGGGAATTTTAATAAACTTGTACAACATCTAAATAAACTAGGTAAAACATCATGTTGAACAACACATGTTAAGGGATCAGGAAGCATTGTTTCCAAACACTAGCCTTGTTCGTGTCTCAATAACCATAAAAATGATAGGACATTGTAATAATTAATCATGAATTCAATGAGTTAACATAAAAAGTATTATTTTCAACCATTCTACATTTTATTAGAAAATATTATAATACACAATTAATACAAGGGTCACGTGACATAATCATACCATTCACTTTAATATAATTTATATCAATCCAATCCCACATTGATGGTGGTTTGGTTTAAATGAGAATTTGTAAAGTAATTTAATATGAAAGAAAGCCCAAAGTTGTATAAATAGTTAAGTAATATGAAATCCTATCATATAATGGGAATATTGATGCATTTCTAACTCAACTAAAAATAAAAATAAAGAAAACCATATTTTAAAGGAAAAGTGTGGAAGGCAAGGCATGGAGAATCAGAGCATGTAATATGAAACAAATAGAATTTTTGGGGAAAGTACTAGACCACCTACCTTATGCTGGTAGATGACTCCTCATCTAGTATTGGCCTCTAATCTAGGGAAGAACAGAAGAAATCATAAGAATGAAAAAAAATACCCGAAAATAGGGAAGGTTTTCTCCCATAAATTTATAATTCCATATGGCGAGAAAAATGAATAAATTAAGGAAGAGGAATCAATGACATACTGATATCAATCCAATATTAGGAATTGTTGGTGATTTCAGAATCATATGATGGAGGAGGCTCAATGTCCATGGAAGTAGGAAAAGTAGAGCTTGAGGGTTTATGGGAGCAATTGTGCATATAGTGGAAATGAAATGGGAGGATAAGTAATAAATAAATAAGGTGAAAAATATAATTTTTACACATTTTAAGATGGTAGATGATTTTGTCAAATGTTTGGCCAAAATGTGTGCCAACCATGCACCAAAACTATCTAGGTGTCGACTCACTCTCATTGTCTTGGTGAAAAGTTTGAAAAATAATGTGCACCCATGTATCTTATCTATAATTTTCTATATCGCATACACATAGCAGTGAATCTCTATTCTATGGTTTTACAAACCCTTCATCACTCTTATAGAGCCACATAGTTTGAGGTTCACGGTTAACACTAACTGTGTGCTAACTTTGTTCCTCATCTCTTTCTAAAAAAACCTGAGCTCTGGGATGCAATTAATCCATGGACACTTCTGACCCCTTCCATAATTATTAATCACCTTTATTAAAGTAAAAGAAGAGGTGTAACTAAAAATAATGTATCTATACCTCTATTAAAATTTGTGATATTACAAACTCCCCTCTTTAAAATAACTAATCCTTAAGTTTCAATTATAATGGTGGTTGATCAACATATGAGAATTACTCTGGCCATTGAGAATGTACATTATCCTTTAACTCCTAGGTCGCATCCTATACATGGATATACTTCCATAGAACCGGTACTAGAGGAACTTACCTACCACAGAGAACCTTCATACTCTGATAAAAAATATATATTGTATTCTCATCAAAATAAGCATCAACATCCAAATCAAAATCCTTATGATAAAAATAATGAGACATGTTATAATGATAATGACATAGCTGAGATACATGGAAGAAGTTGTGCATGGACCAATACCTCTGAGTAATAGCTATCTAATAGGCTACCATCCTGACTCACTCCAAGGTCTCAAAATGTATAAAATAATGAGATGATAGCTTGCCCTATCTCAAAATTATTCTATGACCCAACCTTGGTGAAACATGTAAGAAAACTCAATCTCCCACATCAGAATATAATGGTTAGTGATGATGATTGATATAAGACATCTGCCTCGACTAAGTTGTAGTCATATTATTCTTGATTAGTTGTCCCATATCTAAAGTCCCCTAAATGAGATGAGGTCTTAGTAGCACTTCCTTCCTTTACTTTAACTAGAATAGGGGTGAGTATCATGACCTACCATATTGGGAATCACAAGGAGTCATCCTTATAGTCTCTTAGAAGATATTATTATATGAAAATTTAGCTATATTTAAATATTTCTCCCAAGAATATACCAATTCAAGGTTTTATAATCAAATCATTTCCTTTAATATTTGAACCATTTACTCATATGAACATTAACTTTATGGATGATAGGTTGTTCTCATAAGAACATTTGAACCAAGAGCCTTATAAAACCCCTACCAGAATTGCAATGTGAACTGGTCATCTTTGTTAGATACAATAGTATGAGGGATAACATGAAATTTGATAATCGCATGGATATAGATTATACCCAATTAATTAAATTATAATCTCTCTCTAATAGATAAAAATTGGGATACCTTCATTATCTAGTAAAAGATAACCCATACTGCATAAATGTCTCAAGAAGATGTAAGTAAACCCATCACACAATCCATAGTGACATCATCCCATTTCCACCCAATAATGGGAAATAGATGTAAAATTCTCACTATTCATTATTGTTCTGCCTTCACCTAATTAAAGGCGAAGAACAGATTATTGAAACCAATTATCTCCCTTTTCATACTTGGCCACCAATACTAGTGGTGTAAATAACAGTATGTATTCATAAGTTTCAGGATGTACTACCCAAGAAGAGGCATGTGACTCTTGCATAAATTTCTCCAAAAATTCAATGTATATCTAGATCTTTCTATGAATATGCAACATCTCACCCACATAAATAACCAAACTAGGTAACAGGTGCTTACTTGAGATGCTCTCTTCGAGGAACAAGACTTCAGGGTCTAAAAGCTATATCATTTTCACTCTATCCAGAGGAAAAGAGGTTAATACCTAAGATATAATAATAGGTAATTGGTGGTGGTTATGAACATCCAGATGCATCTCATAAAATAATTCAATAATCTTCTATTCTCCACCAGACCCTAGAGCCACTTTTATTTGATTGTTTTGGATCACAGAATCTGACACTGTGTTGCATTTTTTAAGTATATAAGCAATCTAAAAAGTGAAGGATTGTAAGTATTATGACCCCCTTAATTTTATGAGACTGAATTCCTGTTTTGTAAAGATTTATTTGCGTATTTTGTGATTTTTACATATAATTAATCATTATCCTAATAAATAGTGCATCCAACAATGAATGTAACGAACAACTTCCACTAGCTTGAGGTCATGCATTTATAATTTTACTCACGAGGTCTCAACTAGTAAGACCCTTATTCCAAGTCCATATCTCCATAAATTATAATGGTTCCCAAACCAATTTCTAAAATTTCAGAATAAAATAGATAGATTCTACATGAATCTTATAGAATCAGGATTTTTAAGGAATTCCATATTCCTTTCAACTCTTGGAAGGCATTCTCACATGTTTTAGAGTATAAAATCTATCTCCATACCAATTCAAGTCTATAATAGGTGCATATAAAATACTTAATAAAACACATATAATACCCAAATAGCCCCAAGAAACTCCATATATCAAATACATTCATGGGTTTCCCTAAGAAACCAGAACACTCACCTTTATGGGTCTATTAATACCCCAGGTTGTAATATTATTTGACCAAGGAAGTGAACTTTATCGATACAACAATGATATTTTTTGATATTAGAATACAACTTCTGCTATATATGTGTGTAAAAATGTTATCAAGACGTTTTAAATGTTGTATTGAGTATGGGAGTACACCAGGATTTCATCAATGAAGACCAAAACAAATGAATCTAGATAAACTTGGAAAACAAAACTCATCAAGGAAATAGAAAAATCAAGCATGTATATGAGACATAAGGACATTAAAAAATAATCCTACAGAACATATCTACTATAAAATTATGTATGTGTTATATCTATAGGCTAGACAAATACCAGATGATAGAACACCTCAAATCAATCTTCTAGAAAACATGATCTTTTCAGATATGATTAAGGAGGTCATATATATGTGCTAAAAGATAAGATTATTAATCAAAATATGATTTAGTTTATGATAATCCACATTAATCATGAGGGTTCTATTCATATTATTGGAAAAAATTATAAATGAACCTCTTGGTGAGGTACTAGGTCATATAAACCCCAGATATTACAAATCCCCTAACAACATCTTGATCTCTTACAACTTAGTAGTATCCATCCTGTAAGGAGGAATGAATACTGTTGTGGATCCTAGAATTAATTCAATAGTAAACTCTAAATCCATATTAGGTGGTAGTGAAGAAAATAATTATGGAATACATCCCTAAAATATTCCACTATATGGTGAAATCCATACATCACATTCTATGGTCATCCCTAATGAGTCTAGCAATCTAGTCTATCACTCCATCCAAACCATGATGATCCAATCCATATTAACTAACCCAGACATTCCATTATTCCTTTTGAATATAATTATTTCACTCGATCAATCTAAATAAAACTCTATGATGATAGTAATTTATATATTCTCAATAAGGTACCAACCATCCCATCCCAAAAATTACATTAAAGCCTGTAATATTGGGAATAGAAACATTCCAAATAAAAATGTAGCCACCCATTTAAAGGGGTCATTTGTTACATTAGTATACACTCTCAGATCAGATCCCCAACTAAGTATCGAGAGTTATTACACCATATAGGTACTCTATCTCATGGATAATAATTTCATAATAGATATAGATGTAAAATATTATAAAAAACCTATGAAAAAAAAGTAATCACCAAAGTAGAGGCGACTAAAATTGTACCTTGTATAGTACAAGGCCCGACACTCTACTTGAATAGTACTAGCTATAATACATATAAATGTTCTAGACCATGGCCCTAAGATGAAAACGGACTACTCGTAGTAGGCACTCTATACTAACTCTATATATCAAAATTAAATATTCCAAGTCCATGGCCACCCCCTCATCCTGAACAACTAATAGTACTCCAATTTTCTTCCTAGAGAGGAGCTAATAATCCTAATCCTTTTAGAGGATCTTATGTGAATCATATCCAACTAAGTATAGATGCGGAGGTCATAAACAATCACTAAATACTCCTTATACTTCCATAAGATTTAAACTCAACTGGGACTTTATTACACTAGTGTTTCATGTGTCCTGACTTCCCACACTGATGAAATATCATGTAGTGGTCAGTGCCAACCATCTCACTTACACTACCCTTGCGAGTAAACTCCAAGCATCAATTACCATTAGATTAACTACTCTCCTGTCTAAGTGTTAAACCACTCTGAACCACACCTTCAGCTTCTCTTAAATTATGCTTAGTGATGATGTCTTGGTTCACAATATTTGAAATTATAGTAAACCAAAAGATATTTACCCATGGTCAGTTAGAATATATGAGCCCATTCTCAAACCATATCACTGTCATACACTCATCACTAGTGAGATTTAATGGGAAACATTGGATTTCAGTGAAATAAGATGAATACTCTATCACAGACACAACTCCCTGGTGTAAGTGTATAAATTCCCTTTCCCTCATAGATATTAGTGTCTGTAGAAAAAGTTAGTGGCCGGTCGTTTACCTGAAACATTGTTTTTAGCCAAATTAATTTCCCTAACTTGTACTAGTATAGAGAGAAAGTACCGGGTCGATCCACAGGGAAGAAGTGGTGGAATTTTATATTTCTTGAATTGAAGTCACTTACGTGAAGATTATGAATTTAAATACATTTGGTTGGTTCATGGAACAAATCTCAAAAGGTAACTAGTTACTTGAGCTTTTTTAATTCACTACCAATTAAACTTGAAACTGAAGATTACTTAAAACCAAATTTTAATGAATAATGATGAAAATTTGTTGGGGATGGACATGTTTGGGATGTTAAACCTTATTCCCTATTTAGTTGTATTATTCATAATAACCCACATTTCTGGGTTTCATATGTGTCAGAACTCCCATGGTCTGGTGAGTTCTGATCAAGTTGTTAGAAATCAATTCCTTGGTCTAGAAATTAGGAACCACCCTCTAGAAATGACAAGGGTATCCAATGGTCATGGATATTCTTGTCTTAATTCTCCCAAATATCCATAGAAACTCAATTCTTGGTCCGATATTAGGTTTCTAGCAAAATAAGACACGAAGGTGTTGGGATAATTGGGTGAGAGATCATGAACAATTACCAGAGAAGAGAAAATGGTTTTAGTGAACCCACATTTTTTTCAGCCCCAACACAAGGTGGGTTTAGCTACTCATGATCGAAAGAGTAAGAAATTTACTAAAATGTATCATGGAATTCATTACAACAGAACAAGAAGAAATGTCAGAAGTACAAGATTACAAAAACAAAAACAAGTGCCCAGAGAAAATTGTCTCATTCTTCCTCCTCTTCTCTCTTTTTACAGCCTCCTCCTCCTCTCCTTTTTTTTCCCTCTCTTACCCAAATCACTCCCCAGGGTCTCCCCAGCAAAAAAAGGGCCTTTTCCCAATTGTCTAAAAGCAATCATCAAAGGAAATCCCGGGTCAAGGAGTTGTTGGAAAGTGGTAAATAAAAAGAAGAAGATTGCATTGGTCTACACAGTTTGGGATCCTGGTTTGGTAGACTGTGCACCAATCGTGTGGATGCTTCTGTCTCAAATCCTTTAGCCGCACCATTTGGGCGCACAGTTTGGTAAACTATGTGCCAACTCTACGGTAGATTCTATCTTGAATCTTTTAAATGCATGGTTTTCTTGGATGGACTGCATGGTTTTGTTAAGTCGTGTGAAAAACGTGTGGGCCTTTCTGTCATTGGAATCTCCTCATGCACGGTTTGCACACGGTTTGGATAACTGTGCAGCTATCGTGTGGGTCATCTCTACCTTTTATATTTTTCAAATTTCCATCCTTCATGACAAGTATTTGATCTGAGTGACTCCCTTCTATCATAATCAAGGGAAAAAGGGTCCTTGTGCCTCCAATTCCCTACTAAATCTTCAAACTTCATAGAATCCATGCTTTATCCTTTAGTGGATGAAAAACCTATCAAGATACATTAACATTGTGAAACTCATGTAAAAACCATCCACAAATTCATTTTATAGATATTAGACCAAGTGGAAATGCCTTATGCACAGTAGTTCATGAAACTCCCCCACACTTGATTGGTTGTTTGTCCTCAAACAAAAGCATAGACGGTCGTAACCAAGGGGTCACCAAAGAGACAGGTAGAAATATCACAAATTATACCAATTAGGTGAATATGAATTTTGAACTAATTACCATTAAAAATCACAGCATTCAAACTTCATGGATTCCTAAGTCTATGAATTTGTCCAATAAAGTAGACTTAATCCAAAAAAGATAACCATTCATTTATAAATCAGTTTTTTATTTAAAGTGATTTTTCCCTTTTTCATTCAAAGAGAGTGCATACCTCCATTTTCATCTCGTTATACACTCATATTAGCTAAGCCCAGGTTTCATCATCACCAAATGGTGGTCTATAACTTTTATAGGTCACACACCCTCATTAACTTGTGTCGTTTGGAAAATGATGAAAGGTCATCAAAATTATTGGGCATACCTTTGCATATCTCAAAATATATTATTTTTATTTATAGTGTTGTGAGATGCTAACATAAAATTAGGCCCAATATGCTCGTGTAAACACATGATGATAATTTTTGAGGAAGTCAAGAGTTCATGAAATTAAGACAATGTAATATCCACTAGTAAGGAAACAACAATTCCCAAAACCTCACCTCTCCTTATGCACAATTCGACTTCCATTTTAAGGGGTTTCTCAATTATAATTACTCCATCACAAAAATCATCTTTAAATAAAATATTTTTCTAAATTATTGGCTAAATGTTCCTTTTCAAGTATTACAAAATTTATTCACATCACAAACTAGGTTCGATAATCTGGACATATGATCCATTTTCAGAGATAATTTCCAAAATTCAGTTTTAGCTAATTGGTATAAACCCATGAAATCTATAACAGCCCTTTAGATGCACCTAAGAAAATATGTTTCCCTAAATACTTCGGAAATAAATCAATCAAAATGGGGTTCCAATTAAGGGTGCCCTCCCCACTCTTAAAACCGAGCATGGTCCCCCGTGAAGGTAATAATGTAGAGAAGGGTGGGAAAAGTAGCATGAAAAAGGAGGTCCAAAGAAATAATGGAAGAAATGAAAAGTGAAAATCTCCCCTGAATGATGGAAAGTGTGAAAAGTAGGTGGTGTACAATAGCTCGACGAATGGAAAACAGGTCGGTGTGGAACAGATGAAACAACTGCTGGCAAGACAAAAGAACCATACAAGTGAAGCAGAAAAACGTAATACCAGCAGTAGTAAAAGAAAAGCACAGCACAAAATCACACCAATGAAATCAAAAACATCACACCAGGTAAGACAGTACAAGACAGTTCAAAGGCTCAACAAAAGAAAGAATAAATAACGTAGGCAACAGTAGGTCATCAGGGAGTAGGTGGATCATCAAAGAAGGCTCAAGTAGTAGCATCCCAGACCGGATCGCTGGTAGGCGAAGGGAGTTCCACGGGATGGAAGCATAGGTAGAAGAAGTCTTGCCTATCGAGGCACCAACACCTAACATATAGTAAGAGGGTGGATGGTGGGGCACGACCTCAAACAGGGTGGGCGGCTGAAGATCGGCAAAGATAAGGCCCTCCACCTCTATGCGCGTCCACTCCAACTACCAGTGGAACATCGAGTATTGGTCCTACTGCCATTTCCAGAAGATGTCTGGGTTAGCATATGGTGTTCCCTGTAGGGATGTATTGGAAGGATAGGGTGGGTAAAATGGTGGGGGCATGGAATGGTGTGAGGTGGAAGCCGGAGAATCATGGGTCCCCTAGGATGTGGAGTGGTGGGGAGCTGCAGGCTCAACAGGGCGATCCTCTGCATCCTGGTCCACTCGTTGAGAAGCAGCTGGTTCAGCCCCGGGAACTTCTTGCATTCAAAGTCGGACACCATCGGGCTCCATCATTCTCATCTAGTGGAGAATAGTGATATCAAAATAGGGTGCTTCTGGTAATTACACAAACTCGGTTGTATCATACCTAAGGTGCAGCCGATCTTCCAATAGTGTAATGAATGGGCCTCCAAAAACATCCCCCTTGGTCTTCGTGAACATCTGCCTCAAATACTGGGTGAAGAAGTAGGCACGATTTATGGTGTTTCCCATCACCATGGATTCCAAAATCAACAGGCCCCGAGTGATCATTATGCCTTGGCTATCCGACCAGGCCGTAAAGCAAGTGGTGATGATCTGATAAAGGACTCAGTGGATAGGGTTAATAAATTTGGAGACCATGGCAGTCTTCAGGATGTATGGAGGCCTCATGGAAATAGTGGACCAGAAAATCCAGGTCGGGGTCAGATCCCACTCAAAAGGTGCGAGGAAATACCTATCACTCTAGATGTACTTGCAGTCATATAATCCATTGAGGGTGGAAAATTCACTTAGTCTGAATTTGTGTCGCTGGTTCATGAGATGGAAAGTGATGTCATCGGTAGCCTCCATGGTAAAACCCTAGTCAGTTTCACTAAACCGCTCACAACAATGGAAGGTGGCCCCAAATTCCAATACCATCTCTTTAAATATGGGTTGGTGAACTTCCAAGGCATGAGTGAGATTTCCCCAGACAATATACATTTGGAGTTCCTCCATAATGACCAAGGATTCAAGGTGAGCCAGTTCAAACCCATGGTGAGGACTGACCTCACGATTCAACAGAGTGTGGTACCTCATAAGTTCCTATTTTTTGTAAATTTGACCTGCGGGCCATGTACAGAGCATGAGCCAGAGGCCTAGGCTCTTTTGGAAGTTGACATTAGAGGTTAGGGTTGGGGTTTTTGGGAACCTGTAGTAGAAAAAAACATACAACATATATACTATCATGATAACTAGATATAGAAATATGAAATTTCCAAAGTGCAAAATGTACAAATCCTAAGGAAAATCCCATTTTGGATATTTAGGTTTTGAAAACACATTTTCTATGAAAATCATTGTGGCACGTGTGTGTGATGAAAAATCAGTGGAAAAACAAAAGAGAATATAGGGAGTGAATGGCCAAGAACAAAAAAGAAGAAAAGAAAATAAAATGGGAGTGGGGGAGGTTGCTTGGCCAAACCCTTGGGAAAGAGAGGGGGAAAGAAAAGAAAATCAAAAGAAAAGGAAATAAGAAAGAAAAGAGAGGAAAGACAAATACCTTGGATGGAATTCCAGCAAGAGAAGCTAGATGGAGGAGAGGAGAAAGAAGGGAGGAAGAGGTGGGCGGAACGCACAGGCAGAGCAGGGGGAGCGCACAGATAGAAGAGGGGGGGGGAATAAATATGGGTTTTATAAAAAATTCAGGTTTCAAGTGGTCACACGGTTTGGGCGCACGGTTTTTTAAACCATGCTTGAACCATACGGCAGCTACTGGAGTGAGGGGTTCAGGGTGCACGAGATACGCACGGTTTAACTTAACTATGTGCCAACCATGCGTAAGCCTCTGTCTTGGGGGGTCCAAGGAGCATGTTCAGCACACGGTTTGGAAAAACCATGTTCCAACCATGTAGTTGGTTCTATGTGAATAAATTTTTGAAATTTTCCCCCTTTTAAACCGAAAATACACCCTTTTCATTAAAATCTGTGTTCCCCTTTTTATATTAAAACACATTTTAATATTTTCCATAGAAAGTGTAAGACTCGAATTAACGACATTCCATATGATACCCCGACTTGGAGTGAGAATCCTATACTATAACACACAAGAATATAAAATCATACTAGCATGCAGTCCTAAGAACACTCAAGCAAACAAATAATTTGAATAGAAAATTTTTCAAAATGTCGGGTTACCTCCAGATCAGTGCTACATTTTAAGTCTCGAGCTCGACTTACCTGGGCCTTGAACTACCCCAATTGCATGGTAAAAACTGTGCCCACCATGTATTCCATGAAAAAGTACGGTTTCATGAGCTTTCCATTAACTTTAAACATTTGATCATCCACGCCAGCCACTTCCACCACTCTGTGGCGAAAAACAGTTACCACCGTGAAGGGTCCCGACCAACAGGACTTCAACTTTCCTAGGAAAAACATCAGACTAGAGTTAAAAATTAAGACTTTATCACCAGGCTAGAAGGATTTCTGGGAGATCATTTGATCATGGACCGCCTTTGTTTTCTCCTTATACAATGTCGCATTCTCATAGGCCCCGCCTTATCTCTTCAAGCTCTGTTAATTAGAATTTTCTCTTTTCTTCTGCAGCCTTGAGATCATAGTTAAGGGCCTTGAAAACTCAATAGGTTGTATTCTCCATCTCCACTAGTATGTGGTAGGGTTTTCCATAGATTAATCAAAAATGTGACATACCCAAGGGTGTTTTGAAAGCTGTCTGGTAAGCCTATAACGCATTGTCGAATTTCTTGGACCAATACTTTCTTGATGCACCTACTGTTTTCTCTAGTATTTGCTTCAACTCGTGGTTTAACACCTCCACCTAACCACTAGATTGTAGGTGGTAGGTCATCCCTTGGTTATACTTGACCCCGTACTTTAAGAGCACATTTCTCATAAGTGTGTTGTCAAAATGAGTATTGTGGTCGCTAATCAACACTTGCGGGGTCCCAAACTGACTGAAAATATTTTTTTTGAGAAAAGTGACGGCGACCTGAGCCGTATAATGAGTCGTTGCCACTAATTCCACCCACTTGGATACATAATCAACACATACCATAATGTATGTATGCCCAAAGGATGGGGAAAAAGACCCATAAAGTCGATTCCCCGCACATCAAAAATTTCAACTTCAAGTATCGGGTGTTGCAGCATCTCGGCACGACGGCCTACATTTCCCGTCCGCTGGCATCAATCATAGTAGGAGACAAATTGAAGAGTGTCCTTATGCATGGTCAGCCAGAAGAATCCTGATCATAAAAAATTTTCAACTTTTCGATCCATCCCATGATGTCCTCCTATAGGAGAAGAGTGACAGAATTCTAAAATACTTTGAATTTCTTCATCCGGGACGCAATGATGGATTACCCCATGAGCGGAAAAGCAGGGGGGGTTTCCCAGAAATACATATTTACCTCCAACAAAAAATGCTTCCTCTGTTGTAATTTTATGTCTAGGTGGAAAAATCATGTGGCTAAGTAGTTTGAATGATCGGAGAACCATGGCCGAGGCGGCACTCTGATGGAAAATAGTTGCTCATCGGGAAAGTCTTCCTTGATCTCCTGGTCCTCTTCTCTCTCTAAGTGTGGCAATTCCAGCCGAGAGAGGTGATCAACCACCACATTCTCTCTACCCTTTTTTCCTTGATTTCCAAATCAAACTCTTATAGGAGCAACACCCAACGGATGAGTCATGGTTTGGAGTCCTTCTTTTTCAACAAATACTTTAGTGCAGCATGGTTTGTACAGACCACAACTTTAGAAATCACTATGTATGAGCGGAATCTATCGAATGCAAAAACCACAGCCAGCATTTATTTATCAGTGGTGGTGTAATTCAGTTGTGCCTCATTTAATGCTCGGCTGGCATAATAGATCGGTCTGAAAATAAGATCCAACCATTGTCTAAGAACTGCCCCCACAGTATAATCACTCGTGTCGCACATAAGTTCAAACTGCTCCTCCCAATTTGGAGCGATCATGATGGGTGCAGCGACCAATTTTTCCTTTGTAATTTGGAACATTGAGACACATCTATCATCAAACTCAAAAATTGCATCTTTGGATGGTATATTGGTTAAGGGATGAGAAATCTTGGAGAAGTCATGGATGAATCTTTGATAAAAACATGCATGCCCCAAAAATCTCTGAATCTCTCGGACTGATGTGGGAATGGGCAGCTGCGAGATAACTTCAATTTTATCCGGATCTACCTGAACTCCTTTCATTGAGATCCTATAGCCTAAAACGATTTTGTGTTTCACCATAAAGTGGCACTTCTCCCAATTCAAAACCTTATTGGTATGCTCACATCACTCAAGCACCTACTCCAGATTCATCAAATAGGTGTTAAATGACTTCCCGTATACCGAGAAGTCATCCATGAAGACCTCTAGAATCTTCTCTCCCATATCATGGAAGATAGATTACATGCACCTCTGAAAGGTGGTTGGTGTGTTGCACATTCCGAATGACATTCAGCAGTAGGCGAAGGTCCCATAAGGACAAGTAAAGGTACTCTTTTCCTTATCCTCTGAAGCGATAGAAATCTGGTTATATCCTGAATAACAATCTAAGAAATATTAAAATTTATGCCCCACCAATCTTTCAAGAATCTGATCCATAAATGGGAGAGGGAAACGATCCTTCCTAGTTGCATCATTTAGCATTCGGTAATCGACACAAACCTGCAATCCCATAATTGTCTGGGTCGAGATGAGCTCATTTTTTTCATTGGTGACGACCGTGATGCCTCCATTTTTAGAAACCTCCTAGAGAGGGCTCACCCACGGGTGGTCAAAGATGGGGTATATAATACCAGCATTGAGTAATTTGATAACCTCCTTCTTGACCACTTCTTTCATGCGGGGTTCATTCTTCATTGTGGTTGGCGAGATGCTTTTTCCCCTTCCTCCATAAGTATCTTATGGGTGCAGATAGTGGGGATTATACCCTTAAGGTCAACAAAAGTCCAGCTGATGGCCTATTTTCACCTTCAGAGGACATGCAGAAGAGCCACTTTTTGATCTTTTGAGAGTGATCCATTTAGGATAACGGAAAATGTATGTTCCTCTCCCAAATAACCATACTTCAATGAAGAAGGGAGAGGTTTCAACTCGATCTAGTTAGACTTGAGAATGGACGGTATGATAGGCTCAACCTCAGCTCGCTCTAACAAATTTGGAACAATTGCCCTTTTCCAGTAATAGCCACCTTGGCCTTCAATGAAGCTTACTTCCTCCTGGTTTTCTTCAATGTGGTTATCCTTCAGAATGAATTCCTTGCTGAAAGAATAAGATTTCATATCATCTTCATCTCGGCCAAAGCACTCAACCGTTGTTGTCAAATCACAAAAATCCTCTTGCTCCATCAGTGAAACTTTTTTTACCGGCTTTAGGATGTTGTAGAAAACCTTCTCATCACCAACCCAGAAGATCATCTCGCCTTGGTGCACATCAATTAACACCTTCCCTGTTTCCAGAAAGGGTCTTCCAAGAATTAGGGATGCCTCTTGACCTTCTTCCATATCGAGGATAATAAAATCTACTGGAAAAATCAACTTCCCCACATTAACCAATACGTCTTTCAACACCCCCTGGGGTATTTAATATAATGATCGGATAGTTAGAGTGCCACTCGGGTTGGATTGAGATCGTTTGTTCAGCCCTAGATTCTTGAATACCTCAAAGGGAATTAGATTAACACTCACCCCTAAATCACAAAGAGCATTTCCAAACTCACAAGGCCCGATAATACATGGGATAGTAATGCTTCCCAGATCTTGGAGCTTAGTAGGGAGAGTATGTTGGACAACTGACGAGCATTACTTGGTCAGGGGAATGGTGCCCAAGTCTTCCATTTTTCTTTTGTTTGAAAGGATTTCTTTCATGAACTTTGTGTAGGTGGAAATTTGACTTAATGCCTTGACAAAGGGGATGTTTATATGAAGCTTTTGGAAGACTTAAATAAATTTAGTAAATTGTGGGTCCAGCTTCCATTGTTTCATTCTCACTAGAAATAGAATGGGCGGTTCATATGCTTTGATCACTTCTTTTCCCTTATCCTGTGGGACATCCTATTCTTTATCCTTTGAATGTCTTCGGGAAGATTCCTCAGCTTCAACTTCTCCACTTGAGGACGTAGACTACTTTGATGTTGGGGCACCCTGACTCATAATGACCTTTGGCGTCAGCTCCTTCCCTCTACGTAGAGTAACAGCATTTACCTCCTCCCGTGGATTTTTTTCTGTGTTTCCCGGTAGTGTATCAGGTTGTCTATGGGAAATCTGATTGGAAAGCTACCCAATCTGGTTCTCAAGGCTTCTGATTGATGCCTCCTGGTTTGGAAATCGTTTCTCAGCAGTTGTAATGAATTTGGACATCATTTCCTCCATCATTAAGAGAGGTTCCTACTGAGTTTTTTGGGAAACTTGTGGGGGAGGTGGTTGTCTCAATGGTTGAGAAGGATGAGGTTTTTGATACCCTTGTTGCTGATATGTGCCCTTCTGAAATTAGTTACTCTATTGTAGCCTCAGGTACTGATTTTGGAAATGTTGTTTCCCGTAACCAGGTGGTCTTTGTGGTCGGGGCTAAGGATTTTGTTGTTGCTACACCCAGCCTATATTTTGATTTACCTACCACTCCTAGTTCTGTTATTGAGTTTAGCTGTTGGGTTATCTGTTCTTCGCAACATAATTGACCTCACTGGTTGAAGCTCCCATATTTTCCCCTAGGCACTCACCCAGGGCATGGTTGTCACCACAATCACTACAGGCTGGTGGAATGACAGTTTAAACTTAAGATGGATACTTGAGATTCAAAGCGTTGATCTTCATTGAGACTGCATCGAGTTGAACAGCAAGCATGGTGGTGGCATCAATATTATGCATTCTCCTTTTCTGAGTACCTCTTTCAGAATTCCACTGAAATATATTGGGTAACATGTTTTCTAACAATTCAAAGAGCTTTTCAAGGGACTTCCTCATGATTTTCCCTCAAGCAGCTACATCAACCACAGACTATTTGTTAGTAGTGAGACCACTCTAAAAAGTCTATACTTGCATCCACAATGGCAGTTCATGGTGTTGGAACTTCCTCAGCATATCCTTAAATTGTTCCCAAGACTCATACAACGATTCTGAATCATGTTGCTGAAAGTTATGAATTTCATTTCTTAAATTGATCATCTTTGAAGGAGGGAAATATTTGGATAAAAAGGCATGGGCCAATGCCTCCCAAGAATGAATGGATCTCTAAGGGAGCCCCTTCATCCTGTCCTTCACCTTGTCCCTTAATGATAAGGGATACAGCCTTAGGCGGATTGCATCCTCGGATACTTCATGATACCGGAAAGTGTCACATATCTCCAAAAAGTTGTAGAGGTGAGCATTGGGGTATTCGCCCGGCAAACCACCAAACTGCACAGTATTTTGCATTAACTGCATTATCACCGGGTTGATTTCAAAATGCTGGGCCAAAACCGGTGGTCTGACTATTCCAGTGTCCGATCCCTGAATGTATGGAAGTCCATATTCAATAAGATTTTGACGTGGTGACACCGGTTCCTGAGGTGCCTAGGGAATAAATTTTTGTTTCTACCATGGATAGTAAACTTATGGGTTCTGAGGCATATAGAAAGGCTGCTCCTGCGGAATATATTGTCTCTTTTGTGGCTACACGAACCCCAATTCATATTGAGCTGGTGGACGCTATAGGTTTCTCGGCTGGTATTCCATATAAGCCCCTGGTGGATTCATATGATGCTCTTCCTCGCCACCCAGTGGTGGATTCCCTTCAATAACAAATGGCTGCCCAATGACTTGGACAGCCCCCAGTTCTTCCTCCTAATGCGCCATGGGATCATCTGAGTTTTTGTCACACATAACTGCACGATATCGCCTGGACAACATTATTTCGATTTTGGGGTCTATCGGGTGTAACTCCGGTGACTCAGCAATCTGGTAACGAGTAACTCAGCCACTCATATACTACAGGCGTTCACAACACAGAAAAAACACCCAGTGTAAAAGGGAAAAAATAAAAAAATAGAAATGAGATGAAGAAAAGAGTTTTTGTTTTTGTTTTTTTAGAAAATCATAAATTTTTATTTTCACTAAATAATTCCAATTCAATTGAAAAAAACGACCACTGACTCCCTAGAAACGGTGCCAAAAGTTTTCCAATCGTTTACCTGAAATATTGTTTTCAGCCAAATTGATTTCCCTAACTTGTACTAGTATAGAGATCAAGTACGGGGTTGGTCCATAGGGAAGCAGTGGTGGCGTTTTATGTTTCTTGAATTGAAGTAACTTATGTGAAGATGCTGAATTTAAATAAATTTGGTTGGTTCATGGAATGTATCTCAAAAGGTAACTAGTTACTTGATCTTTTATAATTCACAACCAATTAAACTTGAAACAGAAGATTACTTAAAACAAAATTTTAATGAATAATGATGAAAATGTGCCAGGGATGGACATGTGTGGGACATTAAACCTTATTCTCTATTTTATTTTATTGTTCATAATAACCCACATTTCTGGGTTTCATATGCGTCAGAACTCCCTCGGTCTGGTGAGTTCCGATCAAGTTGTTAGAAATCAATTCCTTGGTCTGGAAATTGATTTCTACTGACTCTAAATTTAGGAACCACCCACTAGAAACGGCAAGGGTTTCCAATGGTGATGGATATTCTTGTCGTAATTCTCAAAAAGATCACTAGAAACTCTATTCTTGGTTCGATATGGGGTTTCTGGAAAAATAAGACACAAAGGTGTTGGGAGAATTGGGTGAGAGATCATGAAAAAATACAAGAGTAGAGAAAATGGTTTTAGTGAACCCACATTTTTCACATCCCCAACACAAGGGGGGTTTAGCTACTCATGATTGAAAGAGTAAGAAACTTACTAAAATGTATTAGGGAATTCATTACAATAGAATAAGAAGAAAATTCAGAAGTACAAAATTACAAAAACAAAAACAAGTGCCTAGAGAAAATTCTCTCCTTCTTCCTCCTCCTCCCTCTTTTTCCAGCCTCCTCCTCCTCTCCTCCTTTTTCCCTCTCTTCCCCAGCTCACTCCCCAAGGTCTCCCCAGTCAAAAAGGGCCTTTTCCCAGTTGTCCAAAAGAAATAATCAAAGGAAATCCCAGGTCAAGGAGTTGTTGGAAAGTGGTAAAGAAAAAGATTAAGACTACAGTGGTCTGCACAGTTTGGTAGATTGTGCGCCAGCCGTGCAGAAGCTTCTATCTCAAATCCTTCTGTCGCACCATTTGGGTGCACGGTTTGGTAAACCTTGCACCAACCATGTGGTAGCTTCTGTCTTGAATCTTTAAACCACACGGTTTTCTTGGATGGACCTCATGTTTTGGTTAAGCCGTGTACCAATCGTGTGGGCCTTTCTGTCATTGGAATCTCCTCCTGCACAGTTTGCACATGGTTTGGATAACCGTGCAGATACCGTGAGGGTCATCTCTGCCTTTGATATTCCTCAAATTTCTATCCTTCATGATAATTGTTTGATCTGAGTGACTCCCTTCCAGCATAATCAGGGGGAAAGGGTCCTTATGCCTCCAATTCCCTTCTGAATCTCCAAACTTCATATAATCCATGCTTTATCCTTTGGTGGCCAAAAAACCTATCAAGATACATTAACATTGTGAAAATCATGTAAAAACCATCCACAAAACCATTTAATATATATTATACCAAGTTTAGATGCCTTATGCACAGCAGTTCATCAGTTAGTCATAAAATATCATCTATAAATCCCTCCAGAACATCTCCTGATGTCGACCATCCTAGGTGATAATGTCCCACCATAACATGAAATAATCCCACAACATATAAGTTTTTATCTTGAACATCCTTTTTAAGTTGTATCCAGGTGCTTGAATATAAATAACATGGATTTAATCCATGACTTATCATCACTGAGGACACCATCCCTTGAGAATTTTGGTCGATGTTGCTTCTGAGAATATTGTATCAACTCTTACATAGTAGTGGTAGGTCATGGATCTCCCTGTATAAACATCATAAATCATAGGAGGCTCTCTCAAAACTAAGAGGAAATGACCATCTTAGGGATAACATGATGTTTTATAAGTGGATCAGTGCCCATAGCCTCCAGATCATTTTCATAGCCACCTTCATGGCATATGACTTAAGGCCATAATGGTGGTATATTTATATAATTCTAAATTAATTCTACATAATACGATTTTATAGAAAAAATCATAGATAAACAAATAATAATGGTACAATACTTCTTATGAAAGGATCCAACACCCCATTACATGATCCTAAATCTTGATCCAAGGTGGTACAAAAGATCATAAAGGCCATAAGAGGCACTCCATACAACCAACTAATTTGGTTGGGTTAGGTTTGAGGTCTCACATTATATAAAAAAGGACCTAGTTTATGTTGTTTCATTTTCAAGGTATATAGGAAAATGCCCTTTACATTTCAATTTATATCTTCATTTAATGACCACTGTTTCATTTTAGAATTTGAATTTATTCAAGCTAATAATCATATATATTTATATATCATGGTCTAGTAATATTATCCAAGATTCCCAATTTATAAAGTAACAATATTTATAATATTAAATTGGTAGGTCATGTAATTTGTGTTCGACCCTTACATCTAATATTAGGACGTTACAAGGCACATTTGATGGTTTAATTAAATGAATCACCATTCAAAATTTATAAATATAAATTTTTATAAATTAAAACTTGAATTTTCGTAATCAAAATGAACTAAAAATTTATCTCTTATAACCTTAGTTACATATCTCAAACATGTGATAATTGGGTAATTAAGATTCAACTGTAAAACTATACAAGAAAACCCATTTATATTGAGAAAAAAACTTTAATTAATCTAATAATTTTACCCACAAAAAAAAAAGTTATCAAATTTTAAATATAATAGTCACGAAACCAACAATACACTGCTGAAAAATCACATAATAAGTAATTTTGACATGGAATAATGCAAGAAAAATAATTCCTCAAGTGTCTAATATGATTTATAAGGTAGTAATTCCTTACACACTGATAAAAGTAAAAAAGATAACTCATAATAATAATAATGAATATCATAAATCATATGAGTCACCCAAAGGTATAATCAATACAACTGTAATAGGAATAATTCCAAAACAACAATCCCATTCAAGGTAATTTGAATTGTCCTTGTACATGGGTTAACTACTCCAAGGTATAGTCTCATTACCAAATTCCAAAAAGAAACATAATAAATTTTTAACCGGTCCCAAAATAGTAAGGCAATGAAAATAAACCCCTTTAATATCACCTTTTTACATCATAGGTCTTATTCACTCACAATTAACCTAACTCAATGGGCCATATGGTCTCAAGAATGCCTCTCTATATTCTAGAGGTTACTAACTAACAATGAGGAATTGTGATGGTATGGTCGAGACACTATACCCTCTTGATCAGAGTGGATCCCAATAGTATAATTAATTTATAAACAAAATTAATATATATT
Organism: Viscum album; assembly: GCA_963277665.1. NCBI lineage: Eukaryota > Viridiplantae > Streptophyta > Magnoliopsida > Santalales > Viscaceae > Viscum > Viscum album. The sequence continues at coordinate 1,043,711,086 of OY728165.1, forward strand.
AAAAATCAATATAAATAGAATCAAGAATCCAAACAAATAACACACATGGAAGAAATAATGACCACAGTCATATATATAATGATTTCATATTTGTATGCTATAAGAAAACAAGGTCAAGAATATATAGAAGGAATCATACAATAAAATACATGTATAAAAAAGTTTATGAAGACCAAAAACTATCCCATGAGAATAACAAGCACCAGATTAGTCATATTCTACCATGATACAATCATAATATATAATTAGGTGTCCATAGTTGGACACTTTCCTTTTTCCCAACCTACATTCTTGAGATCTGTTTGGGTACCAATCGAAATCTCGAACAGGGTGTGAGTAAAAATCAGTAGGACACCATGAATAATATCTAGTATAATAAATCTAGTTTATATAAAACTAATAGTATTCAAGTACAGTGAATGTAAATCAATAATGTAAATGGTAACCATGCCAGCTCTAGTTCCTAGAGAACAGTAGTCTGACTGTACCTACTTCATCCAAAGTAAGGAAATATATGAGCAAGTTTCACCGTGTATTTATATATATATATATATTTGTAAGTAATTATGAATTTATATGAACTATATATGTACATTCATATATAGTAATATATATAGACATGTAATACTATCTAGGACCCGAGGGGTAGCCAAGGTGTCCATACATAATCACAATAGTCTCATTCTATAGATAATTGTGTCAGCCCAAGAATTCAATTAGAGATACATATGTCATTATATATATAAAACCAATGATCAATGTAAAATTCCATATCCAACACCCTCCAACGGAATATGAAGAATCATGTCCAACATATAAATAAACGATGTGAAATATCAAGTCCAATATCACACATCAAAAAAGGATGAAGCTTCATGTCCAACACTAACATTGACCGTGTCTCAACAACCATCTTATGGTCATGAAATAGTAATACTAAATTTTGTATGAAATAAACTATCATAATCCTAGGGATGGTTTTCAAACATTCATCATTTTATTTGGAAAAGTCATAATGTAAAATTTATAGAAGGCTCATGTAAAATGTTTAAAGAATTTAATTTCTTTTAATTTATAAATATAAGAACCCACATAGATAGTGGTTTTGTCCAAATGAAAATTTTAAATGTAATGGAAAAGGTGAGAAAACTCAAAGGGGTGGAACTAGTTAAGGAATATGACCTTAAACAATAGAAGGGGGATATGGGAGACTTTTTAACTTGGATAACAAGTAAAGTAAGGAAAAATATAATTTTTAAAGAAATGTGCAGAAGAACCAACATGTAGAATCAGGATGTGTGATATAAAATAATAAAAAACTTTAGGGAAAATTACTAAATCATATACCATAAGCGGGTATTCAATTTCAAATCTAGTATTGGACCCTAATCTGGGCTAGAACTAAAGAAATCAAAATAATAGATGAATAAAATGAAGATAGGCATATCAACTTCCATTGATTTTTAATTTCATATGGAGATATGAATGAATAAATTAAAGAATTGGAATGAATGAATTTTCAATAACTATCCAGAATGATAAATTTTGAGAGATTATAACATTGTATGAGGAGGTATGAGGATCAAATCCTACTAAAGTACAAAAATAAGATCCTGAGTGGCTTTGGTAAATACTGTGCATTTAGAGGAAAATAAATGGGAGGAGAAGTAATAAAAAAAGGTAAGATAAAATGGATTTTTCATAAATTTTAAGAGGATACAGGTTTTGACCACATGGTTGGATAAACCATGATCCAACACTATCCAAGTATCACCACCCTCACATTGGCTTGGTCCATGGTTTGAAAAACCATGTGCAGTCCATGTGGCTCCTACGCAATTTTATATAGAGACCCTGCATGGCCATAAGGCTCACATTCATAGTATGAAAAACCATGTGTCACCCTTATAGGTCTATATTTTTGTATGTTCATGGATATAACTAAACATTCATTAACATCAAACCTCATATGTTTCTCCCAAATACTAGAGCACTAGGCTCTGAAAAATCCCCAGACACTCCCAAACACTTCCTTAATTCTTAACAACCATTATTATAGTAAAGAAATAGGTTTAAACTTAGAGGTAAAGGATATGTACCTCTATTAGTATTCATGATCTTATAAAAATATACATAGGGATCATATTTCCCTTATTTTGAAATATCATAAACTTATTCAATAGAGAAATCATATGAATACCATCTCACTAGTCCTCAAATTTCATATCACATTTAAAATTTTCATCATAAAAATTATATTGAATCTAAAATACCTTAATGTGATGTTAAATGGATTTAAATTTATCTACCATTTCCTAAGATAACTTTTCTTACAATAATATTATTTCTATAACTTCATCCTAGAATGTTGTAGTTCTTCAACTATTTCCATAGATGGATTCAAAAGGATCCATCTAAATGCTTGGGTGAAATCTATCATTATAAGAGAATTTGATTATAGAATAGTGTCCATCCCAAAAAAATTTAAAATATTGATAACATGACCTCAACATATACTCTAGGTTTTTAATGTTTCACTTTGTTTGGCCATCTATAATATGATGATTGAAAGTACTAAAACACAACTCTGAATATAGATATTTATGAAGACTTCCCTGAAATTTTGAGGTAGACAATGAATCTCATATTTATACTATAGAATGTGGTACTCCATATAAACTTACCATTTAACTAACATATATTTAGGTTCACTAATCAATAGATAAATATTATTTTACATCAAGGAAGTGTGTTGAATTTATAAGGTGATCAAATACAATACAAATAACATGATGGACGTTAGATGTTTTGGGGAGTCCAATGATGAAATCCATAGTGATATTTTTCCATTTCTATTTTGGTATGTGTAATGGTTGTAACAATCCCTTAATTATTTCTCTCATCCTTAACATGTTGATATATCGAGAACCATGAGACAAACTCAGAAATACATCTCTTCATCTTTCTTCACCAAAAATACTCTTTCAGATCTTTATACATCTTCATAATTCCATGATGAATGGGGAATGATAAGCTATGAGATTATTCTTATAGATGATTATTAAATTTTGGTATTGAGGGGATAAATAAATGGTCCCTAAATAATATCATTCCATTACAATCATGGTTAAACTTAGGAATGTTGTTCACATTATTTTATAGATCTACATTATTATTTTGTTCCTCTTTAATCTTTACATGGATAGTTCATTGAAAACACGTTTGAGAGAGATAATATTTCTCTAATTCCTTCATTTTATAAATTTATATCCTTATAAAATGTATATATATTGGATATATAGTGATCCTTATCATAGATAAGATATCCCGATCCTTTAGACTTAATTCATCATCCACCTTGTTAGCTTTCCCAAGGTGGTAATGTTTTGAGAAATCACAATATTTAATCAAATCCAACCATATTATCTAGAGAATTTTTTACTCCTTATGGTTAAATATATTCTTTACAATTTTATGATCAATATACATGTCAAACATTTTCTATAAAGATAATGACTCCATATATTTAATGTTATGATTACAAATTAAAACTTCAAATCATGACTCATGTAATGTTTCTCATGAATCATCAATTGACATGAGGAATAAGATATCACTATATCATTATGTATAATAAATAATCCAAATCATTTCTTTGTTGCATTACTATAAATTACAAACCCTTCTCCACTACTAGGTATTATGATAATAGCTTCACTAACCAACCTTCTCTTAAGTTTCATAGAAATTTTCTTCACAGTTATCAATCCAAAAGAACTTAACTCTATTCTGAGATAACATATTGAGTGGATTAGATATCCATGAGAAATACATAAAAAAACATAAATATTATCCATCCAACCCAAGAAAACTATGGATCATTGTATCATTGATCGGTCTAGGATAATGTACAATTACTTTTATCTTTGATGAATGCACCGATATACCCTTAATTGAGATTATATAACCCTAAAATTAAACATCATGTATTCATGACTTATAGTTTGAACATTTTTCATTAAAATTATCCTTTATTAGTGTCATTATTATAATCCTAAATCAATTTTCATTCTCTTCATTTCTCATGGAATATATAAGAATATATTTTATAAATACTACCATAAATTGATTAAAGTAATCTATAAATACTCCATTAATTATATATATGATGATAGTGGGGAAATTAGTAAGATGACATGTAATCACTTTAAATTCATAGTGTCCATACCTCTAATGGAAAGCTCTATTGGTTATTATTCACTATTAACCCTCAAAAAAATAGTATCCAGATCAAATATCAATCTTTGAAAAATATTTAACCCCTCATAATTGATCAAAAAAATCATCAATTTAAGGAAGAGTATACTTATTCTTGATTGTGATATTGTTAAGTTCTAGATAATAAATTTAGATTCATATTGATCCATATTTATTCTTACTAAAAAGTACATTTTCACCCCATGGTGGCACACTTAGTTGAATGAACCCTTTACCATAATTCTTCTAGAGTTTTTTCTTTAATTCCTGCAACTCAATCATTACCTTTCTGTATAGATTCTTTTAAATAGGTGTAGTACTAGCTATGTGATATATTAAAAAATATACATCCTGATTTGGTGGAATACTATGAAAATAATATTGAAATAAATCAACAAACTCCAATAAAATATAAATATCTTTGATGTTGAGTTTTTCCTTATCCTTTTGAGATAAATAACCCCTTTTAATAAGAATTAGGATGCATGTAATGGATGGAATTTTCATTATATGTTTGTATTTATTTTCACATCGATATAAAATCATATATTGGCTCAAAATATAAAATTTTACTTCTCTTACATGGAAATTGACATCATATTTATATAAATAAATATAACCCATACCCAAAATAACATAAAATTAAACTAGGGGTATAATAATTATATTTATAAGAATCAAATTACAAGAAACTCTAATAAAATAAGAATCATATACTTCATATATGATCATCTTACCATTGGAAGTTTTTACAATTTATTTAACACATAATCATTGAGGAAATTAATTATAATTCCTTGGCATTTTTCTTGATATAAAAGAATTTATATAACTAAGATCAAATAGAATACCTAAATATTTGAGGATATATGTGGTCACAAACTGACCAAAGCCGAAGATCAAGCCTCAACTATCCTAAGCCCACCTCCAGAATCTAGGCGCTCATGACCATCTCCAAAGTAATAAATAATACACAAAGGCATTTTCCTAAGTACCTATAGATAAACACAAAACCATCTCAATGAATAATTGCAGAGGAATAGTAGAAAAATATGAAAAATACTAGGGAAGCAACCATGCATATTAAACCTCTATACAGTACAAAAGTAGGGTAGTGTATATTGAAAAGTAAAGAGGAAAATACACTCCCAACCATAAATATTTCCCAACCTTACAAAATTAGAGATTATAATGTGAAGACAACTTGACTCTTGAAATCTAAGCTATGACCACCGTACGTGGTCCAATGTACTAGGTATCCCTAAGATTATATATAGTCACTGATGATCTATCCATTTTCGGCATAAGATGGGAAATGTGTAGGAAAATTCCATGTAGGGGTGAGTTTATATATACCTATTAGGATTCCCAAAAATATTAAGGGGAGTAGTAATAGATACAACAGGAATAGAAAGACATTAAGTAGTAAACATGATGCATAAAGTAGTGAAAGAGAATAGCTCAACCAAATCCAAGAGAGAGAGAGTAACCTTGTTCAAACACAAGGGGATAAACATGGTGTGTATATTAACTAAAAATTGAGTATTTTCCACCCATAGTAGAAGAGTATAATCATCCAATAATGAGAATCTAAACACATAAAGCATAGGGCATACCCTGTGCATCTTCGAAACCCGTGGAAGGAGAGTAACCAAATCTAATTGTTTGTATATATATATATATTCTATGTAAAAAAATACCAAATGTGATGATAAGGGTATCTCTGTATCATAGCACATGAAAAGAAGAGGAGTCACCAATAGTTCCCAAAGTCCATCAATTATACCATCATCTCACATGTCTTCCTTATGACAACCCTGCTTTTATTACAAACTTAAACATGATTTATTACATAAATCTCCACTTGATACAACAAAGAAGATCGAGAGGTTTAGTGTATTTGGGGCTACGGATCATTACATAAAAACTTAAAACATGAAGTACAACATCTTTATTAAAAACTTACTTTACATGACCACTACATTCCCTCATACTTAGCATTGCATGGGATAACCTGAGGACATGCATAAGAAAAGGGTGAGCTATAAAGCCCAGTAAGGGAGTACATATGGAATAAAATGAGGAGTAAAATACATGTTAGACAATATACATATCAATAGAGCATAAAAGAAACATGAAAATAAAGGCATGATAAAGCATGATAATCATAACATGGAAATGTGGCAACAACACTTAACATGGAATTATCATGAGCCAAGGCTCATTGCACATGGAGCATGAGTAAATCCTCATTGCACATAAATCACGAGTAAACCCTTGTTGCACTTGAATTAGCATGATTAAACACTCATTTCACATGACGTATCATGTTACTATACTTTACCCAATACATTGGAGCGCTATAAGGGTGCACCCTTCTTAAACATTTCATCTCATGCATAAGTGTGCCACATGGATCATAAAACATGGAGTCATAAAACATAATAATTTATTCCAAGATAAAGTAATATGGAATTAATACATGAAACTTTATAATAAATAAGTAAATGTGCATAAATTTGAATACCCTTGATGGAGAAATGGGCATGGTATTCACTACACAATGGCATTGGCTTAGAAAATCGGTGCGATTTCGGCAGCGTAACGGCGTGACATAAGAATTCATAAAAATGGCTGATGAGAGAGAAAGGGGTTCATCATAATATTTACATGTAATGTAAAGTAAGAAGTTCATGTAGATATATTTCCCAACAACTGTAATTGAATTTAGATTCATGATACAAAATTATTGTTTGAATGTAAAAGAAGAGAGAGAAGTTCCTTTCGGAATTTCGGCATAGTAACAGGTGTACATGGGAGGCATTTAATGAGAGAGAAAGTGGTCTCCCATCATTAAAACAATAAGAGGGAAGTATGGGGGAGGTTTTAAACCATACACCAACATTCATAATTGAAATTAAAAGGCAAAACAACTTAAAGAAAATTGGACAAAAAAGAGAAAGGAAGAAAAAACCCTTACTTGGAAGTGTGCTTCCAAAGGCTAGAAAGGGGCTTGTGAGAGGATTCTTGAAAGCTTGGGGCACCTTGGGAGGATTCTAGTGAGAGTAGGGCAGATGTTGGACTAACTCCAAGGGCTTTTAGTGAGGAGAAAGTTGGAGCTTGGGTGGGTTTATATAGGAAAGGTGAGGGAATTCTTTATTATTTAGGTTTGGGACCCCTTATATTAAATTAATCCAAAACACAAACCATCCCATGGTTTTTGCCCATGGTTTTTGGAAAAGGGAAGAGGAAAACAATATTTTATAAGTCCAAAGTCCGAAATTCTTAGAATAATAAGGTTTCTTATGTGTAGGTGAGTCACACTCCCATGGAAATTAATTTAAAAAGGCAAAGTGTTGACTAAGTCTTGAGGGGTCCATTAATGCTTTGAAAAGTAATTCAAACAAACCCAAAATCAAATTATTTTAATTTTAAAACATATATTGGCCGAACATAAAGATCATAGTATTTTATTACATCACTATTGAGTCATTATAATGTCATAAAAAACATTATATATTTAAACAGCATTTAATTTTTACCCAAAAATTTTATTATCTCAGAAAATTATGAAAAATTCACCATTGGATAATTTCGACGTCCTGATTCCAAAAATAACATTTATTTTATCTAAATAATTTTCTAAATATTTTAATTTTCACTTTTAAAATAAAAACCGACATTTATCGAAAATTCACGGGTTTTGACAGAAATGGCTTTCAAACCTTAATAAAAATTATAATTGCATTCATAAAATTATAATATCATTTATATTTAATAAAAATTAATTTAATAATATTATTATTATTTTATTAAAATATTATTTAATTCAAAAATCCCTTAATTTAATAAAATATATTTCTTAATTAAATAATAACTAAAAACACCATTTGTACTTTAAAAACTATTTAGAATGTATCAAAAATGACTAGAAATTATATTCATTTTTATATACAAAAATAATGTACATGAACATAGTACTACTTATTTGTTACATAACCCCTTAAAACAGCCACATAAGACCTAAGGGTAAGGTGTGCGATGGTGACAAACTCTTGGGGTGGCTCAGATAACATCGCTCGAGTGGTAATTTCAATCAACTCCCACTTTTCCTATAGACGGTCACGTTTGAGCTTGACATGATGAATCTCAGCTTGGGATTGGTCAAGGGCGAAGCCCAAGGATTCCACCTCTTTTCTGAGCTCTGACAAATGGGCTTCGTATGGGGAAATTCTACTCGATGAGGTCATCGCTTATTTTGTCTGAGTAAATTGGATTTGTTAAAGTCCTATATTTATACTAATCATGTGATCACTGTTCAACGGCTATACTAGCAACGGTCAAAATTCTTAACATAAAACCAATGAAGTTGACACTTTATATAAACATAAATAGACATTTAATTATATCAAGAGTGATTTCCATTAATGAAACTTTGGTTCATTACAATATTCCCCCCTTAAGAAATTTCACCCTCGAAATTTTCCTTTTCCCACACTAAAACAAATGTGGGTAACTCAGCTTCATCATTTCCTCCAATTCCAAAGTCACTTCTTCAAACTTGTGGTTTCTCCACAACACCTTGACGATGGGTATTGTCTTATTTTGTAGAACTTTTTCTCTATGATCTAAGATCTTCACTGGTTGCTTCTCATAAGAAAGATCGTCTTCAAATTGTACCACCTTAGAAGAGAGTACATGTGAAGGGTCCAGTATGTACTTCCTTAAGAGGGATACATGAAAAAAATCATGTACTTTGGCCATAGTAGGCGGAAGTGCTAGTCGATAGGCCACATCCCCGACACGATCAAGAATCTTGAAGGGGCCGATGTACCTTGGACTTAACTTCCCTTTATTTCCAAACCTCATGACCTTCTTCCATGGAGATATGCGTAGAAAAACCATGTCTCCAACTTTAAACTCAAGGTCTCATCGACGATTATCCGCATAACTCTTCTGTCGACTCTAAGCTTCCTTGATATGATGCTGAATGGTTTTTACCTTCTCCACCATTTCCTCGACCATTTCTGGTTCAAGCAGTTTACGTTCACCAACCTCATCCCAACATGCCGGTGTTCTGCACCTTTTCCCATACAGGGCTTCATATGGTGCCATTTGGATGCTCGAGTGGAAACTGTTATTATAAGAGAACTCAACCAGAGGAAGATGTTGATCCCATCCTCCTTTAAAGTCCATTGAGCACGCTGTCAACAAATCCTCAAGTGTTTGGATAGTCCACTTGGATTGGCCATCAGTTTGAGGATGATAGGTTGTACTGAAATTCAGTTCAGTATTCAGAGCATGATGAAGACTCTTCCAAAACATAGAGGTGAATCTTGGATCTCGGTCAGACACAATAGATAGTGGTACTCCATGTAACCTTACAACATCCCTAATATATATCTGTTCCAGTTGATCCAAAGAGAAATCCTCCCGAATAGAAATAAAGTGTGCAGTCTTTGTAAGACGATCCACAACAACCCAGATTGCATTATTGCCTTTGGATGTCCTCGGAAGTCTGGTGAAAAATTCCATGGTGATGTTCTCCCATTTCCATTCTGGTATGGGCAATGGTTTCATCATCCCCTTATACTTCTACCTCTCTACATTCACATTCTAACACACCAGGCACTTTGATGTATATTCAGCGATCTCCTTCTTCATATTATCCCACCAAACTTTTTCTTGGAGGTCTCGATACATCTTTGTGTTCCCTGGGTGAATAGAGAAATTTGAACTATGTGCATCATCTAAAAGATCTTTCTTCAGCTCAGGAATTGATGGAACACATATTCTTTTCCCAAACCGCACAATTCCTTCTTCATTAACATTAAAATCCGAGGATTTCCCCTTTTTGATAGCTTCCACTTTTTCTTGAATTCCCACATCATCCTTTTGAGCATCCTTTAACTTTTCCAAAATAGACGGTTGAGAAATCATTTGTGAAAGGATTGATGATATTCCCTTCTCTATGATTCTCATGTCCATCTTCATCAAGTCTAAGAAGATTGGATCCTTCTCAATTATCATCATTGATAGAATCGTTGGATCCTTTCTACTTAGGGAATCTTCCACCTTGTTCGCTTTCCCAGGGTGGTAATGTATTGAACAGTCATAATCCTTGATGATCTCTATCCATCTTCTCTAGCACATATTAATCTCATTCTATGTGAATATATATTTAAAACTCTTGTGGTCAGTATATATCTCACATTTCTCTCCATAGAGATAATGCCGCCAGATTTTCAAGGCAAATATAACAACCGCCAACTCCAGATCATGCATTGGATAGTTTCGCTCATGGATTTTCAACTGCCTTGAGGCATAGGATATCATTTTATCATTCTGCATCAGCAAACAACCTAATAACTTCTTCGAAGCATCACTGAATACCACAAAAGGTTCCCCACTTGTGGGTAAAGTGAGCACGGGTGTAGTGATAAGCCTCATTTTCAACTCCTTGAATATTTCTTCGCATTCATCACTCTAAGAAAACTTTACTCCCTTTTGATATATCTTGGTAAGAGGGTTGGAAAATCGTGAGAAATTTCTCACAAATCGTCGATAATATCCAGCTAACCCCAAGAAGGTACAAATATCCGTTACCGATGTTGGCCTCGTCTATCCCTCAATTGCATATGTTTTGGAGGGGTCCATAGATATCCCATTGCTTGTGATGATATGGCCCAAGAATGAGACCTCCTTCATCCAGAACTCACACTTTCTGTACTTTTCATAGATTTTCTCCTTGCATAAAGTCTCTAGTACAGTTTTTAAATGCTCCTCATGATCCTCCTTGGTTTTGGAGTATATTAGAATATCATATATAAAGACTACCAAAAATTTGTCAAGGTAATATCTAAATACTCTATTCATCAAGTCCATGAATATTTCTAGACCATTGGTGAGTCCAAAAGGCATTACTATGAATTCATAATACTCGTATCTTGTACAAAAAGCAGTCTTGGGGACATCTTTCTTCTTCACCCTTACTTGATAATATCCTGACCGCAAATCCACCTTGGAGAAGTATTGTGCTCCATGCAGTTGATCAAAAAATTCATCGATTCTTGGGAGAGGATACTTATTCTTTATCGTGATTTTTTTAAGTTCACAATAATCGAAGAAAAGCCGCATTGACCCATCCTTATTCTTGATGAAGAGGACTGGTACACCCCATGGTGAAGCACTTGGGCGTATAAACCCTTTATCCGAATTCTCCTATAGTTGTTTCTTCAGCTCTTCAAGCCCAACAACAACCATTCTATATGGAGTCTTGGATATTGGTAGCACCCCAGGTATAAGTTCAATTGAGAACTCAACATCTCTTCTAGGAGGAAGACCTGGCAGTTCCTCGGGAAACACTTCAGCGAATTCCCTCACAATAGGCATTTCTTCAAGGATGGTTTCTTCCTTGGACTCAATCATCTTTTCCAGATACGCATTCTCATAAGGCAGTAATATCCATGCTTGAGATGATGGCGATAAAGGAGATTCATCTTCCTCCTGACACTTGTAAAGAATCGGGGATCGATTCTCCATATGGAGTGTTATTTCCCTCTCCCGACAATTTATATTGGATCTATATATGGAAAGCCAATCCATGCCAAGAATTGCATCAAATTCCACCAGAGGGAGTATGAAGAGGTTCACCGGGAAATTCAATCCACAGATTATAACAGGGGAGGACTTATATTCATGGGATGCAATGATTGCCCCATTTGTCGTACTCACCGACATCTTTACTTCCATGATTTGTGGTGGTGCTGGGATTATTCTACTAAACTTTAGAGATATAAAAGAATTCAGAGAACCTGAATCAAAAAGTATGTTCGCTATTCTTGAATGAATAACTAGTTTACCTGTCACCACTTCGTTATTGGGGTTCACTTTGGTAGAAGTGATGGCAAAAGCTCTTCCTTGCTGCCTTGGAGGTTGTTGGTTGTCTCCGAAAACCCTTGGATTAGGGCACTGATCTGCAAAATGACCCAGTTCTTTGCATTTTTAGAATTTAAGAACGCGTTGAGGTTCGAACGGAGCGTTCCTCTCCTCTATCGCAGTCGTGGTTCTTTCTTGCCGACAGTTAATAGCTAGGTGCCCTTCTCTTCCACACTTGAAGCATTTTCTCGTCCCCTTAAGGCAATTTCTAGGGTGTTTCTATCCGTACTTTTGGAAAGTGGGGTGTTGGATCTTCTTATCACCATTGGATTTATCCATTGGACCACCAGAATTGAAGTCCACCTTACACTTCTTGTCCCCATGATACCCCTATGATTCCTCAATCTCCATTTCGACCTTGAGGGAACATCAGACAATTTCCTCATAGCTGTCGAAGTCACAGATCGCTAATGCTTTCCGCAAGCTAGGCTTCAGCCCACCAAAGAAGCGGTCAACCTTGCATTTGGGGGTAACGACAAAGCCGGAAGCATATCGTGCAAGCCTTGTGAAGTTTTCCTCGTACGCACCAACAGATTCTTCGTCTTTTTTCTTGAGGGAAAGGAAATCCCTCTCCATCTTAAGACGGAGGGTGCGCGGAAAATATTTATCGAAAAACATCTTCTGAAAATCCTTCCATTCCAACGCCTCGATCTCCTCCTCGGGCTTCGTATTTTTGATCAACGTCCACCATTGATCAGTTTCACTCTCCATATGATAAGCCGCTAAGAGAAACTTCTCTTTTTCAGAACATTGGAGGATGGAGAATATCTTTTCAATGGAGTTGATCCATTGTTCAGTGATCGTGGGATCGGATGATCCACTAAAAGTAGGAGGCCTTTGTCTCATGAAGCTCTCGATAGCAACTTTTTCTTTCTTAGGGGGGGTTGAACGTTCCTCTTGACCCGTGTTTCTATTCAAAACTTGAGTTAGCTGAGAGAGAAGTGTGACAAAGTTCGCAATTCCCGCTCCCATTGGATTTGGCATCTCATTAGTACAGCCATCACACTGATCTTTACAACGGTTGTTAGCCTGAGTCCTCCTATTACTGGCTATTTGCTGGAATAAAAGTAAAGTTAGGGGTAACACATAAAGGGTAATCCAAGGACAAAATTTTATGACTTATAAATAAACTTTTATTTCCTTACTCATGAGTCTATAGGCTTCAATCTAGGATTTTCATGATCTACTTTCTAACATATATTCATAGGGGAATTTTTTTTAATTCCCTTAATAAGGGTTCATACTAACCTTTTGAATTTATCAAAACATATCCCCCGGGAGTGTTGTAACAAAGAGTGCCGAAAGGCCCGTTGTCGTGCACCAGTTCCCGTTCGAGTCTAGCTCAAAGCGGTGTTTTCGGTTTTTACCCCTAGGATACATATGTGCTAGAGCCGCCTCTACATGCTCGTATCCAGACAAGGATGTATTTGTTTGATAAACCACTTACTCAGTACTTACAAAAACTTAGGGATGTTTTTATTATACTTAGTCTTGTATCTAAGGCTTTACTAGGGTTCTCTTATCCTAATCCCAAAAATAACCAAACCTATCCTCTGATACCAACTATGACAACCCTCATTTTATTGCAAACTTAAACATGATTTATTACATAAATCTTCACTTGATACAACATATAATATCGAGAGGTTTAGTGTCTTTGGGGCTTAGGATCATTACATAAAAACTTAAAACATGAAGTACAACATCTTTATTGAAAACTTCCTTTACATGACCACTACATTCCCTCATACTTATCATTGCATGGGATAACCTGAGGACATGTATAAGAAAAGGGTGAGCTATAAAGCCTAGTTAGGGATTACATATGGAATAACATGAGAATTATAATACATGTTAGAAAATAGACATATCAATATAGCATAAAAGAAACATGAACATAAATCCATGATAAAGCAGGATAATCATAACATGGAAATGTGGCAACAACACATAACATGGAATTAGCATGAGACAAGGCTCATTGCACCTAAAGCATGAGTAAATCCTCATTGCACATAAAGCAAGAGTAAACCCTCATTTCACTTGAATTAGAATGAGTCAAAACTCATTGCACATGACATATCATGATACTATACTTTACCCAATGCATTGGAGCGCTATAAGGGCGCACCCTTCTTAAACATTTCATTTCATGCATAAGTGTGCCACAAGGATCATAAAACATGGAGTCATAAAACATAATCATTTATTACATGATAAAGGAATGTGGAATTAATACATGAAACTTTATAATCAATAAGTAAATGTTCATAAATGTGAATACCCTTGATGGAGAAATGGGCATGGTATTCACTACACAATGGCATTTGCATAGAAAATCGGTGCGATTTCGGCAGCGTAACGGCGTGACATAAGAATTCATAAAAATGGATGATGAGAGAGAAAGGGGTTCCTCATCATATTTACATGTAACGGAAAGTAAGGAGGTCATATAGATATATGTCCCAACAACTGTGATGGAATTTAGATTCATGATACAAAATTATTCCTTGAATGTAAAAGAAGAGAGAGAAGTTCCTTTCGGAATTTCGGCATAGTAACGGGTGTACATGGGAGGCATTTAATGAGAGAGAAAGGGGTCTCCCATCATTCAAAAAATAAAAGTTAAGTATGGGGGAGGTTAAAAACCATACCCCAACATTCATAATTGAAATTAAAAGGCAAAACAACTTAAATAAAATTGGACAAAAAAGAGAGAGGAAGAAACAACCCTTACTTGGAAGTGTGCTTCCAAAGGCTAGAGAGAGGCTTGTGAGAGGATTATTGGGAGATTGGGGAACCTTGGGAGGATTATAGAGAGATTAGGTCAGAGTTTGGATGAACTTCAAGGTCTTTGAGTGAGGAGAAAGTGGGATCTTGGGTGGGTTTATATAGGAAAGGTGAGGGAATTCTTTATTATTTAGGTTTGGGACCCCTTATATTAAATTAATCCAAACCACAACCCATCCCATGGTTTTTGCCCATGGTTCTTGGAAAATAGAAGAGGAAAAAAATATTTTATAAGGCCAAAGTCCGAACTTCTTAGAATAATAAGGTTTCTTATGTGGAGGTGAGTCACACTCCCATGGAAATTAATTTAAAAAGGCAAAGTGTTGAATAAGTGTTGAGGGGTCCATTAATGCTTTGAAAAGTAAGTCAAACAAACCAAAAATAACATTATTTTAATGTTAAAACATATATTGGCCGAACATAAAGATCATAGTATTTTATTACATCACTATTGGGTCATTATGATGTCATAAAACACATTATATATTTAAATGGCATTTAATTTTTACCCAAATATTTGATTGTCTCAGAAAATTATGAAAAATTCACCATTGGATAATTTCGATGTCCTGATTCCAAAACTAACATTTATTTTATCTAAATAATTTTCTAAATATGTGAATTTTTACTTTTAAAATAAAAACCTACATTTATCAAAAATTCACGGGTTTTGACAGAAATGGCTTTCAAACCTTAATAAAAATTATAATTGCATTCATAAAATTATAAGATCATTTATCTTTAATAAAAATTAATTTAATAATAATATTATTATTTTATTAAAATATTATTTAATTCAAAAATCCCTTAATTTAATAAAATAGATTTCTTAATTAAATAATAACTAAAAACACCCTTTTTACTTTAAAAACTATTTACAATGTATCAAAAATGACTAGAAATTATATTCATTATTATATACAAAAATATTGTACATGAACATAGTACTACTTATTTGTTACATAACCCCTTAAAACAACCGCATAAGACCTAAGGGTAAGGTGTGCGATGGTGACAGACTCTTGGGGTGGCTCAGATAACATCGTTCGAGTGGTAATTTCAATAAACTTACACTTTTCCCGTAGACGGTCACGTTAGAGCTTGACATGA
The DNA here is from genome assembly GCA_963277665.1 of Viscum album. Lineage (NCBI taxonomy): Eukaryota > Viridiplantae > Streptophyta > Magnoliopsida > Santalales > Viscaceae > Viscum > Viscum album. The sequence continues at coordinate 1,043,727,181 of OY728165.1, forward strand.
TGAAGCTTAGCTTGGGCATGGTCAAGGGAGAAGCCCAAGGATTCCACCTCTTTTCCGAGCTCCGACAAATGGGCTTTGTATGGGGCAATTTTACTGGATGAGGCCATCGCTTCTTTTGTCTGAGTAAATTGGATTTGTTAAAGTTCTATATCTATACTAATCATGTGATCACTGTTCAACGACTATATTAGAAATGGTCAAAATTCTTAACATAAAACCAATAAAGTTGACACTTTATATAAACATAAAGAGACATTTAATTAGATCAAGATGGATTTCCATTAATGAAACTTTGGGTCGTTAAATTCCTAGAAGTAACTGTCCAACTCAAGCCATGCCTCTTCACCATGTCACACAATCGATGGGGAATAAACTCCAAGTAGAGTACCCATGCTCTAGTGCATCAAGGGGGTCCATTTTGTAATCATCCTTAGAGGGCCCACACCCGAGACAGTGGGGATGGGTCCACTCTGTTGTAATAAGGACCCATGCCCTATCTGATAGGGGGTTCCACTCAGTAGTATAGTACCCACCCCCAAGATTATGGGGGGTTCCACTATATAGGTTGAGGACCTATGCACTAGTGGGACGGGGGGGTTCTACTATGGTCATTGAGGACCTGTGCCCTATATGATGGGGGGTTCTATTATGGTCATCAAGGATTTATGACCTATATGATAGTGGGGTTCTAGTTGGAAGGTATAGGACTCTCTTAAAAAATTATGGGGGACTCTATGGGTCGAGGACCCATGCACTAGTACAATAGGGGGTTCCACACTAGTCATTGATGACCCATGCCCTACCCGATAGGGGGTTTCACTCAATAAAAAACTATAGAGGAATAACACCCATGATAATATGGGGTTACACTCTATGGGAAGACTTTTATGATCCTTTCCAATCACTTCCATCACTAAGAATCACCTAAAATAAGCACCATTCATATAACATTTTACATCGTATCCAAAAATCCACAAAAATGACTGTCATCACGTTATTCATGGAAATACACTCAGGATAGGCTACTTGTGGGATAAAATATGAGTAAAAAAAGGAGATACAGAAGATCTAAGTTTTATAAAAAGGAACAAAGGGGTACATGATTTGTGGGGGGATCTGCATGAGATGTGGTCCCACTCCTTTACCTGACTGTGTCCCTTGGGTATAGAAATAACCTTCTGTGTAGGAATACATGATGTGTGGAGGATATACACGACATGCCCATGCTACTCGCATTCCCTCACATATTCTTGGATGTGAGCATGTATCCACCCAATGTCTATTTACTTTACCCCGTGTCCATGTACTTTAGTACATGGTGTGCCTCTCCACATGGTTTATCTTCCATGTGCTCTGGTTATACATGTGTTCTCTGGAACATGGCATGTTCCTAGACATTTACTACCACATGGTGTCCATATTTTGTGCACCTCCACATGGATCGTACACCTAGGTATGAGTTTCACGGTGTATAGGAGAGTTAAAAGCTGTTATATCCTTAATGATTTCCAAAACCCTAGCTGCTTTAGCTAAGGGGCTATATACCATGCATTCATCACAGTACAAGATGTGTAGTCATGTTTTTAACAGATCTCTGTATCTTTTCACTATTAACCAAAATTAGTCTTTTTGATTTATATTTATCCTCAATTCCACCTAAAATAGTGTATCTAGACCCCACTCATTGTTTGTGACCATTCTGTGGTTGAAAATTTGATTTTGTTGACTGTGGGCATTCGGCTATTTGAACCACATAACCCAGATCATTTCACCATCTAGTTTTTTATTTATGATCATAAAAAATATCATCCACACATAACAAGCATCCCATATATACCCATAATTCATTTATCTATCCTACTCACATTGATATGTTGTGATTATGTGGGTCTAATTGGGCTCACTACTGCCCGACAAAGTCAAACTAGGGTCACTATGTCCAAACGATGAATAAAGAAAATAAATTGAGGGATAAATGCACAAGAACATATGTTTAACTATCATTGGACAATTTTTCATGGAAAATGATCAAGAATAAATATTTGTGGGGTTATAAAATAATTTAATAACCAAATTAATTGGTACAAGGGTGCATAATCAGGCCACATTTGGCAAGAATCAAAGAAGGGGAATGATATAATAAATAAATTTAATAAAAAATTGTGTGAACCAAAAATTTAGGTGTCCTACCTAGATATTAAATCATTCATAATTTATAAATTCACTTTATAATGATTAATAGGAATTTTTTTTTCTGTAACCAGATATGCTTTGATCCAGAGTTTCTCCGTTATCCAAGGTGATTATCTAACAGAAGGATGGGAAAGAGATCTGGAATCCTTGTAGGAACTTTTTGGATAACCCTAGATTATTATCCATGGTAATATTATTATAGAAATTTCATTTTAGTTAAACAAATTAATTAATTAATTAATTAATGAAATAAATATAACACCAATGGGACATAAATCAGAACACCCCACACTAGCCAATTTTATATTGCGCCTATGGTAAACAGCATGTTTCATATTCAACAGTGGTATCTAATTTTTTAGAAAATATTTCATTTATTTGTTATCCCATTTTATTTAGGAAACTGAATGTGATAAATATAAAATATATTTAATATTTTTATAAAATTAATTCCATGAAGTTCCGGCCTCTGAATCACATGTCGCCTCAGCACCTAGATCTTGAAATATATACATAAATATTTTTGAAGTATTACAAGAGAAAAAATAGGTCTTGAAATCATTCCCTTCTTCACGATTTTCATCCCTAAAAAGAAAAAACTAAACAAACAAATTAGGATACTGATCCCACATTTGGATCTCATGCTTCTAGGAGATCTCCTCTACATTACTGTATTAAAACAACATGTGAACCAAGGAGATGGTCCATCCACACAAGGTCATCTCCTACCGATACTCAATCGTCATTGGGTCCCGCACAAAGGTGGATTGATCCTCAATGTCAAGATGTCCCTAGTAGATGACCCGTGTGGGGTCATATATGTATCTCATCATATGAAACTCTTGGAATACATCATGAAACCACTCCATCTGTGAGGGTAGGGTGAGGTGATAAACAAACTCAACAATACCCTTCATGCTCAAGAATGGACCAATGAACCTTGGGGATAGATTGTCTCCCTGACCAAACCTCTAAAATCCTCATCATAAAGAGACTCTTTGGATGATGTTGTCTCACTGTTCAAACTCAAAGGGTCTTATATGTATATACACATATTATATCTTTCTACTTCAAGCCATCCTCATCCACTCGCTGATGACCTAGACCTTCTCCATCATTCACTGCACCAACTCTATACTCACAAGATATGTCTCTCCAATATTTTTCTAGCATAAGGGTGACCTATAACATTCTAGTAAAGGTCCTAAAAAGGTTACATGATGATATTAGAATGGTATATGACATTTTTTATAAACACTACTAAGGATAAGTAATACTCCCACATCTAGTTGATGTTGAATACGCCATCACCCCCAACATATCCTCCAACACTTGGGTAGTGCACTCGGCATGCCCATCATTCTAGGGGTGAAAGGTTGTAGTCAACCTCACCTAGGTCCCGAATGACTTATGAACACGTCCTCATAATTGTGATGTAAATTTTACACCACAACTAATGAAAATTTTCAAGGGAACCCCTGAAGGAAAATGATCTCCCATATTTACAAATTCCTCAAGCTCTCCATCAAACTCTACTTCTTGATAACAAGGAAGTGTGTTGGCATTATGAATCAGTAAATGATCTCCCAGATTTCATTATGACCCTTCACTATTCATAGACTCTCTATCAAAAATTATATGTATATTCCATACCAATTCCACTCTGGGATCTCAAGGGGATGCAAAAAACCTTCCAAAACTTGGTGCTCAGCCTTCAACTACATATAGGTATGGCACCGCGAAATGAACTCGTAAATAATCTATCTCAATTAAGACCACCAAAAATTCCACAAAATGTATTTTTAAATCTTCCCAAACTGGAAAAAATTGTTAATGGATAAGTGTGGAACGCTGAAATCACCTCCTTCTACATCATGCCTTGAACCACCATCCATCCCTGAAAATATATGACGTGATTACCTCATTCAGAATAACCATATGGTGAATCCATTGTGAATATATGGTAATGTAAGACCTCACAATAGATTTATCTAGGATGGGACTCTCTTGTATGATCTAGAAGTAGTGGATTCAAAAACATTGACTGTAGAAATTTTATACCCTACTGCTATAATAGGGTCACCTATAAGGAAACCAACTACTCTAAAGCCTCCAACACCAAACAAGCATGTGACATCCAACTAAGGGAATATACTACTACATTTCCATTCCCTAGAGTATAGGCTATATCTAAGTCATATTCATATAAAAATCCAACCAATGACACTGTCTCAGGATCCAGTCACTCTCTGTGAAGTCGTACATGAGACTCTGATGATTTGAGTAAACAATAAAGTTCTGTTCTAGAAGGTAGTGCCTCCATGTCCTCAGGGAAAAGAATACATCTATCATTTCTAGATTGTGACTCACATAGTTAGGATCATATGGTCTCAACTACATCAACCTACAAGAAATAACTTCCTCTCCCTACATTAACATGCATTAGAGCTTAGCTCCTAAGTAATCACAATACACTACATAGTCCACGCCCTCCTCTGATAGTCTCAACACAAGATCACTCATTAGCTACAACCATAACTCCTTGAATTCCCTCTTGCACTACTCATTCCTTATAAATGGATTCCTTTTTTGTGTTAGGGTGGTCAAAAGGTTTTTAATTATAGATAAGTCTACCACAAACCTATCGTAGTACACCACCAAGAAAAGAAAGTTCCAAATCTTTGACATGATCTTCAGTGGACCCTAAGAAATCACTGAATCAATCTTTAATAGTTAGATGTATAAACCATGTTCATAAATAACATACCCCATAAAGTGAACCTCCTGAATTATGAATGGGAACTTCAAGAGTTTACTATAAATCTTATTCTCTCAAATAAAATATAGAAGCATATAGAAGTTCTATACATGTTCCTCTTCCAATTCAGAGTAGATTATTATGTGTTTAATAAAAAAAACTACAAAATTCTCTATGTACTTATATAATACCTTGTTCATCAAAGAAATAAATACAGAGGGGAATTTTTTTACACCAAAGGGAATCACCTAGAACTCATGGTATCCATAGAAGCATCAGAATTCCATCTTTGGAATATCAGCCTTGAAAACCCTCAGCTGGTGGTATCTGGATTAGAGATCAATCTTTGAGATCCATTTTACACCTCATAACTGGTGAAAGAGTTCATCAATCATCGACAATGGGTACTTTTTCTTTATCATGACATGGTTAAGGTGATGATAATTTATAGAAATATGCATTCTCCCTTCCTACATTTTCACGAACAACACTGAATATATCTAGGTGGACACACTAAGACTGATAAAATCCATCTCTCTAAGGTCATACAACTACAAACATAGCTTTAAGATCTTTTTAGGGGCCATCCAATATGCCGTAGAAGATATCGATGTAGTACTAGGATGCAAGTTTATAAAAAATCCATTTCCTACCTCGAAGGCAGTCATTGAACGTCCTTGGGAAAGATGTCTATATAATCATCCACAACTAATGGAATCTAGATTCCTAATGATTTTACTACAAAATGGGATACACTAACCAACTAATGGGTGATGGGATGAAACTTCCCATTCAAAAAACCCATTATCCTTGATATGAGATCTCTCTCATCCACAGAGTAGAATCTCATCTCATTTGTGCATAGTCTTCTTACTCGTTTTCAGGGATAGTAAATCTAAGATCAAACCATGGACAACCAATCCATACCCAAGAAAATGTTACAAGGTTCCATAATGATAACCAAAATACCACACATAAACCTCTATCCACTAAGAGATAGCTCACACTATTGTTACATAAAAGTTACAGAAGAAGTGTTCCTTGTAGGAACCTTAAGATGAAGCTGCAAGGCTAGAACCTCAACTGGGATTTCCAACTATCACAACAAGAGTATAGATATAAATTAATAAATGGGACATTTGTCTACTAATACTAAAGAAAGAGGATAATAAACACATATCATATGTATAATCATCTTATGTATCGTGCGGTCATAGGAATCTAAAGCCACTAGTAGTTCACGTACCCAAATTCCATCACCCTAGGCCTGAAGTGATCTATCTAGTGGTGGTGGTGTATAGAACACATGTCATCCACCACCCATAGATCCTCCTCATACTCCATCGGATCCACCTTCATGGGAACCACCCTTCCCATACCTTGGAGATCCCTGATCAATGTGCTTCCTCCACCGTGGTTGTCTGCCAGTTATCTATCTATGGTCCATGACATGTATTTTTTCATTTTTTCATGCTATATGACCATGATAATAAAAAAGAAAAGAACCTCCCATATCTGAGATTCCATGGTCATCAAGGATACTCCTGACCACTTGCATGAGCCTGTTCACAGGGAGGTCTCATGTATCGAGATCCTATCATCTGCCATCTTCTAGATGTTGCAGAAGACTCAGTGCTGGGATACCCACTTTCAGCTCTAGCAGTATTTAATTCCTCTGATATGAATCTTTCTATCACTAGTTTCTTCTCCAAAACCCTGTAATATGTGGGGCTAGACATGGGTTATACACTATCTTAGATCTCTCAGTTGAGTCCCTACTCAAACTTCCATGATCAGAAGAATCCATCATGGATCATGTCAATGGAGTACCGGTAAAGTCTCTAAACCTCAATGTGTACTCATCCATAGTCATAAATACTAGTTGTAGCTCCATAATATCCTAAAGACAAATCAAGTGAAAAATTATGGGTAGCACTCCTCATGGAATAGCAACTGGAATTCAGTCCATGAGAGTTTTGACTCATAGTGTGTCTAGGTAACAAGACTCCACCAGCACACAACTTATCTACAGAAAATGATAGCGTATAGTAAAACCACCTGATCCTTCGGTGTGAAGATAATCTAGAAGATATGGACCAACAACACTAGCCAATCCTCTACTGCCTAGGGATCTGGCTCACCACAGAACCTCAGCGGCCTTTGGAGCAAGAAGATGTGGAGTGCGCTAGGCTTGCGCACATCCTCATATTTCTATGTTGGGATGATCTACTGCTCAAAAGGTGGAGGTGATGATAGCTACCCACCTAGAGGAATAATCTCATGGGATAGAACCTAAAACGAGCCATCATCCCTCATTATACCATCTTCACAATTCGTAACTATTATCCTGTTTGAATTTCATAACAGAGGCATCCTAAAAATTAACCAAGACATACCACAATCAGATGAGAATATATATATAATGGGTAACTTACTAAATATATAAAATCAAAGATTAAATACTCTATAATTCATGTAAAATTTATCCCTATAACTAATGTATTAGTAATTTGAGTCGACATACAGGTATTCAAGGTCCTGGTGAATGGATACTATGGCTTCCCACACCATCACTTGATTCCCTGGCCAGATAATCACACTTGAAACACATTGAAACTATTTCCACAATCCAAACAAATCATCATAATGGGACTAATCTAAACACCATCCAAAGTATTGAACCACCTTTGATACAAATCAATCATGAATCGACCAATATCAGGGATTGAGGTATAACTACCCCAAGCCCGCCTCCATACGACAGGGGATGAAGACCAGTTCTAAAGGCATAACTTACATGGAGATGCCTTTTTCTAAGTACCTATATATACATATGCATCTATCTCAATTAATAATTGTAGAGGAATAATAGAAAAATACACTAGGGAAACAACCATGCATTTGAAACCTTTAGACAATACAAGAGTATGATAGTGCAAATTGAAAAGTAAAGGTGAAAAATACATATCCAACTAGAAAGATGTCCTAGCCTGAAAAAACTGAAAATTAAAATGCTGATATATCTCAGCTCTAGATCTCTAATCTATGGCCACAATCCATGGTCCAACTAACTAGGTACCCCTAAGCTCTGTTGTAGTCACCACCATCTTGTCCATCGTCTTCATAAGACATGATTCATGAGGGAAAAATACATGCATGGGTGAGTATATACAACCCCAATAGAACTCCCCAAATGTTTAAGGGGGGGAAATGAGATATTTAATAGGAATACAATGATATTTGGTAGTAAATGGGATGAAAAATCCACTGAAAGAGAATAGAGAAACCCAAAAAAAAGATAGAGAGAGAGAGATTAACCTTATCCAAACATAATGGGATCAACATGGTGTGTAGTGGAACTACACATAAAGCCTTTTCTACCCATATAAGTAGAGTAAACTCATATAACCAAGTGATTCTAAAAATATAAATCACGTGGCATACCCCACACATCCTCACAACCCATAGCAGGAGAGTAACCAAATCCAAATTTATGGGTCTATATGTGTGTCTATATATATATACTCTATAAAAAGAATCATAAATGATAAATTAAGGGGATATCCATATCACAGCTCAACCCATGTAGAAGATTTACCAATAGTTCCAAAATTCCAACAATTATTCCCAAAATCTCATGCGTATACCGAGAAGTAATCATCCAAGTCAGGCCATGCCTCATCACTATTCCACACGGTCAAGGGGGTAAAAACTCCAAATATAGGACTCACACCCTACTATGTTAGGGGATTCAAATATATATGTATTCATATAGGAACTGCTACCATGATGATGGGGGTCTCCACTCTCTTTTCACGAGGACCCATGCCCTATCCGATAGGGGGTTCCACTTGGTAGGTTAAGGACCTGCACCCATGAATATGGGGGTTTCACTCTATAGGTTGAAGAATCATGCCTTGGTGTGACATGGGGATCCAATCTAGTTATCAAGAACCATTCCATATCCAATAAGGATTTTCCATTATAAATTTAGAGGACCCACACCTAAGGTAATGGTGGGTTCTACTCTATAGGTCGAGTATTTGTGCCCTGGTGTGACAAGGGGGTCCAATCTAGTCATCGAGGACCTGTGCCATAACTGATAGGGGCTTCCACTCATTATGTAACTATATAGGACCCACACCCAAGATTATGGGGGTTTTCACTCTATAGGAAGCATTTTTTGATCTCTCCCGATCACTATCATCTATGAGAATCACCTCAAATAACTACCCTTCTAAGAAATTTCAAATCTTATCCCAAAAGCACCAATGAAGTTCACCATCACATTCTATATAGAAAAAACACTCATGATATGATACTTTTGGGTTAAAATTTATTTTAAACAAAGGATATATGGAAGATAAATTTTCCTAAAAAGGAACCAATGAGTACATGACGTTTGAGGGGACCCACACAGTGAGTGGTCCGGCTCCTTCGCTCATATGTTCCCATGTGGGTACACAACTTGCCTTCTATGTATATATAAATGGAATGTAAAGGATATACATAATGTACCAATTTCACTCAGGGTCCCATCCATTTGGTTGGACATTTTCAGGTATCCTCTCCATGTCTATACATTACCCTATATCTGTGTACTTTAGTACACGACATGCCTCTCCATACGAGGTTCCACCCATGTGTTATGGTTATGATCATATACTTGAGAACATGGAAGGTACCTAGACATTTAATACCACATGAGGTCTTATTCGGGTGCACTTACACATGGCTCATCCACCTGGTGATGAGGTACATGATACATCGGAGATCTACATGTCATGCCATCCTTATAGATTTACAGAACCGTAGTTGCAAGAGATAAGGGGATACACGACATGTTTTCATCATAGTACATGACGTGCGGTTAGGTTTATCATAGATATCCATATCCACTCACTTCACACTAAAATTGGTCTTTTGTATTCATATCCAAACTCAATTCCACCAGAAAATAGTGGATCTAACTGTTTCTCATCATTTCTAGTCGTCTGGAGGTCAAAAATCTGATTATGTTGACCATGGGGGTTTCATTGTTCATGTCACATGCCAAAAATCCATCCACCATCAAGGTTTTAATCTATAATCATCAAAATGATCATCCACACCTTGAAAACATTCTAGATTTATCATTAATTCATCGATTCAAACCTCACACACTGATCCGTCAAAATTCACGGTGTTTAATCTGGCTCGGTACCGCCTGACAACATCGAACTGGGACCACAAGTTCCTACTGATGAAGGATGTTAAGAAATTGTCAGAGTAATGATAAATAATAGATGTTTAACCATCATTGGTCAATCTTTATTAGACAAAAATCAATACTGAGGATATCAAGGGTTAGAAAATAATTTAAGAACTACATTAATCAGTACATAGGTGGTGCATGCTCGTGCCACAATTGGTGAATATCAAATAAGGTGATTGATCTACTCAATAAATTTAATATAAAGAGCATAAACCAAAAATTGATGTTTCATACTTGGAGATTGGATCATTTTTTGTCAAAAAAATCTCTCACCAATGATTGAGATTAATTCATTACATTCGCTGCATCTGTAACTGATCTGATCCAGAGTTTCATCATCGTCTAAGGTGATTCAAAAACAGAAGGATAAGAAGAAGCTCTGGAATCCTCCAAGGGTTTATACAGATAACCCTAGAGGATTATCCATGGTAGTATTTTTATACACATTTTATTTAGGAGAAAAAAAATTAATTTATTTATTTATTAATTAAACATACTTCCAATGGGTGAGACATCCAAACACCCCGTAGTGATATATTTTAGGTTGTGTATAGGTAAAAAATGCCTTTTTGGATCAACTGTGGTCTCATAATTCTAATATGAGCTTCTGTTTAAGATTTATACTATTTTATTTAAGAAACTACAAGAGTGAAAAATAAAATATTTTTAATATTTTTATTAAATTACTTCTGGGAACTTCGGGCCTTAGAATCTCACACCATCTAAACACCTGGATCTTGAAATATATAAAAATACTAAAATGTATCAAAAGGAAAAAACTGGGTATCTACACATGTAATAACATCAAATTTATCATTATATCTTCAATACCATACTAAAACCAAATTTTTTATTGTGACTATAAAGCATTATTAATCAGAGTGACGAATCATGAGAAATCGTTTATAGGATGTATTAATCCTGACACCTTTTTTTCAATCTATTATACCATATATTTACCCTAGGATATTAATGGAAATTATCTATTAATTTTTTTATAATGGATCATAAGGATGATATGAATTAACCTAAACATATCCCCATGAAATTTCTAGCTAGGTTTATAGTATTAGACCAACTCATTGTGCACTATTGATGAATGAGTTAAAATAGAATCTTCCCAATTCGATGTTGTTACCCCTATGTCTATCTGTTCCACAATCACATCAACTTGCTAGTATATAGATAGATAGTATTTACTAGGAACAATACACTCCTTTATTTACCATTTATTAGGATATTAACTTGTACTTATGATTATCCTATGGGTTCTATCTAAATTTTTCATATATTAGATTATAAAAATAACTAACTATTTCTTTGATACTAACTATAGTGACGCCAAACAATGAATACAAAAATACTACATATTTTTAGATGAAATTCATTATGTATTAATATTATCCATGACAAAACTATAAATGTTTAGTTACTTATGAAACATGGATACATAAAATACTTGAATGTAAATGATTTAAAATAAATCAAACATAGTTATTCATACCCAGTATCCTTTATATACATATCATAGATAATTTTTTTTAATATCCTCAGGAAAAAGAAACTTAAGAATGGGTGATATCAGATTCTCGATAAGGGTAAAAAAGGGATATATCATTTAATGATCATATTTAAGAATATCATTAGAATAAGGATGTAATAACATGAGTTTTAAATTTTAAATTGATACCCCAAAATTCATATAATCTTGATTCATGACACAAACCTTGACATTTCATAATACATGAATCATAAAGGAATCAAATAACATTAGTCATGAGAGAATAACATTGGGATAAGATCATGTCATAAAATAGTGGTTTAAAATGTTTCATAATCCTTATCATATAAATATTATATCAAGGAAACCCATTAAAATTCTCATCACATGTTAGGATTGAGATAGCCACTCGTATACCTACTTTAGGCTTGGGATCACCTCTCTGGTACTATCTCTAGGGCTTGGAATAACATACTGTGTACCCCCATTTGGTCTTGGGATATTGTAATGTCCCGGACCTCTCCGGCCCACTACATTGTCGAAAAGAAGGTCATGAAGTGTTCTGGAGGGTAGAATGGAATTTTCCCACACTTTTCAGAATTTTGTAACTACACGCCATGTAGTGTGAGTACACGCCGTGTACCACCTTGCTAAGTATACCCCATGTTGAAGTTGTGACCTTGCCGCGTGAAATAAAAGTACATGCCGTGTAGACCATCCTACATGCCGTTTAGTTTCTCCCCGCATACGCGTTACCCTCAAACTGTGTGTTGATCATTCAATGGTCGTGTGCTGTGTTGAAGTCATGTCCTTGCCGCGTGAAATAAATAAGTACATGTCGTGTAGCCCATCCTACATACCATGTAGTTTCTCCCCGCATACGTGTTACCCTCAAACTGTGTGTTGACCAGTCAACGGCTATGTGCTGTGTTGAATCTGTGTCCTTGCTTCATGAAATAAATAAGTACATACCATGTATCCCATCCTACATGATGTGTAGTTTCTCCCCACGTATACATTACCCTCAAACCGTGTATTGACCAGTCAATGGTCGTGTGCCGCGTTGAATGCCATGTTTGAAGCCGTGTGGTGACCATGTGGAATGGTCAAGTACACGCCATGTACTAGGAAGTACACACCATGTAATTTTTTTTTTCTCACCTATAAAAGGAGGGGGCCTCTCCTTCTTTTCATATAATTCCTCTCCTCCCCATTCCTTCGAGCAGAGCCCTCCCGAGAGACTCCAAAGTTCCTTTCTTCCATAACTTCTTCATCCGAGCTTCGATTTACGATCCGTCAGCGGCCACAAGATCGTAACAATGAGGAGGAACTTCTGAGTGTGGATCTATTGTTTTCCCTTCGGCCTTTCCTTCCCAGCTTCCACCCGAGGAGGTTTTTTTCTGGGTTTTGACAGAAGTGACGGACACCGACGGATGTCTTCTAAAGTTGATCTGGGGGATCGTTGTGATCAGAACCTGTTGAGGTAGGGATTTTACCTGCGTCTCTCTAATTTGTAAATTATGGGGGATGGGTGTCCTCTTTCTTTCACAAGACATATTTGAACCAGTTTAATGAAGATAATATCTGGCTTAAAGAATGGGGATGGGGAAGTTGTTATGTTTATCATTTTTTATCCTATTTCTATGTTGTGAATTGAATAGACTTATGCCTACTAAAAATCACGGTCATTGGGGGCCTTTTCATGCGCAATTAAATGTTTCCTTATCTTTCTATACCATTTTGTGGATGGAAACTTTGTGGAATATGGAAATTGGTTAATCACGTAAAGTTAGATGATTAAATGAATATATGTAACCCTTGTGTGATCACCCCGGTTGAACAAAATTGAATAATGAACATGTGGGTGTTGGTTTGGTTACATGGTGTGTGAAAAGGGGGGGTTAATCCTGGGTTATTACGAATAGGATGGGCAGCGGAGATGCGGTAAATGATATTAAAGGGGAAATGATGTAGAACGAGCCTTGTTTTTTAGATACGATTGTGTAGATATGGAAGCAGGGCTACAGTAATGGGTTGTGATATTAAAAGGAAGTGGTAAGTTGATAAATGGACTATGGGGAACGATAATTAATTAAACGCGGGAACAATCAGTGGGGATTGATTGATGATAAAAAGTTTTGTTTTGTGTTTCTTGTGTTCTATCTAACATGATTTGTGGTTGGCATGGTTTTTCTACGAAATGCTTGATCTGGTTTGATAATTTCCCAGGAGTTAAGGAACTAATAAACTAATATTGTTGAAACATGAAAACCTAAATGGGGTTGGGATTGTTTATTGTATGCACACTTCGTAGTAGCAATGCCGAGGCACGTGCTCAGTTTCTCTGTTTAGAGGCCATAGGTTAGGCTGTGTGTTTGGTATACATATATGTATCTGTATCTGTATCTTTGTGTTTTGTTGCACCCCACCCATGTTGAGCACCTAGTGCTGAACACTCCCATTTCATGGGAGAGGGTGTTTTCTCTTTAGTTACTAGCTACTTCCTTCTTCTTCTTCCATAGGTTGTGATGGCTTGAGGCGACCTTACACCTAAGACTCTTCGGGTAGGTTTCGATTGGTGTGATTTTATCCCAAGACTCTTCAGGCATGTTTATTGTTCCCAAGAATCTTCGGGATGAGGCCCAGGTGTGTTCGTGTGGGGATGTGATTGTGGTTTGTGATGCCCAGGTGTGTGCGGGTGGGATATGTGGTTTGTGAGGACCATGTGTGTGTAGGTGGGATGTGTGGCTTTTGAGGCTCAGGTGTGTGCGGGAAGGAAGAGTGTGGTAGCGTCAGGACGTTCATCGTTAGGAAGAGCAGCTAACTAGTGGGGGGAAATGGTGCGGGGTACCCAATACTCTTTTTCTAATATACTACCACCTGTTGTTTTGTGTTTTTTGTGAGCGTGGCTGGTGAGGTTTGGTGGATAGAATTCCTTGCTAGGTTTTGGTTTCTTCTGTTGTTCTCACAGGACATTATGATGTCTCCCCACCTGTGCACGAGAGCTTTATATTTCCCTACAGAGTATACTTGTATGCTCACCCTACATTTACTTTAAGGTTTCTAGGAGGACTACCAAGGCCGTGCGGGACCCTACTAGTCAGGACAGTTGGATTTGTTGTAGTTGTTGTACTCTTGTTTCTTTTGGTATTGTACTTTTGAGTTTTCTTGTACTTGTACTTTTGTTTCAGTATTGTATAAAACATGCATATGGGTTTGGTTTTGGGTTTATTTTCTTTTACTTGATCCTTTTTATTTTGGTGTTTGACTCATCCTTTTTCCTGATCTTAAATAATAAAGAGGTTAATGCCTCCCATATTTTTGAAAACTCATACCCTTGGTGCTAGTCTCCACTCTGGGGCCTACTGGAGGCGGGAATCGGGGGTCATTATCTCCCCTTCACCATTTCCAGCTCAGGAGGGGCATCTTTGGTGGGATGGGGTCTTGATAGAATGGAATCAGAGCTAATGGTTGAGAGATAGGATGGAGTCTGGAGTTAGACACAGTAAGGATTGCATGGGATGGTATGGAAACAGTGTTAGGTGATCTTGGTGAATGACATAGGCCAGGGAAGACCAGCTAGGACACTGGATTTTAGGGTCCCCCGTGATCCGATGCAAGGACTCTGAGCCTACCGAACGACCAAGTGAAACTACATTTATTATAGGTTACAGACCTTAGGGATGGTACATGCATCATCATGTTTTTGTTTTTACTTGATTTGGGTGTTCTGGGAAAGAAAATGAAATAAAGTGATAAAATGAAACCTTGAGGATTTTCCTTACTACTTGGGCTTAGGCAGTCTTTTTTTACCGTACAGTTATGGAGTAGGTTCTGGGCGCAGTGGAAGCGCGTTGGTGGGTTTTCCCAACTTTAATTTTAATATTAAACAACGTTCAATCTGAGATCCTTCACGATATAAAATGTCGAATCTTCAGAATAGAACGAATAATGAAAAGAAAAGAAGAGTCCCGAAACCCTTGAGGAGGATCATCATGTGTTCATTATAATTAATTTAATTAATGCATAAGAATTACCTCATTGGAATTATTTCTTCGTTGATGTGTCCAGTCACGATTCGGTGATCTGTCGTTGAGTCATAGAATCCAAGTGTTGGATTCCTCTAGCGGTGATCCACACGTGTGTCACGTATCTCCGGACGTCGCCAAAGGGATCTCCGGGTGCTAGCGTGGAAGAACCTTCGCTTGCGATGTCCGCCTTCGATCGCCTTGATCCGGTGGAGGATCTTGCTCTCGTAACTTGAGGGAGTTCTTGGTGGAAAGGGAATTCTCTCTTGGCTTGAGAGTATTTCCAAATCCGTTATGCACAACAATGGCTCTTCAAAATGTTGGGGTTGCGAGGATATTTATAATCGAGTTTGAGGTTAATATAGTTATGACAATAAATAAACATGTTACACGTTTTATTTATTTCATTAACTCTTATTGAAAACCCCCATGTCGAATTATTAATTCCTTGACATGCGCCCACATTGATTATAATAAATATCATTGTATAAAACAATATTAAATCCTCAAAATCCCAACTGGAAAAACTACACGGCATGTAATAATTAATACAAGGCGTGTACTTGTTTTCCATAAAACTACACGGTGTGTATATTTAATATACACGGCGTGTACTTTTTTTTCATTTTTCTCCACCAAATTTATTAGACCTTGAGTAATGACTATTTATTTCTTAAATAAATGTAACTGCATTACTCACTAATAAATATATTATTTCATCCACAATATATTCTCTCGAATAACTAGTGTCAAAATAAATGTGATCAGACATCCTTAAATAATTATTAAACCACAGTCGGGAATAATATTTATTTAACTTGTTAAATTAATATTTAACTGAGATACATGGACACACTTAGTGTGTGACCCTCTAGGCTTGTTTCTCAGTGGCATTAGGCAGAGCCTACCTAAAGTCCAAGGTTAGCGTTGATTAGCCACTAAATGAGGCTAATATTCATTGTTAATATACATAATTTTCATGTTCTTTGTTATTCATAAACACCATTTTAGTGCATTTTACACTTTGAACATCATTTCACATTATGATTGTAATACCTTCTTAAAATGCACTATTATGTGGTACATTTTTGAACATCATTTAAAGTACCCAATGATTCATCTGATTTTAAGGAATTGAATTATACACATTTTAATTTGATATTTTTGTAAATTGATCTAAACATAAATATGAACATGTTTGATTCAGGGATCAGTGGAGAATTCATGGAGGATGATGGAGATATTTGGAAATGAAAGGAAGCAATTCTGGAGAAGGCAGATTGGACATCATCCCACTGATTAGGCTGTGGGGCCCAACGTACAAGCCCAATTAATCCCAAATTTCGTGGGATGATAGAATACATGTACAGGAACAAATCACTTTTCAGGAGTTAATGCTAATTCGGCATCCATGTTGGTCATTTAGGCGGCCCAAGTTAGAGATAAAATTCTGGGCCAGATTCTGCGGCCCAGAAAAACATTCCACCAATTTGATCATATCTCGGCATCCAAAACTCCAAATGGGCCCAAAGTTTACAGGAGGTTATAAGACATCCGGAGCTCCATTTTCTTATTCTATGGCCCACCCTGATTAGGCCATCTAGATGGTCATCCAAACGCGTCTGTTCGGTGGATGAAATCTAGCTTCCACCTCGGGTCAAATGTGGAAAATTCCAAATTCCACAAACTTTCCACCACCCTAGGCCTACCATACTCAAGTGGGATGACTTGTACTGTTGAAGTCTAGACCCAAGGCTCCCAAAATGCCTATTTAAGTCAGTGGTGGTGAAGGAGTTGAGATCTTGGATGCTTTGTTCAATTGTAATGTTACGCTGCATTTTTGTTGCCTCAATTTTGTCTTTCACATGTAAGTTGTTCAATTCACTTTAGTTTCTTAATAAAAGTTCTTCTTCTACTCTTATTCTATTGTTCTTAATATCACTTTGATACTGTTGGATCAAGGTGTGAATTTATTCACACCAACCCTTGTGAAATTATTCACATAGCGGTGGAGTGATCATTTTATTTTTGTTGTTTTCTTTACTTCTTCATTTCCTCCCTTATGAGTCTACTTTCCGCTTCCATTGAAACCATGGGATCAATGGAGGGCTAACCCACTTATGGGTTGATCCAAGGGAGTAGCAAGGGGATGGATTGGATGTTATTTATCACCTAATTAATGTATAATCACTTCTTTAATTGGGATTTTTATTTGATG
The DNA here is from genome assembly GCA_963277665.1 of Viscum album. Lineage (NCBI taxonomy): Eukaryota > Viridiplantae > Streptophyta > Magnoliopsida > Santalales > Viscaceae > Viscum > Viscum album. The sequence goes on from OY728165.1 coordinate 1,043,745,133, forward strand.
ATTTTTAAACTCCATCGTCCTTGTTGAATTTAAGGCCACACACATCAAGTACTAATACGATCCTTTACCTTGAAGTGATCAAAACTTTGATCCTTAAAGTGTATAGGTGATTAGTATTAGAGGTTGTAGGCATTAAACCAGTAAGTGATGATGTTGTTTTATCTCCTTAAATGAACTCATCTCAAATTTAAGAAATTGAAATCATTAAAAAGAAAATACGTCCAATCCACCCCGAGTGATAACCTAGGATCAACTCATTCTTTTAAATTGAATCCACTTAAATATTTTAGATATCTTTAAAACCCATCCAAAATCAATCCAAGTTGGCCACTTCATACCCAAAAATCCATCCCTTAGGTTGTGTATCTTAGGTATCTTCTTAGGTCTTTGTGGAATCGACAACCCAAGCTACACTACAAGGACCGTTCTACCCTTCTTCTCTTGGGTAAATTTGGGCGTGAACCAAATTTTGGCGCCGTTTCCGGGGACCAAGTAAGTACCTTAGATACAAAAAAAACCTTCTTCCCTCACCTCCATTCTTCTACTCTCACCCAAGATCTCTTATCTTGTCCCTTTCTCGCTTTTTTTTGGCGCATGTCCGCCTACACTCGCGATTTCTCAAACAGACTAGTTAGGGTGGAAAGTCCTAGGATAGGGGAGTCAAGTGCACCTAAGGGATTGTTTAAATCAGATTCAAATATTCTTGAAACCCCAAAGTCAGAACTTGAAACAAGTCCAATGGAGGGTCATCCACAAAATCAAATTGTAAACCCTGGGGGGAATCAAATGGGAAACCAAAACCAAGACGCTCCAAACTTAGGGAATGTAGTTGATCAAACCATGAACGACTACCTCACTCCAGCTTGGACCAATGCCCCCTCATGCATTAGACACAATTCCATAGGAGACACCAACTACATATTCAAACCCCAAGTCCTAAACCACCTTCCAACCTTTCATGGGATGGAGTCAGAAATGCCATACCTTCATGTCAAAGAGTTCAATGACATTGTTGAAACCATGTGTCCCCCACATCAACTAGAATCCGCTAAGATGAGGCTATTTCCTTTTTCATTAAAGGATCGAGCTAAAAATTGGCTAAACAACTTGAGACCTGCATCAATCCACTCTTGGGACCAACTGCAAAGAGAATTCTACAAAAAATACTTCCCTCATCACAAAACAATTGCACTTAAAAAGAGCATCCAAAACTTTTTTGAAAAAGAGGGAGAGTCATTCTATGAAACATGGGAGAGGTTCAAAGACACCCTAAACATGGTTCCACACCATGGGTTTTCCATACCTGAACAAGTGAGAATTTTCTATGAAGGTTTGGGTCCGGGTAATAAACAATTCATTGACATGATGTGTAATGGAACCTTTAAAAACAAGGCCCCAAATGATGCTTACGAGTATCTCGAAAGTCTGGCTGAACAAAACCAAACTTGGGGAACTTCACCTTATTCTGAAAATCCACAAAGAACCACTAGAATTAATACACTTAGAGAAGAGGAAAGCCTTAGGGCTAAACTCGCAGCACTCTCTAGGAAGGTTGAAGAGATAGACCTTAGGAAAGTCCATGAAATCCAAAATGTAGACCTTGTTTGCACAATTTGTGACAAACATGACCATAAAACAGACAACTTCCCAACCATTCCACCCATCAAGGATGTTCTTCTAGGAGGACCCCCAGCGGAAGTCAATGCCCTAAACTTTCAAAAGCCCCAATACCAAAACACCTTCAATCCAAGTTACAATGACCACCCAGGCTTCCGCTGGAAAGATAACCAACAACCTAGCCAACCACAGGGACAAAATCCTTACCCCCATCAGAACTACCAAAACCATAACCAGTTCCAAACCCAACCTATCCAGTACCAACAACCACCGGTCCATTTTCAACAAACCATCCCACATCCAAAATATCCCCCTGGGATAAACCAACCTACTCAAGAACCAACCCAAACTGTTCCACAAAGCCTACTAGAACAACTGTGCAAAAAAATGGAGAGGATGAACTCAGAGGTGTCTTCCCTAAAACAAGAACTTCAAACCATCAAAATAGGAAAGGCACCCATGCCTACTCAGGCGGTGCCATCCTCAACTTCAAGGGGAGAGTCAAGTTGTGCTCAAACAACTCATGAACAACTAAAGGCTGTGACTATTTTAAGAAGTGGGAAATCAATTGATAAACCTGAACAACTAATTCAGAACCCACCTGAAGATTCAAACTTAGATGAAAATTTAAATGAACCACAAGATCAAACTGAAGAAACTGATAACAATGTGAAAGAAACAACTCTTCAACAAACAACCCCACAACCTGCACCATTTCCTCAACGCATGAGGGGAAAATCCAAGCCTGAACTGAGTGAAACATTGAGGGAAATCTTCTCACAAGTCAAGTTGAACATTCCTCTTCTCGATGCAATCCAAACCATACCTTCCTACTCAAAGTACCTTAAGGACTTGTGCACTTTTAAAAGAAAATTTTCACATAAAAACCAAGTCCTTTTGGCTGCTAATGTGAGTACCACCATTCAAGGTACAATTCCTCCTAAGTTGAAAGACCCAGGTTGCCCTTACATCAATGTTGAACTAGGAGAAAGCAAAGTTTTCAAAGCCTTGTGTGACCTAGGTTCTAGTGTCAATCTCATCCCATATGTTGTGTACTGCCATTTAGGCCTAGAAGAACTCCAACCCACATCTGTCACACTTCAACTTGCTGATCGTAGCATTAGGGTTCCAAAGGGGATTTTAAAGGATGTTCTGGTAAAGGTTGAAAACTTCATCTACCCTGCTGATTTCATTGTCCTTGACAACCATCCAAACTTAGGAAATAAGGAAAAACCCCCAATCATCCTTGGTCGTCCTTTCCTTGCAACAATCAACTCTGTTATTCGAGTCTGAAATGGGAACATGACCATCACCTTTGGGAACATGAGTCTAGACCTGAACATCTATAATGCAAGCTCACAAATAGGGGATGATGAGGATATTCATGAAGTAAACATGATAGGAAGCATTGATAATGAATCCATGGAACATCAAGGAATATTTGATGAATGTTTAAGTTAGAATGAGATTGATTTCCTTTGTTCATATGAAGGAAGTTTATCTCCTTGGCTTGAATCATTTTCAAATTGCTCTTATGATGAAGTCTTAGGTCCAACAATCAGTGAAACCTTTCAAGAAACCAATTTCATAGAGACCCCTCTAAATTCCTTCCCTAAATATGATCAAGCCAATCTAGTAGCCGAAACCTCTACATGTGAGGAATCAATCCTATCTGAACCTCTAAAAAAAGAAATTGATCTTGATCCAATGTCCCAATATTCTGCTGAAATTTTGAACCAACCTGATCTTGAATTGAAGGAACTTCCTGCTGCACTAAAGTATGCCTTCCTAGGGGAAAATCCAACACATCCTATTGTCATTTCTTCTTCTCTTGAAGCCAATCATGAGAGGATGCTTCTAGATGTCCTTAGGAAGCATAAGAAAGCCATTGGTTGGACCCTTTCTGATATTCCTGGGATTAGCCCACTTATCGGGACTCATAGGATTGTTCTGGAATCTGATTCAAAGCCATGTCTTCAACCTCAACGGCGACTCAATCCTAATCTCATGGAGGTAGTAAGGAAGGAACTTCTGAAATTGTTGAAAGCTGGTATCATATATCCCATAGCTGAGAGTGAATGGGTGAGCCCAATCCAAGTGGTTCCAAAAAAGGCTGGAATCACAGTGATAACCAATGAGGATGGAGAGATTTTTCCAACAAGGGTGAGTAGTGGATGGAGGGTTTGCATTGACTATAGGAAACTAAACTCATTCACCAAGAAGGACCATTTCCCCTTACCATTCATTGACCAAGTCCTTGAGAGAGTGGCAGGTCATGCCTTCTACTGTTTCTTAGATGGGTATTCGGGGTACAATCAAATTGAGGTCTCCCTAGAGGATCAAGGGAAGACTACATTCACATGTCCTTTCGGTACCTTTGCCTTCAAACGCATGCCCTTCGGGTTATGCAATGCCCCTGGAACCTTCCAGCGGTGCATGATGGGAATCTTCTCAGACATGGTAGGGGATTTTCTTGAGATCTTCATGGATGAATTCTCTGTGTTTGGGGATACCTTTGAGGGATGTCTGCAGAATGTGGAGAGAGTCTTGTCAAGATGTGAAGAAAAAAATCTGGTCCTAAACTGGGAAAAATGCCATTTCATGGTTAAAGAGGGACTTGTTCTAGGCCATCTGGTCTCGAGTAGGGGGATTGAAGTTGATAAAGAAAAGGTTGACATCATTCGTCACCTTCCATCACCCAAAACTGTCAAGGAAGTGAGGTCTTTCTTAGGACATGCTGGTTTCTATAGAAGATTTATCAAGGACTTTAGTTCAATATCCCGTCCCCTTTGTGCTCTCTTAGTAAAGGATGCTCCATTTGTTTGGACAGAAAGCTGTGAGGGTTCATTCTCAACCCTCAAATCCTCTCTCACCTCTCCTCCCATTATGAAATCTCCAAATTGGAACCTTCCTTTTGAACTTATGTGTGATGCCAGTGACTTTGCTGTTGGAGCTGTGTTAGGACAACGTTGTGATAAAACTCCTTATGTCATTGCTTATGCAAGAAAATCCTTAAATGATGCCCAAATCAACTACACCACCACTGAAAAGGAGTTACTTGCTATTGTGTTTGCCTTAGAGAAGTTTAGGTCCTACCTCTTAGGATCACCCATCACTGTGTTCACTGACCATTCTGCACTAAAATACCTCTTCCAAAAACAAGATGCTAAGGCTAGACTGATTAGGTGAGTCCTTCTCTTACAAGAATTTGACCTCACAATCAAGGATAAAAAGGGAGTTGAAAATGTTGTAGCTGATCACCTCTCTAGGATGGAATTCAAAGACAACTCAAATCACCTCTCTGTGTCTGATTCGTTTCCTGATGAACACCTATACTCTGTGAGTGACTGCCCTTGGTATGCTGACATAGCAAATTTCTTAGTGACAGGAGTCATTCCAAAATTATTAGGGACTCAAGCTCGAAGGAAATTTCTTTCTGATGTTAGAAACTATGTGTTTGATGATCCTTACCTCTATAAGTTCTGCCCTGACCAAGTCATTAGGAGGTGTGTTCCAGAATCTGAACAAGAGTCCATCCTTAAATTCTGTCACAGTGAGGCATGTGGAGGTCACTTTTCCTCTAAGAAAACATCTTCTAAGATTCTTCAATGTGGTCTTTTCTGGACCACCCTTTCAAAGGACTCCTACACATTTTGTCAAAGCTGTCCTAGGTGTCAACAAGTAGGGTCCATCACAAAAAGGAATCAAATGCCACTCACTCCCATCTTAGTGGTTGAAATATTTGACTGTTGGGGAATTGATTTCATGGGTCCCTTCCCAAACTCTCGGGGATACCTCTACATACTCTTAGCTGTTTATTATGTCTCAAAATGGGTTGAGGCCATTCCCACTAAGTCCAATGATCATCAAGTTGGGATTAGATTTCTAAAAGAGAACATATTTTCAAGATTTGGAATTCCTAGGGCTATAATCAGTGATCGAGGAACCCATTTCTGCAACCGCCCATTCGCTTCACTCATGTCTAAGTATGGTATTTCTCACAAAGTGTCCACTGCTTACCACCCACAGACCAATGGTCAAGCTGAGTTAGCCAATCGTGAAATTAAGCAAATTCTTGAAAAAACTATCAACCCCTCTAGGAAAGATTGGTCTGAGAAACTCTTAGATGCGCTTTGGACCTATAGAACTGCATATAAAACCATTTTAGGAATGTCCCCATATAGGTTGGTTTATGGCAAAGCATGCCATTTTCCGGTGGAGATTGAACATAAGGCCTTTTGGGCAATTAAGAAAATGGATTATGATCTCTCTTTGGCCGGAACAAAAAGGAAATTAGATCTCAATGAACTGGAGGAACTAAGGATGGAGGCTTATGAAAATTCAAGGATCAATAAAGCTAGAGTTCAAGCCTACCAATCTAGGAATATCAAGGTCAAACATTTTGAACCGGGAAAACTTGTGCTCTTGTATAGTTCAAAACTTCATTTACATCCGGGAAAGTTAAGGTCTAGATGGTCAGGACCTTTCATAGTGAATCATGTATTCCCCCATGGGGAAGTAGAGATTCAAGATCCCACAAGTGGTCACATTTTCAAGGTCAATGGTCAAAGGTTAAAAACATTCGTTGAATCATTCAATAAACAGGAAATAGATGTTGAGTTAATTGATCCAATCTATGAACCAGGAAAAAAATTGATAAATTTTGGATCTATGTCGGGCTAACGACGTTAAACAAAGCGCTGCACGGGAGGCAACCCGTGGTTTTTATGTTTCTAATATTTCTGAATCATCTTTATTTTTCAAATAAGATTACTTAATCATTTTTATATTTAAAAATAAAAAAATAGACTTTTGACCTGTTCTTCTATTATGAGTATAGATGGGTACGAAAGAGGAGCACCATATTCATCTGTGTCACGTGGTGTGATCCTTGAGTAATACCTTACCCAGAAATTTAAAAAGAAGACAATGTATCATCAGTTTATTTTGTTTTTATTATTCAATGGGTTAAGAAAAAAAAATATAATAATACAAAAAAAAATTCCAAGCCATAGGTCGTGGGGCAAACCCCGTCACAACTGGCGAAGCCGCGGGGACTCGAACCCGGGACCGAAGGGAGACAGGGGCGCGCGCTTACCACTGACCTGCGGCTTCTTGTGATATCTTATTCTATAATTTTAATATATATTATTATATTTTACTTCATTTATTATATATATATATATATATATTGTTTGTTTTTGTTTGTTTTGTTTTTTTGTTTGTTTTGTTGTTTTCCTTTTTCCACTAGGGAACATTGCAAGCGACATGGATATCAAAGGAATAAATTTGAGCGGAAAGAACTTCAAACTTCAACCACCAGGTGACTTCATTCCATAATACTCATTTTCAATTTCCTTTTTAAATTTTTATTCCCTGCCTCTACTCCTTCTAATTTTTCATTTCTTCAAACACTGGGGACAGTGTTGTTTTAAGTTGGGGGGGGAGATAAAATAAAAAAAATGCTTTTGTGTCAAAAACAAAAATTGAATGATTTGAAAAAAAAAGTAAATGGAAAGAAAAATTCCTTTAACTTTGAACATGGTAATACACATTGCACACTTTGAAACTGAATATCAAATAATTTAGCATGCCCTGATTCTGATTTTAATCCTTGTATAATTTCATGAGCATAGATTTTGGAAAGTGTGGCTGTCCAATGTGATATTTCATCGTTTGTATTTTCATCCAAATAAAAAAAATGCCACAATGCACGTCCTCTAGACTGTGGGGTACTAATTTGAATTTTTGGGGTCCCATAATAAATAGCATAGGATGGTTTTATTTTTATGAATAATATGAGTATTCAAAAAAAAATTAAAAAAAAATTATTAAAAAATAAAAAATAAAAAATAAAAATAAAAATTTGCGTGTAGAGCAATGGATTGATAAAATGCGAGGCTTTCGGCACTTGGGGATCGTGACTCCAGAGTTGTCTAGCCCTGAGTTTTTCAATCTATCTCTATTTATGGTAATATGACTTTGTTTTTGATTAAGTTAACTCGAGACGATGCCCGAGTATGTGGGCTTCACTTGGTGCCCTAAGGCCTTTGAGTCTGGGAGTCATCGGCAAAGTCTTGCTACATGGGTTAATTTTATTAATTGCAATCCCAATTACTATAGCAATATTGCAAAAAAAATCAAAAAAAAAAGAGGGATGAAGAATACTCATATTAGGATTAAATGTGATTCCACCTAGCGCTTCCATGATTTCCCCCTTGAATGAAAATAAACCCCCATATCTATTGTGATTCACAACACATCATTACACCTAATTGAGTTGGATGAAGTATGATGATGGATTTGATCAAAGGAATGGGCTTGGGATTGGGATCTGCTTATGAAAATATCTTGTATTAAAATATTTTGATGGGTTTCATGATTGTTTGGTATAAGGTTTTTTGGTGATCATTGTGTATTAAAATGTTTTTAGAAAAGGGAATTTGAATTTCATTTTTTGATGAGATATATTTTGCTCGGGACTAGCAAAACTCAAGTTGGGGGGTGTGATTAGCCACTAAATGAGGCTAATATTCATTGTTAATATACATAATTTTCATGTTCTTTGTTATTGATAAACACCATTTTAGTGCATTTTACACTTTGAACATCATTTCACATTATGATTGTAATACCTTCTTAAAATGCACTATTATGTGGTACATTTTTTAACATCATTTAAAGTACCCAATGATTCATCTGATTTTAAGGAATTTAATTATACATATTTTAATTTGATATTTTTTTAAATTGATCTAAACTTAAATATGAACATGTTTGATTCAGGGATCAGTGGAGAATTCATGGAGGATGATGGAGATATTTGGAAATGAAAGGAAGCAATTCTGGAGAAGGCAGATTGGACATCAGCCCACTGATTAGGATGTGGGGCCCAACTTACAGTCCCAATTAATCCCAAATTCCGTGGGATGATAGAGGAGATGTACAGGAACAAATCACTCTTCAGTAGTTAATGCTAATTCGGCCTCCATGTTGGTCATTTAGGCGCCCCAAGTTAGAGATAAAATTCTGGGCCAGATTCTGCGGCCCAGAAAAACATTCCACCAATTTGATCATATCTCGGCATAAGAAACTCCAAATGGGCCCAAAGTTTACAGGCGGTTAGAAGACATCAGGAGATCCATTTTCTTCTTCTATGGCCCACCCTGATTCGGCCATCTAGATGGTCATCCAAATGCGTCTGTTCGGTGGATGAAATCTAGCTGCCACCTCGGGTCAAATGTGGAAAATTCCAAATTCCACAAACTTTCCACCACCCTAGGCCTACCATACTCAAGTGGGATGACTTGTACTGTTGAAGGCTCGACCCAAGGCTCCCAAAATGCCTATTTAAGGTAGTGGTGGTGAAGGAGTTGAGATCTTGGATGCTTTGTTCAATTGTAATGTTATGCTGCATTTTTGTTGCCTCAATTTTGTCTTTCACATGTAAGTTGTTCAATTCACTTTAGTTTCTTAATAAAAGATCTTCTTCTACTCTTATTCTGTTGTTCTTAATATCACTTTGATACCGTTGGATCAAGGTGTGAATTTATTCACACCAACCCTTGTGAAATTATTCACACAACGGTGGAGTGATCATTTTATTTTTGTTGTTTTCTTTACTTCTTCATTTCCTCCCTTATGAGTCTACTTTCCGCTTCCATTGAAACCATGGGATCAATGGAGGGATAACCCACTTATGGGTTGATCCAAGGGAGTAGCAAGGGGCTGGATTGGATGTTATTTATCACCTAATTAATGTATAATCACTTCTTTAATTGGGATTTTTATTTGATGATTTTTAAACTCCATCGTCCTTGTTGAATTTAAGGCCACACACTTCAAGTACTAATATGATCCTTTACCTTGAAGTGCTCAAAACTTTGATCCTTCAAGTGTATAGGTGATTAGTATTAGAGGGTGTAGGAATTAAACCAGTAAGTGATGATGTTGTTTTATCTCCTTAAATGAACCCATCTCAAATTTAAGAAATTGAAATCATTAAAAAGAAAATACGTCCAATCCACCCCGAGTGATAACCTAGGATCAACTCATTCTTTTAAATTGAATCCATTTAAATATTTTAGATATCTTTAAAACCCATCCAAAATCAATCCAAGTTGGCCACTTCATAGCCAAAAATCCATCCCTTAGGTTGTGTATCTTAGGTATCTTCTTAGGTCTCTGTGGAATCGACAACCCAAGCTACACTACAAGGACTGTTCTACCCTTCTTCTCTTGGGTAAATTTGGGCGTGAACCAAGCGTCTAGCAATACGCCAAGGCACCCATAGAGAAAAAAGTTAATGTTGCAGTGACGTGTCACCTCCTATGAATGCTTACCGTGTAATATAATCCCTTTGTCTCGATATCTCCAATCAAGCAGGTTTCATACTAGTGTCATTAACCCATGTTCTTGATTATTCTTTCTTTGACTTCCCGGAATTGAACTTGCCCATACCTTACCATGGCCATGGATTTATTTAGGCTATATCAATTCCATAAAAGGGCCTGAGATATCTACTTCCATTATGGAACGGAAGGGACAAATCCTTTCTCGCATTATCTATTAATGCGGTATTACTCGTGACGCACCCAACGTATCCTACCTCACTGCAAACAATGTGTCATCACAGTTTTCGTCAATACATCTAAGTGCGCGAGTTTTAATACCCATTAATAATAATCTTAAAGTCTAAGGACCAGTAGACACATCCGTAGATAGGAACATCCAATGACACTATGAAATGTGGATTTCCTACTGGCGGGTCTCGTTCTCATAATATCCTCCTGGATATTACCAAGGGCACACACCATGAGAAGGTGCCTCAAAGTTTTATGAGTCCTCACCCCTAATGACCTGTATTATTTGTGTCCCTCAAATAATATCATCCGGGCATAGAACATACATTCAAGAACAGTGTTATGGAACTTCCAGGTTCTCATCATAGCAGGGATCCGCTACGACCCTTTAATGCAACAGCTGTCCTTAGGACATTATCACATGACATGTCATGCAGAAGAACAATCAAGATGTGATAAGGTTTTTATTTAATGAATAAAGTAAAAAGTATTTGGTTCTAGACCACCAACTCCAACAGACTCCCACTTAGACTAGATCCAACTACTAACAACCTTTAACCCGCTATCTCTCACATGATATTCATGCTTCTGCTGAGATAGGCCTTTAGTCATGGGGTCCGACACATTCCCTTTCGTGGACACTCTGCTCACTGCAACTTCACCCCTTTGATAGAAATCCCTCAAGAGGTGATACTTCTAGAGTATGTGCTTTGTCTATTGATATAACCTTGGTTCTTTTGCAAGAGCCACCACTACATTATTATCACTATACAATGTAATGGGATCTTTACTGTTAGGCACCACATCAAGCTCCTGGAAAAAGTTCTGAATCCAGACGGCTTCCTTGGCTGCATCAAAAGCCACTATATACTCGGACTCCACTGTAGAATCGGCGACAACTGGCTGCTTTGAAATCTTCCAACTCACAGCTCCTCCATTGAGACAGAAAACATATCCAGTTTGCGACTTCAGATCATTCTGGTCTGTTTGAAAACCAGCATCAGCATACCCTCTGATGACAAGCTCCTCGTATCCTCCAAACACCAGGAACATATCATTAGTTCTTCTCAGATACTTAAGGATAGTCTTAACAGCAGTCCAATGCTATTCTCCTGGATCTTCTTGATATCTACCTACCATGCTCAGTGCATAGGCAACATCAAGCCTGGTACATAACATAACATACATGATGGATCCTATAGCCGAAGCGTATGGGATCTTTCTCATCCTATCCTTCTCCTGTTGTGTCTGGGGAAACATTTTCTTAGAAATATGTAAGCCATGTGACACTGGAACCAATCCCCTCTTGGATTTTTCCATACTAAATCTCTTTAGTATCTGGTCAATTTATGTACCCTGACTTAGTCCAAGAAGCCTCTTGGATCTGTCACGGATGATCTTGATCCCTAGAATGTAGGCTTCTTCTCCTAAGTCCTTCATGGAGAAACACTTGTTCAACCAGTCCTTAACTGACTGTAAGGGTGGTATGTTGTTTCTAATAAGCAATATTTCATCAACATATACCACTAGGATTACGACCGCATTCCCATTAAACCGCTTATAAACATATGGTTCACATTCATTCTTAATGAAACCAAATTCCTTTATGGCTTCATCAAATCGAATGTCCCATGACCTGGATGCTTGATTCAATCCATAAATGGATTTCTGAAACTTTGAAATCCATTTGGCTTCACCTGGTGTCACAAACCCTTCTGGTTGTGTCATATAGACATCTTTATGAAGGTTCCCATTAAGGAATGTTGTTTTGACATCCATCTGTTAAATCTCGTAGTCCTGGTAAGATGATATGGAAAGTATGATTCTTATGGATTTAAACATGGCAACTGGAGAGAAGGTTTCATCATAGTCAATTCCTTGACGCTGTCTGAATCCTTTAGCCACTAGCCTTGCTTTATAGGTGCTAACTTGACCTTCCATGTCCAGCTTTCTTTTGAATACCCATTTGCATCCAACAGGCTTTACATCAACTGTATCATCGACTAGAACCCAAACTTGGTTCTGATACATGGAATCCATCTCAGAATTCATAGCTTCTAGCCATCTTTCAGCTTCTGAGCTTTCTACTACTTTATTTTAGGAGAGGGGTTCATCATTGTCCAACAATAATGATTCACCATCCTCGGTGACTAGGAAACCAAATATCTCTGGTTCCCTTACCTCTCTTGAGCTCCTACGCAGTACTTGTGTTTCTAGAACCTATTCCATGGGGACCTGTGGAACTTTTTCCTATACCAACTCCTGTGTATCTTGAGCATCAACTTCATCAAATTCAATCTTGCTCCCACTATCCTTCTTGAGTATGTGATCCCTCTCAAGAAAGACGGCTTGTCTGGCGACAACCACTTTCTTGTCTTGAGGGTTATATAGGTAATATCTTTTCGTTTCCTTGGGATATCCTATAAAGATACACTTTGTGCCCCGGGGTGCTAGTTTGTTTCCTGAGAAGGCCTTAACAAATGCCTCACATCCCCATACACGTGTGTGCGACAAAGTGGGTTTCCTTCCATTCCATAACTCGGATGGAATTTCATTTTCTTCCTTAGATGGTACTCGGTTTAATGTGTATGTTGCAGTTTGTAATGCATATCCCCAAAAGGATAATCAAAGATCCGCATGACTCATCATCGACCTCACCATGTCCAACAAGGTGCGGTTCCTCCTTTCACTAACACCATTCCACTGTGGTGTATAAGGAGGAGTGAGCTGAGATAGAATCCCAGACTCCCGTAGAAGATCGATGAACTCTTGGTTCAGATATTCTCTACCTTGATCCGATCAAAGCTTCTTTATCTTCTTACCAAGATGATTCTCTACTTCATTCTTGAATTCCTTAAATTTCTCTAAGGACTCTGACTTATACCTCATTAAGTAGACATAGACATATCTACTCAAATCATCAGTAAAAGTAATGAAGTAAGAATATCTACCTCTAGCTTCTACTGGAAATGGTCCACACACATCCGTGTGTACCAATCCTAGAAGCTCTGTGGCCCTTTCACCTTGTCCACCAAAAGGCATCTTGGTCATTTTTCCTTGTAAACAAGCATGACATCTATCAAGTGGTTTTAGCTCAGTAGAGTCTAAATAGCCATCTTGGCAGAGCTTTGTCAAACGCTTCTCGTTCACATGACCAAGGTGGTGATGCCATAACTGGGTGATGTATGAGTCATGTGAGTTTGTTTCGTTATCGATTTCCAACACTTGGTTTTCATAATTCAATACATACAAACCATTATTTAAATTTTCCATACCATAACATACGATGTTCTTATAAAAGATACAACCCTTATTTCCAAATTTGAAAACAAATCCATCCATATCCAAACAAGATACAGAAATTATGTTCTTGGTAACACTAGGCACATAATAACAGTTATGTAAAACCAAAATCATCCCAGTCGGCAATGAGAGGTGGTAGTCGCCAATAGCCAACGCATCCAGCCTTGCGCCATTGGCAGCTCGAAGATCCACCTCTCCTCTGGCGATCTTTCTAAATCTACTTGGTTCCTTCATTTGAATACAGATGTGAGCCCCACAAGCTGTATCTAATACCCAATGTGAAGAAATAGAAATATTTCACTCGATAAAAAATGCACCTTTAGTGTCCCCACGCTTCTGGGTGCAGTTCCTCTTCCTGTGGCCCTGCTTGCCACATGCAAAACACACTTCCTCCCATTCATTTCCCTGCCTCTGGATCTTCCCCTTCTTGGAGGGACGGTGCTCTGGGGATTCAGACCGTTTATAAGTCTTTGGACCCTTTGCCTTGTCCTTCCTTTTATTTTTCACCATAAGGATTGTGGGTTTTCCACACCCCATGTCCTTATCTACCTGGAGAATCAAGGTCATAAGTTTCGATAGACTCTTCTCATTTTCACACATGTTATAGTTGACAATGAAGCTAGAAAAGGTCTTGGGAAGTGATGATAGGATGAGATCTGTACGCAACTCATCCGGGAATTTAATCCCTAAGATGTCCAGGCATTCAATGTATCCAATAAGCTTGACTACATGAGGCCCAGCTGGCGCAGACTCTCCAAGATTTGTGGTAAACAAAGCATTGGAGATCCCATACCTCTCCTGTCTTGCCTTCTCTTGGTAGAGATCTTTAAGGTGAGACATCATGCTATACACGTCCACGTTTTCATGTTGCTTCAAGAGCTCATTAGATATGGACGATAGCATGAAACACCAGAAATTTGTGGCATCATCCATGTGTTTCATGTAGAGAGATAATTCCTCATCACTAGCCTCTTTCCTAGGCGCAACTGGAATAGGCTCTTCCAGCACATATAATTTCCTTTCATGGCGAAGGACGACGCGTAAACACCTCTGCCACTCTTGGAAATTGGTGCCGGTGAGAAGGTTTTCTTTTTCGAGTATGGTGCACAATGATATATTTGAATTCATTTTCTTGCCATTTCTTCAAATTAAGATGAGCAAAGGTTTAGTACTTTATTACAAAAATTTAGACAAATAAATAAATTAATACTTATTAGTCTCCTACTATTTTATCGAAATCAAATAGCCCTCACCATTGATTTCGGAATATTCTGTTGCGTGAATATTTTAGTGGCAAGGATCCATATTTCCCTTCGCATTACCCCAACTAGGGTTGGTCGAGCAACTTGAAGGGTTTTAGGTAGGCATTCCAAATGCCAACTACATTAACTCGCAGCTCCTTGATCCGCTGAGTGGACTCCCCAATCATGAAATCCTTTTCGGATTTCCTCAACCTTTGCCTCTTGGTCACACCAAGTCCTGCTGTGGCAGTAAACCCTTGATGCGAACCAAGTCAAGTCAACCCAAAACCTTGAATTATAATTCCCTGATAATTGAAAGCACCCCAACTAGGGTTGGTCAAGCACTTTGAACTATGGTTCGATTCTAACCAAGATTATGGAACGCTATGCCGACTTAATATTTATTTTGAGGGATTTTATCCTTATACGTAAATTTCCATTTTATTATATTTGATTACATTCTTATTAATATTAAGTGGGATATACTTAAGTGATTAACCATGTCTAAGACAATATTTACATATAATCTGATTTTATTTTAGTTCCATCTTTCATGCTCGTTTAATTCATTAATTGTGTGATCGTGACAACACACCCACAATAAATAAACCATGCAACTGACAGAAATAAAATAAATGTTATGATCATGATCTTTTCTATTGGTTAGTTTATCTATCGGTTGATAAACTAACCCAAGACCTAGGGGAGAAACACCTTAAACCTTTTGGGTTCATTTTTACAGCTTTCCACTTGTCCACCTTTGTATCTCCTTGGATTGGTTTCACCTTGGCTCCTGACTTGAGCCGCCTCCACTAGATTGGGAGCTCCATCCATTACATATGCATTTATCTCACACGTAGGTGAGGGGTAAAAGTGTTTTTTACATAAAATAATCCATGGGCGCGCAGGCCCTATATATTAATGAGGAGATGGATCACAGGCCAACAAATTTAATTTAAATAAATAAATTAAAAGAAACCATTCACATACAAAGGTCTTGTTCTTGCTCATGATCATCCATACATGCAAAGATATTTACTCATAAATAAAACTAGCATTCAATTATTTAATCGTTCTTGTTTAAGACAAATCATGCTCGAATCAATTAATTATCTTTAATTAATCAATACTTTTATCTTAAATCCCTTTTCTGAATTTCCTTGAGATTCTCATCCATCATAATTTTAAACAAATAAATTCATTTCAAATTATCCTTGTACGTAACTTGTACCTTGGAGGAAACCCGGTGAATTCCCATTTATTACGCAGATGTTAAATTAAACACATATATATAAAACACCTATCACGTGTTGTGCCTCAGCTTTACGCCTACACCATGGTACACGTCTCAAGGTTTTGTATAATATAATAATAAATTTTAATAAATCTGCGTAATTTGGGTGAGTACACGGCGTGTAGTTATGACTACATGGCGTGTACCTTTCTTCACTGTCCATTCGAAGTACACGCCCGGGGACAGGGCGTGTTAATGTACTTTGGAAATTTTCGGAGTACACGGCATGTACAGTGGGACACACACCATGTAGTTTCCGCGTTACACGGTTTCCAGTCGGGCAGGCCGTGTAGGGAGTACACGACCCAACCCTAACTCGAAGGGACTACACGCCGTGTTCATTGGACCACACGGCGTGTATTCCGGAAACTGTGTGCCACCTGTTTTTGGTCAATACACGGTGTCTTAAATTCTTAGAAAGAATCCAACACATGGCCTGATTTGGCAGATCAGTCAATGCATTGATCCTAGACTACATGGTGTGTACTTCCGAATACACGCCGCATATTCTGGTGTTATATGGCAAAAAACATTTGGTTCCTCCGAATGAGTTCCTATATTTTATTTTAATCAAAATTGAAAGAAAAATTCTTTTCTGTGAGGTGAACGAGAAACGAGGGAGGAGGAATAGATCTCGATATTCAGATTTCCAGAACGATTAAACTTGAATTGAAATAACTAAATTATTAAATTCATAAATTACCAACGAAAAACTAAATAATTATAATCAACGATATGACCCCCTCTGATACCACTTGTAGGTTCCGGGCGCAGCGGAAGCACGTTGGTGGGTTTTCCCAACTTTAATTTTAACATTAAACAATGTTAAATCTGAGATCCTTCATGATATAAAACGCCGAATCTTTGGAATAGAACGAATAACGAAAAGAAAAGAAGAGTCCCGGAACCCTTGAGGAGGATCATCATGTGTTTATTATAATTAATTTAATTAATTCATAAGAATTACCTCGTTGGAATTCTTTCTTTGTTGATGTGTCCGGTCATGATTCGATGATCCGTCGTTGCGTCGTAGAATCCAAGTGTAGGATTCCTCTAGCGATGATCCACACGTGTGTCACGTATCTCCGGACGTCGCCGAAGGGATCTCTGGGTGCTAGCATGGAAGAACCTTCGCTTGCAATGTCCGCCTTCGACCGCCTTGATCCGGTAGAGGATCTTGCTTTCGTAACTTGAGGGCGTTCTTGGTGGAAAGGGAATTCTCTCTTGGATTGAGAGTATTTCCAAATCCGTTGTGCACAATAATGGATCTTCAAAATGTTGGGGTTGCGAGGATATTTATAATTGGGTTTGAGGTTAATAGCATTATGACAATAAATAAACGTGTTACGCATTTTATTTATTTCATTAACTCTTATTGAAAACCCCCATGTCGAATTATTAATTCCTTAACATGCACCCACGCTAATTATAATAAATATCATTTAATAAAACAATATTAAATCCTCAAAATCCCAACTGGAAAAACTACACGACGTGTAATAATTAATACACGGTGTGTACTTGTTTTCCATAAAACTACACAGCGTGTATATTTAATATACACGGCGTGTACTTTTATTTTCCATTTTTCTCCACCACATTTATTAGACCTTGATTAATGACTATTTATTTCTTAAATAAATGTAACTGCTTTACTCGCTAATAAATATATTATTTCATCCACAATATATTCTCTCGAATAACTAGTGTCAAAATAAATGTGATCATACATCCTTAAATAATTATTAAACCACAGTCGAGAATAATATTTATTTAACTTGTTAAATTAATATTTAACTGAGATACATGGACACACTTAGTGTGTGACCCTCTAGGCCTCTTTCTAAGTGGCATTAGGCTGAGCCTGCCTAAATTCTAAGGTTAGCGTCTATCAACACGCCAAGGTACCCATAGAGAAATAATTTAACGCCTCAATGACGTGTCACCTCCTACGAACGCTTACCGTGTAATAAAATCCCTTTGTCTCGATATCTCTAATCAAGCAGGTTTCATGCTAGTGCCATAAACCCATGCGCTTGATTATTCTTTCTTCGACTTCCCGGAATTGAACTTGCCCATACCTTACTATGGCCATGGATTTATTTAGGCTATATCAATTTCATCAAAGGGCCTGAGATATCTACTTCCGTTATGGAACGGAAGGGATAAATCCTTTCTCGCATTATCTATTAATGCGGTATTACTCGTGATGCACCCAATGTATCCTACCTCGTTGTGAACAGTGTGTCATCACAGTTTTCGACAATACATCTAAGTGCATGAGTTGTAATACCCATTAATAATAATCTTAAAGTCTAAGGACCAATACACACATCCGCAGATAGGAACATCCAATGACACAATGAAATGTGGATTTCCTACTGGCGGGTCTCGTTCTAATAATATCCTCCTGGATATTACAAAGGGCGCACACTATGAGAAGGTGCCTCAAAGTTTTATGAGTCCTCAACCCTAATGAATTGTATTATTTGTGTCCCTCAAATAATATCATCTGGCCATAGAACATACATTCAAGAACAGTGTTATGGCACTTCCGGGTTCTCATCATAGCAGGGATCCGCTATGACCCTTTAATGCAACAGCTGTCCTTAGGACATTATCACATGACATGTCACGTAGAAGAACAATCAAGATGTGATAAGGTTTTTAATTAATGAATAAAGTACAAAGTAGCTGGTTCTAGACCACCAACTCCAACATATGGCACCTGGACGCCATCCCTGGGTGACTCAGACAGTCGAGGCCCAGCAGATTCAGGCGGTCGATCGGTTGAGGATTGACCGAAAGGAGGAAGATGATCAGTGGCAGAAGACTCTCCATTCTTTCCAGTGACAAACCCTTAAGAAGTATGAGGGTAGTACTTCAGATATGGAGACGGAGGGGTGGCTTGAGGAGCTAGGGATCATTTTTACTTTGATCTGTGCTCCGAGGGTGTACTGGGTTCCCCTAGCAGTCAGTCAGCTGAGAGGTTCGGCGCGTCAGTGGTGGAAGCTCTACCTCGCGGAGAGGTCAGAGGCAGACGTTCTGTGGGATGAATTTGAGAAGGATTTCTGAGAGGAATTCCTTTCTTCCATGATCAAGGCAGAGAAGCGGCAGGAGTTACTCTCCCTCCAGTAGGGTAGTATGTCAGTACGAGAATTGGGGATCAAGTTCAAGGGTCTCCTACGCTTTGCTCTGGATCACTTTCTGGATGAAGAGTCTCAGGTGAGACGTTTGGAGGAGGTACTTCGTCCTTCGCTCCAGTATGTTGTCACCCCCTTTACCCTTCCGACATACTTGGAAGTACAGAAAAGGCAAAGGTTGTAGATAGGATGCACTCGCAGGGAGGTGCACCATGAGAGGGGATCTAGCTGGGTTCATCTAAGGGGAAGGAATTCAGCAGCAGGTCTCCTACGACAGGACCTTCCAGATTTAGGCCAGTAGGGAGCAGGCCCCAGCAGTTCCAGTTCATATTTTCGGGTCCTCGTCCCTTTTTCATGAGCCCAGGACCAAAGTGTTTATCTTGCAGAGTTTTTGGGCACATTCAGAGTTGGTTCTCGACCCGATCTCAGTACGGTGGTGGTGGGCAGGTTCAGCACCCGCCTCAGCAACACCAGTTGTGAGCGAGGCCCTTCCAACAGCAGAAGGACCCTGCTCCTCTGAGGGAAGACTTTGTAGGAGGAGGCCGACCCCAGGGTGCTCCTCAGGGACCTTGACCAGGGCGTGGTCGGGGAGGTGGTCGACATCAGAGAGGTAGAGGATCTAGGTGTGGACAGTTGCACGCAGCAGAGTTGGAAGCTCCGGCAAGACCAAAGGTGGTGCGAGGTACGATTTGTTTGTTCAGCACTCTCATTTCTGCTTTGTTCAATTCGGGAGCTTCACACTCCTTTGTTGCACATGGTCTAGCCCATGCTTTGGGTCTAGACGTAGAGATACTTTCTGTACCTCTGTTGCTGAGTACACTAGTTGGAGGTCAGACCAGCGTATCTTGTGTTTGCCGGGGATGTGGGTTGATGTTGGTACCGCATAGATCTAGTTGGGATCTTCTTTTGCTACAGATGCAGCCATACGATGTCATCCTAGGCATTGACTGGCTGTTTTCTGTTAGCGTCATTATCGAATGCTTCTGAAGAAGATTCATGTTTCCGAAGTGGATGGGCAACGTGTAGCTTTTGTTGGCGAGAGGAGCTATCAGGTGGGAAGGTGGCATATGAAGCCTCTCCTTTCCTTGTTAGGTGGGTTATCAGTGGTTTCAGCTGATACAGAGATGATGGATGTCCCAGAGGTTATTGGGGAGTTCCTCGATGTTTTTCCTGAGGAGGTTGTGACTCTACCCCCCCCCCCCCCCCGACGTGATGTTGAGTTCGGCATAGACTTACAGCCTGGTGCCCGTCCGATTTCGATGTCCCCTTATCAGATGGAACCTTTGGAGTTGTGGGAGTTGTGGATTCATATTGATGATCTGATAGAGAAGGGTTTTGTTTGACCCAACGTGTCGCCATGGGGTGCTCCAGTTTTGTTCGTGAAGAAGGAAGATGGTGGTCTCAGGCTATGCATATACTATCGATGGTTGAATCAGGTAACGATCAAGAACTGTTACCCCTTCCAATGATATACGATCTCTTCAACCAGCTGAGGGGAGCAGGTTGGTTTTCCAAGATTGATCTATGATCTGGATGTCATCAGCTGAGGGTAAAGGATGGTGACATCTCAAAGACGGCTTTTAGGTGCAGTTATGGGCACTTCGAGTTTGTAGTGATGTCGTTTGGAGTTACGAATGCACCAGCTCTATTCATGGGACTTATGAAATTTTTCTTCTGAGAGTTTCTAGACCAGTTCGTCATTGTGTTTATCGATGACATCCTAATCTACTCAAGATCAGCAGAGGATCACGTTGAGCATCTCAGGGCAATCTTAGAAGTCCTTCGACACCACCAGCTTTATGGGAAATTGTCAAAGTGTAAGTTCTTGATTTAAGAAGTAAACTTCCTTGGGCACGTAGTGTCTCAGCATTGAGTGTTAGTGGACCCATCGAAGGTAGAGGTAGTTGTTTCTTGGGTGGAACCTAAGAGCGTGGCAGAAGTTCGTAGTTTCCTGGGGTTGGCAGGTTATTATTAGAGGTTCGTTTTGGACTTCTCTCGAGTTGCTGCTCCACTGACATCTTTGACTAAGAAGGATCGGGTCTTCCTATGGAGCGATCAGTGCCAGAAAGATTTTGACTACCTGAAGGAGAAGTTGTTCAGTGCCCCAGTACTCAGGTTTCCAGAGGAAGGTTTGTTGTATGAGGTGTTTTGTGATGCTTCTGCCCTTGGTTTGGGGTGCGTACTGATGCAGAAGAAGGGTGTGATCTATTATGGGTCTAGGCAGTTGCGCCCTCACGAGCATAACAATTCCACCCATGACCTATATCTTGCAGCAATAGTGTTTGCACTGAAGTTTTGGAAACATTAACTCTTTGGGGAGCACTTTGTGGTCTTCTCAGATCACAATATCTTATGTTATATCTTCTCCCAGCGTGACTTGAACTTACGGCAATGGAGATGGGTCGATTTTATCCAAGACTATGACATCGATATCTCTTACACTGAAGGTAAGGGAAACATTTTGGCTGATGCGTTGAGCAGTAAGTCACATAAGGAAGTGTTTTGGGAATCTGTTGATGCTTGGAAAGCGATGGGAGAGTTTTCTTCCTTGCACTTTGATGCAAGGGTAGAGGCTGTTAGAGGCTGTTTGTTTCAGATAACGGTGCAATCCTCCTTGTTGTAGCAGTTGGAAGAGTCTTAGTGGGGGGACTCTAAGGCGGAAGTAATTCGGGATTGTATCAATCAGGGAAACGCTCCAGAATGATAGTCAGAGGACAGTTGACATCAGATGCTTTTTCATGGAATGTTGTTTGTTTCGGAGGAGATGCAAGAGGTATTTCTCCGTGACTTCCATGGATCAGCCTTGGCGGTACATCCAGGAGTTTCAAAAATGTACCAACGCCTGAGGGAACAGTTTTGGTGGCTCGGGGTGGAACAGGAAGTGGCGGAGTTTGTGGCTAAGTGCCTAGTGTGTCAGCAAGTAAAGGTTAAACACCGTGTTCTCAGTGGTTTGTTGCATCCTTTAGATATCCCCGAGTGGAAGTGGGATGACATCTCAATGGAATTCATCACAGGACTACCCAGAGCTCAGGGTGGTTATGATGCTATCTGGGTAGTGGTGGATCGACTGACGAAATCAGCTCACTTCATAGTAATTAAGGAGTCATGCCCGGTGAGTACCTTAGCACAGAGGTACGTAGACGAGGTGGTGTGTTTTCATGGACTTCCTAAGACTATCGTCTCAGATTGGGATACTCTGTTTACCTCATGAGTCTGGAGGGGGTTACATCATGCTTTTTTCACCTAGATACTCCTTAGCACTTCTTTCCACCCCCAGACAGATGGGCAGATAGAGCAGACTATCTAGACGTTGGAGGACATGTTGTGAGCATGTGTTCTAGATTTCGGTGGATCATGGGTGTGACACTTGCCTTTAGTAGAGTTTTCCTACAACAACAGCTTCCACTCAACTATTGGCTTGGCACCGTTTGAGTCTTTGTATGGAAGACCATGTTGTTCACCCATTTGATGGGCATAGGTTGGTGAGATAGGTGCTCTTGGTCCAGAGGTAGTACAGAGCACCACAGAGAAAGTTCAGCTTTTGTGTGAGAGGATAAAAGCAGCTCAGGACCGACAAAAGTCTCATGCTGATCGTCGGAGGAGTCCCTTGGAGTTCGAGGTGGTAGATCATGTGTTCTTGAAGGTTTCACCTCAACGGGGGAAACGGAGGTTTGGGAAGGGGAGTAAGCTCTCTCCTAGGTTCATCGGACCTTTCGAGGTGCTGAGGCGAGTCGAAGGGGTGGCATATCAACTGGCCCTGCCACCTCAGTTAGAGAAGGTTCATGATGTCTTCCACGTATCCCAGCTTCGTCAATACTTACACGACGACTCTCACGTTATCGACTGGGGGGATTTAGATATTGGATACGATGCAACCTTCGAGGAATGACCATTCAGAATCGAGGATCCTGAAGATAAGGTGCTCAGTGGACGAACCATCGCCTTGGTTCGTGTGTTGTGGAGGCATGGCGGCCTCGAGGAGAGCACTTGGGAGAAGGAGGCTCAGATGCATGCTCAGTACCCGGAGTTGTTTTGACTTGTGTTTTTCTTTGTCCTTCTGAGCTTTGTTTTGATGTTATACTAGGTACCTTTGATATATGGAAATTCTTGGTTTGTCGGTTGTGAGATGTTTTGTTTCCTTGTTCTCTGGAAGTGTGTAACATGTCCTGATGTGTGGGGAAATGAAAAACCATGATCCTTAATTGAGACGCATTAATGCGGATGCGGTTGAACCCGTGCGGGCGAGTCATTTCTGCCTAAAGCGGATAATATCTTGACATGGGAGAAGGAATTCCCTAAGACATGTGTTCGGGCAGTGTGTTGGTTGTACGGTGTTAGGGGAAGTGTAAGTTGGAAAAATCCTAATATATGGAAGTGGGAAGACCCAATTCTTAATCGAGACACATTAATGCGGATGCGATTAAACCCGTACAGGAAATTCAGTGTCACCTAAAGCGGATAATATCTCGACATAGGAGAAGGAATTCCTAACACCTATGATTAGGGTTTTTGGTTGGGTTCCTGTTATAACAAGATCCCTAAGAGGTATCTTGTTGGGTTCCTCTGGGCTGGTTTTGAATTCTCGGGGATGAGAATGTTTTAAGAGGTATCTTGTGTAATGGCCCGGACCACTCCAGCCCATTCTTTTGTCAAAAATAAGGTCATGAAGTGTTCTAGAGGGTATAATGGACTTTTCCCACACTTTTCAGAATTTTCTAACTACACGCCATGTAGTGTGAGTACACTCCGTGTACCACCTTGTCGAGTATACCCTGTGTTGAAGTCGTGACCTTGCCGTGTGAAATAAATAAGTACATGTCGTGTAGCCCATCCTACACGCCATGTAGTTTCTCCCCACATACTCGTTACCCTCAAACTGTGTGTTGACCAATCAAAGGTTGTGTGTCATGTTGAATTCTTGTCCTTGCTGCGTGAAATAAATAAGTACACACCGTGTAGCCCATCCTACATGCCGTGTAGTTTCTCCCCACGTACGCGTTACCCTAAAACCGTGTGTTGACCAGTCAATGGCTATGTGTCATGTTAAATAAGTGTCCTTGCCGTGTGAAATAAATAAGTACACGCCATGTATCCCATCCTACACGCCGTGTAGTTTCTCCCCGCGTATGTGTTACCCTCAAACCGTCTGTCGACCATTCAACGGTCGTGTGCCGCGTTGAATGCCATGTTGGAAGCCGCGTGGTAACCGTGTGGAATGGCCGAGCACACACTGTTTACTAGGAATTACACTCTTTGTACTTTTTTTCTCTCCTATAAAAGGAGGGGGCCTCTCCTCCTTTTCAGATCATTCATCTCCTCCCGATTCCTTCGAGTAGAGCCCTCCCGAGAGACTCCAAATATCCTTTCTTCCATAACTTCTTCGTCCGAGCTCTGATTTATAATCCGTCAGTAGCCACGAGATTGTAACAACAAGGAGGAACTTCTAAGTGTGGATCTGTTGTTTTCCCTTTGGCCTTTCCTTCCCAGCTTCCACCCGAGGAGGTTTTTTTCTGGGTTTTGACAGAAGCGACGGACGCCGACGGACGTCTTCTAAAGTTGATTTGGGAGAGTGTTGTGATCAGAACCTGTTGAGGTAGGGATTTTACCTTTGTCTCTCTAATTTTTTCATCATGAGGGATGAGTTTCCTCTTGTTTTAATGAGACATTGTTGAACTAGTTTAATGAAGATAATAACTGGGTTAAAGAACGGGGATGGGGAAGTTGTTATGTTTATCATTGTTTATCCTATTGATATGTTGTGAATTGAATAGGCTTATGCCTACTGAAAATAACGGTCGTTCGGGGCCTTTTCTTATGCAATTAAATGTTTCCCTATCTTTCTAGACCATTTTTTGGATAGAAACTTTGTGGAATATAGAAAGTGGTTAATCACGTAAAGTTGGCTAATTAAATGAATATCTGGAACCCTTGTGTGATCACCCCAATTGAACAAAATGGAATAATGTACATGTGGGTGTTGGTTTGGTTATATTGTGTGTGAAAAGGGGGGTTAAATCCTGGGTTATTACGAATATGATGGTCAGCGGGGCTACGGTAAGTGATATTAAAGGGACAATGATGTGGCACGAGCCTTGTTTTTGAGATATGGTTGTGGAGATGTGGCAGTAGGGCTGCAGTAATGGGTTGTGATATTAAAAGGAAGTGGGAATTTTATAAATTAACTATGGAGAATGATAATGAATTAAATGTGGGAACAATCAGTGGGTATTGATTGATGATAAAAAGGTCGGTTTTGTGTTTCTTGTGTTCTATCTAACTTGATTTGTGAGTGGCAGGGTTTTTCTACGAAACGCTTGATCTGGTTCGATAATTTACCAGGAGTTAAGAACTAATAAAATAATACTATTGAAACATGAAAACCTAAATGGGGTTGGGATTTTTTGTTGTATGCACGCTTCGTAGTAGCAGTGCTGAGGCACGTGTTCAGTTTCTTTGTTTAGAGGCCATAGGTTGGGTTGTGTGTTTGGTATACATATATGTATCTATATATTTGTGTTTTGTCTCACCCCACCCATGTTGAGCACCTAGTGCTGAACACTCCCATTTCATGGGAGAGGGTGTTTTCCCCTTAGTTACTAACTCCTTCCTGCTCCTTCTTCCATAGGTTGTGATGGCTTGAGACGACCTTACACCTAAGACTCTTCGGGTAGGTTTCGATTGGTGTGATTTTAGCCCAAGACTCTTCGGGAAGGTTTACTGTTCCCAAGAATCATCGGGATGAGGCCCAGGTCTCTTCAGGTGGGGATGTGATTGTGGTTTTTGAGGACCAGGTGTGTGCGTGTGGGATATGTGGTTTGTGAGGCCCAGGTGTGTGCAGGCGGGATGTGTGGCTTTTGAGGCCCAGGTGTGTGTGGGTAGGAAGAGTGTGGTAGCGTCATGACATTCGTCGTTAGGAAGAGTATCTAACTAGTGGGGGGAAATGGTGCGGGGTACCCAATACTCTTGTTCTTATATACTACTACCTGTTGTTTTTTGTTTTTGGTGAGCGTGGCTGGTGAGGTTGGGTGGATAGAATTCCTTTCTAGGTTTTGGTTTCTTCTGTTGTTCTCACAGGACATTAGGATTTATCCCCACCTTTGCACGAGAGCTTTAGGTTTCCCTACTGAGTATACTTGTATGATCACCATACGTTTACTTTCAGGTTTCCAGGAGGACTAATAGGGCCGTGTGGGGCCCTACTAGTCAGGACAGTTGGAGTTGTTGCAGTTGTTGTACTCTTGTTTCTTTTGTTATTGTACTTTTGATTTTTTCTTGTACTTGTACTTTTATTTTAGTATTGTATAAAACATGCATATGGGTTTGGTTTTGGGTTTATTTTCTTTTACATGTTCCTTTTTCTTTTGGTGTTTGACTCATCCTTTTTCCCGATCTTAAATAATAAAATGGGTAATGCCTCCCATATTTGTGAAAACTCATACCCTTGGTGCTAGTCGCCACTCCGGGGCCTACTGGAGGCAGGTCATGGGGGTCATTATCTCCCTTTCACCATTTCCAGCTTAGGAGGGTCATCTTTGGTGGGAGGGGGTCATGACAGATATCCTCCCATGTACCTTATTTTGAGATTGTGACAGCCTCCCATGTAACCTATTTTATGATTGGGAAAACCTCTGGTGTAATCTCTTATGGGCTTGGGATAACCACCCAGTAAATCTTGGAGATCATAAAATTTTAATCTTTAACTAATGTATTAGAGTGCTATAATGGACACACCAATTACATAATCATAATTCCGTTACGTTTATCCCATAAGATCATGAAATCACTTATTATTACATTAAATCATAACCAATAGAAAAAAATAGGATTCATCAATATTCAATAATCATAATCATAAACCATCCATTGAAATAATAATGATAACAACATTAGACAACATCCCCAGTAAAGCATAAGATATATCAAAATATGTTGTTATAGATATAAATACCTTTAAAACATCAAATAAAAATTTATTTGTGAAAATAGCATTTTCATTATAAAATCACAAATTTAATGTATAAAAATTTTCAAAATATGATGGAAATTTTTTTATTTGAAAATAACTATGATAAATTGTTAAGGAATCTTCAAAGAAAAGAAAAGATATGGTGGTTAGAAAATTTGATCAAGAAGTGTGCAATTAAAAATTATTTGTTTCACTATTTATATAAAAATTAAAAAGTAATTCATTTTGAATATGACAAGAATATTCTTTTAAAATAATTCTATAAAAAGTAAGAAATGGGTAAAATATATTTTAATAAATCTTAATGGAAAAAATTTATTTAATTTTATTAAAATAATATAGACATGGAATAAAATATTCTTGACTGAAGAGAGAAACAAAATGGTTTCCTTAAAAAAATTGATATATTGAGTAATTAGAGGTGGTGGACAAGAACAAATAACATGCATATTTTTAAATAAATTTTTATGTTTTTTTATGGTTTTTAATGTTAATAACCACAATTTTCAATGTTTTAATTAAATTGTGTGAAATTTAAAATATGTAATGGAAATTATTTAAAAGAATGAAATAATGTTGTTTCTAAAATAGAATTTAATTTATGAATATGTGATTATTATTCTCTTTTTGTTTAACTGTTTATCATTTTTTAGGTTCAAAAATTAAGGTTATACCAAATCCATCCCTCAACCTATGAAAACTCACTACACATCTAAGGCCAATAGGGCTAGCCTGCCAAGATGCTCTGGGAGAGCCGGCTCAAGCCAACATGATCATAGGGGATCAAATATCATAAAGGAGTGAGTTGTGGGTGGTGAACCTCGCGATGAGTAGGGGTGGGCCAAATCCTATGTAGACCACATGTATGTGCACCCAGTATTTGAGTGTGTGGGAGTGACAACCAAGAGCCCATCCCCACTCCGGTCTTCTCATTGATGGATCATGTACCTTTGTCCATAAAGGATCCCCACCCCATGTCCCAATTTTATTTGGGACATGGTTTTTATGATTTTTGTTCTCCCTCACTCTTCTCCATCATGTTTCACCACTATCAACTTCATCTTCAGTTCCATCCGTCACTAATTTACCAGAGAACCACCATGGACACACCTTGGATAGCTTGGGCTCGAGCCTAGATACACAACCATCACCTATGACAACCTTTGATCACCTTCTAGTCCCCATACAACCATAATGAAGCCTCATTAAAAGTCACATCCAACCACTATATAGGTCAGATGAAGAAGAGTCCACCCAGTCCTACTGCTCACCGGAGCTATTCACTATTCAATACTTCCAATCCTACCAAGTGGAACTACCACTTCAATCCTATACACCCCAAGCATGAACCACTTCCCCACAGTACAACATTACCCCCCAAAAAAAGGAAACCCCTAGACCATTGGGTGATTTAAAAAATACTAACCATGGGTCTCCTGTAGTTTTCAAAATATATTCTAGATTTAGAGATATAATTTAAAATACTTAAATAAGAGATATTATGGGAGGAATAAAATGAGACGTCCTCATTAGTTTCCTATAAAATACATCCTTTATCACTAATCCATGGAGTTTAGCCCACACCTGATGGTGGATGAAGGTTGATGTTACCCCATTTACTTGTTCTGTGATTTATTTTTCTTTTATTATTAGTTTATTTTCATTTTTAAATGTAATTTTTCGTTTCTTTTTAATAAAATAATTAATGCATTATTCCTCAATCTTTTTTCATCTACTTCTCTTCTTCTTCTCTTCTTTTGCTTCTTTTTCTTCTATTTTCTTTTCTTTTATCTTCTTCTTCTCTTTATAACCTTCTTTCCATCCCAATTATTTCTAATTAATTTACATTTTATTTTAATTTTCTTTCCCAGATATCTCTTTTTTCATTTTTAATATTTTTTATGTGTTCTTATTCTTTTCTCATTATTCTTCTATTTTAATTTTTATTCTATTATTCTATATATATTCTTTTTAATATTCTATTATTACCTCTTACACTAAAATATTAGGGGTTAACCTAAGTCTTGGCCCAAGGGAGGTATGTGGTATTTCAATTTCATTCCATGCTTAAATTTTTATGTTTATTTATGTTTTATTAAGAAATATTGAAATGAGTTAGTGTGGTGATTGTTCACTATAACATTGTACTCAAGAAAATTTTTATTGTTTTTTTAAAACTTTTCCATCCCTTACATTAAACAAAAACTCTTCATGCAATTAATTTTATCCATTTAGTGGATGAAACATCATGCAATGGAGTCATGTCTGGAAAGGTGTCACACTTTTGATTAAGGTGTGTCATGAAACTTGATTATTAGAGGAGGTAGAATTAATATTACTAATGGAATTCAATATTTCACACCAATAAATAATTAAACATTAGTTTAAGAGTGATATTTAATTATTAAACCATCATACTAAAATTAAATAGAAATTCGGTGAATGATTAAACCCTTTAATCGAACAACAAAAGATATTTTCTTCCTTCTTAATCTCATTTATTTTAGCATTTCATGTTAGTTTTAATTTAAATTTTCATATTTCATTTCATTCCATTTCTTTTATAGAAGTATTAAAAAAGGGATTAGACTTAGGTTTTTCTAAACTAGTAAGTGAAAAAATTGATAAATATCCTTAAGTGAGACTAACCTAGTCATCCACAGTGGTGCACTAAGAAAACAGATTTTCTTTTTCCATGTACCATGATAGGTGTGCTTCAAAACTGGCACCATTTCAGTGGATATAATCAGTATTTTACTTTACATTTTCTATTTTCACACATAAGATAGTTTTCACTATTTTCTATAAAATACCATAAAACAATTATTTTTTCATGGTGTTTTCAAAAAACTATTTTTTTCAATTCATGGAATAATTACTCATGGGTTCAATATCAAAATAATGTGGTAAAAATTCTGAGAAGGTTATCCTATTATGTTTAGATGATCCCACTGATTTGTCCATACATATGATTAATGGTCATGAAACTATACATTAATTTTAAGAACTGGATGATATGGTTTATGAAGTCAAGTCTAATATTCAATGATTGAAATCCAAGGAGGAACTACTACTGATATTTCCTAATTATGTTGAATGCATCCAGGCATTTGAGACCCAACTCAAAGACCATCAATAGAATAAAAATTTGAGGAGCCAAATCCAAGCTGACCATGATGAGCTAGATTGGATTGATGATGAGTAAGACTTACCTACTAACATATATGTGGGAGATCAACAAGTCCAAAACAACTTCTGGAATGAGTATGAGGTACAACAGAATCTCCTCATTCCTTACACATTGGAAGAACCATCACCACTCATAGTTTCATATAGCTATGGAAGAGGAGGAATCCACACAAGTGATATAATTTAATGAAAATATAGACAAACCCGACTACCTACCTCCACTATTGACCATCTAACTTCAAGAGGAACTCAATAATAAGGTAATGATTGAACTAGAAACAAATCAAGGAGATGATATTATTTTAAATTATTTTTTATATCTTATTCATTATGAATTTAATGTCACTTCTTATTGTTTTGAATTTTTATATTTTTTCAATTATTTCCATGCTTTAGTGTCAGATGAAGAAACAACACATACATATATTGAGGAATACATAGATATCCTTGATTTTGATGAATATACATTTGAGAAATACCATGAGGACATTCAATTTACTATGCTTGAGGAAATTAGGATAGAGTTTTTTCATTATAAAACCCCTACTGATACAACACTAGAAAAGGAAGCTATTACACAAGTAGAAATCGAAGAGGAGGAGGTTCCATAATTTATCCTTCCCCATTCATGAATGTTTTACCTAATTGTGAAGGGGGGAGATCTGGTATACTCAATAATGGAATTATCCCAAATAATAACAATGAAGTAAGTGCTAGGAAAAGGAGTATATGGTGGTTCAAGTCTAAGAAACTACACCCACTATCAGATTTTGGATAACAGATGGTACTGCCCCATGGAGGCATTAAAAATTCATGACCCACAAGGGGGATCATACTGATACTTATCTTTACTTTATTTCTAGTATTTTCAATTCAAATCCTATAAATTAATCAAGCATGCATCCAACTCCATATTATCTTTATGAGATTAAATGACATGATCATTGTGATTAATTGAGTAATTTACTTTTATAAATTCATGATCAAATAAGGAATCCCCCAAATTGTCAATGAAAAAAGAGGAATAAACTTTAATGGAATGGTATTTCAATTTTAAGGTTTATCTTTTAAATTTTATTCATTTAGTCCAAAAACATGATTTGATCTTTAAACTAGGAAATTGTATTCCCATACTTGGATTCATGTTTTACATGACTTATATTGGATACAAAAGTTTTATATGAATGTTATGATTACATGATTTTTATTTCAATGTTAATGATATTGAATGAGTAAAATGTAGAGCTGTATTATTAAATTGAATCATGGAAATAAAAATTTGGACTCATGATTTCAGTTAACTAGTGGATTCATGAAAATGAAATTTCGAAATCATTTTTCATAATTTAAATTTCATAAATTCATTCGAATTTATTTTTTATCATTAATCAAGCATTTAGTGATTGTAAAATTCAATATTTTCATTTCCTAAGAGGATTTAATGACCAAGGACTCCCTATATTATCTTGAGCATATTTATTGAGTGATCTTGGGACATTCCACCTACAATAACATTTATTTGAACATTTTAAATATATAATTATAAAAAAATACATTTAAAATGATTGAGGTATTTTTTAAAAAATACATTATCTTTGAAAGACAAAATTTACATCAATCATTATTTACCCCATAGACACCATGAATTAACTTGTTAGGAATGAGCCATTTTCAATCTATTTTATCAATTTTTACCCAACTCATTGTATTTTCAGGATATTTTAAATTTAAAGTGTACGAAATAAGGGATACATGGTTTATGGGATGAAATTAATTTTAATGAAGTTGTGTGGGGTTATAAATTATGTTAATAAATAAAAGTTTTTAATTCATTAATTGTACTCTTTATTTTTTACCCTCTTAAAAAGATAAAATGAAAAAATAAACAAAAATATAAAAAATGGGTTGTGATTTGGGAAAACCAAAAATCATCATTACTAGACCTATTATTTTTATCATATTTGGATAGGTTATGGATGTGAGGTTTATTTTAGGAATAAATTTCAAAAAATAAATAAAATGATAAAGTTCATTTAAAAAGAGAATACAAGTTGAGAAAATTTAAAAGAGGTTAAAAAATTCATTCATTATCCTTTCTTTTGATCATGATAATTTCGTTGAGCATGGGAAGTGGGAGTTATTAAAATTTAAGGTGATAATTTCATTAATAATTTACTTTTTATATAATGCACTTTTCTTTAAGAGATAAACCTCCCCTTACAGCCTTAAATTTTAAAAACAACAATTTTTACCAACATTAAACCTCAGAGACATTTGAAACGTAATTGAACTCCCTCATGATTTTTTGTTCTTTTTATATTGAAATTTTTTTGTAATTAATTCCTTTATAATATTATTTATAAGGATTATTGTCTCATTATATGATCATAATTCTAGTAAATTTGTATCATAGGAGATGAGAGAAAAGACACAAGTGAGGTAGATCATGATTTAACATGTTTAATAATAACAAATTGAGAAAAAATGAATGAAAGGATAAGTTCCATAATTTTTCAAATAGGAAAACTAAAATACATGATTCTATTATTTACTTGAAAATTTATAAATTTAATTTTTATTTTATGTGAATTTTTTAAAATTAAATTTATCATTTAAAGTTCAATGATTTCATCACTTTGATATTTCAATATTTATAAAATTGGTGACTTCTTTAATTTAATGTTGATATTTTATTCTTGAGGAAAATCCTGGTTTAAATGTGGGGGTATTTGAAATAAAAAAAATATCATGCATATTTTTAATCAAATTATATTTAGTTTTTACCATTTTCAATGTAAATACCCATGATTTTAAATGTATTAATTAAATGATGGGAAAATTAAAATATGTAATGGAAATAGTTTGAAAAAAATGAATGAATGTTATTTTGGAAATTAAATTTTATTTATGAATATATGATTGTCATTATATATGTGTTTAAGTGTTTATCATTACTCAGGCGCCAAAAATTAAGGATATACCCAAGCCAACCATCAACCTAAGCAAGCTTGCAACATATCCAAGCCCAATGGGGCTAGCTGGGCAAGCCAACTTGGGAGAGACACCTTGAGCCAAGCTTGTCACATATCCTAGCCCAATAGGGATAGTCGGGCAAGCCGACTTGGGAGAGACACCTTGAGCCAACATTAGAATGGGGTATCAAGTCCCATATAGTAGTGGTCCATGGGTGGTGAGCCACATGGTGAGTATGGGTTATCCAAATCCCATATGGGGACATGTGTATGTGTGACCCACATTTTAGTGTGTGTGAGTGAGAACTGGGATAACATCCCTAATGCAGGATTCTAAATGACAGGTCTCATACCATTGTTTATTGAGGCTCACCAACATGTGTCCCATTTTTATATGGGATTCAATTTTTATGGATTTTGTTCACCCCCGATCAACTCCATCGGGCTCTAACACTATCACCTCTTTTGTTAGATCCTTAATCCACTGCTCTACCAGAGAACCACCATAGCCACATCCTGGGAAGCTCAAGCTTTAATCTCGACTCCACTCAAATCACTTGGAACCACCGACGATCACCTCTTTTTCCCCATATGACCACCATAGAGCCTCCTTTAAAGTCTCATCTATCCACTGTAAAGGCCAGATGAAGGAGAGGATTCCCACACCCATTGCTCATAGGTTCTATGCACTGTTCACCGCTTCTTTTCCTTCCTCATGGACCTTCCACACTGAGACCTGACACCCCATGCGTGCACCACTTCCCCACACTGTCATGTTCCATGAAAAATAAAGGAAACCCCAATTAATTTGGTTGATTTAAAAATATAAACCATGGGGCTTATGAGATATTCAAAATATTTGATAGATTTAAAGATATAATTTCAAATTTTTAAAGTGGATATCTTTAAGGAGGATGAAATCAAGATATCCTCCCTTGATACATATAAAATTAATCCTTGGACACCGATGCAAGGAGTTCGAACCACACTTGATAGAGGGTGAATCCTAATTATACAAAATTTAACTATTTTTTGTTTTATTTTTTTTTATTATTGGTTTACTTTCATTTTTAAAAGTACTTTTAGTTATTTTTTTAAAAAATATCAATGAATTATTATTCGATTTTGTTATCTCCACTTAACTTCTTCTTCTTTTATTTTATTTTATTTTATTTTATTTTTATTCTTCGTCTAAACTTATTTCTATCATAATTCTTTATAATTATTTTATCTTTTATTTTAATTTTCTTCTCTATATCTCTCTGTTATTCCATTTTAATTATTTTTTATTCATTCTTATTATTTTTCCATTCTTATTATGTTTTATTATTTATTTTATTATTTTATATCTCTCATATAATTTTTATTCCACTGTTAACTCATACTTGAAAAAATGAGGGGATAACCTGAGTCTTGTCCTGGGGGAGGTATTTGGTATTTTCATTTTGTTCTTCACTTAAATCCTTATGTTTATTTAGGTTTTTTGTAAGAAACCATGAAATTAATGAGTGTGGTGATTGTACATTAAGAAATTTAATGCAACCTCATTTTTATTATTTTATTAAAACATTTATCTCCCTTCAACTAAACATAAGATCTTAATGTGGTGATGTTGATCCGTTTAGTGGATAAAACGACATACGATGGAGTTGGGTCTTGGAAGGTGTCAAACTCTCAATTATTGTGTTTCATAAAACTTAATTATAGGAGAATGTGTAATTTATATTTCTAAATGAATTCAATATTTCACAATACTAAATAAATTAATATCCGTTTAAGAGTGATATTTCCAGACTAAACTATCAAACTAAAATTAAAAAAACAAGGAGAATGATGAAACCCATTAACCAAACCACAAAGGCCAAGTTATTTCTTTATAATCTCATTATATTTAGGATTTATTTTTAATTTTAGTTTAAATTTTCATATTTCATGTAATTATATTTCATTGATAGAATTAATAAAATACAAACATATGTTATTTAGATTATGCAAGTTAACAAACTGATAATTCCCCTCATTAATTAAAATTTATTATAATTATATTATAGAAACATATTAATTAATATAATACCATTTATGGTCCGCTTATAACATTTAAACCTCCATTTATTAATAATTATTTATTAAAATAACCATTTTTATGTGTAAAGAATTTCTTTTTTCATGAAATATGGAGTTCAACAGTTATAGTCCTTGAAAATTAATCATGTTTAATTAATATATACATTTTAATAGTGATATAAATATCATATATATTTATTAAATTCATATTTATAACCATTCATATAAATTTGTGATGAAAAATTAATTACATTACAATATAGAGATGGTAGTCTGTACATATGTATGGGTGATGTTTAAAATTATTAAGGGATGAAATGAATGGAAGGTAAATAATAATTTAACATTATATAATAATAATTATATAATAAATATAAAATATATACATTAAATAAATCATAATAAATTACCATTAAATATGGGAATGGAAAATGAATTATATCACTACGTGGAGGTGGTCATCCAATTGAACACATTAGTGATACTTTTATCACCTTTTTTACGCATAAAAGGTGGGAAATGGTTGTGAAATAATAATAATAAAATATCATTATATATATTACACTAGATTAATCATTTTATAATTTATAAAATAGTTTTATAGGAATAATAAGAAGAAATAAAATTTAAAGAGTTCCATTAAGATATGAACACATTCTTTGAGAGTCTTTATTTAGCTTACAATTAAAGCCTTGAAATATTGATATTTGTATAAAAAAATATAGGATGAATTTAAGGAATATAATATGGTTTTGTATTAGTTTCTGGAAAATATATATGTATCAAATTTTTTGAATAAGGCGAGAGAAGAGGAACTCTTTTATAAGTGAGGGGAGGGGCACACATGGAATTTCTTAAAATACTTCAATGATATAAGGTAAATTTCATGATTAAGTGTATATAAATTGAAATTAATTATAATTTAGGATAACATAATGTTTTAATAAATTCAAAAAATAATAAATAGACAATTATAGGCCGCATTCATACCCTTATCATTTCATTTAACCTCCACAGCAAACCCATTCAAACGTTAACTATGGTAATAAAATTTTAGTAATTTTATTATTCATTATGAAAAAAATTAATTTGAGCCTATTACACTATATTAATTCGGATTATTATAAATATTAAATCCATTCTAGGAGATTCAATTTATATAAGTTTCATAATTCAATTTTAAATAAGTGTTCAAACTGTAATGAAAACCCATTTGAGAATAATACACTTTTAAGCATAAATTGAATAAACTTACATTCCATGAATTATAAAAACAATAAAATTAATATTAAAATAATTTATATAATTTATAATCTATAAATTTTATTAAAATGATCAATCAATATAGATTAATTTCATTTATTAAAATTATAACACATTTCACTATTAAATAGAGTTTTTATAAAAATGTGATTTTAAAACAAAAAAATGAACATAAATAAATAAATAAATTATACTGATGATTTCTATATAATTAATTATATTATTTATGATTAAAGGATTTATATGTTACTTTAAGATAAAAATTTTAAAATAATGGGAATTTTACATGATAAAAAATGACATATTTTAGAAAAATTAGTGTTTTTCACTATTCACAAGAAAAAAAATATTCTTATAAATGGAATAAATAATCCTAAGATGATAATATTAACATGATGATTTAAAAAATGATATCATTTTTATCATTTTTTTTAAAAAACATTGTATAAATTAATTAAAATTTGTAGGATAAAATCAATAAAAAACATTTTTTAGGAAAACATATTCTTGAAGAATAAAATAACTTTATTGAATATTGAATACTTATTTATTTTGAATTGATAAATACATCTGTATTATTTAAAAGGATTTTAAATAATTTTCCCATAACGTGGTTATTACTATTGATACCTTCTAATTAAATAGTTATAATAATAAGGGTTACTATATCATAGTTAATTTTAGACTTAATGTTGCGTGTAAAGAAAGCTATCGAATGCCTCATGTTAATTTTATAGGAAACACATATAATATGTTAGGGTGTTGCATTGTTATATTGGGTATACCATTCCATTAAAAGTGGGTAATTTAAGATTCCAAAACATTAAAAGAGGAGGATTGGTGCCCACCCATTTGGGATATGGTTTCCTCTTGAACTACAATGGGGAACACCACCTTTCTCTGGATTATATTCAAGTGAAGAGGGAATCGATAGAACAGGGAAGATATGGATGTAATATTGTCTAAGATAATCCATGAACATGAGTAGAATGAGATCCTGGGTTTGGTCACCATACATATAATGGATGTTGACTCTCTATTCGAGCTGGTCTTGGGGGACTTCACCAGACAGAGGGAAGCTTTCATCCTAATGGTGGAAATTATTGTTCTTCCTCAACCATTGGGTTATAGTAAACTGATTTTTTATACCTATAGAAAACCTTGTGGTCTGAATCTATTCATTTTAGTTGAGTGACTCCTTTATGAATTGGAGGAAACACATCCACTCAAGCACAAATATGATAATCAGAAGGAATATTTACCTGTAGTAACTCAATATTAAGCCAAATTAGACAGTATATATTAGCCTCATGACTCTCCATCATTACTATAGGGGAGAGTAATTTGGCCACCTAGGGAAAAAATAAGCATATATACAAAAATTTAACTTTATCTTTAGATGAATCATTTTTTTGTGAGTAAAAACTAAACTTTTGGAGATACCAAGTTATGGTAACACAATTTGTTTTTGATATTCACACATTAATTACTAGTTTTATTGCACATTATATCTTAGGAAACTATTTATTCACCAAATTCCTTGACATCTATGTATTATCTTGTATCCTCTTTTGGGGAAGTAATGATGATATTCACTAATGTGTGTCATTAATAATAAATCATTTCATAATAATCTAGGTAATGGTGTGAATCTTAATCCTTAGTACCCTCTTCAAATTCACATCAAGATCATCTTTTTGGGTGTCTTCCCTTGGTGGGCCACTTTGGTATGTAATAACTATAGTGTTTTACCTTTTCAAAAATGTGTTACATTGGAAGTAACCTATGGATCATTATCTTGAGAGAGTCCCAAACATTCCTTACTAATTGTTCCTTAAATGATAATGGTGAGTCCTATAATGGTAGTAATATAGTGGGAACTAGCTATCAAAGGTCACTTCCTAGACTAGAATAGATTTAATTCCTTAGTGAAGATACTAAAAATGTTCCCATTCAAAAGGGCTAGAGATATAATGTAATTTCTACTATAACATCCTTACTACCTTGAGGATTAGATGTTTGTGGGTTGTGGATTCTCATGGATGACTACTATATCAGCTAGAAATACAGTCTTCATGATCTAGTGTACTTTCACTCGCATGAAAAAATTTCCTAAAGCCTATTTAAAATATGATCCAGTCACTATTATAGGTTTTCCTATGGTTTAGGACTTCACCTTCTTTATCTGAGTGGATTAAATTTAATTCCCTGTCCCCAGTTACCCAAAGTCGGTGCATTATTTCATAACATTGGCATGATACCAAGAATCATGTCCTGAAAGACCGATCATTTTAGTAGCCTTGGAAGTACTAGATACATACATATGTTTTACATTACTTCATGGAATAAAAACAACAACATTGGGTCTCCTTTGAACACTCTTATATCCCTTAGACTATTCCTATAGGTTTATTATAATATACTTCTTTGCATCCTGTGAAAAATAAAACATAAGAAAGGGGTGAGCTCAGATGCTCAGTAAGGATAATAATAAAGCAGAAACTATCATAAATAAGAATAAACATTTAAGGCAATGTATAAGACTAGAACACAAGACTTTTAAACTTAAACTTCATCAAAATACATCAAAGATAAATCAAATAATGTCATTTACTTATTCACATGGATATTCTACTAGTCGAATAATCACATGTAGTACCAATATCCAATTTCAAAATGATGGAATGCATAATGCCAGACATCATAACCACATAGTCAAGGCCTTATTCCAAGACTACAAATAGGATTTTTTCAAGTCCTTGTGCCAAGACACTATTTTATCTAAAGAGACCTACCGATGCATCGAGATTCTATAGTAGTCTCCACCCATCACTTATTAAGTCCAATTCATTCCTCATATGAAAAGGTTGAAACATAATCTAAACATTTTTATTAAAACTAGCATACGAAATGTCAATATTTTAACCACAAACCATGAAGGGTATAAAAATAGCCCATCCATAGTAAAACATAACTAATTCAATACAATATGGAATATTTTATTATAATAAATTAACCTCAATCTATAAGAATTAAGGATATTTACATAGATGAAAATAATCATTAAAATTATTTGAGAGAAATATCCCCCTTTTTCTTGAAAAAAGTCTCACTATTTATCAAGAAGTTGTTTAAAATCTAATTTTTGGAATCAAAGTGTCCCATACCACTTTGAAACTTTTAAAAGGAATTTAAATTTTAAAACATTAATGTCCATATAAATAAATCCTTAAATCCATTTTTAAAACATGGACATTAATTGAAAAGATTTAGAAGAATAAATTTTTAAAACATTAAAAATGGTATTTTAGGTAGATTTTCTAACCAATTGAGAGATGATTGAATACAAATAATTGAGGTAATAAAAACTTTATAATATCATTATAATAATGTTATTCATTATATACTATGTCAAATTTCATTATATACACCTAATAAAAGTGAATTTGAGCATAACAACGAAAAAATATCAATGGAATGTAAGTTGAGATGAATTCATTTATAAAGACTGTATACTTAGGTTAAGGATAAATCAATGACATATTTATGTGTTAAAAATATAAATACACTAAATATTATTGGATATTAAGTGTAAATCAATCAGAGTAAATTCACATATATTCTTGTAAAAACAACACCAATGACTTGAATGTTTAACTCAATGAATAGAAATTGAGTTGAAATTACTCTTATCAAGTTCATGTCGATGACTTGAGAATTTATAAATGGATTTATTATGTGTATAATAATTATATCCACACAAAGGGGAGAGTAAATTACTACATAAGTAAATAAATATTTATTTTACACATAATCTTGTAGTAAAGTAATCAATGAAGTTTGCGTAAAATCGAACGAGGGGAAATTGAAATTTGAAAGTCCCTTACCGATTTAGTAACTTACTAAAAATAAACCCCATGAAATAAGAATCATCCAATGATGATTTAAATACCCATAAATTAAATTATATTATTAAAACAATACAATCATAGGTAGTACATACACCACACAAAAGGTAATAATGGAAAATATAGCATGAATCTCACAATAATAAAAGTGATATGAAAACCCCTTACATTGTACTTTTCCTTAGTTTATGGTATTTTAACCTCCTGAATAATATTTAAAACATTTTTATTAAATTATAAAAGAAATATATAAATAAATATGATATCATATATGATCCTATAATATTTCATTGTTAATAATATTTCAGTAGTATCATTGTTTCGGGTGTTAACTGATTCATTTTCCTTTATATTATTAGTTAAGTAAGACATGTTTGTTATGGATATTATGTATTTGATTAATATCCAGAATTATATTAAGTTATTAAGAATTATTTTCAATCATAAAATTAAAATTATTCTTGAATGATTATGATGGAGAATGAATCTCATCGCGTTCGTGGAGACGGTAATCCGTACCTAC
This sequence comes from Viscum album, assembly GCA_963277665.1. Taxonomy (NCBI): domain Eukaryota; kingdom Viridiplantae; phylum Streptophyta; class Magnoliopsida; order Santalales; family Viscaceae; genus Viscum; species Viscum album. The sequence goes on from OY728165.1 coordinate 1,043,786,198, forward strand.
GCATGAAAGACAATATCATTATATTGATGGTAAGATCATATGTAATTTGATGATATATAATATAAAAATAATCATTATAATGTAATATTTATTATTTACATAAATTATACTCATTATTATACTCATCCAAATAATGAAGTGTTTGAATAACAAACTACACCACGATGTGGAGACAGTTAGTTGTACGTACACACATATGGTAACTTTGTCATTATAGGATGGATAGAATAAAGAATATGGTTGTACCATATTTATAATAACATCACAGTATATATGAGGTACTTGAGTTATTATTTTGGTATGGAAACAATAAATAAATTGGAAGTGGAAGAAGAAAATAACTTGAAAGAGTGTGGTAAAATTATTACCTCTTCTTCAAGTTCTTCTTTTTGATTTGATCAAAAGGTCTCATTAGGTTGGCTTTATAATAAAATAAAGGACTCTAGGATGTAGTTAAATTAGTTTTTAGGATATTTTAGCATGGTTTGGCTGAGCCAAATGACTTTTTAGGTTTCAAATTAAGAGAAGGGATAGTACCCTTTTATAAGAGAGGTGAGGGTCACTTTAGGAAAAGCTTGAAATGTTATTTTATAATAAAATCATTTTGGGTTTCTAATAGATCCAAAAAAAAATTAGAGTATAAGGTGGGTATGGGTCGAAAACCGTTCAACCAATATGTTTTATATAGGTTTATGTCACCATATTAACCATATCTTTTAGATTTAACACTTAGTTAAAAAGTTTAACTTTTATAATGTCCTCTTGTATTACTAAAATAAATGGTTAATAAACTTACTATAAAATTACAAGAGAACCCCAAGTGGTTCATTAATGACATATATATTATTATATAAGTACTTTGGCCTAACCTTATATTTTTAGGGATATTATATCAATTAATAATATAGTATTAGTTTTAAAAACTAATCTATGTCAATTTTGACACTATTTGGTATTTTTTTTTAAGTCATAACAGCATGATTAATTCGAAAACAAATCATTTAATCAACACTAACATGTTTTATTAACCTTTAAAATTAGTGGAATTCATCAAAAGTCTCAAATTACATTTATTAGAATATATATAATATTAATTATTTTAATATTCCATTAATAAGTTAATTACTGCATCATCATTGTGTCATAAATAAGTTAGATTATTTAATGTCTAAAAATTATAAATAAAATACCATTATGTAGGAAATATTTTTATATTTATAATTAATATTTATAGTATAAAATTTAACTTATATAACTCCATGTAAAAATAATTTTACTAAAATATATATGTTTATGTCATTTTTGTCTTTACCTTAAATTAATTAATATAAAATGTCATTATCACTCTCAAGTGGCTCCATGGGGTCCCAAAATAGACACAAGGATTCCCATGGTCATACATGTATCATTAAATATGGTTAGGACACATGTTGGGGTAATTTAATATTATAATAATATTATTTTTTACCCTTATTTACCGGATTTACCCTTTAACCATGGTAAATAAAATATTTACCGAAGTAATTATAAATAATGTCTAAAAATAAAATTTACCTATTTACATAATTTGGACCTCATGATTCCAAATATTGAATCTATTTTTACAATTTCAAAACACATAAGTGGCAGAAATTAATTTAAAATTAATTCCTGTTGTTAAAACAAAAAAGCATGTTTTTAAGAAATAATAACTATCAAAAGATTGACACTTGTTTATATCCAGTTTAAATGTTAAATTACATCCAATGACCTAAATTATATTAAATGATAAAAATATAATCTAATAATACTTAAAAACCATTCAAATTTATAATTTAACACTAAAAGTTATTTCGATTAAAAAAGTTGTTTTTAATTAAAATTTAGTGTTTTTCACTATTCATCAAAATATGAAAGTTATCAGAAAAGTACCAAAAATTTATCCAAAATAAAATTTTATGTCCCGATTCTAACTAAGAATTTAATTTCATTAAATTGAATATATAATAGTGTCAAATATTAGTTTTAAAAATGGTTCTCCATTAAAAGAAGGTAAATTTTCATTTTTTGAAAAATACTTCTTTTATCTGAAAAAAATAATTTGTTCTTATATTATGTCTAAGAAACACATAATAAGGATTCTAAAATTATATAGAGTATATAAAATTAAAAATTCAGTAAATACTATTCATAATCGCTTTTTGAATGGCTGGTTTGGTATGTCGTGGTTTGCTCAAACTCATTGTTGCATGTAGCGCAAGCCATTGAATTGCTTTAAAGAAAATAACTTACTATGAAATCTTGGGGTGTTACATTCTTAACCCCTTTTGGAAATTTCATCCTTTAAATTTTAAAATTAGGCTTGGTAACATCATTAAAAGTCCCACATCATAAAAGATTCAATAAAACTATCACTTTAAAATAAAGAAAGAGAAGTACAAAGGTCACCTTAGATAACCCATACTAGGATTACATGTAGGAAAACATGGATATGAAAGATAAACTAAGTGTCAAGTTCTAATGGAGAGTGATAGAAAATATGAACAGGAGAAAGTTAACAACAAGAAAACCACAAACTTGTGATGGTATAAATATTCATTACTTTCCCAGTAGAAAAATTAAACAGACAATTTTTTTTTTGTTTTAAGTTCCATTTCATAAAGTTGAGGAAATTATTTATGAGATTGAATAAGAATATAAAGAGATATACTTAATTTTTAAGTAGAGTTTCATCTTTTAATAAATTTATACCACTAACTCATCTTTTTTCCCAAATGATGAGTATTCAAGATGACTTTTTCACACCTGGAGTGCTAGAATCAACTTCTTTAGAATAATATAATCCATAAAGTATAAACTATATATTTCCATTATCTTTAGATATTATCTAAAACCAAAATAGTTAGTATGAGATCAGATGATCTCCAAAAAGGACAATTCTTTTGAGAAAGAAATACTAATCTTAATTTCTAAAATTAAATCAACAATACCCAAAGTTCAATAAATACCATTCAATAAACAATCATCCTTAAAATACTTCAATATAATTCAAACTAATATTGAAACCCAAATCTTATAAGAATTTGATTACGTGGTCTTCCACGTTAAATTGTATCTCCAAATAACATCGACTACTCTTAAAGTCACTTACTTAAAACTAATTAATCTAATCACATATTCTCTATGATAGGTTAATCATTTCCATAAATAACTCAAATCACTATAAATACACAATAAAAACATAGATAAAAATACACCATTACTCTTCAAATGAAATCCCATAGTATTCAATTTTCTTTACTCATATAGTGTTCCCAACAGATCGAACGTATTCCAAAAAAATATTTATCACTTAATCACCAAATCATTTTCATATACTAAGGATATCCATTTGATAAGACATAAGATCCAAAATAAACTTATTATTGATCAATAAATAATTTAACTAAAAATAATTAGTCACACTAACCAGGGACTTCACGTAGTCCAGTGGTAGGCAATAAATCTCAATCACACTCTGGTCGTGGGTTTGATTCCCGCAGCTTTGTCCGATGCGACGGGTTGTCACACGGTATGTGTGTTTTCCCTTTTCAAAAAATATATTTTATAACATTCCCAAAATGAGTTAAATTCATCAAAATAACCATAATATAATTTAACCACAAATGTTACCTCATACCTCGCATTTTCATCCCAAAAATTAATAATATGTAATTGACTCAAATTCAAGGATCATATAAACCCAAATGTTTCTTTATAACTATATCCACAAAAGAAAAGATAATTCTTCCTCAAATAGAATTTTCACATAACAAATTGTAGGGTTACACATACAAGAGAAAAGACTTGAAAAGTAATCCCATCAACAAAGAGCACTAATAATTTTAAACATTTCATCATCTATTTATTTCTACATAGGTTCTTCCTTAACAAAGAGGTTATCCTATAGAATAGAGAATTCACTCGGGTAATGCCCAGGTCCCCTACATTTATGGAAAATGATTGTAAATGGATTTTTGGGATCATTTTTATTTTCTTCCATAGTACTCTTTATTTTTCCTCTGAAATTATTTACTTTATATCCTCTTTTACCACATATAAATCATTTCTCTATTTCATTGAGACACTTTCCTAGGTGTCTCTTTCCACATTTCCTGCATGATGGAAATTGAGCTTTCTTTTCTCCATGGTCTCCACTATTGTAGCTCTTATCATTCACCGCCTTTCTCTTCTTTGTTGAGTCCGGGAGTTGGTTAATATATATGTTGTTGATCATATTTTTGGAAACCTGTTTTGACATGAACACGATATCTTTTACACCTATTAACATTACATTTCGTTGCTTATTTCCCCCATCGTTCCCACGTTGTACATCATGTTCAATGTTATTATGACTTCCTTGGAATCCAGCCATTGACTAACCCAACAAAGCATAGTGTGAGTAATAAAATCATTTATAGAATATCATAACACAATATTTTCAATATAAAACACCATAGGATTATCTATGGTTATTTATTCTCATATTATATTAAAATCCTTCAAATCGTTTTGTAAAGAAAATGTGAAGTGTCCTAAGAATATCTCACGGGAGTGTCATAACCAAGAGTGCAGCAAGGCATGTTGTCGTGTACCATGATACCTCGGGTCAAGCTCGAAATTCCTTGTCGGAGTTTTCACTCCTAGGTATATCTATGTTAGAGCCACCTCTACCAGTTCATATCCAGTCTGGGATGTATTGCTTGTAAAACCCACATAATATTTATATTACCAAAATTTTTAGATGTTCTTCTATACTAATCCTCAATGTCTATCATAGGGTAGTGTTTTCTAATCAGATTTTTTCTAAATCTAGTTTCCAAGGTTTGTACTAAACTTCTTATGATACCAATTGTAACACCCCGACCCCAGTTACCCAGAATCGGTGCATTATTACATAACATTGGAATGATACCAAGAATCATGTCTCAAAAGACCAATTATTTTAGTAGTCATGGAATTACTAGATGCATGCATAAGTTTAACATTAAATCATGAAATAAAAAACAACATTGTGTCCCTTTTGAACACTCTTATATCCCTTAGCCTATTCATGCAGGTTAATCGTAATATACTTCTTTTAATCTTGGGAAAAATAAAACATAAGAAAAGGGTGAGCTTAGATGCTCAGTAAGGATAACAATAAAACAGAAACTGTCATAAATAAGAATAAAACATTTAAGGCAATGTATAAGACTAAAACACAAGCCTTCTAAACTAAAACTTCATCATAATATGGAAAAGATAAATCAAATAATGAAATTTACTTATTCACATGAATATTCTACTAGTCGAATAATCACATGTAATATCAATAGCCAATTTCAAAATGATGGAATGCATAATACCAGACTTCATAACCACATAGTCAAGGCCTTGTTCCAAGACTACAAATAAAATTTTTTCAAGGCCTTGTTCCAAGACACTACTTTGTCTCATGAGACCTACCAATGCATTGAGGAGCTATAGCAGGCTCCACCCATCACTTATTAAGTCCAATTCATTCCTCATATGAAAATGTTGAAACATAATCTAAACATTCCTATTAAAACTAGCTTATAAAATGTCAATATTTTAACCACAAACCATGAATGGTATAAAAATAGCACATACATAGTCAAACATAACTCATTCAATACAATATGGAACATTTTATTATAATAAATTAACCTTAATCAAGAATAATGAAGGATATTGACATAGATTAAAATAATCATCAAAACTATTTGATAGAAATATCCCCCTTTTTCTTGAAAAAACCTCACTATTTATCAAGAAGCTATTTAAAATAAATTTTTTGGAATAAAAGTGTCCCATAACACTTTGAAACTTTTAAAAGGAATTTAAATTTTAAAACATTAATTTCCATCTAAATAAATACTTAAAACTATTTTTAAATCATGGGCATTAATGAGAAAGATTTAGAAGAATAAATTTTTAAAACATTTAAAATGATATTTTATTTAGAGTTCCTAACCAAATTAAAGACAATTGAATACAAATAATTGAGGTAATAAAAACATTATAATATTATGAGAATAAATGGATTCATGATATACTATATGAAATTGCAATATATACACCAAATTAAAGTGAATTGGTTCATTACAACAAAGAAGTCTCAATGGAATGTAAGTTGAGATGAATTCCTTTATAAATAATATATCCTTAGGTTAAGGATAAATCAATGACATATTTATGTGTGAAAAATATAAATACAATCAATATGATTGGATATTCAGTTTAAATCAATCATAGGACATTCAGACATATTCTTGTAAAAACAACACCAATGACTTGGATGTTTAACTCAGTGAATATAAATTTAGATAAAATTACTATTATCAAGTTTATATCGATGACTTGAGAATTTATGAATGGAGTGATTATGTGTATCAGAATTATATCTACACAAAGTAGAGTATAAATTACTACATAAGTAAATAAATAGTAATTTTACACATAATCTTGGAGTAAAGTAATCAATGAAGTTTGTGTAAAATGGAATGAGTGGAAATTGAAATTTGAAATTCCCTTATCGATTTGGTAACATACAAAACATAAACCCCATGAAATAAGGATCATACAATTATGATCTAAATACCCATAAATTAAAGTATATTATTCAAACAATACAATCAGGGGTAGTATATACACCACACAAAAGGTAATAGTGGAAAATATAGCATGAATCTCATGGAAATAAAAGTGAGATGAATACCCCTTACCTTATACTTTTCCTTATTTTATGGTATGTTAACCTCCAATATAATAGTTAAAAAAATTATTAAATTATACAAGAACTATATACATAAATATGATATCAAATACGATCCTCTAAAATTGATTTGTTAATAATATTTCAGTAGTATCATCGTTTCAGGTGTTAACTGATTTCTTTTCCTTTATATGCTTAGTTACGTAAGCCATGTTTGTTATGGATAGGATGTATTTTATTCGTATATAGAATGATATTAAGTTATTAAAAATTATTTTCAATCATAAAATTAAAATTATTCTTGAATGATTATGATGGGGAATGAATCTCATCGCGTTCGTGGAGACGGTAATCTGTACGTATGCACGAGCAACAATATCATTATATTGATGGTGAGATCGTATGTAATTTGTAACTCCCCAACCCCAGATACCCAGAGTCAGTGTATTATTTTAATACATTGTCATGATTACAAGGAATCAAGTCCCGAAGGACCGATCAGTTTAGCAGTCTTGGAAAATAGATTACATACATTAACTTTACATTACACATTAGAAAATAAAACAAAAAATAAATGATACTTTGAGAACTCCATTAATCCCCAAGATTAACCCCACTTATCAATCATAATACACTTCTTGGAATCCTGGGGAAATAAAACATAAGAAAGGGGTGAGCATAGATGCTCAGTATGGGTAAATAATTTAGCAGAAGCTATAAACTTTTAAGGAAAGATGTGTGATAAAAAAAAAGCCTTTTTAAACATAAACTTGAACATAATATGTAAAAAATAAATCAAAAATTACCATATAAACATGCACATGGATATTCTACTAGTTGAATAATCACATGTAATAACTAATTTCAAAATGAGGGAATTCCTAACGTCAGACATCATTACCACATAGTCAAGGCCTCGTGCCAAGACTATAAATAAATTTTTGTTAAGGCCTTGAGCCAAGATACCATTTTGTCTCATTATACCTAGAGATTCATAAAGAATCTATAATGGGCTCCACCCATCACTTACTAAGTCCACTTCATTCCTCATATGAAAAATTTGAAACATAACATAAACATTCGTATTAAAACTAGCATACGAAATGTAATTACATTAACCATAAACCATGAATGGTATAAAAATATAATATCCACAGTCAAACATATCACAACTTATTCAATACAACATTGAATATTGTATTACAGTAAATAAACTCCAATCAAAAATAATATCCAGTAAAGGATGCTGACATAGTTGATGATGAGTAAAACTTTTTAAGAGAAATATCCTTTTTGTAAAATCATTTAAAAGTCACAAATTTATAAAGGAAGTAATTTAAAATATATTTTTGAATCAAAGTGTCACATACCACTTTGAAACTTTTGAAAATAATTATCATTTCAAAACATTCATGTCCATATAAATAAATCCTTAAAATCATTTTGAAAACATGGACATTAATTAAAAAGATTTAGAAAGATAAATCTTTAAAACATTTAAAATTCTGATTTTGATAAAGAGTACCTTTAAAAAAATCCTTAAAATATTCATTTTGAAATCCTTTTTATGAAAAATGGACATGGATGATAAAAATTTCCCAGTAAATACTTACACATAAACAATCTCGGATAACAATGAGATTGAGGAATTAACTCTTACCTTGAACATTCATTTATTCGAGGGTACGTTTAACCTCCTATATGAATATTATAGTATGTTATTAAATTATACCAGAAGAATATTAATATTTATGATATCATACAAGATTAATTTATGACTTTATACTACCCATTTAATAATAATTTTCATGTTAAATTAACATTTCGGGTAATAATCACTTTCGTTATCGTACGTGTTTTAACTTGTTACTCTTGATTGTATCACTTAGATCAAGATTTTAATACTTCCAGAATATAAAACATGATTTATATATCATGTATATTTAGAATATAAATATGTATAATAGACATATATATGAAATGAAAAACCATGTTTATGGATACGGTAGTCCATACGTACGCATAAACACTGTTTTCGTTTTCATATCGTATTGAACGGAACTAAGTGAATAAGATATATGTAATTACATACATATATATATAAATATATACATTTCCAGTAGCATTATTATGTCATATATTATATACTTATTAGTAATATATATTTTTATAATCGTCGATGAATGGTGAACGTGGAAATGAATCTCATCGCGTCGTGGAGACGGTAATTTGTACGTACGCACGAGCAACAATATCATTTCCTTAAATGCATGGAATTGGATGGTATATTAATTTTATAGAGACATTATCATGTTATTTTTATTATTTATATACATATTACTCATCATTATATCCTTCCATATAACATAGTGCTGAATAACAAATTACACCACAATGTGGAGACGGTAAGTCATACGTACGCAGACATGGTGACATTATCATTCATAAGATGGGTAGAATAATGAATATATTTGTGACATATTTATAATAAAATAACAATATATATAATATACCGGAGTTATTATTTTATAATGGAAACAACAAAGAAAGAGTAAGTGGAATAATAAGAGAACTTGAAAGAGGGTGGTGAAATCATTACCTCTTCTTCGAGTTCTTACTTTTGATTTGATCAAAAGGGATCCTTAAGTTGGATTTATGACAAAAGGAAGACATATAATATGAATTTATGATAGTTGGGAGGATATTTGGGCAAGGTTTGGCCAATCCAAATGGATTTGGAGGTGTGAATTTGAGGGAAAGAAAAGTGCCCTTTTATAAGAGGGGTGAGGGGAACCTTTGGAAAAACGTAAAATATTATTTTATAATAAATTCATATTTAGTTTATAATGGCTCAAAAGTGACTTATGTCGATTCTAGGGTTGGTATGGGTCTAAATCATCTCATAAAATAGGTTTTAGACAAGTTTAGGTTACCATTTTAACCTTATCATTTAGATTTAACTCTAAGTGAAATAATTTAACTTTTACCTTGTCTTTTTGTATTCTTACACTATATGGTTACTAAACATACTATATACTGCTAATATAACCACAATTGGTTCATTAATGTCATATATATTATTATATAAGTATTTTGGCCGAAACTTATATTTTTAGGACCATGATATCAATTGATAATATAATATTGTTTTAAAATAATTGTTTATGTCAATTTTGACACTATTTGTTATTTTGTTTTTTCTAAAATCATAAAAACTTGATTAATTAGAAAAAGATACATTTAATCAGACCTAACATGTCATATTCACCTAGAAATTTTGTGGATGTCATAAAAAAGTTGAAATTATATTTATTTTAATATTTATAATACCATTTATTTGATTCTTTCATAGATAAGGTAATTACTGCATCATTACTGTGTCATAAATAAATTTAATTATTTAATGTCTAAAAAATATAAATAAAATAAAATTATGAATCAAATATTTTTATATTTCTAATTAATATTTATAGTAGAATTAATATTATTTATAACCCTATATTAAAAATGTTTTAGTTTTTAAAACTTGAATTTAACACTTTTAACTCTTCTTTAAATTAAATAATAATAAATGTATTAATCTATTTCAAGTGGACCAAAATGATCATATTTTATTACTAAGGTTGTTTTTGGTAGAATTACACTTATCCAATAGAATTAGGACATGTTTTAGGGTAATTATAATATCTTTTTTACCCTTAATTACCCTATTTACTTTTAACCGTGGTAAATAAAAGTCAACAGTTACTTTTCACCAAATGTTATATTTATCTTATTGAACCAAATTTTACTCCTTGATATTAACTCTGTCTCTTGTATTTTCTAAATTCAACTCACAAAAGTGGTAAAATTAAGTTTTATGTGAATTAGCAAATTCTCCTAGGAGGTTGGTAAAAGACGGTGAAAAGTTCTATAAAAAAATTTATATATCTAAAGTTATTATAAATTGACTCAAATGAATTAAATTGAACTTATATAGATATTATTTATCTATTTTTACCTAAAATAAATTTAAATAAAATAAATAATTATTTAAATACTGTTCGGTTTTAAATGATAACTCAGTGTTTTTTCACTATTCATCAAAAATTGAACGTTTTCAGAAAAATACCAAATATTCACCCTAGGATAATTTCAATATTAAGAATCCAAAAATTAATTCTATTTTACCAAATTACAAACATTGAAGTTGCATTTATTAATTTAAAATTAATTCTCGTTGTCAAAACAAATTTCGTGTTTTTAAGAAACAATAACTATCAAAAGATTGACACTTATTTATGTATAATTTCAATGTGAAATTAATTCCAATGATCAAAATTGGATTAAAGGGTAAAAATATAATCTAGTTATACTTCCAAAACATTAAAATTTATAATTAAACACTATATATTATTTTGATTAAAAAAGTTGTTTTCAGTTAAAATATAGTATTTTTCACTATTCACCCAAATATGGAAGTTATCAGAAAAACACCAAATATTTATTGAAACTAAATTATTATTTCCTGATTATAAATAAGAAGTTTATTTTGTAAAATTTAATATATAAAAGTTTCAAATATTGGATTTAAAAATGGTTCTCCATTAAAAGGCGGTAAAATTGCATTTTTTGAAAAATAATTCTTTTATCTGAAAAAAATGAATTTATTCATACATTATGTCTAATAAACTCATAATATAGATTTTAAAATTATAAGGATTATATAATGTTCAAAATTTAGTTAATACAATTCATAACCACTTTTTAACGGCTAGTTTGGTAAGTCGTGATGAGCTTGAACTCAGTGTTGCATGTAGTGCAAGTTATTGCATTACTTCGAAGAAATAATGTACAATGAAATATTGGGGTGTTACATTATTCCCTCCTTCAATAAATTTCATCCTTTCAATTTTAAATTGTTCTTCGAAAATAAAAGGTTGAAAATATAAAATACCTTTTTGGGAAAACCCACATCAGAAATTGGGTTAATAAAATTTAGTCTTAATAAGAGGAAAAGGGGAATGAAAAAGTCACCACCAAATTATGATCTCGATTAGAAGAACATTGGTGGAAATTAGAGACACATAATTTGAAGAAAAATATAAATATTTATAGGGAGTTATTGAGGTCATAAATCACAAACAATTTTAGAATTTCGAGCCTCAAAGCCACCAATCTATGATGATTTAAAATACCATTGGTTCAACAAAACGTAAGGTATTAGGATAACACATTTTTGGTTTTAAGATCCCTTCCATAAAGTTTAATAATTAATTTATCCATAAAATATGAGGGATATATATATATGTGTATATATATACCTGACAAGTAGAGTTTCATCCTTCAACTAATTCCTACCACAAACTCATCTTTCACTCTAAAAGATTTCAAAAAAATAAATTCTATTTATCCTAATCATATAGGGTTCCAAAAATAATGAATCTATAATTCAATTATCAGACCCTTTAAAAAACTAAATTATTAAATCAAGGACATCATGTGGGTCAGTGATAGGTGATACACCCTTGCCTCCCTTCGGTTGTAGGTTCAAGTCTCGCGGCCTTGCCAGATGTGACGGGTTATCGCCCAACCTCCGGGTTGTCCTTTTTATGGAAATCCAAAAATAACCTTAACTATAGTATCCAATTTCAAAATTAATCCATTCCAAACTTTAGAATTATCCAAAATACATATATCCAAACTCTCAGTCCAAAGTTTATAAGGAAGTTAAACATAATGAGGATCCTTTTTTCCAGTTAATAACATGTGAACGCCTTCATCGTTTATTTTTTTACAACACCGCAACATCCTGAATTACCAAAATAAACCATATCTTATTCCAAAATCACTACCTCATTATCAGGACCATATTAATAATTACCTTTACTTCAACCATTTATTTTCCAAAAAGTGTAGCTTACTATTAAGTCACTTTTCTTAGAACCATATAATCTCAAATCCTCAATAAAATAGTATTGCAGTACAAGCCTTATTTATCTCCATAATTCATGTAACTAGTATACTGTTGATACAACACTCAAATGAAATAATTCTATAATAACAACATAAGAACAATAGTCATTCTTCTTCATCTGAGGTAGTATCATAACTTTATTATTATCTAATAACATCATTTGTGGTATACTCTTATGAATGGGACATTGATTTGTATAGTGTATCAACACCTTGTAGATGAATCATTTTACATTTGAAAACTTTTTCTTACCCTTAAAATCGCGTATTTGGTGTCCTTTTTCTCCACACTTATAACAAACTCCCATTCCCTTCAAGCATTTACCATGGTGATTCATTCCACATTTATCACATATTGGAAAATCCTTCTTTCCCTTATTCCCTTTATCCATCTTTCTTTCTACCATCCTTTTCTTCTCTGACTTCCCTTCAAAGCCATAGGATTCAGAGAATTATTTAATGATCTTATTAACACATGATACTATTTATTCATATGATGATAATACATGGGAGAATATTTTCTTTCTAAATGTTGGCTTAATACCATGAATGATATGACCCTTCTTACTCTTTGGATCATATGTATTACTGGAGTTCTCATTCCTTCTACTGGGTTCCATTTCTAAAAAATGTCATAAACTAGATCACTTTATGAATCGCAATTCATAATTCCAAACATGTAAAATACCTAACGTAAATTGAAAAGTTTATGGATATAATCTATAATCACAAAAAAAAGTCTTTTAGGAGGTATATACTCATAAACCCTTCATAATAGTTTGTAAAGAAAACAAGAATTATCCTAAGCATATCCCCGGGAGTGTCATAACCAAGAGTGTAGCTAAGCCCATTTTCATTCACCAGTTCTCATTTGAGTCTAGCTTAAAGCGGTGTTTTCAGGTTTTACCCCTAGGTACATCTGTTCCAGAGCCGCCTCTACCTGCTCATATCCAGACAGGGATTTATTTTCTTGTAAAACTCACAAAATCTCTACATTACCAAAATTTTAGGAAGTCCTTCTATACTAATCCTCAAAGTCTATGTTAGGTCTATGTGCTCTAATCAGAGTTTATATAAATGTAGCTTCTAAGGTTATTGCTAAACTTCCTCTGATACCAACTGTAACGCCCTGACCCCAGTTACCCAGATTCAGTGCATTATTTTAATACATTGGCATGATTACAACGAATCAAGTCTCGAAGGACTGATCAGTTCAGTAGTCTTGGAAAATAGATTACATACATGAACTTTACATTACACATTAGAAAATAAAACACAACATAAATGATCCTTTGAGAACACCATTAATCCCCAAGCTTAACCCCGCTTATCAATCATAATACACTTCTTGGAATCCTTGGAAAATAAAACATAAGAAAGGGGTGAGATCAGATGCTCAGTAAGGGTAAATAATTTAGCGGAAGATATAAACTTTTAAGGCAATATGTGTGATAAAAACAAAAGCCTTTTTAAACATAAACTTGAACATAATATGTAAAAAATAAATCAAAAATTATCATATAAACATGCACATGGATATTCTACTATTCGAATAATCACATGTAATTACTAATTTCATAACGAGGGAATGCCTAACGCCGGACATCATTACCACATAGTCAAGGCCTCATGCCAAGACTATAAATAAATATTTTTTCAAGGCCTTGTTCCAAGAAACAATTTTGTCTCATGAGACCTATTGATGCATCGAGAAGCTATAACGGGCTCCACCCGTCACTTACTAAGTCCACTTCATTCCTCATATGAAAAAGTTGAAACATAACATAAACATTTGTATTAAAACTAGCATATGAAATTTCATTACATTAACCTTAAACCATGAATGGTATAAAAATAGAACATCCACAGTCAAACATATCATAACTCATTCAATACAACATAGAAGATTGTATTATAATAAATCAACCTCAATCAAAAATAATATCCGATAAAGGATACTGACATAGTTGATGATGAGTAAAACTTTTTGAGAGAAATATCCTTTTTGTAAAATCATTTAAAAGTCACACATTTATAAAGGAAGTAATTTAAAAGATATTTTTGAATCAAAGTGTCCCATACCACTTTGAAACTTTTGAAAAGAATTATCATTTCAAAACATCCATGTCCATATAAATAAATCCTTAAAATCATTTTGAAAACATGGATATTAATTAAAAATATTTAGAAAGATAAATCTTTAAAACATTTAAAATTATGATTTTGATAAATAGTACCTTTAAAAAATCCTTAAAATATTCATTTTGAAATCATTTTTATGAAAAATTGACATGGATGATAAAAATGTCACAGTAAATACTTACACATAAACAATCTCGGACAATAATGAGATTGAGGAATTAACCCTTACCATGAACATTCCTTTAGTCGAGGGTACGTTTAACCTTCTGTATGAAGATCGTAGTATGTTATTAAATTATACCAGAAGAATATTAATATTTATGATATCATACATTATTCATTTATGACTTTATACTACCCATTTAATAATAATTTCCATGTTAAATTAACATTTCGAGTAATAATCGCTTTCTTTATCGTACATGTTTTAACTTGTTACTCTTGATTGTATCACTTAGATAAATATTTAAATACTTCAATAATATTAAACATGATTTATATATCATATATATTTAGAATATAAATATGTATAATATACATATATATGAAATGAAAAACACCATTTATGGAGACGGTAGTCTGTACGTACGCATAAATGTTGTTTCTGTTTTCATATCATATTGAACGGAACTAAGTGAATAATATATATGAAAGTACATATATATATATATATATTTCCAGTATAATTGTTATGTCATATATTTCATACTTATTAGTAATATATATTTTTATAATCGTCAATGAATGGTGAACGTGGAAATGAATCTCATCGCGTCGTGGAGACGGTAATCTGTACGTATGAACGAGCGACAATATCATTTCCTTAAAGGAATGGAATTGGATAGTATATTAATTTTATAGAGACATTATCATGTTATTTTCATTATTTATATACATATTACTAATCACTATATCCATCCAAATAAAATAGTGTTGAATAACAAATTACACCACGGTGTGGAGACGGTAAGTCGTACGTACGCACGCATGGTGACATTATCATTCATAAGATGGGTAGAATAATGAATATATTTGTGCCATATTTATAATAACATCACAGTATATAGAAGATACCAGAGTTATTATTTTATAATGGAAACAACAAAGAAAGAGTAAGTGGAAGAATAAGAGAACTTGAAAGATGGTGGTGAAATCATTGCCTCTTCTTTGGGTTCTTCCTTTTGGTTTGATCAAAAGGGAACCTTAAGTTGGATTTATGACCCAAAAAATACCTCTATGATGAATTTAGGATATTTTGGAGGATATTTGGGCAGGTTTTGGCCGAGAAAAATGGCTTTGTAGGTGTGAATTTGAGAGAAGGGGAAGTTCCCTTTTATAAGAGGGGTGAGGGGTGCCTTTGGAAAAACTTAAAATATTATTTTATAATAAATTGATATTCGGTTTATAATGGCTCCAAAGTGACTTATTTCGATTATAGGGTGGTTATGAGTCTAAATAATCTCATACAATAGGTTTTAGACAAGTTTAGGTTACCAATTTAACCTTATCATTTAGATTTAACTCTAAGTTAAATAATTTAACTTTTACCTTGTCCTCTTGTATTCTTACAATATATGGTTAATAAACTTACTATATACTGCAAATCGAACCCCAATTGGTTCATTAATGTCATATATATTATGATATAAGTCTTTTGGCCTAAAATTAGATTTTTAGGACCATTATATCAATTAATAATATAATTTTTTTTAAACTCTTTTATATCAATTTTGACCCTATTGGTTATTTTGTTTTTGCTAAAAATATAAAAACTTGATTACTTCAAACAATATACATTTAATCAGACCTAACATTTCATATTCACCTATAAAATTCGTGGATGTCATAAAAAAGTTGAAATTTTATTTATTTTAATATTTATAATACCATTTATTTGATTCTTTCATAGATAAGGTAATTACTGCATCATTACTGTGTCATAAATAAATTTAATTATATAATGTATAAAAATTATAAATAAAATACCATTATGTATGAAATATTTTTATCTTTCTAATTAATATTTATAGTCGAATTTATATTATGTATAACCCTATATTAAAAATGGTTTAGTTATTAAAACTTGAATTTAACACTTTTAACTCTTCTTTAAATTCAATAATAATAAATGTCTTAATCTTTTTCAAGTGGACATAAAGGATCATATTTTATTCCTAAGGTTGTTTTTGGTCTAATTATACTTATCCAATAGAATTAGGACATGTGTTAGGGTAATTATAATATCATTTTTACCCTTAATTACCCTATTTACTTTTAACCGCGGTAAATAAAAGTCAAAAGTTACAATTCACCAAAAATTATTTTTATCTTATTGAACCACATTTTACTCCTTGATATTAACTGTGTCTCTTGTATTTTCGAAATTCAACTCACAGAAGCGGTAAAATTAAGTTTTATGTGAATTTGCAAATTCTCCTAGGAGGTGGGTAAAAGACTATGAAAAGTTCTATAAAAATTTTCGTATATCTAAAATTATTATAAATTGACTCAAATGAATTACATTTAACTTATATAGATATTATGTATCTATTTTTACCTAAAAAATATAAATAAAATAAATAATTATTTAAATAAAAATTTGGTTTTAAATGATAACTCAGTGTTTTTTCACTATTCATCAAAAATTGAACGTTTTCAGAAAAATACCAAATATTCACCCTAGGATAATTTTGATATTAAGAATACAAAAATGAATTCTATTTTACCAAATTCAAAACATAGAAGTTTCATTTATTAATTTAAAATTAATTCTCGTTGTCAAAACAAATTTGGTGTTTTTAAGAATCAATAACTATCAAAAGATTGACACTTGTTTATGTATAATTTCAATGTGAAATTAATTCCAATGACCAACATTGGATTAATGGGTAAAAAAATAATCTAATTATACTTCCAAAACATTAAAATTTATAATTCAACACTATATATTTTTTTTATTAAAAAAGTTGTTTTTAGATAAAATATAGTATTTTTCACTATTCACCAAAATATGAAAGTTATCAGAAAAACACCATAAATTTATTGAAACTAAATTTTTATGTCCTGATTATAAATAAGAAGTTTATTTTGTAAAATTGAATATATAAAAGTTTCAAATATTGTATTTAAAAAGGGTTCGCCATTAAAAGGTGGTAAAATTGCACTTTTTGAAAAATAATTCTTTTATCTGAAAAAAATGAATTTATTCTTACATTATGTCTAAGAAACTCATAATATGGATTCTAAAATTATAAGGATTATATAATGTTCAAAATTCAGTTAATACTATTCATAACTGCTTTTGAACGGCTAGTTTAGTAAGTCATGATGCACTTGAACTCAGTGTTGCGTGTAGTGCAAGTTATTGCATTATTTTAAAGAAATAACGTACTATGAAATATTGGGGTGTTACATAATTTGATGGTATATAATATATACAGAATAATTAAAATTTATTATTTATTATTTACATCAATTATACTCATCCAAATAATGAAGTGTTTGAATAACAAACTACACCACGATGTGGAGACGGTAAGTCGTACGCACGCACATATGGTGACTTTGTCATTATAGAATGGATAGAATAACAAATATGGTTGTACCATATTTATGATAACATAACATTATTTAGGAGGTACTGGAGTTATTATTTATGTATGGTAATAACAAAGAAAGAGTAAGTGGAAGAAGAAAAGAACTTGAAAGAGGGTGGTGAAATTATTACCTCTTCTTCGGGTGCTTCCTTTTGATTTGATAAAAATTGATCCTCAGGTTGGCTTTATGATCAAAGGAATACCTCTAGAATGTATTGAAAGTATTTGGGAGGATATTTGGTTAGGGTTTGTCTGAGACAAATGGCTTTGGAGGTGTGAAATTAAGATAAGGGGAAGTACCCTTTTATAAGAGAGGTGAGGGTTACTTTAGGAAAAGTTGGAAATATTATTTTATAATAAAATCATTTTAGGTTTATAATGGCTTAAAAATGATTTATTTATAAAATAAGGTGGTTATGGGTCAAAAACATTTCAACCAATAGGTTTTAGACAAGTTTAGGTTGCCATATTAACCTTATCTTTTATATTTAACTCTTAGTTAAAAACTTTAACTTTTACAATGTCCTCTTGTATTACTATAATAAATGGTTAATAAACTTACTATAAAATACCAAGAGAACCCAAAGTGGTTCATTAATTAAATTTCTATTATTATATAAGTTATTTGGCCTAACTTTAGTTTTTTAGGAATATTTTATCAATTAATAATATAGTATTAGTTTTAAAAACTAGTTTATGTCAATTTTGATACTATTTGGTATTTTGTTTTTTTAAAGTCATAACAACATGATTACTTCATAGAAAATTCATTTAATCAACCCTATAATTTCATATTAACATATAAAATTAGGGTAATTTATCAAAAGTCTCAAATTACATTTATTTGGATATTTATAATATCAATTATTTTAATCTTTCATTAATAAGGTAATTACTGCATCATCATTGTGTCATAAATAAATTAAATTATTTAATGTATAAAAATTATAAATAATATAACATTATTTAGGAAATATTTTTATCATTTTAATTAATATTTATAGTTAAAAATATAACTTATATAACCCCATGTAAAAATTATTTTACTAAAAGATATATGTTTATGTCATTTTTGTCTTTACTTTAAATTAATTAATATAAAGTGTCATTATCACTCTCAAGTGGCTCCAGAGGGTCCTAAAATCGACCCAAGGATTCCCATGGTCGGAAATGTATAATTAAATAGGGTTAGGACACGTGGTAGGGTAATTTAATATTATTATAATATTATTTTTTACCCTTATTTACCAGATTTACCCTTTAACTGTGGTAAATAAAATATTTACCGAAGTAATTATTCATAATGTATAAAAATAAAATCTACCTATTTACATAATTTTTATCTCCTAATTCCAAATATAGAATCCATTTTTTCTAATTTCAAAACACAGAAGTGGCAGAAACTAATTTAAAATTAATTCTCATTGTCAAAACAAAAAAGCGTGTTTTTAAGAAATAATAACTATCAAAAGATTGACACTTGTTTATTTCCAGTTTAATTGTAAAATTGTATATAATGTCCTAAATTATATTAAATGATAAAAATATAATCTAATTATAATTAAAAACCATTAAAATTTATAATTTAACACTATAAATTATTTCGATTAAAAAAGTTGTTTTTAATTAAAATTTAGTGTTTTCACTATTCATCAAAATATGAAAGTTATCAGAAAAGTACCAAAAATTTATCCAAAATAAATTTTTATGTCCCAATTCTAAATAATTATTTAATTTAATTTAATTTAATATATAAAAGTGTCAAATATTGGTTTTAAAATGGGTTCTCCATTAAAAGGTGGTAAAATTTCATTTTTTGAAAAATACTTCTTTTATCTGGAAAAATGAATTTGTTCTTATATTATGTCGATGAAACACATAATATGAATTCTAAAATTATATGGAGTATATAAAATTCAAAATTCAGTTAATACTATTCATAACTGCTTTTTGAACGGCTAGTTTGGTAAGTCGTGGTGCGCTCGAACTCGGTGTTTCGTGTAGCGCAAGCCATTGAATTACTTTAAAGAAAATAACTTACTATGAAATCTTGTGTTGTTACATTAAAAAACCGTTTTAAGGAATTTTATAGTATTATATCAAGGTATCTCCCAATTTGTTCTCACCACTTTTACTTCTTATAGGCAGTTGGGTTTTTTTTATGGAAAAACTAACGTATACGATATTTGGAATAGTAAACCCTCCTATGTAGACGAATATAAAGAATTCATTTTTTGGGGGACTCTTTTAGCCAATGGATCGAGTAAAGTTAAATGATCCATACTCATCCCAACCTTGGATACAAAAAATGGATGTATTATTGGTGATTATCTACTAATGTGACCTCAAGTAATGGAGACAAGCATGATGCATGTTCTTAAAATATTTATCTAATATTAGATTCTAAGCTACTGAGAATATAAAAAAATACGTATGATAATTGTGTTTATTGACTATATTGATATGGTTTTCATAATATTGATAACAAAGGTCCATGGACTTTAGTTGATGAAGATTCACCCACAAGCTATGATGTAATAAATGAATGACATCCTCCTTCAAATCCTCTTTGATTTCACACAGAGTATCTTTAATGGGATAGAACATGATTGGGAGTTTACTGTTATCCAATTGGTTATATATATCCATATTGTATTCATTATATTCCATGTGAGACTTTTATACCTAATTTTACTATTTTCATTGTTTCCCAATTACTTTATCATAATGGAGATGATTTTGTGAAGTCACGTTGACTATGCCAGAGTATAAACAGGGAGAGGGAGGTGTTGATAATGACTATCACCCTAAACCATCTATTGATGAGTATAAATTAAAATATTTTTTAGTTGAGGATGTGTATATATCAGACCTTGATTCTTTAAATACTGCTCGATATAAGGGAACTCTTAGAAATTCTTCAACAAGGGATGAACCTTCTTTTAATGATGAAATGATTCAATGGGGAGGACCTTCAGGGTATGTGCTCCTAGTAAGACCTCATAACAATTTATTAGGATATTTTAATGAATAAATATGTGGTTGAAGCTTCTCTCACTTTCTGGTGATGAGCCAGTAGACTCTCAAACCACCATGGATAGGTTTAGTAGTTCCTTGAATATATGTGTGTGTATAAATTAAGTAATATGGGCCTATAGTTGGTTATTTTATACCTTTTATGAGATATATTTTAATGATATCATCAAGGTTTATTAGTTAACTTCTTGGATAAGAGTCATTTGGGAGACTCACATGTCATTTGTGGAGTTAACTGATGATCTCCATGATGTTGGACATGAATATGTACATATATTCTGTTTTAAACTAGAATATGTTAATGGATTTCTTCATACTATGCAGGAATATGTGCCTGTATTTTGGTATTTTCTGAGATGTTTTTTTAGTCTTCCATGGGTTGAAGAGGTGTAGGTATATGATCCTACTTTTAAGCCTCTACTAGAACATAATAGTTGGCCTCTTGGATGGATGTGGGTATATAATCCCACTCTTTCTCTCCATATGAAAAATGTTGATGGACCTCCAGATGTGGGGTGGGGATATGATATCACTCATGAGTTGTCAAGATATGTTGCATAAATTTTTCAACATTGAAAAGAATAATAATATGAGTCTTCCTCTAGGTGAATGTTGGTGAATTCCAACTATCAACTTCTACATTCATTTCCAGGATGTTTTGACTTCTTTAAATGACATGGGTAGGGATATAGACCTATTAATATGTTTTCAAAATAATATATTAATGAGAATTTGTAGAAGGAACAATAATGTGAACTCTCTCGTTGGTGGGAGAGGTAATATTCACCCTTTCCTATCCTCTAGTCACCATCAAGACATATCATATGCCTTCATATGTATGTCATAGATTATGGGCCTACTTCTAGAAACTACTAGGATGTGTTTACATGATCTTTATGCCACTAGAATTCACTTGTTGGATTAGATACTGTGAGTAGGGACATGGTCCTGCTCCTAGACTAATTCATGGTGAATGATATCGTTATAGGGAACATGAGTATAATAATATTATGTGTTACCTTGAATATACTATCCTTGGTGAGACTAAATCCAAGGTACTTGATCTTGAGTAGTTAGAATAGGGATCTTATGGGATATGCCTTTAGTGTGATCCTAAAGAAATAGTAACACATGGTGTCACAAGTGGTTATGGGGGATAGTCATAGCCCTCCTAGGTGACTCATCTATAATGGTGAGGTTAGGGTTGGTCTTAGGGTAACCCTCCCAATTATATGGGTGGTGCTGATTATCACACTCAAGGTAGAGTCTCCATAAGTGGTGTAAAGTGGAATTATTCCCCACTACATATCCCTTATCTTTCATATGGAATGATTATATCCAAGTCTTCATGTCTTGGAGGTTCTTACATGTTGCCTCTAGGGTTGGAATGGTACCATGTTTTTAGTAACCCCTCACCAAAATATTATAAACTTGGTTCTTGAGCCATTTGATGGGTGATGTCATGATTCTAATTGAGAGGTTCATATATGTTATGAAAACTAAAGATTTGAATATTTTTTTGAAGTATAATTCATCACTTGGGATAGAAGTAGTCCCTTTATAGGACGTACTTGAAACAAAATAACACCAAAAATAGGAACACTTATCAACGTACTATAAGAAGTATGTACTTGTTTGACCAATCATCTTAACAGTTGGAAGATCCATGCTAGAATTATTTTCATAAAATACATGAAACAAAATGGCTTGATATTTGGTAACTCAATTTTTTTTTTGTTATTAAAATATTCACATTGGATTCAACCTTTTTTTGGTATGAAACACGTCAACAAAAATTTTCTAACTCCTTATTGTGAAAGGATGAGTATGGTTGAAAAAATCATATTGGGTTTACCAGTTTTGTTTTTGTGAAGAATGTGAAACAAAATTTTCCAAATCCTAGTTTTGAAATGCTATATATAGTTTAAATATTTCATCGCTTCCCCATTTTCTATTTTATTATACTTTGTTATTTACAATACATTTATTTTTGTATTTATATTAATTATTATGGGGTGTTCATGGAAATTATAACATGACTCCAACAAGGTTTTTTGTTAGATAAAGATCTAATTTCAAAATTTAGGAAGTTTTATGGGCTTTACCAGTACACCTTGGAATGCATGTTAGTAAAAATAATAGGATTTATGGATTATTCATACATTTTAGGGGGAATTATTTCTTACTTATAGATTCTATTACATATGTTAGACTTATTCATGAATATTTCCCAAAAACTAGTGTGTATTAGGTTACATCTATGATAAAAATTAATCATTGAGATTCATTGAGGAAAACATTTGTATGTATCTAAGGTTATCTATATTTCTCATTTTGTCAATTGTTGATTCATTGGATTTAAGATGTATAACTGGGAACTCTGAGGTTTATCACTATCATGTGATGTGGTTTATGCTTATTTTTTTAGGATCAAACTGATGATAAGGGACACCTAATAATACTTATAAAATGAATCAAAACCCACATAGTTTGGTTCCACAAAACAAGAAACATGATACCATTTATTCTCATGTGATATAGACTAATTCTAAGCAGTTTAAAGTCATATTGAGTGAAATTCGAGGAGAAATATTCCTAGGGATGGTAAATGTGGAACTTAAACATTATAAAAAAAATTCTTTAACATAAAAGGGAATATAGATCAATGAGGATAGGTTAGTTTTTAAGAGAAATATACTCGTGAGGTTTGGGGTTGATTAGGCCAAACAAAGTATGAACATGTAATTAGAAATAAGATTTCATTATCAATATATCATGTATAAGGTAATATGGTGATACCTAAAAACAATATGAAACTATAGGTGGGGTGTGTTTTCAATAATAGTATGTATCAATGAGGAGAGTCCACAGGGAATATAGACCTAATGATTGGTTTTCCATAACTCACAATGATTATATCCTACAAGGGAAAGACATAAAAAGATTCATGAGAAATATGGAATCATGGGGATGAAAATTAAAGGTTGATTATTTTGGGATGTAGACTATGGGAGAAATATTATATATTCTATTTAATAGGAATTAAATACCACATAGTTCTAGTGACATTTTTTAAAGTCATCTGATAGAACTGTACCATGTATTCTAATAGAATATGAAAAGGATGTTGTCGTGAAATTTGGTGTCATGTGATTAGGACATTGGCCACACATTTTAAGGTCAAACAATTCTGATTTTTGTTTCATAAAAGGTGAAAAAATAAGGTATTAAATGGGTCATACACATTGGGGATTCCCTTCTTTGTATGCTTCTCTAAAAATATGGCCCTTTGAAGAAATATTTTCATGTATGATAAGTTTCAATGAATATGAGTTGGGGATTATGCATTGGATCTACCCTTTTTGGTATTCCATGCATTAATAAGTGGATAATAATCCTATCATTAATCATAAATTTGGTATTTACACCCAAATGAGGACCTATATTACACGGTTCATTGATTAGAATAGACAATCAAAATGGGTATAGTGAGCTAGGAGAAATTGCTCTATCATTCTCCAAATAGAGATCCTTGTTATTGTTGAAATCCAGGATTGTGATTCCCTAAAAGGTTATATCTATTTGTGATGTCAATTTATGAACCCCATTATATCAAAGTAATCCATGATCAAAGGGGTTCACACTAGTATGCATGCTCTGACCCTTTTGTGTCTAGTGGCTTTGAAGGTGGTCTTGAAAATTTGATTCTTAAGTATGAGACTTGGGAAAAGGGATAATATATCCTTGAAACTAGGGGGTACATGATACCCTAGTATGATATGAATAGGTTTTGGTTCACTCTAGTGAATTTATTAAGGGGTTAATTCACCATAGTATAAGTCCTTTGGCGAACAGTTTCCCAAGTGATGTTCCCTATGTAATGGGTTTCCATTTTGTGATGCCATGGGTGATGGGTCAACCAAGTGAAAATCCATGTAAAATGGGAAAACCAAGTGAATATCCATGGTGGATGGGTCTCACTTTTGAGATTCGTTGGGTAATGGGTCACCTAAGTGAAATTACTTGTTCTACTAGTCAACTTAGTGAAATACCTAGGGTGAAGGGTCACCAAAGTTAGATGAATTTATGTGGATTTACCCTAGTTATTAGGGGTTCTTATTAATTCCCTAGGGTGAACCAAAAAGTTATATAATTAAAGATACATGGCATTCACCATAGTGTATGAAGTCCAGGGGTAAAGTTTTCTTTTGTGAATGTTCTCCCCTTCAGATGACCCAATTACTACTTAAAGTAATTCCCTAAGGGCTTTGATTCCTTAGGCTACCTAGAGGGGGATTTTAGGACCTGGTAAAAGTGTGTTATAGTATCTATCTTAACCTATTTCAGAATTTTGGAATCTCATTTCCAATTTATTATCTAAGGGGGGATACTTATAAGTAAACATGGAGGCTCAGGTGTATAGGCTAGGCATGAAAATTGGTACAAATAGATGGCTTAGGTGAAGTATAATGGGTGCTAAGGTGGTTCACACATGTAACTTGGGTGATGTGGTTTGGGTGCACAAATGAGACCCTAGGTGATACTGTTAGGGAACATTCATGGGAACCTAGTGGGAAATATCCCAAGGAATATTTCATGTCTTAACCTTATTCCTTTATCCTGAAAAGGGATTTATAACACACACATACCATCCCATATCTCCAATCAATCTTCCCTCACTATCCATGCAGTGAACCCTCTTTAATATAGGTCTTTATTTTTGTATAATCAAGTGGTATGGGAAACATAATGTGTCTTACACTCATCCTCTTATCTCCCCAATCAATCCCCTCATCATATTTTGGGTTCTTGTTATATTGATTTTTATTTTTTCTTTTTTTCTTTTTTTTTTCTTCATTGATTCTCCCTGAGGAGTCCCCACTCTTACAACCCACTGTAAATTGTGGTTGGATGCACTGGATCCCCTAGATCATGAAAACATACTCGCATGGGAATCCTCCACCCTTGTTAATGACTTCCTTAACCCATCACCATTAAAACTGAGCTATCATCCCTAAAGCCACATGCCACTGCTATGATAGCCTCATCGACTATCTTCAACTAAACATCAGGCCATGCATTCCCTTTTTTAACCTCTACCCCCCTTATTTTCATGGGATAATTATATAACCATTGTCTTCATCACCTAAACATGACATAATAATATAGATAATGGTGGTTATAAAAATATCTAATCCATTATTCATCTATCCAAGAATCAAACACAAATCAAACAAGGTTTGGGGATAATATTTCAACAAAAAAAATCCTTAATATCATAATTTAATTCACAAAAAAATATACATATGACCAGTATTTTTCTATGAATAATTTTTTTATAATGAAATAATTAATCCTACCACCATGGTGAATCATTTTATCTTCATCCACATTGAAGATGAGGTTCTATTCTTCGATTTCATCACCAAAGAACTTCATCAACACCACAATCCCCACCTATTTCTCTCCCTCCATCTAGGATTTTTTTATAGTTAAAAATAGGAGGGGGATTTAAAGATATTCCTAGGGAGGGTGGAGGGAGTTAGGTTCTAATTAAAAAATTCAGTTAATTAAATATTTACTTAAAATTAAACATGTGATAACTTCTCCCAAATAATATCGATTTGAACTCAAAGAACACAATTTCTAAGATAAAAATATTATTCTAGACTCAATAGATGACTCATATTTCCCATAAATGGGTTCAATTTGAAGGAAAATAAAAAATCTAAGGAAAATAATACTGGATAAAAATTATATTTTTTATACATAAAGTACTATTTTCGAGGCACTTCCCCAACCTTAATTCCATGATGTCTCATAATTTCATCTATATTATAACTGTCAAATATTATGAATCTCAAACAATAAAAATGAGTTTTCCACATCACTATTTTTGCTTTGAGAGTGCCATTTATTTAATAATAAATATTAAAAATATCATAAAACTCAACCTCCTTGGAAATTCCACAAAACTATTCCTAGGGTAAAAACTAAATTCCAAGATCAATGGAACAATTAAAAATATTTTCTAAGGTATTTTTATAGGAAAAAATTTCAATTTTACTCCTAGAGATGTCTCAAGACTCTAAAGTTCAAAATATATTCATGTCTTGTTCTTGGAAACAATAGAGTCACTAAATCACCTTGGTCACCATGACCATTAGTTCAAAACCTATGTGGGTTTTTTAGAGGAAAATGTAATTTAATTATTGTATGGAATTAATGTCCTACAATTTTTGTCCCTTCTGTTACTATATTGATGATTTTGTGTGTCTTTTTTCGATTTCTCCTTAAAAATTTGATATCAAAGACAACATTGATTATCACGTGATGTTGAATAAATCATTATCTTTAATGATATACTCACCCACACCAAAAATGAACAACTTTTATTGTAGCTAAAGTGAAATTGATGGTCTATACATTGAGGTGTAGTTGGTGATGGAGGAGTCGAGAGTCATAATGTATGGGATATGGAAATAAATCGACACAAAACATGATAATGTTTTAATGGATTTTCATTCCATTCATCTGGTTATGATATCTAATATGTTGGAAATGATCACCATATAGGGAATGGCTTATCGGGCATGGGATGCTAAGATAATCATTTATTATGAGCACACAAGTGATACCAATGGCATGGTAAACCGCCTGTTTCTAAATAAAGAGTGGATTACATGAATTAAGGGGATGGATGTGTCAATATATACTATTACAATGAGAAAATCTATAACAATTCCATTTACAACCATTAAAAAATGAGTGCCATGACATCGAGTACATTTCCACCAAAGAACATGTGAGCATCGAGTAAACACTACAAGAAGGCATTACATTAGGTTAAATCTAGGTGCCATGACTAGGGCGTCATTGTATGTGTTAATCCTTAGAAATCATGATCTCTTGTTCCAACACATCTAGAAACTTCTTCCCACATCCCCACATAGCAATAGCATCCCTCCACCTTTGAGTATCTTTTTTTTCAATTTATGTGTACCCTATGTTACTATATGTGTTGGTTGTATTCCCATAAAGGGGAATGTTTTACACAAACAGGGTGGCATTTGGTGTATACCACTATATGTGTGTTGATTTTACTTCCATGAATTCAAAATATATGTGGTTTTGGTATAAAAATATATATTTGGGATTTAAAAGAGATAAAAATTCCTTTCACCAGTGCTAAAAAGAGATGATAAAATGTGTGATAATAAAGGTAAACAATATTTATCATTTCTAACTTAGAATTAATAAAATCAGGCTTTATCATTGTTTAATTAGAATTAATAAAAGGCGATCTTTATTAGTTGTTTTTTATCATCAGTAAAGAAGACTTTTATCTGTGATTTTTAGTGCTAATAAAATGATCCTTTTTCAGTGAAAAAAACTATAAATGATAAAACATTTCAATATTATTTTAATTTTTGTTCAATGAAAATCTCTTCGAAGGTGCATATGGGGAAACCCTAAGCACTGACTATGAAAATCACACACTACTGTGAGCCC
Source organism: Viscum album (assembly GCA_963277665.1). NCBI lineage: Eukaryota > Viridiplantae > Streptophyta > Magnoliopsida > Santalales > Viscaceae > Viscum > Viscum album. The sequence continues at coordinate 1,043,815,175 of OY728165.1, forward strand.
CAGATAATCTTATATTTGAAGACCACTTGAAATACTGATTTAATTATACTTTGGATAGTTTTGAACCCCTACACAAAACCTTATGAACGAAAAACCTTACCACTAGCATGGGGTTTTCTTTTTTCTATATAGTGATATATTTATATATTTATATATATATATTTTCTAAATGTGTGTGTATACATATATTAATATATATTTTTTCCAAAAAATGTGAGAGTGGACACCAGTATACGTATATTTGTTTCAAAATACATATGTATATTTTTTGTATATATATTTATATTTGAAATGTGTATATACTTTTGTACTATATATAAAATGAGTAAATTTTTTTCTATATATAAAATGCGTATATATTTGTTTCAAAAATTATATATATAATTATTGTATATATAAAATGTGTATATATTTGTTGAAAAATGTGTATATATATATTTATTTTTATCTGTATATGTAAATATATTTGTGTATATATATTTCTATATATAATTATGTATTAATTAATGTGTATATATTTATATATTTATTCTAAAAATGTATATATATATTTATATTTAATGTTCCAAAATTCATGTGTATATATAAATGTGTTTCGAAATGTGTATATATATGTTTATAATCACGTGTACATATTTATATATTTATTGTAAATCATGCATATTTATGCATGTGTATATATATTTGTTGCATAATATATATGTGTGTGTGTGTGTGTACATTTGAATATATATATATATATGAAAATTATTTAATTTATATTTATATATATTTGGTAAATAATGTGTGTGTAAATATAGTAATATATATTTATTTATATATTAATGTGTATATGTTTATATATATATATATATATATATATATTTATATTTTACTATTTACATATATTTATTTATATTTATATTATATAATTTTGTAAATTTTTTATAATTATAATGTATTTATTTTAAATTTGTATATTTATATATTTTATATATACATATATTTATATATAATTTATCTATATATATATATATAATTTTAAATAAATGTATAATATATTATATTTATATATGAATTTGTCTATTATGTTTTAATAAATTATTAAATATTACTACATATTAATATAAATTTAAAAAATTTATTTTTCATAAATTATGAAAGGAAATTGATATTAATTTTGTATTCTAATATGATTTAATATTTTTAAATTGATGTACCGTTTATTAGTGCTAATGTAGTTCTGAAAAAGGTAAGACTTTATTAGTGGTTAGAAAAGCATTGAGAAAGATAACCTTTATCAGCGCTCTAAATACTCTGATAAAACTAACTATGATCAATACTAAAATAGCACTGATAAATGATAACCTTGATCACTGCAAAAAAATAGATAAAAGGGACCTTTATCAGCACTTTTTTATAACTAATAAAGGCCTCTACTTACTCATTTCTTTATTTTTAGGACTGATAAAAGATAGCTATATGAGGGTTTTTTTATAATTCTGATATAATGTTAGCGCAGTTTTTCCGACGCTTTGTAATAGTGGTAGTACCAAATGTGGTGATGGGGTTTTACCGCTTATGTTGTGATATTGCTAATTTTATGTGTGTCAAATGCATTTATTCACCAACATGGTTATCTTGGAGATGGTGGTTGGTTCAGTTTGCATTGGGTTGTGTGATTATACACAAGCTGTAGGCATTCCATCAAGCATAGAGATTGAACTATATTGAGATTAAATAGTGTGAGGAGATTTTTTATTAAGATGGTGAGATCCAAACATCATCACATGGTAGAAGGTTTATAGATGAGGTGTAAGTTATTGATTTTTTAGGTGGGAAATGTGACATTATCTTGAGGATTTCATGTGTTTCTTGAAGGAAATGATACTGGTGATGGATGTGACTCAAATGAGGCTCGTAGATGGTTGAACATAGACTGTCTGTTGCATGAACTACTACAAATATGGCTTTTAACAGTGCTAAAATTTTCCATTGTCAGCAAAAAAAGCACTAATTTTCCAGGCATAGTTAAAATCCATAGGATTTTATTAGCATTAGAAAGTTGCTGATAAAGTCTTTCTTTATGTCACGAACCGTCCACCCCCCCCCCCCAAAGCCCGCCTTCCAAAGGCTAGGGGCTGACGACTAGCACTGGAAAGGCATATCCCTAAACGGGAAGGTATTGTATTTTAACGTGTACAAACACACATTCCAAGAACACAACAAGAAGCAACCACGAAGTAAACGGCTGTAGTAAAAGTGTGCTGAGAGTAAAGGGGTCGGAATACAAGCCCAACTGAAAAGAAAAAGTACTACCGAAAAGTAAAAATACAACTGAAAAGTGAAAAATATCTCTTAGATCATTCATCGAGGATCCTACCTGAAGGGTAGGTATAGCTCATGATTAGAAGTTCCTATTTCACGTCATGCGAAATAGTCCACCTCTGAGCACCGTCAAGTCCTGGCTCCCTCAGCCTCGATCAAAGTTGTCTATTGTCTGCACAAGACACAACAAGGTGAGGGAGAATCCCATGCAGGGGTGAGTATAATAATACTTAGTAGGGACCCCAAGACCCCAGAAGGTCTTCCTGAGTTACAAAAAGGAAATACCACAAAGAAATACCACAAACTCAAAGCACTAAGTGATATAAATCAACTATACTTAAGTATATTCCCATAAATATACCTAAGTTATCAAGATATACTCATCTCATACATGAGGTAAGAGTACCACAAAGGGTAACACCACTTAGGTAGAAGTGCCAGACAGGTAACAGCATGAAGATATAAGTACCAAATAGGTAACACCATGAAGGTAAAAGTACCACACAGGTAACACCATGAAGATAACACCACGAAGGTAGAAGTACAACATAGGTAACACCGTAAAGATAACACCACGAAGGTAGACATACCACACAGGTAACACCATGAAGGTAACAACACAAAGGTTGAAGTACCACACAAGTAACACCACAAAGATAACACCATGAAGGTAAAAATACTCAACTCATAATCAGGTATAACTGAAGCACATAAGTATAGACGATTATTCATAATCTAGATCATCTTATTCTGTTAAGAGGCATTGCTGCTGACCGACATAGGATCGATAGGTAACCCCTGCTGACCCACACATAATCTGACCCACACAGGATCGGTATGTGCTCACACACACAGGATCACTGAGCACTAACCCACACAGGATCTAATATATTTTTACCCACAAAGGATCGATAGATGTTGACCCACTTAGGATCGATGTTCTTTCTTCACATTACAGACAGCCAAAGGATTCCTCGTACCCAGTGCACTTGAGCTTCGTATAATCATCCCCTCGAGATATCAGTCATGCCTAGACCACCACTAAGCTCCACAAAGAAGTAACCCCAAGGACCTCTATGTTGTAAGGGTTCCAATGCGATAGACGGTGCGTCAATCGGACGCATGGTCTGTGAGTTATAAGCATTTTAGTTCTAAGGGCCCAGTTGGATTCAAGTTCGATCCACCCCTACCATACTCCAACTGTCTCCAAAACTAAAATGGAGTATACCAAAAGTACCATATTGCTCCCAGGGTCTCTACGACGTAGATGGTCTGTCTAACGGATTTCTAATTCTCAAATTATGGCCCTTTAAGAGAAACTGGGCCTAGTTGGGTTCGGGTTCGGTACAACCCCGTCAGACCGACCTGGCTCGACCTGGTCCGAGTGTGACCTGGTTGGGCTGGGCCACAGCGATCTTGGCCCATTGGGCCACAGTCTAGCCCATCCTGAAAGGGGGCGCAACCCGGCCCGCAAGGACGCGGCCCGCTGGACTCATGCGGCCCGACTCGCTGGGCTCGTGCAGCCCGGCCTGTGGTGGAGTGTGGCCCGACCTGAGGTGGAGCGTGGCTCAGATCAAGGTGGAGCACAGCCCATCTCGAGGGGGAGCATGTCCCAGCTCGAGGTGGAGTGCGGCGTGGCTCGAGGTGGAGCGTGGCCTGGCTCGGTGTGGAGCACAGCTTGCTGACAGCGCGGCCCGTTGATGTGGGGTCTGCTAAGCTGGCATGAGGGGAGCACTACCTGTTCTCCCAAATAGCTGAGCAGCTACTCGGTTCATGAAGTAGAGAAACCATGTGGTTATCATCTGGTCACTAGGGAACCCATAGGAAGCGTGGCTTCCTCTACCATCATGGCTTCGAGTTGCGACCTCCTCCAACAGCGTGAGACAGCGCGCCACTCCACCTCTTCCTTCCGCGGTCGGCTCATGCTAGCTTCCTTCTTCACCCATTATGGCTTCAGCAATTAACTTCTCCACCAGAGGTGCATGATGGTTCATCGCTATCTCCTCTGTGGCCAACCATTGTCGGCCGCCACCGTCATCTGGCGTTCTGAGTTCTGTCCAACCTGAATTAAAATGCTTGGAAAGAATGTATCAATTCCAAAAAAAAGGTGGAGGGTTCGGGCCATGTTCATTTGGCCTGCACCCTACACATTTGCTTAGTAACATGAGGGAGATAAGTAATTCAACAATCAAATGGAATTATAATAAAATAAATCACTAACTGAAGAATGGTGGAGAGCGCCCGCAATTGAGGAAATGGGTCGGTGCTCATTGTCCCTGCAACAAGCCGCCAATGTTGTCACCCAAGCATCGTCCTTCGGTTCTTGATTCAGTGTCACCCATCACCGCCCACTGAAACTGGCTCCGTCCTCCAAGTTTTTCTTTGCGGCACTTTATCAGCACTTTGTTGCTTGTTGAAGTCATTCCATTACCTCTCCCCAAGCTCTATATAAATAAGAGAGGGGGAGGGTGTGCAACGCTCGTAGAATTTATGAGGGTTCATTTAGTAGAATCCTTCCTAAATTCTAACGACTCTGTTATAGAGTAATTGAAGGGTCATGCCATTTAATGTCTTGACACGTCGCTGGTCCCACGTCGTCACTTGTTCGATAGAGGAAAATAAATAAATAAAATAAAATAACAAAGTTATTTTATTATTCTTTTAAAAGTCTAAAATCTAACTTTTTCTTCAGACCTATTACGGCAAAAGTGAAGTCTCCCTTAAGTTAATCTTGGCGCTTCAGATTCAACGGTGCCCTCAGATTTTTAATTTGAGCACCTATTCAAAAGTTAGAAAATGCCTCTCACACATTTACTGAACATACTTTAAAAAAGTTCATAAATTCATTCTGAGCACACCGGGCTTCAAAATTATACGCTATCAATTTTTGCAGACTTGTAATAATTCCATATAATTAAAAAAATTACATGTAAAATCTGGGTCTTTACACCTTTTTAGTGCTAAAAAATGCTGATAAAGGGTTTCTTTATCAATGCTTCTTTAAGAGATGATAAAGGACCTCTTTTATCAGCTATTTTATTTATTGCTGATAAAGAACACCCTTTATCAGTTCCATTGAAAGTGATGATGAAGAGACACTTTATTAGTGTTATAAAATTAACTAATAAATTATTATACTACTATAATGTTTTGTTAAAATTATAGCATGCTGAAACAGTAAAAATAGTAAAAATAGCAAGTAAAGGTTGTAAATAGAGGTTCCAAATAAATAATTTAAATGAAATTAAATTTAAAACAAAAATAAGATAAAAACACTATATTATATAAATTTTCAACATAGGTTTGAAAAATTACATGAGAAAGTAAAAATTATCACAAACATTAAAAAACATCAATGTTTCATTACTTTATCTTTATACCCCGACTCTCGATCATGCTATTTCCGAACAGACCACCCCTATTCAATCAAAATAATTCACCTGTATGATGAAAAAAATCTTATGTTGTTGATACAATAAATAAGTAAATTAATCACAATGTGTTGATTATAAACTAAAAATATATACCTTGAGTCATACCAGGAACACTATTTATCATATTGATTTGTGGTTGATTATTTCATGTCACACCATTTCTTATTCATCTTCAAGCGTTATCTATGTGAAAATTAATAATGAAATAGTAGATAAAATGAAGAGAAACCAATATAATATCATTTTCTTGGTTTTGGAAATGTGATGCATGTTTTAAACTAAAATTGAACATATATATTGAAAACACACACTTCAAGTCATACTGACCACATCATACGTCAACTTGATGGGCTGTCAATTTCAATATGTCACAAATAACTTATAAATTATTTTACTAAAGTATCACAACAATACGAATATTTATTATTAGTTTTGAGTATGTAACTTTTTTTTACTAAAATGTCATTTTAAAATGAAAACACTCACTTTGAGTCATAATGGTCAAATTATGTGTCAGTTTGATGTGAGATTGATTCCTTGACATCAAAAATGAGGTTTGTATTATTCTACTAAATTATCTAGACAATACCAGTATGTTTTCTCAGTTTTTAGTGAGTGATGCACTTTTTAAACTAAAATTTCAATTTTAAACCAATGATAGACACATTGAGTCATACCGAGCACAAAAAAGTATCAGATTCAGGTGAGTCTGATTCCTACACATCAAAAATGGCATATTTATTTTCGTTCTAAAGTATCAAAATAATATGAATTCACTTTCTCTGTTTTGAGTGTGTCACGTGTCTTTTTTACTAAAATTAATGCCAATTTTAATTAAAAAGGCACACTTAGAGTCATACTAGTAATTCCAAGCATCAGATTGAGGTGTGGCTAATTTCAACACATCAAGAATGTCTTATGGATCATTGTACTAAATACTCAAAACAATCATAATAAATTTGATTAGTTTTGAGTATGTCCCTTGTATTTTTTACAAAAATATTATTTTAAACTAAAAACACACACTTTGAGTAATACTGGACATATAATGTATCAATTTGACATGATAATGGTTTTTACAAATCATAAAAGACTTATGAATATTATCCTAAATTACCAATACAATATAAGTGTGTTTTATTAATTTTAGTTAGTAACACACTTTTTGAAATAATATGTCAATTTGAAAATGATAACAGAAACTTTTAGTTATATTTGAAACACTATCTATCAGATTTAGGTGAAACTAAATCTGACATGTAACAAATGAATTATGGATCATTTTACTAAAGTATAAAAATAATCTTAATGCATTTACTTAGTTTTGAGTATTTCACTTTTATTTTCTATTAAAATTAATGTCAGTTTTAAACTGATAACACCATGCACCAGATTGAGGTGCAGATAATTCCTATATGTAACAAATGATGTATGGATAATTTTTCTATAATATTAAAACAATACAAATGGGTTTACCCATTTTTATGTATGTCACTTGTCTTTTCTACTAAAATGTCACATTAAATTGGAAACACGCACTTTAAATCATACCGGTCACATCGTGTGTCAGTTTGACATGAGACTAATTCCCACACATAAAAAATCACTTATGAATCTTTTTTATAAAATTATCAAGATTTTTTAAGCATGTTTTCTTGGTTTTCAGTGAATGACACACTTTTTGAACTAAAATGTCAATTTTAAACTGATAATAGGCACTTTGAGTTATATCTGACATGCATTATTTCAGATTGAGATATAAATAATTAATTATTATCACAAATGAATTATGGATCATTTTTCTAAATTATAAAAACAATCAGAATGATTTTTCTAGGTTCGGAATATTTCACTTGTCATTTTTACTAAAATTAATGTCAAGTTTAAATAAAAAGAAACACATGGATTCATATCAGGCACACCGTGTATTGGATTGAGGTGAGTCTAATTCCTACATGTCAAAAATTATGTATACATTTTTATCCTAATGTATCAATATAATCCAAATGTGTTTTCTCATTTTTAAGTATGTAATATTTTTTTCTTATAAAATTAATGTTAATTTTAAAAAAAATGGAGTCATACTAGGAACACTGTGCTTTAGATTGAGGTGTGGATGATTCCTACACATTAAAAATATTAATTATTTATTTTCCTAAATTATTAAAACAATTTGAATTAATTTTCTTGGGTTTGAGTATGTCACTCAACTTTTTTACTAAAATTAATGTCATTTTTAAATGAAAAGACACACTTGGAGTCATACCGGTAACACCATGCTTTAGATTGAGGTTTGGACAATTCCTGCACATCAAAAATTAATTAAGTATTATTTTAAAAAAGTATCAAAAAAATATGAATTCAATTGATCAGTTTTGATTATATCACATGTTTTTACTAAAATTTTATTTTAAACTATAAACATGCACTTTGAGTCATACCAGTCACATCATGTGTCATTTTGATATGATAATGATTCATACACATAAAAAATGACTTATGAATCATTTTCCTAAATTATAAATAAAATAAAAATGAATTTTCTTGGTTATCAGTGAGTGACATGCTTTTTGAACTAAAATGTCAATTTAAAATTGATAATGGAAACATTGATTTATACATGGAACAATGTGTATTAGATTGAGGTGAGGATAATTCCTACATGTAAAAAATGACATATGGATAATTTTTCTAAGGTGGTAAAACAACCTGAATTCATTTTATTAGGTTTGAGTATGTCACTTTCCCTTGGTAATAAAATCAAGGTCAATTTTAATTAACAATGCACACTTTGAATCATACTGGGCACATCGTGTATCTGATTGAGGTGAGGCTAATTCCTAACTGTAAAAATGACTTAAGGAACATTTAATAACGTTTCAAAACAATATGAATTCATTTTTTCTATTTATATTATGTCACAAGTCTTTTTTACTAAAATTAATGTCAATTTTAAATAAAATGAAACACTTGGAGTCATATCAGTCACATTGTACATTATATTGAGGTGAGGATGATTCTTATACAATAAAAATGACTTATGGGTCATTTTAATTATGTATAAAAAAATTTAATTTGTCTTCTTTATTTTGTGTAAATCACTTCTATTTTTCACAAATATGATTGTCAATTTTAAATAAAAGACACACTTAGAGTCATACCGATCACAACTTGTGTCTGGTTAGGTTATAACTAATTCGTAAATGTTACAAATTACTTATAGATCATTTTAATAAAGTATAAAAATAATATTAATGTGTTTTCTCATTTTGGAGTATGTGATGTGTGTTTTGAAAAAAAATGTTAATTATAAACTAAAAACATAAAGTTCACATAATACCGAGAACACTGTGTATCAGATCATGGTGTGGATGATTAATTATGTTATGTGTGTTTTGATTTCAAAAAAAGTTAACAAGATAGAAAATAGAGAATATGTTCCATTTGGATAGAAGAGAAAACCCCATGGTTCCTAAAACACCCAATCCAAAAGAAACATATTATCTCTTTTCTCACTTGTTGTGTATATATGAAAGTAAAATATAACTTCCCAATAGATTTGTGAAAAAAATAAATAATTATTAGATAAAATTTGTAAGGATGTTAACTTTATAATGGAAGGTAAAATTGTTAAAAAAACTAATTAAATATAAATAATTAACCTTTTCATGATGTCTATATAAATTTTTGACCCATTTCTTTATTTCCATTTTCTCAATTGAAGCCTCAAAGTCCAATCTCTTACAATCATGAGAAGTATAGAACAAACCACCCCAAATAGATCAAAAAACAAAATATATAAGGAAGAAATTCTTATTTAGGTAATAATATAATGAAACAAATTAAACAAAAAAAATTTAAATAATACATTAATACAATGTCAGTTTTAAACTGAATCCATGAAAATTGAGTCTTATTATGTGTACTGTATGTTGGATATAGGTATGGTTAATTCATATATTTCAAAAATGACTAAGGGGTTATTTTCCTAGAGCATCAAAACAATCTGACTGAATTTTCTTATCTTTGAGTATATTACATGTATTTTTACTAAAATGTAAATTTTAAACGCAAGATACACTATTTGTGTCATAAAAATCACATCGTGCATCAAATTGATGTGAGGTCATTTCTTACATGTGAAAAATGAATTATGGATCATTTTTGTAAATATTGAAAAAATAAAGCTCGATTTATCATTTTTTGATATTTTGAAATGTTTTTTAAACTAAAATGGAAATTTCTATTGAAAACACGTACTTTGGGTAATAAATAACACATCATGTCTCAGATTGATGTGTGGTCAATTCATAAATGTAAAAAATGAATTTTGGATCATTATCTAAAATTTTGAAAATAATCTAAGTTCTTTTGATCAGTTTTGACAATTTGATGTATGTTTTAAACTACCTGTCCTGAATGGCTTGAAGGCCTTAATTTTTTATTCATTTCTTATAATCCTCATTTTAAGGGTTGAATGGGAACCCTTGAAATTATAGGAAACAAAGTTCTTAATGAATCCATTCATTACAGACTATGAATACTTGAAACTGCCCCTCCCTCGCGTCTGCATCATGATCATATCTCCACCTTTGCATGGTTGTACAACTAATTGTCTTATAAAGAGGTTCACATACCTGGTACCGATGTAAAATGACATACCTTCTCATTCTTAAAAATATGTTAGTTATGCTCTGCTGAATGCACCTTTCTCTGAATCCACTTCGGGGCCTTTTTCATTTCATAATATGTCTGGTAGCATCTGCGCATCAGGTGGGTTGAAGGCCTTGAGGTGGCCTGAAGGCCTTAAGGTGACCCGAAAGCCTTACTGACCCAAATTCCTGGGTGTCCCAAAGGCCTTAAGGACTCCATGCCCAAACTCGTGGCCTAAAGGTGAATAGTTATGGATGCTATAGTACCTTCTATATTACCTTCTACAGTGCCCACTATGGTACTACTATAGTAACCTGGAAATATTCCTTTGCTCAGAATCAAACCTGGGTCTCATAGATACACATGGAGAGTACTCACCAACCAATATGAGGATCATGTGCATATATTTTAAACTAAAATGAATCTTTTCTATTGAAAACACATAATCCCAGTTATACCAACCACATCAAGTGTTGGATTTATGTGACGTAAATTCATACACCTGATAAATGAAATATGGATCATTTTAATATAGTTTAAAAATAATCCAATCCTATTTTCTCAATTTTGACTATTTTTTGTATGTTTTAAAGAAAAAATAGGCCTTTGTATCGAAAACATGAACATAAAGTAATACTAACTAATTCAGGTGTCATATTTTCATGAGGAAAATTTATAAACATTAAAAATTACTTATGAATCCTTTTTCTAAAGTTTGAAAACAATTTGATCTCATTTGTTCAATTTTGGGAATGTAATGTGTGTTTTTAACAAATGTGTAAATTTTAAAAAATAAGTATCATATAAAATCAATAAGTAAATTTGATAAAAAAATAAGATAAAATGATGAGATAATTAACTAAATAAGTAGTTGGAAGTCACTACATCGTGATGTCTATATACATTCTAATACTATTTATTCTGCCCATTCATTTCTAAACAAATTGATTTCCTCCATAATAATACTCCTTGAAAAACATATCACAAATAATATATACTCATTCTGATACTAATACTTCACACCCAAATATATTTCTAATATCATATACTATACTATATCACAAACATCGTAGATAATTAGCTAAATTTTATGTTGGAAAACATTATAACACCATGTACATTGCCCACTCGTCTCTAAAAAAATTTCTTATTTTTTGAGAATGATGGTTGATGAAAATATTGTTTGTATTGAGAAAATATAGACAAAAAATGATTAAGAAATATTTTTTATTAAATTTTAATTACCATAAAATATTACCTATTTCAGGATGTTGGTCATTCCATGATTTATGATATCTCTCATAAATTTATAAACATAATATCCAAAATCTTTGTTATTATCATGATTCAGATACTACAAAAACATTGACTGAAATTAGTATATTGTTTTTAAATATGTTTTGATAGATAAATATTTCTATATATACCTTAATATGTTTCCATTTTATGTAATCCATGGAATTTTTATATTCAGTGATTGACTTCATACACTGATTTAGCATATATTTAGTGACTACCCTGTCATAAAATAATTACTATTATAACACATACTAAAACATATAATTCTATGTTAATCTAGAAAATATTGATTATAGTGCATGAAAAATTCATAGTACACATCTTGTGTGGTAATGTTGATGGATATCCATGCATTGGATCCAAGAAATAAATTTTTTGGGTATCCAGATTGATTGTGATCAGCATCCAGTGCTTCCAAAAAAAACAAATAAGTAAAAATAGAATTAAAAATATATTTTATATAATTAGATTTTATATTTTTACCTCTGTATTTTATTCATCAAAAAGATTCTATCATATATTTTTTTTATCAAACACATCATTTAGATCATATTTTTTCATATCAATTTACTTCTTTTCTAGTTTAGTCTCTTATGTAGAAATGATATAGGGATTAATGAATCCAAATCATGATTCAAAGGGTTATCCACTTTATGAAAATATTATATCAATTTTTAGGTAGAAAAATTGTTGAAATATACCTTTTGTATATATTCACAACCGAGACACCCAACTATTCAAACATTATAATGTTATATATACTATTGTGACAAATTGTGTTTATAATGAGAGTTTGGAATATTTATTCTCTATATGAAATGTAATGCATATTTCCATCTTTAAATGTTGTATTTTCCTAAAGTTTTAATGACAATAAATGTTTCATTGGAATTGTTAAAGATAATTTACTCCCAAAATTTCATTTTGATTTCCAAGTTAAATCACTAGATTTTCTTGATCTGCCCTTCCATTTCCTGGTTTTTTTATCCGTATGTAATACCATAACTCACATCAGACACTCTTTCAATAACTGGTATGGGTTTTATCATTTTAATTTTTTTGGGAAAACATACATCATGTATCTTTATAAAATTAGATATACATTATATGAAAGTTACAATATAATCATTGACCTTTGTAATATTTGTATCATCAAGTGGAATAAGAAACTCAGTGGTCAACTCTTGAACTACCTAAATCACCACTCACATGTGATATTTTGGGAGTGATTTGTTTTTTATCTTGTCTCTATGGATATTATACGCCATACCCCTCATAACAATGCAGTGCATGGGTGTTAATAGATATAAATCACATGCAACTTTATCATATAGAATTTTAGTAATATAAATTTATCAGAAGTTGTTTGATCCAAATTTTGGATAATGATTAATAAAAAAAATTAATTAACATCGTTAAGTTATATAGTCAAGGGTAACAACTAGCCTCAAATCTAGCAGGATCATTTGGTTTTTCATGTGCAGATATTTGTTCCACTACTGGTTTCCTTTGAACCTTTCTCATATGTTGATCTTCTATACAAGACTAGATAATAATATCATATAAATAATCTATTTTTTCTGGAAATCCTTTCACCAACTTATATGTACTTTCTTATAGTTTTTTATTCTAAAAATATGTTCAATGAGACACTCTAAAACCCACTCCTCCAACACGACCACATTTTTTTGGTCACTTCAATATTACTGAAAGTAGTTTTTTTACGGTATGGTCATTGAATTTCTTTTGTCTAAACCATATAAAAAATATGAACATAAAAGGATACTTTTGTGTAATACTATTATAAATAATAAAAAATTAATATTTTTAATAGATACCCATGTTTACCAAAACTCTTTTGGGTTTTCCTCAACTATTTTACCCTCCTAATATATGCAAGCCTCCTTCCATAATATATGATGTGTGATGTATGTGGCTTCAGATATTAATTCATCAAAAATTATATAAATAATGGAACATATGTTGTTTTATATCACCAAAAAACTATTATTTTTTATTTAAAATACATATAAATTTCTTATTTTGTGAATTGTACCCATCCATGCTTTGTGATAGGGGTACATTAGTTTTGATGCACATTATTTCTTTTCATCACTCCTTTTTTGTATCATAAATTAATAGTTTTGAATCAAATTAGGTTAAATAAATAATTGAAAATAATATATTATCCACTAAAATTCACCTGAAATGATTTCTAATCATAAAGTATGATGAAATCATCTTGTGTTTCCTACTTTATAATATGTGAATAATTAATAGTTGTGTTGGGATTTACTTTCCCCTTAGCATCCCTCATTTCCATCTCGGTAAGAAGAGTATATAATCTTCTATGGGATTTTATAGTGTCCATTAACACATATTTCTTATTAAAATCATCCAAAATAAATGTACTCTATAATGAAGAATGAAAATTATATTAGCATTATATTATATTTATATTTTAAAATAAATAAAGGTTATTGTAAAATTACCTTTATATATATCCAAAGGGTTTCTTTTGTTATAATTTTGACATGGCACCATTACTCTATATCAATCATTATATTCATCTTTGTTGTGACTGTAACATAACTAATGCACATTGATATGTTTTACTCAACATGTTGGCCCCACTAATTCCTTCCAAACTCAAATTCAACAACCTTACTTATTTTCTTTATAATTTTAGTCAATACAGTTGTTGTTTCATTCTTGTTTTTTTCATCAACCTATTATTGTTCCCCCAATAATTCTACAGTTTCAATATAAACCGCCTATTCTTCCCCATTATTGGAAACATCATCACATGTAGAAGAAAAAAATTTCCTGAGTATTCAAGCATTTAATTTAAATTATGTTAATACAGTGGAGAACACACAATATTATGAAGAAAAGCATAGTATATTAAAAAACACTTAAACCTTATCATTGAACTCTCCTTAGGATTTTAATTTTTGAAGGGATTTGGATCCTCTATCAATAATTCAAATCTTATCTTTGTGGTCCCCTACAACGTTCAATACATTTTCCACATTGGGATCACCATGAACTTGTTGTGATATCTCGATGAAAGGGCCATCCTTAACTAAATTTCATATGACCCTATAGTTTTTTTAGTCACCAGCTGGACAATCAACCAATTATTATTTACTGGATCTAATACATAATATTATTATTGTACTTGTGATACCATTATGAATGGATCATCCTTTTCCCCTTCTAAATTGAGATTCACCTGCATGAATCCCATTTCATCAACTTTCACTACACTCCTATTGTCAACTCATTTGAAACTGAAAATCAATACTCAAAATATTGTATAATAAAACTCATATATCTATTCTATAATTATGAAATATGAAATATTCACGTAAATTATATTTCTATCATTATAACTAGATATATGTATCACATTTTCCACAAGCGTGACTCCACTATTTTTCATCGTAATGTAGTCATTAGGTTCTTTTTTATAGAACATGAAACCATTAATTACAAAACCAGTGTAAGGTATAACATATTCATTTGGTCCCCTAGCTATCCATTTAATACGTTCAACAATTGAATTCATATTTTCAGATAACTCCTTATAAATATGATCTCATAACTATTCTATAAACTATTGATTATGTATATTTTAAATCCATCCTTCATCCCTTGATGGATTCAAATATCTAAGAATTTCTTGGTGGGGTTCAACATATGGATCAACATATTCACTATTACGTAAAATGTAAAGGTGTCATTTCTCTAATGTTGTGATGATAATTTTAAAAACATCTATTTCAGTAATCCCTCCCCCCATAAGGAGTCTGTTGAGATGAGACTTTTATAGACCAATTTTTCAATATTTTATAAGTAATCGGTATAGAATTGAATATATTCTTCAACAATACATAAATCAACAATAAAACCTTCAGGATGACTATAATTCTTGATATAACCTTTCAAAATATTCATATACCATCCATTAGGGTAAATTTATATACAATGGACATGACCACATAGTTGAACCTCTATAACCAATTAAACCATCAGGTGGACCATTATATCAAAGAATTATGGTGAGAATAACATCTCTAATTTATATAATATAAAAAAACTCTTTATCCGTGATTGGAAGCTTTGTTGAGTCTATAACTTAACTACACATGTCTTTAAAAAAGAATCATATTCTATGTAATGTTTGTTATAAATTTTTAAGAAAAATGAAACGTAACGAGACGAGCATCAAATCATGCATCAAAACATGATAATCATATGATTTTAGTCCATGTAACTTCAAATTAGTCATTGAAATGAAATTATTGATATTTTCTGAATACCCCTCATGAACATTTACACTACTAAAGAAAATGAATTATTTAAGTTTTTCCTATATGTATGGAGTGTAATCCACTAGAGGAAGAAAAGTCTACACATTACCTTTCATCAGTGCCAACTCTTCCCTTATCCCCTTATGAATCATGTCTAACCTAGCCTTGATTCCATATTTTGTTTTTCTAGGAAAAATTTGTAACGTTCCATTAACATTATCAAATAATTTTTTCTACATACATGACATCAATAAATACTATGACATAAAAACAATTCCTATAAGGGAATTCAAATATAATTGATCTCTTTTTCCATACTGATTTTGGAAGGTTTTTTGAAAATTGTTTACCAAAAATAGTTTCAATATATTTTACTTTATAGAACAATTAATCAATGTAAGTAGAGAAACTGTTTCTCTTTATTCGTTATTCCCAGTGAATGTTTTCATTCAATATTGGTATTTATTTTTTCAGGTTAAAATTTTCCAATGTCAAAAAAACACAGTCTTCAAGGAATGTTTCAACTGAACTTTGTGTGTACATTCATCAAAAATGGGAAACCCCAACATCTCTTTAATGATAGCCTGAAAAATTTCCATTTAGAGGAAAGTTATTTATCATCCTATACAACATGACCCTTAAGATGAATTATTAAGATAATTTAGCATCATACATTATAACACTTGTATCCCACCTAAATTTTAGATCTTTAATAGATGGATCTAAATAAACATAAATATTATTATAGGGTTTTTTTGTTTATATTTAAGAAGAGACAACATAATGAAATTTTTATTCATGTATAACCATGGAAGAAATTTATAATATACCAACACGTTTAGCCATGTACTATGAGTACTACTCTAAAGAACAAAAGGATTTACTCTATCTTTAGATAATTCAAGATTGAAGTTTCTTGAAGAATTTCTAAATTCAAGATACTCTTAATCAATTTTCTTCCATAAAGGAGAGTCTACTAGATGATGTAGTTTACCATAATTTAGTCATGTATATGTATTCCATTTCAATTGTATCATAGTTTTATTAGATCCATATAGTAATCTAAACCATTGAAGGATAATAAAGTACCATTCACATTTTTATGGACTTGATTCGTCTTTCGTTTATTGATTCATGACACACTTTGGGAATTTTATAAGTGATTTATGGTCCTTGTGAAACAATATAAAATAATTTGGACAAACATGTACTTTTTTAGAGATCTTTCCCATTTAACATAACATTATTTTATCATTATATGATTTAAAAAGAAGTTTATTTTCTTCTGGTATCCTATCATTAAGGATACCAAGTAGTTTTGTAAAGCTTGTGTTACTCCATCAACTGACACCTTTCAAATTATATATCTTAAATATGGCTAAAAATGTTGTGTATTTTGTACAAATAGTATAAAATTTACTCTTAGAATATGTATTAATATCCCAAAAAACTTTGTACAATAACAAAGGACATCTTAAATTTTTATTGTGATTTCTTTCGTATGATGGCCATCATCATTTACACCTTTATTAATATCAAATGATCTATAAACCATAGTATCATCCCAATATGTGTGCATGTTTAGTACAAAATTTATAGCTTTGATATATTATTTGACAAATAAAATGTTCTTCCAACTCTTCCGCACTAATTTGTATTGAATAAAAACAACATAAACATGGACCAAGGATTTGAGAAGGTTCACATGCATGATTTATTACAATAATGATAGACTATTTTACTCCATTTTCATACATATTTATCATATGATTAGTATTAGTCTATTTTTGATTCATATGCATCCTATTTGATTCATAAAATATTCATTTTGTAAAAAAAAAATATGCAAATGATATTCATAATAAAAGGTGAAAGTTATAGATAATTATAATAAGGGGAACCCAACATTTGATTGTTTCAAATAATTTCAGTATTATTTGAATGAAATGGGTAATTGAATGTAAGAAAAAAACTACTCCACTTGTGGTAGGTGTTATCTTATGAATTCATCCAAAATGATCATCAGTACCTGATATGGGATGAACACTACTTAGAATAAGTAAAGAAATACAGGTGCATGACCAAAAGTGTTGGGGATGAGTCTCAAGTAAAAAACATGAAATAATAATTGTTTGGGAGATGAAATGGATGAGGATGATATTTTTCTTCTTAAAACTAAATGTTCCTAGGATGGGAGTTGGCGAAGCAATAGTGAACATTTCTTAGTTTGTTGCCTAAAGCTGAAAAAAGTAGCAATAGTATGATGCCTATAAGGGTCTCCTTGATTGGTGTTACTATGAGGAGGCTCAACCAGTTGATCATAAAAACACTCATGATAAGAAAACCATTGTAGTTTTAATATTAAAATAAATCCTTTAATTACTAAATGAAAAGTAAATGTCTTTGGTATGAGGACTTAATTTCATAAGAACATAGCCTCCCATGTCAAAATGGCAGTAATTCTGGGACAACTTCTATAACCTATATAGTTGGGATTCCATTAAGTGGGAGGAGTTTATTTTTATTAATTACTTCACTTGGTATGTGGTGGGTTAGGTGGTGTTTCATTGATAGTTTGAGTGGATCATTAAAGGAGTGGGAAAGTTTAGGTGACTTACACCTGTTGTTGGACAAATGTCTTGTACAATTAATTCAAATATCTAGAAAAATAAATTATCAATTAAAATCATATAGGACATTTGACCACTGACAAGTATCGATCATCCCTTCATCATTTCCTTTCATTATGGAACCTTAACAATGATAGGTATCTACTTCAAGCATAAATTTTTCCACTCCATTTAGTCCCATTTACCATGTTTTGATACTTATTACATCATAAATATATGGAATTCAAATGACTATTTTATGAATAATTATAAAATATCTTATTAAAAAGGTTAATAAAATAGAATTCTTACTCATAATCACTCATAAGTATGTTGGAAAAATTTTATTAAATGGGTTAATGATGAATATTTAAATTTATTAGGAGGTGATTAAAATTATTTAAAATTAAAAATATGTTATTTATTAAAGAACTATTTTTATTATTTATTGGTAATTTCAAACATAATGAATTAAATTGATCAGTTAACTACCCATTGGTTTAATTTAGATTTTTTGTTAATTGGTGGTCAATGTAAAGGAAATAAAATCATTTTCAATAAGAATGATGTTGAAGTTGGAAATCATTGGATAAATAGTGGATTAATTGTCCTATGTTAGAAATTTAATGTGGAAGAGTTGGCTTAAAAGTGAGTTTCCCTTCATTCCATAACTATCTTTCACATTAATTTCCATTTTAAATATAAGTAAAATGCCAATAAGGATCACATTTTATAATTAACAATGGCCTATATAAATTAGATTATAATCTAAATTAAAAATCTATTCTTAGCCCTTAATATATACAAATAATCTATCAACATCTAGGGAGAGTTATAGTTTTAGACTCTCTATATAAACATAGAATATACCAACCTTTGGGTAGGTTCTTTGTTCCTCATTCTAAATAAGGAATCTACTTGTCCCAGGAAAAGATTATTTCTCAAGAAATCATTTTGAAATCATTTTTCAAATAAGTTTTCAAAAACCAAAAACATTATATTAAACAATATTATGACCAACACATCCCTTATTTATTTGGTTCAGAAAATCATTCCTAGAAATATTATAATTATAATTATAAATCCTTTGTTACAATAAATAACAATATCATTATTTTATAATGACATTGATTTATCAAAAAAATAAACCATGAAATGATTTTTAGAAATAACATTTTCAGAAATTTTGATAGAGTTTTAACATTAAAAAAAATTCTAGAAAAAAAATTGGATTTCTAAAGCAATATTCAAAAAAATATTTTCATATATCTATATATAAATTATCAAGAACAAAAACATCTTAAATTTTTTAAATAAATTTATCATTTTTATAAAATCAGAATAGCAAAATAGAAAATAAATCATCAACTATTATAGATAAAGATCATATTCACATATAAATTATCAAAATTAAATGTATTTAATAAACTAAAAAAATTAATATTTTGATTTTTTATTATTCCCTATCATAATAATCATAATATTCATTTAAAATATCCAATAAAATGTCCAAAATTGTAATTATAATATATTTAACTTTGAAATGCTCTATATTTTTGAAACTGCCACCAAAACAGAGGCTTAAAGAGTGTTTACCTTATACTAAGTGGAATGATACTCATTCTGTATAGTGGGGAACATTATCCATATATAAAAGATCTATCAAGCCCCAACTCACTTCCCAAGTATAGAAAAAAGTGAAAGATATTATTATAGGCTTAAAATTCCTAAGGAAGGAACCCAAACCAAATGCAGGGGGCTTGTTGAACTCAAATGTAACATCTCAGAATTTCCATGTAAATATTTGTGCCATGACTACCCCACGCCCACCTACTGAAGGCTAGGGGTTGTCGAATATTTTCTAAAGCATAAACCTACAAGTGGGAGGCATTTTTCTAAGTGCCTGTAAGAACACACACACCCATTCACATCTCAACACACTAAAAACGGGGTAAAAAGTACCACTAAAAAACATGAGTTCAAGTACAACTAAAAGTAATTGGGATAAAATAAAAACCCAAAAAAGAACTAAAAAAACAAGTACAAAAGGGAAACTTTAATGGCCATCCACATAAAACCCCACCTGATCGTGAGAGTAGTGAAGCCACTAGAAGCCAAAAAAGTATGTCATGTCTACACGGTCCTACTGGGCCCCGCCTGGTCCTAGGCTGCCAAGTCCATCATCGAAGCGTCTGTCAGTCCCATCTCCCTAAGAACCCCTGTTGAAACGGTAGTTGTCTACACCAGACACAAAACGTGTGGGAGAAGCCCGTATAGGCGTGAGTAACACAGTACTTAGTAGGGACCCCAAAACAAAAAGAAAATACCACACAAAAATTCCCAAGAAAAGCACAAAACACAAGACATCTCACACCACTTATATTCCAGGGTAGTAATAGAAACATCATCAGTCATATCATCAAAAACCTCGGTATAGGAGAACTCCTCCCCTACCGAGTATAGTGGGCCTGCCAAATAATGAAGAGGTTCTTCCCACTATCCTTGGACTGCTTAGGTACTCCTCCCCCATCGCATACCATGGGCCTGCAAAGTCATAGATAGGTGCTTCCCACTTGTCATGGCCAACTGAGATACTCATTATAATCACATATCGTGGGCCTAAAAATTAATATAGAGGTTCTTCCCACTGTGGGCCTACCAAGTCATAGAGAGGTTCTTCCCACTGGGCCAAAAGTCAGCAGTCTTCAGGCCTCAGCCAGTCATAGGGTTTTGTACTTAGTGCCCTTGGGAGAACTGCTCCTCAAACCCTTAATCATATCTCAACTATCACGAAAGTCACCATAGAGTGTGACAAAATATCATGCTCATCGAGAGGGTCCCAATTTCATAAAAGGATTGTCAATCGGACACACAATATGCAAAATATGAGGGTTTTAGTAACCAGTGGTCTGGTTGCGACGAGGCCCGGTCCGACCCGGTTTGATTGGTCCAACCAACCCAGCCTAGGGGTCCCACATACCCCAGTTCATTAAGATGGACTCGACCCAACCAAGTGCCAGTCGAGGTCGATATGGTCCGGTCGGGCCAGTGGACCAGGCCCAAAAGGCCTCATTGGACCCGTCCTGGTTGGCCAAAGGTCCAGCCCACAGAGTCTCCTGGTAACCCGGTCTAGTCCATCCCGGACTGAAGAGGGAATGAGTCCAACTTTCCAGTGTAGGTCCATCCCACTAGGTGCGGGTCTGACCCCCTAGAGTGGATCTGGCCCTGTGAGGCACGAGTCTGGCCCACTGGGTGGTTCACGCCCCACCCGGTCCGCATGTGGCAGACCGGTCCGCCACACTGGACACGGTCGGATGCCACATTTGTCTACCATTGTCATCCTGTAGGTCGTCGCTGGGTGACTCCTCTGATACGGTCGGGCGACCGCGGCACATCATGCGGGATGTAGCTCGGTGCCGCATCTGCATCCGTCTAACACACTCAAGAGACCACGTTTGTCGCCGGCCTAGCTGACGGCTTCTTCTGCTGCACTGTGGCCTGGTGAGCCGTGGTCATTCCTCCAGTGCACCATCATGGCATGTCGCCTCCCACCAGCGATTGGTGTTGTGGGACACTACTGGAATATTCTTCCGCAGACCACCGGGTCCACACCGATGGTCAGTTCTTCATTCTACTTGCACCTGTGTTCTCTAGGTAATGTTCTCTCCACCGCAGAGCTCTAAAATCTATTTTTTCATCGATTCAAGAGTTTGGCCACGAAGAACACCCAAAAAGGAGGTGCTCGGTCATTGTTTGTGTCAGCATGCACCCACTATGTTATAAATCTACAACACAAGGAAGGTCTGTGGATTTTAATTCGAAAAACAATGATAATTCAATCCCAGATAAAGTAACCCCGTAGAATTCACCCTCCCGCAAGAACACACGGTCCAAAGATTAACCTATTTGTGAGTTAATCTACATTCGTCTTTTTGAAATAAGAATAGGGAAAATATTGAAATAAAAATAACCCCTACATCTTATGACGTTCGATGTCATGGAATTCTTCCTTGAGGGAATAAGACTTCGATGTCTCTTCCCAGATCTGATCTTCGAAATGCGTCAAAGATGATGAAGTTCTGCCTACGTTAATCATTCTTCGCTAGGGTGGAAGTCAATTAGAGGTTTTCCAGATAATCATATGAATTTTTTAATCCATATTTTTACAGTGCATTGAACTATAAATAGGATCATGTCGCAGCGTTTTCATTATGATGTGACATTGCGTCGTTACGCTGTTCAATTTATGAAATAACGTCGTTGTTACACATCATTAAAGCATTATTACTCTTTGAGTTAATGATCCATTAATGAGCCTCATTAATGTGAATCATTTCTTCCCTATCACTTCCCCATACCATTGTTGTCCTCCACTCAACTGTGAGAAATAAAATAAAATAATTCTTTTAAATTATTTTATTATTTTTCTTAAAAGTCTGAAAAATAACTTTTCTTTTAGGACCTTTCCAGCTGAAGTTAATTCATTTCTAGGAAAATCCTGGTGTTCTAAATTCAATGGTTCCCTCAGTTTTTCCTTCCGAGAAACAGTTCAAAAGATAGAAAATATCACTCGTACGTTTACTGAATGTACCTTTAAAAAGTTCAAAACTCTGTTTCAGGATCTCCGGACCTCGGAATCATTTGCTGTCAAATTTCGTGGTCTCGAAATAATTCTATATAAATAAAAAAATTACATAGAAATTTTGAGACATTAAATTTTCCCCACCATAGGGATTTATGTATCTAAAATCCAAAACAACAACTAAACAAAAATATTGGGGTGATGAGCATGAATTTGAGCCTCCGGCTCCCATGTTCTCTCCTAGAGATTCCCATGCTGCCATCAGACATGCACTAGAGGAATCGACCACTCATATAGGACCCACTCTTATCGGTCCTCAATTTATACTGGGAACTCCGTAAACGTCACCCCATCATTAATTTCCATCTCTCCCTTGTCGATGACGTGCGATGGATCATTCACATACCTCCTTAGCTGTGACAATTGGAAAAAAATTATGCACCATGTGCATTTGTGGGGGAAGATCTAGGCAGTACACCACCTCACCAACTCTCCTCATGATCTAAAAAGGTCTGATAAACCTCAAAGATAACTTTCCTCTCTGACAAAATCTCTGCAATCCTTGTCAGGGTGAGACTCAAAGAAACACATGATCTCCCTATTCGAACTCCAAGGGTCTCCATCTCCTGTCGGCATAAGACTTCTTCATGCTATGTGCAGTCCTCATCTGCTCCTAGATGATCTACACCTTCTCGATGGTAGCCCATACCAACTCTATATCCATGAGTTCCGACACCCTTTGTTTTGTCTAGTATATTAGTGATCAGCAAGGCCACCCATACAAGGCCTCAAACGGTGTCATGCCAATATTAGAGTGATAGTTGTTGTTGTATGCAAACTCAACCAGTGGTAGATGGTCCTCCCAACTACGACCAATGTCTAGGATGCAAGAACGAAGCATGTTCTCCAAGGTCTATATGGTCTGTTTTGTCTGACCATCTGTACGGGGATGGAAAGCTATGCTCAAATGCAGTTATGTCCCGAACGCCTCCTATAATCCCTTCCACAACCAGGATGTAAAGCGGGTGTCACGATCTGAGATGATCATTGAAGGAACCCCGTGAATCCACATTATCTCCTAGATGTAGAGGCATCCCAATCCCTCTACCGATCCCTACTCCCTGATGGGTATGAAGTGAACCGACTTGGTGAGTTATTCAAAGATCACCTTAATAGAGTCATGACCTCTAGATGTACATGGTAACACCATCACAAATTCCATTGAGATACCATCCCATTTCCACTTCGGTACCTTGAGTGGATGAGTCAAGTTTGCAGAACTTGGTGCTTGGCCTCCACCTACTGACAAGTGAGTCATCATGAAATAAATTTGGCCACTACTTTCTTCATACCTAGCCACCATTACTAATGAAGGATATCCTAGTACATCTTATTCACACCATGATGTACCACCATAGTGAGAGTATAGAACTACCTCAACACCTCCTCCCATAACATCACTGGCATAATAGTGAACCCTCTGAAAAGGATGATGTGTTTCCCACCTATCGAAAATCCTTTAGGAACCCGTCATGAGGATATATGATCACGTCGGGCCTCACAGTAAACATCCCCTAGCAGTGCCTCCTAGACTTGATATAAGAGTGGGGGAGTAACATCCATTGAATATAGGTAAGTATCCTTACCAATATCCACAAAGGATATCTGCATCGCGACTAACTTCTATGTCACCTCACTTAGTATCTACAGCCCGATTTTCCTGTTGAGCGCATATGCCACCACATTCCCCTTTCCAGGGGTATAGACTATATCAAAATCATATCTTGGAGGAACTCTAGAAATTGTCGTTGTCTTAGGTTTAGGTCCTTCTGAGAGAATATATACCTGAGACTCTTGTTGTTGAAGTAAACTGTAAACCATTCCCTCATCAAGTAGTGCCACCACATCTTCATGGAAAATACCACCGCTTTTAACTCTAGGTCATGGGTCGCGTAGTTATTCTCATGCTTCCTCAACTTCTGTGAGCCATTGGCAATCACCACTTTCTTCTACATCAGGACACAACTGAGCTTGATCCCTGATGCGTTGTAGTAAAATACATACCCAATTACCTCTAGTGGTAGTCTCAAGATGGGGGCACTAGTCATCCTCTTCCTCAGCTCTTAGAAACTTTTCTCGCATTTCTTCATCCACACTAAGGGTTGTCCCATCTATGTAAATGCCGATAAGGGTGCTCCTACCAAGGAAAAATCATCCATGAACCTCCGATAGTAACCATCCAACCACAAGAAGCTTCGTACCTTAGTCATGCTCCTGGTTAGATCCCAAGCAAGCACCAACTCTATCTTCTATAGATCTACTACAAATCCAGCCTCCGAGATGATGTGTCCTAGGAAATGGACCTCCTAAATCCAAAACTGACACTACGAGAGCTTACTATAAAGTTGGTGCTCTCGGAGTGTATCTAGGACTATCCGCAGGTGTACAGTGTGCTCCTCCTCTGATGATGAGTACACCAAGATGTCATCGATGAAGACCATGATGAACCAGTCGAGGTAGGGATGGAAGATCCTATTAATGAGGCCCATGAACACTGCTAGGCTGTTTTTCATTCCAAAAGGCATCACCAAGAACTCATATTGGCCATACCGGCACCTGAAGGCTGTCTTCGGTACATCTTCGCCATGTACCTGAAGCTAGTTATAGCCTGATCTGAGGTCTGCCTTTGAGAACCACTTCTCTCTCTTCAACTAGTTAAAGAGGTCATAAGTTCTTGGTAGTGGGTACATGTTCTTTATGGTCACCTGGTTTAGGTGCCAAATATCCATGCACAACCTCAAACTCCCATCTTCCTTCTTGAAAAAAAAACACTGGGGTTTCCCATGGTGAAATGTTGGCCCTTACGAACCCCTTCTTCTACATGTCCTCCAGTTGTACCCTCTACTTTTGAAGCTCTATGGGATCCATTTGATATATCGGCGGAGATATCAGTTTCATCCCGGGATACAGGTTGATACAGAAGTCTACCTCTCTACGAGGAGATATCCATGGAACCTCATCAGGAAAAACATCCTCGTACTCGTCCACCACTATAGGGAAGTTTGGACTCCTCTCCTCTACTACACATAGGGTGAGGCTAACCAACTAGTGAGTGATCAGTTTTACCCTCCTCTGATAGAGTATTTCCTACACTACCAGGGTTTCCTCCTCGCCGATAAAGGAAAATCGGGTTCCATCTTCATGGACACACCACATTGTATGCCTAAAACAATCGATCTGAGCATGGACTATGAATAACTAGTCCATACCCATGATGAAATCGTAAGGCCTCGACGCTACTGCTATGAGATCCCAGCCAAAGCTCTCTCCTCCAAGAGTAATCTCACACTGCTGGCACCAGTGTGTAATTGCCTAATCCCCACTCATAGGAGTCTCTAGCCATGAGGATCAAGACAACGTCTCCACCAGAATCTTTGAGCTCTGAACGAGATCCATGGAAAGGAATTAGTGATTATAACCTATGTCTATAAGTACTACAGATTGGGTGGAGAAGATATAGATCATACCTCGGATTATCCCTAGAGCACTGTGGTCATAATCCTCTGCTGCCTGGAGATGAGCTCACCCATGTCTGCCTGCTCCCTAAGGTCAGGGTGGACTACCTAGGGGTGGTAGTGGCAACAACTCGAACCGTCTCCCACCACCTGCCACTCGGTCAGCTCCCCTTCCATGTTCTCCACCCAGCAGACCTCCTCACTCGAACTGATGTTGTTGCCTCGACAACCCCTCGATCTTCTTCTGGTCATCTATACGGCGGTTCGGGCAGTCACATTCCATGTGTCCCTACCCACCACATAAGTATCAAAGCCTGTCCCCCGTCTGACCCCCTCTAGCCTAAGATCCTCGCACTACCAACCTTGAGTCCTGGGGTCAGCCTCTGAAAGACCAAGCCCGCTTGGGCCCACACATATGTTGTCTGATGCCTGCTGAAGACTCCACCACCTGGGGTCTGCTAGTAGCTCTAGCTACTAGTGCATACTCCTCCAAGACGCTCTCCATCAGAAGGGCTCACTCCATCCCCCTATCCTAGGTAGGGATGATGAAAGACACCACTGAAGCCTTGATCTCCTGCCTGATTCCCTGCTCAAAGGATCCATCCATGAAGAAAGGGTCTTGCACAATATATGTGGACTAGTTGGAAAGATCTGTAAACCTTTCCGAGTACTCATCCACCATCATGTTGTCCTACTATAGGTGGATAAGCTCCTGGATGTGCACAAAGTGAAAGGTCTCAGGGACAAACACCTCTCGGAAAATCCTCTCGAAGTCAACCCAAGTAAGGGTCACCTCATCGTGAGTCTGGATGGTCAAAATCCACCATCTCCCTAATGAACCTTGTAGAAGGATTGCTGCCAAGATCTCCATCTTGTTAGATGGTGTCCTCACTAAGAAAAAAACCCACGTCATAGCCTCAATCCAGTCCTCAGTGACCTAAAGATCTACCTTTACCCCGAACCTGGGAGGTCTCTGTCTCTGAAACTCATGTAGGGCACTGAGCCTACGAACGTCCTCTGCCATAACTGCCGGTAGTAAATACTAACCATTGGGTGGTTTTAACACTGTTTCACCATCTAGTGGGGCGATCTCTAGTATGGGTCCCTTACGGATGCCTCATCTCTAGGCGTGTTGTCCTCATGACCTCGTATCAGGATCCTGGATGGACGTCCACATGCAGGCATTATGAGATAGATTAATATGTATCATGTTTAAAAAGTTATACCTCATGAGCTGACTCTTATTCAAACATAATACACTTATGCAACTAGTTCTGTCTTGTATTGATCCGAAAATGGAGTTCATGGTCCTGGTGTATGGATACATCGGTCGCTACACCAGCACTGGACTCCCTGAATCTAAAAGTTGGACTCACAACACTTAACATTGTTTCCCAAAAAACACATAATTTCATTCTTTGAGGGGGAACTGACCTCCCTTTGATACCAATTTTTCAAGACCCATACCTCAGGGCCTGTGTCGTGACTACCCCATGCCCGCCTCCTGAAGGCTAGGGGCTGGTGACTAGCACCGAAGGTGTCAACCAGAAAGTGGGAGACATTTTCCTGAGTACTTGTAAGCTCACACATGCCCAACCTCATCTCAACACACTAAAAAAAGGGCAACAAGTACCATAAAAACAAAGCTAAGTGCAAGAAAAACTGAAGGTAAGTGGTCCAAAATACCAAACTAATAAAGAATTGAAAAAGCAGGTACAAAAAAAACCCTGATGGCCATCCACAGAAAAACCCACCTAATTGTGAGAGTAGTGAAGCTTCTGTAAGTCAAAGGATTATGACTTGTATGCCCGGTCATACTAGGCCCTGCCTGGTCCTAGACCACCAAGTCCACCATTGAATCATCCGTCAGTCCCGTCTCCCTGATCACCCCTGTTGAAATTTTGGTCGTCTTCACCAGACACAACACGTGTGGGTGAAGCTCGTGCAGGGGTGAGTAATAGAGTACTCAATAGGGACCCCAAAAAAAAATTAATGACCACAAAAAAATTCCCAAGTAAATCCCAAAACATAATACACCTCACACTAGATATATTCTAGGGTAGTAATAGTAGCATCATCAGTTACATCGGTGAACACATCTATTGCTGGAGAACTCCTCCTCTAGCGAGTACAGTGGGTCTGGAAAGTCACAAAGAGGTTCTTCCCACTAACCTTGACCACCTTAGGTACTCTTACCCCATCACATATAGTGGACCTTCAAAGTTGCAGAGAGGTGCTTCCCAGTAGTCATGGCCAACTGAGGTACTCATCCAAATCACATATAATGGGCCTAAAAAGTCACAGATAGGTTCTTCCCACAGCAGGCTTACCAATTCATAGAGAGTTTCTTCCCACTAGGCCAAAATTCAGTAGTCTTTAGGTCTCATCCAGTCGTAGGATTCTGTATGTAGTGTGCATGAGAGAACCACTCCTCAAGACCTTCACCTCATCTCAACTATCACGAATTTCTCCATAGAGCATGCCAAAAGATTTGCCTCGTTGCGAGGGTCCCAATGCCGCAAAGGGATCATCAATAGAACACACGATTTTCAAGATACAGATGTTTTAGTAATGAGGGGATTGGTTGCGATGAAGACCGATATGACCCGGTCAGACCAACTTGACCAACCCGGCCGGGGGGTCCCACATACCTCGATTCATTAAGATGGACATGATCCAACCAGGTGTGGGTTGAGGTCGGTCTTGTCTGGCCTGGCCAGTGAGCTAGGCCCAAAAGGCCTCGCTGGACCCGACCCAGTTGGCTGAAGGTCCAGCCCATCGAGTCATCTAGGGACCCAGTCTAGTCCGGCCCGGCCTGAAGAGGGCATGGGTCCAAGCTGCTAGCGCAGGTTTGGCCTGATGAGCCGTGGGTTAGGCCTGCAGTGAGGGTCTGGCCTGCTGGGCTGTTCGCGCCCTGCCTGGTCCACAAGAGGCGGACCGGTCTACCTCACTGGACATGGCCAGATGCCACATCCATCCACCACTATCACCCTGTGGATCGCCGAGGGTGCCTCCTCTACCACGGTCGAGCGACCGTGGCTCGGTGTCGTGTCTTCATCCCTTCAACACAGTCGAGAGACCGCGTCCACCGCCTCCAGCCACTAGCCCAAATAATGGCTTCTTCCGCTGTGCCACAGCCCAGTTAGCCACTACCCTTCCTCCGGAACGCCATCATGGTGCACCACATCCCACCCACATCTACTGTCATAGGCCACCTTCGGTAGTCGCCATCACCATTGCTGACACCAGCGCACCGAAAGATTATTCCACAGACCACTGGGTCTGCACCGGTGGTCCGCTCTTCATGCCGCATTCTCTTACATTCTCCAGGGAATGTTCTCTCCACCGCGAAGGTCTCAAATTGGTGTTGACATCGATTCAAGAGTTTTCCCATGAAGAACACCCACGAAGGAGGGGATCGGGCCATTTTTGTGTCATCCCACGCCCTCCACGTAAGAATTTTACAACACAAGGGAGGTCCATAGATTTTAATTCGAACAACAATGATAATTCAATACCAGTTAAAGAAACCCCAAATAAATCACCCTCTCGTAAGAACGCATAGTCCACAGGTTAACCTATTCATGGGTCAGTATCCATTTGTCGTTTTTGAAATATGAATGAGGAAAACATTAAAATAAAAATAACCCCTACCTCTTATGAATTATAATTCTGTGACATTCATACACAAGGGATTAAGATGTCGACGTCACTTACCGGCTCTGATATTTGAAAGGAATTGAAGATGATGAAGTTCCACCGACGTTCGTCATTCTTCACTAGGGTGTAAGTCCGTTAGAGGTTCTCTAGAGAATCCTCAAAAAAAATTAATTCATATTTCCCCAGCACGTCAAACTATAAATAGGATCATGTCACAATATTTCCATTATGATGCTACATCGCGTCATTACGCTATTCAATTTATAAAATAGAATCGCTGTTACGCGTCATTAAAGCATCATTACACTGCAAGTTAATGATCCATTAAGGAGCCTCATTAATGTGCATCATCATTGCCCAATCACTTCCCTATAGTGTCACCATCCTCCAATCAACTGTGAGAAAGTAAATAAAATAATTCTTTTAAATTCTTTTATTATTTTTCTTGAAATTCTGAAAAAATAACTTTTCTGCTCGGCCCTTTTCATCCAAAGTTAAGTCATTTCTAGGTAAATATTTGCGTTATGAATTCAAAAGTGCCCTCATATTTTAGATCCAAGCAATGTTTCAAAAGTTATAAATTCCCGCTCACATGTTTATTGAACATATCTTTAAAAAGTTAAAAATTCCATTCGAAACTCGTCGAACCTCGGAATCACATGTCGTCGAATTTTGCGGTCTCAAAATAATTCCATATAAATAAAAAAAATACATGGAAATTATTAGATGTTACATTCTCCCCACCTTAGGGATTTACGTCCCCGAAATACAAAACAACAACTAAACAAAAATATAGGGGTACTGAGCACGAATTTGAGCCTCCCGCTCCCATGTGCTCTTCTAGAGATTTTTGTGCTTCCATTAGAGGCACACGAGAGGAATAGACATCCCATGTAGGACCCACTCCTTTCGATCCTCTATCTCTACTGGGAACTTCGCAAACGTCACCCCATCGTTAATGTCCAGCTCTCTCTAGTCGATGACATGCGATGGATCATGCACGTACCTCCTCAGTTGCAACACACAGAAAAAATCATGCACCTAGTGCATCTGTGGGGGAAGAGCTAGGCAGTACACCACCTCACCAACTATGCTCAGGATCTGAAAATGTCCAATGAACCTTAGAGATAACATGTCACCCCTGCCAAATATCCTCAATCCTCATTTGGGTGAGACCCGAAGGAACACGTTATCTCCCTGCTTGAACTCTAAGGGTCTCTGTCTCCTATCGATATAAGAATTATACCTAATCTGTTCAGTCCTTATCCTATCTTGGATGATCTACATCTTCTTAGTGGTAGCCCGTACCAACTCTGGACCCATGAGTGTTGAATCCCCTAGGTTTGTCCAGCATATGGGTGATCTTTAAGGCTGCCGGTAAAAGGCCCCAAATGGTGCCAGGAAAATGGTAGAGTGATAATTTTTATTGTATGATAACTCAACCAGTGGAAGGTGGTCCTCCCAACTATGACCAAAGTCTAGGACGCAAGAACAAAGCATTCTATCCAAGGTCTGTATGGTCCGCTATGTCTAACAATCTGACTGGGGATGAAAAGCTATGATCAAACGAGCTACATCCCAAACGCCTCCCGTAATCCCTTCCACAACCGGGATGTAAAGCGGGTGTCACGATCTAAGACTATCATCGAAGGTACCCCATGAAGCCGCACAATCTCCTAGACATAGTGTCATCTCAATCCCTCTACCGATCCCTACTCTCAAATGGGTAGGAAGTGAGCCGACTTGGTGTGTCGGTCAATGATAACCCAAATAGATTCATGACCTCTAGATGTATGTGGTAACCCCATCACGAATTTCATCAAGATACCATCCCATTTCCACTCTGGTACCTTGAGTGGATGAGTCAAGCTTGCTGGAACATAGTGATCGACCTTCACCTACTGACAAGTGATGCATTGTGAAATGAATTCGGACACTTCTTTCTTCATCCCTGGACACCAGTATTAACGCCGGATGTCCTGGTACATATTCTCCACACTAGGATATACCGCCATACAGGAAGTATGTAAATCCCTCAACACCTCCTCTAGTAACTTCACTGGCACTATGGTGAACCTTCTGAAAAGGATGACGTGCTCCCCACCTATCAAAAATCTTTTAGGAATCCATCTTAAGGATATTTGAGCATGTCGGGCCTTGTAGTCAACATCCCCCAGCTGTGTCTCCCTGACTTGCTATAAGAGTGGGGGAGTAACGGTCATCGACTGGAGGTCAGAAGTGTAACACCCCAAGATTTCATAGTGTGTTATTTCTTGAAAATAATTCAATAACTTGCACTACGCGCAACACCGAGTCCAAGCGCACCATGACTTACCAAACAAGCCGTTCAAAATAGGTTATTAATAGTATTTACTAAATTTTAAACTTTATATAATCCTTATAATTTTAGAATCCATATTATGAGTTTATTAGACATAATGTAAGAACAAATTCATTTTCAGTATTGCACTTTTACCAACTTTTAATAGTGAACCCCTTTTAAATCCAATATTTTAAACTTTTATATATTCAATTTGACTAAATAAATTTACTTTTTAGAATGGGGACATCAAAAATTTACAATGAAACATCCCAAGCTTCCACAGTACGTTTTCCTTTGAATAATACAGTAGCGTGTGTTGTACGCAACTTCGACTTCTAACACACACCACAACCAATCAAACTAGCCATTATGAATAGTAATACATAATTTTAAAAATTTTGGAAATTTTATCTCTCAAAATGGACTTCATTTTTGGATTCGGAGTATCGAATTTATCCTAAGGTGAAATTTTGGTACTTTTCGGATAACTTTAATATTTTGATGAATAGTGAAAATTACTAAATTTTAATTAAAAACAACTTTTTTAATCAAAATTATTAATAGTCATAAATTATTAATTTGAGTGGTTTTAAAGTATATTTATAATATATTTTTACCATTTAATACAATTTTGGTCATTGGACATAATTTCACAGTTAAACTGAACATAAACAAGTATCAATCTTTAGATAGTTATTATATCTTAAAAACACGCTTTTTGTTTTGACAGCGGGAATTAATTTTAAATTAATTTCTGCCACTTCTGTGTTTTGAATTTGAAAAAATGGATTCCATATTTGGAATCAGGATGTTCAAATTGTGTAAATAGGTAACTTTTATTTTTAGCCATTTTGAATAATTACTTCGGTAAATATTTTATTTACCATGGTTAATGGGTAAATCTGGTAAATAAGGGTTAAAAAATAATATTATAATAATAAAAAATTATCCTAAAACGTGTCCTAACCTTATTGGTTGATGCATGTCAGACCATGGTCATCTTTGGGTCGATTTTGGGACCCCATGGTTCCACTTGTAAGTGATAGGGACACTTTATTTTAATTAAGTTAAAATGAATACAAAAATGACACAAGCATATATCTTTTAGAAAAAGAATTTTTACATAGGGTTATATATGTTGTATTTTAGACTATAAATATTCATTAGAAAGATAAAAATATTTCCTACATAATTGTATTTTATTTATAATTTTTAGACATTAAATAATTTAATTTATATACGACACAATGGTGATGCAGTAATTACCATAATAGTGAAAAATTAAAATGATTGATATTGTAGATACCCAAATAAATATAATTTGAGACTTTTTATAAATTAAACTAATTTAATAGGTTAATATGACATGTTAGGAATTATTTAATTAATTTTTTTAGAAGTAATCATTATGTTATGATTTTTACAAAAATCAATTATTGAATAGAGTCAAAATTGACATAAAAGAGTTTTTAAAAAAAATATTATATTATTAATTGATATTAAATTCATAAAAATATAATGTTCGGACAAGAGACTTATATCATGATATTTGTATTATTAATGGACCACTTGGGTGTCTTTTGGATGTATATATTAAGTTTATTAACCATATAATATAAAAATACAAAGAGACATTGTAAAAGTGAAACTAATTAACTAAGAGTTAATACTTAAAAATAAGGTTAGTATAATGACCCAAACCTGTCTAAATTCTATTGGTTGAGTGGTTTTAGACCTATCCCCACCTTAAAATTTAAATAATCCACTTTGTAGCCATTATAAATCGAATATTAATTTATTATAAAATAATATTTCTAGCTTTTCCAAAGGTGCCCCTCACCCCTCTTATAAAAGGGCACTCTCCCTTCTCATTAACTCACACCTTAAAAGACTTTTGGTTCGGCAAAACTCTACCCAAATACTCTATCAACTTCACTCACTTAATCCTAGATTCCTTCCTTTAGTCATAAAGCCAACTTAAGGAGCCATTTTGATCAAATCAAAAGGAAGAACCCAAAGAAGAGGTAATGATTTCACCACCCTTTTTCAAGTTCCTTTCTTCTTCCACTTCTTATTCCTTTGTTGTTACAATTCTAAAATAATAAATCCAGTATCATATATATACTGTGATGTTATTATAAATATGGTACAACCATATTCAGTATTCTATCCACCCTTTGAATAACATGTCACCATACGTGCGTACGTACGGCTTACCGTCTCCACGTCGTAGTGTAATTGTTATTCAATAAATTATTATTTGGATGGGTATAATAATGATGTGTAATTCATGTAAATAATAAATATAAAATGATAATTATTCTGTATATATTATATACCATCCAATTATATATTATTTTAATATCAAAAGAATGATATTTTCGCTCGTGCGTACGTACGGACTACCGTCTCCACGAACGCGATGAGATTCATTCTCCATCGTATCCATTCAAGTCTAATTATCATTTGATAATTTAAAAATAATGTTTAAGGACTTGATATCATTCTGGATATTAATAAGATACAACCTATCCATGACAAACATGGCTTACATAACAAAACATATAAAAGAAAACGAGTCAGTTAACACCCGAAACAACGATAATACTAAGATATTATTAACAAATCAATGTTAAAAGATCATATATGATATCATATTAATGTATATGATTATTGTATAATTTAATAACAATTATTTCACCATTATACAGGAGGTTAACCTACCCCCAACCAAGGAAAAGTACAAGGTAAGGGTTTATTTCACAATCTCTTCATTATCTGAGGTTGTTTATACGTAATTATCTACTGGGATCTCTTTATCATCCACATCCATCTTCCTTATAAATGTATTTAAAAACATTTTTTAAAATGGGTTAAAGTCATTTATACCCTTATCTATTTTTAAAGTAATCTTTCCATCGTTTTCCAAACAATGCACTTTTAACCTTTTCGACAAATTTAAGGTAAGAATGTCTTTTTTTAACTTATACGGTGGGTGCGGCTATTTACCGTCGTTATAAAATCGTCAAAGCTTCCCTTACAAGCTTATAAGAATATTTTCAAAGTAAATGTTTTATTTTATATTTATGTGACTTTTAAATGATTTCAAAATGAATATTTTAAGAATTTTTGAAAGGTACTCTTTATCAAGATCATAATTTTAAATGTTTTAAAGATTTATCTTTCTAAATCTTTTTAATTAATGTCTATGTTTTCAAAATGATTTTAAGTATTTATTTATATGGACATGAATGTTTTGAAATTATATTTCTTTTCAAAAGTTTCAATGTGGTATGGGACACTTTGATTCAAAAATCTCTTTTAAATTACTTCCTTTATAAATGTGTGACTTTCAATGATTTCGAGAAAAGAGATATTTCTCTCAAATTGTTTTGATTTCATCTATGTCAACATACTTTGATGGATTTTAAGCATATTTGAAGTTGATTTATTATGATACAAATCTTTTGTATTGTATTGAAGGTTTTGTAATATGTTTTACTGTGGATGTGTTATTTTTATACCATTCATGGTTTATGGAGAAAGTATTGACATTTCGTATGCTAGTTTTAATACGAATGTTTATGTTATGTTTAAACCTTTTCATATTGGAATGCATTGGACTTAGTAAGTGACGGGTGGAGCCCGCTATAGCTCCTCGATGCATCGGTAGATCTCATGAGACAAACTAGTGTCTTGGCACAAGGCCTTGGAAAAATCTTATTTGTAGTCTTGGCACGAGGCCTTGGCTATGTGGTTATGATAGTCTGGCATTATGCATTCCATCATTATGAAAGTGGTTATTGATATTGCATGTGATTATTCGATTAGTAGAATATCCATCTGAATAAGTAAATGGCATTGTTTCATTTTATTTTTTCCATACTATGTTGAAGTTCAAGTTTAAAAGGCTTTTGTTTTAGTTGTACATTGCCTTAAATGTTTATTCTTATTTATGAAAGTTTCCGCTATATTGTTATCCTTACTGGTCATTTGAGTTCACCCTTTTTCTATGTTTTATTTTTCCTAGGATGTGAAGAAGTAAATTATGAATGACCTGTAGGGATATTATGAGGGGATAATAGTGTGGACTATGGAGACAATATGTTGTTGTAGTAGTTTTTCACCTTATGATGTAATGTAAAACTTTATGAATATATCTAGTGTTTCCAAGGCTACTAAACCAATCGGTCTTTAGAGATTTGATCTTTCTTGTGATCATGCCAATGTTGTGTAATAATGCACTGACTCTGGGTAACTGGGGTCGGGGCGTTACAGTTGGTATCAGAGGAAGTTTAGTACAAACCTTGGAAGCTAGATTTAGATAAACTCTGATTAGATCACGTAGACCTAAGATGAACTTTGAGGATTAGTATAGAAGAACTTCAGAGAATTTTGGTATTTTAGAGATTTTGTGAGTTTTCTGAGCAATATATCCCTGTCTGAATACGAGCTGGTAGAGGCGGCTCTGGCGTAGATGTACCTAGGGGTAAAACCCGAAAACACCGCTTTGAGCTAGACTCGAACGGGAACTGGTGCACGACAATGGGCCTTGCTTCACTCTTGGTTACGACACTCCCAGGGGATATGCTTAGGATAATTCTCATTTTCTTTACAAACCATTATGAAGGGTTTATGAGTATATACTTCCTCAAAGGAGACATTTTTATGATTATGGATTATATCCATAAACTATTTAATTTATGTTATGTGTTTTACAAGTTTGGTATTAGGTATTGTTATTCATAAACTAATTTAGTGTATGCCATTATTTAGAAATGGCGCCCAGTAGAAGGAATGAGAACTCCAGCAATGCACATGATCCAAAGAGAAAGAAGGTTCATATCTTTCATGGTCTTAAGCCAGAATTTTTAAGAGAAATAGTCTCCCATGTATTATCATCATATGAAGAAATAATATCATGTGTTGATAAGATAAGTAAAGAGTTTACTGAGTCCTATTGCTTTGAAGGGAAGTAAGAGAAGAAAAGGATGGAAGAGAGAAATATGGATAAAGGGAAGAGGGAAAAGAAGAATTTTCCCATATGTGATAACTGTGGGAAGAAACGCCCTGGAACTTTCCTGAAAGGAATGGGAGTTTGTTATAAGTGTGGAGGAAAAGGGCACAAAGTACGTGACTGCAAGGGTAATAAAATGGTTTCAAATGTACAATGCTTCATTTGCAAGGAGTTTGGACACTATGTGAACCTATGTACCAGTCATCAGACTATGCCGGAAATGATGCTATTGGATAATAACTAAGTTATGATACTACCACAGATGAAGAGGAATGATTAGAGTTCTTATGTTGATTATTTCATTTGAGTGTTGTATCAACAATGTACTTGTTATAATAATTATGGAGTATATAAGGATTGTACTGCAGTACTATTTCATTAAGGACTTGAGATTGTGTGGAACAAAGAAAAGTGACTCAATAGCAGGTTAAAGTTTTGGAAAATATATGGTTGAGAGAAAGATAAACCATTATATGGTTCTGATACTGAGGTAGTGATTTTAGAATAATACATGATTGATTTGGATAAATTATATTGGATATTCTTGACTACCTTGAAACTGATTAATGATTTGTATATTCCATCATTGTTGGGGTTTACAACATTTTTGGATTGAAGGAGTATATCTATTATTCTTTAAGGAATAAGGGATCATGAAAGTAATCAATAAGGTTTTATGGTAATTCAGGATGTTGTAGTGTTTTAAAAGAATACATGATGAAGATGATCACATGTTATTACGCGGAAAAAAGGATCTTCATTGTGTTTACATTCCTTATAAATTTTGGACTGAAGTATTTTGGATAGTTCTAGTTTGGATTATTTTGGATTACCATAAAAGGACAACCCGGAGGTCGGGCGGCAACCTGTCGCATCCGGCAAGGCTGCGAGACTTGAACCCACAACCGAAGGGCGACAAGGGTTTATCACCTACCACTGACCCACATGATTTCCTAGATTGAATAATGTCGTTTTTTTATGGTTCTTCTAGATGAATTATAAATTCATTTTTTTAACCCTATAAGAATAAGATAAATAGAATATTATTTTTAAGTTCTATTATCTTTTAGAGTGAAAGATGAGTTTGTGGTAGAACTTAGCTAAAGGATGAGACTCTACTTTTCAAGTATATATTTTTCTTCTTCTCTTATTCAATGAAGAAATTAATTATTATACTTTAGTGAAGGGATATTAAAACAAAAAAATGTGTTATCCTAATACCATATGTTTTGCTGAACCGATGGTATTTTAAATCATCATAGATTGATGAATTTAAGGCCCTCAATTTTACACTTTTTTGTGATTGATGACCTCAATCACTACCAATAAATATTTACGTTTTCCTCCAATTATATGTCTTTAATTTCCACCAATGTTCTCCAAATAGATATCATAATTTGGTGGTAACCCTTTCATTTCTCTTTTCCTCTTATTAAGATTAATTTTATCAACCCAATTTCTGATGTGGTTTTTCCCACAAATATATTTTATATATTCAACCTTTTATTTTCGAAGAACAATTTCAAATTGCGAGGACGCAATTTATTGAAGGAGGGGAGAATGTAACACCCCAAGATTTCATAGTGTGTTATTTATTTAAAATAATTCAATAACTTGCACTACACGCAACACCGAGTTCAAGCACACCATGACCTACCAAACAAGTCGTTCAAAAGAGGTTATGAATAGTATTTACTAAATTTTAAACTTTATATAATCCTTATAATTTTAGAATCCATATTATGAG
This sequence comes from Viscum album, assembly GCA_963277665.1. Classification (NCBI taxonomy): domain Eukaryota; kingdom Viridiplantae; phylum Streptophyta; class Magnoliopsida; order Santalales; family Viscaceae; genus Viscum; species Viscum album. The sequence goes on from OY728165.1 coordinate 1,043,854,637, forward strand.
TTTCTTAGACATAATGTAAGAACAAATTCATTTTCAGTATTGCACTTTTACCAACTTTTAATAGTGAACCCTTTTTAAATCCAATATTTTAAACTATTATATATTCAATTTGAATAAATAAATTTAATTTTTAGAATGGGGACATCAAAAATTTACAATGAAACATCACAAGCTTCAACAGTACATTTTCCTTTGAATAATACAGTAGCGTGTGTTGTACGCAACTTCGACTTCTAACACACACCACAACCAATCAAACTAGCCGTTATGAATAGTAATACCTACTTCTTAAAATTTTAGAAATTCTATCTCTCAAAATGGACTTCATTTTTGGATTCGGATTATTGAATTTAGCCTAAGGTGAAATTTTGGTACTTTTCAGAAAACTTTAATATTTTGATGAATAGTGAAAATTACTAAATTTTAATTAAAAACAACTTTTTTAATCAAAATAATTAATAGTGATAAATTATGAATTTGAGTGGTTTTAAAGTATATTTAGAATATATTTTTACCATTTAATACAATTTTGGTCATTGGACATAATTTCACAATTAAACCGAACATAAAAAAGTATCAATCTTTATATAGTTATTATATCTTAAAAACACGCTTTTTGTTTTGACAGTGGGAATTAATTTAAATTATTTTCTGCCACTTCTGTGTTTTGAATTTGAAAAAATGGATTCCATATTTGGAATCAGGATGTTCAAATTGTGTAAATAGGTAACTTTTATTTTTAGACATTTTGAATAATTACTTCGGTAAATATTTTATTTACCATGGTTAAAGGGTAAATCCGGTAAATAAGGGTTAAAAAAAATATTATAATAAAAAAAATTACCATAAAACATGTTCTAACCTTATTGGTTGATACATGTCTGACCATGGGCATCTTTGGGTCGATTTTTGGACCCCATGGTTCCACTTGTAAGTGATAGGGACACTTTATTTTTATTAAGTTAAAATGAATACAAAAATGATACAAGCATATATCTTTTAGAAAACCAATTTTTACATAGGGTTATATATGTTGTATTTTCGAATATAAATATTCATTAGAAAGATAAAAATATTTAATACATAATTTTATTTTATTTATAATTTTTATAAATTAAATAATTTAATTTATATATGACACAATGGTGATCCAGTAATTACCATAATAGTGAAAAATTAAAATGATTGATATTGTAGATACCCAAATAAATATAATTTGAGACTTTTTATGAATTAAACTAATTTCATATGTTAATATGACATGTTAGGAATGATTTAATTAACTTTTTTAGAAGTAATCATTCTGTTATGATTTTTACAAAAATCAATTATTCAATAGAGTCAAAATTGACATAAAAGAGTTTTTAAAAACATATTATATTATTAATTGATATTAAATTCCTAAAAATATAAGGTTCGGCCAATAGACTTATATCATGATAGGTGTATTATTAATGGACCAATTGGGTGTCGTTTGGATTTATATTGTAAGATTATTAACCATATAATATAAAAATACAAAGAAACATTGTAAAAGTGAAACTAATTAACTAAGAGTTAATACTTAACGATAAGGTTAGTATAATGACCCAAACATGTCTAAATTATATTGGTTGAGTGGTTTTAGACCTATCCCCACCTTAAAATTTAAATAATCCACTTTGGATTCATTAGAAACCGAATATGAATTTATTATAAAATAATATTTCTAGCCTTTCCAAAGGTGCCCCTCACCCCTCTGATAAAAGGGCACTCTCCCTTCTCATTAACTCACACCTTCAAAGCCTTTTGGTTTGGCCAACCTCTTCCCAAATACTCTCTCAAATTCCCTCACTTCATCCTATAGGCCTTCCTTTAGTCAGAAATCCAACTTAAGGATCCCTTTTGATCAAATCAAAAGGAAGAACCCAAAGAAGAGGTAATGATTTCACCACCCTTTTTCAAGTTCCTTTCTTCTTCCTCTTCGTCTTACTTTGTTGTTACCATTCTAAAATAATAACTCAAGTATCATATATATACTGTGATGTTATTATAAATATGGTACAACCATATTCAGTATTATATCCACCCTTTGAATAACATGTCATCATACGTGCGTACGTACGGCTTACCGTCTCCACGTCGTGGTGTAATTGTTATTCAATAAATTATTATTTGGATGGGTATAATAATGATGTGTAATTCATATAAATAATAAATATAACATGATAATTATTCTTTATATATGATATACCATCCAATTATATATTATTTTAATATCAAAAGAATGATATTGTCGCTCGTGCGTACGTACGAACTACCGTCTCCACGAACGTGATGAGATTCATTCTCCATAGTATCCATTCAAGTCTAATTATCATTTGATAATTTAAAAATAATGTTTAAGGACTTGATATCATTCTGTATATGAATAAGATACAACCTATCCATGATAAACATGGCTTACGTAACAAAACATATAAAAGAAAACGAGTCAGTTAACACCCGAAACAACGATAATACTAAGATATTATTAACAAATAAATGTTAAAAGATCATATATGATATCATATTAATGTATATGATTCTTGTATAATTTAATAACAATTATTTCACCATTATACAGGAGGTTAACCTACCCCCAACCAAGGAAAAGTACAAGGTAAGGGTTTATTTCACAATCTCTTCATTATCTGAGGTTGTTTATACGTAATTATCTACTGGGATCTCTTTATCATCCTCATCCATGTTCCTTATAAATGTATTTAAAAACATTTTTTAAAATGGGTTAAAGTCATTTATACCCTTATGTGTTTTGAAAGGAATCTTTCCATCATTTTCCAAACAAGGCACTTTTAACCTTTTCGACAAATTTAAGGTAAGAATGTATTTTTTTAACTTATACAGCGGGTGCGGCTATTTACCGCTGTTATAAAATTGTCAAAGCTTACCTTACAAGCTTATAAGAATATTTTCAAAGTAAATGTTTTATTTTATATTTATGTGACTTTTATATGATTTCAAAATGAATATTTTAAGAATTTGTGAAAGGTACTCTTTATCAAGATCATAATTTTAAATGTTTTAAAGATTTATCTTTCTAAATCTTTTTAATTAATGTCCATGTTTTCAAAATGATTTTAAGGATTTATTTATATGGAAATGAATGTTTTGAAATGATATTTCTTTTCAAAAGTTTCAATTTGGTATGGGACACTTTGATTCAAAAATCTATTTTAAATTACTTCCTTTATAAATGTGTGACTTTCAATGATTTAGAGAAAAGAGATATTTCTCTCAAATTGTTTTGATTTCATCTATGTCAATATCCTTTGATGGATTTTAATCTTATTTGAAGTTGATTTATTATGATAAAAATCTTTTGTATTGTATTGAAGGTTTTGTGATATGTTTTACTGTGGATGTGTTATTTTTATACCATTCATGGTTTATGGAGAAAGTATTGACATTTCGTATGCTAGTTTTAATACGAATGTTTATTTTATGTTTAAACCTTTTCATATTGGAATGCATTGGACTTAGTAAGTGATAGGTGGAGCCCGCTATAGCTCCTCGATGTATCGGTAGGTCTCATGAGACAAACTAGTGTCTTGGCATAAGGCCTTGGAAAAATCTTATTTGTAGTCTTGGCACGAGGCCTTGGCTATGTGGTTATGATAGTCTGGCATTATGAATTCCATCATTATGAAAGTGGTTATTGATATTGCATGTGATTATTCGATTAGTAGAATATCCATGTGAATAAGTAAATGGAATTATTTCATTTTATTTTTGCCATACTATGTTGAAGTTCAAGTTTAAAAGGATTTTTTTTAGTTATACATTACTTTAAATGTTTATTCTTATTTATGAAAGTTTCCACTATATTGTTATCCTTACTGGGAATTTGAGCTCACCCCTTTTCTATGTTTTATTTTTCCCAGGATGTGAAGAAGTAAATTATGAATGACCTACAGGGATATTATGAGGGGATAATAGTGTAGACTATGGAGACAATATGTTGTTGTAGTAGTTTTTCACCTTATGATGTAATGTAAAACTTTATGAATATATCTAGTGTTTCCAAGGCTACTAAACCAATCGGTCTTTCGAGATTTGATCTTTCTTGTGATCATGCCAATGTTATGTAATAATGCACCGACTCTAGGTAACTGGGGTCGGGGCATTACAAGAAGCCTCACTATCATCCATGAAGGATATCTACATTGCAGCTAACTACTATGTCTCCTCACTCAAAAGCTACAACCCGACCCTACTACTGAGCACGTCTTCCACCACGTTCCCCTTTCCAGGAGTATAGACTATCTCAAAATCATATTCCTGGAGGAACTCTATCCATCGGCATTATCTCGGGATTAGGTCCTTCTATCAGAAGATATACATGAGACTCTTGTGGTCGGAGTAAACTGTAAACTGTTACCCCATCAAGTAGTGCTACCACATATTCAAGGCAAAGTCCACCGCTACTAACTCTAGGTCATGGGTCATATAATTCTACTCATGCTTTCTCAACTTCCATGAGATGTAGGTGATCACCACTATCTCTTGCATCAGGACACAACCGAGCTCATTCCCAGATGCATCTTAGTAAAATACACACCCAACGCCCTCCTCTAGTAGTCTCAAGATGGGGGCACTAGTCAGTCTTCGTATCATCTCCTGGAAACTCTGCTGGAATTTCTCCATCCACATGAAGGGATATCTCTTTTGTTTCAATGCTGATAATGGTTCTTTTATCCTATAAATGTTGGGAACGAACCTCCTATAGTAACCAGCCAACCCCAAGAAGCTTTGTACCTCAGTCACACTCTTGGGTGGCTCCCAAGAAAGAACCTCCTCTATCTTCACTGGATATACTACAACTCCAACATCTGAGATGACGTGTCCTAGGAAATTGACCTCTCAAATCCAAAACTAAAACTTCGAGATATTACCATAATGTTTTTTCTCTTATAGTGAATCTAGGACTATCCACAGGTGTACAGTGTGCTCTCCCTCCGATGTTGAGTACACCAAGATTCCATCGATAAAGACCACAAAGAACCAGTCAAGGTAGGGATGGGAGATTATATTCATGAGTCCCATGAACACTGTTGGGGAATTGGTCACTCTGAAAGGCATCACCAGAAACTCATAGTGGTCATACTGGCACCTGAAGGATATCTTCGATACATCCCCACCATGTACCCGAAGCTGGTGATAGAGTGGTCTAAGGTCTATCTTTGAGAACCACCTCTCTCCCTTCAACTATTTGAAGAGGTCATAAATTCTCAACAATGGGTACTTGTTCTTCACGATCTACTGGTTCAGGTGTCAGAAGTTCATGCACAACCTCAAACTCCCATCTTCCTTCTTGTAAAAAAGCATTAGGGATGCCCATGGTGAAATGATGGGCCTTAGAGATCCATTCTCTTGCAAGACCTCTATATGTACCCTCATCTCGTGAAGCTCTATAGGATCCATTCGATATGTTGGTGTGCATATCGGTGTCATCCTGAGGTACAGGTCAATACAGAAGTCTACCTCTCTGTGAGGAGGTAGCTCTGGAACCTCATCAGGAAAAACATCCTCGTACCTGTCCTCCACTATAGGGAATCTTAGACTCCTCTCCTTCAATTCACATTGGGTGAGGCTAGCCAACTGGTGAGTGATCAGTTATACCCTCCTCTGAGAGAGAGGTTTCCCTCTGCTGTAAGGGTTTCCTTCTCACTGCTGAAGGAAAACCAGGTTCCATCTTCCCGGACACACCGCATTGTACGCCTAAAATGGGTGATCTATGCATGGACTGTGGATAACCAGTCCATACCCAAGATGACATCGTAAGGCCTTGAAGCTGCTACTTGTAAAGACCCGTAAATTTCAAGGAAATTTTTTTTCTTAATTTTCTTTGGAATTTTACAAGAGCGCAGCTTCTGACGACACCTGATTCCGAGGCCCGGTGTGCCCGGAATCATTTTATGAAGTTTGGCTCGGGTACGTTCAGTGAACGAACGTGCGGGTTTTTCTAACTTTTGAACCGGTGCCCGGAATCGAATTCTGAGGGCTCCGATGAAATCGCAGCGCCGGTATTCGTTTAGAAACGCCTCTTCCGGAGTTGCGTTTGCTCAGGTGTGGTTTTTAATTTTCGGGCTTAAAGTTAAGAAATAAAATAATTTTGCGACAACTTTATTTTATTTCGCTTAAGCCACTTGGAAGCCACTTGAAGCCACTTAAAGGCGGCTTGAACTGAGTTGAACTGGATAGGATGCTATCCAGAAATATCCTACCCCTTAGTAGGATATTTGTGAGGTGGGGCCCACACGAGCCCCGCCATTTCTTTCCGCTAAGTAACGCACCCGCGAAAACCCGTCATTATGAAAGTCAACTGACGCGTTTTCTTAATTTCTTAACAGACCATTTAATTGGGTGGTTTATTTTCGTAAATTAAACGAGCTGTTTCTTTCGTTGAATTAATTCAACGAATTGATGGGTCGTTACTTACCCCCCCCCCCTTTTGTGCGTTGGCATAATAATAAAATAAGACCAACCTATCTTTTTTTGGAGGATTTCTCGTTGAGACAGAATCCTTGTATCTTCTTCCTCCTTCGCGAAGAACGCGAAGAACGCGAAGAAAGCGAAGAACGCCGAACCCGGAAATCGACGACGCGACATCGTGATCCGCGACACCGACAACGTTCTTCTGCGACGTCTCTTCCTCCGCGACGGGTCTTCGATCGGCTGCTTGAGTTCGCCGACTCAACGCCGTGTTCCGCGACGACGCGACGCCTTCCCGCGACGACGCGACGATCCCCCCTCTTCCGCGACAAACAATTCCGCGAAGAACGCTCACGCGCGACGACTCCGAGGTAGGGATTTTATAATTTTGGAATACCCCTCTTTATATTCCCGTGAACGTTCTTTAAAAATTAAAGAACCGGTTTCAAATTAACAATTTTATTTTATTAAAATTTTCGGTTCATGCGTTGAACAATTTCTCCCATTGCTTTTATCTAACGTGGAGGGTGCGGGTCAAACGAACACGGCCCGGCAACCCTCCGCCGTTCTTCGTGTTTTGCGGATTTGGCGGGCGACGGCAAAATATGATGCAAGGGCAATTTGATGATCCCGCAGTAAAGAACGGAACGCGGGAGGAACAACGGCGCAGACGGGAAGAAAAATGGGCCACCGGAGCGACTCTGGCGGCCCGCGGAAGCCGGTGGTGGCGCGGGTCGCCGGCGCGGCGGCGCCGGCGGCCGGAGGCGGCGGCACCCCGCGGGTGTCCAGCGCGGCACCCCGCGGGTGCCGCGGGAGTCCAGCGCGACACTCCGCGGGTGCCGCGGGGTTGTCACGCGGCGCGTCCGGCTGTCTGGCCGACACCCCGCGGGTGCCGCGGGGGTGTCACGCGGGGCGGCGGCTTTCCCCCGCGTCGGCCGCTCGGCCGCTCGGCCGAGCCGGGCCGGACCGGCCCTGGCCGGGCCGGGCCGGGCCAACCAGGGGGGGTCGGGCCGGGTCGGCCCGGGCCCGGACCCCCCGTCTTCGGATGACTTTCGTTCAAACGCCCGTAACTTGAGCTACGGGCCTCCAAACGACTCGCCATCAGTGGCAACGCAATCCTTGGAGCAAGACGGTCGTCTCGGTTTATCGGACTCAAGGTTTCGGAATACTTTGGGTTCGGCCGGGTTGGTTCGTACACGAAACCAACCGGGCCCTCGGAGCGGAAACGCTCATATCTTGAGCTATGGACGTCCGATTGGCGTGCCGTCAGCTTTGTTAGTTTCCTCTTAGTGAGACGGACCTTTTGGCTCACTCCGCCCGAGGTTTGGACGCAAGTGGAGTACGGTCGGGTTGGTTTTGCCTTAAAAACCAACCGGGCCCCTGGGACGAAAAAGCCAATAACTCTCAGACCGGGCGTCCGATTGATGCGCCGTCTGTTGCGTTGAGTTCCTGTTGACGATACGGAACTTTTGGCATCATTCGCCCGAGTTTTGGATACAGTTGGTAGTGGCCGGGTTGGATCGCACCCAAAATCCAACCGGGCCCCTGGAACGGAAAAGCTGATATCTTTCAGACAGGACATCCGTTTGACGAACCGTCAGCGGCGTTGACGATCACATTGAGAAACGGTCCCTATGAGTATACCCTATGAGAGCTCGGGGTACAGTTGAGATACGGCTGGGTTTGGTTCGCTCACGAAACCAACCGGGCCCCTAGGACGAAAAGGCTAATAACTCACAGACCGGGCGTCCGATCGACGCGCCGTCTGTTGCGTTGAGACCCCTGTGACGAGGTGGTCCTTTGAGTTACTTCTTCATGAGACCTTGAGGGTCTCGGGGTCCCTACTGAGTATCGTTATACTCACCCCTGCACGGGCTATGCCCGCACCTCGTTGTGTTGGTTGCAAACGACAGGCAGTGCTGATGGAGGCCGAGTGTTCGAGGACTGGACGGTACCCGGAGGTGGACTACACGACAAGTCAGTGTCCGGAGGTGGACTTCACGGCGAGACGACACTCGGAGGAGGTTGACGGACGAGAGCACTGTGGAGGCTATCTGTACCCACCCTTCAGGTAGGATTCGTGGTGGACGATCCAGGAGATGCGCCATCTGTACCTACCCTTTAGGTAGATCTGAGGAGGACGACCCAGGAGCCGCTTCCGTCCCTCCAGCTGTTGTCTTTTTCTGTTGTACTTTGTTCAGTTGTAGTTGTACTTTCTTTTGGGTTTGTATTCTGGCCCATTTACTTTTCAGCACTTCTTTTTGTACTTAGTGTTTTACTTCCGCTTGTACTCTGTGGTGTTTTGTTACTTTTATAAAGGAAATGCCTTCCCAGTTATCGGGATTTACGCCTTTGGTGCTAGTCGCCAGCCCCTGGCCTATGGAAGGCGGTCTTGGGGTAGTCACGGCACGGGCCCCGAGGACGGGTCGTGACAAATTGGTATCATAGGTGGTCGGTTCTACCGCAGACTCTGATCTTTCTTTCTGTGAAGCAATAGTGTTAAGGGTACCGAGTGTGGTTTTCAGTTCAGGGAGTCCAGTGTTGGTGCGGGCGGCCGACGTATCCATACACCAGGACCCTGGCAACTGATTTTCGACTTTGTGCACGAAAACACTGTTTGCGTGTGAGTTTTCAAAGGTTTCCCCTTAAAACAGCTCAAACTAGGTCAGCTCACCAGGTATAATCGTTTGACCATGTTACGTTGTTTCTTTCAGGATTCCTTTTCTCGGACGACCAGCTAGAGCCCGGAGGGATGTGCGTGCTGATAGCCTGTCGAGTGACGAGGCTTCGGTACAGGGCCCTCTTGCAGTTGAGGCACCATCGGAGGCGCCAGCGGTACTACCATACGTTGGGCCACCGATGCCACCAGCCCCAGCAGTAGGCGATGCCCGCTACTTGAGCACACTGCCTGAGTTCCAGCGCCAGAGGCCACCCAGGTTCGGGGGAGAGACGGACTCGCAGGCAGCTGAGGATTGGCTGGAGGCTGTGGTGGGAGTCTTCAGGCTAGTGGGGACGCCATCAGACTTCATGGTGACCTTTGCTGCCAGCCTTCTTCAGGCAGAAGCAGGCAGGTGGTGGAGCCACTTGTTCCAGTTTTGCGATGGGATGGCTTTCACATGGGAAGACTTCGAGACCTTCTTCAGGGTGGAGTTTGTGCTAGTAGCTCTACACCCCGAGCGTGTTCAGGAGCTGCTGCCTTTGCCGCGTGTTTTTCAATCAGAAGCCGAGTCATTTGTGGGTAGTAGACAGATGATGCAGAGGTCCAGGAGGACCAGACCAGCAGTTGGGCGATCTCGGGTTTTAGGACCGGTGGTGCGGGGCACCCGGGGTGGGGTCAGAGCCAGGCGTGCCAGAAGCAGACTGTGTTACTTGTGCGGTGGAAAGGGGCACCTGGCACGTGACTGTCCGACTCCTCGTACAGTTGATCCATAGGCTTTTGAGGAGCCACCGAGGCAGAGGCAGCGACGAATGCTTGAGCAACAGTAGAGCAGTGGACAAGGAAGTAGAGCTCCTGGAGCAGGTGGACAGGAGCGGAACTAGTGGATACGTCTCTTGTACTTCTAGTTCCATGTTGATGTTGTTTTTTGTGTCTTTGTACCATGAGCTGCAATAAAATAAAGACACTTATCTTGTGATGTTTGCTTTCCTGTCCTCTTTTGTGATGTTACTAAGTGGTCCTGGTTAAGACTGTTGACTTGACCCTCACTTTCGAAATTCCTACTGGAGGAGACCCAGTGACCTCACACTGATGCCGACAGTGTGACTCGACCCTTGGAGGCGAGAGTGACAGTTGGATCTCTTAGTAGTTACGTTGAGGCCTTACGACGTCATCCATGGCATGAATGCATCCTTCATGCCAGGATTGACTGTTTTAGGCAATGGGCGTGGTTCATCTAGAGAGGGGATGAGACCGGGTTTCTCTTTTCGGCAAAGGAGAAATTTTAGCAGCTCTTCCAGATCGTATGCAAAGGAGGTGCAGTTCATCCAGGAGCGGATGAAGACTGCACAGTGCAGTAAGAAACAGGAAACCAGTGCCAGTCTTAGAGACTCGGGCGTGGTAAATGTTTCAAGAAGGGGAAGCTTAAAGGAGAGATGAGTCTACAAAGCAGCAGACGTGTAGGCACAGCTAGGTGAGCAGCATGAGGTGGTGTACATCCTAACATGGTACAACCACCCGCCTTAGTTATTCCCGCCAGGCTCAGGGAGCTGGAGGGCGGTGGAAGAATGCGGCTGCATGCGGTCAAGAAGTGTGACCCAATGGCTCTAGAAATGATTCAAGGGACAGTTTGTGTCCACTACTAGCTATTGTAGTAACAGACGTTGATATGAATCATTCCTCACTTTCACAAATCTTGTTCCAGACCTAGAGTTTCCGGTAAGCCATGGACTTGACCCTCACGTCTGGAGATACCTTGAGAGGAGACTTGATAATCACACTTACGCCGACGGTGTGGTTAGACCCTCGAGGCGAGAGTTCTGGTTGGAATCTCTCGTGGCAGCAGTCGTTTTGAGTTTCAGTTCCAGCAAGAATTGGAGACCTATGAAGTACGAGGATGATGATCACATCCTTATACGGGTCTCACCTCGATGAGGGTTACGGAGATGTGGCCAAGGCGGAAAGTTATCTCCGAGGTTCAACGGACCTTTCTAGGTCCCCAGCTGGGTAGGCGGGATGGTTTACCACTTGGTCCATCCACCTCAGTTGCACTAGGTGCACGACGTTTCCACGTATCTCAGCGGAGGAGATACGTGCACGACCCGACACAAATCTTTGACCATGGAGAGCTGGTCTTTGGTGATGAGGTGACTTTTACGGAGTTTCCTGTGGGGATCGAGGATCGACAGGAGCGGATACTAGGAGGACGGTCGATTCCTCTTGTGCACTTTCTTTGGCAGCTCGGGGACCTCCAGGAGGGCACTTGGGAGTGGAAGGCTCAGATGCGTGCTCAGTACCGCCTTTGTTTCCCTAAGTATGTGTTGGAGCTTTACGGGGACGTAAAGCCCTATGGTGGGAGTAATGTAAAGACCCATAAATTTCAAGGAAATTTTTTTTCTTAATTTTCTTTGGAATTTTACAAGAGCGCAGCTTCTGACGGCACCTGATTCCGAGGCCCGGTGTGCCCGGAATCATTTTCTGAAGTTTGGCTCGGGTACGTTCAGTGAACGAACGTGCGGGTTTTTCTAACTTTTGAACCGGTGCCCGGAATCAAATTCTGAGGGCTCCGATGAAATCGCAGCACCGGTATTCTCTTAGAAACGCCTCTTCAGGAGTTGCGTTTGCTCGGGTGTGATTTTTAATTTTCGGGCTTAAAGTTAAGAAATAAAATAATTTTGCGACAACTTTATTTTATTTCGCTTAAGCCACTTGGAAGCCACTTGAAGCCACTTAAAGGCGGCTTGAACTGAGTTGAACTGGATAGGATGCTATCCAGAAATATCCTACCCCTTGGTAGGATATTTGTGAGGTGGGCCCGCACGAGCCCCGCCGTTTCTTTCCGCTAAGTAACGCACCCGCGAAAACCCGTCATTATGAAAGTCAACTGACGCGTTTTCTTAATTTCTTAACAGACCAATTAATTGGGCGGTTTATTTTCGTAAATTAAACAATCTGTTTCTTTCGTTGAATTAATTCAACGAATTGATGGGTCGTTACTTACCCCCCCCCTTTCGTGTATTGGCATAATAATAAAATAAGACCAACCTATCTTTTTTTGGAGGATTTCTCGTTGAGACAGAATCCTTGTATCTTCTTCCTCCTTCGCGAAGAACGCGAAGAACGCGAAGAACACGAAGAACGCCGAACCCGGAAATCGACGACGCGACGCCGTGATCCGCGACGCCGACAACGTTCTTCTGCGACGTCTCTTCCTCCGTGACGGGTCTTCGATCGGTTGCTTGAGTTCGCCGACTCAACGCCGTGTTCTGTGACGATGCGACGCCTTCCCGAGACGACGCGGCGATCCCCCCTCTTCCGCGACAAACAATTCCGCGAAGAACGCTCACGCGCGACGACTCCGAGGTAGGGATTTTATAATTTTGGAATACCCCTCTTTATATTCTCGTGAACGTTCTTTAAAAATTAAAGAACCGGTTTCAAATGAACAATTTTATTTTATTAAAATTTTCGGTTCATGCGTTGAACAATTTCTCCCATTGCTTTTATCTAACGCGGAGGGTGCGGGTCCAACGAACACGGCCCATCAACCCTCCGCTGTTCTTCGTGTTTTGCGGATTTGGCGGGCGACGGCAAAATATGATGCAAAGGCAATTTGATGATCCCGCAGTAAAGAATGGAACCCGGGAGGAACAACGGCGCAGACGGGAAGGAAAACGGGCCACTAGAGCGACTCCGGCGGCCCGCAGAAGCCGGTGGTGGCGCGGGTCGTCGGCGCGGCGGCGCCGACGGCCGGAGGCGGCGGCACCCCGCGGGTACCGCGGGGTTGTCACGCGGCGCGTCCGGCTGTCTGGCCGACACCCCGCGGGTGCCGCGGGGGTGTCACGCGGGGCAGCGGCTTTCCCCCGCGTCGGCCGCTCGGCCGCTCGGCCGAGCCGAGCCGGACCGGCCCTGGCCGGGCCGGGCCGGGTCGGCCCGGGCCCGGACCCCCCATCTTCGGACGACTTTCGTTCAAACGCCCGTAACTTGAGCTACGGGCCTCCAAACGACTCGCCGTCAGTGGCAATGCAATCCTTGGAGCAAGACGGTCGTCTCGGTTTATCGCACTCAAGGTTTCGGAATACTTTGGGTTCGGCCGGGTTGGTTCGTACACGAAACCAACCGGGCCCTCGGAGCGGAAACGCTCATATCTTGAGCTATGGACGTCCGATTGGCGTGCCGTCAGCTTTGTTAGTTTCCTCTTAGTGATACGGACCTTTTGGCTCACTCCGCCCAAGGTTTGGAAGCAAGTGGAGTACGGTCGGGTTGGTTTTGCCTTAAAAACCAACTGGGCCCCTAGGATGAAAAAGCCAATAACTCTCAGACCGGGCGTCTGATTGATGCGTTGTCTGTTGCGTTGAGTTCCTGTTGACGATACGGAACTTTTGGCATCCTTCGCCCGAGTTTTGGATACAGTTGGTAGTGGCCGGGTTGGATCGCACCCGAAATCCAACCGGGCCCCTGGAATGGAAAAACTGATATCTTTCAAACAGGACGTCCGTTTGACGAACCGTCAGCGGAGTTGACGATCACATTGAGAAACGGTCCCTATGAGTAATACCCTATGAGTGCTCGGGGTACAGTTGAGATATGGCTGGGTTTGGTTCGCTCACAAAACCAACCGGGCCCCTGGGACGAAAAGGCTAATAACTCACAGACCGGGCGTCCGATCGACGCGCCGTCTGTTGCGTTGAGACCCCTGTGACGAGGCGGTCCTTTGAGTTACTTCTTCGTGAGACCTTGAGGGTCTCGGGGTCCCTACTGAGTATCGTTATACTCACCCCTGCACGGGCTATGCCCGCACCTCGTTGTGTTGGTTGCAGACGACAGGCAGTGCTGACGGAGGCCGAGTGTTCGAGGACTGGACGGTACCCGGAGGTGGACTACACGACAAGTCAGTGTCCGGAGGTTGACTTCACGGCGAGACGACACTCGGAGGAGGTTGACGGACGAGATCACTGTGGAGGCTATCTGTACCCACCCTTCAGGTAGGATTCATGGTGGACGATCCAGGAGCTACGCCATCTGTACCTACCCTTCAGGTAGATCCGAGGAGGACGACCCAGGAGCGGCTTCCGTCCCTCCAGCTGTTGTCTTTTTCTGTTGTACTTTGTTCAGTTGTAGTTGTACTTTCTTTTGGGTTTGTATTCTGGCCCATTTACTTTTCATCACTTCTTTTTGTACTTAGTGTTTTACATCCGCTTGTACTATGTGGTGTTTTGTTACTTTTATAAAGGCAATGTCTTCCCAGTTATCGGGATTTACGCCTTTGGTGCTAGTCGCCAGCCCCTGGCCTATGGAAGGCGGGTTTGGGGTAGTCGCGGCACGGGCCCCGAGGACGGGTCGTGACACTACTAGGAGATTCCAGCCGAAGCTCTCGCCTCCTAAAGTAATATCACACTATCAGCACCTGTGTGTAATCATCAAATCCCCCCCCCCCCCCTCGTATGAGTCTCTAGGTGTACTCGCATCTCACAAAGCTCCGCGGGAGTCATCTGATATACTGGTGTAGATATCGATGTCATCTCAGAGTACAAAACAATGTAAAAGTCCACCTCTTTGTGAAGAGGTAGACCCAAAATATCATCAGAAAATACATCCGTGTACTAGTCCACCACTACAGGATAGCTCGGACTCTCCACATCAACCACTCCAAGGGTAAGGCTAGACAACTGATTAGTGATCGGCTACGCTCTCCTCCGGGTAGGTCCATCCTATGCTGCAAAGGCTCTCTTCTCACCGGTGAAGGTAAACCTAGTCCCATTAGTGTGGACACACCAAACTTTGCGCCTAATACAGTCGATCTGAGCATGGACTATAGATAACCAGTCCATACCCAAGATGACGTTGTAAGGCATCAACGCCGCTACTAGGAGATCTCAACTGAAGATCTCGCCTCCTAGAGTAAGCTCACACTATCGACACCTATGTGTAATCGTCGAATCCCCTCTCGTATGAGTCGCTAGCTGTAAGGATCGAGCCAACAGATCCACTAGAATATCCAAGCTCCGAATGAGAGCCATGGAAAGGAAAGAGTGACTAGTGCCTATGTCTATAAGTACTGCAGTTAGGGTGGATAAGACACAAATCATACCTCATATCATCTCTGGAACACCGTGGTCATAAGCCTCTGTTGCCTGGAGCTGAGCTCTCCCCTGTTCGCCTACTCCTGGAAGTTGGGGTGGACCACCTGGAGGTGGTGGCGGTAACACCTTGAACTATCTCCCACTGCCTATTTCTCGTCAATCTCCCCTTCCACAATCACTTCCCTATGTACCTCCTCGCTCAAGCCGATGCCGCTACCTCGGCGGCCCCTCGATCATCTACTAGTCATATTTATGGCGGTTCGGGTAGTCATGTTTCATGTTTCTCTTCCTGCCACACGAGTATCAAAGCATGGCCCCCGTCTGACTCCCTCTAGCATGGGAGCCTTGCACTGCCGACCCTAAGTCCTCGGGTCAGCCTTTTAAAGACCTGGCCTGATTGGTCCCACGTATCTACTATTTGTTGTCTGCCGAAGACTTCACCACTTGGGGTCTTCTAGTAGCTCTAGTTACGGGTGTCTGCTCCTCCAAGAAGCTCTCCATTATAAGGGCTCTCTCCAGCACCTCGGTCTGGGTAGGGATGTTGTGAGACACCACCGAAGACCTTATCTCCCACCTGAGTCCCTGATCAAATGTTGGAGCCCTAAAGAAAGGGTCTCACACCATATGTGTGGTGTAGAGGGGAAGCACTGTGAACCTTACTGAGTACTCGACCACCGTCATGTTGTCCTGTTGTAGGTGGAGCAGCACCAAGATGTGCATAAAGCGCAAGGTCACAGGGAAAAAACCTCTCGGAAAAGACTCCTGAAGTCAACCCATATAAGGTTTGCCTCATCGTGAGTCTAGATAGTCAAACTCTACCATCTCCCTATTGATCCCTATATAAGTCTTGCTTGAAATATCGCCATATGGTCAGGCAGTGTCTTCACTAAGTGGAAAACCTGCGTCACAGCCTCCAGCCAGTCCTCAGCAAACTGAGGATCCATCTCTCCCCTAAACTTGGGAGGTCTCTGTCTCTAAAACTCATGTAGGTCACTGAGCCTACTAACATCCTCTTCCAGAAATGTCGACAGTAGATGGTGACCATCGGGTAGTGGTAGCACTGGTGCACCACCCAGTGGGGTCATCTTTAGAACTGGTCCTTGTACGGAAACCTCATCGCTAGGCGGGCGTTCCTCACGACCTCGTATAGGGATCCTAAATGGTCGTCCACATGGAGGAATTATGAGATTGATCAAGATGTACCATGGTTAGAATGTTATACTTGGCGAGATGACTCTTATTCAAACACAAGACACTTATCAAACCAGTGTTTTCATGTATTGAGCTGAAAACATAGTTCAAGGTCCTGGTGTATGGATACGTCGGCCACCGCACCAACATTGGACTCTCCAAATCTGAAAGTCAGACTCGCAACACTTAACACTATTTCCCCAAAACAAAGCAAAGACTTCTGGTCTATGAGGGGGAACCGACCGCCCTTTAATCCCACTTTTTCACGACTCATCCTCCAGGGCATGTGTCGTGACTACCCCAAGCCCGCCTCCTAAAGGTCATGGGATGGCGACTAGCATCAACCTGCATGTGGGAGGCATTTTCCTGAGTACCTGTAAGCACACACACGCCCAACCACATCTCAACACAAAAAAAGGGGCAACAAGTACCACTAAATCAAAGCTGAGTTCAAGTACAACTAAAAGTAAGTGGACCAGAATACAAACCCAACAAAGAACTGGAAACAACAAAAACAAAAATAGAACCCTGATGTCCATCCGCAGAAAACCCCACCTAATCATGATAGTACTAAAGCTATAGGAAGCTGAAGGAGAATGTCATGTCCGCTCGGTCCTACTGGACCCCGCCTGGTCCTAGGCCACCAAGTCCACCATCAAAGCGTCTATCAGTCCCGTCTCCCTGAGCACCCCTATCGAAACGTCTATCGTCTGCACCAGACACAACACGTGCGAGCGAAGCTCGTGCAGGGGTGAGTAACACATTACTCAGTAGGGACCCCAAAACAAAAAGGAATGGCCACACATACATTATCAAGTAAAGCACGAAACACAAGACAACTCACACCAGGTATATTCCAGGGTAGTAATAGTAGCATCATCAGTCACATCCTCAAACACCTCAACAGCTAAGGAAATCCTCCTCTATTGAGTACAGTGGGCCTACCAAGTCACGAATAGGTGTTCCCCACTAACCTTGGAATGCTTAGGTAGGCCTCCCCCATCGTGTATCGTTAGCCCACAAAGTCACAGAGAGGTGCTTCCCACTAGTCATGCCCAACTGAGGTGCTCATACTAATCACGCACTGTGGGCTTGAAAAGTCACAAAGAGGTGCTTCCCACCATAGGCCTACCAAGTCACAGAGAGATGCTTCCCACTAGGCCAAAAGTCAATAGTCTTCACGTCTCAGCTAGTCGTAGGGTTCTGTACATAGTGCGCTTGGGAGAACCGCTCCTAAAGACCTTCGTCACATCTCAAATATCATGAAAGTCTACATATAGCATGCTAAAAGATCCTCCTCATCGAGAGGGTCCCAACGACGCAAACAAATTGTTAATCGGACACACTGTTTGCAAGATACCGGTGTTTTAGTAATTAGGGGTCTGATTGCGACGGGGCTTGGTTCGACCCAGTTAGACCGACCTGACCAACCTGTCCTGAGGGTCCCAAATACCCCAGTTCATTAAAACAGACTCTACCCGACCAGGTGCGGGTCGAGGTCGGTCTGGTCCGGCCTGGATAGTGGGCCATGCCCAAAAGGCATCGCTGGACTTGGGCCGGTTGGCCGAAAGTCTAGCCCGCCGAGTCGCTCGGCAACCCGGTCTTGTCCGAACCAGCTCGAAGAGGGCTCGGGTTCGACCCGTTGGGTGCGGGTCCGGCCCGCTGGGTGCGGGTCCGGCTTGCTAGGTGGGGGTCCGACCTACTAGCACGGCTTCGTCCCGGTGAGTTACGTGTCTGGCCCCCTGGGCGGTTCGCGCCCCGACATAGTGAATAAATAAATAAATATAAATATAAATATAAATATATGCATAGTGAATATATTACTTATTTAAATATATGCATTATAATTTAATAATTATTTAAAATTTTAATTATTTATTTATATCAAAACAGGTTGTGAACCATGACCTTTATTAAAAAGTGAAAGAAAAACAGAAAGAGATCCCTTTTGTGATGTTATGAGGGAGAACCCATTACTAGCTGGAAGGTCCATAGGAATGCATCCCTCAATTTGAGTGGCTCAAAAGCCCATTACAAGAAAACCCGTTAGAAATTGTCAAAACTACCCGGGTCAAAGGCCCAATTTACAAAAAAAAAAAAAAGCATTAAAAAGATGAATCGCAAGCGCCGGCGCCGCCGCCATCACCGTCCCATACAACCCCCCATCACAAAACATTCTGTTGAGAAGCACAATTTCATTATCACTAAGGGCCACCACGACCCGCCATCACTTCCAGAGAACTCGCCACTGACCGCACAATCGGAGCCGTCCTCCGCCATCAAAGCTGCTCCGCTTGCTGGCGCCTCCGACATCACGACGCCCGCTGCACACCATCACGAAGCCTACCGCCCGGACATCCAAAGTCGTCACCCTTCGATCGTGAGCACAGATCCACGACCTTGCCTGCCTGAAGCCTGACTCGCATGCATCGTCGTTGCCACGTCTTTCATAGCGTTGCCCAAATCCCACACCACCAACCATTTCGGCCAGATCTGGTCAGAAACAACAGATCTGGATCAGATCTGACGCTGTCGTGCGGAAAAAATCTGCTCCCACTGCGAGAAAACACCGTAGAGAACATTGCCCCTACCAGATTCCTTTGGAAACCCCAGCTGAGCGCCCTCAAGACCTCCCCTTAATTATTTAATTATAATTATATAAATACATTTAAATATAATATTAATATTTATTTATTTATAATTATAAATTTATAAATGTATATACATAGTAAATATACATTTCTAAATATATTTATTTATAAGTATTTATTTAAATATATATTTTTAACATTATAAATGAATATAAAATCATAAATGCATGCATGTTAAAAATGAGTGAAATTGAATAGTTAAAAATGAGTACACTTTAAAATTATTGAAAAAATGGTTAATTTTAAGTAATTAAAAATAAATTATAAAAAAATATGGATATATATTCAAATAATGATGAATACATTTAGAAAAATAATAAAACATAGTAATAAATAAATAAAAATAAATATTATAAAATCATTAAATTCTAAAAAAAATATTAAAAATGAATAAATAATATCAAATTGTAATAATATTAAAAAATATTCCGATGAAAAACATAATATATTAAATGTATCATGTTACTAAATGAAATTCTAAAATGAATTTTAAAATTTGAATAAATTATATAAATATTTGAAGTATGTGTTTCTATATAAGATTTCACTAATTATGTAAATATTTGTGTGTCTGTGTTGTATATGAAAAATGTATTAATTACAGATATGTATGTGTGAAATCAATTTAACACACATTTGATATATGTTAAATTGAAAAATCAAACAACATTCAATTAATATCCTTTACTCGATACAATTTTTCAACATTTTTAATTAATACTAATTTTTAATTGTAAACCATTCCTCACTAAATATATTACTTATTTAATGTAAGCATATATATTTTGTATTATATAAAACATTTTTAGGGACTATTATATATATAGGTATATATATGGAAATACATATGAATATAGTTCTATACTAAATGTATTAATGAAAAATTATGTATTAAAACCATTAAAAAGAATAGGAAATTAATATGACTTTAATTATAGCATTTTATTCATTTTTAATATTTATATTTAATATATAAAATTTATTACTATTTATAATTAATGCATGTATATATATTAATTGTATTCATTTTTATTAATAATTAGTTCATTAATAATTTTTTTATAATTTTATAATTTATTCATATTTAATTTATTTCTTTAATTATTTCAATTTATTCAATTTTTCATTTTTTTCTTAATTATTACAATTTGATCATTTTATACCTCTATATCTAAAATATTTTATTTCTTCATTATTATAATATATATATAATATTTTTTTCATTTTTATTAATAATTATTTAATTAATAAATTTTTATATAATTTATTTAATTTACACATTTTTAATTTTTTTAAACAATTCTTAACTAAGTATATGACTTATATAATGCAAGAAAAAATAGTTTATATTATGTAACTCATATTTTATGAAATATTTTAAATATTGATATATATATATATATATAAATATATATGAATATATTTTTTTATTAAAAATAATAAATATATCGATGAATAATTATGTATAAAAACAATTAAAAACGAATAAGGCATTTATATGTTTATAATTATTACATTTTATTCATTTTATATATTTATATTTAATATATATTTTTTATTTCTATTTATAACTAATATATATATGTATATATTAAATTTATTCATTTTTATTAATAATTTTATCATTAATAATTTTTTTATTAATTTTGTAATTTATTAAATTTTTAATTTTTCGGTTAATTATTAAAATTTATTCATTTTATATATCAATATTTAGTATATACTATAAACTGATATTTATTATATATATATATATGTTAAATTTATTTATAATTATTTAATTAATAAAATTTTAATATTTTTTTATTTTATGCATTTTTTGTTTAATTATTTCAATTTTTCAAAATTTAATATTTATTTATTTATTGGTTAATAAAATGAGGTATGCACGCGGGCTCGGTCGTGTAGGATTCAGCTATGCATATGAGAGTGGACAAGCCCCATAGGAAGCATAGAGTGGGACAAGGCCCACACTGGCCCATGAAGAGGCCCATATACATGTCTATGGAAATTGTATGCGGGAGCCTATCCCTGCAGATGGCCTCTGAGTGTGTGTTGCAGAGGAATCATTCATAATGATGCGGGTGAACTTGCGCTATTATGATGCAGGACTCATGTGTGCAATCAAGACCTTTATCAACAATAAGAAATATATAGATAAATGTTAACATTTATCAGAACTTTTTTCTATCACTGATAAAGGCCAGGGCTGTATATAATGCATTTCATAGTAGTGATGTCTATGAGAGCTTGGATGATGCCCCATAAGAGTGGTGTAAGATTGTACACCAACTACTACAGAACATACTTTTATCAGCATTAGAAATTTGTTTTATTAGAACAAAATATGTGTTGATCCCTTAACAGGGTAATCCTTTTATCATCCCTAAAAAAACATTGATAACAGACTCCATTATCAATGCTAAAAAACATTGATAACAGACTCCATTATCAATGCTAAAAAACATTGATAAAGTGTAACAAACTAGTCTGGAATTACATCCAACCCAACGCTCGACCTGATTTTCTAAAAGGCCCAAAGAGAATTCCCAATCCCCACGGGCTGGAGGCTTGTGCCTAGGCATCATGAAAAATATTTTGGGAATGATTTTGACCAAAAACGAGAAAAAAAAAACAAAAAATGATAAAAATGTAATAACCAAAATTAAAAAATACAAAGGAAAGCAAGCTCTACAGAAACAAACTAAAAGAATCAATTATAAGAAAGAAGAAAAACTAACCAGATAATCCAAAACCCAAAACAACTCCACCCAACTAGCCCCCATGTTATCTATAGAGAAAAAAACAGAATCCAATAGAGAACCTGGAAATAAATAAGCATGATCTAAAATCCTAAGAGGTCACCATATCCAACGAAAACAATGCAATAGGTTCCCTAAAGCTAATCATCAATGCTAGTTTGAAAAAAAATCTAAAAAGTAGGCTTTACAAATGTAATTGTCTCAAAAAAAAATCAAAACCTTGACCACTTCCAAGGAAAGCCAAACATTTTACTTCAGACATCATGCTTTGTATATTTAACCCATACATGGTTAAAGACGTTTTATATGTATGCTAATATAAAATTCCCTTTGAAAACTACATCCCCATTTCCTTTAAAAACCAGACACACATGTTTTGAAAAGGGAGTCATAGGCCTATGCCTTGTAAAACACACACACACACACACACACCATTATCATTTCTCAAAATAAAAAAACTTCTTTATTTAAGTTAAAACAGTCACCTTTAAACATTTAACAAAATGGTTCAAATAAACACCCTAGGCCACTTAGTCACATCACGATCAAACATAACACAAGTCATGGAAAATGACATAATCACCAATATATACTCAATGAACACAATGGGCATAACATATCTCAACCCACCATGTAAAACATGACACTAAAAATATACATCAAGCAAACAACATGCCCATATAAGTAGTAAACATCTCAAAGGATCTATAATGCAATGTCCGACCATTGCAACCACTAGATCACAAGTCAAAAAACATGAAGCATTAGTCCATGAATCCAATCAAGAATTAAAAAACCATGTCCGACCATCCCAAACTCGATATGAAACATCATGTCCATACCTTTGGTTTCGTGAGCGTTAGTCCTTCCCCTAAAAGCTACAATGCACCGGGTCACCTGGAGCATCAGTCTAGCCCACCCAAAACTATGGAGTGGATCATCGGTCCAACATCCTAAAAACATTAGTCATAGGTTAGAAAAAATGGAGCATTAATCCATGAGTCTAATCAGGATTCAAAAAAAATCATCTGACCATCCCCTACAATTTTTTACATATGCAATTTCAAAACCATAGGCAAAAAATAACACAATATTCAAAATTCAAAATCCATAAAAACATAAATCATTCGGTTTCCTTAACCCATGAACATATTACCATTTGAAAATAACATATCATTAACTCATTTCATTGTACTAATCACTCCGTCATGCCATGCTATCAATTAGCCACAACTAACATCAATTTCATTTAGAAACCAAGTTGAACAAAAAACCCAATTCCCAAAATTTCATTTCATAAATCCATGTTAACATGTTACACATAACAATATGAGTTTTAACCACTCAAATTACACCATTTTTATATATAACAACCTGATCCCAATTTCATGAAGATGGTGCACCCCATGGTAGCCTCAATCCCGACCCTGACATCCTCCATATATCCCATGGGGATCATGAGGGTTTCAATTTTCATTTAATAAATCAATATACCTTTAAATAAACCAAGTCTACCCAAAAACACAACAAGAAGAGTCCAATAGAACAACCATTTATCACATTGCAAGCATCAATCACATGAACACCATAATCACAATCTATAAAAAAGAGATTTCAACAACGAGAAATCAACATCAAATCACAAGTTCCAACCGAGCCTTCACTCAAATAATATACATTTGGAAATCTATTTATAAAATAATTTGAAATTTCTAACAAAATTTCAAAGGGAAGCATAAAAACTTTTAAGGTCCCCCACATATGTCATGGGAAGCTCCATTTTCACTTTATAAAACCAAAAACCCTTTTTAATAAAGGAAACCCATAAAAAACAAAAGGAGGCCCACCTTAAAACCCCATTCCATTTTACCATGCAATTCACCCTTTCTTTTTAAAGGAATAACCCAAGCATTTAAATCACATCAAGGTCACCCACACACAATGGATTTCTTCTTTTGAAATTCATAACATGGATAAGGCCTTTCTTCCACCAAAATTTCAATAAAACATTGGTTAAAACATTCTTATAGGTTCAAAAAAATCATTTATTTCATAAAATATTTCATGAAACCTTATTAAAAACCAATATAAGGCCCAAGATAATCTCATTTCCATCAATACACCTTCAAAAAAGCAAACTGAGATTTTCCACAAAAAGGTAAACCACTCACACATTTCAAATCACCATTTAAAAAAACTAAAGTACCCCTTTTATGTCATTTGAGGTCTAAACCTAAATCTACTACCAATTTCCCCGTAAAACCTTACATTCACTTAAAGAAAACTAAGACTAGTTTAAAATAAATTTAAACCACATCACCCACTTCTCAAAACCATTTCAAAAGTCCTAAAGACATATCATAAAAGCTTAGCACAATTAAATATTAGAATCTAAATCATAAAACATGTATTATTCAAAACCAACCATTTATGTTAAGGCCAATGAATAATAAAATGGGTTCAAATCATTATAAGGCTATCAAATTTATTTATAATATAATAAAAAGGAAATTAAAAGGGTACAAGCATATTAGAATTCCAAAAGAGATGAATTGCATAGTGAAACCTACCTCAAAGAGAGAATGATCATGCCATAACACTTCAGCACTTGGAGCTTTTGATGAAGACTACCCTATACTTGCACACACATACATTCCTATATATATATATATATACCCCTTAATACAATGTACATTTTCCCTCTTCATGAGGGAATATGTACAAGAAATATACATATATACATGTACCTATATATGTGAGTTCAACCCTTAATGCAGCCACATAAATATCTAACTAACACAGACGGACTAATAATCACCATATACCCTGAAGAAAATCATAATAAAAAATCAATGGAAGAAAACCCATTCCCTTAAAGGTAAAAGAAAGATGAAATGAACTAATTCACTTTTCCTATGGTGGTGGATGTCATAAAATGAACAAGATCAACCTGAGAGACCCTACACATAACCTAACATTTAAAACCCCCAAAAATATGTTAAACATTGACCTAAGGTTCATCTGAACCACTCTGTGTGATGGGGAGAAGAGAAAATGGCCAACAATGGGAGGAGATGAGGCATAAGATCTTACCTTGAAGGACCAAGCGAGTTTCATCAAGAAACCAGTGTAGATAGTCAAATGGAGAGGAGGCCGAGAGTGGGGGGGGGGGGAATCACACATGCCATGGGACAAGGGAGGTGGTGCCACACATGGAACACATGAAGAATAAGGTGGAGAAAAAAACTAAAGTAAATAAAATAATGAGAAAAAGAAAATAAAAACAAAATTAAAACCTAAGATTTAAATTACTGGTAAATTTGCATGGTTTGCGCATGGTTTAACAAACTATGTGATAACCGTACATTGGCTACTGCCTAGGCCAAGAACCCTTGCACAATTACCTGTAGAAAGATGCACGATTGATAAAACCATTCTCAAACCATGCCACTTGGCACTTCCAACTTACAGATCCCAACCACACTCTTTACACATGGTTTAATAGACCATTCACAATCTATGGTCCACACCACTGACTCACCTGGGCACCTGCACAAGCACCACATAGTTACTACTAACCATGCAGGATAACTATGCAACAAATAAAAAGCCTCCAAAAACATAAATTTTTAGCCCTCCAATTACCAGAGCTCAAACTCGCTCCATAACAAGACAAAATAATCCAAAATAAAAACATGGTGACCACCGAGGTATTACAATATCCCCAAAATGACTCTTTATTTCACCAATAAGTCCCATTCAATGGAATAGAAAAAGGAAAAAATGTTCAAAGAGGGCCTTACCAAAAGAGACACTTGACACGACTTAACCTCAAAGGAAATGACTTAAATCCTCAGAAATGTTCACCCCAATCAACTAATAAGCATCCTTGTCTCCAATTAATACTAGAATAAGAACCTCAAACAAGAAAGATTATTCAAAAAAAGATACTCTAAAAATGTCTCCCAACCATTTATAGTTCCTATAAAATGGTGGAACTAAGAAGAATTACCAAAGGACATATCCTCGAACAACTGAACATCCAAGAGAGACACATTCTAAAAAAAACCACTTCTGCACCCAAGAAAGAATGAACCACCATAAGGATCCTCAAAAGTTGAAAATAGGTCTCACCTAGGGTCAAGAAACACGTGGATAACCTAGGGTCCAAAGCATGGATCACCCCACATGATGCATCCAAAATTTCTATGGCAACACACCAGCTAGTATAACAAACTTATATGGTAGATAAAACACCCTAGTTACCCGATTGTTCACTCAAGGACTATCTCTTTCAAAAATAATAACCACATAAACAGATCAATGAGAAAATGATTGTAACATCCACAAGATCTAAACAAACTCAACCAAAACTCAAAAAATGATATCACAACCACTCAAATAAAGGCTTCCCAAAGAAGGGAAACTCATCAAACTCAACCAAACTGACAATCTAGAACTCAAACTCTCTCATAAGAATGATTTCATATCCACTGATCCACTCAGAGTTAGGGTAAGCATTGAGTCTGAAAAAACTCTTTTGAACATTCTAGGGGATAGAAACAATGTCACAAGAACATGGACCTAGGAAATCAATGCCTCTTAACAAAAAACAAATGATTCATTTTAAATCATGGAATCTAAACAAAACATAAATACATGACAAGGCACACAACAACCCTCAAAAGAATCACACAAAATTCTACCAAAATAACTTTTCCTTTAAAGCATTATTTTAACCAATGAACTTTTAAAAATAACCCTCCACCAAGTTATTTTTCAAAAACCATGCCATCCCACTTTAAAACCAACAACCATGGTGGAACCCACACATTTACCAAATGAGGCAACCCATATAAAATCCAGTTCAAAATTCCATTACATTTTGAAAACAAAGCATCCAAGGATTCCCATTGAATCTCAATTTACTTTCAAAAACAACATTTCACATGGAGGAGACCATTCTTATAAAATAATTTATAAAACAAATAAAATTAAACCTTCTCCATTTCCATAAAACGAAATTTGAATATAAATTTTTCCCTCAAAACCCCTCTTGTTTTTCTCAATAAGGGTTTTCAAAACCAAGAACACACAAGTAATACACAAGAACCCACATAGGAATAACAAAAAAACATCTAAGAACACTTCTAAATCCACCTCCAATGTGAAGAAACCACATTTAGGGGAATCCAGTATCATGAGGAGTCCAAAAAAGGACAACTAGAGAAGGAATAGGGTTTTTAATGTGTTTCCCCATGGTTGGGGGACCGTGATCCAACCCTACAACACACTCCATATAAGAGGAATACTTGAACACATGGGAACTACATGATTTCCCAGGTTATGTGTGCCAAGCACACATCTCAAGTTCCCCTTCCTTTACACCCTAATACCAAGAGAGACCCAATAACACGCACATTCTTAAAAAGGATGAAAACAAAAATCACATGAAGATAGTAAAAACATCCTTCAAAAAACTTGAATCTATGATTTGAAACCCAACATCTCCCGACAGGTTGAGGATCTAGACAAGCAAGAGCTAGCTAGACTCTCTCTACCCTTACCTCTCAAGATCCAATAACCTTAGTCTGCCTTATACTTGAACATACCCAAATAAAATGGGCTATACAAAACCTAGGTATCATTAGGAGCATAGGATCTGATACCACTTTATAACAAACCAACCCTAGATTCCATCCAACCTGAAACCCAACCCGATTCTCCATAAGGCCCAAAGCGCTTTCCTGATCTTCACAGGCGGACGGCTAATTCCTTGGCATCAACATAAATATTTTGGAAAAAATTTCTTCCAAAAAATATATAAACAATAGGAAAAGATATCAATGTAATAACCAAAATGTTAAACAAGCATGAAAATAAGAAATACCGAAAAAAACAACTACAATAAAAAAGAAAAACTAACCGAATCAATCTGAAACCCAAAAAAACTTCACCCAACTCTCCCCCATGTCAGTCAAAAACAAAAAATAGAATCTAATTGAGATCCTATAAAGATATAGGCATGATCTAAAAGCCCAATAGATCAAAATATCCCGTTAAAAATATGAAATAGGTTTCCTAAGGATAATCATCAATGCTAGTTTGAAAATAATTCTAGAAATTAGGCTTTACATACAGAATTCTCTCATGGAGAAACAAATAAAAACATTGAACACTTACAAGGAAAACCAAAATTTTTTCTTTAAATATCACTCTTTAGGGATTAAACCCATACTCGGTTAAAGAAGTTTTAGAAGTATACTAATATTAAAGTCCCTTTGAAATCTGAATCCCATTTTTTCCTTTAAAAACTAGACACACATGTTTTTAAAATAAAGTCACAGGAATAAGAATTTTCAAAACCACACACACACCATTCTCATTTCTCAAAACAACCCAACTCCTTTATTTAAATGAAAACAATCTACTGCAAACATTCACTTGTAGAAAAATGGTCCTTAATGTTTGCATTTGAACATCATTTTATTGACACCGACATTAAAGGTATTATATAATGAATTTTAATTTTGGTTATTTGAAAAACTGATGCCAAAAAATTACCTTTAATGTGGGTTCTAGAATAACTGACGTTAAATGTCCCCATCGAAGAATTTCAACGTTAGTTTTTTTAGGAACTGACGTTAAAATTCTATTTTTGGCATCGATTTTTTAAATAACCAACATTAAAAATCATTACCAAGTTTTGGTTTTTTTCTAAATCTTAGATAATACTGGCCATGGAGCGATAATAGACTTACAAATCAAAAGTTATGGATGACAGAAGTTGAACATTATAATAATTGACTTTTAATGTCAGTTTTTTTCAAGAAATAACAATAAAAGTCACTTTTTGGAATCATTTTCTCAAATAACCAATTTAAAAAATCATTATGATGTTTTAGTTCATTTCTGAAGATTTTATTTCACTATTCATGGAGTAAAAATAGACTTACAAATCAAAATTTATGGATATTGGACGTTTAACTTCTCTAAGAAAAGTCTTTGAGTAGTCAAACTTCCAATGTCCATAACTTTTGATATGAAACCCCATTTATAATCCACGACCAGTCAAATAAAATCTTGAGAAAGGAGATAAAAATTAAAATTAATTTTCAACATAAGTTATATGAGAAGATGATGCCAAAAAGAAACTTTTAGAATCAGTTCCTGAAAAAATAAACGATGTTAAAAGTTTTCGATGAGGAAATTTAACGTCATTTTTTCTAGAACTGATGTTTAATGTTAAAAATTTGAAAACGTCAATCATGCATTTCAATTTTCTCAAAATTAACATTTAAATTTTCAAAATATAGCCTAAATTATAATACTTCACGACCATAAATATTTTCATTTGCAATATATAAATCCCTATAATATTTCTGTCAACATTTTCAACATCTTCTATCTAATCAAAATTTCAACACTTCTTCAATCAATGATTTATAAATGGTATTTTTTCTCATCATTTAATTTTATTATTATTTTTTCCTTATCAATAAAAATATTGATAACTTTTTTTATGACGATGAATAATTATTCTGATGGATATTCAAAGATAAATCATCTGCATGAGAATCACCAATTGAGGTGAAACATTCTTTACCAATCTTCATTTTATCGATCATCATTTTCATTCCTGCTTGATTTCATCCTTAAAAAGTTGATAATTAACAACAAAAAATATATTTATTCAAAGGAAACAAATAAAATAATTTAAATTAGGATGAATCTTTAAGTTTATTCTTTGTTGTTTCCATTTGGTGTGTAATTACTACTTCTTGTTTCTCATTTTTTTGAACTAATTTGTATCTTTCAGAACACAAAGAGGTAAAACTTATGATGACTAAAAATTTTAATCCACAAGTCCATTTTTCCTCCATGACTAGTCAAATTTAATCTTGTAAAATGACCTACATTCTAGTATTATGAGTTTCTAGGTTTTAATGTCAGTTTTACTAAAACCAATGTGAAACATATATTTTCTCTATTTGGTGTCTGTTTTTTTATAAAACCAACAATGATGACCACCGAGGCCCAACTTTTGGAATTGGTTTTTATGAAAACTGATTCCAAATACACATGTAACTCAACTTTCAACATCAGTTTCTATGAAATCGAGATTAGAGACCCCTTTGGGATGAGTTTTAGTGTCAATGTTTTTAAAAACCAATACCAAAGACCATCAGATTTGAGTTTAGGTGTCAGTGTTTTTAAAAACTAACTCTGAAAATGCCTCAAATTGTCTTTATAAATTATTTTTAGACAATAGATTTATAAAAAATGATGTTGAATATTCCATTTTTAACATCACATTTATAGAATTCGGTTAAAAACCGACGTCAAAGTGTAAAAAAAACTAATGTGAAAACACCTTTTTCCACTAGTAATTTTCCAACAAGGGTTGAATAAACATACAAGAAAACATACTCACAAGATTCTCAAACATCTAATAATTCATGGAAAATGATATAATCATCAACATATACTCAATGAAAAAATGTATATAATATATCTCAACACATCATGTCAAACATGGAACTAAAAAAATACATCAAGAAAACAACAAACAGATCCAAGCAGTAAACATCTCAAGGGATCTGGAATGCCATGTCTGGTCGTCCCAACCACTAGATCATAAGTAGGAAAACATGAACCATCAGTCCATGAATCCAACCGAGATGTATAATCCCAGGTCCAACCATCCCTACCTTGATATAGACCATCATGTACATACCCTAGGGTTCATGAGATTCAATCCTTCCCCTAAAATCTACAGTGCACCAGGGCTCCGAGATAATCAGTCTGGCCCACCCAAAACTAAGGATTGGATCATTAATCCAACATCACAAAATAATTTTCCATGGTCTGGAAAACATGAAGCATTAATCTATGAATATAACTGTGATTCGGCACAAATCATTTGATAATCCCTAACCATTTATCACATATACAATTTCACAACCAGAGCCAAAAAATAACACAAAATTCACAATTCATAATTGATCAAAAAATAAATCATTCTCATTCCTTAACCCATGACCATGTTACCATTTGAAAATAATTTCCCATTAACCCATTAGCATTATACAGAACACTCCCTCATTCCATGCTACCAATTAGTAAGAATTAACATCAATTTCATTTACAAACCATGTTGACCAACTAAACCCAATTCCCACAATTTCCATTAATAAACCCATGTTAACATGTTAAACATAAAAAATACAAGATTTAACACCTTAAGTTCCATAATTTTAATATTTAACAACCCAATCCCAAGTTTATGAACACGACGCACCCTATGGTAGCCTCAATCCAAACCCTGGCATCCTCCATACATGCCATGAGGATCATGAGGTTTTCAATTATCATTTAATAAATCATTATATCATTTAATAAATCATGGGATCCCAAAATAATAACAAGAAGAGACCAAAATCACAACAATTTATCACATTATAAGAATCAATCACATGAACAACATAATAATTGTCTTTAAACAAGAGGGTTAAACAAATGGAAATCAAAATCACATCACAAGTTCCAATCGAGCCTTCAATCTTATCATATTCATTTGAATATACCTTTCTAAAATAATATGAATTTTCAAACACAATTCCAAATAGAAGGATAAATACTTTCAAGGACAACCACATAAGTAAAGGGAATCTCTATTTTCAATTTATAAAACAAAACACCCTTTTTAAAATAAGGAAACCCATAAAAAAGGTAACCCACTTTAAAACCACTTTCCATTGCATCAGATAGTCCACCCTTTCTTTTTAAAGGAATATACTGAGCCATTAAAGCATATCAAGGTCCCCTAATATAATGGATTGCTTATTTGGAAATTCAAAATCAGTCCAAAAGCCTTTCTTCCATCACACTTTCCATAAAAAAAATCTTAAAAAAATTTAGAGGTTCAAAAGAATCATTCATTTCATAAAACATTTCAAGATACCTTATGAAAAATGAAAACAAGGGAAAATCCATTTTTATTTCCATGAAACCACCTTTAAAGAAGCCAACCAGGATTTTCCACAAAAAGGTAAACCACTCACACATTTCAAATATCCATTTTAAAAAAAACTAAACCCCCTTTTTAAGTTATTTGAGGTTTGAACATATATTTAAGACCAATTTAACCTTAAAACCTTACTTTTACTTAATTAAAACCAATAATGGTATAAAATCCATTTAAAAAACATCAACTACTTCTCAAAACCATTTAAAAATTACCAAAGTCATTTCAGAAAATCATAGCACAATTAATTATTCTAATCTAAATCATAAAAAATGGATTACCCAAAATCAACCATTTATTCCAAGGACAAGGAACAATAAAATGATTTAAAATCATGAAAATCCTATCAAAATTATTTATACATGCATAAAAGGGGAATTAAAAGGGCACATGAATTTTAGAATTCCAAAAGAAATTAATTTCATAGTGACACCTACCTCAAAGAGAAGTGGATCAAGTAGGAACACTTCCTCACTTGGAGTTTATGATAAAGACCTCCCCACACATTCAAGAACACACATTACTATATATATAGACCACTTAATCCAATGTAAATATTATCCTTTTAATGTGGTAATATGTACCAGGAATATATATACACACACACACACACACACATGTACCTAGGTATGTGAGTGAAACCCTTCAAGGAGCCACTAAAATCTCTAATTAACCTAGAGAGACCAATAATCACTAAATACCACAATAAAAATTCTACTAAAACAAAGTGGAAGAAAATACCTACCCCAATAAGTGACATCAAGACATAATGAACCAATCTGCTTCACCTTCGGTGGTGGATGTCGGAACATGAACATGGTCAACCTGAGAGACCCTTCGCATAACCTAACATCGAAGGAAAACACCAAAAACTAGTTAACCCCTAACCTTGGGTTTGTTCAAACCACTACGGGCAATGGTGAGAAGGAAAAATGACTATCCATGGGAGAATATGAGGAAAGAAAGTCTAACCTAAAAGTACTGAGTGAGATTCATGAAGAAACTGCTAGAGATAATAAAAAAAAGTGGAGGTCAAGAGGGGGAGATCACGTGTGGCATGTGATAAGGGAGGGGGCCTCACGTGGTTAATTGGGAGAAGAAGGAAGAAAACAAAAAGAAAGGAATTAAAATAAAGAGAAAATAAAATAAAAACAAAATAAAAACCTAAATTTTAAATTTCTAGGAAACTCACATAGTTTGAGCATAGTTTATAAAATCATGCACTCATAATACATGAACCACTACCCAGGCTAGGAACCCTTACAATGTTACATGTAGGAGGACACATGATTGTGAAAACTATGCTCAAAATATGCCACTCAACACTGCTAACTTACAAATCCCAAGCATATGATTGTTGCATGGTTTAATATACCATGCGCAAGCTGTGCACCACACCACTAACTCACCTGGGCACCCTCATAAGAACCACATGGTTAATACTAATCATGTGGGCTAATTGTGAAACAGTTAAAAATCCCCCAAAAACATAAATTTTAAGCCCGCTAACTACTGGAGCTCAAATCCACTCAATAAAAAGATAAAATAATCTAAAATAAAAACAAAGTGACACCCAAGGGTATTACAATCTCCTTACCATGCCACTATTTCCCCATAAAGTCTTGTTCAAAGGAATATAAAAGGAAAACAAAAGGTTCAAAGATGGAATAACCAAAATAAACACTCTATATGACATAACCTCAAAGTCAAGGACTGAAATCCGCAAAACTTTTTGCCCCAATCAACTAACAATCATCCACATATCAAAGTACTACTATAAAAAGAACCTCAAATAAGAAATCTTATTTATCATGTAAACCTATAACATGGACTCCCCACCATTTAGAGTTCCTCTAAAATGGTGGAATTAAAAAGAATTACCAGAATACATATACTTGAACAACTAGACATCCAAGGGATACACATTCTTAAGAAAAATCACTTTCACACCCCAGAATGATTGAACCACCATAAGTATCCTCAAAATATAACAAGAGGCCTCACCTCATGTCCTGATACATGTGAATAAACTATGGTCCAAATCACAGACCACCCCCACAAGGTGCATCCAAAACAGCCATGGTCACATACTAGCTAATATACCAAACATAGTTGGTAGATGAAATATCCTAGTTACATGATTATGCACCTAAGGCCTTTCTCATTCCCAAAAAACAATCACCTCAACAGATCAATGAGAAAATGGGTGTAACATCCAAAAGATGTAAATAAACATAGCCCAAACTAAAAAAATGAGATCACAACTCCTAAAAAAGGCATCTTAAAATAACTCAACTCATCAAACTCAACTAAACTAACAAACCATAACTCAACCTTTGTCACAAGGATGGTTTCATGTACACTACTCCACTCAGATTCAGGGTAAGCACTGGGTCCAAAGAAACTCTTTAAACCATTCTAGGTGATAGAAAATACATCACTAGACATAGAACTCAACAATCTATTCCTCTTAACACAAACCAAATAATTCTTTTCTAATCAAAAAATAAAAAAAAACCTCAATACATAAAAATATGCACAACAACCCACAAAAGTGAAACAAAAAATTCTACCAAAATAATGTTTCCTTTAAAAGAATTGTTATAACCAATTAACTTTTAAAAATCATCGTCCATAAAGTTATTTTTCAAAAACCAGGCTACCCCACTTTGAAACCAACAACCATGGAGGAACTAATAAATTTACCATGTGAAGAAACCCACATGAAATCTTGTTCAAAATTCTATTTCATTTTGAAAAATAAGCACCCAAGGATTCCCATTTTGTCTCAATTTCCTTTCAAAAACAAAATTTCACAAGGAGGAAACCATTTTTATAAAAAAAATAAAATTCTCCCTTCCCTATTTCCATAAAATGAAATTTGAATATAAATGTTTTCCTCAAACCCCTCATTATTTCCCAATAAAGTTTTCTAAACCAAGAGCACCAATGTACTATACAAGAGACCACATAAGAATCACAAAAACCAAATCCCAATACACTCCTCAAAATGCCTCCAATGTACATAAACCACCTTTGGAAGAATCCAGAATCACAAGGAGTCCAAAAAAAGACAACCAGAGATGGTATAATGTTATTAATGCATTGGATCCATGGTTGGGGGATCATGAGCCAATTCTACCACACACTCTATATTAGAGGCAGAATTGAACACATGATAAACACATGGTTTCCTAGGATATGCATTCAAACCTTGCTGCTTAAGTTCTCATTCCTTTCGACCTTGAGACCAAGAGTGATTCCCAATATCACACACATGATCAAAGGGGATAAAAACATCAATCACATAAAGACCATAAAAACATCCGAGAACAAACTCGAATCCATGATTTTAAACCCAAAATCCCTCGATAGGTTGAGGTTTGGGACAAGAAGGATACATGTAGACTCTCCCTGCCCTTACCTCTTAAGCTTCGATAATCTCCCATCTACCTGAACATCCTAAAATAACATGGGGTGTATAAAACCTAGGCCCCATTAGGAATATAGGCTCTGATAACACTTTTTAACGAACTAGCCTGGGATTCCATCCATCCCGACACCCGACCCGATTCATCAAAAGGCCCAATGGGCATTCCTGATCCCCACAGGATAGAGAATAGTGCTTGTGCATCATTATAAATATTATGGTAACATTTTTTTTCCAAAAAATAGATAAAAAATAGGAAACAATATAAATTCAATAACAAAAATTAATAAATAATCAAGAAAATAAGCTATATAGAAATAAAATAAAATAATCAACTATAAGAAAGAATAGAAACTAACCAGATCATGCCGAGACCCAAAACATCTCCACCTAACTCTCCCCTAGTTCATCCATGAAGAAAAAATGGAATCCAATTAAGAATCTGGAAATATATAGGTGTGAACTAAAATACCAGTAGGTCACCACATATAATAGGTTCCCTAAGTCTAATCATCAATTCTAGTTTAAAAATAAATCTAGAAATTATGATATACATATGTAATTATCTCAAGGAAAAAAAAATCAAAACATGAAACACATCCAATGAAAACAAAAAATATGCCTTTAGAAATCACACTTTAGAGATTAAACCCATACTCATATAAATATTTTTCATAAGTTTACTAATATGAATGTTCTTTTGAAAACCACTTCCCCTTTCTCCAATAAACACTGGACACACGTGTTTTGAAAATAATTTCATAGTACTAAGCCTTTTCAAAACCACACACACACCATTATCATTTCTCAAAACAACCCAGCTACATTATTTAAACAAAAACAATCACCATTAAACATTTCCCAACAAGGGTATAATAAACACCCTAGGCCACTTAGTCACATGAGCTCAAAAATCCAAAATGTCATGGAAAAGGAATAATCATCAAAATATAATAAATAAAAAAATGGGCATAACATATATCAACACAACATATCAAACTTGGAACTAACAAAATAAATCAAGCAAAAAATAATCCCATACAATAAGTAAAAATTTCAAGGGATCCAGAATGCCATGTACGACCATCCCAACCACAATATCACAAGTCGAAAAACACATAGTATTAGTACATGAATCCAACCTAGACTTAGAACACAAATTCTGACAGTCCAAACCTCGATATAGAACATCATGTTTATACCCTTGGGATCAGGAGAGTCAGTCCTTACACAAAAAAATATGGTGCACCAGGGTGCCTGTATCATTAGTCCGACCCATCCAAAATTGAGGAGTGGAGCATCATTACAACATCCCAAATCCATTAGTTAAAGGTTGTAAAACATGGATAATAAATCCTTGAATCCAACTAGGATTCATAAAAATCTATCCGATTATCCCCAAACATTTATCACATATATAATTTCACAACCATATCTAAACAATAACATAACATTCACAATTTATAATCTATAAAAATGTAAATCATTCTCATTCCTTAACCTATTAATAGGTTACCATTTTCAAATAATTTCTCATTAACCCATTAGAATTGTACCAAACACTCCCTTATGTAATACTATCAATTGGGCATAGTTAACATCAATTTAATTTAAAAACCACATTGACCAACAAAACCCAATTCAAATAATTTTCTTTTATAAACTGATGTTAACATGTTAAATATAACAGTACTATATTTAACCTCTTAAGTGCCACCATTTTCATATTTAACAACCTGATCCTATGTTCTTGAATATTGCACCACCCATGGTAGCCTTAATCCCAACCCCGACATCCTCCATGCATCCCATGGGGATCATGAGGATTTCAATTGTCATTTAATAAATCAATATATCATTTAATAAATCAAGGGAACCCAAAATCACAAAAAGAAGAGACCAATAGTACAACAATTTATCACATCACAAGCATCAATCACATGAACAACATAATCATCATCTACAAACAAGAGGGTCTAAAAAGGGGAAATCAACATCACATCACAAGTGCCAAACACGCATTCACTCGTATCATAAAAATATTGAAACACCCTTATAAAATAATTTTAAATTTCAAACACGATTACAAATGGAAGATTAAACACTTTAAATGGAAACCACAGAAGTCAAGGGAAGATCCACTTTCACTTTATAAAACTAAAAAACCTTTTTAAAATAAGGAAACCCATCAAACACAAAAGGGAGAACACTTTAAAATCCCATTCCATTGTAGCAAGAAATCAACCCTTTCTTTTAAAATTAATAACCCAATACTTTAAATCATATCAAGGTAACCACAACATAATGGATTTCATCTTTGGAAATTCAAAACATGGAAAAATTCCTTTCACCCATCACAAATTCTATAAAACACCTCCTAAAACATTTTATAGGTTCAACAAAATCATTTATTTCAAAAAACATTTCAATCTAACTTATGAAAAATCAAAATAAGGACCAAGAAATTTTCATTTCCATCAAACCACCTTTAAATAAGACAAATGGGATTTAAAAAAAATTTCAACCCATCAAACATTTAATATTACCATTTGAAATAAATTATTAAACCCATTTTTAAGTCATTTGAGGCCTGTACATAAATTTATGATCAATTTACCCTTAAAACCTTACTTTCACATAATGAAATCCATGATCGGTTTAAAATCCATTGAAAACACATTACCCACTTCTTAAAAAAATTTCAGAATTCCCAAATTCATATCATAAAAGCTTAGAACAATTCAATATTCCAATCTAAATCATAAACTGTTGATTACACAAAACCAACCATTTATACCAAGGGAATGGAACAATAAAATGGGTTAAAATCATCATAGGGCTATCAAATTTATTTATTATTGCATAAAAAAGAAATTAAAAGGGCACATGAATATTTGAATTCCAAAAGAAACAAATTTCATAGTGATACCTACCTCAAAGAGAATAGGATAAAGCCGAAACACTATGAAACTTGGAGCTTTTTATGGAGACCACCCACACTTACATTCATGTTCATTACTATAAATATATAACCCTTAATAAAATTTAATATTCCCCTATCTGTGAGGGAATATGTACAAGGAATATATATATATATATACATGTACCTATGTTTGTGAGTGAAACCCTTAAAAGTGACACCAATTAACACATATGAACTAATAATAACCAAATACCCCAAAGAAAATTGTACTAGAAAATAGCAAAAGAAAACTCCTACCCTGATCGGTGATAATAGGACAAAATGAACCAATCCACTTTGCCTTTAGCAGTGGATGTTAGAACACAAATAAGGTCGACCCAAGAGACCCTTAAAATAACCTAACATCAAAGGAAAATACCAAAAATTAGTTAACCCTTGACCTAGGGTATGTCCAAACCACTCTAGTATATGGGGAGAAGGAATAATGACCAACTATGGGAGGAGATGAGGCAAGAAGGAATTAACTTAGAGGAATAAGTGAGATTTGTGAATAAATCATTGGAGATCATTGAACAGAGTGGAGGTTGAGAGGGGGGACTCACGCATGCCTTGAGATAAGGGAGGAGGAACCTTGCATGACTTACATGGAGAAGAAGGGGGATAAAAAAATAATGGAAAGAAAATAAGGAGAAAAATAAAATAAAAACAAAATAAAAACCTAAATTTTAAATTACTAGGAAACTTGCATGGCTTGTACACAGTTTACCAAACCATGTGCTAACCATGTATTGGCCACTTCCTAGGCCAAAAACCCTCACATGATTACTTGTAGGCAGACACATGGTTAAGAAAACCATGCTCAAACCATTCCACCTATAACTACCAACTTATAGGGCCCAACCTCACACATGATATATGGTTTAATAGACTGTGCACAAGCTGTGCGCCACACAATTGACTCACCTATTCACTGGAACAATCCCCACATGATTACTACTAATCATTCAAGATAACTATGAAATATCTAAAAAGCATTAAAAAACTTGAATTTTCATCTTACAAACTACTGAATCTCAAAAATTTTCTATAATAAGACAAAATAATTCAAAATTAAAACATTGTGACACTTGATGTATTACATAAAGGATACCTTCATCTGTATTTATTTTAGAACTGATAAAAGAGGACTTTATCAGTGCTCAAATTTGAACTAATAAAAGGCACTTATTAGTGATAATACCAACATTGATAAAAGAACTTCACAAATACTGTAGAATAATATCAATGAAACACTCCACCATAGTTGATAAAAAACAAAAAAAACTAAATTAAAGTATAAATATTTCATTATAAATAAAATACAATTTCAATTTACATTTCTCCTTTATTAAAATACAAATATTACATTAAATAATTTTATTATAATGCAATTACATTGATATAGAATTAAATAATAAAAAATAATAATTACTACAAATTAAAAACTCTCATAGTAGGTCTTCTCCAATGACCAATGAAACATCATACAAAAGAAACATGTGTCTATAATAGCAACAATGTTGATTTTAGTGATAATATATATAAAAAATAAAACAAATTATAACTGAAATGTTATTTAATCCATTATAAATTTCAATTGGAATGATATGTGGTCACTTAATATAATAAAAAAATGATTTTTTTTGTTTTTATAAGTTATCATGGAAACCATGGCACATTTTCTCCATTTTAAGTATGCGATGAACATTTTGAACTACAATGTCTCTTTGAAATGAAAATACACACTTTAAGTTATATCTATCACATTATGTGTTGGATTAATGTGTATTTAATTTCTACATTTGATTTTTATTTCTTAGTTATGAGTATGTGACACATGTTTTGAACTAAAATGTAAATTTAATGCGAAAACAAACACTTTCATCCATACCAACCTCACTGTGCATCTGATTACCTTGAGGCTTATTCATAAAAATGAAAAATAAATCATGGATATTTTTCAAAAATTATCATGATAATCTAAGTTCATTTGTTTAGTTTTGAGTATGTGATAATCATTATAGACTAAAATGTTACTTTGCATTGAAAAACATGCACTTTCAGTCAATACGACCACAACATGTGTCAGATTGAGTTACAGTTTATTCCTACACATAAAAAAATTAATTTCAAATTATTTTTCTAAATTAACAAGACAATTAGAGTGTGTTTACTCATTTTTGACTATGTATTGTGCGTTGTGAGATAAAATATTTCATTTATACTGAAAAAATTCACTTTGAGTCATAATGGAAACATCGTGTCTCATATTGAAGTGTGGCTGATTCCTTAATATCGAAAATTTATCACAAATCATTTTACAAAATTAACAATAAAATCAAAGCATGTTTTCTTAGTTTTTAGTAAATATTGTACGTTGTGAAATAATATGTCACTTTTAAATGAAAACATGAACTTTTAGTCATACCGATCATACCATGTGTTAGATTTGTGTGAGGCTAATTATTACAATTCAAAAATGAATTTCCAATCATTCATCTAAAGTATTAGTACAATTAGACCATTCATACTTTGATTTTAGTATGTGATGTCTTTTTTGATCTAAAATATAATTTTTAAATGAAAACACACAATTTCAATCATAATGGTCACACAATGTGTTAGATTTAGGTGTAGTTAATTCTTATATATCACAAATAAATTATGTATTATTTTTAGAATGTTCCAAGAAAATATGATCACATTTGATAATTTTTTGAATGTGTGACACATTTTAAACTCAAATGTCACTTTTATATGAAAAAAACACATCATGTCATACTAGACACACTATGTGTTCGATTGATATGTGGATAATCCCTGTACGTCAAAAATAAATTATCAGTCTATATTCATAAATATTGAGACAATATGAGATAATTATCTTGGCTATGAGTATGTGATGCATGTTTTTAACTAAAATTTCATTTATTTAAAAATCACACAATTTTGGTTGTACCGGCTACACTATGTGTCATATTGACATACATTTGATTATAATACAACAAAAAATGAATTATGGATAACTTTTTTAATGTATAATTTTAATGAAAACCTTTTTCCATGGTTTTGATTATGTGAGACAATTTTTGAACTAAAATTACACTTTAAAATGAAAAGACACACTTTCGACCATATGTTCTCTATGTGTCATATTGATTTGTAGATTATTTTTACATATCACCTAGGAATTATTGAAAATTTTAATTAAATATAAACATTATAAGATTTTTTTTCATAGTTGTGAGTTTTTTATGCGTATTTTGAACAAAATTAATGTTTTAAATGAAAACACACACTTTTGTTCTTACAAGACACATCATGAGTCAAATTGGTATATAGTGATTTATACATGTCAAAAATGAATTATGTATCATTTTTATAAATTATTATAACAATTTCAGTAAAATTTATTAGTTTTTAGTATGTTCCATATGTGTTTAACTAGTTTATAAATTTCAAATGAAAACACACCATTTCAGTCATACTGGAAACATGATATGTCAAACTGGCATTAAATTAATACATATATTTAAAAAAATTAATTATTGATATTTTATTTAAATATTAAGACAATCCCAGAGAGTTTTTGATTTTTTTGGAATGTGATGCATGTTTTGAACTAAAATGTCTTTTTTAATTGAAAACACACACACTTTTAGTCATACCAGCAACACTATGTGCCAGATTGATGTGAGAATGATTCTTTCACATAAAAAATATATTAAGTGTCATTTTTATAATGTGTCAAGACAAACTAAGTAAATTTTATTTGTTTTGAGTGTGTGATGCATGTTTTAGACTAAAATTTCACTTTAAAACTAAAAATATACACTTTTAGTCAATTCTGCCACACCATTTTTCAAACTTATGTCCTATTAATTATTTCACATCAAAAATGAATCATACATATTAATCCTAAAGGAAAAAAGATAATTTGATTGAATTCTATTCATTTTGAGTATGTAACACATGTTGGGAGCTAAATTGTAATTTTAAATGAAAACCTGAAATTTCAGTTATACCAGCCACATCGTGAATTGAATTGATGTTTTGTGGATTCATACACATAAGAAATGAATAATGAATCATTTTTACATTATATTTTGACAATAAAAGTGTGTTTTCTAAGTTTTGAGTTTGTGACACACATTTAAGAATAATATGTCTGTAGTAAGTTTCTATTCAAATGATAAGGCTACTTGTTATGATTTTAATGAAATTTATTTTTATTCCAAGGATTATTTTACATAGGAGTGACATGTGTAAAAATGAGTCCATTTTTTTCATATGATCTTCTCTTCACACAATATTCATATATACACCTATAGAAAAGATGAATAGTATTTAATTAAAACTAACATAGTGTATCAACTATTATACAATAATACTATGAAAATATACATTAGGTATGAATTCCCAACAAAGGATTATAGTAATTCATGATTGATAATTTCTTTTAGATTCTCTAGAAAAATCATGTCTAGAATGGTCTCTATGTACATTTTATCTTCAAATTTATTTTCATATATATTTTGATCTTTGAACATTGTATTTGAATGAAATTGTAATGTTAGTATAAAAAATAGTTGAATTGGTGTGAAAAAGTTATTTCAAATAGTCTTTTAAATTTATTGGTTGATCCTATAGATTTTTAATATTCAACCTTATGTTTCACCTTCTATTTCTCCACATGTAATAACATTCCTTAGTTCAGACCATTATTTCATAAATGTTAAATGTTTCATAGAAAAAACTGGAAATGACACACCTCATTATCATTATGAAACATTATAAGATTAAATTACCATGATATAAAAGTTCCATTAGAAAGTTATACTATATGAACATCCAGAACATCAATGGGAATAGATATCATGGTTATCGAATCATGACCCACATGAATCTCTAATATGACATGATATTTTGGAAGTTATTTATTTTTTAGAATATCTCCTTGGATATTTTACATTTTACCAATCATAAAAATGATATGGGTGGGTGTTGATAGATATAAATCACAATAAATTACACCCTAAGAAACTTTAGTATAAGAAATGTATCAATAATTTTTTGATTCACTTTTAGAATAATCTATTATAAAAAAATTGATTACCTCAGGAAAGGAAGGGCTTTGAGGGGAATGGATAAGCTCAAATATAGGGATGGATCTTCATGTAGTGGTTATTTGTGTGTTGTTTTCTCATTGTTTCTTTCACATAAACTGATCTATGAAACCAAAATTATAAGTAACTATTTATCTTATAGAATCTATTTGTGTATGAATGTCTTCAATTTTATTATATCTATCACATTTTTCATTTTCTTTCTCATATTATTATCGAGGTGAAACTCCAAAACCTGCACCTCTAACATAACCATATTGTTTTATCCAATTCAAATCCACTGAAAGGAGTCATTCTTTAGATACAGTATATAGTGATTCTTATGTATAAATTGGTTAAAAAAATGTAAAACAGGTAATCATTATAATTTAATAGTATTTTAATGTTTAAAAAATTTCTAGTTGGTCATAATTACACATAATAGTCTTACCTTTTATGTTTTTTCTTCTATTTCTTGTCCCTTTTTGTTTAGACGATCCTTTTTTATAGAAAATGACTTGGGATGGAAGTTTCTATTGATATTTATTCATAAATATAAAAATATATAAACAAAAAAACATAATTTTAATATAGTTTCATATCACATGAAAGTTTTACTATAGATTTAAAATATATACAATTTTGTCAAGTGAACTATACCCTATCCTTTCTTTACAATAGGGGTATGTTGGTTTCGATGCACAATTCTCATTTTCAACAATTTTTTATTTCATATGTTAACAATTAAAAATAAATGCGATTAATACATATAATGTAAAATAAAATACTTCAAATTATAAAATATATAAAATGATTCCTTATCATCAAAGAAAATGAAAGCATTCCATGTTTCTTGGTTTATAATGTGTTCATATATTGCTAGTGGGTGGTGATTTACTTTCCACTTAACACCCCTGAGATGATGCTTCATAATAACTATCTAGAATTATCTATGATCCTTTTGAATGACCATTAATAAAAATTTCATTTGATAATAATCTAATATGAATGTACCTTGTAAGGGATAATAAAGGGTAAATCAATCTGTCAATATTAATTTTTTTGGTAAAATATAGAAACTATATCACAATTTAATCATAATATATTT
Organism: Viscum album; assembly: GCA_963277665.1. Lineage (NCBI taxonomy): Eukaryota > Viridiplantae > Streptophyta > Magnoliopsida > Santalales > Viscaceae > Viscum > Viscum album. The sequence goes on from OY728165.1 coordinate 1,043,899,086, forward strand.
AAAAATTATTATCTTTAATGAAAGAAAAAAATTGTTCCATAAATCTAGATCAATCAAAACATCCATTGAATTACTGACCCCAATGTTACTAATGAAAGTGGATTTTTTGGGGGTCAATATGTTGGCCATTTTCATTCCATCCAACCTCACATTTTAGGTATTTAGTACTTGCGTTAATATTTTTTTAATACCATCACACTATAATGATTCTATTTTTTCTACTATATTTTGTTTACCTTCTAACAGTCTATGAGTTTCAACATTTTTAATATGTTGTTGCTCAAGATTGGTAACATTAATATATAGAGAAGACATTATCTATAGAAGTAGTTCAAAATTTAATTTATATTATTCATATACAGTGTGAACGCATAATATTATGTGGAAATGCATTATATATTAAAAAAATTAAATTATTCATTGAACTCTCTCCCTCCCTCCCTCCCTATTTTTATTTAAAGGTTGAATCGATTTTCCCCTATATCAAGTTCCTAAACCCCCTTGTTGTATCCTATGAAATATGAAACACTATTTACTTTATGACCACATGAAAGTGATTACAACATCACAATGAAAGGGTCATCCTCAATTGAAGTTTCATTTGACCATAGAATTTTTTTGGTCAAAAATATAATAATTGACCAATTTCATTTTGTAGGATCTAAGAGATAAAGTACCTATACTACCTAGGATGCCATTATGAACAGTACATTCCTATACACTATCCAAAATTCAGTTTCAAGAATCTAAATTCCTTGATTGTTACTCCACTCATGTTTTATACCCATTTTCATAGAAAAATCAGCACTTGAAATGTTGTATAATGCGACTCCCATGTTAGTTCAATGATGCCAAAGTATGATATATTCCTATAATCCAGATTTTTGTTTTTGTTACAAGATACAAGCATTGCTTTTTCCACATGAGTAACTATATTATTTTACATCGTATTGCATTCATCTTGTTCTATTATATAAAATTAATAACCATTAATTATATATCCATTATTAAATAATACATGTACACTTGGTTTTAGGGATTACCATTCGATTCATTATGAAATTGAATTGTGATTTTCAAATAACTCCTTAAAAATATTGTCTTGAAACCATCCTATAATCTTTTGGTTATATATATTTTTAACATCTATATTTCATCCATTTATGGATTCAAATTCCAAAGAATTATTTTTTTGGGGTTCAATATATGGTGGAAACTCTATACTATTATATAAAACATAAAGGTGAGACTGGTCCCACACTATAATAGTAATTGTGATAACATATATTTTGGAAATCTTTCATCCAAAAAGTGTCCAGTGTGATGAGATATTGGGAGACCAATGTTATCCCTATCAGACAGGTAGTCTGTAAAAAATTTGATGACTTCCACAACAATATATCACTCAACAATAAAACCTTCTATTTGACATCAATTTTTGATGCACCCTTTCAAAATCTCCATATACTATTTCATGATGTATGTCTATATGTAATGTAAATGACCACATAGTTAGATCTCTCAAACCAACTAAACCATCATGTTAACCATAATATCAAAGAATGAAGGTGGAAAGAACATCTCCAATTAACCTAAAATGAACACAATTTCATTTTACATAGTTTGAAACATCACAGAAATACAAAAACGACATTTCTTAGTGGTTTTATTGGCATTTAACAGTGGTTTAATCCACCACTAAATGATTTGTGATGCTTTCTTAAAGTGATGCATATTTGCGTGTCGGGAATCATTTCACGACACTTTTTGGGTGGTGGTTTTTTATTTCGTGACATTTTGTTTGGCGGTGGTTGCAAAATATTTTGCGGCGGTTTCTAAATATATAGTAGTAGTTTTCTTATTTTGTTTTTTTAATTTTTTTTTATTTAGGTAATTTATTTATTTACTATCATTATTTATTTATTATTATTTATTTATTATTTATTATTTTTATTTATTTATTTACTTACTTAATTATTATTATTTAATTATTATTATCTACTTATTATGTATTTATTAATATTAATTATTATTTATACTACTATGCATGCATGTTTCATGCATGCCATGCATAAATCTGGAAAATATATGCACAGAGAGAGATTTGAACCCCTTACCATTTGGATATACTGTATTGACTGTAGCACTTCAGCGTGCTACATATCCTGTGAGTAAACAATATGAAATATACTTATACATATACAAACAAAAAATAAATAATGATATTAAATAATAATAAATAATGAATATATAATAAAGAAGTAATAAATAAATAATAAATTAATATATAAAAGATAATAGATAAATAATAAATAGATTATAAATAATTATTAAATAAATAATAAATACGTAGTACATAAGTAATAATTAAATATTACATAAATGATAAATAAATAAATAAATAAAAATAATACTCATAATAAAAAATAATAAAAAATAATAATAAATGATAATAAATAATAAATAATAATAAATAACAAATGATAATAAATAATAAATGATAATAAATGATAAATAATAATAAATAATAAATAAATAATAAATAACTTAATAAAAAACGAATACATAAATAATACATAAATAATAAATAATAAATAATAAATAATAAAGAAATATCAAATAAATAATAAATACGTAATAAATAAATAATAATAAAATTTTAAATGAATAAATAATAAATATTTATTTATTAAATAAATAAATAATGAATAAATAATGAATAAATAATAATAATAAATAATAAATGAATAATGAATAATAATAAATGATAATAAATAATGAATAACAAAAAAGAAAAAAGAACAAATAAATAAAAAAATTAATTAATATTTAATAAATAAAAAAGGAAAATAAGTAATAAGAAATTATAACAAATAAAAAATAAAAAATAAAAAATAGTAAATAAATAATAAATAATAAACAATAAATAATAAATAATATGTATGTGTTAAATAGTCATTTAACAGTAAATTAATAATAAAAATAAATATATAAATAATAAATCAATAGTAAATAAATATTAAAATAATAAATAATAAATAATAAATAATAATTGAATAAATAACAAGTAACAAATACTAAATAGTAAATAACAAATAATAAATAATAAATAAAAAATAAAAAATAAAAAATAAAAAATAAAAAATGATAAATAATAAATAATAAATAATAAATAATAAAATAATAAAATAATAAAATAATAAAACAGTAAAATCATAAATAAATAAAAATAAAAAAATAAAAAATAAGAAAATAAAAAAATAAAAAAATAAAAAAATAAAAAAATAAAAAAATAAATTAATAAAATAATAAATGGATATAAATATCTATAAATATACTTACTTATAACAAAATTTATATAAATATATATAAACACGTATTTATGTCACATAAATATATATAAATACACTCAGATATATAATTGTATATATATATATATATATATATATAAGCATAAGTAAATATAAATATATCTCTATATATATCTATACATATATGATATAAAATTTTATAAACGCAAATATGTATACATTTTTACAAATGTATATAAAATTGATAATTAATTATTTTGAAAGAAATTAATAAGAAATATCTATTTTCACTTGTTTTATATGCTAAAAATATATTTCTATGTAAATATGTATTTATACAAGTGATTTATTATAAGTAAATATAAGAAACTATACATATATTTAATTATAAATAAAACTAAATTTTGAAAAATGATAAAATTTCAAAACCATAATATCAATATGAATGTAATCCCTGAGAATAAATTTAGTCCCCACCGAAAAAAGGAATTAATACCCTCTTAATTGAGGCTTAAAATCTATAGACTATTAAATAATTGGGGTACCCCAACTAAAATTAGTTTTGGTGGCCTTATGGGACTTTTTGGTGGTTTAAAAAAAGGGAAAATCTTATAGTGCTTATTCCATCCCTCCACAATATAGATCTCAACCTAGGGTTTGTTTTGATATGTGGTGGAGCCCAAACAAACACCCATATCAAAATTTATGGTTGTTGGAAGTTCAAGTTTGATTTCAAAATTTAATTGAAACTATAATAATTTTTATTCATTTAATTATTAAAAAATTTAAATCTAATGTGCTTTTAGTTCATTTTATAAGCTTCTATTTGACTGGTTATGGAGGTAAAATAGACTCCCTGATCAAAAGTTATAGTCAATTGATTTAGAAGTCTAATTTTTAACTTATTGAACATTTTTTTAAGTTTCAAGTTATTATTAACTAATAATTTTAATTATTTATTAATTAACACAATATAATTAATTAAAATGATAATTTATAAACTATATATGAGAATAAATAATAAATAATAAATCATTAATAAATAAATATATATATATTTTAAATTTTTTAACTTTAAGTTAGTGATGATTTTTTAAAACTGCTGCTATTTCCTTATGGGGGTTTTTATAAAACAGCTGCTGAAAATTTATATATTTTTTTAAAATAAAATAAAATAAATTGAAAATAATATTTAAAAAATTTTGCGGCAGTATTAATAACCACTGCTAAATTTTCTTCGGGAAAACTTTTAGCGGCGGTTTTCGAAACCACCTCGAAGAAACGGCTGGGAAACACTATTTTTTTTATAGTTTTGTATTTATAACATTACTAAATATATATTTGAAAAAGAATAAAAGATTGGATAATGTGTATCAGAATTTTTTTTGAAGATTGTAATGTAAAGCAACATGTATTAAATCATTCATGAAAAATTAATTTTCAAGTGATGTTAGGACCCTCAACATTAAGTCATTCATCAACACAATATTCTTGATATTTAATGTATACTCCCTAAAAACATTACACTATTCTCAAAGTTGAAAAACTGATATCTATTTTTTCCAGAAATAGTGTATGTTTCTGAAGGAAGAAAATGCCTCCTTTCACCCTTCACTGGAACCAACACTTCCATTATCCACATACCAATTATGTATAACCTAGATATATTTTTATTCTTTGATTTTTAGGACCAATTAGTAATTTTCTTGGGAAAATACCACATACATTTGTTCTACATGCATGAAATCTTGGAAATTTTTGATGTACAAAAAATTCCAATACTGTAATTTAATAAAAAAATAATCTATTTTTCTAACTTTTTTTAATAATATTTTTTTGAAAAATGTTTACCAGAAATGGTGGAAATATGATTTACATTTGCAAAATGTTAATCAACTATTATCGAAGATAAAACTGTACATTCTTATGAAATCCTATCAAATGATATTAACCAGGATTTGTATTTGTGTCACCAAGGAAAAAATTTGTGATATATAGGGAATGTATTCTTTGAGGAATGTTTCATCCTAACCATGTTTTTATGTTCAACACAAATGGGACACCCTAGTGTTCCTTTGATTCTATATCCTAACAAATTTTCATAAGTAGGAATTTCATTTATCATCCCGTACAACATGGATATCAATATAAAATATTCATTTCTATATGAATCATTCAATATACCATATGAATCCCACATCAATTTCCAATCATAGATCGATAGAGAAAAATAAATGTCAATATCATTATCTAATTGTTTTGGTCTGGATATAAGCTATGAAAACATAATTTATTTAAACTTCATGTATAACCACAATAGAAATTTATAATTCACCAATATTTTTAGCCATGTATTATGAGTGATACTTTATTCACCAAATATATTCATTCCATTTTTAGATAGAATAATATAGATACATCTCTACTTATTTCCAAATTTAGGATACTCATGATCTATTTTCTTCCACTAAGGAGAGTCTATTTAGTTGTGAGGTTTCCCATCTTGAATTCATGTATCTATATGACACATCAATTTCCATGTATTTTACTAACTTAAATATAGGAAAATAAACCATATAATTATTGAAAATTACCATAAAAAAATTTAAGTACTTGATTAATCATTATTATATTAATCCATAACACACTTAAAGAATTGTTTAAGTTATTTATGGTCCTTGAGAAAAAATATACAACCATTTGGATTAGCATGATTTTTTTGAGAATTCATACCTATTGAAAAAATACATTCTTTTCACATCATATTTTCATTAAAGAATCCCATGATGTTATGGTAGCATATTATTTAAGAGGGGAAGTAATTCTATAATGCTAGCGTGTCTCCATCCATTTCCATCTTTCAAATTATATAGCATAAGTACAACATATTTTTTTTAATATTTAATACAACTATCATATAGTGGAAGTTTTACAGATCTCTTTAACTTCCTCATCAACTTTGGATAATTGAGAAGTTTATCTATAATGACTATTTTCATTTCCTCAATATGATCTCCATCATTGTTTAAACTTATAATCGTATTATATTATCGAAAAACAACAAATTCATCTTCATCATAATTTACACTTTTAATCATATCAGGTGATCTATAAACTATTGTGTTATCTCAGAATCTAGATACATTCAGTTATTCCTCATGTTTAGTCCATTATTTATAACATTGATCTATTTTATGATAGATCAAGTGTCCTTGAAACTCTTTTGGACAAATTCATCTTTAATAATAACAATATAAACAAGGAGAAATTATTTGAGAAGGGTCATATGAACACTTTGTTGCAAACATGATAAACTTTTTAACACCATCCTCATACTAATTTATTATATGATTGGAATCTATTTATTTTTAATTCATATTTATCCTATTTTGTTCAACAAAAATCATATTTTACAAAAAATAAATAAACACACAAAAGGTATCCATATAATGTTCTATTTTTTACATTTATATAATATATTGAGTATATCTTTAAAAAATATAATTCTAAATTAAAAAACATAAATATATACACTATATAAAAAATAAATAAATAATAATTTTTTATAATATAATGAAAAATATATACAAATAACAAATACTATATTTTGGAAATAATTAATCTTCTCTCTTGGTGAATATTATTTTCCTTGGGTGATGTATATGACTTGATATATACGGTGATGGTATAATGTGATGGTTTTCATCATGTAAATATAATTATTTGAAGTGATGCTTTCTTATTATAAATTTCATTTCTAATTAGATAATGTAAAAATAAAATAGGAAATGTTTGTTTAATGAAATTATGACTAAAGAATTAGTTAAAGTGGCTTAAAATGTAGACTTTTATATGAATTATACTTTTTTAAAATAAAATAATTAAGAATAAGATTTTTTTTTTAATTAAATGACGTTTTAATGTATTTTTTATGATGATTTGTAATTTTTATTAGATAAATCGGGGTTGAATGAAAATATATTGTTTTAAAAAATGTTATTTTTGGTCTGTATAAATATACATAAACATGAAATATAATATAAACCAATATTAATATGAATAGAAATGAAAATTAAATATAAAATAATGTTTTGTTTAGTATATATAAATAGAAATAACACATATTTGAATATTTTTTTAGTATATAAAATATAAAATATAAATAAAAAATAAAAAATAAATATTCAATATAATATAAACTCATATTAAAATAAATATATATAAATTTATATATATATTGACACACACACAAATATATAAATACACAAACACTCATAAAAAATATATAAACAAATATATTTATGTGTATAAAAACCGATGAAGAACACATTTATATATATGTGTATATATGTAAATATACAAAAATTATTATGTGAATAACCAACAAAATAGGGATCAAATTAATCCTATTTTTTATATATAAATTTATATATACAAATAGGAAAAAAAATCAATAAAAATAGTCAATATTTATGAAGGAAGAACAACCATAATGGATTGTGTTACAGATGGGGAAAGAATAACCAAAAACTACAAAAAAACCCATGCACAATTGATTGAAAATATCCTTAAAAAAGAAATTTCAAATACCATACCTTCTGTTTTAGAGGTTTATATGTCCAAAATATCTCGCAAATATCAACAAAAATATTTCATTTTTTGTGAGATCTTGATTGGTGAGGAGTAATGTGGTAACTAGGGTTACTTTAAAGAGGAAAAAGGTTTTATTAGTGTTTGAAAAAATCACTAATAAATGTAATATTTATCAATACTAAAATAAAAATGGGTGATAAAAAATACTTTTATCTGCACTAAAGTTAGCACTGATAAAGGCTTATCTTCATTAGTGCTAAAAACGAACCTTTATGATTGCTAATTGTTAGCACTAATAAAATTTAAATTTATCAATTATAATATTACCACTGATAAATAGTACTAAATATAATAAATTAAAATGTTTCTATAAAATTATAATAAATTAATAATTATATAAAAAATGAATATTTAAATTGAAATTGTTAATAAATTTCATGCATCCGTAGAATTTTAAAAATAGAACATTAAATTTCTTTCATCTAATATCAGTTTTGATCTTGTTGGTTAATTCTCTAAAAATTATCATTTACTAAAAAACCTACGGAAAATTTTCGAAGCCATTGGATTTTTTGATTTTGAGATCATCTTGATCAACTTTTCAAATGTCACGATACATTTTTTAATATGAGAATGATTATTTTAGGATTTAGTATAGGGGGTTTTTGATCTTTAAATGCCATTAAATGAAAGTTTTAAATTGTCATATTGTGTGGGTGTTCAACCATGAATACAATTTTGCACCCATTTGTTTTTGATTCCTTGAATTTTCATTGTACTTATTCTAGAAAATCATTGAATTCTATATTATTAATATTTTTGGGAACCCAATTAAATTTTTTTATGCTAATATAAATCTTACAAGGAAATCAGTTGTGCATGTTTGTATTGAGGTTAACCTTAACAAAACCATGCATTCAGTTATCTATATCCATAATGGTGACACCTAATTTTTCCAAGAAGTGGTCTATGAAAATTTATCAAGCTACTTCTCTAATTGAATGCACCTTGGAAACTCTCTTGATAATTTTGTCTCTAGTAAGAACCCCATGAGAAACTATAACTTTATAAAATTCCATCCACCTCCACATAAGGGAAAATAAGTATGGGTTGAGAAATACAAATAGTTTCCTAATGTAAAATTTGAAGCATCTAATGCTATAGATCTAATGATTTTTTCATCCATCACACCTCCTAGCCTATCATAGACATAATGTACTAAATTTGATGATTCCTTTGGGTTTCTGGATGTGGTTAATAATGATCAACCCATTATGTAAACCTCAGGAGATATTCCAACCAATCAGTAGGTGGAACAAGAGACTCACTCTATTTCAGGTGAATCTAATCAAGATGATGATGAACACGTACAAAAACTTTAGGATGAATATCTCCACTCAAATTCCAAAAAGGAAAGAAACCTATTATTGGTTCAAATAGTTTTATCACTCCCCATCCTAGGAAGAATATAAAACACATTGACTACTCCATGTTAGAGAGAACTATTGTAACAATATCTTCAGGGATTTTATTGGAGAATGAAAACATCCCTCCATATCCATAATTTAATGAAGATTCCTTTGCATTCTCCAATAAAGAGGATCCCTCTCAATCCACCGATGAAGAGGATTCATCACCATCATTAGATAAGGAGGATCAAGAGGATATCATTAAGTTTAGAATATTAATTCCTATTATTAAAGATGGATACAAGGAGGAATTATATCTTTGTAATAAGGAATGGGAAAGGTGTTCTTTTGAAATATATCAAAATAATAAAACAACTATTGATGATTAAATAAGTATCAGAGAGTATATTTTTGATATAGTTGAATTTTAGCTTGATCGAAATCTCTCTTTTGATTATCTTAAACTTTCTTAGAAGTATATTTTTTATAGGAGATTTTGGGGTTGATAACATGTTGGTCCCTTGATCTACTTATATTTCTAGATTCATCATTGGGAAGTGGTTTCATTGAATGGATTTGAATGGAATGAATTTTCTCTTTACTTTGTCCCACCTCTTTGATAAAGTGTTGAATTGATTATTCTCTTCACTCTGTTCCCCTTTTTACCTGGAAGTTTTTTGGTACTGACAAGACCTGCATGAAGTAGTAAAGAAGTTGATATTGAATATAATGGTCTTTAAAAATGATTATGACACTCAAAATTGATGCTTCCTCCCATGTTTTTATTTCAAGATAATGGATTGTAGATACAGAGTGATCCTCAAATCCAGTGAAGATTTTTTGTGCTAACAAAAGCTGTACTTATAGAAAAGTCTTACAAATTATTAAAATTTTAAGGATTGTATGATGATTTATATTATTTTAAATAATGATTTTCACTTGTTTACCATGAATTCACTGGATGCAGATCTTGTATAGTCTTTGTTCTTATTACATTTTACAGGTTATTTAATGACATTCCATGAGTCTTCATGTTCTGGTGGAAAACATTCTCTCATGCTTCTGAAGGAAAAATAGGATATATTTGCTGATAGAATCAAACCCAACTCAACTGGTCTCTTTTTTGAGATGATAATCACTTGCTTGTGAAGACTACTATAATATTGATATTGGATCAACGATTGATGTTTGAATTATGGATGAACTAATGGATCTTGGATTTCCCAATACTGTAAGTTTGATGCATTGAACAAATATGGGTTTTCTTTCCATAATCTTTGTGTATTAGTATGTCTATGTGTAATAATATTAAATTTCTAGATAGTTTAATCCCATTACTCATGATATATGAAATTAAACTCTTATCTTGTTTCCTTTATTACTTGAACCTATATTATCATTGAATCTCAATTTAGGGACATCAATTAATTAATTTTTTTTATAATAATCACATATTTATATTTTATGTTAGATTTAGGAATATATGTATCTTCCTCATGACCCAAGACCCATTATTTAATAATACTTAGGTGAAATAGAATTTCAGCTAAATATACTACATATTGGAATGGAATAACAGATTATATTAAAGTCATATTACATTCTTACTATAGAAAGTAATAAATTTTATCTTTATCCATATCTAAATTCTTTACCAAACTAATCAACCATACCATATCCTTTAATTATTTCATAATAATAACTTATTTTTCCTCTATAGTAGACAATTCCACAATCTTCTATAATCGTGACACCTAACTCATAGATATCCCACCACATGTATAAACATAGCCTATGGTGATTATTAAACTATCATATTCACCACCTAAGTCTACGTTAACATATCCCAAAAAAGGTATCCACACTTTAATGAATTAATATATACTTTATTATAACCATATGTCCCAACAAAACCCTAATAAGGATGGGGGGATTCAGGAATCATATATTCTTTATAGAAATAAATAGAAATTTTCCCTATATTTTCAATAACACTTTGAACCCATAAAAAAATTCAATAACACATCCAAATGAAACAAAATATGGGAAATAATTATAATGACATGATGATTTTACTTTTTTTACTTCTAAGGGATACTCTAAGGAGAATAAACTAAGGATGTGTTTGTTTACTATATTGATCAGTATTGTCTGTTATGATTAAAATTTTTTAGGTTGGCCTCACTATAATATTTAGGGTAACTACATCCTTATTCCTATATATGAATATCTTTAATAAATAGATAAATAATTATTGAAAATAAGGTCACTCTCAATAATAACAAATAATATTCAACACCAATAAATATGGTTATTTTTCTTCAATCCACATCCACTTCAATAAAATCTAAATTATCAAGGACATAATTCAAAAAAATGCATATATAAAAACATTTATATTTTACAACACACTCTATTTATAAAAAACTATATCTTTTCAAAATTATAATCTTCCTCTTATAATAAAATTAATCTTCTAAAATTTTCTCTCTTAAAATAACTCATGTAGCCCTATAATTACCCATTAAATATTTTTATTATAAATTAATTAAATCCACCAAGAAAATCTATTTCTTATCAGAAATTAAAAATCAGAATGAATCTTTAAAAATTACCAAATTTTAGTATACCACAATGTGACCATGAAAATAATATGTGATATTGGTCTAACATACTACCCAATCCAAAAAAACGGGACATGAATTTAAAATGTATGAATATTTCAAATCATTTGACTTTTAAAAATTACATATCGGAAACCATTATAGCTTGTTTCCTTTTAGAACATAACATGATCTTTATGACATTTTCTATAAAAACTTAAGCCTATAAAATTCCATTATCCATGTTAAAAAATAATTATATTTTTATCATTTTCCAATTTAAATAGTTTTCACAATTCCCATAAACATCCATATCAACTTTCTTCTATATTTTCCCATAAACCATGAAATGTCTTATGATATAGTTGGAACTTAATCCTCAATTTCACATATCATACACAAACTATGATTAATACTCATCCAACCACTATGAATACAACTAAAAATGAGTATGCATCGTATGAACTCATGAAATGTTTCCTAATAAGATGAATTCCCCCATGGTCCTAGACAAAAGATCTCATCATGGTCATTAAAACCACAACATATTATATTCTATTACAACATGTTCTTATCTTACTTTAACAAAAATCCTTTCTAAATTATACAAAACCCCTATATTCATCGCAAATATGCATGTTATGAAAAAAATCACTCAATAAAGATAATTTTTACCCTTTTATTAATAAAAAATAACCCCTTAATAATATATAAATATATCTTGAAATATTATTCTCAAATGAACTTGTCTCCAATAATAAATAGTATAACTAAATTTGGTAAAAATATTTTACCCATTTGGAATTCTTGGGAATCCAAAGTATCATAATAAATCCTTAATGGAATTCAATAATAATAATAATAATACCTCAATAAATAAAATTATAAACAAAATAAATTAATATCGCTCTAAGACTCTGTGAGAAATAATTATCATTAAAATAAAGAGATCAAGTGAGATTTCCATGCCTCAATACATACATATGGACTTTATCTATGTGAAAACAAATATCCTCACTCACTCATTGATGGTATTTATTATTGAATATCCTAATGGATTATATATCCACTATTTATTTTCTCATGTATTATTTCCTCCCTCTCATGGTTAGATTACTCCCTCTTGATATGAGAACTCTTCTCTGACTTCGCTTATAGATATAATCATTTTTTAATACCACTTGGTTTGATTAACTTATAATTCCACTAATTTATACTTCTGTTAATAAAATCCAAGGGTAATACTTACCATGAATTGAATGAACATGTTATGAAATAAAATGAATATGGGAAGTGGTTTTTTTGGACCTCCTCAGGTCCAAGGAGGTTTTTTAACACCAATATTCAACTGATGCTTCTCAAATATTGATATAAATAATGGTTTTGTGAATATGTCTAATACTTTTTGATTGTTTTAAAAATATGATTCAATTTTAAAAATTATCAATTCATTTTTTATTAATGAAATAAAAAGGATCTTAGCATGATTTTTATTTGAGTGTTATAATAAATTCTTTGTCAATTCAATTTCAATCTTGTTAGAAAAATAGGTCACTATAGAAATTTTCACCTCTTTCTCAAGATCTTATAATAATTAGTTTATAAAAGTGAATAGAATGTAAACATTCATTTTTTAAATATATTTTTACTCTACTACACTAATATATATACTCTCTTTTTTCTTACTAATACAACCAATGAAATTTTTATTATTATAAATTAATCACAACTCAAATAATTTATATCTATAATACCCATAACCCAATATGAATATGAACATACCATCAAGTCTCAATATTTTCCCATATTAAACAACACACCATAATCAAGGGTACCTTGTAAATATCCCATCATTATTTTTATAGTAGTGATATTTTCTTCTCTTAGGTTACTCTAAATTTGAGTCACCAAATAAGTAGTATACTCTATTTATGGACTTTTTATTGTCAAGTAAAATAATATTTCAATCATTTTTTATATAAAGTTTGATATAATTATTTTATATGTTCATGAACTCCATGTTTGATACTAACCATTATTGGAGTTGAAATAGATTTATAATCATAAATATAAAATATATTTAACAAACCCCTTGAATATTTATCTTTAGAAATTAAAATATATACATTCCTTTAGTTAAATTATAGAAAAAGAATGTATGTAACCTCACTAATAATAAAACCATTTTAATTTGATCACATTAAATTAATAAAGTAATCCATTGATTTATACTTAATTCCTCTAAATATAATATCATAAATATAAATGATAACCATAAACTACTCTTCCTCTGATGAATTCAAATAAATATTATGATAAACACCATTACTATTTATTTCTTAATTCAAAAAATTAGAGTCTAATTGAGAATACTAATCCTAGGGTTAATTATTAAATATATAAAAATATTTCTTCAAATGACATAATTTAGATTCACTATTTTAATTTATAAAACCATATATAGTTCAATATTAGCTTCCTACATTAACACTCCATTTAAGAATATTATTTGAAAATACATTTGATATACTTTAAAACCTATTTAAATATAAAACTATAGGAAAAGTATTATTAATTATTGTCTTAAAACATGTGTGAATGTTTATTTTATATCTATTTATTTAATTTGTGCATATAAATTATGCATTTTTCATTATTTATGTTTGGTTGATTTTCTATTCTTTTCATATTTGTGTTTGAAGATCAATTTAATTCTAATAAAATTTTAATAATTTGGCCTCTTCAAAAGTTCCAATGTCAAATTTTTATTAATTTGATCTAACTCTACACCCATTTCCTTGATCCATGATTTAACATTAACTAATTTAAATTCTTATAGTTTCTCCTATGACAATAGATTAGTGAACTCTACACTACTCATCCCATGGGGTTATGTTGGATGATATTTAATTATAGTGATATTGAATTCATCAATTTAAGATATAATTATTATCCTTTGAGTTTAATATAGACTCTATTCAAATTCCACATTTTCTTGTAATTCATAATAATAATAATATCCATTTATTGAATGAAAAAGTCCTTAAGAAATTGTGTTAATTTCATTTTATTCATAAAAAAATTCACCTTATTTTGAATTAATATATTATCTTTTATATTTATCTTCAATCACATTGATATAATTAATTTCTATAATTTTATACATATTATTGTAAAATTATTCATTGGATTTACTATTGGTTGAGTAACCAAAGGATAATCCTCTATCAACTGCAAAATCATATTCTCCATGATTTCCGTCCTTGTTCTAGATGTATAATTTACATTAAAATATCCCTATGTTTTTACATTTTTGATTCATTATTTTATGAGATTTCAGAATTATTATTCTCCTCTACAAGTCAAAAAAATCACATTTTTGTGTACATTACACTACTTGTACAACTTCCTTCTAATAATTTCATGAAAAACACCTTGTAATAAAAAATTTATTTTATATACTATCAACCATTCATATATTCCATTCAACCACTACCTTTTGATGTAGAGTTCTCACTCATGACACATCATTCATGATTACATGTTTTTATAAATAATTTTCCACCTCAAATTAAATATAATTCTTACTATTATTAAACTAAATAATTTTAATTAACCTTTGACTTTTTTCATATCACATTTAAAATATTTTGGGTAAATGCATCACCTAATTTTGTTAAAATATTTCAAAACTTTTATTGTAATTATTAATAAAAAATATTAATACCTTTATAATCATGTTTTATGAGAATTTATTGGTCTAATAAAATAATTTTAAACCATGTCAATCATGTTTGATTCCCTTTTATTTTTTTTCTGGATGGGATTTATCACTATTTCCCTCTCATACAAGCATCACGAATCTTTTTATATCAAGAATCTTAATTAGTACATTAATATTTGATATATTTTTCAGGATTTATTAATTTATTTGGGTCTTCCTTCAATAGAATAATCTATTTTCATATTTTACTGTGAGAAGACATCTATTATTCTTTCTATCCAATTTGAATAAATTTTCATTTATTCTCCAACATTTTATTAATGAATTTATAGATTTTTCTTTGATTATGATTCCATTATAATTAAATATAACATAGATTCCTAAGATTCATAATTAACATATGATAAATATATTTATCAAATTACATCCACATAAAAAACTTATATATTATTCAATTCATCCCAAATAATACTTTTTTAGTTCCTTTGATTTTCAAATATCCATGTCTTTCAAATTGGACCATTACATCAACATAATCTTTAAAATTGTTTAAAAAGTTCATATTTCTGGTCATATGGGATGAAAATATAGTATAAAAAGTCTATGTGATATTTTTCATTGTTTCCATTAATGAAATATGGACAATATTTCTTTCTATATTTTCTTATTTCCCTTCAATGAAACTTTTGTTTGAGTTGAGACAAGTGTGGGTATCTACTTATTCACTACAATATGAGAAATGTATTATTTTTAATCCCAATATAAAGTTGAAAATTTATTTCTCAATGGAATATTTATCAATGATCCACCCTTTATCCTCTTGGGCCTTCCATAGGAATTATTTTGAATCATTTATTTCCAAAAATAAATATATTTAATAATAAATATAGAGTAATAAAAATAACATCCATAAAATTATTTTCTTTATTAAGGTAAAATATATATTATAATCCTTCTTTACCTTTGGGAGATTCTCCTTTTAGATATATTTATGATTCCTCTCAATAAGTAACTATTTTAACCAAATAACTACCCAATTAACACGTTATTAAGGGGAATATATTATCTTCATATCTCCACATGTTTCCAGCCTTTGAATAACCAATTCATTATTAATATTCCCATGATAATTAAGATTTATTTAAAATATTTTTCTTTTCATTGAACTTTTTAATTTATATACAATATTTAGATGATTCGCCTTTGAAACTGATTCCAACCTTACCCATGTTGTTAATTATTTTTTCACTCAATACGTTCTTAACATCACTCATTCCTATTTCAACCCTTTAATTAAATTCTTCTCCAATAAACATTCTAAAATGTAGATTATTCTTTAAACTAATTTATTTCATTCCATTTTCATGTTTCTTACACAATTATATATTATCTTATTCAATATTTTCAATATTATTTTCTTGCTCCTTGATACAACCATTAATAAAATTGATTACCTTAGATTTTTAACAATTTTCCACTTTAATTACACAACTTATCCTTGATTTACTTTGATAGAAAATTGGTTTTATTCTAATTTTTTTAGTAATTAAATTTTATAATTGTTTTAGTTAACATACTCTAAAGTCTCATTTGATAGTCCAAATTTTTTCCCTTTCTTCTTCCTTTTTATGTTAAGATGACCATGAGAAACTTCAAGCTAAAATTTAATATTTAAAACAAATTTTGATTGATTTTATTCATAAGTTTCGGTTTAAAAATTATTAATATTTTCTATTATTCCATCTTATTAGTCTAATTTAAACTCAATTTTACCTTATTTAAGTAAAAGATAATCATTATAATCTTCCTTGCCCACAAATATCTTCTGTTGAAAGTTATTTCAAATGTGTTTCTAGATTTAAATTTTCATTTAATAGGAATGTTAATTTTATTTTTCATGGGTATTCAACATTAGTGTATCAATAAAACGTACTTTGGTATCTTTTTATAATATTCTTGACATTTTCAAAATTAAAATATTCCAATAGTAACTTTCTTTTAAACTTTCCTTTGCATAATTTTATATGTATTACCATAAGTTATAGAAACTCATCACTTGAATTTTATTCTCTATATTTGTTTTCATTGATTTCATCTTTCTCAATGGAGTTGGATTCCATATCCTTTTATTAATTAATCTATGCACCTTATCAATTCACTTGAATTTTATAAGGAATTGTCTTTCTATATAAATCATTGAAAAATATATCCACATTATTTCCTTCTTCAAAAATCATCAAATTTAGATTATACAATTGTGGATATGTCCTTATAATTTTATATATAATTTTTACATCATCAATCTTGTAACCTTTTACATGAATAGATCATACAAACATAATTATTTAGTTGAATAAGTCATCAATGTTTTCATGCTAACTCATCTAAAAATCATCAAACAAGTTTTGAAGAACCTATAAATTGTGAACATTCACTTTTCATTCACCTTCATATATATTAATTAATGTGTACCATATAAATTTATAACATGTGAAGATAATAAAATTAATATAAATCTTATTGACAATACCTTATATATATAATTTATGATTTTGTATTATTGTTGAGTAATTTTATATCTACTTTAGTAAAATATAGCTCTATAGAACCACTAACATTTATTCAATGAATATAAGAAGGTAAAAAATCACATTATAGATAAAATAAATGTCATTTCATCTAATTTTATAAAATATAGTAATGGAACCCACAAAACAGTAATATCACATATTTTTTAGGTATTTACCTCAATGATTTTTTCATTAGAATTATTTTGTTTGGTATTAATTTTTCCTTGAGCTCTGGTGGTCGAGTTATTTAGTGTATGGAAGGATTTTTCTTGGTAAAATTTCCTAATGTTCAGTGATTTATGTTTTTTTAATTAATTGAGTCTAGTTATAATTGTGTAAAAGGGTGTTATGAGTTTTTACCATGAGTTTAGAAGGATTTAGAGGTGGTTCAGGATATTTTGAAGAAACTGAGCTTAAATATGACCTCATGAAATTTACATGATGTGTATATGTTATATGATGTTTAACTATCGCTAGGAAGATTATATGATATTGGTTAAGGACATGAGTTGGCTACATGCTGTGAAACTGATATATAATGTGTAACTGTCACTAGGCAGATTCCGTGAAATGGGTACAAGATCTGAGTTAGTAACATTCCATAAACCTATTACATGATGTGTAAACATTTCTAGGAAGATGTTATGAAATTTTTTAGTATGTGAATTGGTTACATTATTTGAAACATTTACATGATGTGTAATGTTCAATCAGGGTTATTTTCACCTAAGGTAACATGTTTTTTGGTATAACTAAAAATTATGAAATACATAGTGTGAAAGGATTAAATTTCATATATTTCTCAAGATCAATGTTTTTAAATCCATGATACAAAAGTAGATTAATTCCATTTATGTAAAACCTACCCTATCTTGAGCCCTAAGTGATTTCTAGGTGAGTTTGGAGTTCCTTGTTCCATTCCAGACATCTTGATCAAGCATCTAATCTTAGTTAGGTTGTTATAATTTATTTTCTCCCTCTAATATGTTACATTCCATTATAGTGATGGAATCACATGACCATAGTTGTTTTGGATGTTGATATTTATCAAATGTGATCTAGGTTTTCTTTGTTATTATCTTTTCCTTTGTCCTTTATTGGCATTACATGTTGGAAGTGTTAATAATCGGTTAAAGGTAGGTGGTATAAAACCTAACCATATGGCATGCTTAATTGTTTTGTATGTGAAATATTTCTATTAAATCGACACAACATTAATACTAATTAATTAAATATTATATGATGATAAATAATATGTTGGATTATTCATTGGATCCCTTTGGATTCAATGATGTTGAGACATGGCATGCAGTTACCTGTAGGGTGATCCTACCCTAGAATAATAATTATTTTTAATGGATTAATGTATGTTTTAGTATTACATGAAACCTCAGGGGATTACTTATGATAGATTCAACTTGGAAAATCGATAAATGGATTATCAAACTGGATTGTAATGATTTGATAATTGAGTGTGAAAACTAGCATGCTAATGGATTAAGACTAACTTGATAGATGAATGGGGTATTTTAAAGTCATATGGTAATTGAAGGAATTAACCATTGTGACTTCTAATATGATGTTTTGTGTGTTATTATTGTTATAAAATGTGTTGTGTTTAATAAAGAAATGATTATATAGAGGGATATTCCTAGTTATGATGAAATCATTATATAAGGGGATTTTTCGGTTATACTAAAATGCTTATTTAGTGGTCTTTTACAGAATGTTGAAATGATTATATAGAGATATTGGCCTAGATGTTGAAATATTAATATAGAGGGACTTTCCTGGTTATGCGATTATGACATGGTTTTGTGGTTATGGTTGAGATGGTTGTGCTACAGGATCAGAGATATTCCAGTATAGTTCCAAAGTAGGTTGATTTTTTATTATATTAAATCAATTAATTAATACACCAATTATCACTTTATTTAACGAACATATTATTAGACTATTTTTTTAGGAATGGTGGTGTTGAACTAATGAGTTTTACTCACACCCTATTTGAGATGTTGTTTGGTACCTGACCATATTACATGGCTGCAAGTTTGGATCAGGGAAAGGGACCATGTTGTTGATTGTTTCTTGATGTATGGGTTAGATAATGGATGTGATACTGACATGGTGTTCCAAACTGGGGTCTTTGAGTTATTCGTGTTATATATTCTTCTATTATTTTGACTTTCATCATGTCATTTAGTTACATTTTAGCTTGGCGTGACGTTGTTTAATATTATTTTGTTTATTGGATCTTCCTTTACCTTCCAGTTGTAAGTTGGTTTGTTTCCAGCATTTCCGTTACTATGATATTTATTATTATTATTTATATCCTCTGTATTGAAAATATGTACCAAAGGTTATAGTCTCCCCAATATATTCTTTACACACTTACTATAATTCAGCAGCCTCTGGTGTATAAGGTGGTGGGATTGAGGTCTAGTAACCAACTTGATTTGGCCACATTAGAGAGTGATGGATCAAGGTATATTACAAAGTGGTATCAGAGGAAGTAGTTTTTTTGTTGCTTTACTATTTGGGAAAGGTAGAAAATAGACTGAAATTTTTCAGGACTTGTTAATGTGATTATGTATGGGATTATTTGACCCATGTCTTGGGGGAAATCTGAGTTCCAAGGGATGGGATTGATTTTCATGTAATATAATGTTATGGTTGATATTATTTAACATTAGTTGATTTAAATTTTGTGTGATGATATTTTTCTTTATATTTATACTCATGGACTGATATGGTGTGAGATGTATGTTCATGCATAATGATAGGAACATAGGGATATATGTTGACATTTGTTGTTCGTGATAGAGATATATTTATTGCATGTGATATATTTTCATATATGAACTATGAACTAAGATACATGTTATATCATATAAAGGAAATTGATGAACTATTATGTCATGGTAAAACATTTGAAATCCATGTTTAGAGAGACCATGAGATAGTGGTTCTATATTGATGTTAATTTTTGAGGTTGAACTGGTTGTTATCTAGTGTTCTAAGGAGTTTATTTGTGTTATATAGAAAATGACTCCTCATCATCTTCAAATTGAGTTCCATGATAGTTGAAATAAACACACTCCTAACAAAGATGAACCAAAGAATTATTTAGATCACAATGATTAGATGGATGTTCATCTTCATGAAAACTTATTAAGGGTCATGCGATCCATGGAAAGTGAGACTATTCATGTCATGCCTTTTAACATCAAAGCTTATGAGAGAGTTTAATCCATGACACCAACTTATGTTCACTAAGTACGGAGGCCCCCCAAGAAGATGAGTAATGGATTGAGTTCGTCAGATGATCATTAATCACCCTAAGACACCCACAAATAGGAGGGTGAATCTTGCTGCATAAATGATCCATGGACCTTCCAATAATGGATTAGATATTCTAGAGAAATTTGTACATAAATTGGAGTTATCTGGGAAGAAATTTGAGGTTATGTTCTTGACCCTATTCAATCCAGATATGCCGATGGATTAGTGGTATCATTAGTTAATGCACCTGATAAGGGAGGGCATGTTAGTGATGGGATACACAAGATGTTTCATCAACTTGAAGTTCTTTTCTCCATATTTATCATTTGATGAAATCTATAGGGTGAGGAATTTTTTAGGATGTGTTGTTCAAAGAGATCAGTTCATAGGAGAGTATCTTTCCCTTAACTAGATTATTAGATATGTTGATTTAAGAATTCACCACAGAAGGGAATCTATGAGAGGCCCAAAGTAGTGGCCTGAATATTTACATATAGAGAACCGATATCACTTCTTTGGGTGGAAATAAGCACCACTACAATAGTTATAACCAAGGAAACAATGTGTAGATAAGTTAGGAAAATGGGAAACCATCTCAAGACCATGTTCCAATGTAGTTGTATCATCATGAAAAGTTTGGATAGAAGTGGAATCAATTTCCATACCCTACTTTGGAGTAACATTCTTGTGGTAGGATGGGTCATTAGTAAAGTTTTTGTATAGGAATTCATCAATATAGTAGTGGTATGAGATCATGACAGATACCTGATTTTGGGAAGTAATCAGTTACCACTCAATAAGAAAGTAGTCGAATTTCCACTAGATGTTTGGGTTAAGGCAAGGGATGTGGTACCCCAATACTGAATCTATAGTATCAGGAAGAGATAATATTACATGGTAGTTGTATTGGAGCTCAGGGTAAAGGGGTTTTCTAGCAACACAAAATATAGTATACTACATCGATTCTTGATACATGAACTTCTACTACTAGAGGTATGATTCTGGTATCATCTACCATTAATTACATTTTTTGATATAGGAGCATCACATTTTTTTATATTCTCTTTTTTAGAAATGGTTTGGGACTGGTTATGGGAATCTTGGATGGTTTCTTAACCATAGGTACGCCATTGAGAGTGCGGTAAGAGAATATCAAATATTACAATGCATGTTCTCCAAAAATTGGTGGTAATAAAATTTATTGGGAACCATTTGTAATGAAAATGGAAGTATTAAACTTGATTCTTGGTATGGATAAACAAGTTCTATACCAGGATGTTGTCGAATGTTATCTTTTTAACACTAGAAAGAGACAACTATTTTCACTAGGGTGAGTGGGATCACAATGCTACTCATGATGGAAACATTTAGTATAGATTGTATTATCTCATGACATAGATAGTAAGTTTTTCTCTAGATGATGGTGAAATACACTAGTATATATTTATTTTTTTGGTAAACCATATTCTGGATTGATTTCTTGATGAGTTATATGGATTACTGCTTGAGCAAGAGATCAAGACAATGATCGAGTTAGAGAGAAGAGAAGATCTAGTTTCTATTCCTCCTTATAGGATGGAACCAACAAATCTACAAGAGTTGAATGTCTAGTTGGATGATCTGGAATAAAAAAGTTTCATATTTTCTACTACATATCAATGTGGTTCTCCAATTATTTTCACTTAGAAGGATGATGAGACTCTGTGCTTATATGTGGATTATTTAATATTGAACTAGATGATGGTCAAGAATTGATATCCCCTTCCATGCATCAATGATCTATTAAATCACATTAGAGGTGATAAGATATTATCCAAGATTGATTTGAGATCTGAATACCATTAGTTTATAGTGACATTGTAAGACATGCCTCATACTAATTTTGGAGAACGTATGTCTTGTACAATTTTGTTGTGATATAGTTTAGTTTAATGAATGTAATGGAATAATTCATATACATGATGAATTTTATATTTCAAACACTTCTAAATAAGTTTGTTGTAGTTTTTTCACTTCCATGTTAGTGTACTCCCAATTTGAAGATGTTATTTCCCAACTTGTTGACATCTCCCTGAGTACATCAAGAGATTATCGACATTGCACCATGATAACCAAATGAAATTTAGAGGTTCATAAAGTGAAATTCTTGGCCATGTTATCTCAAAGGTAGGAGTTTCAGTGGACCCAGAGGAGGTTTCAACCATAGTATCTTTGGAGTGACCTCAGAATGTCTTCATGATTCATATATTTCTGAGTTTATCATGTTATTATTGGTGTCTTATATTTGATTTCCACCATATGGGTTCATTGATGTCTGAGATGATCAAGAAAGGGGTGATTTTTTTTCCAGATGATTGTGAGATAAAATTTTCAGATTTGAAAGAAAGGATGATCTTAACACCAATAATAACTTTACATGTGTTGGGTAAGGAAAATAATGTGTATTATGAGACTTATGGAGTTGAATCTACGTAGTTCTGATAGATTAGTTCCAAGTGGTTGATTATGGATTTAGATAGATGAGACTAAATATGTGTAATTATCCTACTCATGATCTACAGTTAGATACACTTGTATATGACTTGAGATGTTGGAGACATTATCTTTTAGGTGAGTTTTTTGTGGTATAAAAAATCCCTAAGATCCTCATAAATCTTTTCTCAGTGGGTCCTAAACATTCAAAAGAGGAGGTAGTTGGGGTATCTATATTATTTTGACTTCTTGTTGGATTATACATTGGGAAAAGGGAATTTTATTTTTGAATTTCTTGTCCTATAATATGTGGATGAAGGCAGTGTTGAAGTTTTGTGATGAGTGGAAAATAATGGTGCTCTTTACAAACATGCATCTGGATATTCAAGAGTCCAAGGGAAGAGTATTTATGACTTCAAAATCTATTATAATCATTTTTTATACTAGATAAAAACCAATCAATTATATAATTTAGAGGTCTTAACTCTAAGTGAAATCTTATATTGTGGGGAGATACCATCTGGATGGTCTCATGGAATCGAAAATTATCTTCATTTCAATGGATGAGTATGGGTTACATTGGGATTTCATGAGGAGATTATGAATGAGTTTCATGCTTATAGATAATAAATAAATCCATGGATGAAAAATATATACCGTGATCTTCATTAGGAATATTGGCAGCTAGTATTGAAGGAGGAGGTAGCAAGATTTGTGGAAATATGTTTCACCTGTCAGCAGTTGGAAGATGAGAATTAGAGGATAGCTGGGATTATGCATTCGTTTCCCATTTGTTAATGGAAATGGAGCTATGTCACTGTGGATTTTGTGAATGTATTACCTAGTACCCCTCATAATAATTATGAGGCATGGGTGATCATAAATTTACTAAATAAGGTAACCCACTTTTTTCCAATTAGGGAGACCTTCACTATTGATGATCTGGGTAGTCATAAAGTGTGTGATATAGTTTGGTTACATGATGTTCATATGAGTATCATTTTTTATAGAGATCCTAGTTTCATTTCTCAATTATATTAGGGTCTTCAAAAAGCTCAGGGATCATAGGTTCATCTAACCACAACCTATCTTCCATAGACTGATGGACAATCTGAGTGGGATATTTATATTTTTTAGGATATGTTAAGAGACAGTGTTTTGAATTTTGGTGGATTATCGAATAATAAAATGGAACTCATGGAGATTACATATAATAATAAATTATAAGAATCAATCCAAATAGAATAATTTGAGGATTTTTATGTAAAGTTATGTCGCTCACCTCTTTGTTGGTTTGAGGTAGAAGAGTCAGTTCTTGTTGGACCTAGTCTCATGAATGATACATCTGAGAAGGTTCATTTGATCACGAGGTGGTATGTAACTGCACAAAGTCGTAATTTTTTTTGTTGACCAATAGAGATGACCTATTGAGATTGAGGTTATTCATTCTGTTTTTTTGGTGTCACATAGGTTTGGGAAACACTGTATCAACAACCATGTAAGATAGAACCTAGGTTTTTTAGGATGTTTGAGTTAGTGAAAAGGGTCTCTCCAGTGGAATACTGATTAGCCCAAACACATTGATACAGTGCCATGCACGATGTGGTTCAGGTGTCACATCTTTATATATATCTTCCATACCATTATCACAGGGTATACATTGAGGATGTTGATCTTGGTGAAGATTCATCCTTTAAGGAGCATATGATATGGTTTGTAAACTGTAGTGGGAAGTATCTTTGCGAAAATACCATACCTCTAAACTGAGTGAAATGGTAGCATGGGAGTGTTGAATAGAAGACATGAGATAGGGAATATGATATGTTTAAAAAATAGATAGACTTGTTGATTGAGACCCCATAGTTATTATTGGACTCTCTCTGGGACAAGCTGTTAAATAGTGGGGAGGTTGTAAGATCCTGTCATTTTCTAGGTATGTCCCTTAGTGAGATTTTTGTCGAACCTTTTTTTATGGGTTTCCTTTATATTTGAGAATTGTTGGTCAAATTAATTTGTAGGATGTAGATATTTTTTTTATGGAAAATGACATAATATTTGGGTTTTTATGTTTGTTTTAATTAATGGAGTCCATGTATAAATGTGTAAAAGGGGTTTATGAGGGTTTAACATGTTTTTATAAGTATTCAAATATGGTTCTAGATATTTGGTAAAATATGGATATAAAGATTCCTACCAGACATTTACACATTGTGTATATGTTACATATTGTGTAACTATTTCCTAGAAGATTTAATAAAAATGGTTATGGATGTGTGTTGGTTACATAGTGTGAACCAGTCACATGAATTGTAACTATCACTAGGTAGATGTTGGTAAGGGAGTTTATGAAATGAGTTGGTTACATCCCAAGAAAATGTTACATGATGTGAAAATATATCCAGGAAGACATAATGAACTGATGAAGAGTGTAATTTTTTTACATTTCATGAAACATTTAAATGATGTGTAATGTTCAAGTAGGGTTATTTTCACCAGAGGGGACATGTTTTTTGTTCAACTTCCAATTTGATAAATACACAACATTAAAGTATTACAATATGTGTATTTCATGAGCTCAATAGTTTTAAACCCACAATGCATATATAATTTCATTCCACCCATGTGAATACTATCCTCTATCGATCCCTAGGTAATCTCTAGGAAACTTTGGAGTGATTTATTCAATTATGAACATCTAGATCAAGCGTATGATCCCTAGTAGATTGTTTTGAAAAATTTACCATATCTTTAATTATTCTCCATTTTAGTAGAAGAATATCTTGATTTTAGTTGTTTTTGGACTTGATATTAATCTCTTGTGATATATTTTTTCTTCATGATCATCTTTCCCATAATCCTTTTTTTATTACCTATTGGATGCATTGATCTTAAATTAAAGGTATGTGGTCTAAAACCAAACACTATTGTCAATTTAATTGTTATGTTTTTGAAATATTTTGATTGGGCCAAAACAAAATGGATACTAATTAATAAAATATTTTATGGTGATAAATGTTATATTGGATTATTAGTTTGATCCATTTAGATTTGATGTTATTGAGACCTGGCTTGTAGCTACCTGTAGGGTGAGTCTACCCTAGAATAAAAATGTTTTGGCTGACAAACTAAATTATATTTTAGCTTGAAAATAAACCACATGTGTTTTTTGTAAAATATTTACCTTGGAAGATGAAAAAATGTATTATTTAAATGGATGGTAATGATTTGATAATTGGGTGTGAAAACTCACATGTTAATGGTTAATGAAAAAATTGATAAATGATTGGGGAATTTGAAATTAAAATGGTAGTTGGTATAATTAAAAATTTCTACTTATGATGTGAGGTTATATGTGTTATAATTGTTATACACTATGAGATTTTTTATTTTAAAATTATTATATATTGGTCCATGACTGGTTATGATGAAATTATCATATAGAGGGATTTTCCCAGATATGATGAATTTATTATATTTAGGGCATGGAATAGATAGTGAAATGATTATATATAGGTCTTTTCCCAAATTATAAAATTCTTATATTGATTGATTTTTCCAAATTATGTAACTATTCCATGGTTTTGTGGTTATGGTTGGCATGGGTATGCTACATTCTAAGAGATATTTCGATATAGTGCTAAAGTAGGTTGACTGTTGTATTATATTACTTTGATTAATTAATACATATGTTATCGCTTTATTACATGAAATTATTATTAGGTTGGTTTTGTTTAGACTTGGTGGGGTTTACCTACTGAGTTTTACTCGCACCATATTCAGGCCTCTATTTGGTAGCTGAGTACATAAAATGGATGTAGGTCTGGACAAGGGTAATGGACCTTGTTGTTCATTGTTACTTGCTGTATGGGTTGGATAATGGAGGCAAGAACAACATTGGGTTTGAGGATAGGGTTTTTGAGATATTTTTTTCATCATTTTATTTTTTGTTTTGACTTCTAACATGTCATCTGGTAACATTTCAACCTAACATTACATGGTTCACTATTATTTTTTTATTGGTTCTTCCTTTACATTCAAATTGTAAGTTGTTATTTTTTTTCTATTTTTTTTCTCTGATATTTATTAATATTTTTATTTCCAATTTATTTTAACTATTTACCAGGGGTTATAGTATCCTCATTATACTCTTTACACCTCACTGATAGTCGGCATGTTATGGTGTATGGGGAGGTGCACTTAAGGTCTAATAACCAACATGATTTGTCCACACAATAGATTTTCAGATCGAGGGATATTAAAAAAAGTATATATATATCCAAAATCACTATGATATAGATACTTCCATACCAACCTTGTTTCTTTGACACCACTTATTTCAACCAAAGATCCCAAAGACACCATCAGGAGGTAAATTTTTGGGTGATATTATTCCTTAACTTCCAATGGTTCATCTATTTGTTTTAAAGAGATTAGTTCAATATTATCCTGAAATTTTTGATAAAATCTAAAAGAAACGAAATATATAAAATAAATATAGTGAAATTATTATTTTACTTGGTTTAATGTGTACGGTTACTCCAAGAAGAATACATAGATTATGTGTTTATATGCCAAAAATAATTAGTACTCAAAATTATGATTATAAATGTTTATGGCCATATTAGTTCCATAACCTTAGGTCACTCTATCCTTCTTCCTATCCGTGAAGTACTTCATGAAATAAATAAATATTTTTTAACACACAGTCCACACAAAAAAATTCCAAAGAATATTAAAAATCAATCAATTATGATGTTTTCTATTATTAGTAATCCTCTTTGATGAACTCTGCATTATCAGTGATATTCTTCACAACATACCATCTCTATAATTTTTTTATTTAGAAATGAAATATATTTTTTAAACCATATCTTCTAAAATATATAATCTTCTTATAATATGAGTAAATAATCTTAAAAGAAATCATTTTTTAATTCCATATATAAACCACTAATTGGACATCTATTACATCTATTATAAATGAATTAAATTGACCAATAAAATACATATCATTTTCAAAATTAAAATCAACCCAATTATTAAAAAGTCTCAAAATATCAATACACTATGTAGTGGTCTTCCCGACTATGGTGTGAACCCCCTACAATATTCTATCCATTCCAAAAAACAATGAGATATGCGATTCCATGATCCAAAATTATCACATTAGCCAGTATGCTATGTGGCCTAAAGCACACCTCCCCATACACTAAAGGGTTTTGGTTAGTGGCGAGGGCCAAATACACACAATGGGAAGATTATTCCCTCATGTTAGAGTCACAAAAAATAGTAAAAATTAAAAAACCTTCACAAACATGATATTAAGTATAAATAAATAAGATAAGTTCAATAACACATGGGATGCCCCATAATGTCCCATATTCATACAAAAAATACACTTCTCACCCACTACACTTTTCCCAAATAAAAAATAAAAAAATAAAAAAATTACATAAACCAACTGTACTTCCATTTTCATGCCTTAATACACCCTATTCCAAATATCTATTGAGATTATTTAGCCTGATCCCCTCCACATCCAGTGCTAAAGTTAAAAGAAAAAAATTCAAGTACACACTCTGGGGTTTCTGTGTATGGTGTGAGAAATATATATTAGTAGGGACAAACCAAATGATCATATTATATGCCAACATATAAGCGTATCAGCACAAAAAATATACATGTCACACAAGTGCACCAGACATCATGTTCTAACCATGACACCATGAATCCCTACACTTCAGGTCATTGTGCGTAACCAAAACACCATGGCATCCTATCATATATTCTTTGGAGCCATAACAGAGTCCACCTCACCACCTCTGCTCATGAAGTCATACCCGATGACCAAACCATACCCAAATACTAATGGTAGGGTATTTTCCATACCTCAACCCACCACATGAAGGAATATTTCATAATCAGACATCCATATCTCAACCCATTAACTTATCACACATGGAAGGGTCTAACATGTGTATCTCGTGACATGATACAACCCTTCCCTAGATGGGAAATCCACTTCCATGACCAAACCCCAGAATAGGTAATGTACTCTACCATCTATCAACCCATGCCTTCTCACTCAAGGAATGCTTAGCCAGACCTTCTCACTCTAGGACATGTCCCCTTCCTCCACCACTACCTTATTATTAAAGTCATAACTCTACATTACTCATATTATGACTCTATCTCACTAATGGATTTCCTACCAACCATCTAACTCCTGACAAATCCATTCATCAAGATTCACTCCCTCATCAACATTTATCACCTGTCACATGAAAATGTGCATTCATGAAACACAAAAATATAACACTAGGCCTACAACCCATTACCCAGCTTATCACACCTTGGATTGTCTCCAATCTAATATCTTACATCACATCACACCACTTCAAAACCATTGTGGATTCCAGTAGTTTCCTTCAGAGACATATCTATAACTTTTCAACTATACCTACTCATCTCCATCACCCCAAGATGACCACAATACCCATAATATCACCTCAACCCTGGCCTTAGGAGGTGAGGTACAATCCTTGTACAGATAAATATCCCAACCTAATATCAAAACCCCAGGGACTATGCCAAGGTTTATCATCCCAAAAAATTGGTAACCTCATTTTATACCCCTATCCATAACGTAAAATAGAAACCCAGGTCTCGTCTCATGTATATATAGTCTCTAAGCTATTACAATTCACATATGTAATAAATATTAATCATTTCTATAATATGAGGCCCAACACCACCCTACCTTATCTACAAAGGGAACCCTTGATCCCTATTCATCTACCTAGTCTCTTATAATTCTTGTAGGTAAGGAAAAAAATTACAAAACAAGAATATAAAATTAAATTAAAGGAACCACCTACCTCTGTTAAGGATTTACCACCAATGCTATGCTCTACCAATCCTCAACCAATCCCATAAAACCCTAAACTAAGCTTGCATCAACTCTAGATATTTTGGAATTCCCAACACCTTGAAACTATGAACAACCACCTTCAAAAGTTATATAAAATCCACACGCACCATCCCTTCCAAAATCCATATCACGTAATACGTGATAAACTCTCAATTTCACCCAATTTTGGAAAATACCTTTAATTAATTCATTAAGTGATATACTATTAATGGAATAGTGGGATATTATGTGAATATATCAGCTCACGTCCTCCATTAGCCACAAAAAATAAAATAACAAACCTCCTTCATCGATTCGACCATGATTTGGTGAAATACACACAAAAACCTAGCCTTGTTTATACCAAATTAGTGAGTAATAAGGGGAAAAAGGAGGAAGAGGAGATACTCAATTAAAATTGATATTATAATGGATAAAAAATTCACCACTCTTGTTGGGGGATCAAATTGTAAGAATAATATTGGGATATCCCACTAACATTTCCCCCTCCCAACCCCCAAACCCCCTAAATCATGAAGGACCCCCAACCCAAGAATGTCTAAAGTTCCCCTACTAAAAAAGAACCCATAAACTATTCAAGTCATTAGAATGGGTTTCAATACATGAAATTTTTGTGGTATAGGAATTATCCTCCCACTGAAACTCATTCACAATGTGATGGTTCCTCAACCCATGTATAAGGGTAACATTTATGACTTGAAAGACCGATTAAAGACATGAATCACTTGTGTAATGAAGCTGGCACTATGTAAACAAAATTCATTGTGTTAATAACTCTTTTACACCTTGATTGAACAGTAGCTGCAAAATTTTAGCATCTTGTCCACCCAACCCCTCTCCATATCTTCTTAGAGTACCTAGGAATCTACTAAGACTAAAACCATTTCCAAAAACACCATTGAAGGACATAAAAACCCTTAGAATCCCAATAAAAGTATTATTTCTCAAAATAGAAACCCTCAATAAAGAAATAAATCCAATTCTCTTAGGAATTTACAACCTATAACACCGTGTTTTGTTAAAAACTTTCTACTATAGGGATTTTAAACATTGAAAAGCATCTGTTAGTCCTCCCAACATAACCTGAACCTACCTTGGTCCTCAATTACTTACCAATCCACTACCTTACACCTCCGTATATAAAACATGATCCCACTTCAGAACTCTTAATTCCATGTACTCTATTTTCCAAGGCCTAATCCTCCCACTTATCAGTAATGTCAACACCAAGATAATGCTTACCAAAACAATCTATCTCGACACACTTTATTGTCTTCATTTGATTCAACCTGGGGATTATGGTGTTCCTTACCATAAGGCTGGGCTTAAGAATGTAACATCCCATATTTTTATAAATAATATTACTTCCATAATATATATGTTTAGAAATTATAAATATTTTTCTATATACCCAAATAATTGAAATATATTATTAAATAAGTCGTACAAGATATTAATTAAACCACACCATTTTATTCATTCATAAACAGAAATTACAACAAAAAACATGAAACTGAGTATTACACACCCTAAATTATTAACCACTATAGACAAGTACAACCACTAAAAGTGCATAAATTAAAATGAGACAATAAATAAAAAATATAAAATCTTGAACAGTATGAGATCTCTTGGATCATCTTTACCATTGAGGTTAACCAATTCAAAATTAAAACTACAATGATGAAGAACATCATGATGGGAGATAGTAAATTATTGTACCAAAAATGAAATATATGGAAATGAATGAAATAGGAATTTTATTATTTTGGAAAGAAAAACATAAGAAAAATACAAGATCTACCCCCTTTAGGGGTTCTAAAAGTGATGAATACCTTGGGAATCACCTTACTCAAATATCATACAATCCATCAGTAAGGATCCTAGAGAATTATTGAGAATCAGAGGCTCACCTGGTGTTCATTTATTAGTGAGATATTCAACCAAAAAATAACCTTTTCTCTAAGTGTGAGAAATATACACCCCTTGGTTGACAAAAGATTTTCACCTCTAGATAACATACAACAAATCCCAAGGGGTATGCTCCTCCCCCGAAGGAACCTAACCAACACAGTAGAGTTTGACTCAAACTCAATAATCTAGATGTTAAAGAAGATTTAAAACATGAGTTTGGTGTCTAAAGCACTTGTCTCAGATCATATAGAAGAACATCCCCCTTTTATGGTGCTCTTTGGAAATGAATGAAATTGACATTTTATTATTTTGGAAAGAAAAACAGAAGAAAAATACAAGATCCACCCCCTTTATGGGTCTTGAATGTCCACTATGGATGTTAAAAAGGGTTAAATCCAAGATCAACCGATCCTGTACTATCTCAAAACAATCCTCACCCTTTCATGTCTATTAAACAATATGAGTCATCGATGTTAAAATTAAGCCCCATGCTTAGAGGCTTCCATTTGACCCATATATCCCTCCCATGTCCACCTTCTAATGTAATGCAGGACCTAGGCAGGAAGAAGATTATCATAAAGGATGATATTATACCATGGATAAGAGCACCCAACTCATCCAAAATCATTTTCACTATATCCTAAAGGAAAATAAAATAATTCTTACTGTCATGCCTCAACTTGTTCCTCTCTTCCCAAAGTGACCAACACATAGCCAAGAATGTCACTACTCATGTCATCAACTCCATATAATGTGGATTTAACCCTTGAAACCAATCCTTAAGGATCTCATCTATCCCATCCCTACTTCATTGGATTTTTAATACATGTTTCATGTTGTTCTATAACCCCTTGTCCCACTCATCTTCTAAAAAAACATGTCTCATTTTTTCTTAATGAGGCTAAATATAGTAGTGGAATATGAAAACCAAGGTCAAAAATTTCTGCATGATATTATAATTTATAGGAAGCATCGGGTTCCAAATCCTCCATAACTAAAAATTCAATTTTCCTCGGAGCTCTTTGAACCAAATCCTATATGTCCATATATCTTTCTGAGAACTAGTGTACATAGAATTTCTAAAATCCTTCACATTGAATCTCCCTAAGGATACACATGTGAAAGATCAAAAATCTTGTTCATCAACCAGATAGATGTTGTCATAAAGGAATTTATACTCCTATTTCAATATAAACATGATGAACTCTAGGATCTTTGAAGGTGATGTTTGGCACTAGACCACCTATAAAGAATAGAGGTTCCCTGTCCCCATTCTCCTCCAAGAAATTAACATCCCCATGAAAATCCACCCATATAGTTTTTCTTTTTAGATCCTTCAGATGGATTAGCATAACATGCACCATGATTGTAAACATATAATGATTTAAGGACCAGGTCTCCCAGTCATCACTGTATCTATCCCTCACGAACTTCTACCAAAAGGATTCCCCTTTAATGACATCCCATTCTATTTTGGATTTCATTTCCCACATGATCTCTAAAATGATACAAATACCTATTAAACCTTCATCAACTAGTTTGGACATGCGCTTCTAGTTAAACTAGGGAAAATTAAAATTCAGGTTCACTTCCCACAATAATTTGGAAATAATAGAATCCATATTGGCAATAGTTCCCTTCAGAATCTTGATAGGAGATATAACATGCATTTTAATTAATACAAGGAAATTATTAATTAGTGTCTTATAGCCAGAAAATGGTATAAATTTATTCTTCCAATTATTGACCTTTCATGTAACCCAATTTATAATCCCATAAAGAAGGTTCTTTTTAATTCTTATATTTGAAATTGGGTCTCCAAGATAGTTCATAAGAATATAATTCATTTGCATTCCAAGTTGGGATTGAATTATATGAATTATTCTTCTTGGAAATTTATTGGTTATAAACAAGCTACTCTTTGAAAAGTTAACCCCCTTCCCACTTAAATTACTATAGGTGTTAATAATTTATGTGAGTTATTTGATTAACCTTTACCAATCAATAAAAAAACATAAGCACGTCATATGTGAACTTAAGGTGAGACACCAATACTTTTCCATACTTGTTTTTAAAAGGCATAATTCTAAAATTTTCTATTTTTCATTTAATTTTTATTGAGATTGCATCTTGATACATGATAAAAAGGTTTGGGTACAAGGGGTCCCCTTGCCTCACACCTCTAACTGATATGAAGTAACCAAAACCCATTCCCAGGAGGATTATGTTGAGCCATAGAGAAGAAACACAACTAAAAAAATTTATATAACAATTAATTGAAGAAAAAATTACTCATTTACCTGATTAAGAAGATCCATTATAACTTTTCATAAGATTTTTCCCTATCCACTTTGATCATGAGATTAGTTCCAATCGATTTCCTATCCATATCCTTCACCATTTATCATGCAATGACAATAGCCCCTGTATGAATCTTCCCTTCATGAAACCATATTATTCTTCTAATATGTGTCTGAGAATAACCAAATATAGTATTCTATTGATCATGTTAGGTGGTAATTCATAAGTGAAATTACACAAATAGATTGAACTATAATGAATCAAAAAATTGGGGGAATTAACTTTGGGTATCCATATCACTATAGAAGCACAAGTCGCCCTAGGCAAGGCACCACCTCTGAAAAATTCCTTCACTGCCTCACCCAACTGATCTTTGATGATATCCCAATCCACCACATAAAATCCTTCTGGGAATCTATCTAGACTAGGAGTGATATACTATTTCATCTCGAACACCTCCCTTTGAATTTTTGTATCATTTGGAATAATCATTAGAACATCACTGTCTCCTCCCCCAATCACACTTTGAGTCAAATTCATAAATTAATATCCCTCCATGATCATTATTTTTCTATCCATATTTTGTTCAGCTAGTCCAGGAAGTAGGATTTCAAAATACTATAAATTCAACTTCCCTAAAACTTCGAAATCTATTGTGTGATACCCATACTCAAGCTGAAGGTTTATTTTTTATCACATATTTCTCCTTGAATAACTCTTGAAAGTATGAAATATTTCCATCTCCCTCCTTGATCCATAAAAATAAAAATAAAAATATTTCTATACACATCCTGTCGATATCAAGGAGTTTTCCATCTAGTAGGTTTCGTTTCTCCACCATTAAAGAAAAGCAATCATCATTCCGATAAGATTGGAGTTACTCCTACAGTCTTTCAATTTCCCCTTCAAACCCTACAAACTAAGGCTGCCCTCCCTTATATCCGAAACCCACAATTGAAAATACTTATTACAATGATTTAGTCTCATAACTAAGACCACCCATTCCCTTCTACAACTACCACAAAAACGGGTTTCCGCATAACCACCCTTTAACAATGCTAAAAACAAGCGCTGATAAAGGGGGTACCTTTATTAGTGCTAAAAAAAGAACTAATAAAGGGTACTTTTAATAGTGCTAAAAAAGTGATGTTAAAAGTACCCATTTATCATCATTTTTTAGCTTAGATAAAGGTACCCCCTTTATCTGCGCTTTTTTTAGTAGCGCTTATAAAGGGGGTTCTTTATCAGTGATTTTTTTACTAGCGTTGTTATAAGGTATATTTCAAAAAAAATCAATAAAAATAATATATAAATATATAAATATAGAAATATAGAAATATAGAAATATATAAATATAGAAATATATAAAAATATAAATATATAAATATATAAATATATAAATATAGAAATATAGAAATATAGAAATATAGAAATATAGAAATATAGAAATATAGAAATATAGAAATATAGAAATATAGAAATATATAAATATATAAAGATATAAATATATAAAGATATAAATATATAAATATATAAATATATAAATATATAAATATATAAATATATAAATATATAAATATATAAATATATAAATATATAAATATATAAATATATAAATATATAAATATATAAATATATAAATATATAAATCTCTAAATATATATAAATATATAAATATATAAATATATATAAATATATAAATATATAAATATATATAAATATATAAATATATTTATATAGATATAAATATATTTATATTGATATAAATATATAAATATATTTATATTGATATAAATATAATATATATATTTTTAAATATATTTTAAATAAGTATAAATAGACATTTACATTTAATATATAATAAATTTAGTGAAAATGGATTTAAAATATTTTAAAAAATATTATTAATTAATAATTTTCTTATTATCATTGACTCATAATCATTTAATAACAATTTACAGACACTAAAAATCAAAATACTCATAAAAGATCTAAAATAAGTTGAAAACGTAACTCAAACTTCCAACGACCATAACATTTAATCTGAGTGTTTGTTTGAGCTAAAAAAACATATCAAATAAATGCCTGCAATGACAGCTACATGCTGGAGACATAAGGTAACCTTCTATCACATTTTCCAAGGATAAAAAGGCCCATAAGGCCTCTAACTAAATTTGTTTGTTGAGATACCTAATTTTTTTTATCATTCGATGGAATTTCAGCCTCATTTTAGGGGGTCTTCTTGACCTTTTTTAGTGAGGATGGAATTTATTCCAAGAAATAACATTCATATTGATATTATGGCTTTGAAATTTTATCGTTTTTCACAATTTAATGTTATTTATAATCAAATATTTAACAATATATACATATTTTTTATATATTCACTCCAAAAAATTAATTTTATAAATAAATAATTAAACATATTTACATATAATGTATATTTATCAACACATAAGCCTTATTATATCCATTTTATATAAAATAAAAATATATTTATATTTATATACCTATATAATATGTGTGTGTGTGTGTATTGGTGGGTGTTTGTATTAACAAACTGATATATATTATCTATATATTCTAACATATGAATATACAAAAGAATATACATATGAATATATAATATATGTAAATATATATAAATATGAATAATTATACTTAAAATTATACATACATATATAATATATACAAGTTTATGTATGTTGTATATATGTATATATGTATTTATTTACAAAAACACATGAAAATATATTTTATAAATGTATTTAAAACCAATCTTATAAATATATATTAATATACAAATAAATATACAACTAATATATAAATATATAAATATATATATATATATATATTAATATACAAATAAATAAATAAATACATGATTATATATTAATATAACTATATATATATATTAATATATGAATAAATATTACTAAATATGTATATAAAAAAATAGATATATCATTAAATAGAGAACAAATAAACACGATCGAGTGGTAAAGAGTCCAAGCGCATAGAGGATAGGTCTCGAGTTTGAATCCAAGGGAGGAAGAGGTGCATGGGTGGGTGTAGGTGGGGATAACACACGGGTGGGTGTAGGGTTCAGGGGGAGAGCACTGTTGGGGGGGGGTCAGGTACTGTTAAAAGTTGGGGCTCCGATTTAAATATATAATTTTTAATTTTTTTGAGTTTTATCAGTGTTTTTTTAAATACTCTGATAAAAGGGGACTTTTACCAGCACTGATAAATGAAAATTTTATCATTGTTTTTTTAGTGACAATAAAAGGAACCTCCCTTTTATCTTCGCTGAGATTAACATAACATTTTTAGTGCTATAAATGCCCTTTTCTAGTGATTTTAAATGACATATTTGTAGTAGTGTCCCCTTTAGTTGTTCCCAATAGCTCTTAACAACCTGAAAGAGACCATAAATTCTATGCCAATAAGAAGAATAAATGAAGTAGTTTTACCATCCATCTTCCTTCTTTAGTGAAACTAACAACAAAGAGTGGTTCGATAGATATATGATGAGGTGGGTAACCAAAGATTTATCAAATGAGTCCAGCCCTTAGAGATTAAAATAAACACCGATCGGGTGTAAACCATACTTTTCTGCACCCTTCATGATTGTTGCACGCTGTGAATTTTTTTCAAATGAACCCTAATCCCATGAGCCCCTTACTAATCCTAAAATAGTTAAACTCTTTCATATATTTAACTGATAAGGTATCCCCACCACGATTCTCCAATGGCTCTATAATGGTATTGAAGTCACCCCCATTGAACCATGGAATATCCCCTAGTTAGAAAATTTATAGTTGGTTCCACAAATCAGTTCTATCCTACACATCTCATTTTTCATAGACAAATATTAAGAAGATCATGATACTTCCTATGATTGTTTTGATGATAATATACCGATATGACACCTCCACCCTCTAAAAAAATTTCATTTTTCTTAAATACCCATATATGAGAGTTTCATGGCACTGAATGCATGAAATTTTGATAGCAAACTCAACTGGAAAAGATGAATAAATGATCCAAAACTTGTTTTGGTTCTAGAAAAAAATGGTGGAATAAAGAAGATGATTATATTAGAAAGCTATAAAATTCATCTATAGGAGTCACACAACTCTTCCAACACCCCTTCTGGGATCATTAGATGAAGATATGATCCCTTGGATATAGCTAGAATTTTGGATTTAGGTAGGGTTACACCCAAAAAAAAGGGCACCACCAAATTTGAATATTTCATCCATTCGAAGGACAGACTGATGGACTGGTAAATCCAACATGCATTGAATCCCAAAAGAAAAGCACCAAAGAGGTAGGGGCAAGGAGCGATGAGGCTGTATGATTGGTATATATACACATTATGTATAAATAATAATAATAATAATATTAAAATATGATATAATTTATATATATAATTAAAATAAATATTTCAATATGAATGGAGTATTAAAATTAAATTATAAAATATAAATAATTAATTAATGGTATTTGTTAAAGATTTTTTGATTTGAAAGTAATATTTATTTTCAATGAACTATTTTATTAAGTGTTATTTATTTTGTATTAATAAATTAAATATAAAATATTAAATTATAATTATATATGAACTAATATATTAACATCACATAAATTATAAATTTATATAAAATAATATTAGGAACACATAATGTTTAAAAAATCCATTTTTCAATAAAAAAAGTTTTTTTAAAACTTATTTTTTTCATATAAAAGATATATATTTAAATATTATAATATTAATTTAAAAAAAAAACATTTTTAAATTCATTATATCAAAATTAGATTAGTTTTAATTTTTTAGTTTTCTTTTAAATAATAGTTTTTAAGTGATTAGTAAAAATAATGATTCTGCGAAAAAATATCAATTTTATAATACAATAATAAATTAAAATATTAATAGAACATTATTATATAAATAATATATATTTAATAATTAATATAAATCACTTAAAAAAATAATATTCTGAATTTATAAAACACATGATTATCATTTTTGAAACACTTGTATTATTTCACACTAAAAATTCTTTTTACTCACTTATATTAAAATTAGACTTTAGCACTTATAGAAATTAAATATAAAAAATCTATTTCATAATTGATTTTATCTTGAAAATATTAGTTAAAATTTTATTTTTCATCTTTATATATAAAGATAATATTATTAAGATTAAAGGTAATTCCCATAATAATAGAAGATAAATTTCTTTAAAATGAATTGTTTTACTAAAATTGTGTAATTTTATATCTAATTAATTAAATTTATCTAATTTAAATGATTAATATAGTTTTATTTGTATTCTGCTATATAATTAAAATAATATTCATTCAATTGGTAATCAATACTAAATAACCTTAAGAACACAAAATTGTTAAAATCGTTTTTCTAAAAAAAATATTTTTATATAATATTGTTTAATTTTAAAGTTGATTTTATCATATTTATAAATTTAGCATGACTAAATTGATATTAAATTTAGGTTGAAAACATATAAATTGTTTATTAGGGGTTGTCATATATTTTTAAATAAGATAAAAATTACATAGTTAAAAACAAGTTACCAAGGTAAGCATAAAAATGTTAAAATTTAAAAACATTTGGTAAAGTGTTTGAACATGTCTAAAACATGTGTAACCATTAGATTTTGAGTTTTTCTCAACCCAATACTAACCCAAAATCCATTATTACCAAATTTTGGAGTCATTGAACTAGGAAAAATTTAATTATAACTTGTAAGTTTTAACAGTATTCACAAAAGTCCCCTTTTCCTCGCTTATAAAGGGAGTCACATTCTAACCCACTATTGTTACACTTCCCATTTGAATTTACCTTAAACATATACCAAAATTACCTATCATATTATTACTTTATTCATCCAAAATCCACTAGTATCTGTAAGTAAGCTTAATGAATTATTTTCCATGAAAATATGTAATAGAATACCAAACACCCCACATAAGTATTAACTTATTTGTAATATTTTATCCATAATCATACTCTTCCAAATATCTTATATATATTGACACAACACTTTTACCAATATTATTACATGTTTTTAGAGTAAATATAAAATAAATAAAATCCAAAGATCATGAGTCCTAGTGTATTTGAAAGACATGGTTCAAAATACATAAAAAAGAAACTAAAACACAACATCTCTATTTTATTCTCCATAATGGGAACCAAAAATCCATTGATCTCTAAAAAATACATAGTATAACCTGATAAATACATAAAATAATTGGGTGATCTATAAAACCTGGTAAGGGAATAAACATGGTAATGAAGCATATCATATAAGCTAGAAGGGATAACATGACATTATAAAAGGTAGGGATCATGAATAATCAGGTAGAGGAATACCATAAAGAACATGGAACGATAAAATCATGGAAGCATAGGAATGGTACAACAGCATAAAACATTACATAAGTATAACTCAAGAATAAATACCAAGATAACATCACATGTTGAACAAAGTCCCTTAATAGATTGGTTTTCCTCTATATTCCCATATATAATGTTTCACAAGAATTTTTTTTCCTAATTCATTGGTGTTCTATCTAGGTGAACCCATCATAAATTGTACATGAATATGTTTTCCATAATTGAAATTGACCATAATGAATACATATAAGAATAAAACATGGAATGGAATGGGTTTCATAATATTGTCTCATATCACAATCAAAGGAAATTTAAAAAATATTATAAAGAGAAGAAGGAATTAAATATTGTGGAAATTTATACCTGAGTAAATAAGCATAGTACTCAAAATATGGTGTTAATTTGGAAATAAATACCATAAATTTGTGTTACATAAAAGTATTAAGTGATATAAAAGTTCCCCTTAATCGAGTTTGATTTCAAAGAAGGCATTTGAGAAATGAACTTTTGGAATGTATTACCGCATCAAAGGGATAATAATATATTTATATATTTAAGAGAAGAATTTAAAGAATTTTTAAGTATATAATAACATCAAAGATATATAGAAACTGAGTGGGAGAGTAAAAGGTCACAACCTAAGTAAAAAGGGTGGTTTAGGGAGAGACCTTACCTTATGTTTTAGAATCCTTATGAACTTGCACATAATATTCTAGATAATCAAATTAAATTCATTAATTACTTAAGTTAGAATCTTCTTATAATTTATAATATTACTATAATTTCATTATTTTCATTTATAACCATTTTAATGAGATGTAATTACTAATTTTGTTATTCTGAGGGTGTTTGTTTTATGGTTCAAAGGTCAAATCACTCGTGGATAAAAATTTATGTTGTTTTCAAATAGGAATATATATCAAGAAGTGAAAATAAGTTAATATTCATGAAATTTTAGAAATTTTAATATAATGACACATCCTTAAACATTACTTATTATTGAATTAAATGAATAATTAACATAGAGGATCTTTCAGGTTTATAGTTTTAGAGAATTAGATCATAAATCAAGCATTACATTCAACATTTAAACAAAGTGGTTACATAAAATATAGTATTCATTTTTTCCCATCGATGGAAACATATTTAAAACAAAACATTGATTCCTTCATGACACTTCCTTGACCCTATCATCACATCATGTAACTTTCTCTTGACCTGTGAAAAACATTTTAAAAACTTGGGATGAGCATAAAAAGATCAATAAGGGATGTAAAAGTACGAAATGAAAATATTATTCCATGTATGAAATCATACTTTACTCATAGAACATATTCACTTTAACATACCTCATCAAATAAATCATAGAAATCATAAGACATAAAGGTAACTTGAG
Source organism: Viscum album (assembly GCA_963277665.1). Classification (NCBI taxonomy): domain Eukaryota; kingdom Viridiplantae; phylum Streptophyta; class Magnoliopsida; order Santalales; family Viscaceae; genus Viscum; species Viscum album. The sequence continues at coordinate 1,043,942,019 of OY728165.1, forward strand.
GCATTCATAACATTCTTACGTAGGGAGTAACCCTCTTGGTTACCTTTGGAATACCCATCACAGTATATTCCCTAAATCTCTTCGGAGAAACCTTAACGTTTAACTCCTTCGCGTTACCCAATGCATTGGAGAGCTATATTGGGCTCACACGCCCTTAGTTTATCACGGAACCACCCATATTCATAAACAATGCCCAAGAACCATAACATAATCATAGAACATAACTTATGAATAAATGAAAGACAACATTCCCACATCGTAATAACAATATAACATTTTAAGATATTGAAATAATGAATCCATTCTAAAAACCATTTTCAAAACCATTTAAAACATTTAATAAAGAGATTTTTTGGAATCAAAGTGTCCCATACCACTTTGAAGCTTTTAAAATTTTAAACCATTAATATCCATATAAATAAATCCTTAAAACCATTTTGAAAAAATGGATATTAATGAGGAATATTTATAAGTATAAATCATTAAAACATTTAAAACGATATTTTAGTTAAAGGGTTTTTAACAAAATGAGAGACACTTGAATACAATAATTGAGGAATAACATTTAATCAGAACTTTATAATATCATGAGAATAAAGGTATTCATGATATAATATTCCAAAGGACAATATATACACCATATAAGAGTGAACTGGTGCATAACAACAATGAAGTCTCAATATAAATGTAAAATGAGATGAAATCCATTATAAAGAAGGTATCCTTAAATTAAGGATAAATAAATCTCATAATTATGTGTGACAAATATAAATACACCCAATATAAGTGGATATTAATTGTAAAACAATAAAAGGTCATTAACACATATTAAAAGGATGACATATTCAATAACTACATGTCGAACCCAAAGAAATCGAAATTGGGTTAAGAAGTTCCCTTGGTAAAAATTCGACAGCCTAACGGCGTCACTTCCAACTTCATAAAATGAGTTGATAAGATATTAAAAGGGTATCTCAACACTTGGACATAAAATTTACATCAATAAGGATATAGAAGAACATATCCGAACATTACAATATGTAAATTAAAATACCCACCAAAAGAAGTCTTTTAAAAAGAGGAGGGTGAAAGGTTCCCTTACCGACTTGGGTATCTTTCGAAACATACACCCCATGAAAGAAGGACAATAAAACATTGATGTAAATACTCATAAACGAAATTATATTACAAAAAGAGTAGAATAATGGGCAGTACATATACCACTAAAAGGAAATGGTGGAAAATGTAGCATAAATCTCACGGGAATAAAAGTAAGATGAAAAATCCCCTACGAAAACTCGGCAGCCTAACAGCGCCACATAAAACTTCAAAAAATGGATTGATGAGATCAAATAGGGTGTCTCATCATATGAAAATAAAAAATTACAGTAATATTAATATAAAATAACATCCAAATCATTAGAAATATGAGCTTAAAAGGAATGACATAAAAGAGTATACTTAAAAAGGAAGAGAGGGGTAGGATCCCTTACCTCGGGTCCGACTTGACTCGATCGTTCTTTAACCTCCTGAATAATAAATTTGAGTTAATTTATACTTTATTAAGAAAATTTTTCAAGCTTATTATTCCTTTTATATCACTTATCACCATGTTATGAACACTATGTAATTATTTAAGTTAATAATGGACGTTTTGTCGATCATTGCTACTTGAGTCAAAAATAAACTCTTTATAATTACAAGTTTGTTCATGGGGTAAAATATCCATTATATCCAGAATTATATTCATTATTTAGATATCATATATATCATATATATCCATTATATACATGCATTTATAATATTACATAACATTTATAGGTAAGAAATGAAATGCACCGTTCATGGAGACGGTAATCCGTACGCACGCATGAACGCTACTTCCATTTTTATTTCATATTTAAAGGAATTAAAACAAAATGATACATAATAGTATTATAATTCTAGTATGGTATAATATATAATATCATTAAATCTATCCTTTATATGTACCACATATGGTATTAACGAATCAAATCACTTTGAGGGGGCGGTAGTCCGCACTTCCTAAAATGAAGATATTACATTTACCCATAATGGAAACCATAAAGGTATGCTATAAATAAAAAATACAGAAGCTTAAGGAAAAAATAAACATATTATATATCATATATAAATATAGTGACATATTAATGGCCACCTTTGAAGGTGTTAAAAGAATATTGAACAAACATCGTTTCGTGAGACAGAAATTCACCATCCACAGAAACAGTATGTTCTTTAACCATTAGATGTAGGTGTGTGTAAGTGTAGCTAGAGTACTTATTATAAAAACATACTAGTATATTTAAGATACTTTATTTGTTACAAAAGAAATGAATAAAAAGAGTTTAGGGGGTTGGAGAAGCAAAATAAGACAAAAGAACACAAGTGTAGACATTACCTTAAAATCGGGTAACTCCTCTTGGTTTGAACCAAAAGGGTTTCATTAAGAGAGTTATGCAAAAGGTGAGGATTCTAGGATGAGTATAGGGATGTGGAGAGACAAAATGATCAGAGCTTGGACGATCCAAAGGCTTTAGAGGTGTGGGTAAGGAGGTAGAGGTGGGGGCCTTTTATAAGAGGAGAGGAGGGGCACTCTTGGAAAGGTATAAAATGTTACTTTATTTTCAAATGTGTTTCAGATTTTAAAGGTACCACATTGATGTATTTGGAGGATAAGGTGATAAGAGTTCGAAATCCACCCATCAAATAGGTTTTTGACATGTGTAGGTCTTAGAGTTTACATTATCTTTTCATTTTATTTAAATCGTTAAATATTGAGGTAATCCCTGCATCATCATGATGTCATAAATAATTTAATTTATTTAATGTCTAAAAATTATAAAAAAAAATCTATTATGTAGTAAATATCTTTATCTCTCCAATTACTATTTATAGTCAAAAATATGACTTTTATAACCCCATATAAAGTTTTTTTTAGTAAAAGAATACATGTTTGTGTCATTTTTACTTTTACTTTAAATAAAAGGCATTAATGTCATTATCTTACCCAAGTGACTCCATGGGGTCCCAAAAATCTACCCATGAGTTTTATTGGTCGGACATGACTCATCCAATAGGGTTAGGACAAGTTTCAAGGTCATTTCATAATATTAAAACAATAATTTTACCTTAAATTACACTAATTACCTCTAATCGCGATTAAAAACTTAAAAGTTACTATTCAACAAAAAATTATTTTAATCCCACTGAACCAAATTTTACTTCCTAATAAAAACCATGTATATCAGATTTTTGAAATTCAAAACACAGAGGTGGTAAAATTTAATTTAAATGAAAAATCAGTTTTTTAAGTACCACTTAGTGGTTTCACTATTCATCCAAAATTCAAGTTTTTCAGAAAAATACAAAAAATTAACCCTAAGCTATATTTGATATTCTAAATTCAAAAATTATTTATATTTTAAAAAATTAAAAACATATAAGTTACATTAATTAATTTAATAATTAATTCTCGCTGTCAGAACAAATAGCGTGTTTTTATGAAACAATATATATCAAAAGATTGACACTAGTTTAAGTCCAATTTCAAAGTGAAATTAATTCCAATGACCACTATTGGATTAAATGGTAAAAATATATTCTAATTTTACTTTAAAACCAATTCTAAAGATAATATAATCATATAAATAAATTAGATTGAAAAGAGTTTTTGAATTAAAATACAACATTTTTCACTATTCATTAAAAAATGAACTTTATCAGAAAAATACCAAAAAATTACACAAAGTAAATTTTGATGTCCCGATTCTAAATAAGAATTTTATTTTGTAAAATATAACACATAAAATTTTCAAAAAGTGGATTTAAAATAGGTTCACCATCAAAAGGCGATTAATCGACCCTTTAAAGAATATTAGAATGTTTACGCTTAAAATTGGATTCATTCGCATTTTTAATCCTCTAACATTTATTGTAAAAAGTAAAAATATTTGAAAAACATATATAATTATTTTGTAGTCAGTTCTGTTCATTTCCTCAATTACAATGACTAGGCGTTAACTATTATAATATTATTATATTATTAGTGTGGAACGTAAGATTTCAAAGAAACTCGTTGTTGTGTATTGGGTACGCCATCGAGCATAGCATTAGCTTTAAAGTAGTATTAAAATTTTATTCACAAACATTGATAAACATTAGAATATAATATTATATATTTACCTGGTATGTTACATCCTTCCCCCCTTCTGGGAATTGCGTCCTTGCAATTTCAAAATTGTGCTTGGAAACTTCATTGAAAGTCCCACATCAGAACAAGAGTCAGTAAAACTATCACTTTAAAAGAATGGGAGATAAGTACAAAGGTCACCCGAGTTAACCCATACTAGGATTCCAAGTATGAAAATATGGATATGGAGGAAAAAACAAAGGGTCATGTTCTGATGGAGAGTGATAGTAAACATGTCTAGAAGAAAGTTAACCACAAGAAAATCACAAACTTTTGGTGGGTTAAATGGTATTCGATTCCCCAGTAGGAAAAGTTAATATAGAAATTTTTTGTTTTAAGTTACTTTTCAATGAGGAATTTATTTTTGATCTTAAGGAAACATACTTACTTGTCATGTTGACTTTCAACATTTACTAGATTTCTTACAAAAACTCATACTTTCCCCAAATGACAAGTATTTAGGAAGACTTGTTCGCATTAAGAGTACTAAAATCAACTTCTTGAGAATCACCTAATCCAAAAAAGAGAACTATATATTTCCCATGTCTTTAGATATCAACCAAAACCAAACCAAAAAGTTTAGTACGAGATCAGATAATACCCAAAAAAGATATTTTCTATACAAAAAAGAAAAACTACCCCAAATATCCAAAATTTGTCAAAGAAAACCCAAAGTTCAACAAAGACCATTCAATAAACATCTATCCATAAAATTATTCAAAGTAAACCCAACTAAGATTGAAACCCAAATATTTGAAGGATTTAATCACATAGTCTCCCAAGGTACAAATTAATATTTATCACCAAATAACATCAATTGCTCTTAAAGTCTCATACTGAAAAGTAATTAACCTAATCACATATCCTCCATGATAGGTTAATAATTTCCATAGATAACCCAAAATCAACTTACTCTTGATTCATAAAATCATCTAAATAAAAACAATTAGTCAAACTAACCAGGGAATTCACGTAGTCCAGTGGTAGGCGATAAATACCAGTCGCACTTTGGTTGTTGATTCGATTACTGCATCTTTGTCCGACACGACGGGTTGTCACACGGTCTGCATGTTGTCCTTTTTCCAAAACTATATAATTCTTAAAACATTCTCCAAAACGAGATAACATCTTCAAAAATAACCATAACATAATTTAACCTCAAGTTTATCTCATGTGTTTCATATTCCATCATAACTTATAGTAACCCATAATTACCTCAAAAGTAAGGATCATATAAACCCTAATGGTTACCTTTATAATTATTACCTGAACTTCCATATCTAGTTGGTTCTCTCGTAAATAATGCATTAGAGAACTCACCAAGGTTCAAGTGGTTGATCATGACTCCTGATAGTTGGTATAGAATAACCAAAAGATTTCTCATTGAATGCCCCATTTCATCCAGTCTCTTAATCAGAGAACCACCACAGTTTCCTTCAAACCCTTTGTCACTTTGGTGCCTGCGAGATCCATCCATTTACTAAAACCAGAAAGGTCAGTGTGAGAATATTAGTAAAATCATCATATAATAAAGAGGAATATAAACACCAATATATACTTACCCAAGTTATCTCAAACTCATTCTAACTTTAAAAAAAACAATGACTGCATCTAATATACTAACCATTGTGGTTATACACAACTTGTCACTTTTTCTTAAACAACACTCTAACCTCTAAAGTTATCTAAACCTCCCTCTGGTACCAAATATAAGGACCCAGCCTTAAATATTACTTATTATTGAATTAAATGAATAATTCACATAGAGGATCTTTCAGGTTTAGTGTTTTAGAGAATTAGATCATAAATCATACATGACATTCCACATTTAAACAAAGTTGTTACATAAAAGATAGTATTCATTTTTTCCAATCGATGGAAACATATTTAAAACAAAACATGGATTCCTTCATGACACTTCCTTGACCATATCATCACATCATGTTCCTTTCCCTTGACCTGTGAAAAAAATTTCAAAAACTTGGGATGAGCATAAAAATCTCAATAAGGGATGTAAAAGTACGAAATGAAAACATGAGTCCATGTATGAAATCATATTTTACTCATAAAACATAATCACTTTAACATACCTCATCAAATAAATCATAGAAATCATAAGACATAAAGGTAACTTGAGGCATTCATAACATTCTTACATAGGGAGTAACCCTCTTGGTTACGTTTGGAATACCCATCACAGTATATTCCATAAATCTCTTCGGAGAAACCTTAATGTTTAACTCCTTCGCGTTACCCAATGTATTGGAGAGCTATATCGGGTTCACCCGCCCTTAGTTTATCACGGAACCACCCGTCTTCATAAATAATACCCAAGAACCATAACATAATCATAGAACATAACATAAGAACAAATGAAAGATAACATTCCCACATCGTAATAACAATATAACATTTTAAGATATTGAAATAATGAATCCATTCTAAAAACCATTTTCAAAACCATTTAAAACATTTAATAAAGACATTTTTTGGAATCAAAGTGTCCCATACCACTTTGAAGATTTTAAAATTTTAAACCATTAATATCTATATAAATAAATCCTTAAAAACATTTTGAAAACATGGATATTAATGAGAAATATTTATAAGAATAAATCATTAAAACATTTAAAAAGATATTTTAGTTAAAGGGTTTTAAACAAAATGAGAGACACTTGAATACAATAATTGAGGAATAACATTTAATTAGAACTTTATAATATCATGAGAATAAAGGTATTCATGATATAATATTCCAAAGGACAGTATATCCACCATATAAGAGTGAACTGGTGCATAACAACAATGAAGTCTCAATATAAATGTAAAATGAGATGAAATCCATTATAAAGAAGGTGCCCTTAAATTAAGGATAAATCAATCTCATAATTATCTGTGACAAATATAAATACACCCAATATAAGCGGATATTAAGTATAAAACAATAAAAGGTCATTCACACATATTAAAAGGATGACATATTCAATAGCTACACGTTGAACCCAAAGAAATCGAAATTGGGTTAAGAAGTTCCCTTGGTAAAAATTCGACAGCCTAGCGATGTCACTTCCAACTTCAGAAACTGAGTTGATAAGAGATTAAAAGGGTATCTGAAAACTTGGATATAAAATTTACATCAATACGGATATAGAAGAACATATCCCAACATTACAATATGTAAATTAAAATACCCAACAAAATAAGTCTTTTAAAAAGAGGAGGGTGAAAGGTTCCCTTACCGACTTGGGTATCTTTCGAAACATACACCCCATGAAAGAAGGAAAATACAACATTGATGTAAATACTCATAAACAGAATTATATTACACAAAGAGTATAATAATGGGTAGTACATATACCACTAAAAGTAAATGGTGGAAAATGTAGAATAAATCTCACGGGAATAAAAGTGAGATGAAAAATCCCTTACGAAAACTTGGCAGCCTAACATCGCCACATAGAACTTCCAAAAATGGATTGATGAGATCAAATAGGGTGTCTCATCATATTAAAATAAAAAAGTACAGTAAGATTAATATAAAAGAACATTCCAATCATTAGAAATATGAGCTTAAAAGGAATGACATAAAAGAGTATACTTAAAAAGAAAGAGAGGGGTAGGATCCCTTACCTCCGGTCCGACTTGACTCGATCATTCTTTAACCTCATGAATAATAAACTTGAGTTAATTTCTACTTGCTTAAGAACCTTTTTAAAGTTAATTATTACTTTTATATCACTTATTACCATGTTATTAACACTATGTAATTATTTAAGTTAATAATGGTCGTTTTGTCGATCATTGCAACTTGAGTCAAAAATAAACTCTTTATAATTACAAGTTTGTTAATGGGGTAAAATATCCACTATATCCATAATTATATTCATTATGTAGATATCATATATATTATATATATCCATTATATACATGCATTTATAATATTACATAACATTTAGAGGTAAGAAATGAAATTCACCGTTCATGGAGACGGTAATCCGTACGTACACATGAACGCTACTTCCATTTCTATTTCATATTTAATGGAATTAAAACATAATGATACATAATAGTATTATAATTACAGTATGGTATCACATATAATATCATTAAATCTATCCTTTATACGTTCCACATATGGTATTAACGAATCAAATCACTTTGAGGGGGCGATAGTCCGCACTTCCTAAAATGAAGATATCGCGTTTACCCATAATGGAAACCATAAAGGTATGCCACAAATGAAAAATACAGAAGCTTAAGGAAAAAATAAATATATTATATATCATATATAAATATAGGGACATCTTAATGGCCACCTTTGAAGGTGTTAAAAGAATATTGAACAATCATCGTTTCGTGAGGCAGAAATTCACCATCCACAGAAACAGTATGTTCTTTATCCATTATATGTAGGTGTGTGTAAGTGTATCCAGAATACTTCTTATAAAAACATCCTATTATATTGAATATACTGGAGTTGTTACAAAAGAAACGAATAAAAAGAGTTTATGGGGTTGGAGAAGCAAAATAAAACAAAAGAACACAAGTGTAGACATTACCTTAAAATCGGGTAACTCCTCTTGGTTTGAACCAAAAGGGTTTCATGAAGAGAGTTCTGCAAAAGGTGAGGCTTCTTGCATGAGGAGAGGGATGTGGAGAGACAAAATGATCAGATCTTGGCCGAGCCAAAGGCTTTAGAGGTGTGGGCCTTTTATAAGAGGAGAGGAGGGGCACTCTTGGAAAGGTATAAAATGTTACTTTATTTTCAAATGTATTTCGGATTTTAAAGGTCCCACATTGATGTATTTCTAGGATAAGGTGATAAGAGTTATAAATACAACCATACAATAGGTTTTTGACATGTGCAGGTCTTAGATATTACATTATCTTTTCATTTTATTTAAATCGTTAAATATTGAGGTAATCGCTCCATCATCATGATGTCATAAATAATTTAATTTGTTTAATGTCTAAGAATTATAAAAAAAAATCTATGATGTAGGAAATATTTTTATCTTTCCAATTAATATTTATAGTAAAAAATATGACTTGTATAACCCCATGTAAAAATTGTTTTAGTAAAACAATACATGTTTGTGTCATTTTTACTTTTACTTTAAATAAAAGGCATTAATGTCATTATCTTACCCAAGTGGCTCCATGGGGTCCCAAAAATCAACCCATGAGTTTTATTGGTCGGCCATGACTCATACAATAGGGTTAAGACAAGCTTAAAGGTCATTTCATAATATTAAAACATTATTTTTACCTTAAATTACACTAATTACCTCTAATCGCGATTAAAAACTTAAAAGTTACTATTCACCAAAAAATTATTTTAATCCCATTGAACCACATTTTACTTACTAATGAAAACCATGTATGTCGGATTTTTGAAAAATCAAAACACAGAGGTGGTAAAATTTCATTTAAACGAAAAATCAGTTTTTTAAGTACCACTTAGTAGTTTCACTATTCATCAAAAATTCAAGTTTTTCAGAAAAATACTAAAAATTCACCCTAAACTATATTTGATATTCTGAATTCGAAAATGATGTCTATTTTAAAAAATTCAAAACATATAAGTTACATTAATTAATTTAATAATTAATTCCCGTTGTCAGAACAAATAGCGTGTTTTTATGAAACAATATATATCAAAAGATTGACACTAGTTTAAGTCCAATTTCAAAGTGAAATTAATTTCAATGACCACTATTGGATTAAATGGTAAAAATATATTATAATTTCACTTTAAAACCAATTCAAAATATAATATAATCATATAAATAAATTATATTGAAAAGAGGTTTGGAATTAAAATACAACATTTTTCACTATTCATTAAAAAATGAACTTTATCGAAAAAATACCAAAAATTTACACAAAGTAAATTTTGCTGTCCCGATTATAAAGAATAATTCTATTTTGTAAAATATAACACCTAAAATTTTCAAAAAGTGGATTTAAAAGAGGTTCGCCATCAAAAGGCAGTTAATCGACCCTTTAAAGAATATTAGAATGTTTACGCTTAAAATTGGATTCATTAACATTTTTAATCCTCTAACTTTTATTGTAAAAAGTAAAAATATTTGACAAACATATATAATTATTTTTTAGTCAGTTCTGTTCATTCCCTCCATTACAACGGCTAGGCGTTAACTAGTATAATATTATTATATTATTAGTGTGCAACATAAGATTTCAAAGAAACTCGTTGTTGCGTATTGGGTACGCCATCGAGCATAGCATTCCCTTTAAAGTAGTATTAACATTTTATTCACAAATATTGATAAACATTAGAATGTAATATTATTTATTCACCTGGGATGTAACATCCTTCCCCTCTTTTGGGAATTGCATCCTCTCAATTTCAAAATTGGGCTTGGAAACTTCATTGAAAGTCCCACATCGGAACAAGAGTCAGTAAAACTATCACTTTAAAAGAATGGGAGAGAAGTACAAAGGTCAGCCGAGTTAACCCATACTAGGATTCCAAGTATGAAAATATGGATATGGAGGAAAAAACAAAGGGTCATGTTCTTATGGAGAGTGATAGTAAACATGTCTAGGAGAAAGTTAACCACAAGAAAATCACAAACCTGTGGTGGGTTAAACGGTATTCGATTCCCCAGTAGGAAAAGTTAATAGAATTTTTTTTTTGTTTTAAGTTAATTTTCATTGAGGAATTTATTTTTGATCTTAAGGAAACATACTTACTTGTCATGTTGACTTTGAACATTTACTAGATTTCTTACACAAACTCATACTTTCCCTAAATGACGAGTATTTAGGAAGAGTTGTTCGTATTAAGAGTACTATAATCAACTTCTTGAGAATCACCTAATCCAAAAAAGAGAACTATATATTTCCCATGTCTTTAGATATCAACCAAAACCAAACCAAAAAGTTTAGTACGAGATCATATAATACCCAAAAAGGATATTTTCTTTACAAAAAAGAAAAACTACCCCTAATATCCAAAATTTGTCAAACAAAACCCAAAGTTCAACAAAGACCATTCAATAAACATCTATCCATAAAATTATTCAAAATAAACCCAAATAAGATTGAAAACCAAATATTTGAAGGATTTAATCACATAGTCTCCCAAGGTACAAATTAACATTTATCTCCAAATAACATCAGTTGCTCTTAAAGTCTCATACTGAAAAGTAATTAACCTAATCACATATCCTCAATGATAGGTTAATAATTTCCATAGATAACCCAAAATAAACTTAATCTTGATTCATAAAATCATCTAACTAAAAAAAATTAGTCAAAATAACCAGGTACTTCACATAGTCCCATGGTAGGCGATAAATACCAGTCGCACTTTGGTTGTGGGTTTGATTCCCGCAGCTTTGTCCGACGCGACGGGTTGTCACATAGTCTGCATGTTTCCCTTTTTCCAAAACTATATAATTCTTAAAACATTCCCCAAAACGAGATAAAATCTTCAAAAATAACCATAACATAATTTAACCTCAATTTTATCTCATGTCGTTCATATTCCATCATATTGTATAGTAACCCATAATTACCTGAAAAGTAAGGATCACATAAACCCGACTGGTTACCTTTATAATTATTACCTGATCTTCCACGTTGAGTTCGTTCTATCGTACATAATACATTAGATAACTCACCAAGGTTCAGGTGGTTGATCATAATTTTTGATAGTTGGTTTAGAATAACCACGAGATTTCTCATTGAATGCCCCATTTCATCCAGTCTCTTAATCAGAGAACCACCATAGTTTCCTTAAAACCCTTTGTCACTTTGGTGCCTTCTAGATCCATCCATTTACTAAAACCATAAAGGTCAGTGTGAGTATATCAGTAAAATCATCATATAATAAAGAGGAATATAAAAACCAAGATATACTTATCCAAGTTATCTCAAACTCATTATAAATTTCTAAAAAAAACAATCACTCCATATAATATACTAACCATTGTGGTTATACAAAACTTGTCACTTTTTCTTAAACAACACTCTAACCTTTAAAGTTATCTAAACCTTCCTATGATACCTACTATAAGGACCCAGCCTTAAACATTACTTATTATTGAATTAAATGAATAATTCACATAGAGGATCTTTCAGGTTTAGAGTTTTAGAGAATTAGATCATAAATCATGCATTACATTCCACATTTAAACAAAGTGGTTACATAAAAGATAGTATTCATTTTTCCCATCGACAGAAACATATTTAAAACAAAACAAGGATTCCTTCATGAAACTTCCTTGACCCCATCATCACATCATGTAACATTACCTTGACCTATGAAAAACATTTCAAAAACTTGGGATGATCATAAAAAGCTCAATAAGGGATGTAAAAGTACGAAATGAAAACATTAGTCCATGTATGAAATCATAATTTACTCATAAAACATAATCACTTTAACATACCTCATCAAATAAATCATAGAAATCATAAGACATAAAGGTAACTTGAGGCATTCATAACATTATTATGTAGGGAGAAACCCTCTTGGTTACGTTTGGAATACCCATCATAGTATATTCCCTAAATCTCTTCGGAGAAACCTTAACGTTTAACTCCTTCGCGTTACCCAATGCATTGGAGAGCTATATCGGGCTCACCCGCCCTTAGTTTATCACGGAACCACCCGCCTTCATAAACAATTCCCAAGAACCATAACATAATAACAGCACATAACTTAAGAATAAATGAAATATAACATTCCCACATCGTAATAACAATATAACATTTTAAGATATTGAAATAATGAATCCATTCTAAAAACCATTTTCAAAACACTTTAAAAATTTTAATAAAGATATTTTTTGGAATCAAAGTGTCCCATACCACTTTGAAGCTTTTGAAAATTTAAACCATTAATATCCATATAAATAAATCCATAAAACCATTTTGAAAACATGGATATTAATGAGAAATATTTATAAGAATAAATCATTAAAACATTTAAAACGATATTTTAGTTAAAGGTTTTTTAACAAAATGAGAGACACTTGAATACAATAATTGAGGAATAACATTTAATCTGAACTTTATAATATCATGAGAATAAAGGGATTCATGATATAATATTCCAAAAGACAGTATATACACCATATAAGAGTGAACTGGTGCATAACAACAATGAAGTCTCAATATAAATGTAAAATGAGATGAAATCCATTAAAAAGAAGGTATCCTTAAATTAAGGATAAATCAATCTCATAATTATGTGTGACAAATATAAATACACCCAATATAAGTGGATATTAAGTGTAAAACAATAAAAGTTCATTCACACATATTCAAAGGATGACATATTCAATAACTACATGTTGAACCCAAAGAAATCGAAATTGGGTTAAGAAGTTCCCTTGGTAAAAATTCGACAGCCTAACGGCGTCACTTCCAACTACATAAAATGAGTTGATAAGATATTAAAAGGGTATATCAACACTTGGAAATAAAATTTACATCAATAAGGATATAGAATAACATATTCCAACATTAAAATATGTAAATTAAAAGACCCAACAAAAGAAGTCTTTTAAAAAGAGGAGGGTGAAAGGTTCCCTTACCGACTTGGGTATCTTTCGAAACATACACCCCATGAAAGAAGGACAATAAAACATTGATGTATATAATCATAAAATAAATTATATTACACAAAGAGTAGAATAATTTGCAGTACATGTACCACTAAAACGAAATGGTGGAAAATGTAGCCTAAATCTCACGGGAATAAAAGTGAGATGAAAAATCCCTTACGAAAACTCTGTAGCCTAACAGCGCCACATAAAACTTCCAAAAATGGATTGATGAGATCAAATAGGGTGTCTCATAATATGAACATAAAAAATTACAGTAATATTAATATAAAATAACATCCCAATTATTAGAAATATGAGCTTAAAAGGAATGACATAAAAGAGTATACTTAAAAAGAAACAGAGGGGTAGGATCCCTTACCTCGGGTCCGACTTGACTCGATCATTCTTTAACCTCCTGAATAATAAACATGAGTTAATTTCTACTTACTTAACAAACTTTTTCAAGTTAATTATTCCATTTATATCACTTATTACCATGTTATTAACACTATGTAATTATTTAAGTTAATAATGGTCGTTTTGTCGATCATTGCTACTTGAGTAAAAAATAAACTCTTTATAATTACAAGTTTTTTCATGGGGTAAAATATCCATTATATCCAGAATTATATTCTTTATGTAGACATAATATATATCATATATATCCATTATATACAAGAATTTATAATATTACATAACATTTAGAGGTAAGAAATGAAATACACCTTCCATGGTGACGGTAATCCGTACGTACGCATGAACGCTACTTCCATTTCTATTTCATATTTAATGGAATTAAAACATAATGATACATAATAGTATTATAATTCCAGTATGTAATCATATATAATATCATTAAATATGTCCTTTATACGTACCACATATGGTATTAACGAATCAAATCACTTTGAGGGGGCGGTAGTCCGCACTTCCTAAAATGAAGATATCGCGTTTACCCATAATGGAAACCATAAAGGTATGCCATAAATGAAAAATACATAAGATTAAGAAAAACATAAACATATTATATATCATATATAAATATAGTGACATCTTAATGGACACCTTTGAAGGTGTTAAAAGAATATTGAACAATCCTCGTTTTGTGAGGCAGAAATTCACCATCCACAGAAACAGTATGTTCTTTAACCATTAGATGTAGGTGTGTGTAAGTGTAGCTTGAATAATTATTATAAAAACATCCTAGTATATTAAATATACTGTATTTGTTACAAAATAAATTAATAAAAAGATTTTAGGGGGTTGGAGAAGCAAAATAAAACAGAAGAACACAAGTGTAGACATTACCTTAAAATCGGGTAACTCCTCTTGGTTTGAACCAAAAGAGTTTTATGAAGAGAGTTCTGCCAAATGTGAGGCTTCTAGGATGAGGAGAGGGATGTGGAGAGACAAAATTATCAGATATTGGACGAGCCAAAGGCTTTAGAGGTGTGGGTAAAGAGCTAGAGGTGGGGGCTTTTAAAAGAGGAGAGGAGGGGCACTTTTGGAAAGGTATAAAATGTTACTTTTTTTTCAGATGTGTTTCAGATTTTAAAGCTCCCACATTGATGTATTTCGAGGATAAGGTGATAATATTTCAAAATCCACCCATATAATAGGTTTTTTACATGTTTAGGTCTTAGATTTTACATTATCTTTTCATTTTATTTAAATCGTTAAATATTGAGGTAATCACTGCATAATCATGATGTCATAAATAATTTAATTTATTTAATGTATAAAAATTATAAAAAAAATACTATGATGTAGGAAATCATTTTAGATTTCCAATGAATATTTATAGTAAAAAATCTGACTTGTATAACCCCATGTAAACATTGTTTTAGTAAAACAATACATGTTTGTGTCATTTTTACTTTTACTTTAAATAAAAGGCATTAATGTCATTATCTTACCCAAGTGCCTCCATGGGGTCCCAAAAATCGACCCATGGGTTGTCTTGGTCGGCCATTACTCATCCAATAAGGTTAGGAAAAGTGTCAAGGTCATTTCATAATATTAAAACATTATTTTTACCTTAAATTACACGAATTACCTCTAATCGCGATTAAAAACTTAAAAGTTACTATTCACCAAAAAATTATTTTAATCCCATTGAACCACATTTTACTTCCTAATGAAAACAATGTATGTATGAATTTTGAAATTCAAAACACAGAGGTGGTAAAATTTCATTTAAACGAAAAATCAGTTTTTTAAGTACCACTTAGTGGTTTCACTATTCATCAAAAATTCAAGTTTTTCAGAAAAATACCAAAAATTCACCCTAAGCTATATTTGATATTCCAAATTCAAAAATGATGTCTATTTTAAAAAATTCAAAACTTATAAGTTAAATTAATTAATTTAATAATTAATTCCCACTGTCAGAATAAATAGCGTGTTTTTATGAAACAATATATATCAAAAGATTGACACTAGTTTAAGTCCAATTTCAAAGTGAAATTAATTCCAATGACCACTATTGGATTAAATGGTAAAAATACATTCTAATTTCACTTTAAATACAATTCAAAATATAATCTAATCATATAAATAAATTATATTGAAAAGAGGTTTTGAATTAAAATACAACATTTTTCACTATTCATTAAAAAATGAACTTTATCGGAAAAATACCAAAAATTTACACAAAGTAAATTTTGATGTCCCGATTCTAATGAAGAATTTTATTTTGTAAAATATAACACATAAAATTGTCCAAACTAGATTTAAAAGAGGTTCTCCATCAAAAGGCGGTTAATCGACCCTTTAAAGAATATTAGAATGTTTACGCTTAAAATTGGATTCATTCACATTTTTAATCCTCTAACATTTATTGTAAAAAGTAAAAATATTTGACAAACATATATAATTATTTTGTAGTCAGTTATTTTCATTCCCTTCATTACAATGGCTAGGCGTTAACTATTATAGTATTATTATATTATTAGTGTGCAACGTAAGATTTCAAAGAAACTCGTTGTTGCGTATTGGGTACGCCATCGAGCATAGCATTCCCTTTAAAGTAGTATTAAAATTTTATTCACAAATATTGATAAAAATTAGAATGTAATATTATTTATTTACCTGGGATGTAACATCCTTCCCCCCTTTTGGGAATTGCGTCCTCACAATTTCAAAATTGGGCTTGGAAACTTCATTGAAAGTCCCACATCGGAACAAGAGTCCGTAAAACTATCACTTTAAAAGAATGGGAGAAAAGTAAAAAGGTCACCCGAGTTAACCCATACTAGGATTCCAAGTATGAAAATATGGATATGGAGGAAAAAACAAAGGGTCATGTTCTAATGGAGAGTGATAGTAAACATGTCTAGGAGAAAGTTAACCACAAGAAAATCACAAACTTGTGGTGGGTTAAACGGTATTCGATTCCCCAGTAGGAAAAGTTAATAGACAACATTTTTGTTTTAAGTTACTTTTAATTGAGGAATTTATTTTTGATCTTAAGGAACTATACTTACTTTTCATGTTGACTTTCAACATTTACTAGATTTCTTACACAAACTCATACTTTCCCCAAATGACGAGTATTTAGGAAGACTTTTTCTCATTAAGAGTACTATAATCAACTTCTTGAGAATCACCTAATCCAAAAAATAGAACTATATATTTCCCATGTCTTTATATATCAACCAAAACCAAACCAAAAAGTTTAGTACGAGATCAGATAATACCCAAAAAGGATATTTTCTTTACAAAAAAGAAAAACTACCCCTAATATCCAAAATTTGTCAAACAAAACCCAAAGTTCAACAAAGACCATTCAATAAATATCTATCCATAAAATTCTTCAACGTAAACCCAAATAAGATTGAAACCCAAATATTTGAAGGATTTAATCACATAGTCTCCCAAGGTATAAATTAACATTTATCTCCAAATAAAACCAGTTTCTCTTAAAGTTTCATACTGAAAAGTAGTTAACCTAATCAAATATCCTCTATGATAGGTTAATAATTTCCATAGATAACCCAAAATCGACTTAATATTGATTCATAAAATCATCTAACTAAAAAAAATTAGTCAAAATAACCAGGGACTTCATGTATTCCAGTGGTAAGCGATAAATATCAGTCGCACTTTGCTTGTGGGTTCGATTACCGCAGCTTTGCCCGACGCGATGGGTTGTCACACGGTCTGCATGTTGTCCTTTTTCCAAAACTATATAATTCTTAAAACATTCCCCAAAACGAGATAAAATATTCAAAAATAACCATAACATAATTTAACCTCAAGTTTATCTCATGTCGTTCATATTCCATCATAACGTATAGTAACCCATAATTGCCTCAAAAGTAAGGATCATATAAACCCCAATGGTTACCTTTATAATTATTACCTGAACTTCCATGTCGAGTTGGTTCTCTCGTACATAATGCATTAGAGAAATCACCAAGGTTCAAGTGTTTGATCATGACTCTTGATAGTTGGTTTAGAATAACCACAATATTTCTCATTGAATGCCCCATTTCATCCAGTCTCTTAATCAGAGAACCACCATAGTTTCCTTCAAACCCATTGTCACTTTGGTGCATGCTAGATCCATCCATTTACAAAAACCATAAAGGTCAGTGTGAGTATATCAGTAAAATCATCATATAAAATAGAGGAAGATAAATACCAAGATATAATTATCCAAGTTATCTCAAACTTATTCTAACTTTCAAAAAAAAAACAATGACTCCATATAATATACTAACCATTATGGTTATACACAACTTGTCACTTTTTCTTAAACAACACTCTAACCTCTAAAGTTATCTAAACCTCCCTATGATACCAACTATAAGGACCCAACCTTAAACATTACTTATTATTGAATTAAATGAATAATTCACATAGAGGATCTTTTAGGTTTAGAGTTTTAGAGAATTAGATCATAAATCATGCATTACATTCCACATTTAAACAAAGTGGTTACATAAAAGATAGTATTCATTTTTCCCATCGACGGAAACATATTTAAAACAAAACATGGATTCCTTCATGACACTTCCCTGACCCTATCATCACATCATGTAACTTTCCCTTGACCTGTCAAAAATATTTCAAAAACTTGGGATGAGCATAAAAATCTCAATAAGGGATGTAAAAGTACGAAATGAAAACATTAGTCCATGTATGAAATCATACTTTACTCATAAAACATAATCACTTTAACATACCTCATCAAATAAATCATAGAAATCATAAGATATAAAGGTAACTTGAGGTATTAATAAAATTCTTACATAGGGAGTAACACTATTGGTTATGTTTGGAATACCCATAATAGTATATTCCCTAAATCTCTTCGAAGAAACCTTAACATTTAACTCCTTCGCATTACCCAATGCATTGGAGAGCTATATCGGGCTCACCCACCCTTAGTTTATCACGGAACCACCCGTCTTCATAAACAATTTCCAAGAACCATAACATAATCATATCACATAACTTAAGAATAAATGAAAGATAACATTACCACATCGTAATAACAATATAACATTTTAAGATATTGAAATAATGAATCCATTCTAAAAACCATTTTCAAAACCATTTAAAACATTTAATAAAGAGATTTTTGGGAATCAAAGTTTTCCATACCACTTTGAAGCTTTTAAAATTGTAAATCATTAATATACATATAAATAAATACATAAAACCATTTTGAAAACATGGATATTAATGAGAAATATTTATAAGAATAAATCATTAAAACATTTAAAATTATATTTTAGTTAAATGGTTTTAACAAAATGAGAGACACTTGAATACAATAATTGAGGAATAACATTTAATTAAAACTTTATAATATCATGAGAATAAAGGGATTCATTATATAATATTCCAAATGATAGTATATACACCATATAAGAGTGAACTGGTGCATAACAACAATGAAGTCTCAATATAAATGTAAAATGAGATGAAATCCATTATAAAGAAGGTATTCTTAAATTAGGGATAAATAAATCTCATAATTATGTGTGACAAATATAAATACACCCAATATAAGTGGATATTAAGTGTAAAACAATAAAATGTCATTCACACATATTCAAAGGATGACATATTCAATAACTACATGTTGAACCCAAAGAAATCGAAATTGGGTTAAGAAGTTCCCTTGGTAAAAATTCGACAGCCTAACGACGTCACTTCCAACTTCATAAAATGAGTTGATAAGAGATTAAAATGGTATCTCAACACTTGGACATAAAATTTACATCAATAGGAATATATAAGAACATATCCCAACATTACAATATGTAAATTAAAAGACCCAACAAAAGAAGTCTTTTAAAAAGAGGAGGGTGAAAGGTTCCCTTACCGACTTGGGTATCTTTCGAAACATACACCCCATGAAATAAGTACAATACAAAATTGATTTAAATACTGATAAACAAAATTATATTACACAAATAGTAGAATAATGGTCATTACATATACCGCTAAAAAGAAATGGTGGAAAACGTAGCATAAATCTCACGGGAATAAAAGTGAGATGAAAAATCCCTTACGAAAATTCAGCAGCATAACAGTGCCACATAAAACTTCCAAAAATGGATTGATGAGATCAAATATGGTGTATCATCATATGAAAATAAAAAAGTACAATAAGAGTAATATAAAATAACATCCCAATCATTAGAAAGATGAGCTTAAAAGGAATGACATAAAAGAGTATACTTAAAAAGAAAGAGAGGGGTAGGATCCCTTACCTCGGGTCCGACTTGACTGGATCGTTCTTTAACCTCCTGAATAATAAACTTGAGTTAATTTATACTTTCTTAAGAACCTTTTTAAAGTTAATTATTCCTTTTATATCACTTATTACTATGTTATGAACACTATGTAATTATTTAAGTTAATAATGGTCGTTTTGTCGATCATTGCTACTTGAGTCAAAAATGAACTCTTTATAATTACAAGTTTGTTCATTGGGTAAAATATCCATTATATCCAGAATTATATTCATTATTTAGATATCATATATATCATATATATCCATTATATACATGCATTTATAATATTACATATCATTTAGAGGTAAGAAATGAAATGCACCGTTCATGGAGATGGTAATCCGTACGTACGCATGAACGCTACTTCCATTTCTATTTCATATTTAATGGAATTAAAACACAATGATACATAATAGTATTATAATTCAATTATGGTATCATATATAATATCATTAAATCTATCCTTTATACGTACCACATATGGTATTAACGAATCAAATCACTTTGAGGGGGCGGTAGTCCGCACTTCCTAAAATAAAGATATTGCATTTACCCATAATGGAAACCATAAAGGTGTGCCATAAATGAAAAATACATAAGCTTAAGGAAAAACTAAACATATTATATATCATATATAAATATAGTGACATCTTAATTTCCACCTTTGAAGGTGTTAAAAGAATATTGAACAATCATCGTTTCGTGAGGCAGAAATTCACCATCCACAGAAACAGTATGTTCTTTAACCATTAGATGTAGGTGTGTGTAAGTGTAGCTCTAATAATTATTATAAAAATATCCTAGTATATTTAATATACTGGAGTTGTTACAAAATAAATGAATAAAAAGAGTTTAGTGGGTTGGAGAAGCAAAATAAAACAAAATAACACAAGTGTAGACATTACCTTAAAATCGGGTAACTCCTCTTGGTTTGAACCGAAAGGGTTTCCTGAAGAGTGTTCTGACAAAGGTGAGGATTCTATGATGAGTAGAGGTATGTGGAGAGACAAAATGATTAGAGATTTTCCGAGCCAAAGGCTTTAGTGGTGTGGGTAAGGAGGTAGAGGTGGGGGCCTTTTATAAGAGGAGAGGAGGGGAACTTTTGGAAAGGTATAAAATTTTACTTTATTTTCAAATGTGTTTCGGATTTTAAAGGTCCCAAATTGATGTATTTCGAGGATAAAGTGATAAGAGTTCTAAATCCACCCATCCAATAGGTTTTTGACATGTTTAGGTCTTAGAGTTTACATTATCTTTTCATTTTATTTAAATCGTTAAATATTGAGGTAATCGTTGCATCATCATGATGTCATAAATAATTTAATTTATTTAATGTCTAAAAATTATAAAAAAATTCTATGATCTAGGAAATAATTTTATCTTTATAATTAATATTTATAGTAAAAAATATGATTTGTATTACCCCATGTAAGAATTGTTTTAGTAAAACAATACATGTTTGGGTCATTTTTACTTTTACTTTAAATAAAAGGCATTAATGTCATTATCTTACCCAAGTGGCTCCATGAGGTCCCAAAAATCAACCCATGGGTTGTCTTGGTCGGCCATGACTCATCCAATAGGGTTATGACAAGTGTCAAGGTCATTTCATAATATTAAAACATTATTTTTACCTTAAATTACACTAATTACCTCTAATCGCGATTAAAAACTTAAAAGTTACTATTCACTAAAAAATTATTTTAATCCCATTGAACCACATTTTAATTCCTAATGAAAACCATGTATGTCGGATTTTTGAAATTTAAAATACAGAGGTGGTAAAATTTCATTTAAACGAAAAATCAGTTTTTTAAGTACCACTTAGTGGTTTCACTATTCATCAAAAATTCAAGTTTTTAAGAAAAATACCAAAACTTCACCCTAAGAAATATTTGATATTACGAATTCCAAAATGATATCTATTTTAAAAAATTAAAAACATATAAGTAACATTAATGAATTTAATAATTAATTCTTGCTGTCAGAACAAATAGAGTGTTTTTATGAAACAATATATATTAAAAGATTGACACTAGTTTAAGTCCAATTTCAAAGTGAAATTAATTCCAATGACCACTATTGAATTAAATGGTAAAAATATATTCTAATTTCACTTTAAAACCAACTAAAAAGATAATCTAATCATATAAATAAATTAGATTGAAAAGAGGTTTTGAATTAAAATACAACATTTTTCACTATTCATTAAAAAATGAACTTTATCGGAAAAATACCAAAAAATTTACACAAAGTAAATTTTGATGTCTTGATTCTAAATAAGAATTTTATTTTGTAAAATATAACACATAAAATTTTCAAAAAGTGGATTTAAAAGAGGTTCTCCATCAAAAGGCGGTTAATCGACCCTTTAACGAATATTAGAATGTTTACGCTTAAAATTTGATTCATTCGCATTTTTAATCCTCTAACATTTATTGTAAAAAGTAAAAATATTTGACAAACATATATAATTATTTTTGTATTCAGTTCTGTTCATTCCCTCCATTACAACGGCTAGGTGTTAACTATTATAATATTATTATATTATTAGTGTGCAACGTAAGATTTCAAAGAAACTCGTTGTTGCGTATTGGGTACGCCATCGAGCATAGAATTCTCTTTAAAGCAGTATTAACATTTTATTCACAAATATTGATAAAAATTAGAATGTAATATTATTTATTTACCTCATATGTTACATCCTTCCCCCCTTTTGGAAATTGCGTCCTCGCAATTTCAAAATTGGGCTTGGAAACTTCATTGAAAGTCCCACATCGGAACAAGAGCCAGTAAAACTATCACTTTAAAAGAATGGGAGAGAAGTACAAAGGTCACCCGAGTTAACCCATACTAGGATTCAAAGTATAAAAATGTGGATATGGAGGAAAAAACAAAGGGTCATGTTTTGATGGAGAGTGATAGTAAACATGTCTAGGATAAAGTTAACCACAAGAAAATCACAAACTTGTGGTGGGTTAAACGGTATTCGATTCCCCAGTAGGAAAAGTTAATAGACAACATTTTTGTTTTAAGTTACTTTTCATTGAGGAATTTATTTTTTATCTTAAGGAAACATACTTATTTTTCATGTTGACATTCAACATTTACTATATTTTTTACACAAAATCATACTTTCCCCAAATGACGATTATTTAGGAAGACTTGTTCACATTAAGAGAACTATAATCAACTTCTTGAGAATCACCAAATCCAAAAAAGAGAACTATATATTTACCATGTCTTTAGATATCAACCAAAACCAAACCAAAAAGTTTAGTACGAGATCAGATAATACCCAAAAAGGATATTGTCTTTACAAAAAAGAAAAACTACCCCTAATATCCAAAATTTGTCAAACAAAAACCAAAGTTCAATAAATACCATTCAATGAACATCTATCCATAAAATTATTCAAAGTAAACCCAACTAAGATTGAAACCCAAATATTTGAAGGATTTAATCACAGTCTCCCAAGGTACAATTTAACATTTATCTCCAAATAACATCAGTTTCTCTTAAAGTCTCATACTGAAAAGTCATTAACCTAATCACATATCCTCCATGATAGGTTAATAATTTCCATAGATAACCCAAAATCAACTTACTCTTGATTCATAAAATCATCTAACTAAAAAAATTAGTCAAACTAACTAGGGACTTCATGTAGTCCAGTGGTAGGCAATAAATACCAGTCACACTTTGGTTGTGGGTTCGATTCCCACAGCTTTGTCCGACACGACGAGTTGTCACACGGTCTGCATGTTGTCCTTTTTCCAAAACTATATAATTCTTAAAACCTTCCCCAAAACGAGATAAAATCATCAATAATAACCATAACAAAATTTAACCTCAAGTTTATCTCATGTCGTTCATATTCCATCATAACGTATAGTAACCCATAATTACCTCAAAAGTAAGGATCATATAAACCGTAATGGTTTCCTTTATAATTATTACCCGAACTTCCATGTCGAGTTGGTTCTCTCGTACATAATGCATTAGAGAACTCACCAAGGTTCAAGTGGTTGATCATGACTCTTGATAGTTGGTTTAGAATAACCAAGAGATTTCTCATTGAATGCCCCGTTTCATCCAGTCTCTTAATCAGAGAACCACCATAGTTTCCTCCAAACCCTTTGTCACTTTGGTGCCTGCTAGATCCATCCATTTACTAAAACCAGAAAGGTCAGTGTGAGTATATTTGTAAAATCATCATATAATAAAGAGGAAGATAAATACCAAGATATACTTATCCAAGTTATCTCAAACTCATTCTAACTTTCAAAAAAAACAATGACTCCATCTAATATACTAACCATTGTGGTTATACACAACTTGTCACTTTTTCTTAAACAACACTCTAACCTCTAAAGTTATCTAAACCTCCCTCTGATACCAACTATAAGGACCCAGCCTTAAACATTACTTATTATTGAATTAAATGAATAATTCACATAGAGGATATTTCAGGTTTAGAGTTTTAGAGAATTAGATCATAAATCATGCATTACATTCCACATTTAAACAAAGTGGTTACATAAAAGATAGTATTCATTTTTTCTGATCGATGGAAACATATTTAAAACAAAACATGAATTCCTTCATGACACTTCCTTGACCCTATCATCACATCATGTACCTTTCCCTTGACCTGTGAAAAACATTTCAAAAACTTAGGATGAGCATAAAAAGCTCAATAAGGGATGTAAAAGTACGAAATGAAAACATTAGTCCATGTATGAAATCATACTTTACTCATAAAACATAATCACTTTAACATACCTCATCAAATAAATCATATAAATCATAAGACATAAAGGTAACTTGAGGTATTCATAACATTATTACGTAGGGAGTAACCCTATTGGTTACGTTTGGAATACCCATCACAGTATATTCCCTAAATCTCTTTGGAGAAACCTTAACGTTTAACTCCTTCGCGTTACCCAATGCATTGGAGAGCTATATCGGGCTCACCCGCCCTTAGTTTATCACGGAAACACCCATCTTCATAAACAATGCCCAAGAACCATAACATAATCATAGCACATAACATAAGAATAAATGACAGATAACATTCCCACATATTAATAACAATATAACATTTTAAGATATTGAAATAATGAATCCATTCTAAAAACCATTTTCAATACCATTTAAAACATTTAATAAAGAGATTTTTTGGAATCAAAGTGTCCCATACCAGTTTCAAGATTTTAAAATTTTAAACCATTAATATCCATATAAATAAATTCATAAAACCATTTTGAAAACATGGATATTAATGAGAAATATTTATAAGAATAAATCATTAAAACATTTAAAACGATATTTTAGTTAAAGGGTTTTTAACAAAATGAGAGACACTTGAATACAATAATTGAGGAATAACATTTAATCAGAACTTTATAATATCATGAGAATAAAGGGATTCATGATATAATATTCCAAACGAGAGTATATACAATATATAAGAGTGAACTGGTACATAACAACAATGAAGTCTCAATATAAATGTAAAATGAGATGAAATCCATTATAAAGAAGGTATCCTTAAATTAAGGATAAATCAATCTCATAATTATGTGTGACAAATATAAATACACCCAATATAAGTGGATATTAAATGTAAAACAATAAAATTTCATTCACACATATTCAAATGATGACATATTCAATAACTACATGTTGAACCCAAAGAAATCGAAATTGGGTTAAGAAGTTCCCTTGGTAAAAATTCGACAGCCTAACGACGTCACTTCCAACTTCAAAAAATGAGTTGATAAGATATTAAAATGGTAACTCAAAACTTGAACATAAAATTTACATCAATAAGGATATTGAAGAACATATCCCAACATTACAATATGTAAATTAAAAGACCCAACAAAAGAAGTTTTTTAAAAAGAGGAGGGTGAAACGTTCCCTTACCGACTTGGGTATCTTTCGAAAAATACACCCCATGAAAGAAGGAAAATACAACATTGATGTAAATAATCATAAAAGAATGTATATTACACAAAGAGTAGAATAATGGAAAGTACATATACCACTAAAAGGAAATGGTGGAAAATGTAGCATAAATCTCATGGGAATAAAAGTGAGATGAAAAATCCCTTACGAAAACTCGGCAGCCTAACAGCGCCACAAAAAACTTCAAAAAATGGATTGATGAGATCAAATAAGGAGTCTCATCATATGAACATAAAAAATTACAGTAAGATTAATATAAAATAACATCCCAATCATTATAAAGATTAGCTTAAAAGGAATGACATAAAAGAGTATACTTAAAAAGAAAGAGAGGGGTAGGATCTCTTATCTCGGGTCCGACTTGACTCGATCGTTATTTAAACTCCTGAATAATAAACTTGAGTAAATTTATACTTGCTTAAGAAAAATTTTCAAGTTCATTATTCCTTTTATATCACTTATTTCCATGTTATTAACACTATGTAATTATTTAAGTAAATAATTGTCGTTTTGTCGATCATTGCTACTTGAGTCAAAAATAAACTCTTTATAATTACAAGTTTGTTCATGGGGTAAAATATCCATTATATCGAGAATTATATTCATTATTTAGATATCATATATATCATATATATACATTATATACTTTAATTTATAATATTACATAACATTTAGAGGTAATAAATGAAATGCACCGTTCATGGAGACGGTAATCCGTACGTACGCTTGAACGCTACTTCCATTTCTATTTCATATTTAATGGAATTAAAACATAATTATACATAATAGTATTATAATTCCAGTATGGTATCATATATAATATCATTAAATCTATCCTTTATACGTACCACATATGGTATTAACGAATCAATTCACTTTGAGGGGGCGGTAGTCCGCACTTCCTACAATGAAGATATCGCGTTTACCCATAATGGAAACCATAAATGTATGCCATAAATGAAAAATACAGAAGCTTAAGGAAAACATAAACATATTATATATCATATATAAATATAGTGACATATTAATGGCCACTTTTGAAGGTGTTAAAAGAATATTGAACAATCATCGTTTCGTGAGACAGAAATTCACCATCCACAGAAACAGTATATTTTTTAACCATTAGATGTAGGTGTGTGTAAGTGTAGCTCGAATACTTATTATAACAACATCCTAGCATATTTAATATACTGTAGTTGTTAAAAAAGAAATGAATAAAAAGATTTTAGGGGGTTGGAGAAGAAAAATAAAACAAAAGAACACAAGTGTAGACATTACCTTAAAATCGGGTAACTCCTCTTGCTTTGAACCAAAAGGGTTTTATGAATAGAGTTCTGCCAAAGGTGGGGATTCTTGGATGATTAGAGGGATGTGGAGAGACAAAATTATCAGATATTGGCCGAGTAAAAGGCTTTAGAGGTGTGGGTAAGGAGGTAGAGGTGGGGGCCTTTTATAAGAGGAGAGGAGGGGCACTCTTGGAAAGGTATAAAATGTTACTTTATTTTCAAATGTGTTTCAGATTTTAACGGTCCCAAATTGATTTATTTAGAGGATAAGGTGATAAGAGTTCGAAATAAACCCATACAATAGGTTTTTAACATGTTTAGGTCTTAGATTTTACATTATCTTTTCATTTTATTTTAATCGATAAATATTGAGGTAATCGCTGCATCATCATGAGGTCATAAATAATTTAATTTATTTAATGTCTAAAAATTATAAAAAAACTTATATGATGTATTAAATCTTTTTATATTTCCAATTAATATTTATAGTCAAAAATCCGACTTGTATAACCCCATGTAAAAATTGTTTTAGTAAAACAATACATGTTTGTGTCATTTTTACTTTTACTTTAAATAAAAGGCATTAATGTCATTATCTTACCCAACTGGCTCCATGGGGTCCCAAAAATAGACCCATGGGTTGTCTTGGTCAGACATGACTCATCCAATAGGTTTAGGACAAGTGTCAAGGTCATTTCATAATATTAAAACATTATTTTTATCTTAAATTACACTAATTACCTCTAATCGTGATTAAAAACTTAAAAGTTACTATTCACCAAAAAATTATTTTAATCCCATTGAACCAAAATTTACTTCCTAATGAAAACCATGTATGTCGGATTTTTGAAATTCAAAACACAGAGGTGGTAAAATTTCATTTAAACGAAAAATCAATTTTTTAAGTACCACTTAGTGGTTTCACTATTCATCAAAAATTCAAGTTTTTTCAGAAAAATACCAAAAATTCACCCTAAGCTATATTTGATATTCCTAATTCAAAAATGATGTCTATTTTATAAAATTAAAAACATATAAGTTACATTAATTAATTTAATAATTAATTCCCGCTGTCAGAACAAATAGAGTGTTTTTATGAAATAATATATATCAAAAGATTGACACTAGTTTAAGTCCAATTTAAAAGTGAAATTAATTCCAATGACTAATATTGGATTAAATGGTAAAAATATATTCTAATTTCACTTTAAAACCAATTCAAAATATAATCTAATCATATAAATAAATTAGATTGAAAATAGGTTTTGAATTAAAATACAACAGTTTTCACTATTCATTAAAAAATGAACTTTATCGGAAAAATACCAAAAATTTACACAAAGTAAATTTTGATGTCCCGATTCTAAAGAAAAATTTTATTTTGTAAAATATAACACATAAAATTGTCAAAAAGTGGATTTAAAAGAGGTTCACCATCAAAAGGCGGTTAATCGACCCTTTAAAGAATATTAGAATGTTTACGCTTAAAATTGGATTCATTCGCATTTTTAATCCTCTAACATTTATTGTAAAAAGTCAAAATATTTGACAAACATTTATAATTATTTTATAGTCAGTTCTTTTCATTCCCTCCATTACAATGCCTAGGCGTTAACTATTATAATATTATTATATTATTAGTGTGCAACGCAAGATTTCAAAGAAACTCGTTGTTGCGTATTGGGTACAACATCGAGCATAGCATTCCCTTTAAAGTAGCATTAACATTTTATTCACAAATATTGATAAACATTAGAATGTAATATTATTTATTTACCTGGGATGTTACATTTAATGTTCCCAAATATCATTTTGTGTTCTTACATATGGATGTTTCACTTTTTAATAACTTTAACTTTATGCAGTTAGTTCATTTAAGTGGTTTTTATGAATATCATAAACTTGATTAATTTTATTCAATATTATTATAATATATTAATTATAGAACCTGAAATAAGTTTTAATATAATTATTATCATATTATTTAACTATAATTATATTTTTATGACAAGACATGAAGGTGGTGGTGAAAAACAATGTACGCTGTTCATGGAGGTAGTGAACCAACCATATTGTACACAATATTTTGGTTTTAGAATCTAAATATTAGAGGGTACAAGATGGATATTGTAAAGAATCCGACCCTCATTTCATGGAGATGGTACCTTATTTCATTACATTCACATATAAAAAAGGAATATGCATCTCAAATAACCGAATAGTTTAGTATCTTTGGGAAAAATTACATATACATGAGTTCAACATTAAAAATTATAATTGAATAAAACCTAGAAATTCCTTTGGAATCATTGACAACTCATAGATTATCCTAGAAAGTATTACATAATACACTTCTTCACATCACATAAAAATAAAACATAACAAAGGGGTAAACTAAGATGCTCATAAGGGTAAGAAATATAGAATAAAATTAAATAATATGGCATGATGAATAAGTAAAAGTACACATGCCATTAATTTTTTTTGAACATAATATGATGGAAATAAAAGATGATTAAATAATTCCACAATAAAACATAACCATGGAATTCTACTAGTCACATAACCTCATAGACTATCAATTTCTTGTTTCATAATGAGGTAATGAAAAATATGGGACATATGAACCATTTCTTCAAGGGCTCAGCCAAGACAACAAAAAATGATTAAGGCCTTGGAAAAAACCATATCTGAAAAAGGGAAATTCCTCAGCCAAGTCCATATCTATTTTGTCTCTTGAGACCTAACGATGCCTCGATGGGCTATAGAGGACCCCAAATATAACTTAATAACTTCAATTCATTCCTTATATGAAACAGATGAAACATAAGAAACATATACATTCATATTGAAACTAACATATTAAATATAAATAATTTTCCCCAATCATTAAACATAAAGACTAAGCATTCAGAGTAATATGGGGAATGGAAATAAGATATCATATCCCAATTAAATCTAATCATAAAAACTTCAATAAAATATTGTAGTCTATTTCATAAATTATTAATCTCAATTAAACATAATAATACACAATTGTGTTGAAATATATGAAAATACTCTTACTAAAATAATTGAGTAATTCTTGAGAGAAATACTCTTTTACATTCAAAAATGAGTTATTTTGGGAAAATATTTGTATAAAACAAGAAGTGAACTAATATATTTTTTTCTTCATAAAAGTATTCATTCTAGAAAAATAATGGTGGATTAAAATAGATTATAGAGTATACATGAAAATAGGTAAAAATTCAAGAAGTTCCCTTGAATTGGGTTTGTTTATTGAGATGCATTTTTGAAAGATCCTTTTAAAACATGTAACTACCCATAAAATAAAGAATAATTGTAATTGATACACATATATATAACATTAAAACATAATTTATGAGTAGTAATGAATAATAATTAATAATTTTAGTGAGGTATGTATAAAATAATATTAACTCGTATGGAAATGGAGTTTTGAGTAGAAACCCTTAACTTATGTCCAAATGAGTTATATGCTTTACCATAAAATTCTGGATTATCAAATTAAATCCATTAATTAATTATTTAATAACCTTATATACATTTATTTTATTTATTATAATTTTATTAAGTTCATTTATGTCCTTTTTGATGAGTTATAAGATACAATTTTATTGTTCGTGACCATTTGTTTCCTAGGTTTTCACAATCGGTATATTTGTATATGAGTATGGATGTTCATGTAGAATGGGTATTAATTTTATAGAATTAAATTTATATGATATTAATGAACCTAAAAAATATTAAATTTTTATATAATTTATTTTATTATATGGTATGATGATGAGTAATTAGATAAAACATTAGTGATAATCGTTTAAATTATTATGGCGGTATTTTGATCATCTCAAACTAGTTTTGTCGTATGAATTAGTATTATGTATATGTACTGGTTGAAAAACATTAAATAGGTTATAGTAAATATATAATAGTGTTCTTGAACCATAAAAATTGTTTCATGACCACCCTAGAAGGAGAAATTAAATAAATAAGGTTCGTCTTCCCCAAATGTTGTAAATCGGAACCTCCCAGACAATGATTTCGTTTTTAAAATAAGAGAGAGAGAGAGAGAGAGAAAGGGGAATGATGATGTTTCTTACAATAAAATGATATAATTATATTGTATATATGACACTAGAGTTATCATGATCATTTGGATAGAGGAGGTGAGAAGAAGATTAGAAAATAAAGTAAATTGAAAATGAAAGAAAAAGGAAGATAGTTTATCTATTGAATTATTCTCATTGAGAACCTCCTTAGGGAAAGGGGTTTTGGTATTTTGTCAATACCAAGTGCTATTAGAATTATTGATTGACTAGGGAACAATATTTTAGTAGAACATTGACATGATTAAAGGCTTATAGTATTGAAGGGAAAAGGGAGTGAGGGTGGTTTTTATAGTGGAGGAGAGAGGTGATTTCTCACTATTATATTCATTATTTTATTATTTTTCTCAAGAAAACCAATAGTATCGATTACTGTGACTAAATACATTAATAAGTTCATTTTAGTTCGAACTAGGGTTGATTACATCATCCATGTCTCAAGTAATTGTGTATTTATCTTATAATGTATTTATACTGTAAATTACTATATTTTACTATTCACTAAAAATTCAAGTATTTTAGAAAAATTTCAAAAATTCAACATATACATTTGTCTAAATTTATATTTCAAAAATTAAATATATTTTATCAGAATATTTTTAGAAATATGTGACATTTAATTTTTAAATAAAATCATTACTTGAAAAATACATATTTTAAATTTAAAATTGATTTTATCACACTTTAAAAAACTAAATAAGGTATTAAAAAATTATGCTAAAATCATAAGAAAAAAAACGTATTTATGATTTTATTTTATTAAAATTATATTTTTTTAAATAATTTTATTAATTATAAAATTGTAATTATATAATCATGACTTATAAAAATACCTAAACTAAAATATTCACTTAATTTTACTATGATATAATTATATCATACTTTAACTTATAATATTCATAAATTTAATTTATAAATTAATGGGTGAGGTTAATATTTATTAGGCTGATTTACTATTAAAAAGTGTCACATTACTATTCCTAAGGTCAAGTTACTATTTCACCGGTATAAGTTACTTAACTTCTATAAAGAACTTTTATTTATTTTATTCATCATTTATAAATCTTTTATTGAATTATATATGTGTTTTTATATGATTCATAAGATATAAAATAAACATAATAAGGGAAATTTCATTGACAAAATTTTGGTTCGTTACATGCTCCCCTCCTGTAAAAATCTATTCCTCGAAATTTCAAAAATGTCACCTCACAAAAAGATTTGGGTTTCCCTTAATAATAAGATCATTAGGCTCCCAAGTCGCCTATTCAATTTTATGATTTTTACAAAGTACATTTACTAGTCAAGTTATATGATTCCTCAACACCTATTTCTTTGTGTCCAAAATCTAAATAGGCTATTCACAATAAGATAAGTCAGGTTCCAATTCGATACCTTAAGAAGTCAATACATGTGTTGGTTCTGACATGTAACTTCTCAATAATGATACGTGGAACAAATTGTGTAATTTTGAAAGGCTAGGTGGAATCTCTAAATGACAGGCCACAAATCCATATCTCTCCATAATTTCAAAAGGACCAATGTACCTAGGACTCAGTTTCTCATTCTTTCTAAATCTTATAACACCCTTCCATGGAGTTACTTTAAAAAAATGTGATCTCTTACTTGAAATTAAAAATAATTCCTTTGATTATAGGTATAGATCTCTTTCTTTATTAGAGATGATTTGATATGGGGTTGAATAGTCTTTATGTTCACTTTTGTTTCCTCTACAAGCTCTTGTCCTACAATCTTTCTTTCACCATATTCATCCCAACATGTTGGTGTACAATATCTCTTTCCATACAATATTTCATATGGTTCCATTTGAATAATATAATGGAGACTATTGTTGTAGTAAAACTCTTCCAAAGGTAAATCCTGATTCCACATACCTTGAGAATCAAGTGAGCATGATCTCAACTTGTTTTATAATGTTTGGATCATCCTTTCTGATTGACCATCAGTTTGAGGGTGATAAGCAGTACACAAATAAAGATCAGTATCCAAATATTTATGGAGAATTTTTCAAAATTTTGATGTAAATAATGGATCATGATCAGAAACAATTGAGATAGGTGATCCATCAAGTCTTAAAACTTCATTAATATATATCCGCCTGATGAGATCTAGTATAAAATCATTTCTTATAGTGAGGAAATTTAATGATTTGGTAATTTGATCAATAACTACCCATATTGCATCATTTTTTCATGGAGATTTTGGTAATCTAGTGATAAAATCTATAGTGATTTCATCCCATTTCCATGTAGGAATAGTAATAATTTAAAAGACTCCTCTAGAATGTTGTCTCTCAACCTTGACCCATTGATAGACTAAACATATTGATACATTATCCGCAATTTCCCTCTTCATGTTATCCCACTAGAAATCTTCCTTCAAATATATATACATCTTACTGTTAACAGGGTGTATAGATAAATTCAAACTATGAGCATCATCCAATAACTCCCTTTTTAGCTCAAGTGTATAGGGAACACAAATCCTCTTCCCAAATTTCAGAATTCCATCCTTACACATGAAGTCATCCAACTTCCCATCATTCAAACCTTTAATTTTCATTTGAAGATTCTCATAATTAGGCTGAGAACTTTTAATCCTTTCTAATAAATATGGTTGGGAAACCAATTGAAAAAGTAATGATGTTTCACCTTCTTTGATAATTCCCATGTCCATAATTTCTAGATCCATGTACATGGGTTCCTTGGAAATCCACATTATGTTTAAAACCCCATGATCCTCCCTGATCAATGCATCAACTACTTCATTTATGTTTCCTAGGTGATTGTGTATTGAATGATAATAATCCTTGA
Organism: Viscum album; assembly: GCA_963277665.1. Taxonomy (NCBI): domain Eukaryota; kingdom Viridiplantae; phylum Streptophyta; class Magnoliopsida; order Santalales; family Viscaceae; genus Viscum; species Viscum album. Next base: position 1,043,976,797 of record OY728165.1, read on the forward strand.
GTTTCTCAAGCCATCTCATTTTCCTCATATTGATTTCTTTCTTTGAGAAGATATATTTAAATATCCTGTGATTTGTATATATCTCACATATTTCGTCATATAGATAGTGTCTCTATATCGTCAGAGTAAAGATTATAGCTGCTAACTCAAAATCATGAGTTGGATAGTTCTTTTTTTGATTTTTTAACTGTCTTGATGCATAGAAAATGACTATATCATTTTTCATAATGACACAACCAAGTTCTTTCTTTGATGAATCACTATAAATATCAAATCCACCATTTCCTAATGGTAGAGTCAGGATTGAAGTATTCACTAATACTCTCTCAAATTCATCAAATCATTCTTCACATTCTTTTGTCCATTCAAACACAACCCCTTTATGTGTAATCTTGGTTAAGGGGTTAGATAATTGGGAAAAGTTCTAAATGAAACACAGATAATAACCTTCTAAAACAATAAATCTACTTACATAGGTTATGTTCATTGGTGTATGTCATTCTTGGACTGCCTTTGTCTTCAACAGATTAATTATGATTCCATAATTAGAGAAAAAATGTCTGAGAAAAGAAATTTCTTGAATCTAGAAATCATACTTTCTAAACGTACCATATAACTCATTTATTCTAAGAGTTTTTAAAGTAATGAGAAAGTGATTCTCTTGGTCTTAGTAAATTTTTGATTATATCAAGATATCATTAATAAATACCAAAACAAATTCATCAAGATATTCCTTGAAAACTCTATTCATTAGATCCATGATAATAGAAGGTGAATTAGTAAGTCTAAAAGGCATTAATTTAAATGGGTAATTCCCATACATGGTTTGAAATTCCATATTTGGAATATATTCCATCCTCAAATGCAAATGATTATGTCCATATCAAAGGTCAATATTCTAAAAATATTTGTCTCTATGAAGTTGATCAAATAAATCATCAATCCGAGGAATAAGATACTTGTTCTTTATTGTAATAACATTTATTTACCTATAGTCAATGCACAGCCTTATAGATAAATATTTCTTCTTAACAAAAAATAACTTGTGATCCCCTTGGGGAAACCCTAGGTAGAATAAACCCATTACAACTCAACTCCTATAGTTGTTTCATCAGCTCTACTAATTCCACTATGGCCATTCTATAAAGAGTTTGGTCTGTTGTTTTACTGAAGGTATGTTATCGGTGTCCCAAATTGTTTTACCCTAACGAGTATAATACTAATAAGGGTTCAATTCACAGGGAAGAAGAACTTATTATTGTCTTTCTTAACTAGTTTTTTTGTCTTAGTGAAGTGTACTGAATTTAGAGTCAATTTTTTAATGTTTGGATAAAAAGGTAATTGAATATAAATTTCTTTAGAAAATTACTTGACGGATAAAGGAAAATACGAGAAATTGGTTTTGGTGAAAATATGGAGGAAAAATACGTTGTGGTTGGGGATTCTTAAGAGATTGTTTATTAAATAAAATTTCTTATGAGGTTGTGTTGTTCATAATAACACAACTATATGGGTTTCAATTTGTAACAAGGTTTACTTGGCCCGGTAAACTTATGTTTTGACCTGAGGAGACTGACTCCTTGGTCCGGCAGCCAGTGTTTCATATTTCATTATTTGGCTTAGTATATTTTTGAGTCAATGAATACATCCAATGATCATGGAAGTATTTATTGTTAATCTTCTTTTGAATCCCTAAAAATTCTTCCCTTCGTCTGGATCAGAATTTTCAGTAATAAGATAAAGTAAAGAAGAATACGAAGAGGATAACAAAACAAACACATTCATAACAAATAATCTAAATTACAACTCTTTCATCAACCAAAAACCCAACACACTAGGTTTTTAGTTACACATAGAAGAAAAGATAATAACAAAATCCTCGATACCTGATGTGATCATCACAGAAACTTCAAGGAAGGAGTGGCTCTTCGGTAGAATGGTAGAATGATGAAGTAGTTAAATAATGGTATCACGGAAGCATAGCTTCTTTCCTTCAGACCGTTACCCCTTTTCCTCAAACCTCTTGACTAGAGGCTAAGGCCTCTATTTATAGAAAATAAAAGTACACGACGTGTGTCTAAAGTACACAGTGTGTACTTTTGTCCATGTGATTTTGTCATTATTTTCTCCACTGGTAGGTGGCATAACAAGCCATATTTGACTTGGAACACAGCGCCACCTGGTAGGTAGATGTACACGGCATGTAGCACTGCCACAAATGGCGTGTACTCTCTTTAATCGGCCACTAACCACTTCTAGATAGGGAGACATGGCATATAGATGCATGTACATTGCGTGTAAACATCAGCCGTCCACATGGGTTTGTAACTTCTTCTTAACCACCAACCTCTTCTAAAATACTATACACTACGTGTAGTTTTAGTACACAATGTGTATAGGCTTCTAGTAACTTGGGAATTTACTTGTCCAAGACAATCCGTGTCTGAGTCTGAGTGTACATGGTGTGTATAATGTACGCACAATGTAGTTGTATTTTTTGCTTAGTTTCCCTCCGGTTTGTGTGTTTGGCCAGAAATCACCTAAAAATGAACAAGATCACCAAAATTAAAGTATTTTTTCACTAAGTTATAGGTATTTTTTGAAGAGATGTTCTTATTTTCATTAAATTTCGTGGAAATTTATACACAAATTGGGTGAATCAAACTCCCCCATACTTAGTCATTTTCTTGCCCTTGAGAAAATATCAACATCTAATTAAAAGAATCTATATTTTAAAGGAAGTAACTCAGTTGACCATAAATGTAAATGATACAGTTATAAGAGAAATTTTTTAAAAGGGTAAAAAATTGTTTCAATTCATAAGATATTATAATCATCCCTCATATATAATTCAACTAACTACTTTCATCCTCTTTTAAACACATGTTTCAACCTTTCAAAAATAAGCAATCCACTTGATGATCTACCTCGCCAATAATATACTCAACACTCAAGATATTTTAAATCAAATTTATGATCAATAAAATATATATACAGTCTATCCACAGGTTTTCAAGAAATCTAGTTCTCTACTTCAGAAAATTTATTTACAAAAATCAAGAGGGCTTTTCAATAAGGATCAGATGTCTCTGTGGCTAAGGGTTGGTAGGTAATGATGTGAAAAATACCATTAAGGCTTGAAAAAGGAGGCTAAATTATTTAAATAACAGTACATGATATTCAAAGTTAATCTTAGTGTAAAAAAATTCTCAACAAGCTCTATCAAATGATTTCATCACCATCATATCCTTAAGTTATGTAGGGTTCACAAACCAATAAGTGAGTATAAGGTTCATTTTTCTGTATATTATTTTTTTAATAGAATAAATGAGAACTTTTAAAAATTTCACAAATAAAGGTTTGGAACCCTCTTTTCCCCAAATGATCAAGAGGCTCTCCCCCATACTTAATTTCATGACTATTCACAAAAATATGCCATGTACTACCAAATCATTATTTTAAGCTCAAGTGAATAATCATGAAAAATCATAAAATAAATATGGTAGGAAGGGAAATAATCTTGTAATATGGATTCCTATAAAGTCTGTTCTTGGTTTATAGGGGCTTCAAAAATATCATATGTAGGTTAGGTCTCAAGATAAAGGGGTTGAAATAATCTAATGCCTCAATCATTTTAATGTAATTCAAAAATTATTCATGTTTTGAAAAGAAAAACATGAAAATTATGGTAGTTATGTATATACTAAGAATCTATCAATAAAGAGGGTATTATAAAGAATATGACGAAGGGTTTAGAATACATCTCAAGAGTGGGAAAAACAAATAAAGAGACAATTAGGTCGGGACTTGCATATAATTGATTAGCCTAAACAATGTAATTATCCAAGGATTACAAGTTTCAATTTAAACCATATCAACAATCATTTTAAAACACTTACAAACCAAAATAAGCATGACACTTTTAAATTTTTTCTAATTTTAGCTTATGATTAACGAAAATTTCTTCACGTTTTCAAATATATCTTCCAATAATGATGTCTCCTAGATGATGATAAGGGAAAATGCTAAAGGGGTTGAGAGACGATCCCCCATACTTAATATCGCATGTGGTCCACCAAGTTCCCTATAAATATGGAGAAGGAAATGGGGGAACACAGCAGTGGACCAGAATGAGGGGAAAGAAAGAAAGAAGTAAATCTAGAAAGAAAAAGAAAACAACATAATACAGGAAAAACAATACTCCCCTCATGTCTAGGTGAATAAAGATGGGAAGTGGTGGCTAAGTGAAGCCCAAAGCATGCCAGAGTAGCTATGACAGTCGTAGAGAGAGAAAACTTGAAGATCATGAGTAACAGAGTGTGCCCGAGGAGATCTTCCAACTCTACCCAGATAACCAGCTACTTAGGGATGCTGCTATCCAGATAGCGGCTGCTCAATGGGATGGGGCGGCTAGAAAAACCCCAGACTCTGTTGTGGGCCACGTCAGTAATTGGGAACACCATGCAAGGGTATGGGACACCTGCAGGGCCTGGACTAGGTGGGACACCAGTCGAGGCTGGCTTAGGGGGCGGAGCGGCTACAGTAGACGGAGGCTCACTGGATGGGGTGGATAATGATGGACTAGTGGTGACTGGAGAGGGTGTGGAAGGTGTGGAATCCGATGGAGAAGAAATGATGGTGCTTGGAGGCTCCATACAAGATGGTGGAGGTGCGGCGGTACTAGGACCAACCTCTCCAGAAAAGGAGGGTGGTGGAAGGATGGAAAGCAGAGGAGGATGGTACACCGAATAGTTTTGAGATGGTAGCATCGCGGGCCGGAGTCAGATCCGATGAAAAATGGGCCTCTCGCTATCAGTGGTGGAGGTGGGCCACTTCCAACACAAAGGGTCTCTGTCTTCCATATCCTTAAAAATAAATAAAAACCAAAAAAATAAAAAGAAAAGAAAAAGGAAAAGAATAAAATGTGAGAAAACTGAAAAATAAGACAAACACATCTTGTATATCCAGAGTACACAGCGTGTAGTAAAAGCGGGTTAACATCCCGTGTTCTATGGATAAACATGCCAATTGAGTATGGAATAGACTCGGGAAGGATACACGGCTTGTACCAAACATACACGCCATGTTCATGTAAAGTGGTCCTGGTCATGTGCTAAAAAAGACACGACCACTGTCTAGAAGAGCTAAAAACATAAGACACGCCCTGTCAGAGGACAACACGGTGTGTGAAAGAGAATAGGTTATTTAGATGTGTGAAGTGCTAGACACGGGCTAACCGAAAGAAACTGTATACATGGTGTATACCGAACAAACATGTTGTGCACGCCAACATGGTGTGTGAGGACGTGTAAAAAAGGTACTCAGGCACGATGGGGTCGGGTACATGGTGTGTACCAAACATACACACCGTGTATTTTCAAATTGTGAAGCATTCAGTGTGTGGCCATGTACAGAAGTACACAACATGTGTTCTTCAAATCGTGACTATGTATCACAGAAACGGAACGGTCAGATGGTCCAAAAATCACCCTAAAGGCCTATGAAAACTTGAAATAAAGGGTGTACCTAAATCGAGGATTACAATGCAGCAGAAATAAGAATCTAAAACAACCGAAATCCATGGATTTGGGAAGGGGAGACCGAGCGGCGTGTGGGAGAAGAAACAGGGAGGGGGGAGGGGGGGTTCCGTGTGACACAGGCTGAAGCCAGGTGGGGGATGAATTTTATAGCCGAGATACATGACGTGTAGTCTGCTAACACATGCCGTGTACCACATTTTTTTAATATATATATATATAGATACAATTATTATAGTGAACTATTTAATAATTAATAATAATAATTAAAAGAAATAGAAATATATATATATATACACACACACATAATTTATCAAAAATAAAACTATACATGTAATGTATTGAAAAATACACGTCATGTGTTCTGAAATTAAGAAAAGAGAAGTACAACCTTTGGTCTGGTGTTTGGTGTGAGGTTCGAACCGACGATCGGCCGTTCGGAACGGAATCCCTCAACCACCGGATCAAAGGTTGCACTGCTGCTCCTATTTATTATTTAAATATAATTAATTTATAAGGCCTATACTACATAGGAATAAGGAAATTCATGTCGTGTGGTTGTTAATTATACAAAAAGGGATGAAGCAGTGAGATTAGCCGAGTTCGAACCCAGGTGTTTTGGATCCAAGGCTAAGACTCTGCAAATCTTCCAACCTCACCTTCTTGTATTTCCTTTATGTTAATTTTTTTTAGTTTAGTAATGAAAACATGGCGTACACGACGTATATCGAAATACATACCGTGTGGTTTTATTAGAAGGACAAATGATTGAAATAGGGCAGTTGTCAGGATTCAAACCTGGGTCTTCTGGAACTGGGTTAGGAACCTGGCCAACTGATCCATCCCCATCATGGGTTTTCTTATAAGAATATATATATACACACACACACACACACACACAAACACACACACATATATATATATATATATGAAAAATACCACACATGTCGTGTAAGAAAAAATGAAGATAAAAAGGAGGAACCTTGTGTCGAAGGTAGGTCAGGAGGGATTCTAACTAGTGACGACTCAGATAAACTCCAGTGACCTTACCATCAACACCGGCATCATCCCTATTTATTACTTAGTTAAACTATATATTTATAATAGTTATAAGATAAATGAAAAGGAAAAAGTATACGCTGTGTAGATAAGTGGAACACGATGTGTATCTTATGGGTTTCCTCCCAGGAAGCACCTTTGTTTTTAGGTTGTTGTATCCACCAACTTACCTCTACTTTACCTGAAATGTATGGTGGATATCATTCCCACCACGTCCTCCATGTGATGGTAAATCTTCAACCGCTGTCTGTTCACCTTGAACGGTTGAACATCCTCTCCAGAAATTTCCACCGCTCCATGATGGAATACTCATATGACTCAGAATGTTTCCAACCATCTTGACTTTAACTTCCTTGGGAATAATCGAATATGAGAGTTAAAAATAAGTACCTGATCACCGGGTTGGAAATATTTTTGTGAAATAATCCGGTCGTGAATTTCTTTCATCTTCTCCTTATACAACTTGGCATTCTCATATGCCTCTAATCTGATTTCATCAAGTTCTGAAAGTAGAAACTTATGCTTCTCTTCAGTTGCCTTCAGATCCAAATTTAGGGCCCTGATGGCTCAGTAGGATTTGTGCTCTAACTCTAATGGCATATGAAATGACTTACCATATATGAGGTGGCATGGGGACATCCCTAGCGGTGTTTTGAAAGCAGTCCGATATTCCCACAAAGCATCATCTAGCTTCTTGGACCAGTCTTTCCTCAAAGTGTTCACTATTTTCTCCAAAATCTCCTTGAGCTCATGGTTAGAGAGCTCCACTTTTCTACTGGACTGGGGATGATATGGTGTCTCCATATGATGATTCACTCTGTACTTTGACAGTATTCCTTTCATCAATGTGTTGTTGAAGTGGGTCCCTCTATCACTGATTAGTACACGGGGAATGCCGAACCTGCTAAAAATATGTTTCTTTTAGAATCCCATGACTACCTTGGCCATGTCATGTGTTGTAGCAACAACTTCTACCCATTTGGAGACGTATTTGATGCAGACTAGGATGTAAGTGTTTCTAAAAGATGGGGGAAATTTTCCCATGAAATCTATGCCCCAAACATCGAAAATCTCGACCTACAGGATGGGGTGTTGGGGCCTCGTAGCTCTACGCCCCACATTACCTATTCTCTGGCACTGATCAATATTGGAAACAAAGGCTTGGGTATATCTATGCATGGTGGGCCAAAAAAACCCAGACTGTAGGATCTTTACTTTCTTATGGTCAGGCCCATGATGTCCCCTAATTGGAGAGGCTTGACAAAATTCTAGGACACCATGAACTTTAGTTTTCGGAATGCAATGACGGATCACCCCATCTCCACAGGATCAAAATAGAAGAAGATCTTCCCATAAGTACCTCTTTACATCAGAGAAAAATATATTCCTTTGTTGGAAGGATAGGTCGGGGTGAACAACACCTATAAACAAAAAATTAGCAATATTATCATTCCAAGGCCTAGGTGTTTCATTGACCGAAAAAAGGTTCTTATTAGGGAAATCCTCCCTGATCTCCCAATATTCCTCCTTCTTCAAATGAGGAAGCTCTAGATGAGAGAGATGATCAGCAACAACGTTTTCACTCCTTTTATTGTCTCAGATCTCCATATCAAATTATTGGAGGAGAAGTACCCATCAGATCAGTCGTGGATTCACTTATTTCTTGTTTAGCAGGTAATTTAGTGCTGCATGGTCAGTGTAAATAATAAATTTAGATAACACTAAGTAAGAATAGAACCAATCAAAAGTGAACACCACTGCTAGCATATCCTTTTCTATGGTGGTGTAATTCATCTATGATGCGTTGAGAATCATGCTAGCATAATAGAAGGGTCGAAAAATTTGGCCAGGCCACTAGCCCAAGATTTCTCCTACTGCATAGTCACTAGCATCATACATCACTTTAAATTGTTCCTCCCATTTGGTAGAAATCATCACTGGAGCTTCCACTAGGCACTGCTTTAGGTGCTCAAAAGATGTGGTTCATGGGTCATTTAACTCAAATACGAAATCCTTGGTTAGAATATTGTTCAGGGGCTAGGCTATTTTTGAGATGTCACGGACAAACCACCTTTAGAAACCTACATGCCCCAGGAAGTTGTGGATGGCTCTGACAGAAGTCAGAATAGGAAGTTGTGAAATGACTTCTATCTTTGCTGGGTCCACCTCTATCCCCTTTTCTAAGATTCTATGGCCAAGGAAAATTCCACTTTACACCATTAAATGAAACTTTTCCCAGTTTAAAACCAGGTTAGTGTTTTCTCATCTTTCTATAACTAGATCCATGTGTCGTAAAAAAGTGGTGAATGAATTTTTATAAATGGAAAAATCTTCCATGAATACCTTCTGGATTTGTTCCTCCATGTCATGAAATATAGCCAACATACAACGTTGGAAGGTGTCAAGGGCGTTGCACATGCTAAAGGGCATCCTTCGATAATAAAACATACCATAGGGGAAAGTAAATGTGCTCTTCTCTTGATCCTCTAGAGAAATGGAAATCTGATTGTAGCTGGAATAACCGTCTAGGAAGCAGTAAAAGTTGTGCCCCACTAGTCTCTCTAGAATTTTATCCATGAAGGGCAAGAGGAAATGATCCTTCCTTGTGACATCATTCAACTTCCTATAGTCCACACAGACTCTACAGCCCATGAAAACACATGTGTGGATGAGCTCATTATTATAATTTGAAATCACAGTGATACCCCCCATTTTGGGTACCAATTATAGGGGACTCACCCACTGATTATCCGAGATGGGATAAATGATGCCTGCATCTAATAACTTAATTACCTATTTCTTCACAACTTCCTTTATGGGGGTGGGGGGGGGGGTTCAGGTGTCACTGTGGTTGTTGAGATATCTTCTCACCTTCTTCAAGAAGCAGATTGTGGGTGAAAATGGTAGGGATGATGCCCTTCAAATATGAAAATATCCACCCAATAGCGTACTTATGCTGTTTCAAAACTGGCAGAAGTGCATCCTCTTTCTCCTATGATAGTGTTGCACTAAGTATGATAGAAAATGTTTTATGGTCTCCCAGATACCTGTACTTAAGAGAACATGGAAGAGTCTTTAGTTATAGTTTAGGCGCCATTAGAATCAAAGGTACAAGTGGTTGTACCTTTTCCCGCTACAGAATATCAGGTATAACTGCACGTTTACAGTAATGGATTACCTGGCCTTCTAGGAATTGCTGATTTGCTGGTGTTTCTTCAACTATAATTTCAAGAATAATAAAGTTATATGAGGTAAAATAACATACTAGATCATCCCCTTCTTTACTCAAGTGATCATCTATGGTGGTCACTTGATAACATCCCTCATGATCTAATAATGATGCATGCTTGACGGCTTTGAGGACATTGTAGGAGACTCTTTTATCTCCTACCTGAAAAAGCATCTCCCCCTGGTGCACATTGATCAGTACCTTCCAAAGGGCCAAGAAAGGCCTTCCCAATTTGAGAGGTGCCTCCTGGTCTTCCTCCATGTCGGGGTTGATGAAATATTCAGGGAGGATTATCCTATCCACTTTGACTAGAACATCCTCTAGTATCCCCTTCAAATATTTGATGGATTGGTCAACAAACTAAAGGGATACTTGGGTAGGCTTCAGGTCGTTGAGTTACAACTTCTTAAAATATCTGAGGGGCATGAGTTTGACACTAGCCCCTAAGTCATAGAGGGCCTTACCATACTCACAAGGTCCAATAGTGCATGGAAAAGTGAAGCTACCTGGATCCTATATTTTGAGAGGAATCTAATGTTGGACGACCACTGAACACTCCTTGTTTAGGGCAATGGTGCATAGATCCTCCATCTTTTTTTGTTGGAGAGGATCTCCTTCATGAATTTTTCATAAGTGGGCATCTACATCAGTGCCTCTGCAAATGGAATATTTATGTGAAGCTTATTGAGTATGTCTATGAATTTTTCGAACTGGTGGTCCATCTTTCTCTGATTCATTCTCTCTAGGAAGGGTAAGGCAGGCTCAAAGGGTCTGACAACTTCCTTCTCTTTATTTGGTGGAGCCTCCATTAGTGGGATTTTGGATGAGGAGGGGTCTAGAAATGTACCTTATTCATTAGAAGGGGGTGTAAGTGCATCTAACTGTGTTGGTTCCTTATGTTGTAGCTCCCTTTTACTCCGTAGTGTGACAACATGAGTTTCCTCTCTCAGGTTCTTCTCAGTGTTACCCGGTAGTGTACCAGGTTGCCTCCTTGAGAGTTGGTTTTCTAGCTGGACAATTTGGTTCTCTAGGCCTCAAATGGAAGCCTCATGATTCTAGAATCTGGTCTCAGTAGTAGATATAAATTTGTTCATGAGATCCTCTAACCTTGAGGTATTCTCCTGCTGAGGTGGTTGTGTAGCTGGTGGAGGTGGTGGCTGCCGCGGTTGCTGAGGGTGAGGGTTATAATACCCTTGTTGTAGATAAGAGCCCTGTTGGGGATGTTCCTATCTCAGGTACTGGTTCTGATAAGGAGGATGATTGTAGATGGGTGGTTCCTGGGGTGGAGGATTCTACTATTGCTGGCCCCAGCCTATGTTCTGTTGATCACACCATGAAAGGTTCTAGTACTGCTGGTACTGGTTTGGCCCTCATTTTTGGACAACATAGATCACCTCGCTTACCAAAGGGACACCTATAGAACCCAGACATTCTCCCATGATGTGGTTATCACCACATTCACTGCATGTTGGATAGTTTGCCACATGTACTTGGGTCACCCCCTTCAGATTGATCACATCAAAATTTTTGGATACAACGTCCAACTGGGCATCTAGAATAGTTGCGACATAAATATTATGCATACGTTGTTTCTGTGTGCCCCAATTGGAATGACACTGGAATCTGTTGGCAGACATGTATTCCAGTAGTTCAAAAATTTCTTCAGGGTAATTCCTCATAACTATACCCCCAATAGCAGCATCTACCACAGACTTTTTATTCATCGTTAGTCCTCTATAAAAGGTTTTCACCTGCATCCAAAGTGGGAGTCCATGGTGTGGGCATTTTCACAACATTTCCTTGAAGTTCTCCCATGATTCGTACAATGACTCCGAGTCATGCTGTTGTACGTTTTATATTTCCTTCCATAGAATTATCTTCTTTGAGGGTGGGAAATATTTAGACAGGAATACCTGGGATAACTCCTCCTATGTGAGGATATATCACTATGAAAAAAATTTAATCCATTATTTTTCCTTATCCCATAAAGAGAAGGGGAAAAGGTGAAAAAAATGGCATCCGTGGACACTTCGTGGTAGCGAAATGTGTCGCAGACCTCCAAAAAATTGGAGAGGTGGGCATTGGAGTCCTCGATGGGAAAGTCGCTGAACTGAATGGTGTTTTGGATCAGCTTCATGATAGCAGACTTGATCTCAATGTGTTGGGCCTGAACCGGTGGACGAACAATGCCTGTGTCAGCTCCGTGAATAGATGGAAGGTCGTACTCCATAAGAGTACGATGTATAGGTGGCTACTATGGGAGTGGAGATGACATGTATTGTTGTTCCTGAGGGGCGAAGTACGACCCCTAACATCTGTTGAAGCTACTGCAGGCCATAACCTAGAGAAAGTGGAGCTTACTGGTTCTGGTTGTCATCTGGACCTAATGAATGTCCAGCTCCTTGGACATCAATTGGATTTCCTTCTTCGTTCTGTGCCATTGGATTGTTTTGTTTGTGATCAGCCATGAGTGCTCGTTGTCACCTCAATAGAATTCATTCGATCTCTGGGTCAATTGGGAAACACCTCGATGACTCATAATTCTTGGGACGAGTGAGGTAGCCACTCATACACCTATAGAACTTCACAATATGAAATACACTAAGTGTAAATGAGGAAGAAGAAAGATAAACAGAAATGAGATTATAAAAAATATTTTTGGGAATTTATAATTTTTATTTCCACAAAAATTTAATACAAATTTAATTAAAACAAGGAAAAAATTAACTTTTCATTCTTCCCCGGAAACGGTACCAAAATTTGGCCTATCATTTTACTGAAGGTATGTTATTGGTGTCCCAAATTGTTTTACCCTAATGAGTATAGTATCAGTAAGGGGTCGATCCATAGGGAAGAAGAAGTTATTCTTTTCTTACTTAACTAGTTTGTATTTTTGTCTTAGTTAAGTGTACTGAATTTAGATTCAATAATTAATGTTTGGATAAAAAGGTAATTGAATTTAAATTTATTTATCAAATTACTTAAAAGATAAAGGAAAATATGGGAAATTGGTTTTGGTGAAAATATGGAGGGAAAATGCGTTGGGGATTTCAATTCTTAAGAGGCTGTTTATTAAATAAAATTGATTATGAGGTTGCGTTGTTCATAATAACCCAACTCTATGGGTTTCAATTTGTAACAAGGTTTACTTGGTCTAGTAAACTTATGTTTTGAGCTGAGGAGACTGACTCCTTGGTCCGGTAGTTAGTATTTTACAGTTCTTTATTTGTATTAGTCTATATTTGAGTCGATGAATACGTCCAATGATCATGGAATCATTTATCATTATTCTTCTTTTGAATCCCTAAAATTTTTGCCCTTCGTCTGGATCAGAATTTCCAGTAATAAGATAAAGTAAAGAAGAATAAGAAGAGTCTAACAGAACAAACACATTCATAACAACTAATATAAATTACAACTCTTTCATCACCCACAAACCCAACACACTGGGTTTTTAGTTACACTTAGAAGAAAATATAAGAACAGAATCTTTAATACCTAATGTGATCATCAAAAAAACTTCTAGGAGAGAGTGTCTCTTCGGTAGAACGGTAGAATGGTGAAGTAGTTAAATAATGGTATCACAATGGAAAAACTTCTTTTCTTCAGACCTTCACCCCTTTCTTCCACACCTCTTGAACCAGAGGAAAATTCCTCTATTTATAGAAAATAAAATTACACAACGTGTGTCCAATGTACATAGTGTGTACTTTTTTCCATGTGCTTTTGTCATTTTTTTTCTTCGTCAGTAGGTGGCCTAACACGCCGTATTTGAATTGGAACACGACGCCGCCTGGTAGGTAGATGTACACGAAATTTATTGCTGCCACACACAACATGTACTCTCTTTAATCAGCCACCAAATGATTCTAGAATGGGAGACACGACGTATAGATGTGTGTACATGGAGTGTAAACATCATCCAACCACATGGGCGTGTAGACTTCTTCTCAACCACCAACCTCTTCTAGAAGATTATACACGACATATAGTTTTAGTACACGGTGTGTATAGGATTCTGGTAACTTGGGAATGTACTTTTCAAATCCAATCCATGTCTGAGTCTGAGTGTACAAAGAGTGTATAATGTACTCACCATTTAGTTGTATGTTTTGCTCAGTTTTCCCCCATTTTGTGTGTTTGGCCAGAAATCACCTGAAAATGAAAAAGATCACCAAAATCAAAGTATTTGTTCACTAAGTAGTAGGTATTTGCTGAAGAAATGTTCTTATTTGCATTAAAGTATATGGAAATGTATACACAAATCGAGTGCATCAGAGTCTTTGATATATGCCTTTCACCAAGAAATAAATCAATAGAAAACTGAATTTTCCCACTCTGAAGGATGTCTAGGTAAATCCTCTAGAAACACATCAATATATTATTTAACAATACATACATACTAAATTTTAATATTTTTTTACTAACACATATATATTATGTTCTCATCATCCCCAAGAATTATATTCAGTTGAGCTTCTCAGGGTGGATCTAGAGAAGAGTCAGATGGTGGTGTTTTAGCTCTAAAGATAAGGGATTCTATATCGTTTTAAAAAATTGAAACTTCATACTTCTTACAATAGATATTTTCATCATAAATTGAAATCCAATTCATATAATGTATTATACCAAAATCAATCATGGGTATGATGATAAGGTTAGAAACTAAAGAACATTTATGTGTCATAAAGAGGATATATCAACACATCTTTGTTATAATGATACTTCCCTTAGAAGTTTTTACTGACAAAGCCTTTATGAAATAAAAATGGAAATATATAATTTTATTGGAAAACAGGGAAGATGTAAAGTAATGAGATGATCCAGAATCAAATAAATAATTTGATAACTTTTAATAAATGATTAAATTACCTACCACCACATCCTGAGGAATTTCAACCTCAGCTATTGTGATCGCATAAGCTTGACCCTGTTCCCTTTTCCTTTTCTAAGTCACATTTCCTTGATGATTTGGACAATCATTAGTATAGTGTCCCAAATACCTTAAATTACAACATTGAACATAAATACCTTCTTTCATTCCCTTGTAATCACAATCGTGATGTCCTTTCAATCCATACTTATAGAACACTCTTTTCCTTTTAAGAAGGCATCAGGGTGTTTCCTTCCACAAGAATTGCATGTTGGAAAATTATCATTTTTATTCTTACCTTTATCCATTAAATCATATGAAAACCTGTTATTCTGTTATTTTATCTCATAAGAAATATATAATTATTTTTCTATCTTGATATCACATGAGATAATATATTTGTATGATGAGAAACTTTGGGAGACCAGTGACCTTTTGAGGAATGGTTTTAAACCATCAAATAACCAATAAATCATGATCCTTGGATTAAATATGTTTTCTATGAAATGCCTTGATAACCTTGTAAAGTTTTATTCATAAATTTCAACACTTTTATTCTATTTATGTCTGAGAATCAAAAATTTCCTCTCTATATCCACTAATTGTTCATATGGAAAATATTTTTCTAGAAAAATTTCCTTAAAAACCATCCATTCCATTTCTTCTATTTCTTCCTCCTCTTTTGTATTTTGAATTAACGAACACCACTGATCCACATCCCCCAAGATATGTTAAAATACCATGATAACCTTATCCATTACATTACATCCCAAAGAAAGAAATATATTTTTTAAAGAACGTATCCACTATAACACTTTGAAAGGGTTCATATTCTTATTTAATGATTAAGGCTATTGTCTCATAAAGAGGTCAAAAATTAACCTCCACATTATGGATCAGGAGACTCCATATGGGTAAGGTTATTGTTCATAACCTGAGTTAGCTGTCTGAGTATAGTTATAGGTTTCTCAACACCAATCACAACTCTAATTGGTATATCATTATCTTTTATAGGAGGGAAATCCCTACATGGGATACACATGTTCATACGGGTTCCATTCCTTCCAATAGGATCTATTTATAAATAATGGAACACACTAAATTAGGTTACAAATCCTAATTTATAATGTCTAACTAGTAAAATAATTAACATAAATTGAAAACTTGTACATGTCTAATATCATAATCATAAACAAGGTTTATTTTGGGTCATATTTACAATTAAATCTTTTATAATGGTAGTTAATGAAAATTTGAATTATCCTAGGCATATCCCCTATGAGTGTCAAACTTGGTGCGTATTAAGGATTTATTTTCATGTACCAGGTTACCTCGAGTAAAGCTCGAAACACTTTATCAGAGTTGTTACCCCTAGGTACATCTGTGCCATAACTACACCCACTTAAAGTATCCAGATAGGGATGTATTTCAATGAAGATCCACATAATCTCCATCTTAGAAAAATTATAGGATGTTCTTGTACACTTATCTTCAATGTCTATCATAGGATTCTGTTCCATTATCTAAATCTAGTTTCAATTTATTTTTCTAAACTTCCTCTCATACCAACTGTAAAGACCCTGACCCTAGTTTCCCAAAGATGGTGTTTTATTACATAACATTAGAATATAAACAAGGAAGACGCATCCCGAATGATTTAATTGTTTAAAAGCTTTGGAAAATGAGACATATACATGAGTTCAAAATTAAAACTTGAAACTGAATAAAATATATAAATTACATTGGAAACACCGTCAACTCCTATATTATCCCATCAAGTTATTCATAATATACTTCTTCACCTCCTGAAAAAATAAAACATAACCAAGGGGTGAGATAAAATGATCAGTAAGGGTAATAAACACAATGGAAGAATAAATAATATGGAACAAGTAATAGTTAAAAGTAAACATTCCATTAAAACATAATCATGAACAAAATATGGAGGGAATAAAAGATGATTAAATAATACTATAATAAAACATAACCATTGAATTATACTAGTATAATAACCTCATGAACTATAAATAACTAGTTTCATAACGAGGGAATTAATAATGAGGGAAATGTTAACCATATATTCAAGGACTTAACCAAGACAACTAAAATGATTAAGGCCTTATCCAAAACTATATCTGAAAATGGGAAAGGCCTTGGCCATGTCCACATTTGTTTTTCCTCATGAGACCTACTGATGCATCGAGGGGTTATAGTGGGCCCCACCCATCAGTTAATAAGTCCAATTAAAATATCCTATTAATGGGGTGAAACATAATCAACATATAAATTCATATTAAAACTAACATATGAAATGTAAATAACTTTCCCCAATAATTAATCATAAACACTAACCATTCTGGGTAATATATTGAAAGGTATCAAGATGGAACAATCAAAGTCAGTAAAATCATAAGCCATTTAATTAAATATTGTATATTATATAATAAAATATTAATACCAATTAAACAAATTAATCCACAAGAGTGTTTAAATAGATGAAAATAATCATATTAAAATCGTCGAGTGATTCTTGAGAGAAATACTCATTTTCTTTCTAAAAAAGATTTCTTTTGGAAAAATATTTGTATAAAACCATAAATTAACTAAGATATTTGTTTCATTATAAAATTAGTGATTTTATAAAAAAATGGTGGCTCAAAACAAATTATATAGTGTACTTTAAAATAGTTAAGAATTCGAGAAGTTCCCTTGAATCGAGTTTTTTTATTAGGAAATTTTTTGGAAGATACTTCTAAAACATGTAACTCCCCATAAAATATAGAATAATTATGATTGGAACAAATATATAGAACATTTATAGAGAGTTTATGAGGATTGAAAAATAATAACTAATAATTTAATTTAGGTAAGTAGAGAATATTAGTAACCCAAAAGACAATGGAGGTTTGAGTAGATACCCTTTCCTTAAGTATGAATGATTTTTTCAGTTGACCATAATATCTTGGATAATTAAATTAAATCCATTAAGTTAATTAATTTATAAACTAATATAGATGTATTTTATTTTTTAACATTTTATTAAGTTCATTTATAGAATTTTTGATGACATAAAATAAAATTTTATCGCTCGGGAGCATTCGTTTCTATGGTTTTCATGAACGATATACTTGTATATGAGTATGAAAGTTCATGTGGAATAGGTATTAATTCAATAGAATTGAATTTATATGATATTAATGAACATCCAAAATATTAAATTGTTATATAATTCATTTGATTATATGGTATGGATATGTGTTATTAGATAAAACATTAGTGATAATCATTTATATTATTATGATGGTATTTTGATCATCTAGAACTAGTTTTGTCATATGAATTAGTACCATGTATATATAATGGTTAATAAACATTAAATAGGTTATAATACATAAATTATAGTCTTTTTACACCATAAAAATGGTTTCAGGACCATAGTCAAAGGATAAATTAATGAAAGAAGGTTTTTCATCCACAAAGGTTGTAAATCGACACCTCCTAAACGATGATTGCGTTTTTAAAATAAGAGAGAGAGAGAGAGAGAGTAAGGGGATTGATTAAGTTTATTACATTAAAATTATATAATTATACTATGTAGATGATACTAGAGTTATCATTATCATTTGGGTGGAGGAGGTGATGAGAAGATAAGAAAATAAAGTAAATTGAAAAAGAAAGAAAAAGAAAGATGGTTTGCCTCTTGAATTATTCTCCTTGAGAAACTCCTTAGGGAAAGGGGTTTTGGTCTTTTGGTAATACCAAGATCTCATGGGTGCAGGTAGAGACTAAGGAAGAGGGTATGGGTAGAACATTGGAAAGACTAAAATTTTAAAATATTTACTTACTTTTATAATGATATAATTATATCATACTTTCACTTATTAGATTCCTATGTTTTATTTATACATACATTGGTGAGGATACTATTTATTAGTCTGATTTACTTTAAAAAGGGTCATATTACTATTCCTAAGGGCAGGTTACTATTTCATCGATATAAGTTCCTGAATTTTGAGAAATACCTCTTATTTATTTTATTATTCATTTATAAAGATCATATTGTGTTATGTATGTGGTTTTATATGATTCATAATATATAGAACATAAGGAGGGAAATTTCATCGATATAAATTTGGGCCATTACAAATATTCCACCATAACAATAATATATCAGTATATTTAGTATACTAATGTTAATATTAATAGTTGAATGGGAAACATAAAGGGGTGGTATAAGAAGAATAAAATTACAAGAGGATCGTCGACATTTTGAAATATTAATTTGGATGTATTCCTTATAGTCCACCCCTTAAAGATCCTTGGAATGGTATGTTTAGGAGAACAATATCAATTTTAAGTGATGGAGATGATTTTTAAGGGAATTGAGAAGACATTTGGCAGGATACAAGGCTTGGAATGTTTGAGGAGAAGGGGTTTCTAGGGGTGATATTTATAAGGGGAGGTGAGGGGTGTTTCTAAATATTTTATTCATTAGTTTAATTATTTTGGCTCAATTATACAAATAGCGTGTATTATTTGGACTATATATAGTAAATGGTTCATTGATTTTGAACTAATGGGTTATTACATCAACCATGACTCAAAAATTCATGTATTTAGCTAATAATGTTAAATATCATATTTTGTTGTATTTCATTATTCACTAATAATTTAACTATTTTATAACAATACCAAAAAGTCACCATAACCATTTTTTTCATTTATATTCTAAAAATTAAATCCATTTTATGAAAATAATTTTCTAAATATGGGAAATTTAATTTTTAATTAAAATTTTAATTTATTTTAAATATATCAATTATAATATTATAAATAATTTTATCAACCTTTAAAAAATTACTTATGGACTCATAAAATTATATTTTCATTATAATCTAACAAAATATTAATTTATAAATCCATTCTATGAAGATAATATTTCTTCGAAATCATTATATTCATTATAAAAGTGTAATTAAAACATTTATGTTTTAAAAATATAGAAACACTTAATTTATCATTTATAAAAAAGTTTATTTACTTATATCATGATGTAAATATATAATATTTTCATATTATAAGGTATATAAATATCATTTTACATTTTCAAAGGTGAGGTTACTATTCTAACTGTCATGTTACTATTCATAACAATCAAATTACTATTCTAATGGTCAAATTATGATTCTTATGAATGAAAATTAATATTTTATTTATAAAAAAATTGTAAGGAAAAGTGAGAAACCACATACATTCAAACAAGAGGACATGCCTCATTAGATATTGAAAGGTTATTAAAATAGAATTTAAGCCTATTAGCTAATTCCTCCCTAATAAGTTTCCCAGAGATAGGATGCACATGTGTATCTGGATCATCGGTAATGAGGTCTTCAAAGAAATCTGCCAACTTATCCATAGGTTTAGAATACTCTTATTTACTTATCATCCCTTCTTTAAAACACCTTATTAGTATAGGATCCTCTTTCTCGATCCATAAATCCTACTCACTATTGATAGCCACTCGAAGTGTCCCACCCATCATCTTGTCTGCCTCTTCTTGGGTAGCATTGATATAAAGAAACTCCTCCACCATTTCTTATTCTGAATAAACAAGAAGTCCCAAGGGTTTCTCACTAAATAAATTCTACACACCAGTTTTTTCCGCACTGATATCACCATAAACAACCATCACTTCATCATGGTTCGCCTACAAAGTAACAATAAAAATAGGCATGAATTCCATCTCCTTTGATTTAATTTTTTTAACTAACCTAGTCTCTATTGTATTTGGAAGGTATGGGTAATCTTTGTGGGAATTTTTCTTCTCTATTGTTGAAAGTGCAGCTGATTATCGCCTATCGACCGGTCAAGGTTCCGGTGCTCTACAAATGTGTATAGTAGCACTCGGGTCGAATCATCATCGATGATACCTTTTAACAGTCGATTGTTTTTAGTTGATTGTATTATGATTGGGGGGTTTGTTTTAAGATCTTATGAAATGATTGATTAATATATATTGATTTAAAAAATTGGTAATTATTGGGGTGAGTTCATTATTAGGGAGATAAGTCTGTGATATCCTTGAGCTTTTCTTTATATTGCATTTAAATTAACACCCACTTCACAAGATAACAATGATTGGAATTCCTAAGTGTTAAGGATTTAATCTAAGACTTAAATTAATATAAGGCTCTAATCTTAATCATATCTTGTTTATGTTAGTGTATTTATGGTTCCAATAATCCATTAAAACCGCTTGCTAAACAAAACAAGTCATTAATCCATGGCATGTTATGTCCAACATACACAATGTTAATTAAAAGAATACTCATCGAGAAAAAGCTCTCAATAATTGAACATAACTAAATTATAACTCACCCAAATGATAGATTAACTCAGACATTTAAATGATTAATAATCTGGTTATAATTATTATGATGATAAATTAATAATAGAAGAAAAATAAAGGGATAAGAAAAAGAGTGGTGCGTCGAACACACACACAAACGATAATGAGAATTAAAAACAGACTTTCGATTGAATGAGGAAGAAAAATAAGGTAAGGGGATTCAAATGTGTTCCTATCTTCTAAAACGCCAACCCCTTTGAAGGAGAGGAGGGGAATGTATTTATAGCCAAAGGAATTGGACTGTTTGCATTCCCAATATGTCTCTCCAATTGCATCGCCAATTTGGATATTCAGATAGAATAATCTAGAGATATCCTCTTCTTCAAAGTTTTAGATAATAATTTTTTCTGAAGTATCTCACAATATGGAGTCATTTGGACTTATGGAACCAATGTTATGGTGGTTTGATTAAACAATGTTAAACTGTCCATTTCAATCCATACTTTTTAGAAGTCTGAAATGTGAATGGGGTTATCAACAGGAAGATTCCTTCAAATATGAAAACATTATTCAACAACGTCGGCCAACTATATATCCTATTTCACACTAAAAAATCTCAGTTTGATTTGATGATTACATCATGAGATATGTTATGAATAGTGTCCAGATTTTAATTTTCGTCAAGAATGGTGGGCTCACCTTCAAAGCATCAGTTGAGCCCTTTGTATTTGGATTTGGGTATTGAAACTTTTATAAAATATGTATGGAATTATCCACCGACATTTGGAGGATAATTAAAGGATTTGGACTTCTATAGTGAGCTCAATATTTCTATCTTTATGTATTTTCCAGTTTCTTCACAGATTATTTGGGCATTTTTGTGTGGATAATATGATCCTCCAATTTGACGATTTGGATAAAGGTTCTTTCTAATGAAATATTTTAATTTGAGAAAGGAAACCTAAAAAATAGGAATCATGTAATTTGGATAAGTAGGGTGAGATGTATTATTAAAACATTAAACAGACTTGAATCTAGATGAATTAAAATAGTGATCCAAAATTATAATTAATATTTAAACATTAATATTTCACACAAACTATGCACATTTCATATAAAATCGGTAAAGGGAGTATATAATAAGCTATAAAAATATTAGTAACATCAACTCCCTCAAACTTAGTCTTGATCATGTCCTCATGTGCAAAAAATATAAAAACATAATAATATCATTTTCACTCACCAACAAATATTAACATCATGTTTTCCCCACTCAGGGGAGGTTTAGAAAATTTCAATCATCAATATTGAATTCCACTACAATTAGTTACAGAAACAATGTTCCAAAAACAATTCATTTTTTCATGCTAAAATTTAGAAATGTAAAATGGTGGCACACAAAACTTACTCTTCTCAAGCTGATAAAATTAATTTATGGAGCTTTACTCATTCACCAACCAAAAGTGAAAATCATAGAGTTTGTAAGAGATCTCAGCTTACACTCCATATCCTAAAGTTCTGAAATATCAAGAGGTCTTTTTAGGGGTTTTTATGTGGCAATATGATGGTAGGAAGATGATATCCAAAAGATAGGAAAAAGGGGGTTAAATACTAAATGCAAAAAGCAATGCATATTTTTTTTGAAATGAAACATGGATTGAAATGGAAACACATATTTACAGGGGAATTATTGTGTGAATAAAGAAACAAGAGAGGAATAAAATTTTAAGGTAATTAGAACATTAAATATTTACAAAACACAAAACTTCTCCTAATGACCTAAGTGTTCTTGTTTTTCTCTTCTTTTTTTTTGCATTTTTCGAAAGTTGAACTTGAAAAAGATCTCACACTCATATCCCAACCCATGATTGATCACTTCATGACACTAATTGTAATAGTTATAACAAGATCAAAGGTTTATGAAGAGTTATTTTTGACCTACCCAAGACACAACCCATTTTTTTCTTTTTTTTTTTGATTTTTTTGAACACTTTTCAATAAAATTTACAAAATTACATAAATTAAAGTACATTAAATTCCACAAAACTCATTGAATGACAACCTCACCCTATACTAAAATGTATTATTTCCCTCAAGAATATTATAAATCATAAAAAATAAATAAAAGGGCACCCAAAAAATAAAATCCATCCCCCCCACACTTAAATTTTAAAAAATTATGCAATGAAAATATATGTAGATATTGGGTGGGAAAATGTATTGGGATTGTAATGTGGATATCAAAGAAATTTTTTTAATAGGATCAAAGGGGATTTAAAAAGGAGGATTAATGTAAGGGAAATGGGAGGCTATTTGGCTATTATAATTATCATGTGGTTATAAAATGCCTTGATCATATTAATGCACAATAAAGTAGGAAATTTAGCTCGAATGTCCACAAACTGAAGACTCACAAATGGGGGTTAAAAACACACATTTTGAAAAGATGTCCATAGGTATCCTTGTCATGAAAGATAATGTTGTTCCTCACGGTTGGGGAAAATAATTTTCCAAATCAAAAATTGAGCATTCAAAATTTGATGGTTTTGACCCAATATTCTTTATCAAAATTTATGAAGAAACCAATTTTTTTTTGATATGAAACCATGTCTTTTGACTCACAAAAATTGTTAGACAAAATTTTAAAACTGGATGTTGAGTAAGTATGACTCCTTTGGTTTTTTTTAAATTTTGTATTTTTTAGTTTTTTAGTGTTTTTTAAATACACACCCACACAAAAGAGAAAGAGAAAAAGAAAGAAAATGTTTGATGATGAAAGTAGTAAAAAATGAAAGAGATTGGAAGAAGAAGAAAGAGGTAGATAGAAGAAGAGAGAGAGTTAAAGGTAAATAGGTACCCCCTGGTTTGTATTTGGTGGGTCGTCGTCTCCATCTAGTGGGGGGTTAGTGAAAGTGGAGGTGGTTCATGTGTGATGTTACCTGAAAAACAAAAATAATTACTCATATAATGAAAAACTAAAAATAAGTTAAAATTTCATAAAAGTAAAAGAAAAAAATGGTTTCCTCCCAAGAAGCGATGCATTTATTTGTCTACATCTGGACAGTTGCAGTAGACTACCCATAGTTCGGTGGTGGCCATCGTATATTCTCAACTCTAGTGCGATTCCAGAAAAACTTCCCCTTTGGGATGCATGATTATTCATTGGATAATTTCTCCCCTTACTTTATTTTGTGCTTACAATTAAATGGGGGTGGAAAGAGAATATTGCTATCCTCTCTTTGTTCTTCAACTTGAGGAATGATAGTTTTCACAAAGTGCTAGTTTTCTATGCTAAAAAATTCGGGAAGATGCTTCAATTCTGATGGTTCATTTATGTAAGTTTTAGATGACATAAAACCAAAGTATGAGATCCCAATTGTTTTTGACTCATTTATTTCATCACTTACCGATGTAGAGTAATGAGGATTAGTGGAGTCATAAGACTAAATAAAATTTTCAATATCCTTTATATCAATTTTCTTCTCCAAAGAATGGTCAATTTCAACATCACCAATGATCACTTTATTAATTATGGAGAAAATATCACAAACATCACTACCATCAAGACAATATAAACACATTTGTTCAGGGTTCACCTCACAAATAACAGAATTTTCAGAATCATGGATAAGAAATGATGAATGTTGGATAATCTAATTTGAATCAAAAAATGAACATGCTTGTTCGTTTTCCCCATTATCTTCCATGTTGGAGAAGTGGAGGCTAGAGGTGAGTTTGGATTCCAAAGAGTTTTCAAGATCATTTAGATCAATGGAGTTTGAATTTGTAATGTCAACATCAACTTCTCTATTTATGACTTGGTTAATGAAGATACAATATTCACAAACACCTCTATTAGTAAAAAAGGATGAACATGATGGATTGGGATTCAAGACACTCACAAATATACTTTCAGAAGCATGGATAGAGAATACAGATTGATTCTCTGATGGGTATCGCATGGATTGAAAAATACTGAACTTGACCAGTTGGTCACCAAATTCCATGGATAAGATGCCAACATGGACATCAATTTTGGTTTTAGATGTCATAAGGAAAGGTATTTGATAAAACACAACTTTATTTAATATTTTATTGATAATAGATGATATAATTTACTCAAATTATTCTAAATATGTTCAATTATGAAATATTTGGGATTAGATCATTCATTTTCAAATTAGATGAAAATTCCTGTTTTACCGTTTTAAAATTCACTGTTGTATTTCGTGAATAAATATGTTTTTGTAAATTATTTTGACTTAAATTTTTTTAAATGTGTTCCTGACTTAATGGGATACATATTCTATTCAGAACATGTGAGCTGGATCGTGCATTTGAGTGGAGTAAATGGGCCATGAAGACAAATATGGACTGAACTATCTAGATTGGACATCACTTCACCATTTGGGCCATATCTTCTTCATCTGAGACTAGATTGAGCCCAAATTTTAAGGAAAGCTTGAAGAGGTGATTATTCACAACTCATACTTCTAGAAAACCGGCCAATTCACGTGTTTTGAAGGTCAACGATGCGGTTCAAGTGGGATTAAAATATTTGGACGAATTTTACCTTTCACATTTAATAAAGTTATGTAACCCTAGCCCCAAAAACTCTATTTAAAGGGATTTTTCACTATTTGGGAGGTCTGGTAGAGGATTTGGGAAGGTGTGTCCGAAAGGATGTCTCTTGGGATCCCCTCACAACTCTTGGTAGAAGTAAGGCTTTGTGCAAACCTCTCTTTCAAAAAGGCTCTCCTCTCACACCTCCTCTTTGTATTTCTTTTCTTTCATGTTTGTATTTTGAATTTTTATTCAAATAATCTTCTGTGTTATTCCCTTTTATTATTCTCTTAATCTTCCTAATTGTTTTGTAATAAATATTAGAGAAAATATTGGGTTCTACCCTTTCAATCCTTTGCTCATGCAAAACGTAACCACGATGACCACACCACCCATGGAAGAGTAGTTTTTTTAGTGATTGATCTATCTTATACCATCTTCATTTAACTATTTTGAATCATTGAACTACTATAATCCACATAATATGATCCATGAATTGTGTTTTTAAATTATAATAAACTAAGCAAGCAATTGAAAAACTAACACAAAAACACGCGAGGTCATGATTTTGTGTAAATTGTGAGAGCACGATCTTAATCGGTAATACAATACCCCACAGGATAAATATATAGAGTTAAAATATAATCCCTAAACACAATTCATTCTCATTTCCAGAATGGATATGTGATCTAATTAACCACTGACCATAATCTAGCCTTAAAACAAAAATCAAAGTAGGATGCTCTGATTGCATGTTCCGAAGCTAGCCTAGGGTTTAAGTAATTTCATCTTTGTGGTTAAGTTAACTCTCGCAGGGTTCTGGGGTTAAAAAATTAGTGGATAATAATTAAGTGGATATTGATTTAAATGATAATGATTAATAACTAAATGGAGAGGTAAAGTTAGATCGATTATGCCTTTTAAAATATTTTCTAAAAAAACATCTTCTTGTTGTGTCTTTTTAATCAAACTTCATTTCAAAATTAAAAACAAAAAAAATGCAATCTTCTTCCAGAAAACTTCTTCATGTTTTATAAACTATAAACAACCACCCCCATACTTTCAAGTAGTGTTTTAATTCTATTCTATTTTACTTTTAGAATACATTTAAGAAGTTGTTTTAATTTACATCCTCCTTTGAGAGACGACCTTGGTCAGCCACTTTGCTGCACCTAAGTACCCTAAAATCCACTAATCATTTGAGGGTGCCCACGAAAATGCTCTTTCAGTCTTCCTAGAATCAGAGTATATTCTGAAGAAGTTGTCTCACCTTACATGTCATGGACATAGAAGTCTGTTGGAAAGATAAGACCATTGAATTGAATAAGGACATCCTCAATTATTCCCTCTAGATTGGTTGTGCTTCGATTGGAAAATTGAATGAAAATTCCTGTTGGATGTAAGAGACCTAGACCAAGGTTCGAGAAGATGTATTTGTGTATGAAATTAATTGAGGCTCCTAGGTCTATGAGTGCATCATCAAAGTAAGAACTTCCAATTTGGCGTGTAACTGAAAAGGTCCCTAGATCTTTGCACTTTATGGGAATATACTGATGAGTGGAAAAATTTTCTAAGGTCATAAGCTGCCTCTTATGGGTGCACAATTACTTAAGAAACTTGACACACTTAGGGATTTGTTTTGTGGAATCTAATAATAGAATGTTGACTTCAACATCTCTAAGCATGTCAATCATTTCAGGATTGGGTTCAAAGGAATTCTTTGGATTAGAAATGGTTTGAGGAAAATGAATTGGGTTCCTAAGTAGAATTGAAGGAGGAGAGGGAACGGATTCATATTCCTTTTCAAGTTTCTTTTTCTTTGAATTTTCTAGGTCAACATTCAAAGGGGGGATGGGGGAATCATCTTAAGTCATAGCAATTTGCTTTATCGATCTAAGTGAAATTGCACTTACATTACCCTTGGGGTTGGGTAATAGTTGAGAAGGGAGTTGGGAAGAATTTTATTGTTGTTGCTGGCTCAAGTAGGATGAAATTAGGCCAATTTGGGTTTCAATGTTTTTGAGGCTGGAACGGGTGAAGGAGGAAAAATCTTCCACTGCACTTCCCATGGTTGCTTCGAATAAGAGGCTTGTCCTGAATTAAGATACCTTGATTTTGGTTCTTAGGAAAATGATTGTATTGGGTTGGGAATTTTGAAGTCTCACTAGGATAGTGGAATCCAGGAGGAGGAATAGAAGGATTGATCCTTTGAGGTTGAGGAACAAAAGGGTAAGGTTGTTGGAAGTTACCAACACTTTTACCATATTATAATTGGTTTGGGTTTTGATGAGGGTATTGAGGGGGATGAGCAATGGGATTCCCATATCTCATGTTAGGGTTATATTTACAAGAGAAGAGCTCAGAATGGGGTTGGTTGATGTTTCTAACAAACTGACTTGATTGTTGAGGGTTGGGGTTCTGCTGAGCATATGATACCTTGAGGTCCATTGTTCTAGATGAATTAGATTGATCCTCTTGAAGTTGTGAACATGTGTCAGTTGGATGAGACAAGGAGCTACATATTCCACAGTTCTTGATAGGTCAAGGGAACAAAGATTATGGAGAAGATGAAGTTGGGGCTTTGGATGCCACAACTAGTTGTCACACAAGACCTGTAAGTTCACTCATCCACTTGTTCATCTTGTTCGGCTCTATGAATTGATTGTATTGGACTTGTTTAACTTGTGCATGTGCTTGAGTATGAAATTGTTGTGTGTTTGCAGCCTTGTTACTTATGAGATCTCTTGCAGCTGTATGAGTTTTATCAACAAGAGCACCGCAACTTACGACATCAATGAGGGTTCTCTACATTGATAATAACCCCTCATAGAAGTATTAGATCAAGAGTTGGTCAGGGATTTAGTGGCGTGGGTAGGTTGGAACAAGATTTTTGAACCTCTCACAGTACTCATGGAGTGATTTATTTGGGAATTGATGGATACCATTTATTACCTTTCAGATAGAATAATTATGAGAAGAATTAAATAATTTATCTAAGAAGAGTCATTTCATGTCACTCCATGCAGTTATAGAACTAGGAGGGAGGTAGTAAATCCATGAATTGGAAGTGTTAGCTAAGGATAAGGGGAATGTTCGATGTTTGATTTGTTCTTCAGAAACCCCTTGAGGCTTCATGGTAAAGTACACTAATTGGAACTCTTTAAGGTGGATATGTGGATTCTCACCGGCTAACCCATGGAAATGATGAAGAAGATGAATCAAACCCAATTTGAGTTCAATCTCAGCCTCTATGTTTTGATATTGAATACCAAGAGGTTGGTAATTCATATCAGGGGAAAAATTTCTTTAAGTGTTTGTTCCCTAGGATTGTCCATATCTAATTCAATTGGTTAGACTAGGATAGGTTCTTGAATGAGTTAATTATCTATTATGTTTATCCTAATTTGGTGAAGTGTTTGATCAATTTCAGTTTCAAAAAATCCGAGGGATTTTTTGAGAGGCTACGGGGCATTTAGAGAGATGTTGGAAGAAAGATGAAGATGAGTTTTTCTTTGTGTTTTTTTTCAATTGTTTTAATTTGTTTTACATTAAACAGAAACTAAATACTATATAAAACACCATACCTAGAAATGGTTCTATTTTAAATCATGGATGATTGTCACCTGTTGACCAGTCAAGTTTTTAGTCCTCTTCTAATGTGTATAGTAGCACTTGGGTCGAATCCTCGATGATGATACTTTTTAATAGTAGATTGTTTTTAGTTGATTGTATTATGATTTAGGGGTTTCTTTTCTTAGATTATTAAATGATTGATTGATATATATTGATTTAAGAAATTGATAAAGATTGGGGTGAGTTCATTATTAGGGAGTTAAGCTTGTGATATCTTTGAGCTTTTCTTTATATTTCATTTAAATTAACACCCACTTCACAAGATAACGTTGATTGGAATTCATAAGTGTCAAGGATTTAATACAAGCCTTAACTTAACTTAAGGTTATAATCTTAATCATATATTTTTTATGGCAGTGTATTTATGGTTCCAATAATCCATGGAAACCACTCATTAAACAGAACAAGTCATTAATCCATGACATGTTAAGTCCAACATACACAATGTTAATTTAAAGAATACTCATCGAGAAAAAGATCTCAATCGCTTAACATACCTAAATTATAACTCACCCCAATGAGATATTTACTAATACATTTAAATGATTAATAATCTGGTTATAATTATTATGTTGATAAATTAATAAGATAATAAAAATAAAGGGATAAGAAAAAGAGTGGTGCATCGAACACACACACAAACGATAATGAGAATTAAAAACAGAATTTCGATTGAATGGGGAATAAAAATAAGGGAAAAGGATTCAACTATATTTAAAATATTTTAATAACATAAATATTAAACTAAATAATTTGGATGAGAATAAGAGATATTTAAGAAGAAATTTTTATTAAAACAAAATTAAAAAAAAACTTACAAGATTACAATAATGAAGAACACAAAAGTAAAAGGAATCAAAGAGAGGAGGAAGGGTATCTCAAGTAAAAACCTGAGTTTGGAAGATCCTCCCAATACCTTTTAAAGGCTTAGGTATCTCCAATATGTTCTCCTATCTTCTGAAATTCCATCCCCTTTGAAGGAGAGGAGGGGGATGTATTTATAGCCTAAAAAAGTTGACTTTTTTCATTCCCAATATGTCCCTCCACTTGCATCGCCAATTTTTCTATTCATACATCTGAATAACGAGATAGCCTCTACTTCACATTTTTATATAATAATGTTTTCCAAATTCTCTCAAAATTTTGAGTCATTTGAGCTTATGGATCCAAATCTATGACAGTTTTATTAAACAAAGTTAAGCTGTCCATTTCAATCCATACTTTTTACAAGGTCGAAATGTGAATGGGTTTATCAATAGAAAGATGCCTTAAAATCTGAATGATTTCTTCAAAAACATATTCCAACTATATCTCCTATTTCACACTGAAAAATCTCATCCTGATTTGATGATTACATCATGAGATATGTCATGAATAGTGTCCATATTTTAATTTCTGGCCAGAATGGTGGGATAGAATTCAAAGCATCAGTTGAGAACATTGTATTCGGAGTTGGGACATAAAACTTTTATCCAATATGGATGAAATTGTACCCCAAATTTTCAATGAGAATTAAAGTATTTGTACTTATGGAGTGAGTTCAGTAATTATATCTTCATGGATTGTACAGTTTCTTCACAGATTATTTGGGTCTTTTTGTGTGAGCAAGATGACCCTCCAAATTGACTATTTGGCTAGAGGCTTCTTCTAATGAAATGTTTTAATTTGAGTAAGGAAACAGAAAAAACAAGAATCATTAAATTTGGATAATTATGATGATAATAATTGTTAAAAATTAAATATACATGAATCTAGATGAATGAAAATAGTGCTCAAAAATTATAATTTATATTTAAACATTAATATTTCACACAAATTAAACACATTTCATATAATATAAGTAAAGGGAGTATATAATAAGTTATTAAAATTTTAATAACATTAGTTTTTAAGATGAAATATCCAGAGTTGGTGATTGATTTATGTCCCTTTTTCTTCCTTACATTGTACAAGCTTTTTATATGCTTCCTGCTAATATTTTCTTCTGAAAAATAGCTAGAGCAATCCTCCTCATCGAACCCACCTGTTGATTGGCCTGAAATGTCATTTTTTTGTTCACCAAGACATCCAGACCTACAAAAAGATTACAAGTTTGGATGTCCCCCTGGATCTATCACTAGCCTATGACCCCATGACCTGCCAGTGCGGATGGGGTCCCCTAGGTATTCAATACTCTACTTGGAACAACAGAAATACCTTTATGAACCCACAACAGCCGAGAATGAACATTTTATTTTTCCTCCAACTCCACTATAATACCCAATTTTTAGAAAACCTAGTCTTTTTCTTTTTATTTCCTCTTAGCTTCCATTGAAGGTAGAACCTCCTAGGCTGGGATAACCATTGACGAAGGTAACAACGTCTTGGTGTTCACAGGTTGACAATCCCAATCCTCCTATACATTTCTAGGATCCGGTGGATCCTGGTTCTTCATTAAAATGTCAGTAGCCACCATATTACTAACACTATGAGCCAAAAACATATCCCTATACTTATTCTTCTTCATGTCCCCTTGCCTTGCACTACACCTACACCCCAAAATCAGATTCCCCAAGTGCCTACAAATCAAGCAATAATCCACCCATGATTCTAAGAACACTGCGTATTTTCACCTATACTCTTCTCAAATCACAACCCAAACCCACTCTACTGGTGGTTTGGATACATCAACCTCCATGAAAATTTTAGGGTTAATTGAGTGGATAACCGATTGAGATCAATTATTAGCACACAGAAATCGTCCGACCATATTCCTCAGTATTTTGAGGATAGAGGGTTTTTGAAATGGTAGTGGTAATTTATATAAGATAATCTATAAAGGAACATAATGTGAGTCCTTTTTCATGAGAAAATAAAAAGTCTAGCGGAAAAAGAAGAACATGGAATCGAGACATTTGTGTGGAGCACATGATAGAGCGTGAATCATGTCATCATCCTTTGTAAAGAGAATTATCAGGTGAATCTTGTTAATAAGTCCCATAGTCACTTCAATCATGAAGCCCCCATGAATAAAAAATGAACCATTCAAAATCATCAATGGTAGGTCATCGTTGTCGAAACCGAGCCACTACAGTAAGGTTCAAGAGGTTATAATAAAATAGATTCTACTAATAAAATTATGGCTTATTACATCCTTCCCACCATAATAAATTTCATCCTAGGAATTTTAATTGATATAATAAGGTGAAAAAGGTGCAGGTACTTCTGTTTCATAGATTATTCCAATTCCCATATCACCTCCTCATACTTATGGTTTCACTATAGTACATTAACTAGGCATGTTTTTTTGTTCTGAAGAACTTTATATCAGTGGTCTAAGATATTCACTGAGTGATCCTCATAATAGATATATTTTTTTCAGCTATACCACCTCTATATTTAGTATATATGAGGGATCTGTTATGTACTTTCTCAAGAGAGATACATGGAAATTTTTATGTACATGAAAAAGGGTTTATGGGAGTTCTCTTCTATAGGCCACATCTCTGATACGATTAAGTATCTCAATGGGGATGATGTATATGGGACTTATCATTCCCTTATTGACAAATCCCATGATTCTATTCTAGGGAGATATTTAGAGGAACAATTTTCCTCTTATTTCAAAACTCTAGGTCTCGTATATGATTCTCATGATTAATCCCTTTTTAACTCTGAGAATCCCTAATGTGCTACTGAATAGTCTTAACATTTTGTACCATTTCCACTACCATTTCCAGTCCTAGTAGCTTGCTTTCACCAAATTCATCCCATGATACAATTGTTCTATATATATTTCCACAAATGGATTCATATAGATCCATTTAGATATTTAGTGAAAGATGTTATTGTATAAGAAATCAACTAGAGTAAGATGTTGATCCCATAACCCTTTGAAGTCCACCATATATGATCTCAACATATCTACAAGTGTGTATATAGTCCTATTATATTTGATATTAGTTTGGGGGTGAACATCCATACTGAAGTTAAAATTAGTGTTTAGACCATGTTAGAGACTTTTCCAAAACATAGAGGTAAACCAAGGATCTTGATCATATAAAATAGATAGCGATGTTACATGATTGATTACTACTTATATAATGTATATCCATGAAAGTTGATCAAGTGAGATATCCACTAGAATTTAAGTGAAGTGATAATTCTATGTAAGATGATCCACCATAAACCATATATAATTATTTCGTATTGATTTATTCAAAAGACCAGTAAAAAAAGCTATGGTGAGGTTTTCCCTTTTCCAAGTTGGTATAGGTAATGGTTTCATAATCAAATTAGACATTATAATATAAACAATTTACTACTAATATACCAAGAATATTGATGTATACTCTATGATATCATTCTATATATTGTTCCACCAATAGTGCTCTCAGAAATCTCAATATGTCTTCATTCTCCCTGGGTGGATGATGATGGTTCAGCTATTAGAATCATTCAAAAACTTATTATTTATCTCAGTATTTTATGGTACACATTAACATGACCCAAATTTAAAAAATCATGCTTCATTAATGTTTAAATATATGGATTATTTTTGTCTTATATCTTCCTCCACCTTCTGAATTTCCACTTCCTCTCTTTGAACATCCTTTACCTTCTCAAGTAGGGATGGTTGAGAAATAATTTGAGAAAGGAATGACGATGATGATTCCTTTATGATCCTATTGTCCATCATTTTTATTTCAAAATATATTTTATCCTTTTTAATCATCATCAATGATAAGGTTTTTGTATATTTTATACTTATAATATATGACACTTTATTTTCATTCCTTTGATCGTAGTTGATTGCATAGTCACAGTCCTTGGTCAGATCTAACCATGTTCGAGGGTGCATATTAAGTTAATTATGTGTGAATATATATTTTATGTGTAACACACTAAACTTCCATGGTACATTTCCCTTTGAATAATGAAATAGCTTACATTTCACGCAACTTCGAGATTCTAACACACCGCAACCAATCAAACTAGCCGTTATGAATAGTAATACCCACTTTTTGAAATTTCATAAATTATATTTTTCTAAATGGGCTTCATTTTTGAATTTGTAATATCGGAATTAGCTTAGGGTGAATTTTTGGAGCTTTTCTGAAAATTTTTAATTTTTGATGAATAGTTAAAAATACTAATTTTTAATTAAAAACAACTTTTTTAATCGAAATAATTTATAGTTTTAAATTATACATTTGAGTGGTTTTAAAGTATCATTTGATTATATTTTTATAATTTAATATAATTTAGGTCATTTTATGTAATTTCACATTTAAACTGGATATAAACAAGTGTCAATCTTTTGATAGTTATTATTTCTTAAAAACACGCTTCTTGTTTTGACAATGGGAATTAATTTTAAATTAATTTCTGCCACTTTTGTGTTTTGAATTTGAAAAAATGGATTCCATATTTATAATCATGAGGTCCAAATTGTTTAAAAATGTATCTTTTATTTTTATACATTATGAATAATTACTTGGGTAAATATTTTATTTACCATGGTTAAAGGGTAAATCTGGTAAATAAGGGTAAAAAATAATATTATAATAATATTAAATTACCATAACATGTGTCCTATTCCTATTGGTTGATACATGTATGACCATGGGAATCCTTGGGTAGATTTTACGACCCCATGGAGCCCCTTTAGAGTGATAATGACACTTTATATTAATTAATTTAAAGTGAAGACAAAAATGACATAAACATATATCTTTTAGTAAAACAATTTTTACATGGGGTTATATAAGATATATTTTAGACTATAAATAGTCATTAGAAATATAAAGATATTTCATATATAATTTTATTTTATTTATAATTTTTAGACATTAAATAATTAAATTTATTTATGACACAATAGTGATGCAGTAATTACCTTATTAATGAAAGAATCAAATAAATGGTATTATAAATATTAAAATAAATATAATTTCAATGTTTTTATGAAATAAATGAATTTTATAGGTGAATATGAAATTTTAGGTTTGATTAAATTCATTTGGTTCTAAGTAATCAAGTTGTGATGGATTTCACAAAAACCAAATACTAAATTGTGTCAAAATTGACACAAATGAGTTTTTAAAACAAATATTATATTATTAAATTATACAATAGTCCTAAAAATTTAAGGTTCTGAGAAAGAACTTATTTAATGATAGTTATATCATTAATTAACCATTTTAGGTTCTCTTGGTATGTTATTGTAAGTTTATTAACCAATTATTATAATAATACAAGAATACATGGTAAAAGTTAAACTATTTAACTAAGAGTTAAATATAAAAGATAAGATGAATATGCTGATCCAAACATATCTAAAACCTATTGGTTGAGAGTTTTTAGACCCATACCCACTTTATCCTAGAAATAAATCATTTTTGAGCCATTAGAAAACTAAAATTATTTTATTATAAAACAATATTTCAATCTTTTCCTAAGGTGCCCCTAACATCTCTTATAAAAGGGAACTCCCCCTTCTCTCAAAATCACATCTCCAAAGCCATTTAGATAGGCCAAAAACTACCCAAATATACTCCCAATTTCCCTCAATTAAAACTAGAGGCCTTATTTTGATCAGAAATCCAACCTAAATAGCCCTTTTTACCAAATCAAAAGAAAGAACCTGAAGAAGAGGTAAATATTTCATCACCTCTTTCATGTTCTTTTTCTTCTCACTACTGGAAATTTTGGCTATAACTACGGTTTCAAACCGGGGCTATAGGTTATAGCCATGGTTCAATGAGCCGTGGCTGGTATTGGCATGGCTATAGACTAACTCCTATAGCCACAATTTTAAACCATGGCTAAAGCTTATACCCATAGTTCAAACCGTGGCTACAGCCCTATAGCCATGGTTTCAAACTGTGGATAAATCCTTATAGACACGGTTTGAAACCGTGGTAGAAGGTAAAGCACAAACAAGCCTTATAGCCATAGTTAGAAACCTTGGATATAGATCAAAGTTCAATAAAAAAACACAGTAGGCTTGCAGGCCTGCCTTCCACCCCATGCCCCCTGCTAGTCCCCTGCCAGTCCCCCCTACCCCTGCTAGTCCTCTACCACCCCCTGCCAGTCCCCCCTGCCCCCTGCCACCCCCTGCTAGTCCCCCCTGCGCCTGCTAGTCCCCCTGCCCCTGCTAGTCCCCCCTGCCACCCCTGCCAGTCCCCCCTACCCCCTGCCAGTCCCCTGCTAGTCCCCCTGCCCCCTGCTAGATCAAAGTTCAATAAAAAAACATAGCAGGCCTGCAGGCCTGCCTTCCGCCACCTGCTAGTCCCCTTCCACCCCCTGCCAGTCCCCCTTTCCCCTTACTAGTCCCCTTCCACCCCATGCCAGTCCCCCCTGCCCCTAACACCCCCTGCCAGACCCCCTGCCCCTGCTAGTCCCCCTGCCCCTGCTAGCCCCCCTGCCACCCCTGCCAGTCCCCCCTGCCCCCTGCCACCCCCTGCCAGTCCCCCATGCCCCCTGCCACCCCACCTGCCAGTCCCTCATACCCCTGTTAGTCCCCCTACCTTCCACCCACCTGCTAGTCCCCCTGCCACCCCCACCCTGCATGTCCCCCCTATTTTCTATCTGGATCTGCCCCTGCCAGTCCCCCTACCTGTTTTTCCCTGGTTCCCCACCCCCTTCCAGTCCCCCCTGACTGTCACCCCCCTGGACACACCCCCACCCGTCCCCTGTACAAACACCCCCACCCAGGACAGACACCCCCCTGGACAGACAGACAACCCTGGACACCCCCTCTCCTGGACAGACCCCCCCTGGGCAGACAAACCTAGACACCCCCTCCCCTGGACAAACCCCCCCAGACAGACACCCCCCACCCTGGACAGACACCCCCCTAGATAGACAACCTTGGACACCCCCACCCTGCATGTCTCCCCCCCTATCTGCCCCTTCCAATCTCCCTACCTATTTTCCCCTGGTTCCCCACCCCCGCATCTCTACAGTGAACGACGGCCACCTTTTTCAAAAGTTATATAGTGACTCCTAAGTCCACACTGCGACAATTGCGGGCCACAATCATTCGATCCAACTAGATCAGGAAACACCAATCCAACAATTTAGCTTATATAATTAACACATGCACATGAATCTTGTTCCTGATTCCATCTCCATGTGGACATCAGTTAATAATGTCACTTTATTCCTTATCAAGGTGACAACCTAATGATAAAAGTTGGCTAGAATTTCAATTACATTGTATATTTATACAATCCCATAAATATATTTCTCATTTCTGGAAGTGAGGGAATCTTTTGCTTGCAAAATATAAGTAAATGATGGATCTTCAGTTATGATCTGGGAAGAAAGGCTATTATATCTTCTTTTGTCAATCCATATAGAAATCTTAGGAATACGCAGTCAGTGGACTACAGTGGAATCTTTTTGTGAGTACCCGATCAAGGAGAGAGACAACTATGAGACCTTTGTTTGCTGTTGGACAAAACCAGCACAGCTGTGACGCGATCGCAGTTGGAAAAAGTGAGCGCTGGAGGATAGTGCATGCATTATTTATGACAATGCTGACAAAATCCTTTGATTTTCCAATACCCATGCACATAAACAAAGTCATATTCCCATTTCATAAAAAAACCAGCCCCCCCAGATAGCAGCCACCACCCCCCACACACACATCCCTTGCACCCCTTTCACACCCCTCACCACCCTGCTGGACCCCCTTAGACAACACTCCCCCTGCTTGACCCCCCTGGACTATAGCAGCCCCCTGCTGGATCCCCCTGGACAGCAGCCCCCCCAGACCCTAGACACCCCCAGACCCTGGACAGATCCCCCTCCCCCCTGGACAGATTCCCCCCAGACCCTGGACAGATTCCCCCCAGACCCGGACAGATTCCCCTCCCCCTGCCAGTCCTGACCCTCCCCATACCCTAGACACATCCCCCCAGACCCTGGATAGATCCCCCTCCCCCTAGATAGATTCCCCCCAGACGCTGGACAGATTCCCCTCCCCCTACCAGTCCTTCCCCCCCAGACCCTGGACATATTGACTAGGTTTTAGTGGAAACTATACTTTAATAAGTTTATCTCTAAATGTTAGAGAGAAATCTATGAAGCAATACCAATGGGTGAATCAAATAGTTGACTCGGTTTTAGTGGAAACTATAGTCAGAAAAATCCAGTACATGCTCTATATAGCCAATGTTGAACTGGAATGGTAGGTGGACCATGCTTTGGTATTCATTAAGAAACATCCATTGATCTTTTTTGGTGATAAGGTAGTATAGGGATCAGAATAATGGATTAAGATTATTTAGAAGTTTTTTACTTTGTTAACACTTCAAAAGTATCCAAGGTTGGTTTCTCTACTTATATGCTTTATGTATTGGGAATAAAGTGGTTAGGATCTATTGTGAAATCCAAATTTCTTGAATATCTCAAGTAGACCACTTTTGATAAATCCTTTAATAAAAAAATTTATCCCGATACACTAAGAGTAGTGAAGGCATGATATTTTGTTACTATGGAGCTGAGATATCATTCTAACATGGCGTATGTTACTTAGTTTGCTGTGTTAATGAACTTATTTACAGATCTTGTTTCTAATGTCTATATTAAGGAACAAATGTTTGAAATGGGTTTGAGGCATGATATTCAGTCTATGTTGATTCTTATATTCCTACCCACCTTCATGAAGATTATAGGCAAGGTATCTATGGATGAGGAGGATACAATTAGGAAGATAATACTCTTGAAAGTATCAGTGATAGTAGGAGGTAGCCAAAGTTTTTATTCTAGCTAGAAGAGGAAGTTAGATGAACATTTTTGTGGTGGTTTTAGGAGTGTATAACAGATATCAAGGCTAAATATAGTTTCATGTTACCAATGCAGAAAAAGGGGAAACTTCAAACTAGATTATATAGAATCACCCAAGGCATGTCACCTATGTGGTAAATCTAATCATATTAATTATTTATGTGAGAGACAATAATAGGTTACTAGAGTTATATATGATGTGTTAAAAGTATTTTGATCTCAACCACTTTCCAACAGTGATGTTCAGGTCCCAAAGAAAGAGAAAAATGCGGCTGGATGTATCTATGCAGCAGTGTGTACACTAGATCAGTCAGAGGTAGGACTAACTTCCATGAGAGGTATGTTTTTTTATTTCATATTGTATGTTTCTATTATAATTTAATACTGTTGTAACTCATTTATTTATATTATAAAATATTATTGATGCATTGGATTTATTCTTAGAGCTTATGCCTTGCTTGATTCTTATTTCCGCTCCTTTGAGAAAGAGGTTAAAGAAGGGTTTTAAATGTCTTGAGTTTTGGGTGATGATTATTGACCACAAAACCATATGGTACTTTCTATTTCTTGATCTTTATATCTTTTATCACATAATTTTCCTGGAATATATGATTAGTTATAAATCTAGAATCGATTACAATCATCATCATGTCCAATTTATTTCTTCCAATAGAGTGACTCATATCTTTCAGGTTGAGTGAGATCCCAAATCTAAGAGAGAAATACATGTTTCCCCAAGTTCTAGGATGATATA
This sequence comes from Viscum album, assembly GCA_963277665.1. Lineage (NCBI taxonomy): Eukaryota > Viridiplantae > Streptophyta > Magnoliopsida > Santalales > Viscaceae > Viscum > Viscum album. Next base: position 1,044,016,571 of record OY728165.1, read on the forward strand.
ACACTATTTTTTGAATATGTTTCGAGATGTCTTTGATCCGTGTCTTAGTGGTCCTCTTCCTGTGGTGCTGAGTGAGTTTCTTGAAGTTTTTTCATATGACTTATCAGGGTTACTAAATCAGAGGGAAGTTCAGTATTATATAGACTTTATCTTAGGGAAATGGACCATTTTCTTACCTACATACCATATGGAACCCACTAAATTAAAATAATTAAAGGTTTATTTTGTGGATCTTGAAGATAATGGATTTATTCATCCCAGCGTTTCACCTTGGAATCACCAATGCTCTTTAAAAATAATGTGTATGGGAGTCTCTATATTTCTATTGGTAATTGGAAACTCAACCAGGTGATAGTTAAGAATAAATTTACCTTTCATAGTATTGATGGAAATTTTTATTATCTCAGGTGATCCAAGTGGTTTTAAAAAATTAAACTGAGATTGGGATACCATTAGCTAAGGTTCTGAGAGGAAGATATTCCTAAGAAATTTTTAAAAAAAAGATATGGTCATTATAATTATATGTTCATGTCATTTGGCCTTACTAACACTCTTATAGTGCTTATGGATTTCAAGAATCAAATATTTAATCAATTATTATATTCCTTCCTGATTGTTTTTATGGATCATATCCTTGCTTATTCAAGATTAGAGCAGGATCATGCTGATAATTTAAATATCATCCTTGGAATATTGGAAAAGCATCACTGATATAGAAATATATCTAAATTTTAATTTTAGATTCAATAGGTGAAATTTATAAGTAATTTTATTTCTAAGAAGGGTGTATCAGTGGATGTTGAGAAGATTCAAGTGGTGATGTCTTTGGAGTATCCATGAAATGTGTTTAAAATCCATATTTTCTTACAATTATCTAGTTATTACAGGAATTTTATTTGGGACTTCTCCAAGATTACATATACCATGATAGATTTAACCCATAGAAGTGTGATGTTTTTTGGGAGTGATCAATTCTAGAGATATTTTGAGGAGTTTAAAGGGATATTGACTTTAGCTCTAGTTTGGATCCTTCCTGATTCGGGTTTGGGATATAATGTTTACTAAGATACCTTGTGTATGAGTTTGGGTTGTGTTTTGATGTAGGGGAGAGAGGTATTAGCTTATGGATCTCTTTAGCTGTTGACTCGTGAGAATAAATACCCCATTAATTATCTTGACATAGTATCCGTGATTCACAGTCTAAATACTTGGAACCACTACCACTTCAGGGAGTGGTTTATAGTGTATTCAAAGCATAAGAATCTAAATTATATCTTATCTTAGAGGAATATGAACTTGAGACGGATATTCTAGGTGGATTACAATTATACCATTGATTTTGAAGGTGGAAGGGGGCTGGTGTGGGCGGGATGTGGCTGGAGCAGGGCCAAATCACAGCATTACCATGGTGTGACTGTGGCGTGACCGCGGCGTGACCGAGGCGTGACCGCGGCGTGACCGTGGCGTGACCGCGGCGTGACCGCGGCGTGACCGCGGCGTGACCGCGGCGTGACCACGGCATGACCGCGGCGTGATCGCGGCGTGACCACGGAGTGTTGGCCCGATCCAGTGACATCTGTGGGGTAGCATCTTTCGGCCAGGAGCGAAGGGAGTGGGAGGAGGCTGGAATGCTGGTGAAAGGGGGATGGTTATAGGTGTTGGAGGGATGGTGCGGGATGATTCCAAGGTGGCAAGGGGGGCTATTGTGGGCTGGAATGCTAGTGGCAGAGGGCTAAAATGAAGGTGGAAGGGGGCTGGTGTGGGATGGATGTGGCTGGAGCAGGGAAAAAGCATGACGTAACCGCGGCATGACAATGGTATGACCGCAACGTGTTGTTCTGGTCCAGCGACATTCGTAGGGCGGGGGGGGGGGGGGGGGGGGGGTTGCGGGATAGAATGCTGGTGGCAGCGGGCTAAAATAAAGGTGAAGGGGGCTGGTGTGGGCTGGATGTGGCTGGAGCAGGGAAAAATCACGGAATTACCGCGGTGTGAGCACAATGTGTTGGCCCGATCCAGCGACATCCGCGGGGCAACATCTTCCGGCTAGGAGCAAAGGGAGCGGGAGGAGGCTGAAATGCTGGTGGAAGGGGGCTGGTTGCAGGTGTTGGGGGGATGGTGCGGGCTGATTCGAAGGTGGAAGGGGGGCTGTTGCGGGCTGGAATGATGGTGTAAGCGGACTGAAATGAAGGTGGTGTGGGCTATATGTGGCTGGAGCAGGGCCAAATCACAGCGTGACCGCAGCGTGATCGCATCATAACCACGGACTAATCGCGGCGTGAACGCGGTGTGACCGCAGCGTGACCGTGGCATGTTGGCCCGATCCAGCGACGTCCGCGGGGTAGCATCTTCCGGCCAGGAGCGAAGGGAGCGGGAGGAGGCTGGAATGCTGGTGGAAGGGGGATGGTTGCAGGTGTTGGGGGGATGGTGCAGGATGATTCAAAGGTGGCAGGGGGGGCTGTTGCGGGCTGGAATGCTGGTGGCAGCGGGCTAAAATGAAGGTGGAAGGGGGCTGCTGTGGGCTGGATGTGGCTGGAGCAGGGCCAAATCGCGGCATGACCATGGCGTGACTGCGGCGTGACTATGGCGTGACCGCAGCGTGTTGGTCTGGTCCAGTGACATCCACAGGGCAGGGGGGTTGTTGCGGGCTGGAATACTGGTGGCAGCGAGATGAAATGAAGGTGGAAGGGGGCTGGCGTGGGCTGGATGTGGTTGGAGCCGGACCAAATCACGGCATTACTGCGGAGTGACCACGGCGTGACCGCGGTGTGACCGCGGTGTGACCACGCCGTGACCGCGGCGTGACCGAGGGGTGACCGCGGCATGTTTTCCCGGTCCAGCGACATCCACAGGGCAGCATCTTCACAGACAGCGCACCTCCGTTGGATGAGTTTTATTATAAAAACACGACTTTATTTAACAAATGAAACAAGTATATTAATGAAAACTTATTCATGATATGCAATTCAATATAATTAAACAAAACAAACCATTCATCCATTTGAATCTTACCATAATTTCAATTAGCATCGTTTCGAACATAAACTGCAAAATCTAAAAGATAACTACAATAGTTCTAATTGTAGGAGCAGTAAAACACCAAAAAAAAAGATGTAATACACAACTCTAGCAATGAGTAAAAATGAAGGCAATGACAAACCAGCTTAACCAAAAGTACCCATCCATCCATTAGATCTCTTCAGTTTCAATCCAGTGGTCTCCTGCAATGGACCCACTTACAATATGAGGGTGACTGTAAAATACCAATCATGTTTTGCTTCATTCTAAAAAAACCACCATTAATAAATCATAGCATAAAGAAATGACAACAAAATCAACAGTTGGGTAGAAAATTGAAAATAAATAATATTTTGAATGTGTAATATGAAATATACAATGGGAAATTATTATGAACATGAAATTAATGGTAGATTAATCAAGATGCATTACTGGTATGAAAAAGAGAGTTGGTCTATCTTCTCCGACTTCATTTTCCTTGAAATGGAGGAAGACACCGAGCCCCATCCCCCACCAGCCCCCTCCCCCTGCCCAGCCCTCATCCCCCCACCAGCCCCCTCCCCCCTGCCCAGTTCTTCCCCTCTCATCCCCTCCCACCTGCCTAGCCCCTCCCCCCTGCCCAGCCCCATCCCCCACTAGCCCCCTCCCCCTGCCCAGTTCTTCCCCTCTCACCCCCCCCTACCCAGCCCCTTTACCCACTAGCCCCTCCCCCCCTGCCCAGCCCCATCCCCCCTGCCCAGCCCCATCCACCTACAGTCCCCTCCCCCCTGCCCAGTTCTTCCCCTCTCATCCCCTCCCCCCTGCCCAGCCCCCTCCCCCCTACCCAACCCCATCCTCCCTGCCCAGCCCCATCCCCCACCAGCCCCTCCAGCCCCTCCCCCCTTCCCAGTTATTCCAAATAAAAAAAATGATGCATGGTAGTAAGCAGTAACAATAATCAGTCTAACAGTAATCACTCATTCTGAGGGATGTATTGATAATTAGATATTAAACACAAACCCACCAATAATAGGTTCAACTAATACATGGACACAATATCCTACACATTAAATTGAATCCCATCTAAATAACACATCCATTCAAATCATGATGACATGAGATAGAAATATCAAACATACTAATTATGAGGCGTGCACCAATGATCCAAAAATACCTGAAAAAACTCTAAACAATATGTTATAAAATGAAAATTGTAATATAATTCCAGGATTAAGAAACTTGATTAATGATATTACCTTCAAAAACATCATGCTTTACATGTCTTAATGACATTAAACATCTCCACCATGGGATATGCCATGGATGTTTTGAAGCCCAGCCCCATCCCCCACCAGCCCCTCCCCCTACCCAGCCCCATCCCCCACCATCCCCCTCCCCCACCAGCCCGCTCCCCCTACCCAGTTTCTTCCCCTCTCATCCCCTCCCCCTACCCAACCCCTCCCCTCCCATCCCCTCCCCCCCTGCCCAACCCCTCCCCCCTGCCCAGCCCCATCCCCCCTGCCTAGACCCATCCCCCCACTAGCCCCCTCCCCCTGCCCAGTTCTTCCCCTCTCATCCCCTCCCTCCCTGCCCAGCCCCTTCCCCCACCAGCCCCTCCCCCCCTGCCCAGCCCCATCCCCCCTGCCCAACCCCATCCCCCACCAGCCCCTCCCTCCTTCCCAGTTCTTCCCCGCGTGCTCCCTCCCCCCTGGCCAGCCCCTCCCCTCCCCTCCCCCCCTAACCAGCTTCAACCATAATCAATTCCACCAGGCTATAGAGTACCCTGAAACCAAACTTAAATAGTTAAAGCTTTATGTCATAATTTTTTGTTACAAGTATTGAAAATATATGATCATCCAACTATAAAATATCAATTTATACTTTATATGGATTTCTATGAACTGTAGTATTCAATAAACTAAAACTGGTTCAAAAAAGGTACAGATTACATGATACACATGATTTTCAAAAAACACAATAATCAGAAGATTTCATGATAGACATGTTAAACATGTTTGCAAAAAATTACATATTTTGTGAGAAAATGTTAAAAAAAAATTGTCATAAAATGATAAAAATGTTAAGAATGTACAACTTATAGATCGCGGAAAGAGTTGTCATGCCTTTGAACAATGAGCAGTATCAGCTGTAATAAGATGTGCCAAAAGAGTTGAATGTGTACATAATCTTCCTTCAACTGTCATCTCATTGCTTCCACCTGTTGGGACATCCTTATGTTCTCCTTCCATAATAGTTGAATCTGTACATAAAGCTTAATAAATAATTTACAGAACATGAATAAACTTAATTTAATGACCAATAAAAATGTATTATGTTGCCTTACGTGATTCATAGTCATTTTGACTAAAGAACACTAATCCATAGATATTGTTTCAATGAAAACTAGTTTATATGTACTGGGGAAAAATGTACCTACAAATTTAAAAAAACCACCCATTATTTAGTTAATATAGATGCACTTCATGTTGAATAATGACCAGTTGACAATGGTGTTTTTTCATTCTAAATATTAGATCAATAAACATATTAAATTGAAAAGTCAAAACATATCGAATTCCGACAGATAGTTTCTTCAGTTGGTTAACAAAGATAATGACCATGTTTATTTCTTTATAAGAATACATTCAACGGAAAAATAGATAGTTCATAATAAGGAAAAAATATGAATGAATGAAGCATGAAAAGAATATTGTATCATTATAAATAATTGGAAAATATTAAATAGTTTCCTTTATGAATGGATGAGTCCAGACTTAGGTGTCAACCATGGCATATGAATACTACTAATCCCTATAATACTGAAATATGAAATCCTAAAGGTAATTTTTTTTCATAATTAAAAGGCATAGATGAGTATTGATCATTAAATTTCCTATTTATATTAGTAGAAATGAAGAAAACCTAATTCATTATAATTTTCAATTCATGATAATAAATATACAAATGAAACTGAACATTCATCATGCATTAAAACCTGAACTGAGCCTTCGAAGCAGCTCAATAGTGTTGTGTTGGTTTTAAAGCTCTCCTGAATAGAGACATGTAACGGGGAAGCAGAAGGTCTGCCAGATTTGTTCTGACTAATTGTAGACATTCACTCATTCCAATAACCTTCAACATAGAGCTTTCAACCACTTTAGAAGACCTGGGAACATGAAATTGAATTAAAAAATATATTTTAAGACTGTTTTTGTAGCGTGATAATAAACATCACCATTCAGTTCAACTTTGAATCCATATAAATAATAAGTGGTAGCAATCCTACAGGGTCATAAATACATGTGCATTAATTAAATGTAGCAGTTTAATTAATGTAGTAGTCCAGCACCATCGCTTCTCACCCAAAGAAAAATAGAAGAGGCACATACATACTGATTTAGGTCATATAAGTAAGAATAAAAAAAATACAATTGACAGTTTAAGGTAATTAAGGAAATTCTAGATCTATGTTATGTTTAAAAAAACATTGAAAAATTCTTATCCTATGAGCATGAACTGTATAGAACATTGGTGCAGCATTCATTACCTTATACTATAAAAAATATCAAGTATAAACTATATGGATATAAACTTGAGCAATATTTCAATCCAAAATACAATCCCATAAATTATGGAGAAAGAGAACCAAAACTCATTAGGTTGTAACTGAATTATAAAATCAAACACATTTCCAGATCATCCTATTGTATTCACATGCACTAAGGAAATAAATAAGATAGTTACAATTTAAACAGTAGTGGAGTTCACAAACCAAAGAGATATTTACCTCAATAGTCTCAGAAATATCCATTATAGTGATAACTAAATCACATCTTGGATATCATTAAGATGAAGCCTACACATAGAATGTCTTCTAGTGAAACCTGCAAATTAAATGGTCAATGTCTCGCAAACACTTTAAAGTGGAAGGTGGAAAACATCAAAAAAATTGAATAAAATGTTGAAACACAAACTTGGATGTTTGTTTATGCTTCCAACAACAGTATTATTTGATCTTCAACAAGCACGTGAGGTGTTGTCCAGTTGTTTTCCTGCATGGAAAACACAAAAAAATGTTATTAAATAGTAAAATAACACCTTATACATGTCATTAATAATCTAGTTGATCACATCATTAAAGTAATTGTCTTCACTAAGAGTTTTAGTGTTAAAAAAATATTCAAATTGACGGACTAAAGCATAAGATATGCTCCCCTCAACATTAAAAGTCTTTTCATTCACCTTAATGCTGGAGATATGTTTTTGGATCCTTCTCTCTTTCTTCATGACGTAGAGAAATAGAGTACTTAAAAATAGATGTGTTAACATACATAATATAGAAAATTGGTTGAGAAAATATTCTCATCATTAATGTTCACATTTATGAACAAGAAGATTAACTATATTCCTTATCATCTATGTTTTATTTTTGTGTTAACCATGTGGGGAGTTTTAAGATGAAGCTGGTTATTGGGGGGAAACTATATAATATATGTTTTCAAAACTAGACAACATAAGTGGAGTGGAGAAAACTTTCCAATATGTATAGTAGTTTTAAAGATCCATTTTAGTAAATTATATACTTAAGACACTTTAAAATAAATATATAAAATATATGCACATTAATGATAACAGTACGGATTATCTTCTTAAAGGGGAGACTAGAAGAGAATACTTTGAGAATATTACAAAAATTATCAATATCATATAAATCAAGATATTCCATAAATTTAATGGAAAATATATAATTGATATGGTTTGATTTATTATTCTCTCATCCTTGGTTACAAAATTCCAAACCTAACATTAAGGGGGATAAATTATTCTTAATCAGGGAAATAAATTGAAATTTTGAACAAGATTCTAGGATATTTTCCAATGTGTAAATTTAGATAATTTTATACTTTAATGTTTTTATATTTCTTATTAACATGAGTGTAGAAACTAGGGTTGAAATATTCCAAGATAATAATTATTATAATTGGTATTATATAATTATCTTAGATTGAATACATTTTCACATCTTATGAGAAAGGTTGTGAGTATTTTTATTTCAGATTGGTATCATGTTCTTTTATAAATAGACAGATTTATTATATAAATAAAACCCTCTACCTTTTTGTACGAATCTCAGATCAAAAATACTTATATTTTTACATTTCTTGAGTATGAATTCATACCATTTTTTCTCTCATGTACTTAGTAATTATTATCATAAAGGAAGAGAGAACAAAATGGAATGAAAGGACTTATGAGAATTGGGAATAGAATAAAAATATGATTGAGAAATGAAGAGTATATAGTGATATATATTTAAAATAAATACAAAGGGGGTTTGTTGATACCACCTTGTGTGTGATTTATTTTATTCAATTATATTGAATTGTCAATAAATTTTTATTTCAACATTTTGACGAATAAGATATAGATTGGGTTTTGTTTGGAAATCCTAATCATATTATTGAAGAATAAATTTTTCGAATAAGTTTTATGATTATATTAATTGAAAAAAGATTAAATAAATTATTCAATTTAGTTTTTGGAGTTTCTTATCATTGTATTAATGAAAATGGGTGACTTTTAATTTGGTGTTTTTTTATATCCATTCATATTAGAAAAAGAAATTTGAAGGTATTTGAATTTTCTATCCTTCTGGTTTATAAGAAGTATGAAATAATCATTGGTGTTTTTTTTAAAGTTATAATAAAATAATAATAGTGGTTATATGGTTGTGAGTTTGGTTCCTATGTAATTAGGTATTGAGGATATAACTATATTATCTATTTTGACAAATCCTAGAGGAGTTAGAAAACAATACGGCCTACTAAAGGCTGTCTTAGAACCGAACAAGACAATATATATCATAAATATATTTGAACAATTTTAAAGGTAATATAATCAATATTGGAATGGTGGATGAATAGTTCTTTTTTATTTCAACACAGACATAGAGAGTGTGGGTTGGTTCTTAGAGGAAGATCTACCATGTTGGGTTGCATGATAGACTGGCCACCCTAAGGGATCTAAATGACCAGCTACCTCGCAACTTCTATGGTATAAAAGTTTAAACCAAATAAATTTATAATATGGGGTCATGAAATGTGTTGTATTATTCACATTTAAAATCCAAGAAATTATTGGGAAAATATGACGTCATGTACATTGTCATATTCCTTTCATGATAGTTTATACTCTATTCTAGTAATTATCAGGTTGTGTACTACCATCAAAGCTAGAGGTAAGCTCAAGTTGAAATGTCATGATGCATGTGGGTGTTTTTAAAGATCATATAAATGTCATGGATAAAAATGTATATAATAACAAAGGATGGTGGAAATTATTTTAGGATAATATCATTATAAGAAGTGGACTCTAGGAAGAATAGGGTGATACTATGATACACTCTACATAAGATACTGCGATTGTGTAAGACATCGATATAAATATGGTATTACATTCTCATAAGATGTAATCCTGTGTATGATACTAATATAACATTTGATAATATACTTCATAAGAAACAACCATTTCAAAAGATATTATTTGATTATATAAGGTACAAAAAATTCATATAAAGCAATGAGAAGCTCAGACTTCATGATGTACCTCCATGGGGTATATATAGATCATCATATGGTATAGATATATCATGAGGTTCAAGAAGATCACGAGGTATATGTGAAGTTCATAGAGTACATTGTAAGGTGTTATAGAATATTGTAGGGTTTATGAACCCTATGCTAGAACTTCATAAGGTAAAGATAATTATCAAATTTTGTGAAATTGAAACATCTAAAAGAATAATTGGATTAGGTGATGCTACAAATACAGGGTATTACCTCTGGTCTTGAGGGTTGTGGGGGAGAACTGCCGGGAATGGAGGAGGAGGGGAGGCAGCTCGGAGCAGCTTCACTGAAGGAGGGTCGGGGTGAGGAGGGTCACCGTGAGGATGGGTCAATGGTTTTGAGGGTTGCTGGTGAAAAGGTGTCGGGGTGGGTGATGGGGGTGTCGACCTCGGCGTCGGAAGAGGGGCGTCGAGAAGGAGGGTCGCGGCGAGGAGGTGTCGAAAGAGCGGCGTCGAGGAGGAGGGTCGGGGAGAGGAGGCATCGAGGAAGAGGGTCGTGACAATGAGGAGGGCGCGACAAGGAGGCATCAGGAAGGAGGGTCGCGGTGATGAGGAGGGCGTGACGAGGAGGCGTTGGGGAGGAGGAGGGCATGGAGAGGAGGAGGTCGTGGCGAGGAGGAGGGCATGATGAGGAGGAGATCGTGGGGAGGAGGAATCGTGAGGGCAGGAGGGTTTGAGGATCAGGTTTTCAACAAATAGACACAGTAATTTTATTAAACCGTGGCTATAAACAAGCTATAGCCACAGACCGATAGAACCGTGGCTATAGGTTCGTGGCTATAGCCTGCATTTCTAGTAGTGTCTTCCAATTCCTATTTCTTTGTTTTTCCCATTATAAAATAATAAATCTAATATATTCTATATTCTGTGATGTTATTATAAAAATGGTACATCCATATTCATTATTCTATCCATCATATGAATGAAAAAGTCACCATACATGCGTACGTACGTCTTACTGTCTCCACGTCGTGGTGTAGTTGTTATTCTATATATTATTTTTTTGGATGGGTATAATAATGATGTATAACTGATGTAAATAATAAATATAACATGTTAATGATTCTTAATATATGATATAACATCTATTTACATACGATTTTAATATCAAAAGAATGATATTGTCGCTCGTGCGTACGTACGGATTACCATCTCCATGAACGTGATGGGATTCATTTCCCCATCGTAACCATTCATAAATAATTTTAATTTTATGATTTAAAATAATGTTTAAGAACTTAATATTATTATATATATGAATCAAATACATCCTATCCATAATAAACATGGTTTATGTAACAAAACATATAAAGGAAAACGAATCAGTTAATACCTGAAAGGATGATAATACTAAAATATTATTAACAAAACAATATTAGAAGATCATATATATTATCATATTTATGTATATGGTTATTTTATAATTTAATAACAATGATTTAACTGTTATACAAGAGGTTAATGTACCCTCAACCAAGTAAAAGTACAATGTAAGGGTTATTTCCTCAATCTTATTATTATCCGAGATTGTTTATGTGTATGTATTTGCTGGGACATATTTATCATTGATACCCATATTTCATAAAAATATTTTCAAAAGGAATATTTTAAGGTTTTATGGGAGGGTCTATTTAAGTAGATCATCATTTTAAATGTTTGAAATATTTATCTTTCTAAATCATTTTAATTAATGTTCATGTTTTCAAAATGATTTTAAAGATTTATTTATATGGACATGAATGTTTTGAAATGATAATTGTTTTCAAAATTTTCAAAGTGGTATGGTAAAATTTGATTAAAAAATATCTTTTAAATTACATCCTTTATAAATGTGTGATTTTTAAATGTTTTCATGGAAAAAAGTATATTTCTCTCAAAGAGATTTACAAATCATTTTCATCTATGTCAACATACTTTAATGGATTTTAAACTTGTTTGAAGTTGATTTATTATGATACAAATCATCCATATTATATTGAAAGTTTTGTGGTATATTTGGCTATGAATGTGTTATTTTTATACCATTCATGGTTTATGGTTAAATTATTGACATTTTGTATGCTAGTTTTAATACGAATGTTTATGTTATGTTTCAACCTTTTCAGATGAGGAATGTATTGGACTTAGTAAGTGATGGGTGGTGCCCGATATAGATCCTCAGTGCATCGGTATGTCTCAAGATACAATTAGACATGGAATTGACTGAGGCCTTTCCAAATTGGATATATGGTTTTGGAAGAGGCCTTAATCATTTTTAGACATCTTGGTCGAGGCATTGACAAAATGTTTCAGAATGTCTGACATTATACATTCACTCATTATGAAAATAATATTGATAGTTCATGTGGTTATTCGACTAGTAGAATACCCATGACTATGTTTTATTATGGCATTATTTACTCATCTCATATTCCTTCCATAAAGTATTTATGTTTATTATTTGTAAAGGAATGTGTTTTCAATTATTCACCATGCCTATGGTTTATGTTATCTTTCGCTGTATTGATTACTCTTACTGAGCGTTTGAGATTACCCATTTATTATGTTTTATTTTCCTACGATATAAAGAAGTTAGTTATAGGTGACTTGCAGGCATAATCTAGGAGGCTTGGATGTTTCTAATGGAATAAATTAGTGCTGTATTTCTTTTCAAGTTGTAATGTTGAACTTATGTATGTATCTAGTTTCCAAGGTTACTAAACTGATCGGTCTTTCAGGACATGATTCCTTATGATCATGCCAATTTTATGTAATAATGCACTAACTATGTGTAATTGGGGTTGGGGCATTACAGTTGGTATCGGGGAAATTTTAGTAAAAACCTTGGAAACTATATTTAGAAAAAATCTGATTAGATAACGTTACCCTAAGATAGACTTTGAGGATTAGTATAGAAGATCTTCCTAGAATTTTGGTAATGTAGAGATTTTGTGTATTTTCTAAGCAATACATCACTGTCTAGATACGATTAGGTAGAGGAGGCTCTGACATAGATGTACCTAGGAGTGAAAACCCATACAAGGAGTTTCGAGCTTGACTTGGGGTATCCTGGTGCATGACAACGGGCCTTGCTGCACTCTTTGTTACGACACTCCTAGGGGATATGCTTAGGATAATTTATATTTTCTTTATAAACCATTGTGAAGAATTTATGAATATATTCCTCCTCAATGAAAACATTTTTTTGGATTATGGATTATATCCATAAAATTTTCAATTTATGTTAAGTGTTTCACTAGTTTAGAATTATGTATTGCGATTCATAAACTAATCTAGTGTATGCCATTATTTAGAAATACTGCCAAGTGGAAGGAATGGAAACTGTATCAATAAACATAATCCATGTAGGGATTTTACTCCAACTCAAGATAATTATAGTGTAACTGGTGATCCAACTGGTGCTGATCAGTTTATCACCATACTGGGATAACTCACTCTGGTTATGAATAATAACCTTACCCGTATGGAGCAAACTGATCCACAATGTGGAGGATCAATGTTAGACCGCTTCATGAGGCAACAAACACCAATATTAAATGGGTCTAAAAATCCATTTGTAGCTGAGGAATGTATTAGTTCCTTAGAGAAAATATTTCATTCTTTGGGGAGTAGCGAAAGGGAAAAAGTTGTTATGACAGTTTATCGCCTCACAGGAGATGCATATCAATGATGGTCATTAATTCAAAACACAAGGGAGGATGAAGAAGTATCATGTATGTAATGTAGTGAGTTTAAATATATTTTCTTATAAAAATACTTTCCTCGTGACCATCAAGTGGATATGGAAAGGCAATTTATGAGTTTGAGGCAAAAAGAGGATGAGAATGTCGCAAAGTATGAAGCTAAATTTACAATGTTAGCAAGGAATGCTGTAGATTATATACATTACCCAAGAAGTATTATTGATAGTTTATTTGATGGGTTTAAACCATTTCTCCGTCAAGTGTTAGTCTCATAATCCTTCTCATCGTATGAAGACATTGTCTCATGTGCTATCAAGATAAAAAAGGAATTCTCTATGTCTTACGACTTTAAAGTAAAGCAAGGGAAGAATAGATCTACTAACAACTATTGGATAGGAAGTAAGGAAATAGAGAAGAAGAGGAGAGTTGAATTTACACCCTGTGATAATTGTGGAAGGAAGCACCCTGGTGCCTGTCTAAAAGGAAAAGGAGTACGCTAAAAATGTGGACAGAAAGGCCATCTTACTGGTGATTGTAAGGGGAAGAAAGAAGCTACCAATGTTCAATGCTACAATTATAGGTAGATGGGAAATTATGAAATTTAATGTCCTAAGATCCAAGGAAACTTACCTCAAAAAAGGCCAAGGGATCATGTCCAACCTTATGCGATCACTACTGCTGAGGTTGAAGCTTCAAAAGACATGGTAGTAGGTAATTTAATGGTTTCCTCAAGTTTAGCCAATGATTTATTTGATTATGAATCATCGAATTGTTTCAAATCTTCCCAGTTTTCTAGGACAATTAGAAATTTCCAATTTTATTTAACAAGGGAGTTGTCAGTCAAAACTCTTAAGGGAAGTATCATTGCAACAGAGTTTTGTGAATTAGTTCCCATTAGGGAATATAAATATTCTTTATCTGCTAATTTCATTTTCATATCCATGATTGAATTTGATATAATACTTGATATGGATTTGATTTCAAACCATGATGCAAAAATTTATTGTAAGAAGAAGGAGGTTACAATTTTCGATGATGGTAAGGAATACCTTATCATTAGAGAAGAAACGTCACCATTATATTCTTATCTAGATCCACCCCAAATAGATATACTAAATTCAATTATTGGGGAGGAAGAGAATGAAATAACTATGGGCGAGGAAAGGAATGTTCAAATAGAGTATGTACCTATTATTCAAGAATATGTTGATGTGTTTCCATAGGATTTACTTGGACATCCTCCAGAATGAGAAATTGATTTTTCCATTGATTTAATTCTTGGTTCAAAGACCATATCAAAGACTCTTAATAGAATGATCACTATGGAATTAGTGGAACTAAGGAAACAACTAGAGGAATTGAGTAATAAGGGATTTATTCACCCTAGTGTTTCTACATTGGGAGCCACTGTCCTTTTTGTTAAGACGAATGATGGATCTATGAGGTTTTTCATTGACTATAGGGAGATTAATGCTATAATAATAAAGAACAAGTATCCCCTACCTCGTATTGATGATTTATTCAACCAACTTCATGGAGCTCAATATTTTTCGAAGATTGACCCTCAATCTAGATATCATCAGTTGTGTGTGAAGAAGTAAGACATTCAGAAAATAGCATTTCGAACCAGGTACAGGCATTACAAGTTTACAGTAATGCCTTTTGGATTGACTAATGCACCCTCTGTCTTCATGGATATAATGAATAGATTTTTCAAGGAATATCTTGATGACTTTATAGTGGTATTTATTAATGATATCTTATTATACTCAAAAATCTACAAATATCATGAATGTCACTTGAAAACTATTTTGGAAACCCTCATAAGAAATGAATTATATGAGAAGTTTAGCAAGTGTGAATTCCGGCTTCAAGAGATTTATTTTCTTGGATATATTGTCTCTCAAGATGGAATCTTTGTTGATACTTAAAAGACCATGGAAATCCAAGAATGGCCCAAACTGACAAGTATAACTGAGGTACATAGTTTTATTGGTTTATTAGGTTATTATCGACGTTTCGTCTAGAATATTTCCCGACTGGATAACCCATTAACCAAGATCATATATAAAGGGGTTAAATTTGTTTGGAAAAAAGAGTGTAAAGAATGTTTTAAAGAACTGAAGAGAAGATTATTCAATGCTTTTATCTTGACTCTAACATCAAGGAATGATGAGTTTGTTATTTATAGTGATGATTCAAAGAAAATACTTGGTTGTGTCCTTATGCAGAATGATAGAGTTGTTGCTTATGCATCACGATAGTTAAAAATTCATGAGAAAAAAAATCCCAGTCATGATCTTGAGTTATCAGCTGTAATCTTTGCTCTAAAGATATGAAGACACTATCTCTATGGTGAAAAATGTGAGATTTATACTGATCACAAGAGTTTGAAGTATATTTTCTCACAAAAAGAACTCAACATGAGGAAAAGGAGATGGATTGAACTACTCAAGGATTATTATTTCACTATAAACTACCACCCAGGGAAGGAAAATAAGGTGGAAGATTATTTGTGTATAAAGTATCATGAATTTTTGAACAAGATGAGAGTTGAAAGGGATCTTATGTTCATGAATCTAGTAATGATGGATATGGGAATAACCATGGAAGGTGAAAAATCAATAATTTTTCAAATGGTTTCCAAACCATCTTTACTAGAAAGGATAAAAAGTTCTCAGACTAATGATGAGGAGTTTCAAAAGAAGATTAAAGCTGTAAATGATGGGAGATTGATTAACTTTGTATATGAAGATGGAATTTTGAAATTTTGGAAGAGACTTTGTGTTCCCAATATACCTAATCTAAAAAGGGAATTATTGGATGATTCCCATAGCTCCAATTTCTCTATACACCCTGGTACCACTAAGATGTATATAGATTTGGAAAAACTTTTTTGGTGGGACAACATGAAGAGGGATATTGATGATTTTTTTCCTAGATGTATGGTTTGTAAACAAGTGAAAGATGGAAGACAACATCCTGGAGGATCCATGCAACCTATTCCCATACCTAAGTGGAAATGGGATGATATTACGATGGAGTTTTTCATGGGACTACTAAAGAATCCTAGAAAGAACGATGCAATATGGGTCATTATTGATAGTCTTACCAAGTCAGCACATTTTTTTCATATAAGAGAAGATTTACCACTTGAACTTCTAGCAATACTATATATTAATGAAGTTTTAAGACTTCATGAAGTACCCTTATCGACTGTTTCTTACCATGATCCCTGTTTTACATCAAGATTCTTGAAGAGTCTTCAGAAAGCCTTGGATACTGAACTTCGTTTGAGCATTGCCTACCACCCTCAAACTGATGTCCAATCCGAATAGACAATTAAAACCTTAGAAGACATGTTCAGATCTTTCTCACTTGACTTTCATGGTATATGGGATCACTATTTACCTTTGGTAGAATTTTCCTATAATAATAGTTTCCATTCAAGTATTCAGATGGCACCATATGAAGTATTATATGGAAAGAGATTCCACGCACCAAGTTATTGGGATGATGTTGGTGAATGGAAACTCATAGGCCCAAAACTTGTTGAAGAAATGGGGGAAAAGGTGAAGGTAATCCAAACCCACATAAAAGTAGCTCAAAGTAGGCAGAAGAGCTATGCCGATAACTAAAGAGAGGATTTAGAATTTTTGTTAGGAGATCATGTTTTCCTGAAGGTATATCCATTGAATGGAGTTATATTATTCAGTAATAAGCGTAAATTAAATCCCAGGTACATCAGACCTTTCAAAATTCTAGAACGAATTGGGGTTGTAGCTTACCATTTGGCAATGCTGCCAAGTCCTTTCAAAGTTCATGATGTGTTCCACGTATCACTGTTGAGAAAATACATGCCTGACCCAACACATGTACTCACCTATGTGAAAATTAAACCAGAACCTGATCTATCTAATTGTGAACAACCTATAAAGATTCTTGATACCAAATAATAAGTGTTGTGAAACCAGACGAATCATCTTGTAAAATTTCTATGGAGAAATCATAAGATAGAAGAGGCAATGTGGGAACCCGAGGAACTTACGATGAAGAACCACCCGAACCTTTTTGTGCGGTATTATTCTATAAATTTTGAGGACAAAATTATTTGAAGCAGGGAATAATGTAACACCCCAAGCTTACATGGTACATTTCCCTTTGAATAATGCTTTAGCTTGCATTGTATGCAATTTTGAGATTCTAATACACCGAGACCAATCAAACTAGCCGTTATGAATAGTAATACCCACTTTTTTGAAATTTTATAAATTTTAATTTTTAAAATGGACTTAATTTTTGAATTTGGAATACCGAAATTAGATTAGGGTGAATTTTTTGTACTTTTCAGAAAACTTTCAATTTTTGATTAATAGTGAAAAATACTATATTTTAATTAAAAACAATTTTTTTAACGGAAATAATTTATAGTGTTAAATTATAAATTTGAGAGGTTTTAAAGTATTAATATATTATATTTTTATCATTTAATATAATTTATGTCATTTTATGTAATTTTACATTTAAACTGGATATAAACAAGTGTCAATATTTTGATAGTTATTATTTCTTAAAAACATGCTTTTTTGTTTTGACAACAACAATTAATTTTAAATTAATATCAGCCAATTTGGTGTTTTGAATTTGGAAAAATGGATTCCATTTTTGTAGTCAGGAGTTCCAAATTGTGTAAATAGCTAAATTTTATTTTTATACATTATGAATAATTACTTCGGTAAATATTTATTTACCATGGTTAAAGGGTAAATTCAGTAAATAAGGGTAAACAAAATCATATTATAATAATATTAAATAACCCTAACATGAATCCTATTACAATTGGTTGATACATGTCAGACCATGGGCATACTTGGGTCGATTTTGGGAGCCCATGGAGCCACTTGGGAGTGATAATGACACTTTATATTAATTAATTTAAAGTAAAGACAAAAATGACATAAACATATATCTTTTAGTAATTTTTTTTACATGGGGTTATATAAGTTATATTTTAGACTATAAATACTGATTAGAAAGCTAATAATATTTCCTACATAATGTTATTTTATTTATAATTTTTATACATTAAATAATTAAATTTATTTATGACACAACGATGATGCAGTAATTACCTTATTAACGAAAGAATCAAATAAATGATATTATAAATATTAAAATAAATATAATTTCAATGTTTTTATGACATAAAACAATTTTATAAGTGAATATAAAATTTTATGGTTGATTAAATGTATTTTTTTTGAAGTAATAAAGTTTTTATGACTTTCACAAAAACCAAATACTAAATAGTGTCAAAATTGACAAAAATGAGTTTTTAAAATAAATATTATATTAATAAATTATATAATAGTCCTAAAAATCTAAGGTTATACAAAAGAATTTATATAATTAAAGGTATATCATTAATTTATAACTTGAGGTTCAATTGTCATTTTATAGTATGTTTATTAACCAATTATTATAATAATATAAGAATACATGGTAAAAGTTAAACTATTTAACTAAGAGTTAAATCTAGAAGATATGGTTAATACGGTGACCCAAACCTATCTAAAACATATTGGTTGAGAGGTTTTCGACCCATCACCACCTTATCCTCGAAATAAATCATTTTTGAGCCATTATAAATAGAAAATTATTTTTTCATAAAATAATATTTCAATCTTTTTCTAAGGTGCCCCTCACCTCTCTTATAAAACAGAACATCCACTTCTCTCAAAATAACACCTCCAAAGCCATTCGGATTGGACAAACCCTGCCCAAATATCCTCCAAATTTCCCTCAATTCAACATATAGGACATAGTTTGATCAAAAATCCAACATAAAGAGCAATTTTGATCAAATCAAAAGGAAGAACCTAAAGAAGAGGTAAATATTTCATCACCTCTTTCATGTTTTTTTTCTTCTTCCACTTCCTTTTTCTTCATTGTTTCCATTATAAAATAATAACTACAGTATATTATATATACTTTTATGTTACTATAAAAATGGTACAACCATATTCATTATTCTATCCATCATATGAAAGACAATGTCACCATACGTGTGTATGTACGAATTATCGTCTCCACATCGTAGAGTAATTGTTATTCAATACATTATTTTTTTTGGATGGGTATAATAATGATGTATAATTGATGTAAATAATAAATATAACATGTTAATAATTTTCTATATATGATATAAAATTTATTTACATACAATTTTAATATCAAAATAATGATATTGTTGCTCGTGCGTACGTACGGATTACCGTCTCCTCGAACGCGATGAGATTCATTTTCCCATTATAACCATTAAAGATTAATTTTCATTTGATGATTTAAAATAATTTTTAAGAATTTAATATCATTCTAGATATGAATCAAATACATCCTATCCATAGAAAACACGTCTTAGATAACAAAACATATAAAGGAAAACAAATCATTTAACACCCGAAATAATGATAATACTAAAATATTATTAACAAAACAATATTAGAATATAATATATGATATCATATATATATATGATTATTATATAATTTAATAACAATGATTTAACTGTTATACAGGAGGCTAACGTACCCTCGACCAAAGAAAATACAAGGTAAAGGTTATTTCCTCAATCTCATTATTATCCTAGATTGTTTATGTGTAAGTATTTGTTGGGACATATTTATCATCGATACCCATATTTCATAAAAGTGTTTTCAAAAGGAATATTTTAAGTTTTTATTCGAGGTTCTATTTAACTATATCATCATTTTTAATGTTTTAAAGATTTATCTTTAAAAATCCTTTTAATTAATATCCATGTTTTCAAAACGATTTTAAGGATTTATTTATATAGATATGAATGTTTTGAAATGATAATTCATTTCAAAAGTTTCAAAGTGGTATGGGACACTTTGATTAAAAAATATATTTTAAATTACTTTCTTTATAATTGTGCGACTTTTAATTTTTTTTATGAAAAAGGGATATTTCTCTCAAAGAGTTTTACAAATCATTTTCACCTGTGTCAGTATCCTTTGATGGATTCTAAACTTGTTTAAAGTTGATTTATTATGATATAAATCTTCCATATTTCATTGAAAGTTTGGTGATATATTTGAATATGGATGTGTTATTTTTATACAATTCATGATTTATGGTTAATTTATTGATATTTCGTATTCTAGTTTTAATACGAATGTTTATGTTATGTTTCAACCTTTTTATATGAGGAATGTATTGGACTTAGTAAGTGACGGGTGGATCCCACTATAGCTCCTCGGTGCATCAATAGGTCCCATGAGACAATTAGAGATGGAATTGGACGAGGCCTTTCCCAATTTGATATATGGTTTTGGCTGAGGCCTTAATCATTTTTAGACGTCATGGTCGAGGCCTTGATAAAATGTTTCAGAATGTGTGACATTATACATTCCCTCATTATAAAAATAATATTGATGGTTCATGTGGTTATTCGACTAATAGAATACCCATGACTATTGAAACACCCCAAGGTTTTCTAAAAATAAATTTAAATGCTTAAAATTTTATTTAAATTATATATTTATAAGTAGCCTTTAAACATAATTATACTACTTTTATGTTTTGAATTTTGAACAATGGTCATCTACAATTGTGTTTAGTATGTTATTTGGAGTCCATTGAAACCAACTTGTTTTTTGGTGAATAATAACACACCCTTATGAATAGTAATATGAATAGTAATATGACCCTAATGAATGGTAAAATTTATTATTATTTTATTTTCTTAAGTCTTTAAGAGAATGACATCTTGATTAATTTTTCAACGCGATATAAAAGCAGTTATAATTTTTAAATAATTAATTTTTGAATTAAGTATGATTTTATATAAAAATTAATTTAAAAATATTTAGAAAATTATTTTCGAAAAATTTAATTCATTTTTTAATTCTACATGTTGATAAATGGTTAGGGTGAATTTATGGGATTTTTCTGAACCAGTTGATTTTTTGGTGAATAGTAAAAAATACTGTTTGTAGTTTCAGTGTAATAATGACATTATTAATGATGTAATAATGATTTCGTAAATCTGGTAGACTTGAGTAAATTTAAATAAGATTTGAGGTGTCCCAAGTGACTTATACCATTGGAAAATACCATGGGCAAGCCCATGATTTTGCAAATACCACTCATGAGGTGTCCCTTGGAAATTATTAAAATATTCCCTTACTTTTCCTATAAATATCAACCCATTCCTTCATTAATTTCATTCCCAATTATTCCTCAACAATATATGGACTTATTACCTTCCTATTAGTCCTCCAAAGGTTTTATTAAGCCTCTATGGTCCCAACCTTCAAGTTCTATGGGTTAATCTACAAGGTAAGAAAATTCTCAATTTTTTTCTTTTTCCATTCAAGTTCTTTTTTATGTGGTATAACTTTCAAGTTTCCATACCATGTTCTTATTTAATTCTTATTATTGATATATTATATATTATAATTCATTTCTGGATGGTTAAACCTTGTCCCCTCTCATTTTAATGTTTTCTAAAACCCTGTTGCATAGTCGTTGGGTTGTCGAATTTTTGTAAGGGATTTCTCACTTATTCTTTAATTTTGAGTTCCTTTATTTTATTATTACTTATTCATATATTCTTACCCAAGAGGAATGAAATCTACATAAATCATGTATATTCTTGATGTCCTCATGTTCATGAAAAATTCATCATCATTATTCTTCTCTTCTCCCACTTATTCAAGGAATAAAAACATTGTTCGTGATGTGTCGAATTACCGACATCAGGGGTGATGTGATTTCAATTTTCATTAAATATTTAAATTATGGTCATGAAACCATTTTTATGGTTGAAAAAAGTTATAATATATGTATTATGTATCATCTATGGTTCTGGAATTCTTTCTTTTACTCACGATTTTAATTTATAAGACTAAATGAGGTTGTTATTATTAAAGAACCCTAAAATGATCTAAACAGATATCACTAATGTTTTAACTTATGAATCATCCTTATATAAAACATCAAATTGATAAATGGTATAAATTATGTTACTTTAAATATTTAAATACCTTTCCATTCAAATTCTTGAGTTTCACTTCCAATCGACAAGAACATCTATCATGGACCGATCATGAAAATCATTTAAAGAACTCACCCTAAACAACGCAAGGAACAAAATACTAACAATTAAAGGGTGAAATGAAGTTATAAAATTATAATAAAAGATGTTAGTAACATGAAAATGTTTCTGTAAAATATTAATAACACTCTTTTAACCATTATGCAGGAGGTTTAAACAAGTTGAAAGTAAGGAAAACCTGAGGTAAGTGAATTCTTAAATCAATTTCTATTCTTTGGGTTAACCTTCTACTTCATTATTTATGTGATATTAAAATTGTTTGTGTGATGGGTAATATTTATATTATGTTTTATTATGTGTATTTACAGTATATATACATACTCCATCCACTCTATTAAGTCTCTCTTCGATTGTATGATATTTATATGGGGCTGTTCTTTTAAAATCCTCTTTTAAAATTCTATTCTACAAAATTTAAAAGTAATGTTTTTATGATATTTTTTATGTTGTATGATTATTTTTTGGTTATTGGGAATTATTTATGATTAATTATGGGACCTATATCTCACTCCAATTCATTGGGTATACATAAGTTGGAGGTCGGCTGTATGGTTACTCCAAGTGTAACTGCGATGGTTACACAAATTGTAAGGTAGCTGTGAGAGTTACAAATTATAAGGTACCTGAGAGGGTTACAAGATTATGTAAGTAATGCCCCAAGATACCTTTATGGTTCTACTTATGTTTTTATGTATTTTGGAAATCTCATGTTTCACAAAGTAAGTATATATATATACAAATGATAAGTATGTCTTTTGAAAATGATTTCATACGTTACAAGTATTCATGGACTAATGTGTTTTTCCATTCTTTTTATATCCCTTAATGAGTTTTTGTGATCATCACAAGTTTTAAATTATTTTCATAGGTTAATGGATGTGTAATACAAAGAAGGAAGACATTTTAAATGTTGATGAATTTTCAAGGAGTCATGATTTAAGTTTTAATGTTTTATATTTTGAAAAAAAATGGAAACTGTTTTTATGGTATCCACTCTGTAACAATGTGTAATGTTATGAATGTATTATGTCACAATTCTATAAATATATAAAATTGAAAAGATCCACAATGTAAAAGGAAGTGTTTTCTTGAATAAATTCAAGATTAGTTATGTAATAAGGATGGGTCCTTATAGTTGGTATTAGAGGATGGTTTAGATAACTTTTGGGGTTAGGATGATGTTAAAAGAATACCGTAAATGATTTTTACTCTATGATTAATTTTCAATGTTATAGAATTTAAAGATTACCATGTTTCTCCATCTAAGATATGTTTGTTCAGAATGGTTGTCCGTAGAAGAAATAGGGAAGCTGAACAGGAGAGGCACTGACAGAACGACATCCTTCTAAATCTGCATCCCAGAATGGTAGGGATTGGAACTGAGCAATTTGTGACAGTAATGGATCAGCTAACGCAAGAAATAAATGGTAGTGGAATCCATGAAAGAGAAAAACCATAGGTACTACAATAGAACATGATAGTAATGGAACATTTTATGAGGCAACAACCTCCTTCTTTCAATGGATCTTCTGACCCAGTAGCAGCTGAAGGATGGATTAAATCCCTTGAAAAGATATTTGATGTTATGGGATGTTCTACCAATCAAAAGGTAAGTCTTTCTATTTATCATTTTGAAGGTGAAGATAATCAGTAGAGGTCAATGGTAAGGAATATCAGGGATAGAGAGGATATTGATGCCTTTGAGTGGGATGGATTTAAAAGTATTTTACTGGAAAAATATTTTCCTAAGGTGGTGCAACTTAGGACGAAGAAGAAATTCATTGAATTGAAGAAAAAGAAAAAGGATTCAATGGTTGTGTAGGAAGAAAACTTCACCAGACTGGTGAGGTATGCTCCAAATATTATTTTGGATCTTGATAGCGAAATCAACCGCTTTTACTCAGGATTAAAGCCAAGGTATCGAAGGGTTTTGGCCTCCCATGAATTTAAAAGTTATGAGAAACTTGTCTGATGTGTTGAGAGGGTAGAGATGGAGTTTACTAATGACCATGTGCATTTTGGAAATATGAAGAAGAAGTGGTCTATGTGGCAAGAAATGGGTAATAATCAACCAAATAAATCTGATGGTAAGAAAATCCAATTTCCAGATTGTAAAAAGTGTGGTAAGAAACACCCTGGGGAATGTCTTAGAAAAACTGGGAAGTGTTTTAAATGTGGTAAGTTTGGACATATGGTAAGAGATTTCAATGAAAATGATCCTAAGACTAATCCTGATAAGCCAACTCTAAAGTGTTTTAAATGTGATGAGATGGGTCATTATGAAAATGTTTTCCCAAAGAGAGATCCAAACGATGTAAAGAAGCCAGACTATAAGTAAAAAGGTGTAGTGAGATCCTTTAAGACTACGTCAGTATATGTCAGTCCATCCAATTAAGTTGTATCAGGTAATTATTTTGTTCACTCATATTTTTCTAAAGTTTTGTTTGATATGGGGTATACACATTCCTTCATCTCTGAGAAATTTTTTGGTAAATTAGAAATTTTACCTCAACAGATGTGACTAGAAATTTTTGTTAAAACACCAGGGGGAAATATTATAGAAAATAGAAATTATAAGAATCATTATATTGTGGTCGGTGTAAAGACTTTACCTACAAACCTTGTTGTTTTACCCTTATTCAATTTTGATGTTATTCTGGGAATGGATTGGCTTTCTATTTATCATGCTAAGATTGACCGTAGAGCTAAAGAAGTTGTTTTTTAGAAAGAGTTTTAGTTTGTATATAATAATGAACACATAAAATTGACAACATATCAAGAAGCTAAGAAACTGTTGAAAGATGGAAATTAAAGTTATCTTGATCATATTGTTGAAAACAAGGGAACTGTTCAGATTAATTATGTGCCAGTGGTAAATGAATACCTTGATGTTTTTCCTGATGGGTTACTTGGTGTCATACCTGATCGGGAAGTTGAATTCACAATTGAATTAGTTCTTTATGATAATCCAATTTCAAAACCCCCTTATCATATGGCTCAAATAGAACTTCTTAAATTGAAAAATCTGTTGCATGATTTTCTTGATAAAGGATTCATTCATCCTAGCACTTCAACATGGGGAGATCCTATTTTGTTTCTTAGAAAGAAAGATGGTTCCATGAGACTTTTCATTGATTATAGATATTTGAATAACATCAATGTTAAAACCAAGTATACTTTACCTCATATCGATGACTTGTTTGATCAGCTCTAGGGAGCTTAGTACTTTTCCAAGATTGACTTGAGATCCAGATACCATCAACTGAGGGTGAGGGAGGATGACATCCCAAAAATAGCCTTTCGTACTAAATATGAGAATTATGATTTTTTTATTCCCTTTGGGTTAACAAATGAACCTGATGTATTCATGAATCTTATGAATAGAGTATTTAATGAGTTATTGGATAAGTTTGTGGTTGTATTTATTTATGACATTCTGGTATTTTCTAAAAATAAATAGGATAATGAAGAACATCTAAGGGTTTTTTTACAAACCTTAAATGAAAAGAAACTATATAGAAAATTCAAAAAGTGTAATTTTTGGTTGCAAAAGATTTCTTTTCTTGGGCACATTGTAAATAAGGGTAGAATAATAGTTGATCCTGACAAAACAAAAGTAGTTGATGAATGGCCAAGACCCACAAATGTTACAGAGATTTGTAGTTTTCTTGGGTTAGTAGGTTATTACCGATGGTTTGTTAATAACTTTGCACAGTTATCTAGCCTGATAACTAAGTTAACACGGAAAAGGGTTAAATTTGTTTGGACAAAATAATGTGATGTTTGTTTTTAGGAACTGAAGAAAATATTGGTGAATTCTCTATTTTTGGCCTTACCTTCCTGAAATAGAAATTTTTTCATCTACAGCAATGCTTCTTTGAAGGGTCTTGGTTGTGTTTTGATGCAAGATGATCAGTTAATTTCTTATGCTTCAAGAAAACTTAAACCTCATGAGCTAAATAATACCACACATGATTTGGAATTGGCCGCTATGGTTTTTTCTTTGAAAATTTGGAGGCATCATTTATACGGTTCCAAATGTCAAATATAGACTGGCCATAAAATTATAAAGTATATATTCACTCAAAAGGAATTAAACATGAAGCAGAGAAGATGACTATAACTGATAAAGGATTATGACTACATGATCAATTACCATCCTGGAAAAGCAAACAAAGTGGCGGATGCCTTAAGTCGAAAACATCATGCATAATTAACTATGCTAGGTTTGGAACATGATCCCATAATTAATGATTTGATGAATTTTGAATTCAAAGTTGTTGGTATAGAAAATACCTCTGTTTTGTTTCAGGTTTCAGTGCAGTCTTCATTGTCAGGAAGAATTAAGAAAGCCTAGAAGGAAGACCGTGAACTACAGGAAAAGGTAGAATTGGTTAAAATGGGTAAGTTTCTTGATAAAGATTTAGTTTTGTGATTCGGTATAAGATTATGTGTGACTTGTGATTCCCAGTTAAATAAAAATTATTGTGTGAAGCTTATAGTTCTCCATTTTCAGTTCATCCTGGTAGTATTAAGATAGACAGAGACCTTCCGAAGTATTGCTGGTGGGATGGAATTAAAAGACATATTGTTGATTTTACCATGAAATGTTTGACATGTCAACAAGTTAAAGTAGAGCGATAGTCACCGAAGGGGGTGCTTCAGCCTTTACCAGTGCTAGAGTGGAAGTGGGAGAATGTATCCATGAATTTTTTGGTGGGACTACCAAAGACTACTCGAGGTAACAATGCAATTTGGGTTATTGTTGATCGGCTGACAAAGTCTGAACATTTTCTTTCTATTCAAGATACAATGTCTTTGGATCGGCTTTCTCGACTCTACCTCAAGGAGATTTTCAGGTTACATGGGTTTCCACTATACATTGTATCTAATCAGGATCCAAGGTTCACTTCTAACTTTTGGAAGGGACTTCAGAAGGTTTTAGAGAAAAAATTAAATTTCAGTGTAGCTTTTCATCCTCAATCAGATGGGAGGTCAGAACGAACTATTCAGAATTTGGAGGATATGCTTCGATCTTGTTCAATGGAATACCAGGGAAGTTGGAATCAACATATTTATTTAGTTAAGTTTTCTTATAATAGTGGTTTTCGTTCCAGTATTCAGATGGCACGTTTTGAGGCTTTGTATAGGAAGTGGTGTCAGACTCTAGCATTTTGGGATAAAGTCGGTGAAAGAAAGTTGATGGGGCTAGAATTAGTAGAAGTGGATGAGAAAGTAAAGATAATCTAGCAGCACATGAGGACAGCTCAGAGTAGGCAGAAAAGTTATTCAGATGACATAAGGAAAGACTTCTCTTTCGAGGTAGGTGACCATATTTTCCTTAAAATCTCTCCTTGGAAAAGTGTGATGTGTTTTGGTAAGAAAAGAAAGCTAAGTCCACGGTTCATCGGTCCTTTTAAATCCTGGAGAATGTTGGACCAATTGCATACTGAGTATCTCTTCCTATAAGTTTGTCTCAGGTACACAATGTTTTTCATGTTTCGATGTTGAGAAAGTATATTCCAGATTCATCACTTTTTTTGAGCCCACAAGTTTTTCACCTGGAAGAGAACCTTTCTTATGAAGAGAAACCAGTTCAGATTCTTGATTGAAGGGAACATGTATTGCGGAATAAGGCAATTTACTAGGTAAAGGTTTTGTGTATAAACCACATGGTTAAAGAAGCAACATGGGAGTCTGAAAACTCTATGAAGGAAATGAACCCTCACTTGCTTGATAAGTAAATAAAATCGTGAGGATGCAATTTTCAGAAGGTGGGGATAATGTAACACCCCAAGGTTTTCTAAAAATAAATTAAAATTCTTGAAATTTTGTTTAAAGTAGATACTTATAAGTATCCTTTAAACATAATTTTACTCTTTATATGTTTTGAATTTTGAAAAAATGGCCATCTACAATTGTGTTTAGTATGTTATTTGGAGTCTATTGGAACCAACTTTTTTTGGTGAATAGTAACATACCGTTATGAATAGTAATATGATTAGTAATATGACCCTAATGAATGCTAAAATGTATTATTATTTTATTTTCTTAAGGGTTTAAGATAATGACCTATTGATTAATTTTTCAATGTTATATAAAAGCAGTTATAGTTTTTAAATAATTAATTTTTGAATTAAGTATGATTTTTTTTAAAATTAAATTAAAAAAATTTAGAAAATTATTTTCAAAAAATTGACTTCATTTTTGAATTATACACGCCGATAAATGGTTATATTGAATTTTGGGGATTTGTTTGAAATAGTTGATTTTTCGGTGAATAGTAAAAAATATAGTTTTTAGTTTCAGTGTTTTAATGACATCATTAAGGATGTAATAATGATGTCATAAATCTGATAGACTTGTGTACAGTTAAATATGATGTGAGGTGTCCAAAGTGGCTTATACCATGGTCAAGCCCATGGTTTTTCAAATACCACTCATGAGGTGTCCCTTGGAAATTATTAAAATATTCCCTTAATTTTACTAAAAATATCAACCCATTCCTTCATTAACTTCATTCCCAATTCTTCTTCAATGAAGCTCTAGCATCCTTACCTTCCTAGTATTACTCCCATGTTTTCCTCAATCCCCCAAGGTCCCAACCTTCATGTTCTAGGAGTTACTCTACAAGGTAAGAAAATTCTCAATTTCTTTTTTTTTTCATTCAAGTTCTCTTTTATGTGGTATAACTTTAAAGTTTCCATACCATGTTATTATTTCCTTATTATTCTTGATCTATTCTATATTATAATTAATTTCGGGGTGGGTGAATTTTTTCCCCTCTCTTTTTAATGTTTTCTAAAACCCTGTTGCATAGCCGTTGGGCTGCTGAATTTTTGTAAGGGATTTCTCACTTATTCTTTTATTTTGAGTTCCTTTATTTTCTTATTCCTTCTTCATCTATTCTTACCCAAGAGGCATGAAATCTACATAAATCATTTATATTCTGGATGTTCTCATTTTCATGAAAAATTCATCATCATTATTATTCTCCTCTCCCACTTATTCATGGAATAAAAATATTGTCCGTGATGTGTCGAATTACCGACATCATGGACGATGTGATTTCAATTTTCATTAACTCTTTCAAGTCTGATAATGAAATAATTTTTATAGTTGAACCAAGTTATAATAAATGTATTATGACTCATCCATGGTTTTGGAATTCTTTTTTTACTCATGGTTTTAATTTATAAGAAAAAATGAGGTTTTTATTATCAAAGAACCACTAAAATGATCTAAATAAACATTATTAATGTTTTAACTTATGAATCATCCTCATATAAAAAATAAAATTGATAAATGGTATAAATTATGGTACTGTAAATAATTAAATACCTTTTAATTACAATTATGGAGTTTCACTTCCAATCGATAAGAACATATGTCATGGACTGATCATGAAAATCATTTAAAGAACTCACCCTAAACAATGCAAGGAACAAAATACTCACAATTAAAGGGTGAAATGAAGTTATGAAATTATCATAAAAGATGATATAAACATGAAAATGTTTCTTTAAAATATTAATAAAACTCTTTTAACCATTATACAGGAGGTTTAAACAAGTTGGAAGTAAGACAAACCTGAGGTAAGGGAATTCTTAACCCGATTTCCATTCTTTTGGTTAACCTTCTACTTCATTATTTATGTGCTATTAAATTTTTTTGTGTGGTGGGTTATATTTATATTATGTTTTATTATGTGTATTTATATTATATATACATACTCCATCCACTCTATTAAGTCTCTCTTCAATTGTATGATATTTATAATGGGATTTTCCATTAAAATCATCTTTTAAAATTCTATTTTACAAAATTCAAAAGTAATGTTTTTATGATATTTTTCATGTTGTATGATTATGTTTTGGTTATTGGGGATTGTTTATGATTAAGGGTGGGACCTATATCTCCCTCCAATGCATTGGGTATGTGTATGTTGGATTTCGGCCATATGGTTACTCCTAGTGTAACTGTGATGGTTGCACAAATTGTAAGGTAGCTGGGAGGGTTACACAATATAAGGTAGTCGATAGGGTTAAAAGATTATGTAAGTAATGCCCCAAGATGAATTAATGGTTCTAATTATGTTCTTATGTATTGTGTAAATATCATGTTTCACAATGTAAGTATATATATACTAGTGATAAGTATGTCTTTTGAAAATGATTTCATATGTTTCAAGTATTCATGGACTAATGTGTTCTTACCTTATTTTTATATCCCTTACTGAGTTTTTATGCTCATCCCAAGTTTTAAATGATTTTCATAGTTTATTTGATGTGTAATACAAAGAAGTAATCCATGTTAAATGTTGAATAATTTTCAAGGATTCATGTTTAATGTTTTAATGTTTTATATTTTGAAAAATAGAAACTATTTTTATGGTATCCTCTCTGTAACAATGTGTAATTTTATGAATGTATTATGTCCCAATTTTCAAAATCTCTATAATTGATAAGATCCTTAATTTAAAAATAAGTTTTTTCTTGACTAAATTCAAGATTATGTATGTAATAAGGATGGGTCCTTATAACTATGTTTTATTATGGAATTATTTACTCATCTCAAATTCCTACCATAAAGTATTTATGTTTATTATTTGTAAAGGCATGTGTTTTAAATTATTCACCATGCCTGAGGTTTATGTTATCTTCCACTGTATTTCTTACTCTTACTAAGCATTTGATCTCACCCCTTTCTTATGTTTCATTTTCCCAGGATATGAAGAAGTTAGTTTTGAGTGACCTGCAAGCATAATCTAGGAGGCTTGGATGTTTCTAATGGAATAAATTAGTGTTGTATTTATTTTCAAGTAGTAATGTTGAATTTATGTTTGTATCTTGTTTCCAAGGCTACTAAACTGATCGGTATTTTGGGAAATGATTCCTTGTGGTCATGCATATTTTATGTAATAATGCACCGACTCTGGGTAACTGGGGTTGGGGTGTTACATTATATTCTTATGATCTAAATATATTTCACACATCTCCCCATAAAGATAATGATTCCATATTTTTAATTTAATTATTAGTGTAAATAACTCCATATTATGCATTGGATAGTTCTTTGCATGAACCTTCAACTACCTTGAGGCATAGGCTATCACATTATCATTATATATAAGTACACAACCCATTCCCTTATTCAAAACATAACTTTATACCATGAAACATTACCCACTTGAGGGTTGTGTTAGGAAAGGTGTAGTGATAAACCTTTTTTCAATTAATTGAAACTCTCTTCACATTAATTGGTCCATAATAACTTTACGCCCTTTCTAAGTCATGTTGGCTGTCCAGTTTGAAAACTGTGATTACTTTTTCACAAATCATAGGTAATGAACATCTAGTATAAGGAAACAATAAATCTTTACTACTGATACAATTTTTGGATACTCCACAATTTCCTTTATTTGAAAAGAGTCCCCAAATTTTTTTTCTAGTAATAACATGACCAAATAATGATACGTCTCCATCCAAAACTCACATTTACTGTAATTTTTACATATCTTATCCTTTTTCAATATCATTAGCACAGTTTTAAAATACTCCTCAAGATTCTCCTTTCTTTTAGAGTATATTAGAATATCATATATAAACACTTCCATAATTTTTTAAGGTAATATATAAATAAAATATTCATTAATTCCATAATCATTTATAGAGAATTAGTGAGTCATCAGGGAATCACTGTGAACACATATTGTCCATACCATTTTCTAAAGGAAGTATTGGAAAAATATTCCTTATTCACCTTTAATTGGTGATATCTCGACTAATGGTCCACCTTAGAGTAATTATAGGACCCCCATGTAGGGGATACTTATTCTTTATAATGATTTTGTGGAGTTCATGATAATAAATATAGAGATGAATTAAACCATCCTTCTCCTTGGTGATTCGGTCCAATGGACCCCATAATGAAGAACTCATTCATATAAAACCCTTGTCCAAATTCTCTTATAACTGCTTCTTTATTTATTTATAATAAATTGTGGCTATTATATAGGGATTCAAGAATTTGGGGAAAGATCCATGTATTTGTTCAATTGAGAACTCAACCTTTCATTCAAGACAAAGATAAGAACACCATTATTGGAATAAAGTAGTATAAAACCTCACAATGAGCATGTCCTCAAGTATGATTCATCTTTTTTTAGTCATTTAAGATATATATTCTTAATTAAAGGGAAATAATATCTATAATATTGATGAAGATTCCAATATAGATTCATCTTCACCCTTACACATCTATAACATCAAAGGATAACTCAAGATGTGACAGGTTATCTCCATCTATAAAAATTTGATGTTGTACTTATATAAAGACAATAAATCCATACCCAATGTAGCATAAAATTTAACTAAAGGAAGTAGGACAAGATTTTATGGTATGTTTAGTCCACAAACCTTGATTGAGTAGTTATATACTTGGGAAACTTTTCCCCTATTTTTTATTTTTACAGATAGATCAATGAACTTTTTTTGAGGTGGTGTTTTAATTGATCTAATAAACATTCAAGACATAAAATAATGCATAGAACTAGAATCAAATAGAATATTCACTATTCATAAATGAATACAAATCATAACTATCACCAAATTACCTTCAGGATAACTCAAAAATAGTGGTTTTATATTCCATTCCATACTCTTTAGAAATTGTAGTTTTTTATCAATAAATTTCTCTGACAACTCTTGACTTATAAAATTGGTTAACATAATGCCCATGTTCCTTTTAATTAAAATAATATAATATAGGATGAGTATTAATTTGAACCTCTTATTATTCCATCAAATATTGGGTTTCTTCATCTCTCTTTGGGATTGATTAGATTTATTCCCCTATATTTCTTCATTGAATCATATCTTGGTTCCCTTTAGTGAATTTCTAGGATAATTCTCTAGAGATTTTTGATAGAAGGGATTTTGGTGTTTCTTTCCTCTATGAGATTTATCCTTAGATACCACTAAATTAAACTCCATTTTTTGATTTTCATATCTAGTACCATGGGACCACCAAGGGTAACTAATCTCTATCTCAAATAGAAGGGTATAAAATAAAATCTCTTTATAAGTGTCAATGTCTCTAATTGATAAATATTTTAATAGAACTAGATTTAACCCACTATATAAATGGAGCACATTAAATTTGGTGTTGATGAAAATTACAAAGTCATATAATAAAAGACATAGGAATTTTGTGTCATAGGCCCTAATAAAACTATATTATGTTTTATCAATATTAGGAACACCCTATTCTTTTTAATATTGAGAGTTCATGGAAAAAATTTATTGAATAATATTTTCTTGAATCCTTCCCACTCCATGGAATCAATTTCATTATTAGACTTCATGTTCTTGATTATTTACCACCACATATCTTCTTCCCCTTCCAGATGATAGACATTCAACATGACTTTATTTTATTTTGAGAATTGGAGGATAACAAATATATTCTCAATGGTGTTAATATTTTCAAGATCTCACAATATAGATTTTTTTATTTTTAAGTCATGTTGGTTAATTG
Organism: Viscum album; assembly: GCA_963277665.1. Taxonomy (NCBI): domain Eukaryota; kingdom Viridiplantae; phylum Streptophyta; class Magnoliopsida; order Santalales; family Viscaceae; genus Viscum; species Viscum album. The sequence goes on from OY728165.1 coordinate 1,044,050,553, forward strand.
GTATTGTTTATTCACATGATAAATTCATTAGAATTATTAAGTAAAGTGTGGAGAAAATAATATATATATATATATATATATCCCCTTTATGAATTAGTAGGTCTCATGAAACAAACTATATTGTGTATTTAGATTAGGCTATATCCATTTATATAAGATTTCCTGGCATGCAACCTTGACGACATGTTTTAGATGTACTAGCATAAGGCATGGATGGTATGTTTTAAAATATGTGACATTATTAATTAAATAGTTATGAAGTCAGTTATGTATGAACATAAAATTATTTGAATATTTATAATTTCCATGGATATGTTTTTATCATATTCGATTATTTTTATGGAATTATTTGACCATCATTTATTATTGTCATATTATTCTTTCCTTATTAGCTTCTATTTCATGCATACCCTTCCGAAGAATCTGATATCACCCATTTCTTAGGTTTTAGTTCCTTAGGATTCTAGGAAGTGTATTATAATTGATATTTATGGATATTATAAAGGCAATAAAGGTGTTCTCATGGAAATTTTTTTGATTTATTTTTATGTTTTTTGATGAAATTTTACTTTTATATATGTATTTAGTCTACCAAGACTACTAAAATATTTAGTCAGCTAGGATGTAATCACTTATATATAGTACCAATATAATAAAGTAACTCTCGAATTTGGGCTACTAGTGTTAGGTTATTTACACTTCATAAATGTTTTAATCATGATTCATATATTTTTCTATTGGTTTTTACATTTTATGTTTTGATTTTTACCTTGGTAATTAGATTTTAACTAAGTAATTTAAATTTAATTTAAAAATATAAGGAATACCCTATTACTTAATTTTTATGAATTAAACCTAAATTAAATCCCAATTAATTATAATTAAATTTATAAAAATGATAAAATATACTTTTAAATTCAAATATATAATATATACATATATTTTTTTATTGAGAAAAGGACTTTTAACCATTACATGTTATTAATTTTATTTAGTGTGGATTAATAATTTAATGAGTATTAATATATTTATATATTTCTTAAAAATCATATTATATTCATAATTTAAATAAAATCAATAGAATTTATTGGATAAAATGTTATCATTGTTAAAAAATAAATTCAATTTAAAATAATTGTTCAGCCATTATCACGGTAATTAAAATTAATATTAAAAATTTTATATTTATACCTAAACCTAAAATTGAACCTATTAATTAATATTTACATGTTAAAATAAAACTAGAAGCACATTTGGTTATATTTAATTTTGAGAAGTGATAAATTATTATTTTTAATAAAATCATATAATAATAGTTTTTTTGTGAAATATTATGTAAACCCCCTAACCCCAGTAGCCTGGAGATGGTGAAATACTTTATTAAATTGGTACTAAGTACAAGTGATCACATCCCAAATGAATTAATAGTTTAGAATATTTGGAAAAGTATATAAAAAAATAAGTATTACATTACAAATTAGAATGATATACAACATAGTAAATCCATTGGAAACACCCCAATTATACTAGATTATCACTCCATGTCAATCCCTAAATTATGGTTGATCTCTTATGACACCATCTAACATATTTTATTGAGTTTTTTATGATTATTTTGGCTGTGGATATTCTATTTTGATACCATTCATTATATTACACAAGATGGTTTATGAATATATTTATTATTTTTGGAATGTTATTTCCTATGATAGTTTCAATATGAATATATATGTTTATTATGTTTAACTACCTTTATATGGGCAATGAATTAGACTTAGTAAGTGACATGAGAGTACCATTATATCCCCTTGATGCACTAGTAGGTCTCATGAGATAGGGAAGTTTGGGTATTGGCTAATGTCTTACCTGATTATGTATGGTGTCTTGGTCGAAGCCTTCATAGTATGTTTATGATGTCCCATATTATGCATTCCATCATTATGAGATAAGATGTCAACAATCCATATGATTATTTTAATATTATAATATCCATGGTTAAGTTTCATTCTCCCATGATTATTTGTATAGAATTATTAGATTGACTTTTTTTCCTTCCATATTATGCTGAATATTATGTTTTAATGACACATGTTTTTAGACATTCACCTTGACTTATTGTTTATTTTTATTTATGATAGATACTTTTGCATTATTACCATTACTAAGTATATGAGCTCACCCCTTTCTTAAGTTTTATTTTTATAAGGATGACAATATGTATATTATGATAAATAAATAGGGAAAATATATAACAATATGGGTGTTTCAAATGAAGTTACTATATTGTATTTCATTCCAAGTGGTAATGTAATACTTATTTTTGCATCATTTTTTTTTCAAATCTACTAAACTATTTTGTCCTTTATAATGCAATTACTTTTACTTAGTAGCAATAATAAATTAATTCACTGACTCTAGGCTAGTAAGGTGGGGCTCTTTACTATTAGTATGAAAGAATGTTTAGTGAAAGCACTGGAATATAGATTTATGAAAACATATAGTAGGTAAATATAATCCTATAACCGATTTTGAGAATATTCCCATGTTAACCTAGATTATGATTATGATTTTAGTTCTACATAATTTTTTAATTGTTTTACTAGTTTTAAAATTTCATAATCAAATCTAGTGTATTCCGTTATTTAGAAATGGCTCTTAGAGGAATGAATGGATTCTATATCAATGCAATTATTCCATTTATGAATTTCCATACTATTAAAGATAATTATGTTAGAGTTAGAGCCACAACTAGAGCTGACTAATTTATAACTATACTGGGAAACTGAATTAGGTTATAAATAATAGCCTTACTCAAATAGATAATCCAGATCTAAAATGTGGTATAATAATGTTGGAATGATTTATGATATAACAAACTCCATAATTCAATAGGAATACAAAGCCATTTTTTCTTGTAAATGGATAAGTTCCTTAGATAAGATATTTCTCTATTTGGGAAATTACAAAAAGAATAAGTATATCATAGAAGTTTATCATCGCTAAGAAAATTAAGATTAGTGGTGGTCATTAAATCAAAATGCAAAGGAGTACATAGAAATTAAAAATATAGAGTGGATAGATTTTAAGGAAATTTTCTTGAAAAAATATTTCCCTCACAAATAGTGAGAAGATATGGAGAGAAAATTATTCAGTCTCAGCTATAAAGATGATGAAAATGTCGATAATTATGACTCCAACTATACAATGTTTTCATGGTATGGTGTAGAATATATATTTAATTAAAATAGAATGTTTACTTAATTATTTGAGGGTATTAATTCAATTTAGTGAAGAGAATTAGTCTCCCAAACATTATCATAATTTGAAGATATAATATGATGGGCCATCAAGATGGAGAAAGAATTATCCAATTCATATGGCTTCGAACAGAGGCAATATAAGAAGAGGAAGGCTGAGAACTATAGAGAAGGAAATAATTAAAAAGGGAATAAGGTACGAATGTAATTTACAACTTGTAATAAATATGGAAAGAAAAATCATTGAACATGCCTATTAGGAATGATATTTTGTTACAAATGTGGGGAAAAGGCCACATAGCCCATGATTTTATGGTTAAGAAAGAAGTTGTAAATGTGCATTGATTTAGTTGTTAGGAGATGGGATAGAATCACATGATTGTCTTATACATCAAGGTGAATTTCCCCATAAATGGCCAAGGGAACAAAACCATCCTTATTCAGTTGTAAAAGTCAATATTGAAGTCCCTAATGTTTTAGTGGGATTTACTTTATTCATCTTAAAAAATTTAGCTAAATCACTATTTGATTATAGATCATCACATTTTTTTATATATTATAATTTTTATATAAAAATTAGTTATTTCGAATTCAACTTATCATGGGAGGTTTCTATAAAAAATCATAGTGGAAACCTTATTGAAACAAATATGTGTCAAGAAGTTCCTATAACGACACATAAATATCCTATAATTACTGATTTTATTATCATAAATATGAATTATTTTGATATAATACTTGGTACAAAATGGATTTCAAAATATAGTGAAAACATTATTGCAAAGAGAGGAAAATTAGGATTCAAGATGATTATATGAAATTTCTTTTATTTAGAGGGGGGTGGGGGGTATTCATTATATCGGTCATATCTAGTTCCACCACTAGTAGTTGTTATAAATGAGATTCTTGGAGAAGAATAAAAGATAAAACCTATTGATGAAAAAGGTGATATTTAAATTGAGAATTTACCTATTGTAATAGAATTCATTGATGTATTTCTATAAGAATAATCCAGACATCCTCCATAGTGGGAAGTCGAGTTTTCTATTGATTTAATCAATGATTCATGACCTATATCAAATAATCCCTATTTAATGGATGTGTTGGAGTTAATATAGTTAAATAAAAACTAGAGTAATTGAGTGGTAATGGATTTATACGACATATTGTTTCACCTTAGGGATGTCATTCTCTTTTCGTTAAGAATCAATATGGATCTATGATGCTATGCATTGACTATAGGGATATTAATGATATTGAGATATTGAATAAGTATCCTATCCCTCACATTAATGTCTCATTTAACCAACTCCATGGAGATCAATATTTTTTAAAGATTGATCTTTGTTATGGATATAAAAAATTGCATATAAAAAAGGAATATATTCCTAAGAAAATGTTTCAAATAAGGTATGAACATTACGGGTTTACAGTAATTCCATTTGGAATGACTAATGAACCCTCTCTTTTTTATTGATCCAATGAGAAACGTATTCAAAGAATATGTTGATAATTATGTATTGGTATTTATTGATGATATCTTTGTGTACTCCAAAAGCTACGAGAACCATGAAAACTAGTTGAATTTTGGTTTGGAGACTCTTATAAGAAAAGAGTTATATGAGAGGTTTATCAACTTTGAATTATGGATTCAAAAAGTTTCTTTTCTTAACCATATTTTCTTTAAGTATGGAATCTCAGTTGATCCTATGATGAAAAAGGTAGTCTAATAATGGCCAACACCAACAAGTTCTTTGAAAATACATATTACTTCTATACTAAATACATTTTTACATATATAATTAATTAATTATTTATATTCTAAATTTTTATTATACTACTTCATTAATATTGAAATATTTTGTTGAATTATATATATAATATCATATTTTAATAACAATAATAATAATATTTATATATAACACATACATATATATATATACCCATATTATTTTAATATCATATTTTTATATAATTATGAGTTATATTTTTTTAATAATAATTCACATTAGTATACCTATTGAATGTGTGTCGACATACAATGCCTATAATGACAATATTTGTAATGACTATATTCACAAAAACCATTTTTTGTTCCTATATACTGTCTCACTAAACTTATTCTATTGAAAATTATTTATTTTCATAGATCTCATTTTAGATCCAATAATATGATTTCTTCAAGAATTATATTCCATATAATTATATATTTTCTTTGAATATTGATGATACTAAAATGAAAATATGATCTTAGAGATCTCATAGTGTAAATATATATTTTTATTTTCTATTTATTTCCCATTTTAATTTATGCACTCTTAATAGATATAGTAGTCCATAATGATTAATAATTTATAGCGTGTAATACATAGTTTCACATTATTATGTTTTAATTTCTTATTATGAATGAATAAAATGGTTTTGGTTTAATTACTATATTTTATGACTTATTTTGAATCTATTTCAGTTCCTTTAATTCCTAGAAAAATGTTAAGAGTTCGAAAAATATAGATTATGCAGAAAATATTCTTTAAAAAACCTAAGCCATTACATTCTCCCCTCAAATAAATTTCATCCTCACAATTTTAATTATCACATTCTAATGAAAATATATAAGGGTTTATTATTGATATACATGACTCTAGATATAATTTATATATTAATATCAGCCTTACAATCGTAGGAAACATATCTTTTTTCCATATAATAGGATTATCTATAATATTAAGATTTTATCAAAATGATTGAGCCTATAGTCTATCATTATTCAGTATCCATACTCACATTATATAATTTCTTTATAAACGGTGTCTGTAATCATCCTTTAATAGAATATCATTGGTTTGTATAAAATGTGATATCCCTATTCAAAAAAAAATTCACCTCTCAGTATCCATAAGAAATCCATTTTCAATGTCACATTAAATTTATCAATGAAGGGTAGTAGGAATTTTATAAGACACTTTCCTATAAACATGAACATCAGATACAATAATTTTACAATATAAAAATTTCTTAATTATTAAACATCATGTCATCCAAGTGATGATTTAATGTTCTTATAAAACATTCTATGTAAAAAGGAGTGGGTTCAAAAAGGTATAAATATAATACAAGCATTTCATGAATAGATGATTTGTGTCCCTTACTCAACATCATTTTAAGAAATCACTTAAGTACTAGTGATTTCATAGGCATTTACTTTCTCCAATTAACTTGGTAGTTTTTTATGCCTATCATCCTTATTATAATTAAGATTATTGAATTAACTTAGATAATTTCCAATTGTTTCACACTAGAGACATTGGAACATTATCGATTCGTTTGGATGCACGTTTTCCACTATGACCATGCTAATTGGAGTATTCATTTTCCTATGGAATTTTAATGGTTGATGCAACCATATTCCACAAGTAATGAATCATTTAGTTCCCTTGAGGCAATTCTCGTAGTGTTTTCCCACATTTTTAGAATGAATTAATTTGAGCCTTATTTTCCTCATAATATTCGTCATTTGAATTTTCATGATAGTTCACCCTTTTCTTATTAGGTGTACCCTGGATTTTATCTATGGTAATGTAGTGGATGAAAGGGGGATTAATCTACAAAGTTTCAAAATATATATGCATTGTATTTAAACTAGACTAGTTTGAGTGGTAATAGAAGGTTGATCTCTTTGGGGTAGATTAATTATGGGGAAATATGAGACCAAACTTGATTATCCAAGGAGAACAGTTTCTTGTTTAAAGAAGATGTTTTGTTTAGAAATTTGGGTCCTTAATAAACACTTTACGAGGATTGTGGGATATAGATAGATTAGAATCTAGTCAGAAAATAGGCTGGTTCCCTCCCCAACTTCCCATGTTTCCCCACACCTGAAATTTCTTTTTCCCAAGAAATGAATAACCCTTTCTTTATGAAGTTAATTATTAATACATAGAAAATGAATTATTTGGCCCCATTTAGATCTACCATGATAAATATTGATTATACTTTAACAATTTCATATAATAGGAGAAATCAGACAAGGTTTATAGGATCCTTATGTATCCGAAAAATGAGATTTCCATCAGAGGTACAATTTTTTAGTCTAAGGAAATCCCAATTAAATTTAATTTCTTAGTTTAGAGAATCTAAAACCATTTGATTTCCTGTGATGATGCATCTAGAAGGAAGGGGGTAATATTAGCATTAAAATACTAGTGATATCTGAATTCTATGGAGGAAAAAACTAAGCATATCAGATTTGAATGTGACCAGGCTACTATGGCTTGGAGGGGATTTGAATATATCCTTGGATTAGATAGGAAATTTTTTTCTTTCATGGGTTTTCTTCATAATGGGTTTCATGGAGTGTGAATGAAATTTCAAGAGTGTTAGGCAAGAGATTAATTGTTTACGGTGGGATATTGGTGCATCTTGGACACCAGAATCAAGGCATAGATTGATGTGTTGTTATGTTCCCCCTTTTATATAAAAATCTTGTCCATGGGTCTAGTAGTGGAGTTAGGTCTTTTGGTTAACTTGTTGGAGGAAGGAAACTCAATGAGGAGGCTCATGGTGGGCATAAGTAAGCCTCCATCAATAGCTAGTAAAAATAAGGGATATGGGTATGTTGGAAGCCTCTTGAGTATATCCCCAAGCTCAATGTAGAAATTTCATGTGTTTTGGGACTCATGTGTGGAGGAGGCATTCTATGGGATCATACATGTTCAGTCCTCTTGGCCTTTATTAGCTTCTATAGAAGTAGGTATTCCATCCTGGTTGAATCTAATTCCTTATTTAATGGGTTAGAAGTATTCCTTCATCATAGCACATTTATTAACTCTATTTAAATAGACTTCACAATGATACATAATGCCTTTCATAGAAAGATTGACATTACATTTTCCATTTCTTACTAGATTAAAAGTTGCATTAGTCTTACCCCCACAACAAAATCTTACTACATAGTTGTAGAGAAGGTAACAAATTCAAAAAATTTATGGATTAATGGGTCGATTATAAAAATCCTTGAAGAATTTTTACAATCATTGGATCCATTTCCTCCAAGTATGTGAATTTGGTTAGTTTAGATTCCATTGTTTATCACAGTTTCAAACCCCATTGACCCCATGACTACTAGTTTTTGTTTATATTGGGTTGTTTTTGTTATGTATTGTACTCTATGGTTTTCATTACCTCTTAAAAAAATTAATTATTGTTGGTGAAACTATGGTAACATTGTTAATCATGTTTCATGATATTTGGTTTACCATAATTTTCATATTTCTTTATATATCTCACATTATAATGGGTTAATCTTTAAAGTGATTATCTCATTTTTTCCCCCACCCATAGTTCCTTCAAGTTCCATCCATTATTAAAACTAAAAGTTGTTAACATTATTGATGAACAATTAACATTATTATTATTATAAATAGTATTAAGGAAATATATCCACAAGATATTATATTTTATGATACTACCATGTCAACCTAAAATTCATTTAGCTTAACCCATCTCACACATAGTTTAACCTATATCTTTCTCAATTTTTCCTAAGTTACTTTATATTTAGTTTTGTCATACTACTTATCATAATCCATTAAAATAACACAAAAATAAATCTTTTATATTAGTTTGTAATGTGATTATGATTAACCAAATAATATCCCCATAGGAGAGTCTATCCAAGTGTGTAGTATTAGGCCCACTCATTATGAATTATAGTGATTATCAATTTAATGCTCAACCAACCCTTTTCTAGTTGACTTACACTAGGTGTTTCTAAACCATAGTATCATACACTTTACAGTATCTAGACTAGGATGCAATTTATAGTAAATCCACATGGTCAAAACTTTTCCAAAATTTTTGGACGTTATAATATAATTTATATTATCCATTCAACATATCCCATAGGGTTTTCACTAGTTTTATCTCATCCTAATATCATAAAATAACTATACCATCATATAATTACAACTATAGAGACATAATTTGTAAAAACATCCTATTCCATTATTCATAACACACTTTTATTATGATTAAAGCTAAGGACCAATAGGTATTGTGTCGTTGGATGATTAGACATATAAATACATTTTCTTAAACATAAAAAAATAATCTTTATTAAAAACTAAAAATATGTCTCCCAACTCCCATTGATCTTATAATATTTCATAAGATACCATAGGGAAAATACCTATGAAAATGGGTGAGATAGAAATCTCAATAAGGGAACACACATAGAAATAAATAATAATATGTGAGTCAATAAGAATAATGTGTTACCATAAAGTGGATGTTTGTAATAATGAAAAAATGAAATATGTAAATTACATCAAAAGATCATGTAATCATAGAATATGTTGCAAAAACATTATCAAAAACATCATAAATGAGATTCAATGATCATACCCAAGAACATCATCATAAAGTGGATAATTTTTAATGGTGCATTAGGTTGAAAACCTAATCCCTTAAATAAAAACTCACATGACATAAAAGTTTACCCAATGAATTGGAAGTATATATAATTCTAGGACTACTAATTTCATAAATATAAATCATACATATGAGTTCCCATTATTGAAATTATACCATACATAAATCATAAGCATGAAAAACCCATGTTAAGGAAGTGGGATTCATCAATTTTCTTTTATAAATAATTTAATTTTAAATCATAAGGATTCAAAAGAGAATAGAGAATTAAATAATTTGGATATTAATATTTAAAAATGAAATATAGTCCCTGATAATTGAGTTAAAATGTAGAGAATTTATGTTGAAACCCAAGCCTTTTACACATATTATTATATGAATTCTAAACATAAATTTCAATTAATACAATAAAAGGATTTTAATGTCCTAGTGTCTTTGGAATAATAGGTTCATGATACATAAAAAATTAAAACATAAAATTCTTAATTAAATCTCCATGGTATAAAAAACATTTGAGCTCCTAAATATTCATGGGATAAGTTTGGGAATAAAAGGAATAAATGGGTGAGCTAAAAATACTAGTAAGGTAATAAAAATGATAAGGATATATATCATATGAGTTAAAGGCATAACATGATATCATAAAAGAGAAGGTTCATGATTAATCAAGTGGATTCATAACATAATGATCATGGTATTATAAGATAATGGAAATAAGAGAATGTGGAAATGTAATAAAAAATGAAATAAACATAAGTTAAGGCTTATTTACAAGACAATATCATATGGTGGACAGAGTCACATAATGTATTAGGTTAACTCCCTAATCCCATACATGATGTCACATGAGACTAAAAATGTACACAATGCATTGGAGATATATATAAATATTGGCCCACCTATCAATTAAATTTAATATAAATGAATTTTATTTCCACATAATATTTTCAATGAGAAGTAATAGATATAATAATTACACATGGAAATAAATGCATTGGATATTCTTGTCTCATAGCATAATCAAAAGTGATTCCTTAAAAAAGGAATTTGAGAGATGGTCATAAGGCATGTATTTCCCTATAAAAGGAAGGGATAATAATATATGTATTAATGTATGAGACATATATATTTATTTTATAATAATTCTATAACTTTAAATAGAGATAATGTTAAATAGAGAGGGAATGGTCATAACCAGAAGAGAAGGGTGGGTTAGAAAGATCCCTTACCTTGAGCCCAATTTGTCACATGAATTCTTCGTATCCTTGAATAATAAAAGTAAGTTAACTATTTACATAATTAAGAGAATCTTTCATGTTCATTATTAAATTTATTTTAAATTTTATCATGTTATATTCAATTACTCAACAAATTAATTAAATATAGTAAATTATAATAATAAGTAAATCATATGTCCAAAATCACATCGGTTAATTAATCAAATTAAAAGATATTATAAATTAAAAATCTAAATTTTTTTATACATGTCATAATTATAATTTTTAAACATAAATTATACTTCTTAAACCATCCACGAAATATGGTTATGAAAAAGGAACTACATTATAATCACGAAGGCGGTAGGTCATACATACGCATGAGTAACATTTCTATTTTTTGAATTTCATGATGGAAAAAAGTTAAGTTTAATTTTATCTTTCAATTATTATAATTATATAATAAATGTCATATTATTTATTTAAATACCCTTACACATACCATACATGTTATTAGGTAATAAAAATTGATCACATCACTTTGTAGGGTGGTAGACTTCCGTACTGACAAACAATGTTATCATTTATTCAACAAATGATAAGTTAAGATATTATATGAAATATTTATTTTAATTAATGTTTAATACTACATAAATATAATATATAAAAATTCAATTATTCCTTATTACCTTCCTTGTAAGGTGTAATTGAAAAATGAATCACATCACTTTGTTAGGCAGTTTTTCGCCGTTTACATGAGCGACACTATCATATATTATAAAGAATTGAAAGTTAGAAGGTATATATGATATTATAATAAATAAAGTATAATTATGTCATAAATATTATATATAAACAGTTGATACTCAATTTATCTATACATGATTATTGGTGATGGAAAACGAATTACGTCAGTTTTTGAGGCGGTAGTCCACCGTATAAACTAGTAACATGTTCAGTTCCCTTTTAAGGGATGAGAAAATTTTTGTAGGTCATGAACATAACATAAAGACATATAAATTTATGTAATATAGTGTGGATTTCATATTATCATTGTTTAATATAATTTTAATGATTGGATGAAGAAATAAAATAAAATGATTGGTTAAGGACATTACATCTCCATTAGACAACTTCTTTTGATTTGAACGAAAATCCTTTATAATTTGGATTTATGTCCTAAATAATGATTATATGATTAGGGGAAAAATTATATAAGTGATTTTGTAATTTAAGTTTTTAACCAGTAGGTTTTTGATTTTTGGAAAGGATAGGAGAGGGGGTGGCCTCTTATAATGTGGGGGGGGGGACACACTTGGGTTACATGAAAAGATAGAATTCCACCAACATTTTTATCAATAAAAAAATCTAAAAAAATGGACCATTTTCAAAAAAAATAATATATAGGGTCAAAATATGTCTATACATTAGGAATTATATAATTATTTCTTAATTTTAAAACCTTATATTTTAAATTTAACTCTTGATAAACCTGTTTTTACCTTAGCCACTTTAAATAAATTTTACTATTTTCACTATTAATTATAGTAAAACTTAAGTTTTCATTGTTTGATAATATAAATTACTATAATTTCATATTTGAAATAAATTTTTATAAATTCATATAACATAATTGTAATAATTTAATTTTAAATTAAACTTGCAAACCTGTTGAAGAAACATATTTCCAAAAAAACATTAGAAAGTTGAAAAATATTTTAGATAAAAATTAAATAAGAAATTTATTCTTGTGACATAATTTGGATTAAATAATATATTATTAACTAATTTTACTTTTAAAACCACTTTAAAATAAAACTGGGTTTTTAAATTTTCTAAAAAAATAAGTTGTTTTTAATAAAAATCACAATTTTTACTATTCATCGAAATATGAAACTCTTTAGAAAGATATAAAAAATAACCCTAATATAATTTTGGTATGATGAATTAGAATATTAATTTCATTTCATAAAATAATTTTCTAATATTAAAAATTAATTTTAAATTATGTGTTCAAATCATGAATTAACCAACTTTTATAAAAATAGCATTTTTAGAAAACATTTCATTTTCTTTCGAATGTTTCTTATTTTATTTTAAAACAGTATATAACCATTGAATATATTTTACCAAGGTTTAAATCATATTATATTTTCATTATTTTAGTTATTCATATTCCTAACCACCAATATAATGGGTATGTTATATTGACTATGATTAAATGAAAATATTTTAATAGAACACCATGTTTCATTTAAACTTCGGGGTGCATGCATTGAAAGATATCAAAGAGATTGAATTTATTTAAAATATCAATATATAAAATTTTATTTTGGTTCTACATTCTTCCTCCCTTAAATAATTTGGCCTAAAAAATTCATATTACATCCTAAGGTTAAAATAGCCGAGGTTACTTCTGCTTCATGACCTCCTCTAGTTCCAAAGTTGCTTCCTCAAGATAGTGGTTTTCCAACAACACTCTGACTAGGTGATTTTTCTTATTTTTTAGATGTTTTTTACAATAAAATATTTTCACCACATTTTCTTCATATGCAAGGTATTTCTTCAAAGGTACCACCTATGTATTTAGTACGTGTGAGGAGTCTGATATGTACTTCCACAAGAGGGATACATGAACACATAATGTACATGAGATACATTTAGTGGGGGTTATAGTTGATAATCCACCACTCTGATGTGATCAAGGATATAAAAGGGTTATATGTATCGAGGAATAAGAGTTCCATTATTCACAAACCTCATTAATTTATTCCATGGTGAATCATGGAGGAACACCTAATCTCTAACCTCAAACACAACGTCTCGTTGATGATTATCTTCATAGATTTTATGTTGAAATTTCATAGATTTCATGTGATTTTAAATGGTCTGGACTTTATCTATCATCTCTTAGGAATGATAAGGTCCCATTAGCTTCCACTCAACAACTTCATTCCAACATGTCGGAGTCTGACACCACTTTCCATATAGAGCATCATAGGGTTCCATTTGAATGATAGAATAAAAATTAATATTATGTGATAAATAGACCAAGGGAAGGTGATGATCCCAACATCCATGGAAATCAATTGAACAAGACCTCAGTATATTCTCTAGAATTTGGATGGCTATCTCATATTTATCATCCATTTGATAGTGATAATTAGTACTAAAAATGAATTATGTATCCAATTCTTATTGAAGGATTCTCAGAAACCTTTACATAAACTATAGAGTTTGATTAGATACAATAGAGAGTGTAAATACTTGAAATAGAACTAGTTATATTATTTATATCATAGTTAGTTTTTCAAAAGATGAATCTTCCTTGATAAAAATTAAATATGTCAACTTTTTAAGATGATCGAATACCACCTAGATGGAGTTATTACATTTCGGTTTCCTAGAGATTCCTATGAAGAAATCATTTGTTATGCCTTCCTATTTCTATGATATTATAGAAAATCGTTGAATCATACCCTTAGAAATATTTTGACCAACCTTGAATTTTTGGAATACCAAGAATCTAGATAGAAATTCCATAATCTCCCTCTTCATGTTATCCCACTATATTTTTTTCTCCATATCTCTATACATATAAGTGTTTCCTGGATGAATTGAGATGGATGAGTTATGTGTATCATCTAGAATCTACCTCTTTAACTTTTTTATGGGACACATATCTGGGTCCCAAACCATATAGACCCATTTTCATAAACTTTAAACATTGGAATATTTAGTACCTTTTTCTGTAGAACCTGATTCTATTTTTGGACCTCCTTGATCCTCTCAAGATTGGATGTTTGAGTAGTTTTTATGAAATGTTGGATGAATATCCATTTGTTATTCCCATATCAATCATTTTTCAGATATTATTAGATTGGATATATCTCCAATATCATCATTGATAAAATCATAAGATCCTTTCTACTTATAGAATCTAACACTATTTTTTCTTTCTAAGGATGGTAATAGATTGAGTAGTCACATTCCTTTACCAAATCTAACTATCTTTTATAGTGAAATTTTAGGTCCTTTTATGTTAATATATATTTGAGTCTCTTTTGATCTGTATATATTTCACATTTTTCTCCATAGAGATAATGCATCAATATCTTTAATGTAAAGTTCACTCAATACAACTCTGGATCATGTGTTTGATGGTTCTTCTCAAGAAATTTCAAATGCCTTGAGGCACAAGATATCACTTTATCATTATCTATTAGAACACAACCCAACACTTCTTTGAGTAATTTTTATATACAATAAAAATTTTCTAAATTGAGGGTAGGATAATACCGGTGTAGTGACTAGCCTCTTTTCCAACTCCTTAAAGGTCTCTCCATATTTAATAGTTGAGAAAAAATTTAATCCCTTCCATGTTAGCTTGGTTAGTAGGTATGAAAATTAAAAAATGTTTCTCAAAAATCATCAGTAGTACCCAACTTGTCCATGGAAACTGTAGATATCCATTATATATTGTAGTACAAGGTACTCCTTGATTGAGTTTATCATAAAAGGGTCTACATATATTCCTTTATAATTGATAATATTCTCGAATAATAACACTTCCTCCATCCAGAACTCTCTTTTATTGTACTTTGAATATATATTTTTCTTTCCAACTTATATTATAACAATATTAAAATTATCCGTATACTCCTCATTGTTCTTAGAGTATATTATAATATCATCCATAAAGAATACCAATTTTTTATGGTAATCCCTAAATACTCTATTAATTATGTCTATAAATATTGATGGAGCATTAGTGAGTCCAAAAGGCATCATTATGAACTTATAGTGTCCAAAACGTTTTTGAAAGTAAGTATTTAGAATATCTTCATTCTTCACCTTTAAAGGGTCATATCCTAATCGAAGGTCCACATTTGAGAAATACTGATCCCCATATAATTTATAAAAAATATATTTTATCTATCGTAGGAGATACTTGATCTTTTTCCTGATTTTGTTGAGCTTATGATAATAATTGTCGAGGTGCCTTGATCTGTCCTTCTTATTGACGAAGAGGGCTGGTAAACCCTGTAGTTAAAAAAATGGGAATATAAATCCTTTAACTAGATTCTATTATGAATTCATATTCAGATCCTTATGTTCAAAATTTTTCATTCTATATCTATTATTAGATATTCAAAAAGATCTTGGTATAATATTGATTAAAAATTTTACCTCTCAAGTAAGAGGAAGATAAAGAAACTATTCTAGAAATAAATCAGTATAATCCCTATTAACAGGAATATATTCATGAACTATCCATTCCTTAATATCAATCATTTGAGCATGATACACTTTCTTAGAAGGAAAAAACATCCATGCTTCAGATTATGATACCAAAGGATATTCATCCTCCACCTTTCACTTGTATAGAATCAGAGGACGATGTGAAATTCAAATGTTTATTTCTTTCTCTCATCATTTTATATTGGATATATATTGAAATACAATCCATGTCCATAATTTGAACAAATTATACTAAAGGTAGTATTAGATGTTTTCTAGGATGTTCATTCCTCAAATATGGACAAGGAATGAGTAATATTCTCAGGATGTAACAATTGACCCATTTTTCATTTTTATTGATAACATAAATTCATTATTTTGAGGTGGTTCATAAATAGTAAAACTAAACATTTATTATATGGAAGAATTAATAGAACTATAATTAAAAAGTAAATTCACTATTCATGAATTACTAACTAGCTTACCTATCACCACATAATTATTAGGATCCATATCCACAACTGTTATGTTATAAAATTTCCCTTTCTCTCAGGTCATCATAGATTATTATCATCGGTTATCATAAAAAATTGTTAGCTTAGTGCATTGGTTCACATAGTGTCCTTTTTTATTATATTTTTAACATTGAAAAATTGGTTGATGGTTGATTATATCATTCTTCTCCTTCATCACGTTGGTAGGTTTCTCATATTGGAAATTACTTTCTATGCGACCTTCTTTTCCACACCAGAATAAATTACTAGACCATTTTATAAAATTTATAGGATACTTCCCACACATTCAAAAAGTGGGATGTTGGACTTTCTTTCCACGATTATATTTCTCCATCATGACACCAAAGTTAAATTCTATTTTCTACTTATTATCTGCATTAGATACTTTAGACTTGTTGATCTACATATTGATTTTGAGGGATCATTAGACAATTCCCTAATAGATGTAGAATTTTAAAATTTCCAAAACATTTAATAGACTATGACTTATCCCACCAAAGAAGTATTCAACTTTACTTTTAGGTGAGATGATATAGATGGAGGCATATCACACAAGTCTTGTGTTGTATTCTTCATATTCCCCAAATTATTTTTAATCTTTTTTCATGAGGATAAAGAAATATATCCAAATTTTATGTCAAAGAGTGTGATGAAAATATTTATTATAATTTTTCTATAATTAATTCAACACCATATCTTTGATATTTCCTCAGGATTTTTAATTTTGATTAACATAAAACATTGATTGGATTCTCTTTCCATAGGATAAAAACCTAGTTAAACTATCTCTTTATGAATTCATTTAAGGATATAGATGAAATTTTCAATAGAGTCAATCCATTATTACAAAATTAATGGATTCAAGGATCCACTAAATTTTGGAAGTCTTTGTCACATAATGGTTTTAACTGCAACTTTATATTTCCTGGGGGGATTCAAGCATTCCTCTTGATTGATGTTTTGATTCAAAACATGAGTTATCTAAGAAAGTATTTCCATGATGTTATTAAATACTATTTCCATAAATATGGGAATTTCATTTAGGGATTCATCATAATACCCTTAATAATGGTTGTTGACTTGGTTTCAACTATTTCCAACCATTTTACATAAATAAAAAGAGAATTAGGGATGAGTATTTTTAATTTATTAAAAAAATATATGGGAAACTATGAATATAAAATGAATAATGCATAAATGATATATATTCCTTAACATATTAATTTAAAGGTATCAACATAATTTATCCATGATTTATTTACAGATTTAAATTCTTATGATAATTTTTTTCACTTCATATGGTTCGTAAAGAGTTTGTGAATGTCCAAAACATATCCCTATATAGTGATAAACATATGCATAGTAAGGTCCATTTTTGTGTACCAGGTAATTATTGAGTCAAGACTGATGCAAATTTTTTCAGAGTTATTACGACTAATAATATCTATTCTAGAACCACATCCACTTAATGTTTCTAGATAATGATGTAATTTCTCAGAAACAACTCACTCTATACCTCACCAAAATTTGAGGATATTTTACTACACATAATATTATTCATAAATATATCCTTGACCATATCCTTAGGGTTTCAATAATTTTTTCTCATTCTTGTTTCCTAAGGTTAGAAAAACCTTTCCTCTAATGATAAATATAGTGACCAAAACCATTTACACATATTATTTCATGATTTATATATATTAATATACATTAATACAATAAAAGGATCATAAATTACTTACATATTTGGAAGACTAGGTTAATAATATATCCCAATAAATTAAAATTTTGAATCCCTAATTTATTCTCCACAGTGAGCTCCTAAAATCCTTTTGAGCTCCTAAGTCTTCATTGGATAACCAAGGGAATATATGAAAGAAATGGGTGAGCTAAAAACCCAGTAAAGGGATTAAACATGATAAGTAAATAGAAAAATGTGATTCAAAGGTAAAACAAGATATCATAAAAGAGAATGTACATGTGTAATAAAGTGTAATCATACCATAAAGAGAATGGTATCACAATATCATGGTAACGTGGGAAAGTGGCTATGATAGAAAAAATGAAATAAAAATAAGTTAAGTCTAACTTATAAGAACACATCCCATGGTGGAAAGAGTCCCACAAAGAATTATGTTAACTCCTTAATCCCATCCATGACATCTCATGAGACTAAAACATCAACCAATTTATTAGAGGGATAAATAATTCTAGTCCCACCCTTGCAACAACCCAAAGTGTCTAAATGATATTTGTTTCTTTAAATAAATATGTATTATATTATATTATACAATATTATACAAATAAAACACATAGAGAAACCAAAAACACATTATTTAATTAATTAAAATCATTAAATTATTGAATTAATATACCCATTAAAACTCAAATTAATACGTGGGGAAAAAATAGAATGGATCACCTCAATATATAAGAATGACCCCCATCACAAATAACACTATATAAAAGAAAAAAATGGTAGTCAACCAATAAAAATTTTATAAAATAAAAATATATGTCCCTAATAATAATTGTATCATATGTTTAGTTAAATAACTATGTATTATTTAAATGAGGTAATTTGATCGTTGGAAGAGCAATATGACCATTGGAATTATAATATGACCGTTGGAAATAATTTCCTAATTGTGGAGAATAATATATTGGCCATTCAATTGGTAAATTTACCAATAAATAATAATTTTTTATATAAATAATATTTATCCTAATAAATTTAAGTAAATATAAATATTAAAATTTTAAAAAATGAACATCTTGATTAAAAACTCAATGAAAATATAATAACATTTTTAATAAACTCTATGTTAAAGTATTTTATAAAATCATATTTTTGGTATTAAAATTAAAAATTACCTATGTTACATATTTATTTCGATAAAATGATTATATTTTTTTAAATCACCATGTCAAAAGTTTATGTAGGTTATTTTTTGGTAATTTTCTAAAATAAATCAATTTTCATGTGAATAGTAAAATTAATGTTTTCCTCATTTTGATGAATCTTAAATCACATCATTCATGATGTAATGAAGAAATAATCATTTAAAAAACATGACAGTCATAAATACGTATTTAATTTGACAAATTATTCATAAAAATAAAATAAAATTAAATTCAAAACTTCAAAATCATTTTCAAAAATCTAAAGTCAAAAGTAAACCCTTAAAGTAACAATTTTTTCTTTCATTCTAATTTGCTTTTTAATAAACTAAAATAATGAAGTGTTTTATGGTCTTAAAACAATTATATTATATTTATATGTGATTTATATTGTAAAAAATTCACTATTACAAGTTTTACCTTTGATATATTATTTTATTTAATATTTTATTCTAAAACCCATATTTCCTCAAGGCTAAATATCTCCTCTTCCACTCTTTGGAAAACCACTCCTCCCTCACTTTACAGATCTTAACATCTACCCAAATAATACCTATAAAGTGCCTTATAATTTTTAAGAACATTATGAAGTATTATAACTCCAATCATCAAGGGAATTTTAGTGTTGTATAAGAGAAGCTACATTGAAGATTAAGTATGTTTTGATCAATGATTATTCTTTTTTCATTATTTTTATCCTTTTCTTTTTCATCACCCCTTTTAAAAAAAATTATAAGATTAATTGAGTAGTAATTTGACATTTAATCATGATTTTATCCTACTGTATGCACCATATTTATGATATATATAAACTTCAAACTGCTCATTCCTGATATCACGACAATGTCGCGTCCAAGGTCAATTAACCACCTACATAGAAATTTCATTGTAAACAATTATAAACATAATAATGGAAGAATATTTTGAATTATATATAATATATAAACATGTAATTACACGTATTATATGATTATAGAATTAATTATTCTCATGTATAATAAATTTGAACAAAATTAATGAAATCAAAACAAAATAATAAAATTTAATGAAAACATGATATCAAAACATTTCAGATATATCAATGTGTGTTATAAAATACAATAAATTAATTATAATGGATAATTAGTTGAAAAAATGATCATAAATTAATTAGAGAACTATTTTTAAATAATCATATGATTATTATTCAGGAGGTGGAAAAGTGGTGAAATAAAGTGGGAATTAAGGTAATGAGATTATCAAAACCAACTTTATTTCTTTGGGTTTTCCACTTTCGCAAAAATTTTAGTATGGATATTAGTTTAATGTTCCATAAAATTTCATTTAATTGTTTTTTTCTTTTCTTTATGTATATACATGTATCCACCTTGATTTACAATCCAAATATAATGATTTTCCAAAAATAATTTTCTTTTGAAAACAGGTCATCGACTCATTATGTGTTATTTATTATCTAAAGAAAAATTTTCTTTTATCTAGAAATACGATATCCCTCTTTCATTTTGGAACAAAAAATTTTATTCATGAATGTATGATTTAAAAATTCCTTATGAAGCCCATTACATGACAAGGGTTATTTCATGAATACGATTGTTATATGTTGCATGTGGAATGTATGGTTATATAAGTATTATGATGTGATGGGCGGGCCAGAATTATATATTCCTCTAACTCATTTGGTAATTTTATTTATCTCATTATATTGTGTTTATTTTGTGTGAAGATGATGATATATTTTCTCATAATGATGATGGTTTGATTTATGCACATATTTTATGTGTGGAGATGATGCTAGATTTGTTCACAATAATGTGTAATATTTAGCCACTGTGACATGATGTTTAGTTTTTATGAATTTCCACATTACATGGATTTATCAAATGTTTTTTTCATGAATTTTATTATGATACTATTTTTATGATGTGATAATGATGATTATTCTCACCCATAGTATATTGATTCCTGACCCTTATTCATATTCTTACTAGAATTTTAGCTCAACCTTTATTTGATTTATATCATTAGGTGACTACATATTCTAAGGATAATATAATATTTTATAATGGTAAATAAGAATGATTTAAATAAATTTTTATGTTTTATTATGTAAAAGTGGTGTATGATACAACTTTTCAAATTTATTAATCGTTTAGATCCTCGAATGTATACCTATTATGTTGTTTATGTTTAAAATGATGTAATAGTCATGCAAGAAAATTTGGGTTTCTATAAACCATCACATTAATTTAATCGGTATTCATATGTTTTCCATATAATGATACCAATCATAAGGCATAAAAATAATAATTTCTATGGAAATAAATGGGTGGCATAATATTAACTCATAACATAATAAAAAGAGATTCTTTAAAGAAAGAATTTGATATATAGTTATAAGCCATGTATTACCCCATAAAAGGAAGGAAAAATAATCTAGGTATAAATGTTATTAAAATGTATATATATAGTTTATAATCATTCTATAACTTCAAAGGGAGATAAAGTGAGTTAGAGAGAGAATGGTCATAAATAGTAGAAAAAGATGGGTAAGAAAAATCCCTTACCTCAAGCCTCATTTTTCATGTGAATCCTTTATATCCCTGAATAATAAAAATAAGTTAATTATTTTCTTTATTAAGAACTTTATTCAATTTTAATATTATTTTACATTATTTTTACCATATAATATTAAATTAATTAACGAATTTATTTCACAATGGATGTCTTAATGATAAATGGCTCATCCATCCAAAATATATTTGGTAAGTTGAATGAGGTCAAAGAAATTATTAATTCCTAATATATAGAATTACAACCATGAAATAATTATCATTTTTATATGTAAATTATTATTTTTAAAACAACAACAAAATATAGTTATGAAGAATGAACTATATTATAATCATGAATATGATAGGCCATAGATACACATGAGTTGCGTTTCTATTTTTCGGATCATGATGGATATATGGTATTGGTTATTTCATATTTCTTGAATGATCATTATATCATAAATATAATATTATTTTATAAAATTCACTTACACATACCATCCATGAGATACAGTAATAAAAATGAATCACATCTCTTAGCGAGGAATTAGTCTGCCATGCACACGAATGACATTATCATTTATTCAATGGATGAGAAGGTAAGAGAGTATATGATATATTTATTTTATGGAATTATTTATATTTTAGTAATATAATATATAAATATAAAATTAATCATTTTCCCATCCATTTAATGTGTAAGTGGAAAACTTATCACATCTCTTTGGGTGGCTATAGTCTGTCATACACACGAGTGAGGTTATCATCTTCTAAATAGATTCCAAAGTAAGATAATATATAAAATATTATAATTTCTGAAGTATAAATATATCAAAAATATAATATATAAAAATTATATACAATATTATAACTACCCATGATAATTGGTGATGGAAAACAAATTACATTAGTACGTGAGGTTGTAGTCGGCCGTACACACGATCAATAGTTTCATTTCCTATTTGAGGGAAGAGGAGATGGTTATAGGTTATATAATTAAAATAAAAAAATCATATTATATTAAATATACTATGACTATTATATCAGTATGTTTTAATAATATTTCAATTAGTTGGAGGAATAACTAAAATAAAACACCCAATTAAGGATTTTATGTCTTCTTTGGACAACTTCTTTTGGTTTGCACCAAAATCCTTCATGGGTTGGATTTTTGACCAAAACAAGGATTATAGGATATTTTAAGGGAATTATTGAAGTTATTTGGGTATGTATTTTATGAATAATGTTTTTTTAATTGTTAAAAGGGAAGAAGAGGTGTGACCTTTTATAAGCAGGGGAGAGGAATCAGAAATGTTTTTTTAAAAGAAGAAATTCAACCCACGTTTTTATCACAAAAAAGCTCCATAAATGATTTTTTATCATTATTAAATATAAAATTGAAATATTTATAGAAAATACAAATTATAAAACCTTTGGGTCATTTTTAACCTCTATTATTTTAGTTTAACCCTTCGGTAAACCCATTTTTACCTAAAATGTGATAATTATTTTTTCTATTTTCACTAATGATTATGGTAAAAAATTATTTTTACATTTTTATATAATATAAATTATTTTTATTACAAAAATTGAATCCATTTTTTCAAATTAAAATTATATAAGTGGATTTATGTTATTATAAAATTATACCCACAGATGTATTGAAAAAGAAATTCACCAAAATAAAAACATTCAAAAGTTGAAAAAGTTTTTATATAAAAATTCAATATAAAATATATTGAAATAAAATAATTTGGATTAATTAATATATAATTTAACCAATATTTAAATTAAAATCACAATAAAACAAAATTATAATTTTATATTCTTTAAATGAAAATGAAGTGTTAAATCAAAATCAGTATTTTTCACTATTCATCAAAAAATGAAAATTATTAGTAAAATAAATATAAGTAACCATAATATAATTTTGATATGATGACTAAAAAAATGAATTTAATTGTGAAATATAAATTTTCTAAGGTTAATAAATATTAATTCAATTATGTGTTCAAAGGGTGACTAAGCCTCATTTTAAAAAAATACTATTTTCAGAAAACATTAATTTTTATTTCAAATGGTCATTATTTAATTTATAATAAGTAGATAACCATTGAGGTTATTTTATAAATATTCATACCATATAATTTTAACATTATTTAGTTAGTCATATTTATACCAACCATCTTAACAGCTTGGTCACAGTGGTTATGTTTAAATAATAATATTTTAATATAGTATCGTGTTTCATTTAAAACTGAAATTGTGTACATTTAAAGCTATTAAATTGGTTAAATTTATTTAAAAATAATATAACATTTATTATTTATGTTTTAAAATTTATGATAAGGATCCAGGAGAAGAATTAATAAACAACACACCACTTGGGTAAATCACAATTCAATAACTAAAGGATATTTATTTATGGAATGGCCTAATTGTTTTCCAAAGTACAAGAATTGATACAAGTTAGTTATCCATATACTAATGAGGGTTTTTTAATCTATTTATGGTTTAATTATTTTATATGAGCAATTCTTCACATGATATTATAAATATGAAAATTCATTAAGCAAGGTTTACATAAAAGCGGGAATTTCAAATTGAAATAAAAATAAAAATTACCCCATAAATGAAAAGGATATTCAAATAAGAATATATTTTAAGGATAAGTATACAATAATATAATGATTATATAAGATTAATATAGAATAACCTGGATAAAAATAAGGAAAATGTGTAACTAATAAGACATGAAGGATGTTGAGAAGATCCAGAAAATGATCATGGAAGGGAAACCATTTTAAAATACTTTTGTTAAAAATCCACATTATAAAAATGTGTGATTAGAAATTATTTAGAAAATACAATAAGTGAATTATAACACACATATTACATTATCCACAATTTGTTTTCCTATTAAAAAGGAAAACTTTAGAAGGAAAAGAAATTATATTAAAGGAGGAGAAACGATCATTTAAGTGGTTCAAATTTTTTTTAACATCATATAATTTTTTAGAAGGAAAGGAACATATCAATGAGAAATATTTGAATTATTTTTTCTACCAATATAGAAATGGTTTATACCATATAAAATGAAAGATGAAAGTCAGGGAGAAAAATTATAATTCATGAAGAAAGATTGAGTTATGAATGACCCTTATGTTTTAAAGAAAAAATCAATCCAGTCCACAATAAGAAATTTCATGAATTGAAACGACTTTTGAATGTTAAATAATAATTTATGATATTATTTGTTAATGGATAAGTAGTTAATTAAAATAGATAAATATTGGTGCGTAATATCAAATTATACCTCAATAAAGGGTGATCGAGATGGAAAACCATACCTTGTTCCTAATTGATTATGTGAATGTGCCTAAATTCATGAACAATAAAATTAATTTTATTAGAGAACTTCTTAAGAACCTTATTCTTATATGTTTCATATTCTAATGTTCTATAACTATCATATGTTATTTATTTAGAATATAGTTTTCCTGACCGTGATAGTTACTTGAGGTTCTTCGATTAATTTTTTTTATAACTCCTTATATATGTAAACCATATAGAATGAATTGTAAAATAGTTTCATAATATACATAAATTGAATAGTGTTATGAAAATAATTTATATATATAATATATTTTAGACACATCCATTATGGATGATGATAAAAAAAGAAACACATTACTGATGGTTGTCGTAGTCAGCACGTACAACTGATTAATGTTTCTATTTTTCAATGAACGAGAGTATATAAAGGTAAATGACAATTTGAATATTATGAATCATAGTTATATTATATATATCATAATTATTTTTCTGTTAAATCCCTTTTATTTTCAATGAAAAGCGATGATTAAAAATAGACATCATCATTTTATGGAGGTGTTAGTCCATGCAACACACTAACAATTCTTTAGTTGTTATTTTAAGATAGAGAGGAATAAATAATGGTTAATAAATTAATATAATAACATATACATGTCACAATTATCCGGATATCATTATATTATTATGGATATAATTTGGATTCTTATAATTTTATTAGTGTAACATTCTTACTTATATATGAGTTATATTTAGTAATGTAGAATAAAGAACTTTTACCACATGATAATTTTTTTTATTATATTAACTTAAAAATTAAAATTAAAATTAAAAATTTCCATAATAATCGAATATACTAAAATGGGAAAAAAATAAATTATATGATAATAATCATAGGAAAATTTGGATCTTCTTGATCCCCCTGAATAATTATACCCATGAACAAAATTGTATAAATAAAGTATAATTCTAGTAATATAATTTTAATTTTGCAAATGAATATATATATATATATAAATCCTTGAGATATAATATAATTGAATTAAAAATTAATGAGATACGATGTATTTATATAAATTAGGGAACCCATTGACTATTATAAATCAGTCTATTAGAGTAGTAATTTGACCATTGAAATAGTAATCTGACAATTAGGAATAATAAATTGGCTGTTAGAATAGTAAACCCACCCATGTAAGTGAAAAATAATATTTAGATATAATAAAAAAAATGAAAATATGATATATTTATACCATTGAAAATTAAATTATTTTTTAAAATGATTATTTAAGGTTTTATCTTTTTATAAATCATAAATGTTTTTATTAAACTTTTATAATTAGTGTAATTATTTTAAATAAATATAATTTAAAAAAATATAGATTTAAAAGTTAATACTCTATTTTACTATAAGGAAAATAAAATTTTATGACACCATAAGTAATTTATCAATGGGTCATAAATTTGGTCATAATATTAAAATTAATATTTTTCAAATAAATGAAGATTTTATTTAAAAATTAAATTTATTATAGTAAAAAATTATTCTTATAAAATGGATTTTATTTTTTCAATCTAAATTTCAAAAAATGGTTTGGTTGAATTTTTTATTTTTCTAAAAATGATGATTTTTTGTGAATTTTTTAGTCATGGATGATGTAAGAACTGGATATTTTGAACACACAGAAAAAATATAAAATATAAAATCATAAGAGTAAAAATAATTGTCATTATCTGTCCAAATTAATAAAATAATGATTATAATATTAAAAAACACCCATCTCCCCCCTTATAAATACTACCCATCACTACCCCTTATCCCTGTAACTTCTTAGCGATGGAGATTTCCAAATTTCTTCCCAATTACCTGCAAATTCCTCTTATCCATGTCATAATTCTACTAGTATCATCCAAATTCCATTCCATGGATTTTTAAAAGGTCTCTAAAAAGGAATATAACCAATGGTAGAGGTAGAAATCTCAACTAAACTATTTCAATTTTATTTTTCTATAACCCCTTATGTTTTCCATCCATATATAAATTGAAACATCATTATCCTATATATTTTGATATTTCATTTTTATGTTGTAATATAAATCTTCTACTTTCCATTAAATATAATCTAAAATAAAAATTTTCTTAAAATATGGTTGGTTCACCACCTCCATGAACAACATACTTAGTTTTTCTACACGACCTTCAAGAAAGGTCATACAAATTTTAACATGGTTAAATAAGTTTATAATAAATATATTATAAGTTATTTAATGTGTTTCAATTAATATATATATAAACAATAATTAATAAAATGAAATTGGATTGTGGTGGTCTGTAAAACTGCCCAAAGGAGCTAACCACATAACATTACCATTATTACCTTTTGAATAATTCTTATATCAGAACACAAAAGGATATTTGGAACTACTAAAATTTTTTGAAGGAAAAAAATATTATTTCATTTCCCTTTTGGTGTTTTATTTTAATTTAACAAGAACATCAATAATTATTAAAAAATAATGTAATCTTATAAAAATGAAACAAAAACCCTCCTAATAATGAAATTAGTCATTATATATGAATGAAATGGTTATAAATAAATATAATAAATTAAATAAAATCAATCTTAGATGTAAATGGTTCTAAATTAATTATTTAATTAATTAATTTTATGATTCCTAATTTTAAGTGTGAGTGTATAATAATTCTGGAATATAGGGTATGGTATCTCTTTGAGCCACTATTTTTCATTGGGTAATGAAATTTTTCTATCCATATAAATTTAACTCTATATATATCCTTATTTTATGTCATAAAATTCATATAAATGTAGAATATATTACTATTATATATATACCTATCTTATTATCCCTTGTTTGATGGGGTAAGGAATTCCTCATGTTAATTTCTAAAATAGACTCTTTAAAATAAGACTTGATTAAGGGGAACTTTTATACACCTTAATCCTTTTATGAAATTCTCTTTTAATGCCTATTTTCACAAATTAAAACTATATTTTGATACTAATTTATATTTATTAAGACATGAATGTATATAATATTTAATTACTTATTCTCTTTGAAATATTTTTGAAATTTCTTTTGATTATAATATGAGGGAAGATTATGCAATTCATTTCATTCCATGGGTAATTTTTATGTTTATGCCTTCTGATTGATTTCCTTTGTGTAACACATATGAATGTACATTTTATGAGGGGTGTATCAAGAGACTTCTCTAATGGATTGGGAGATTTTTTTGTATCTTGAGATGTTATGTATGGAATTAGGGATTAAATGTAATATATGCTAGGTCTATTTCCATAATGTTATGTTTTATTGGTAGTTAGCCTTGACTTATGCTTATTCTAAGTTGAATGTTGTTTCCAAATTCCTATTTTTCAATGATATTATGATACCATTTTATTTATCTTATTTCTCTATATAATAATTAATAGACATTTTATTTTATGATATTCATTATTACTTTTTGGCTCATATGATATGATTCCTTATCATGTTTATTCCCTTACTGGGATTTATGGGGCACTTGTTTTTTTATGTATTCATCTGGTTAACCTATATGGTTTTAGGATATCAAAGGTATTTAGGAGTGAATTATAGAAAATAATTTTACAACCCATCCCAAAAGGCCAGTTCTGTGACTCCCCAATAATTCCTCCAATAGGATAAGGGTAGGAGAGTAGCGCTGAGTATGCATATCACTGATATAAGAGGCCTTATACCAAGTACATGTACACACACACACATATCCAAGCCTATACAATGCTGAAATATAATAAAACTAAACAAACATGCACACATACATCTAATCCAACAACCAGATTATAACATGATGTAAAGTTTAGTTAATAGGGCCAAATACATTACCACCACAAAGAGTATGAAAAACGCCCAATATGAAAGTATGTACTAGGGACTACTGTAAAAAAACCATAATAACACACCTTTGTTTGTCTGGTCTCACGAAGCACTGTCTAGTCCTAGTCTGTATAAGATTATTTAAAAAGGTCTAGAGTATAATAAATACAAGGCATGTGTGGGAAAATCATGTGTAATGGAGAGTATAACAATACTCAGTCGAAAAAACAAAAAACAAAGAATATAAAAATGGAAATCCAATCATCTCTACATAAGTATATTTCTACAAAACATATTACAAGAATATCCAAATTTACTCAAAAAATACACACAATTAAATTGTAATTCACAACTGTAGGATGACAGGCAAGGATTCCATCTTGATGATTCCATAAAGAACTCATCTGGGAGAACACACTCCAGAGTCTGATATCCCTGATGACGTCTTTCTGAGAGGTAGTTCTCATTGGGTGTATTTGTTGGAAGTACACATGAAATGTTTGAAGAAATATCATAAATATTTTAAGATCACTCCCAATTTCATGGGGTGATACTGACAAATCAATATGAATCTACCCACTAAGTAGAGGATTGGATCCCATGTAGTATTAGTCACAATAATACCAAGAACTCCACCTAGGGGACAATGATGAATAGTGGATCTCACTCAACTCTATGAGGTATTTCAATTACTGAATCCCAGAAGTTTATGGAAGGGATCATACTTATATGAGTGGGTGAAAATTCCATACCAACCATTATGGAAAGGATAAATGGAACAAATACTAAATAAAATTATCCAAGATGTGGAGTACAAGGACTAAAATAAATTTTTAATAAATTACACAATGTGTAGAAGGGTTACACACTGTGTCCCTTGACCATAGGTCCTACCTGTGTAAATGAACCATTTATCTTTCTAGTGACTTTGTTGAATTAAAAGTCATGTAGGATTTCTGTGTATTCTACACATGTGTTAGTACATGGATGTAGCCCATTAAAATCTAATTGTATGCCATAACATGACATAGATCATGCACTATGGTCTATTTTGTGTCTATATAAGGGGAGTAATCGGTGTGCTCTAACCCAAGTACTCTAAACTGTGTATTCGTACCCTATTAGGTATACGCCATGTTTTCAGGGAAGGACCACATGCGGTGTGACTAGGGTCACACGCCGTGTGACACACAATTTCCTATGAAACCCTAGGCACTATAAATGTGGTCCCACACATCATATAGATCTGATTTACACACCATGTACCACATGATTTTCTAGAATCTATGATCTAGAATCTGTGCATATTCTCCTTCGTTCGATATTTGATTCAGTAAAGGAATTTCGAGAAAATCCCGAATCAGGGCCCAACAAACCTATCCATCATATGAAAACAGTATTAATCTCTTAGATAAGCTAAAAAAAGGATTTATACATCATTCTTCATTGTTCACCGAAGAATGTGAGATTAGGTATTTACATCATCCAATCCATTTCTACTACCACTTTCATACCTCCTTTGCATTGTGACATTCTTGAATCTATGATTTTGGATCATTGATCAATGAAACAGGTGCACAACGATCAACTCATCATGATAGGTCAAACCATGATCCATACAAAGAACACCAGTGATGAATAGAGAATAAGGGGAAAAAAGAACAAGAAAAATTAATAGGAACAAAATTTAATCAATTTTAATGTCAATTCTGATTTTTTTATAAGAATGAAAATCTATGAATTAAAAATTTAATCAAAAATAAAATTCTCTTATATACCGATTAAACTATCCCATCACAAAAAACACATGATCGAAAAATCAATCTGTTTTTTGATTGATTTGTGTTTGTTGTAAAAAGTAATAAATGGGAAAGAAATCCAAATACACAACTACCTACCTCTATTTGGATCAATAACTAATGAATAACGAGGCTACATTGGGATCATTGGTCAGATCATTTGAATCTGTTGTGGGTCGAGCATCGATCCATGATTCGTTAGACGTTCATCTGAGATAAAACCTCCAAAAATCACTACAATGGCTATCCAACAGTTCCTGGGTTATGAGTATTACAGAAGAATTCTAACATAATAGTCTAGTCAATTATTATATAATCACTACATCAATGAGAAAAATAAAATTAATTTTTTTAATTATTTTATTCATTTTTGGGACTGTGATGATTTTTTCACAAACGAACCATTCCTATAAAGGTTATATCGTTCCTATGGTTAACATCATCTTATGAAATCAATAGTACCTTCAAATATTTTGATTCGGGCACCCATTTAGGTGTTATTGCACTTTTTACAGAAAAATATATCTATGTTCGATTTAATATATTTAAAAAATTTATTCCAAGAACATCAGGCCTCAGAATCACATGCCATCTCAGCGCTTGGTCTAAAAAATATATCATATAATATCCAAAAATAATACATTTAATATTTGAGTCATTAAATTCTTCCCACCATAGGGATTTACATACTCAAAAATCCAAAATGAGGGCCACCCAATGAGATTTGGGTTCAAAGCATGAATATGAGCCTCCCTATCCCACATGCTTTCCTAAAATATCTAATAGTGCCACCAGAAACACACAATAAATTAATATATCTCCCACAGAGGATCCTCTCTTGTTAATCCTTGATATCTACTAGGTGTTCAGAAAAGGTAGTTCCATCCTCGATTTCTATCTCACCCCAGTCGAGAATGTGTGATGGGTCATGCACATAATTCCTTAGCTATGACATGTGGAAGACATCGTGTACCTAGTACAACTGGTTAGGTAGGACTATGTGGTATTCCACATCAATAAATCTACTTAGTATTTATAAAATTCCAATGAACCTCAGAGGTATCTTTACACCCTGAACAAATCTCTATAATCAACATACAGTTGAAATCTATTGGAACACAGGGTATAATTCCATGAAATCCAAAGGCCTCCATCATTTGTCCATATAAGACTTATGAAAGATATGTGTAGTCTTTAACCACTCACATATGATCTATATATTCTCCATTATTTCTCTCACCCACTATGGTCCCATGAATGATGACTCCCTGAGGTCTTCCCAACAATGTGGCGACTAAGTGGGTTTCTTGTACAAATCCTTGAATGGTTCCATACCAATGATGGAATAGTGCCTATTGTCATACATAAACTAAACTAGTGGTAGTTTATCCTCCCAACTATGGCCAAAGTACAACATGCAAGATTTCAACATATCCTACAGAACCTAAATAGTCTGCTCAGTCAGGTCATCAGTTTAGGGGTGGAAAGTTATGCTCAAGCATAACTTTGTCTCAAACGACTCTTGCAATTCCTCCCAAAACTAGGATGTGAAGAAATCATTATGGTCAGAAATGATCATCAATGGAACTTTAAGGAGTCTAAAATCTTCTACACATAGTGGTTTCCCAAAGACTCCACTGAACTCTATTCTTAGATATCAAATAAGTGGTCTTACATGGTGGGTCATTCTATGATCATCTATATGGCGTCATGTCCCTTGGATGCACGTGGTAATCCCATCATGATATACAAGGATATATCATAACAATTCCTCTATGTAGCCTCATTGTGATAATGTAAAACCACTATAACTTGTTACTCAACCCTCACTTGTTGTTAAGTAAGGCATTGAGATTCAAACTTTACAGCTCCTTTCTTTATCCCTGGACACCAAAACTGATGTCGGTGGTCCTAGTACATTTTTTCTACACCAGGATGTACATAAAAAGGAGGATTATGAAAATATCTTAGAAAATCCTCCCACAATATCACTGATACCATCATGTATTCTTTGGAAAGAACTACATGTTACACACCTTTATAAAATCTATTGGAAGCCTGTTTATTGGATATCTAAATACATAGGTTCTCACAGTCGGTATCCGCATGATGCACCTCCTTGACTCATTGAAATAGTGGAGGGATTAAAACCATCAATTGGAGGTATTATTATCCATTTACATACAAAAAATATAGCTTTAATGATGCAATCTAATCTAATTTCAAGTGCATAAACAATGAACAACACCCCTACTGAGATCATCTACCACCATGTTCTTCTTCCCAGGTGAAAATAATATTTTGAAGTCATAATCCTAGAGGAATTATATCAATATCCTCTATTTCAAGTTAATATCCTTATGCGAGAAGATATACTTGAGACTCTTGAGATAAAAATAGAAGATAAAAACGCTCGCCTGCCAGGTAGTGACACCACATATTTAGTGTGAATAATACCACTGATAACTCAAGATCATGGGTCATGTAGTTATTATCATGTGGTATAAAATGACATGAAACATATTAAATCAGCACTTGCCTCTGAATCAAAACGCAACCAAGTCCAATTGTTGATGCATCATAGAAGGCTACGTACTCGACACCCTAGTCTGGAAATATTATTATGGGATCACTGGTCAAACTCGACTTCAACATCTGAAAATACTAATGGAACCTCTCTGTCTATACGAAAGGATTCCACTTTCAAGTCAAAGATATCATGGGTGATAATATTATTATTAAATATGTTTCGAGTCTCTAGTAATATCCTACCATCCCAAGGAAGCTTTGTACCTCCACCATGCTCTTCGGTGAATCCTATGTTAACACTGCCTCAACCTTGGCCAGGTCCTCTATCACTCCATCTCCAGAGATAACATGTCCTAGAAAGTGGACCACATGAATCCAGAACTATCAATTCATTAACATTATATAATGTTGGTGATCTGAGATTATGTTCATAAATATTTTCAAGTGTATCACATGCTCATCCTTGGAAACCGACTACAAAAGGATATCGTCGATGAATACTATTATGAAATTTTCTAAGAATGTTTGAAGGATCTAGTTTATGAGTCTCATAAACGATACTGGGGAGTTAATCACACTGAAAGGATTTATGAAGTTGTCATAGTGACCATAGAGGAATCAGAATTTCATCCTCAGTATATCCTCATCTTGAACACACTGCTGGTGATAACCCGACCTAGGGACAACCTTTGAGAATGATAATGACCCTCTCAGCTGATCAAAGAGTTAATCGATCCTCAGTAGTAGTTATTTGTTATTTAATATCACATAGTTCAACCAACAATAATCCACACATAACCTCAAGGTCCCATGAGTATATTTCATAAAACAAAACTGGGGTTACGTAAGTTGAAATGCTGGTTCTAATAAAGGACTTCATCTACAAGTCCTCCAACTATACTCTTATCTTGAAAATCTCTCCTAGATCTATCCAATATGATCTAGTAGATATTGGTGCCGACCTAGGGTGCAGATTAATGAATAATCCTATCTCACGGTGGGGAGGTAAATGTGGAACATCCTTAGGAATGAACTCCACATACCCCACCACCACTTTACGAAACTAGTAACTCAAAAAATTCACTACACCAAGAGTTAGGATAGTAAAATGGGGAGTAATCAGCTGCACCCTCTTTTTTACATGTCCATCATGCACTTCCAAAGTTTCCTTTTCACTAGGAAAGGAAAACCTAGTCCCATTACTATAGAAACACCTAATACTCTACCTAAAACAATTAATCTGGTAATGAACTGTAGATAACCATTCCATATATAAGATTATTTTATAAGGATTCATCTCTTCTACAAAGAGATACCAATATAAATTATCATCACCAAGAGTCAGGTCACATTATTAGAACATTTTTTTGATCACTGATTCATCTCTAGTATGAGTCTACTAGTATAATGGTTAAGCTAGGGGATGAACTTGAATCTCTATGTCTCATAAATTATATGTGGAAACAAAGTAATTACTAGAACATATGTCTATCAGTAATAAAGATATGGTAAAAAAGACATATATCGTACCTCAAATTATTCATGGAGCCTCTAGGATGTAATTATTGACTACCTACAGCTATCTCTTCCCCTATTATCTATCTCTCTCATCCTAGCATGGACCACATGGGGTAGTGGTGGTAACAAGTGAAAGAGTTTAACACCTACTGATTTTCTACTATATCCACTTATAAATTATCCAACTTGTGAACATAACTTCTCCTTCCACTGTCTCTACCTCAACACCCCACCCATGATATATCTATCAGTTGTATAGTGGGTTGGATAGTCTTGTGCAAGATGTACCCTAACATCACATGAGTAGCACTGCCTCTCCATGAGATGAATAGAACCACCATGTAATTCGTAAACCATAGATCCTCTTTCTTAATACCACCTCCTAAAACTTCTTATATGTCCATGTTCTTAGGACTAATGTCAACTATGATATTCCAAGGACTGTACTCATGTATTCACGCTACTAACAACCACTGGATGTATCTACCCAACCAATAAATTATCAACCACCAAATCTCACTCTGGAACCCCAATATTGGTAGGAATGCATAGAGAGATAAAATTGGCATGGATGTCTCTATAATAATCTTTCTCTAATGATTGAGCCATGAATATTTTCTCATGAACCATATCCATCAAATACCAAGATAGGTTGGTAAAACTTGATGAATACTCAAGTACTGTCATGATGCACTACTGGAGCTATAGAAACTATTAGATACATACATCCCTTAGTGTAGATGGTGCTTAACCCTCTCTAAAAATGTCCTCAAACTCTATCCACACATTATTATCCTCATTGTAATACTGAGTGACTACACCCCAATATCAACCTGCTGATCCATGAAGAATACTCACCACCTGGACCACCATTTTGATCTGCTGGTGTCATGACTATTTGTAATACTAGGGTCACTGACTCAAGCTAGTCCCCAACCTCTAGTGGGTTGGGCTCATCTAGGAACCCGAGGGGTCTCAATCACTGAAAACCATGAAGTTTTCTCAGCTTGATCATCTCAGCTGTTGGTACTATGAGTACCACATGATGGTCTATAGGTGGTGGGATATATGGTGGACCACCTAAAGGTAACACATCTAGAATTGGTATTGGTATCGACACCTCATCACTAATGGGATCATCCTCATGACCATGATTCTAAATCCCATATCGCATACATCACAGAGGCATCCTAAAATTATACAACATTTATAATGGTCATTGAGTGTATCCATCGACTTGCATCAAGAAGGACATGGAAACCACAACCATTCATATGAGAGGAATGTACCATTTTCCCCCTTAAACAAGTGTTCTCATGTAATGAGTTGAGAAAAAGGTGGTTAGAGTCCTGATGTGTGGATTAATCGGCTGTTACATCAACATTGGAGTCCCTAGAATAAAATACAAACATAAAAACATATCATTTTTTTCCATAAACCAACCTCACATACTCTTAGTAGTATGGTATAACTGACACCTCTAATACAACACTGTCACACATCATCCCAAAGAGACCTCTACCATGACTCCCCAAGCCTACCCACAATAGGCTAGGGGATGGATACTAGCATTGAGTAGATATAGTACTGAAATGGGAGGCCTTTGCCTAATTAACTATATAAATTCACATATCTCCGATCCTAGAAAATGATGAAATGTAAAAAAAACTAAACAACCATGAATGCATAGATATATTATAATAACTATAGTATGATATGAAGTAATGTAAAGTAAAAATTTCCCAATACAAGCCCAACAAAAAGAGTCTGAAAATAAGACCAACCTGAAAGTAAGTATTGAGGACTGATGTTAAAAAACCATAGGAACACAACTTAGTCTGTCTGGTCTCACTAAGAACTATCTGGTCCTGGTCGATTTAGGAATCTATAAAAAGGTCGATAATTTTCACATGAAATGACATGTTTGGGTAAATCCTGTGCAGGGTTGAGTATAAAATACTTATCAGGACACCTTGAATCTACAAAACATACAATAAAGAAAATAGAGTTATATATACACAATAATATATATATAGTACATATAACAAGAATATTCAGGTATACTTAATAAAGACACATAGTCCAAAATCAAGTCACGAACATAAGATTTCATATTAAGATTCTAGCTTGAAGGATAAACAAAGAAATATTTTTGGAGAAAACTATGCTGAGTTCGATAGTAATAATGACATCTATATAAGAGGTATTTTTCATTATGTATCGTCATAGGAAGTATACACTTAATGTCTGAAGAGATGTGATACAAAGACGAGGATCCATACCAAAGATATGTGGTGATACCAAATACTCAATCTAAATTAGCCCACTATATAGAGGATTAATTCCCATGTAGTATTGGTCAAGAGGATACCAATAAATCTATATAGGGAATGAAGATGAATAAAGGATCTCAATTAAGGCCTCTCATAGGGATTCCGAAAACTCTATCCTAGAATTCTTGCTGAAGGGATCATATTCATAGGAGTAGGATATGATTCTATACCAACCCTTTGAGAAAGGACAAGGGTATCATGTCCTAATTAAACTTTTCCATGATATAAAGGACAAGGGATCCAAGCGATGTTTAAAAAATTACACAGTGTGTAGAAGGTTTACAAGATGTGTCCCCTATCCCTGGGTCCTACCCGTGTAAATCGACCATGTCTCTTACCCATATTCATGTAGAAGTTCACTATGTGTAGGCTGTTTTTGTATTCTAATATTGTTTTAGTACATGGATTTAAACCATGTAAAAATTATCATGTACTAGTACATGGAATATCCCATTTACTCTGATCAAGTTCGTGTTCCTGTAGTGGAGTACACAACGTACTCCAACCCATGTGCTCCAACTTATGTCTATGTACCTTCAAAAAATACACTGAGTATCTAGGGAAAGACCAGACATTGTGTGATAGGGTGACACACGCCATGTTATACTTATGTTCATCTAATTCCCTATCCACCATATAGGGGGACAACATGGTGTTTGATCTGGTTTAAATGCCATGCAACACAGGATTTTCTTGAATCTGAGATCTGGAATCGACACATCTTTTCCGTCATTTAATGTTTGATTTGGTGACGTAATTTCATAAAAATAATGAATCAAGGCCCGAAAAAACATTACATTAATTAAAAAATTCATCCATTAGATCCACTAAAAAATGGATTTATACGTCATTCTTTGTTGCACACCAAAGAACATGAAATCATGTATCTACGTGATCCAATCCAATTACACCACCACCTTTTCTCCTCAATCATTTCATTATGATACCAAATATATGATTTATGATCATTTTAACAATAAATGGGTGAAAAAAATTGATACATAGAGATATGTTGAACTTCAAGCCAAAAGAAGAATGCCCATGACGAAAGGAGAATCATGGGAGAAAATAACAAGAACAATCATGATGAAATAAAATACATCAATGTTCATGTCAATACAGGTTCAATTATATTAGAATTAAAATCAAATAATAAATAATTTAATCTTAAATAAAATTCTCCCAAATCCCAATTAAAATAACCCATCCCAAAAAATGCACAGTCTTTAAATCAATCCGTTCATTGACTGATTTTTATTCTTTGTAGAAAATAGGAATTGGGAAATAAATACAAATAAATAATGACCTACCACAATTTGGATCAATCACTGATGTATAAAGGGGATGCACCATTATCATTAGTGAGATCCTTGGAATTTGTTGCACTTCAATCATTGAACTGTGATTTGGTCACCATTATGTTGAGAGGAATCCTCCAATGATATCTCCAACGACACTCAAATGGTTCCAGGGTTATGCAGATAACCCTATAATTCTAACATAAAAGTATATTTAAATATTCTTCAATTTATGCATCAATAAAAATAATTAAAATTATTTATTAAATTATTTAATTAATTTCTGTTGTCGTGATGAATTTTACCTAAATGACCCATGAATACAAAGGTTATGATGCACATAGGGTAATCCTTATATTCTAAACTCAACTTTTCTTTAATATTTATGATATAAGAAACTATTTAGGAGTTATTCCACATTTTAGGAAAACTACATGCATATGCTATTTAATATATTTAATATATTAGAAACATTTATTTTGAGCACACTGAGCCTCAGAATCACATGCCGTCTTAGCGATTAGTCTTGAAAATAATCCATAAAATATCAAAAAACAATACATGGAGTATAATATTCATTGAAAATAAAATCCTGATTTTGGTAGTTTCTTTTTTATACATTATGAATTTATTCGTATAAATACACAATTACTCATGATATTTTGGTTTTATTTATTTGATATTTATGCAAAAATAATGTAACAATATGTTTGAAAGGATTGGGTTACTACTGATTGTACCAGAGAATGGTCTAGTAATTTTTTGGTGGATTATAAATATATTAATTTATTAAGAACCCATGGGATAAGACTAAGTATAGGA
This sequence comes from Viscum album, assembly GCA_963277665.1. Lineage (NCBI taxonomy): Eukaryota > Viridiplantae > Streptophyta > Magnoliopsida > Santalales > Viscaceae > Viscum > Viscum album. The sequence continues at coordinate 1,044,090,176 of OY728165.1, forward strand.
AAATATATTGAAGTTTTGATGAAGTGTAGAGATACTTATTTCGAACTAATTATATCCCAATATGGATACAATAAGTGGATCTGGATAAGTTATATTTTTACTGAGGGGTAGTAAAATCAAAAAGGGTTTATTGGGTATTAACATTATCAGCACGTGTTGCACAATTAAGAGGCCTTTATGCACACATATTTAGAAATGCTTCGGGGATAAGATTTAGATAATTCACAAACACTTTATAAAAAATTATAAAGTACTTAAATAGGTTGTCATGATAGAAAAAATAATAGGAATCATTACCATTAATAACAAATATTGAAACCTAGAAACACATAAGTTAAGATTTTTGTTTAATTTATAATTTAGTCCTTCTTTGTTCTTAGTTTCCATTCTATATGTTTATTAGTTAAAGTATTCTCATTCTTCCCCCTTTATATATGTAAATGGTGAGAAATAATAGGAAGGTGTTGATCCCAAACAACCTTTAAATACATAGATAATGATATGAAATTTTATTATAGAGTTTTAATGATTATCTCAGAAATATCATTTAACAAAGTATGATAAGGATTGTTTGAACACAATTATGTATCCATATCATGATGAATACATCACCAGAAATTCAAGATAAACCATATATCCCAATTAGATACATTATAATATTGTACTATATGAAACCTTAAGAACTCATTAATGTGTATTCTTGAAATCTGATTAAGAGAAAAATATTCTATGATAGAAATAAAATATAATAATTTGGTTAGGTGATCCTCTAAAACCATATAAAATTCTTCCATATATATTTTTAGGGGATTCCAATGAAAAAATACATGACATTGTTTTCGAATCTCCATTTTGGTAAGGGTAATGGTTATAAAATATCCTTATACTTTTGTCTCTTAGCCTTAACATGCTGACATACCAGTAATCGAGATACAAACACCAAAACATCCCTTTTTCATATTATCCCCGTAGAAATACTTTTTCATATCTACATACAACATCATGCTTATTTCGTGAAAATAAAATGATAAATTATGATATTAATCAAAAAATTAATTCCTAAAGTCTGGTATAGATGGGACATATACTCAGTTTTTGAAACTTTTAAATCTAGTATAATCAGGGTTAAACTTAGTAACATTCCTCACATACATAGATAATTCAAAATTTTCTTTATGTTACTTCTTAATCATATCATTGATTAAAAGATAAAAATTAATTTATAAAATATAACACATTTCCCCATTCCTCCTAATTTAAAGATCTATCTTTTACAAATCTATCAAACTGAATCTCTTTCAATCCTCATAATGGAAAAACTGGATGGGTATTTCTAACTGAGAGAATCAGCCACACTATTATCCCCCCGATGTTGGTAATGTATTGAGAAATCATAATATGTGATCAAATACAACAATATTTTATGGTGTATATTAATATATTTCATTTTAAATATATAATTTTATATTTTATGATAAATATATATTTGAAATCAATCACTAGACAAATAACGCCTTCAAACATTCAATGAAATAATTACTACTAGAAACTAAAAATAAGAAATTAGTTAATTTTTATCATGAATATTTAATTGGGGGGATGTATATGATATCATCATGTCATTATGAATGAGGATTCATCATAGTACCTTCATTTATGCATCATTATAAGTTGAAAACCCTTATCCACTATAGGGTAGTATAAGAGAATACGTTATGACCAACCTTTACTTTAGTTATTTTATACTATTTTCACACTATTCTATACATTAAGACGTAAACCCCTTCTAAATAAACTTGGTGATAAACTTATATAGTCATGGGAAATCTCTCACAAAGCATCAGTAGTATAAACACATTATAAGAAGACTAAAAATTTCATTAACCATGGTTAGTCTATGTTATTTCTCAATAACATTCATCTTTTATGGATCCATCGATATGACCTCATTTGAGATTATATTACCCAAGAAATAAACATTATAAGAAAAAAAAATTTAGAAGAAAAAACAATAGTTCGTAAATATATCATAAAAATTAACCTTCCTTATGTTATTTTGTACAATTCTATATTTTTTATCATGATTTTTCTTACACATAGAATATTTAAGAATATAATTCATAAATACTACTATAAAATGATCTAGGTAATCTCTAAAGACTATATTAATTAAATCCATGAAGATATTAGAAGAATTGGTAAGTCCAAAAGGACTTACTATAAATTCATAATCATCATACCTCATACAAAAGGTTGTCTTAGATAAATCCTCATTCTTGGTCCATATATAATGATATCTAGATCAAAGATCAATCTTAGAAAAAATATATCTCATAGAAATTGACAAAATAGATCATAAATATAAGGAAAATTGTAATTTTTCTTAATAGTGATATTGTTAAGTTACCAATAACAAATACAAATATTCGTTGATTGATATTTCTTCTTATTAAAAAGAACTAGTGAACTCCATGGTGAATCACTAGGCTAAATTAATCCCTTTCTACATTCTCTTGAAGTTTCTTCTTCAATTACTATCACTCAATCAGGTCCATTTTACAAGGAGTCTTTGAAATTGGTTTAGCACCAAGTATGAGTTCTATTGGAAACTCAACTTTGATATTCATTGGAGGACTTGAAAATCCCTTCAGAAATATATTAACATATTCCTTAAAAATAGGTACATTTTCAATATTGATTTTATCTTTAATAATTTCATATAAATATCACTTATTAATAGGTAGAAAAACACATATGATGGAATTAACTTCTATAGGAAATTATAGTTCATCTTCACATTGATAAATGATTGAAGGTTGATTCAGAATATCTAATGAAAATAAACTTCCTAAATAATTGAAACAGAATGTATAAAAAGAGATCTAATACGTGTCCAAAATTATATCAAATTAAAATAGGAGGAGAATAAAAATATCTACAAGAATAATTTTCTCACAGAATTGTATTGGGGAAGGGATATAGACTTTTGATGGTGTCATCCTATAATTAAGAGTTTTCACCACAAACTCAACATATAATATTTGTAGTAGCAATGGGATACCCTCATAGAATTATTAAAATCTAAAAGAGTGGGTTGGATTATAAATAAACAAAATACCTGTAGTCCTAGAGTGGATGATAAGTGGACCTTTCACCATGTCCCTAGGAACTTTCACATCAGTTGTTGTTATTTCTTATGCTTGGCCTTCTCAGTGTGGCTAATTTTTTGGTAATATCCCTCGATGTTTATAGAATTGTGTAGAATAGTTCCCTATCTCCATATAGTTAATTATTCATACTTTTAACACTTCTCTATTAACCTTTCATTCATGCACATGATGGCCTTTTTCTCTAAACATGAAGTAAACTCCTTTTAATTTTGTGAATTCTCCAAGGTGTTTCCTTCCATAAGTATCACATGTTTGAAAATTCATGTTTCTATTCTTCCCTTAATCTATTTTTTTTTATTTTTCATCATATTATTACCTTTATACCATTCAAATTGATAAGAAATGAGGAATCCTATCTCTTCCTTTATAGAATATGAAACTATGTCATCATATGATGAGAATTTTTGGGAGACTAGTGTACTTAAAAGGATTTTTTAAGGCCATTAATCAAAATTTAAATCTTATTTATTAGATTAAATATGACATCCACATCATTCCTTGATAATCTTTAAAAGTGAACATCAAACTTAGTAACATTTTCTTCTTCCTTTTTTCTTACTCTTAAGAATTTATCTCTATATCTTATTTTTTTAAGAGGAAAATTTTTTTCCAAGAAAGGTAACATAAAATAGTTACATTGTATTTTCTATATTTATCCATCTTCCTTAGGTTTTTGAATCAATTAACACCATTGATTTATATCCCCTAGGAGATGAAAAACGTACATGAAATCCTTCTCCCTTTCATTACATCCCAAAGGAAGAAATATCTTATCTAAATAACTTATTATTGCTATATTAATGATGAATTTATAGTGAAATTGATTAATAGAGGTTGATAAAACATGAAGAGGTATCACATTTTTGTAACATGTTGGGGATCACCAATTTTCCCCATATGAGAAAGGTTAATAGTCATAACCTGAGTTAGCTACCATAATATAGTTATAATTCACTATTCTTTAGCTACTACACCAACTACAGCTTCAATATAATACCAAGGAGGGAAATAACCCTTGGATTACATGCATTTGATATAGTTACCATTAAATTCACTAGGTTCTATTTCTGAAAAATTACATACACTATATTAGATCATAACATAATGAATCATAAGGTAAAATTTCGAAGGTAGTGAAAAACATAACATAAATTGAAAATTTAAGCATAACTAATCATAGAATAATAAACCAGTTTATTTTAGAATGATCTCAAATCATAAAAATACTTTCAAATATTTTATCATGGTTTGTAATGAAAATATGAATTAGCTAAAGCATATCCATTTGGAGTGTCAAACTAGGTGGCAGTAAGGGAACACTTACCATGGACCAGAATAATAGTTGAGATATACTCGAGTAAATATTTTATTAGATATTATCCATAGTTATATCTTTGATAAAACGATATACAATTTTAGTATCTAGATAGGAATTTTTTTTTCGGAAAACCATATAATATCTATCTTACCAAAATAATAATATTTTATCCTATACTGAGATTAATCCCCAAATTTAGTCATAGGGTTTTATTCCTTAGTGCGTGTTTTCATAAATCTCATTCCCAATGTTTCTACTAAAATTTCCATAATAACAACTATAAATAACCTATACCTAGTAACCTAGAGAGGATGGTTACTTTATTAAATTGGTACTAGGTACATGTGATCCCATCCCAAAGGACTGAATAGTTTAGTAGTCTTTTTAAACTATATACATACATACATAAATCTAATATTACATCTAAAAAAATAAAATATATCCAATTATTTTCTTGGAGAAAACTATTATTCTCTTTATCATATCCCTATATATGAATCATAATACACATCCAGAAATTATGGGGAAAATAATAATAAGAGTGGGGTGAGCTCATATACTTAGTATGAGAATACATATAGTGGAAGATAATTTTGAGTGAATAATATAGAAACAATAAATTATGACCAAATAATTCCATTAAAATAATAACATGAGATAGAAACAGATCCCTTGATATTATAACTTTTGAAATAATCACATGGTAATTAATAAATAATTTCATAACGATGTAATGAATAATTTTGGACATTCAAAACACACCTTAGAGGTCTCGTTCCAATACATCTAAAACCTACCATCAAAGCCTCTTTCCAAGAAATATTACTTAAATTGGTAAGGTCATGAACAAATAACCAATTTAGTTTTCCTCATGGGACCTACTGATGCATCGAGGGGCTATATAATTTTGGCCCCCAACCATCATGTAAAATTCAAACGCATTCAACATTTTTATTAACAATAAAACTTAATCGACAAGCCTTAAAAAACTATCTATATAAGAAGAACTAACATAAGAATATCAATACATTCCTTATAAAACCATTTATAAAAAATCCAAAGAAATATGGAGAATGGTATCTTTTTCAAAAATCCATAGTAAAATATAATTTTTAACAAAGGATGTTGACAAATACGATAATTATTTAAAAATATCAGTATAGATTTTATTGAGGAAAATATGCCTTTTATTTTTGAAATCATAAATTTAAAAATAAAAAATTTCCCAAAATATCTGGGAAAACATTTTATTTAAAAATAACCTAGTAAAATTTTAAATCTTCAAATCATTTATTATTAATGATGGAGGTAAATTACATTATTTCCACATAAGTTAAAAACATCATCCCTTTCACAATTTTGTAAGAAAAGTAAAAATTACCCCATTAGGAAAATGAAGATGTGATTTATTTTAAGAAATTTTATAAAAAAGAAAACTCTTTTTGTAAATTTAATTAATACATCATTTTATAATAATAAAAACATTCTTTAAAATATTTTAAGGAAAATATGGGCATGAAAGAAAAATATTATTGACTAAGTAGAAAAAGAAGGTCATTTTTCCTTAAAGCATTATTTAGGTATCTTGAGTACTTAATGAGATGAAAATGAAATAAAAACTTTTAATATCAAGAAATGACTATATAAGAATAAATTGTATTTGTTTAAATATTTGAATATTAAATAAGTCTCCAAACAGATTCTTAAACACAAACAGTCTTGAAAAATGATGTGTTTACGAAATAACCCCTTAACTCAGGTTTGAATTCAATCATATTGTTTAATAAATTATTTATAATAAATATATATTTATTTTAATTCTATTACCTGACAATAATTATATATATCATGTCATAGATGATTTACTCATAATCTTTTATCACTTGTTTATTAACAATTCATTGTTAAAATCCCAATTCTGGGTGATAACTGCTTCCTTTTTCACGTAAGTTTTGGTTCAATTGATTTGGTAATTGTACCTTGATCATTTTTATATTGTTTATATAAATTTAATCATGGTATAAATATCATTAATAACCATGTTATAAGTATTTATAGTCATCCATAAGAATATAGACATTGGAAAATGAATTACACCATTCATAAAGACAGTAAGTTGTACGTACACATGAACACTATTTTAAATTTTGATGGATGGAACAAAATAAATGTAAATTATAATTAATATTTTTATAGATTATATGTGACATCCCACATCTTATCATTGGATTGAGAAGGTGGTGGAAGGTTACTTTTATTTAAGCGACATCCCCAAGACACCAAGGGTTAGTAATAAATACCAGAGGGCTTTAATACATGTGGTGGATGATTTTCCATTTCAGAATAAAACAAATATCCAAACAAGACACAAAAAAACCACTATATGATGCATGATAATAATGAATTAAAACTCAACATTTCATTTATCAAAATCAAACTAAAACCAAGTACCACTACAAAAGACTACCAAATTAAAGTAAAACGTGGAATAAAAAACTCAATGAATCTAACAAAAATTGCAAGCTCCAAACATGATCCATGCTTCAACTCCACAACAAACCAAGTATCAGAAAGTATTTATAATGATTTTTGATACCTTAACTTTTCCCATTTCTTGACAAACAACATCTATAAAAGCACCAAAAGTGCCAAAGAAGGGGTGAGTAATAAAACTCATTAGATTTTCCCCAATGACTTCCATACTCAAACCACTAGGATAATTTTTTTTAACTATTTCATTTAAAATAGTTTATATAAAACAATTTCTGAAATAGTTTATATAAAAATAGTAATATGTTCCAATATAAAACAATTTTTTTGAACAACACTGATTTTTATGGAATGTGACCAAATAATGTTCAAAAACCATTTCATTAATTCTAATTTGGAATACCCTATTCTAATACACACATCCACACATATACACATGCATGATTAGTTATGATAGTTCCGTACTCATGATAAATTTCTCATCGTTCTACCAAGGTGTCACAAGGTAATTAAATTCCTTGTGCCATTTTATCTTTGGCACCGATCACACGGTAATATATAAACCAAGCCATATAATGAAATATGAACACACAACAAGTATACTCAAGAACAATTCTAATATAATCATGCCAAAACTAATTCAATAAAATAAATTTTTTATTTTAAACATTTTCCCATAAATTGAATCAATCCACTTTTTTAAAATCATCATTTTAAAATCATTTATCGAATCAATTTAAACAATAATTCAACGATTTCACACAAATCCACAAACCATCACTAAAGAATGATTCTACCATGATTTACACAAAAAATTCACAATCAAGTTTAATCAATTTAATAAATTTGAAACTAAACCTTTAAGTTATAAACTGAGGAGTCAGGAGTGAATCCACCAACCTTGGGTTTTATGAAGAAAACGATAAGCGGCAGTTTAAAACCTATGAATCCAGGTTATGTCTCAATGAAACCACCATAGATATCTTCCCCCTATCAAAAAAAAGACCAAATATAAACATATTTTTCATCCAGAAAGTTAGATCTACCAACAACATATATAGATATAAGAAACTGAGAGAGAAGGTGAAGTAGATCTAATAAAACTACCAAAAACCACCAAGAAAAATGACTTATCGAAATAACTGACCTTCAACGCACCAAGGAATAACTCTGAATTTTTTCCAATTTGATGGGTGGTATATTATACAACCTTTGAGAGAAGGAAGTGTGGAGTTAGGGCCATTTTTTGAAACAATGTAGGAGTTATAGGGGAAAATGAATGAGATCCACAATTTTAGGATATCACTTTTTTCCTGTTAATGGTTAGTCACATGGTTAAGAAAATCATGCGATAACCATGTTTAATCTTTCGAGTCAAGGGTTGAACCTAAAACGTTTGGATCACACAGTTTCTAAACGATGTTCTGACCATTCCAAAGCCTATTTTCCAACAAGGACAATTTATCCTAGGCTTATATATGGTTTGGAAAAACTGGTCACTACCTGTTCTCCTTCTCCGTTCCTTTTATCTCACCATGCATGGTTTCCTATAAGAGTTTCACATTTTACCCAAATCGTTCCCAAACCATGAACCAATATAAAGGCCCTAATAACATTCCAAAAGGTCCCAAAACCATAAAAAAATAACCCAAATACTTTACATAATTAAAATAAATATGTAAAGGGTTACTTAAATGAAACTAGGGTGAATATTCTCCCCAACATTGGTCTTTCCATCCTTAAAAGTAGAAAAAAATGTCACTTAAATTGTTTGAGACATTTCTCTTTCAATTCATTCTCACATTCCCAATCCTTTTCCGGAAGCTGACCATGTTTCCAAAAAATCCACACTAGTCTGATGATTTTCCATGAAATAAATTCTCTTTCTTATCTTTATCAACATCAAGATATGTAATAATGAATCATATATCTCTAGTTCAACGTGAACCCTTTTCTTTTAAGCTCTTCCAACTAAAATTTTAATTCCCGCAATTGTATTAGTACAATCTAGTAGGATGAAAGGGAAATAGGACTCGTCCCCAGAAGAATATCAATCTTAAATTCCACTTCTCCAATTGATGGAAACCTAGAGAAATTATCAAGAAACACATTTTGAAACTGATCCAATGCTACTAGAAAACCATTATTTTTAATCTCGTCCATCGATGATAAAGAAAATTCTTTAAACTCATACGAGATCATTCCAACTACTAGTGCCAACAAACTTGCTTCTCCAGGATTTACATTCTAGTCTCCTTGAAAGAGATGCTCGACCCCATCTTCAGTTCTAAGACTAACCTTTTTGGTATATTAGTTGATGTAGGCCTTGAACATTGTCAACCAATCCATACTCAGTATTTTACCAAATACATCCATCTCAATTATAGATAAATACCATTTCATCTAGGATCTATCAATATTTATATAACATTATCCACACACAAAGGTGTGACACTCTACAAGACCAAGAGGAGTTTGATGTTTTATCACCGAAGGCATCATCTACAATTTTAAACTTAGTAAATCAACCACACGAGAAGAAATAAAGGAATGTGATGAAATCATATCAAAAAATACTTACATAAGGGTATAATTCTAAATAATAATACATGTCACTATATATGGTCATGTCTGATCATCCCCAATATCATGTTCTACTCCATTTAATTTCTTTGTCACAAAACTTTTCTCTATGTTTCCCTACTGATATCGCACTACTTAAAGAGTCATGGTATTCCTAGAATCATCTTGGATAGATATGTTCTACTGATGATGATTATTCTAATTTCCTAAAAATGTTGAATCACATGACACCTGTGAAGCCCAAGAAGTATTTCAAACACCTGACCATGGAGCACTCCAAAAATAGCATTGAAGATGCTCCATCTTGTTATAATTTTGGCATGACCTCAATGGTTCCCTATACTATCGCTTCATGTTGTCGAATGAACCAAAATGGAAACATCAAACTTTAGTCATGGGTCTCAGAGGATGATTAAAAAATCATTTAATCTAATTTAGATTCATTCTCCCACTATGTAAATAGGTTTCCCTCTTCCTCTTACTTCCAACATTATAGTACCCACCATTTCCCATTGGTATCAACATACTTCCTCCTCCCATGGCTCATGTGATGTCCCTTTCCACTACCACCTATCTATTTTCTATCTTTGTAAAATATATAATATAGAGAACTCCAATCATAAAGAGAATATCCTGTATTAGCCCCGATTAAAAAAATTCAAGCCTTCAAAGAGGTTGTAGTGGAAACCTCAGGCACAAACCATAATAAATTCATGAAGTTTTCCACATACTCTATGATATAATTATTTTACTACTTCAAGATGAAAAATTTATTCATTCTTTGAATTCTAAATGTGTTAGAATATAATTTTTTATTAGAAAATTCTGTAAAATACTCCCACAAAAGTCCTTGATTTAATTTAACATAAACAGCTAGATCCCACTATTGAACTACTAGATATTCTAGAATATAATTATCTAGTTTGACTTTAAGATGTATTGGTGTGCCAATTAAATTAAAGATATGATTCATCATTTTCATCCACACCACTACCTTCTCTAGTGGATGGAATGATCCCTCATAAGAAGGGATCACCACTACCTTCTTTAAGATATGATTCATCATTTTCATCACCTGAGAAGAAGGGTCAAGGATTCTGTTTCTAGAATTGGACAGAATGATCCCTTTGCCTTAGACCATCCCTACTGTTCCTGCTATCCACAACCTGAAATTCTTGGAAAATACTATAAACTAGTTTATAATTCAAATGTGTCACACATGAAACCACATTCTCCATAACTTCTTCCTATTGGTTTCTAGGATGCATATCGAGTGGGATTTTCTAGAAACACAACAACATCATAAGTATCAATCTTTATTAGCTGATGGCTTAACAATTTGAAATTATATTGCATCACTCTATCAAAAAAATTCTTTCCAAAATTAAACATTTTTAAAATATATACTTTATTTTGAAACTTGTTCCATTTTCAAAATATCACAACCATATTATTTTCAAAATATCACATTTGAAAAACATTTCATCATTTTTCAAAAATCAATACATTTTTACCAAACCATATATCATTACTCAAAATAAAATATTCACTCTTAGTGGAAAGTCATTCCTCTAATGAATTTCAGTATCATCTCATTGGATAAACCCATGATAATGAGATTCCAAATATGATAACTGTCTTTAAAAAACATATATACCCAACTACCTAGTTACCAGAAGTTTAGAATAAAAAATTCAGCTACATATTTTTATGCTCTACATTCCAAGTCCTAAAAAACCTACTGTTTTATTGAATCCCATCCCAAGGAATAGAATATAAATATTTCAACTCCATGAACAAAAAAATATACCACGTAATAGACAAATTTTTCCAAAAAAGATATTTGAAAGGTCCAAAATGATACCACTTGTTTCAAATAGATTTTGGATCGAAGAAAACTGATACCACTTGTGATGTTCTGACCCTTCTCATTGGATTGAGAAGGTAGTGTAAGGTTACTTTTCCTTAAGTGACATCCGCAAGACACTAAAGGATGGAAATAAATACCGAAGGGATTCAATAAATGTGGGGAAAATTTTCCCTTTAAGGGTAAAACTACTAACCAAATAATACATAACAAAAAACCACTATATGATGAATGATATCACTTGAAGAAAAATAAACACTCCATTTTTCAAAATAAAACTAAAACCAAGTACCACAGTGGAATACTACATTATCAACGTAAACAGTGGAAGAAAAAACTCAAAGGATCTAACAAAAACTCCAAGATGCAAACATAATTCATTCTCCAACTCCATAATATACCATGTATCATGACGTATATCTAAATATGTGTGATACTTTACCTTTTACCATGTCTCGATAAACAATATCTTCAAAACACCAAAGTTCCAAAGCAGGGGTGAGTAATGAAACTCAATATATTTTACCCAATGACTTACCTACTCATGATACTAGCTTAGAACATGGTATCCAATTCATATATAATAGGTTATATATAAAAATATCTAAAATAGTTTATATCAAAATATAACAAGTTACAATGTGAAATTGTTTTCTCAAACCACACCAATTTTCAAGGAAACTGACCAAATAATTTTCCAAAACTATTTCAAAAATTCCACTTTGTCATACCCCATTCCAATCCACAAATCTACACATCTACAAATACATGGTTCGTTATGATATTTCGATACTCATGAGAGGTTTTTATTCGATCTACCAAGTTTTCACAAGGAAATTAAATACCATGTTCCATTTCACCATTGGCACTGATCACAAGGCCATATTTCAAACCATCCTTGTAATGTAATATGAACACATGAAAAAAAACTCTAAAAACCATGCTAATATAATCAGTCCAAAAATATTTCAAAAAAATAAATTTTTTATTAAAAAACAATTTCCATAAATCAAATCAATAAAATATTTTAAAATTATTATTTTAAAATAATTTGTTAAAGAACTTTGAATAATAATTATATGATTTCACACAAAACCAAAAATCAAAACTAAAGAAGGTTTCAAACATGATTTTCACAAAAATTTCACAATAAATTTTAATCAATTTAATCAATTTCAAACTAATAATTCATGTTATAAATAGATTATTCGTGAGTTAATCCACCTACATTGAGGTTTATAACAAAAACGATAAATGACACTTAAAATCCCATGATACAGGGTTAAGTCTCCACGAACCAACCATTTCTCTCATACCATGTAAACAAAAGGACCAAATCAAAACATATTTTGCATCCATAACCTTATATCTACCCATAGTGGGTTTAGATCTATGAAACCAATAAATATGTTGAATTAGATCTAAGAAAACTACCAAAAACCACCAAGAACAATGACTTACCCTGAGAATCGAGCTTAAAAAAAATATGGAACAGATTCAAATCACATCCAATTCAATGAAGATAGATTCTGCAATATTTTATATACCAAAATCCAGAGGTAGGGTTGTTTTGGTAAAAAACAATTGGGTTAGAGGCGAAATGAGTGAGATCCATAATTTTAGGATCTCACTTTTATCCCGTGAATAGTTATTCACATTATTATAGAAATTGTGCACTAACCATTTTCAAGATACAACCTCTAGGGTTGAACCTCATACCATTGGATCTCACAGTTTCCAAACCTTTTGCCAACCATACCAAAGCCTACTATCCATGAAATCACATTTTCTCATAGGATTCTGATTGTTTTGGACAAACCATGCACAACCCATGCATCTTATCCTTTTCCTCAATCTCACAATGCGTGATTTCTTATAGAAGTTTCATGGTTTTCTCAAACTATGAACAAAATGTGGACCTATAAAAAATCCCCAAAAACATTCCAAAAGGACCCCTAAACCTTCCCAAACATAACCAATATACATTAAAAACATAAAATACATAAAGAAATGGGTAAATACGTGAAACCGAGGTTGAAATACTATATATCATATATATTTATTAAATATACTTTATTACCATCTATGTAAAGGGGAAAAAATGAATCACATCGCTTCATGTAGGTGGCACGTTCACATGAGTGACATTTTTTTAAAAGGATAATAATATAAGAAAGTATATAAGAAATAAGAATTAAATAACAAAAATTATTTCATAAATATCATATATAAACCTTAAACCAATCATAATATCCGTACATAACAGATGGTGAGAAAAAATGCATTGTATCACTATGTTAAGATGGTAAGTTGTACATACACACATGACGTACTTTTACTTTTAATTTAATGGAAATGTGGGTTGATAAATATGGTTTATTAAGTATATTTATGACACTAATGTTTATTTTTAATTAAAAATATTACATATTTAGAGGAGTAAAAAGAATAAATAAAAATAATGTTATTGGTTAAAGAGATTACCTCTTCTTTGAAAGAATTCCTTGAGATATATTTTTAAGTACCCAAGGGTTTTCCATTTGGTATAACCAAAACCTCAAGAAAATTTCTATAAATATTGTGAAAATAAATGTGTAGGGTTTGGTATAAGTATATAACTCAAATTGGTGTCAATAATTAAGATAAATGGATGCCTTTTTATATGCGAGGGAAAGGAAATACATAGATTTTTTAAAAAAATATTAAAATATTACTAATTCATTATAATGAAAAATGATTCCAAATGATCATGTATTTGAATAAAAATAATCTACGGTATAATATCATTAGAAAATTAATTTATATTTGTTACGGTGTGGTTTTAAACGTTATCTTTTGTTTTAACGCCTTGGTTAAAAATATTAAATCTTAACTATGGTAATGATTTTTTTAATATTAAGGGGTTATAATCATACTTATAATGTAAAAATTGGATCATAAATGGAATATATATATATTTTTAGACCATATAATGTCCCCTTTTAGCTCTAATTTTTTTATTTTTAAATAACATAATAAAATATTTTTTTCATAAATATCATTAATGTCATTTTTAATACTATTAATTAAATTTAACATCAAATAAATCCTAAAAAATATGTAATTATAATCACATATTTTAATATATAACTAATTTTTTATATTATTCTATATAATTCTTAAAACACTATAAATGACTGAAATTATATTTCTTTTAAATTTTTTAAACTTTTTTATTTTATTTTTCTATTAATTGAATGAATTTTATATTGGTGTTCTGTAAGAATTTATGTGGATCATATTATCAAAAAAAAATGATAAATCAATTACTATCATAAAAATTATTACATTATTATAAAAAAATAATTCTTATTCATAACTTGCTTTTATCCCCATTTAAACACATAAGAGATATATAAAAGCTAGAGATTAAATTTTTTTATTTTTATTTAATTTAAATTTTATACAGGGTATTGTTTTGAAAAAGTTTCCTGTGAATAATTAAATTTATATATTTAGGTGATAATTTCAGAATTACCATTATCTAATTATAATTATGATGAAAAAAAATTTACCTTAAAATTTAGTTTTAACCTAGGATAACTTGATTTATAATTTACCGAGGTTATAAATTTTACCATAGTTACTATTCATAATGACAAAAAATAAGTGTCCTATATACCAAATTTGAACTAATGTTTTCATAATTCAATCAATAAAAGTGATATAAATGAATTCTAAAATATATATGAAAAATTGGATGAAAATACTTTTTTAGAATAATACAATTTCAAGCATAAATCTTGATTTATTCTTTTCCCATTCCTAGTAAAAACTATCGATGGATGTTAAATAAATTGATTGAATATATAATATATAAATTTATTTATAATCATTTATTAATATAAATAAATTTAAATTATTAAGATAAAAAAACATTTCACACATTAATATTGTTTTTAGATAGAAATCTATTTTTCATTCAAATGACTTATATTTTCATTTATAATCAATTATTAATTAACAAATTTATTTAAATCATATATAAAAAAATAATATTTTCTTAATTTTTAAATTTCTATCCCTATACCAAAATCAGAAGTAATTGGTTATATTTATTATATTTAATAATATTTTAATAGTAGATCATAGTTGTAATGTTGGGGTTGCGTGTAATGAAAGCAATCAGAGAAATTTAATTTATTTAAAACATATATATCAAAAAATCTTGTGGCACTACAAGGAAATAATTGTTTTTTTATTTTTCAACCAAATCCCACCCTACAATCCCTTATTAAAAAGTATTGGATTCATTTATCGTAGAATATTTTAATGATATAATATAAGTGTAAATGGTATTCTTAAAATTGACTTTTTATTCACATATAAAAGAAAATCATATAAACATGTACATGGTTAAAATTACGATGAAAATATCCCTTACGAATCAATTAAAGTTATATCTCCTAGAATTCATTTCTAAATTCTTAATCCCCTAGTCTCTATAAGTTATTTTAAGGACTTTTTTATAAGATGTCCTCTTAGAGAAGATCATATCTCTATTATAAGTATTACCTTATTCGTAATATTTTATCCTTAATATTAATCTTTACAATATCTTATATACATGAAAATATAATTACATAAGTATCATTATTATACTTATATACTGTTATATTAATAGTATAACCATTATTTATTCCTCTCCAACTAAAAAGTAAAATAAAAGCATTATTAGTGAGCCATTTAGAGTACATCTGTAACACCCCAAGCTTCCACGATATGTTTCCCTTTGAATAATGCAACAGCTTGCTTTGTACACAACTTCAATATTCTAACACACCACGACCAATCAAACTAGCCATAATGAATAGTAATACCCACTTTTTGAACTTTTATAAATTTTATTTTTCAAAATGGACTTCATTTATGGATTCATAATATCAAAATTAGCTTAGGGTGAATTTTTAGTACTCTTCAGAAAACTTTCAATTTTTGATGAATAGTGAAAAATACAAAATTTTAATTAAAAACTAGTTATTTAATCGAAATAATTTATAGTGTTAAATTATACATTTGAATAGTTTTTAAGTATCATTAGATTATATTTTCATCATTTAATATAAATTAGGTCATTGGATGTAATTTCACATTTAAACTGGATATAAACAAGTGTCAATCTTTTGATAGTTATTAATTTTTAAAAACACACTTTTGTTTTGAAAACAAGAATTAATTTTAAATTAATTTATTCAAATTATATGTTTTGAATTTGGAAAAAATGGATTCCATATTTTGAATCAGGAGGTCCAAATTGTGAAAATATTTAAATTTTATTTTTAGACATTATGAATAATTACTTCGATAAATATTTTATTTACCATGGTTAAAGGGGTAAATCAGGTAAATAAAGGTAAAAATAACATTATAATAATATTAAATTACCCTAGCATGTGTCCAATTACTAATGTTTGACACATGTACGACTATGGGCATCCTTGGGTTGATTTTGGGACCCCATGGAGCTACTTGAGAGTGATAATGACACTTTATATTAATTAATTTAAAGTAAAGACAAAAAATGACATAAACATATATCTTTTAGTAAAATAATTTTTACAAGGGGTTATATAAGTTATATTTTCGACTATAAGTATTCATTTGAAATATAAAATGATTTCTTACATCATTTTTTTTAATTTTTATACATCAAATAAATAAAATTATTTATGACACAATAATGATGTAATGTTTACCTCATTAAAGAATGATTTAAATAAATGAGATTATAAAAATTAAAACAATATCCAAAACCTATCCAATTATTATTGGATAATTTTATTTCGAACATGAGTCATCTGATCTTCAACTTTAATGAGTTTTGGACCTTTATAAACCAAAAATAATTATATAATAAAATAATATTTTGAAACATTCCTAAAGATCCCCTCACCCCCTTATAAAAATCCCTCATCTCTAACCCTTTTTTCACACCTCACAAGCCCCTTGGATCATCCAACATCTACCCAATTAATATCCCTACATCCCTATCTTCCTTCGAGAAGCCTTATCCTAGGCATAAGGCACTTCAAGGAAGCCTTTTAGTTCAAACCAAAGGGAGTTACCTGATTTAAAGGTAACATCTCCTCTTAAGTTATTTTCTTTTATTTTACTTCAAAACCCCCTAAAATCTCTTTATTACATTATATTATAACAACACCAGTATCCTTAATATAATAGGTTGTTTTTATGAGAATTATTTGAACTACACTTACACAAACCTTTATCTAATGGGTATAGAACATAATGTTTCTATGGACGGTGAACTATTGCCTCACGAAACGATGATTGTTCAATCTTTTACTACCATATCTGAGGGTGTCCATTATGATGGAACTATAATTATATATGATATTTATGGTATTTATTTTATCTATAATCTTCTTTACTTTTATTTTATAGAATACCTTTATTATTTTCATGTTGTATATATATGATAATTTCATTTGAGGAAGTGCGGATTACCACCCCCTCAAAGTGATATGACTCATTCATACCATACATAGAATATAAATCCCCATCCTTAAAACTTACTTAATCTTGAGTTATTACAAGATTACACATTGAGGATCTTTTCAGGTTTAGAGTTTTAGAGAATTAGAACATGAAACTTGCATTAAATTCCACATTTAAACAAAGTGGTTATATAAAAGACAGTATTCATTCTTCCCATCAACGGAAACATATTGAAAACAAAACATGGATTCTTTCTTGACACATCCTTGACACTATCATCACATCATATACCTTTCCCTTGACCTGTGAAAAACATTTCAAAAACTTGGGATGAGCATAAAAAGCTCAGTAAGGGTTATAAAAATATTGAAAGGAAACATGAGTTCATATATACATAAGAATGAAATCATACTTTACCCATAAAAAATAGGCACTTTAATATGCCTCATAAAATCATGAATAAATCATAGAAATCATAAGACATAAAAGGTAACTTGATGCATTCATAACATTATTACGTAGTGAGTAACCCTCTTGGTTACGTTTGCAATACCCATCACAGTATATTACCTAAACCTCTTCGGAGAAACCTTAAAGTTTCACTCCTTCGCGTTACCCAATGCATTGGAGAGCTATATCGGGCTCACCCGCCCTTAGTTTATCACGGAACCACCCGTATTCATAATAATGCCCAAGAACCTCAACATAATCGTTTCACATAAAACATGCATAAAGGAAACATAACATTTCCACCTTTCAATCACAAGATATCAATACAACATATTGATATAAAAAAATTATGAAAACCATTTTCAATACCAAAATAAAAGAAAAGTAAAACATGATATTTATTTTTCTTTTAAAAAGAAGGTATGGCTTGTAGAGGAAGTTGAAACCCAGATAACAGTCACGGCGGCGGAGAATTCGTTGTCGCCGCATACGTACGACAAAAACATTCCCTTTTATCATTTTGTAAAATGATTCGTATAAAAAAGATTCCTTTTGGATAAACATAAAAGTTAAAGAGGTTTATACACCGTATAAAAGAAAGTTGTGTATAAAATAAAATATTCCTCAATGAAAGGAGATTGAGACGAAGTCCCATACAAAGACGATATCCTTGGTTTAAGGATAAATCAATTACATAATTATGTGTGGCAAACGAATACACCAAATATAAGTGGATATTAAGTGTAAAATAATCAAATGTCATTCACACATATTCAAAGGATGACATATTCAATAACTACATGTTGAACCCAAAGAAATCGAAATTGGGTTAAGAAGTTCCCTTGACAGCCTAACAGCGTCACATAAAAATGAGTTGATGAGAGATAAAAAGTGTATCTCATCACTTGGACATAAAATTTACATCAATAAGGATATATGAGAACATATCCCAACATAACAATATGTAAATTAAAAGACCCAACAAAAGAAGTCTTTTAAAAAAGAGGAGGGTGAAAGGTTCCCTTACCAACTTGGGTATCTTTCAAAACATACACCCCATGAAAGAAGAACAATAAATAATTGATGTAAATAATCATAAACGAAAGTATATTACACAAATATTAGAACAATGGGCAGTACATACACCACTCAAAGGAAATTTTGGCAAATGTAGCATAAATCTCACGGGAATAAAAGTGAGATGAAAAATCCCTTACGAAAACTCGGCAGCCTAACAGCGCCACATAAAACTTACAAAAATGGATTGATGAGATCAAATAAGGCATCTCATCATATTAAATTAAAGTTTATAGAAATAGGAATATAAAATAACATCCCCCAACATAACAAAGAGGAGCTTAAAATAAGTGACATAAAGGAGAGTACTTAAAAAGAAAGAGAGAGGTTAGATCTCTTACGAAAATTTGGCAGCCTAACGGCGCCACTCAAAACTTCCAAAAGGGATTGATGAGAGAGAAAAGGGTCTCTCATCACATGAACATAAAAATTACAGTAAGTGTAATATAAAATAACATCCCAATAACAAGAAATATGAGCTTTAGAGGGAATGACATAAAAGAGTGTACTTAAAAAGAAAGAGAGGAGTAAGATCCCTTACCTCAAGTCCAACTTGTCTTGTTCGTTTATTTATATTCCTGAATAATAAACTTTGGTCAATTAATAATTTCCTAAGTACCTACTTTATATATTATTATTCAGTTCATATCACATATTATAATGTTATAATAATTGTTTAATATTGTTAGTTCATATAAGACGTTTTTGCAGATGTTTGGTACATGAGTAAAAAATGAACTTGTTTGAAAAAAAGATCGCCCATGTACTTATAAGTAAATAATTTCCATAATAGTATTAATGATTAAAATATCATATATATCCAGTAAATATTCATTTCATACTATTCCATATCATTTGGAGATAAAAAACGAAAAGCACCGTTCATGGAGACGGTAGGCCGTACGTACGCATGAACACTACTTTCATTTTTTGTCATATTAATGGAATTAAAACAAAATGAGAGAGATATATATATGTTATAATTCCATAATGATATCCATAATTTTGATGTAATATATTACATATATATCCATTATATATATGTACTTATAGTATTACATAACATTTCGAGATAAGAAATGAAATGTACCGTTCATGGAGACGGTAAGCCGTACGTACGCATGAACGCTACTTCCATTTATATTTCATATTTAATGGAATTAAAACATAATGATACATAATAGTATTTTAATTCCAGTATGGTATCATATATAATATCATTAAATATATCCTTTATACGTACCACATATGGTATTAACGAATCAAATCACTTTGAGGGGGTGGTAGTCCACACTTCCTTAAATGAAGATATCACGTTTACCCATAATGGAAACCATAAAGGTATGCCCAAAATGAAAAATACATAGGCTTAAATAAATCATAAACATATTATATATCATATATAAATATAGTGTCATCTTAATGTCCACCTTTTAAGGTGTTAAAATAATGTTGAACAATCATCGTTTCGGGAGGCCGAAATTCGCCATCCACGGAAACAGTATGTTCTTTAACCATTATATGAAGGTGTGTGAAAGTGTAGCTCAAATAATTATTATAAAAACATCATAGTATATTTATGATACTGTATTTTTTACAAAAGAAATGAATAAAAAGAGTTTATGGGGTTGGAGAAGCAAAATAAAACAAAAGTACTCAAGTGAAGACATTACCTTAAAATCGGGTAACTCCCTTTGGTTTGAGCTCAAAGGAATACTTGGGAAGACTTATGCCCAAAGTGAGGCTTCAAGGAGTAAGAGAGGGAAGTGGAGAGACAAAATGGGAAGATGTTGGTCGAGCCAAAGGCTTTGGTAGTGTGGTTAAGGAGGTAGGGGTGGGGGCCTTTTATAAGAGGAGAGGAGGGGCACTCTTGTAAAGTTACAAAATGTTACTTTATTTTCAAACGCGTTTCTCATTTTAAAGGTCCCAAATTGATTTATTTATAGTATAAGGTGATAAGGGTTCTAAATAAACTCATCCAATAGGTTTTTGACATGTGTAGGGCTTAGATATTACATTATCTTTCCATTTTATTTAAATTGTTAAATAATGAGGTCATCGCTGCATCATCATGATGTCATAAATAATTTAATTTATTTAATGTCTAAAAATTATAAAAAAAATACTATGATGTAGGAAATGTTTTTATATTTCCAATTAATATTTATAGTCAAAAATATGATTTGTATAACCCCATGTAAAAATTGGTTTAGTAAAACATTTCATGTTTGTCTCATTTTTACTTTAACTTTAAATAAAAAGATATTAATGTCATTTTCCAACCAAAGTGGCTTCATGGGGTCCCCAAGTTGACCCATGGGTTGTCTTGGTCGGTCATGACACATCCAATGAGGTTAGGACATGTTTCAAGTTCATTTCATGTTATTAAAACATTATTTTTACCTTAAACTACACTAATTACCTCTAATCGCGATTAAAAACTTAATAAGGTACTATTCACCAAAAAATTATTTTTATCCCATTGAACCACATTTTACTTCTTAATTACAACCATGTATGTCGGATTTTTGAAATTCAAAACACAAAGATGGCAAAATTTCATTTAAACGGAAAAATCAGTTTTTATAAGTACCACTTAGTGGTTTCACTATTCATCAAAATTGAAGTTTTTCAGAAAAATCCCAAAAATTAACCCTAAGCTATATTTGATATTCCGAATTCAAAAATGAAGTATATTTTAAAAAATTCAAAACATATAAGTCACATTAATTAATTTAATAATTAATTCCCACTGTCAGATCAAATAGCGTGTTTTTATGAAACAATAAGTATCAAAAGATTGACACTGGTTTAAGTCTGATTTCAAAGTGAAATTAATTCCAACGACCACTATTGGATTTAATGGTAAAAATATATTCTAATTTCACTTTAAAACCAATTCAGAAGATACTTTAATCATATAAATAAATTAGATTAAAAAGAGGTTTTGAATTAAAATACAACATTTTACACTATTCATTTAAAAAAAATGAACTTTATCGGAAAGATACCAAAAATTTACAGAAAGTAAATTTTGATGTCCCAATTCTTAATAAGAGTTTCATTTGGTCCAAAAGAATGTATAAGAGTGAACAAAACTATATTTAATGATGGTTCTCCATCAAAAGGCGATAAGTGAACCTTTAGTGAAAACTAGGGCATATACGCCTAAAATCGAATTATTTCCGTATTTTATGCCTTTATCTTTTATTGGATAAATTTAAAAACATTAAAAAACATATATAATCATATTTTAGTTATTTCTATCCATTCTCGCCAATACAACGGCTACATGTTAACTACCATTTAAAATAATATTATTTTATTATTAGAGTGCAACGTAAGATTCCCAAGAAACTCGTTGTTGCGTGTTGGGTACGCCATCGAGCATAGCGTCCCCTTTAAAGTCATATTAATATTTTATTCACAAATATGGATAAATATGAAAATGTCATATTCTTTATTTACCTGGGGTGTTACATAGAACGTATAAAGGACGGTGTTAATGAACTTACCTAACACATATAAAATATTATATTATACTATAATAATAATATATATATGTATCATTTTATTTCCTTTCCTTTTAAAATAAAAAAAATTAAATAGAAGTAGCGTTCGTGCGTACATACGGATTACCGTCTCCATGTACGTGATGAGATTCATTTCCCATCATAACCATTCAAGAATAATTTTCTTTTGATTATTAAAATTAATTTTTAATAACTTAATATCATTCTGGATATGAATCAAATACATCGTATCCATAACAAATATGGATTATGTAACAAAATATATAATGGAAAATGAATCAGTTAACACTCGAGACAATGATACTACTAAAATATTATTAACTAAGAAATATTAGAAGATCATATATGATATCATATTTTTGTATTTAGTTCTTGTATAATTGAATAATGATGGTTTAACTATTATACAGGAGGTTAACATACCGTCGACAGAGGAAAATTACAAGTTAAGGGTTAATTTCACAGTCTCTTTATTATCAGAGGTTATTTTTACGTAACTATCTACTAGGACCACTTTATCATTCACATACATGTTTTTTAAAAATTTATTTCAAAACATTTATTTATTTATTATAATATGGGTTAAAGTCATTTGTACCCTTTTTTTAATTTTTATAAAATGTTTTTAAAGGAATCTTTCCATCATTTTCTAAACAAGGAA
The DNA here is from genome assembly GCA_963277665.1 of Viscum album. NCBI lineage: Eukaryota > Viridiplantae > Streptophyta > Magnoliopsida > Santalales > Viscaceae > Viscum > Viscum album. Next base: position 1,044,113,820 of record OY728165.1, read on the forward strand.
CTTTATATAACCCTTTTTGGAAAATTAAGGTAAGAATGTTTTTTAACTTATACGACAAGTACAACTATTATCCTCCATTATAACACCTTTGAATATTTCATTAAAATCTTATAAAAATATTTTTAAAATAAATGTTTTTGTTTATAATTACATTACTTTTAAATGATTTCAAAATAGAAAGATATATTTCTTTCAAATAGTTTGGATTTCATCTATGTCAGCATCCTTTAATGGATTTTATACTTGTTTGAAGTTGAATTATTATGATACAAATATACCATATTGTATTTATGGTTTTGCGATATGGTTGACTATTGATGTGTTATTTTTATACCATTCATAGTTTATGGTTAATGTATTAACATTTAATATTCTAGTTTTAATACATATGTTTATGTTATGTTTCAACCTTTTCATATGAGGAATGAATTGGACATAGTAAGTGATTGGTGGAGCCTGTTACAGATCCTTGATGCATCGGTAGGTCTCATGAGACAAACTAGTGTCATGGCACAAGGTGTTAACAAAATCTTTTTTGTAGTCTTCACACGAGCCCTTGACTATGTGGTTATGATGCCCGATATTATGCATTCCATCTTTATGAAATTAGCTATTGATATTACATGTGATTATTAGACTAGTATAATATCTATGTGAATAAGTAAATGGAATTATTTGATTTATCTTTTCCATATTATGATGATGTTTAAGTTTAAAAGGCTTTAGTTTTAGTTTTATACATTTCCTTAAATGTTTATGCTTATTTATGAAAGTTTCTGCTATATTGTTATCCTTAATGAGCATCTGAGCTCACCCCTTTATAAATTTTATTTTTCCCAGAATGTGAATAAGTATATTATGACTGACCTTCATGGATAATCTAAGCGATATGAATGTGGTTAATGAAGACAATGTCGTTGTTGTTTTTCATTTTATAATGTAATGTAAAAATTATGAATGTATCTAGTACCTCTAAGGCTACTAAACTGATTAGTCTTTCGAGACATGATTCCTTGTATCATAACAATGTTATGTAATAATGAACCAAATCTGGGTAACTGGGGTTGGGTAATTATAGTTGGTATCAGAGAAAGTTTAATACAAAACTTGGAAACTTGATTTAGATAAACTTTGAGTAGAGCACATTACCCTAAGATAGACTTTGAGGATTAGTATATAAGAACTTATGAGAATTTTGGTAATGTAGAGATTTTGTGTATTTTTCAAGAAATTAATATATGTATGGATATTATTAGGTAGATGAGGCTCTGAAATAGATGTACTTAGGAGTGAAAACTCCAACAAGGAGTTTTGGGCTTGACCCGGGGTATCTTGGTACACGACAACGGGCCTCGCTGAACTCTTGGTTACGACACTCCCGATGGAAATGCTTAAAATAATTCACAATTTTTTTACAAACCATTAAGAAGGATTAATGAGTATATACCTCCTAAAATAAAACATTTTTATGATTATGTATTATATCCATAAACTGTTCAATTTAATTTAAGTGTTTTACAAGCTTGGAATTATGTATTGTGATTCATAAACTAACTTAGTGTATGCCATTGTTTAGAAATTAAACCTAGTGGAAAGAATGTGAACCATATCAACAAACATAATACATGTATGTATTTCCCTCCTACTAAAGATAATTATAGTGGAGCTGGTGATGAAACTGGTTTTGATCAGCTTATCACCATACTAGGACAACTTACTCAGGTTATGAATAATAACCTTACCCGTATAAAGCACCCTGATCCACTACATGAAGGATAAATGTTATAACGATTCATGAGGAAACAACCACCAACATTAAATGGGACTAAAAATACATTTTTAGCTAAGAAATGGATAAGTTCCTTAGAGAAAACATTTCATGCTTTGTGGAGTAGTGAAAGGGAAAAAGTTTTCATGGTAGTTTATCGCCTCACGGGAGATGCAGATCAATAGTGGTCATTAATTCCAAACAAAATGGAGGATGAAGAAGTATCAAATCTGGAATGAACGGAGTTTAAAGTTATTTTATTAGAAAAATATTTTCTTTGTGACTATCAAGCGGATATGGAAAGACAATTTCTAAGTCTGAGGCAAAATAAATATGGGAATTTCGCAAAGTATGAGGATAAATTTACAAGGTTATCATGGAATGTATTAGATTATATACTTAACCCAAGTAGTAAGATTTATCAATTCTTTTATGGGTTAAAACCATTTCTCCATTGAGCATTAGTCTCACAATCTTTCTCATCATACATAGATATTGTCTTATTTACTATCAAGACAGAAAATGAATTCTCTAAGTCTTACGATTTTAATGAAAATCAAGAGAAGAAGAGATCTGTTGAACACTATGAAAATAGAAATATGGGGAATAAGGGACAAGTTGAATATACATCTTTTAGTAAATGTGGGAAAAAACACCACAGTACTTGCCTGAAGGGAATGAGAGTTTGTTACAAGTGTGGTGAAAAAGGCCACCAAGCTTGTAATTTAGAGGGGAAGAAAGAGGATATCAATGTTGAATGCTACAACTGTAGATAAAAGGGGAATTACTCAAATGAATATCCTAAGCGGAAAGGAAACTTACCTCAGAAAATTCCAAGGGAGAAAATATAAGCTTATTCAATCACTACTACTGAGGTTAAAGTTCCGAAAGACATTGTGGCAGGTAATTTAATGATTTCCTCATGTTTATCCAATGCTTTATTTGATTCTATATCATCACATTGTTTTATATCTTCCCAGTTTTCTAAGAAAATTAGATATTTCCAATTTGATTTAACAAGGGAGTTATCATTCAAAACTCCTAAAGGAAGTATCATTGTAATAAAGTTTTGTGAATTAGTCCTTATTAGGGAATATAAATGTTCTTTATCTGCTAATATCATCAGTATAACCATTATTTAATTTGATATAATCCTCAGTATGGATTGGATTTTAGACCATGATGTGAAAATTTATTGTAAGAAGAAGGAGGATACAATTTTCGATGATGATAAACAGTACCTTATCTTTAGAGCAGAAACATCACCATCTGATTCTTATCTAGAGCTACTCTTTATATCTCTACTAAATTAAATTATAGGGGATAAAGAGTGTGAAATAACTATGGATGAAGAAAGTAATGTTCTTATAGAGGATATACTTATTATACAAGAATATTTTGTTGTATTTACAGAAGATTTACCTAAAAATACTCCAGAATAAGAAATTGCATTTTCCATTGATTTAATTCATAGTTCAAGACCCATATCGAAGACTCCTTATAGAATGGACACTATGTAATTAGTGGAGCTAAAGAAACAACTAGAGGAGTTGATTAATAAAGGATTTATTCTCTATAGTGTTTCTCCATGGGGTACCCCTGTTCTTTTTGTTAAGAAGAAATATGGGTCTATGAGTTTGTGCATTGACTACATGGAGATGAATGCTATAAAAATAAATAAAAAGTATCCCCTACCGCACATTGATGATTTATTTGATCAAATTCATGGAGCTCAATATTTTTCAAAGATTTAACTTTGATCTGGATATCATCAGTTGTGTGTGAAGAAGGAAGACATTCTGAAAATATCATTTCAAACCAGGTACATGAATTACGAGTTTACAGTAATTCCATTTGGACTGACTAATGCACCCACTATTTTCATGGATCTAATGAACAGAGTTTTCAAGGAATATCTTGATGACTTTATAATTGTATTTATTGATGATATCTTGGTATACACCAAAATATACAAAGATCATGAAAATCACTTGCACATTATTCTAAAGACTCTTAGATAAAATGAATTATATGGGATGTTTATCAAGTGTGAATTATGGATTCAGGATATTTTTTTCTTGTAAATATTGTCTCTAAGGATATAATATCTATTGATCCTTCAAATACCAATGCAATCCAAGAATGGTCAGCACCGATAAGTATAATTGAGGTATGCAGTTTTATTGGTTTTTCAGGTTATTATTGGTGTTTCGTCCAAAATTTTTCCCGACTGACTAATCTGTTAACCAAGATCACACATAAAGGGATTAAATTTGTTTGGAAAAAAGAGTGTGAAAAATGTTTTGAATAACTAAATAGAAGATTAGTTAATGCTACTATATTGACTCTACCATTGGGGAATGATGGGCTTGTTATTTATAGTAATGCTTTAATGAAATGACCTGGTTGTGTCATTATACAGAATGATAGGGTTATTTCCTATGCATCACAACAACTAAAAATTCATGACCAAAATTATTCCACCCATAATCTTGAGTTATAAGATTTAATCATTGCTTTGTAGATATGGAAACACTATCTATATAGTAAAAATGTGAGATTTATACTGATCACAATAGTTTAAAGTATATTTTATCACAAAAATAACTCAACATTAGGAAAAGGAGATGGCTCGAACTACTCAAGGATTAGGATTTCACTATACACTACCACCCAGGGAAGGAAAATAAGGTGGAAGATTCTTTGAGTAGAAAGAATCATGGATTTTTGAACAAGATTATAGTTGAAAGGGGTCCTATTTTCATGGATCTCGTAAAGATGGAAATGGGAATAGCCATAGTAGGTGAAACATCGATAATTTTTCATATGGTTTCCAAAATATATTTACTAGAAAGCATAAAGAGTCCTCAGACTAATGACGAGGAGTTTTAAAAGATGATTAATGTTGTAAATAATGGGATATTGAGTGAATTTGTATATGAAGATGGAATTTTGAAATTTGGGATGAGACTATGTGTTCTCGATATACCAGATATAAAAAGGGAATTGTTGGATGATGCTCATAGATCCAATTTCTCTATACACCCTGGTATCACTAAGATGTATATATATTTGAAGAGTCATTTTTGGTGGGACAACATAAAGAGAGAGATTGCCGATTATGTGTCAAAATGTATGGTATATCAACAAGTGAAATATAGAAGACAAAATCCTAGAGGAGTCATAAAACCTCTTCCAATACCTGAGTGAAAATGGGATGATATTATGATGTACTTTTTCATGGGACTACCATGGACTCATAGAAGGAATGATGCAATATGGATCATTGTTGACCATCTTACCTAGTCAGCACATTTTCTTTCTACAAGAGAAGATTTAACACTTGAACATCTAGAAATACTATATATTAATGAATTTGTAAGACTTCATGGAGTACCCCTATCGATTGTTTCTGATTGTGATCCCCGTTTTACATAAAGATTCTAGAAAAGTCTTCAGAAGTCCCTATATACTAAACTTCGTTTGAGCACCGCCTACCACCCTCAAACTAATGGACAATCAGAATGGACTATTCAAACCTTAGAAGGCATGTGGATATCTTTCTCACTTGACTTTCAAGGTATGTGGGATCATTATCTACCTCTAGTAGAATTTTCTTATAACAATAGATTCTATTCAAGTATTCAGATGGCACCATATGAAGCGTTATATGGAAAGAGAATCCGCACGCCATCTTTTTGGGATGATGTTGGTGAATGAAAACCATAGGCCCAGAACTTCTTGAGGAAATAATGTAAAAGGTGAAGATTACCCAAACCCACATCAAAGATGTTCGAAGTTGGAAAAAGAGATACACCGATAACCGAAGGAAGGATTTGGAATTTCAAGTATGAGATCATGTTTTCTTAAAGGTATCTCCATGGAAGGGTGTTATACGATTCGGTAAGAAAGGAAAATTAAGTCCTAGGTACATTAGACCTTTCAAAATTATATAATGAATTGGAGTTGTAACTTATTGTTTGGAAATTCCACCAAGTATCTCCAAAGTTCATGATGTGTTCCACGTATCACTGTTGAGAAAATACATGCCTGACCCAACGCATGTACCTACCTGTGAAGAAATAGAACTGGAACCTGATCTGTCTTATTGTGAATATCCTATCAAGATTCTTGACACTATAGAATAAGTGTTGATAAACTAGACGACTCATCTAGTAAAAGTTCTATAGAGAAATCATAAGATGAAAGAGGCAATGTGGGAACCCGAGGAAATTATGATGAAGAACCACCCAAATCTTTTTATGTAGTAGTATTCTAGAAATTTCAAGGATGAAATTATTTGAAGGAGGGAAGAATATAGCACCCCAACATTCCACGACACGTTTTCCTTTGAATAATGCAATAGCTTGCGCTGTACCCATCTTCGAGATTCTAACACACCACGACCAATCAAACTAGATGTTATGAAGAGTAATACCCACTTTTTGAAATTTTATAAATTTTATTTTTCAAAATGGACTTCATTTTTGGATTTATAATATCATAAATAGCTTAGGGTGAATTTTTAGTACACTTCTGAAAACTTTAAATTTTTGATGAATAGTGAGAAATACTGAATTTTAATTAAAAACAACTTTTTTAATCGAAATAATTTATTTTTTTAACTTATACATTTGAAAGGTTTTTAAGTATCATTATATTATATTTTTATCATTTAATATAATTTAGGTCACTGGATGTAATTTCACATTTAAACAAGACATAAACAAGTGTCAATCTTTTGATAGTTATTATTTCTTAAAAACATTCTTTTTGTTTTGACAACTAGAATTAATTTTAAATTAATCTATGAAAATTCTGTGTTTTGAATTTGGAAAAATGGATTCAATATTTGGAATTACGAGTTTCAAATTATGTAAATAGGTAACATTTATTTTTATACATTATGAATAATTATTTCGGTAAATATTTTATTTACCATGGTTAAAGGGGTAAATTTGGTAAATAAGGGTAAAAAATAATTTTATAATAACATTAAATTACCCTAACATGTGTCATATTCCTATTGGTTGATACATTTCTTACCATGAGCATCCTTGGGTCAATTTTGGGACCCCATGGAGCCACTTGAGAGTGATAACGACACTTTATATTAATTAATTTAAAATAAAGACAAAAATTACATAAACATATATCTTTTAGTAAAATAATTTTTACAATGGGTTACATAAGTTATCTTTATTATTATTATTATTCATTTTAAATCTAAAAATATTTAATACATCATGGTATATTTTTGTAATTTTTATACATCAAATAAATAAAATTATTTATGACACAATAATGATTCTGTGTTTACCTCATTAAATAACAATTTAAATAAATGAGATTATAAAAATTAAAGCAATATCCAAAACCTATCCAATTATTATTGGATGATTTTATTTCAAACATGAGTAATCTCATCTTCTACTGAGTTTTGTACCTTTATAAACCGAAAATCATTATATAATAAATTAATATTTTCAAACATTCCTAAAGAGCCCCTCCTCCCCCTTAAAAAAATCTCTCACCTCTAACCCTTTTCTCACACCTCTCAAGCCCCTTGGATTATCCAACCTCTGCCCAATTAAGTTTCCTACATCCCTAAATTCCTCTTATAATACTTACCTTAGGCATAAGTCACTTCAAGGAATCCTTTTGGTCCGAACCAAAGGGAGTTAACTAATTTAAATGTAGGATCTCCTCTTAAGTTCTTTTTTTTCTTTTACTTCTTCAACCCCATAAATTCACTTTATTACTTTATTTTATAACAAAACTAGTATCCTAAATATACTAGGTTTTTTTATTCAAATTAGTTTAACTACACTTACACACACCTCCATCTAATCGGTATAGAACATAATGTTTCTCTCGACAACGAACTACTACCTCACGAAATGATGATTGTTAAATATTCTACTAGAACCTCTTATGGTGGCCATTATGATGACACTATAATTATATATGATACTTATGATATTTATTTTATCTATAATCTTCTGTAATTCTCTTTTATAGCATAAATTTATTCTTTTCATGTTGTATATATACGATAATTTCATTTGAGGAAGTGCGGACTACCGCCCCCTCAAACTGATATGACTCGTTCATACCATAAATAGAACATATAAAGGATGGTGTTAATGAAAATATGTAACATGTATAAAATATTTTATTATACTGGAATAATAATATACCTATTTATCATTTGGTTTGTTTCCTTTTAAAATAAAAAAATGAAATGAAAGTAGCATTCGTGCGTACGTACAGATTACCGTCTCCACGAACACGATGAGATTTATTCTCCATCGTAACCATTCATGAATAATTTTCATTTGATTATAAAAAATAATGTTTAAGAACCTAATATAATTATGGATATGAAACAAATACATCCTATCCATAACAAACATGTCTTACTTAACAAAACATATAAAGGAAAATGAATCTGTTAACACCCTAAACAATGATACTACTAAAATGTTATTAACAAAGCAATATTAGAAGATCATATATGATATAATATTTATGTATGATGTTATTTTATAATTTAATAACAATAATTTAACTATTATATAGGAGGTTAATGTACCCTAGACCAAGGAAAAATACAAGGTAAGGGTTAATTACACAATCTCTGTATTATCAGAGTTTGATTTTACGTAAGTATCTATTGGGACCTCTTTATCATCCACATCCATGTTTCTTAAAAATGTATTTCAATTTTTTTTAATATTTACTAGACTATGGTTTAAATTCATTTATACCTTTTTTTTCTTTTTATAAAATGGTATGGAAGAAATATTTCTGTCGTTTTCCAAACAAGGTACTTTATGACCCTTTTCGACAAATTAAGGTAAGAATGTTTTTTTAACTTATACGGTGAGTGCAGCTATTATCCACCATTATAAGACTTTTGATGCTTACCTTACAAGATTATAATAATATTTTCAAAATAAATGTTTTTTTATAATTACATGACTTTTAAAAAATTTCAAAATAGAAAGAGATATTTCTCTCAAATAGTTTTTATTTCATATATGTCAACATCCTTTAATGGATTTTATACTTTTTTGAAGTTGATTTATTATAATAAAAATATTTCATATTGTATTTAAAGTTTTGAGATATGTTTGACTGTTGATGTTTTATTTTTGTACCATTTACAGTTTATGGTTAATTTATTAACATTTCATATGAAAATTTTAATATGAATGTTTATGTTATGTTTCTTACTTTTCATATGAGGAATGCATTGGACTTAGTAAGTGACGGGTGGAGCCCGTTATATCTCCTTGATGCATCAGTATGTATCATGAGACAAATTAGTGTCTTGGCACAATGCATTTACAAAATTTTATTTGTTGTCTTGTAACGAGGCCTTGACTACGTGGTTAGGATGTCCGACATTATGAATTCCATCATTATGAAATTATATATTGATATTAAATGTGATTATTCGACGAGTAGAATATCCACGTGAATAAGTAAATGGAATTATTTGATTTATCTTTTCCATATTATGTTTAATGTTTTGTTTAAAAGTATTTTGTTTTAGTTTTATACATTTCCTTAAATGTTTATGCTTATTTATAAAAGTTTTTTCTATATTTTTATCCTTACTGAGCATCTGAGCTCACCCCTTTCTATGTTTTATTTTTCCCAGGATGCAAAGAAGTGTATTATGACTGACCTGTAGGGATAGTCTATGGGAAATTAATATGGTCAATAAAGACAATGTGGTTGTTGTTTTTCATTTTATAATGTAATGTAAAACTTATGAATGTATCTAGTACTTACAAGGATACTAAACTGATCAGTCTTTTGAGACATGATTCCTTATATCCTGCTAATGTTATGTAATAATGCACCGAATCTGGGTAACTAGGGTCGGGGCGTTATAATCTCCTCCACAAGGAAACATCTTCTATTTTTCATCACCACTTATAATATATTTTATAAATGATATAATGGATTAATAAATATGATATATATAATATAAATATGATTCTGAAATTTCAGAATTATCATTTTCCTTCATACCCTCTCACTCATTAAGAAATGGAAACATAAATCATGCGTAAGTGTGAACTGCCACCTCCATGATCCACGATTTTCTTTTCTCATCACAACCCATCTTGGATGGATTAAAAACTATATTTAATATATAAAAATTATTTCCATAAAAATTTTAAGTTTACGTATATTATGAAAATATTTCACAACACTTTTTACCACATTCAATATACATACAGAGTTACAGAAAAATTGATTAAACCACCTTAAGTAATAAACATTATAAGGATGGATATATTAAAAATAAATAAAAAATTATAATTAAATCAACATGGAATTTGAAATAAATGATAAAAATGATTATAATATGGTATGTAATAAAATTATTTTTTTATTCAGGAAGTTAGCCACATATACATAATTAATCAAGAAAAAGTTAAAAATTTTCACCTAAACCACCATTCATGAGGAATTATTTGATATTATCCACCGATATTCATTTGGTATTGTGTAAATAATTACCACTGAAATATATTATGACTAATTATTATTTAAATTTGAAACTTTAATTCCATTTATTCTTTTCCCTTTTTTCAGAAATTATTGATGTCTTTTATAAAATGTAAGGGTATTTTATAACTCAATCTCCTTTCTCTAGTTTTAATGTTTCTCTTTGAGTTTCATCATTAATTTTATATGGTATAACTTATTTTTATCTCTAAATAATAAATTATGGTTAAAAATATCCTTATTTATGAATTTTGTTCCTTTTTTAAAATACAATAATGTTATGTATAATTTCCATCCTCTTAGAAAAGGGTTTTCCCGCCTTTCCTATAATTTCATTTCTTGTAAATGTTTTCCATTTTAATTGGGACCTAATTATGGGTTATCTCATATAAATATCACTATTCCCTTATTTTATTTCCAAATGGAATGTTTATGACCATTTTTTATAATGTATGATTTCAAAAAAAGAATTTATAAATGATTTTCCTTCAAAGAACATTTTTTGGATCTTCCATACCTCATTTATTACTTGTTAATTAAATATTCTCTTTATTTTTCCTTTTTATTAAATATTTTTGTCAGGAAAATCTCATATATTTTATGTATAAATTTTATTAAATATATACTTATTTTAATATACATTTCATTTCTATGGTTATATATATTTTTCGTTCACTTCAAAAGTTATGTCATTTTAATAAACTAGATTTAATAGAACTTACCAAATTTCTTGTATCATGTTAGAAATAAACCCATAAAAATTTTAAAACACGAATATATTCTAAAAAATTAATTATTTTATTGATAAAATATTTGGTTTAATTATACTTTTATGAAAAAATAATGTCTTTCCTTCTTTAAAAATATCATTTTTTCATAAATATTCACTAGTGTGGTAAATTTTATATTCTTTTTTCCTAGATACTTCTAATAAATTATCTATATTGGATATAAATGAAAATGAAGGGGGATTTATTTTAAAATATAAACATCCAAATGATTTAATTAATTATTATATAAGTAATATTGATGATTTAGCCTTAAATTACAAATTGAATCGAAATTATGAAACCCACTTCCTTCTTATGGGTTGAGTTTTTATTATGGATTATTTTTGGTTTATTTTCTTCATGTAAAACACATATGTATGTTTTTTATTGATGTGATGGGTGGAAAAAACTTATATATCCCGTAAATCCATTATGTAAAACATTATATCACATGAGTTTTTATGCATGGGATTAGGTATTAATCCTGATCCACCATGTAAATTTTTACACTTTATATTGATTGTCTTGGGTATGAACCTTAACTTATGCTTATGATTCTATATCTTATATTCTTGAAACATATTCTTGGCTTATATGACCTTATAATTTAATTTAATTATTTCACGTTTCTATGATTACAATCATCCTCTATATGATATCATGTTATTAATGTGGACTCTTTTTTAATTATTTATTAACACATTTATTCCATTTAATGGATTTCAAGCTCATCCTTTTCCAAATTTATTTTTTAGGATATCCTATAAAATTTTAGAAGATCAATGAGTGTTTTGAGAAATATGTGAAGTTTTAAATAAGTATGTTTGTTTTTGTTTAATATGATGTATTAATGTGTATAATCATCCAAAGACACTAGACCTCTCAATCATTGTCTTGTAATTATTAGAAAATAATGTCAAGAATCATGGAAAAATATGAGTTTAGTTCTTGGGATACAATAGTTGGTATCAAAGTATGGTCTAATAATTTTTTGATATTATGATATAATAACATTAGTTAAAACCCTATGGAAAATTATATTGGATAATATTATGTATATGATAACACCATGAAATATTTTAAAAGTTTTTAGTGGGTTGTGTTCCTAGAAATTACATAATCTTATGGGTACTGGAAAGTGGATATTGTTGTGTTATGGAGGCATCTAGTGAAAATCACCCCAAAATTGTTAGTTTAGAATATAATCAATCATCACTCTAATTCATGATGAGTAGGAATAATACTTTATGCCTAGATGGAAAATTTTAGGGTGATATTATTTAGTTAATCATGTTATCTTTAGGAACCACTATAAATGATTGAATTATGGGTTATTTTAATGGATTATGTTAAGAAGTATCATAAAAATGAACTTAACGTAACTTTGGGTAAATTAAGAATGTTTTAGGAGTAACTAAGTTTTAGATATGTTGATCTAAAATAATTTTTGGATAATGTGATTTTATTATAAAATAAGAAATCTTGTGGTTAATGTTTCTGAAGAATATTTAGGATAATAATATTAAATTTTCATCAAATATGCTGGCCCCTTTTGGTTTTAGTAATGGATGATACTAGAAGGAACCAAGGGTGTGAGGTTTAATTAAATGATTACATTAATGGTAAACACACTAGAATGGATTATAGACCAATAAATCTAGTGATCATGTTAAGTCGAATATCTTGAAATATGATTAACAATGTAACCATAATTGAAATATTGAGTTCACCCAAGAAGATAAGCGTAAAGTATCTTGAAATTTTATATGAAGAGGTTGATGAAGGATAAAATGCCAAATTTAATTCATGTCAACAATATGGTAAAAGAACTAAGGTAATTTCTACAAGGGGATAGTAATATTCTTTACTTATGGAAGAGGGGGTCATCGAGCATTAAACTGCATTAGGAGAACAAAGAGGTCGATTATTGTAACGACCTAATGTTTTTTAATGGAAATTCAATTCTTATAAATATTTCATAAAATCAGATGAAAACACAACATAATGATCTACTATGTTCTATGTGACCTTTAAGCATAATTTGTCACTTCTGTGATTGGAATTTAAAAAATCTGACACACACGGTTGCGATCAGTAAGTTACTTGGAGTCTGATAAGAAAAACATAATTTTTTTGGTTAATAGTAAACTCCTATTATGAATAGTAACATACCCTTATGAATAGTGATATACCCTAATGAATAGTAACCTTACCTATGATAATATATAAATAATATTCAAGTTTAAAGTATGATATACCTATATTTTAGAATAAGTAAATGAATGTTTTAAAACTAGTTTTTGATAATAAATTATGATTTTAATTAAATATTAAAATAATCATATCTAGAAAATTATTTTTGAAAAATGGTTTTCATTTTTGTATTCTATACGTCAAAAAATGGTAAGGGTGAATTTTTGATATTTTTCTGAAATAATTTAATTTTTAGTGAATTGTAAAATACATTAATTTACTGTATAAATACATTATAGTTCAAATCTACTATTACTAACATCACAAGTAATGTAAGAACCCAAATATCAAACTCACATTCATTTATTACTGTTCTTGGTCATGGAATACTTACTATTCCTTATCTTGTGAAGAAATAATAAACTAATGATTAAAAAATTATGAAAACACTCCTCTCCTCCACTATAAACCTGCCCTTAACTCCCTCTTCTTTTCACTCCTCTCAAGCCTTATGCCTTTCAAATATTCTGCCCATATCTCTCTTGAAGATCCTCCCCCACGTCCAAAATCTCCCAGCCTCTTCAAAATACCAAAAAATCTCCCCTTAAGAGGTTCTCAAAGGAGGAAGTCTCGAGAGGTAAATTCCACCTTCCAATTCCTCCATTTCTTTTAAGTTCTATTATTTTTGTTTCTTTCCTCACCTCCCTTCGCCCAAATAGTATGATAACTCCAGTAACATACATGTACTATAATTTTTTAATGCTAATGGGATATTTCATTATCTTCTCTCCTTTCCCCACCTTTTATTTGAAAGAAATGAAAGCACCATTTGAGATGTGCTAATTAAGCCCATACAAGAACAACAATTTATCAATTTCTATTATTATCATTAATTATGGTCATGAAAACATTTGTGTTATGGTTGAAATAGATTATTATATATTTAATATATCATATTTTTGGTTTTTTAGTCCTTTTGTACAAATGGTATTATGTTATCAATCAAAACAAGTTCATTGTAATCAAACCCACCGTTTAACCAAAATGGTTGTCACTAAGGTTATATATATAACAATATGACCTCACACTAATTAACCAAGTTAAATATAAAACAATGTAATATCTTTTATTTTCACTAATAGAATATAAATTCAATTTGGGACAACAACTTTCATTTTACATGTTTATCCAAACATGAATACAAGTGAACCGATCATTAAAACCAAGTAAACAAACGAGCCCAAACAATGAAATTGAACCTTATAACCAATAAAAATGGTAATAAATGAACTTAAACTGTCACGACCTGTCCTCGGGGCCCGTGCCGTGACTACCCCAAGCCCGCCTTCCATAGGCCAGGGGCTGGCGACTAGCACCAAGGCGTAAATCCCGGTAAAAAGGGAAGGCATTGCCTTTGTAAGGTAAACAAGCACCACAGAGTAAGCAAGCGGAAAAGTAAACACTAAGTAAAAACAGAGTAAAAATGAAGTGCAGAAAAGTAAATGAGCCAGTATACAAACCCAACTGAAAGTAAAGTACAACTCGAAAGGGGAAAACAGAAACTGTAAAGTAAAAGCCGCTACACCAAGCTGTCCACTGGAAATCCCACCTGAAGGGTGGGTACAGATAGCTCCAATGCTCCTCGGGTCCCGCCGTCCGCTCCGAGCACGTCCCGCCCAGTGGTCCACCTCCAGGTACCGTCCTGCTCTGCAAGCCTCAGCCACGATCAACGTTGTTCGTCGTCTGCAACCAACACAACGTAGTGCGGGCATAGCCCGTGCAGGGGTGAGTATAACGATACTCAGTAGGGACCCCGAGACCCTCAAGGTCTCACTAAAACCAACAAGGATAACCACAAGAAGATCTCAACAGATAACCTCTACTTAGATATATGCCCATACATATACCTAAGTTATCAAGTAACCCATATCAATCATGAGGCAAACACAAGGTCAAAAGTCTCAGCTCAAACCAGGATTTTCATCATCGAAACCGTGACTACTGAAGAGCTCCGTCTCTGGAGTGTACAGTGGTCCTGTCACAACTCGGAGGTACTGCCCACTATCTTAAGACTGCTGTAGTACTCCACCTATCGAGTATTGCGGGCCAGCCGCTACCACCAAGCGCTCCCATGTGCCGCTACAACCAAGCGGACCTCTATAACACACCGAGTCGTTCGATCAGCAGTCGTCAGGTCTCAGTCAGCTACACGGTCTCCGTGCTCCGCCTGCTTGTCTCCTGGAGGGTCCGCTCCACGAGCTACTGGTCGATACTCCAAGTATCATAAAGTCCCGCAAGGAAGTATCTCAAAGGACCACCTCGTCATAGGGGTCTCAACGCAACAGACGGCACGTCAATCGGACGCCCGGTCTGTGAGTTATTAGCCTTTTCGTCCCGGGGGCCCGGTTTGTTTTGTGTGCGAACCAATCCGGCCGTAACTCAACTATACCCCTAACACTCATAGGGTATACTCATAGGGACCGTTTTTCAACGTGATCACCAACGCCGCTGATGGTTCGTCAAACGGACGTCTGGTCTGAAAGATATCAGCTTTTCCGTTCCAGGGTCCCGGTTGGATTTCAGTGCGATCCAACCCGGCCACTATCCACTGTAACCAAAACTTGGGCGAAAGATGCCAAAAGTTCTGTATCGTCAACAGGAACTCAACGCAATAGACGATGCGTCAATCGGACGCCCGGTCTGAGAGTTATTGGCTTTTTTCGTCCCAGGGGCCCGGTTGGTTTTTAAGGAAAAACCAACCTGACCGTACTCCACTTGCGTCCAAACCTCGGGCAGAGTGAGCCAAAAGATCCATCTCACTAAGAGGAAACTAACAAAGCTGACGACATGTCAATCGGACGTCCATAGCTCAAGATATGAGCGTTTCCGCTCCGAGGGCCCGGTTGGTTTCGTGTACGAACCAACCCGGCCGAACCCAAAGTATTCCGAAACTTTGAGTGCGATAAACCGAAACGACCGAATCGCTCCAAGGATTGCGTTGCCGCTAACGGCGAGTCGTTTGGAGGCCCGTAGCTCAAGTTACGGGTGTTTGAACGAAAGTCGTCCGAAGACGGGGGGTCCGGGCCCGGGCCGACCCGGCCCGACCCCCCCTAGTTGGCCCGAACCGGGTCGGGTCCGACCCGGTCGGCCCGGCCTGGCCCGGCCAGGGCTGGTCATGCTCGGCTCGGCCGAGCGGCCGAGCGGTCGACGCGGGGGAAAGCCGCCGCCCCGCGTGACACCCCCGCGGCACCTGCGGGGTGTCGGCCAGACAGCCGGACGCGCCACGTGACAACCCCGCGGCACCCGCGGGGTGTCGCCCTGGACACCCGCGGGGTGCCGCGTGACAACCCCGCGGCACCCACGGGGTGTCGCCTTGGACACCCGTGGGGTGCCGCGGGACAACCCCGCGGCACCCGCGGGGTGTCGCCCTGGACACCCGCGGGGTGTCGCGTGACAACCCCGCGGCACCCGTGGGGTGCCGCCCTGGACACCCGGGGGGCGCCACCGCCTCCGGCCGCCGGCGCCGCCGGAGTCGCTCCGGTGGCCCGTTTTTCTTCCCTTCTGCGCCGTTGCTCCTCCCAGGACTCGTCCTTCACTGCGGAAACATCAAACATCCGTTGCGGCACGTTCCGTCGTCGCCCGTCAAATCCGCACAAAACGAAGAACGGCGGAGGGTCGTCGGGCCGTGTTTGTTTGGCCCGCACCCTGCGCGTTAGAGATAATAAACGGGAGAAAATAAAATGTTCAACACATGAACCAACAATTTTAATAAAATAAAATTGTTTCTTTGATTCCGGTTCTTTAATTTTTAAAGAATGTTCACGAGAATATAAGGAGGGGTATTTCCAAAAATATAAAATCCCTACCTCGTTGATCGTCGCGCGTGGGCGTTCTTGGCGGAAAAGCTCGTCGCGGAAGAGAGGGATCGTCGCGTCGTCGCGGGGAGGCGTCACGTCGTCGCAGAATCCGGCGTTGAGTCGGAGAACTCAAGCAGCCGATCGAAGATCCGTCCCGGAGGAAGAGACGCCGCTGAAGAACGTTGTCGGCGTCGCGGATCACGGTGTCGCATCGTCGATTTCCGGGTTCGGCGTTCTTCGCGTTCTTCGCGTTCTTCGCGTTCTTCGCGAAGGAGGCTGAAGGTTCAAGGATCCTCTCTCTCAACGAGTAATCCTCCAAAAGAAAATTGGTTGGTCTTATTTTATTATTATGCCAACACACGAAAAAGGGTAAGAAACGACCCATCAATTCGTTGAATTAATTCAATGAAAGAAACAACTCATTTAATTTACGAAATAAACCGCCCAATTAAATGGTCTGTTAAGAATTTAGAAAATGCGTCAGTTGACTTTCATAATGACGGGTTTTCGCGGGTGCATTACTTAGCGGAAAGAAACGGCGGGGCTCGTGCGGGCCCCACCTCACAAATATCCTACAAAGGGGGTAGGATATTTCTGGATAGCATCCTATCCGGTTCAACTCAGTTCAAGCCACCTTTAAGTGGCTTCAAGTGGCTTCCAAGTGGCTTAAGTGAACTAAAATAAAGTTGTCGAAAAAATTATTTTATTTCTTAACTTTAAGCCCGAAAATTAAAAACCACACCTGAGCAAACACAACTCCGGAAGAGGCGTTTCTAAGCGAATACCAGCGCTGCGATTTCATCGGTGCCCTCATAATTCAATTCCGGACACCGGTTTAAAAGTTAGAAAAACCCGCTCGTCCGTTCACTGAACGTACCCGAGCCAAACTTCGAAAAATGATTCCGAGCACACCGGGCCTCGGAATCAGGTGCCGTCAGAGACTGCGCTCTTGAAAAATTTCAAAAAAAATTAAGAAAAAAATTTCCTTGAAATTTAAGGGTCTTTACATTACTCCCACCACAGGGCTTTACATCCCCGTAAAGCTTCAACACAAACTAGGGATACAAAGGCGGTACTGAGCACGCATCTGAGCCTCCCACTCCCATGTGCTCCCTGGAGGTTCCCGTGCTGCCATCTGATGTGCACAAGAGGAATCTATCGTCCACGTAGGACCCGCTCCTGTCGATCCTCTATCCCCACCGGGACCTCCATAAAAGTCGCCCCATCATCCACGTCTAGCTCCCCATGGTCAAAGATGTGCGTCGGGTCGTGCACGTATCTTCCCAGCTGAGATACGTGGAAAACGTCGTGCACCCGGTGCAACTGAGGTGGTAGAGCCAGGCGATAATCCACCTCGCCAATCCTGCCGAGGACCTGGAAAGGCCCGATGAAGCGTGGAGACAACTTGTCGCCTTGGCCAAATCTCCGCAAACCATGTCGAGGTGAGACCCGCAAGAAGACGTGGTCGTCATCCTCGAACTCTAGTGGTCTCCACCTCCTGTCAGCATAAGGCTTCTGCCGGCTCTGAGCTGTACTCATCCGCCCCTGGATGACATGGACCATCTCAGGTCCCACAAGAGCTGCAAGATTTCTTCTTTTCCGATAAGAGAAATCTGGTCCCATCCCCTGGATGAACCACATTCTTTGCCTAATATAGTCAATCCCGACATGGATGATACTAATCCATACCAAGGATGACGTCGTAAGGCCTCGACGCTACTACCAAGAGATCCAACCGTTACTCTCGCCTCCAAGGGTTGAGTCACACTGTCGGCATTAGTGTGTGGTAACTGGGTCTCCTCCAGTAGATGTCTCACAAGTGAGGGTCAAGTCAACAGTCAAAACTAGAACCTCTTAGTAACAACACAAAAGAGGACAGGAATGAAAACATCACAAAGGTATGCGTCTTTTATTATTGCAGCTCATAATACAAAGACACTACACAACAGCAACAAGGAACTATAAGTACAAAAGACGTATCCACTAGTTCCGCGGGCTACCGGAGTCGCTCCGGTGGCCCGTTTTCCTTCCCGTATGCGCCGTTGCTCCTCCCGGGACTCGCAATTCACTGCGGAAACATCAAACATCCGTTGCGGCATGTTCCGTCGTCGCCCGTCAAATCCGCACAAAACGAAGAACGGCGGAGGGTCGTCGGGCCGTGTTCGTTTGGCCCGCACCCTCCGCTTTAGAGATAATCAACGGGAGAAAATAAAATTTTCAACACATGAACCAACAATTTTAATAAAATAAAATTGTTTCTTTGATTCCGGTTCTTTAATTTTTAAAGAATGTTCATGGGAATATAAGGAGGGGTATTTCCAAAAATATAAAATCCCTACCTCGTTGATCGTCGCGCGCGAGCGTTCTTCGCGGAAAAGCTCGTCGCGGAAGAGAGGGGTCGTCGCATCGTCGCGGGGAGGCATCGGGTCGTCGCGGAATCCGACGTTGAGTCGGCGAACTCAAGCAGCCGATCGAAGATCCGTCGCGGAGGAAGAGACGTCGCAGAAGAACGTTGTCGGCGTCGCGGATCACGGCGTCGTGTCGTCGATTTCCGGGTTCGGCGTTCTTCGCGTTCTTCGCGATGGAGGCTGAAGGTTCAAGGATCCTCTCTCTCAACGAGTAATCCTCCAAAAGAAAATTGGTTGGCCTTATTTTTTTATTATGCCAACACACGAAAAAGGGTAAGAAACGGCCCATCAATTCGTTGAATTAATTCAACGAAAGAAACAGCTCATTTAATTTACGAAATAAACCTCCCAATTAAATGGTCTGTTAAGAATTTAGAAAACACGTCAGTTGAATTTCATAATGACGGGTTTTCGCGGGTGCGTTACTTAGCGGAAAGAAACAGTTGGGGTCGTGCGGGCCCCACCTCACAAATATCCTACAAAGGGGGTAGGATATTTCTGGATAGCATCCTATCCGGTTCAACTCAGTTCAAGCCACCTTTAACTGGCTTCAAGTGGCTTCCAAGTGGCTTAAGTGAAATAAAATAAATTTGTCGAAAAAATTATTTTATTTCTTAACTTTAAGCCCGAAAATTAAAAACCACACCTGAGCAAACGCAACTCCGGAAGAGGCGTTTCTAAGCGAATACCAGCGCTGCGATTTCATCGGTGCCCTCAGAATTCGATTCAGGGCACCGGTTTAAAAGTTAGAAAAACCCGCTCGTCCGTTCACTGAACGTACCCGAGCCAAACTTCGAAAAAGGATTCCGGGCCCACCGGGCCTCGGAATCAGGCGCTGTCAGAGACTGCGCTCTTGAAAAAATCCAAAAAAAATTAAGAAAAAAATTTCCTTGAAATTTACGGGTCTTTACATAAAATTATTATACTAAACCGATTAAATATATATAAGGTTCTTTAATTTTTAATTAATAAACATAATTTGTTTATTCAGGTCTTTAATAACAAGTGGAGAATACCAACATAATTAAGGCAAGGGATCCTCTCCCTTTCACTCTTACTCAAGATTTTCCTCAATGCTATGCCTTTTTATGTGTAATAATAAATGATGGGGTATGATTTTTCACCTATCTCATACTTCCTTCACGATTTATAAGTTATTAGAAACCCTTTTCTCTCTCATCAAGCCCTCTTAGGTACACCCAACACCATATCGATAAACCGTAATGAATTCTACCCAAACCTACCTTGTTCTTTCAGGTTACCTTATCTTAATTTGTATCAAAATATATTTATATTATCTATTTATATGAATATCCTAAATTATTTTTAGTTTTAAAAAATTCAACTATGAATACCCTTTCATCACTCTCTTTCAGGGATATACATGTTTTTAAAAGATTCCCTCAGAACATTCTGATAAGCAAACTGATTTTAAGGGAACTTCATGAATTGTTAGCCAATTTCAACTGAACTGTATACTATGTTTTAAGCCACAATTGTCTATATAAAATCAGTATTTTTATTATGAAAACATTATTGGTTCAACTCTGGTTTTATATAAGAGATTTTCTTCTTTTCTTTTTTAAAATCTCTGTAGTATTTTCTTTAAAACCGCACAAAAATGTTTTAATTCTAATGTTTCTAAAAAACATTTCTTATATGTTTTAACTTCTGTTTGACATATATTACCATGTTATATGCCTATTTTACCTTATTAATGTCCATTTATGTTCTAAATTCTTTATTTTAGGGACACTTTCATGATAAACCCATTGGTTATGCTTTATGTCATGATTGTTGTACCTAATTCATTCCTTGGGTACCCTTATGTTTATGTATAGTTGATTATGTATGATTATTTATGTGGAAAAAATATTCATGAAAATGTTGAGACGGGTGTTCCCATATAGCTCTCCAATGAAATGGGTAAATTTAAGTCTCATGAGCTGCAATGTGAAACGGGATTAGCGGTTACCCTTGACCCATACTACAATGGGAAACAAGATTGACGAATAACCTTGACCCGTACTAGAATGGGAAATGGGATTAGAAGTTAGCCTTGAAACATACTAAATATATGTTTTATAATTCTTCCACATTTATATGATTCTATTTTTATATGATTCCATGCCTATATGATACAATTTTATATGCTTCCATGCTTATATGATACAATTTTATATGATTCCATGATTATATGATATGATTTCATATGATCCATGCTTTGGATATCATTATTTCATGACTCCTAACTCATGTGCTTAGGATGTGTCCTTATGTTCATTCCCTTACATGGATTTTCAGTTCATCTTTTTGTTAATGTGTTCCCCAGGGTATCCTATGTAGATGTAAGGGATCAAAGGAAGTTAGGAGATCTTTAATGAGATTAAATAAAGAAGTGTTTTAGCCCCATATTTTAGGTTTTATGTACATAGTCTTACAAGACACTGGACTTAATGATCCTTGGATTGTGCTCTGATGATTAATTATGATTAAAATTAGAAATATTATATGTAAAAGGCTTAGGTTTCTATAGTTGGTATTAGAGGATGGTCTAGTTATTTGTGGAGATTGGGAATGGAGCACCTTAGTGAGAACCTTAAGGATAAGACTAAGCATAAGAAATCATTACCAACTTTTTGTTAGTATTGAGTAATTAATTTATCAAGAAAATACATCCCTATCTGGATATGATCAAGTAGAGGCAGCTCTCGCATAGATTTACCTAGGCGTGAAAACTCTGATAAGGAGTTTCGGGCTTGACCCAGGGTATCCTGGTACACGACAACAGGCCTTGCCATACTCTTGGTTATAAAAATACTGGGGGATATTCTTTGGTAGATTCATGAGCTGTTTACAAACCATTATTAATGGAAAAAATCCCATAATAATATAAGTTAAGAAATAGATCAAGGATAACCTAGATATAAACCTAAGGAATCACTAGTTAGGATATACTTCTTCTTTATAAGTTTATCCTCTTATGTTAAAAGTTTCCTTTTTATTCTCAATGGATAAGTATTCAAGACCTCTAATTATACATTCATTTTCATAGTTAATGGCAGGAAATAGAAGAACACATTACAACAACCAATGTGATAAGAAATGTAAAGATTACCATAACGATATGCCTGATATGATGGGAGCGAGTTATTAAAACTTAATGGTATTACTTGCTCAACTAGCTCGAGTTATGAATAATAAATTGAATCATGTGGAACTCCATCCTACTCCAAGAAAGGATAAAGTTTCCATAGAATCATTCATGTGGAAAAGGCCTCCTATGTTTAGCGTATCTTCTGATCCCCTCATTGTGGAACAATGTATTAACTCCATTGAAAATATATTCTTCGTCCTCCAATGCTTAGAAGAAGAGAGGGTTGTACTGGTGGTCTATAGTTTTGATGGGGAATCTGATCAGTGGTGGACACTAATCAAGAATACAAAGTCCCAAGAATAAATTGATTCCATGGATTGGGTGGATTTCAAGAGGACGTTTTTCAACAAATATTTTCCTCGAACCCTCCATCTCAAGATTGAAAGGGAGTTTCTCAGACTTAAGAAGAATTAAGATGAGCCCATCAGGGCTTATGAAGCAAAATTTACAAGGCTTTAAAGGTATGCCTGAGGCTTTTTCATGAACACTGAAAGTAAGGTGGATCCCTTCATTAGTCAACTAAATCCATGTCTATGAAAACCAATGGCAATTAGAGAGTTCAACAGTTATGAAGAGATTTTCTATTGTGCCCTTAAGGTTGAAATGGATGTTGGAGACTCTCAGTGGTCTCGTGGGGCTAGTGAAAAGAAGCGAAAAATGGACAAAAACATGGGTGGTTCATTGAACAAATACCATGATTAAATGAATCCTGACTTTTCCCCTTGTAAACGTTGTGGGAAGAAGAATCCTAGTTATTATTTGAAGATAACCACAAATTTCTTAAAATGTGGAATGTCTGGTCATATGGACAAGAACTGGTAAAGGGATATGAAAAATTACACTAATGTTAAAGAATAAAGTAAGGTTCAGATTAACACTCAACTTGTAGTGCAGTGTTACGACTTCAAGGAGCATGGGCATTATGAAAACAATTTCCCTAAGTCGAGGGTTGTTAGAGGCAGTCAACAACAACCTCCAAGGAAACATAGAAGGACTTATACTATCACTACTGCTGAGGTGGATCTGGAAAACGATGTGGTGACATGTACACTAGTTATTCATTAAAGAATAGCGAATGTACTATTTTATTATGGTTTTATGAATTCGTTCATATCTTGCAAGTTTTGTAGAACTATTCAATCACCACCTCAAAATTTGGAGGAAAATTTATCTCTGAGAACTGCGAATGGGGAAATCGTTGAGTCCATGGTTTATAACTCCTCCCCGGTTAATGTTTGTGGTCTGAAACTCGCAAAAAAAAAATCTCATCATACTTCCTTTATTGGAGTTTTACGCTATCTTGGGCATGGATTGGCTATCTTTATAGAAAGCCAATATCAACTGGCAGGAAAGGGAGATCGCTCTTCACATCCCGAAGCATCCTCAAATTCTTTAAATGTGAAACAAGGAAGATGAATCTCCTTTCAAATCATCGTCTCAAGTTTGGATATTTATGCCTTATGAGAAATTATATTTAGCTCAAATGATTGATACATAGGAGAATATCATTCTTGAAGACATGCCCATCGTGAGGGATGATACTGATGTATTCTCTAAAGAGTTTACTAGTTTTCCTCTGGTCTGAGATGTTGAGTTCTCAATAGAACTTATCCCTGGATCTATGCCTATTTCAAAGACACCTTACAGAATGGCCACCATAGAGCTAGAAGAGCTGAAGAATCATATACAGGAGAATATGAAGAAGGGTTTTATATGCCTGAGTGCTTCACCGCAAGGTACTCCAGTCCTCTTCATCAAGAAGAAGGATGGATCAATGTGCCTCTGCATTTATTATCATGAGATTAATAAAATCACTATAAAGAATAAGTATCCCCTTGCATGGATAGATGACTTGTTCGATCATCTTCATGGGCCAGTTATTTCTCTAAGGTAGACCTTCGGTTGGGATATCACCAATTAAAGGTGATAGAGAATGATATTCCCAAGACTACCTTTCGAACGAGGTAGGGACACTATGAATTCATAGTGATGCCCTTCAGACTCACTAATGCTCTAGCAATTTTGATGGATTTAATGGATAGAGTTTTTATAGATTACCTCAATAAATTTGTGGTAGTCTTTATTGATGATATTCTGATATACTCCAAGAGAAAGGGGGAACATGAGGGGAATTTGAATACTGTGTTAAGGACTTTGTGAAGGGAGAAGTTGTAAGAAAAGTATAGTAAATGTGAGTTATGGATGGAGGAAGTATCATTCTTGGGGAATGTTATCACCAACAAAGGGATATCTGTGGACCCTTCCAAGACAAAGGAAATTGAAGAGTGGCCCAAGCCATCTTCTATAACAGAGATACGTAGCTTTTTGGGTCTAGATAGGTATTATCGATGATTTGTTAAGAAATTTTCATGATTTTCAAAACCAATGAACAAGATGACATGGAAGGGAGTAAAGTTTTTCTAGACACAAAAATGTGAAGACTATTTCAAGGAGTTGAAAAGGAGGCTTATCACTACTCCAGTACTCTCACTCCATACAAGTGGGGAACTCTTTATGGTGTATAGTGATGTTTCTAAGAAGGGATTAGGATATGTGCTAATAAAGAATGATAAAGTTACAACCTATTCCTCAAGGCAGCTAAAACTATATGAGAGAAACTATCCCACACATGATCTGGAGTTGGTGGCTATGATCTTTGAGTTGAAAATCAGGAACCATTATCTCTATGGGGAGAAGTGTGAGATATATACTGACCACAAGAGTCTCAAATATATATTCACATAAAAAGAGCTTAATATGCTCCAGGGAAGATAGATGGATCTCATCAAGAAAAATGACTGCTCAATCCACTACTATCCTGGTAAGGCAAACAAGGTGGTAGATGATCTAAGTTGAAAGGATCCTATATCTTTATCAATGATGAGAATTAAAAAGGATCTGATATTTTTAGATTTGAAAAGGATGGACATAGGAATCATTAAGGGAGAAACATCATCAATCCTTTCTCAAATGATTTATCAACCATCCCTCTTGGAGAATATAAAGGATTCTCAAAGAAAAGATGTGGAAATTCAGAAAAGGGTAGAAGCTATCCGAAATGGGAAATCCTCCGATTTCAAAATTGACAAGGAAGGAGTTGTAAGATTTGGGTCATGATTATTTGTACCATCTCATCCAGAGATAAAGAAGGATCTTCTGAGTGACTCACATAGCTCAACCTTATATATCCACCTAGGTAGCACAAAGATGTATCGAGATATTCGAGAAAATATTTGGTGGGAAATATGAAAAGGGAGATTGCTGAATATACATGAAAGTGCCTCGTATGTCAACAAGTGAAGGCTGAGAGGAAAATGTCTAAGGGGATGATGCAACCACTAACCATACCAGCATAGAAGTGGAAGAACATTACCATAGACTTTTTCTCTTGAATTCTAAGGACTTATGGAGGAAATAATGCTATATGTGTCGTTGTGGATCGTCTTAAAAAGATAGCACACTTTATCGCACTTCGAGAGGATTTATCATTGGACAAAATTTCACAGATTTACATCAAATAAGTGATAAGGTGGCATAAATTACCACTATTTATTGTATCATATTTTGATATGAGATTCACTACGAAGTTCTGGAAAAGTCTCTCGTATGCTATGAGCACTGAACTAAACTTCAGTACAACCTATCATCCTCAAACTGATGGCCAATCTTAGTGAACTATTCAGACACTAGAAGACATGTTGAGAGTGTGTTCTATGGAATTCAAAGGAGGGTGGGATCAACATCTTCCACAAGTTGAATTCTTATACAACAATAGTTTCCACTCGTGCATCCGAATGGAACCGTATGAAGCCCTTTATGGGAAAAGGTGAAGAAAAATGGCGTGTTGGGATGAAGTCAGTGAGTGTCAGCTGCTAGGACCTGAAATGGTCAACGAAATGGTCGAGAAGGTGAAAACCATTCATCAGTATATCAAGGCATCCCAAAGTTGATAGAAAAGTTATGCAGACAATTGTCGATGAGACCTTGAGTTTAAAGTTGGAGACATGGTATTTCTATGCATATCTTTGTGGAAGAAGGTCATGAGGTTTGGGATGAAAGGAAATTTATGTCCTCGGTACATTGCCCCCTTTGAGATCCTTCATCGAGTCAGAGTTGTGGCCTATCAATTGGCACTTCCACCTACAATGTAGAATGTACATGATATCTTTCATGTATCCCTCTTAAGGAAGTACATTCCAGACCCTTCACATTTACTCTCTTTAGTGGTGGTACAATTGGAGGGTGATCTTTCCTATGAGGAGCAGCCAATGAGGATCTTGGATCATAGAGACAAAGTTCTATGCAACAAGACTACTCACCTAGTTAAGGTACTATGGTGAAACCATAAGTACGAAGTGGAAACATGGGAACTGGAGGAAGCAATGAAGGAAAAGTACCCCCACATATTTTTGTCTTAGAATGTAAAAAAAAATTTTGAGGTAAAAATTTCATTAGGGGGGAAGAATGTAACGACCCAATATTTTTAAATAGAAATTTATTTCTTATAAATATGTCATAAAATCACATGAAAACACAACATAATGAACTACTATGGTTTAAGTGACCTTTAAACATAAGTTTTTCACTTCTGTGTCTGTAATTTTAAAAATATGAAATACACGGTTACAATTAATAAGTTATTTCGAGTTCGATAAGAAAAACTTAATTTTTTGGTGAATAGTAACCTACACTTATGAATAGTTACACACCCTTATGAATAGTGATATACCTTAATGAATATTAACCTTACCTATGATAATATATAAATAATATTCAAGTTGAAATTACGATATACCTATATTTTAGAATAAGTAAATGAATGTTTTAAAACTCGTTTTTGATAATAAATTCTGATTTTAATTAAATATTAATATAATCATATTTAGAAAATTATTTTTGAAAAATGAATTTTATTTCTGAATTCGACACGTTGAAAAATGGTATGGGTGAATTTTTGATATTTTTTTGAAATACTTGAATTTTTAGTGAATAGTAAAATACATTAATTTACCGTATAAATACATTATAGTTAAAATCCACCATTCCCAACATCACAAGTGATGTAAGCACCCAAATATCAAACTCACATGAATTTATTACTTTTCTTGGGGAATAGATAATAGATGGAGAGTTTATCTCTCATAAAGGGAGAGCTTCTCTCTCTAAAGGATTGCCCCAGGAATCTGTTTCCAAGGGAAATAGTTGAAGATGTAATCGTTGGTCATTTCGATATGTTTGCCACATGTGGTGGAGGGCGTAGCCAGTCTCGCCCTGCCGATAGATCGGTTCCTAAATATATTGGTTTGATCGAACATTCTAGGACAGGTCTCCCCATCAGAGGAGACCTTATTGGTGATGCGCGGAGTTCGATTCATCCTCGGATCAGCTGACGACAGATGAGTGGTGTGGGTCAATCTTCTGAGATCAAACGACAAGGTACTGTTCAGGCAGGGAATGTTTCTTTACAGAGTTTAGAGTCGACAAACGGTTTACCGGTGGTGGCTGGTGATGATGACGTTAGGTGGAGACGGGTGACAAAGGTGCGGCGTCTGGTGAACACTTCTCAGTGGGACGGCCGGACGGCTATTCAGACGGGGCGGTGTCGATGGCCTGCCTCTCGGTGGGGATTACGAGTGATGGAGGTCGGTGCGCAAGATGAGGACGGGGGCCTTGGTAGCTCCAATATGGCGACTAGGGACTATGCGGTGGTGGTGTGGGATCCAGGTGGAGCGGGATCCTGGATTTGGTTAGGATGGTGGCGCATGGCTACATGCAGGCGAGTAGATGATTGGCCAGCGATGGCGTCGATTCCGGTAGGTGTGGTGTGGATTTGGATCTATAACTAGAGTCCGACGAAGGCCACGATAGTTACTTGGATACGACGCTCAGGCGAGCTCGTGACCGAGTGAATGCTGGAGACAGAGAATGACAATGTGAGTTGACCATTTGGCTATCTGGGTCATGTACGAGGCATGATTATCGGTGATTGTTGGGGTGACCTTGGGAGCAGGTGTGGATGGGATGATGATGGGATGCGGGCCTCGAGATATGAGGCGTGATTGGTGGAGACTTCGGTATGGGGTGATGACCAGGCTGTCGCTGACTTGGGGGTGCCTCTCTGGATTCGTGGTGGTATTGACGTCTCGGGTTTGGCTGGCTAATGGAGTGGGAACATGGTGTGATGTTGGTGGGATTTGGGTGTGTGGGTCTTTAGACTATTAGATAATTTTTGGGTTTTCCCATTACTTGGATTTGGTGGTTGTGCCGCATTTATATTATGTTTCGGTGTACTTTTATTTTATTAAATAAATTTTTAGGACCGAACTTTCTCGAGTCCTAAACATTCCTGGTATTACTTTTCTTGGTCATGGAATACTTACTATTCCTTTTCCTGTGAAGATATAATAAACTAATGATTAAAAAAATTATGAAAACCCTCCTCTCCTCCACTATAAAACCCTCCTTCACTCCCTTTTCTCTTCACTACTCCCAAGCCTTGTGCCTTGCCAATATTATTCCCTAATCACTCCCCCAGATCCTTCCCCACATCCAAAATCTCCAACCGTATTCAAAATACCGAAACCTCTCCCCTAAAGAGGTTCTCAAAGGAGGAAGTATCAAGAGGTAAATTCTACATTCCAATTCCTTCATTTCTTTTAAGTTCTTTTCTTTTTGTTTCTTTCCTCACCTCCCTTCACCCAAATAGTATGATAACTCTAGTAACATACATGTAATAGAATGTTTTCATGAAAATGGGATATTTCATTATCTTCTCTCTTTTCCCCACCTTTTATTTTAAATAAATGAAAGCACCATTTGAGATGTGCTAATTTAGCCCATTCAAGGACAACGATTTATCAATTTCTATTATTATCTTTAATTATGGTTATGAAACCATTTGTGTTATGGTTGAACTAGATTATTAAATATTTAATATATCCACTTTTGTTTCTTGTAGAAATTTTGTACAAATATTATTAAGTTATAAATCAAAACATGTTTATTCTAATCAAACCCATCGATTGACCAAAACGGTTGTCACTAAGGTTATATATATGATAATTCAACCTCACTATAATTAAAAAAATTAAATTTAAAACCATTTAATATATTTTATGTGAACGAATATAATATAAATTCAATTCTGGATAACCACATTCATTTTACATGTTTATCCAAACATGAATACATGTGAACCGGTAAAAACGATAATAAACCAATTACATGAAAACGGTAATAAATGAACATAAAATGAAAGTGGAGAACACCAATTACATAAAATGATTGTACTAAACCAATTAAATATATAATTTTTTCTTTAATTATTAATTAATAAACCTAATTTTTTATTTAGGTCTTTAATAACAAGTGGAGAACACCAACAGAATTAAGGTAAGGGATCCTCTCCCTTTCACTCTTACTCAAGATTGTCCTCTATGCTATGCCTTTTTTTTGTAATACCATATTATGGGGTATGATTTAACACCTCCCCCATACTTCCCTAATGATTTATAAGTGACTAGAAACCCTTTTGTCTCTCATCAAGCCCTCTTAGGTACATTCAACACCATGTCGATAAACCGTAACGAATTCTACCCAAACCTCATTTGTTCTTTCAGGTTGCCTTATCTTTCTTTATATCAAAATGGAGTTATCTTATCTATTTATGTGAATATTATAAATTCTGTTTAGTTTTTCAAAATTTATTTATGATTACCCTTTTTTCAATCTCTTTTAGGGATATACATGTTTTTAAAAGATTCCCTCCTTAGAACTTTCTGATAAGCAAACAGGTTTAATGGAACTTCCCGAATTTTTACCCAATTTCAAGTTCACTCTATCCTCTGTTTTAATCCACAATTGTCTTTATAAAATCAGTATTTTTTTATTAAAAACTTCTTAGTTCAACTCTAGTTTTATATCATAGATAGTTCTCTTTTCTATTTTAAAATCTCTATAGTATTTTCCTTAAAACAACACAAAAATGTTTTAATGCTAATGTTTCTCAAATACATTTATTATAAGTTTTCACCTATGTTTGACATATCTTACCATGTTATTTGTTTATTTTACCTTATTAAAGTCCACATATATTCTAAATAATTTCTTTTATGTACACATTCATGATACACCCATTGGTTATGATTTATG
This sequence comes from Viscum album, assembly GCA_963277665.1. Classification (NCBI taxonomy): domain Eukaryota; kingdom Viridiplantae; phylum Streptophyta; class Magnoliopsida; order Santalales; family Viscaceae; genus Viscum; species Viscum album. Next base: position 1,044,144,653 of record OY728165.1, read on the forward strand.
TCATGATTGTTGTACCCAATTCTTACCTTGGGTACCCTTATGTTTATGTTTGGTTGATTATGTATGATTATTTATGTGGAAAAAAATTCATGAAAATGTTGAGATGGGTGCGCCCAGATAGAGCTAGAATTCATTGGGTAAAGTTAAGTCTCATGAGCTTCAATGTGAAATAGGATTGGCGGTTAGCCTTGACCCGTACTACAATGCAAAATGGGATTGGCAGCTTGCCCTGACCCGTATTAAAATGGGAAATGTGATTGGAAGTTATCCTTGAACCGTACTAAAGATATATTTTATAATTCTTCCACATTTATATGATTCCATGTTTATATGATACCATTCTTATATGATACGATTTTATATGATTACATGCTTATATGATACGATTCTATATGTTCCATGCTTTGGATATCATTATGTCTTGACTCTAAACTCATGTGCTTAAGAAGCATCCTTATGTTCATTCCCTTACTTGGCTTTTTAGCTCACCCCTTTGTTAGTGTGTTCCCCAGGGTACCCTATACAGATGTAAGGGCTCAAAGGAAGTTAGGATCTCTTTATGGAGATTAAATAAAGAAGTGTTTTTAGCCCCATGTTTTATGTTTTATGTACCTAGTACTCTAAGACACTTGACTTAACGATCCTTGGCTTGTACTCTGATGATTAATTATTCTTAAAATCTTGAAATGTTAAATGTGAAAGGCTTCATTAGCTATAATTATAATTAAATAAAGAAGTGTTTTTAGCCCCATGTTTTATGTTTTATGTACCTAGTACTCTAAGACACTTGAATTAACGATCCTTGGCTTGTACTCTGATGATTAATTATTCTTAAAATCTTGAAATGTTAAATGTAAAAGGCTTCATTAGCTATAATTATAATTATGGGAGTGGAAAATGTGCATCCAAAAAAACCTCTAATGGTCCAATGTATCTAGTGCGGAAAATAATGGAATTATATAAGTAAATTACTTAATATAAATGATAATATGTATGATATAACTTGACAACTACCAATGAAAAGAGAAAAATATAAATCCTATGAAATCAAAAAAATTTAAGTGAGTTCTAAAAATGATGGGGAGTGAGAAACAAAAATGAAACACTCATAAATTAAAAGAATTAAATTTGTATCTGCATAAGCCAACTCATTTGAAACTAGAATGTTTTCTAGGAATATCAATTAATATCTTAGATGACTAGATATTTAATTATTAATAAAAATTATTATTTGTATGGTTATTTTATCCAATGATTATGTTAATGGGAAAGTATTATATGGAAATATTACTATTCTACCTTGATAAATCTAATGTGATTTTGGAAATATGTTGGTTCTCTCTAATTAAAGGGAAAATATGTTGAATAATAAAATCACAATTTATATAAAGCGATGATTTTATATGAAAGGATTTTTATGAACATCCATTATAACGATATTATACCATGTGAGTATCAATACTGAATAATGAGAGACTATTGGCTCAAAAGGCTGGAGAAAAACTCAATATTTGGGATAATCATATTCCAAGGAAAAATATATGTTTCCCATGTTTGTAAAGTTTTTATCTAGATACAAATTATATTTTGATTCACATATATATACAAGACAGACTTAAAATTTTTCATTAGTAGGTAATAATTAAAATTCTGAGAACATAATTTATTTATGGGGGAGAATGTAATTACCTACATTTATAGAAAGAGTATTATTCCTATAATCATTATGTTTATATTTATTATCATTCTTATATATTTTAATGTAATTAAATTGATTCATTAGTAATTCAGACAAGGAAAAAATTAAAAGAACCACAATTTATTCATTCATAATAAAAAATTATAACATAAGAACATGAAACTAAGTATTATAAACCATGAATTATTAACCAACTTGAAAATTTATATCCATTAAAATTTCATAAATTAAAAGGGGACAATAAATGGTATTGAAAAAGAATCTTCATACTAGGAGATATCTTAGCTCATCTTCACCTTTTAGGATATCTGATATCCAAAGGAAACCAATTATGATGTAGAACATTATACATGAATAAAGAATATTATCATATTTAAAGTGAAAACTATGGAAATGAGAAGTGTGAATAAAATAAGTTTAGTGAGACTATATATTGGAATGAAAAATTGTCAATTTGAATATGGTCATTGAAAATCTATTCTTTTGAGATATTTTATTTTTATATACATAAAATAGATATATTAATTTTATTTATCGTAAAAAAAAAACTCAAAATTTGATAAAAATATGATATTAAAATAATATAAATATAAATATATATTTATTATTTTAAGATAAATAATAATAATATTATTAAAATAAGATATTACGTATATATAAAATTAAAAAAATTGCTTCAATATCAATGATGTTGTAAAATTAATTTTTAGAATATAAATATCCAATTAATGATATTTGTAAAGGAATTTTTAGTATAAAAGTAATATTTACATTCAAAGAACATTTTTATCAGGTATTATATATTTTTTCATAACAAATTATTCTATAACTTTTAAAATATCTTTATATGTGAATTAATATATAAACATCACATAAATTATAAATTTATATGAAATAATTTTAATAATACATAGTGTTTTAAAACTAAAATTTTCAATAAAATTAGTATTATTTATAATTTATAAATTTCAACTAAAAGCTCAATATATAAAATTTATATTTTAAATTTTATAAAATAAAAACTAATTTTAACCTGATTATATAAAAATTATCTTCGTATGAAGTTTTGATTATATTTGTAAAAAAATTTTTTTAGGTGATTTATAAAGAATACAACTTTTGATAAAAAACTGTCACTTTTAAAATATATAATGCCCTAAAAGATTAATAAACCCATGTGATATGAAAAAATAAAAATTTAATAAGGAATATAAATAATTTATAAATAATATGTCTAATTCATAAAACTATTGTTATTCATTTTTGAATCTCAAGAAATATTTCACACTAAAATTTGTTTTTAAGTGCATATGTTAAAAATAAGACATTATCACTTCTAGAAAATAAATATAAAAAAATTATTTCCTATCTAATTTAAAATTTTAAATATTATTTAATAATTTCAACTTCATTTTTATGTTTAAATATAATATTACCATGATTAATGTTAATTACAGCTATAATGGTGTGGCAATTTTATTTTTTAAATTGAACATTTTTATCAATATTGATGATTTATTAACTACTAACTTTAATTGATATAATTTAAATTATGAATCTAAAGTGATTTTAGAATATATATATAATTATATTATATCTCATTAAATTGGTAAACAATACTAAATAATATTAACAATACATAATAGTTAGAAGTCATTTTTTCTACAAAAAACTTTTTTTTATATATTATATATTTCAATTTTAAATTTTATTTTCTCATATTTATAAATTTAATTATATTAAGTGAATATTAATTTTTTTAAAACAATAAGAATTTCATAATTCCAGCTACAATTTATTTTTAAATAAAATATAATTTTTTTTTGTAAAAAACTAGTTACCGATTAAAAAACTGAAATATTTAAATGTAAAACACTATGCTAAAAGAAACGAAACATGATTAAAACATGTATGGAATGTAAAAAACCTAAAAATAATTTCCTAGATAATTTGGTTACTTTATTACATGGGTAATAGAAACAAGTGATCATGTCCCTAAGGATTGAATAATTTAGTAGTGTTGTAAAACTAGATACATACTTAAATTTGACATTAAATATAAACACATAAAATAAAATGAATTATTTTCTTCGAGAACACTATTATTACCTTTAGAATGTCCCTAAATATCAATAATGATACACTTTCTAGATCCCCTAGAAAATAAAACAACAAAAATGGGTGACTATAGAAGTTATGTAATGGTAATCATACAAGAGAAGTAAATAAGTAATGAATAACATGGAAAGAATATATGAAGATAAAATAATACTGTAAAAATAAGCACATAAACCTGAAACTAATGCAAGGTATCATAACTATTATAATAATTACATGATCATAAATAATTAATTTTATAATGATGGCATGAAAAATGTAGAATATCAAAAACTTACCATCGTGGCTATGTGCGAATACATCTAAAACATACTATTAAGGCCTCATTCTAATGCATTGAAAATAACTTGGTAAATCCTTTTCCAAATAACCAATATAGTTTGTATCATTAGACCTGATGATGCGTTAATGGGATATATAATTATGGACCCCACCCTTCACATGATAAATCTAATTCCTTCTTCATATGAATAAACAAAAAAACTTAATCAACATCTCATAAAAATAAATAACTATTTTTATTGGAATAAGTAACAAAAAAATATCAATACATTCCCAAATAAAATTGATCATAAGACATCCAAATAAATTCAAGGGACTTTATATTTCTATTATATTGTCATTAAATAGTAATATTAAATAATTTATGTTTAAGTAGATGAAAATAAATTTAAAATATCATATGAATTTTTGGGAGGAAAATTCCCCTTTCCACATTAAAACCATATTTTTGAAAATAATTTTTTTACAAATATTAATGAAAAAAATTTATTTGAAAATAAAATTATAAAATTTAAATTTATCTTTCAATTAATTTAGTTGTGATTATGGTGGGAAATTCCATTCATGCCATATATAATAGAAAAAAATTCATTTCACACTTTTATAAGATAAGTGGAAAAGTAAATCATTCAAAAAAGCACAGAAAGATTCATTTTAAAATAGTTTTAAAAATTTAAAACAAGGGTAAAAATGTATTCAATAAATAAATGGATAACATTGAAATCATTCATTAAAAATTTTAAAGAAAATATGGGCATGAATAAAAAATATTCTTGATTAAGTAGAAAAAATGATAGTTATCCATAAAACATTAATTCTGTATATTTTGAATGTAAATAGATAAAAATGATTGTAAAAATATAAATTTGAAGAAATAAAAAATATAGAAGAAAATATATTGGTTTTATGAAAGAAATATCAAATTATTCACCAATATATACTTAAATATAAATAATATTGAATAATGATCAGATTTTGAAATAAACACTTCCATCACTTCTGAATTCATTTGTAAGTGTTTGAACCAATTTAAAATAAATATTGTTTCATTATAAATATATTTATAAAATATACCTGTATATATCATAACATATATGGTTTAATTTTAATCTTTTATCTCCAATTTATTAACAATTACTTTTTAAAATATCGGTTCTGGGTGATAACTGTTTTGTTTTTCATGCATGTTTTAGTTCAGTGGTTTCAGTCCTTTTAATTTAATCACAGTTCTATAATTTAAATAATTTAAATAATTATAAAATAATTATATATATTAATTATATATTTATTTAGATTCATCCAAAAATATTGATATGGGAAAATAAATTACAGAGTTCATGGAGATGGAATGGTGTGTGTATGTGTGAAAAATATTTTCAATTATAGATTAATGAAAAAAGAATGTTAAATAAAAAATCCCCTTTCAAGAATCATTATTATGTCATATATATTTATTTAATAGAAACTTATTACCATCAATGTAAAAATAAAATAAAAAAAATGGATAACATCACTTTATAGCGGTGGTAGTACACACATATGGACAAAAACATTATCATTTTCCCAAGTATTGGTAGGTAAGATGGTAGATATTATATTATAATTTAGGAATTATAATTATCTAATTAATATAATATATACATATTAAATCTATCATAATATCAATACATAAAATTCGTTGAGGAAAAATAAATTGAATTACTATGTGTATGTAAAGACTTAGAAATTCGGTATAATTTTTTTAATTATATGTAATTATTACGAGACAATGAAAATTGATGGCACTTGATTCTGAGGCCCATAGTGCCTAGAATGATCTATCGAAAAATGTTAATCTTTAAAGATCATGCATGAGTATTTTTCATAAAAAGGTGGAACAATACTTAAACGGGTTCTTAGATCAGAAATATGAGGGCACCATTGCATTCAGGATGGTTGGTTTACCTTAGGTGCGACTTATGTTTAGTCGACGTAGGCCTCCAGTGAGAAAACCCGAAAATGACATAACTATAAATAAAATAATTAAATAAATTTATTTTCTTTTTAAATTCTTATAACTGACAAATGGTGAATCTGATAAAAAATTAGAGACCACTGCTAACCTTGTGAGGGAATGCATTCATTAGGCAGATCCTAACATTGGTCGGCATGGGCCAATAGTGGAAGTTAGTTTTTGGATGCAAATAAAATAATTAAGTAACAATTATTTTTTAGTTAAATTATTTAACTTCTAAAAAGTAACTCATATTGGAAATCCGAGAGTACTGTTTAGCTCATGAGGGTGTTTTCCCTTAGGCAGATCTGAACCTCAACCAGAACGGTATGAGGGTGACTGTTAATAATTTATTGAATTTTTTTTATGGTATGTTCAGTAAATGTGTGAGTGACGATTTCTATCTTTTGAACTGATGCTTGGATTTAAAATCCCAGGGCAACTTTGAATCCACAGTACCGAGATTCACTTACAGGAAGCATAAATTAGATCAACAAGGGTCAGATGGAAAAGTTAATTTTTGGACCTTACAAAAATAATCATAAAATAACTCCAAAGTTAATTTATTCTTTCATTGTAACTATTGAGCGATGATTGTGGGACCATAGTGCAATGTCAGACTTTTAATGGAAGACTCTTAATGTATTTAACCTCTCATTTATTTGGTTTTTTAATGAAAATGCTTATGTGTTTAATTGACTTGTTAATTATGGTTGATTAATGAATCATAAAGTTAAACACAACGTGAGAGATTGATATCTATTTAAACAATGCTTGGGCATGGGTTTTAGTGGATCATGAGAGGATCCTCTGACGAAGTTCTAATGATGTCTTCCATCAACATAGAATAGATCTTTGATGACCGTTGGAGGATTCAAACCGGACAACGATGAGCGATGACGATCACCGATGAACGTGGGTTCTTCTCCCACATCTGCATTGTCCTCCATCGTTTCCAAGTAGAGGGTTATGTATTTAATTCCTACTTTTTTCCATTGTTGAATATTATGAATAAGACAGATCAACCATCCAACGGGTTGATCAGCGTTTTGTTCTGTAATGTGGGATGATAATGCAAGGTCACTTAATGGGAGTTTTTATGATCAAACAATCCTTCTCATATTATAACACTAACACAGAGGGTGCATGCCTAACCGAACAAGGTCCAGACCCACCACCGATCTCAGTAATGATTGTGTTCTTCATGGGTGACCAAAAAATACGAAGACAAGATGAAACTGGGGGCCATGTAGTGATGGAAGCATCCTGGGAGGCTCGTAGGTGTAGTCGGAAAAGAAAACGGACTTCCAGAGCTTCACTGGTGGCCCGCGGAAGCCCCACCGGCGCGACAGTGCTAGAAACCAGATGAGGTGGTGGTTGGATCTCACTGGCTACAAAGAGGTAGTGATGCCCAAAGGCAGGATGGCAGATAGGGGTAGCTGGCCGATACTGGAAACATTGACAGAGATGGCGCGCCACGATAGCATGCAATAAAGGAAGGGCCGCGGAAGACGCGGACCCGGACCACAGATCTCGCACTACACTGGTCTAACGGGAGTGGTCAGTAAGAGGGGGTGACGAAAGAATGGATCTACATGTTTGAAAAACCGAACGAACTAAGGTCCATCCGAAAGGGGTGCGGACCCCCGTGCCCAGCTGGTAGGCGACGCCCAACCATCAGGCTGGGCTCGTCCAGCGCCTCGCCTTGCTACACCCAGCCAGGTGGGCCAGGCTGAGCCAAAGGGTCTAGCCCATAGCCCAGTGGGCCAATCTTGAGGCCCAGACCCTTCGGGCTAGGCCCAGCCATACCAGTCCAACACCATCCCCTTCGGGCTGGGTCTAGTGGGCCAGACTAGGTCGGTCCGGACCCAGACACACTTACAGGCCAGTTTCACTTAAAGGGCTATATCTCCTAAACCAGACATCTATTTGAAAAACCTTCTATGGAACCTGATCCCTTAAGACAACATGGTCCTTTTGGGATACTCCACATGGGCTTTAGAGAATGGTGAAGTATGGCTGGGTTGGATCGGACTCGAATCCAATGGGGCCCCTGGCACTAAAATGCCCATAACTAACAGACCAAGCATCCGATTGACATGCCATCTATTGAATTCAAACCCTTATGATATAGAGTTTCTTAGGGTTACTTCTTCATGGGACTTTGTTTAGGTTGAGGTATGACCTATGGATTGAGGAAAGGATCCTCCTAGAATCAATCATGCTTAGTGCGGAAATCCAGTGGCTGGTTGTGATGTGTTGAAGGTATAGCGATCCTCTGTGGGTCAAAACTTAGAAATACTACGTGGTTTAGCATGTAGCGATCCTATATGTGTTAGCACCTAGAGATCCTTAGTGGGTCATCACTTAGAAATCCTGTGTGGGTCATTACCTATCGATCCTGTGTGGGCCAGCGCTAAGTGATCATTTGTGGGTTAACACCTATAAATCATTTGTGGGTCTCCACTCAGCGATGTTGTGTGGGTGGGATCCTAGTAGTCCTTTGTGGGTTAGAATCTATCAATCCTGTGTGGGTGAGAAGTAGATCCTCTCAAAATAATAAGATGATCTAGCTTTACGACTAATCATATGTACTTATGTACTTCAGTTGCATACCTGGTGTGAGCTGTCTTTTTCTTTGTGATTTGTGATTGAGAACATGATTTGTGGTTATTAATTTGTGGAATTGTGAGAGATCTTTGGGGGTATCAGTGTCCCTACTTAGTATTGTTTTACACCCCCTTGTACGAGGTTTGCCCGCACCTTGTTATATCTTGTGCAGATGATGGGAAGCTTTGATTGAGACTCAGGGAGAAAGGGATTGATGGTGTACGGAGGTGACTGGTTGACGTTGAGAGCCATAGTGATGAGTTGTACCTACCCTTAAGGTAGGATCCTTGGTGGGTGACCTCAGAAGCTGTTTTTTGTTTTTTCATGTACTTCCATTTCAATTGGGTTTGTATTCTGGCCCTTTTTACTTTCTGTACTTACTTTTACACTCAGTTGATGTTTTTAGTTCTGGCTGTACCTTTCTTCTTCCATTGTGTTATACCTGTGCACATTGTTCCCTATCTGTGTGGGTAACGGTTTTGAGGCAATGCCTTCCCTTTTTGGGATATGAATTTCTGGTGCTAGTCTCCAACCCCTAGCTTATGGAAGGTGGGCTTGGGGTAGTCATGACATGGACCCCAGGGGATAGGTCATGATAAAGTGGTATAAAAGGGGTCAGTTCTACCAAATGAACTAAGAGTCTATGTTTTCAATGGATCAATAGTGTTAAGTGTCTTGTGTTCGGGTTTTAGTTCTGGGAGTCCAGTTTTGGTGAGGTGGATGATGTATCCATACAATAGGAACCTGAATTCTTATTTCCGACTCGGTACACAAAAACACTAGTTGCATATGTTTTGAAAATGTTTTTTATATTGATCTCTTTTGAGTTATCTCACCAGGTATAACTTATTGACTGTGGTTCATCTTGATTCTCTTTCAAGATGTATCCATGCAGAAAGTCAGCTAGGATTCCAATGTCTGACCATGAGGATGGTACATAGTGTGATGAGGCTACAATATAAGGACTATTACCCGAGATGGTACCTTTGGGCGGTGTCCCAGCAATACCACTACCCAATGGTCAGCAGTTACTACCGACACTAATGGTAGAGGGCACATGTAGGTTCAGTGATGTACATGAGTTTCATTGATAGATACCCCTCATGTTCTTAGGTGAGACTGAATCAGATGTGGCTAAGGACTAACTTGATGTGGTCACTGAGTTTCCATCTAACCAAGGCCCCATTAGATCAAATGGTGGTGTTGGTAGTGAGAATTCTATATGGATCAGTAGGGCTATGTCAGAGTTTAGATTACCATTATCTTACGATGATGTGACTTTTCCATGGATATAGCTTGAGAACCTTCCATAGAGAAGGGGGCCTCTTGCCATAAAAATATAAGTGGTATGTGTTCCCAAGAGATTATATAGCTTCATTAGGATGACATATCTATAGCTGAGTATTTATCGAGTCATACCGACCATTCCAGGTAATCGATGAATATGATATGACCAGTGCTTCAGTGCTTAGACCTCAGAGTGAGATGTTCTTAAAGACATCAGAGGTAGCATTATTACTATGTGAATTCCTACTTATGTTAGTGTTATAGAGAGAACCTTTGTGGTTGAAAATTCTTTGGTTGAGTAGATACTACCAGTGAATTTTGACAAAAGGAAAGTAGGAAACCGATGTCAGACTTAGAGACTTGGATATGTAAATGTTTTGGGAAGAGTAAGTGATAGGAATAGATAAATATGTAGGGAATAAGACATGGAAGAGGATCTAGGAGAGTAGCATTAGTTGGTATACATTTCGACATATTACAACCAGCACCCTAATGTGGTCCCCACCAAGCTCAGGGAGCTGGAGAACATGGAAAGGGAGTAGCTGCATGCAGTCAAGGAGTGTGACCCAAGAGCTCTAAGAATGACTCGAGTATGGTCTATGTAAACTACTAGAATCTATATTAATAGATATAGGTAATAATAATTCCTTCTTATCACGAATCTTGTTCAAGACCTAGAGTTTCTGGTTAAACCCTTAACTTGACCCTTACGTCTAGAGATACATATGAGAGGATAGTCAATAATCAAACTTATTCCAATGATGTGATCTGACCCTTGAGGCAAGAGTTTCAGTTGGAACCTCATGGTGGTAGCATCTAGGCCTTGCGATGTTAGTTTGGGTATGGAATGGTCATCTATAGTTCATGCTCAGATTTAATATTTTAGGCAAAGAGAATGCGGTATATTCATAGTGTTGGAATGGGGTTCTCCTTGGTCAGTGAAAAAAGAATCCCAGGTATCATGAGATAAACTCATGCATAGGAGGGTGAAGCCGATCACTCTTGAGTCAGCCAACCTTACCCTTGCGGTAGTAGATGTTTTGAGTTTTCAGTACCCAACAGTTGTGGTTGAGTGTGGGAACATCCATTCAAAATATGTTTCTAGAATTACCTCATCGTAGAGGGGATGGACTTCTGTATCATTCCAAAACCCGAGATGACACCGATGTTAGAATCAGTATATCAAAGGGTTTTCATAGAGCTTCACAAGAAGGGGGTGTAGGTGGAGTACATGCACAATAAGGGATTAGTAAGACCCAGTGTTTGAGGTTATGTGTGGACTACCGAAACCTTATCCAAGTGGATGTGAAGAGAGAGTACCAACTACCAAATGATCGATGGGAACATCAATCAGTTAAAGGGTGTAGCCTTTCGTGTGGATGGAATGGTGCCCATATGGTTTTTAAAAGTTGAGACATCGACAACAGTTGGAGTTCCTCCATGACTATGACATTGAGATAGTCTATACTCCTAGGAAAGGGAACGTGGTGGAAGACACACTCAGCAGGAGGTATTCTTTATAGTTTCTGAGTGTGGTGACGGAGCATATTGCATCGTTTTAGTTATCCTTCATGGATAGTAATGGAGAAGCTTACCTTCAGTCTATGATAGTCACTCCTCCACTCCTTCAGTGAGTTAGGGAGGCATAGCTTGGGGATATTAACTGCAAGAATCGACGTAATCAGTATACTTAGGACATTATTCTAAAGGATTTTATGATGGTGGGGAGCACGTCACCCTTTTGAGAGGACATACCATGGCACCAGTGATGTTACAGGAGGAGGTGTTGAGGGAATTGCATACATCCCCTATAGCGGTACATCCTGATGTGGAAAATATGTATCAATAACTCCGACATTAGTAATGGTTGTTAGGGATGAAGAAGTTAGTGTTAGAGTTCATTTCATGATTCCCCACTTGTCAGCAAGTGAAAGATGAGAATCTGGTTCTAGCATGATTGAGCATTGATTTTACCCCCAGAGAGATGGTTAGATGGAGCAGAACATACAGACCTTGGAGGAAATGTGTTTGTTCTTGGGTCCTGGATTTTATTTGTTACAGTTGGGAGGACCACCAACCACTGATGGAGTTTGCATACAACAACATCTATTACTCAAACCCTTGACATGACACCATTTGAGGCCTTGTATTACTGACTTTGCAGATCACCCCTATGCTGGAAAAACTCATGGGAGTCAGCAATCATAGATCTAGAGATAGTACGAGCTAAAAATAAGAAGGTGAAAATCATATAGGAGCAGATGAGACCTGCACAGAGTAGGAAAAATTCTCATGCTGACAGAAGATAGATAACATTTTATTTTGAGGAGGACTATCATGTTTTCCGTCGAGTCTCACCCAAAGGAAAATTGTAGATATTTGACTGAAGAGAAAATCTATCTCCAAGGTTCGTCAGACCTTTTCTGTTTCTAAGTAGATTTGGCGAGGTGGCATACCACCTAGCTCTTCGCCCACAAATTCACCAAATGCATAATGTTTTCCACATGTCTCAGCAGAGAAGATACATGAATTACCAATCACACATCATCGACTGGGGTGAGATAGACATTGATGATGGGGAAACATTTGCAGAGTTCCCAGTAGCTATTGAGGATATACATGAGTGGGTCCTTTGTGGATGGTCGATTCCTCTGGTGTGATTTCAGTGGTATCACGGGGAACTCCAAGAGAGAACATGAGAGCAAGAGTCTTAGATTCATGCTCAGTACCCCACTTGATTGATTAGCCTTTGTTTTGGAATTTGGGAAAGTAAATACCTAAGGTGGGGAAAAGGTAAAAACATAAAAATTACGTATAATTTTTTTAATTATATGGAATTATTATGAGACTCAAAAAATTTACGACATGTGATTTCGAGGCCCAGAGTGCCTGGAATGATCCATCAAAAAATGTTAATCTTTAAATAGAACACATGAGTAGTTTTCCTGAAAAAGTGGAATAACACTTGCAAAATTTCTTGAATCAAAAATCCGAGGGCACCATTGTGTTCAGGATTGTCGGTTTACCCTAGGTACGACTTTAGTTTAGTCGGCACATGACTCTAGTGAGAAAACCCAAAAATGGCATAATTGTAAATAAAATAGTAAAATAAATTTATTTTATTTTTAAAATACTTCTAACTCACTCACAATGAATTGGATTAATAATACAAGGCCACCGCTAAACATGTGAGGATATTATTTCCTTAGGAAGATCCTAACATTGGCCGGCGCGGGCCAACAGTGGAAGTTAGTTTTTGACCATAAATAAAATAATTAAGTAACAATTATTTTATTGTTAAATTATGTAATGTCCCGGTTCCAAAATCCATCCAGGGGTTCCCTCATACCCGGTTGGTCACATGGCCTCAAGCGCATTTCCTCGAACGCCAGAGGATGCCGACTAGCAGCGAGGGCCATGGGTGTGATAGTGGGGAAACTATTCCCTCATTGGCAGAGTACACAACGGAAGTAACAACACACACAATAGCGGAAGTAATAAATATCCACAAAAACAACAACGGAAGACTGATAAATATAAAACTGGAGCAGAATTATGTGTAAATGATGCATTATACTTATATGTATAGGAAAAGAGACAAACAAGTCACAATGAAAAATAAACTGCTAAACCAAAGTACAAAATAAAAACAACAGATGAGAAACTCCTTAGCATCGCAAGCCTCGGCTTGGTCCCATGCTCTCCCAATCCAGTTCAATCAAGAACCTAAAGTAGAAGGGAACTTTCCCTTATCTATACCTGCAACAATATAATCTGTTTGGGCCGAAAAGCATGACCCAAACAGGGTGTGAGATAAAAATCCCAGTAGGCAACCACCCGAAGATCTGTTCCTAATAGTCAGGGAATATGTGGCAGGTAAAAATACAGAAATAATAATCAGGAAGGTACTCAGCAGCAAACAATCCACAGTTCTTAGCATATAATTTACTAACAGATAAGTAGCCACACAAGAAAGTAAAACAAATAGGTAACCCTTTGGGTAGTTCTCACAGCCTAACCCCTATGGTTCAACCTACAAGAACTAGAAACCCTCTGAAAGGCACACACAGTCTCACCCCTCTGGTTCAACTAAAGAAAGATAGACTCTCTAGGGAAGCACTCACCGTCAATTCCCCTTATAGTCTCGTATCTTACTAAAGGTGCTCTGGGGAAGGACTCAACATCTCATTCCCCCTTTGGCCCGTATCAAGGAACTACATACTCTCTGAGGAAGCACTCAACTTCAATTCCCCCTGTGGTCTTGAATCATGAATTCATGACATTCTAGAGAAGCCCTTATGTTCATTCTACCTATGGTCTACTACACTAGGTTCTCACAGCCCTGCATAAAATCAACAAGTATTGCATCGCGTAACGGCCAAAGTATCCTCAATAACTACTTGGCTAGCATCTAAAACATCTTAGCATGGAAGAAAATTCATACCATCCTATAACTAGGCATGGAACTAGCAATATCCTAAGAGGTAAAACTAGACCGAATGGTCATAAACAAGAAAACATGCATGGGAAAAGCAACCAAGGCACAGTAAATTACCCTATTCACAAACAATAACCTCTACTCAAGCATATAAGAAAAGCATAAAAACCACAAGGTAAAAACAAGAAACACACAAAACCCCATTCAAGGGTATTGGTGTAATTTGCACAAATACTCAAATACTTTCTACAGAAAGGCACAAACCACCTACCTCAAAGCTTTTGATGAAAACCCCCACAAACGAAGAACATGCAAGAAAACTTGGTTGATTATCCAAGAACCCACCTTAGATCTCTTCTCCTACAAGACCAAGACCAAATCTCATCAAAAGGTCATCCACACACATAGATCTACCCATAACAGGCGTAGATCTAAGAAACCAAGGTAAGAGGAGAATTAGATCTATGTAGATATAAGAAACTGAGCAAGAACGAAGAAGAACGATCACATACCTTATGAAATCGGCTTTGATTCACCAAGAGTAGCCTTCGGATCACCTCCGGAATGATGGTAGAACCTTCTTTCACCTAAGGAGGAGAAAAATCCCATGTTATGGCCACATAGGAGGAAAAATGAGCTACTTAGAGGCTAAAACGGGTGAGATCCACTTTCTTAGGATATCACTTAAGTGCTCGCACGGTTTTATCGCACGGTTATACAAACTGTGCACTAACCGTGCGGTATCCACTGCCTCGGCCACCCCTCTCGCACGACCTCATCACACAGTTTCTCCTAATTGTGCGCCAACCGTGCGGTAGCCACTGCCTCAACCACCCCTCTCACACGGCCTCATCGCACGGTTTATCCTAACCATGCACAAACCGTGCCGGATCCACCGCCTTAAACATTTATTATCCACTGTTTGGCTGCACGGTTATAGAAACCATGCGCTGCTTGTGCGACTCCTATTTTTGCCATAAAACTTCACTCAAAGTTCTCTCGACTCTCCCTTTCATCACCCCTAACCTTAAAACCAATAAAAACATCAAATAAGGGTCACATGCCTGAAAAGAAGATCCGGGTTCTTAAAAACTTCCCCCCTTAAAGAAATTCATCCCTGAATTTCCCTAGTAAGGTGCAGAAGAAGAAACCCCGAACAACTTTGGCCAATGCGATCATACATCGGCCTCCCTCTCCCAAGTCTTGTCCTACCCTCGCCCGTGCTGCCATATCACCCATACTTGAGGAACAGACCGACCATGGAGAACCTCTGTACTGTGATCGAAAATCCAGATAGGATGCTCCTCGAATGACACATCCTCTTCGAGCTCAACCTCCTCAGGTTGAAGGACATGAGATGGGTCTTAAAAGTAACGTCAAAGCTAAGAGACGTGGAAGATGTCATGAATTTCCTGGTACCTCTGAGGTAACTGGAACCGATAGGCAATAAGCCCAACTCCCCCCAACACCTCAAATGGCCTGACGTACCTTGGGAAAAGCTTACCATATCTTCTAATCCTCTTGGGTCACAACCTCGGCGTGACGCGTAGAAAAACCTGATCCCCGACCTCGAACTCCAGAGGTCGTCTCCACTGATCAGCATAAGACTTCTGATGAGACTGTGCAGTATCCATCCTCTTCCAAATCAACTCTATTTGCTCTGTGGTCTCCTAAAAAAGATGAGGTCCCAAAAAAGCCACCTCTCCTGCCTCTATCCAACATAAGGGTGATCGGCATGGCCTACTGTACAAAGCCTCATATGGTGCCATATGAATAGTTGTTTGAAAACTATTATTATAGGAAAACTCCACAAGAGGTATATGTTTCTCCCAAGAACCTACAATATTGAAGATGCATGCTCGGAGCATATCCTCAGGCACCTGAATCATACGCTCGGATTGTCCATCTGTATTAGGATGGTATGCTATACTCAAAAGTACCTATTTACCCAAAGCCTTCTAAAACCCTTGCCAGACCCAAGAAGTAAAACGCACATACCTGTACGAAACAATGGAGTGTGTAACTCCATCCAGACGTACAATCTCATGGATGTACAACCGTCCCAGCTCGTCAACACTGAAGGTCTCCTTGATCGGAAAGAAGGGAGAAAACTTCATGAGCCTGTCGATGAAAATCCAAACAGCATCATTCCCTCGAGGTGATCTCGGAAAACGGGTTACGAAGTCCATCGCGACATCATTCTACTTCCACTCTGGAATGGGTAGTTGCTGTAAAAGACCTGCTAGTCGCTGATGCTCCTCTTTCACCTGGTGACAAGTGGAACACCTCATGAAAAAACCTGCAACATCTCTATTCATACCTGGCCACAAATACTTGTGGTGTAGATCATGATACATCTTGGTGACGCTAGGATGTACTGCCCAAACTGAGGAATGAAAATCCCGCATCATCTCCTCGCGTATGTCTGTTGGCACCCATATGTGTCCCTTGAAACTCAAGATCTCATCCTCACCTACTATCCATCCAGGAATAGGGTCCTCTCCTGACATGTTTTCCCATATGACTAGGCCTTCAGAATCTAATAGCTGCATCATTCGTACCCGATCAAGAAGTGTAGAGGTAATAGCTATAGAAGATAGAAAAGTCTGCCCTTGTTTGTCGTGCACCTCCAAATGCATCTTAGAGAACAGAGCCATAAGCTGCCACTCCCTGCTGGCCTCCTGAACTGACTGTATTTGAGTCCTCCTACTCAACACATCAGCCATAACACTGCCTTTTCCTAGGGTATAGGCAATCTCAAAATCAAAGGACTGAAGATACTCGACCCACCTGTGCTATCTCAGATTCAGATCACACTGACTAAAGAAGTACTTGAGACTATTGTGGTCAGTGAAAACCACAAAATTCTCTCCTAGAAGGTAATGTATCCAATAATGTAAGGCATTGACAACAACCACCAACTCGAGATCTTGTGTTGGGTAATTCCTCTCATGTGGCCTCAACTGCCGAGACCCATACACAACTACTTGATCACCCTGCATCAAAACTGCACCCAGCCTAATACCTAATGCATCACAGTAAACTGTATATATCTTTCCTTGATCTAGAAGTATCAGGACTAGTGCTGATGTTAACTTTCCCTTCAACTCCTGAAAGGATGTCTCACAAGCTTCTAACCAAATGAACTTCGTACCATTCCTGGTCAGACCCATCTAAGGCGCTGCTAAGCGGGAGAAGTCCTGTATAAAGCGCCTGTAGTAACCAGACAACCCCAATAAACTCTGTATCTCAAAAACGTCCTTAGGATGCTCCCAAGAAACTACTTCTCTCACCTTCTCTGGGTCTACTGCAACTCCTTCCTCTGAGATAATATGACCCAGGAAGTGAATTTGGTCCATCAAAAAGTGGCACTTTGATAGCTTAGCATATAGTTGATGCCCTCTCAGTGTACTCAATATGATCTCAAGATGGGTGGGATGGTCATGTCAAGTGTGAGATTACACCAAGATATCGTCCATAAAGACTACCATAAAAGAATACAGATAAGGGTAGAACATACGAATCATTAGATCCATGAAAACTGCTGGCGTGTTCATGACTCCAAACGGCATAACCAAGTACTCATATAGACCATACATTCTCCAAAAAGCTGTAAGCGGTATGTCCGATGGTATAACACAGAATTGATGATATCCGGATCTCAAGTTAATCTTCTAGAACATCCGTGCTCCTCGAAGTTGATCAAAAATATCATCAATACTCGGTAAGGGATATCGGTTCTTAACCGTCAACTAGTTAAACTTCCGATAATCCACACACAACCTAAGAGTACCGTATTCCTTCTTCTAAAAAAGGATAGGTGAACCCCATGGAGATGTACTGGGTCAGATGAAACCCTTTTCCCATAACTCCTCTAACTTCTTCTTGAGCTCCTGTAGCTCAGGTGTCACCATCCTATAAAGAGGAATAGACACCGGTGCCACTCCTAGCATGAGCTCAATAGAAAAGTCTACCTCATGCTCCGGAGGAAAACCTGAAAAGTTATATGGAAAGACATCCATGAAATGATCCACCACTAGAGAAAAGTACAATTGTGATGTCCCCTGGTCGTCCAGATATAGACTAGCAATCTATGCTGTAACTCCACCAAGCCCATGATGCTCGGGTCCTACTCTACTCGCCTGGACATCCCACTCTCCCTTATGAAGAAAAGATCCACCCTATGGTGTTATGAAACTCACCCCGCAGAAGTATAAGTCAACGAATTCCTAGAAGGGGACCAGCCAGTCCATTCTGAGAATGACATCATAGCCGGTCATCTAAAGAGCATAGAGATTCCATAGAAAGAGATACCCAGCCACCTCTAGAGGGCACTCCTTGCACTGACGTATACTAGTCTTCCTACTCCCCAATGGTGTGTCTAGAATCAAAGTATCGATAGAGGAAAAGATTCAGAGCCCAAGGCTCTCCACAATAGCAATAAAGATAAAACTATGGGAATCCCCTGTGTAGAAAAGAGAAGAAGATAAACCTGAGGCAACTAGAATGGTACCTCAAACTGTAGAGGGTCTGAGATCCTGCTCCTACTGGGCCTACTCTACTATAAAAGTATGGCCTTCTCCATGGCCTTGTGACCCTTCCTGACCGCTCTGAGCTGATCCATCCCGTTATCATTGAAAGACTAGTGACTGACCACCACGACCTCTAACTCCACCTCGGCCCGAACAGACGGAAGAACTCCAGTTTCCAGACTGGTGAGAAACTGGTGGTGCTGTTCCTGAACAAGGAGTCATGGAAGAACCCCTGTCACCAATTGCTAGTGAGAAAACATGACAGAAGCACTGAAGGTGACTCATCTTGCGACAAGATTGGCACTCTACTAGGTCCCTCTAGAACTAGGGCCTCGTATTCCCAACTCTTATACGCTGGTAGCATACCACCTGGCTACCTGAAGGTGTGTCTCACTACATCAGATCACCATGTGTAGACTCCATACGACACTTCCTGCTGTCATCTGGTGAAGCACTAACTCTAGAAGCGGAACCGACCTGGATCTCAGCTCCAGAATCTCTTAGATTGCACTCCACAATCAACGCATGGTTGACGATGTATGCGATGGAGGTCAGCCTGAAGATATTCACCTTAGAGAGGATCTCCTGTCTGAGACCATCCTCAAACATCCTTGCCAAGAACAACCCATATCCACCCTGTAGGGGTGTGAAACGCTGAAGCTCGGTGAA
This sequence comes from Viscum album, assembly GCA_963277665.1. Classification (NCBI taxonomy): domain Eukaryota; kingdom Viridiplantae; phylum Streptophyta; class Magnoliopsida; order Santalales; family Viscaceae; genus Viscum; species Viscum album. The sequence continues at coordinate 1,044,164,281 of OY728165.1, forward strand.
AAGAGATGAATACTCCATGACAGAAAGAGTACCCTACTCCAGGATCATGAACTCCTGGGCTCGGTCGGCCCTCAGGGTCTCTAGATATAAGTAGTCATAAAAGATGCACTAAAACTCCTCCCACGCCAAAACCTGCTGATGACCCATCTCTGAGATCACGTCCCACCACCTCTTGACAGAGTCTTGAAGCATGTAGGTAGTTAGCTTGACCCGCCTTTCTGGAGGCGTCTCCAGATGCTCAAATATTGTCAACATGGCTTCTATCCATGACTCTACAGCCTGAGGTCCTCCTTCCCCTGAGAAGGTGGGAGGATGCTGCTACTGGAAAACCCATGTCAAATCGTCCATTGTCGATGTAGGAGGTGGTGCTCCCAGGAAGGTCTGCATCATCCTCATGAAGCCTTCCCTAAACTATAAATCATCACCTGCATTTGGTATAACTGCTGGTGCCAAGACTCGTACAACAGGAGGAACTGCCTGAAGTCCCTGATCAGCCATGTCCGATGTCTGATCGTCGCTCTACAGCAAGCAGACAACTGGAGGACGTCTCAGTGGAATGAATCTACAAGGTCAAATGCACACCTTAGATCAAGATTAACAGGGACTGAAACGTAGGAGTACACGATGTGTATAGAGAAATAACATTTCTTCCCAAACAGAAAACCACATGTCGTGTAGTCAAAACTACACGGCATGCATTCTGGGTTTTTCCAGACAGTAAGACTCAAAAACTACTCTGGAACCCAGAGAAAAACTGAAACTAACATTGAAAGTGCCAAATTCCGATCCGTGAGGGCCCATACTCCCCATGAATCAAATCTTGGCATCTTACACATGTCATAACAATGTAGATGAGGAAATGATCCACCAATTTCCAGTCCATGAGGGCCCATAACACCTTAGGAAGCAAAATTTGGCGTTCATTTACACAAAACTTTATAAATAAATCTCTAAATGTAGCAAAGATTCTATCACGAAATCTATCAAAATAGCATTCATAATTTACACAATGTCCTTCAAAACAACATGCAATCGCTACTGCATCCTAGATGGAACGGCAAGAATGCATGACATGTGATTTCTAACAAGTTCCTATATGATGCATGAGATGGAATACCCTCATCTCATTGGGTTGTGACAGAAAATAGAACCGCAATAACAACAACAGTAACAACACAAGGCATGTGAATCACCCAATGGTGAAATCAAATCAACTATAAAATTGCAACCAGTAAAATTGAAATTAATGAGGTAGTATGGATTTCTGCCATACATGGGTTAGCTACTCCCGAACACAGCTTATTACCATGTACATATTCCATTCTATCCCTGACTATAGGATCCAAATAGTAAGTCAAGAGAAAAAAATTCCTCTGATACCACTTTATAACATCCCGGTTCCGAAAGCCACCTAAGGGTGCCCCCGTACCCGATTGGACACATGGCCTCAAGCGCATTTCCCTAAATTCCAGAGGCTACCGACTAGCAGTGAGGTCCTTAGGTGTCATAGTGGGGAAACTATTTCTTCATTGGCAGAGTACACAGTAGAAGTAACCAAACATATAACAACGAAAGCAATACATATACAGAAACAATAACAGCAGAAGAATGAAAAATAAACAATTGGAGCAGAAGTATATGTAAATGATGCATGATACATATATGTCTTGGAAAATAGCCAAACAGGTCACAATGCTAAATACACTGCTAAACCAAAGTACAAAAGAAAAACAACATATGAGAAACTCCTCAGTATCGCAAGCCTAGGCTTGGTCCCATTCTCTCCAAATCATGTGAAATCAAGCACCTGATATAGAAGGGTGCTTTCCCTTATCTATACCTGCAACAATACAATCTGTTTGGGGCCAAAAGCATGACCAAAACAGAGTGTGAGAAAAAAATCATAGTAGGCAACCGCCTGAAGATCTGTGCCTAATAGTTAGTGAATATGTGGAAGGTAAAAGTACAAAAATAGTAAACAGGAAGGTACTCAACAAAAAACAATCCACAATTCCTAGAATATAATTTACAAACATATAAGTAACCACACGAGAAAGTAAAACAAACAGGTAACCCTCTGGGTATTTCTCATAGCCCTACCCCTATGGTTCAACCTACAAGCACTAGCAACCCTCTAGGAGGAACACACAATCTCACCCCTCTGGTTCAGCTAAAGAAATATAGACTCTCTGGGGAAGCACTCACCATCAATCCCCCCTATAGTCTCGTATCGTACTAAAGGCACTCTAGGGATGCAATCAACGTCTCATTCCCCCTGTGGCCCACGTAAAGGAAATACAGACTCTCTGAGTAAGCACTCAACGTCAATTCCCCATGTGGTCTCACATCGTGAATTAAAGTCACTCTGGAGAAGTCCTTACATCCATTCTCTCTATGGTCTACTACACTAGGTTCTCATAGCCCTGTGTAAAATCAACAAGTATTGCATCACGTAACAACCAAAGTATCCTCAAGAACTACTTGGCTAGCATCTACAACATCTCATCATAGAGGAATTGTCATACCATCCTACAACTAGGAATGGAACTGGCAATAGCCTAATAGGAAAAACTAGACCAAACGGTCATAAACAGGCAACCATGCATGGGAAAAACATCCAAAGCACAATAAATTACACTATTCACAAACAGTAACGTCTACTCAAGTATATAAGAAAAGAAGGAAAACAAAAAGGGAAAAACAGGAAACACACAATACTCCGTTCAAGGGTATTGGTGGAATTTGCACAAATACTCAAAGATTTTCTACAAAAAGGCACAAACCACCTACCTCAAAGGTTTTGATGAAAACCCCCATAAACGAAGAACGCACAAGAAAACCGGGTTGATTCTCCATGAACCCACCTTAGATCTCTTCTCCTACAAGACTAAGACCAAAACTCATCAAAAGGTCATCCACACACTAAGATCTACCCATAAAATGAATAGATCTAAGAAACTGAGAGAAGAAGAGAATTAGATCTAAGTAGAACTAAGAAACTGAGCAAGAACTAAGAAGAACATTCACATACCTTAATAAATCGGCTTCGATTCGCTAAGAGAAGCTTTCAGATCGCCTCCAGAATGATGGGAGAACCTTCTTGACCTAAGGAGGAGAAAAATCCCGAGTTATGGCCGTATATGAAGAAAAATGAGCCACTTAGAGGATAAAACGGGTGATATCCACTTTTTTAGGATCTCACTTAAGTGGCCACATTGTTTTCTCGCATGATTAGACAAACTGTGTGCTAACTATGTGGTAGCCACTACCTCGTCCTCCCCTCTCACACAGACTCATCACACGGTTTCTCCTAACCGTGCGCCAAACATGTGGTAGCCACTTCCTCGAACACCCCTCTCATATGACCTCATCACACAGTTTCTCCTAACCGTGCACCAACCGTGCGGGAGCCACTACCTTAAACATTTATTACGCACAGTTTGGCCACATGGTTATACAAACCGTGTGCCACCCGTGTGACTCCTCCTTTTGCCTTAAAACTTCACTCAAAGTTATCTTGAGTCTCCCTTTCATCACCCTTAACCTTAAAACCAAGAAAAACATAAAATAAGGGTCACATACCTAAAAAGAAGATCCGGGTTCTTACAAATTATTTAATTCCTAAACAGTAACTCGGATTGGAAGTATGAGAGTATTGTTGAACTCGTTAGGGTGTTTTCTCCTTAGGAAAAGCCTAACCTTGGCCTCCACGGGATGAGGATGGTTGTTAATAATTTTTTAAACTTTTTTTAAGTTACATTCAGTAAACGTTAGAGTGGAAATTTATATCTTTTGAACCAGTGCTCGAATTAAAAATCCAAGGGAACCATTGAATTTGTAGCACCAGGATTCACTTAAGGAAATTTTAACTTTGACTGGAAAGGTTCGGACTGAAAATTCAAATTTTGGACCTTAAAAAAATAATAATAAAATAAATCCAAAGTTATTTTATTATTTCCTTGTAACCGTTGAGTGACAGTGGTGGGACCGCAGTAAAACGTTAGAAAGTTAATGAGAGAATTTTAATGTCTTAAACTTCTAGTTTCTTTGGTTTTGTAATGAAATTGCTTATGTGTTTAATTGACTAATTAATTATGGTTAATTAATGAATCATAATGTTAAACAAAATGTGATAGATTAATCTATATTTAAACAAAGCTTGGGTATGGGTTCTGGGGACTCACGAGAGGAACCTCTGACAAAGTACCAACGACATCCTCCTCCAACATAAAATGGAGCATTGATGACCGTTTGATGATTCGAATCAAACAAAGATGGGTGACCATTTTCTCAAACAAACCCAGGTTCTTCTCCCACATCCACAACATCTTCCACCGTTTTCAGGTAGGGGGTTATGTGCTTAAATACTCTCTTTTTCCTGTTCTTGAATATTATAAAGAACACAGATCAACCATCCAATGGGTTGATCCGTGTTTCGTTCTTTAATGTGAGAGGATAATGTGGGGTTACATTATGAGAGTTTTTATGATTAAATAATCAATATAAAAATATAACATTAACACAAAGGGCGTAGACCAAATAAAACAAGGCCCATACCCTTTGCTGATCTCAATAATGATTTCATTCTTCATGGGTGACTGACCAATATAAGAGAAACATGAAACTATGGGCCACTTGGTAATGGAAGCATCCTAGGAGGCCCATAGGCACAATTCAAAAAGAAAAGGACCTCTGGATCTTTACCGGAGGCCCGTAGAAGCCCCACTGGAACAGTGGCATCGAAAAACGGAGGGGGAAGTGACCGACTCTTTTTGGCTGTGAAGAGGGGGCAGTACCCAGAGGCGTCACAGCAGAAAGGGGGCAGTTGACCGATGCCATCTACATTGACAACGATGGCGTGACACAACAGCGCGCTGTGGAGGAAGTGTTGCGGCTCCGACCACGACGGAGGAGGAACTAGACTGTAGGTCCTACCCCAAACCTGTAAAATACGACCGATCAGCTGGAGGGGGCGGAGCCAGCCTGGCGCCACCTATTTAAAGAACCTAACAGACTACGGCCCATTCAGAAGGGGTAAGGACCCCCACACCCAGTTGGAGGGTTGCACCTAGCCGGGTGGGCTGGGTCGAGCCCGCGGTCCTGCGGGATGAGCCCACAGTCCAACGGGCCAATCCCACGGCTCATCCACTTTGAGCTGGGCCTAGCCAAACCAGGCCTAGCCTAGCCCCTTCGGGCTGTGTCGTTCGGGACTCGTACCCACTTACGACCCAATTTCACTTAAAGGGCCATATATTTTAAACCAGATGTCCATTTGATGAACTGTTTACGGTGCCAAAGACCTTAGGATGAGGAGGTCCTTTTGGGATAATCCACTAGGGTTTTATAGAAATTTGGAGTATGGCCATGTTGGATTAAACTCGAATCCAACTGGGATCCCGACACTAAAATGATTATAACTAATAGACCGTTCGTCTGATTGACGTGTCGTATGTTGGGTTAGAACCATTATGATATGGTGGTTCTTCGAGTTACTTTTTCGTTGGACATAGTGGCTATTGAGGCATGAATAATGACTTTAGAAGTGGATCCTCCCAAAATAAAGTGTGCTTAGTGTGGAAATCTAGTGGCTAGCTGTGATGTGATGAAGGTATAGAGATGCTTCGTGGGTTAGCACTTAGTGATCCCTTGTGGGTCAGCACACATCGATCCTCCATGGGTCATAACCTAGAGATCCTCATGGGGTTAGCACTTAGTGATCCTGTTAGGGGCAGTACCCATCGGTCTTGCATGGGTCAACACTAAACAATCCTATGTGGGTCAGTGCCTATTGATATTTCGTGGGTCCGCACTCAGAGATCCTGTGTGGGTCAACACGTAATGATCCTGTGTGGGTCAGCATCTGTTAATTATATTTTGGCCAACAACAGAGCCTCTCTACAGAATAAGATTATATATCTTTATGACTAATAATCTATAATTCTGTACTTAAGTTGTATACCTGGTGTGAGATTTCTTTTTCTCTGTGATTTGTGATTGAGATCATGCTTTGTGGTTATTAATTTGTGGAATTATGAGAGACCTTTAGGGGGTCTCATAGTACATACTGATTATTGCCATACTCAAGCCAACACGGGCTTCGCTTGCACCTTGTTTGTCTTGTGCAGACAATGGGAAACTTTGACTGAGGCTCGGAGAGCCAAGACTTGATGGTGTTCGGAGGTGACCGGTTGATGTGGAGAGCCACAGTGACGATCTGTACCTACCCTTCTGGTAGGATCCTTGACGAGCAACCTCAGGAGTAGTTTTTCCTTTTTTCGGTACTTTTATTTCAGTTGAGCTTGAATTATGGCCCCTATTACTTTTAATAATTACTTTTACACTCAGTTGTTGTTTTTTGTTGTGATTGTAGCTTTCTTCTTCCTTTGTGTCATACTTTTGAGCAGTGTGACCTATCTATGTGTGTGTATAGGTTTTGAGGAAATGGATTCCCTTTTCAGGGATATTCCTTTTCAGTGCTAGTCGCCAACCCCTAGCCCATGGAAGGTGGGCTTGGGGTAGTCATGACATAGGCCCTAGGGGACATGGCGTGATAGTGGAGACGATAAGCTGTAAGTTTCCATGAGTGATACTTTCACATTTCATCTGATGGAAAAGAGGGTGGATGATTGTGGTTTCATAATAATAAAAATATTTTATTATATTTATTATACATAATTTATTATTTTATTATAATTACAATATATTTACATGATGTTAAATAATATGTAAAAAAATAAAGTGTTAATGAAATTACATCAACTTTGAATGAACTCCAATAGATATTCTCTTAACGACCCTAGGGTTTCTCTTTTTGAAATAAAAGAATCACTATAACTTTTATAAGTATTTTTATAGGTTAAATTTTCATTATTGGGTCAAGACATACGACCTGAAGTGGTGTGTAAAATTGACGGAATGTGGCGTTATTTATAAGTAATAGAAAATGCACACTAGGAATTTTTTAAAAGTGTAAAATATAACAAATCTGTTATGAAGAATCATTATTCCAAATGAAATGACATTCAAATGAAAATACTTTAATGTGTAAATATAATCATAAAATAAAATATCGATTTTATTGTGTGTAATTTTATACCAGATCTTTTGGTTTAACCGTTTGGTTAACTAATTTTAATCTTTACCACGGTAATGAATTTTTTTAATTTTAAAGGGTTGTAATAAAAATTTCATGGTGAAAATTGAATCATTAATATCCAAGTGATGTATTTTAAACCACATATAACCCCTTATCATATTTCATGATTTTTATGATCTTTTAAATAATTTTAAAAAATATTAATTTAATAAAATATCATTATTTATATTTTTGAAATTATTCAGTTAATTTGAATTCAAATAAACCAAAAAATTTGTATAATTATAATAAAATACTTTAACACGTAAAAAATATGTTATATTAATAAATAAAATACATGGATCACTATACCTTAATAAAATTATATTACTATTAATATTTTTTAAAATCATTTATTTTAATTTTCTATTAATTTAATAAATTCTATATCAGAATTGTATAAGATTTTATGTTAATTATCTAATCACATAATATAAAAATAAATTATTACCATGAAAATAATTTCATTTTTATCTAAATAAAAATTAATATTCATTCAAAAATATCTATTATTTTTTCGTGAAATCCTAAGAGATATTTATTTTAATAGACTGAAATTTGATATTTTCAATGCATTAAATATTATACAAGTCATTTTCATGGAAAAGTTTCCACTAAATAATTAATGTTTTATACTAAGGTAATAATGTTTTAATTAAATACATCCAATAATATTTAAGATGAAAAATGGTTACCTTAACACTTAGTTTTAACCTCGGTGTCATCACATCCTCAGGTTCCCACACATCATCATTAAATTTATGGTTTTTACATATATATTTAACCAGGAGAGTTGTCATATTTCATAGAAATTATTACATATTACCTTAAATCTCCAATAGTTATTATTCACAAGAGAGATCTTGGTCTAATGTAATGACCTCTGATTTTATTACATGTTAAAGATCATTCATGTACTTACTTATGAGAGATACATATAAAACATCTTTTACATGAATGATATTTTGTAAAAGAACAAAGTGATAAGCTATAATCCCGATAAGATAATGAATCTTGAAGGGGAAAATATACACTGGGATAAACTTTCCCCTCTTTTAAAATTTTATTTCCTTATTCTAGGGATAAATTCCTAGGAATAACATATCACCAAATTCAATCTTTGGAACCCACTAGTGATTGTTAATATAATTTTTTTGTCCACTCTAATCCACCCTTATGAGCTATTGACTAGATCTAACCTTATATACCATTTCCTTAGATATATCATCTCCCAATAAATTTTGTTATCTAATTTCCTTCCTGCATGTTATTTTTTTACACTCTCTTCCATAGAGGGATTCATAATGATCCATATGAATACTGGAGTGAAAGCTATTGTTTTGTGAAAATTACACCAATGTAAGGTGTTTATCAAAACCACATTTGAAATACATAGATAAATCTATCAACATGACTTCTAGTGTTTGAATGGTTCTCTTATATGATACATTTGACTGAGGATGATGCATAATGATGAAACTCAATTCTATATCCATATCTTACTGAAGGCTTCATTAGAACATCTAGGTAAACCTTGGTTCCATATCAGATATAATAGAACGTGGTACTCAATAAAACCTTACCACTTATTTATTATATATTTTAGAATTATAGTCAAGAGATAAATATTCCATGATAGAAATAAAATTCACTATTTTTTATAGAAATATAATAAAACCCATATAGGATTATTCCCATTATATGTTTTTGGGAGTCTGGTGTAAAATTAAATAGTGATGTTTTTCCAATTCAATTTAGTTATGGTTAATGGTTTTAACATTCCATTTCAATTCTATATCTAATCATTAACTTAGTGACATACCATGCATCATTTATTATACTATACAATATCCATTTTCAAATTATCCCACCTAAAAGACTAATTCAGATCTCAATACATCCTTATACTTATGGTATGAATAGAGAATGATGAACTATGAGATTTATCTAATAAATAATTCTTCTATTCTAGTATATATTGGACATATACTCAATTCTTGAAACTTTTCATTATATCATGATCATGGTTGAAATCAGGAACATTATTCACCTTCTCCTATAATTCCACATCTTCCATCTATTACATCTTAGTCCTCTCCTATATGGATGGATGAACATTACTTTTAGAAAGGTAATATCATTCCCATTTACTTATGATTTCAATATCCATATTATTCAAATAGATAAATATTATATCTTATTTAATTATCATAATGGAAAAATAGTGTGGTCTTTCCGACTTAAAGAATCAACCACCATGTTTGCCTTATATGGGTGATATTATATTGAACAAACATAATATTTGATTAACTCCATCAATATTATTTGATGTATATTAAAATATTTATTTGTAAATATATAAATCATGATTTTAGGGTCAGTATATATATCAAACCTTTTACCATACAGATAATTCCATTATACCTGGAATGAAAAATACAACTTCCAATACTAAATCATGATTCAGATAATTTAGATTATGAATTTTTAGTTGGTGAGAGGAATATTTTTTAACCATACCATTTTAATGAGAATGCATCTTGTTCCCTTATTTAAATCATCAATATAGATTAAAAATCCTTCTCGACTACATAGTAGTGTAAGCATAGGTGTATTGAATATCCTTCATTTCAGTTCTTTGAAACTATCTTCACATTAATTTGTCCATCATAACATAATGACCTTATGATCCATCTCAGTTAGTGGAATATCTATTCATGATAAATCTCTCATAATGAATTTTTAGTTTCTAACCATCCAAACAAAATCTAGATTTCAGTTACAGTTGTTTATCTAGGAAAATTTTCAATAACATCCATCTTTGAATGATCCACTGATATACCCTCACGTGAGATTATATGACCTATGAAAGAAACATTCTAAAGATAAAATTCACACTTCATAAATTTATCATAAAAAATATTATTTATTATATTTTTCAATAAAATTCTCAATGATATTCTTGATCTTCATTTCTCCTTAAAAATATTATAATATCATCATAAAAGGCTACAAAAAGTAAATCTTGGTAATATCTAATACTTTGTTAAATAAATCCATGAATTTTACAAGATCATTGGTGATTTTAAATGGAATTACTATAAATTTATAATCACCATACTAAAAACAAAAGGATATCAGGTCTATATCCTCCTTCTTGATCCTTAGCTGATGATATCTTGATTGAAGATCAATCTTGGAAAAATATAGAGCTCATAATAAATGACTAAATATATTAATGATATAAGGAAAATGTTACTTGTTATTAATAGTGATGTTTTTATATTCCTGATAATCTATACAAAGATTCATTGACCCATATTGTTTTATAAAAAATTAATAGGTGCACTGAATAGTGAAGCACCAGGCTTAATGAATCTCATATATAGATTATCCTAGAGGTTCTTCTTTAATTCTTGTAACCCAATCTAGGATATTCTATAAAGAATAATTGAAAAAGGAATTTCAGTAGGTATAAATTCTATTAAAAAAATCAACTTTATGATTTGGTGTAAGACTATAAAGGTCCTTATCAAATACATAATCATACTGCTGAAGAATATGGACATTTTGTATGGTGAGTTTCTCACCAAACATTTGAGATAAATATCCATCACAAATAAGTACTAAAGCCAATTTTATGGGAGTGATTTCTTTTGGGAATTATACTTTATACTCACATAGATAAATTATTGAAGTTTTATTTGAAATATTGAATGAAAATTCCCTTCCTAAAAAATTGATACATTATCTATACTAAGAGACCCATTCCATACCCAAAAATATATCAAATTCCACTAGTACATGAAAAACATGATTCGAAAGAAGAATATTCACACATATTTCTAACAAAGAGGATCTACAAAATTGAGATCATATCATCCTACCATTATATGTTTTCGACAATAACTCAACATATAGTCTTTGAGTTGGTAATGTGATATATATATAAAATTATTCAGATATAAACGAGTGGGTAGAAATATAATCAAATAAAAAAAATTCCATCCTAGAGTGGATGATAAGTGTACCTTCTACCATGTCAATAGATACTTCTATGTTGATTTTAGTAATTAAATAAGCTTAGAATTCTCCCTTTGGATTCTTTTTTGGTAAGTTCTTTTGATGTTTATGGAATTTTTTGGAATAGTTCCCCATCTCATTATAGTCAAATCACAATAATTTTATAGATTCTATCATACCCTAGTATTCATTATCATTATGTCTTTTTTTTCTATATAATTATTGAAAACCCCTTTTTATTTCAAGCATGTACAAAGGTCTTTCCTTAAATTTGTATCACATGATAGAAAATTATTCTTTTAATTCTTCCCCTTATCCAATTTTTTATTTTATATCCATTTATTTTATTTTTTACTTTTAATACACAAGAATTAAATAATTATTTCTCTATCTTTAGGGAACATGATAATATATCATCATATTCAGAGAATGCTTGGGAGAGTAGTTCTATTAAAATGATCAAATTAATCTCATCAAATAAATAGTCAGTCATTCTCTTTGGATAATATAAATAGTCTGAAAAATGCCTTTATAACCTTATAAAGGTATCTTTATACTTCTCAAAATCTTCCACTTACTTTTATATTAGACTTTATAATATTCTCTCATTATCCACTAATTTTTCAGGAGGAAAATATTTTTCTGAGATAATTACCTTAAAATAATTCATTCCATGTTCATTATTTCCTCATCATAATTAGTGTTTTTAATAAATGGTCATTATTTATATGAATCAAATATTAGATAATGAAATTCCATGGAAACCTTCTCCAATTTATTACTTCCTAAGGAGAGAAATAACTCTCCAAAGGAACTTATCCATTTCTCAACAACAAATGTATTTTTAGTCCCATTATATGATGAAGGTTTTTAATGCATGAAGTGGTCTGTCATTGTTATGTCATGTTTTGGATTAATATTTTTCCCCTTATGGGAAATGTTATTTTTCAAAAACTGAGTCATATTCTTCCATATAGTTATAAATTTATCATCTATTTCTCTATCAAAAGATCTCGATGCATTATCTTTCCCAGAAGAGAAATAACTACATGGATTAATTTAATTGATACAATTCCAATTACTTCTATTAGGAACCATTTTTAAATAATTAAACATAATGAATTAGATAATAAAATTATGAAACATAATTTATAATTTTTAAAATAGTGAAACAGTTAACAAAAATTGAATATTTTTGCATAATAATCTGATAATAATAAACAATGTTTCTTTGATAATATTAAAATATCATAAAAATACTTTCAAATATTTGATAATGTTTTATAAATAAAACCTAAATCAACCCAATAATATCCCATAAGAGTGTCAAACTAGGTTCACAAAAAGGAAATTGTCACCATGAACCCAAATGATGGCCAAAATATTCTCGATAGGGTTGTATTTATAGGAAAACCACATAATATCCCTATAAGGTTGTATTTATAGGAAATCTTCATAATATATACCTTACCATTACTATTGGTTATTATCATATACTTATACTAATCCTAAAAGGAATTCATAGGGCTATATTAAAAAATTGATGTTTTGCAAAATCTATTTCCTATGGTTTCAACTAAAATTTCCTTGAGACCAACTATTAAGACCCCATAACTAATAGATGAGAGAAATTTTTTATTTTATTTCATTATTAATTGATATAATAGATTACATCCCAAAGTAAAACATATTTTAGTTGACATTTAAAACTAGATACGTACTTAAATCTGATATTATACATGAAAACATAAAATACAATAAATTATTTTCATTTATAAAACCATTATTACCTTTAGAATATCCTTAAATATCAATTATAATACAATTTATAGAATCCAGGGGAAAGGAATTATAAGAAATGGGTCATATTAGATTCTTAGTAATGGTATACATACAATGGAAGAAATTAAGGTATGAATAACATGGAATGAAAAAATGATGATCAAATCATGTCATACAAATAGTAAAATGGGTGAGAAACGTATCCATTGTTATCATAAATATTAAAATAAACACATGGTAATTAATAGATAATTTCATAAATTTATAATATATAATTATATACAGATGAAAACTACCATCAGAGCATCATTCGAAGACATCATATACATATCATCAAGGCCTCATGAAAAGACATATTATATAAATGGGTAAAGCCTTACCCAAATACCCAATATATTTTTCCACAGGAGACATACCTATGCATTGAGGGGATACATAAGTAAAGTAACCACCCATAACATAGAATTTCTAATGAATTTATCAAATTAATAAACATTACAACTTAATCAACATGCCTTAAACATCAATAACTATCTTTATTAGATGAATTAGAATTCAAAATATCAAGACTTTCCATTCTCAATATAATAATAAACCATCCAAAAAAAATATAGGGGATGGTATCATTGTATTAAATATTTATTAAAGTATAATATTGAATAATGGATGTTGACATAGTTTAAAATACAATATAAATATAAATGGAAATTTTTATTGTGAAATATACCCATTTTCATTTTAAAATTACAAATTTTAAATAAAAATTTCCCAAATATGAAAGAAAAAAAATTATTCAAAAATTATATTGTCAAAATTTAAATTAATCATAAAACAAATGTCTATTCATGATGTTGGGAAAGTCCATTCGTGCAGTATAAGTTAAAAAACATTCCTTTTGTAAAATTGTAAGAAAAGTCAAAAAGTACATCATTTGGAAAATGATAAGATGGTTTATTTAAAACTTTTTTTAAATTAAAACAAGGGAAATTTTTGTCCCAATAAATCATTTAATAATATTAAAAAAATTCTTTAATTTTTTTTAAATAATATGGATATGGAACAAAAATATTACTGACTAAGTAAAAAAATAAGGTCCATTTTCATTAAAATACTATTTATATGTCTTATGGAATTAAATAGAATAAAATGAAATTGAAACTTTTAATTTAAATAAATAATAATTTTATAAAAATATATATTTATATTTATAGATAAATATCAAATAATTCCTCAAATAGAGTATTAAGCATAATGAATCCAATATAATGTAGAGATTGTGAAACATACCCTTACCGTAGGTCCATATTCTTTCGTATGTGTTTGAATATCATATATAATAAAAATAGGTTTGATATAAATTAATTCTATAACCATAATATATATATATATATATATATATATATTATTTATTGTACAATTTTATCTCCCATTTATTGACAATTATTTGTTAATGTCAATGTTCTGGGTGACAATTGCTTTATTTTACATGTATGTTTTGGTTCAATGGGTTCAATCCTTATACATTGATCATGGTTGCATAAATTAAATAATTTTAATCATTATAGAAATATAACATATGTTACTTTTATAATTATTTATAGTCATCCATAAAATATATAGATGGAAAAAAGAATTAAACTGTTCATGGAGAAGGTAAGTCGTATGTACATATTAATGTTTTTTTACTTTTCAAAGGATGAAAAATGATAGTTAAATATTAATTAAACTTTTCATAATAATTATTAAATCATATATATAATAAATATTTATTACTTATACCCATATTACAATCCATTTATGTAGGAAATGAAAAAAAATCACATCACTTCGTGGTTGTGGTTGTCCACATGTACGCACGAGCGCTGTTATCACTTTAAAATGGATTAGAAGGTCAGAAGGTAGATATGATATTACAAACGTATAAGAATAATTATGTCATAATTATAAAATAAAAACAATTAACCCATCATAATACCCATCTCAAAAATTTGGTGAAGAAATATGAATTGTATTGCTATGTGGGGACAGTTAGCTGTACATATGCATGAGCATTGCATTCAAATTCCAATTGGTCCAAAAAAGGTTGGATAATTATGTTTTAATAATAATTATAAATTTTAAGTATATTTTTTATACTAAATTTATATTTTATGATATATTATATATATTTATAAGAATTAAAATATGAATTCAAAAGAAAGTGTCCGGTTAAGGTGATTACCTATTCTTTGCAATAACTCATTTAGATCTCATATTAAGTACCCTAGTGTTAGATTTTTGGGAATACCAATACCTTTATAAATATTCTAATGATGATAATAATTAAAATTTTCAGATTTTGGTTAATCTATATGGATCAAAGTTGTGTGAACAATTGAAAGAAATGAGTGTCCTTTTATAAGGGAGGGAAAACACAAACTAAGAAATTCTAAAAAATATTTAAATATAACTAATTTACACTCAAGAATAGTGTTTTCAAAAAGAAATTGATTTAAAAAAAATTATATTTTATAAATATAATCATAAAATTAAACTCATATATATTTTTAGTGTAATTTAAAACCTTATGTGTTGGTTTAATCCCCTGTTTAACTAATTTTGATCTTAACCAGTGTAATGTTTTTTTAATATTAAAGGGTTATAATGTGACATTGAAGGTCACAATTGGCTCATAAATGGAAACTACGTGACATATTAGACCCCATTTTATCCCCATATAAAAATTTAACCATTTTTATTATTTTTAAAAAATGTAATAAAATATTATTTTCATAACACATCAACAATTCCATTTTTCACTATTCATTCAATTTGACTTCAAATACATCAATAAAAATAATTAATTATAATATCATAATTTAAAAAGTCACTAATATGTTATATTCATCTATAAAATTGTTTTTATACAATAAATATATAAAATTATATTAATTTTATTATCTTTTAAATTCATTTACTTTATTTTTATATTTATTGAATAAATTTTATATCTTCATTGCATATAATTTATGTTAATCATATAATCAATAAAAATTATCAATAAGTTACTAACATAAAAATAAATTCATTATGTTAAAAATAAAAATCTATAGTAATTCAAATCTTACTTTTATATCTATATGAACATTTAAGAGATATTTAAAAGTAATAGGGTGATATAATTTTTATTTTTCTTTGAATTATATATAATATAGATCATTTTCATGTAAAATTGTTCCTTAAATAACTAATTATAGAGCCTAAGTTAATGAGGGTAATATTAACTTCATAAAGAAGTATTACGATGAAAAATGGTGTCATTAATACTTAGTTTAACCTAGCTTAACGACATATATCCTTTTCTAAGGTGATAAATTTTACCATAGTTACTATTTATAATGAAAAAAGGAAATATTTATCAAATTTGAAAATAATGATTAAAAAAATCTGGCTTCCATTTTTGATGTTTTAATATCTATAAGATACATAAATTAATTTTAAAATAATTTAATTTTTTTTAAGAAAATATGTTTTTAGAAAAATATAGTTTTAACCATAAAACTGGGTTTATTTTTATCTAATGTCTTATGAATACTCTAGTTGAATGAAAAAAATTATTGAATATATAATATTTAAATTTCCCTAATATAATTCACCATTAGTTATCAATTTATTTTATTAACATTAAAACACATTGTACATGTAAAAAAAGTTTTTTAGTAGAAAAATCTTTTTTTACTTCAAATGATTTTAATATTAAGTTAATATTAATTTATAATTGAAAATTTAATTTAATACATGTGTAAACCGTATATTGTTCATATTTTAGTTTATTGTTTTCATAAACTCTAATTTTAATACCTAGTTTAAAATGATCATATTTACATAATTTTTAAAAGTAGACCATAGTTCGTTTAAACTCAAGGTTGTGTGTAACACAATATATGAAAGAAAGAAAATTAATTTTAAAAGGAAATATATCATAAAATATTGGGGTGTTACCTGGAAAGTAGTATTTAAGTTATTTTTAATGAAATACCATCATACGCTTAATTATTATGAATTTTTAGTGTCACTAGCTGAAGAATAGTGTAATGATATAATGGAAGTGTAATGGGTATTCCCAAATTTTCATTTTTCTTCACTTATAAAAGGGAATAAACAACTCCCCAACATGTCTATAGTTCCCAATAAAATTTAAATTTGAAATCAACCAAAATTAAATGATCTATAATTCCCATTTCTATTTTTAATCCCCTAGTATCAATAAGTAAGCTTAATGAATTCTTTTCTAAAAGAACCGTAAGACAAGATCAAGTCTTAAATGTAAGTATTACCTATTTTCACCTTAATATTAATCTTCCAAATATAATATATCTATAAAAATATAATTAAATAAGTTTAATTGTTATAATTATATGTTATTATATTAATTTAATAATAGCTATTTATTCTTATCCAACCTAAAATAAAAACAAAAGCATTGTTAGTACGTTGCAAGGACTATTGCCTCTACAAAGAGACGTCTTCAATTTTTCATCACTAAACATCATGGATGGTCAATAGGATATAATTGATAAATAAATATAATATAAACAATATAATTATAATTATAAAATTTAAAAATTAATATTTTTCTTCATATCCTCTCATTCAATGAAAAATGGAAACATTAATCATGCATAATAGAGAACTACTTCCTCTACGAGCAATGAGTTTCATTTTTCATCACCACCCATCATGTAAGGCTTAAAATATATGTTTAATGTATATAAAAAATTTATATAACACTATTAATTTTTTTGGATATTATGAATCTAGTTTAAACCACTTTTTTCTATGGCCAACATACATAATGAGTTACAAAAAAATTGACCAATGATAGAACACGCTCAAGTAATGGACTTTGGAAATAAAAATATATCATAGATTAATAATTGATGACAATATAATGACCATGGAATATGAAATATAGATTAATAATTTTTCTATGAAGGTATCTTATAAACTGAAATTGATTATTTAAGAAGTTAGGCACAAGGAGAGAATGAATACAGATGAAGTTAAGATTTTCCATCTCAACCACCATTTATCAATGAATACGTTTATATTGTGAATAATTTTTTAATTATATAGAATAAATAATCCTCCATAAATTATGATATCATAAATTTTTATTGAACATGGAAACATAACTTTCATTTATTACGTTCCTTATTATGGGATATGACTGATGTCTTTACTAAAATAAAAGGTCATTTCATAACTCAATGTTCTTTGTTGAGTTATAGTTTCCCCCTTGAGTTTAATATTTAATTTCATATGGTAATTCCTATTTATATATTGGGAGAATTTATAATTATTAAAATATTCCTTATTTATTAGTTTTTTATCACTAATAAAATCTTGTTAAGGATAATTCTCATCCACTTAAAAGATGGTTTTCCTTCCTTACCAATAATTCCCTTCCCGAAAATGTTATCCTTTTAAATTGGGAACATACTTATATATTATCTCTCATAATATTCATAATTACATTATTCTATATTCTGAAGCATGTTTCATCATATTTTTTATAATATGGGATTTAAAAAAATTATAATTCTTTTCCTTTCATGATCATTTGTTTGATCTTTTTTGCCTCCTTTATGACATTTCAGTTATACATTGTATTTTTTTATGCAATATTATTCACATTAAAATATAATTTTTTATATCTATATCCCTTATATATAGATCTAAATACCCTTTTAATTTCTTTCATTTTATATGTTTTTATTTTGATTTGAAATTCCTAGTTTTATATAAACCCGATTTAAGGGAACTTTCATATTTCTTGTCTCATGTTAAGAATCTGCCATTTATTTTATTCAAACACGAATAGATTCTAAAAAAGAACATTATTTTATGGATAAAACACTTATTTAAATAATGAATTTATGTAAAATACTATTCTATTTACTTATGTTAAAATACCCTTATTTCATAAAGCTTCACCTAAGTGGTGAATTTTTTATTTGTCCTTCTCCTAGATCATTGCCATAAATTATCTATATTTGAACTCAATGATAAAGTACAATGTTTATTTTTCAAATATAAACATCCAAATTATTTAATTTTTTATTACCTTGTAAATATTTATTATTTATCCATACATTATTAATTGAATCATAATTATGAAACCCACTTCCTTCTCATGGGTTTGGTTATCATTATGATTTAAGTATGATTTATTTTCCTCACATATAATTCATATATATGATTTTCATTTATGTGATGGGTGGGACACAAAAATATATAGACCTAAAATGAATTTTTTAACATTTATATCTCATGATATGTTACGTAAGGTATTTTTTAGTAGACCAAATCCACCATTTTACTTTTTCCACTTTATGATGATAGTCACATGAGTGAAATTTGAATTTTTTATGATTTTATATATTATGTTTTTTTAAAATATCTATAATTCAATGATATTATGATGTAATTTACATATCTCATGTTTCCATGATTATTATCATCATCTTTATGATATCATGTTATGCCTCTTTACTCTCATGTTATGCATTATAACCATGTTTATTCCCTTAAGAGTTATTTTAGATCACCCTTTTCCATATGTATTTTCTGTAGAAAATCTTATGTAGTTTTAGAATATTTTTGGGAGTTAGGAGATCTATGTGGATTTCTAAATAAATATTTTGTTTCTACATTAAAGATGATTTACTTATGTGTGTAGTAATCCAAATACACTAGATCTCTTGATCATTGGTTTATATATTATAGAAAACAATGTTATGAATCATTGAATAATATGCATTAAATGCTTGGTACACTATAAGGAAGTATATTTATATTCAATGAAACTCCCAACTATAGGAATGGATTACTAAAAATATACTTCTAACAATCCATCAATCTATCAACTATATCTCAAACAACACTCCAGATTTGAGTTCTGACTCACCACTTTCAAAATCCTGTAAAAACACCAATTGGACCTCTTGCAACCAATTCTTTACAAAAAAACCATAAGTCACATTTTATAGCATGCCACTAACTAGATAATAACAATACCTGAAATTGTAAAGGTATACCATTATCATCCAACAACGATAAAAAATTCCAAACCCATATTCGAGAGTATGTCCACTAATTTACCACCAACCACCGACCCCAACTATCATCCTCTCACCCTGAGAATTTATTCGCCTCTTATTTGACTCACTCTCATAATAATAAAAAACCACCATAATATAGATTCAAACAAAACAAAATGACCCAAGGCCACATCTAAATTATGAATATAGTATTTACCTTGGTGTTAGATCACATAATATCTTACCAAACACTGATATCTTAGAATTACCATGACATTCTATTAGCCGGTCTCACTGTAACTATGACCCTTCTAACATGAGTTTCATTTAACTATGAGTGATAATATTCTCCTCATTATATGATCTTCATCATAATTTCTCCACATAACCTAAACCCCCCATATATGTGGCCCACTCTCCATACATTACCACATGTAATGACTAGACATGGCCATCACAATTACCCTTGTGTACTAGAAAAAAGTACCAATAATGGATATTCTCAGCTTACTAAGAATAAAATAATATGAAAACCAATGATGGTATCCCCACAATATGGACTCCATCATTCTTCTATATGAGGAAAAAGCTAAACCAATCGAATTAGAACATCTCTATTTCAATTTCCCTATCAAGGACTAAAACCTAATGTAATCATGTTTTCATGAATCTCACCATTACATTACCACTAAACAACTTCTTAGGTTCATCTCCACATAAACATTTCTCAACTGAAATATCAATGGAATATTCAATAATTTGAAGATAATCCAAGATACACATATACCTAACACAATCCTTCCTTTGAACATGAAGACTATTAAAAAAACCTCACTAAAGCTCATTGTCAACCTCTAGCTGAGTGATTTTCCAGGAACCCTCTTAGTAGTTCCAGAACATTGTGTTGTTTGATCTCAATCAAAGCTAACAACTGTACACTCTCTAAAAATTGAATTACACAGCCCGAGTCACATTTGACTATCACATCCCAGGTATATTAGGATCACATTCCTAACCCAATGACTATAGGCTATTTCATCTCATCCTAATCCAACATCCCAATGTGTCTCATCCATTCCATGGATAACTGCATAAATACCCTACTCACATGTATCTTTTGAAACCATGAGTGTCTAGGAACTCTTCTTCCATGATACATGAAATAAAATCCTATGAATCACATGTCCATAAATTCTACCAATCATACCTCTAGAAACTAGCATTGATAATGGAAGCACATAGAGTGCCTCTCATCCTCAAATCCCATGGATTTCACTTGAATTTCCTCAACTACCCAGCTTGGTTAAGTAGAATTCCACTAAGATAATATATAAAAAAAGTAAATATTGGTTATTATTGGATCTTTATGTAATATAACCCCGAATCCTTAACGAAACACATGCCCATAATTGGATAATTACTCAATCATCCAATGCCTATACCAAACTCATCAAGGTTCTATTACTAAGATAATACATACCCACACCAACTATTTTAGGGTCCATATTAGTCCCCTTCATAAATGGATCATATATCCAGCACTAAATAAATTCCTATACCATGATCCACACAATGTTACATTTGAAAAAAATACCATGATTCATCTATGTATAATGTCAATTGAAATTTATATGGTAAAAGTACATATAAGTTATCATTGAATCATTAAATAGACGAATCACCATTAGGAAAACCATTTACACACAAGTAGGCATATCCCATGTGTGTCATATGTTCCAAATATAATTCATACATAGGGGCCTATTTCCAATAGTCCAATATCCAAAACCAAAATTAAAAACTACCAACAATACAACATATTAAATAATAATTTCCATCATAATAACACAAATGAATACAAACAATATCAAATACAAGGTAACAAGGATTTATTAAAGGGAAGGTGTTCTAGACTCACTAGTTTGAGGTCCATCACAAGATTCAATATATTTATAGAACACCTATCTACCATCTCTGCAAATTATAAAAAATAAAAAACATACTTAATATAACATTTTTGATTCTAAGAACTAGAATGCCTATTTCTGATGGTGTTTCATGTGGCCTTAAGCAAGCCTCTCCATATTTCGTTGGCAATGAAATTTTAGAAAGGAACTAATATATAAAATGGGGATATTATTCCATAGAATCTATGTCACACAACATAAATGAAATAACAAAAACAACCATCATAAATATTAAAGTATGAAAAATTAAATAAGCACAGTCTTATAACACACAGAATTTAGCATACAGACCCTGGTCATAAAAAAATACACTGGCCACCAACTAGGATTACCCCACATATAGAATAAAAAAACCCCAAACCTACTTCCATCCCTGAGAAAATACCCTTCAAGATTTTCCAACTTGATCGTTTTCACTACTTATGATTAACCTAAAAGAAAAGATAAGGTTTGAAACCACAATGAGGTTCCATGATAGGGTGTGTGAAATATGGTTCAATAGGGTCTCACCGCATGTATCTAATATCAAATACAATATACTTTTATTCATAATGAAAATAAACATATAACAAAAGTACCTTATAACTTTCATTTTAACCTTTCCCCCAAGAATCCATATACACCAGGTCATTGTGTGCTTACTAGGAAACCCTGAAAGTTGATCATATATGTTTATGTTCCATGTTGGGACAGACCCCATTACCTCTAATCCTACCACCATACTTTATGACTTTCCTATACCTGAAAACATAGGGTAGGGTATCATCCAATACTCAAAAAACTTCTTGAATGAACACTACATGGTAAAGCCTCCACATCTCAACCCACTACCTTATAACTCCATGTTGGGTCCATCATATTCATCTCACATCACACCATGAGACATACCCTCATGCATGGTCCACCTTCCCTACCTAATACCACTCAATTGATTTTCTTTTTCCATACTTAAATCTATATTCTCTCACTCACGTCATGGTCGTCCACACCTTCTAATTCAAGGACTGGTCCTTGTAAGCAACCATTACCTTATCCCTAAAGGTATGTACCAACATCATGAACACCTGGAATAAATCTCAATAATTTAATTATTTATATCCATACCACTCATAGAAATTATAGGTCTTGGTATAAGGCCCCGGCCTTAAACCTTACTTAATATTGAATTAAATGAATAATTCACATTGAGGATCTTTTCAGGTTTATAGTTTTAGAGAATTAGGACATAACTATTAAATCTCAAAAGATTACAAAGTAGACACTTCTACTAAGTTTCCATAAAATAAAAACTAATATCTAGTTCCATGTTTTAGACAACCCTACATTTCCTTGATCCCATCCTTGACCCTATTCAACTTTATGGCATGTGAAAAAAATTTCAAAAAAAAACTTGGGATGAGCATAAAAATCTCAGTAAGGGATACACAAAGAAGGAAAACTGTTAGTTTTTCAAAACAACAAGTAAACCATGAATTGTTTATCAAAGTAATACTTTTCACCTTTATGAAGTAGTATAAAATCTTCAATGAATAAAATATCATTACTTACCCTTTTGTAAACAAAAGATTACCATAAAACCCATATACATAACATATAAAGGTAACTTGGGACATAAACATACTTAAATGGAATAACCATAAGGTTGACTTCCACACATATCAATTAATGGAATAGTCATACGACCGACTTCCATACCCAATTAATTGGAGGTTATAACATAACCACCCGTCCTGGTATTCACGGCACCACCCGTCATATGGTTTATCACGTAACCACCCGTCAAATGTTCAAGTACCATTATAAAATACATTATAAAAACCATTTTCAATACCAAAATACATAAAAGAGTATATGGTATTTATATCATTAAAAAAACATTATGTCTTGTTGAGGAAGCCAAAGACCAAATAATACTCATGGTGGCGGAAGAGGTCGTTGTCACCGCATACGTTAAAAGAAACATTCCCTTTTGTCATTTAGTAAAAAACTTCGTATAAAAAGATTCCTTTTGAATAAAATTAAAAGTAAAAGGGTTTTATACACCATATAAAAGAAAGTTGTGTATAGAACAAAATATGCCTCAATGAAAGGAGATTGAGACGAAGTCCCTTACAAAGACGGTATCCTTGGATTAAGGATAAATCAATTACATAATTATGTGTGACAAATGAATACACAAAATATAAGTAGATATTAAGTGTAAAAAAATCAGAGGTTATTCACACATATTCATAGAACGACATATTCAAGGAGTACAAGTTTATTCCAAAGAATCAAAATTGGGTTAAGAAGTTCCCTTGCAAAAATTCGACAGCCTAACAGCGTCACTTCAAAATTCAGTAAATGAGTTGATGAGAGATAAAAGGGTATCTCATCACTTGGACATCAAATTTACACCAATAAGGATATATAAGAACATATCCAAACATTACAATATGTAAATTAAAAGACCAAACAAAATAAGTATTTTTAAAAGAGGAGGGTGAAAAGTTCCCTTACCGACTTGGGTATCTTTCGAAACATACACCCCATGAAAGAAGGACAATAAAAAATTGATGTAAATAATCATAAAAGAAATTATATTACACAAAGAGTATAATAATGGCCAGTACATATAACACTCAAAGTAAATGGTGGAAAATGAAGCATAAATCTCACGAGAATAAAAGTGAGATGAAAAATCCCTTACGAAAACTCGGCAGCCTAACGACGCCACTTAAAACTTCCAAAAATGGATTGATGAGATCAAATAGGTTCTCTAGTCATATTAACATAAAATGTAAATCAAGATGAATATAAAAGAACATCCCCCAACATAAAATAGAGGAGCTTAAAAGAATGACATAAAGGAGAGTACTTAAAAAGAAAGAGAGAGGTTGGATCTCTTTCGAAAATTCGGCAGCCTAACGACGCCAATCAAAACTTCCAAAATGGATTGATGAGAGAACATAGGGTCTATAATCATATGAAAATAAAAATTACAGTAAGAGTAATATAAAATAACATCCCAATCATAAGAAATATTAGCTTAAAAGGAATGACATAAAAGAGTGTACTTAAAAAGAAAGAGAGGGGTAGGTTCCCTTACCTCAAGTCCGACTTGTCTTGTTCGTTTGTTTATATTCCTGAATAATAAACTTTGGTCAATTTATAATTTCTTAAGGAACTCCTTTAAATATTATTATTCAGTTCATATCACATATTATAACCTTATAATAATTGTTTAATAATGTTAGTTCATATCAGACGTTTTTGCCGATGTTTGGTACATGAGTCAAAAATGAACTTGTTTGAAAATGATTTCCCATGTAGTAAATCAATTAAAGAATAGTATTAATGATCAAAATATCTTATATATCCATTAAATATTAATTTTATACTATTCCATAACATTTTTAGATAAAAAATGAAAAGCACCGTTCATGGAGACGGTAGGCCGTACGTACGCATGGACGTTACTTTCATTTTTTTGTCATATTAATGGAATTAAAACTAAATGAGAGATATATATATTATAATTACAAAATGATATCCATAATTTATATGTAATATATGACATATATATCCATTATATATATGTACTTATAATAGTACATAACATTTGGAGATAAGAAATGAAATGTACCGTTCATGGAGACAGTAAGCCGTACGTACGCATGAACGCTACTTTCATTTCTTTGGCACATTAATGGAATTAAAACTAGAAGAGATATATATATATATATATATATATATTATAATTACAGTATAATATATATTTTATATATATCACATAATTTCATCAATTGCATTCTTTATACATTCCATGTATTGCATGAATGAGTCAAATCACTTGAGGGGGCGGTAGTTCACACTTCCTCAAATGAAATTATTGCATTTGAACAACATGAAAAGCATAAAGGTATGTATTAATTATAAAATACATAAGCATAGAGAAGAAATAAATATATTATATATCATAAATAAATATAGTGCCATCATAATGGCCACCATGAGAGGTGGTATGAGAAGATAGAACAATCATCGTTTCGTGAGGCAGTAATTCTCCATCCACAGAAATAGTATGTTTTTTAACCATTAGACAGAGTTGTGTGTTAGTGTAGCACAAATCCTCATCATAAAAAAATACTAGTATATTTAAGATACTGTTGTTGTTACAAAAGAAATATATAAAAAGAGTTTAGGGGGTTGGAGAAGCAAAATAAAACAAAAGAACACTAGGGAAGACATTACCTTTAAATCGGGTAACTCTCATTGATTTGAGCTCAAAGGCTTCTTTGTAAAGAATTGTGCCCAAAGTGAGGCTTATATGAGTAAGAGAGGGATGTGGAGAGACAAAATGGGCTGGGGTTGGCCGAACCAAAGGCTTGAGAGGTGTGGGTAAGGTGGTAGAGGTGGGGGCCTTTTATAAGAGGAGAGGAGGGGCACTCTTGGAAAGTTTTGAAAAGTAACATTATTATAAAATGATTTTCAGATTTTAAAGGTCCCAAAATTATATATTTCTAGGATAATGTGATAATAGTTCTAAATACACACATCCAATCAGTTTTTTACAAGTGTAGGTCTTATATTTTATATTATCTTTTCATTTTATTTAAATCATTAAATAATGAGGTAATCGCTACATCATCATGGTGTCATAAATAATTAAATTTATTTAATGTCTAAAAATTATACAAAAAATATCATGATGTAGGAAATATTTTTAGATTTATAATGAATATTTATATTAAAAAATATGACATGTATAACACCATATAAAAATGGTTTTAGTAAAACAACACATGTTTGTGACATTTTAATTTTAACTTATAATAAAAAGGTATTAATGTCATTGTCCTACCAATGTGGCTCCATGGGGTCCCCATGTTGACCCATGGATTGTCTTGGTCGGACATGACTCATCTAATAAGGGTAGTACACATGTCAAGGTCATTTCAAATTATTAAAACATTATTTTTACCTTAAATTACACTAATTACCTCTAATCGCGATTAAAACTTAAAAGTTACTATTCACCAAAAAATTATTTTAATCCCATTGAACCACATTTTATATCCTATTGACAACCATGTGTGTCAGATTTTTTAAATTCAAATCACAGAAGTGGTAAAGTTTCATTTAAATGAAAAATCAGTTTTTAAACTACCACTTAGTGGTTTCACTATTCATCAAAAATTGAAGTTTTTCAAAAAAATACCAAAAATTCACCCTAAGCTATATTTGATATTACGAATTAAAAAATGATTTCTATTTCAAAAAAATCAAAACATATAAGTTTCATTAATTAATTTAATAATTAATTCCCTCAGTTAAAACAAATAACGTGTTTTTAAGAAACAATATCTATTAAAAGATTGACAGTAGTTTAAGTCCAATTTCAAAGTAAAATTAATTCCAATGACCAATATTGGATTAAATAGTAAAAATATATTCTAATTTCACTTTAAAACCAATTCAAAAGATAATCTAATCATATAAATAAATTATATTAAAAAGAGGTTTTGAATTAAAATACAACATTTTTCACTATTCATTAAAAAATGAAATTTATCGGAAAAATACAAAAAATTTACACAAAGTAAATTTTGATGTCCCGATTCTAAAGAAGAATTTTTTTTGTCAAATATAACACATAAAATTTTCAAAAAGTGGATTTAAAATAGGTTCTCCATCAAAAGGCGGTTAATTGACCTTTTAAAGAATATGAGATTGTTTACGCTTAAAATTGGATTCACTGGAATTTTTAATCATCTAACATTTATTGTAAAAAGTAAAAATATTTGACAAAAATATATAATAATTTTGTAGTTAGTTCTATTCATTCCCATCATTACAACATCTAGGTGTTAACTACCATTTAAAATAAAATTATTTTATTATTAGAGTGCAACGTAAGATTTCAAAGGAACTCATTGTTGCGCATTGGGTAAGACATCGAGCATAGCGTTACCTTTAAATTAATATTAACATTTTATTCACAAATAGGGATAAATATAAAAATGACATATTCTTTCGTTACCTGGGGTGTTACATCCTTCCCCCCTTTTGGGAATTGCATCCTTGCAATTTTAAAATTGGGCTCGGAAACATCATTGAAAGTCCCACATCGGAACAAGAGTCGATAAAACAATCACTTTAAAAGAAAGAAAGAGAAGTACAGAGGTCACCCGAGTTAACCCATACTAGGATTCCATGTAGGAAAACATGGATATGGAAGAAAAAGCAAAGGGTCGTGTTCTGAGGGAGAGTGATAGAAAACATGTTTAGGAGAAATTTAACCATAAGAAAATCACAAACTTGTAGTGGGTTAAACGGTATTCGATTCCCCAGTAGGAAAAATTAATAGACAAAATTTTTTCTTTAAGTTACTTTTCATTGATGAATTTTTTTTGATCTTAAGGAAACATACTTAATTGTCATGTAGACTTTTAACTTTTTCTATATTTCTTACACAAACTCATACTTTCCCCAAATGATGAGTATTTAGGAAGACTTGTTCACATTAAGAGTACTATAATCAAATTCTAGAGAATCACCTAATCCACAAAAGAGAACTATATATTTCCCATGTCTTTAGACCCTTACCAAAACCAAAATTGTTAGAACAAGATCACATGATCCAGAAAATGATAACCCTTTATAAAATGAAAATCTATTCTTAATCTCCAAAATTTGTCCAACAAAACCCAAAGTTCAATGAAGACCATTCGATAAAAAATTTATCCACAAAATTATTTAAATTAAACCAAACTAAGATTGAAACCCAAATATTTGAAGGATTTAATCACATAGTCTTCCAAGGTACAAATTAACACTTATCTCCAAATAACATCAATGGATCTTAAAGTCTTATATTTAAAATTAATTAACCTAATCACATATCCTCCATGATAGGTTAATAATTTCCATAGATAACCCAAAATCAACTTACTATGAATTCATAAAATCATATAACTAAAAAGAATAAGTCATACTAACCATGGACTTCACGTAAACCAGTGGTAGGAGATAAATACCAGTCGTACTTTGGTTGTGGGTTCGATTCCCACAACTTTGTTCGATGCGACGGGTTGTCACACGGTCTGCGTGTTGTCCTTTTTCCAAACTATATAATTCTCAAAACAATCCCCAAAAAGAGATAAAATCATCAAAAATAACCATAACATAATTTAACCTCAATTTTATCTCATGCCTTTTATTTCCCATCATAACAAATAGTGACTCATAATTACCTCAAAAGTAAGGATCATATAAACCCAAATGGTTCTTTATAACTATGTACACAAAAGAACAGATAACTATTCCTTGAATAAAATTTTCATATATCAAACATCAGGGTTACACATACTATAAAAAGTCTTCTAATGTAACCCCATCATCAAAAGATACTTAATACTCTTAAGAATTTCACCATAACTCTTGAAGCCCTTATATGTTGACTTCTTACTCATTCAAAATTCTTCATGATCCATTAACCATTCCTTTCCAACTTATTCTATAATACTTCTTTCCTACAAACAAAATCATGAATCATATACTAAGATTCCAAAATAGGAAAACAAATGTTATGAAATAATCCATACCTTTGATTGGTCATTGTCAGTTTCTTCATCCTCAATCGGAATGGCATTATGTATTGGTAAATGAATATTTTTAAAATATTGGTGATCCCATTCCCGAAACTTCTTCATAGGAAATGTGTTTGCATAATGACCATGCAAACCACATTTAAAACATTCAATTGATCCCTCAGAAAGAACTTCTTTCCCTTTCCTCGAGTCAACTGGATGCTTCCTTTTTCCATGACATGTTCTTGCTTTATGACCTTCATTTCCACATCTATAGCATATTTCTGTCCCTTTGAAACATTTTACAGGGTGTATCTTTCCACATATTTGACACATAGGTTTTTGAACACACTTACCTTTATGATTATTACCTGAAGTTGCATAGGTATTTGTTTCTCACATATATTATGCCTTATAAAAATCACCACGGTTTAGGTGGTCAATCATGACTCCAGATAGTTGGTTGAGGATAAACACAAGAGTTCAAATTGCAACCCCCATATCATTCAGTTTCTCGCTCAGAAAACTGTCACAGTTTCCTTCACATCCACAGTTACTTTGGTTCCTGCTAGATCGAACCATTTACTAAAACCAAAAAGGTCAGTGTGATCATATCAGTAAAATCATCATATAATAATGAGGAATATAAACACTAATATATAGTTATCCAATTAATCTAAAACTAATTCTAACTTTAAAAAAAACAATGACTCTATCTAATATACTAACCATTGTGGTTATACACAACTTGTCACTTATTCTTAAGCAACACTCTAACATCTAAAGTTATCTAAACCGACCTTTGATACCAACTATAAGTCCCCAGCCTTAAAACTTACTTAATATTGAATTAAATGAATAATTCACATTGAGGATCTTTTCAGGTTTAGAGTTTTAGAGAATTTGGACATAACTATTAAATCTCAAAAGATTACAAAGTAGACACTTCTACTAAGTTTCCATAAAATAAAAACTCTTAAAAAGAAACATGTCTAGTTCCATGTTTTAGACAGCCTGACATTATGTTGATCCCATCCTTTACCCTATTCAACTTTATGTCCTGTGAAAAATATTTCAAAAAAAAAACTTGGGATGAGCATAAAAATCTCAGTAAGGGATACACAAAGAAGGAAAACTGTTAGTTTTTCAAAACAATAAGTAAACCATGAATTGTTTAACAAAGTAATACTTTTCACCTTAATGAAGTAGTATACAATCTTAAATGAATAAAATATCATTACTTACCCATTTGTAACCAAAAGATTACCATAAAACCCATATACATAACATATAAAGGTAACTTGGGACATAAGCATACTTAAATGGAATAACCATAAGGTTGACTTCCACACATATCAATTAATGGAATAGTCATACGACCGACTTCCATACCCAATTAATTGGAGGTTATAACATAACCACCCGTCCTGGTATTCACGGCACCACCCGTCATATGGTTTATCACGTAACCACCCGTCAAATGTTCAAGTACCATTATAAAATCATAAAACAAAAATAATGGAAAGAAAACATTTCCACATTTCAAACACAATATATCACTTAAATATATTGACATAACAAATCCATTATAAAAACCATTTTCAATACCAAAATACATAAAAGAGTATATGGTATTTATTTCATTTAAAAAAAACATTATGGCTTGTTGAGGAAGCCAAAGACCAAATAATACTCACGGTGGCGGAAAAGGTCGTTGTCACCACGTATATTAAAAGAAACATTCCTTTTTGTCATTTAGTAAAATGCTTCGTATAAAAAGATTCCTTTTGAATAAAATTAAACGTCAAAGGGGTTTATACACCCTATAAAATAATGTTGTGTATAGAACAAAGTATGCCTCAATGAAAGGAGATTGAGATGAAGTCCCTTACAAAGACAGTATCCTTGGATTAAGGATAAATCAATTACATAATTATGTGTGACAAATGAATACACAAAATATAAGAGGATATTAAGTGTAAAATAATCAGAGGTTATTGACACATATTCATAGAACGAAATATTAAAGGAGTACAAGTTTATCCCAAATAATCAAAATTGGGTTAAGAAGTTCCCTTACAAAAATTCGACAGCCTAACGGCGTCACTTCAAAATTCAAAAAATGAGTTGATGAGAGATAAAAAGGGTATCTCATAACTTGTACATTAAATTTACATCAATAAGGATATAGAAGAACATATCCCAACATTACAATATGTAAATTAAAAGACCCAATAAAATAAGTCTTTTTAAAAGAGGAGGGTGAAAAGTTCCCTTACCGACTTGGGTATCTTTCGAAACATACACCCCATGAAAGAAGGACAATACAAAATTGATGTAAATACTCATAAACGAAAGTATATTACACAAATAGTAGAATAATGGGCAGTACATATACCACTCAAATGAAATGGTGGAAAATTTAGCATTAATCTCACGGGAATAAAAGTGATATGAAAAATCCCTTATGAAAACTCGGCAGCCTAACGACGCCACTTAAAACATCCAAAAATGGATTTATGAGATCAAATAGGGTCTCTCATCATATTAAAATAAAATTTACAGAAAGAGGAATATAAAATAACATCCCCCAACATAACAAAGAGGAGCTTAAAATAAGTTACATAAAGGAGAGTACTTAAAAAGAAAGAGGGAGGTTGGATCTCTTACGAAAATTTGGCAGCCTAACGTCGCCAATCAAAACATCCAAAATGGATTGATGAGAGAAAATATGGTATCTCATCATATGAAAATAAAAATCACATTAAGATTAATATAAAATAACATCCCAATCATAATAAATATGAGATTAAAAGGAATGACATAAAAGAGTGTACTTAAAAATAAAGAGAGGGGTAGGTTCCCTTACCTCAAGTCCGACTTGTCTTGTTTGTTTCCTTATATTCCTGAATAATAAACTTTGTTCAATTTATAATTTCTAAAGGACCTACTTTAAATATTATTATTCAGTTCATATCACATATTATAATGTTATAATAATTGTTTAATAATGTTAGTTCATATCAGACGTTTTTGCCTATGTTTGGTACATGAGTCAAAAATGAACTTGTTTGAAAATGATTACCCTTATAGTAAACTATTTCAAGAATAGTATTAAGGATTAAAATATCATATATATCCAGTAAATATTCATTTTATACTATTCCATAACATTTGGAGATAAAAAATTAAAAGCACCGTTCATGGAGACGGTAGGCCGTACGTACGCATGAACGCTACTTTCATTTTTTTTGTCATATTAATGGAATTAAAACTAAATGAGAGATATATATTATAATTCCAGAATTATATCTATAATTTAGATGTAATATATGACATATATATCCATTATATATATTTACTTATAATAGTACATAACATTTGGAGATAAGAAAGGAAATGTACCGTTCATGGAGACGGTAAGCCGTACGTACGCATGAACGCTACTTTCATTTCTTTGGAACATTAATGGAATTAAAACTAGATGATATATATATATATATATTATAAATACAGTATAATATATATTTTATATAGATCACATAAGTTCATCAATTTCATTCTTTATACATTCCATGTATTGCATGAACGAGTCACATCACTTGAGGGGGCGGTAGTTCACACTTCCTCAAATTAAATTATCGCATTTGCACAACATGCCAAGCATAAAGGTATGTATTAATTATAAAATACAGAAGCATACAGAGGAATAAATATATTACATATCATAAATAAATATATTTCCATCATAATGGCAACCATGAGAGGTGGTATGAGAAGATAGAACAATCATCGTTTCGTGAGGCAGTAATTCTCCATCCACAGAAACAGTATGTTCTTTAACCATTAGATGGAGTTTTGTGTTATTGTAGCTCAAATACTCATCATAAAAACGTCCTAGTATATTTAAGATACTTTTTTTTATAAAATAAATAAATAAAAAGAGTTTAGGGGGTTGGAGAAGCAAAATAAAACAAAAGAACACTAGGGAAGACTTCACTTTTAAATCGGGTAACTCTTTTTGATTTGAGCTCAAAGGCTTTCTTGGAAAGAATTATGCCCCAAGTGAGGCTTCTAAAAGTAATATAGGTATGTGTAGATACAAAATGGGAAGTTTTTGGCAAAGCCAAATGCTTGAGAGGTGTGGGTAAGGTGGTAGTGGTGGGGGCCTTTTATAAGAGGGGAGGAGGGGCACTCTTGGAAAGTCTGGAAAAGTAACATTATTATAAAATGATTTTCGGATTTTAAAGGTCCCACAATTATATATTTCTAGGATAAGGTAATAATAGTCCTAAATACACACATCCAATTGGTTTTTGGAAAGTTTAGGTCTTATATTTTATATTATCTTTTCATTTTATTTAAATCGTTAAATAATGAGGTAATCGCTGCATCATCATGGTGTCATAAATAATTAAATTTATTTAATGTAGAAAAATTATAAAAAAATTATCATGATGTAGGAAATATTTTTAGATTTATAATTAATGTTTATAGTAAAAAATATGACTTTTATAACACCATATAAAAATGGTTTTAGTAAAAAAACACATGTTTGTGACATTTTAATTTTAACTTTAAATAAAAAGGTATTAATGTCATTTTCCTACCAAAGTGGCTCCATGGGTCCCCAAGTTGACCCATGGATTGTATTGGTAGTACATGACTCATCCAATAAGGGTAGGACATGTGTCAAGGTCATTTCATATTATTAAAACATTATTTTTACCTTAAATTATACTAATTACCTCTAATCGCGATTAAAACTTTAAAGTTACTATTCACCAAAAAATTATTTTAATCCCCTTGAACCACATTTTACATCCTAATGACAACCATGTGTGTCGGATTTTAGAAATTCAAATCACATAAGTGGTAAAGTTTCATTTAAACGAAAAATCAGTTTTTAAACTACCACTTAGTGGTTTCACTATTCATCAAAAATTGAAGTTTTTCAGAAAATTAAAAAAAAATCACCCTAAGCTATATTCGATATTCTGAATTCAAAAATGACGTCTATTTCACAAAATTAAAAACATATAAGTTGCATTAATTTATTTAATAATTAATTCCCGCTGTCAAAACAAATAGCGTGTTTTTAAGAAACAATATCTATTAAAAGATTGACACTAGTTTAAGACCAATTTCAAAGTAAAATTAATTTCAATGAAAACTATTGGATTAAATGGTAAAATTATATTCTAATTTCACTTTAAAACGAATTCCTAAGATAATCTAATAATATAAATAAATTATATTAAAAAGTGGTTTTGAATTAAAATACCACATTTTCACTATTCATTAAAAAATGAACTTTATCGGAAAAATACCAAACATTTACAAAAAGTAAATTTTGATGTCCCGATTCTAAAGAAGAATTTTATTTTGTCAAATATAACACATAAAATGGTCAAAAAGTGGATTTAAAATAGGTTCTCCATCAAAAGGCGGTTAATCGACCTTTTAAAAAATATTAGATTGTTTACGCTTGAAATTGGATTCAGTCACATTTTTAATCCTCTAACATTTATTGTAAAAAGTAAAAATATTTTACAAAAATATATAATAATTTTGTAGTTTGTTCTGTCCATTCCCGTCATTACAACGACTAGGTGTTAACTACCATTTAAAATAAAATTATTTTATTATTAGAGTGCAACGTAAGATTTCAAATGAACTCGTTGTTGCGTATTGGGTAAGACATCGAGCATAGCATTCCCTTTAAATTAATATTAACATTTTATTCACAAATAGGGATAAATATAAAAATGACATATTATTTATTTACCCGGGGTGTTACACTTGGTATCCACTCCACCAATGGTATCTACCCCCCCATCACATGCATAAGAAGTTGTATGAGAAATTGGAAACAAAACTCATGGACATTAGACCAAGAAATTCAACAGACCTAGGCCTATACATGGATAAACTATCATGTACCAATATATATCATTACACCCTTTAGTGAATCTAGAAGGTTCCATCAGATTCGTCCTGGTCTCTTCTCATCAAACCACATCGTCTTCATCACCCCACAGTGAATCCATTACCTGTAAGATGACCTCAATGATGGCCTCAGGGGTGGGTCATAATTTTATCTGTAGGGAAGTATCAAAAAATGGTCATGATATGAAGAAGAGTATCCCAAGTCCTATCACTCCAAACCCCTTGGAAACCCCATGCCATATCCGTAGAAA
Organism: Viscum album; assembly: GCA_963277665.1. Taxonomy (NCBI): domain Eukaryota; kingdom Viridiplantae; phylum Streptophyta; class Magnoliopsida; order Santalales; family Viscaceae; genus Viscum; species Viscum album. The sequence continues at coordinate 1,044,200,041 of OY728165.1, forward strand.
AAAATTACAACCCATACTCTAATCTCGTCTCACGTATCATAGGAGAGACCACTCAACCCGTCACCAAGAGGAACCACCTCTTGATCTCTTATTCATACCCCCTATGGTATTTATCACAAAAAAATAATCAGGATCCACTCCACTCTCAGGAGGGAAGTCAACATCACATATGAGGTGAAAAACTATATCATTGGTCACCCCGAAGCCTAATCCCCCCATTCATCCACGAATACCCATAAGAAACACTTGGTCTATTCCTATAAAGCATAACATCTTCAAATGAACCAACACTATATCCCCTTGGACACATAGTCTTATGTTGATCAAAATTCACTCAAGTTTTAATGAGAATCCATTTCAAGTATAAGAGGCCCAACACCACCATATCTTATCAACCCAGGACAACCTCAAACCCTATTCATGTACCTACTAAAATTCATGTAGGAAATAAATTCAATTCAATATATATATATATATATATGTATGTATATATTAATTTATATTAACGGGACCACATAAAACCATCAATGAATTACCATCCACACCAAGATCCATTGAGCCTCAACCAATCCCTCCATGCGTCACCCAAGATCATATCAACTCCCAAGATTTGGGTATTCCCACCGAACTAAATCCTTGACCAACAACCAACATAATTTATGTGGCACACCCCTATAACCATACTAGTCAGAATATCTTTCAAAAAACACCCCATCAACATTCAAATTCACCCAATTTAGAAAAAATGATAAATTAATTCACCAGACATCATGACTTTAATTGAAGGGAGAGAAATGAAATTAAAACAATATATTGAGTTCTCCCCTATCTATCTCACTTGAATACCTCATCATCCATAATCAATTTAATTATGCTTTTATCCAATCAACACCAAAACGTAGGCTAATTTTCACCAAATAAATAACTAACAAGGTGATACTTAAAAATGGTTGGAATCAAAGATACTCACATGTAAACTCAATCGTAATACATACGAATACCCTTCTCTTAAATGGTGATCAGATGAGTTGAATATAAGGGGGAGTGAAATGAAAAATTTCATCTTTTTGACCCCAAAAACCCATAAATCAGAAATTATCCAACCCAAAAAATATGAAATTTCGAATGATAAAAATCATAAACCAAGATAAAACTCATAACATGAATTGTAGGTTCACAACATTAAATTTTTGAGGTAAAGGGACCCTACTCTTGTCTAACCTCACTCATAATATAAACCATTGTTCACATCAATAATTACTCATATAAGGGTCTGTGATGAACAACAAAGGGTACCATTCACAACATGAATAACCTCTTCATGTTTTGAACCACCCAAATAATTTTCCAAGACCTAAATAAACATCATTCATAGTGTGGATGAATCCTTCACACCATTAATGAAATATAATTATAAAATTTTTACATATAGACAAACATAACATTCTGAAATTATTTTCTAATAACCCAAGCATCCAATAAGCCTCAAACCATGCAATAAAACCATTTAATGATTTATAACCCATTAAAATTACAATAAAATTATCATTTCTAAACTATTTCCCTCATAAAAAAAGAATAAAATTACCTAAAAAATGTGATACCCATAACAACAAGGGTAATTAGAAAACTCCCCACCATAGGTTTTATAATCCCCAAGAGGTATCTGATAGACCCTAGAATAAAACCTTAACCATATCAGTTTTCAATTCCCCACAAAAACACTATCTTCCACGTTAAAACATTAAAAATTATCCCTTTTTAAAACTCTAAAGACTAAGAGATATATTTACCAAGGTATGGGACACCCACTCACCAAAAATTCCACCATTGATAGGACACACACCACACCTATCTATCATGAAAGACCTTGTTGTCTTCAAATGATTCAACTCAATGTTTATGAGGCTCCCCAATATAATTATATGCTCAAAAAGGATAGTACCATGACATGGTTCACTAAAAATAGTAATTTTCTATCAAAAAACATTTCTAGAGGTCCAATTACTTATTAACTATGTATTAGACAATTATCATGATGCTGGTTCCACCTCACCACATCCAAAATTGAAAAAGAAAACACATTTTGGAGCTCATCTAAATGAATTTTCCAAAAAATGTCCAGTCACACCTTATGACATGACCAAAGACCTATATAGACCCAAGATTCTCATAAAGAAATATTATACAGTGACCCCTACCTTTTACAAAAATTATTACTTAATTTTAATCATAATTGTCTATAAAATACAAAGCAAGGATCATAAATCCTAGTTTCATTGGAATATTAGTTACATAATTAAGTAGAATGAGACAAAAAAACATCTTTTATTTAATCTCTATAAAGATATCATAACTTCTATTGATATCTTACATCTACATAGGTTAACGTGGGGAATAAATGAGCAAAGGGATGATATAAAAATCCTATTAGGGGAATAAGAATGTGAATTAATCATATCACATGCGTAAGAAGGTATACCAGGATGAAATAAAAAGCAACAGAACATTAATAAACATATGGAATAATAACATATAGAATATGGGATCCTGTTATAATGAAATCATATAAATTTGGAAAAAAACAAACAATAATACATAAGAATTATTCCATTATAACCACTATGACCATTGCACAAGGAGGAGCATGATTCAATTCTAACCACCAAGGCCACTACATAGAGAGGATAATGATTCAAGGATAACCCCCAAGACTATTTCACAAGACGTCTCATGAGACTAAAAATTTCCCAATGAATTGGAGTTATATCTAGGATCACCCAACATAACATGTTTATGAATATGTGTGTCACATGTAGAATCAAACATAAACATAATGGTTACACATAGAAAGAAATGGGTATCATAATCATAACATAAAGAATACTCAAATCATGTATCATGGTGGTTTCTATGATATAATTTATTTAAAACATTCATGGTCATTTATCCGGAAAAAAGGCATAGATCATGATAATTCATGACAAACTAAATAAAAAAATAATTTTTAACAAACATTAGAAACGAAATATTTTAGTGCCATTTAAGGATAATATTAAAGAGAATCTAAAGAAGAAAAAAGAATAATATTTAATATATAACTGAAAATGAACTGATATAGATTTTAATGATAAAATATTGATTTTAGAATAATAATGGTTCTTAAAATAGATTATTCATGGTACATGGAAATGGGTAAGAAATTAGGAAGTTCCCTTTAATCGGGATTGCTTGTTGGGATGAATTGAGAAAGGAACGTTTTTAAAACATGTATTTACACATAAAAGGAATAAGAATTAGGATATTTAAATATGTTTGGAACATAAAAATATAATTTTTTAGTATTAAAAAAGAATAATATAAAATTACATTTTGGGTAAAGAGAGATAAAGCATAACTAGAAAGAAAAACGAGGGTTCAGAGGGAATCTATTACCTTATTTTTGAAAGTATTCTTCACTTGATCTTAGTTTCCTAGATAATCAAATTATATTAATTATTAATTTAATTAAAAACCTATTTAACATATATTTTTTTATTATAATTTTATGAGGTTAATTTATGGCCTTTCTGATAAGTGATAAGATACAATTTCATCATTCCAGGAGCGTTCGTTTCTATGGTTTTCATTATCAGTTTACTTGTATACATGTATGTAATGTCATATGAAATGAGAATAGTTTTTCAGAATTAAAATTATATTTTTTTAATGAACATAAAGTATATTAAATGGTGTTATATATAATTTTCTTCTAGATGTGAGGATTATTCATTAGATAAATCATCAATGATAACCGTTTAGATTATTCTTTCATTTTCTCGATCATCAAAAATTGGTTTTATTTTATTAGTTGATATTATGTATATATATTAGTTACATAAAATTAAATAATATTTAATACATATATTACAATACATTTTAACCATATAAATTATTTTAAAACCATCCTTGATAGAGGTAATGTAAATTGAAAGCTCATCGTCCTTGAATGTGATAAATTAACACATCACAGATGATGTTATCATTTTTAGAATAAAAGGGCAAGGTAAAAGAAATGATAATGGGATGTTATATTAATAAAATTAAATTAGAAAATATAAAATATACTAGATTTATCATGTCACATGAATATATATTGATGAGTATGGGAAAATAAAATAAGAGAAATTGAAAATAAATTTAAAGAAAAAGAAATAATTTTTCCCCTCTTGAATTTATCTCAATGAGATCCTCCTCAGGGGAATTGGGTTTGGTATTTTTCTAAGACCCAACTATCTTGGACATGGGGGAGGTACATTGTAAGTGTTTTGGGAATAATTTAGTCAATATGTAATGATTTTGAGGTGTTAGTAGAAGAGGTGGTGAGGAGTGGTATTTATAGTGGAGGAGAGGGGTGTTTTTTGAATATTTTATTCATTTGTTTATTATTTTGGCCCAAGTCTATGAATTGTGAGGATTATTGAGACCAAATAAACTAAATAGTTCATGAGAGTTATAAAAAAAGGTGATTAAATCATCCATACATCAACCATGACTCAATAGTTCATAAACATAACTTATGTCGTAAATTACCACACTTCACAATTAAAAAAATCAACTATTTTAAAAATATCCAAAATATTTAATCTAACCATTTTTGAACATGTAGAATTCAAAAATTTACTCAATTTTATGAATTTTATTTCAAAATATAAATATTTTAATTTTTAATTAAAAACATTTTAATTTGAAAAATATAGATTTAAAAATTATGATTGATTTTATAATATTTTGAAAAGTAAATTAATGTCTCATAAAATTATATTATAAATAAATTAAAAAAAATTTAATTTTATAATATATTTTATGAAAATTAAAATTTATTTTAAGTAATTATATTAATTATAAAATTATAATTAAATATTAATGACTTACAAAATTACCAATACTCAATTTATCATTTTTAAAACATTTATTTAATTATACAATGATATAAATATATCATATTTTCATTTATAAGATACCTAAATATTATTTATACTTTTATAGGTGAGGTTACTATTCTATTGGATGGATTATTATTCCTAATGTTCATATCACTATTCCAAATATCACAGTACTATTCCATTGTTTTCAGATCTTTATTTTTTGAAAAATACACTTATTTCACTCATTCTTCATTTATAATGCTTGTATTTTTTTATATAAGTTATTTTATCAGATTAATACTATATTAATTAATTATAATAAGGGAAAACATCATTGATATATTTCCATGTCGTTACATGTTACATATTTATAGAAAATTATTCATTACATAAAATAACAATTCACACTAGAATCCATTATGTCTAGTGCATTTGGAAACATGGACAAATATAAAAAAAATAATCCATAAGTGAGCTACATCATCTCCCACTATGTTCCGCATAACTATCATCCAATAACATATGTAATACCTTTCATTATATCCCGAGTAAATGAAAAATAATAAATATAACGCCCTGAGATTTTATGGTATGTATCCTCTTAAATAATTTAAATTCATTCGATAGATTAAATTACACAAAAGTATTTCATTTAGTATAAATCATATAAAATCACATATGAAAACACAAAAAAAAAATTATAAATGAACAACAAATGAATTAAGAGGTATTTCTAGAAGTTAAGAAACCTATTCCGATGAAATAGTAACTTGACCTTATGAATGGTGATTGACACTTAAGAATAGTTAACCGACCAAATGAATTGTAACCACACCCATGAAAGTATAAATAAATTTTAGAAACATTATAAACTATTGTATGATATAATTATATCATAAGATAAGTAAATGAATATTTTAGAAATTATTAAGTAAGTGTTGGTATTTTTTGTAAGTCATAAATATTTAACTAAAATTTTATAATTATTAAAATGATCTAAAATAAAATTTATTTTCATAAAAAGTTTTCATAAATAAAAAAGTTTTTTCTTATGATTTTGGGATAATTTTACGAGACCTTATTTAGTATTTTAGAGTTTTATAAAATGAGTTATAAATATAAAATCATTATTTTTTTGGGTAATTGAGTATTTTAATTAAAAATTAAATTTCCATATTTAGATTAATATTTTTTATAAAATTTATTCCATTTTTTTATAATAATTTAAAAAATAATTAGGCTCAATTTTTGGTATTTTTCTAAAATACATGATTTTTTTGAATAATAAAATACGATAATTTATGATAAATGTTAAATAATTGAATTATTAAGGCTTATGTGATTTATGGATGATAGAAGCCCATAATATCAATGTATCCGTCATTATATTAATATATTTTGTTATAATTCTCTAACTATTCATATTGCTGAGCCAATATAATAATTAAATGAATAAAATTTTAAAAAAATCACCCTTCCCTCCACTATAAATACAAACAGTCACCACCACTTATCCTAACACCTATAATACTTGAAGTAGGAAAAAATCATTCCCAATCATTTTTCCTCATCACTCCACCATGTCTTGGTGGTTATGGTAAAGAAAAGACCAAACCAATGTCCGTTAAGGAGGTACTCAAAGAGTAGAATTCAAGAGGTAACTATACTTTCCTTTTCTTTTAATTTCATCTTAATGAGAAGGATCACTATAGTATAATATATATACTATAATGATATCCTTTTAATGGAATATACTTCACCAAAATATTTTCTTTTCCTGTTTTATTTTAAAAATGAAATTATAATTCGTGAGAGGCCGATTTACAACCTCCGTGGATGACAGATCTTCATTCATCAATTTCTCTTTCAAGGCTTCTCATGAAAAAAATTTATGGTTTAAAGATATTATAAAATATTTATTAAATACAACTTAATTTTCTAGATCAATTATATATATATATATATATATTATTAGTTAATGAAACAAAATGCGCACATGGTGATCGAAAAATGTGAATATAATCTATGCAATTCTCACTAAATTTTTGTCTAATGATTCATCCTCATAACATATATCCAAATGATATATATATATATATATGTGTGTGTGTGTGTGTGTATAACCATTTATAGTTTCTTTATGTTCTTTAATAAAGTATAATTCCAATTATAGATAATTTTACCCATTTTACTTGAACTTCATTGCTTACAAATAAGCAAACCGATCATGAAAACCAAAAAAGCAAGCACTCTCGAACGATGAGATTGTATCTTTTAACTCATCAAAAAAGGTCATAAACATACTTAATAAAAATATATTAAATAAAATACATGTATTAAATATTATTAATTAATTAATTAATGTATTTAATTTGGTCATCCCAGACATTAATATTAAGTGCATAAAACATCTAGATATAAGGTATGGGGTTTCTCATCTTACTATTATTTCTATGAGATTTCTATTATTCAACACTTATTTCTGGTATGTGGTGTATGTATACTGATATTTGATATATAATATAATTCATCTATTTTTATTTGTGGTATTAATTTATTCATTTTATTATTATTAAATTTTTTTCCTATGATTTGATTTATTACAATTTTGTTGGGGACTTCGTCTAAATTTCAATTTTATTGAGAATTAAATGGTATCGTTCACCTAATCATTTAAATATGGTGTATTTAATTCAAATTTGAGATTATTTTTCTTGTGAAATTATATTTCTATTTAATATCCATATTCTTGTATCAGGGATATGATTATTGTCTTAGTCATATACCATTTTACATATAATGATTATTTTCAATGTCATTTTAACTGCGGAAATATTGGTGAATATGTATCCTCTACTCAATATGGAAATTGATAATACATATTTTTCTTGAATTAAAGAAATTAATGAATAATTTTTTGGTCTTGCAGTTATAGGTAGGGCTCGCTATAGCCCCTCGATGCATCGAAAGGTATCATGAGACAAAATAGTTAGCAACAATACCTTCATGTTTGATTCCAAACAGAATCAGATGAGTTTCTACCCACATACATAAAATATCATGTCAGTATAATATTTTATGTTCTAGATACCTGAAATATATAAAATAAGAATTTTCTTTCTATAGTATTCATTTATTATATTCTAAGATATTTTCACTATTATAAAATATATGGATACATTTCCATGCCCAATTTATTGATAGAATGTGTTTTTTATATTATTTACATATCCATAATGTATACACCTTATTGAATTTACTTGGGTTATTTTTGTTTCATATAACCCTTCCTTAGAATTTGAACTCACCCTTAATATGTTTCCTTTCCCCAATTTATGAGGAGGAATCCTTTGAATGAGTTTCCAAGATACTGTTTATTTCATTTAATTGTGTTTAATGTTGTACTTTATATCTTCTTAAATGTAAAATTAGGATAATGAATGTAATATGGTCTTCCAAAAAAGAAAAATTGATCATCCCTTCAGGATTTAATTTCCTTATAATGATTCCAATGAAATAAAATACTGTACTAGCTCTGATTCTATGGGGTTTGGGCATTACAGAAACTATCAAAAGATGTTTAGTGGAAGCCTTGAAACTGGATTTAGAAAACATATATTAGAGAATAAATTCCTAAGATATAATTTGAGGATAAGTATATAATGACATCCTTGAATTTTGGTAAATTAGATATTATGTGGGTCTTCCTTGAAATAAATCACTATCTGGATACTACAAGTGGATATGGTTCTGGCCTAGATGTACTGAGGAGTAACAACCCCGATAATGTTTTCTAGGCTTGATGTAGGGTAACCTAGTACATGAAAATGATCATTATTCCATACCTAGTTTGACACTCCCAAGGTATATGCTTAAAATAATTCAAATTTTCTTTATAAACCATTATTATGGTTTTAAAAGTAAATATGTTCTCAATGAAACCATGTTTATTGTTATGTGATTAACTATGCATAAATTTTTAATTTTTAATTTTTTTCCTAGTTAGATTATATGTATTATGATTCCTAACCTAATTTAGTATATTCCATTATTTATTAATGGATCCTAATGAAATAATGGGAATCAATACCCACATACAATTTCGGGATTTCCCCAATGATAAAGTCAACGTAGTTAGTGTTGGAGCTGAGCATATCATGAAAATATTAGAAAAACTCATGCATGTTATGATGAATAACCATACTACACATTTGTTGTATAGTTTAATGAAAAATAAAACCCCATATTTTATTGGGACAACTAATCTAGTGGTATATTAGTAGTGGATCAGGTAACTTGAAATGATATTTCTAGTATTGGGATGCAATGAAAATGAAAATGTATCACTGGAAATATATTGTCTCTAGTGAGATGATGATCAATGGTGGTCTTTGATCAAAAATATTAAGGAGGAAGATAAAATAGAATACCTAGATTGGAGAACTTTTATTGTAATATTCTTCAACAAATACATCCCCCATGAGAATCAAACAGAAATGAAGTGAAAATTCATTAGCTTAACGAAAAGGGAAGAATATGGTGTTGTAGAGTATAAGGATACATTTAAAATACTTTCCATATATGATATAGATTATATACGCGATTTAGAAGATAATATTGACCATTTATTTTAAGGTATTCATCCATGTCTATGAGTGGCACTGGCTTGTCAAAAAGTTTCATCATATGATGAAATAGTATTAAGTTCCATCAAAATAGTAAAGGAATTTTATATATCCAAAATTTTCAAGGGAAATAAAGATAATAATAGGTATTATGATAACCATGTAAAAGGTGAATGACTAAAGAAGAATAATAGAATGAAGAAATTCCCATTATGTATGAACTATGGAAAGAATAATCCTAGAAAATGCATGAAAGGCGTGGGAGTTATTTGTAAGTGTGGAAAAAAGGGACATCAAACTAATTATTGCAAGGGTAAGAAAAAATTCAAATTAAATTCAATGCTATAATTTTAGATATATGGGACACTATTCAAATTATTTTCCTAGGCATCATGGAAACTTTCCTTAAAAAAGGACATATGAGAATGGAAAAGCTTATACAATTAGAACTACTGAGGTTGAAATTCCTAATGAAGTGGTGGTAGATACATTAATAATTTCCTCATACATAGAAAATGCTTTATTTTATTATGGATCATCCCATTCATTTATATCTTCTCAATTTTACAAAAAAATTGGACACTTACAATTTGATTTAATAAAGGATTTTCCTTCAAAACTGCAAAGGGAAGTATCATTGCAGCCAATATGTGTCGATCAATCCCATTTATGACACATAAACATGATTTATTTGCAAACCTTATCATAATACCTATGATTGAGTTTAATATAATAATCAGTGTGGAATTATATTCAAATTAGGATGTGAAAATCTTCTATAAGAAGAAAGAAGTCACAATTTATGTGAATGATGTAGAGGACCTTATCCATAGAGTAGAAATCTCACCATCTTCTTCTTATATAGATCCACCTATAGTAGATCAACTAAATAATATTAACGGGATGGAAGAGGAAAAACATATAGGGATGGGGAATTTAATATTTTAATTGAGGATGTACCAACTGTGCAAGAATATATTGATGTTTTTTCATAGGATTTTCCTAGGCATCATCTAGAGTAGGAATTCAAGTTCTGTATTGATTTAATTCCTAGTTTATGACCTATATCAAATACTATATATATAACCGAAACCATGGAATTAGTGTAACTGAAGAAATAACTAGAGTAATTTAGTGGCAAGGGATTTATTTTCCAAATGTTTTTCTATGGGAAGCCCGTATTATATTTGTTAAGAAGAAAGATGGATCCATAATACTATGTATTGACTATAGAGAAATCAATGATATTATAATAAAGAGAAAGTATCCTCATCCTCACATTGATGATTTATTTTGATCAACATCACGAGGCTCAATATTTTTTTTAATATTGACCTTCGATCTGGATATCTTGAATTGCACATGAGAAAGGAATATATTTCAAAGAAAACATTTTAAACCAGGTATAGACATTATAAATTTATAGTAATTCCTTTTCGATTGACTAATGCACCCTCTGTTTTCATGGATAAAATTAACAATACATTTAAGGAATATCTTGATGATTTTGGTGTGGTATTTATTAATGTTATATATATATATATATATATTCCAAAATCTATGAGGACCTTGAGAACCATTTAAGAGTAATTTTGAGACTTTTAGGAGAAAAGAGTAATATGGGAAGTTTAGAAAGTTTTAATTCTAGAATCAAATAGTTTATTTTCCAGACATATTGTCCCTATGGATGGAATATTAGCTATTCCTATGAATAAAAAAGAAATCCATAGATAGACTATGCTAATGAACATAACTAAGGTATGTATTTTTTCTATCTTAGTAGGTTACTATCAGCATTTTATATATAATTTTCCTGACTGGATAACCCACTAACCAATCTCACAAGTAATGGGCTTAATTTCCTATAAATAAATCAAAATACAAAATGTTTTGTAGAATTATATATAAGATCGGTAAATTCTATAATTTTGACTCTTCCATCTAGAAATAATAGGTTTATGATATACAGTGATGCATTTAAGAATGGATTGGGTTGTGTCTATATGAAAAAAGATAAAGTTATTGTTTACGAATCATGGAAGTTGAAGAAACATCATCAATATAATACAACACAAGATCTTGAGTTAACATCCATAATCTTTACTCTGAAAATATGGATACACTATCTCTATAGTGAATGATGTGAGATATATACAGATCACAAGAGTTTGAAATATTTTTTTATTTAAATAACTCAATATGTGGAAAAGGAGATTGATCTAGTTACTAAAATATTATAATTTTTCAATACACTACCACCCAGTAAAGGAAAATAAGGTATCAGATACATTAAGTAGGAAAGATCTTGGACTTCTAACCCAAATGAGGATTGAGAAGGATAATATGTTCATATATCTAGTAAACATGTGTATGGTAATTGATAATGAAGGTGAATCATCCTTACTTTTTCAAATTATTTATAAACCATATTTACTAGATAAGATAAAAACCTCTCAATTTGATGAAGATAATTTTCAAAAGAAAATGAAAGCTGTTAAGGATGTGAGTTTTGAAGAAATTTTTTATGAAAATGTAATTATGAAATTTGTAAAGAGGTAATGTGTTCCATTAATAACTGAGATAAAAAGGGAACTATTAGATGATGTTAATATCTTAAATTTCTATATACAACCTAGTAGTACCAAGATGTATAGAGATCAAAATTATCATTTTTTGTGGGATAAATTTAAGTAGGAAATTGATGACTATGTTTCAAGGTGTATAGTTTGTTAATAAGTTAATATTGAGAGACAACATGATAGATGATTCATGCGACCTCTTCCTAATCAAATGTAGAAGTGGTATGACATTACATTTGAAATTATCACTATAATAACAAGGACACCTAGAAGGAATGATGAAATATGTGTAATTGTTGATCATATTAGAAAATTTACACATTTATTTGATATAAGAGAAGATTTACCACCTGAACGCCTAGAAAGACTCTATATTAATGAAGTTGGAAGACTACATTGTGTAGCTCGATCTATTTTTCTTGATCAAGGTCCCCAATTTGCATCAAAATTCAGGAAGAGTCTTAAGAAGGATTTGGATACTGTGATTCATATGAGTACTAATTATCACCCTAAAATCAATGGACAATCTGAAAGGACTATTCAAAAATTGGGATAAATGTAGAGATTATGATCACATGACCTTTACTGTATGTGGGATTTATACTTACCTTTAGTGGAATTGTCCTATAGTAATAATTTTTTTAGTATTCAAATGGATTCATATAAAGAATTAAATTTAAAGATATTTCAAACTTTAACTTGTTGGGATGGATTTGGTGAGAGAAAAATTATAGGCCTAGAACTTATGGAGGAAATGAATGCAAAGAAAAACGACATCCAAACACATATCACAGAAGCACAAAGTAGAAAAAAGATCTATACCAATAATTCAAAGAAGGATTTGGATTTTCAAGTGGGTGGTCATGTATTTCAAAAAGTATCTCCATATAAGGGTGTCTTATGGTTTGGAAATGAAGGGAAACTGATCCCCAGGTACATCAAACCATTTGAAAATCTACAAATAATTAGTGTTATAGCTTACCATTTATGAGGAAATAGAACTAGAACCTGATTTTTCATAATGTGAAGAGCCTATCGAGATTCATGAAACATGAGAGAAAGTATTAAAAAATGGGATTACTCAACTAGTAAAGGTTCTTTGGAGAAACTATAAAATGGATGAAGAAACATTAGAACTAGAGGATGTTATTAATAAGAACCTACCTCATATGTTTAGAAGGTAATTTTTATAAAAATTTCATGGACAAAATTTCTGTAGGTGGGAAGAATATAATGCCCCAAGATTTTACTGTATGTATCCTCTTAAATAATTGAATTCATTCAATAGATGAAATTGAACAATTTTTCTTTTCATTTAGTATAAATAATATAATGTTACATTGAAAAACCCAAAAAAACTTTATAAATGTACAATAAAAAATTAAGAGGTATTTTTGGAAGTTAAGGAACCAGTACTAATGTAATAGTATCTTGACCATAAAAATAGTGATATGAACCTTAAGAATAGTAAACTTGAAAAATGAAAAGTAATCACACCCATGAATGTATAAAAAAAATTCAGTCACCTTATAAATGAATGTATTATATAATTACATTATTGTATAAGTAAATGAATATTTAAAAAATTATTAAGTAAGTGTTGGTATTTTTTTAATTCATAAATATTTAATTATAATTTTTTAATAAATAAAATGATTTAAATGAAAATTTAATTTCATAAAATTTATTCATAAATAAAAACATTTTTTTCTTATTATCTTAGGATAATTTTACGAGACTTTAGTTAGTTATTTAGAGTGTTATGAAATGAGATATAAATTTAAAATATCTGTATTTCAATTTAATGATGATTTTAATTAAAACTTAAATTTAAAATATTTATAAAATTATTTTTATAAAATAGAGTTTTTTATTCTACATGTCAAAAAATGGTTAGGGTAAATTTTTGTGATTTTTCGAAAGGACTTTTTTTAGTGAATAGTAAAATACGATAATTTATGATAAATTTTAAATAATTGAATTATTGAGTCATAGGTGATGTATGGCAGATTTAAGCGCATAATATTGAAATATCCTTCATTATTTTAATATTTTTGGTGAAAATGATCAAACTATTCATAGTATTGAGACAAAATATTAAACAAATGAATACAATATTCAAAAATCACACTCCCTACCATTATAAATACCACCCCTCACCACCACTCATAATCAAACCTCTATGCCTTCAATAATGTAAAAATAATCTTTCCAAGTCTCTCCCCCATGTCTAATAGGTTATGGTCACAAAAAAGGCCAAACTAAGGCCCCTTGAGGAGGTACTCAAAGAGGAGAATTCAAGAGGTAAACCATATTTATTTCTCATTAAATTTACTCTTAATGAGAATGATAACTCTAGTATCATACAAATATTTTAATTATATCAATATGATGGAATATACTTCATCAAACTCCTTTCTCTTCATGTTTAATTTTAAAAAAAATCATGGTCCGTGAGGTGCCATTTTACAGCCTTTGTGGATGAAGGATTTTTGTTCATCAATTTGTCCTTCAAGGATAGTAATGAAACCATTTTTATGGAGAAAATAGATTATAAAACTTGTATTACATCCTATTTAATGTTCTAGAACCATTATATATATACATATTATTAATTAATTAAAAAAACTTACGCATAATGATTGAAAAAACACTAATATAATCTAAGTAGTTATCACTAGAATTTTATCTAATGATTCATACCCGTACCATATATACAAATTATATATATAACCACTTAAAATGTTGAACATTCATTAATATAATTAAATTAAAATTGTGGATAATTATACCCATTTTACATGAACTTATTTAATTATAAATAAGGGAACCTATCATAAAACCAATAAAGTAAGCACTCCCGAATGATGAAATTGTATCTTTAAACACATAAAAAAGATCCTAAATAAGATTAATACAATTTTAATAAATAAAATACATTTATTAATTGTTTTAATAAATTTATTAATGAATTTAATCTAGTTTTCTTGGATATTATGACCAAGTACAGAACACCTTCAAACATAAGGTAAGGGGTTTCTCATTTCACTTTTATTTCTATGAGATTTAAATTATTCGCCACTTATTTATTGTATGTGGTATATGTATACTTCCATTTGATATATAATTTCATGAATCTATTTATATTCATTGTATTAAGTTATTAATTTTATGAATATATTTTTTTCATATTATTCGATTGATTATATTTTTGTAAGGGACTTCGTCTCAATTTCCATTTCATTGGGGCTTACTTGGTATCATGCACTTAATCATTTAAATAGGGTGTATCTACTTACAATTTGATATTATTTTTCACGTGAAATTAAATTTTTATTAAATATCTATATTTTTGTATCATTTATATGGTTGTTGTCTTAGCCGTATACCATTTTACATACGGTGATTATTTTGAATGTCATTTTAACTGTAAAAATATAGGTGAATCCATATCCTCTACTCAATATTGATATTGATAAGACATATTTTTGTTGAATTAAATAAATTTATGAGGAATGATTTGGAGATGATGTTATGAGCAGGTCCTACTATATCACCTCAATTAATCAATAAGTCTAATGAGACAAAACAGTTAGCGAAAACCCTTCGTGTCTGTTCCCTAACAGAATCAACCATGTTTATACCCACTAAATTAAACCAACTTGATTATATAATGGTTTATGATTAAAAAACATTATGTCCACTAAATAATCATTTTCTCAATTCAGTATTCAGTTATTAATTTCCATGAGATTTAAAATATTATAAAATCTATGGATACCTTTTCATTCCAAGTTAATTGATGGCATGTGTTTATATGATTATTTTCCTAACCATTATTTATATGAATTATTGACTTTAGATTTCTTATTATTATTTCATATAACCCTTATTTATCATTATATATCACCCTTATTATGTTTCTTTTCCCCAGGTTTTGAAGATGAATTCTTTGAATGAGTTTCATAGATGCTATTTATTTAATTTTAATTATGTTTCTAGTTGTATTTTCTATATTCCCCAAAGTTCAATAGGTATCATGTATGTAATTTGGTCTTCTAAAACTACTAAATCGATTGGTACATCAGTATTTTACTTCCATGTAATCATTCTAAATAAATAAAACAATGCACTAGATCCAGGTTTCCGTGGTCGGGGTGCTACAATAAAGTGTAATATCTGATGCTCAGTTAGGGTAAACAAGAGAGATATCATCATAATATGAGAATAACTATACAAGAATATGCGAATAAAATTTTAAAAACCCTTACATTACATACAATAGATCATAAATGCGATTCATGTCATTTATATTGGTAGTTCATGAGAGATTAATAATAAACGAATAAAAAAACATGAGTTATGGGATCATAACATTGAAATATAATATATATTTTTGGCATACACTTATGCATAGAAAATATAATGTCAAGGATATACACCAAGACAATCAAAACATGTTAGGCTTATGCTAACCACATGTGTACCTACTTCAAGATTGGGATAGCCTCCCATGTACCCTCTTTCAGTATTGGGATAACCTCCAATGTAACCTTTGAGATTATATAAAATTTTTCATTTCCTAATTCATCAAAGGGAGATATAGGTAAAACCCATCAAATAATCCATTAATTTGTTATGAATAAGATTAATAAAGTTTCATCATATCCAAACCAATGAAAAGAAATAGGGTCTATAAAATATTTCATCATTTCATATCTCGTGGAAAAGATTCAAGTTTCATAAACATCGTGTCATCATAAAAATAAAACACCCACATAAATAATAAGGACATTATTATTGGATCATATAACCATAAATCTTATGTAACATCATTGTATGTCATCTTAGATTGAAAATGATTATGAAATATCACTTGGACCATTTCTTGTAGAAAAAAACTATTCAAAAGAATCGTTTATTTAAATTCAACATTTTAAAATAATAAGAAAAAAATTTATTTGGAAATAAAAATGGAAACATGTAATTAAATCATTAAATACCTGATTTTTCATGGTGGTATTAACCACTATTCATGTCATATACATTAAAACAAATATTCCATTTAAATTTTCAGTAAAAGAAAATCACATTTTTTTTGAAAATGATAAAAATATTCTAATAAAACCATCATGTAAAAATTAATAAAAATGTAATAATATATTTGAAAAATAATAGTGGAATAATAAAACATTTTAGAAGTCTTTTTTAGAAATCATATATATGTAAAAAAATGGGTTTTGAACGATGAGAGAAATAAAGTCCATTTTTATAAAACAATTCAAGAATCTTGAATACATAAAGAGAGGAAAATAGAGGGAAAATATGTATTATAAATAAATTAACATAGGATAAGAAAATTCATTAAGTTAATGAGAGATATATCATAATATCTTATCATCAGAAACTTAATCATAATCAATCAAGATAAATAATGAGATTGTAACATCAAAACATTACAACTTTAGTAAATTTTGAATTACAAGCCCCATTAAAAAATAACATTAAATAAAACTATAAATATTAAAAGAATAAAAATTTCATGATATAACATTTCAAATGGATTGTATATATACCTCATAAAATAATATAGGTGTATAACATAACATATGTCCCAAAGAAGACAAATTGAGACAAAAATACCTCACCTTATGTCTTGAGTTCCTCCATACAAATTCCATCCTAGTGTATAATAAATTGAGGTTTATTATAAATATATTAAATATCCATACTCATATGTATAATACCATATATTATTTACTGATGACCATTTATTACCCATTTATTAATAGTTCATTGTTAAAATCAAGTTTCGGTTAATATTTGGTTAGTTTTTTCTTTTATGTTTTGGTTTGGTGTCTTCAATCCTTTAATTATGATCATAGTTCCATCATATAAATAATTTTAACCATGAAAAAATTATAATATATATTAAATATACATGTATCTATAGTAATATATTAAATTTGTGTATAGAAAATTAATCACACCTTTCATGGAGATGGTTGGCCATACATATGCAAGGTCACTATTTCCATATTCACAATAAATAAAATTAATAAAGGGTAAAAAATATATAATACATTTAAAAACTAATTTTTATTTCATTTATATCACATATATTCATTACATTTACACTTATTACCTTCTATGTAAGGATGAAGTGAAAAACAAATCACATTACTTCGCGAGGGGGTAGTCTGTTATACACATGAGCGCCATTATCGTATTACCATAAAATGTAAAGTAAAAAGGTATATAGGATATTATATTTAAATAATAGTAATAATATCAAAAATGTTATATATAAACATTAAATACATCATTATATCCAACCCTTAGATGTGGTTATGGAAAAAAGATAACATCAGTTTGCGAGGTAGTAGTCCGCTGTACACACAATCAACAGTTTAATTTCCAATTTTATGGAATAAAAGATAGATATAGGTAATTAAATTGAAATAATAACATCTAATTTTATTTGAGATATTTTAGTTAATATTTTCTAATAATTTAATAAGATTTTGAGGATTTGGAATAAGAAATTAGACAAAAAAATGTTTAATAATCTTAACTCTTCCTCAAATAGCCTCTTTATGTTTATACCTAAATAATTAATAGGAGGTTCTATGGATAAATGAAATAAATATAGGATTTGGGAAAGAAATTAATGAAGATATTTGGAAAATTATTTTCTCAAACAAAAGTTTTTGTATGTGTTAATTTGAGAGGATATGGTATGACCTTTTCTAAGGGAGGGAGATGACAAACATAGAATTTTTGAAAAGAACAAAGTGTACCCTCATTATTCACATGAAAAAATCTTTATAATGGGTCATTCACAAACCTTATAGGTTATAATGTCAAACTATTTATATTAAAAGGGGTTTTTACATGTTTATATGTCATTTTCTAATTATTATTTTTAGTTTAACCCTGATAAACCCATTTTATCCTTAACCGTGATAATTAATTTTTTCATTATTTACAATTTATTTTGATAAGAAAATTAAATTGAGCTTATTATATAATATTATTTATTCTAATTCCAAATATGGAATCCCTGTTTTCAAATTGCATTTACATAAGTGGAAATATTTTATTTAATATTAAATCCACTAACGTGATAAAAAAATGTTTTCTAAAGAGAAAATTTTCAAAAGTTCAAAAGTTTTAAATATCATAATTCGATAAGAAATTAGCTATACTGATATATATTGGATTAATTTTAATATAATTTATTCAATTTTAATTTTTAAATAATTATTTACTTAAAAATTACCTTATAAATTCATTTAAGTAGAATGATGTTTTCAATAAAAACTGATAATTTTCATTATTCATTGAAAAATTAATATTTCTAGAAAAAACCAAAGAATTAATGAAAAGATAATGTTGAAATTTTTATTAAAAAAATAAGATAATTTTTTTAGATAAATTTTATAAAAAAATTTAAAATTAATTTTATCAATTTTTTATAAGAAGTAATGCTAATTATTTTTTAAGAAAAAAATTATCTTCCAAATCATATAAAACCTATACTAAAAATTATTTTTTATCAATATGATTTATTTAAATAAAATGATTACACCAAATTTTTAATTTTTTTTTCTTATTCATGAAACCAATTTTAAAGACTATGTAATAATGAATGTGTTTATGTAATAATATTAATTATTTGTTATGCTTCGTTAAAACTCAGTGTTATTTGTAACGTAAGATATTGAAAAAATTAAATTTATTAGAAAAAAATATTCGCTAAAATATCAGGTGTCAAATTATATTTCCCATAAAACAAATTTTCACATCAAATTTATCAGTATAATATAAACAAATGAATATACTTCTTCCTCATCATATCCTTAGGTTCACACATATCTTCTTTCAAATTAGTTAATTTACCCTAAAACATTGACCATGTGGGTGGTTTTATTACATCACAATTTATCTATATGACTATAATATCCACCAGTCATTCCTCTTAAAAAATACAATTCTCCATATATGTAACCTTTGAGTTCAGTACATGTGATGGATCAAGTTAAACATCCTCATCAGAGATAAATGGAACACATCATGATCCTTAGAGTGGTTTTTAGGAAGATCCAAATGATAATATACTATCCTGATAAAATCATAAATTTCAATGGTAAAAATAATCATAGGACATATTATTCTATTTTTCCATATTATATTTCCTTATTCCATGGAGAAACAATTATAAACTCTTTGTCCCTAAAATCAAATTTCAGATCACACTAGCAATCGTCAACATAAAATTTTGACAAACTTTATACTACCCTTAACTTTTATGAATAACTATAACCTTCTCTGCCACTTATTCATCTAGCTTAGGTCATAATATTTTTCTTTCTCCAAATTAATTTAATACGTTAGAGTTTTGCAGTTCCATCAATATAAGGATTCATAAGGATCCATCTTAATGTTAATGTGAAAGATATTATTGTAAGAAAACTCAACTAGATTAATGTGTTAATACCAAAAACCTTTTAAACCCATATAAAATTATATTAATATATTCTATAGGGATTGAATTTTTCTCTTATATTGACCATATGTCTGAGGATCAAACACTGTGTTGAAAATCAATTCTATGTCAAGATCTTGATGAAGACTTCCCTGGAACTTCAAGGTAATCCATGGATTCTGATCATATATAATGGTGTGTGGTACCCTGTTTAACCTTAACACATCATTACTTTATATACTAGAAATATGATCTAAAGAGAGATCTTCTCTAATAGTAGTGATGTGTTGTTATTTTTTAGGAAATTGACTATAACACATATAGAACTATACCACTTTGACATTATTTAGAGATTCTGATGAAAAAAACAAGGTGATGATTTCCCTTTCTCATTATGGAATAGAAAATGGTTGTAAAATACCTAGATAATTTTTTCTCAAATACTTACCTTATTATTATACAAAACATAGAGATATAGAATCCATGATATCTCTCTTTATTCCATCCCATAGATAATAATCTTTTGATTCTCTATTCTTCTTTTTAATTATAGGATGAATAGAGAAATAAGGACTATGAGACTCTTCTAATATGACCTTCTTCAATTTGGGTATAGATGAAATAAATAAAAGGTTACAAAAAATTATAATTCCATCATAATCAATGTTAAACTCCAAAACATTTCCCACCTTTTTCTACATCTCTACATCTTCATTTTCACCTCTTTAATCATTATTTGGATAGATAGTTGAATAATTTTTTGATGAGCAAAATATTTACCCTTCCTTAAAGATTTCAATATCAATCATATGAATGTAAATAAAATTTTAATCTTTTGTTATCCCCATCAAGGATAGGCTAGAATGATCCTTTCGAATCAATTCATCGACCACCTTGTTCACTTTCTTAGGGTCTTAATGTACTGTGAAATCATATTCATTAATCTGTTAAAAATATATTATATAGTTCATGTTAAACTCATTATTTTTTTAATATATAATTTATTTATTTTATTAGTATGTATATAAATTTTTTTCCCGTAAATATAATACCTATATATCTTTAATGCATAAATTACCATAGCTAACTATAAATCATGAGTTGGGTAATTTTTCTCATGAACCTTAAATTTTTGTGTTGAATAATGTATAACCATTTCATTTTACATTATAATTCATCCCAATTTTTTATTTGATTTGTCAATATAAATTCAAAACCCTCTATGTTGTAGGGTAATGTAAGAACATTTTCATTGACTAATCTTATCATTAATTCCATGAAATTTAAATCAAATTTATATATATAAAGGAAATTTTCACCCTTCCAAGTTAACATAATGAGTTGATTAGATAATCATTAGAAATTATCCACAATAATTTGATAATATCTAGATTATCCATGAATACTATGGTTCTCAGTCACCATGGTTGGTTTGGGCCAATGCCCAATATCCCTCATCTTTAGTGGAACTACCAATATACCCTCTCTAGAGATTATATGACCCAAAAAATGAAACCTTTTTCATCCAAAATTTACAAAGTAAATTTTTTCATATAACTTCTACAAACATGTGTTTGTAGTTAAATAATCAATTGATCTTCATTCTCTTTCATTTCATTTTATATAATAATAAAATTAACTATATAGACTACCAGAAAAATGACCAAACTCATCTCTAAAGACTCTATTCGTAAACTCCATGAAGATAACAGGGGAATTATTAAAATCCAATGACACCACTATATACTAATAGTATCCATAAGTTGGAAAAAATATTGTCTTGGGTATATCCTCATTCTTGTCACTCAATTGATGATATCTAGAATGTAGTTCAGTCTGGGAAAAGTATTGAGTTATGCATATTTGATCCAAAAATCAATTAATATGGGGTAGAGTATACTTGTTATTGATTGTGAATTTTTTGTGCTCTTGATAATTAATATAGAGTCACATCAATCAATATTTCATTATAACAAAAAGAAAAAGTTAACCCCATGGCCAAACACATGGACAAATGAATCCCATATCAAGTTTTTCATGGTGTTACCTATTAAATTCTTGCAACTCAATTGGGGCTATTATATAAGGATTATTTGAAATAAGTATAGAATAATCCATGTGTTCTATAAAGAACAGAACTTTAAATTTCAGTGGAAGACAAAAAAAATATTCAGTAACAACATAAAAAAACTCCCATAAAATAGGCATGCCATCAATTTTTGGTTTATAACTAACCATCTAAGATAAATTATCCTTTTGAATTAGAATTAAGATACATTCAATGAATGTGATATCAATTGGGGGTTTCTATCTATCATTTCACTTATAGATGATCACACATTGGTTTTTAATATCAAATGTGATTTACCTTTCCTGTAAATGTATGTGGGATTTATGTATAAAAATAAAATACATTCATTGGATAAAATGAAATTAAACCAGCGGAATAATAACAATGTTTTCAAGATGCACATTTCTGTAAACATCAATCAAAGAATAATGATGAACTTGAGAAGAAATCATCATAACATTTGTAGTTTTCAATACTAATTCAACTTGTATTAATTTTGGTGGAGTCTTGATAAACATAGAATATTATATATATATAAATTAGTGGGTAGATCCAAAGTTAAATAATACATTTGAAGTTTTATAGTATGGGGTAAGCATAACTTTCCCACGTTTTTATCATTCCCCTCATAAGAAATAGTGATCAGATGATATTTAAAATTATCTATTAGAATAAGATGTTTCTTATATATATTATCATCATTAAACATAGTACCTCATCACTTTTTATCATAGTTCCAACTAATTTCATTTGAAACAATAAAGTTTAAGAGGTGAATTTTCTAGATATTTTTCTCTATTGTATCATTAACGAACTCCTTCCTATCACCTAGGCATTCAAATGCTCAATGAACATACTTTAAACACTTAAAACACTTAGTAGTCCCCTTAATGAAACTTTCCCCATGTTTACTTCCACACTTCAAGAATGAATGAAATCTAATCTTCTTATCTACATGGTATTTTGTGAATCCTTTAAATTCCATCTTTATTTTCTTATCAAGAGAATGTGTTTTTGGTCAACTCCAATATCCATTCCCACATTTATAGCTCATATAATTATTTATTCATCACTATTATAGTTCCATATGGATAATTACCATAAAAGACTTGGTTTTAAGCCACTTAAGAATCGATAAACCTTACATTTAAGTTGTATGTCAATACCTGAAGTACACCTTGCATGTCATGTAAAATTTTCTTCTAGGTACCAATAGATTCAACATCCTTCTATTTTAGCTCATGGATTACCTTTTATATTATCATATGATGATTAAAAAGAAAATAGTTATTTAAAAATAAGATCTAAACTCATATCCCTCCACTGAGGCAACTTCATATTGTTTCTTCCTAATATTGATAAATTTCCACCATTGATACACTTCAATATCAAAACGATAGATAAAAAAATGAAATTTTCATCATCCAAACATTGGACAATGGAAAATATATTTTTAAGTGTACTAATACATTTATTGGAAACTAGTGGATTAGAATAACCACTAATATAAGGTAAAAATTACCTCAAGAAGGACTCAACATAATTATGTTCTCACATTTTTATTTGTATGTTCAAAATGATTCATATAATGATAATTTTTTATGGGTCCAAAAACCATATTTTCCACTCTAAATTCAATTAAATTTGGTTTCTAATGGGGAAAATCATTTAATTTTTTAATTCATATAGCTTTAACAAGGTTACTGTGAGATCTATTACTCGATTTAAACTATAAAGCATCATGTATGAAACAAAAATCATAGTAGTAAGCCAAAAATAGTTAAATGTCACGTATTAGATTTCTACATCACAACACCTTTTTTTCAATCTATGAAACCTTAAACATAACCCAAGTCATTCATGGTCATTATTAAAATCTATCATGATAGTTCATAAATAGTTTTTTGAATTAAAAAATAGTATCCCCTGGGAGTTTAAAACTGGGTGAGAAGTAAGGCCCACTATTTTATACTAGGTAAGGCTCAAGTCAAGTTTGAAAATCCTTTTCATAGTTATTACCCCTAGTTACATCTATTCTAGAACAACATTGAATAGTAGTATCCAAAAATGGATGAAATTTTCTGAAAAAAACTACATCCATTCCCCAACAATATTCATCGATAGTTTTCTATACATTAAAAATTATTCTTAATTTTATACTAATATATATCCATAAGGATATCACTAATGATTTTACATCCTAGTTTCTAATGTTTAACTTAACCTTACTCTAATACCATCTATAAAGAGGCAAACAACTCCTAAAAAATTATTATATCTTAATAGAAAAATATTCATTACCTTACATAAAAACACATGACCATATAAATTTGTTCTAGTGCCCTTGGAAGTATGTACACATAAAAAATTGGTTCATAATTTTACTTTATTATCTCCCACTATGTTTTTCATAACTATAACCAGTTTTGGACATATCATACAAAATATATTTCATTATATCCTATGGAAAGAAAACATAAGGAAGGATGATCTTAAATTTTCATTATTGGTAAATATGAGAGATAACAACATAATATGAGAATAAGGGTATCATAACCTAAGAATAACATTTAGACCACTACACCTTGCAAATAATTGATCATAAACAAGATTCATGGTATAAATTATGGTATTTTAGAAGACATAAATTATAAAGGAATCAAATAACATGACCTATGGGATCAAAGAATTGGTATAATATATATATTTTTGGAATAAACATAAGAATAGGAAATAATATATCAAGGACATTCACTATGACATTCATAACATGTTAGGCATGGGACCCCACACATTTATCTACTTTGGGTTTACGATGACCTCCCTCGTACCATCTTTCAGGATTTTCATAACTTCCCATTTACCCTTTGAGATCATGTAACATTAATAATTACCCAATCCATTAGAGGGATTCTTATGTCCCACCCATGACATAATCATTACATTTATGTTATAAAAGAGTATAAAACATTCATCATATCATAACCCATGAAAAGAAATGTGTTTCCTAAAACATTTCATCATAATATAACTCATAGAAAGTAATCATATTTTATAAAAATAATTTCATCATAAGCATTAAAAAAATATTGAAAAATAATAAGTATGGTATAATTAGATTATATCCCAATTAAATTGTAAGTCACATCAATAAATGTCATATTTGTTGGGAAATTAATTTAAAATATCCCTTAGAGAATTTATTGTGCAAAATAAAATTTTAACTTGAAATTATTTATTTAAAATATAAAAATTTATGAATTTTTAATTAAAAAAGTTTCATTAAAAAGAAACGTAGAAAATATTAAGTGAATTGTTAAATTATTGATTGTTCTTGGTGACCAAAAATTCCATTCCGGTCATATACTTTAAAATGAAAATTCCATTCACATTTTTGGTAAACACCAAATGAGCCTTGTTTGGAACAAATAATATTCCTTTCAATCTATTTTGTCAAAAATTGTGTAAAAATTACTATATGAAATCATATAACATTAGTTAAATGATATTGAATTTTTTTTTAGAAAACATGGTCATAAAAGAAAAACTGATTTCAACAATAGAGTGAATTAAATTCAATTTTATTTAAATTTGTTTAGAATCACATGAAAATAAAGAAAGAAATATGAAGGTTAAATATTTATTATAAATAAATATCTTTTGGAGAATAAAATTCATGAATCTTTTGAGATATAGTGCATCATATTTCACTATAATAACGTAATCACAATCAATGACGAAAAAAATGAGATTGTAATATCAAACCCTTACCACTTTGGTAACTTTTAAATTTTAAGACTCATGAAGGAATTAATTTAAATAATACATTAAATATCATGATAATACAAAATTTCATGATATAAATTTCAATTGGTCTGTTTATAAACCTCATAAAATAATATAGGTTTAAAACAAACCATATGTCCCAAAGATGAAAAATTGAGATAAAAATACCATAACTTAAGTATGACTTCCCTGAAAAACATTAGAACCACATATATAATAAATAATATTTTATTATATATATATTATTTAACCATACTAATACATATAATACCATATGTGATTTTTTGGTCGGAGTGGATACTCAAGAGGGGGGTAAATTGAGTACCAATTAAAATTTCTGTTAAAATATTATCTATTTAACATCCCCCAATTTATAAAACAAGTTAAACTATAGTGAATCTATACAGAGTGTAAAGGTTCAATCAGTTTCTCAAATATTGATTAGGTCCCAGTTAACTTAATCTGTAGATTAAATTAACTTTTGAGACTGACTTACTGATTTACAATAAGTATAAACACTTTCTAATATAACTATCAAAGTAGATTTAAAAATAGTTTTGTATTTCAAAGTAATAACAGAAGAATATAAAAGATATATGTAGTATACATTAAACATAAACTAAATATGAACAACAGATATAACAAGAGGTTCAGTCTCAAGATGAGACATAGTCCTCTCAAATTTATATAAATCTGATCCACACCCAAGATCGGGGTTAACAATAGTTTACAAAACTGTCCAGGCCACGCAGGGACCTCTACCAATGTTCTTCGTGGGAAACAAAATAAAGACCAGGCCACAAAAGGACCTCTTCCACAGTTGATGTGGGTAAACAAGAGTTAAGAGTTTTGAAGTGAGGATTTTGATATCCTCCAGTTCAGTGCAGGAGACAGTGTGTATGTGTAAGATATACAGAGTACACCACACTACTCAAAAGTAAATAAACAAATCACTTAGAGAGAATATATAAAAGTTTAAAAGGATCTAGTGATTAGCAATGCAACTCTGGACTCATTAGATTCAGTAGGACTGCTTCTGAGTCCTTCTCTGGTATTTCTGTTGAAAAACAGAGTGCCGTAGTTCAGCTTGTGTTCTTGTGTTCTTCAGAGGTGTTGGATTGTGCTCATGAGAGTTCTTTGTCAGTCTTGCAACCTATCCTTCATGCTCAGGACTGTTCTTCTAGTTTAGCACAATGCAATTTGGGTTTTCTAGTTATCGTGCGTATGTAAGTTCTTCTCGTTGTATATTCACACCCGTGCATGTGTACTACAGCTCAATCTTCTTTATATTCCATCGGTTCTGGAAGTAGGAAATATTCCCTTTTCATCAGTACGATATATGGTTTCCTGACATGCCAAAAACTATCATTAAATAACATTAATTTCTTGAAAAACATCAAATATGACCGTTAGAATTATTTAAATAATATTGACAAAAAGTTAAGAAATAGTGTCACCGTGATTATGTAAATGGTGTCTTCTTCCCAGTATGGTCTTCACGGTATGTGGTTCACGGTATGTGTTTCACGGTGTCTGCATGTCATGGTGTGTATCTCACGGTGTCTGGGTCACGGTTTGTCCTTCACGGTGTCTGGGTGACGGTTTTTCCTTCACGGTGTCTGGGTTACAGTTTGTCCTTCACGGTGTCTGGGTGACTGTGACTGTGTCTTGTACACAGTCTGTCTTGCTGTGTCAAACATCACGGTGTCTCTATACTTAGACAAATATCTATATTTAGACTTAGACAGTAATATGCAGAATATGAATTAAGCTTAACCAGTAGAGAGTAAGAGAACTTGAATCATAAATATAAAGACTTGATAATATAAGTGAGATTGGTGATCATGCATAAGACTTGTAAATAAAAGAGAGTAATTAACATCAATAAGGTTTGTGATCATTAAAACATGATTAATATATGAGGATTCCAACAATCTCCCCCTTTTTGCTGATCACAAATCATGTATAGGAAAAATATAAATGAAATGTAACATTAAAGAAACTAGCATATTAGAATAAAAAAAGAGAGAATAATAGATTCAATAATAACATATCTCATTATAGTAGTGATACTTGTAGTTTTTCTCCCCCTTTTGGGATTATCAAAAAGTAGAGAAAATGAAATGACACACTGCTTTTGTCATTAAAAAGGGTTCAGAATATAACATACAAGAGAAATACAAACAGTAAACAAAAAAATGACATCCCATCAAAAAAAAGAAAACTGTCCCTGGAGTCTTCAGGGATCCACCTTTCCCTTGCCTTTATCAGCAGCAGGAGCTGATACTAAAGTAGAAGGCATAAATGTGGTAGATAAAGAGGGTAAGGGTAGTCCTTCAAAAACGAATAGAGCCAAAGTAGGAGCAGTAGAAGATCTAGGCTGCGGTTGGTCAAGAATGAATGGCCGGATCTGAGAAAGAGCTTGGCTGACTGTCATGGTAGTGGAGGCATGGGTAAGCAGACCAGGTCTAAGGGGTGAAGCAGCTAGAGAAACTATAGCAGTACTCTGAACATGAAGATATGGCTTCAAAAGATTTATGAAACCAGTAATGACTTCTCCACCATATTGCATAGCCTTTTCAAAATCTTCCTTATTCTCCATGAATTTTTCCAACAGTCTGGTGAAATCTGTAAGCTTCTGAACATGAGCTTTAAAAGCTTGAGTTACAGGAGGGATTTTTAGGTTTTCCACAAGAAACTTAAAGTGAATTTTCATGTCACTTTTGTAGAAAATCCGGGTGAGATAAAAATATATTTTCTTAGTGATCTCCAGTTGAGCATCATTAGCTATCTTAGAATGAACTCTAACCAAGTCCAATGCTTGATCAATGTTCTTAACCGCTTCTGACAAAGAAGACAGATCCAAGACACTGAAGGCATTTTGAAGTTCTTCCTTGATTATGGATCTCAGCAGAGAATCATCCAAAGGAGGAACAGAAGGTTGACCAGAAGTAGGAGAATCCTTGACAGCTTCAGTTAGAACATTGAGCTCTTTCAGAACTTTTTACAGGCATCCAGTGTATTCATCTGTGAGCTTATTTAGATTTTCTACAAGCTCCCTCATGAATTCCAGCATCTTGGTGTGTCTTGTTCCAATATTTTCATCAAAAGATAGTAGATATGGATGAACTTGAGACACAATCTCTCTAGCAAGGGTGGAATCAGTTGGATTAAGAGAAGCAGCAACAGGTGCGGGGGCAGAAGTAGGAGCAGGCACAAGCTCTGATCCTGAAGACAGTTCTGGTTGCACGTTTTCTACCATATTTTTCAGGTTTTCAACATCATCACTCAGCTGCCTATTTTCTACTCTGACTTCTTGAATTTCTCATATCATCCTTGGTTGAATATGCAAGATAATATTTTAAAAGAGAATTGATGCATCTTCTTGACTTAGTTGAGTTACTGGATGAGGTTGAGTGGATAATATTTTCTCAACACCAGCTAAGACAGTCTCTCCAAAGACTTTCAAATCATCTTTAGTTACAAAGGAGTGTTTCTTGGGTAAGAGTGCAGGTGAAGGTAGTGAAGCAGGTTCGGGTTGTGGTTCAGAGTCATCTTCAGACTCTGACTCTAATTCAGATTGAGGCTCTGGTTCTGGTACTGGATGAGATACATACTTTAGTTGACACATAGTAGAGAGATACATTCCAGCTGTAGTCACTTTCTTCGACTCATTCAGATAATAAAATCATGGGAAAAAATACCGAGTGTACACAGAATATGAGACAGTAGGTTGAGAAGCTTCAGCAGATCCAGCTTCTATAATCCCATGGTTTTGAGGTTCCTCCCCCTCAAATTGTGCTTCCATTTCAGAGACTATAGGCTCAGAAACATGGTCAAGATTCAAAAGATCATCTCAAATATCTTCAACAAACTCTTACCTTGCCAGCTGAAAGACAATTTCCATCCTCTCTTCAGCAGAGGGATTTATCTCAAGAACCGATTGTTCCACTGGTTGTGCTTCCAGACTTGATTCTTTCTCAACAGGGATATCCTCTTCAACAGAATTTGTCTCTATGGTTGCTTTCTGTTCTAAATCAAAGAAAAACAATTTTTTTGCAGTTGTAGGATGTGTTTATGGATTGACATCCTCACTAGAAGCAGGAGATTCCTCTTCTCTCAAACAAACAGCAACTTCCTCTCCTTGAATTATTTCAGTAGGGACAACAACAGGGACAACAACACTTTCTTTTTCAACAGGAGATGTTTCCATTGGAGGTATTCCAGCTTCTTCTCTAGGTGAAACTTCAGCTGTCGCTTCCTCTTCTTCTTCTTCTTCTTCTTCTTTTGAATACTCAGCCACTTAATCTGGTTCCAAACCAGGATCAGCTAGATTCTAAGTCCTTCTTCGGTAGTCAACATGATTAAGCATTTTATAAAGTTGATAATTATACTCAACCCCCTGCTTCTTCCAGGGGTTCCAGCTAATCTTCATCCTTCTAATGATAGGCTTGGATACGCAGAAATCATAGTCCTCTACCTTTTCTTCATTCGGTCCAACCATCCCTTTGGAAACTAGCATGGCTGAAATCATCCTTGATTAAAACAAGGAGGTGGATTTGGAAGTGACTTTAATCAGCTCATAGATATGGTTAATAACATACTTGCATCGGTTGATCTTATGGCCATTCTTCAATAGGAGAATCCGGAACACATCCTGATACTTCATTACAGCAAAATCCCCTTTTCTTGGACTGATCAAATTCTGATCAAATTTGAACAGTAGTCTTGTTTCTCCATCTAGCTCTGCAGCTATAGCCCTTCGCTTGGTGGCATTACCAGTTAAGGTTACCAAATAATTTTCCAGATTGAAGATATCAGATGATGGAGGAGGGTATCTCTGGTAGTCTTCACGAACTCCTTCATGAGAAATCCGTAGGCATGCAACCCATATCCTCGAGGTGAAAGAACACTTCTGACCATTCATCCACCTGGTCACCATAAAGTTTTCTCCAAAATCAAAGGAAAACTTCACATATTGATAGAATTGAGATACCAGCCTCGGGTAGATCGGTCTATTTTGTCTAGAGAACCATTCAATCCATCCTTGTTTTCTTAAAACTTTCAAAAATAACGACTTTCTAGACAGTAGCCACTCAGGAAAAATATATTTTTCAGGTACAACAGTACAACTTACCAAGTTTGGGTTTATAGGTCCTTCGGGATCTATCCTCGGTATTCTATTCTGTTTCTTAGAGCGGTGCTTCTCAGACGAGGGTGAAGACGGACGCTTCATCCTAGACATCCACTAAAGGTTCAGGTAAGAGAGAAGAAGGTTTTCAAGAGTGAGAAGATTCAGGAGATATTTCAGGTAAGGAATCGAATGAAACCCTTAATTTTTATCATTTGGGAATGTCAAACGTCATAAAAACAAAAATGCGGGAAATCAAATATCGTTGAAATAAAAATCACCGCGATACGGGTTAAAATAAGAGTATAGATAATCTTCATGGTGAGACCGTGAATAGGCATTACAATGTGGTGAAAACCAGTCATCACAGTGTGATAGTTGGTGGTCTTCATGGTGAGATAGTGACCATCTTGTGTAGTCATGGTGAGATAGTGAGTTGACAGACCATGAGCACAAGGTCATAACAGTGAGACCATAAGCATTAAACAGTAACTGTAAAACAGTGAGTATGAAACTGTAAAGTAAAATACAGTAAAGTATTAATCATTAAGATCAGTAAGATATCTATTTATGATTAATCATGCCAAGATCATGTATGATGTAGTCTAATCTCTCAGAATTTAATGGTTTAGTGAATATATCAGCAAGTTGATATTCAGTACCAATGAATTCCAAAGTGATATCACCTTTTTGATAATGATCCCTCAAAAAGTGATGTATTACATCATTATGCTTTGTCCTAGAATGAGAAACAGGATTCTTAGTAATGTTAATAGCACTTGTGTTATCACAATTTATTGGGACATGTCTGGATTGATATCCATAGTCTAGTAATGTGTGTTTCATCCACAAAATTTGCACACAACAACTTCTAGAAGCTATGTATTCAGCTTCTGCAGTAGATAATGCAATAGAATTTTGTTTCTTACTACACCATGATACCAGTGACTTGCCTAAAAGGTGACATGTTCCAGAGGTGCTTTTTCTATCTAACTTACATCCAACAAAATCAGCATCAGAATAACTAACTAAAACAAATGATTGTCCTTCGGGATAGAACAGTACTAAAATGGGAGTATGCTGGAGGTATTTAAAAATTCTCTTTACAACATTTAAATGTGAATCTTTAGGGTTTTCTTGAAAACGAGCACACATACACACACTAAACATAATATTAGGAAAACTAGTAATCAGGTAGATTAGACACCCAATCATTCCTCTATAAGTGGGTTGATCAACAAATTTACCACCTTTATCAAGATCCAACTACTCATGGGAGTGTCACTACTTTTTGTGCTATCCAATCCAATTTTTTTTAAAAGATCTCTAATATATTTACTTTGAGTTAAAATAATTCCATCATCATTTTGAAAGATTTGAAATCCAAGAATGAATTTTAGTTCACCCATTAAACTCATTTCAAATACATTTTGCATCATTTTAGAAAAATCAGTACATAGGGAATATCTTGATGATCCAAAAATAATATCATCTACATAAATTTGTACAACTAAAACATCTATAGAAATTCGTTTTATAAAAAGAGTAGGGTCAACTATACCTTTTGTAAAACCTTTAGAAACTAGAAAAGTACTTAATCTATCATACCAAGCTCTTGGAGCTTGTTTTAAACCATATAAAGCTTTTGATAATTTGAAAATATGATTTGAAAAATGAGGGTTTGTAAATCCAAGTGGTTGTTCAACAAAAACATCCTAAACAATATATCCATTTAAGAATGCACTCTTAACATACATTTGAAATAGTTTGAAATTTAGATGTACAACATAAGCAAGTAAGATCCTAATAGCTTCTAATCTAGATACTGGAGAAAAATTCTCCTCATAGTCAATTCCTTCTTCATGACTGTAGCCTTGTACAACTAGCCTAGCTTTTTTCTAACTATGTTTCCAGATTCATCTACTTTATTTCTAAACACCCATTTAGAGCCTATTGTGAAAGTGTCCTTAGGTCTTTCAACAAGATTCCAAAATTTATTTATTTCAAATTTATTGAGTTCCTCTTGCATAGGAATCACCCAAAATTCATCATTAATAGAATCATCAATGTTTTTAGGTTCAAGCTGTGACAAGAAGGATTGATGCTCAACCTTATTTCTAAGAGAAGCTCTAGTCTGTGTCCCTCTATCCAGATTTCCTACAACAACATCTAAAGGATGATTCTTTATAATTCTAGTTGATATAGTAAAGGTAGGACTTGAAATTTCAGGTTCATCTATAGGTTCGGGTTCAACAGAAGCAGATTCTAGAATATGTCCAGAACTGGATGTCTTTATAGTAGGTTCTTTAGATTTGTCATTAAGGTCCAGAACATACAAATCTTCTTCAAGATTTTCAAGAGAGGTTTTAGACTCATGTGAATCAGATTCATCAAATTTGATGTGAATAGATTCTTCCACACACTTGGTTCTCTTATTGAAAACTCTATAGGATTTTCTAGTTATAGAATATCCTAAAAATATTCCTTCATCACTCTTAGAAGCAAACTTATGAAGATTATACTTTGTATTAAGAATAAATAATTTACAACCAAATACTCTAAAGTAACTAACTTTATGTTTTCTATTATTCCACATTTTATAAGGAGTTTTCTTAAGAACGGGTCTAATCAAGAATCTATTAACGATATAACAAGCTGTATTTACAGCTTCAACCCAAAATTAAATAAGCAGATCATATTCATTAAGAATAGTTCTTTCTATTTCTTGAAGGGGTCTATTTCTTCTTTCTACTAAACCATTCTGCTGAGGTGTCCTAGGAGCCTAAAAGTTATGACTATAGCCATTGTGTGAGAAATAGGATTCAAATTCATGATTTTCAAACTCACGACCATGATTACTTCTCAGGGTTTTAATCTTAAGTCCACTAAGGTTTTCTACAGATTTGGAGTATTTAACCAAGTAAGAGCAAGCTTCACTTTTGGAGCTAAGAAGTATACCCAAGTATATCTAGAAAAGTCATCTACTAAGACATAGACATAGTGCTTCCCATTTAAACAATAAACTCTTTAAGGTCCAAACAAGTCCATGTGAACCAACTCGAGAGGTTGAGAACTTAAAACTTCTTTCTTTGATTTAAAAGAAACTTTATGTTTCTTTCCCTTTTGATAGGGATTACATACTTTTTCATTTGGAAACTCGAGTTTGGGTAGGTCTCTAACCAAGTTCTTCCTAGTTAGTTTTTTAAGTGAATAGATGTTGCAGTGTCCTAATCTTCTATGCCAAAGCCAAGACTCTTTATGAAAAGCATTTAAACAGGTAACCTTTTGCTTAGCTAAGAAATTTAAATGAACTACATAAACATTTTCATTTCTTAAAGTAGAAAAGACTAAAACATTCTTAGAATTAAAAACATTACAAGAATCTTTTTCAAATTTGACATTAAAACCATCATCACACAATAGAGAAATACTTAACAAATTATATTTCAGTCCATCAATAAATAAAACTTTGGAAATTAAGACTGAATTAGTGTTACCAATTTGGCCTAGGCTCGTGATATTTCTTTTAGAATTATCACCAAAGGTGACATAGCCCCCATCAACCTTTATTAAACTCTTGAAGCATGAGTAATCCCTAGACATATGTCTTGAACATCGACTGTCCAAATACCATGTCTTCTTGTGGGAAATCTTCAAGCAGGTTTCCTACAAAACAGTTTTAGATAGAATATGATTTTGGTACCCAGATCTTCTTGGGTCTAGACAGGTTAGCAATCAAAGCTTTAGGTACCCATATTTGTCTTATGGATCTCTTATAATTTATAGAATTAATAGATTTTGAAAGATAAACTTTAGTTGATCTATAACCATATGAATAACTAGTTGAAGCAAATGAATTTCCAAAACTTGAACTAGCAGTATTCTGTGCAGATTTAGGAATAAATCTATTCTTAGTAAGATGTCTCTCTCCAGGTTTGTAGCCTATTATAGTAGTGTATTTTGGTGCCACTTGCTTTCCTGGCATTTGAGTTAGTGTATCCCTTCCATTTGTGAACTTCTCTAAGTCTTTTCTAAGTTTATCATTAGACATTTTCAGTTATGTATTTTCCTTTAACAGTTGATCCTTCTTCTCTTTTTCAATAGTAAGTTCAGTTTTAATAGTTGTAGTGAGAGCATGTTGTTTCTTCAATGATTTGTATTTATCCTTAAGTTCATTGCATGTCTCTTCCAGCATATTACAATATTCAAATAAATACTCACTAGTCATGTTTTCAGAATCTGAATTAGATTCAGTTCCAGAATAATAGGAATTTAAAATAGGAGTATTTAAGGTTACCTCAGATTTGTTTTTCATGAAACACATGTTCGCACGGTTCTTTTCAGAATCAGACATTTCAGATTCACTTTTGCTGTCTTCAGAAGCACTCCAGGTAGCCTTCATAGCTTTCTTGTACTTACTGTCCTTGTAATCATATATCTTCTTGAATTTTAGCTTTGGGAAGTCTGCTTTAATGTGTCATTTTCTTTTTCACTCGTAGAAAAAAACTTAGTCACTTTTATCTGGCTTTTTCCAGTTCTTCTTCCAATGTACCTTATTTTCATACATTCCCTTGTAATTTTATTTTCTAAAGAATTTATTCTTCCTATAAAATTTCTTAAACCCTCTAGTTATCTGAGCCATTTCAGCATCACTATCAGAGTTCGAGCTTCCACTTGTTGAACTGTCTGTTTGTATTTGTTCTTTTTCTTTGTCCTTGTTCATTGAAGTACTAGTCTTGAAATCCACTGATTTCCTTTTTGGTTCATCCTCTTCCTCTTTATTCACCTTGAGTTCTTCCACATACATCATAAGCTTACCAATCAGCTCTTTGATAGGTAGAGCTGCAATGTCACATAACTCTCTGATTGAAACAGATGTGCCTCTCCATCGGTCTGGTATACATCTCAAGATTCTTATAATTTGTTCCTTTGCAAGAACAGAATTTCCGAGTGAATTCATTGTATTGACTATCTCATTGAACGTGAGATACATATCAGAAATAGGTTCATCAATCTTCATTTTAAAATTATCATATTTAATAGTATAAGTGTTTAATCTCATTTATTTGACATTAGTTGTTGCTTCGTGAGAAACACCTAAAGTATCTCAAATTTCAAAAGCAGTTTTACAGGCAGAGATTCTATTAAATTCATCATCTCCTAAAGCACAGTACAGGGAATTTATAGCTTTACATTTATTATTGTGAGCAGTCTTTGTAGGTGCATCCGAAGTTGTTCTTTCGGTTTCTAGAATTTTATATTGAAACTCTATAGCAATCCAAATATCAAAACCCATGCTTTCCAAATGAATTTTCATTTTAAATTTCCACTGAGCATATTTTGTGCCATTGAAGAATGGTGACCTATTTGTAGCAGCACCCTCTATTCTATTATCCATAACTAGATTTTAGAAAATAAATTTAAAGAGATAAAAATTTAGAACTAACAGAAATTTAAGATCTTTAAATATGAAACTAAAATCACAGTTGAAAACAGAGTATTTAAAAAATCCTTTAACAAAAACAAACCTCTGATACCAAATGTTGGTCAGAGTGGATACTCAAGAGGGGGGGTGAATTGAATACCAATTAAAATTTCTGTTAAAATATTATCTATTTTAAATCCCCCAATTTATAGAACAAGTTAAACTGTAGTGAATCTATACAGAGTGTAAAGGTTCAATCAATTTCTCAAAGATTGATTAGGTCTCAATTAACTTAATCTGAAGATTAAATTAACTTTTGAAACTGACTTACTGATTTACAATAAGGATAAAAACTTTCTAATTTAACTATCAAATTATCTTTAAAAATAGTTTTTTATTTCAAAGTAATAGCAGAGTAATATATAAGATATATGTAGTATACTTTAAACGTAAAAAAAATATGCACAGTAGATATAAAAAGAGGTTCAGTCTCAAGCCGAG
Source organism: Viscum album (assembly GCA_963277665.1). Classification (NCBI taxonomy): domain Eukaryota; kingdom Viridiplantae; phylum Streptophyta; class Magnoliopsida; order Santalales; family Viscaceae; genus Viscum; species Viscum album. Next base: position 1,044,237,554 of record OY728165.1, read on the forward strand.
ACTTAGTCCTCTCAAATTTATAAAAAATTGATCCACACCCTGGATCAGGGTTAACAACAGTTTACAAAACTATCCAGGCAACACAAGGACCTCTACCACTATTCTTCATGGGAAATAAAATAAATACCAGGCCACACAAGGACCTATTCCACAATTGACATGGGTAAACAAGAGTTAAGAGTTTTGAAGTGAGGATTTTTATATCCTCCAATTCAGTGCAGGAGACAGTGTGTATGTGTAAGATATATAGAGTACACCACACAGATCTAAAGTAAATAAACAAATCACATGGAGAGAACAGATAAGAGTTTATAAGGCTCTAGTGATTAGCAATGCAGCTCTGGACATGTTGGATTCAGCAGAACTGCTTCTGAGTCCTTCTCTGGTTTTTCTGTTGAAAAACAGAGTGTCATAGTTCATCTTGCATTCTTGTGTTCTTCAGAGGTGTTGGATTGTGCTTATGAGAGTTCTTTGTAAGTCTTGCAACCTCTCCTTCATGCTTAGGATTGTTCTTCTAGTTCAGCACAATGCACTTTGGGTTTTCGAGTTACCATGCCTATGTAAGTTCTTCTCATTGTATATTCACACCCGTGCATGTGTACTGCAACTCAATATTCTTTATATTCCACCGGTTATGGAAGTAGGAAAGATTCCCTTTTCAAAGGTACAAGATATTGTTTCCATACATGCCAACAAATATCATTAAATAATATTAATTGCATTAAAAACATCAAATTTGACCGTTACCATTATTTAAAAAATATTGACAAAAAGTTAAGAAACGGTGTCACAATGATTATATAAACAGTGTCTTCTTCATCGTATGGTCTTCACGGTATGTGGTTCACGGTATGTGTTTCACAGTGTCTGTATGTCACGGTGTGTAGCTCACGGTGTTTGGGTCACGGTTTGTCCTTCACGGTGTCTGGGTGACGGTTTGTCCTTCATGGTGTCTGGGTCACGGTTTGTCCTTCACAGTGTCTGGGTGACTGTGACTATGTCTTGTACACAGTCTGTCTTGTTGTGTCAAACGTCACGATGTCTCTATACATAGACAAATATCTGTATTTATACTTAGACAATAATGTGTAGAATATGAATTAAGCTTAACCAGTATAGAGTAAGAGAACTTGAATCATAAATATAAAGCCTTGATAATATAAGTGAGATTGGTGATCATGCATAAGACTTGTAAATAAAAGAGAGTAATTAACATCAATAAGATTTGTGATCATTAAAACATGATTAATACATGAGGAGTCCAACAATCTCCCCCTTTTTGATGATCACAAATCATGTATAGTCAAAATATAAATGAAATGTAACATTAAAGAAACTAGCGTATTAGAATAAAAAAATGATAGAATAATAGATTCGATAATAACATATCTCATTATAGTAGTGATACTTGTAGTTTTTCTCCCCATTTTGGGATTATCAAAAAGTAGAGAAAATGAAATGACACACTGCATTTGTCATTAAAAAGGGTTCAGAATATAACATACAAGTGAAATAAAAACAGTAAACAACAACTGACATCCCATCAAAAAAAAAAGAAAACAATCCCTATAGTCTTCAGGGATCCACCTTTTCCTTACCTTTATCAGTAGCAGGAGATGATGCTGAAGTAGAAGAAGGCATATATGTGGTAGATAAAGAGGGCTAGGGTAGACCTTCAAAAACTAATGGAGCCAAAGTAGGAGAAGTAGAAGATCTAAGCTACGGTTGGTGAAGAATGACCGGCCAGATTTGAGAAAGAGCTTGACTGACTTTCATGGAAGTGGAGGCATGGGTAAGTAGACTAGGTCTAAGGGGTGTAGTAGCTGGAGAAACTATAGCAGTACTCTGTACATTAAGATATAGCTTCAAAAGATTTATGAAATCAGTAATGAATTCTCCACCATATTACATAGCCTTTTCAAAATCTTCCTTATTTTCCATGAATTTGTCCAACAGTCTGGTAAACTCCATAAGTTTCTGAACTTGATCTTTAAAAGCTTGAGTTACAGGAGGGATTTTCATGTTTTCCACAAGAAATTTAAAGTGATTTTTCTTGTCACTTTTGGAGAAAATCCGGGTGAGATAAAAATATATTTTCTTAGTGATCTCTTGTTGAGCATCATTGGCTATCATAGAATGAACTCTAACCAAGTCCAATGCTCGATCACTATTCTTAAACACTTCTGATAAAGAAGACAGCTCCAAGCCACTGAAGGAATTCTGAAGTTTTTCCTTGATTATGGATCTCAGTAGAGAATCATCCAAAGGAGGTGCAGAAGGTTGAACAGAAGCAGGAGAAGCCTTGATAGCTTCGGTTAGAACATTGAGCTATTTCAGAACTTTTTTCAGGCATCCAGTGTATTCATATGTGAGATTATTTAGATTTTATACAAGCTCCCTCATGTGTTCCAGCATTTTAGTGTGTCTTATTCCAATCTTTTCATCAAAAGATAGTAGATATGGATGAACTTGTGACACAATCTCTCTATAAAGGGTGGAATCAGTTGGATCAAGAGAAGTAGCAACAGGTGTAGGGGCAGAAGCATGAGCAGGAACATGCTCTGATCTTGACGACAGTTCTGATTGTAGGTTTGCTACCATATTTTTCAGGTTCGCAACACCAACACTCAACAATTTATTTTCTACTATGACTTCTTGAATTTCTTGGATCATCCTTGGTTGAATATTCAAGATAATATTTTCTATGAGAATTGATGGATCTTCTTGACTTAGTTGAGTCACTAGACGAGGTTGAGTGGATATGATTTTCTAAACACCATCCAAGATAGTATCTCTAAAGACTTTCAAATCATCTTTAGTTACAAAGGAGTGTTGCTCGGGTAAGAGTGCAGGTGAAGGTAGTGAAGTAGGTTCTGGTGGTGGTTCAGAGTCATCTTCAGACTCAGACTTTGATTCATATTGAGACTCTAGTTCTGTTACTGGATGAGCTACATACTTTAGTTGAAACACAGAAGAGAGATCCATTCTAGTTTTAGTCACTTTCTCCAACTCATTAACATCAAAAAAACTTGGGAAAACATACCGAGTGTACACAGAGTATGAGACAGTAGGTTGAGAATCTTCAGTAGATCCCGCATCTATAATCTCAAGGTTTTGAGGTTCCTCCCCCTCAAATTGTGCTTCCATTTCAGAGACTATAATATTATCAACATGGTAAAGATTCACATGATCATCTCTAATATCTTCAGCAAACTCTTTCCTTGCCAGTTGAAAGTAAATTTCCATCCTCTCTTCAGTAGAGGGAATTATCTCAGGAACCGATTGTTCCACTGGTTGTGCTTCCAGACTTGCTTCTTTATCAACAGGGAGATCCTCTTCAATAGAATCTATCTCTATGGTTTATTTCTGTTCTAAATCAGGAAAAAACCATTTTCTAGCAGCCATAGGATGAGTTTCTGTATTGAAATCCTCACTAGAAGCAGGAGCTTCTTCTTCTCTCAAACCAACAACAACTTCCTCTCCTTGAGGTATTTCAGCAGGGACAACAGCCGGGACAACAACCCTTTCTTTTTCAACAGGAGCTATTTCCATTGGAGGTATTCTAGCTTCTTCTTTAGGTGAAACTTCAGCTATCACTTCCTCTTCTTCTTCTTCTTGTTCTGAATACTCATCCACTTTATCTGGTTCCAAACCAGGATCGGCTATATTCTTAGGCCTTCTTGGGTAGTCAACAGGATTAAACTTTTTATAAAGTTGATCATTATCCTCAACCCACTGCTTCTTCCAGGGGTTCCTGCTAATCTTCATCCTTCTAATAATAGGCTTGGATAAGCAGAAATCATAGTCATCTACCTTTTCTTCATTCGTTCCAACCATCCCTTTGGCAACTAGCATGGCTAAAATCATCCTTGAGTAAAATAAGGGGGTGGATTTGGAAGTGACTTTAATCAGCTCACATATATGGATAATAACATACTTTTAGAGGTTGATCTTATGGCCATTCTTCAACAGGTGAATCAAGAACACATCCTGATACTTAATTACAGCAAAATCCCCTTTTCTTGGACTGATCAAATTCTGATCAAATTTGAACAGTAGTCTTGTTTCTACATCTAGCTCTGCAGCTATATCCCTTCGCTTGGTGCCATTACCAGTTAAGGTTCCCAAATAATTTTCCAGATTGAAGATATCAGATGATGGAGGAGGGTATCTCTGGTAGTCTTCACAAACTCCTTCGTGAGGAATCCGTAGGCATGCAGCCCATATCCTCGAGGTGAAAGAACACTTCTGACCATTGATCCACCGGGTCAACATAATGTTTTCTCCAAAATCAAAGGAAAAATTCACATATTGATAGAACTGAGATACCGGCCTTGGGTAGATCAGTCTATTTTGTACAGAGAACCATTCAATCCATCCTTGTTCTCTTAAAACTTTAAAAACTAACGGCTTGCTAGACAACAGCCACTCAGGGAATATCTCTTTTTCAGGTACAACAGTACGACTTACCATGTTTGGGTTTAGAGGTCCTTCAGGAGCTATCCTTGGTATTCTCTCATGTTTCTTAGAGAGGCGCTTCTCAGACGAGGGTGAAGACAGATGATTCATCCTAGGAATCCACTGAAGGTTCAGGCGAGAGATGAGAAGGTTTTCAAGAGTGTGAAGATTCAGGAGAGAGTTTGGGTAAGGAATCGAATGAAACCCTTAAGTTTTATCATTTGGGAATGTCAAACGTCATAAAAACAAAAACAAGGGAAATCAAATATCGGTGAAATAAAAATTACCGTGATATGGGTTAAAATAAGAGTATAGATAATCTTCATGGTGAGACCGTGAATAGGAATTACAGTGTGATGAAAACCAGTCATCTTAGTGAGACAATTGGTGGTCTTCACGGTGAGACAGTGACCATCTTGTGTAGTCACGGTGAGATAGTGAGTTGACAGACCGTGAGCACAATGTTTTAACTGTGAGACCATAAGCATGAAGCAGTAACTGTAAAACAGTGAGCATAAAACCGTAAAGTAAAATACAGTAAAGTATTAAACTTTAAGATCAGAAATATATCTATTTATGATTAATCATGCCAAGATCATGTATGATGTAGTCTAATCTCTTAGAATGTAATAGTTTAGTGAATATAACAGCATGTTGATATTCAGTAACAATGAATTCCAAAGTGATATCACCTTTTTGATAATGATCCCTCAAAAAGTGATGTCTTACATCATTATGTTTTTTCCTAGAATGAGAAACATGATTCTTAGAAATGTTAATAGCACTTGTGTTATCACAATTTATTGGGACATGCCTGAATTGATATCCATAGTCTAGTAATGTGTGTTTCATTCACAAAATTTGCGCACAACAACTTCCAACAGCTATGTATTCAGCTTCTATAGTAGATAATGCAATATAATTTTGTTTCATACTAAACCATGATACTAGTGACTTGCCTAAAATGTGACAAGTTCCAGAGGTTCTTTTTCTATCTAACTTACATCCAGCAAAATCAGCATCAGAATAACTAACTAAATCAAATTATTTTCCTTTGGGATAGAACAGTCCTAAATTGGGAGTATGCTTAAGATATTTGAAAATTCTCTTTACAGAATTTAAATGTGACTCTTTAGGTTTTTCTTGAAAACGAGCACACATACACACACTAAACATAATATCAGGAAAACTAGTAGTCAGGTAGAGTAGACTTCCAATCATTCCTCTATAAGTGATTTGATCAGCAAATTTACCATCTTTATCAAGATCCAACTTACAGGTGGTACTCATGGGAGGGTCACTTCTTTTTGTTCTATCCAATCCAAAACGTTTTAAAAGATCACTAATATAATTACTTTGAGTTAAAATAATTCCATCATCATTTTGAAAGATTTGAAATCCAAGAAAGAATTTTAGTTCACCCATTAAACTCATTTCAAATTCATTTTGCATCATTTTAGAAAAATCAATACATAGGGAATTTCTTAAAGATCCAAAAATAATATCATCTACATAAATTTTTACAACTAAAACATCTTTAGAAATTAGTTTTATAAAAAGAGTAGGGTCAGCTATACCTTTTGTAAAACCATTAGAAACTAGAAAAGTACTTAATCTATCATACCAAGCTATTGGAGCTTGTTTTAAACCATATAAAGCTTTTGATAATTTGAAAATATGATTTGGAAAATGAGGGTTTTTAAACCTAGGTGGTTGTTCAACAAAAACATCCTCAGCAATATATCCATTTAAGAATGCACTCTTGACATCCATTTGATATAGTTTGAAATTTAGATGTGCAACATAAGCAAGTAAGATCCTAATAGATTCAAATCTGGCTACTGGAGCAAAAGTATCCTCATAGTCAACTCCTTTTTCTTGACTGTAGCCTTGTGTAACTATCCTAGCTTTGTTTCTAACTATGTTTCCAGATTCATCTACATTATTTCTAAACACCCATTTAGTGCCTATTGTGAAAGTATCCTTAGGTCTTTCAACAAAATTCCAAACTTTATTTCTTTCAAACTGGTTGAGTTCCTCTTGCATAAAAATCACCCAAAATTCATCATTAATAGAATCATCAATGTATTTAGGTTCAAGATATGAAAAGAAGTGTTGATGTTCAACCTGATTTCAAAGAGAAGCTCTAGTCTGTGTCCCTCTATCCAGATTTCCTACAACAACATATAAAGGATGATTCTTTAGAATTCTAGTCGATCTAGTAAAGGTAGGATGAGAAATTTCAGGTTCATCTATAGGTTCGGGTTCAACAGAAGCAGATTCTGGAATATGTCCAGAACTGGATGTCTTTATAGTAGGTTCTTTAGATTTGACATTAAGGTCCAGAATAGAAAAATCTTCTTCAAGATTTTCAAGAAAGGTTTTAGACTCATGTGGATCAGTTTCATCAAATTTGATGTGAACGTATTCTTCCACACACTTGGTTCTCTTATTGAAAACTCTATAGGATTTTCTAGTTATATAATATCCTAAAAATATTCCTTCATCACTCTTAGAAGCAAACTTATCAAGATTATCCTCAGTATTAAGAATAAATACTTTACCGCCAAAGACTCTAATGTAACTAACTTTAGGTTTTCTATAATTCTACAATTCATATGATTCTTCTTAAGAACATGTCTAATCAAGACTCTATTAATGATATAACAAACTATATTTACAGCTTCAACCCAAAAGTAAATAGGCAGGTCATATTCATTAAGCACAGTTCTTGCTATTTCTTGAAGGGTTCTATTTCTTCTTTCTACTACACCATTCTACTGAGGTGTCCTATGAGAAGAAAAGTTATGACTATAGCCATTGTGTGAGAAATAGGATTCAAATTCATGATTTTAAAACTCACGACCATGATCACTTCTCAGGGTTTTAATCTTAAGTCTACTAAGGTTTTCTACAGACTTGGAGTATTTAACAAAGTAAGATCAAACTTCAATTTTGTGAGCTAAGAAGTATACCCAAGTATATCTAGAAAAGTCATCTACTAAGACATAGACATAGTGATTCCCATTTAAAATATAAACTCTTGAAGGTCCAAACAAGTCCATGTGAACCAACTTGAGAGGTTGAGAAGTGGAAACTTCTTTCTTTGATTTATAAGAATCTTTATGTTGCTTTCCCTTTTTACAGGGATTAAATACTTTGTCATTTAGAAACTCGAGATTGGGTAGGTCTCTAACCAAGTTCTTCCTAGTCAGTTTTCTAATTTAATGGACGTTGCAGTGTCCTAATCTTCTATTCCAAAGCCAAGACTCTTTATGAAAAGCATTTAAACAGGTAACATTTTGCTTAGCTAAGGAATTTAAATCAACTGCATAAACATTTTCATTTCTTAAAGAAGAAAATACTAAAACATTCATAGAATTAAAAACATTAAAAGAATCATTTTCATATTTGACATTAAAACCATCATCACACAATTGAGAAATACTTAACAGATTATATTTCCGTCCATCAACAAATAAAACTTTGGAAATTAAGACTGAATTAGTGTTACCAATTTGGGCTAGGCCGATGATCTTTCCTTTAGAATTACCACTAAAGGTGACATAGCCTCCATCAACCTTTATTAAACTCTTGAAGCATGATTAATCCCCAGACATATGTCTTGAACATACACTGTCCAAATACCATGTCTTCTTGTGGGAACTCTTCAAGCCGGCTTCCTACAAAACAGTTTTAGATAGAATATGATTTTGGTACCTAGATCTTCTAGGGTCCAGACAGGTTAGCAATCAAAGCTTTAGGTACCCATATTTGTCCTATGGGTCTCCTATAATTTATATAATTAATATATTTTGAAAGATAAACTTTAGTTGATCTATAACCATATGAATAACTGGTTGAAGCAAATGAATTTCCAGAACTTGAACTAGTAGTATTCTATCCAGATTTAGGAATAAATCTATTATTAGTAAGCTGTCTCTATCCAGGTTTGTAACATATTCCAGTAGTGTATTTTGGGGCCACTTTCTTTCCTAGATTTTGAGTAAGTGTATCCTTTCCATTTTTGAACTTCTCTAAGTCTTTTCTAAGTTGCTCATTAGGCATTTTCAGTTCTGTATTTTCCTTTAATAGTTGAGCATTCTTCTATTTTTCAATAGTATGTTCAGTTTTAATAATTGTAGTGAGGGCATGCTGTTTATTCAATGATTTGTATTTATCCTTAAGTTCATTTCATGTCTCTTCCATCATATTACAATATTCAATTAATTCCTCACTAGTCATGTTTTCAGAATCCGAATCAGATTCAGTTCCAGAATAATAGGAATTTAAAACAGGAGTATCTAAGGTTACCTCAGATGTGTTTGTCATGAAACACATGTGGGCACGTTTCTTTTCAGAATCAGACATTTCAGATTCACTTAGGCTGTCTTCAGAAGCACTCCAGGTAGCCTTCATAGATTTCTTGTACTTACTATCCTTGTAATCATATTTCCTCTTGAATTTTAGTTTTGGGCAGTCTTCTTTAATGTGTCCTTTTCTTTTTCACTCATAGAAAATAACTTCGTCACTTTTATCTGGCTTTTTCCAGTCCTTCATCCAATGTCCCTTATTGTCATACTTTCCCTTGTAATATGATTTTCTGAAGAATTTCTTCTTCCTATAAAATTTATTAAACCTTTTGGCTATCTGGGCCATTTCAGCATCATTATCAGAGTCCGAGATTCCACTTGATGAACTGTCTATTTGTATTTGAGCTTTTTCTTTGTCCTTGTTCTTTGATGCAGTAGTCTTGAAAGCCACTGATTTCCTTTTTGGTTCATCCTCTTCCTCTTTATTCACCTTGAGTTCTTCCTCATACATCATAAGCTTACCAATCAGCTCTTTGACAGGTAGATCTCCAATGTCACATGACTCTTTGATTGAAACAGATATCCCTCTCCATCGGTCTGGTAGACATCTCAAGATTCTCATAATTTGTTCCTTTGCAGGAACAACCATTCCAAGTGAATTCATTGTATTGAATATCTCATTGAACCTAAGATACATATCATAAATAGGTTCATCAATCGTCATTTTAAAATTATCATATTTAACAGTATAAGTATTTAATCTCATTTCTATGACATTAGTTGTTCCTTCGTGAGAAACACCTAAAGTATCCCAAATTTCAAAAGCAGTTTTACAGGCAGAGATTCTGTTAAATTCCTCATCTCCTAAAGTACAGTATAGGGCATTCATAGCTTTATAGTTATTATTGTAAGCAGTCATTGTAGGTTCATCCCAAGTTGTTCTTTTAGTTTCTGGAATTTTATATTGAGACTCTATAGCAGTCCAAATATCAAAACCCATGATTTCCAAATGAATTTTCATTTTCAATTTCCACTGACCATAGTTTGTGCCATTGAATAAAGGTGTCCTATTAGTAGCATAACCCTATAGTCTATTATCTATAACTATATTTTAGAAAATAAATTTAAGGAGATAAAAATTTAGAACTAACAGAAATTTAAGATCTTTAAAGATGAAACTAAAATCACAGTTGAAAACAGAGTATTTCAAAAATCCTTCAACAAAAACAAACCTCGGTTACCAAATGTTGGTCGGAGTGGATACTCTAGAGGGGGGGTGAATTGAGTACCAATTAAAATTTCTGTTAAAATATAGTCTATTTAAAATCCCCCAATTTATAAAACAAGTTAAACTGTAGTGAATCTATACAGAGTATAAAGGTTCAAACAGTTTCTCAAAGATTGATTAGGTCTCAATTAACTTAATTTGAAGATTAAATTTACTTTTGAAACTGACTTACTGTTTTACAATAAGTATAAACACTTGCTAATTTAACTACCAAGTAGCTTTAAAAATAGTTCTATATTTCAAAGTAATAGAAGCGGAATATAAAAGATATATGTAGTATACTTTAAACGTAAACTAAAGATGCACAGCAGATATAAAAAGAGGTTCAGTCTCAAGCCGAGTCTTAGTCCTCTCAAATTTATATAAATTTGATCCACACCCTGGATCAGTGTTAATAACGGTTTACTAAACTGTCCAGGCCACGCAGGGACCTCTACCACTGTTCTTCGCGGGAAACAAAATAAAGACCAGGCCACACAAGGACCTCTTCCACAGTTGACGTGGGTAAACAAGAGTTAAGAGTTTTAATGTGAGGATTTTGATATCCTCCAGTTCAGTACAGGAGATAGTGTGCATGTGTAAGATATACATAGTACACCACACTACTCAAAAGTAAATAAAAAATCACTTAGAGAGAACAAATAAGAGTTTATAAGGCTCTAGTGATTAGCAATGCAGCTCTGGACTCATTGGATTCAGCATAACTGCTTCTGAGTCCTTCTCTGGTTTTTCTGTTGAAAAACAGAGTGTCGTAGTTTAGATTGTGTTCTTGTGTTCTTCAGAGGTGTTGGATTGTTCTCATGAGAGTTCTTTGTAAGTATTGGAACCTCTCCTTCGTGCTCAGGTTTGTTCTTCTAGTTCAGCACAGTGCACTTTGGGTTTTCGAGATATCATGCGTATGTAAGTTCTTCTCGTTGTATATTCACACCCGTGCATGTGTACTACAGCTCAATATTCTTTATATTCCACCGGTTCTGGAAGTAGGAAAAATTCCCTTTTCATAGGTACGAGATATGGTTTCCTGACATACCAACAACTATCATTAAATAACATTATTTGCATTTAAAACATCAAATATGACCGTTAGAATTATTTAAATAATATTGAAAAAAAGTTAAGAAGTGGTGTCCCAGTGATTATGTAAACGGTGTCTTCTTCATGGTATGGTCTTCACAATATGTGGTTCATGGTATGTGTTTCACGGTGTCTGTATGTCATGGTGTGTAGCTAACGGTGTCTGGGTCACGGTTTTTCCTTCACAGTGTCTGGGTGATGGTTTGTCCTTCATGGTGTCTGGGTCACGGTTTGTCCTTCACGGTGTCTGGGTGACTGTGACTATGTCTTGTACATAGTCTGTCTTGCTATGTAAAACATCATGGTGTCTCTATATTTAGACAAATATCTGTATTTAGACTTAGACAGTAGTATGCAGAATATGAATTAAGCTTAACCAGTAGAGAGTAAGAGAACTTGAATCATAAATATAAAGACTTGATAATATAAGTGAGATTGGTGATCATGCATAAAACTTGTAAATAAAAGAGTGTAATTAACATCAATAAGATTTGTGATCATTAAAACATGATTAATGCATGAGGAGTCCAACATGATTTACTTATTTCCTTTTATTACCCATTTATTATCAATTACAAGTTAAAATCATGTTTTGGGTAATAAATGCATTGTTTTTCATGCATGTTTTAGTTTGGTATCTTAAATAATATCATTTTTTTCATGGTTAAATCAAATGAAAATTTAATGATGATATAAATATTAAATACATTTTTCAAATAACTATTTATTTCAATCCATTAAAGTTATAGATATAAAATGAATTACACTATTCTTGGTGTCGGTATGGAAAATGTACGTAGGAATCTTGTTTCCATATTCTAGACTAAAAAAATAAAAGAAATGATAATAATATATTAAATTTAAAAAATAAATTTTATTTCATATATGAAAAATATATTTATCAAATTTACCATTATTACATTCCATGTAAATAAAAATTGAAAAATAAATCATATCACTTAGTGAGGTTGTTGTCCATTGTACACACGAGCAATGTTATCGTATGCCCAGGGAATTGAAAGTAAGAAGTTATATGTGATATTATGAGTAAAGAAGTATAATTATATTATAAATATAATATATATAAATATTAAATTAATCATTATATATATACATGAGTGGTGGTGATTGAAATGGAATAACATCAGTTCGTGAGGCAGTAGTCCGTCGTACACACAATCGATGAGTTTGTTTCACCTTTGATGGAAGATGAGATAGATATAGTAAAATAAATTAATATTATAAAACATAAGTATATTTGAGATATTTGAGTTATTATACTGGAATTTTTGAATAATATATGTAGGACATGGAAGAATAAATAAAACAAAAACACAAGTTTAAGAATTTTACCTCTTCTTTAGAAAATCTTTTTAGGTTTATTCTAAAATCCTTCTTAGTAGGGTTTTATAATAAAATAAATATATCTAAAATGTGTTAAGGGATGTAAAAAAGATATTTGGTCATGTATTCTTAGAAATAAAGGGATTTGGATGTGTAAATAGAAGAAGATGGGGGGGGGGCTTTTTATAAGTGGGGGAGATGACACACATGGAATTTCTCAAATGGATAATGTGAACCCATGTTATTCACACGAAACAAGGATAAAAATTGTTTTTATTAAACCATAGAGGTTATAAGATCTAAATATGTTTATAAAATTTTATTTTTAAAATATTTAGGTCATTTTAACCCTTATTTTTTTTTATTTTAACAACCGATAAACCCATTTTGACCTTAACCGTGGTACTTAATTTTTTTTTTCTATTTTTACTATTCTATTTGAAAAAAAGTTGAGATAAATTTTTATATAAAATTAATAAGGATGATTCTGAAAATGGAATCCATTTTTTCAAAATTCATTCACATCATTAGAAATTTTAATTTAAAATTAAATCTATAGACGTAATGAAGCTACTGTTTTTGAGAGAGAACTTTTTCCAAAGTGTAAAATGTTTCTATATAATAATTATAAATGAAATTGATTACAATGAAATTTATTGGATATGTTATAATATATTTGAGATAAATTTGTTTTTTAAATCATTTTAAAATAAAACGTGATAGCATAAATTCTATAAAAAAGGATGTTTTCTATAAAAACCAGTATTTTTCACTATTCATCGAAAAAATAATATTTTTAGAAAAATCACAAAAATTAACCATAAGATAATTTTGACATATTGATTAAAAAATTAAATTATTTTTTCAAATATATGTTATATATATATGAAAAATTAATTTTATCATTGGTTCATAAAATCTAATACAAAAAATATATTTGAGAAAAATATATTCTTTGAGGCATATAAAGAATTTACTAAATAGTAAGTAATTTTTCTCAATATGATTTATTTATATAAAACCATTATACATAATATTTAAATAATTTTTATTAATATTCATGAATCCATTTTTAACTATTTAGTAACAATTTTCATTCTTGAATAAGAATATTAATAGTTTGTTGTTTGTTAAAACCATGCTTTGTGTGTAACACAATCTATCAAGGAAGTTAATTTTTTTTTTAAAAATATATTTCATTAACTATTAGAGAATCAAAAAAACTACTAGATCGTAATGATTTAAAAAATTCAATATATCTCATGATTTTACAAAACAAACTCTAAATTATGAACATGAACGTCAATTTAATTCCATGGTGGGACCACCAAATACTCATACCAACCATTATGCTATCACACAAGCATCAACTCACCTATGATATCACTTAGTATCAAATAAGTTTGAAACCACACCAACCCCGATACTAATAGACCAACTCATCCCAATATTGCCTCTGAACATCAAATATGGTATTTACTAGGGAACCAAATCATAATAGATCATACCACACATCAACATCCTAACCATACCCAAATATTCCATCAAAACATTTAAGTATAAGAAAAAATATACTAATATGAGGTTCATTCACCCATGAATGATAAGATTAATACCACCAAAGTAGTATCATCATAATTATAACAATGAACTAAAATACTTTATTAAATAAACAAGGATTCCCATTCCTAGTTAACCAAGAAAGTAATCATCCAATATTTAGTGGTTATATCACCACCCTATGGATTTCCCCACACTACCTAAGCACTCAACCAAACAAGAAACTTCAGAAAACCTCCCTAAATATGCCCCATTAATTAATTAAAACCACATTATGTTATTCTTACACGCATCTAACCACTGCACTTCTACAATAGTATTACATGGGTTCATTGACACCTGAACCGTTATCAATAGACTAACATACAAAATTTTCACTAATAAACAACTATAATAATCACCATACACATCTAGAACAAAACATACCTTAAACACTAATACTTTTTCTAAAAGTTCTCATCAATGATCAATCTTATCTTTAATATGAGTAAAATGTTAAATACCACCTCATAGATTCTCTCGCGTATTCCTACTCAATCACAACTACACCCAATTTATATACTCTCCCATACAACATAATAAAAAAACTAGACTCACAATCCCATTAATAATGTTCTATATAGTGTATGATCACTAAAATAAACTACTTAACATATTCCACTTCAAGTTAAGATTATCAAACAACCCGAGGAATCTCACCCATTTAAAGGTTAACTACTGAACCATAAGCCACAAATGATTAATTCCAAACAATGAAAATCTATCCATCCTCAAACCATGATAAAATAGAACACATAAAAAAAACCACATGGATAGGAATCTAATCAATCCAAACCTTTTAAACAATCTTTGATTATATAGGAACTCATAGTGATATACATCTTGAAAACCTAAAGAATTAAAATTTATTTCTTCAACTACTTAGTTTGGTTAAGTAGAATAACCCTAAGAATCTATATGCTAAATCCCCATGTATGTTGTTGTTAAAAAATTATGTATCCAAACACCACATCATCATGGTAACTCATACCCATACTTATAACACTACTCAAACATTTAATGTAAGCACCAAACCCATCATGGGTCCATTGTCGAGGCAATACATTTTTGTATTGAGTCTCCATGGGTCCATATATGTCCCCTACACAAAGAGACCATATATACACCATCATAGAATGTATTACAGTAATATCCATAGGATATTCTATTGAGGAAATTACCATAGTTCATCTGAGTAAAATATAATAAAAATTTACAGGGAAAAAATTTATATAAGTTTTTATTGTCACTACAAACAAATGAATCACCATTACAAAATCCAATCACACACAATCCAACATATGTCATATTTATCCTTTGTTCTAAATATTATGTAATAACATGGGTATATTTACAATGGTCTAAGAGACAAACAAAAAAAACCTCCAACAATGCATCATATTCTATGAAAATATCATCCACAAAAAAATAGAAAAACAATCCCATAATTATGATAACCAAGACTTCTCACCAGAAAGGTGCTCAAGGATCACTAGTATAAGGTCTATCAAAATATTTAAAACAATAATAGAATTATATTACATCATCTCCCAAAATCATAAAAAAATTCATTTGACATCACTTGTTGATTCCTCGATCCATTATTCCCATTTGAGTAGATCTAACACATAGCCTCTAGAATGCCTCCCTATCCTCTAAAGAATACTGAATTGCAGTGAGGGACTGATTCATATTATTTGGGAGACTATTCCCTCAAATCAATGTTAGAAAACAATGTTACATCCTGAATTTGGTTACCCTAAATAATTCCTTATTCTGGTGCATCACATAGTCTCAATCACGGCTCCCCATATGATAGAGGATTTAGACTATAAAAGAGGGTCAATAATGGTATGATGAGGAGACTGTAACCTATGTTATTGGAATAACATAATGGTTAAAATAATTAAAAATAATGGAAGAATAATATAACTGAAATCAAAATGATAACAAGTACAATAATCAATAACAAAAGATAAACCTCTCATATATAGTAGTAATAATCCAGCCATATGATGTGTCATATAAAAAATGCTATCATGTTACCATGATGTGAAAAAATGTGTGATAGATGGGATACAAATCACAAACATATACAACATTCTATATAAAAGAACAAAAGATGGAAATACATATCCACTAGTATTGTATGAATATTCTTGGTCCAATGATCCCATGATACCATTCTTTAAGAAAATTAAATCAAGCATCCATGGTCAAGAACTTTATGTTGTCCCTACCTATATCAATGAGGTATTTCTAGGTACCAATTGGTAGCCAGAATAGCGTGTTAGTTATATATAGTAGGACATAATAAAAAACGTCTAGAATAATCCAGTAGGTGCGTATTTCTTAGTAGTGTACAAGTGTAAAAAATAATAAACAATGCTGAAAGCCATAAATAAGTCAGCTCAGGTTCCTAGAGGTCACCTAGATGAAACTACTTGCTTCAGTATAGGCTGATATAACTCTGATATCAGTTTACCATGTACATATTAATATCAAATTATACATGATATGTATGTATGAATATTCACCATTTACCTGAGGATATATAATGGTATATACATAGATACTAGGTGATAAAAGGACCCGAGGTGTAAATCAGGTGTCCAAGAATAGTCAAACTGGCTATAGGCCCTAATAAATATATTAGCTCTGAATCTCAAGAGAATGTGAGATGTCATCCCTATCACTTGAGATAGAGGTGAAAGTAATCATACCCAACACCTGGTGCAAGGGAAAATGGAAATTCATTTCCATCATCTATGTACACTGTGTGAGGTGAAGTGATGAACACCCAATTCAATGTATATTAAATTCCATTATTAATAAGTTCCATAATCATTTTCTATCAACCAATATAAATGGTTTAACTAAAATAATCATTGGGAATTTTTGGTTATGAATTTACATTCACCAAACCTAAACTCACCATGGGTTCCACAAGTTATATAATTTATTATCTATTTATAAAAAATGATATTACATTTCCACTCATTTCTATTTAATTAAATCAAAACCATTTAGTATAGAAAAATGAGGAAAACCCAATTTAAAGTCAATAAAAACCTATTAGAATTTTGTTTGGATAATTAAAAATCTATAATAAGGAGGTAATTTAATTAGACACACCTAAAGGGGTGGAAAAAAATAGGTATACAACCTTAAATTACTTAATACATGACTATGATAGAATCTTGATATGGTTTAATTAATTTTAGAAAGAAATAAAAAAATTTAGGCATTGAATTGAATAATTTAGCGTACGATATGATGATGAATTCTATAAAACCCTAAAAATATCATATAGAATTACTAGACCACTTACATTAGGCATGTCGATGACTCATCATCTAGTATCAGCTTCAAACATGAAGTAAAATAGAAGAAAATAGAAGAATTGATTTTTTTTCTAAAATTAGGGCATATTATCTCACAAAAAATAGATACTAAGAAAAAAATGTAAATGAATAAATGAAATAAAAGGATAAAAACTATTTTTGGATATGATCTGACATGATATATAACACTTGAAATGGAGGTAGAATAGAACAAATATCTTGAAGACTATCTTGGAAGAATTGGGGGACCATGAGTGGCTAAGAGATTGATTCATTTGAGAGGAGGAAAAAATATGAATATTACATAAGGTTAAGAGGGGGGAACATAATTTTCATGATTTTAAAGAGGTATAGGGTTTGGTTGTTCAATTTTTAAGACAATTCACCAACCATGAGGTTGGATTTGTAAGGGTGTCAATGTTCTCATGACTAGGTGCACTATTCGGATAACCATACCCAAACATTGAAAAACCCATCAATCACTCTACTAATATGAATCACATGACCGTACAACCTAGCTGACATGGTTTATTCTAACAATTTTCCCCTCTCTAGACCTATGAATCTGCCAAAATGGGTTGGGAAAACTGTGTTCTTGTCACTTTCCTCCACAACAAATATATCAAGGCTTCTAACAATCCCTAGATGATTCTGGGATATTTATTAGGTCCTAGGGGATATTTAATTTAATAAAATAGGGATTTTAAATGTAAAAAATGATATGTACCAATGTAAAAATATTGGTCACTAATAACACCCCTCATTAAAGAAAATTTCCACTTAGTTTACCTTCAGATAGAAATAAGGTATCATCAGAGAAAAGATCCAACCACTAGGAAGGCATGTTGTCTTCTCACTCCTAGATCTCATCTTGTATATATCAATTCTTCCATAACATTGGAATTAGAGGAAGTTACCTACATTATAAAGCCATATGATCTTATCCTCAATACACACTGGTTACCCTTCAAAAGAAGAGTCCAAATTTAACTTAACCTCATCATATTGTAAAATAGGAGCGAGGTATGGATAATACCAATGAATTGAAGACACATGATAAATTTCACGAATAGACATGCATCTCTAAGGAATTGATATCATATAAAAAACTAGTCAAATTCCCTCTAGGATCTCAAATGTTCCTACAAATTGAGGAGCTTTATTACCTTTCCTCCTAATCCATTGTTGGACCAAACTAAAAAACACACATGAAAACCCAATCCTTGACCTCAAACACAAGAGTTACTCGATGGTAGTAAGCATATGACTACTTCTTAAATTGATCTAGCATAATGAAATTATAGATCAGTTGAACCCACTCTAATGTCTACTGAACGACATGTGGCCCATAAAAAAACTACCTTGTCTCCCAATAACCAACATATAAGTGAAAAACATGGCCTATAACACAAGTCCTCATAATTATCTAGGGAGATTATAGCCTAAAATCTATTATTATAAGAAAACCCAAAGATGGGTATTTTTTTCTCCCTAGAACCCCTAATGTTAAAAAAATTCACTAATCATGTCCTCTAACACTGAAATCACATTATCTATCTGACCATCAGTCTGTGGGTGATAATCCAAGATTAGAATGACCTACATACCCATGGTCTTTGGAAACCCCTACTAGAACCTTGAATTGAAATGAGCATCCCTATCAGATATGATAGAATTTGTGGACCATAAAGGAATCTAATGAATCTAATGTATATCCTACCTAAATTATTTATGGATAAGGTCTCCCAAATACCAAAAAATTGAGAAACCTCCATCAACTAATCAACACAAACCCAAATTGCATCATTACCTAGAGGTAATCTAGGAAAACCTATCCAAAAATCCTTGATGAAATCATCCAAATAATATTAGAGAATGGAAAATGGATATGAAATTTCTTATGGTATATTATGTTCCACATTTAACTTCTAATAGGTTTAATAGAGAATATTAAATCCGGTTTTCTCCTATTTCATACCCAACCACCAATACAATCGATGTAGTTCTGGATACATCTTTGTGATGCCAAAATGAACTTCCCATAACAGTGCAAGATATTCCCACATAAAATCATCTAAGATATCTTATGGAACCAATAAACACTCATGCATGTGTTTTGTCTCATCCACATCCATGTCCCGACTAGGAGATGAATCTTCATATAAACCCCCCCTCAGGAATAGTCCCTTGGGATATGAATGTTTCTTCATGTATACCCATTTATAAAGGGTAGAGGTCACTTATAAACTTATGAGGACTTCCTATTATCATTCTTATGATCATCATTATAAATCTCTAAAAACAAAGGCATAATCATCGACTCCCCATTGGGCTCCTAGATTGCACATGTCAATGTTTTCGAGCTCAGAGAATCAGCTATAGAATTTCCATTACCATGTGTATACGGATGCTTAAAAATGAAGGGAATTAGGTATTCAATCCACTTTCACTACCTAATATGTATTTATAAATATTTAAAGTTATAATTGAGGATTTTTAGATCATTATAAAATAAAAAACTCTCTCCAAAAAAATAATTCCTTCAACAATGGAACACATGAACTACAACTTCTAACTCAATATCGCGAAACAGGTAATTTCTCTCATGACCCCACAACTAAAAGACTTTTATGCTATAAATAACTCATTTAGAATTACAGATAATACCAAAACAATGACTGATTTATCAAAATAAACTCCATTAGTATTTCCTAGCTTCAGAAGAATCAAGATCTACATTAAAGTGAACCTTGCTTCAATTTATTAAAGGCTTCCTCATAGTCTTCTAACCATATGAATTTCACACCCTTATTTTTCAATCATGTAAGATGTGCTACTAAGAATTAAGAGTCCTAGATAAATTGTCTATAACTCCTTACTATCCTCATGGAACATCATATATCAAATATGTTTTTGGGATTTTTTTTGGGAAACTACAACTCTCACCTTCTCTGGGTCTCCTGATACTTGTAACTCAAATATGATATAAACAAGGAAGTTGATTTGTCAATAAAAAAGTATAATTTAGTTGTATTTGTGTAAATTTGGTTCTCCTTTAATGTATTTAGTATGATCTTGAGATGTTGTAAATGGATGTGTCAAGTTAAAGAATACATAAATATTTCATCCACAAATACTTTGATGAATGAATCTCGATACATGAGGAAAACCAAATTCATCAGATCCATAAAAATAGATGGAATGTTCGAGACACTAAATGAAATTTATAGGTACTCATAAAGACCATAACTAATTATAAAATAAATATGAGGTATGTATGTAGGATTAACATGCACCTAATGGTATCACAAACTCAAATCAATATATGAAAACACCCTCGCTTCTCGAAGCTGATCAAAGAGGTCATAAATAGGAGATAATGGATATGTATTCATAAATTTGTGTTGGTTCAACTTTCAGAAAACCACACACAACCATAGGGTACCATCACACTTCTTGGTGAAAGGGAATAGTGAACCCCAGGGAAGGGTATTAGGTTAAATAAAACCCTTAGTCTCTAAGTCTTCCAACATATTCTTGTGCTCTAAAATCAATGTAGGTTTCATGCTATATGAAGGAATAAAAAATAAACTACCATAATAGAGGATTTTATCAGAACTAAATAGTCCATTATAATCAATAAAAAGGAATTGTTAATCGAGCTTCTATTAAAGGGTTGGTCCCCTTTATTAGCTCCCAGAACATCACTAATAATGTCTCCATTTTATCAGCACTATGAAAAGCACTAATAAAGGCTTCCTTGTTTGGGAATGAAATTTATATAATAGAAAAAATAAATAAACCTGAAAAATAACATCATAATTTTTTATCAAACCACTCATAGTATAGTCACCGAAAAAATCATTGTATCCTTGTATATACGAAATAACCACATACACGCTGAAAATGATGAAAAAAACACACAAAAGTTTTGAAAACAATGCTATATACATTTAAATGACATCATGAATAAAAAAATATTCACTCATGGTATATATATAAAAAAATTATATATATATTTTGAACAATGTTTTATCAAATTACTTTTACAAATATCCAACAAACACTTAAAACAATCATGTTTTTTCTTTTGATGTCTGTGGTCCCCTTAAAAGAATGTCCTCCTATTGTAATAGTCACCAAAAAACAATCCCAACTCGAGAAAAAGGTTCCACCTATATAAGAAAAAAAATATTATGTTAGTAACACTATAAATAAATAAATAAAACATTAATATGAAGAATACATTAAAAGGGTAAATTTTTTTAAAAAATGACACATTTGGAGTTATACTGGTTACACTATGCGTTGTATTGAGGTAGGGTTGATTCAAACACATCAAAAATGATGGATGAATAATTTCCATAAAGTATGAAAATAATCAGAATGCATTTCATCAGTTTTTAGTATATTAATTTTGTTTTTTACTTAAATGTCATTTCCAGCTGAAAACAGGAAATATGACTCGTACCGATTACATCGTGCATCAGTTTGATGTGATAATACTTCATACATGTCATAATGGACTTACAAATTTCTTTCCATAATTTATAAGACAATCAGAGTGTGTTTTCTCATTTCATAGTGACTGACACGTTTGGGGTTAAAATTTTAATTATAAATTGATAATGGATACATTTAGTCATACCAGTCACACTATTCATCAAATTGGGGGGGGGGGGGGGGGGAGGGGGTTTGATTCCTGCATGTCACAACTGACTGATGGATCTTTTTTTAAAAAAATATCAAAATAATATGAATGCATTTTCTCAGTTTTTAGTATGCTAGATACACTTTTTACTTGAATTAATTTCAATTTTAAATAAAAATACAAATTTTGAGTCGTACCAGTGACACAATGAATTGGATTTAGGTTCAGTTGATTCCTACATGTCACAAATGACTAATAGATCATTTTCCAAAATTATTAAAACAATCAGAATGAATTTCCCCTATTTTCTGTATGACAATTGTGTTTTTTTTACTAAAATTTTATTTCAAACTAAAAACATGAAATTTGAGTCATACCAGTCACATCATGAGTTAATTTTATGTGACAATTTTTGATACACATCACAAAGGATATATGAATTTCATTCCTTAATTTGGAAGAATATGGATCCCATTTTGTTTGTTTTTAGGGAGTGACAATTTTTGAACTAAAATTTCAATTTTAAACTTGTCGCAGACAATTTTTATTCATACCGGTCACACAGTGCAGCAGATTGTGGCGGGTTTGATTCCTACACATCAAACATGACTCATGGATCATTGTCTTAATGTATCAAAACAATCTGAATGCATTTTCTCAGTTTTCAGTATTTAAGTTGTGTTTTTTTACTTGAATTAATGTCAATTTTAAATAACAAGACACATTTGGAGTCATACCAGTGACACTACGCAACATATTGGGATAAATTTGATTCATACATGTCAAAAATGACTGATATATTGTTTTACTAAAGTATCAATACAATCAGAATGAATTTCCTCAGTTTTTAGTATGACAATTTTGTTTTTTTATTAAAATGTCCTTTCAAACTAGAAACATGAAATTTGAGTCATACAGGTTGCATTGTGCGTTAGATTGAGGCGAGACTACTTCATACATGTCACAAAGGACTTATGAATCACTATCCTTAATTTTGAAGACAATCAGAGCATGTTTTCTTTGTTTTCAAGGAGTGACATGTTTTTAACTAAAATGTGTATTTTAAACTCATAATGTACAATTTTTAGTCATAACAATCACAGTGTGTTGGATTGAGGTGGGGTTGATTCTTACACGTCAAAAATGACACATGGATTTTTTTCCTAAAGTATAAAAACAATCCAAATGTGTTTTCTTTTAGTTTTTTAGTATGCCAGTTGTATTTTTTACTTGAATTAATGCCAATTTTATATAACAAGACACATTTGGAGTCATACCGGCGACACCATGTGTCGTATTGAGGTACGATTGATTCATACACATCACAAGTGACCTATAGATCATTTTCCTAAAGTAGAAAAAATAATCGGAGTTCATTTCCTCGGTTTTTAGTATGTCAGTTGTTTTTTTTCTAAATTGTCATTTCAAACTGAAAACATGCAATTTGAGTCATACCGGTCGCATCATGTGTCAGTTTGAAGGGAGATTGTTTCGTAACTATCACAAAGGACTTAAAAATAACTTTCCTTAATTTGGAAGACAATCAGAGCTTGTTTTCTTTGTTTTCAGGGAGTGACACATTTTGAACTAAAATATCACTTTTAAAAAGATAACAGACACTTTTAGTCATACCAGTCACACCGTTCATCAGATTGAGGTGAGGTTGATTCATTCAAATTACAATCAAATCATGGATCTTTTTTATAATGTATCAAAACAACATGAATGTGTTTTCTTAGTTTTCAGTGTGTCAGTTGTGTTTTTTTAGTTGAATTATTGTCAATTTTATATAACAAGACACACTTGGAGTCATAAAGGTGACACCGTGTGTCTGATTTAGGTGAAGCTGATTCCTACACAAAAACAATGACTGATAGATCATTTTACTAAAGTATGAAAATAATCATAATTCATTTCATTAGTTTTCAGTATGTTTGTAGTGTTTTTTACAAAAATATCATTTCAAATCAGAAACTTGAAATTTGAGTCATACTAATCATATCATGTGTCGGTATGATGTGAGAATTCTTCATACACATCACAGTGGACTTAATAATATTTGTCTTTAATTTGGAAGACAATCAGAGAAAATATGTTTTGGTTTTATTTAGTGACTTGTTTTGAACTAAAATGTTAATTTTAAACTCATAACAAACACGTTTTAGTCATATTGGTCACGCGGTGCATTGAATTGAGGTGGGGTTGAATTATATACATCAAAACTTACTCATGGGTCATTTTCCAAATTTATCAAAATAATAAAAATGTGTTTTCTTGGTTTTTCGTATGTCATTTGGGTTTTTACTTGAATTAATGTCAATTTTAAATAAAAAGACACATTTGATGTCATAACAGTTACATCATGTGTCGTATTGAGACGTGGTTGATTCTGACGTGTCACAAATTACTGATAGATCATTTTCTTAAATTATAAAATCAATCATTATTCTTCTCCCCATTTTTCAGTATGTTAGTTCTTTTATTTTAATAAAATGCCATTTCAAACAAAAAACATGTAATATTAGTCATATCGGTCACATCATGCATCAGTTTGATGTGATACTACTTCATACATGTCACAAAGGAATTACTCATCACTATCCTTAATTTTGAAGAAAATTGGAGTGAATTTTCTTTGGTTTTAGTTAGGGAAACATTTTGAACTAAAATGTCACTTTTAAACAGATAGCATACACTTTCAGTCATACCGGTCCCACCATTCGTTGGATTGAGGTGGGGTTGATTCCTACACATCCCAACTAACTAATGGATCGTTTTCCTAATGTATCAAAAAATCCAAATGCATTTTTTGGGTTTTTAGTATACCATTTGTGTTTTTTTCTTGAATTAATGTCAATTTTAAATATAAAGATACATTTGGAGTCATACCGGTGACACCATGGATCATATTGAGGTACAATTGATTTCTACATGTCACAAATGACCGATACATCATTTTCCTAGAGTATCAAAACAATTGGAAAGCATTTCTTCAGTTTTCAATATGTCAGTTGAGTTTTTTTACTTGAATTAATGTCAATTTTATTTAACAATCAATATTTGGATTTATACCAGTCACACCATGCTTCTTATTGATGCGTACTTGGTTCTTGAATATCTCAAATGATTGATAAATAATTTTATTAAAGTATAAAAACAATTTTTAAGTAATTTTTTCTTCCTGAAAATCAATGCACCCTTGCCTCTGATACCTAAAAAAGAGACCTATATCACTAAATTTTCTCAATCTACCTAGTTTAGAAAGATTATGGAGAAACCATTAATCCCAGTATGGTTGACCCGAAATAACTTCATCCTTCTGTAACATCGCTTTAGTCTGCCCTATGAAGAACCAACTATGATATATTCAGGCCCTTCGGATGAATATATTACAGTTGTGTCTTCACTAGGTAGACTAAATAGTGGAACTACTAATGTTGTATATTGAATCAGTGTTTGTTTTTGAGAAAAACACTTCTTCTTGTTGAAAACGATAAGGTTGGGGTAAGCTCCTATAACCATTATGTCTCACAGTGTCACAAAAAACTCAAGGGATGGGGAAAACCCTTTTGGATATTTGTTATCTTTTTTGGTCTATCAACAACACACATACCCTATAAATGAGGACTGACACTTTCTTTTAGAAAACCAATCAACATGAAAGTCATTTATTCTACAAACAAGGACCACAAAAGGCCATGATTTTCATCAGCGTGTTTAGCCCGTTCAAATCACAACATTTCCATCAAAAAAAGTGAAATGTAATGCAGAAAGGATTATTAAAGTTGAATTTTTTTTAGAATTTTACCGTCTTCATTTTATATTTGTACATTCTTCAATTAGATAGGATTCCCATTCGTTTCTAAGCATATTTATATCGTCTTATTAATATGAATGTTTTTGGCAGTCATGGTAGTACTGAAAAAATATAAATACAAAAAGGATTAATAATCATTTTAAATGAAATAGAAATTATTAATGAAAATAACTCTTTAGGGATGCTGGTTTGTTCATGGAATATGATCTCTTTCATAAATTCTCAAACATAATAACCACATTCTTTATCGTTTGTTTGTTCTGAGAACTACAGAAACATTGAGAAAAATAAGTAATTTTTTTATGTGTTTGGATAATGAAATCTTCTCATATATACCCTGATACTTATCAAGTCGTATTACTTATTAGGTTTCTTGACCTTTTCCCTTGGCCTTATTCCACGATGTAGATGATATTCATGCACCACCCTATCATAATAGAATCTTCATTAAAAGATAATATAAATCATATAACTGGATGTTTAGTTCTAAAATGTTTGATGTAGTGTATTAAAAATTGAAAAATTCCATCATTTGTGGTTGTTTTGTTGGATATCCATGCATTTAATCTGAAAAATAAATCTTTGGAGTATCCAAATTGATAGTAATGAGCATCCAATGCTTCATAAGAACAAAAAAAAAGAATAAGTAATGAATTGAATTAAACTATATTTGATAGGATAAAATTTAAGAGTTTTACCCCTACATAATTGGTATTAAGAAGAGTTTGTCATCTATAATGTTGTTGTTAAATTATTTGAGTAGCCCTTCCATTATTTCAACATGTTTCTTGGATGTTATGTCTTCTTGTTCTGTATAAGTAATTTGAGGACTAACGAGTCTAAATTGTTTTCATTGGAAAATCCATTCAATTGTTTTTAATATACACTGCTGTGAAAAATATGAAATTTATTTAGTTATAATAATTATTTTATATCATCTTTTGGAATATCAAATCAGGAAAACATACCTCATGTAAACATTTAAAACTGATTTTCCTAACCAATCCTAGTCAATCATTTCAGTTTCACTCTCAACACCAATGAAGTCTGGATCTTCCCCTCTGTACATATTTGCATCAAAATTAATTATGCAATTAACACTATCTTTCAACTTCGTATCCATTGGATAACTTAATTATAATAAATGTGGATATATAATGGGATGGGCTAAGGTTCTTTGGGTAGATTTTTTTGACGGGTTGGTTGATCCTTAAGATGGTATTAAATCAATCATTCATTTTACCCCTTCTCATTGTCTGTTTGTAATAACATTCATCAGTTTATACCTTCATTCATTAAATGTTTATGTTTTCGATTTAAAATTAAATTAGAAATGAATACCTCATTGTTGACATGTTTTTTAACATGATTTGATAGACTGGTGATGAATTTTCCAAGAGATTTTTCGACTGTATAAATATCTACATCATCAATTTGAACATGTACCGCATCCTTGCTTTATATTAGGGATACACTGGTTTTCATTCAAGTTGTTTATTTTCATCACTCTGTTTCTATTTCATAAATAAAACACTATAATTCTAAGTGATAAATATACATACCATCAAACAACATATTACCAGACATGATATACCTGAAAAGACTGATTCACATGATGACCAAAAAATGCATCCCACGATGCTTGGGTTGTCAGGTGTGCATAAATAATAGGATGATGAGGTTTTATTTTCCATTTAGCATCATTAAGATGTTATTTTGTTAAAAGTGTGAAAACACACCTGTGAATCCTTCCAGAAACCCATAATATATAGTCTTTGTGCAAGTCATCTACTGTAAATGAACTCTACAAGAGATGATGAAGTGTAATTAAATGTTTCATTATTTAATTTTTAGTAAATTAAAAAATTTATATCATAATTTTACCATAATATTTCTCAAAATAAATGTATTAATCAACCCACAACATGGTTCCATGAAGTTACATCAATCACCACATGTTACCGAGTGATGATTCCAATGTAACTAATGAACATAGCCTTTTGGGGTTAACATGTTAGCACTTCTTATTCCATCCAATCTCATATTTGATGTCTTTATCATTATCCATAACAATTTTTTCTAATACATTAAAACTATGGTGATCTAGTTTTTTTTGCATCACTACTATTTCTTATCCTTTCATTTCCTTAGATCCACAATCATCAATATATTCCTTTGGTTCCGAATGGGTAGCATCGACATGTGCAGATGGTGGTTGTACCACTACACTGGGAGCAACAACAGGTTGAGAAACCTGTTGTTCATCTCCACTGTGAGCTGTAGCAGGTTGAGAAACCTGTTCTGCCTAGGGACTGGGAGCATCATAAAGTGAATAAGTCATTAATTTCAAATGTGGTTTAACATTTAACTTAGATATCATAAAAGAAACAATGAACATATATTGACATAAAGAATAAAGTTGAGAAGCCAGTTGTTTGTCTATACTGTGAGCAGTATAAGGTTGAGAAACCTATTGTGCCTCGTGATTGGGATAATCAACATGGGTGGAAGTAATTATGTGAAAAAAATTTAGAATTTAATTTATATAACATAAAAGAATCAATTTATAAATATTAACATAAGAAAATATGTTGATAAACATCTTCTTCGTCTGCACTGCGAGCAGTAGCAGGTTGGGAAACCTATTGTGCTGGCAGATTGGGAGTATCATCACGTGAAGAATTCATTATCTGAAAAATTGGTTTAACATTTAATTTTGATAACATAATGTAAGCAGTGAACATAGATTAACATAAAGTAACATGGTGTATATTAGAAAAAAATATAACCTGATTATTGAACTTTTTTTAAAGGTTTAAGGGATTTGAACCCTATATTGACTATCAAAATCCCTTCATTGTAGCCTCCTCATAAATATAAAAATATTTCTACCCTGGGAACTCTATGAAATGATTATGACGTCCGAATGAAAGGGTCATCCTTTATTGAATTTTCATATGACTCTTCTGTGGTTTTGGTCGATATCGGAAAAATTGAATAGTTTTAGTTTACAGGATCTGGAACATAAAATACTTGTAATGCCTGTGATGCCATTATAAATGGTTAATCATTGTACTCGTCTTTACTGAAATCAAATTTCAAAAATCCCAACTCATCTATTCTAATTGAACTTCGGTTATCAACCCACTTACATTGAATAATAGGAACTCATAATGTCGTATAATCCAACTCCCATATTTTTTTTGATGTTGCCAAAATATGACATATTCATGTCAATTGGATTTCTATCCATATCACTAGAAACATGCATCACTTCAGCCACAAGTGTAAATACACTATTTTGTATGGTACTATCTTCATCATGTCCATTAGTATAGAATGTATTACAGTTAATTACATAAGCATTGTAAGATAATATGTAGACACTTAGTCCTCTGACAAGACATAAAATTCGTTCTGAAATTATGTCTGGATTTTAATTTGGATCCATAAAAATATGGTCTTGAAAAAATCTTATAACTGTTGATTATTTTTATTTGATATCCATTTTTCTGCCCTTGATGGATTCTAATGTATAGCATCCCGCCTTTTTATAACATAAACTTTCATTTCATTACACAAAACTGATGATCTTTAAGGTTTAGTGTCTTGGAAACCAGAAACATAAAACATGAAAACATACAACATTCTTCTTAAACACTTGAAAGGCTTCTCCTCATGTTCATCCTAGGTTCATTACTGCATCTCATAACCTGGGGACATACATCAAAAGAAAGGGTGAGCAGAAGGCCCAGTAAGGGAAACAAGAGAAACATTTTACATGTGAACTTGAGATACTTCAATAAGGTCATGAAAGGAACTTTAAGGCATGAAAAATAAATCATGAGATATATCATAATAAAAATAACATTTTTCATAACTTTATGATGTGGATACATCATTTAACATAGAAAATCATGAACATATCACCAAGGACCATCCCCAAGGTGTCATTTGAAAATTACCAAGGTTATTCACCAAGATATCGTGAAAATTGTAATATCTAGTGGTTACATCATTACCCAATGAATTGGAGCGCTATCAGGGAGCACCCTTAAATTTGTCTTTATTATCATGTGAGCCACATATATCATCATCAAACATTTCATAAATGACCCATATAGCATAAAATAAATGGGTTTCATTTCATAATCATAACGTTTTAAAAACTGCTTTAAAGACATGATCTTTACGTTACTTTAAACCCACGAAAAGGGAAAGCAGGTTTCATGTATGTAAATTCCAGAATTTGAAATAGAACATTTTGGTATATATGTGAATACCCATAAAGAAGGTAGAGCTTTGAGTATTCACTTAATAAAATAAAATATCTTTAAAAAAAGAGAGAGACATTTTGAGACGAAAATTATGCAGCATAATGACTTTGTTACAAGGTTTTTAGAAAACATTGAAAAGAGAGGGGACATGGGTAAAACATTCATATATGACCCATAAAATAGTAGAGGGACAGAATATAAGGGATTTAAGAACATGGTAATAAAATTTAAAAATATACCATATGAAATGAAGAACATGAAAGGAAGACAAAAATAAGATTTCTCTTATGAAAATTCGGCAGCCTAACAACGTTACATAAACTTCAACCAAAAATGGATTGATGAGATCAAATAGGGTCTCTCATCATATGAAAATAAAATATCAGTATTATAGATATAGAGATCATAACCTAACATAATAAAAAGGAAATTGCAATACTTGACATGGAATTAGAACTTTGAAAAGGGAGAAAGGTGCAAGGACCACTTAAAAATTCAGCAGCCTAACGACGCCACTTAAACTTCAAAATACTGAATTGAAGAGATAAAATGGGGTCTCTAATCATATGGTCATATAAGATCATTATGATAGATATAGAGATCATACCCCAGCATAACAAAAAGGAACTTGAAAGAATTGACATGAAAGTAGAACTTCAAAACGAGAAGGGTGAAGAACCACTTAAAAATTCGGCAGCCTAACGGCACCACTTAAAACTTCAAAATACTGAATTGAAGATATCAAATGGGGTCTCTCATAATATGATCATAAAAGATCAGTATGATAAATTTAGAGATCATACCCCAACATAATAAAAAGGAACTTGAAATACTTTACATGAAAATAGATCTTGAAAAATGAGAAGGGAGAAAGAATCCGTTACAAAAATTTCGGCAGCCTAACAGCACCACTTAAAACTTCATAAAACGAAATAATGAGAGTAAGAGGGGATCTCTCATTATGTGAACATGAAAAGGTCAGTAAGAGGAGTATAAAAGAACACCCTTTAACATAAGAAAATGGAGCATAAAATAAATTACATAAAAAAGATTTCTTGAAAAGAAAGAGGGAGATCAGATCCCTTACCTTAAAACGTAACTCTTAAAACTCAAAGTTTGGGACCTTGAGGGCTTGGGGGAACCTTGGGAGGACTACTTGGGAGGTAAGGAGACCCGAACATCGTTGAGGATGTTTTTGGAGTCGAAAATATGAGAGGAGGGCTTGGTATTTATAGGGAAAGTGAGGGGACAAGGTATTAATGGCCAAGGGACACCTCAAAAGTGGTTTTCTCAAAAGCATGGGCCCTCCCATGGTACTTCCCATAGAGTTAGGCCACATGGGGACCCCCAAAAAATAATTCATCCTTTTTAGTCGACCATACCTTAAAATATCTCATGACATCATCATGACACAGTTATGATGTCATTAAACATACCGAAACCCTAAAACTGTATTTTTACTATTCACTGAAAATTCAACTTTCTCAGAAAAATCCCAAAATTTCACATTAACCAAATATCAATGCTCTGATTTAAAAAATGAACTCTATTTTATAAAAATAATTTTCTAAATATTTTTAATTCATTTTTTAAATAAACACACTATTCAACGAAAATTCATTTTTTTCAGAAAAATCCCCAAAAATTACCTTAACATAATAGCGATGCTCTGAGTTCAAAAATGAAATCCATTTTATAAAAATATTTTTTATAAATATTTTTAATTTTTTTTTAATTAAAAAACACTATTCACCCGAATAAAATAATACTTGAATAATAATTTATGAAACTGTTATTTACCCATTTTATTGAATCTCATTACTTAATCTAGGTGTCTAAATTATATTAAAACTTTCTTTGAGTGAAATTACTAATCCATTTGGTCACATTACTAATCCTAAGTGCAAAATCACTATTCATAATTTACTATTCATCAAAAATCATGTTGATCTTATTAGACTCGAAATTTCATACTGAACATAGTTGTAGAAGACCATTTTTTTGAAAATCATTACACATTTTTATTTATTTAAGGTTTATAGAAACATTTTTAAAATATCCTTTCTCTAAAATTCATCAAAAATATGCATACTATATTTATCCGGACATTTGAAAATTCATAAACTTCATCATAAGAAGAAATCCCAATTTTTATTTAAAACAAAGGATTACACAAGGCAGTTACAGTCTCCTTACATAGCCCCTTATCACACCAGCATAGGACCTAAGTGTAAGGTGTGCTAAGGTGAGAGAATCTGAGGGAGGCTCGGCCAACATCGCACGAGTAGTAATTTCTATCAGTTTGAACTTCTCGCGAAGGCGATCCCATTCTAGCTTCACACAATGAAGTTCAGCTTGGGTTTGGTCCAGACCAAAGCCCAGTGGTGCTACCTCCTTCCCATGTTTTGTTAGATGGGCTTCGATCGGTCCAAGACTACTGGGTGAGGCCATCGAATCTTCTTTCTATATTAATTAACCAAGATTGCTTGTATTTAGAGACAATAGTCAAAACATTTAGTTTCCAGCGGTCATATTGACCAATGGTCAAATAACAATCAAAACCCACCAGTCTCATTTTAATTATACTCATGTTATCAAATGAAACATTTTTGTTGAGTATAAAAATAAAATAAAATAACACATAAAATTAGGAAACAAGATTTATTTAAAATTTCGGGTCGTTACAATCTTCCCGCCTTAAGAAATTGCGTCCTCGAAATTTTTAAAATTGGGTTTTGAAATTTCATTGAAAGTCCCACATCAGAAAAGGAGTCAGTAAAACTATTACTTTAAAAGAACGAAAGGGAAGTACAAAGGTCACCTGAGTTAACCCACACTAGGATTCCATGTAGGAAAACATGGACATGGAGGAGAAAACAAAGGGTCAAGTTCTGAGGCAGAGTGATAGAGAACATGATTAGGAGAAAGTTAACCATAAGAAAATCCCAAAATTATGATGTGTGTAAACGGTCTTTGATTACCTAGTAGGAAACGTAAACCAACAACATTTTTGTTTTACGTTTCTTTTCATAATTTTGAGGAATTCATTTACTACATAGAACAAAAACATAAGAAAATATACCTACCTTAATGTAGAGTTTCATCCTTTAATAAGTTTCTACCCAAAAATAATCTTTTCTCCAAACGATGAGCATTCAAAAACACTTGGTCTCCTCAAAACACAAGAATAATCTTCTAAATAATCACATAATCCACAAAAGATTAACCATCTATTTCATCTATCTTTATACATTATCCCAAAAACAGAAAGGGTAAGGTAAAACAACTCTTCAAAAAGAAATAATCCCATAGGAATGGAAACTACTTTTAAATCTTCAAAGTTCCATGGTACTACCCAGAGTTCATCATAGACCATTCTGTAAATAACTGTCCTTAAAAATCCTCAAAATAAACTAAACTAAGATTGAAACCCAAATACAAGAAGGATTTGATAACATAGTCTTCCAAGGTAAACTTTATCATTCATCTCCAAACAACATCAACCACTCCTAACATCTTATAACAAAAGTAACTAACCTAAACATATTTACCCCAAGATAGGTTAATCATTTCCATAAGTAACCTAAATTACTATAAGTCTACCTTAAATTCATCGATTCTTCAAAATATAAGTCAACCTTACTCCTCAATGAAAATACCATAGTAATCTATTTAACTCGATCATATAGGGTCCCCAAAATAGTGAACGTCTTCCAAAATAATAATCATCTTTTAATCCCCTAATCATCTCTGTCATATTAATACGGCAATCATCACATTTCCTATCACATTGGTTGTTGGGACATGTTCTTCCATTTCCCACCATTAACTAGAAGATAAAGTATAATTAGGGGCTTAAATAATTCTCCAATAATCATGAAAAGGAAAATTTAAGCATAAAATGATAAACTTGTAGAATAAAAGTATATCCTAACTTGAGATCCCCTAGGTTCCAATCTAGGTTATCCATGATCGTATATTCTTACGTGAATATTTATTTTATTTTATATTTGTTCCTTTAATAATGGTTCATACTAAGCTTATGAATTTACCAAAGCATATCCCCTGGGAGTGTCATAACCAAGAGTACAGCAATGCTCGTTGTCGTGTACCGGTTCCCGTTCGAGTCTAGCTCAAAGCGGTGTTTTCGGGTTTTACCTCTATGTACATCTGTGCCAGAGCCACCTCTACCTACTCGTATCCAGACAGGGATGTATTTTCTTGGCAACCCCTTACTCAATACTCACCAAAATATCTAGAAGATTTCCTATATTTAAACTTTTCTATAGGGTTCTTCATAAAGTTTTCATATCCTAATTTCCACAAATAATTAAACCATACTTTGATACCAACTATAGCATCCCGCCTTTTTATAACATAAACTTTCATTTCATTACACAAAACCGAGGGTCTTTAAGGTTTAGTGTCTTGGAAACCAGGAACATAAAACATGAAAACATAAAACATTCTTCTTAAACACTTTAAAGGATTCTCCTCATGTTCATCCTAGGTTCATTACTGCATCTCATAACCTAGGTACATACATCAAAAGAAAGTGTGAGCAGAAGGCAAAGTAAGGGAAACAAGAGAAACATTTTACATTTGAACTTGAGATACTTCAATAAGGTCATGAAAAGAACTTTAAGGCATGAAAAATAAATCATGAGATATATCATAATAAAAATAACATTTTTCATAACTTTAAGATGTGGCTACATCATTTAACATAGACAATCATGAACATATCACCAAGGTCCATCCCCAAGGTGTCATTTGAAAATTACCAAGGTTAATCACCAAGATATCGTGAAAATTGTAATCTCTAGTGGTTACATCATTACCCAATGCATTGGAGCGCTATCAGGGAACACCCTTAAATTTTACTTTATTATCATGTAAGCCACATATATCATCATCAAACATTTCATAAATGACCCATATAGCATAAAATAAATGGGTTTCATTTCATAATCATAACGTTTTAAAAACTGCTTTAAAGACATGATCTTTACGTCACTTTAAACCCACGAAAAGGGAAAGCGGGTTTCATGTATGTAAATCCCAGAATTTAAAATAGAACATTTTGGTATATATGTGAATACCCATATAGTAGGTAGAGCTTTGAGTATTCACTTAATAAAATAAAATATCTTTAAAAAAGAGAGAGAGACATTTTGAGACGAAAATTCTGCAGCATAACGGCTTTGTTACACGGTTTTTAGAAAACATTGAAAAGAGAGGGGACATGGGTCAAACATTCATATATGACCCATAAAATAGTAGAGGGACAGAATATAAGGGATTTAAGAACATGTTAATGAAATTTTAAAATATACCATATGAAATGAAGAACATGGAAGGAAGACAAAAATAAGATTTCTCTTATGAAAATTCGGCAGCCTAACAGCGTTACATAAACTTCAACCAAAAATGAATAGATGAGATCAAATAGGGTCTCTCATCATATGAACTTAAAATATCAGTATGATAGATATAGAGATAATACCCCAAAATAATAAAAAGGAACTTGCAATACTTGACATGGAATTAGAACTTTGAAATGGGAGAAAGCTGCAAGGACCACTTAAAAATTCAGCAGCCAAACGATGCCACTTAAACTTTAAAATACTGAATTGAAGAGATCAAATGGGGTCTCTCATAATATGGTCATAAAAGATCAGTATTATATATATAGAGATCATACCCCAGAATAACAAAAAGGAACTTGAAAGAATTGACATGAAAGTAGAACTTCAAAACGAGAAAGGTGAAGAACCACTTAAAAATTCGGCAGCCTAACAACGCCACTTAAAACATCAAAATACTGAATTGAAGAGATAAAAAGGGGTATCTCATCATATGATCATAAAATATCAGTGTGATAAATTTAGAGATCATACCCCAACATAATAAAAAGGAATGTGAAATACTTTACATGAAAATAGATCTTGAAAAATGAGAAGGGAGAAAGAATCCGTTACAAAAATTTCGGCAGCCTAACGACACCACTAAAAACTTCATAAAAAGAAATAATGATAGTAAGAGGGGATCTCTCATTATGTGAACATGAAAAGGTAATTAAGATGAGTATAAAAGAACACCCTTTAACATAAGAAAATGGAGCATAAAAGAAATTACATAAAAGAGATTTCTTGAAAAGAAAGAGAGAGATCAGATCCCTTACATTAAAACGTAACTCTAAATACTCAAAGGTTGGGACCTTGAGGGCCTGGGGGAACCTTGGGAGGACTCCTTGAGAGGTAAGGAGACCATAAATTCGTTGAGGATGTTTTTGGAGTCGAAAAGATGAGAGTAGGGCTTGGTATTTATAGGGAAAGTGAGGGGACAAGACATTAATGGCCAAGGGACACCTCAAAAGTGGTTTTCTCAAAAGCATGGGCCCTCCCATGGTACTTCCCATAGAGTTAGGCCACATGGGGACCCCCAAACAATAATGAATACTTTTTAGTCGACCATCCTTTAAAATATCTCATGACATAATCATGACATAGTTATGATGTCATTAAACATACCGAAACCCTAAAACTGTATTTTTACTATTCACTAAAAATTCAACTTTCTCAGAAAAATCCCAAAATTTCACATTAACCAAATTTAAATGCTATGATTTCAAAAATGAACTCTATTTTATAAAAATAATTTTCTAAATATTTGTAATTCATTTTTTAAATAAACACACTATTCACCGAAAATTCATTTTTCTCAGAAAAATCCCCAAAAATTACCTTAACATAATATCGATGCTCTGAGTTCAAAAATGAAATGCATTTTATAAAAATAATTTTCTAAATATTTTTAAGTTAATTTTTAATTAAAAAACACTATTTACCCAAAAAAACTAATACTTGAATAATAATTTATGAAACTGTTATTTACCCATTTTATTGAATCTCATTACTTAATCTTGGAGTCTAAATTATATTAATACTTTCTTTGAGTGAAATTACTAATAAATTTGGTCACATTACTAATCCTAAGCGTAAAATCACTATTCATAATTTACTATTCATCAAAAATCAAGTTGATCTTATTAGACTCGAAATTTCGTACTGAACATAATTGTAGAAGACCATTTTTTTGAAAATCATTACACATTTTTATTTATTTAAGGTTTACATAAACATTTTTAAAATATCCTTTCTCTAAAATTCATCAAAAATATGCATACTATATTTATCCGGACATTTGAAAATTCATAAACTTCATCATAAGAAGAAATCCCAATTTTTATTTAAAACAAAGGATTATACATGGTAGTTATGGTCTCCTTACATAGCCCCTTATCACACCAGCATAGGACCTAAGTGTAAGGTGTTCTAAGGTGAGAGAATCCGAGGGAGGCTCGACCAACATCGCACGAGTAGTAATTTCTATCAGTTTGAACTTCTCGCAAAGGCGATCCCGTTCTAGCTTCACACGATGAAGTTCAGCTTGGGTTTGGTCCAGAGCAAAGCCCAATGGTGCTACCTCCTTCCCACGTTCTGTTAGATGGGCTTCGATCGGTCCAAGACTACTGGGTGAGGCCATAAAATCTTCTTTCTATATTAATTAACCATGATTGCTTGTATTTAGAGACAATAGTCAAAACGTTTAGTTTCCAGCGTTCATATTGACCAATGGTCAAATAACAGTTAAAACCCAACAATCTCATTTTAATTATACTCATGTTATCAAATTAAACATTTTTGTTGAGTATAAAAATAAAATAAAATCACACATAAAATTAGGAAACAAGATTTATTTAAAATTTCGGGTCGTTATAGAATGTCTAAGAATTTTTTTGGGTTTAAACATATGGGTCAACATTGAAGATTTTATGCAAAGCATAAACATGGGTCTGCTACTGATCTGTAATATTGATTGTGACGACCTCCTTCCTAGAAATTTCTTCTCCTGTAAGTCGCCCAATGTGATGAGATTTCATTAAACCAATTACTTGCACACCAGACATGTATTCGATACAGAATTCAATGTCTACCTCAAAAATATATTAATCTTCAATACAACCCTCTTACCAACATTGAATTTTGACATACCCTTTCAAAATATTCATATACCATTCA
Organism: Viscum album; assembly: GCA_963277665.1. NCBI lineage: Eukaryota > Viridiplantae > Streptophyta > Magnoliopsida > Santalales > Viscaceae > Viscum > Viscum album. Next base: position 1,044,275,803 of record OY728165.1, read on the forward strand.
ATGGGGTACATCCATCTATAGTGCACAGGACCACATAACCAAATCTCTCTCACTAAGTGAACCATCAAATGAACCATCATATTAAAGAAAATCGGTAGGAAAAACATTTACAATTCACATAGTATTATGATAGTTTCTCTTTCCATAGTCAGCAATTTAACTGGGTCTATAACTTTTCTACATATAGATTTGAAAAATAAACTATGATTCATTAATTTATGAGGAAAAATATTGGAAAAAATTCAACCTAAATCATTAGGAATTATATCATGCACAAAAAAATTACAGTCATGTGATTTCATACCTTTTACCTTTAAATCATGAATTGACATGATTTTCTTGATATTCGATGAATACCCCTTATAAACCTTAATTTCATTCAAGAAGTTTTAAAATCGATATCTCTCCTACCTAGAAAAAGTTTAAGAAACAAGAGGAATAAATGTTCATTTTCACCCTTCACTAGTGCCAACTCCTTTCATATTCCAATGTCAACCAAGTATAACCTAGCCTTAATTGTATCCTTTGTTTTTCCAGGTTCATTTAGAAATGTGCCGATGAAACTATCACATATTTTTTTTAATATGAATAACATCAATAAAATGTATGATGTACAGACAATTCTAGTATGGCAATTCAAGAAAAAAACTAAATTTTCTTCCAACTATTTTTCATAATGTTTTTCAAAAATGGTTTACCAAAAGTAGTGTCTGAATGTTTAAAATTTTAAAAAATTTGATCACCTGATAGTGGAGATGGTGGTGTACTTTCTTCTGAACTTCCATCGAATGGTGTCTTTTAAGATCAGTACTTATTTATTCTAGGTAGAAATCTTTGATGTCCTAAAAAATTATTTTTGATGAATGTTCCAACCTAATTGATTTGTACCTTGTTTTCAGACCGAACACCGAAGAGGTCCTTTAATTCTATATCCTGACAAATTTCCACAAGAAAAAAGTAATTTATCATCCCATACAAAATTAATCTCAATGAAAAATCTTCATTTCTATTAGCATCATAAATTATAACACCTCAATCCCAAAATAATTTCATAATCCTCGATCAATGGATCCAAATAAACATCAATATCATTACCCAATTATTTTGGTTATAATAAAAAAAATAGCATTAGGCATATTTGTTTCATGAAAAAAAATTGTGTCAAGTTGTAATTTACCAACATAATTATCCATGTAGTATGAGTGATGCTTTTAAAACCAAAAGGATTCACTCCATCAATAGATAAAACAAGACAAAGGTTTCTCATCTCGTTTCCAATGTCAAGATACTCATGATCAATTATCTTCCGCTAAGGCGAGTCTGCCAGATGCCATAGTTTTCCATACTTATTTATTCATTTTGTGTGCCACATCAGTTTCCCTATAGTCTCCTCACTTCCATATAGGCACCCAAACCTTGGAATAATTGGAATTTACCATGATACTTTCTTAGGATTGGATTCATATTTCTTGTATTGAGAATCACCACACTTTGGGAATTCTCTAGGTGATTTTTGGTCCTTGAGAAATAGTATACAATCATTTGGGCAAGAGTGTATTATTTCAGAGATCATACCCATCGAACATAGCATTTTTTTGGCATCGTATGTTTGTCTCAGGAGATCATTATCATTTGGGAGCATGTAATTCCAGAAATAAAGTAATTCCATAAAAATTGTGTCACTCCATACATTTCTTAATTTCAAATTATATAGCTTCAGTATAGTTGACAATGCTATATATTTAGTTCATCCATCCTACAATGACTTCTTTTCACAACTCTTTAACTGCTCAAACAATTTTGAGAAATCATGAAGTTCATCTTCAACTATCCTCATCATTTCCTTAAAATGATCTTCATAATCCTGAACATATGTAATCATGTCCTTGATATGGTCTTTTTTTTATCCATGCTTGTAATAATATCAAATGATCCATAAAAAGAACTGTTATACCAGTCACTAGCTACATTATCTTTTCCCCAGCTTTATACCAACATTTATAACTTTTATATATTCTATGATAGATCAAGTGTTCTTTCAACTATTCTAGACTAACTTGTCTTGATTAACAATAATGTAAACACGAAAAAAGGATTCTAGAAGGATCATATGCAAAGTATTTTTCAAACACGATGAACTCTTTCACTCTATCTTCATACTCTTTTGTCAATGGATTTGCATCCATCCATTTTTTACTCACATCCATCCTATTTGATTTGGTGATATTAATATTTTACAAAATAAATACACAGAATGTTGAAATAAAAATTAAGCAAGGCTGAAAAATCTATAGACTTTAAATCTATTTTGAAAACAATTTATAAAATCACAGTTTAAATCCCATTAAAAAACCAACCATTTGTATAAATTCCTCTTTTAAATAATAAGACACTTTTTAAAATAAACCAATTATTTACAAAAAATCTTTTCTAAAAACCCCAATTATTTTTTAAACCATTTTAATGTAATTTAAAACAAAAAAGATATGCTGAACACTTATACTTTTTAAGAAGCATTTCAAAACACTTGAATCATTTTAATAGTTAACCCTCTAAAAATATCCCTAGATGTCATTGTTACTTCCCTATATCTATACAATGAAAATAATTGATGTTCGTACACCATATATGTATCATTAAACCCCCTATATTTCTCTGATCAGTAGTTTCCCATGTTCCTCCCATCAACCTTATGGATTGGCTAACCCATCACAGGTGGGTGAACTCATTTTCCAGTGTTCTGACCCCCCACTAGCTACTCAAAACAATGTTCACATTTAAATTTATGACTATAGATTAACACCATCACACTCACCTGTAAACATAGAAACTTGGTAACTTATTCATATGTATTATTATCAGTAGAGGTTAACACAATCACACCAACCCTTTTTGAACCTATATATATACTAACCTATTTACATAACATTTAAATATCTTGATATATATTCTTTTACCAAATGAATTGGTGGGAAATATAGGTACTACATGTCTCATAATACATAAATTTGTTTTCCAATTGATAATCAAACATTAATTATCACATAAAGAACCCATATCAACTAGAGAAAATAAATTCACAATAAAGAAGGGAACCATGTGATCAAAGAAAAATATAATAGTAATGAAAAACAATATTAATATCTACACTAATAAAACAAGCATAAGGGGATGCAATCAATATAATTATTTAATCCTCTATATAGAACCACTGATCAAGGAACAAAATGTCAGGGGATATACCCTAGCTACTAGTGTGTGACGATCCAAAATAGTATTATAACTACATGGAACAACATCTGATATAAGTTTTAACCAACAATAAGATGATCCTCCCAATTAAACCATACATAACTCATCATTATGGAAACGTCCCACTCGACTTTTCTTAAACAAAATTAGGGGGACTATAGATGTGTGTGTACAATCTAGGGTAGAATGTATCAAGACCTCCCACCTAGACACCCATGTTACAATAAAAAAACCATGGAGGTGAGAAAGAAATCCAGATAATTGAAAAAAAAAATGTCTCACACCTCTACTGCAACACCATAACATATAACATCCCCCTTTCACATCATACATCCATAATATAAATAATCAATAACCCATAATTGGTTAAAGAAATATAGGGAAAATCATTGAGGGTCACATGATAAATAAAATATTTTCTTTTTAAAGTGAAAAATGGGTATTCACATGAAAACCAACTTAGTATGTACAGTCTCACTATGATTCTTTAAAGTAACATCATTTCAATGTTTTTTGAAGAACATAAAAGAAAATCCATTTATCATTCCAGTGAATTCTACAAGAACATGGGGTATTTATTTGAAAACCCAAAATAGGCATAAGACCTAAATTTACTATAAAAAACATTTAAATACCCTATGAACCTTTTAAAATATTATTTTCATGCAATTTAATCTAGTTTAAAAATAGTACATGAAATTATTATGAAAAAATAATCATGGAAAGCCTAAAATTTATGAAATAAATTAATAATTTAACTCAAGAACCCATAAATTACTATAAATTAATTAAAAATAAAATTATAAAGTATATACATTAAATGAATTATAAAATAAAGGAAGAGAAAAGAAACACCTACATCAAAATTAATGGTAACCATTACACAACATTTCACCTTCCATGGAAAACACTCTAGAAACCTAAATACCTAAATCCCCCTGAAAAATGAATTTTAGTTCCTTGAAGAAGGATAAAATTATGGGAAATAGAGAAGAGTAGAGGGATGGGGGGGGGGATAAAGGAGAAATATTGGGAATAAATCTTGAAATGAAAAAATAATTGTTTTCATAAATAATTCAAAAAAAAATCACATAAGAACTTAAGAAATCATAACATTTTATAGTTCTAATTTTACAAAATAAATCATATCATAAGAACATATAAATTGTGACTAAAATGTCACTACATATAAAACAATCACAATACAATAAATATAAGTGAAAATAAAGACAGTTTGAAAATAATTTTTTAAAACATTGAAGTGAAAATGTTATTTAATTTTTTTGAAGGGAAATATATTACTATTGAAAACATTATTATAAATATTTTCTAAAAAAATGTTATTAAATAGAAACAATGGTTTTTAAAATGAGAAGTTAAAATACAAAAAAATGGTTACTTTTAATAAAATCATTAATAATTTAATCTTGAAAAAGAAATAATGTATTCATGGGGAATGGCCTCTATAATCTGGTAAATAAGAGACCCATAAGTCATGGTTTTATAGGTGTGTGAGACAATAAGTTCATTTGGGTGATGATCTATGACCAATGAAGGTATTAGTAGTGTGGTGATGAAATCCATGTTTGGAAATTCATTGTGGGTGTCATCTCATGATGATAGTTTGTAATTTGAGTAATAAATAGTTGTGGTTCAAAAAAATCTTATAATTATTTTGGTCACTAACAAGACCATGTGAGGATGTGGAGAGTCAGACTATAAGTGACATATCTTGGTAATTGGATAGTTCCTTGAGTTATTCTATTGGGTTCAGTTATGTGGGTATATATGGGTGTTGTTGACAATGATTGCGAGTGTCAATTTTCAGATGACAATGAGATATGTTCATGCTTATGTTTTGGTTGTTATAGAATTTCATTACTCACACTGTCACTGTTTTTTAGGTTAACCTAACCGATAGGTAGAGGTGGCTGGTTTTTTGTGTGAACATAATTGGATGAGTTACACTGGTAGATGATAAATACTCATATAAGGGTATCAATTAGAGGATATCAAGAATGAATCAATGATGTCAACCTATAAAGCGGGGCTTGTGTTGGTAGGGGAACTTTATGGTGGGAGATAGTATGGTTTTTTACTTAGTTCATGGGTTTAATCATGTGAAAAATCGTAATGAAGTTCTATTTAGATATCTACACATGGAAAAGGAAGAAAAATTTGTATTATTTAGAAATTATTTGAGAAACATTTACTATGAATTATTGATTGGATTAAAAATGTACTGAGAAGTAAGAAGGTGCCTAAAATTTGAGTTTTTTGAATCATGGGCATATTCAAGAACAATATTGGAATCGAGAGTCTAATGCGCAAGCTCAGTGGCCCAAGATGGTCAAGGAAGACCTCTAGAGACATTTCTCAGGGATGATAAGTACTTTTAGGGGGAGATTTTAATAGACTCATAATTTCTAGGTGTTTTATTCATTCGTTTCATCATTTCTTTTAAGTGATTTTAGTTAATATATTTTAGGGTGAAATCATTCCCATAGTTATGTTTGTCGATACCCATTTGGTTATCTCAAACCCATGGTGATCTGTGATGGGATTCAGGCCTTGTATCGAGCCATCTGGGGTGACATGTCATGTCAAACCATGTTAGGTTGTTACATATATTCCCTTGAATACTTATGGGAATGAACATTTTCATCACCGTATAAATCTCTTTCTCTTCTGAAATGAGAGGCTCAAGCTTAATATACTACATGGTGTGACAATATTTATTATAGATTGTAATTTTTAACCTAAAAATTACATATTTCACACAGAAAAATCATGTTATATAGAATATCTCATGATTATCCTTTTAGTAGAACATGATAATACAAATTTATCAATCATAGTGTATTTACAAGGACTCCAAGTATACTTAATCAATCATATTGAGATTTCCTATATGGAATGGAAATAAAAAAGTAGGAAGAACTACCGAGTTCTTCCTAAGCCACTTCACGAAATTTATAAACCTCCCATGACATGAATAACTATTAAACATTGTACATAGATAAAAAGTGGGATAAACAAACAATATCGATAAGAAGACAAATCATAAAATATGTAGTGGATTATCTAATAACCCATTGTCCCTTAGGTTCTAAGGAGACACCAAGTGCAAACAACATGAATTGATTCAATATAGTCATCTGTGTCATAAAGTAGGGGTAAAATATGACATAAATCATGGATGGGATTCTCATCCATTATCTGACTCATAAAAGAATAAAACATCAAACTAGTTCACCACACCTCGGATGTGGGATTCCATTTCAAACAATGAGAACCATACCTGATAATTTTTTTTCATGAATACTCAATCCATTACTTACTCATACTTTAAAACAATAGTTCTCAGTGTATTAGTCCAAAATATAACACATACATTTAAACAATAATGCATGGGGAATTAGTTTAGTACCTTAAACCATAGATATAGAGCATCAATCCACAATCTGTACCCATATGGTATACCATCATGCCTAAAGAATCAATCTAGAACTCAATCCATATATAATACTATCATCACCCAGATAATTAGTCTGATTACTAGTCCATAGTATACTACCCATGTTTGCAACATTAGTCCAACACCTAACCCATATAGTTTACTACCACTTCATAGAGCATCAGTCTAACTCTTATTGAATTCACAATTTCTCAAAATACTAAGGTTCAACATCATGAACTTATAAAGAATTAAAAAAACAATAAAAAATCACTTTTGAAACCATTTTCATTTACTAATGACCTTATTAACCTTTAACACCAAAATAAATCCAAAGCCGTTTTTTACATCAAAACCATTAAAAGAATCATCAAATAATTTCACCAATGGGAAAACCACACACCCATTTCAAATAAACATTTTAAATTCATTTTTATACCACTTTTTATAAATCACTGGGATATCAACACCTAATTTTAAAACCTAGACCTTCTAAAAAAACCAATTACTTCCCAAAACCCTCAAAAACTCCCCCAGCCTTCCCTATGACATTATAATCTCTTTTGGAAGTACCTAACACATTGGTACATGTTAACTTCATGTATCATTATATGGTTCTCTACACATGATCCATTTAATTTAAAAAGTGTCTGGCATTATTTTATATATACAAGGATTGTTATGAATTTTTCATTTTTTAGGAACTCTACTCATTTTCTAACACTTATACTCATTCCATGGTATTTTCTTCAACTTCTGAAATTTATCATATGAACTCCATCCAACTTAACTGCATTATCAAAATTCCAGAATTATTCTTTTGAATAACTTCATCCCCTCTTATAGAATAACTTCCAAAATATCAAAATACCTATTTTATATTAACTTTTAGAACAACAATATGTCATTCTAGACATTTAATTCCAGAAAAACATCCAATAACCAATCATCGTTTGATAATAAATCCAAAACCAATAATCAACATATACTGAAAGAAAATTTATCTGTACCGATGATTATAAAACACAGTTTTGTTACATTTTTTCTAATAAACCCATCACCAACATGCTACCAATAAACCCAATACTAACATATGTCCAATAAATCCAGTATGAACACATTTCCAATAAATTCAACACCAAAACCATTTCTCAACTAAATCCTGAAAATCTCCCCTATTAATTATTTGGAACCCCTATCATGAATCCAAAACATCATCACATAATGCTTCCAAATCCACCTTTATGGGACCTATCACGAACCAGGCCGGGTCGTCATCTGACCCGTCGCCCGACCGAGTCTGCGACATGGCCCGAAGGGCGTTCATGATCCCCACGGGATGAAAACTAGTGTCAAGTATCAAAAATAAACTAGTTTGGAACCATTTCATCCCATACCAAAGATGAATAAACATAAACTAAAAAATAAGATAAATAAAGGGAAATAAACCAAACAATTTGGCAGTGGAATAATTAATTAAAGAAGCGACTTGACATACCTCAGGTGACCCTACGGGTCACTACGGAACGTAAACCACAGTTTCTCCCAAAAGAATTCCAAGTATGAAACTTGAAACTAAAAAGTAAAGTAGGCATGAGCACCATGATGCTTAGTATAAATGCCTAAATATAACCACATCCTATGCCCCTGACTTTAGTAAGAAATCCAATCATGCCTGTTTGAAAATAAGATATAGTAAAATAATGTTTTCCTTCTTTTCAAACTCAAGTAATGAGTTTTCATTTTGAATTAAATATTTTCACCCCCATTTGATTTTCAAAATAGGTTCCAAGCAATGATTTAAAGTTTAAAAATGAAAAGAAACCAGTTTGGATGCAAATATGGTTTTCACAAAGAAGACACAAAATATGGGAAAACTAAAAATGAAAATCTCATCACAAGCAGCATGTCACAAATGAGAACCATGGGTAATCCCAATAGGTATCTAGAATAAGTGGGAACCTAGAGACCTCGTACCTTGGTGAAAAGTGGCTTAGAAACCACGAACCTCAAAAAACGTGGCATAGAAGACTACGAACCTCAGTATTTCATATTTTTAGATAGTGTTGTTGCGTCAATCCTACTAGAATAACCGAGATGAACCCCTATCGTGTCATCTAGTGTACTAGTCCTAGTCACCCACCTAGATAGCCAGGTTTCCCATTGCACTCTTTTTCAAGTGGTGGTGAGTTTTCCTTTATCATGAAAACATATATGAACATAACATTTTCTTTATCAAAAACTCATTCAACCTCTCACCACCATTCTCCCTCCTTAAGCGCATTCCCCCTCTTTCACGTCACAAAATTCATAAGCATCAAATTAGTCCCTTAATAACACATTCAACTTAAAAATATTTTTTTCTAAAACCAAAGGAGGCATGCCTCAAGAGAGGTTCTCTATTTCATAAAGCATTCTTAAGATGCCAAACGAAATTAATTACATAAAGGGGAACAATTTTATGATTAACTGTCCAAAAGGACAAAAACCTTTGGAAATACACATTACCAATTCAAAAATAGTTAAAAAAATAAATTTATAAGAGAAGCTCACTTAAGACCGATAGCAATAGAAATACATTTCAATTTCCAAAACGAATGCAAAGTCATTTCAAGAAACTGCAACCAAATTTCATATCATGTGTATATAGCATAAATGCAAAGCATACTTTTTAAATCAATCAAGAAATTATGAAATTAAAATTAAAGGTATGGGAATAGGGGACCTACCTCAAACATGTCGTTACTTGTCGACGACCAATCGAACTGACCCTGCACACATCCATGCACATGCATTCATACATATATATACACATACCACTAACTTCATTGCACATATTCCCCGCGCCATGAAGGAATATATACAAAGAGGGCATTTATATATATATGTCTTACCTTATGCATGCACATGTAGACGTTCTTGACACCCGCAACTTGAAACCATACAGCAGAGTTCAACATGCTATATAAATAATTCAATAAAACAATTAGACACGTAAAATCTACAAAAATTTTAAAATAACACAAAAGAGTTTGATCTAATGACACACCCATTTAATATAAAACAAGAATCAATCGCATAAACCATAATCGTCATCTGCAACAAGAGAGCTCAACAAGGGAAATCAATATCACATCACAACTACCAATCGGGCCTTCACTCATTTCATAAAAATTTGAAAATCCATTTCTAAACAAAATCTGAATTTTCATAAATAGTTTTAATGGAAGGAATAATCATTTTCAAGTTTACCCACATATATGCAAGGAAACTCCATCTACATTTTATAAAACCAAACACCCTTTTTAAATCAAATAAACTCATCGAATACAAAGACAACCCACACTAAAACCCATTTGGCCTAAAGTTCAATCATCAAGTGCATTTCATAATGAAAAAATTTATTGGAATTTTTATCAAACATAAAGAATGGTTAAAACCCCATTTTAAAACCAACTTACATTTTGCAATGCAATCCACCATTTCAAATAAAAGTGAAAGCCCCATTCAAAATCATACGAGGTCGCACCTGAATTTCAAACACACTTCCCATTAGAAGATTTAATAAACCACATAAAAATTTTATGAAGCAACTCCAACAGGCATCACAAGGCTTTGAACACAAACTCCCACTCAAAAACTTATTCTAAATCCAAACGCACACCAATCACATGACAAAACAGAATTTATAGCACTTGAGCAACATAATAAAACACTAATAAAATACTAAACATGGTGTTTCATCACAAACACATTCCATTTCATATGAACAAGCAAATAAACAAATCCAACACATGATAACTTCAAGGAAAACAAAATTTTCACAAAACAAAAAAATTAAAGAACACGATAAATTAATTAAACAGGTAAAGTAATTCCACAAATTGCATTTGAATGAGGAACCACCAACCTTGGTATAGACAACTTTGCAAAAAATGCGTGAATCTCCCGTCGCACGAAAATCACACCACAAGGGGTCTAATGAGAACCCTAAAAACAAATTATCGAAACAATTTAATAAAAAAACCAAATAAAACAAGCCAATAAGAGAATCCTCACCTCAAACGGTGACCGAAGAACCGAGACGGACCGAAAAACATCGAACCGCTTCACCTTCGACAGCGGTTGTCGGGATACACTCTGAGGGGCCTCAAGAGACCATCTGCACCAACTTAGGCTATGATAAAACCAGAAATCAAAGGCACGCCTAATGAGATAGGGTTTGGCCAAATGAAATTAGGTGGCACGAAGGGAAATTTTTGTTGGCCAAATAAAGAAGGAGAGGGAGGGAGAGGTCTCATCGATGAGGGCATCGACGACCTACGCTCGGGATGACGATGACAATAGTAGTGGACTTGGGGGAGGACGTCATCGACGTGGATAGACGGTCAGCAAGCGAGGAGGTGGGCTCAATGGGAGGGAGGCACACGGCTGGGGAAGCACAAGAGGGAGAGAGGCGTGCAAGTGGTGGCTTTCCGGAGGGAGGTTGACCAAAGGGTCGTCATGCTGGAGGAAGGGGGAGACACACCGTAGGGCCCTCGGCTAGCGTGGGTAGTGCGTTGGGGGTTCGACGCGAGGTGTGTAGCAAGGGGCACCCGACTACTTGCTGGACGGGAGGAGTAGCATGGCTCATAGAAGGAGAGGAGTTAGGGTTTGGCGCTGGGGGAGGTAGTGCAGTGCGACGAGGGAGGGGGAGGAAGGGAGGAAGGGTTAAAAAAAAGAAAATAATTTAATAAATGTGAAAAAGAAGAAATAAAATAAAATAACAATAAAATAAATAAAACTTTAATTAATAATAATAATAATAAACATAATAAGGATTTTAATAAACTCCAATAATAATAATAATAATGATAATAATAATAAATTAAAAATAATTATTATAAATTAAACAATAATAATTTTATTAATAATAATCATAATAAAAATTATAATAAACTTAATATGATATTAATAAACTTAATATACTTAACAAAATTAATATAAAGTTAATAATAATAACTTAATTGTAATAACCCTATATTAATAAACTTGGTAATAATAATAATAATAATAATTACCATAATTATAATTATTAAAATACATCATTAAAACTCAATTTATTTATTTGACTTGAACATGAGGTAGGCCACACGGTGACCTGGGAAAAGTTGGGTAGCTTTGAATACGTCATGCCATGCACCAGATGATGTCAAGGGTGAATCTTTCATTCCTCAACAAAATGCAAAAATTTCAAAAAGGCTTGGCTTGTAGCTCGATAGAAAGTATCAAAATATGATAAAATAATAAAATAATATTATCTTAAAAGTTCGGGTGTGACAATTCTCGCCCCATAAGAACTTTCTACCCCCAGGAAGTCACCCATACAAACGAGGAAACAAAATCATGTTCGAAACTGAATGAGGCCAACAAAATCACAACTCAGTGTGACTTTTCACTTCATCAGTCACACCCGACCAACTCTAAGCGAAACTGCAAAGAGAAGAGTCATCAGGAAACGAGGAGGGTTCTCCCCACCACAAGAACCCGACCAGAAAAACCAACATTGAGACTCTCAGCATGAGATAAATCTAGAACTTCTAACTTGATCCAAGAGGAAACCACCACACAGACTAAACCTCGAAGAAGTTGTGACAAGATTCATGGTGGGTCTCCCCACCATTTAAGAACCGACTATCTTAAGACAATTAGCATGGACCAATATGAGAAACCCAGCACAAACCGACCCATGAACTCTCCACATAAACCAGACCCCCACCACATGGGGTCATCGATGAAAGACCCCAAACCGAGTAGCGGACCAAACCCCTATTCATTATTTCCCAAGATGCATGTGTCTCCAAAATGATCACATCCTAAAACAAGAACGGGTCACCAATGGATCTAGCCACATGAGAGAGATAATCCTATTGAGACTCACAACCATATAGAGACAAACATAAAAACTCATATTTGAGGAGGTACAACTACTGGAATTTCAAGAAGATGAGATCACCATGCCTTATTACAACCAAAGTGGGGTATTCAAAGAACAAAAACCACCATAAAAAATGAGACCTTTATGCCTCTTACAACAAAACAGAACCTTCAAAGATGAGGAATCTTTAACCAAGAAATTTAAATCGTCCCTATTTCAGCACTGGAGACAAAAGTTAGACCAAAGTGACCCACACCCAATGATTCCTGACTGCTTGAAAGGATTCACTCTAATACCTATGGCTGAAGCTCTGATTCCTTGAAGCATCTGTTGCCCTGCAGTCAGGAGCTAACATCCTCCGATCGAGACTCTTTCTAACGTTTCCACTAGTGGAACCTATCCATGTTTCCCCAAACGACTACACTGATGACAAGCCTTCAGATGATGAAGACAAGGAGACTTAAGTACTCAAACCGGCCACACCAGAAGCAAACAAGAGAGTGGCCTGACTAATAGAAGATGGAATTGAAAAAGAAAACTTTTCTGTGACTGGTTCCTCTAGTTCACTCTCACCGAATGGGGAACCATCCCAAACACCAAAAAGAAGCGGTCCTTGAACCCTGGACGAAGACCCCACACTAAAGAAACTTTAACTGATTCCATGACTCTACCTTTGGTGTAAAAGGAACAAACTCCTTGAGATTGCCAACGTAGAGCTTCACTGCTCATTGGCCTTACTTAACACTCACTAGTTATGCCACTTTCCTCGCCATCAGTTCCTCGGGTATAAACCATCGGATGAGAGTGGTCTTAAAAACCATCCAAGACATACCATCATGCAATGATGCTGGGATTATCACCTCCACCAATCCAAAGTTGCACCTTCAAACAGACCCGAACCAATACAGACTCTCATAGATTTGGGAGTTTCCAATAACCTGAAAACATCTACAATTTCACCAAGCCATTCCGCTACCTTCAATAGATCACGATCACCACAGAAGATGAACAATAACCAAAAGGAATTCAATTCCACCACTCCGCTAAGAGTCTGGGTAGAACCAACAACTAGAAGAGGCTCACTAGAAAATTCTATGACTTTTCTAGGTAGCATACTCAAAAACAAGAGGCATAAATCCAAATCAAAACTCATCATAAATCAAAATTCCACACCGCAATCACAAACTAAATCTCAAACTCAAATCACTATTCCAACCACAATTCCATATGTCAAAACCAAGGACCCATGAAAAATGATACCAACCATGAAAATAGAACACTAAAAAATTTCTCAATAACTTTTCTAAACATTTGAAAAACCCCTTTTGAAAACCATTTTCAGCAAAAAAAAAACAACTTAAATATCCACCAATGGTATCCCATGAAGTCTCACAAATACATATCCCTGTGCTAGCTCAAGCACCCATCCACTCACATCACTTATTTCTACACTTTCCACATGCACACCTCAATGCATGTGATCACTCATAGGAATACCAAGGGTCAATTCAAGACACTTCTCATTTCCAAAATAGAACATTCAACACAAAGCACAAATTCCCAACCAATTTGTGAAAGTCACTTATCATTAAAGAAACACATTTCCAAATTCCAAAACATTTTCCATTTCAAAAACCATTTTCCACTCCAAAAACCATATTCCCTTTTGAAAAAACCTTCACAAAAATCCATTTTCATTTTTGAGATCTACTCACACCAACCAAAATGAAGGTCAAACATAACTCACATCAAAATTTCCAATAACAAGGAACTAGTGGCTATGCAAAATCGAAAACATGGCTTAGCAGACCATGCTCCGAGCGAGAATACACTACAGGAAGTATCTTGAACCATGCACTCAGGTTGTACATGGGTTGCTACTCTATGAAGGCTCATCGCGTAACACCGGATCACTTCCCTTGTCATCCCTCATCCACACAGACCAAGAAAAAGAAAAACTCAAATCCCATACAACCCCTGGAAACTCGAGTCTCAGGATGGGCAAGGGTTCACGACGTCCTTCCCTCACCGACCTCTCGAGGCCCGACACAACTAATCACCAAGATACTTGACACCCCAAATAGAAAAAACCGGCCTTTGATACCATTTTGTCACGAACCAGGACATGTCTTTATCCGACCCGGCGCCCGACCCGGTCCGCGACATGGCCCGAAGGGTGTTCCCGATCCCCACGGGCTGGCAAATAGTGCCGGGCATCAAAAATAAACCAGGTGGGAATGATTTCGGCCCATAAAAAAGATGAATAAACATAAACTAAACAAGAATATATAAAAGGGAAATAAACCAAAAAACTTGGCAGCAAAAAAATGAATTAAAAAGCGATGTGACATACCTCAGGTGACCCCGCGGGTCACCGCGGAACGTAAACCAAACTTTCTCCCAAAAGTAACCCAATGCTAAAACATGCAACTAAAAAGTAAAGTAGGAATGAGCACTGAGATGTTCAGTAGGAATTCCAAAATATGACCACATCCTATGCCCCTACCTTTAGTAAGAAATATAATCATGCCAGTTTTGATAATAAGATATATTAAAATAATGTTTTCCTTCTTTTCAAACTCAAGTAACGAGTTTTCATTTTCAAGTAAAGCTTTTCACTCCAATTGGATTTTCAAAATAGGTTCCAAGAAATGATTTAAAGTTTCAAAATGAAAAGAAACCAGTCTGGATGAAAATATGGTTTTCACAAATAAGACACAAAGTATGAAACAACTAAAAATGAAAATCTCATCATAGGAAGCATGTCGCAAATGGGCACCATGGGTAATACCTATAGGTAGGTAGAACAAGTGGGAACCTAGAGACCTCGTACCTCGGTGAAATGTGACTTAGAAACCACGACCCTCAGAAAACGCAGCTTATAAGACCATGACCCTCATTAATTAATATGTTTAGTTAGTGTTATTGCGTCAATACTGCTTGAAAAACCGAGACGAACCCCTGTCGTGTCATCTAGCATACTAGTCCTGGCCACCCACCTAGATACCTAGGTTTCCCATTGTGCTCTATTTTAAGTGGTGGTGAGTTTTTCTTTATAATTCAAACATATATGAACATAACATTTTCTTTATAAAAAATGCACTCACCCCCTCACCATCGTTCTCCATACTTAAGCGCATTCCCACTCTTTCACGTCACATAATGCATAAGCATCAAATTAGGCCCTTAAAAACACATTCAACTTAAAAATATTTTTTTCTAAAACCAAAGGGGGCGTGCCTCAAGAATAGTTTTATTTTTCATAACGCATTCTTAAGATTCCAAGCAGGCTTAATTACATAAAGGGGAAACACTTTTACGATTAACCAACCAAAAGGACAAACACCTTTGGAAATACACATTACCAATTCAAAACCACTTTAAAAAAATCAATTTCCAAGAGAA
This sequence comes from Viscum album, assembly GCA_963277665.1. NCBI lineage: Eukaryota > Viridiplantae > Streptophyta > Magnoliopsida > Santalales > Viscaceae > Viscum > Viscum album. The sequence goes on from OY728165.1 coordinate 1,044,291,834, forward strand.
GGTCACTTAAGATCGAGAGAATTAGAAATACATTTCAATTTCCCAAATGAATGTATAGTCATTTCAAGCAACTGCAACCAAATTTCATAGATTGTGTATGTAGCATAAATGTAAAGCATACTTTTAAAACAAACAAGAAATTATGAAATTCAAATTCAAGGCATGGTCATAGGGGACCTACCTCAAACATGTTGTTACTTGTCTACGACCACTCGAACTGACCCTGCGCACTTCCATGCACAAGCATTCATATAGATATACATAAATACCCCTAGCTGCATTGCACATATTCTCTATGCCATGAGGGAATATGTAAAAAATGGGCATTTATATATATATGTCTTACCTTATTCATGCACATGCAGGCGTTCTTGACACCCGCAACTTGAAACCATACAACAGAGTTCAACGTGCTATACAAATAATTCAATAAAACAATTAGACACATAAAAATCTACAAAACATTTCAAAATAACACATAAGAGTTTGCACTAACTACACACCCATTTAATATGACACAATAATCAATCACATAAACCATAATCATCATCTGCAATAAGAGAGCTCAACAAGGGAAATCAATATCACATCACAAATACCACCCGTGCCTTCACTCATTTCATAAACATTTGAAAATACATTTCTAAACTAAATATAAATTTTCATACATAGTTCCAAAGGAAGGCATAATGATTTTCAGGCATACCCACATAAATCCAAGGAAACTCCATCTCCATTTTATAAAACCAAACACCCTTTTCAAATTAATGAAACTCATCGAATACAAAGACAACCCACGCTAAAAACCATTTGGCCTAAAGTTCAATCATCAAGTGCATTTCACAATGAAAACATTTATTGGCATTTTTATCAAATATAAAGAAAGGATAAAAACCCATTTCAAAACCAAGTTCCAATTTGCAAAGCAATCCACCATTTCAAATAAAAGTGAAAACCCCATTTCAAATCATATGAGGTCTCACCTCAATTTAAAACAAACTTCCCATTAAAAGATTTAATAAACCACATAAAATTTTATGAAGCAACTCCAATAGGTATCACAAGGCTTTGAACACAAATTCCCACTCAAAAACTTATTCTAAATCCAAACGCACACTAATCACATGACACAACAGAATTTATAGCGCTTTCACAACATAATAAAACACTAATAAAATACTAAACATGGGTTTTCATCACGAACACACTCCATTCCATATGAATAAGCAACTAAACAAATCCAACACATGATAAATTCAAGGAAAACCAAATTTTCAAAAAACAAACAAATTAAAGAACGTGATAAATTAAATAAACATGTAATGTAATTCCACAAATTGCATTTGAATGCGGAACCACCAACATCATTATAGGCAACTTCTCAAAAAAGGTGCTAATCTCCCATCGCACGACAATCACACCACAAGGGGTCTAATGAAAACCCTAAAAAAAATTATCGAAACAATTGAATCAAAACAAACCAAATAAAACAAGACAATAAGAGAATCTGCACCTAAAATGGTGACCGAAGAACCGAGACGGACCGAAACACATCGAACGGCCTCACCTTCAGTGGCGGTTGTGGGGACACACTCCGAAGGGCCTCAAGAGATCATCTTCACCAACCTAGACTAGGAGAAAACTGGAAATCAAAGGTACGCATAATGAGATAGGGTTTGACTGAACAAAATTAGGTGGGGCGGAGGAAAAAAAATTGGTCAAATGAAAAAGCATAGGGAGGGAGAGGTGTCACCAGTGAAGGCAGCAACGACCTGCACCCGGGACGGTGATGACGACAGTAGTGGGCTCGGGGGAGGACGTCGTCGGTACGACTAGCCGGTCCGCAAGCGAGGAGGTGGCCTCAACGGGAGGGAGGCGCACAACTGGGGAAGCAAAGGAGGGATAGAGGGGGTGTCGGTGGTGGCTCGCCGGAGAGAGGTTGGCTGAAGGGTCTCCGCGCTGGAGGAACGAGGGAGGCACACTGTAGGGCCCTCGACCAGTGGGGGTAGCATGCTGGGGGTTCGGCGCGAGGCGTGTAGTAAGGGGCGCATGACTGCTTTCCGGACGGGAGGAGAAGCATGACTCACAGGAGGAGAGGAGTTAGGGTCCGTCGCTGGGGGAGGGAGTGCAGCGCGACGAGGGAGGGGGAGGAAGGGAGGAAGGGTGAAAAAAAAGAAAATAAAAGAATAGAGGGGAAAAAGAAGAAATAAATGAAAATGAAAATAAAATAAATAAAACTTTAATAAATAATAATAATAATAAACTTAATAAGGATTTTAATAAACTCCAATAATAATAATAATAATAATAATAACTTAATAATTATTATTATAAATTAAACAATAATAATATTATTAATAATAATCATAATAAAAATTATAATACACTTAATTCGATATTAATAAACTTAATATACATAACAAAATTAATAGAAAGTTAATAATAATAACATAATAATAATAACCCTATATTAATAAACTTGGTAAACATAACAATAATAATAATTACCATAATTATAATTATTAAAATACATCATTAAAACTCATTTTATTTATTTGACTTGAACATGTGGCAGGCCGCATGGTGACCCAGGAAAAGTCGCGTAGCTTTGAATACGTCATGCCATGCACCAGACGATGTCAAGGGCGAAACATTCATTCATCAACAAAATGAAAAAATTTCAAACAGTCTTGGATTGTAGCTCGATAGAAAGTTTCAAATTCAGATAAAATAATAAAATAATATTATCTTAAAAGTTCAGGTGTGACAGGACCAATAGATTCATGAATTCACCATGATTCCTACTAGCCATTTCACAAAAAATCCATAGAAAAAACTCTTCATCAAAGAAAAATATAGAGTGTTTGATAAATCCTCTTCCTTATGAGAGTTGTGGTGAAGGAGAAGCGCAATAGAGGAGGCCCTCTGGTGAAAGAGAGGCGTGGCAGAGGATAGTTGTGTGACTAAGCATGGTTCACCACATCGAATGAGTCAACATCCAAAGTGGAGGAGGTGGTAGGATAGGAGGGAGGAGATGAGGGAGGAGAGGAGGGAGAAGAGGAGGTAGTGGTGGCAGCGGTAGTGGCAGCAGGGATCGGCTTCTGCAAGAGCTTGAGGGGTGCGAGGAAGGAGGAGAAATTTAGGGTTTATTTATAAAACGTGGCAACACTTTTATCAGTCCTAGATAAAAATCATTGATAAAAGTATGTTTTATCAGCGCTGAAATTAAAATCGATGATAAAACATATATTTATCAGTGCTTTTTAGCCATAATAAAGAGGGTCCTTTATCAGCGGTTTTTAATTAGCACTGATAAAACATATCATTTATTCATAATTAAAAAATTATAACCAATATATTTATTAAATTTATAATTTTATAAATATATATAATTAATATATTTATCATAATTTAAAATTTTGATTTATAATTAAATATATATATATATATTTATTTGTCTATAAATTATAATTAAATATATATATAAATATATATATAATTTTATAATTTAAACTATAATTAGATATATATAAATATAAATTAGTATATTAATTTTTATTTCAATTTCATAAGTATTTAAATAAATAAATATATATAAGTGTGTGTTTGTGTATATATTCATTAAAGACATATATTTATAAATAAATATATTCAAAAGGTATTTGTAAATATATATTTATCATTTAAAAAATTATTTTGTAATTTTATAATTATTTAAACAAATTTATATTTAGTTAGTTATATATAATTATAATTATATATAATATATTTAAAAATTAAATAATTATATATAACTAATTATTTATATTTATATGTATAATAAATACATTTATTTTTTATTTAAAAATATTTATCGTTATTTTAAGTATTTATGAGAATATAAATCTTCATAAATATAGGACATGGATGAATACACCAAGTATATATATTACTACAGTATATATGGCCAGCATTAGGGTAAACAATGAGCATATATTCATGATAAGAACGTACACATCAATTGACAACGCATTCATTTGGAAAAAAATTATTATATATATATATATATATATAATATGTATTTGGATATATATATATATATAATATTATAAGCATATAGTATAATAAATATATAATAATGATATAACTAAAACTCATAAACATAATAAAAAAATAAAATATTAGCATAATAAACATAATAAACATGAATTTTTTATTTAATGTATACATAAAACAATTATTTTGGAATATAATTAAAATATTTTTATATTAATTGATAATATTTTCTATTGAAAACTAGTATTAGCGCTATTATTATCACTGATAAAGTCACATTTTTATTAGCACCTTTTGTTTGCGCTGATAAAGGGGGGGAATTTATCAGCTCTAATATTAGCACTGATAAAGGGTATATTTATCAGTTCTTTTTTCTATCACTAATATCAGCACATTTTGATTAGTACTAATATAACCTGAGTTCTTACATTACCTACATTTTTGGTAGTGATAATTCCACAACACAAAATAGCTAAATAGTGAATTCTACCCCTCTCTCTAGAGGTAGTTCAGACAATTCATCAATAAAGACATCCATGAAATGATCCACCACATGAGGGAAAATGGTAGATCACATCCCATGATCATCCAAGAATATACTAGTGATATAGGATATCAGTCTTCCTAACCCATGAAACTCAAGTCCATCTCAAGTCTCATATACATCGCATTATTCCTTATAAATGGGTTTACCACACTCTTGTGATGTAAAATCCACTTGACTATGATAAAAATACTTATGGGATCAACATGGAATAAACCATCCATCTTAAGAGTGACATAAAACCCTATGAAAATGAGGATAAGAATATTCCGCATGAAGAGATAACCTCCTATCTCAAGGGGGAATTTCTTACTTTGGTGATCACTGTGTAATTAGAAACCCAATGGGGTATAAAGTGTCATCACACCCCAGAAGTACTTTATATAATGACCCAAACTCTCTAGATTTTCCATAGATATAGAAAATTTATTTACACTGATGTCAAATAAAGAAGGCACTAATGTAAGGGATACTAGAATATTGCATCAAACTATAGAAAAACAAATTATTTTCTCCTCTGACACAGGTTGCACAATATGTAAATTTCCCATACCGTAGAACTAAGTTGTAACCAAATTATACTAAGACTACCCACTCTATTGGTGATGTGAATCCTGATTATGGGTCCATATTCATTGACCACCATTTAGGCCTAAGTGGCTGGTGGTCTTCTATCTTCCTTCATAGTGAGGTACAACTGGTCCTGCTCTAGAATGTGGATCCAACATAGATTGTCTATCACTTGGAACTACCTGTAAGGTCTTAAAGAAGCATAAATATAACCCGTCCTTCCACAATTTATGTACTCAAATCGGTCACAAATTTACTGAGGTTTCTTGTGTACCAACTTCCCCCTTTAGTGACATATAATTAAATTATCAATAAGAGCTACTAGGATACGACTTCCCCTTTGAGATACCTCAATGTGATACTTCCTTACACTAGAAGAACTACTATCCAGTATGGGTGTTGAATTGACATGGATCAAATCATTATCTTCCCCTAGATTATTCTCAGTAATGAGTTCCTAGTTTAATATCTTAGAAATTATAGTCAATTATAAAACATTAAACTAAAATCAAATGGTGTATAAAAACCCATCATCAAATACCCTCAATGTCTTGAGAACATCCCCAAATAATGTTTATTTAAATTACTGATGCTTAGTAAACTGGGAAGAATACTCAATTACAGATATAAATCCGTGCTATATGTTCATGAACTCTCTAGTTTTTTCTATCTTCAATGTTTGTGGAAAGAAGTAATCATAGTAAACCATATTTAGTCCTCTACAGATCATATCCTAATTTTAGTATCTCCAAGTAACGACATCCCACTATATCTTGGAAGAACCACATAGAATATTATCTTCAATCTTCACCCTCCTCTTCCGAGGTGTCTCCAAAAGCTCAAATATAGAAATAATATCCACAAACCATATCTTAGTAGATGGAGGGCCATTGTGAATATAAATCATTGGTGGATACTAATCCTAGAATACCTATTTCAACTCTTCTATATTTAGGGTAGTTTGAGAAACCCTTTGAATAAACCGAATCATACAAAGGAATCATTTTTGAAACTGTGTGTTAGTGTCCACGTTAGGAATAGAGGTGGTGATGTTGGTAGATGTATAGAAGTTAACACTGGTGTATCAAGGCCCACGTCCTCTAGATCATGGTCATTACCACCCCTTGATTCATGTGTAACATCATGATACATTGATGGAGTACATTTTCTCCTCTCTATGAGTTACCATTTTTCATGTAGTATGTTGATGTTTGTTTATTTATTTTATGGTGGCTGTAAGAGATTTTCATATCGTGTAACTAGGTAATACTATGAGTAATGGTTTTTGGGTGCATTCCATTTGAAGTTTTCATGACATCAAAGGTTACATAACATGATAATCCTGTACACATTTTGAGTTAATTAAAGATTGAATTTTAATTCTAGTCAACATGTTTTTCAGCATATTTCGACATTATCGATTTCATGAAGTGTAATAGTATTACAAATCATGTAATTTCTTGAGAAAGGATTTTTAGGGTGCCGTATAGGTTTGAGTTCCCCTTTTGGATTCCAATTATCCATTTCTCTTGACTGATGGTTCTTTTATAATGATTTGGGAGACTCTGTTCCTTCTAGATCGATCCATTAGGCATTCAATATTTTTTCGACTAAAGTGCGTCTCTCCAGGTGAGTTAAATTTTAGCTTCATCATTTCCATTTATCGTGGTTGTTACCTTGAGTTTCAATATTAGATCCATTGATCTAAATTGATGTTTCTTTTTTATATCCTTCCATATCTATTGTGCAGTCCCATTTCGGAGGTTCTTCCATTATTAGTTTTGGTCCAACGAGTTCTTTTTCTTGAGCTGTGTGATTTTTCCTTTTAGTCACCAACTATCTTTCTCAATTGGATCAATTTTGAGAAGTATATAATGGGTTCACGGTCCTTCGTTGACATCGTTGTGTTTTCATTATTGGTGTAACCCATTGTGAGCATGTGAAACCTGATCTTCACGGTATGTGGTTCCAAATGTAGACTATGTACTTGAACTTTATTATTTCTTATTTATAAAATGAGTTATACATGGAATTGGTATGATTTTTGTGTGTGTTGAAAATAGTTTTTAAAGAAAAATTGGTTTCCCTATTTGTTGATAAATGGAACGGAAATGGGTATTTTCAAAAAATAAAATGGCTTGTGAAATGTTTTTCAAAGAATTTAAATGATTTGTAAAAAATGAGAACATGGGTTTCCTTTGATACTTTTGTGGAAGGTTTAGCATGATCCCATCATACATTTTTGTGATTATAGAGAGTTTTTTCTCATGCGTATTTCCTCTGTTTCCAAGGGCCATTATTCTAGGGTACAAATATTGACATTTTTAGGAGGGGTTTACTCATGGGGTATTCCTCTGCTTCATAGGCCAATGTTCTAGGAACCAGATAGTGCATTCGATTGATTGTGGTATGAGTAGTCTAGTATTCTAAAATATAGTTATCCTCGGGGTGGATTATCATGCTTCTGTTTAAATTTTCTTTTCATTGTGGATTTAGACTTGATGTACATGATTATTCTTGTAAAAGATGATATGGAAAATGATCCTTAAAATTTATATACCTAATTTTGTTTTAGAACTGTGAAAAAGGGGGACTGTTTACCATATTTTTTGAAAAGATGATTTACTGCATATCATGCAATGTTTTATTTGAAATGAGAATAAAAAATTCATATACATAGATTTGTTGCAGAACACCTATGTGTGATCATATTCATCCTTTTAGCGTACACCCTGCACACCTCTTTGTTTGTGTGTAAAAAATATGTATGTCTTACAGTGCAAGGAAAGAAAAGGATCCATAGATAAGTGGTGAGGTTTCATGTCAGCTAAGTTGGGTATCTAGTGGTGAGATGGTGGGAGTTCCTCCACACCATCTCATGGAGTATCTATTTGGTTTTGGTCCTTTGTAGTTGGACATGTCGATCAGTGATTTTGGGAACCTTTATAGTTGTTTTTTTGATGTCTTCCAAAAATTATTGAATATATTTACTAGACTTCCATTGTTACTTGTTTCTCTTTGTATATATATTTCAGGTATTTTTTTAGTTTGAATAAAAATTTTCCCTTTGAGATATTGTTCAATGTATGAGTTGTTTTTACCATCCCATAGGGATCAGTAATTCCCTTTGGGTATGTGACAGAATGGGTTGTGTGCTAGGTTTGAGGGTAACTTGGGTCGATTCATTGCCAAATGGTATCAGAGAAGGTCTTTTCTCAAGAGTCCTTATGTTGGAACATCTGTTAGGCTGGAGATCATATTTTTAGGACATGATAGGTTTGTTATGACAAGTGGATCAACATTTCTTGGCATGATGAGACTCTGGTTTCCATGGGAAGTTATGAAATATGTCTCTAGTGTTTTTTTTAAATCACACTTTCCAATTATGTGTTTTCTAGTTTGAACAGATATTTAGTCTATTTTTCTGATCATTCCTTCTATTTTTTTGTGTACCAGTATGCCTAATAGATGTCACCCATGAGTTCCTTAGGAAGGTCCGGCTAATTATCATCCCAGGAATCATCCTACAGATCATAATCTCATCAAGGTTATACTATGTGTAGTTCATATTGTTGATCAGAATGTACGATGTGTTCAGAACATGTTTGGTGAAGTATATCCAGGAGTAGGGGGGAGAGAGAGATCATGGTAATTCTAATGTGATGGGCCACAATCCTTTAAAGAAATAAAAGAACCTTAAGAGTTGGAAGAATATCTGAATAATATTGATCAACTATTTGAATTCCTGGAGACACCTAAGAATATCAAGGTAACATGTACAACATTCAGGGTTGAGGGTTCTAGTAAGCGATGGTGGGATTCCATAGTCCATGAATATAAATACATTGACTATAATTGGAAGGGTTTCAAAACCCTATTCTTACAATATTTTTTTCTAGAGTCCTTGATCTTATCAATGTCCCTGGTATTACTATCTTTGTAGAAGGGAGAGCGTTCGATGTTAGCGTACACCAATTGGTTTGCTGAGATTGTAAATTTTTCTCTAGAAATAGTGATGAATGACTAGTTGAATGTTCAGATATACCTGTAGTGTTTGCGTCAGGATAAAAAATCACAAGTGTTTTTGTTAAATATCTCTACATATGTGGAGATGGTAGATATAGATATGATGTTAGAGATTAATATGGTAGGAAAGGTTTAATTTTTCACCCCTTATATTCCATCCAATAGTATTTTTAGTGGCGTGCATGGGAAAAGGAGTAAGTGGAATGATTATCATAGAAGTGGTGGAGGTGGGTATCAATAATAAGCCTCCTCTACAGTGTATTCTATTTCTAGTAATTTTCCTCTGACTAAAAACTAGTGTGGGAAGGCTGGACACACAAAATGTTCTTTTCATATGTATACGAATAAATAAAATATCTATGGACTAATTAGTCACTCATAGTACTTATTTCACTATAAGACTAATATTTATTATGACCTGGGTTCATCATCTTAAAATGCTAATATGGGGTAGTCATATTCTTCAAGGAATAAAGGTCTCCAGCCATAGGCCAAAATAGTAAAGCAATTTCATTCATTAGATGAGTTTCCAGAAGTGGTCGATATATGTCCAACAAATATGAGATGTACTATCTTTATTTAATCATTCTTGGGGATTTATTTATTTGTTATTGGTGCCTACCAATAATTTATATCTTCATATTTTGTTTATTTTCTTAATAAACCAACAAAACTTATGGTCTTCGTAATTGATATAGCAATGCCTTTTGGTAAGAGGAATGTGTAGGGGTTTCCGTGTCATTATTTTTTATTAATGATAACTGATATAGAAATGTTCGAGGATTTTCTAATTCTTGATCTAGATATGTTTGATGTCATTATCATCATTGATTGAATTGTCACTCATCGAGCTGTGGTTGATTATTATCATTAGAGTGTTTCGTTTATTGGTACCGATGGGTGCTCTCATGTGTTTCAGGGGGAGTGGGACCAAGGTCTGGTCATGGAGGACCTTCTAGCCGAGACCTTGGGAGTTTTTTGTTTATTGTTGTTATTAAGAAAAATGAATTTCCTTCTATTTTTGATCATCCTATTGTTCTTCAGGACTTTTTTTTCAATTTTTCTAGATGCATTCTCTGGTCTTCCTCTATAGAGAGAGATGCATATTTTTTTATTCAATTAGTGACAGGTACATAGGTGATATCAATAACTTGGTATCATATATAACCAATAGAGATAAATGAGCCCAATATTTAGTTATATGACCTATTGGAAAAATATTTCTTTTTCCATTGTGTTTCACCTTGGGCATCCCGTGTACTCTTCATCAATAAGTTAGATTATTCACTTCAGTTTTATATGGAAAATTGGCTGTTGAACTAGGTAACCATTAATAAAAAGTATCCTTTTCCTCATGTGAATTTTTTTTGATCAGTTAATGGGGAATCATGGTTTTTAATAACTGATCATTAGTAAGGTTTTAATCAACATAGAGTTCAAATGTATTATATATTTAAGGAAACATGCTGGAGTGTGTATAGCCATTATGAATATCTTTTGATGCCTTTTGGTATATTTATGCTCAAACATGTTTTGAGGATTTTATGAATTAGATATTCCATCAATATCTTGACACTTTTTAGCAATGTTCATGGATGATATTTTAGTTTACTTGAAATCAATGCATGATAAAGAACACCATCTAGGTTTGGTTTTGTAAATTCTAAGAAATCACAATTTTTATGGAAATATTTCGAAATGTAGTTTCTGGATTTGAGAAGTGAAGTTCTTAGGGAACAATGTTTTGGAACATGTCTTATCAGTTTGATCCTGATAAGGTGAATGATATCTTATCATGGATAGAACTATAAAATGTAATTGAGGTACCAATATTCCTTGGTCTTTTAAGATACTATATATGGCTTGTTAAGGACTTCTCTATGATTGAATAACCATCGACTACTCATACTAGGAGAGTGGATAAATTACCATGTGATGTGATGTTTCTATATTCATTCATTGAAATGAAATGAATTCTGACAAAAACTCATATTCTGATCTTACCTAAGTCCGGTAAGGGGTACGTGGTAATTTGTGATGCTTATAGTATTTGTTTGGGATGTGTGCTTATGCAGGATAACCATGTGGTAGCTTATGAGTGTTGTCATATTTGGACACATGAGAAGAATTACCCCACCCATGATTTCGATCATGCTAAAGTTATGCATGTGCTTAAATGTTGGTGTCACTATATTTTTGGGAAGAGGTTCATGGTATTTTCTGATTATAAGATTTTGAGTTATATCATTTCTTATAAATACTTGAATCTCATATAGAGATGATGGGTAGAATAACTTCAGACATTTGAATTCAATATTGCTTACATATCAGGGAAGGGGAATGTCAATACAGACACTCTTAGCAAGAAAGTACCAACAAAATATCTTCTGGAGTCTAAGGATGTGTGAAACATTATCAGGTATTTGCACTCAGTTGCACCTGGATTCTCAAGAGGAAATTTTAGTTATGCTTCTAACCAGTGTTCAATTATCATCATCTCTCCTAGAAGCTATTTTCAAGAGGTAACATTAGGATGAAGAGTTCAATGTAATTCAAGAAAGTCATTATGGTGTGTAGACTATTTCTAGTTGGTATCTCTTTTAAGATGGTATGCTGTATTTTTGGATGCGGTTTGTCGTCCCAATATGTGTGAGAAGTTATTTTTTTTAATTTTCACATCTCTTTGTGGGAAATTCATATGGGCATTACAAAATTGTATTGTGAAATGAGACGATGATTCTGGTGTCCATGTATGAAGTCTAACATTGCAGATTATGTGTCCCATTATTACATCTATGAACAGATAAAGGCAGATTACTTGAAACCCTATGGTTTTCTTTAACCTCTTCCAGTACCAGTCTAGAAATTGAATGATGTATCCATTGTTTTTTATTGGATTACCATAGAATCCCCTCGGTAAGAACTCTATCTGTGTAGTGGTTGATCAGTTGATGAATTATACTCATTTAATAATAATCATGGATACCACTATGGTTAATGATATATGTATTCCATATGTTTAAGAGATTCTGAGTTTACATGGGAGTCCTTATTCTATTGTTTCGAATAAGGATACTCGATTTTTCTTTGAGGTTATGGAGGTTTCTCCAAGAGGAGATAAGAACTTGTGTCATGTTGATCATAGCTTATCATCTACAAAAAGACAGCCAGACAACGCATTGGATTCATATCCTTAAGTCATTCCTCATGCACCTGTCTTAGATTTTTTTGGATCATGGTACAGTCATCTGGGACTCATTGAAATTTTTAACAACAATATTTATTAGTCATAGATTATAATGGACCCCTTTAAGGCGTTGTATGGTTTCCCTTGAAGATCACCTATTTTTTTGGGATGAGGAGGGGGAAGTATGTTTTTCTGGAAAAATAATGGTTCAAGAGACATAAATGAAGATTTAGGATATACATCGATATTTAGTTACATCCCTGAGATGACAGAAATCATATTCTGATTAGTGATGTCATTTTTTGGAGTTTTCCATTGGTGAAAAGGGTTTCTTGAAAATTTCACCTAGGTTTTGTCATTTTCACCTTATAAAATAGAGAAAGTTATCTATGAGAAATGTTGGACCATATAAGGTAACTAAGCGGCTTGGGAAAGTTTCATATCAGTTCATATTTCATGTTCAGTTGGACTGTATTCCTGATGACTTCCACATCTCAACTCTGGAAGTACCATCGTGATCATGCTCACATTCTATGTTGGGATGAAATTGAGTTATATCCAGATGTTTTTTTATGGAGAAACCAATAGAGATTATTGACTCTCAAGTGAATTTATTTCATGGGATGTTGATTCCATTGGTCAAAGTTTTATGGAAACACATATCAGATTCTCATGAGACTTCGTAATGAGAGTCATTGATGAGGGAGAATTGGCCTCATCTTTTTCCATGGAGTACATCTTCCACATGACTTCCCAGGGTTAGAAAGTATTCATGGGGGGAAGTTTTTAACATCATTTTACCTTGATCAGGTATGTTTTTCCCTCTCTTAGAGTTCCCTTTTGGTGTGGGGTTTTTAGATGATGGTTTCTATATATTCTGCTTGATGTAAGATATTTTTCCATCATGTAAGTAGATTACATTATGTTAATGGTTTATGGGTTTATACCATTAGAATGATTCACAAAGTGAATTGTTACCTAAAATGATGAGATTTTACACATTTTGAGTTAATTCAGGATCAAAGTTTAATCCAATGCAATGGATTTTTAAGCGTATTCGGACATTGTGGAATTCACGACATGTAACAGAATTACACATCATGTAATTTATTGAGCATGTATTTTTAGGGTAACGTACGAGTTTGAGTGCTCATTTGGATTGTATTTTTCCTTTTCTCTTGAGTTAAGGTTCCTCTCTGATGGTTTTGGGTGACTTTGTTCCTTCCTGATCAATCTATTCGGCATTCAATCTTCGTTGTAGTTATAGTTCATCTCTCTGGGAGAATGACCTTTCTTCTTATTCATTTACATTAATCCGATAGAACCATTTAGTAGCATTATTGGATTAATTGATTTGAATTTTCTTTTTTCCATGTATTCTTCTAGATCTATTGCGTGATATTCTTCCTGAGGTCATTCATTTTTTGGTTATGGTGTGGCAGGTGTTCGTTCTTAAGGTATGTGGTGTCTCATCTCCTCTTCTATCCCTTTTTCTCAATTGGATCAATTTTGAGATGTGTGGAATAGGTTCTAGGGCCTTAGTTTACATCATTGTGTTTTCATTATTTGTGGGTCCCATTACAGGCACGTGCGACCTGAGATTTAAGTTAGGTTGTTCCATCTCTTGCCTATATTGACGAACCTTATTCTACATTCTTTATAAAACAATTTATACCTAGAATTGGTATGTCTATATTTTCTCTGTTTCAATGTGTTTTTAAATATAAATGGTCATCCATGGTTTTTGATAAAGGGAAATAAAATGTATATTTTCAAAGCCTTGAAATGGATTGTGAAATGGTTTTCAAAGCATTGAATTTAATTATAAAAAACAAGAACATGGTTTACCTTGGGTACTATGGTGAAAAGTTTATCTTGAGTCCATTGCCCAATTTTTTAATTATCAGAAGGTTTTCTCATTGGTATTATCTATATTTCCAAGGGTCGTTGTTCTAGGGAATGATATTGACATTATTACTAGGGTTTACTCATGGTGTATTCCTATACTTCTTAGGCCTATATTCTAGAAACCAGATTGTGCACTTGATTGATTATGGTCTGAGTAGTCTGCTAGTCTAACATATAGTGATCCTTTGCGTTGTTACTTATGATTATATTTTGTGTTTCTTAGGTTAATTATTTTATCCTTGATAAGAATATTTTTTCTTGTAAAAGATGATATGGAAAATGTACTTTGAAATTGACAAACATGATTTTGTTTTAGAACTATTAAAAAAGGGGAATATTTACCATGTTTTCTATAACACCGCTTTACTTTTTATCATGATATGATTTATTTTAAATGAACATACATTAATTTTTAGACAGATAAATTTTATGGAACAACTGTGTGGGATTCTATTAAGCATATTATCTCACACCATGTGCACCTCTTCGGGGGTGTGAAGACATATGTATGTATTCTAATGCAGGGAAAAGCAATGCACCACATTGAGGCAAAAAGGTATCTATTTTCTGAGTTGTGTAGTTTGTGGTGAGATGGTGTCGGTTTTTATACTCTATCACATGTAGTAGATATTTGGTTTTTCTCCTTTGTAGTTGGAGTCAATTTTTAGAGATTTTGGATAGTTTTACAGTTGTTTTGTTTCAATTATTTTCCTGCAGTTATGGAATATATTTATTAGACATATGTTGTTCCTTCCTACTTGGTGTATATATATGCCATGTGTTTGTTCAGTTGGGACAAAGTCAGTCCCTTTGTGTTTTTTTCCAATACTTAATTGCTTGTTTCCAGCCCATTGGGAATAAAAACACTATTTGGTTATTTGACGAAATAAGTTAGGTGCCTGGTTTGAGGGTAACTCCAGTCGGTTTATTATAGTATGAATCACAAAAATTAATCTAAAATGAATCTAAATTTCCAAACTCAGGCCTCATTAGAAAATTCAATAGTTTAAAAGATGTCAAATTATTTACTGGGGCTTACACAAGACTTACTATTTGTAGACAAACACCTCTCTGCCTAGTCCTAAATCCTAGTCATGCTAATAAGGGGATACAATACTAGTAAATTGGAATTCTAAGTGAAAATCCCAAGTACCCACTACCAAGGTAGAGTGTGGTTCTAGGTCTCATATAACATGAACATTGTCCTAGTATATGGATTGTTAATTACCTATAATAATGGAAAACACCCTTTAATTTTCAATTGGAATCCCCATTTAATGGTGACCATTTAATTTAAAAGCTTATGTTAATTTATTTTCATACTTATATATATATATATATATCATGGTATAGTAAGATGCAACACCATTCCAAATTTATAAAATCCAGACTCTTTATTTATTTCATTTGGTATGTAATGTAACTGTGAACTATCCCTTATATAATGTATCAGGAAGTAATAGGTTCTAAAATTTTTTTGGGTAATAAATCTCCATTTCAAATTTATAAATGTATATAATCTATAAATGATAATTGGTATTCAAGAAATAAAATTACTAACCTTATAGAACATGGAAGTAGTGGTCAATGACTGAAACATGGTATAATTGTTTAATTAAGGCGTAATCATCAATATATATGGGAAAAAATATTTAGATTGATGCAAAAAACTTATTTAATTCAATTATTTTATATATTTAAGAAATTTTAGCACATTTAAAAAACATAGTAGTCAAGGGAAAACAGTATATGTAGAAAGAAATACAAATTTTAAATAAAAGTGGAATGAAATAAAGCTTGGAATATGTCCTAATGTTCCTATGATTATGCCTAAGAAACTACCTCCCTAACATACCAATCCATGGGTAAAATAATTCTTTAATAATACTTTCAACAATAATGGCATCCCAAACATGTGCTTCACCACATGATGACAACAATACAACTGTAATAGGGGAAACCAGAACATAAATATCCCATCCTAGTTAAATTTGAGTTTCCCTTGTTTGTGGGATGGATACTCCAAGGGAAAAAATCGTTATCAAATTTCAACACCTTAATAGCCTCTTATCCAATAACAAAATAGTATGAAAAAAATGAAAAAATAAACCTCATTGATAACACTTTGTAACACCCGACCTAGTATCCAATAAAAAGTGCATTGATCTAGTGGGTAACCTGGCCACATGTTCACCACCTCGTATGCCAAAGGCTACCGACTAGTAGAGAGTGTATATGGTAATATGATAATGATATTATACCCTATGTTATCATAGTATCAAAAAAGTTATAATAAATAAAAAAAGAAGAATCCTAATTTTACAGACAGTATAATGGTAAAAAGTAAAATAGTCAATAGTGAAAGATAAACATAAAAGAAATAGTAATAATAATCCACCCATAGGTTGTGTCACCTAAAAAACGATTTCATGTCATGGGGATGTAAAAATATGGAGGATACCTAAGGTTAAAGAGAACATACATATACAACATTCCATATAAAAGCACAAAATATAAAAATACATTTCATCAAGCATCACAAGCATATGGTCATTCCACTTCTCCCATTATCTCATGCTATAAGAAAATCAGATCAAGCATCCCTAATTGGGAGCTTGTCCTTATCCCCATCATCATCCACAAAATCTATTTGGGTACCAATCGACAACCCGAATAGGGTACTTCAAAAACTCAATAGGCCACCACTAATGAAAACTAGAGTAATCTATTTTGAGGGTATAACAAATAATAAACAATTCTAAAATCTATATACTAGTAATATCAACTTCATAGTGGACCACATGATGGCATTACCAGCTTTGGAATATACTAGGATAACTCTAAAATCATTTTACCATTCACATATATTTACACATAATTATACATAATATGTATATATATATATTAACTATATACATGAGGATATATATAAGAATATAAATAGATACTAGTGCTAGCTAGATCTACATCGTGGTTCAGGTACCCAAACATAGTCAAACGAGATATATGCCCCAGTAAGGGTAACATCCCTAAATCTCATGAAAACAAGAGATATCAGTCCCCTCTCTCGAGATTTTGGGATGAGTCATCATGCTGAACATGTGATGTAGGGGAATGTGGAATTTCATTCCCATCATCCATGTAAATTGTGTGAGACCTCATTCCCAACACCCAATATAAGAGAGCAAGAAAGTACAAGCTCAACAATTCCCCTAACCATTTTCCATTGACTAATATCCATGTTCTAACTATACTATTCAGTGTGAATTTACATTTATACATTTACTTCCACTAAACATAAACTGAATATGGGTATTAAAAGTTAATTAAATCATAATGGGTCTTTAACATATGATGTCTCTTTCCACTCACTTCTACTTAATTAAATTAAACTATTTAGTCTATATAAATACAGAAAATTCATGTTAAAGTCAACCCAAACCACTTAGGAGGGGTTTTGGTCAATTAAACTTTTATATAAAAGTGTCCATTTAATTCAAAACCCCCAAAGGGGTTAAAACAAATGAGGTAGGGATCCTTAAAAAGTTTAACAAGTGACTATGAGAGTATCCCAATTTTTTTCAATTAATTTTAAAAGGAAAACACATTTCTTGGAATTGTGTGGAAGAGTACGACATATTCCATAATGATGAATACTATAAAATGCCTTAAATTTTATATAAAATTAATATATAACGAACCTTAGACATGTGGATGAATCCTCATAAGGCATCGACTTCAGAATTGAAGTAGAATAGAACAAAAAAGAAGAAGAGAATATTTCCCTAAAATTTGAGATTTTTTTCTTGCACCAAAACAATGATGAATATGATGATGTAAATGGATAAAAGAAGGAATATTAATAAGGATCTTACTAGTGTATATCCAATGAGATAGTCGAAAGTTGAGACGGAGGCCCCGTGGAAGTGCTATCTTAAAGCATAGCTTGGAAGAGGATGGGAAGATCGAGAATCTAAGGTATGGACACATGATACGAGGGAAAAAGTAGAATATTACTTATGTTAAAGTGGATAAAAATGTCATTTTTGATAGTTTTAAGGAGGTCAATATCTTGGAGACTTGGTTGGACAAACCATGTGCCAAACATGTTCTTGGCTCAATTAGGGTGTCAAACATCACATGACTTGCTATAGGGTTTGTCTAACTATGGAAAACCAATGTAAACAAAAACTGTCACTTACCTAACGTGAGTTTTATGACCTTGGGGTCTGGGTTGAATCATTTAGCAAAGCTATGTGCCCCTCTATAGCCTTCTGGATCACCCCTCATGGTTTGGACAAACCCTGCTGGATTAGAGGCACAATTTGAAAAAAATCATGTACCTGGAATTTTCATCCACAACATAAAGATTTGGGCTTTGAACAAGCCCTAAATTCTCTAGATACATTCATTAGGCTATAGAAAATAGTTACTATGTTAAAACTAGAAATTTAAACCATAAAAAATTGGTCTATACCTCTATATAAATATGGGTAATTACAATTTAACAGAAATTACAAAAACATTCAGAAAAAATCCAAGTAAAAAAAATAAAGTTATATAAGATATGAAATGTATCATAATAACCCAAGGTTATTCAAATGAAACAGTTTTCTTCGTCGAGGCTGACCCACCATACAAAGTAAAAAAAACAAAATATATACAGTGACCCAAATGTCATCTGTAAGCCTCAAAACACCCTATGTCTAAATACCCATTAAGAATATTTAGAAAGATACACTATGCATCCTATTCTAAAACTAAAAACAAAAACATGTTCTATACATGCATCTGGGTACCCATATTGAGTTTCATAATTAAATCTCAATAAGGACTCACAATGTGACCCTAGTATATTCCATTATATATGTATATTAATAATGAAAATAAATATGTCTTACAAGAACCTTATAAATTTTGTTCTCTCCATTCCCCCATGAATCCATGTGTGTTAGGTCACCATATAATAACCCGGTTACCATGGAACCAAATCATACCTACTTCAATTCTATGCCAAAATCCACCTTGCCACCTCGATTCATTCCATCATACCTGATGATCAGCCCATACCGAAAGACTCAGAGTAGATAATACCCCAGGGAACAAGGCATGGTCCCACTTCTATATCTTGACCCACTACCTTATTACTCAAGGAAGGTTCGACCATCTCCATCTCATATCCCTCTATAACATAGCCACCCACATTCAGTCCATTATCACAACCCATACCTACCCAAGGTAAGGTTCCATCCATTAAATCATGACTTCTCACTCAAGGAATGGTCATCCATGAATTTTCATTAATAGAATAGTCCACTTTCGTAACCACTACCTTATCACTCATGGTTTAACATAACCTAATGCCCAATAGGACTCCATATTACTCATGGAACTCCTTCCTGACAATCTCCCTCATAGAAATATCATTCCTTGGGATCCACTATCCTACTATCATATATCACATATCACAAACATAAACACACACATAAAACATAATAAATAGGACATATATCTAGCACACATCACACAGATCAACATACATTGAAATTTTTCTTGGTTGGTCTCTCAGATCATAATACATCTCTTCAAACCCATCAGATCATCCACTAGGGCCACCCAAACTCATCTCAGTCTATACTCATCAATACCAACTAAAATCCCTCACAAAATGGGGAATCCACTACTTTTAAGCTCACAATAATCATAAAAATAGGAGGTAGGATCTAACCCATATCAAGAGAATCAAATAACTAAGTCTTGACACCATAGGGATCATCTCAGGGTGTCTTGTACCATACCTATTGGAGAAAATTAGGTCTCATCTCACATTTTATATAGATCACTCTAATAATCACCTAGAATAATCACATATCTAAAACCTATGCCTATCCCTAGAGGTCTCATCCAACTCACCACACTCATCAGGATCCACTCTTCCCTCTGAAGGGAACACACCATCACAAGGGAGATGTATGCCTATCTCATTGGTCATCCCAGGGACGAATCCCATATTTTTGGCCTAAATATAAATATGGAAACCCTTCAATTATTATAGAAAAAATATCACATCCTAGTACCTACTAATATTATTTCATTAGGTTAACTGTAGTACTCTCGGTTTCTGGTATGTAACCCTTACATGATGTTTTTCATGCTTTTAAAGTTATGGATGTTGAATGGGAGAGTCAGGAGAACTTGGAATGATGTTTTGAGACAAAAGGGAAGTCGCACAGGCGGCGCATAGTTTATCTAAACTATGCGGCCAAACCATGTGCAGTGGGTCTTGGAGTAAATAGCTTCTGCAAGGTCGGCGCATGGTTTGTCTAACCATGCGTGAAGGGTGGTCGAGGCAGTATCTAACGCACATTTAGTGTACAGTTTGTCAAACGGTGTGAACTAACCGTGCGACCACTTAAATGAGATCCTATAAAGGTGGATCTCACACATTTTTGCCTCTATGTAGCTCGTTTTTCCTCATAATCGGCCCTAACTCGGTATTTTGGTTCTTTTAAGGTCAAGGAGAGTTATCCCATCATTCCGGAGGCTATCTGATGGATTCTATTAACGATTCAAATCCGGATTCTTGAGGTATGTGATCATTATTGTTTGTTTTCTTAGATCTAATTAGATATAATTCTTCTCTTCTCTCGGTTTCTTAGATCTATGCCCGTTATGGGTAGATCTAAGTGTGTGGATTCCAAATATGACGAGATTTGGTCTTGGTTGTGTTAGGAGAAGAGATCTAAAGAGAATTCTTGGAGAATCGACCCGGTTTTCTTGTGCATTCTTAATTTGTTAGGGTTTTATTCAAAACCTTTGATGTATGAGGATTCAATCTCGAATCCTATTGTTAGAGTTGATTGGATTAGTTTCAAATTGGTTTATTTGAATGGTTTTTATTGTAAAAAACATGCAATAAATATTCTTTAGTGATGATTAATGGTTTTGATGAAATTGTGAAATCTTGGTGAATTGTTGTGTAAAGTGATTTGGCTACTTGAATTTAAAATGTCGATTTTAAATTATTATTTTTGAAATTGGAAGTGGTTTGATGAAAAATGGATTTCAATAAAAAGGGTGTTTTTTTGAAATGGTTTGAGATTGAAATGGTTTTTATGGAAACAGTTTTAAATAAAAAGGCGTTTTTTGAAAGGGTGTTTTGGCATGATTGATGGGAATATGTTGTGTGTGTTGATATTGCATGTATGAGTCTTGGTTGAAATATGACTTTGTGATCGGTTCTAAATGGTTAATGGCACATGGGAAATACATGGCTTTGTTGAAATATGACCGTGTGCTCGTTTCCAAAGGGATAATGGAACATGGGGAAGGTGTGTGTTCATATTGCAGGTATGGGGCTTGGTTGAAATATGACCTTGTGCTCAGTTGAAAATGGTTAATGGCACATGGGAAATACATGGATTGGTTGAAATATGACATTCTGATCGATGCCAAAGGGATAATGGAACATGGGGATGGTGTGTGTTCGTATTTCATGGACGGGTCTTGGTTGAAATATGACCTTGTGCTCGGTTCCAAAGGTTTAATGACACATGTTAAATACGTTGCTTGGTTGAAATATGACCTTGTGCTCGGTGAGAAAGGGATAATGGAACATGGGGAAGGTGTGGGTTCATATTTCATTTGGGTGGGATAAGGGTAAGAAGTCCCCCCCCCATCATGGTTGGGTTGGATAAGGGTTAGGGCTTCTCCCCTCTTCCAGGTAACATGCATGGTTGGTTTCATGGGTTTGTGGAAATGATTGGGAATGCCAAAAATGGACTTTGTGAAATGATTCTAAAACTAGATTGGTCATTTTTCTGGAAAAACAACTTCTTGGAAAATTGGTTTCAATTGCTCTTGGATGCTTTTGGTTACGAATGGTTTTGGAAACTTGTTTGCATTTAGTTATAAACTGCTTTTGAGAAAATGTTTTATATAAAATATTTTTATATAATTTTTGATAACTCTTTTATCCTAGTGGCATGAGTAGGGAAGTCATTGTGGAAATCCTACTGAGTTTTATACTCACCCTCACATAGCACGTTGGTGCTTTTGCAGATGTCATATTCTGAGACACAGGTAAAGGTAAAGCATCTTATTGCTAGTGGCTTGTGGTGATGGTTGGGAGATATTGTGGTTCATGGAGCGTATGGAGCACAAAGTCTTAGTGTCTTTGAGAGTATTGAGTTGTTTATCTATTGTTCACTTTGATACTTGGGTTGGTCTTCCGCTGTTGTGTACTCTGATGTGGTTTGACATAAATGAAGTTATTTAGTTGTCTTTCAGTTGTTCATGCATCATGTAGTGAATGTTTGGGTATGGTTGGTTGGTTTAATGAGTTATTTCTTAAAGGGTAAATCATCCCCACTTGCATTAAAACCCTTCACCATTTATTACTAGCCTTTAGTATCTTGGGGATGTCGCATAAAGCCTAGTAATGACTCGTTTTACTCTCAATCCAATGAGAATTGGCGGGTCCTTACAAATGGTATCAGCTTGTTTGGTCCTTTCCTAACAAGTGGTCATTGATGTTCTTGGTCTTGGAGTTGAAATTAATTCTTGGTTATTCCTTGAGAAATCTTAGACAGGAGTAGGATTTTCAAAACATGAAATGTATAGTATAAAAGGATGTATCCAACTTGTTTATGATGAACTTCAAGTTACCAGGGTGTTGGGTACATAAGTGTTTTGGATACACTTCTAGAATGTTGGAAATCTCATTGTCAAGGGTTTAGCCAATGAGATTAGCATGACATGCATTATAAAGGAATGAATTCCCACTAGGATTGCATATCTCATTGTGAGGAATGAGTAAGGATGTTGTGGAAGGTGTGAATTTTTGAAAAAATTGAAGAAATTGTCTACAAGTAAAAGATTTTGAAAATAGGGTATTTGGTGTATTTTGAAAATGGGTTGATTTTCAAAAGGCATGAGGAATGTTTTCGAAAAAGTTTTCACATGGTCAAAAGGATGTTTTGGAAAAAAATGTTGTGATAGATGATGTGATATAATTTGAAATTCTAATCCATCAGTTGTTAGAGAGTGAGATTGACCGAGGTTGTTGTTGGTTTAGAAAATGGAACTCGGTAGGCGTCGTCAGAACCAACCCAAAGAAGCTGCAGAGAATGTGGTTGCACCTGAACCACAGGTGAACCATGAGATGGTTCAGAGTATTGTACAAGCTTTTCAAGATGTGGATACGGGGACATAGAGGAATGAACCAAGGAATATGGATCATACCATCCAGTTCGTGATGCATAATCCCCCGAAATTTCGGGGTAATGCTGAACTCGAAAGGGAGGAGGTGTGGCTAAGTAGGATGAATCATATCTTCGATTTCATCGGCACACCATCAGAGCTCAAGGTCAAGTTGGCGACGTATATACTCGAGGATCTTTCACTTCAATGGTGGAATTTAGCGGTGCATGCTAAATTGGATGAAGGCCTAATATGGGAGTATTTTAAAGAATTGTTCAACAAATAATTCTATCCTCACACGTTCAAGATCTAGAAAATGACGAAATTCTTCAGCCTGAAACAGGAGAGTCTCTCTGTCACAGAGTATGCGGAGAAATTCATGAATTCAGTACGTTTTTCAGTAGAGGTTGCGGAAAGTGCGTCGTTGAAGGCATGCATCTTCGAATCAGGGCTAAGGCAAGAGATTTGATCGAAGATTGTGGTTCTCTGTATTACGGATTATACAGAGATGGTGAATAGAGAGACTGTTGCTGAAGCTGATATCTCAAGATCGATAAGAGGAGGAAAGTTGATACCTACAAGAAATGGTGGGAACTCAACCTTTGGGAACAAGAGGAAAAGGGACACCTATTTCCATGGTGCAAGTGGAAATCACTATCAGATAGAAGGATCAGTGAACCTTCCTCCACGATCCTAGAGAAAAAAAGGTTTATTTCAATGTGGTTTAATTGACTACATAAAGAGAGAGTGTATGACACAACCTAGAGCTTGTCATAATTGCAACAAGATGGGGAATCTGCAGTTCTATTGTAGGAATGCTTTGAGGTCAGGTGCACGTGACACATCTCAGGCGTTGCAAGAATCGTATGCTTCGACAGGATAAGGAAAACAGAATCAGTCTCATCAGCATAATAGAGCTAGCCATGGTGATTCTCAAAATACCATGAATCCTCAACCAGGTAAATCTTAGCAAGGTAACAAGGAGAACAGTTCAGCGGCGAAGCAATTGTATAGAGCTGAGCAGATGATGAATCAGATATTTCAACCATATTTGGATTCGTTTATCGTGGTGTTTGTCGATGATATCTTGGTGTATTCAAAGACAATGGATGAGCATGAGGTGCACCTGGAAACAGTGTTAAAAATCTTGAGAGATCATCGTTGTATTCCAAATTATCAAAGTGTGATTTTTGGATACAGGAAGTATGTTTCCTTGGCCATGTCAATTCTGAGAAAGGCGTTTCTGTTGATCCTGAAAAGATAGAAGCCGTTATCTCTTGGAAACCACCAAAGAATGTGTTTGAGATATGCAGTTTTCTTGGTTTAAATGGTTACTACCAATGCTTTGTGCAAGATTTCTCATGACTAGCTTCACCAATGACACCTCTGACTAAGAAGAATGCTCTATTCCAATGGATGGAAGAATGTCAGAGATCCTTTCAGGAACTAAATGTTCGGCTTACATCAGCACCTATATTGATCTTGCCAGAATCCAGACAAGGGTATGTGGTGTATTGTGATGCTTCTGGATCAGGTTTGGGTTGTGTTATCATGAAAAGAGATCATGTGGTTTCTTATGGTTCAAGGCAGTTGAGAGTGCATGAGGAAAATTACCCAACACATGATTTAGAGTTAGCTGCAGTCGTCCATGCTTTGAAAACATGGAGACATTATATCTGGTGAGAAATTTACTGTGTTTACAGATCACAAAATCTTGAAACACATTTTCTCACAGTGAGATTTGAATCTCATGCAAAGGAGATGGATGGAGTATCACCAAATGTTTGACTTTGACTTGATGTACACACCCGGAAAAGGGAATTCAGTGGCGGATGCATTGAGTAGAAAGTCATATGCTCAGTTGGAGAAAGAAGATTCAGACGAATGGAAGTTGATGTTGGTCTTAGCTGAAATTCATGTGGAATATGAAGACCGAGGTGATGTTTCTATTTTCTTTTTAGCTACACATGTTCCTGATTTAGTAAAGATGATCAAAGAAGAACAAACATCTGATGCAGAATGTCTGGTTGTAAGTATAAAACTCAATGGTGGGGAGACCATTGATGGCTGGAAAATTGATGGGGTTCAGTTTTGTGCTTCACTGATCGGATGGTTGTACCTATGGTGTGTTAGGAACAACTCCTTCATGATTACCACCATTCAAGATGGTCTATACACCCAAGTACATATAATATGTATAAGGCGTTGAAGGCGCAGTTTTGGTGGAGCGGCATGAAAAGGAAGGTGGTTGAGTTTTTTCTCACAGTGCATAACTTGTCAGCAGGTTAAAGCTAAGCATCAGAGACCAGCTAGTATGTTATAATCTTTACCTATCCTAGTGTGGAAATGGGATCAGATAGAAATGGATTTTGTTACAAGTCTTCCAAGAATGGTATGGAAACATGATGCCATTTGGGTGATAGTGGATCTTCTAACCAAGTCGGCCCATTTCATCCTTATTTGTGAAAAACATATGATAGAAGATCTTTCAACACTCTATATCCGGGAAGTGGTAAAGAGGCATGGTATACCGGTGTCTATAGTCTCAGATAGAGATTCGAGGTTCACATCTCGTTTCTGGAAATCATTACAGCAAGCCTTTGGGACTCAGTTAACTATGAGCACAACGTATCATCCTTAGACAGATGGGAAATCTGAGAGGACAATACAAATGTTGGAAGACATGTTGCGGGATTGTGTAGTGTATTTTGGTGGCTCATGGGAGGAGAATATACCCTTAGTGGAGTTTTCATACAATAATAGCTATCAAGCCTCGATACACATGGCTCCGTTTGAAGCATTGTATGAGCGTCCTTATAGTTCTCCACTATACTGGGTGGAAACTGGCGAAACTTCACCAGTTGGGCTGAACCTTGTCCATGAAACAACGGAGAAGATTCAATTGATTAGAAAGAGGATGGAGATTGCTCAGAGTCATCAGAAATCTTATGCATATCACCGTCGAATACCGTTGTCGTTCTTTGTGGGTGATCATGTCTTCTTGAGGATCCCTCCAAGGCTTGGAAATTATCGTTTCAAGAAGTAGGGATAGTTATCCTCAAGATACATTGTCTCTTTTGAGATACTGGAATGAGGTTGGCATTACCACCATGGTTTTGTTCGATGCATAATGTGTTCCATGTATCTCAATTGGAAAAGTATCAGCCCGATCCTGACCATGTGATCATATGGGATCACATTGACCTAGAGATGGATTCTTTATTGATACATATCCCAGTACAGATTGTGGATAGGAAAGAGAAAGTCTTGCATGGAAAAAGCATCAGTCTAGTGTGGGTCTTATGGCAGCATGGCCAGATTTAGGAAGAGAATTGGGAAAGTGAAAATGAAATGAAAGACCAATGGCCGAAACTCTTTCAGATGGGTGACCATTTTCTACTTTCCGAGGATGAAAAGACCAATGGTGGGGAGAATGTAGTACCCCTAGTTTCTGTTATGCAAACCTTACTTAATTATTTTCATGATTTTAAAGTTAAAGGTGTTGAATGGGAGAGTTGGTAGAACTTGGAATGATGTTTTGAGGCAAAGGGGAAGTCCTACGGGCAGCACACGATTTGTCTAAACCGTGCGGCCAAATCGTGCGCAGTGGGTCTTGGAGGCAGTTTCTTCCACACGGTTGGTGCATGGTTTTTCTAACCATGCGGCCAAACCATATGAGAAGGGCAGTCGAGGCAGTAGCTAACACACGGTTTATAAAACCGTGCAAACTAACCGTGCGACCACTTAAATGAGATCCTATAAAGGTGGATCTCATGTTTTTTGCCTCTATGTAGCTTTTTTTTCCTCCTAAGAGGCCCTAACTCTGGATTTTGGTTCTCCTATGGTCAAGGAGGGTTCTCCCATTGTTCCAGAGGTGATCCGAAGTCTTCTCTTAATGATTCGAAGCCAGATTCTTGATGCATGTGATCGTTCTTGTTTGGTTTCTTAGATCTAATTAGATATAATTCTCCTCTTCTCTCAGTTTCTTGGATCTATGCCCGTTATGAGTAGATCTAAGTGTGTGGATTCCAAATATGATGAGATTTGGTCTTGTTTGTGTTAGGAGAAGAGATCTAAGGAGAATTCTTGGATAATCAACCCTGTTTTCTTGTGCGTTCTCTATTTGTTAGGGTTTTCATCAAAACCTTTGATGTAGGAGGCTTCACTCTTGACTCCTCTTGTTATAATTGATTGGCTTAGTTTCAAATTGGTTTATTGGAATGGTTTTGATTGTGAAAATCATGGAATAAATCTTCTTTAGTGATGATTAAAGGTTTTGATGAAATTGTAAAATCTTGGTGAATTGTTGTGCAAAGTGATTTGGCTACTTGAATTTAAAATGTTGATTTTAAATTATTATTGCTGAAATTGGAAGTGGTTTGATGAAAAATGGGTTTCAATAAAAAGGGTGTTTTATTTAAATGGTTTGGGGTTGAAATGGTTATGATGGAAATGATTTTCAATAAAAAGGAGTTTTAATTAAAAGGTTGTTTTGTCACGATTGATGGGAATATGTGGTGTGTCTTCATATTGCTTGTACGAGGCTTGGTTGAAATATGAACTTCTGATCAGTTCCAAAGGGTTAATGGCACATGAGAAATATGGGGCTTGGATGAAATATGACCTTGTTCTCGGTGCCAAAGGGATAATGGAACATGGGGAAGGTGTGTGTTCATATTGCATGTACGGGGCTTGGTTGAAATTTGACCTTGTGCTCAGTTCCAAAGGGTTAATGGCACATGGGAAATACAAGTCTTGGTTGAAATATGACCTTGTGTTCAGTGCCAAAGGGATAATGGAAGATGGGTAAGGTGTGGGTTCATATTGCATGTATGAGGCTTGGTTGAAATATGACCTTGTGCTCGGTTCCAAAGGGTTAATGGCACATGGGAAATATGTGGGTTGGTTGAAATATGACCTTGTTCTTGGTGCCAAATGGATAATGGAACATGGGTAAGGTGTGTGTTCATATTGAATTTGGGTGGGATAAGGGTAAGAAGTCACCCCATCATGGTTGGGATAGATACGGGTTAGGGCTTCTCCCCTCTTCCAGGTAGCATGCATGGTTAGTTGCATGGGTTTGTGGAAATGGTTGGGAATGCCAAAAAAGAATTTAGTGAAATGGTTCTAAAGCTAGATTGGTTATTTTTCTTGAAAAATAACTTGTTGGAAAATTAGTTTCAATTTCTATTGGATGATTTTGGTTATGAATGGTTTTGAAAACTTGTTTATATTTAGTTATAAACTGCTTTTGAGAAAATATTTTATATAAACTATTTTTATATAATTGTTTCTAACTCTTCTATCCTAGTGGCGTGAGTAAGGAAGTCATTGGGGAAAACCTACTGAGTATTATACTCACCCCTTCTTGGAATGTTGGAGCCTTTTCAGATGTCATATTCTAGGACACAAGTAAAGGTAAAGCATCTTATTGCTAGTGGCTCATGGTGATTCTTGGCAGATGTTGTGGAGCTTCAAGCGTGTGGAGCACAAAGTCTTATTGTCGTTAAGAGTCTTGAGTTTTTATCTATTGTACAATTTGATACTTGGTTTAGTATTCCAATATTGTGTACTCTGATGTGGTTTGACATAAATGAAGTTATTTAGTTGCCTTTCAGTTGTTCATGCATCATGTAGCGAATGTTTGGGTATGGTTGGGTGGTTTACAGGGTTATTTATTAAAGGGTAAATCATCCACCACTTGAATTGAAACAATTCAACATTTATTGCTAGCCTTTGGTGTCTTGGGGATTTCGCTTAAGGCCTAGTAATGATTCGTTCTACTCTCAAGCCAATGGGAATTGGCAGGTCATTACATTAATCCTTGCTATCACCCCTTGGAGACATAATCAGCGAGTGATCCCAATGGCCCTATATTCCAAAGGGAACTCATTCTAACGATAAGAGGCCTAATGTAACACTTTTTAATATAACAAGGGAATACTATGTCCATATTAATATAGTCAGTTCCATTTAATGCATTCAGTAGAGTACACCCATGCATAGAAAATGATAATAATTTATATTAAAGGATCCACTTTCCACCTTCAAGGGGTTATCACCCATGCCAACATATTCTGAAAATCTACCAAGTTCATCCATTCCCCATTCAATATTTTATCACCAACAAAAATATAGAAATTTCTTTTATATAATATTAATAATTAATAACCATATATATAGGATTATTGGAACATCCCTAGAATAATTTTATCAAAAATATTTATCACATGACACCTGTTAAACCATTAATTTCACCTAATTTATGGAAAGAATTTAATTTAACTCACAAATAGAAATATATTAAATGGAATAGTGAGAAAGGACATGGATACATCATCTTAGGTATTTTTTATCCACAAAACATTAAATACATAGTAACCTCCATCGATTCCACATTGCTCTGGCTGAATCGACATTGAAACCTGACCCGGTTTGCATGAAATTAGTGAGTAATAAGTAGAACAAAAAATTAGAAGGAAGTTGATATAATCAATAGAAATAAACACAAGAAAACCTAAAAATACACACTAATTGAATAGGAATTTAATATGAGGAATAAGAGGGGGAGAGTTAGTTGAAATTTCCCCCTCACTATCCAAAAACTCCTTAAATCATTAAATCACTAAACCCCCAAAGGAAATAGTTCCTTTACTAAAAAGACACACTGATCCAGACAATATAAACTACATAAAAGGGGGTTACCAATGTGAAATGTTCAATAAATAGGGATCTTACTACTACCAACCATTATCCATGTTTTAAACAAATGTTCAAAATATGATTGGATCATGTAGGTGCCCTCGACACACATGCAATGGTTCCATTTATGACCTTAATTGTAACACCCCAAGATATTATGGTATGTATCTTCTTAAATTAATTTAATTTATTTGACAGTTTAAGTTGAAAAAAATGAACTATGTTGTACTGTCAAATATTAACATGACAATTGGACTAGTAATGTAACCATTACAATAATAACATCAGCTATAAAATTATTAATAAAATTTAGTTATCTTATAAATTAAATTATAATATATTTATATCATATAGTAAGTAAATAAATGTATAAAAAATTATAAACTATGCGTTGGTATTTTTTTAAAACATAAATGTTCATTTAAAGTTTTATAATTAATATTTTAATTTAAAAGAGTATTTATTTCCCAAAAATAAATTCATAAATTAATATTTTTTACTTTATGATTATAATATATTTATATGAGACAATAACTAATTTTTCAAAGGATCCCTTAATCAGTTATAATTTTTAATTCAATATTTTTGAAATAAATGATGATTTTATTTAAATATTAAATTTCTCATATTTAGAAACATATTTTTCATGAAATTTATTCCATTTTATAAATCTAAAATCTGAAAAAATTTTAGGGTGATATTTTGGTATTTTTTTAAAACAGTTGAATTTTAAATGAATAGTGAAATATTGTAATATACCGTATTTAAAATTATAAGAACAATTCATGATTTTTTGAGTCATGGATGGTGTATAGGTAATTTAACAAACATTAGTTAAAATGCACATGCACTATTTATTTTAAATTGTCTCAATAATCAGCATTATTTATAATCATGAAAAAAAATAATAAATAAATAAACAAAATAATAAAAAAACACACCTCTCTTCCACTATAAACACCCATCACCTCCCAATTATAAAGAAAAATGTTGAATTAAGTATCATATATATAATGTAATTGTGTTATGTTAATTTAATATCTATATTAAAGTCTATTCTCTTTTATTTTTAGTCTAAAATTGAAAACATCATTAGTGAGGTGTCGATTCACCACCTTTATGGATGATTTTTTTTCATTTTCCATTACCACCATCAAGGATGGTCATAAAAAAATTATTATCATCAAATCAGATTTCTTTATACATATAATAATTTATATAAATTTTCAAAACCAAAATTTAAACATGATATTAAATAAAATGATCTATGTCCATGATAGTCGTAAAATCTACAAAAATAATTTGAATCATTTTCACTAATATTTAATCTAATGAATCAACCTAATACCATATAAAAAATTATATTTAAGAAAATTTAAACTTATTTATTTTCCTTAATAACTTTTAATTTAAATTTTAGATAATTATTCTTATTTTTAAAAAACTTTCACAAATGTACACAAGTTAATTGATATGAAAAACCATGAAAACGGATACTAACAAAAAGAGGAAATTAAACTGTAAAACTCATCAAAACCTCCATAGAATTTTTATAAGAGTATATTAAACACAATAAATGTATAATAAGTTCTATATTTAGTAATTAATGAATCTAATTTGATTTTCCAATACATTAAGTCGAAGTGAACAACAGATTCGTACATATTGTATTGGTTTCTTCTCGAACCTCTATTTTTTCCTTTGCATAACTCAGTATATCTCTTTACCTAATCTAATTATTAATTTTTATTATTTAATACTCCTAATTTTTCTTATTTTCCAAACATATGTACCAAGCTCAATTCTTCTTTATTTGATAGGGAAATAAATTTTTTATAAGGTTACCTTTTCAATACCACCTCACTAGCAATCCCTATCAAAGGGAACTTCCCAATTTCATAACCATTTTAAAAGTACACTCCTTAACATATTCTATGGGATTTGTTTTCTTAAATAACTATTTTTAAACTTAAAAACTTTATTTTTTCATTTCTGTTTTTATGCAAACAAATAATAATTTTTTCTCTTTAAAGGCTCCCATATATTTTTCCTTTAATTGCACAAAAAGTAGATCATTTTTAATTATTATTAAATACTATTTTTACATGTTCTCAATTAA
This sequence comes from Viscum album, assembly GCA_963277665.1. NCBI lineage: Eukaryota > Viridiplantae > Streptophyta > Magnoliopsida > Santalales > Viscaceae > Viscum > Viscum album. The sequence continues at coordinate 1,044,324,126 of OY728165.1, forward strand.
TTTGGACATAAATTATTATTATATATGATTTTTTTTATTAATTATATAATTCTATTATTTCATGGACATCATTATGATAAATCAACTTGTAATTCTTTATGGCATGATTACAATACCCATTTCATTCCATGGATAACCCATAACATAATTTATTATGATTAATTAAGGTTGATCACTTATGATACCCTCTACTATATTTTATTTATTATTTTATTATCATTTTGAATTGGGTTTTACTATCATAATACCATTCTCCATATTACTCTAAATAGTTTAAAATTATGTTTATTGATTAGAGGAATTATTTAAATTTCATATTCCTATTTCAATATGAATGTATATGTTGATTATGTTTCTCCCCTTCCATATGTGGAATTCATTAAAAAAATTAAGTCTTGATTAGATCCCCATATATCATATTTATTCATCAATTGTTTTCATTAGACAAACTAATTTGAGTTTTGGCCAAGTCTTTACACATTTATTTAGACATCTTAGCCAAGGCCTTTATGGGTTTTTATGATTCCCACATTTTTTATTTATTCATTATGATATTAGTAATTTATATTCAATTTAATTTTTAAACTAGAATAATATCCATGTTTAAGTATCATTATGATGTATTTATTTTTATGATGTTAGTTTATAAGCTTTTATTCCTAACATATTTTTCTTAAGACTGTGTTTTAATAACTTTTGTTTTTTGTTATTAACCTTTAATTATGGTTTATCATTATTTATGATAGATTTAAATATATTTATTACCCTCATTGATCATCTTATCTTAGCCATTTATTATGTTTTAATTTTTTTCCTAGGATTATAAAATGTATATTATGATTTGACATGCAAGGATGATCTAGAATAATAGTGATGCTTCCAAAGAAGTCTCTATGTTGTATTTAATTTCAAGTTGTTATGTAAAATTTATGATTGTACAAATTTTTCAAAATCTAGTAAAATATTAAGTAATTTGGGATGAGATATATTGTTCATATTACTAATATAACAATGTAATTTATCAACTTAGGGCTAATAGGGTCAGGGTATTTACAGTTGGTATCAAAGAAGGTTTAGTTGAAAATTTTGAAACTTGATTTAGGAGATCATAGATTAAGGAAATATAACCCTATAACTGACATTGAGAATAGAAAAATGAAATGAAGTATATTATTATGAGATTATTTACTCTTAAATTTTTAATTTACATTATTTTTTTCAATTGTTTTAGATTATACATTATTTTTAAAATGTTGTGATGTAATCTAGTGTATGCTGTTGTTTAGAAATGGTTCCTAGTGTAAGGAATGAAAATTGTGTCAATGCACGTTATCAATATATGAAAATTTATCTAATTGAAGATAATGATTCTATAGATAGAAATATATCTGGATATGAAAAAATTATTACTAAACTAAGAAAAACAACTCAGGTTATAAAAAATAACCATACCTGCATAGAGCATCCTAATCCACAATGTGGTGTAATAATGTTAGACCACTTCATGTGACAACAACCTCAGTCATTAAATGGAACTATAAAACCATTTATAGTTGAGAAATGGATAAGTATCTTATATAATATATTTATATCTTTCGAAAGTAATGAAAGGGACAATGTGATGATGGATGTTTAACATCATTCGAGAGATTCAAATCAATGGTGGTCAGAAATTTAAAACAAAAATGAGGAGGATTAAATTTAAAATATGGAATGGAATAATTTTAAGGAAATTTTATTGCAATAATATTTATTTCACGAACAATGAGAATATATGGAGAGAAAATTCTTGAGTTTGAGACAAAAATATGAATAAAATGTTGTTAAATAAGAATCCATCTTTATAAGATTAACAAGGCATGATGCTGAATACATAAGTATCCCAAGTAGTAATATTGACTATTTCTTTGATGGAAATAAGATAATTATTCAAATGGCACCAGTTTGACATAATTTTTCATCATATGAGGATAACAAATCATGTTATATAATTATAGAGAAGTAATTTTCCATTTTTATGACTTTTAAGGGAATCAAGAGAAGAATTTGACATTAGAGAAAATATTGGATAACTAGAAGAAGAGAAATAATGATTTTCCCACACGTGATAATTATGGAAGAAAACACCATGATACATGATTAAAGGGAATGAGGGTTTGATAAAAGTGTTGAGTTAAGGGACACCAGGCTCGTGATTTCAAAAGAAAATAAATAAGTCATCCAATTATTCAGCTGTAATGATATAAGGAACTATGCATATTAATTTCCAAAGCATCGAGCGAATATAGCTCAGAAGAAGAAAATGGACCAATTTCATGTTTATGATGTTACTACAATCAAAGTGAAATAATTATTGAATTTCATTTGAATAATTATATTTTAACAGAATATTTTTATTATAATAATCATGATACATATAAGGATTATACTACAGTACTTCTTATTTAAGGAATTGAAAGAATGTAATTAATAACACCTGTAATAAAGAGAAATGATTCTATTAATTGTTTTCATAAAAACACAATACATATGATATATAAACCTAAATACATTCTTGATAAAGAACTCAATGTTTATGGGATATTATTTGTGACCATGAAGGTGGTTATAGGTATGATGGTTTGGGTTTTTCTGAAATTATTTGATTTTTGGATTAAAGGAATATATTCAACAACCTAGGATTTTATTCTTAGAAGAATGCATGTTTTAATAATTTTTTAAAAGAGATTAATATATTAAAGAATTTAGTATTTGATAATAAGATCTACATTATTTTGGTAACTCTTATGCTAAGTTGACTTCAAGAAATTTAGGGATCTTCCTTCCAAATATTTGGTCATTGATTTTAGAGAGACATGTTTTGGATGAGTCTTATGATTATCTACTTGGGTAATGAAATAATTAAAACTATTGAATATATTTATTTATGATAAAATGTGATATATTTTTTTCTTTATTAAAAATTTCATCTATGAAGTAATTACTTAAGGACTATATGATTCATTAAAAGTACTCAAGTCAATAAAAATTCATCTCGAATATCCATCTTTTGGTTTAAGTGTAGAAGTGGAGATAGATAGAATCAAAAACAATGATTATATTATGATAATGATATGGAATGAAGTGAAGTACGTTTATTTTCTCAATTACGTATTTTTATATTAAATGAAATCCTTAACTCTAGGAAAAGATGTTTGGAACAATAACAACACCAGTTTACGTTTCTTTCTAAGAAGTTAATGGTATTTTAAACAATAAAAAATGTTTTTATGAATGTATTCATTTTAATGACAATGTTATATATCAATATCCATTATAAAATGATAAATAAATTTATTTCCCATGCCCATGTTTTCACTTACCACTATTTTTCTTATATTCTAAATCCCAGTTTTGTGGTGTCCAACACATTTTCCTTTCCTTCTAATTAAGATGTGTTTTGTTAATTTTATTTATGTTGTGGGATTTCCACAAGGTTATTTTATAATTATAAATCCATGACTACCAATAACAAGATTAAATTGTGATTATTTAATTTTTTTATAGAGAGTATAATGTAACACCCCAATATTTTATGGTATGTATCTTTTTAGATAAATTTAATTTATTCGATAGTTTAAATTTCCCAAATGAACTCTGTTATACTATAAAATACTAACATGACCATTGGATTAGTTATGTAACCATTATAATAATAAAAATAGCTAGGAAATTATAAATAAAATATTGGTCTCTCATAAATTAAAATATGATATATTTATAACATATAATATGTAAATTAGTGATTTAGAAATGATAAACTCGGTGTTGGTATTTTTATGAAATGTAATTTTTTATTTTCAATTTTATAATTAATATGATAACTTAAAATAATATTTATTTCCTTAAATATAATAATGAATTAATAAATTTTTTCTTAGGATTATAAGATAATTTTATAGGATAATAATTAATTTATTAAAGTGTCACAAAAGCAGTTATAATATTAAAATCAATATTTTTGAATAAATGATGATTTTTTTAAAAAAAATTAAATTTCTAATATTTATATACTTATTTTCATAAAATGAAGTCCAATTTTTAGTTTTACAGATCAAAAAATGGTTTGGGGGAATTTTTCATATTTTTTCTAAAATGATTAAATTTTTGATGAGTTGTGAAATTTGATAATTTACGTTATTTCAAATTACAGGCCAAATACATTAATTTTTGAGTTATGGATTGTGTATATATTTTTTATGAACAATTATATATAACTCAAATTTACTATTTTTTGTACATATTCATGATAACTAATTCTATTCATAGTATTAAGCCAAAATACTAAATTAATGAATAAAATAATCCTAAAACTCCACTCTCCTCCATTATAAATACCACCCATTACCTCCCCGATAAAAAAATGATAAATACAGTACAATTTATATACTATAATGTTATTATGTTTATTTAGTATCAATAATCAAGTCTCATATCTCCTCCTTTTATTCTAAAAATGAAATCATGATCCATGAGGTGTCGATTCACTGTATTTGTGGATGACGACTTTTCATTTTCCATTACCGCCCACGAGGATAGTCACAAATAAATTAATATGGTTGAATAAGATTTTATTATACATATTATAAGTTATATAATGTTTTGGAACCAAAATATAAACATGGGATTAAATAAAATGATATATGTTCATGATAGTCATAAAAACTGACAAAATAAATTAAATCATTTTCACTAACATTGTATCGAATGAATCATCCTCATATTATATATTTTTTATAGAAGAAAATTTAAAATTATTTATGTTAATTAATAATATATAATATCCATTATGATTAATAATTATCATTTTTCTCTAACTACCATACATGTACACAAGTTAATTGATCATGAAAAACCAAGAAAATTAACACTCCCGAAACGCTGAAATTAAGATCTAAAAGTCATAAAATTGCATGAAAACATAATAAAATTAAAACAAATAATAAAAATTTATATTAGGTACTTCATTTATTAATTAATGAATAAATTTTATTATCCCAGATTTTATTTACATGTGAATAAAGCTTTCAGACACAAGTTAAAGGTTTCTTCTGGAACCCCCATTTTTTCCTTCAGGTCATGGTTTCTAAAAATTTACCTAATATGATTACTAATTATTAATATTTAATACTCAAAAATGCTATGTGTAAGTTCTAAAAATATGTACCTAGAAAAATTATTCTTTCTTTGATGGGGAAATATATGTTTTATATTGTGACCGTTTCAATACGTCCTATTAAGCAAGCCCGATAAAAGGGAACTTCCCAATTTATTACCCATTTTAATGTTCCCTCAATAATATTTTTAAGAATTTTTTTTATAAAATGAATATTTTTATCATAAAATAATACCATCATTCATTTCTTCTTTTATGATTTTTTTTCATTTTTCTTCTCTAAAGACCCTCTTTTATTTTTCCATAAATAGCAGCAAAGCGACTCATTTCCAATATTTCTCACACACTCTTTTTACATGTTTTATATTAATTTGGAGATAAATTATTATTATATATTCCTATTTTCTAGTATGAATATCCATTTATTATATAATTTCATTATTTCATGGACACAATTATGATATGCCATTTTTTTTGGCTTCTAACATGATTATAAAACCCATTTCTTTCCACAGGTAACCCTTGTGTTAAGTTCTTATGGTAGATGAGGGTTAGTATCTTATGATACCATACACTATATATATTTATTAATTCCATATGATCAATTTGATTGGTTATGTATTCTATTTATATGATTTTTCATATTACTCTAGATAGTTAATGATTATGATCACTGATTGGGGAAATAATTTACATTTGAGGTGCTAGTATCATTATGAATATATATTTTGATTATGTGTCAAAAATTTCATTTGATAAATTAAATGAACTTAGTATGTGTTTGGTGGGGCCCTCAATAGTACCTTTATTCCACAATAGGTATAATGAGACAAACTAGTTAGGGTTTTTTTCAAGGACCTACCCATTTATTTATACTTCTTGACTGATGCCTTGAAGTTATGTTTATAATGTCCCACATTATGAATTCCCTCATTATGAGATTAGTTATTGATAAGACATGATATTTTTGAAATAATATAATATCCAAGTTTATGTATCATTATTATGTAATTATTTATATGTCGTTATTTAATGAGATTTTATTCCTACCATATTATGCTCAATATTATGTTTTAACGGGACATGTTTTCAGTTATTCACCTTTCCGTAGTTTTTATGATTATACATTACAGTTTACATTATATTTATTACCCTTAATAAACATCTGACCCACCGCTTTCTTATGTTTTATTTTACCCATGATTCCAATATGTATATTTTGATTTTATATTTATGGATAATCTAAAAGTATAAGGATTTTTTTGAAAAAGAATCTATGTTTTATTTCATTTCACGTTGCAATGTAACATTTATTTTTATATCTAGTTTTAAAAAGTTACCAAACTATTTTATCTTTTGGATGTGATTTCTTATTCATAGTACCGATATAATAATGTAAGGCACCAGCTCTAGGCCATTGAGATTAGGGTTTTGACATAAATAACTTGTTAACTTTTTAAAACACATGTGTAAGGGTATTAGAACTCCATAAATGTCATTTCTAGTGTGGATGAAAAATTCACATAGTTAAGGACTTATAGCTACAAATTTCAATAACCTTACATCCTGAACCTTCTCTAACAATTCCCCAAAAACCCATGCATACACTAAGACACAAACCATGTTCAAAATCATAATTTAAGGATTTTAAAATCAATTAAATCCCAATCCAAGTTACAGTACTCAAACCTAAACCATCACTCAATTTAAATTATAAATTATCATGGGAAATTACAACTGATATTGACATGAATCATCACAAAATTTAAATTTAAAATTTATAAAAATATTTTTTCTATTTGACCTTTTAGAAAATTATATATCATAAAACATTACAAGATGTTTTACTTTAAACCATGATATAAAAAATATTATCTTTTCTTCCAAAATTTCATCGCAAAAAATTTATTTTTCGACATTTATAAAAAATATTTTTTTTACGAATCCATAAAAATGGATTTCACCATGCTCGCAAAAATCTAACTCATTTTGGAATGTTTTTTTTGAATAAACTTCTATATGTTCTATTCTATTATTTAAACCAATGCTCTATTTTTTTCATATCATATATAAATTATGATTAGTAATTATTTATAAACTAATATAATGACTATGATATGGTTATATTGTTCATATCCTTTAGATATTTTCCTTAAGAAAATAACTTCCTCCATTGTTATAAACTATATCATTTTTATGGTCAATATGACTACAACTTGGTCTATTAAATTATGTTTTGGTTTACTCATCCTTTATAAAAAATCATTTATGACATATATAAATTCCCTTTAGTCGCCTTTAATCTCAATTCCATGAAAAAAATCACTTCAAACAACCAATTTAGACAAATTATTTGATATTGAAAAGAACATCATTCCAATATATAAATATATGTTCCAGAATACGCCTCGAATGTTCTTCCGTTATAATAATATATAATATAAGTAAATTGGTTCTCATATCCATTATTCTCATCAAGTATCATAACACCAAAATCAGAACGTATTAATGTTGAATTCCAAAAATTTTAATGTAATTATGAACAATTACCACTACATGTTATATTCCATTTTAATTGAAAACCATGGAATGCAATGATCCTCTTACTACTTATGCATATATAATTATTTTCCATATAGTTACTTTCATATTATTCTTTTGTTGACTCCTTTTTAGATATCTTAAAATTAACATCATGAATATTTTATACATGTTTTTCTTTTATTATATTTACCTTCTCAAAACATTATCTATATAATTTATTTGTGATAGAATTAAAGTTTCAGTGAAATGGTATTGAAAAATCATCATATTAAGAATATTTTACACCATTAAAAAATCCATCATTTAATTTTCTTTTTTATAATTACATATTTAAATAATTTATAATTCTCTCACTGGACCCTTAAATAAAAATATCATCCATATACAATCAGAAAATGATAATTCAATTTCTAAATGACTAGAAATAAAAATATTGATCCATGTCACATCACTTATAATTATTCATTACATTTAATGAATTTTCCCCCACTTCCATGGTTACCACATCAACCTGTATAGATTTTTGTTATGTTTTAAAACAAGATATTTTTTATTGGACTCAATTAACCCTTATATATGTGCCATATATGTTTCCTTCATTAAAAGCAGTCCCTCTTCCAATTAAATACATAATAAAAAATTTATAGTGGTTTATTTAACAATATGATAAATTATATTAGTTTTATAAGGACAATCCTTCTATTGATACCACTTTAAATTGATTCTTTCATTATTTTATTTACAATTATAATGTTCCTTAGTCACATTATATACCCATTTTTTATGAAATCATTTCTTCCATACCAGAAACATATCATGTTCTTAGGTATTATTATCATGAAACAATAAAATATCATCATTTATTTCCAACTACCACATTATGAAATCATTTACCAATATTTATTCTTCATAACACTTATTTTACCCACCATCATATAATAAAAAAATTAAAAAAAAATTCATATAATTTTATATAAATATTAGAAATTTTTTAACTCATATGAGGATTATATTTACTGTGGTTATATAAATAATTATCTCTCTACACAATCCCATTTTCAGGTATGCCTATCATAAGATAAGGTTTCATTTCTCTTACTATGAGTTGGAGTAGTATGTCTATTATAATAAAGAATATTTCCAATAATTATTACATTTTTTTCTTCATATAAAATTTCTATTTAAATAATCCTAAATGTATTGAAAAAACACTTCTTTATAATATCTAATGAAGAAACCTTTATAGGACTTAGAATTTAACATATCACAAAAATAGATTCAACAGGAATAGTTTTTAGATAAATAAATTCATTCAAATGTGGAAAATTTAACCCTTTAATTATCCATGATACATTAGATAGTTTATATCATAATGGAACTAGAGGTTCTTGATTTATCAAGGATACTTCCTTGTTACTAACTATATCTTAGAGAAACCACAAGATACCTCATATTTTATCATACCCAATCAATGTTTTGTTCATGTGTTCTAACACTACATTTAATTATGTAATTATAAGAATTATATTTTCCATATTAATTCAATTATCTATATCTATTGCCTTAAACTCTTTAACATCAGACTCAATACCATTATAATTTCTCAAACATTTCAAATTCACATTTTCTTTATTTGTAACAAGACAATTCTATTTTCTGAATGGTATAAAATATTAATATTATTATTCTAGAAAATATATCTATACATCTTAATTTTATAAATCAATTAATGTTATGTAATAAAGTGATCCCCTTAAATAATTTACTTTCACGGTTCCACATACATCAAAATAAAAAATATATAGTTTCCCTACCTTATATGTTATTCTAATGTTTATAAAATAAAATTTATTTTAATTTATATAATAAAATGCTTATTGAATATAATTTCAATAAAAATAAAATATCGTATCATTTTTTCATAGATAATACCTTAATTTTCCTCTCACTCATCTAACATAATATATAATGCTCATTGTTGGAATCTATTTTGATTTCAATGATATCACCATTTGATTTGAATCATATATCCCACAAAGTGTTTATTTATTTACTCTTTATGCTATATCTAAAGATCATTTTGATATTTTAAATTAAGTATTAATAAATATGGAATAATATTTATTATCATTATGTTTTCCAATGGATATTAATTTTATCTAAAATCAAATAAAATATCAGAAATTATCTAGCAACTGAAATGTTATTTTTTTGGTTTTGATTTGTGATAAAATTTTTAAAGAAGCAATAAGAGCTTAATCTTTAGAAATATGTACTTTCCCAAAATTTACTGAAATATAATTTTATAAATATTAAATATATATAGCTGAATGGGTGGAATTTCTAGAGTCTAAAATACATTACTCTATAAGTCTATAAAAACATAGCACTAATACATTATGGTATCATTTTATAGTATTGTTCACTGATTCAGTAATTAAGGATTTATTTACATTAACAAAATCTTACTATGTCCTTTATTCATAAAACTTCAATATATGTGACCTTCTCATTTTTAATTATACTAAATACATCACCCTAATTTGGGCCCCCACAATACTTTCCCTGAATCAACCACAATTATTTTCCATTAACATTCATAGAATATCCATATAAATATCCCAATTATTTTCTAAAATAATCATCATTTACGATTATATGAAAAACCATACTTAATTTCAATTTATATATTCTATATGAATAACTCACCAATGTGATTGATTCATCCCAGTACTCCCGTAGAGATGATAGGAGAATCAATACCATCATTTCACCCATAGAATCAATTTTTACTAAAATAAACATAACATTAACAATAATGAATTTACTAATTTGATATATGACAGATTTTGTTTTATCACCATTGAGGATGAATAACCCATCCATTATAAATAAATTTTTTGATATTGAAATATTTTCATATATATTATTCGAATACATCACCAATCCCATTGTTGTTATCACTTTAATGATGTTGAATAATAAATATCATATAAAATTAAAATGTATAATGAATAGGTATTACCAATCCATAAAATCATAATTATAATCCAATAGTATTACTATTTCACCCTCATTAGTTACTAGTGAATATTTTTTTTTGAAACATATATTATTTGATATTTATCATTCAAAACCTAAGGTAATTAGCATATAAGTGATCAATATTCACATTTACTTTAACATTAATCATTTTTTATAAACAATGTGGGACCATAAGAACTAAACCAAGATATAATACTATTTATTATAGAAATTATAAATTAAAAAATCCAAAAAAAATAAAAAAAATAAAGCATAGAGATTTAGACAGTTAGATAAGAATACCCAATATCTACAGAAGGAAAAACGATTCATTATATTTGGAGGTAATTATATGAAATTTTAATACAATTATCCACACACATTACATTGTCCAATATAAAAATTTAATGTTATTAAAAAATTAATGAGAATTTTATTTCATTATTGATACAATTTTTTATACTAAATAAATTTATAGTGTAACAAAATTCACATCAATTCAATATCTGACTTCCAAATTTACACGAACAACTCTGAAGAAAATTATTTTTGATACATCATTTGTTCCACACATGAAACATGAAATTATGATTATTTTTGATTAAATACTCTATGTAATTTTCATAAAAAACTAAGTGTTAAACATTTACCCCATGTTCCTTTTTAAAATATTAATCCTGAGGCCCTATAGACCCCAAACACCTAATCTTTTATCCTGGGGGTATTTACAAAAAAATACCTCCTAACCAAAACCCCATTGATAAATGAAGGAACAAAGTTATCAACATATAGATTGTATATTATCAAATCAAACTCCACACATATCTGAAAAATATGAATATAAAGTTCCATTTCATCAAAACTATAAATTGTGTGTTCTTCATGTTTATATTTAATCTTTTTATATAAAAATTCCATGTATGGATATTTTAGAAATTTTTATTCATTTTTTATTATACCAAATGGAAAGTGGTTTCCCTTAAAAAATAGTGTTAACATAAAAACATTATATATGAAAATGATTTTTTGATTTCAAATTTTTTTGGAGAACCGGATTTAAATATAAAATATTATATATATATCACTATCCATTCTAATTATATGGATAATTTGAAAAAATATAGGTCGAACATTATGAAATAAAAAATTATGTTATGAAATAAAACTTCCATAGAACATCTGGTAATAATTTTTTAATGTTATTTAATATTACCACATTATCATTATGAGGATACTTCTTCCAATAATATTTTTAAAATACATTCTTTTTTAAATTTGATGAGTAATGTTTTGTAGATAAAAAAGAACATGATATAAGCACAAACAACTGTCGGGACTAGGTGAGTGAAAAAAAACCATAGGGTGGTGGTGGTGGGGAATCACTGGATATCAAAATACCAACTCTCAATGTTAATATTATGTTTCTAGTTAAATCTAGGATATAAAAATGAAACCTAGTAATTATGGGTGATTGAGAGAGATATTATACAATTAAAATAAGTTATTTTTTTTTCAAGGTTCACACACAATTATTACCAAGTGGATAATATTTGGTATCAATGGTTGTTATCCTACTATCCATGATGGTATCCTATTATCAATGATAATAAAAAATAAGAGAATAAATATGGTAAAAAACACCGAGTACTAAAATGAATAAAATAAAAGAAGCATGATTAACCCCTCACTTCCCTTCTTAAGTACCTCCAGGATTTGATGAATTTCACACCATTATTCTTCTATATAAAATTTAAAATATCCTAACTAAAAAAATCTTTGAAATATATATATATATATAACGTTTTTTCATAAATTTTGATGAGAAAACAACATTTATTCATATTATTAACTCCACCATGATGTGTTGGTGTTGACCACAATATGGTTATTTGTCCTTAACTAGAGTTGTAATCCACAACCATAATGCTCTTACCTCTCCTAATTATTCACTAAATGGTTTAATACCTATATAAAATAAATATCATACCCCATGTAATATCCATAATTAATAGGACATAATTCTATTCTACTTCAACATGAAATAGAAACCAAAATGATTATTTTCATTCTAATCTTGGTGTGTATACATTTTTCTTCTCACCATAAGATCTAACATGTTAGTTTTTCTTAAGGTTATTCATGGTAAAAAATATATTTCACACTTATAAAATCTATAACTACACAAAAATAATTTATAATAATTTACAACATAGACTATGCTATAATATCAACTCAAAATTCCATGTTTTAGTATTCTTTTTATCATCCACTAGAATAAAATGAAATGAAATCCTTATGAAAAATAATTTATCATTTAATTAAATAAAACCAAATTTATCTATCCACTACTTCATGTCTTATACTTATCCCTAATATAATTTAAACCAACACATAATTTCATCATTAATTTTTTCTAGATCATTTATAATTAGCCTCTAACTCATCATTGAGCATAGTAAAAAAAATAAGAGATGAAACCAGTATCAAAAAACATGAATAAATTATATAAAGAAACTATTTATAGTAATATCACAATTTAATGAATATTTTTACACCACACCATTAAATAGAATTATGTTTTTAGAGTCATATAACCCATAGTTGAAAGAACAATACTATAAAACAATGTAACCAATGAGCCTTTCTCAAAGGTGTCCCTTTGTTTATTCTATTTATGAGAGATAAAAAATAAACCCCAACATCAAAGGCACATCAATTCCCCCAATTTTTATTTATTTTATATATGTAAATAATATATTTTCTCATAATATTTATGATTTACCTACCAAAACCTCATGATTCATTCTAAAAGAAAATTTTCGCTAATCTTATACCCATTTATTTTCACTTATAAAATTTTTATATCTCTTGCTATTAAAACATATTATTTTGAATTAAAGTCATACTTATGATGTGTTAGAAAAATGAGTAGGATATTGGAACATGTGTTTTAATATTAAAAAAATTGCTGTATTTTTCTCTATCATATTATGGATTCATTAAATGTTTTGGAGAGTTTTGGAAGAGACTTATGAAAATTTGGAGTTAATCTTATGAAGGAAATAGAAAATTTTAAACAATTAAAATGATAATTCTATGAGGATTTACGTGTATGAATAAACTGTAGGTATGTGCACTTAGTCATGCTTTAAGGATGATTATTTACAACAATAGAAGAACATGTATCATGATTTAGAGCATGCTAAAATTGTTTTCCTAGATAGATGATCTGGTTGAAGGAATTATGTAACAATGCTATATATAATCTATTATAAATCATAAAAATGAATTTATAGTGTTTTTTTCATTCCATATTTTTAGTCCATGAAATTTTAGTGAAACTCATTTTGGATCTATAATAGTGGATCAAAATACATCGCAAAATGTCAAAACATTATGTATATAAGATTTATATAGATATGATAGATATATGTTTCTTTTCCATGTAGTTTTAAATTAGGCATGAAATTGTTTTTTGGATATATAGCTGAGTTTAAATCATGCCACATTTAGAATTGTTACACTGTAATTTTTTAGAATAGATGAAATCTATTTACAGTCTGAGATGTCACATAGTGTTTTTGTGTTTTATATATCATTTTTAATAATTTAATAATTACAACATGTTTATATTTTGGAATTTATATTTAGTTTGTTAATTTGAATCTAATAAATAGTTTTAGGGAAAATTAATAGTTTAAAAGTAGATATTTTTTTAAGGGATATATTAGAACATGGGTTCATTTATATTAGAATAAATTTGATGAATAAATGTAAAAATATATTTTTGATGGAATAAGAACATATGGACTTAGTAGAAAAATATTTATTTAGTAAGTAATAATATATAAGATTTATATTTTTAGTGGATTTTGCATCAAAATTACAATACTCTTACTTATTTAGTGTGTTTTTATCTGATTGGTATTCATTATAATAAATATTTATATTGATGTTTCTTATATTCCTTTCCTTGATGTAGTGTATAGGAGAGATAAATTTATGTATATACCCTTTGATTGAAAATAAAACCTTCCAAAAATATTTTAATTTTAATACCATGATAATTAAGAAATGGAAACTTGTTTGATACTATACAAGATATGCAACACTCTACATAAATGAACAACATAATTTTGAAATTAAATTGTGACCATTATCACCCATCTATTAGATTAGAGGGAAAGAATTGTATTAACTAAATTATGAAATATATATATATATATATTTAACATTCAATATAATTTTTTTGATAAATTATTAATAAATAATCAATTATTTTTTAGTAAAGTAATTTTTTTCTGAAAAAATATGTTTTCTATAAAAATGATACTGCATGTTGTGAGAAAATATTGTCATTAACTTTCTAGGAAATTTGGAAAATTTATTTTATAAATTAAATTTATTTTTTATATAAATATATCAAAATTTACTTAGCGTGATGTTTTTATTTTTATTGAAAATAGTTATTTTTCAGTGAATAGTGAAAAATACCATTTTTCAAATAAAGTCATTTATTTTAATTAAATTATGTAATTTAATAACCCCACTATGATTTTAATTATATTTAAAGAAAAATAAGTATTATTTAATTATATTTAATCCAATTAATAAAATTTGAACATCTATATACTATATTTTAGTATAATTTATATTTGTGCTTAAAAACACATTATTCAAGAAATTATTTTAAAGTGTATAATGTTTATCTTTTTTAATAAAGTAAAAAAAAACCTTAAAGAGGAATGATTTAAATTAAATATATAAATTATATATCTATAAATATTAATTAAAGTTAATATTATGATTTTTACTGGTTATAATGTTAATATATGATTTTATAGTGCTTGAAAAATACTCTTCTTGAAAAAACACTTTTTTATCTTGTCAATGGGTTTTATTTTAAAATAAATTATACAATTTCTAGGAAATGTTTTTTATAAAATGAATTAAATATTTTCAATAAAAAATTTTATATTATAAAAAAATTTCATATTAGTTTTTTTTTCATAAGTATGAGTGAAAATAGAAAAGATATTTTACAGCTTTTAATGTTAAAATAGGATTACTGGTAGTTAAATTAAAATGATAATTTCTAAAATAAAATAAAAAATTGTTAAAGATATAGTTTATTATAATATTTAGACCTTATATCATCTAATAATTGATAATAATTAATTTTGAATCCTATTTTATGGTGTATAATGTGTGTATAACTTTTTTTTAAATTTTATGTGTGTCCTCTCCCTCACCTATAAACGGCCACCCCATGTTCTCCACTATTCACACTTATGAAACGTTTTAATTAAACAAGATCTACACAAATAACTTAATTAATTACATACCTATGTTCTAGAGGAAATAGTCTGATCATAAACCAATCTAGACATGATTTAGGTATAATCAAAAGGTGGTGGTCTAAAGAAGGGGTATCGTTCTTAACATAGAGTTTCAATTTTTTATCCTAAAACCTTTGAAAAATATTATTATAACATTTTGATATAATAAAAAAACTATCTCCCAAATAATTATAATTTATTTTGTTAATTTCGTGACCTAAATCCCTATCCACTTCTATAAAATGGGAAATAAAACCATCATTCTTATATAAAGAGGACTATAGATGCACGAACCGATGAAATTGATTTTCCATCATCCCATATCATGTATACTTATAATGATGGAATTAATTTTTATATATAATTTTCATAAAATATTTATTAATAATAAATTAAAATATAACATTTACTTTTAAACATTCTATTCACTAAAACATGATAACATGATTTGTGCGTATGTGTGGACTACCACATCCATAAAGCATTGTGATTCTTGTTTCATCACCGAATCACATTGTTGAAATATATAAGATAATTATGAGAAATAATATTTTTTTTATGTTATTATTTTTATTATGTAAAAAGTAAAATAATTCCAAACTTCTCTCCATAATGATCATTGATAAATGGAAACCTTACTCTTGCATATGTACAGACTACCATCTCTTTGATTGTAACATAATTTATTTTTCATAACCATCTTTAAGGATTTTTTTAAAAGTGAAATTTATGAATAAATATTATGAATATTTAATTTTTATTATTCTGTATATGATGGAAAAATGAAAACTTTTACCATAGTCAGCATACCAAAGTCATTTTGTATATATAAATTGGATACCATCAAAACATGTGAAGTGAAAATATATGATTCACTAATGTGTATATCAAGGTAAGATGTAAAATAAATGGAATAGTAAGAATTATAAATTTTCTTATCCATGTATATAATTTATATATTTTTATTATTAAATATGATACACAATGTATGGATTGATTTGGGCTCAATGTATGGGACACTTATATATAAAACCTCATTTTAAATGTTTAAATATTTATTTTCAAAATATTTGTTTTCCAGGTCCATGAATTTTAAAATTAATTTAGGAATATATTTATATAGTCATGAAATATTATTGAGTTACATTTTTTACTTTCTTTAAATATTTTTTGAATGGTATCATATTACGAAATGTTTGGATATCTTTAAAAAAGATAAAACAAATGATCAATTTCTATGTAAAAAGAGATAATACCATTTATATATATTATAAAAATGATATAAAGTTTGATTTAATTTATCAGATTCAATGTTTTATTGAGAAAATCCATATTTACCCTTATCTAGGTATTTTGGTATTGAAAATTTTATTTTTTAAACCAATAATTATTTTGATGTATAAAAGTGTTTTTTATGTGGGTTGAGAAGAGATTTTAAAAGGTTTTATCATGAAAAGAAGAAAGAATAATTTTTTTTAATCATGATATGATTTAGAGAATTATGAGTAATGGGTGAGACCAATATATTTTATATGTGGTTTCAGCCCTATTAAATCTATCTGATCTATTGAGAAGTGTTTGTTGTTTTAATAGGTAATAAAGAGGGAGTTACCAAAGGGGTTATCATATGGATTTAACTGGAATCCAGTTTTTTATAATAAGTATTTAAAACGGGTTATGGATAAGTTTATCTATTTTTAAAAAAGGGGATTTTATTTTTTCTATTATTGGTTTTAATGGTTTCATTTGAACAAAAGGTGTGTGTGTTTTACATGATGAAATTATTTATTTAACTCACTCAAAGATAATTAAGATAAATGTAAAACATTTGTGGGGTTTTAATGTTTTCAATAGAATAATTTATTTATTATCTTTTATATCCTTTACTATGATTTTTCTTATCATACCTTATTTTGAAATTGAATTTCATTGGGTTTAGGGAAGGGTAATAGAATATAAGAAGAAAATTTGAATGTCATGAATATTTTTCATAAAGTGAAAGTATTTTCTATATTAATAGTTTTAAATAAATGGAAACTGAATTTTTTCAGATGTTTCAAATTTGTAATACGTTGTTTTGTTATCTACTTGTTATGACCTAATTATATAAAACTCTAATCTTAAAAATATCCCCAAATGTAATAAAAATAACTTATTCACCTCAAACTAAATATCATGTAATGTCTAAGGATATTTCATTATAATTGGTTCAAGTAGAGGGTTTAGAAAACATTAAAGGTTAAGATTTTATTTGATATTAAGTTAACAAACACATAAAACCACAAATATTAGTATTCTAATGACAATTATGGTTATTTTGGATAAATAGAAATAGTTGGATATGAGATTTCGTGGATATATATATCTTATTATTTATTTTCAATATAATATCGTTTATAATATTTTATTTGATATTATCACTCTAACATTTTTGGTTTTAGTAAATGGTTGGATACATTATAAACCAAATTAATAATGACTGTGATATAAAATTTAGTGGTTTTTTGAATGAGAAACCGAACAGAATGAGTTTTGTAGTGAAAAACCGTTTGGTTATTCTTAACCAATGATCACAAGTTATTATTAAAAACATGAATTGAGACGAGTTTCCTAACACACAAAATAAGGGATAAAATAATCTCTGTGGAAGTTCAGGTGAAAATTAGAATAGTAAAAATATTCAATGACTGATGTGTGATTAATGTGGGAAAAAGAACCCAAGAAAATGGATTAACATAATGGGAATATGTTTTGTATGTGTTAAAATAAGGTATAGAGTAATAATATAAAAATGAAAAAAATAATAATTTAGTTAACGTGATGAAGGGGAATAATATTATTCCCAAAAAATTAATTGAATAATTTAAATGTTTGGAGTATGAGATTTTTTAAAATTAATGTCTTATGAAGAAATATAAATAAATGGATTGTCAAGGATGTGAAGATAAATGACCACCAATTCTTAAATTTATTATAGTTTAAGAAAAAAACCTAAAATGAAACACAAAATATAATAATTATATCTGGTCATTTTTTAAAATTTCAAATCTTAAGAAAGGATTCATATTATTTTTATAGGAATGGTGTACAAGGGAATAGTGGAAAATCGTGATTAATGGATTTTGAAGAATGTTGAGAGATGATTGTGTGTATATATATATATATATTCTATAGTTATAATGTAAGGTATATTTAATGATGAACTTGAGTTTAATTTTAGTAATATTTTTTTACTGTCTTATATAAATGGAGTATTTTAAGAGAGATTTATTTCAGTTTTTTGGATTTATAATGTATATGTACCACTATATTTGACATGTGGGAATGTTATTTTTGGAATAATAAACAATTAATTATATTTACATAAGTTTAATGTTCCTAATAACCTTTAGGGTTTATATTATCTTTGATTATTATGATTTTTTTAGGATGTTTATCAAATTTCTAGGAATATTGTAATAATTATATTTGATCAATTTTAAAAAAATGAAATCCTCTCACATCTAGAACGACCACATGTCATCATCTAACAACCAAAGGGTGAAAAGGGTAAAATTACTACCATAATCATATGTGATTTTCTAGTTAATATGATTTTTTACATAAATATTTTGAATAATAATGATTAAAGTGATTATAAAAAATATACATATTTTAGATTACCATGGTATTGAACAAAAACATAGTGATTATGTGATTTATGTTATTTATGAGAAAGTTCATGAATTTTGGAACCTTATACAATTAGGGTAAGCTAAAAATTATGGAATTTCATTTGAGGAATAAAGGATCAATTATATTTTGAAACCATATATGATTTTACAATTTATTTTTACTAATTTAAGTTATTTATAGAAATGATTTTCATATATTTGGGATTATATTATTATGTTATATACCTTTCTTTGAAATGAAACTTTAAAATTGAGTGGTGTTATTTGTAGAAAAATTTAAAATCAATAATGGAAGAATATGTGATATAAAACATATGATTTTTTGGTTTCATTGTTAATCATGAATATTTTAAATTTTTTTAAGAATAGTTGTATATCAAATGATCTATGCTAAACATTAAGTGTTAAAAAATTATATATTATATTATATTTCATTATATGAGGCGTTATTGATTTTTTGGATTACATTACGTTGTTTTTAATTTTATTGGTTGTGGTTAATTTATTACTAAAGTAGGAATATATTGTTATAATTTTTTTAATTATGAGACATCTTGGAAGTGGATTTTATTTCTCATGAAAAAAATAATATCGAATACTAATCGTTTGGAGGAAAATATTTATTTGCTGTGTAAATTCATTAAATGAATAAATTAAAGTTTTAAAGTATATTTACCTTATGTTATTAGTGTTGATGGAAATGGAATTTATTTATTATATGAAAAGTATCTTGAAACAAAATGATGTTATATTAGCACAATTTTTGATGAAATTAATGGTCCTTTTCACAACTATTTGGTTTATGTCTTTGTGGTTGTCAACATTGTGATCATTCACCTTGTTGTGATCAATTATATCAATGAATATACATCATTATTTGGGTATTTCAATAATTTAAAAGTATATATTTTTAGTTAATACAAATGATTTACAACATGGAATCCTTTTTATGTGTTAATGTAGGTGACCTTTATATTTTATTTTCTATCTTATCAAAACGATGTTTAATTAACCCTTTTTATAGTGTGGGATTTCAAGAAAGGTATTTCTAAATGTAAATATTGTTAATACCATGATAAAGTTCAAATTGAGAGGTAGAAATTTAATAAAGGGGTGGAGGATGTAACTCCTCCAGATTTTTAAGAAGAAAACTATGTCATATAGCGTACAATATATACAACACCAAACTTGTTATTAAAATATAACTATTATAACATAGTAATTAAATTGGAAGGTATGAATAATATTTAAGAATTTATGATATATATATATATATATATATTTCCAAATCAAAAATAATTTATTAATTAATTATTATCAAATAGGCGATCAATTTTTATAAAGTAATCGTATACTTCTAAAATATGTTTTCTTTCAAAATGATTTATTCAAATTTTTTATGAAAATATTATAATTGAATATATATAGGATTTAAAATATGTACTTCATTAAATTAAATTAATTTTTTAAATTATCTTATTAAAAGTTACTTACAATGAAATTTGGGATTTTTTGGAAAATATTTTTTGTTCAATGAATAGTGAAAATACCGATTTGTTTAATACAGTAATTTCTTTTCAATAAATTACATACTTTAAAATCCTCATTATAATTTTAATTTGATTTAATTTTTAATAAATATTATGTATATTTATTTATTTTAATTAATCACATTTGAATAATATTTATGATGGATTTCAGTATAAGTTTATTTTTTTGATAAAAAATAGATTTTTTGAAAACTATTTTATTGTTCATAATGTTTCTCCTTTTTAATTAATTCAAATTAACATTAATAAGGAATTATTTAAACTAAATTTATAGATTATATATCTAAAATTTTAATTAAAATTCAAATAATGTTTATTATTATTCATAATGTAAATATAGGACATTTTTATGCTTGAAAAATACATTTCCAGAAAAGTAGTTTTTTCAATCATGTCTATGGTATATATTATAAAATAAAATTTAAAAAATATTTGAATTTAATTTGGGAAAATGGATTAAATAATTTGAATCATAATAATTCAAATTATATAATAATTTCAACATAATTTTCTTTCATAATAAATAGTTAAAATAGTAAAAACTATTTACAACTGTTAATGTTGAAATAGATTTACTAGGGGTTAAACCAAAATAAAAGCGGTTAAAACGAGATAAAAACTCAAATAAACTCTATTTTATGGCCATAATTCGGCCTTATATCATCTAATAATAGATATTTTTCAGTTTTTTTATCCTTGTGGACTTTGTAAATTGTGGGTATACCTTTTTAATTTAATAAATTCCAAGTGTGTCCTTTCACCCACTTATAAATGGTCACCCCATATCCTCACATATTCACACATTAAAATTAATTTATTTTATCAAATAATTTCAAAAATACTTTAATTAATTCACTATATTCAAATTATATCCCATTTACTAATCATAAAACCCATTTAGTAAGGATTTAGGTATAATCCTAAAGAGGTTGTCTGAAGAAGAGATATTGTTCTTAACCAATAATTTTTCCTGTTTCTTTTTCCACCACTTTAAAATATTATTAAAAAAATAGGATATAATAAAACCATTATATAACATATAATGATATTTTATTATATTAATTTAATAACCTAAATCCATCTATTCTTCCATTAATTTTGAAATAATACCATCATTTAGGTATACAACGAACTACTACCTCACAGACCAATTTAATTCATTTTCCATCATCGTCACTCATAGATATTTCTAATTATATATTTAATTTATATATTATATTAATAAAAAATTATCATTATAAAAAGATAATATATAATTTACGTTTTACCCTTAAATTTACAAAAAAATGATATCGTCGCTTGTGTGTACATGTTAACGACCACCTCCACAAGGTGATGTGATTATTTTTTCATCACCAAATCACACAGATGATATATATATTTGTATTTAAAGAAATTATATAGTATCTATGGTATTATGATAAATATTAATTGTAAAATAATAATTAATATCTTTCTATAATGATGACTGAGAAATTGAAATGTTTCAGATGCGTACGTATAGCCTACCATCTCAATGATTGTAACATAGTAAAATGTTCATAACAATATTTTATGATTGGTTCTAAAAGTGTAATTTATGTAAAATAGGATTAATTTGTATTTATTATTACTCTATATAATATATAATAGTACTTATTTTACCATTTTTAACCTACCCATGACATTTTTGACATATAAACTAAATATCGTAAAAATTATGAGGTAACATTAAAGGACTAATGAATTGTGTATAGAATATTAAGAGATAAAATTAAATTAATAATAAAATTGTAAAATTTTACAGGAATGTAAATAATAATCATATGATAATTATTCATTATGATATAGAATTTATTTGATGACTTGGAATCATGGTAAGAGACACTTCAACTTAAAACCTCATTTTAATTATTTTAAAATTTATTTTCAATATAATTATCATCAACGTCCAATTTTTTAAATTGAATTTATGAATTTATATATATATACATGATTTTTTTTAAAATTATATGTTTGAATTTATTTCAATGGTTTAAAAATATATCTTTTTACATAATTTTTGACCTTCTTTATAAATGCACAAAGTAAGGTTCTATTTTAACATATATAGTAAAAATGACTTTTTATTCCACCATAAAAATTATTTTATGTTTGGATTCCATTTCAAAATTTCATTTTTTATTCAAATAAAAACCCTCTTTACCTTTATTGTATATTTTTTCTATTAAAAATGTGTTAAAAAATATTTTATTTTCATATGAAAAATTTCTTTTCATATGGGTATAAAATTGTTTTTGAAAATTTTTATGAAGAAAAAGTTGAAGTATAATATATTTTATTCAATACATGGTAGTAAGAAATATTCAAAATATGTCACCCATATATAGCTTATCCAAAGGTTCAACCCCATTATATCTCTCCAATGCATTGGTTAGTGTTCTTTATATTAATAAGAAAGAATAAGGGAGTTATCAGAGGGTTTATAATTTGGATTTAATGGGGATCTAGTAATTTATAACATAGGTTTAAAACTGGTTGTGAGGGTTATTCTTTAATTTTTTAAAAATGGGTTTTTCTATATTTCTTTCTATGTACTTGAATGGTTTATTTTTATAATTTTTTTGATCTTTATATGTGGAAATGATTTATTTTATCCACTCAATGAACATGTAGATAAATTTAAAAATTTCATAAGTTCTAATGTTCTTCATTAGACTAGTAGATTTACTCTCTTAATATTCCTTAATCAGTTTTTTATCATTTAATGTTTTTTAATTTTATTCACATGGTTTAAGGTTGAGAAAAAGAATATTCTACGTTCCAATTTTGGAAGATTTTTCAGGAAAATAAAACATGTTTGATAATATAATTTGTATATTATCGTCAAAATGGATACAATTCGAAGGTGTCCAATTTTTAATCTGTGGTCGTGTTTTATATGATTTATGAAATAATTATATAAAAATAAAAACCTTAAAAGAACCAAAAATATAGGTAATGAGTTCTTAACTTAAATCTAAAAATGATATAATTTTTATTGTAAAGTCTTTATAGTATTCACAATAATGATTAATGATTCTCCTGGAATATTAACAAATCATTAATTTATATTCATTTATGTATTGCTTAGTCCCAAAGAAACTAAAATAACTTTTAAAATATTGTTATTTTCATTTACAAAATGTTATTAATATATTATCGAGATTTATAGGTATAGTTATTATTTAAAAACATGAAATGATCATTCGGTAGATGAGAATAAATTCAAACCCTAATTATCCCACTCTGAGTGTGTGTTTTAGATTATGTAAGTGACATATATTATATCAGTGGAATAAAGGTCATATTTAGGAATTTTTTCAGTTGATGATTATTGAAAATGATAATGATATTAATATGAAGTGAGTTTAATATTTTGATGACTATATCTACCAGTTCTATATTAATTTAATGATATCACAAGAATAATCATTCAGACATGATGTTTTCTTTGATTACTTACATGGAATGCATGTGATTGATGCTATAAAGATATATATGACTTAAGAAGATAGGAAAATTCCTTACATTTCCACTAAGGAATAAAATTATTTATCTAAGCATTTTAAAATGAGATATACATGAAGTTGTTATGAAATTTATTTTTTTGATGATGGATAGTTTAAATTAGTTAATATATATTATAGTGACAATGAAGTAACATTGAAAAGATATAGGTTCTTAAAAATAATATTTATGATATGAAGATGAGATGAAATCACCAAAATGATGGTATCCTAAACCCAATCAATGAGGTTTCTGGATCTATTTAGGTAATGGCTGACAAGATGGAGGATTTTTCCAATGTAATGAAAATTCAAAGAAGATATCCACCCCTGTAAAATATATAATTTAATAATGAAATGTTTAAGAGTTTTTTACAGATGGTTTAAATATAATGATAGTCACATATGAGGGGAATGTGAATATATAAATCACATAATTTCTATCATCCAATGTTATTAGATTGAAGTCCATAAAAAGGATTTATACCCAAGAGGCTCTAAATGAGAAAGATGTTTATGTGAAAAATTTCAATTACTCATGGAAATTTTTTTTATCAAGTAGAATAAAGGTTTTATGGTATGAAAATATGGGATATTTTTTTAACTATATATAGGTTTGAAACATTTATATGAGGTGTTTATGGAGTCCCAAATGCGAAGATAGTGAAGTTGAATAAAAAAAATAGATAAGGTTGTTTATGAATAAAAAACCATTAATCTAGCAATACATCCATAAAAAAGGTTTTAGGAGAAAAAATAGTGGGAATGAATGTGGACGATGATGTGGGTTGTTTTGAAAAATGAGAATCTATATTTTAGCCAGACTTAGAATATTAAATAATTGAAAAAATTGTGAAAAAAACGCGAAACTAAAGAGGAAAATCAACAAGAAGGATTTGTTGATATAAATTTGTAACTTAATGGTTACCATATTTATTTTGACATAAAAAATAATAAGAACAAAAATATAAGTGAACTATTTAATTAATCATCATAGATTCTTGAAAACTCAAAGATAAATTCACATAGTTTGAGAATGTTATGCAGGAAGTATAATCCGTTAATGAAATATCCATAGAATATGTTTATTTTTATACATAAAATTAACGAACAAAATATGGTGATTAACATAATTTATGAATTTATATAGAGATAGTCAAGAAAATTGAATCTATTAAAGAAGTGGTGTTTATATTGAGGATAAAAATTGAAGATGATGTAAAAAATGTTTTTTATAAAATATAAGTTAAACATTATATATATTTTTAAGTGTTGAATAAAAGGGATGAAAAATGTCAGAAGGAGTCCTAATAAATTATAAAAAGATGAAGGATTTATTTATATGGGTAAATTTGGAATTGGGGATGAAGGAAAATAATCTATAAATGAAACAGAAAATAATATCATTTTTAACATCCTTATTTTTCTGGACCTTATTATTTATAATGCACAAGTCTTTTTGTGTGATAATGTAATAATTTTAAACATCATTTTTTACCTTATGAATTTAATAGGGGCAATATAAATGTAAGTGAACTCTATACTTACGATGTGTGGTTTTTCAGTGTTGAAAAAAGGTGACTTATAATTAATATGAGTTGAGTAAGGGTAAACTAGCTATTTTAAAAGGGTTAGTGGAATTTCAATACATTATGTAACGTTAATCCCTATTTTCATAGAATGTGTAAAGGTAACCCAAGAATTATGTAAATGTATACCTATTTTTTAAAGGTTATATATAGTTAAACACTCATTGCATAAGGGTAGTCTAGCCTATATGTAAGGGTAATTCATAATTTAGAAGGGATACGTAAGGGTGATCCATTACCCTTATGTAATAGCTATAAGATATATAAGGGTAAATTCATAATACCAATATGAAAATTCTCATTGAAGGGAAATTTTTTTTATCCTTGTTTTCTAGTATCCTTACCTAGAATGAACCTGAAATGTGTTTTGATGATCATGAAAGCCTAAAATCATGGAAAACAATTATTTTAACTTGTTTTAAATTTTGACTCATTTTGATGAATATTTTAAATATGTAACATTCAAAATTAATATCAAAGGAAAAATAAAATGGAGATATTAATTTTTTATTATCAAGATGTGATCCATAGGGCCATATTGTAAATTTAAAATACATAAACCTTTTCTACAAACTATTTTTCATATTATCTTTTGTCCAATAAATCTAGACTTAGCTTTTTCAAATTATTGAAGTCTTCTATCATAAATATAGTTTTTTCATCTAGTTTTCATTAATGGGAGAACCCTCAATCTACCTCCTCTATTATTGGGTATAGTGTTTCTAAAGGGATAAAATGGATGATATTATATATTTTATTTTATTTTTGGAATTATTTTGTAAAATATTTCTAAAAAATTGATAATGAATCCTCAATTAAAATAATGTTGAATTATAAAAAAATTATGAATAATTATCATGAATATCTCACGATTATTCAATAAATATATGATATTATTGATCATTGGTAGTATAATTGTTTTTAAAGAAGAAAAATATTAGTACATACAATAAATTGAAATTATAGTTTAGAAATTTTCAAGGAGAGATGAATTTTTTCCCAAGTTGAGTTTTATTTATTTATCATGAAATTAAGAAAATGGAATAAGTTCTAGGAGTCCATGGATTGTTGCTTAGAACCAGCCAATACAT
Source organism: Viscum album (assembly GCA_963277665.1). NCBI lineage: Eukaryota > Viridiplantae > Streptophyta > Magnoliopsida > Santalales > Viscaceae > Viscum > Viscum album. The sequence goes on from OY728165.1 coordinate 1,044,351,619, forward strand.
AGATGTTATTTAAGTGACCGTTCCCTAAAGAGCCTTGATGATAATATAAAAAATAATGATTTGGAATTTATATACCATTTGAGAACTTTCATATGATATTTTCACAGTATGTTTGTTGATTCATGTTAACCCATGCTTGTTATGTGTTTATAAATGGGTATGTCAGTGACCCTAATAAATTTATTATTTGTGTTTATATGATTATGTGTTGCTTCTTGAGATTTAGAATTCATATTCTTTTTTGGTCCTTACTATGATATGTATTTCCTATTGTATTTTATAGCCTACATAACCATGATTAAGTATAAGAATGATAATTTTTCACAATAACGGTTAGATGAACCCTTTGAGGGGGATATTGACAATGTGATGATGGTTGTGGGCTTCTAATCATTTGAGGTATAGTCTGCATCATAAGAATTCTTGTTGATAGGGGAGAAAACCATATGTGGGTTGACATTCCATCGTCTATTTGATTATGTGTGGGAAATAAATGTAGGTTTTATGTGTTATAAAATATGATGTACCATTTTATTTGTGACATACAATCATTTAAGGATAATGAGCACCATCCGGGTAGGAATGCAGAGTTCTTGATGATGACCACTATTAGTGTTTGTAATGCGGTGTTTCTAACAAGGATTATTAGTTGAGAGGGTCATGCAGTGTTCCTGATAATGACCATCATTGGGGTGGGGGCTAGAGTACTACCTTAATGGTAGTACTTGGTTGATTTAATTTGAAATCCTAACTTCTATTGAGTCGAAGTAGGTGGGGTTGGGGTTCACAATGGTTTGGTTAAAAAATGATTACATTATACATGAATTTATGTTTGTTTTTTTAATAATTTAATTAAGTTATGATATTAAATACTCTAAATTATATGTACTTATATAGAATATGAATTTTTGTTATCATATCATGTTTATTACTCACAACCTACATGGGAATCTCAATGCGTGTAGAAAATTTGATGACCGAAGATCCAATGAAGGGTAAGGTCCCTATGAATGGGATTTGAGGAGGCAGAGGCTTATAGTTGGAGGAAATTATTGAAAACACTCCTATATATTAATGATGTATTTGATTATACTTCTTACCATTACAATTACATTTTTTTTCATTCAACAATGGGTGATGATTATTTAATCTGTATTAAATATGTTCCATTTTTTAGTTTTCTTTATGTTACTCCAATTATCTATGTATATTATTATCATTCTATTTATTATTTATATCAAATTACATGATACATAGTGTATATTCTAACTATGGACAGTGTTGGACCCTTTATAGTATTCAACAACCACTTGCATATGGGGTGGTTCACATGAGGTCATATGGAAGTCCTACTTGGACCAAGTGGTTCAATACAAGGTTTTATAAAATGGTATCAAAGAATAAATTTTACTCTTTTATTTTGACTATCATTAGACATAAAAGAATGGTGGTAGGGTTTTTGGAACTCAGATAGTGATGTGTCCATGTACTTGACCTTCTGATATATAATGGGTCTATGAGTTACCATTAATGGGATTACTATTACTATTTTATCAGGATTTTGATACATTCTTGCATCATGACTAGTCACATAGAATCACATTACATATATGTACATATTGTTGGGTTGTATAATAGATCTTAATTTAATTCCATGATTTACACAATCGATTTTTGATGGAAATTTTCTCTATAGTGATATCAAATATTCAATAAATTTTTAAATGCTAAGTATTATATTATGTTTGTATAGATTTGATTTAGACTGGAATTTAAAGACTGATACCTTGATTCAACCTTAGAGGGTTAAAATTTGGGATATGGGTACACTCCTAGGTAAAACATTGTGTAATCCCTTTAGACCAATTATAATCTATATTAAATGATTTAGAAACCATAAACATTCGTTCAAAATTTCATATAATGTCGCATTGATATAGTATTATGTGTCGACATGTGATTTTTTTTGAAATAGTCCATCACAGGAGGATGTTAAATCTTTAACAGTATAAGCATAAGAGAATGTATCAAAGAATGTTTCTGAACCTACTCTGTGGTGTAGGAAATATGGTCTCTTCAACCATATTTTTTCCTCATAGTTCATATCTAGGGGTGATGAGTCGAGAAATATGGTCAATTATCCAAGTACATTCAACTGAAACATTCTAAATTCTTTTAAGGCATCAGATTCTTTTCGGATACATTGTAATGGGTAAAAATCATAGAAGATATCTTTTATTGGAGCTTTATTATCTCTATATATAGAAATGCTTATGATGGACTTGAGTTTACTATTCTAGTTTTATTATAAGAAACTTTACATCAATACACAATTGGTAATAAACATAGGCCATATTTAATGATTTCTAGGATGTTCTAGAGTTTTTTCTAGTTGGGGAAATCTATGGGGATTTATGATTATGTAGATGACGAGCTTTTATGTGATTATTGGCATGAGCTGGCTAACTAGTTTTTGAGATCACATTGATTCCTATTAGATATGGGTATCTTTTATGTAGCTAAAGGGAGAGAATTTCTTAATAAATGGTGTATGCTAATTTGGAGGTGGTGGAGTTGGCCTAGACATGATACATATTTGGAAAATTAGAGAATATATTTCTATCCTAGACCACTGAACAAGATCAGTGGTATCTCCTTTAATTTTCTTTTAGTTATGGATCTCTATCAGGACATATTTCTAGAAGTGGTAACAAGGATTCCATTTGATAGAGGATTATAATTCGATATAGATCTTCTGCAGAGTGCACAACCAATTGTAATACTCACTTAAAAAATGTCACAAACCCATATAAAGGCGATCAGGTGAATATAGAGAATATAGTGAATAAAGGATTTATCATTAAAAGTACTTCAATATCTGGAAAAGCGATTTTTATTTCCAATAAGAAAGATGGTAGTCTTCAAATCTTTATAGATTATCATAATCTTAACCAGGAGATGGTGAAGAAAAGATATCATTTTAAAATTATCGATGATATATTTTTTAGTTATAGGGAGTCAAGTGGTTCTAGAGGATTGATTTTCAATCAGGATATCTCCAACTATAGGTATGAGAAGAGGTCATTATGAAGATGAAATTTTAGATTTGGTATTGTAACAACCAGAGATTTAAAAAAACACTATGTACATAAATTAACTACTAATTCTATGTTACCTTTAAACATAATTTTTCCTTTTTTTAGATTTGAATTTTAAAAACATGACATACACGGTTGCGATCTGTAAGCTATTTGTAGTCCAATAGGAAAAACATAATTTTTAGTGAATAGTAACATACCCTTAAAAATAGTAACATAGCCTTATGAATAGAAATAGAGTTATTTTTTTAAATCTATATGTCAAAAAATAGTTAGGGTGAATTTAAGAAATTTTTATGAAATACCACTATTGGAAAATGGGTCTATACCCACAGTTTTCCCAAAAACCATGGGTATAGACTCACCTATACCCACGGGTTTCATGAATCGTGGGTATTGGTGACATTTTCAGACCTATACCCATAGTTATTGCTAACCATGGGTATAGGTAATCACGTAAGCGCATGAAGCCAAAAATGTTCATTGGAAAACCACGAGAAACACTATACACACGGTTTACATTGAACCGTGGGAATATGTGGCATCTATACCCACGGTTCTCATGAAACATGGGTATATCCTTCAATATATAAGCCTATTCCCACCTATAACCATGGTTTTTATAAACCGTGGGTTTACCTTGGACCTTTTTTAAATGAAAAAAAATATATGTAACATAATTAATTAATATGTAACTCAAGTTCCGTCTAATGTAGTAGTAAACCGATTCTGCCTTCTCTGAGAAATGTGGGTTCGAAACTTCTGGTGGTGATTTTTTTAATACATTTTTCTAAATATATATATATATTAAAGGATATATCAAAATATTGTAATAAATCAATGCAGCGTAGTGGTACAGGATTTCCGACGCATCCCCTGAACGCGGGTTCAAACCTGGGATTTTTTTTTCGAAAGGCAGTTCAAATTAATATTATTAAGTAGATATATAAATAAATAAATGTAATTAACCTAGCCGAGTTGGTGAGAGTTTTTAGTTTAGCACATAATGTCATGGGTTCTAAACTTGCTGGAAGATTTTTTTTTCTGGCCGGATGATATATGTTAATATATATAGGGATATGCAGACATATTTGTTTAATGGTTAAGTGGATCGGTTGGTTAGGCTATAAGATCCCAGGTTGCAGGTCGTGGGTTTAATATTGAGTGGGTGTTTTAATTGATATTCGACCATTCTTATAATATTTTATACACAGGGTTCAAACCGTGGGAAAATGAATTTTCATTATATTTATACCCACGGTTTAGAACCATGGGTATATGTCTATGAAATGGTGGCAAATAGCTATATCCATGATTTTACAAACCGTGGTTATAGGTCGAGGACCTATCCCGACGCCTCTATTTTCCATGGTTCCCAAAACCTTGGGTATAGCCTGTACCCACGATTTTGGGGGCTATAACCACAGTTTTAAACCATGGGTATAGGTTAATTTTCCAATAGTGTACATTAACTTTTGGTGAATAGTGAAGTTTTATAATTTAAAAAATATGATGAATAAATGAATTTCTACATCATGCTTGAGTCATGGATGATGTAAATGGCCACTGTTTAAAACTCACATGAATTTATTTCTATTTTTATTCACAACAATCCTCACCATTTCTTGTCTCTTGGATAGATAATAAACTGATGAATTAATTATTGGGAAAACACCCCTCCCTTGCACTATAAATACCACCCCTCACAACCTCATTTCCTCACACCACTCAATCCTTGGGCCAACTCCAAATTCTACTCAATTATCTTATGAATATCCTCCCCCAAGCCAAGAAGTCATTGGATTCTTAAAAAGACCAAAATCTAACCTCTAAAGAGGCTATTAAAGAAGATATATTCAATATGTAATTTCTCTCTTTCTTTTCATTCAAATTTCATTTCAAATTTCATTTATTTCCTTATCTTATGCTCAAATTCTCTTATCCAAATGTGATTATAACTCAATAATTATTGATATAATAGTATGATATCATGTTATAGAAAGATTATTCATTATAATTCTCCCTCCCCCTCTCTCTATTTATAAAAATGAAATCGTTGCCTATGATGTGTTAATTTACCTACATCATAGGCGATGCATTTCCAATTTTTCCTTCAAATCCTTCACAGATGAATATAAAAACACTAAATGGATGAAAAAATATTTTCATATGTATATTATAACCCCTTTTATGTTGGGGAAAATACTTTTATACATAATACTAAATGATTAAAAAATCATGTTCATTGTGATCCAAAAACCACAAAACATTATCCTAAAATGATCATCATTAAATTTTAACTAATTATTTATCAACATGGTATATAAAAAAATTCATAAAAAGATATTTTAAACTTCTATAATATCATTAATATCATGTTATATCATTTTTTTATGCTTATCTATGTTCTACCTAAACATCAATTCATTTGTACAAGTGAACCTTTCATGAAAACTAAGAAAAAGAACACTCTCGAACAATGAATTTAAACTCTATAACTCATCCAAAGGCCCATAAAAGAAAAAAATGAAAACATAATGAACCATATTCATGTATAAGATGTTCCTTAATTGTTAATTAGTGAATCTAATGTCATTATATAAGAAACTAAAGTGATGAAAATGTTCATACACAAGGTAAGGGGAATTCTCAAACCTAACATTCTTTCTTCAAATTTTCCCTCTTTCACTCCATTTTTAGTATGATCATTCCATTAAAATAATTTATTAATCATTATAATAACATTTAAGGTAAATTAATGTTTTTAAATGGAGTTTATGTAAAACAAATTGTTTTCCAAAAGTACTATTATTTAAAAAACACACCTTTTACTTCTCACTCATGGTTGATGGTCCTTGTATCAAGTGTGTTATTCCTTATTTCATTTAGAAGTCCAATGTTTATGAATATATACTTTACGAAGTTAAACCAACTCCTCTACATGGGTTATTTTATTTCCAATATTGATATATGTTCATGGTGGCATGCATGATAATGTAAATGTTATAATGTGATGGGTACACTTGAAATTATATAGTGCTTTAATGCATTGGGTAATGTGACTAACATCATGAGAAAAGTGAAATATGCATGAACATTATTATAAATTTGTTCACAAATATGTGTAGTAGATTACAACTAAGACAAATTTTTTCATTTTTATGCATTTACACATTCCTTTCTGTTATATAATGCTATTTCTCATTATTATGATGAGGATGTTATGATTATTCTCACCCCATGCTACTTTATTTTATGATTTTATCTATATTCTTACTGATTTTTTTTTCATCACATGTTTTTAAAATATTTTTCATAAGATTCCTTAGATGTTCAATGGATGTTTAAGGTGCTAGTACAGATGAATCAAATTAGTTATTGTGTAAATATTTTTTTAAACTTTGATTTATGGGTAACATTTTTTTAATACTCCAAAACCTATACTGGAAATGGTCCTTGGATGTATAATTAACTTTCTATTTTATTAACCTTTATAAAAAATACACAACATGTTTTAGAAATGAATCTGAATGTACAGGTTTAGTGAATTATAATTGGTATCAGAGGAATGCTCTAGAAAACATTACGGATTAGATGGTGTCATTTTTTTGAAAATTTTTAGCGATAATATTTAATTCCAAACTTCTAGTTAATTGAGTACACGCAAGAATTTTTTTTTTCAAAATTACTCACATATAAATTTATAATTATAAGTACAATGAATGAATTGTGAGAGAATAATTCATTTAAGGGTGGGAGAATGTAACATCCTATGATTTTAAAAAGAAACCTTATGTGCTTAAATGAACTACTAAATTCTATATGACCTTTAATCATAATTTTTTCACTTTTGGGATTAGAATTTTGAAAATTTGACATAAACGGTTGCGATCAGTGAGCTATTTGGAGTCTTACATGGCAAATATAAATTTTTATTAATAGTAACATACTATTATGAATAGTAACACACCCTTATGAATAGTAACATACCCTTATGAATTGTAATTTGAAACTTACAAATTGTAGATAAGAAAAATTAACGGTAACCTCACCCATTAATGTATAATAAAAAAGCATCTTATAAGTGATAATATGATCATAATATAAGTGTTGGTATTCAGAAATATTAAATTTCAATTTTATGATTAATTAAATAATTTAAATGATAATTTATTTTCATAAAATTTAATCATAAATTATTATTTTATTATTTTATAGTTATAATATAATTTTATGATACCTTGATTAAGTTTTCAAGGTGTTATAAAAGTAGTTATAGTTCTAAAATTGTTTTTTTTCAATTAAATTATGTTTTTAATTAAAAATTACATTTATCATATTTAGAAAGTTATATTGATTTAATGAAGTTTATTTTTGAAATATACTCATTGATAAATGGTTAGGGGAAATTTTTGATATTTTTTTGAAATACTTTAATTTTGGGTGAATAGTAAAAGTCGATAATTTAAAAAAATTGATAAATAAATAAATTTCTGCATTATTCTTGAGTCATGGATGATGTAACTGGCCATTGGTTCAAACTTACATGCACGTATTACGATTTTTAGTTGCATTAATCCTCACCATTTCTTATCATGTGGATAAATAATAAACTAATTAATTAAATATTGAGAAAACACCCCTCCCCACCACTATAAATACAACCCCTCACAATATAATCTCTTCCCCCTTTCAAGCCTTGTACCTACTCAAAATTATGCTCAAATATCTTCCTAATATATTTTACAAGTCCATCAGACCCTTTTCTCATAATAATACCCAAACCTCTCCCCAAAATAGGCTCTCAAGGAATATATATTGAAGAAGTAATTTGCCTCTCTCTTTTCATTCAATTTTTTTTCCAAATTCCTTTTATTTTCTTATATTATCCTAAAATTAAATTATCAAAATGTAATGATAACTATATTATTATTTAGATACTTCCATGATGTAATGTTAATTGAATATTATTAAATATAATTCTCCTCATCTCTCTTCGTTTATGGAAATGAAATCATTACCCGTGATGTGTTAATTTACCTACATCCTGGGTGATGCACATCCATTTTCCCATAAACTCAATCAAGGATATCAATAAACCCATTAAATAATTCAAAATAAATATTAATATATACCTTTTAACACCTTTTTTGTTCCATAATATTCATTTATACATTATACTAAATGATAAAAAATATGTTCGTTGTGATAAAAAAACCACCCAAATTAACCAAAAACGATAATCATTAAATTTAAACTAAATATTAATCCATGTGGTATAAAACACAATTCATTAAAATATAATTTAAATTTATATAGGTTAATTAATAAGATTTAATATTAGTTGTTTATGTTTATCCATGTTCTACATGAACTTCAATTCATGTGTACAAGTGAACAATTCCTAAACACTATGAAAAAGAACACTCACAAAAAATAAATTTAAACTCTATAACTCATCAAGAGGCCCATAAAAGAAATTAATGATACCATAATAAACCTTATTTATATGTAAATGGTTATATAATTTTTAATTAACGAATATAATATCATTATATTGAACATTAAAGTGAAGAAATCATTCAGACACAAGGTAAGGGGAATTCTAAACCCTAACATATTTCTTCGGGTTTTCTCTATTTTGCTCAATTTTCAGTATGGTTAATCCATAAAAATATTTTATTAATAATTATATTAAATTTTTTATACATACATGTTTTCCAATGGAGTATATTTCTAACATAATGTTTTCCAAAATAACTCTTCTTTCAAAAACACACATTTTACTTTTCACTCAACATTGATGGTCCTAGTATCCAGTATGTCATTCCCTCATTCATTTGGGAACCCAAAATTTTGGGATGTATGATTTATGAATTGAAACCCATTCCTTTCCATGGATTATTTTATCGTAAAAATTGATATATGTTTTATGTGGAATGCATGATAATGTAAATGTTATGATGTGACAGGCGCACCCTGAATCATAGAGCGCAATCAAAATGTTACGATGTGACGGGGGCACCCGAAATTATATAGTGCTCTAATGAATTGGGTAATATAAATAACCACATGAGTAAACTGAATTATATATGTAAATGATTCTATAATCATTCAAAACTATGTGTGGTATATGACCACTATGACATAAGGTTTAATTTTTATGCATTTCCACATTCCATGCTATTATCTAATGCTTCTTCTCATGATTATGATAATGATGTTATTGTTATGATCAACCCATGATACATTTTTCACGATATTATCTATCATATTACTAATATTTTGTTCTCATACCAAGTTTTTAAAATGTTTTTAATTGGATTCTTCAAAAATTCAATGGATAGGTATGGTTCTAGTGAAGATGAACCCAATTTGTTATTTTGTAATTATTTTTTTAAAATATGATTTAAGTGTATGTTTTGTCAAATTTTATAAAACCCAGTTTGGAAATTGTCCTTGGTTGTATAATTTTCTATGTATTTTTATACAATCCTTTATAAAAAAAGATATTACATCTATATATATTGACTCATTAATCCTGGTACTCATTGATAATATCCTCATCTACTCATTAACACCAATACAGCATACCAAACATCATGTGATAATACTGAGTATATTTCTAGAACATTAGATTTATTCCATTTTTTGTTGTGTAAATTTTGAATTTAGGATATGATGTTATTAAGGAATGTGGTGTTCAAGATATTTTATCCATATACCTATAGATGGTGTAGGTAGTTATTTCTTTGAAATATCCTCAGAACATGTTTAATATCAGTTTTTTTTGGGATTAGTTTGATAGTAAATATAATTTATCCAGTAAATCTCCCATTTATCCTCACCGATAAATAAAATTACAAGGATGGGATTAATGTACAAGTTTTAAAAGTTTTTTATGAGTATATTATTAATTTAAAAATATTATTTACTACATATCTATTTTTATACTTCCCAATATGGATATTAGTTTTACTGTATACAGTGATGCATCAAGAATTTATTTAGAAAAATTGGCTATAAAAATATAATTATTAGTAAATTATGGGTCATTCCATATATGACATCATGATTATAAATATTTAATTCATGAATTGGATATTTAAGTCATGGTCTATTATTCGAAGAATTAGATACAATATCTCTTTACTGAGTGGTTTGTTTTCTACACTGACCATAAGATTCCCCTTATATATTCTCATAGTGGGACCTATACATTAGGAAGTTATATGAAGTAGGGTATCTAAAAATGTTTATCTTTGAGATGGTTATTTCTCATGAAAAGGTAACATGACAAAATATTATCTTATCCATAAGATGTAGGTATCTTAATAACATAGATAATTCCCATTAGTGGAAAAATTTAACTTGATGAACATACTGAATGATTAAAGGATAGGGGATTCAAAGGACACATGATTGATGGAATTTTATCCCTTAGTGGGAAAATCATATTTATTATACTAGGTAAAAGATGGATATAAAAATGACATAGTGTGTGCTATGACATGGTAAAATCTATTTGGATGTGATTTGATACATGGGTGGTCATTGGACAATGAAAATGTGATTTTTTTTCATGGGATATTTTTAGTCCATGATTGAATTAGGTCAGAGATAGTGAAATTGGTTTATAAGTGGGTGGTATATCTTGGTGTGAAAAATATTTATCATGACTACATTTGGATGTTTTTGTGGAAAGGAATATATATGGTAAATGCTAGAATTTTCCCAATGCATTACCTGTAAGAGGGTAAAGGATGAGCACCTGTGTATTGGTAGTTTACTCTAGCCAATTAATATTCCCTTATAGAAATGTGAAGATTTCATAATATAATTTTTGATAGGGTCACCCATGATCTTGAGGAGCTATGATATTGTCTATGTGATTGTTGATCATCAAACAAAATTTGTTAGTTTCTTACTGATCCATGTGGATCACTAGTGGATAATCTACAAAATATGTATTTACCAGATATTATAATCTTACATAGATTTACCTTGGGAATATTATCTAATAGAAATTCAAAATTCAAATTGACGTTTTGATAGGGCTTGCATAAGGCCATAGGGACTCAGTTGATATTGTGAATAATTTACCATACTTAGACAGATGAACCACATAAGTAGATGATTTTATTATTGTGGGAGATTCTCTGAGAATGGGTTCTAGAATTTGGTGGATCTTAGTATAAACAATATTATTTTTTAGATTTCACATAAAAAAATTATAACATTCTATATATATTTCACCATTGGATGAACTCTATGGACAAGTGTAACGGTAATTTTGTTGTTGTCATGAGTCATGTAAGGAAGTAGTGATTAGACTTGGTTTGGTGAAATATACCATAGATATGTTACATATGACTAGGAAGCTTTTAGTGACTACTCATATTTGGAAATGATCATATACATACTAGAGTACGTGACCTTTGGAGTTTGTTTTACATGATCTTGTATTCTTTTGAGAGTCACCTCATTTGGGAATCGTCTATTTTAGAATATTGGAAATCTATAATCATGTTTTTTTACCCTTGGAGACCACTGCATGTGTTGGTAAAGTGGTATTCCATATTGAACTTCCTATAAATTATTCATGTATGCATTATTTTTCCCTTATTCTCCACTCGGGAGGTACTTGCCTGATCCTGTGCATGTTATAGATAGCGAGGATGCAGATTTAGAGCCATATTAATCTTATGAAGTGTTTCTAATGAAGAATGTATACTAGATAGAGAATATTTTATAACAAATAATTTTGTTACATGTTCACATTTTATGATATCATGGAATGATCTAGGGGGAGAACTGGTAGTAACAATATGATGTTTGAGCTCAATGGCCTCATTTGTTCAAGTATGACCCTAAGAAAGTCTTCTCGGGGATGATATTTCGTTAAGGGGATATAATTTTAATGTATTTATTTTCATAAAACCTTTTTTTTGGATAATTAATAGGTATTTTTATATTAAAATTTAATAATATTACACTTCATTTTTATACATATATATGTAATAAGGCCTACAAAAAGGTATGTTAAATCCACCCCTACACATGATTATTATTGGGAGTTTCATAAGGGGAAATTCTTATTTATATGAGTTGTATAAGTATTACTAACCAATGTATAATGGAAATGGGAATTTATATACACTGAATAAGGGTAATTACCTATTTTCAAAGAATGCGTAGGGTAACCATGGTGCTGTGTAAGGGTAACCTTATTTTTTTAAAGGCTATATAAGGGAAAACCCTCCTTATGTAAGGGTAGTCTAGCTGATAGAAAAGGGAATCTATTAATTTATATTGGATGCATAAGGGAAACCTATTAAAAATACTTAGTTGATATGAGGTTCATAAGTTTAAAACCATGATACCCATATGGTCTACCCATTTAAAGGAAAAGTGATTTTAATCCCCGTTTTCCATTTTCCATACCCAACATAAACATATAATGTGTTTTAATGATCATGAATACCTGAAATAGTGGAAATAAATTATTAAAATTCATTTTACATTAAAAAAATATTAATTTTTTATTTTAACAATTCTCATTCATGAATCACACCAAAGGAGAAATAAATTAGTGATTTTAATTTAGGTTTCTCAAGAAACGAGTCAGAATTCCATAAATTTATTTTAAAATACTTGAATATTTGTTCACATTGTTTTTTATATCCTCTTGAGTATAATTATTATATTCATCCCTTATTTTAATAAACTAATATTTCTATGATCAATATGAGTTTTTTCTTTCGGTTATTTTGTGTGTTGAACCCTCACCCTCTCTTCTATTTTCTTAGTTGTAGTGTTTTTAAAGGTATAATTCGAGGTGGGATTCTATATTTTATATTATTTTTGGAATTAGTTAACCTAATATGTATATAAAATTTACAAATAATTCTTGAACACAATAAGCGATAATTTTTGAAAAATGATATATAATTATCATGCATGTATTGGGATTATTCTAGAGAGATACGATATCATTGCATGTGGGAATTATAATTATTTATAAAGAATGGGAATAACATAACATGCTATGAATTTAAAATATATAATTTTAAATTATCTTAGGGAGGAAAATATTTTATCACATGTGTGTTTTTATTAATTTCTCATAGATATCAACAATTAGAATCCATTTTAGGTGCCCTTTATGTGTAGTTTAGAGACGACCACTATGAAAACAAGATTCAAGTGACGATTCCCTGATGAACCAGGATGATAAAATTTAAAATGAGTATAGGGAGTTCCTTATCATTTAAGGACCTATATAAGAATTTTTCCTAACATATTTATCAATGATTGATAACCCATTCTTGTTATGTGTATGCTTGTGGGAGTGTGAGTGCCATTAAGACCTTGCTTCTTTATGCTTATATGAAGGTGTGTTTCTTATTGATAATTATTCTTCATATTACATGACGTGCATTGATATGAATTATATTTCATGTTTTATTTCATGGACTATGGAACCATTATTAGGCATCAGGATGACCAAGTCTCTTAACTTTTATTAGACATCCCCTTACAGGGGTTGTGTGATGACTTGATGATGGTTGTAGACTGTGTCTTACTTTATGGTATGTGTCTAATCAATGAGATTTCTGTTGATGTGGGAGTGTACAATTCATGGTATGATATTCCATTATGTATTGGAAAAATTTGGATAATTCCATTTGGATTTACGTGCTATCCAATTATGTCAAACTTGTTGGGTATGAATTACCATCATCCTAGGATAATGAACACCATTTAGGTGAATGTGAATAGTTATTGATAATGAAACCGGTTGGGGAATGTCATTTTACTAATAATGACCTTTGTTAGTGTGGGGAATATAGTGTTTCTTATAAAGACAACTATGAGGGTGGGTATTTCAATGTTACTATAAAGGAGGTTCTTTGTTGACTGAATTTCACATCATTATAAGAATCAATCCAAAGTAGGTTAGTCTAGGGTTCATGAAAACATGGTTATTGTATGATGAATCAATACATTAGTGGATATATTTTTATTTTATCATTTAATTATATAAATACATACACTATTACATATCATGTTCACATATGATATAGAAACATTAGTGGTGTCCTACTATGATTATTTCTTAAACCCTACATGAGTATCTCAGTGCGCATGCATATTTCATGATGAAGAATAAAATTAAGGGAAAGGTACCTAGAAATTAAGTAAATGAGATATATGATTGGAGTTGTATGAAATGGTAAGAAAAAATCTTTACTATTTCTAAAAAAAATTACTGACTTCCCTTACCAACATGACCACATTTGTTTTTCCTTCCACATTAGGAGGCAATTATTTAATTTATCTGATTGGTATTATATGTTTTATCTTTCTTCTTGTCAGTCAGATTATCTATTTATATTGTTATTAATATATTTTTTATATTTGATATGAAATTATACTAAGGGTATAGTCTCCCAACTAATAGTGTTTGGACTATTCATGCTATTCCGTAGCCTATTGTGTACGTGGAGGCATGCATTATGTGTTGTGGAAATGTGCCTCATAGAAGGTGGTTTCCGATGGGGTGACACATAGTTAATGGAAGGTAATTTTTTTTAAATAACACTCACATGTCCCGATATTATCAAATAGAAATTATTTTCCCTTGTATGTGAAAAGGTTGATAGATGGTGATAAAAAATATTTTCTTGGAAGAATTGTCAATTATATGGGTATCTGGGCCATATGAATAACTATTAGGAAGAGGATTAGAGATACCTAAAAGGAGAAGCACTCAAAAGTATATAAATTAAAATGAGAATATACCTTAAACACCATAGAAGAAAGTATTTTTAGGATATGGGATTTATTATTTAGATTTCAGTAATAATTTTTCTGATTGTAAGTGAATAATAATTTAAACAAATTCTTATAAATATTAGATGAGGATGGATATAAGATAAGAAACTATGATTCCCTTAGAAAATATATTTTTCCTCATTATAAGAAGAAGAGTATGACTATGATATATATATGGACGAGAATTAGGAGATTATATCATATATCTCAACTCTAATAAAACTTTCATATAAGGAAGAGAAGAATATGGTAAATGGTATTATAGATATAATATTATTAAAATAAACTAACAATAACAACACATAGATTTTTGATAGTGAGTTATTATCCCATATAATTGGAAATATGAAATTATTATTGAAATAAAATTGAATATTTAATGAAATTAATTGTTTTTAAAATGATTGAGCATTGGAGATTAATTGTTGTGTGGAAAAGAAATTTCTGGTAATGAGTTAAAATATCTAAATGTACTTTATATTGATGAACTGTTACAAAATATATTGATTAAAAGTTAATTATGTTACTTGGGTCTTGAAATAATATTGAATAAGAAGGGATTCCTAATCTAAGTTATTGCACAAATTTTTTTTATGAGAGGATAAATAGTTAATGAAAAATTATAAAAAGTTGATAGAAACGAGAACACCATTATTTTTATGATGGAATGGAATAATATTTTTTTTGAAATGGAGGCTTAAATGTATAAAAAAAGGTAGAATATAAAATCAATACAATCATTCAAAAATAGTAAAATTATTTCAAATCTAAAGTATGATCAATAGATGAATTTTGGTTCTTGTACAAGAGGGATGCTGGTGAGTAATCCTTATCGATAAAAATTGATGTGGGATTAAATTTTTTTTGTATATAAATCAAACTGATGTGTGAATAATAATGGACCATACAAGAATAAAAGGTCAGAGGTAATTTTCCTTTTTTATCAATTATATTAATAATATGGTTATCGTAATGTTTATGAAAACTATTAACTATAGGTTAGTTAAGAATAAAATTAGAAGACTGATAAAAACCTTGAATTCGATAATGACACCAATTAGTTATTGAAAGTGAAATATGATGGAATTATTATAAGGAAGTAGTGGATATAGAAGTAAATATAGAAAATTTATCTATGTTATGTCTTAGTGAAAATATAACATTCCTTTCATTACAACATAGAAGAAATAAAATATTGAAACAATTTAGTGTTACCGGAGGAAAGTGTCCTATCTAAAACAATAAGTAAGTCAATGAATATATATATATATATTTAAGTAATATTAATAGGCTTCTTATCCAATAGTAAGGCTTATAAATCTCTAATTAAATTCTTAAAAATAATTATGGAGTGCAATGACATTAAATTTTTCGAAGAGATTGTTTGAAGTTCATTTATAAATTCTAATTTTAAATAATTTAATGATCAGTAAGAATTTGTTACCCTAAATTATGAAGTTTCTCAAAATACAATAATTAGTAGGGATTCTTTGACTAAATGTGAAGAAGGAGAATCTACTGACTATACTACCATAAAGGTGACCAAGTTTAGTTGAGGATGATGAATTAAATATAACCAGTGAAAAATCTACTCTAAAAAAATTCAAGATGATGAATATAGAGAATAATAATACTTTATCATAGCTGGAGATATCATTATTTAATAATGTATTAAAATAGGGGTAATGTATTAAGTAAAAAAATTAAGAGAAATATCAAATAGATATGTATAAAAAATGTTTGATTATAAGAATGATAAAATATTACAATGTCGTTGAAACTAAATGATTTATAAAAATAATGATCATGGAAATGTAATCCAAAATAATTAAATATTTATAGTATGGTATATTATCAAATCTATTTGATAAATGAATAGGATATATACACCCATAGTGCAACATGAGTCAACAATAATTTTCTTGGATTCCTTAATTTAATAATGATTCAATCACTTCTACAAAAGCTATATTTATAGTCATTTTTTTCATTTTTGATGTCAGTTATTAACAGAAGTCTATAAAGGAGACATCCAAAAAATATTTTCAGCATCAAATTTCAAAAACCGACAATAAAAATGATGCAGATCTTAGTTTTCGACATCAGTTTTACAAATAAACCAACACTGAATGTAGGATTTTCAATATTGGTTCATAGAAAAACTGACTTCAAAAATCAAGCACGATCTTGTTTTCCGGATTAGTTTGTTATAAAAGGACGTGGAAAACCAAATATGGGTCGGTTTTCTGAATCAGTTTTATGGAAAACTGATGCCAAAAATTGAGTTTTTAAAAAAAATGTTTCACCATTAGTTTTTATGAAAACCTATGCCAAAAGTTAATGTTTTTTTAGAAAATTCAATATATAACACTTCAAAAATTATCAAAATCCATATAATAAAAATATCAAATACAACAATCAATTAGCAGTTATCATTGACTAAAACTATATAAATAATGGCATACTTTTTCACGTTAATCAAAACACTATCTACGAATTTATATTATTATGTTTTATTAAAATATACATACATGAAATTTAAAACATGATTATTTTTGGTTATTGATGAAGAATTAATTTGATTTCACTATATTCAAACATGCATAATAACAAAAGATTTTGTTTTCTGAACACATGTTATTAGAAAAATATAATATAATTCATAAACATTAGAATATACAGACCTTAAATCATAATCAAACTTAACTTATAGTTTGAAAACAAATATTAAATATGTGTAAATTCAGTTTGGTTCTAAGACACATCATCATTGAATGTATACAATAAAATTGAATGGTATGCGATTAAATAATAAAAAAATATACTAGAAAATATAGAAAAATTAATATAACAAACCTTATCAAATTCAGTAGTTACCCTAGTTGGGATTATCTCGTACATGAATTGTAGAACATAATAACCACATTCTACATGACATTATTTATGATGACACTACAGTTATAAAATATTAAATGGATAACAAAAATGAATATATATATATATATATATATCCAAAATTCATAATAATATATAATATAAAAAATAATTACCTTTACTTCCACATATAATATTTAATTTGGTTAATTTATCGACATGTGTTTTTTGTTAATTTTTTTCCCATAAACTACATTTTCATATATATGAACTAATAATACATGTATAAACAATTAGAATTAAACATAATGAGCTAATGAAAATAAAAAAAACTTACCTGTCTAATAAGGACACAAATATTTTACGAACACTCTTTAATAAAGAGAAAACCCAATATAAGGTGAATTTAATTGGAAAAAATACGTCTAACATCCAATTCCCCCTACAATACTAATACTTTACAACTAATGAAATTATAATAATCATTATTTCATATTTATGTTTATTTTCTAATTTATCATGAAATAGAAAAATCAAACAAAAAATCTTTGTATGTGATAGTCTCTTACATATATATCGAAATCTATTAGGATTCATCACATGTTTCACTTCCATGGAAATGTATTCTTGATCTTTAAAATTGAAAATTATTTTGCTATTATTTTGTAAAAGAAGTATGTGTAGATATTTAATTTAAAAATAAAATATAGTTAGTCTTTTTAAACTATCTTTCATTAATGAAATAATAATTCAAATGTCAATTTAATTACATGAAAAAATACTACAAAAAATCTAGGTTGAGCTCCTCAAAATCAACTAGAAGCATGATATCTTATTCAAGGAATCTCATTGGATAATATCTTCTGAATAAATTAGACATTATCAAAAACTCTTAGATATTATTTAAGGAAGAATAATCCTAAAATAATATTTATATCCTATAAGAAATATTATATGCATATATAGTTGACTGTTCCGGAATGTTCTGTTTCAATTTTTCAATTCAATTTTTCTTTCAGATAATCCTAAATAAGTTATATATCAAAAAAATAATAACAAATTTTCAATCATATGTAATTAATTTTAAAAAACTCATAATCCATATATAATATAATGAAGAATACCAGTTGGGAAAAGTAAAAAATGACCCAGAAAATCCCTAACTCTTGTAATCATCTCTACAGTAAATAGAAGTAGAGAATTATGATCAATAATATCATGTATTGATACTCTAATAGGACCCATCTTCATAGGTTAATGATGTACAAAATCCCCCAAAAATGTTTGAGTCCAAATGAAAAAATATGTGAATGGGGATCCCCAGAAAACAAATCATTGAATATAGTTTGGTCCGAGCAAGGAAGTGGGGGATTAAAGTAAGAAGGCTAGGTAGGATAGTCTAACTAAGATGGCTATAGATACTGCACAACTGGATGATCATTCTAGGAAGGCTAGGAAGGTTTTGCAGATTTTGATTGTCTTTTCATGTGTTCTAATAACCCTTCAACATGGTTTCTTAAATTTGATCACCCATAGACTGTTTCATATCTTTAATCTATACTTTTAAGGATTATATATTTTTTGGGTCTCTTGATTTTTTACTCTAAACAGAAACATTATAAATACTAACACCCTTCTGATATCCTCTAACATGGCTGGGATTTTCTGCCTTTCCTAAAGTAGTGGCTAGGATATCAATCCTACCCTTAGAGATAAAATAACCTTATGTATCTTTCTGTAGAACGTAATCCTAAAATAATTAATGAAAATGTTATATTTGTATCTGTAATTAAAAAATTTAAAAAATCATGATAAATAAATGATATTTACTTAAAATTTTGTCAGATACTTCCTTAGATTTTTTTTATATAGTTTTCTTGTTTATTTCAACTCACTCATTTCCATTTTTGTTGGTGAGTTGGAGAAGATGAAGTATCAAACTATAACTCTTTTGAACCACTACTAGATAGAGATCTTAATGCTTCAAATTTTTCTTCAATCATTTTCTACTGTAATAATGGATACCCTCCATGTGATAAAGTATTAGGGTATAAATTTTTCAACTAAGTCTCTTGAAGATATCTCATAACGTTCTGATATAAAAATTAATCTAGTAAGTAATTAGATAAGTATATATTTAATTTTATAATATAAAATAATTATCATACTTGAAATATTTTTTCATGTTAGGTGTCAAAAAATTAATTCTATGTATCTTCATCTATAAATAGATATTTAAAGCATGGGTTTTCAAAATTTTTATTTCAAAAAACACAATTTTTTACAACTTAGTTTTAAAATCACTATATCAAACCGCTGCTAAAGAGATATGTATTTTCCCAATTTATCTTTTCTCCTAAAAATATAATGTCATCTACAATTGAATAAATGGAATATTTAATTTAAAATATTTAATATTAAAAAATGAGATAAAATAAATCAACTGAGATATTTTTCCATAAAGACCTCCTAAAGCTACTGTTTTACCATCCTGTCCATGGAATTCTTATCAGGATATAAAATACTAATCCTACAACGTTTAGGCATTTATAAATATTTGATAAAATAAACTAAATTTTTTCTAGTTGCATTATTATTATAATTGAAACAAATATTTAATCTCTCATATCAACGAGAAAGTGACCGTTTTGGTAAATATGTAATACCACCTTTACCAACATGAGAACTTGATTTCTCTTTAGTAACAGGAGATGTATCCTCTACTGAGGATGCATCAGAAGTCCTAACAAAAAAATTATAAATTAAAAGTTTTCTTTTATTAAATATTTATATTACTAAATATTTAACAATATGAAAAAATAGATATACCTTAGTAATTGATCCCCTCTCTCTGTATCTGAAATTAAAATAAGAAAGTGTAATGAAATATTGCGTACCTTCATATCCTTATAAAATTGAATATTTAGAAAAAAAGGATTAAAAAGAAAAGTAAAAAAAGGCACACATTTTTATGTTTCAAAAATAGAAACAAAATATAAATAATTAGCAAAAAAAATTAAGAGACTAATTTAGTGTTTTACCATATCCCCTCATCATGATCATTACGTACAAAATGCACTATTTCTGACTTATAGTCATTATAATCATTCAGAAATTGTTTAATAGATGAATAATACTCATGTAAATCAATAACCTCATCCGAATAATTCTCATCACCCAAATGGTATTTTTCCTTGAAAAAAAACAGGCAACTGACCATTCAATGGATCAATGACCTAAAATATCTGATTTTTATGTGTGTAAATGATAAATGGTTCCTCATTTCTATTAAATGTTATCAAATCAACCATTGTAAATCCATAATCATCATGTTTCACACCAAAATTTCTATCAACCGAGGTACATATAAACAAAGTGACTCGAAATTTTGTACAATAAATTTCCCATATATCCTCAAGAACTCCAAAACATGTCGATAACGCAATAATTTCATTTTTATATTTTTCACATGAAAACTAAACTTCTTCAGTGATAACCATCGCACCACTATTTTGAACTGTACTCTTATCAACCATATTTTTGTGAAAAAATGAAAACCCATTAAAATCATAACTATTAAATGTTATCATATTAATTGATGGCCCCCCTACCAAGGATTTCTAGGTTTCTAATGTAGACATATGTATTCTCACTTTCTCTTTAAACAATGAAACACATGTATTTTTATGCTCAATCATCAACCATGTTTCATTTCGTTTTGGATATCATATATTTAATTCATAAATATGTGATGATATATATTATTGAACATCATATATTATGTTAAAAATATGAAAATGTTCACGTATCACTTCTCACATGGAATGGACATTACCTTTAACCATAGAATCCCTCAACCTTCACTCTGAACTATCAAATGTTGAGATATAGGGAGACCAATATGCTCCACTTCATACAAATAATCATTACAGAACTCAATCACCTCTTCAGATATATATTTTGGAAATAATAGAGGCCTCTAATAGATAATGATTTTTAACATATCCCTTTTAATGTTTCATATAACTTCCAATTTGATACATACAATGTAAATAAAAAGTCCCACATATTATTATCTCAGGCACAAGATAAATCAACAGTTGAACCATTATATCAAAATATGTAGCTGGAAAATACATTTATAGTTGAAAAATTATAAGAGTGGGTTCATTATCAAACTCATCTAATAAATTTTGATCAATAATGTTGATAAAAACGTATTTGAAAATATTGCATAAGCCGATGATAGTACTGCTGATAGCTGACATCAATGTACCACTTAGTGAGACTGATAGCAGTTGATGCTTCAATATGTGACAGTCATGAGATTTCAGAACTATTAATTTTCAATCCTTAACTAACAAAAAAGTATTTACATTTGAATAATATCCACTGGGTAATTTTATTCTATAGAGACTATGAAGAAAATTCAACTTTTCACTCTTTCTTAATGTGTGAAAAGCTTAAGGTAAATATGTTATGTTTCATTTCCTATTGGGAGCAAAATCCAAACATATTCTCATCATTATCAAGTCCAATCTAGAATTCAATCCATTATTTGTATTTAATTTTATTTCTAATAGATATCCAATCAATCTATCACATATATTTTTCTCAATATGCATAATATAAATGTTATGTTATATCTCTAAAAATATCTAATAAGATAGTTAAAAAATAGAATATTTCTTCCATATTTTTTTGAATACCAGAACTAGATTTCTTTACAAATTTCAAATAATCATTTTCACCCTTTTGTAATGATATTCAACTGGAAATGGTTATGGGGGAATATTTTATTCCTGTAAATCGTTAAATTCTATTTTCAATCTATGATAAAGATATTAAATTTGAAAAAATATCATATATACCATGTACAGTGTATATCTTCCATTCTATAATTGATAATATGAGGTCTCTTCTTTAAAAGTTGGACATGCTTTATGTCCCTTAACACTATATATAGATATGTTTCCATATGAACGGAAGTCATTTATTATGAACATTATCATAGCACACAAAATAAAATACTTTTTATTATATAAATAAGAAAATTTAACACATATGTACCATATAACTTTCAAATCATCAATCAGTGGTTAAAGATACACATTAACATCATTTTCTGGATGTTTTTTGTCTTGATGTCCTAAAACTTACCATAACATATTTTTTCTTCCTACATATATGTGGGGATAAGTTCTAAACTACCAAAAATATAGTCCATCAAATATGTTGGTAACTTAAGGCTCCACTATGGATTCAATCGTTATGTACAACCTCCCATTCTAAAATTTCTAACTTCACTTCCAAAATCAGGAAATTATTTATCAAATCTCTTCCATTGTGATGAATCAGTTGGGTGAAAATTTTTACCATTTGAGATGCATTCATTTAAATTACATATGAACCTTTTTTTCATCCATTGAATGTAAAAATAGATGCTTCAAATAATGAATTATTGGAAGGTACTGGATTTCTTTAGTAAGAGATTGATTTTGGTACATGAGAATGAATCTGAGCTAATTTATCAGAATTATATGGAGGTATTATTGGAAGGAATTATTTGATTTAGTATGAGGTTAGATGTTAGTACCTAAGAATAAATCTGAATTGACATTTTGCATCCATCTTATAGTGTGTATTTCCACACATTGGACAATTTGATTAAAATTCATATTATTTTCTCTTCAACACAAAGTCACTAGGGAAAGAATGTATAATTTTATTCCCCATTAAAATTGGGCATTATATTTTCCTTACATCATAATTAGATTCTAGAGGCTCGTTTCCTTCTCAAAGTAGCTCTTTTATTAGATCAAGTAAGTTAGAGAAAGTTTTATCACTCAAACTATTTTTTTTCATTCAGGGTAACCAATCTCAAAACTAATATTAACACTGCATATTTACAAACTAGGAATAATTGTTCTTTTAGAATCTTCGAACAAGTGTTCAATAGTTTCTCTTTTATCAATGGGTTCAACACCTAAATCAAGAATTAATTCTTCAATACGATCCTTTGTTTTATCGTGAATATTTTCCTCAATATTAAATAGTAAATTTATATTGATTTCACCAGGATAGATAGAAAATGTATAATTAAGGATAAAACCATTGAAAATGATATAATCCTTGATTTATCTAGAATTTAACTTTCTCATTTTGAAACACTTCATAGATAGATAGAAAATCAAATTTGTGTTTTGAATATTGTATTTAAAAATTTCTAATAACTCATCACATCCTTTTTCATATTGATTATGGGTTCTTTGTAAATTTATCCAATAACAATCCATTCCATACCTGAGATCATAACATAATTAGTGAATGTATTAAAACATATAAATATTTAATGTGGAATTTTTTTTATTCTTCTGTTTATGGAGATGATTCAATGGTTTCAACCCACTGGTAAGGCTTATCCACTTCAAACTATGCTCTGAATTTCTGGTAATTCACCCCAAGCTAGGTCATTCTGGTGCGATGGTTCATGTAGATGATTTGGGATTGTGTAGTTAGTTTGGTAGTCTAAAATATAGGAGGTGAAACCTTGATTCGATGTTCACGTTGGTTCTTGATTGTTGGATTTGGTCCATGATTTTGTGTTCATGTGACGGTTATTATTGTTGTATGGGATCTTTGAAGTTGGTTTATTTCTCCAATATAGAAAAAATGGTTTCCAGTTGATGTGGTTTGTTGAAAATTTCTAATTTTTTGTGTTCAATTGAATCTTGACAGGGAATTCAACGATATTCAACAGAGTCCTCATCGACACTGGGGGTCTGTGATGAGGATTTAGACTTTTCATTTAGTGCATCAGGATGAAAATCCATGGTAATGATGACTTTTAGATTCTTTGTGAAATTTTAATTTGTGGATTGGGTTGTGTTTCCTCGTTGATTCATTTTTGGTGTTATTTGAATTGGTATATAGTAATTTGTGAGGTTCCCACAAACCAAAAAAGTTGTTTATTCAAAAAATGATTTTTTTGGAGTGAGTAAATATGAATTTAATTATAAAAATCAACATCAAAATCACACATAACATGCATATTACTCATATAAAAGAATTAAAATAATTATAAATTTCATTATTGACATCACTTACCATTCAAAAAAAACTATAAATCTATGATAGTAGTGATCATAGATATAAAGGTCATAGAAAAAATAATAGGGTGGCAATACGAGTGGATCCTTAGACGTTCTATGTAAGAGAGAGTGGGGGTTAGGTAATAACCCATTAGGACGATAAAGTCCCTATTAGTTTTTCTAGCTTGCCTCCCATTGATAATGAATCATGACCAATGAATGGAGTGACAAATAAATAGACACCCAATCATTTTCAGAATTTGAATAGGACTACCTTGGGATTATGGTCATTTTTATAAGGCTCAAGGAATATGAAGAAATATAACATTGTTTTTGGGAATTTTCCAATCAACAAAGGGGAAAACCTAGAAAATGACAAGTATAATCAAATATACTAAATCCTATGTTCACAAAATCAACTGACAGACATATGAGTATTGTGGTAGAGAGAAGTTCAGTTATAATTACACTCAAAGAATGTCTTTATAGGAGAAAGTCAATCCATGTGATAAAATTTCACTAATATATGATGAGACATAGAAAGATAATGGTGATAGGATTGTCAAATCATAATAGTTTATGGGAACGTTGACAATTAAATATATCCATGTGTATATAGGAAGGGAGGAAGCTGAAAAGAAAAATATTTTGGTGTTGGTACTACATTCCACATAAGTGATGTTGTAGGATTTGTTCACAGTCAATGTAGCTAAATAGGAGTCTAAAACAATGTATAATAGAGACATCAAAGTGGATCTTAATGATGAAAAAATATTTTGGATCAAAAAACAAGATAGGATCTTTGAACATGGAATCAATTAGGGGAAAATAATTTTGGAGGTGTATATTCATAGTTTGGATAAGATGAATTATCACATTGAGGACCTCATCCATGATGATCTAGACATGGATGTCACATATATCAATTGGAAACTATACATCATTGATGATTAGAAGTCATTTATACTTCTCTATAATTTATTTCTAATTTATTATATTCACTGATTATACAAATATTTGATATTTTTTTGGGTTCCGACTTACCTTCTTTTTAAAGTCATTTTTTGAAAGAATGTTTTCAATATTTTGGTCATGTACAAAATAAAATAAAAAAATGAATCATGACTAAGTTAATTCATCTCCATAAAATCTGATCTTAGTGATAATATATACATCAATGATGGTATTGAATTAATGGGATAGGTCCATCAATGTCAGTCTATAAAAGGAGTGGTCTTCAATTTAATCTTAAATTAATATCAATCAATAATTTAATCAAACTAAAATTATATGAATGAATTAGATAATATAAAAATAAAAAATCCTCTAAAAATGGGTAAAACCTAATGATATGAATGAATAAGATAATAACTAATTTATTTCTAAAATAAAAAAAAACCAAAAATATTCTTATTTAAATATGGTAAATTGAGCACCAATATCAATTTTTTCCTTCTAAATCATTGGAATAATAAACACTAAAAATTCTAACAATAAAATTCATATATATGAAAGATAAACATAAATGAAAAAAATAATCAAACTAGTTTAGGTGAGGCTATGAAGATGCTTAAAATTAAGAAATACAAACACAAACAAAAAAAATAAAGGATGAAATAATTAAAACCATAGATCATGAAATGAAGTTAAAAATGATAGAAATCGACCAAAATAAACTATGGTGGTGATTCAGGTAGCCGCCAATTTCATCACAAGTTGAGAGACAACAGAAACGAAACAAATTTAGGGTTTTAAGGTGGTTGAATGTGTGTGCTAATTTTTTAAAACAATTTTGGTGATGTTTCTCTAGAAAATGATGTTAAAACATTTTTTATTTTTAGTGTCTGTTTTACATAAAACACCACTGAAATATTTTTTTGGTCTTTGGAATCGGTTTAATATAAAAATGATAATGAAATTTATTTTTTTCAAGGATTTTTTTCATCTGGTTATTGAAAAAATTATCCTAAAAAAATATATGTTTTATTTTTTGGTATCATTTTTTGGGAAAACTGATTCCGAAAACCATACAGTTTTAGTTTTAGGTAACCATTTTTATGAAAAACAACACCGAATTTTTTTATCATTATTATTTTACATTGGTTTCTTATAACCTACAAAAAAAAATTTGATGTTAAATCTATCATTTACACTAGTGAATTTTTTTAAATGGATTTGATGATAACATTTTGAAATGGAGTTCTCATGGAGTAATTGATAATTGAACAACTAGTGGGGTTTTGAAATTGGTGATGATAAATCAAAGGTGTGAATATTAAATAATGATTTACATAGATTAAAACAGATTTTATGTTCTTGGTATGATTTACTGGACACTTACTTGAAGATGATAGAATTAAAGGGAGGTGGAACTAATCACAATATTCATTGGCCCAATATAATATTATTAATAGGTTGAGAGAGGGGATAAATATTTGTAAAAATTTAAATAGAATAATTGTTTTTTCAATATTAGAGTATTATTAAATGAATTTTTTGATTTAACAGACTAGTATTTATAAGAGAATAATCCATTATGATTTCTAGGAGAAATAAAAAACAATGAATAATACATATTTTCCAGATGTTCATATTGAATAATATTACAAACATTATTAAATTCTCTCTAACTCACTGAGATTAATGTTTCTTATTTATAATGAAACTCACTTTTGAAAAGGGAGTGATAAAATTTTATATGATCTACATTTTTCTCACTTAGATTCACCACACAGCCTCTCCCAAATTTTATATAGATAAAGGATTTTCCAAGAACCTCAATTTTTATCCGGGGTCACAACCTAAATACATAACTCTTTTTAGGAGGTATAACCAACACCTTGTTGTTATTTTTATTTGGAAAATCATAAAAAATAGATTTATAGTAAAAATTGATAATAAAAAGATAAATGTTGAAAATAAAATAAAAATGAAGAACATGATATTTAAGATAATGTTGATCGATGTATATTTGATCTATTTAGTAGAAAAGAATGAAATTTTGAAGATCTATTATGATTGTTGTATAAATGGAATTCATAGAAGAAAAAACCCAAACCTTTTTAAAATTTAATGTGAATATATTTTATTTCAAATGATCTATGTCATGTTTTTTACCAACTTCCAAAAATCACACTACAATAGATAAATCATTCTAAATTAACTCCAATATTATCATGAGGTAATAAGGTTTTCTTGGGAAATAATAATATATTTCCACAATTGGAAATAATAAATATATTGAGTAATATCAGTTACTTGTATACGGAAACATCCCATTATAATCCTTCATTATACAGGGAAAAACCCTTCTCATAGAATCATTAAATTTTATATGCATCTTAAATATCAATAAGATAATTTCATTAAATAAAATAAACAGACAATAAATAAAATATTTTATAACTATGAGAAAACATAGAATCAAAATGATATTAAAATGGATAAACATACTTTTGTATAAGAAATGTTTTTATATTTATATAATCATGAATTTATGTAAGCATGAGAATCCACTAATCATGAAAATACAACAAGTTTCATTTTTTCCATAGGCACGAATTCCAAAAGCATGAAAATTGATAAGCATAAAATATTCCCTAAGGATAAACATGACTACAAAAATATGGATCATTTTCCATTTTTTATTATGCATCAATTTAGATTTCGTAAACATAATTATAGAATGAGTAAAATTAAATCCAAATTTTATGTAATAACAATTTTAAAATTTAATAAAAATATATTATATTGATATTGAAATCATGAAAGTATTTAAATTTGAATCATAAGACTTTAAAATTTTCACATGACTTCAAATAAACTTTTTATGATATTAAAATATCATTTCAGAAGACATTACGAAAAAAAAATGTTTTTTTTTGAAATAATAAAACATTTTCTTTAATCACATGAATTTTTCTAAAATTGTATGAATTTTGTGATTTCATAGGAATTTTAAAAATATTATATGAATTTTTCCTTTGTAAAAATTATAAAAATACCAAAACATAACGTATTTTAATTGAACATTAGAAAATATAAAACTCCATAAGAATAGATTCTTTATAAAAGAATTATAAATAATAACTAATATCAAAAATAAAATAATGTAATTAAAAAATATGATAAAATATAATTACCCAATTTAAATGTATATGGTATTGGTAAAAAATTTATGGAATTTATAATATTCATAAAAAATAGTCAATGTAATATTATCCTAATCAATCAATATTATTACTTACACAAGAAATTTCTCCCTTTTTAGAAATTAAAAAACTAGTGTAGATTATAAATAAATTAAAAAAAATTCTCCACCCACTTTGAAATTTATAAAAAATATAACAATATTTTTTAATTTAAATTTATTTTTTAATTTTTCTGAAAATAAATATAAAATATTACATAAATTATTATAATCATAAAAATAGTTAATCTTCTCTATAACTAATGCCTAAAAAATTTATATAAAACTTTATACTCATAAAGTACATATTTTTTATGTATAACAAAGAAAATATTAACAATTTATTAATTTCAGAATTTTTTTCTGATGATATATTCATAATATTCTTCACCATATATATTTTAGCAGTAAAAATGATTAATAAAAATTTAAAATTCTAATAGTTCAGACTAAATATCCATTATACTATGTAAATATTTTATTTCCTAAAACTTAATTATATCCAATGGATTAATAAATATTGCATAAAGTTTTCATAAACTGATATAAATAATAGAAAAATATCTCCCTTTTTAACATGATCATATAAAAAATCTAACATCGATATGGGGTTTCTTTATATTCTGTAAAAAATTATTTTATATTTAAATAATATATGTATTATAAAATTAAATTTTCATTTTATCAAAAAAATCAATGATATAATTTAATTTTTATTTTATCTTGAAACATCAAGTACAATAATATTTATAATTTATATTATCAGCCAAATAAATAGATGAAACATTTATAATTTCTTTTAGAGATAAATGAAATCAAACTTTAACTATGTAAATGACACATACTAGATGTGTTATTTCTTTAAAACACACAATATCCAAAATCAAAATCAAAATAATTTATTTAATAAAAAATGTTATGATTACAAAAGAATAAACTAATCATATCACTTACTTGAAGATATATAATTATGAATTTAACAAACATCAGATGAATTTTTTTATGATTAGATTCAATCTTAGAAAACATGCACACACTAAAAAAATATTAGGTCTAGATATATTTAAAAAAATTAGGTTTCCCAACATTCCTCTAAAAAGATTATTATCAATATTTTTTGGTTTCAACTGAATATAATTTTTCATAAGTACCCAAAGAGGATTGAAATGTTTTAGATGAATCAATAATGAAAAATTTAACTAGATATTCATTAAATTTATGTTGATTAAAAATATTTGATAATATTTTTGAAAAATTTAAAATCAAAGAAAAATTTTCATTTCACCCACAAAGATAATCTACAACTCCCTATTAATTAAATTAGAAAATTCTGTTCAAATTAATTCACTGTAGTAATAAAAAACCATCAAAATATATTTGAACAATTAAAATTTCATTTGAAACATTCTAAATAAATAAATTTTTGTCATCTTTTTCTTTAATAGAACCAATATTTAATAAACAAATAGACAATCCATCATACCACAATCAATGATATTTATTATTAAAATATAATAATTTTCATATTTTAAAACCATGACTTATAAACCATTTATATTCATGTAAACATTGTTGATTAACATTGAATTCACTAAAAATAAATTCACTTAAAATTTCACATTTAACATCCACTTAAAACATTTTGAAACCCTAAAAATAAATAAAATAAAATAAATATTAATATATTTAATCATAGAATTCAGAGTAGAATATTTAAAAAAATAAATCCAATCCCTTTAAAAAATATCTAAGAAACCGATCTATTCTTATTTTGAACTATATTACTGAATTCATCCAATTTATTTTGAAAAAAATAAGTTTTTATATTTTTTCACTAGGATATTATACCAAATTCAAAACAATATTTTCTTCCAATTGATTAAGTTCATCATGTATATAAATAATCCAATTGGAATATTTTAATGCTTCATCAATATTATTAGGTAAGAAATCAAAAACAAAGTTAGCATTAAAAAAAATTTAAAATAGATTTTATGGTGTGAATTCTATTTTTAACATTTTAAATTAAATTTTTATGTGGATTATATTCATGTGTTTTCCAATTTTGATGATTATATTTAAGATAGAAATATTCTACTTCAACTGATACATTATCCCCATTTGGTTCATCTCCTCCAATGTTAAAGCCATTAATTTTTTTACATAGATTATCTAAATCAGAATTTTCAATTTTCAAAATTATTTTAAAAAATGATAACATGAAAAAAACCCCTTAAAATCTAATGTTATTTTTTATAAAATATAAAATCTTTAATAGAATTATAATATATTATACATATTCCTTTATTAATATTAGAGTCCAAAATTTCCAAATTATCCATAGTGTTTAAGATAAAATCTTATTACAAAACACTCTAAAACAATTACCCATATGTTTAAATTCATAATAAAATTCATAAGGAGTTATATTTATAACTTCTAAAAACAAGAGATGATATATTCATAACATCATTCCAAAAATATTTATGAAAATTAAATTCATTAAACATAGTCCTAACCATTTCTCTCATATATATATATATATATATATTTATTTTCTTCAACACTATATTTTGTGGTATTATATAAGAGTGAAACTATATTTATACCCATTATCTCCATAATTTTTTTAAAAACTATCTTAAAAAATCACCTATGTTTTGACTTCTAATATATAACATCATACAACCTTTTTTTTAATTAGTTCTCAAAAATAAGCAAATTAGATAATGTTTTAGCTTTATGAGTTAAGAAATATGTCAAAGTGAGTCCACTATAATAAAAACAAACTAAATAGAAATAATTATTTACACATAAAAATGTATTTTTCATATTATTAAATCAATCAAAATGTAATAATTCAATATTTCTAGTAGATTTAACATTATTAAGAGTTTTGAAACATTCCTTACACAAATAACATTTTAAACATGAATCATAAACATTAAATTTTCATAATTTTAATTTGAGTAAATATTGAACCAATCCATTGTAATTCGTTTTATAAAAAACTCAGTGTTTTCATGGACATTCATAGTATTCTATAAAATGTAAATTTCTATACAAAATTAAAAAAGTGAAATTTTAATTGGTTAACTAAGAAAAATAAATAGCGTAATTTTTTTATATTTGTATAAAATAATACAATTTTACTCTTAAAAGAAGTACACCTACCTTTAAAAAATATTAAATTCATTAAATCATACCAATTCCTAGAAATATGAATTATATTTTTTAAAACTTTAAATAAATATAAAATTTTAAAATATAATAGTTTTAAAAATACTACATCACCCAAATCCTTAATTTTTCCTTTATAATTGTTTTTAAATGTGACTGCTCCTCCACTATGTTAGAAATAATACAAAAAAATTTGTACGATAAATAATGATATGTCTGAAACACCCATTGTCTAAGTACTATAAATCCAAGAGGCCCCATAGGTTTATTCTCTAATGCTAATTAAATTGACAATTTTTGTATACTTGGCCTTTTATGCATAATATGACTTTTAATTGTCTATATTGGTACCCAAAATAATTATAAGGATTTTATTAAGGTAATATAGAAGATAAATTATTATAAATAAAGTATTTATTATTACCTAAATATTTATTAAATATAAAATAAAATTCATTAGATTAATTCCATTTCCTTTAATTTATAATATATTTATCACTTGAAACACTTCATGTTGAACTTGTAACAATGAATTTTCTATTCATCCCATGTAATTGACTGTGTTAACTAAAACCTTTACTAAAATAATTTGGTATCATAATTGAAATTGTCATATCATTATTTTATTTACCACGGAAAAATGTTGATAAATACTCTTTTAAACTTATAGTTCTACCTTTTAAATTATCATTATATTCTTTTGTAACTATTTATATAACTATAATCCTTTTCAATAGACTATGATGTTGTATTTATTAATATATTATTTTCTAAAATATTCTTCCAATATTTCCTTACATGAGTCTAACTTATTAAAATCCAGTTATTTACCTTGATTATTCTTTAAAAGAATTTATTTAATCCTTTTATTTTTGTATTTCTTGTTTTCAATTTATGTTTTTAAAAATTATATTGTTTATTTTAGCTTATAATTTTTAGTGTCATAAAAAGACACTCTAATTATAAATTTATGACTTAACTTTTAGATAATAATTTTCTTTAATTACATTATTAATTTTTTAAGAAGTTAATTATTTTTTATTTATATATTTATATATAACTAAAACAATCCTAAAAAATATTTATATAATTTTTTATTTCAATTTATAATAATTTTATAATGTAATTCCTAGATTCAGAATCAGAAGAAAAATTTGAATTAGAATTTATATTTGTTTTGTTTTTAGTATTTTCATTTTAAATTAGATAATAATATTTTAGTAATTGGTTATCACAAGATTAGCTTTCAATAAAAAATTTATCCATCTATTCCAAGTTACAGGTATCCTCTTCCCTTCATAATTCATTTCCCAAATCATATTTTTTAACTCCATACACCAAAGAGAAATTTACTATTCTATTCATGTAACTTTATAATTATGTTAAATTATTTAATTTAAAATAGATATACTTGATGTGTTCACTATTTATGTTCACATAACATATTGAATCAAAAACATAAATATTTTTAATATCATTAAATTTTATACATTCCTTTTAATATTTTTTTGGATCCCTTCTTTATTTCATTTTTATTTTTCATAAGGTTGTTAGTTTTTTAGTAATGTGATAAAAAAATTCGTTCTCACTATTACCAGATCCATAATTATAAATATTATAATAATGATTTATATTATAATTTAATTTGATACATTTATTATTTTGAATATACTAATCTAAAATTTCAATTATCTAATTTTATACTCTACCAATGTTCCAATGAGTTCATCGAAGTTCTACTCCTAAAATTTATTAATCTCATCGATTTCTAATTGCATCACATTACTCTTCTTCTATTGTGATCATAACAACCTTTCAAATATATCATTATTATCTAAATCCTCACTTATGGAATTCATAACACTTATGATTCTGGTAAATTATTGAAACATATGGTTCATAGATTCATCTGTGATCATCAACATGTTTTGGTATCCTATAATTAGAAATCCCAATTTTTTTCTTTTAATATTGTCCTATCTATTTTGTGTGACATGAAGAATCCTTAAAATGTATTTATCCATCTTATATTTTGATAGATGAAAAAAAATTAAATTATGACATAGTATACCATATTCATTTCAGGATTATTCAAAACATACATTACCACATTATTACGTACTTTCCGTTATATATCGGTATATGGTTAATTTTTTTTTTCAGAATGATCATCCAGTGATAAATTATTAAATTCATTTGGTGTACCTCCAACCCAGTCTAACAATAACCATAACCAGTCGCATTAATGTATATTGTGTTTTGTGGCACTAAACCATCATTTATGTTCATTTCCTCAATCTTTTTAACTGTGATACTTTGAATCTCTATTATGAAAATTTTATGAATAGAATTAAAAATATAAAAACATCATCACATCATAAATCTTGTATGAATTTCATATATCATGTGTGGTCTATTTCATGTTTCTTTCAATCCACCGTCATCATATTATAAGGAGGAATAAAATGGAAATTAACTCAAAGATCTTCATTATCACATGGGTGTTTCTTGTGAACTAATCATATAGTTTTAGAATTATAACCGATATGAAAATGTAATACTAATTTTTTTTAATATAGAAATATCCTACAATAATACTACATTAATTTTTTTAAAACACTTATCATAACATCATTAACTTTTATATTCATTTTAAAAAGGACTAAAACTGTTAGAATAAATCGTATAAACTTCTAATAAATCATAATTTTAAAACTATAAAAAACATAACATCAAAAAACTATTAAAAATGCTAAACATAGTTCTTTTTAATAATTATTTTAATTTCTAATGAAAATAATTTTATATAAGAATGATAATTATGTAAGCATAAATATCCCACAAGGTTCATTTTCCAAAAGTATGAATTCTTTATGCATCAAAAGACAATAGAAAAGAAATATAATATAAGAATAATTTTAGTGAAATCATAAATTAAACTATTGGAATCATTTTCTATTTCTTCGTAAGGATCAATTAGGTTTTCATAAAAAATATTTGAGGATATGTAAATATGAATCTAGCTACTGTGTAAACTCCAATTTTAATTTATATAAATATAAATTATGAAAAAGTTAAATTTCTTATGTATTTATATATGTATCCTAAGAAATTAAAATTTTAAATGAATTCAGATCCATTTCATATGAATTTTAAAACTCACTTTATTAGTATTTATAGAAAACATATGGCTTTGTTAATAATCATATGAATTTTTCTAAAATTGTATAACATTTTTAAAATTCATATGACATTGATAATTTCACAAGAAATTAAAAATTGTTTATCAATTTATCCTTTTAAAAATTTATAAAACATGAAAACCTAATTTTTTTGAATTTTTTTATAGAGAAAAACTAGAACTAAAACTATATATTTTTCATATAGAAATAATAAACCAAAAACTACTTAAATAATAAAAAAAACTATAGTTAATAATAATTTTATAAATAATAACTCTTTTACATAAACATTTAAGGTATCTCTAACTAATGTGAATTATTAATAATATTAAAAAATGAAAAATCAAAAAACAAAAAATCTCTCTACCATACAACGTTGTACAAGTACTAACATTCTCTATATCTAATCTTTAAAGGAAGTGTAGATCATTGTGCTTATATGTATTAGTGATATCATATTTCATGGAGGTATGATGAAATTGGTTGAAAAATATCTATGTTTAATTATCTAGATTATATATATATATATATATGATTAGAGTGTTTTTTATATTCTTTAGTTAAAATTGAATAAAATAGAGGATAACTTTTTTACCAGTAAAATATTGAAGGTTGATGTTAAAAATTATTATGAGGAATTATATAAAAAGGTCTCCTTGGTGAATTTTGATAAGAACCAAACATGGGATGAATTAATATAAAAGTGATGTCGATCCTCTATTATATCAGATAATGATCAAATGTTTCTTTTATCATAACATAATAACGATGACCATATTTTATTTAATATGTTATGATGATCAGTTCTAAAGAAACATTATTGATTTACACCTCACTATTGTGAAATAAATTTTTAAGCATGTTCGATGTAAAATTATTTATTTTTTAAACATAATTTTTTTTAAGAGAGGAAACCACTTTTAGGGGTTTAATGGGAACCCTCATAAGAACATAGAAATGATAACAAAAACCATCAAAACCATCCCAAATATGATATAGAAATAAGAATATGACTATTCAAATATAAAAACCCAAAATAAATAAATTAAATGAAATAACTAATTGAGTTGACTATAACCTATATACAATGCTCTATAAAAAACTAATAACCATATTAATGTACAAATAACCCATAACCAAATATAATTTTTCAGGATTTCTTAGAATATATATTGATGACTATATGGTTTTTAACTAAGAGATAGATATCAATGTGATAGGCTATGAAGTATTTATCCATTATATAATAATTATATGAGACATCAATAAATCAAAACATGACATTGTTATAGGAAATTTTATTTTCAATCCATTTTGAATGCCATCATTGATAGCCAATGTATATTTATCATTGTAAACTTTTTTCGAATAATTTGGTGAAAGATCAATGATCATTTTTTTTGATTTTTTCTATTTTCCTAAAAATATATTACTTAACCTATAAAATTTATCTTTATTTATTTAGTGAAGTTTGAGGGATATGAAACGGTTCCTTGATCATGAACTTTCCGAGACTTTAAAAATTAATATTTATTAGTGTACCCGTACTTTACATCAAGGATAGGGTCACAATATGAACTATGTTTACAATATTATTTGGTTATCAGGGGTTCGAATAAGTTGGAGTAGTTTTAATATCCTATATACTTAATTTCTGGAATCAATGAGAATCCCCCAAATTAATTATACCATTTTTCAATTTACCAAATCATTAGTGAAAGTATTCATCCTCTTTATGATCATCATTATTCCTTAATGAATCTGGGTAGAATTACTCCTCCTTTATAAAAGACCTTGCAAGAACATCAGATTCTTATACTTATAAATTTACTATATTAGATTTGATCATCCACGATGCATGTTACTCCTTAAAAATTTCCTGCACTTTTGCCTCCATATTTTCATTGTTGTTATATCCTAGTATGTTAAAATTATTTTGAATACAAGTACTAGTAATAATATTTTTTCTATGGTCTCTTTATTTATATTGGAACACTTGAGCACCAACTTAGACTTTCATTATAAGAGAGTTCAAGGTTGAACCATTCCAGCCCCTTCCAGCTTCATATACAGAAGATCCTCATCTACATAAGATAAAAAAATTATAGAAATTGATTGTTTTAATCTATCCAAAATCCAAGAATTAATTTATCCATCCTAGATAGCTTTTGTTTTCTCCACTGAGATGTTAACACAACTACAGATGTCCAGAACTCCTGAATCACATATAGCATAACTAGATAAGGGAAGGGATGCCTCTCCTACATCATTCAACAACATACTCAAAACTCGGAATCCACATGTATCCTTTAAATTAATACCATCAAAAATCATTATAAATCCCCCCTATGAAGTACATAGTCAAATGTTCAATAAGTTTAAATAGGTAATTTTATGAGCATTTTATAGTAATTCTGAATGGATAAATACTATGACTTTTATTGGGGTTTAAAGATAAAACCAACTAATAAAGAATAAGAAATTAATTAATCCCGATCCACATATTAATTTATATATCAACCCACTAGTTCTTAAATTATTGATTCACTATGAGGATTACGAGATTTAAAACCATTTTTTCAACTCTTTTGAGGAATATTCATGGAAAATGTAAAACTCACAATAACCAATAAATGAATCATATTAAGTACGTTATATAAAATAAAAATCTCTATAAATCACAAAAAAATATAATTAAGGATATGTTTATAAATATAGATATCAACAGGGATCTAATAAAATTGGATGTTTAAGAGTGTGAGATCAAGAATCCTAACATAAATACATCCCCAATGAGTTACTGAGAAACTTAAGCACCGATGGATTCTGAAATAGAAGCCAAAACATAATAAATATAACCAAAAAATAAGTAATAAAAGGATTTATGTGTAAGTAGTGATAAAATAACCATTTAATCATGATGAATCATACCCACCTTGGAACTGAAGAATATCAGGACTGATCAAATGAAATTTTGTCCTCATAAAAGTGATAGATGTGCATATTTCGTGCATCCAAAAGACCAAAAATATCATAATGAGGAAATTATAATTATAAATTTACATGAAAATGAAATTAAACTGCCAAAGGATTACATTTACAAAAACCTTTACCCTATAAAGGTCTTAAAATATCAATTTCTGCATTAATTCAACTCGGGATATCTCTATCATAGGAGTCCTATTAATCATTTCAAAAACTATAAGACCTATGTTGATGGATTTAAAATCAGGAAAAATTAATTCAACTTCCCCAGAAACCCCGCCACTACTAGTGGGGGAGGGGCTATATCATCCATTAATAAATTATTGGGGCTCTCAAGCAGTTACAACTCAAAAAATTTTAATCACTAGTAATGATATTTTATTTATATTATGTATTTATGAATATTATAGGAAATTATTATGATTTATTATATTTTTTATATGTAGAGAGGGATGATGATATTATTGATAAAAAATAGTGGAAGATATTTAATTATGGGAGGTATGGGTATTTTCTGGATAAGAAAGAACATGAAGATCACATCTCAAAATATAGATAATATAGAATATATTTTAGCTACATAATATTATGAAATATATTTTTTGGATAAAAAAATAATTGAACTAATATATGAAGATGTGAATGTGTAAATGTTTATCTACCATTACAACAAGAGTAAAATGATATTGACGATGAATATATCCAAATACTGTCTTAAAAATATAAAAATAGTACTGTTTGATTCCTTGTAATATTGAGAAATGTGTCATCGAGAAGAAATATGTTGGAAAAATTACTAATTCTGGGATTTATAAGAAATATAGTAGCTATTACTGTGTTTAATAATTATATATTGAAACTTATTTTTCAACCACCTCGATAAGCTTGTGGAGGTTATGAAGAAAACATATAGTCATATAATTCAATACATAACATAAATTCTAGTGTATGGAAGAAAAATTCCATTTGTGGTTTTTGTTAAAGGGTGAGAAATTAGATAAGATTACTGAAAGTGTCACTTGTTCATATGAGGAGATAACTTTATGATTAGTATGTTTCATAGTTGAAAATAGAGAATAATTATCACAATAATTTTGGTGAATCTACTAATGATGGAGAGTTTTTGATATAATATATAATTAGAGATACAAATTGTGAAGATGATCTAAAAGGGGACTAGAAGAAGATAAATTTGTATTGTGATAGGGGTAGAAATATAGAGTTTTTATATTTATAAAAATTTCTTTTCTTATATCTTAATAGAACTGAATTTGAGAGGCATTCATAGTATGAAAATAATTCTCTATTTTTCTCTTGTTTTTTATATCCTGTATTAATCTTGTACAGTTAGAGTTATAGAATATCTATTATTTTTTAACTTAGTCTCTAATGAATCTTTTTTAGTTTCCGATTTCATTGTGGATACTTTTAAATTTACAATAAAATAACGTGGGATAATTATGTAACAAATTATATTTGAATAGAAGAATTTTAGAAGTAATATTTTAAAAGTAGAGTAAGATTGTAACTCACATTTTTAGAAATGAAAATGTTCCATATTTTCTGTTAATAAAATTTGGATTGGATTGAAGCTTAAAATAATTATGAAAAATATTTGAGAAAAATCATTTTTTATATAATGAAGGAAGGAAAAATAATAGTGTAATGAAAATGATCCTGAAATTAAGAGTAATACATATGAATAAACTATATATTTGATAGGTCGATCACACCATAATTGCAATGTCCTTCCATTACAATAGAATTTTTCCAATGATTAAGAACCCAAAAACGATTTTGTATAAAAATATGTATTGGTTAATAGAATAATTTAATATTACTTTATATCATTCTATATTAGAGTATCAGTACAAAATTTTAAATTCCATATCATGAATAATTACCTACCATTAAATTTTCATGAAACATTGGTTAGACTGAAAATTGTGGAATGTACTACCAATCAGTATGTCAAACCATAATGTTTTTGATATATTTATAGATTTTATAGAATAAGAAACATTTTACTATGATATTTAAATTGTATTTGGATTTAATATTATTGATATGTGGCTAGATTTAAATCATACAACAATGAGGTTTTTATGTGATGTCCTCAGCCTTGTTCATTGATAAGTAACTTACCCATAGGGCCCTAAAGCCTCCTGAATTTCTCTCCATATACTTGTGACTATTGACCAGTAGTGATGGTTTATGGGGTTACAGTGGGGATAATATAACCTCTATATCATAGTGAAACAAAAAAAAGAAACAAAGAATAAATAATTTATCAAGATAATAAATATAACAAACATAACGTGGAAAATCAACACTATATATAGATGATGATATTGTGGTATAATATATAAACCTTGTGTGTCATGATAATTATCATACATGTATTAAATGGATATAAAAATAATACTGAAGAAAAAAATAGATATGCTTTATGAGAATCTCGAGAACCAACTTAGTCCCCTACTCCAACACTCTAAACCTTATATATAAATCAAGAATCCATAGTAGGAAATTTCTTTTATCCATTCTTGCATGCATTAAATATTCTAGAGTACTAAGTGGAATCCCAAGAGGAGTTTTAGTATTACTTAGTAGGCCAACACCAATAGTTTTTAATTAAAATCTATTCTTTTACTATAAAATATAATAGTGTGTGATTATAACAATTTATATAAGTGGATTAAGAGGAACATTTTTTATCTCAGGATCCTTATGGGATACCTAGCTAACCCTACCTGCATTGGACTAAGATGGATTTCTATGATCATGTGATATTTTAATTTTATAGTGGACTTGAGAAATCTAAACAACGACTCGATGAATATATAATGATAGGGAATCCAAAAAGTTGGTCTACAAATTCCCATACAATTCAATTGTTTCAAATCCATGTATGTCCCATGGAATTACTTTCATTTGGATTTTGATCAAATTTACGGTGATCAATAAATGATGTTTAAATTTCATGGTTTGAATAGAATATAAGAGATTAGTCCTTTGAATCCTACTTAGAAGGGTTTAGAAGAAATCCAAGTAATGTCGTCATTAAATTTATAGATAATCTTCTATTGGAATCAAATGGGCTAACCAAGGAATTACATGTCCGAGGACATCAATCTTAACTTGAGAGATCATCCACATCATATATGTTTTTTCAGTTTTCCTAATGAATCTATTTCCAAATTTACATTGACATTAGGAGAGTTATAGATTGACAAAATAAAATGTTAGTACACCACATGGAATTCAAATCAATGAATCTAGTGGTATCCAATTAGTTCACTATGAATTCCAATAAGATAATCCAATTCGTTCTTGAGTCATGAATCTCTTTTGATGTGTGATCAAGTACCATAATTAATTTAAAAAGGAATTCATGACAATATGTTATAAGAAACATGTAATGATTTCATGTCATTTATTTTATAAAAATATAAATAATGATCTTGGAATCACCTTCCATGATTTATAATAAGAAAAAAAACCTCATTTAACAATTTAATTAGTCTATTTATATTAGAGTTACATAAAAATTTTGTTGTATGGGAAATATAATTTTTTCAATACATCCTAAATATTATACCAATATGTACATAACCCATTATATACTCAAAGACCCATATTAGAAATTTCTAAATTTAAGTGACACAGCAGAGGAACCTTAATGAGAGATTTCATTTCATGAAAGATAAATTGGTGTTTCCACAAATTCTAAGACAAAACACCCGAAGTTGTTCCATGATTACATATATGGTATTTTTTCACCTGTATTAGAACAAAAACCGCTAAAAGGTGGTCTGGGTTAAGGATTTCAACCTCAAACAGTTTTTAGGGTGGTACCTTAGTATTCCTAGGAAAGTATTCATGTAAAGAATTAATGAAATTTAAATTCTCTTATCAATTAATGGATCAAAGTCCTAGAGAAAACAAAACATTTTATAAATAGAAATAATTTTAGTGAAAATCATGTAGACCGACTATGTAGGGATCATAGAAGGGTCTGAATTTTTTAACTAATTTATATTTGAGTTAGAATGAGAGAAAATAAATTATAATACAGAAACCTTAATAATAAACTATTTATGTCAAATAAAGTGAAAGATATTTAGGCCAAAAAATAAAGAGAAAATAAGGTAACCGAGTGGTAGCCTTACCAAGAGATGTACAGTGAGACAAATGAATGAAAAAAATGAATTTTTAATAAGGTATATCTACACAAATATCAAGGGGAGGATGGGGGGGGTGGGGTCTATACACACTACTTTTACCCAAAAAATGGAAAATTT
Source organism: Viscum album (assembly GCA_963277665.1). Lineage (NCBI taxonomy): Eukaryota > Viridiplantae > Streptophyta > Magnoliopsida > Santalales > Viscaceae > Viscum > Viscum album. Next base: position 1,044,394,360 of record OY728165.1, read on the forward strand.
TGAGTAAACAGGGGAAGGTATGGATTGTCAAAAGGCCATTTTTTAATTTTAAAAAAAATTCTTGTCCCACTTGTTGGATGGGGGTCTTAGTAAATAGACATTGATGTTTCTAGAGGATTACCAAGTATATTGGTATCCCAATAAAATTCTAGTGGATTTCTAGGAGAAATTAGACTATACTGAAGTCTGTAGACCATATGGCTTGACCTCCTTACACTCTTTTTGAACAACCCATTGACCACCCAAATCCACTTGGTGACATCTCTTAAAAAGAAAACAAGGATTTTTTAAGAATAAAATGGTCATTTTTCTCATTTAATAGCTACAATGGTAAAAACTCCAATACATATGAAAACTCATCCCAATATTATAATTTATAGGGGTTTTAAGATATATCTAATAATAAATTAGTCCATTAAAATTTTATTTTTTTCTCCTATTCCCATGTCTCCACTTGGGTATGGTTAAGATACCATATGTCCCAAACTATGGGAACCATTATGACTCATGGAGTTTGATTCTATAATCAATGATATGAAATGGAAACTCTTTGAATGAAGCATCAATGTTTAATTCAACTTCATTGGGTGAAAAACATGAGAGGAGCTAGGATAGTATTGATGATGCTGAAATATATGAATCAAATCATGTATATCACTATAAAACTAAGTAAGAGCTAATAAATTATATACCAGCATAACCCCCTCCAAATTTATAAATGGCCTGAAAAATAATGGTGATAATTTTTCTTACCGATGAACTCTTTAGTAAACCAATCTTAATAAAACTTGTAATAATTCCTGGCCTCCTCATCAAAAACTATAGAGCATGGTGATGTTAATTTCTATGAATTTTTCATAAACTGATCCATTTCTAGGATATTCAAGAATTATATATCATTCTATAATTCCTCTTTAATGAGACTTAGTCTTAATAGCACTTCCTCCCCTACATATAACTTTCATAGAGGCTATTAAAATGGAATACCATATACGACCTCATTAGGATCCATATGAATTTTCACTTGGAATTTATTATTAGAGGTGAACTCAGAAAGAGGAAAGTGATTATCCCATTAGGTTCTAAAATATAGGATGTAATAATGAAGTATTCCCTTTAATGCCTATGAAGATTTCTGAAACTATATATCAGTTTAATGGTAACTAGATGTACATAAATATATTTTTGGAACATGAGTATTCTGAATTCCCTTCCAAAACCATGATATAAACTGAGAATACCTTTATAATATAGTTTTACATGGAATCCCCCAAAATCATAATACCCATTATACATCTAATTTATCATGATCATCTAGTGAGAGGGACTATCAAATTGGAAAGAAATGGGAGATTTCTGTAAGCCTATAAAAAATCACCCGTACATAGGGACTACCTTAGTGTGACTTTGGTAACCCCATCAAAAATTCCTTGGTGATATCATCCCATTTCCATTTTAGGATAGTTAATTGATATAAAAGGCCAAAAGATAACTAGTGTTCCATATTTAGCTATAAAGTGGTGAAACACTGCATGTTAAAGCCCTCTATTTTATTCTTCATCCCTGTCCACAGGTATAGGTAGAAAAAATAAAAAAATATATTTTTTAGTCTAGGATGTGATAACGGCCTAATAGAATGAGTTTATCATAGTAATTGACCTAACATTTTTATAGGGACACAAACATTTACAAGGACATGCAAAGTATCCTAGTCATCAATAACCCAACCATGTTGTAGATTCTTACTAGAAATATAGTACCTCATGAAAAATCCATCATTATTAGAAATTTTCATAATTTTTATTCAATTAATATGTGTTTTACCCAGTAATTATTTTGTGAGGATAGGACCCCCCTTCAATTTTAAACATTAATATTCCATTCTGAAAATATATCCATCTACAAATACACACTATATTATCCCAATCCAAATGAGTCTAATTCCTTCCATATACACAATCAATGACCAAAATTACCTTTACCTGGAATACATGTGATATGAATTTCAAAATAATAATAATATTCTACCCACATATACTGCAATAGGTTTCAGTTATGATGATAAAATATATATTTGAGGCTCTTATGTTCTATATATATCATGAACCACTCCCCCATAAGGTAATGCATCTAGTAACATAAAGTAAGAAAAAATTTATTAACTCAAGGTCATGTGTCAGGTAGTTTCACTCATGAAGCCTCAACTATAGATACATATACATCAAAAATCACCCTCTTTTAATTAACACATCTCTCATCCCAAAAAATGATGAATAACAATAAACAATTTTTCCTCTTTGAGGATTTGAAAAATTCCAGATCATTAATGAGGTAAATATTCATTTCAGCTCTTAAAAATCCTTCTCATAAGAATTAACCCATTTAAATCCTATACCCATATTGGTAATGTCTATAAGTGGTTATTTTAGGTGATTAATGTTTTTACTAAATCATCGTTAATAACTAACCAATCCCAATAATTTATAAATATCAAAAACATTATAGGGATTATCTGAAGAAAAAATATATATCACCTAATTTAGATCCAATAACACTCATAATTATGATATAATGTTACCCATGAAGTCAAATATGTCAATAAAAAAGAAACACATTGACAATTTTGAATAAATATGTCCCTATATAATACTTTTTTTCCAAATTAGCTTTTAATGTCACGTATGCTCCTACTGTGAGTGGGAGTACACCAAGATATCATTAAAAAGAACAACAATAAATTCGTCTAGATATTGCTGTAATAACTGATTAATTATGGCCTTAAATATTATAGGTGTGTTCCTCATACCAAACTAAATTAACAAATATACATATAATCCAAACCTACTTTAGAACAGATCATGAGGTATGTCCATGGGTCTAACTATCACCTGATTATTGTTTGATCTCAAATAAAACATCAAGAAGACCCAAAATACAAAATTATTATTGAATAAATCATTGATAGGATTAAGTGGGTACTAGTTTTTAATTGTATACTGATTCAAACGCTTATAATTCAAAAATAATCAAAAAAGTAAAATCTATCTCTATAGAGAAAAGTATCGATAAACTCTAATAAGATATTTTGGGTAAAATAACGCCCTTGGATTTAATGTCCTCCAAAATCATCTTAAATACCTAGTTCTAAGTAATATCCATGATATTTGGAATAAGGTATTCTGGTTCTACTATTAGTAAAAGATAAATAATAAATTAAATGACTTTTAATCCATAGATAATCATGAACTTCAATACAACTTCATAATGAAAAGTATCAGCGAACCCTAATGAGATATACTGGGTTTAATAAAACCCTTTTATTCAATTTCCCTCTAATGACTCCTTAGTTTTGAGATATTATAAGGATTTATACTATTTAAAGGAATAGAAACTAATTTTTCTCTAGGTATAAGCTCGATAATAAATTCAACATCCTTCTTAGAAGGTAGTGAAGGAAAATCATCCAAGAGATATCCCTATAATGGATTATAATTTTAGTAGATATATCCTTCCATATTCCTTGATCATCTAGTAGAAGGATTTAAATATTGGATGACACCCTACCCATCTAATTATTATCTGGTTTGCCATGACCTTCTTGGACATCACCTACAACCTCATGAATATTACTACCACTCTCAGGTGATGAGAAGGAAACCCATTAGTTATAACAGTCAATATGTGATCAAAAGGGAACTATAATATCCATAAAAATAATTAAGTAAAATACTATCATCTAAAGGATATAAAGGTCCCATATAAATCTATAGCCTCAAATATCATTTAGAACACCTTGGAATGACTAATACCATAAAAACTATTCCTTCGGTGTGTTAGGGGACATAATCCCATATAGATATTCATCCTCAAAACCGAGGATCCCCATTAAAGTATTAAATAAATATGAGTGAAATAAAACCATGTTAAACAAGTTAGAAACATAATTTGAGCCTAAAAATATCAGACCTCATGGTATATATGGCTCGAGGATCTATTAAACAAGTGACAGTTTAGCTGCTTGTTACGGGACAGATCTATTTCCTTCAACTAGAAAATGACCACCCTAAGAATAGCCTCTATAATATCATTGTGCATCTTATGAATGGATTCTATGACTAAGAAATATCCTTAACATGAATCACTAGTGGTACACTATCTTTCTACCCAACACGATTCCACATATCACACTTTGAAACTCTGAACTAGTGATGATAGACCCCCACTTGGAACTGATAAATGTTTCCTAAAAAACCTCTGGCGATGTACCATTTTACCAGAGTACTGACACTTCACTAGGTCCCAATAATAATTATTCCGTACCTATAATAGTGATTACATGCCACAAAATTTATATTTCACACACCCCTAGAATCCACTTCCTTGGAGAGAAGTCTCATGACCATGCTTAATTCTACTAGATAATCCACTTTCTAGCCTAGTTGTTAAACCACCTTGACCTGTCCCATCAACTTCCATCCGATTACACTAAGAGATAATTTCATTGTTTACTATCTTATAGATTATATCTATCCAAAAGGCATTCACTTTCGATTGAATATAACACCTATGTCCATCCTAAAAATGACTCCCCATGGTTAACACATCAACTACAATATTGGGTGAATAGTGATAGAACATATATTGACAAGTTGATTATTCCATGATGGAAATATCTCACCACTCTAGGTTCTACAATTCCCTAGATCAATCTACCAACAGAGATTTTGTAAAAATTTAACTAAAGAATATATTGTATAAGTAACTCTAAACCATTCCTCGTTTTTGATCTTCCCAAGTAAGAAAATCCAAATATCACTTTGAATATACCTGAAGATCATATGTCAAAATATTTACCCTCATATCTAGAGGAATATCCAACTATTCAAAGATAATATACATATCTTCTATGTATGAATGGGTATCCAAAATTCCCCATTTGACTAAGAAAGTGGGTGGGTGTTTTAGTTGGAACTCCTTGGTCAACTCATACATTGTTGAAACAACATGTGGAGATCCCTTTATAGAATGTTCAAGGAATAAAAATCACTATATAAGATAAGAATTAGTGCCTTGTCTAGCCATGATAGATGATATAATTAGATGTTCCACATTTTTAACTACTGATGTCCCCATAGGTCATTCAGGTCCTACCACCTTTTGTGTATAATCGTCTCCATCTTCATAGCATTTGACCCGATTCTATCATGGAATCAAGTGTCTATAATGGAAATCAAACTACTTTAAAAAAACAATACAATATAAGAAATTAAAGATATGGAAAGATGTCGCAGGATCTAGGCATCAATATATTTTATACCCTAAATTCATAATAATATTTAATTCAAGTGATTAAACTAATTCTAATAACCCATTACAAGGGTCAGGTTAAATGTTATTGTTTAAAATATCTATCATAATAGTTCAATTATACATGTTATCAATCCCAAGTTATATAGTTAAACACTCTTATGCTTCCATTATAATTCCATTTATTGATAACCAATTTTTTTTAACATCATGAGTTCAAATTCAGAAAGTATACACACAGTTGTTCAGTTATACTAATTTACCTTTCCATGTTACAAAGGTATACACAATATAAATTTCCATTAGAAATCCATTTAAAATCCCCCAATTTAAATTACCAGATTATATATCCATGGTTTTCAGTATCTAATTAAATTAATTTTGGTTAAATAAAATACTATCATCAAACAATTTAGGGAAAATAATTTTGGGTGATGCACACACTATATGGAACCAGTTTTGTTTCTATGTAAGTTTATGAATTCTTTGAATATCAACTAACGAAAATAAATAATTCAATAAGACTTACAAAAAATATCGCTTGACATATGAATGAAATATAAATACTTTTGTTTCTCTAATGATTCATGAGCTTATAATCACTTTCTATATTATCCTAAGCTGGTAATCCAAAAAAACATAGAACCAAACCACACATGAAAACCCCAAAGGTGAAAATAGTAAAACAATAATTTTGTGAATTCAACAAAAACATTCCCCTTCCAAGGAAACTTGGACTCTCCCGACACACCATTTAGCTACTCTTAGGATATTGATTATTACAATATTATGAAACTTCTTAGTATCCCATATACTTATCAAAATAGTAAGGAAATAGAAAATAGAGCTGTAGTAGCACTTTGTGACAACCCCATTATGGTTTTGTTATAAGTAATTAGTCTAGAGGTCCATAAGGCCTCAAGCATTCATCCTGGTATGTTGGAGGCTACCGACTACTAATAATGGTGTATAATGGTTTGGTTTAGAGACTATACCATCTTGATTAATGAAAAACAGAAATGAATTAAAGAAAGCACAAATCATCCTAACAATAAATAAATAAGAGATAAAGAAATAAATAAACAATATATACAAATGATTTAATATTTTTGTAATATATAATTTAAGAGTTTCATAGAATGTACCAAAAAATAATTACTAGGATAGATAAAGATAAATATGATGAAAAATTGATAATATCCACGAGCATCCTATGTTTAATATTTGTCCTCTATTATCTAAACATAACATATAATTCATGCATCCACCAAAGTGAACATTCATTTATCTTTTCCTTCATTCATGATATCGATCAGGGTACCATGTGGATGCTCAAATTGGGTGTATGTACAACTAATTATAGAAAATCTAACGAAATATAATGAAAATACAATATGTGAATATAAAATTTAATGTTGTGTAGATATAATAATTTAAAGATTTAATGTATGAGAAACCATTCCATCCTCATGCTCATTATGGGATACCAACCTAACCCAACCTAATTCATACTAACCTAGATGTCCTCATCACATGACCTTTTAATTGGTTAGGGTACCCAAGAAATATATCCATTTAATCCATGAATAAATAACCGCATGTAATCCATAAATATTGTTCAAACATTCAAATATAATGCCTAAGTTTTTAATATGTGGAAGTCCCATAAAATTATTTACTTATGGGTTTTGATCCATCTTAAAGTGGTTAATCCTATATTTTTATATATTTGGCTTTTAGGGGTATCTAAATGATAAAACCAAGGAATTATAATCAAAATAATTTCTAGCTAGACCAAATAAAGCTATACTTGCATAAAAAGGTTATACTAAATTAATATTCAAGGGAATAATCCTAGGAGTTCCATGTATATGTGAAAATTGGGAGATCAAGATAAATATTATTGTTTTCTCATGTTATAGATGAATTTGAGATGACCATATTTGACATTCATGAGAGTAAGATATTGACTGGATCTAAGGTAGAATCACCACTTGTAATTCAAATTAATGAATTATGTGGTACCATATGAGTTCAGATAAGGCATTCCAAATATTAAATGTAAGGATTTTTTATGTCATGGAAAAAATTTATTGATGTGACTGATTTATATAATTAATAACCAAGGAATACATGATAATATTTCATATGGACAAGTAATGTATTAATTTCAAGGATTTTATTAAAAATAAAATCACAAGATTGGAAGCATATTCATATATTCTCTAAGAAAATACTATATTAAATAACATTTTAAATACTCAACTTCTCTCGGAATTACCATAAAATTATGTTGTTCAGTCTCTCTAATTTATTTCAGACACCCAAATTAGCTTAATTATGTTAAACTATACATAGAGATGCTTAATTTCCAATCATAACAATTCATTATTTTAAGAGACACACAAAAAACATTAAGTGGTGGTTAGGTTACACGTAAGATATATTGGTGTTTTCTTAAATTACAAACTAAAGACACACTAATTGGTGTTTTGGTTATATATATAAGGTATGATTTTCAATGATTTCAGGAAAAAACGCTATAAGGGCTGCTTTAGGATGTGGATGTCAACCTACAATGGTATTTTGGGCCCCCGTAATACGTCTTGGTTAGGATTTTGGTGAGAAAGAAAGGGATTGTAAATTCCAGGGTCAATTCATAGAAAAAAATGTGGAAAAAAATGATTCATTCTACAAACACCAAGACTTTTAGGGAAAATTATATAAAAAACCTACATAAGGCTTTGGAAGACTCCTTGTATGGTGATGACCTCATATTTAATATGGATAGAGAAAAAATAAATAACTAGAAAAAATCCAAGAAAATAGGATACTTTTGTTAAATAAAAAGGAATAGGTTTATGTGGGAAGAAAGACTAGGTTAACAAGGTAACAGAGTGTTATCCTTAATAAGATCCTTCTAATGTGAGATATTGAAGAAAAAAAGGTAGTTAGAAGGTTGATATCAACTGAATCATCAAATAGAAGAGATGAAGGAATTATGTGCATAATTAAATCTCAAAAAAAGGAAAAAATAGTGTAAAATAGTTAAATAGAGGATGATTAGAAAGTAAATTTTACCGCATTATTTTTATAAAATGAATCCGAATCCAACGGGCTAGCTAGTTCACCTCACCAGAATGCCTGTGGGGCTTCTAGTTGTTTTTCAATCCTATCAGAATCCCATCGGATAGCTATTGGACTAATACTATCTTTCTAGTGTAACTATAGTCCTTGTACTTCATGCACCAACCTCTTCCCACTCTTCCCAAATAACTCCATGACCACGCAAACCCCCTTATCCACATCCCAGACAACAAAAAAGGGGTTTGGTATAAAATAAATCGATCCAAACATTATTAAAGAAATGATAACTTTTATCTTATGTAATAAGTTTTAGATTTTAAAAAAATAAGACTGCAAACTATGATGTCGTGCTGTGATTTGGTAATTCATATACCACTTTTAAAATTTGAATATTTTTTAAATTGATATTGATTTTTTTTTATCATAGATATTCTGACTTAGATATCATATATGACATTATGAGATGATAAATAGTTGACATGTGAACTTTTTTAATGGTTAAATTTATTTTTTTAATTCATTGATATTATAATAAATTGAAAAAATAAAATAAAGGTGTGTTAAATATTAATAGAAGATTTAGGATTGAGTGAAGTGGACTAATTTTATGGTGAATCATTTTGAAGATCATAATTTTATAGAGGAGACCAAAGTATAACAATAACATGCTCAATGATTGTATGTTTAATAAATATATTAGTGTTTATTATAAGAAACCAACATGTCTAAATTTATAGTATTCCTTCCCTCAATTAAATTTTTAGAGAAATATGTTGATTGGGTGACCCTTTAATCCATAGTGATACCTTTATAAATTTTTGTAAATTGAATAATGGAAATTGATTCCATTGGTACGTTGATACGTCATTAGTGTATTATCCTTAGAGTATACATTAATGGTGAGAAGTGTTAATTACCAATGAACCTATACAAATTCAGTTTTCCAGAATATTATTGATGTAAAATTGAGATTTATATTTTTTGAGTAATTTCTAATGCAATTGATAATATGTTCATACCCAACTTCACCCCCTCTTAGGGTCTATTTTGAGAACAATGTTTGAAACACTACCCATTTATAATAATATATCATATAACACTCTCCCTAGTTGTAAAAAAATGAAAAAAATAGATTATGGAAAAACTAATAAATGAAATTATAACTTTTTAGAGATAGTAAATTTCCATCAACAATATCCTCTGATGTAAAGATTCATTCCATAGGTGATTTTTAAAGATATCCATAAAATTCTCTATCATTAAATATTATTTAAAAAAAATCTATCCATATTTCACCATATCCTTGATTATGTAGTACTTGGTGTTAATATGATTGGAATTTAAATAATTCACCTAATTTTTGATAATTTTATTATACTTTGATTATAAAAACCAATCATCAATATGGACCAAAAATCCGCTGTCATGTCTTCAAATTGCGAATATATCTATATCATTTTTCTTGAGTATTTCAATGATGTAACATACTAAAATTAATTTTTTATTAGAGTGAAACAATTTACTTCTTATAGTGACAAGAAACACATATTCCTTAGATAAAAATTCATCTTTAATAAGTTGAATTATAATCAACAACATCACTATCCAATCAACATAAGAATTACTAAAAACTAGTCAATATGTGTCTTTTGCACACCTGAATCCATAATCAAGAGTCTTTTTGATATAATACAATATTTATTTATTCATCAAAATATACGACACCATTGTATTACATAGGAATCCAACAAAATGGGTAATGGATGGAATGACATATAGTCAAGATACTATTATGTAAAGTGGGATATTAGTTATCCTAATTTGTTTTTATCTACACTCCTTCATTTTTTATTTATGGTAAACATGTTCCTCAATATCAAATAATTAGATACCAACCTCTATTCTTATATTAAAAAATTATTCAATAAATCTCAAGTATATTTTTCTTATGAGAGATATCGAACCTACTACACTCATATCCAGATTACCCATAAATATTTTCATCTCAATAATTATTAATACCTCAATGTGTCTTTCCATTTATCCTGAAAAGTCATTGAATTTTTTATCTTTTTTTGGTAAAAATAATTTCATCAATGTAATAATTTATAATGGATGACTTTTTTTATCACTCTTAGAATAAATATTGTTATATTTTTTTCTTTATATAAATTCAATATCATGGTTCTATTTTATTCCTTTAAATTAAATTTTTTATGTGTTTGTTTAGATTATATTGAAATTTGTTTTGATTTTAAACATTAGTGGCCTCAATTTTAAGAATTATACCATTTTATTATTTAATATATAAATTCTCATTTAGATCCCCTTTAGAAATGCTATCTTAAAAAACATTTAAAATAATTTATAATTTTATTGATCATATATAATAATAAAAAAACTAATATTTTTAATCCTTTTAACTAGAGAAACATATCATCAAAAAATATTATTTTAATTTTAGAGTAAACAATCCATACTAAGAAAGAAATGTTCTCTACCTCTTCTACCTTCACCTTATTCTTAATTATATACCATAATTTTTATTAATCACTATATTGTATTCTGGAAATTAAATAAACTACAGTGTTTGTATCTTCTGAATTTTATTTATATCTCCTTCCATCATTTCTATTCATTACTCATATCACAGTAATTTATTAACACTTATTGGTTTATCTTGTTTCTAAATTCTTAAATTTCCAAAAGCATGAAATAATTTTTTTATATCTATGAATATTTTGAAGATTCACATGAATTATAGGTCTCATAAAACTAATTATTTATTTATTTGAGCAATCTTTATCATAATTTTTTAATATGCATGATATCTTTAAAAACCTATCACCATGACCACACTTATTCCACATTTTCCATTGCCTTATCCATAGTTTTTTTAAGTATCATAATCATTATATAATGATTCATGTGACAAATTTTTATAAATTTAAATAACATCATAATATTAATGATCTTGTTAATGGTCTAATTAAAACATTGATAACTAATTTCATTTTGGTGTATGTCTAAGAAGTACCTCCTCATCAGCTCTCTTATCTAACTTTCACAAATAATGTTTACTAATTTTGTTATAACACAATCTAAAAAACACCGTTAATCTCATAAAATCTATATTCATTCCAAAAAATCTAATTTGATATGTTTTTTGAATATATTCTCAAATGGAACTAATTGAGAAAGTAGATAGCAGATATTGTGGCTTTCATCCAAAATAATTTTGTAGAACCATGATCTTATAATATAGTTATCCCTATAGCCACTAAACCATTGTTATTACCTTTATAAAATCAAATTTTAAAGATATTTATAGATATATATTTCTTTTCTGTATTCCATTCTTCTCAAGATATATATCAAACACTTCATTAGTATGTTTATATTGATTTTCAGAAAAATATATTTTTATAACACATCCTATTTTATATTTGACATTACTTTGAAATTTATTAAACCTCTTATGATCTTTTGATCTACTAATCACAAAATAATAATTGCGATCATCAAAAAATTAAACAAAAAACTAAAAAAGTACTTATCTATACTATTTGAGTTCAACATAATTTAGTGACACACATAAAAGTGTTTCAATTTATGATATTTATTTTTTTATTTCCATGAATTTTTATCTCTTATTAATCACATTTCATTCATGATACATATCAAATGTGTTGGTCTTATCAAAAATCATCTCTAAAAGACTTATAATTATTTCATATCTAATATTTTTTCCTTATTATTTTAAGGAAAAAAAGAAATATATTTGTTCTAAATCACAATATGTTCCCTCACACTGATACATTATGTTTTATACTAATTGGGATTATTGAGTAGATTACAAAGTTTCCACTTTTACTTCATGATTATTGTTCCATATTTCCACCTCCTAAAGTCCCATACATTCTTCCAAAATATCACATAATTACGAATTTCACAAGGGCATGAGACACCCAAGATATTATCCCTCAACCCATCGATATATAGAATGTAAATTGATTTAAACTTTTTCTCACAAATTTGATGCATCAAACATTATTCAAATTTAACAATACATAATTTATGAGAGTAATGGATCCTCTATCACACTATTAGATATCCCTCAATATATTGTTACTAATAATTACATGTTATGTCAAACTTTATTCAAATATCCAATGTTGAAAAAATTTATTTAATTATAAGACACCTAAACTACCATCACTTTTTCTTTGTCAATCCAATTAAAAATTCATTTAAGGTTCTCCTTTTACTTATAATTGTATTTTAATATCATGAGACACTGTTTTATAGTATATTCAGGATAATCAAAACTAGAAAATGTTTCCTAATGATAATAAAAAATATTTTATGATTCCACCTTCCATTTTTTATGTTATCTTAGTTATACACTCATGATTTAATCATAATCCCCTTGATTCATGGCCTCTTTTTATTAATAGAGAGACATGTTACAAAGAAACATTCAATATATGTGTTATTACATTATGTAACAATAAAATATTCTTTAAAAATGAAATCTACTCATTTGAAATTATTCTACCATAAAATTTTCCTTTCAATATTCCGTTGGATTTAAAATATGACACTGTATTTAAATTTTATCATGTTTTGGAAGTCTCTTCTTACCCTTAGCCTTTGAATCAATCTTAGGCTCACTATATTTCTTCGTTCACACCATATTTATTTTGTGATAGTATATACTATAACATTATGTTTTAAAGGGTGTTTCTAATATGTTTATTGATATGATACTCTTCATCCCCTTAATATCACTAATTTGACCAATTTTATTATAAGATCATGTGTAAAATATTATTTTCGTAGTACCGTAGAACAATAAAGATACTTCTTGGCAGCATGTAAATCATTCTCAGGTGACTTAATAGATTACTTAATTTTCGTTATATAATTTTATAATGTAAATTGGTAAATTTTAAAGGTATTTTGAGATTTGATAAAATTTGCTTCAAGATTCTCTAAATCATCATTATTGTAAGTTATATTTATTGTAGTAATATCAATCAACTTGTCTCCAGATTCAAGTATTTCATAAAGCCACCCATGATTCATACCAACTCATTATTTATCATGGAAAACTCACAAGAATTTTATTCTTAATGTGATTTATTTAATTTATCATTCTTACTCATTACTGAATTAATTAATCTTTAAATATACATATTTTCATTTATTAACACAAAGTGTTCCATCATTAATTGAATCTATTTTCAAGTCCCCCAATAACTAATATTTATTTCACTACAATATTTTTTTCTTAAATATATAAGTCATTATATTTTTTGGATTTAGGTATAAAAACTTGAGGTACATCCTTTTCTAAGCCCTCTTCTTATCATTCATCTCCATCATAAAAAGTTGACATACAATTATTTGATAGAAAATTACACTTCTTTATAAAACTAGATTTTATCTTTATTTTAAATGTTTTCCCTATATTATAGTTGTTCCCACTATTTTCTCTGATCTGATCATTTGGTATGGTCATCATTTGCATCTCCTTTTACCTTATCCAGAAAACTATCTAAAAATGTATAATATTCCCTTTATTGGAACAATTAAAAATAATGTTACCCCTATATTTACACTTTCCTCAATTGATGCATTTAGAAAAAAAAATTATGAACCCATTGAAATGATGGAATCATCTATAGAAATAGTGTCCTCCAAATTTTAACCTTTATATTCTATTTCTATCATAAATTTTGAGGCTTTTAAATCATTCTTACATTATATTTTACCTTTATTCTTCATGGTTATCGGTCATCATCTCATATTATATAAATATATTTTTGTTATTTTCAATGATCCTCTCAAATCCATGTCCTAAAACTAATGAAAATATTTTTTACATAGAATTTATTAAGAATAATTATCATCAATTTTTTTATCATGGTATAATTATCAATAACTTCTCCATAACAATGAATCAAACATACAATTTTGATCATCCAAATGAATAAGTCATCCATACAATCATCATCTCTAATAATAATATCCCAAAAGTGATAACAAAATGTTTATTATATAGAAATATTACCTTTATTTCCTCCCTTATAGATATCTCAAAGTTTATCTAAATTCCAATATTTGTTTTAATACCCATGGTTCATGATTACTCATTCCCAAAAATGGATTAAAGTAATACATTTTAAAATACTTCATCAACATCAATATTATTCTTATTAATGAAAGTTTAAATTCTTTTAATTTCAAAAATCTATAAACCATTAATAGTTATTTGAAGTACATCCAGTTTAGGAGATAAAAGATGTTGAACTATCCTCTATTTCTAAAGATGAAATCATTTTCCAATGAACACGATATTATACTTTTTTTTACTGAAATTCCTACTATATATAAATTAATGTGGCCAAAATATTTTCTCAATAAAGATTAAAAAATGGATTCTATTGAGAGACTAAATTTTTTTCAATGAATATATTAAATTTAATTTTGATAACATTTCTAATATCCGGAAGAAATCTATTATGATATAAAAGTATAGTTCTTAGATAGGATATGAATGTTCTTCTAAGAAGAAATATGTTTTTATAATAATTTTTATGCCCACATAAGAGAAAAAATCCACTTAGAGGTTTGTGTGTGTGTGTTGGGGGGGGGGGTGAATTGATGGTTATAAAAACCAAAAAAAAACCAAGTGATTATTACCATAATGGTTGTATATAGGTTCAATGAATGAAACAAACTAATGATAAAAGATGGATATAGATAGAAGACACATAACATGAGAAATTTTTACAAGTTTTATATACGGTAATTATAGATTGCATAATCCTAGATGTCCAGTGGTTGAAATCCCATTATCAATGTTATTATAAAAATATGAAAAAGTTCATTGAATAAAATTATGAATATAGTTTGGAAGTCCGTGTGAAAATATAAGACCCAGACATTAAACAATACATACTCTTGAGTTAATTATAGAATTCAAATTGAGGATCTTTTCAGGTTTAGAGTTTTATATAATTATTCCATACCTATTACATAACAAAACTATAGAAATAAAAAAATGAAAATTCAAACAATATCCATTTTTTGTAATAAAAAAACATTTAAAATGGAACAGTGTTTCTTTTCATGTTTAATCATCACAAATTTTCTTGATTCCACCCTTGAATCTATTCTCTATTAAATCCTGTGTAAACATTTAAAAACTACGGATGATCACAAAAAGCTCGGAAAGGGACTTGAACGAATGAAAATCATTAGTCTAGTTAAAACATGGTAACCGATTAAATGTTATTTGAGATAATGAAACAAAAAATTTTCCCACAAATAACACTCATACTTTTTGATCAAAGAAAACACTAAAACTGATATAAAGTAATTAGAAGTCCTTTAGGTTACATAGAGAATCATATTCATCAAACCCTTTAAAAACCCTTTAAATTAAAATAACCATTTTCAAGAGATACAATATTATTTTTACCCAATGAATTGAATATATATAATGGGATCACCCTTTATATTTTCTATATAGGGATCACCTTTGAGGTTTAATGGGGATCACCCCTTCATATAAGCTTTAATGTACTCACTAGTGAGATATAATGGGGATCAACACTTCATATAAGCTATGCCGGCCTCACTAGTGAGATATAATGGCACTGAATTCTTCAGATAAGCTATATCAGGATTACTCATTTTATATAATCCTCTTATACCATTTCATGAATTAAAAACTTTCATCACAAAACCCTTTCAAAAATTACTTCTAATCCCATATGAAAAAAAAATTTGTATAGAAATACCATTATCATTTAAGAAACCATTTTCAATAACATAGTACCAAAAAGGGAATAAGGTATTATTTTAATTTTAAAATAAATTAAGTCTTATAGAGGAATCCAAATATCTGTGGAGAAGTCATTTTCACCGTATTGAAGAAAAATATTACTTTTATAATTTTTAAAGAATGTAAAATGGTTCATATAAAAATATTTCTTTTGAAAAAATTGAATGATATTAAATAAATATATATATATATATATAATATCTTATATAATCCTTTTATATCAATATAAATAAATATGTAAATTAATATCACGAGGAAAATGATTTGACAATTAAATTTTTACATGTTCAAGGTGTCCCATACGACTTTAAACATTTAAATCATAATAAAATGAATTAATATACATAAAAATACATTAAATAACATTATAATATATGTAATATGGATATAAAATGTCATAGAGGTTGTATATACACCATATAAAAGAGTAAAATTTCATATTATCAGGAAATACTTCAATGAAAGGATATTGAGATGAAATCCCTTACCTCGAGTCTGAATCATATCATATGTTTTTTTATCTTCATAAATAATAGACTTAGGTTAATTTTAAATTTATTAATAACATTATTCATGTTTATTATTCTTTTTATAACATTTATTATCATGTAATTACAACTATAAAATTATTTATGTTCATATGAGACATTTTGTGGAAATGCTGTACTTAAGTCAAAAATGAACATGGTAAAATATAAATAGCCTATGTGATCATAAGTCAATCATATCCAAAATAATATTCATGAAATGAGTATCAATTTTATACAACTATTTCACTTTTATATGAAACCATCATTTATCTTAATGAAAAATGAACAACATTATTATCATGGATACGGTAGGTCGTACGCACGTAGGAGTAACTTTTTGATTTTTCCTTGATCATTATGGAAACAAGGTAATTATAAATTAATATTTAAATAATTATAATATTATTATTAACATAATAATAATATTTTAAATCTACTTATATATATCATACAAGTGATGTGGTGAATAAAAACAATCACATTGCTTCGTAGAGGTGATAGTTCACATGTTCCCACAAATGGTGTTATCATTATTTGTGTGCATGGAAAGCAAGAACAAAATTGAAATATTTTTCTATTATAATGATTAAAATTTCATTAAAATAATATATAAACATCTATTAAATCATTATGAACATTTTTGAGAGGTGGTAATGAGAAATGAACTATATCAGTTCTTAAGGTAGTAGTCTACTGTACACACAAACAAAATGTTCATTTCCTATTTGATAAAATTGAAGATGGATTAAGGTGATGATATTAAAATAATAACATATCAGTATATTGAGGATACATGAGTTATTATATCATCTTTATTGAATATTATTTGAAGGATGTGAACGAAGAAATAAAATAGAAACACTTAAATTAAAATGATACCTCTTCTTTAGATGGTCACCTTTGATGAACACCTTAACACTTCTAAGGAGGGTGTTCTACATAAAATAAGGCATCAAGAATGTGGTGAAGAATTTTAGTAAGTGTTTAGGGAAGAGTTTTTATAAACCAAAATGTTTTGGAAGTGTGATTAATATTGGGGAATGGGTTCCCTTTTATAAGGGATGAGAGGGGAATTCTTGGAATTTTGTAAAGTATTAAAATAATATAAATTAATTTTATTTTCAAAATGGGAAAAAACTTATTTATTTATATGATATGATTATTTTGGGTCAAATAACTATAATAAAATTTGAATTAAACAATCTTTGAATATTTTTTAATCTTTATAATTTTGTTTTTACCCCATTTAACTCTTACCATTTTATCAAGTAATTTACACTTTGAGGGTAATAATAATTACAAAATAATGACAAATAATAATAATTAATGAGTCATTAATGAAATTTATATCCATATATAATCTTTTTTTCTGAATCATAGGTTTTTATAAATTTCATACCATTTAATTAAATATTTTATATTTTAAAATATGAATTTTTCAATTTTCACACTATTCATTAAATGAATTTTAAGAAATAATAGAAAAAAATTGATTTATAAGGCCCCGACCTTAAACATTACTTAATATTGATTTAAATGAATAATTCCCATTGAGGATATTTTCAGGTTTAGAGTTTTAGAGAATTAGAACATAACTATTACATCTTAAAAGATTACAAAGTAGACACTTCTACTAAGTTTCCATAGAATAAAAAAACTCTTAAAAAGAAACATGTCTAGTTCCATGTTTTATATATCATGAAATTCCCTTGATCCCATACTTGAACTTATTCCGCATTAAGTCCTGTGAAAAACATTTCAAAAAAAACTTGGGGTGAGCATAAAAAGCTCAGTAAGGGATACACAAAGAATGAAAACTGTTAGTTTTTCAAACATCAAGTAAACCATGTATACATTATCAAAGTAATACCTTCACCTTCATGAAGTAGTAAAAACTCTTCACTGAATAAAATATCATTACTTACCCTTTTGTAAGCAAAGGATTACCATAAAACCCATTTAAAGAACATATAACATGTAAAGGTAACTTGGGACATAAACATACTTAAGTGGAATAACCATACGGTCGACTTCCACACATATCACTTAATGGAATAGCCATACGGCCAACTTCCATACATAATTAATGGAATAGCCATACGGCTGACTTCCATACCCAATGAATTGGAGGTTATAACGTAACCACCCGTCCTGGTATTCACGGCACCACCCGTCATATGGTTTATCACGTAACCACCCGTCAAATGTCCAAGTACCATTATAAAATCATAAGACATAAAACAAATATAAAGGAAAGAAAAAATTTCCACACTTTGATCACAATATATCACTAAAATATATTGACATAACAAATCCATTATAAAAACCATTTTCAATACCAAAATACATAAAAGAGTATGTGGTATTTATTTTATTTTAAAAAACATTACGGCTTGTTCAGGAAGACAAAGACAAAATAATACTCGCGGCGACAGAAAAGGTCGTTGTCACCGCGTACGTTAAAAGAAACATTCCTTTTTGTATTTTTCTAAAACTCTTCGTAGAAAAATATTCCTTTTGTATAAAAATAAAATTCAATGGGGTTTATACACCGTATAAAATAAATTTGTGTATAAAACTAAATATGCCTCAATGAAAGGAGATTGAGACGAAGTCCCTTACCTCGGGTCCGACTTGACTCGATCATTATTTAACGTCCTGCATAATAAACTTGAGTTAATTTCTACTTGATTAAGAACCTTTGCAAGCTTATTATTCCTTTTATATCACTTATTTACATGTTATAAACATTATGTAATCATTAAGTTAATGATGTTTGTTTTGTCGATATTTGGTTCTTAAGTCGAAAGTGGACTTCTTACAATTACATGTTGTTCGTGTGGTCAAAGGTTATTTATATCCGAAATGACATTCCTGATTTTGATATCATATATATCATATATATCCATCGTATAAATGTATTTATAATATTAAATAATCATTTAGAGGTAAGAAATGAAATGCACCGTTCATGGAGACGGTAAGCCGTACGTACGCATGAACGCTACTTTCATTTCTTTGTCATATTAATGGAATTAAAACTCAATGATAGGTATGTATATTTTAATTCCAGAATTATATTCATCATTTATATGTATCATTCATCATATATATCCATTATATACATGTACTTATAATAGTAAATTACATTTGGGGATAAGAAATGAAATGCACCGTTCATGGAGACAGTAAGCCGTACGTACGCATGAACGCTACTTTCATTTCTATCTCATACTTTAATGGAAAGAAATAATAATGATATAGAGGTATATTATAATTACATTATAAGATCATATATAATAACTTTAAATCCATCCTTTATACGTCCCACATATGGCATTAACGAATCACATCACTTTGAGGGGGCGGTAGTCCGCACTTCCTTAAATGAAGATATCCCGTTTACCCATAATGGAAACCATAAAGGTATGCCCAAAATGAAAAATAAAAAATCTTAAGGAAAACATAAAAATATTATATATCATATATAAATATAGTTTCATCTTAATGCCCACCTTTTAAGGTGTTAAAATAATGTTGAACAATCATCGTTTCGGGAGGCCGAAATTCACCATCCACGGAAACAATATGTTCTTTAACCATTAGATGTAGGTGTGTGTAAGTGTATCTCAGAACCTTCTTATAAAAACATCCTAGTATATTTATTATAATGTAGTTGTTACAAAAGAAATGAATAAAAATAGTTTAGGGGGTTGGAGAAGCAAAATAAAACAAAAGGACTCAAGTGAAGACATTACCTTAAAATCGGGTAACTCCCTTTAGTTTGAACTCAAAGGCTTCCTTGGGAAGACTTCTTCCCAGAGTGAGGCTTCAAGGAGTAATATAGGTATGTGTAGAGACAAAATGGGCAGGAGTTGGTCGAGCCAAAGGCTTTGGAAGTGTGGGTAAGGAGGTAGAGGTGGGGGCCTTTTATAAGAGGAGAGGAGGGGCACTATTGGAAAGGTATAAAATGTAACTTTATTTTCAAATGAGTTTCGGATTTTAATGGTCCCACATTGATGTGTTTCTAGGATAAGGTGATAAGGGTTATAAATACACCCATCTAATAGGTTTTGGACATGTGTAGGTCTTAGATTTTACATTATCGTTCCATTTTATTTAAATTGTTAAATAATGAGGTCATCGCTGCATCATCATGATGTCATAAATAATTTAATTTATTTAATGTCTAAAAATTATAAAAATACTAATATGATGTAGGAACTCTTTTTATCTTTCCAATTAATATTTATAGTCCAAAAGATCATTTATGTAGACGAAATTAAAAATATTTTACTTTGGTGATACATTCTTTGTTACATTTAACATTCTTTAAAAATAAAAAGATAAAAAGTCACTTTCTCACAAAAGTGATTCCATGGGGCCCCCAATTTTGGAACAAGGCATCCCATGGTCGTCCATGAGAAAACCAGTAGCCTTAGGACACATCTTGTGGTCATTTTTTTTATTATTAGGATATTATCTTATTATCTTTAACAACCCGATGACTCATTAATCAAGATAATTAAAGATAATTACCGTTGTTACTATTCATAATGTCCAAAAACAAAAGAGTCTTAATTACATAATTTGGACCTTCTGATTCCAAATATGTAATCCATTTTACCAAATTCCAAACACATAAATTGCAATAATTGATTTAAAAATAATTCCCGTTGTCAAAACAAATAGCGGGGTTTTTTTAAAACAATATCTATGAAAAGTTTGGCATTAGTTTATGCCCAATTCCAAAGTGAAATTAATCCTAATGACCACTGTTGGATTAAATGGTAAAAATATATTCAAATTAAACTTTAATACCACTTAAAATGATAATATGACCATATAATTAAATTATATGAAAAAGCAGTTTTGATGTAAAATGCAGTATTTTTCACTATCCATTAAAAAATGAACATTGTCAGAAAAATACCAAAAATTAACCCAAGGTAAATTTCAATGTCCCAATCATAAATAATATGTTTATTGTAAAAATAGAGCTTATAAAATTGTCAAAAAGTGGATTTAAAAGGGGTTCGCCATCAAAAGGCGGTTAATCGACCTTTTAAAGAATATTAAAATGTTTATGCTTAAAAAAAGAATTCATTTGTATTTGTAATCCTATAACATTTATTGTAAAGAGTAAAAATATTTTAAAAACATATATAATCATATTTTAGTTATTTCTATCCTTTCCCGCCAATACAACGGCTATGTGTTAACTACCATTTAAAATAATATTATTTTATTACTAATATGCAACGTAAGATTTCAAGGAAACTCTTTGTTGCATATCGGGTACGCTATCGAACATAGAAACCCCTTTAAAGTAAAATTAATATTTAATTCGTAAATATTAATAAATATGAAAATTCTTCATTCATTATTTACCTAGGATGTTACATCCTTCCCCCCTTTTGGGAATTGCATCCTCGCAATTTTATTCAGTTATCAAAATAAGTGGGGGTATTTATCCCTCATAGCATTTTTAGATTCCCACGTTGCCTCTTCAACCATATGGTTTTTTCACAAAACCTTTACCTGGTGAATTACCTTATTTTGCAACACTTTCTCTCTTCGGTCAAGAATCTGGACTGGTTGTTCTTCATAAGATAGGTTCTCTTCCAACTGAACTACCTCTGGACTCAAAACATGAGATGGATCTGGCATATACTTTCTCAAAATAGAAACATGAAAAACATTGTGTACCTGAGATAAACTCGGAGGTAAAGCCACTTGGTAAGAAACTGATCCAACTTTCTCCAGAATTTCATATGGTCCAATGAACCTTGGACTCAGCTTTCCTTTCTTACCAAATCTCATCACACTTTTCCATGGGGAAACCTTGAGAAAAACATGATCACCTACCTCAAAAGATAGATCCTTCCTCCGATTATCTGCATAACTTTTCTGTATGCTCTGAGCTGTTTTCATGTGTTTCTGAATCAACTGAATGTTTTCTGCCATCTCTTCTACCAATTCTGGTCCCATCAGCTTCCTTTCACCCACTTCATCCCAAAATGCGGGAGTTCGACACCGCTTCCCATATAATGCCTCAAATGGTGCCATCTGTATACTGGAATGAAAACTGTTATTATAAGAAAACTCAACCAAAGAAAGATTTTGGTCCTAATTTCCCTGATAATCCATCGAACAAGATTGTAGCATATCCTCCAAGGTCTGAATTGTTCGTTCTGACTGCCCATCTGATTGAGGATGAAAAGATGTACTAAAATTTAATTCAGTACCCAACAACTTCTGAAGGACTTTCCAAAATTTAGAAGTAAACCTGGGATCATGGTCAGATACAATGGAGAGAAGAACTCCATGTAACCAGACTATCTCTTTAAGATACAAACGGGAAATTTTATCTAGGGAAAAAGTATCTTGTATAGCAAGGAAATGAGCCGATTTAGTCAAGCGATCAACAATAACCCAAATTGCATTATTACCTTGAGATGTCCTCGGTAATCCCACAACGAAGTACATTGATATATTCTCTAATTTCCACTCTGGAACTGGTAAAGGATGAAGCATCCATTTCGGTAACTGCCGCTCTGCTTCAACCTGCTGACAAGTCAAACACTTCACAGTAAAATCAGCAATATCTCTTTTCATTCCATCCCACCAGTAATACTCCTGCAGATCTCTATACATCTTAGTACTGCCATGATGAACTGAAAACAGAGAACTATGAGCTTTACATAACAACTCTTTCTTCAACTGTGAATCACAAGGCACACACAATCTCTTCCAAAATCTCAAAACACAATCATTATCAATGTTTAATTCAGGAAACTTACCCTTCTAAACCAGGTCTACCTTTTTCTGCAACTCACTGTCTTTCTTCTGTGCTTTCTTGATTCTGTCTGGTAGAGAAGATTTCACTGATACCTGAAACAAAACAGAAGAACATCCTACAAAAACAACTTCTATTCCAAAGTTCATCAAATCCTTAACCAAAGGATCACGTTCCAACCGCAACATTTCTAATGAAGCATTTCTTTTTCGACTCAAAGCATCAGCCACTTTATTTGCTTTTCCCGGATGGTAATGAATTGTACAATCATAATCCTTGATTAATTCCAGCCATCTCCTCTATCTCAGGTTAAATTATTTCTGACTGAATATATACTTTAAACTTTTGTGATCAGTATATATTTCACACTTTACTCCATACAAATGATGCCTCCAAATTTTTAAAGCAAAAACAATAGCGGCTAATTCCAATTCATGTGTTGGTTAATTTACCTCATGAGTTTTCAACTAATGTGAAGCATAAGCAATTACTTGATCATTCTGCATAAGGAAACATCCAAGTCCCTTCAATGAAGCATCACTGTATATAACAAACTCACCATTCCTGGAAGGAAGTGCCAAAACTGGAGCATTCACCAATCTTCTTTTCAACTCCTGAAAACAATCATCAAATTCTTTTGTCCAGATGAACTTAACACCCTTACGAGTTAGCTTAGTCATTGGACTAGATAACTGTGAAAAATTTTCAACAAACCTTCGGTAGTAACCTTCCAATATATGAAAACAACGTACCTCGATTACATTTTGGGTCTTGGCCATTCTTCAACGACTTTTGTTTTGGAAGGAACAACAGTTATGCATCTTTTGAAACAATGTGACCCAGGAATGAAATTTGTTGTAACCAAAACTCACACTTTCTGAATTTTCCATATAGTTTATTTTCTTTTAAGGTTTGCAAGATAACCTTTAAATGACTTTCATTCTCCTTTTTACTTTTAGAAAACACCACAATATCATCAATAAACACAACCACTATTTATCACCTGATTCAACTGAGTCATCACTGCTGTAAACTGCTCAATTCTGATTCCGACCATCTCTGGTTAATAATTTGAAAGGTTGTCTTCCTTCTGATGTCGTCTCAACATAGAAGCTTTGTTTCCTCTTTGGAAAACCATTCTGAACACAGAAATATCTTAGGTGAAGCAACATGGTAATCTTTAAATGCCATATCATTTCAATCAAACCATAAATTAACTCATAATTTAACAATTTTCTAACTCCTAAAGTTGTCTAAACCGACCTCTGATACAAACTATAAGGCCCCGACCTTAAACCTTACTTAATATTGAATTAAATGAATAATTCACATTGAGGATCTTTTCAGGTTTAGAGTTTTAGATAATTAGAACATAACTATTACATCTTAAAAGATTAAAAAGTAGAAATTTCTACTAAGTTTCCATAGAATAAAGAAAAATCTTAAAAAGAAACATGTCTAGTTCCATGTTTTATATAGCATGACATTCCCTTGATCCCATCCTTGACCCTATTCTGCATTAAGTCCTGTGAAAAACATTTCAAAAAAACTTGGGGTGAGCATAAAAAGATCAGTAAGGGATACACAAAGAATGAAAACTGTTAGTTTTTCAAACATCAAGTAAACCATGTATACTTTATCAAAGTAATACCTTCACCTTCATGAAGTAGTAAAAACTCTTCACTGAATAAAATATCATTACTTACCCTTTTGTAACCAAAAGATTACCATAAAACCCATTTAAATAACACATAACATGTAAAGGTAACTTGGGACATAAACATACTTAAGTGGAATAACCATACGGTCGACTTCCACACATATCACTTAATGGAATAGCGATACAGCCAACTTCCATACATACTTAACGGAATAGCCATACGGCCGAATTCCATACCCAATGCATTGGAGGTTATAACGTAACCACCCATCCTGGTATTCACGGCACCACCCATCATATGGTTTATCACGTAACCACCCGTCAAATGTCCAAGTACCATTATAAAATCATAAGACATAAAACAAACATAAAGGAAAGAAAACATTTCCACACTTTTATCATAATATATCACTCAAATATATTGACATAAAAAATCCATTATAAAAACCATTTTCAATACCAAAATACATAAAAGAGTATATGGTATTTATTTCATTTTAAAAAACATTACGGATTGTTCAGGAAGCCAAAGACCAAATAATACTCGCGGTGGTAGAAAAGGTCGTTGTCACCGCATACGTTAAAAGAACAATTCCTTTTTATAGTTTTGTAAAACTATTCATAGAAAAAGATTCCTTTTTTATAAAAATAAAAGTCAAAGGGGTTTATACACCGTATAAAATAAAGTTGTGTATAAAACGAAATATGCCTCAATGAAAGGAGATTGAGACGAATTCCCTTACCTCGGGTCCGACTTGACTCAATCGTTCTTTAACATCCTAAATAATGAATTTGAGTTAATTTCTACTTTCTTAAGAACCTTTTCAAAATTATTATTCCTTTTATATCACTTATTTCTATGTTATAGACATTATGTAATCATTAAGTTAATAATGTTTGTTCTTTTGATATTTGGTTCTTAAGTCGAAAGTGGACTTCTTACAATTACATGTTGTTCGTGTGGTCAAAGGTTCTTTATATCCAGAATGACATTCCTGATTTGGATATCATATATATCATATATATCCAGAATATACATGTATTTATAATATTAAAAAATCATTTATAGGTAATAAATTAAATGCACCGTTCATGGAGACGGTAAGCCGTACATACGCATGAACGCTACATTCATTTCTTTGTCATATTAATGGAATTAAAACTAAATGAGAGGTATGTATATTTTCATTACAGAATTATATTCATCATTTAAATGTATAATTCATCATATATATCCATTATATACATGTACTTATAATAGTAAATTACATTTGGGGATAATAAATGAAATGCACCGTTCATGGAGACAGTAAGCCGTACGTACGCATGAACGCTACTTTCATTTCTATCTCATACTTTAATGGAAAGAAATAATAATGATATAGAGGTATATTATAATTCCAGTATAAAATCATATATAATAACTTAAAATCCATCCTTTATACATCCCACATATGACATTAACGAATCACATCACTTTGAGGGGGCGGTAGTCCGCACTTCCTTAAACGAAGATATCACGTTTACCCATAATGGAAACCATAAAGGTATTCTCAAAATGAAAAATAAAAAAGCTTAAGGAAAAAATAAACATATTATATATCATATATAAATATAGTTTCATCTTAATGGCCACCTTTGAAGGTGTTAAATGAATGTTGAACAATCATCGTTTCGGGAGGCCGAAATTCGCCATCCACGGAAATAGTATGTTCTTTAACCATTAGATGTAGGTGTGTGTAAGTGTAGATCGAACCCTACTTATAAAAAAATCCTAGTATATTTATGATACTTGAGTTGTTACAAAATAAATGAATAAAAATATTTTAGGGGGTTGGATAAGCAAAATAAAACAAAAGGACTCAAGTGAAGACATTACCTTAAAATCGGGTAACTCCCTTTGGTTTGAGCTCAAAGGCTTCCTTGGGAAGACTTATGCCCAAAGTGAGGCTTAAAGGAGTAATAGAAGGATGTGGAGAGCCAAAATGAGCATGGTTTGGTCGATCCAAAGGCTTTGGAAGTGTGGGTAAGGAGGTAGAGGTGGGGTCCTTTTATAAGAGGAGAGGAGGGGCACTATTGGAAAGGTATAAAATGTAACATTATTTTCAAATGAGTTTCGGATTTTAATGGTCCCAAATTGATGTGTTTTGAGGATAAGGTGATAAGGGTTCGAAATCCACCCATCCAATAGGTTTTGGACATGTTTTGGTCTTATATTTTACATTATCTTTCCATTTTATTTAAATCGTTAAATAATGAGGTCATCGCTGCATCATCAAGATGTCATAAATAATTTAATTTATTTAATGTCTAAAAATTATAAAAAAACTACTATGATGTAGGAAATATTTTTAGATTTCCAATGAATATTTATAGTCCAAAAGATCATTTATAAAGACAAAATTAAAAATATTTTACTTAGGTGATACATTCATTGTTACATTTAACATTCTTTAAAAATAAAAAAATAAAAGGTCACTTTCTCACAAAGGTGATTCCATGGGGCCCCCAAGTTTGTCACAAGGCATCCCATGGTCGGCCATGAGACAACCAGTAGCCTTAGGACACATTTTTTTGTCATTTTTTTATTATTATGATATTATCTTATTATCTTTAACAACACGATTACTCATTAATCAAGATAATTAAAGATAATTACCGTCGTTACTATTCATAATGTCCAAAAACAAAAGAGTCTAAATTAAATAATTTGGACCTTATGATTCTAAATATGTAATACAGTTTACCAAATTCCAAACACAAAAATTTCAATAATTGATTTAAAAATAATTCCCGTTGTAAAAACAAATAGCGGGTTTTTTGATACAATATCTATGAAAAGTTTGGCATTAGTTTATGCCAAATTAAAAAGTGAAATTAATCCTAATGACCACCATTGGATTAAATGGTAAAAATATATTCAAATTACACTT
Source organism: Viscum album (assembly GCA_963277665.1). Taxonomy (NCBI): domain Eukaryota; kingdom Viridiplantae; phylum Streptophyta; class Magnoliopsida; order Santalales; family Viscaceae; genus Viscum; species Viscum album. The sequence goes on from OY728165.1 coordinate 1,044,422,531, forward strand.
TAAGACTACTTAAAAAGATAATATGACCATATAATTAAGTTATATGAAAAAGCAGTTTTGATGTAAAATGCAGTATTTTCCACTATCCATTAAAAAATGAACATTGTCAGAAAAATACCAAAAATTAACCCAAGGTAAATTTCAATGTCCCAATCATAAATAATATGTTTATTTTGAAAAATAGAGCTTATAAAATTTTCAAAAAGTGGATTTAAAATGGGTTCGCCATCAAAAGGCGGTTAATCGACCTTTTAAAGAATATTTGAATGTTTATGCTTAAAAACTGAATTCATTTGCATTTGTAATCCTATAACATTTATTGTAATGAGTAAAAATATTTTACAAACATATATAATCATATTTTAGTTATTTCTATCCTTTCCCGCCAATACAACGGCTATGTGTTAACTACCATTTAAAATAATATTATTTTATTACTAGTGTGCAACGTAAGATTTCAAAGAAACTCTTTGTTGCGTATCGGGTACACTATCGAACATAAAAACCCCTTTAAAGTAAAATTAATATTTAATTCGTAAATATTCATAAATATGAAAATTCTTTATTCATTATTTACCTTGGATGTAACATGATTCCTTCTAAAAAACTATACTAACTAAAAAATAACATAAAAAATTCATTGAAAATTATTGGTTGGCATAAAATATTTAACAATATATTTATTTTAAAATTATTAATATCATTTATGTTTTCCCATCATTAATAAATCTATCACTGCATCATTATTGTGTCACAATTGAATTTAATTATTTAATTTTTAAAAATTATATATAAATTACCATGATTATGGTAATCCATTTATCTTTTTATGTATTATTCATAGTTTTAAATATTAATTATATAACCACACATTATGTTTTTTTATTAATTTTAGACATATTTATGACATATATTCCTTTACTGTAAATTAAAAGTTATAAATGTTTTAATCACACCCAAGTGGCTTCCAAAGGAAAATGACTCTTAAAAAGGATGGTAATTATAAATAATAACTCATACAATATTATTAGGACATTTTTTAGGGTAATTTTTATAATATTATAATTATAATTTTACTATTAATCACTCTATTTATCTTTTTTTACTTTGGTAAATAAAATACTAATGATACCTTTCACATAAAATTCGATTGATCCTATTGAACCAAAATTTTAATACATATTGAATCCATGTATATCTATTTTTTAAAATTAAATTCATAGAAGTTGTAAAATTATGTATACTTATAATCCCAAAGATGTAGCTTGAAGGTGGGTAAAAGAGACGTTCCAAAATGTCAATAAAATTTCATACATAATTTTCAATCTAAACAAATTATTCCAATTAAATACATTGGATAAATACATGTAATATATATATTTTGTTAATTAAAACATAAGTTTATATTATAAATTTTTTTTAAATGAAAAACAATTTAATCTAAAATAAAGTATTTATCACTATAAATTTTAAAATGAAACTTCTCAGAAAAAGAAAAAAATTCGAAAAAAGTAAATTTTTATGTCACGATTCCAAAAAAGTTTTTTTTTTCAAATATAACATATAAAACATTAAAAAACTATATTTAAAAAAAATCTATCAAAATGTGGTAAAACAACGTTTAAAAATGATAGAGTATTTTATGCTTAAAATTAGAATTATTCTCATTTTAAGCCTGTAAAATTTATCAGATGAATGTAAAAACATTTATTAAAAATAATATAGTTAATTGTATTCAATAAATCTAATACAAAATTTAGGCGATAACTACCAATTAAAATAATATTATAAATAAAATTTTATTTTTGGTATAACTCAGTCTTATGCACAACACATGATTTCGAGTAATCCTATTGTTGTGTGTCAAGTACGATATTAGACATAGGGTATCTATCAGGGAAGAAACAAAATCAAATCCATAAATTTTAATAGATATAAAAATTTATTATTCTATAATTATATGGGATTGTTACATCCTTCCCACTATTTGAAAATTGATTACTGACAATTTTAAATTTTGTGCATGGAAAGTTAAGATCCACTTTTTAAAATTAATTTATTGAAATCCCACATTGGAAAAGATTAAAAAAAAATTAATCTATAAAATAATTATGTTTAGGTACAAATTTTACCCGAGATTACTCATAAAAAGTTTCCATATAAGAAAACATGGGCATGAATGGTAAAATTAACTCACAAAGATTAATAGAGAGTGATAGATTACATAATAATTGTAATGTTTTTTATCAAAAAAAAAATAAATATGAAATTTTTCAAAAGACCATTAGAAATATAAACCTATACTTTTTTAGTTTTAAGATCCTTTTCATTATGTTTAGGAATTCATTTACAGCCTATAAAGAGAACATAAGGAAGCATTCAAATATAATGTATTTTATATTATAAACACAATTTCATCATCATAATATTCCTAGAAATATGATGTACATCCATATGAAAAACCTAAATCACAAAATATCACCCAAACCATACAATATATTAATATCATAAAACTAAGGTCCAAAAGTAAAGTCATACTTCCACATTAAACAAAACTCTTATATAAACATAACCCCATAAAAAATCTCCTAGAAAGGTTCTTAATAACATATTATCACATCATATAAATGATAAAAAGGTGTGTCTAAAACCTCAAACTTATGGTTATCCTAAAAAAATACCCAGCTCTTAGGATCTTCCATCACTTCACATGACGTCTCAACATCAAAAATATTAGCATCATAAGATTTCCTTAAACCATTTTGTTTTTGATCATAATTATTTCCTCCCTGAGTAATAAACTTCAAAACGTTATTTTAATATTGTCCCAACTCATTACATCAAAAGAATATTAATGTAGTCTAGTTATATTTTATCTCATTATTGGACTATTCAGGACCCTTTTTCCCTATTGTCATAAATTGTGTGACCAAACTGACCATAATGGAAAAACTTTCCAGAAACTAACACGCATTCCCAAAAATATATTTTACCACACCTAGAAAAAGTTTTAAGCTCACCTCTAGAATTATTAGTTGTTTTTTCTATATTTTCTACCACCGTGATAATTTCTTACTCTTATCATCTCATGGAAGATAAGTTTAGGAAGAATCTATTTCATCTTTCTCAGCATAATGAACCACTTTTTATTAATATTTAAATTATCTGGAGGCCAGATCTCTTCGTAGCCCTGGTTTCAATATTGAGTAAAATCTATTAATTTTACTGAAATTTCATTGAATAAAATCCAAAACATTCCAGGACTATATTTCGATGTTCGCTTAACATGAGGGAACTGAATCATCATCCTTTTTCCTTGATTCCATGAATTGTATCTCCATCCTAAACTGAAAAACAATAATGAAATATTTTTCAAGGAAACCATCCATAAAATTATTTTCATCACATGGCATCAAGATCATATTTATCTCTAGTTTTCTAAATGAATGACCACCATTGATCAGAATTACCTTTAAAATGATAGTTGGAAAGAGTTACCTTTTGATTTTCCAAATATCCCATGACATAAAATATATTTTCTAATGTATTGATCCATCCTTCAGCAATAACTTGTTTAGATGAACCATTAATTGATGGGGGGTGTTGCCTTGTAAAATGTTCCACTACTGACATATTCGTCTTTGGTTGATTTGAATGATCTCATGCATGTATAACACCACTATTTATATCCTGAGTCAATAGTTCTATCAGTGAAACAAACAGTTCAGTTTCGATCTTGACCACCTAATGATTTTGATTTGAAAGGCAGTTTTCTTCTCAATTCTTTACCATGACATCTTTTCCTTTTTCCCTGGGAGGAAAAAATTCTAAATAGACATAGTTTAGATGAATCACCAAGGAAATTTTAAAATAATACACTATTTCAAATTAACCATAAAGTAAAACCCTATAATGGAAAGAAATTATCTCCATTCAAACCTATAAATTTATTTAAACCGACCTTTTATAGAAACTATAAGGCCCCAACTGTAAACATTTCATAATCTTGATTTATGTCCAAAATTCACATTGGGGATTTTTTTTTGTTCTATATATTTAAAGAATTTAGAAATAACTATTACATAAAAAAATATAAGTAAAAATTGGACACATCAAACAATATCCATTTTATATATAACATAGTATCTTTTAAAAAGAAACAAGATGTCATTTCATATTTAATCATCATAAAATTTATGTGATTCCATTCTTGATATATTGTACTTTAAATCTTGTGAAAACATTTAAAAACACCGTATGAAAAAAATATATTTATAAGGAATATAAAATTAACAAAACCACGATACTAGTTAAAACATGACAACACATTTAGTTTTCTTTCAGCGAATGAAACAAATAAATTTCATATGAATTACACTCATACCTTTTTATCAATGAGAGACACTAAATAATTATAAGCAATTAAAACTACTTTAGGTGACTTACAACATCATATACATAAAACCCTTTCAAAACCAAATAAATTGAAAAAACCACATGGGAAACATAAAATATTATTATTACCAATTAAATTTGAGATACATAATTGGGATCCCCCTTTTTATAATCTATATGGGGATCAACCATGAGCTATAATAGGGCTCATCCCTTCATATAAGCTATAACGGGCTCACCCGTGAGCTATAATGGGATCAAGCCTTTTTATAAGCTGTTTCAGGATCACTCCTGATCTATAATGAGGATCAACCATTTCTATAAGCTATATTGGGCTCACCCATTTCATATAATTCACAAGTAATGTTTCACTAATAAATCACTTTCATCACAAAAACCGTTCAAAAATTTCTTTTAATACCATATGAAAAACAATTTCATATAAAAATACCATTTTAATTTAAGAACCCATTTCCAATACTAGAAATACCCAAAAAAAGAAAATTGTGTATTATTTTCCTTTTAAAATACATTAAGAGTTATATTGGTGGCCAAATATCAAATAACAGTTACGACATCAAAGAAGTCATTGTCACCACTTACCAGAAAAGTATGACTTTTATCATTTTCAATAGAAAGAAAAAAACTTTGTATAAAAATATTCATTTGGAAAAAATTGAATGAAATTCATGATAGATATAAAATTTCATGTATATTCCTTTTATATGCATATAAATAAATATTTAAATTAATATCATGAAGAAAAATATTTTATAATTAAATCTTTAAACGTTCAAGGTGTCCCATACCACTTTGAGCATTTAAATCTTAATATCCATGAATTAATACATTTAAAAAAACATTATATAACATTATTATAGATAAAATATCAATATGAAATATCATAAAGGCCATATACATACCTTATAAAAGAATAAAGGTGCATATTATCAAGATATTCCTCAATAAAAGGAGATTGAGACAAAATCCATTACCTCGAGTCAGAATCATCTCATACATTTTCTTATCATTCGAAATAATAAACACAGGTTAATTTATACTTTCTTGATATCATTTTTCATGTTAATTTTTTTATCACATATTATAATTTAATAACAATTACATAATTATTTAATTTCATATCGGATGTTTTATGGATATTCAGTACATTAGTCGAAAATTAACATGGTATAGCATTAATATTCATTGTGGTCATAATACATAATCTCCAGAACAAACATTACGACATAATTATAACTTTTATACAACCATTATAATTTTAAATCAATCCATTAATGATGGTAATGAAAAATGAACAACGTTATCATCATGGAGATGGTATGTCGTACGTACCTGTGAGTGGCGTTTCAATTTTTCAGTGATCATTAAAGAAATAATGTAATTATCATAAAATCTTTCCATAAAAATAATAATATTAATAAAATCATAATAATAATTTAAATATACTTTTATATATAATACATGTGATAATGTGAATAAAAATGTTTCACATCATTTCGTGGAGATGATAGTTCACACATACGCATGAAAAACGTTATCATTTTTATGTGCATGTAATGTAAGATCATAATTTATATATTACTCTATTATAATTATAATCATTTCATAGATATTTTATATAAACATTAACTCCATCATTATTACCATTCTAGAGATACAGTAATGAAAAATGAACTATATCGGTTTGCGAGGCGGTTGTCCTCTGTACACACGAATGTAATGTTTATTTACCATTTTATGGAATTGTATATGGATTTAGGTGATAATATTATCATATTAACAAATTATTATATTTATTATATTGTTTTTAATATCTCATCATTGTGGGAGGAGATTTGAAGGAAGTGGAATAATAAATAAAATAGAAAGACTTAAATAAAAATGGCACATGTTCTTCGATTGATCTCCTTTAAAGAACACCTTGACAACTCTAATGAGGGTATTATACCTAAAATAATTCTTCACAGATATGTGGAGGGATTTTACGATATGTTTTGAGTAGATCATGGATGATTAAAAAGGGTTTTTAAGTGTGAGTAATAGAGATAAATGAGTTCCCTTTTCTGAGGGAGGGGTGGGGCACTCTTAGAATTATTAAATGTATGAAATTAATATAAATTCATTTTCTATTCCAAATAGTCCCAAACTGATTTATTTCTAAGATCTGATAATTATTTTCCAAATTGGAATCATCCCTATAAAATTAAATAAGTGTTTAATACTTTTATAGTCCTTATCCTTTTGTTTCAACCCTTTTTATCACATACCATTTTATCTAGTAATTTACACATTAAGGGTTATAATAATTACTAAATCATACAAAAAGACTAATTAATGAGTCATTAATGATAATTTTATACTTATCTCAAATTTTTGGCTGACTATTATATTTTTATAAATTTTATGTCATTTAATTAAATACATTATATATTAAAACATGAATTATGCCAATTTTGACATTATACATTACACTACCATTTCAAAATATTATAACATTTTTTACCCCTAAAAAACTCCATTAAATCAAAACTAAAATGTCATTTTCATCCACTAAATTCTTTTATGGCATCAAACATTTAAAAAATATATTAATTTTAATATTATTAATATCAGTTTTTTATTCTTTCTTTATTTGATCTAATACTACATCATCATTGAGTCATGATTAAATTTAATTATTTAATTACTCAAAATAATAAATAAATTAACATGATGTATGTAATATATTTAAATATCTATGTACTATTCATAGTAGAAAATATTACTTATATAACGCCATATTATAATTCTTTTAGTAAGAAGAAACATATTTATGACATATTTGACTTTACTTTAAATTAAAAATTATAAATGTCATAATCATACCATAGTGGATTAAAAAGGTCACAATTTCATCCCAAGGATGGTTTTGGTTGATAATAACTCATCCAATATTATTACTACATGTTATAGGGTAATTTTTATAACATTATAATTTTAACTTAACCATTAATTACCATATTTATCTTTTTATAGTGGTAAATAAAATACTAATGTTACTTTTCAAAAAAAATAATCTGAAACATTTTAACCAAATTTTTCATACTGGTTATAACCATTTATTTTAATTTTTCAAAATTCAAATTACAAAAGTGGTAAAATTACATTTAATACTACTCTTTGAAGATGTGGCTAGAAGGCAAGTAAAAGAGGCGTTCCAAAATGTCAATAACTTATCATATCAAATTTTCAATAAAAACAATTATTCCAATGAACTATATTGGATTAATAAATTCACTGTTTATCTTTTATGACATTAAAAATTTGTTTAATTTATAATAAATATTTAAATGAAAAGTCATTTTTAACAATAATCTAGTCTTTTACTCTATTAATTAAAAAATAAATATTTTAAAAGAATACCAAAAATTAAACCTAAGTGAATTTTGATATCTCTTTCATAAATAAAAAGATTATTTATTCAAACAGAACAAATAAATTCATAAAAAATATATTTAAAATTGGGTTTCTATCAAAAGGTGGTAAAACTACCTTCTAAAAATATTATACTATTTTATGATTAAAATTGGATTTATTCTCATTTTAAGCTTCTAAAATTTATTGGATGAATGTAAAAACATTCAATAAACATAATATAGTTAGTTATATTAGTTCACACCAAAAAAATAGCTATGATATAACTACCAATTAAAATAATACTATTAATAACATATTATTTTTTAAAAAAACTCAGTCTAGTGTGTAATGTAAGATTTAAGAGAAACCTGTTGTTGTGTGTCAAGTAAACCATCAAACATAGCATCTCTAGTATGGTAAAACAACTATATAATTTATAAATATTAATATATATGAAAAATTATTAGTCTATAATTACCTGGAATGTTATAGAAGAAATGATAAAAATTTTCTTCGACATATAGATCAATCATTTACTTCCTTCCACATATTGCAATAAGAATATATCAATTGTGTGCCTTTATTATCCACCTAAAACACATGAAAATCATCTCTATAATGATCTCTAGAATGTATGAACATGTATATAATTTTTTTAGTAACCATATTGTGATGAGAATTATTTATTTCTATACATAACTACACCATGGAATGTTAGATCCATCCACAACATAGTCTAGATAGAAATATTTAGATTTCAAATCCAAAACTAAATATCTCTTATCTCTCTACATTTTCATTGGATTATTTTTTACCTTGATTTTATCATTTTAATTCTACCTGTAATGTCACACCATGATTTTGAAGTCCATCCTTTGTTTTGATTCTTCTTTTGTTTTTTTCACTCTTTGGATTTTGTTTTTCCAGTTTAAAATTAGGTGTGTCAGGTGTTCTTGATTTAAACCTCGGGTCTTGGATGTTTTGGTTGGTTTTTTCATTTTCTATTTTTACAGGGATCATATGAAGATTAGGTGTCTTGTAAATTGACTTTATAACACTCCTAGTTGAACCTTTTTATGGGGTATGTATGTTCGGTGGTTTATCTCCTTGAGTTAAATGAATTCTTGGGTGAAAAGGGTAATTTTTAGGGACTTTTCAAGGTTGCACGGTTAAGGTGAATAGTTTGTTTAATGAGGCAATTATTGTGTAGGGGGTCACATAGTTTGTGCATGGTTTTACTAACCATGTATCCAATGTTTTTACCCCATCAAACACTAGACAATGTGTAATATCAAGGTGTGTGCACGATTTTCTTAAAAGTGCGAGCTAACCATGAGACCCACACAAGAAAGGATATTTTGGTGTTTTTTCTTTATTTTTAATTGGGGTTTATTCCCTTGGATATCCCACTCAAAATACCTTAACCTAGACACCTCCCATGGAGCATTTTGGCTTCTAAAAGCTTTTACAAGGTTATTTTGAGGTGTTTTCTTCATTAATCTTCACCCAATTTAGAGGTTAGGGATCCCCTCTATTTGTCCTTTGATTTTATCCCATTTTACCCTTATCCACTAACTCTATTGTCCATGTTTGGAATATTTTCATGCAAAGGGTGGTGCAAATTAGTTTGTTTATCTTTTTTAGGGTTTTTAGGGGTTTTCTTTCTTCTTAGAACCTTTGTGGAGTCATTTAGGATGGCCTTTGTTGAAGGGGAAGTGATTTGAGGTAGGAACCCATTGTATATATCCTTTAAATTTAAGTTTACATTGTTTTCTGGATTTTTTCACATCCACCAGTTGTTAAATAGGTATTTTTTGTTGTTAAATTAATTACACCATTTAAAATTGGTTGCTTTTCCCTTATTATGTGATTATTTGGAATTTTTGGAAAGGATTTGGCTTGACTTGGGTTTTGGAAATGGACCTATGGGCTCTTTAAATTGACTAGTGTTTTATAATAGCATGGTTTGGTTTTCATAGAAACATATTTGATGTACAGAGTGATGATTTAATCCTTAAAAAGGTATTTCCACATTACGTGCTTAATGGTATATGCCCCTTTTTCCCTTTTATGTGTGTTTTGATTCGAAATGGTGGGTTGGATTTATGAAATGGGTTTTCAAAGGCATGTTTGGTTGATATACTAGTTTATGTGCTGTATTAAATAGAATGATTTGTTTTTGTAAAAAAATGATAAAGGGCCCTTTTGGTATTTGAAATATATTTTTTGAAAACCCTACTACGAGGGATCCATTTCCTAGTTGGATGATAAATGGGTGGGGTAGTCTTCTATACGAAACTCTGCCTATGTGGTTCTTATTTAATGCATGGGATACTCTTAAAATAGGTTGGGGTGGTTCCTGTTTCAGTAGTGGATGAATGTATATATATTTATGACTTATTTCTTGAATTGTTTGGAACACCCCTTTACGAACATAGAATGAGAACCGTGCATATGAAAGTGGTTTATCACTCGTCTAGGACATTTTAATATTTATTGGCCCATAATGAGTGCTGACATGGGTTTATTGCTATGGGATTGGGACCCTTAACCAGGCCAGGTTGGGTGACAATCCGGTGTTAGGTCATTATGGCATCATTGAGTAGGTAATGCCTTTAGGATGAGTCACATGTATAGTATGTTCTGGTTCTCCTCTGAGTTTCTAGGTATTCCCATGTTCAAGTGACACTAAACTCATTTTCCATTGTCCTCATTATGAGACCTTATCTCTGGTTCATGGTTTTGGATTTTTCTTAGTATTTCATGAATGAATGTGTTTGTTAAAATGGGTTTTAAGTCCTATATAACTTTATAATAAAAAATGAATGTGTCTTATTTGGTTCTCCTTTATCCTTCCTCTAAATGAACAGAAATTTTGTGTGAAATAAGCCTTGTTTAAAAATTTGAGGGAAATGGGTTGAGATTTTAGTATTTTGAAATGAAAATTATGGAATAAAAAATGTTTACATCTTTTATTTTTAACCTGAAATCAAGGCTGGTTTATTTAAAGGATATTATTTGGGTACTGATTTTGTCTGGTCTACCTAATGTGTTTTAATACACTTGCCAATAGTGGTTTCTTTGTGAATCTTTACTCAGTTTGAAAGGATAGGGATCCCCTCTCTTTATCGTTTTATTTCTTGTAATGTTACCCTTCTCCTCTAACCCTACTTTCTCTGTTTGGATGATTTTCATGCCTAGGGTGGTTCATATTTGGTGGGTTTTTTCATTCCTAGGGTTCCTTAGGGATTTTCTTGCCTCCCAGAACCTTTGTGGAGTTATTTTGGTTGGGAATTGTTGATGCAGAAGTGATTTGGGTTAGGAACCCATTGTTTATGTCCTTAAAATTTAAGTTTACTTTGTTTTCATGTGGTTTTCACATACCTTGGTTTTTAAATAGGAACTTATTTCTGTTAAATTAATTTTACCTTTTCAAATTGGTTGGTTTCCCCTTGTTGTTAGATTATTTGGAGTTGTTAGAAAGGATTTAGCATGTATTGGGTGTTGGAAATGACCTTGTTGGCTTATTAAATTGACTAGTGTTTTATAATGGCATGGTTTGGTTTTCATAAACACAATGAGAATGTAAAAACTGATGATTTAAGCCTAAGAAAAGGATTTCAACAGAATGTGCTTAATGTAATATGCCCCTTTGGCTATTTTATGTGTGTTTTTTTGAAATGGTGGTTTGGATTAATGAAATGGATTTTCAAAGGTATGATTGGTTGAGGAAGTGGTTTATGTATAATATTTTATGAAATGTTTTGTTTTTTAAAGAAAATGATGAATGGCCCTTTCGATATCTTAAATTGTTTTCTTTAAAAAAATCCTATAAGTGGGAACCATTTCTTAATTAGATGATAAAGGGGTGGGATTTTACACAGTATGGAACTCCACTCATGTGGTTCTTATTTAAGGCATGGGATGATCCACAAAGATGTCGGGGTGGTACCGGTTGTGGTAGTGTATGTATGTATATATATATATATATATCTCTGGGTGTGGGTGAATTGTTTCTTGAATTTTTTTGCACACCCCTTTAGGAAAAAAATGGGATCCTAACTAAACAAAGAGGTTTAATGATAATGATGGCTGCACTATTCTAGGTTATTGTTCTCTCTAGTGGCCCATAGTAGGTGAATATGTTGGTTTATTTCTTTGGGATTGGGCCCTTCTACCAGGATAGGCGGGGTGACAGTTGGGAGTTAGGGCATTATGAATTCATTAAGTAGGGAATGACTTCATGATGAGTCAGACATATAGTATGTTATTATTCTCCTCTTGAGTTCATAGGAATTCTCTTAGTGATCCTATAGTAGAATCGTTATCCATTCCCTCATTGTGAGATAATCTATGATGTTCTTTTTTTTGGAGTTTTTTGGTAAATCATGATTTCATCTATTTGTTAAAAATTATTTTAAGCCCTATTTCACTTTATAAATAAAAATTAATGTTTCTTATTTGGTTCACCATTATACATCCTCCCCATGAACATAACTTATCTTTGTAATAAACCATGTTTAAAAATGTGAGTGCAATGGGTTGTGATTTTAGTAATTTGAAATGAAAAGTATGGAAAACCTATGTTTATAGATTTTATCTTAAACAAAAAATCAATGTTTATTTATTTAAAAGGTATACTTTTGGAATAGAATTAGTCAGGAATACCTATTGAGATTTAATACTCATGCCTGTAGTGTTTTCTTATTTTTTGTTTCTCTTGAAAGTTTCAGCTTTGTTTTGGTCACCTTAGGCGATTGTTGGAGGTTGGATGGAAAGTGACTCTTAGGGTAATATGGAGGTGATGCTTGATTATTAGGTTCCATTTAGGTTTTTTTAGTTTTGTCTATTGCTCAGTTTTTTGTCCCATTATTTGTAAAGTAAATTATGTAATGTGTTTAAATAATTTTTAGTTTCGTTTTTTATTTTATTAATTTTCCTTTATTTGTTTACCATTTTGGGTGAAATCGTTCTGTTTTTCACACTAATGATTACTTTGGCACATTTTTCTAGCCAGAGAGGATCAAAAATGTTTCTTAGGCTCTGCCACAGACTGGTTATGGCGATCAGTTCAGGGACAACCGATGTTGGTTTGTGACATGTAATATTTATAATGACTCATCCATAATGCTCCTATACTATAATATGAAATCCACACCACTATAAGAATTTACATTTTGATCATAGTGTATAAGAATTATTCTTTTCACTAGTAGATTTTCCATGCTTTATTTTTCTAAGGCTCTTCATGGAGAAAAAGTAGTTCCCCATTTAAATATTCCAGAATAATAGAGACCACTTTCAATTTGAGACCATGACATAACATGATATCACTATTCTAATTTTGGACTCTTCATATTCATCCTATATAATAGTATGAAATTATGACAACATGAAATATCAATTGTCAGAGAGTTATTTAAATAACATTTTATCAAATAAACCACATTATGTTTTCATTTTTAGAATGAAATAATTTATACATCCACAAAATTTATCCATTATTTTTTTCTAAACCATATTTAATGAACCTATAACTCATCCAAGAGTATACTGTTAATATATTTAACATGAAATACCAATTTAAAATAATGAATTAATTTTGGAAAAAAATAAATCATAGTAAGATCCCAATTTAATAGTTATATAAACTCGAAACATTTGGATAGAATAATGTTTTGGAGATTTATCTACCCCTTAGTGTAATGATTAATAACATACTGACCATGTATCAATTGGGATTATATTTTCACAACTGCCATTTGTTAATTCACATCATATTATCTCATTAATATCTTAGTCATTAAAATCACATTAAAAATATTATGGGATAAAACTATAAACATATTATAAATAAATTTTAGGGGATAATTCTAACCTATGTGGACAGTGATATAAGATAAATCTATAATACATTCAGTTTTATAGGGATAACATGATCTGTACATTGTGTGATAATTTTTTAAATTAAAAGTAAAATTTTGTTATTATGCGGTAAAAATAAATACTTTAAAAATATCATTGTATAATAATTTAAATTAAATTTTTTGTGTGGAAAATCTCTATATTTCATGAAGTTTTACAAGATATAATTATAACAATTGTTTTCAGGGTCAATATGAAATGATTAAAATTATATAAAGTGTTTACATGGTAAATATGAAAATTTTATATTATTACATAACGTGTTTACATGTTTAATTTAAAATTTTTATACATTAATAATCATGAAAATTTAATATTTCATAATGAATAATATATTTTAATAATTATTATTGAATTCCTAAAATACCATGTAATGTTTGATATGAATTATTTTTATTTTAAAAAAATTTATAAGTATTCTTATTTTAATGTTATAGAATATTTAAAAATGGGGCTTTTATAATGGATTTATATATAAAATATTCATTACTGATTTATCTTGTATACATATTTAAATTTTCTATTTTTTATATAATATTTATTAATTTAATATTTATTAATAAAAATAATTTTTAAATATTTTTAAACTACTTATTAAAATTTTCATACCATGTATATATAAGGATGCCTTCTAGGTTTAAAATATGATTCTTTTAGTTTAATGAGGACTATGATTTGTATTTATGGTATAAACTAGAAAATAAAGGTTAATTTTAATTTATACATCTTACATGTGAGAAATTTATGTAAATATGGATCCATCTTGAGTGTTAATCTATGGATAGTGGGAACTTAGGTCAGGTAACATTGGATTAAAGTCTTTAATTTTATTAAATACGTTTTTAATGGATTACTTTTAACACTATACATTCTTTTGAGTAACATTTTTGTTTCATATGATTCTAAGTCTTTAAATGAAATTTTAGGATTTACCTTATACATGATATATATTTTGATTTTTTATATGTCATTAAATATTATATTGGCACAGTAAACAAATCAATAAATTTATAAATTTATATACATTAATAATTTTGGAACATATTAATTTTGTAATAATTATAACATACAAAATCAAAATGTTATAAAAATTTATACACATCTAGAATAAATGAAATATGATGGTGAGATCAAAATAATACCCTATAAAAATTATAATTTTGAGATTATATTCAATGTGATAATTTTTCAACACCTTGATCATCTGAATGGGTAGGTCATACCAATTTTGTCTGACCATGATTGTAACAACCCTGATACCAGTAACATGGACCAGATACCTACATTATTACATTGATATATATGTAATGTGTCTAATATTAAAGGACCAATCAGAATTGTAGTTTTTATAACCAAATACATACATGATACCCCTTTAATATAATGATATAAAATTGAAAGCATTGAAAGGGACAAAAATTAGAATCCTTGAACTCATTACAGGAATTATTATTCATATACTAGGAGGAGGAAACAAAATAAGAGTGAGTTAAAATGATCAGTAAGGTTTATCTAAAATAAAAGAAATCAACAATCATTAAAAATAATCAACATGGAAAGGTAAATAACTTGAAACACATTCCATTAAAATAACATTAATATCAGCATAAGATAAGAAATAGTTAATATAGATATGCAGATAATTGAATACACATTCCATTTACTCAATAAAATAATAATGAAATTAATCAATATATTAAATTATTTTTAATATATCATGGAAAATATTATAAGGCTTAATCAATATGGAAAAGTTAATAACTGAAGAAACATTCCATTTAATCAATAAAATGAGAGTGAAATACATCTACATATAATATTGTTATGAAAATTTCATGGATAATAATATTTTAATTATTAATAATGAAAATTCATAATCATTAGAAGTTATGTTCTTAGTCACATGATACCTCTACCATCCAGACCTTTCAAAATAATGTTTTCTTCTATAGGTCGAAACCCATTTGATTTAGAAAAATGATTTTTCTCATGAGACTCATCGATGCATCAAGGGGTTATATTTGGTTAGGACCCACCCATAACTGCATGTCCGAAATAATACTTATATATTGAATAATTTATTTAATTCAAAAATAATGTGCATTATAAAAAAACATCCACATTGATTAAATAATGTGTATTTATTAATATTTCCCCAATTAATCAAAAAACATTCAATATAAAGATCGAATGTAAGAATAGTATAAAATTTTGAAAATATTAATATCATAATAAAAATAATATGGATAAAATTGATTTGAGTCATTTTAAACCATGAATAAATATGTATTTATGTTAAATATATCAATGGGGTAGTACCACATAAAAGTAAATTCGTGTACATTAACCAAAATGTTTCAATGGAATGGAAATTGAGATAAAATTCCATACAATGATCTTAACATTGATGTGACAATTAATCACCTAATATTTCATTTGTAGAAAATGTAAATCCATATATAACAAGTATAAATACAATATAATATATCCATAATTTAATATACACATAGTCTTAGAATATTAAAGGAAAAAAGAATAATTAATATATCCTAATGAAAATAAATAGAGCTATTAAATTATTTACCACTTGATAACAATCATGTAAGATAAAATTGGATGAAATAATTAAAATTGAAACATAAAATAACATGAATTACTATGTAATAATTATATAACATTTTAAATGGGATGTATATACACCATTTAAAATAAAATAGGTGCATAACTATAATGTCTTGGCCCAATGGGGCTTGACTTGTGACTACCCCAAGCCTACCTCTAATTGGACAGCCGATGGTGATCAGTGACGAGTAAGAAAATCACACACAAGGGATCCCTTAGAATAATATACCTATACACATTTAAACATATCCAAGACTATAAAATGATGAATTTTAAAACAACCATGCATGCATACGTCTAAAATCTCACTACCTGAGTACAAAAAGTACTAGAAATAAAAGGGAAAAATACAATCCCACCAAAAGAAACTAAGAATAATTCCTAATAGTTATGTAGGAGAAGACTACTATAAATGAAACCATTTAAACAGACCTGTAACACACCGATATTTTTGTGAATTTATTTTCGAATTAATTTAATCTTTTCAATATTTTCATTTCAGGTAACATTAAAAATAGTCTATTTTATAGCAGTATGTTTTATTGTGTAAAATGAAAAACCAAGTTAATCATAAAATATAAAAAAAATAATTTTTATCATTACCTAAATGAAATACTGAGGGTAGATTACTTTACATGCAATACTGTCTTTCCTCAATGGCTTGTGTAACACACAAAACCGTGTTTTATCAAATAATAATATATTATTATGATATTATTTAATAAAATAAGGTAAAACATAACCATTAAATTAGTAATAATAAAATTGGTTAAAACAATTATCAAAATATATGGTTTACACAAATATAAAATTAATTCACTGGATAAAAATTAATTATAAATTAATATTAAAATTGATTGAATATAAAGGAAATTTTATTATTATTATAGTCACAAATCTATTTTACCCTAATAAATTAAGTTAATTAAAATTAGTGAGTCATATTAAGGTAATATATATGTTATATATTTAATAATATTTTTTTATTGTAATCCAATATATTTGATAGACCTAAGATAAGAAAAACCCCAATTTTATACTTAAACCCCTATATTTTTATTAAAGAAATTCTACCAACATTTATTTATGAACACATTTTAAATTCAATATTTGAACTTTTATAGATTTAATATGTCAAAATAAAGGTCGAATTTTATAAATGAACATAACAATTAGGTTAGGGTAATTTTTCGGTATTTTTTGTAAAGTTTCAATTTTTACTGAATAGTGAAAAATACTGAGTTTTAGTTCAAAACAACTTTTTAATCTAATTTATAACTAATGATAAATTACATTTTAAATTTGATTCAAAGTTTATTTATATAACACTTTTTCAATGAATACAATTTAGTTAATTTAACTAAATTTCACTTTGAAAATGAATTTAAAAACATTGTAATCTTTTGAACATTTTAACTTTAAAACCTCACATTTATTGATCTGACTAAAGGATTAAATTTAAATTAAATTATGCCACTTCTCTGAATTGAATTTCAAAAAATGGAATCTCTATTTGGAATCAGAATAATTTATAATTTAAAATAATTTAAACGTATTTTTTTTGAAAAAATATTAGTGAATGTAATTAAAATTAACTTCCTCGATTGATTTAAAATTAAGCTTCAGTTAGTACTAAACTTTAATCCTAAATGACTAAATGACCTAAAAATTTGTCCAAATCTTTTTTTGGGTCCATATTTAGAACCTATAAACACTTAGATCATATTGGGACCATTATTGGATCCACATTACGTGGGAAAAATGTGGGTGTAATTCCCTTTTACATAATATACAAGAGTTCCACTCCTCCTACTCTATAAAAAGGCCACATATCATACAATTTAAACCAAGTGGAGTTACCCAAATAAATTGTAACATTCTTCCTCAAGTTATTTTATTTTATTTAAATTATCTACCCCCTTAATTATTCTTATTCAATGATTATATTAAAAAAATAGTATCCTAAATTTACTAGTATGTTTTTATGCTAATGGTTTGACCTAAACATACACACACTTCAATCTAATAGACAATGAACATACTATTTATGTTTATAGTGAACAACCACCTCAAGGAACTATGATTATTTATTTTTCCATCACCACATCCCATAGTATAAATTATGATGGAATATATCATTATATATGTTATATATAATATTTATGTCTTTGATTTTTTTAATCCCATTACCGCATATATCATTATACATTCCATTCGGTGTAAATACAATAATTTTGTTTGATGAAGTGTGGAATACCACCCCTCAAAGCAATGTGATTCATCCACACACTACATTGAACGTATTAAGGATGTATTTAGTCAACATATATGATATATATAACATGGAAATGATACTATAATTATTTTGTATACATATGTACATATATTTCATTATATGTTTGGAAAAATCCCTTAATACATCCTCTCAATATGTTTTGGGTGTGGTTGTGTTTTTTGAAAAATCAAGATGATAGAAAATGAGAATGGTTGGTGTTTTCCGAAGACAGGTTTTTAAGGTGGTACAATTTTCCAGTGTTTGCCAAATTATGGGGCCTCAATATCGAGATTTTTTTTTAATAATAGCGAACAAAATCAGAAAAGGAAGTGGAATGAGGAGCCTGTGACATGGATCGCGTACGATGTTTGATAAGGGTACACGACTACAAAATAGGCAACCAAAATAGTACACGGGTGCGGTTTGTGAAACTGAACACGGTTCACGGTGAAAGATGATGTTGTAAGCGGATGGTTTGGTGTCAGAGGTGGAGGTTGATAGTGTACGAGGGAAGGCGATTTGTGGAGCGCATAAGAAAATGGTCCGTGTGTGGCACACAGTTTGTGGAAGAAGCAGATTCAATTCACAGTCAGGGCTGTATTGAATCAAGATAGTGTAAATATTTATTTAGCAGATTAACTGGTTATCTATGTCTATATAAGAAATGCTAATCCTACTGATTAATAAGGAGATTAAACTTCATTAGAAAAAATATTTTGCTCCGGGATTTTGGAAAAGGCCTAAGAAAGTTCGTGAAGGATAAATAGTTCACGAAGGCAGAAGTGGTTCACAAAGGCTTATGTGATTCGTGAAGTCTGAAGTTATTCATGCTAAAGAAATTCGGTCGAAGGTGTTTGCAGGAATTCTTAACCCACAGAAGAAATTTAGTATGAAGAAGAGGATTTCCAGTAGGGGGAATGAGTTGGATTGATACGCGGAGAAGGAATATTTGGTACATGAGGGGGAGAGATCCACAAGTGGTACACCGAGGAGGAGATCTGGTATGTGGAAGAGAAGGCTGTCCGCGAACACAAAACAGATCATGGATAGGAGGGGTTTCGTAGAGGAGGATCGTGTAATTGATACGTGGTAGAGGTACACGATCACGAAGGAGGATGCAGTCTGCGATCATATGAGGTTTATGTAAGAGGTATAAGTATGCAGAGGAGGTGACTGCGTACCAAACCAAATACTCAGTATGCCAGAGAGTCAAGGTAGTTCGCGATTTGCACAAGAATCTTGTGAAAGCTTCTATTCATCTTGTAAAATTATTTTCTGGTACTTAATAGTAATTGAGAAGGTGGAATTCATCTGCGGGTGAAAACAGAACTTCAACAGACCATCTACCTATAGTTGATGATGTAGGAATTCATGAAAATGAAGGGACCTACATGTCCATAAACTATGTTTTACCTACAACTCGATAAAATGTTGGTGTATTTATTTCCAAGAGCAGTGAGTGAAGAAGAGGAAGACAACGACCCTTTCCACTAGCAGTGATCTAGAGAAAGAGTCATAGAGAGTGACCCTAAACCTTATAATGGTTGTGAGCCTTGGAATAAAAGATCTATCCAGAACATTGTACTCATTATTGGTCATGAACCTTAGGGAATTAGGTATATCGGCACATTGTCTTTGTATGCTCCTTGGACGTAGACCAGTGAGGGTGAACCAAGTACAAATCGTTGTGTCTTGTGCATGATTTCACATCTATCTGTATATTTATATGGGAGGAAAAGAAAATTGATTTTTTTTACAACGAAACATGATCCAAATTGGAGAATGTTTTAATCTACCACACCCTGATTCACCCCCTCTTAGGGTGTTCAAACTAGTGGACCTTACAATTTTTATCAGAGGGAAAGTTTGAAAGTCAGTGTTTCTCTCTCAGAAGAAGAAATAGTGGTGGTAAATCATAATGGAATTTTGATTTTTGACAGAAATAAATTTCAACTATGGATGAATCGAATGTAGCACTACTTCTGATGAGTAGGGATGGATTTCTTCACAGCATCTATGCATGGAATATCAGCTGACATTAATAGTGATGCTATATTAGAAGCTGAAAGAAGAGAATTGGATGCTGATGCTAAAGGAATCAATGCTTTAGGGGATCCCTATAAAATGTAATATATACGAAGGCGGTGTTTTAATACCCCAAGATTTCATAGTACGTTATTTCTTCAAAGTAATTCAATAACTTGCACTACATACAACACCGAGTTCAAGCGCACCACGACTTACCAAACTAGATGTTCAAAAGAGGTTATAAATATTATTATATAAATTTTGAACTTTTTATAATCCTTATAATTTTAGAATCTATATTATCAGTTTCTTAGATATAATGAAAATACAAATTCATTTTTTTAGATAAATAAAGTATTTTTTAAAAAAATGCAATTTTACCGTCGTTTAATGGCGGAACTTGTTTAAATAAAATATTTGAAAATTTTATATATTCAATTTGAAAAAATAAACTTCTTTTTTAGAATCAGTAAATAAGAATTTATTTTCAATAAATTTTTCGTTTTTTTCTGATAACGTTCATATTTGGGTGAATAGTGAAAAATACTATATTTTAACTAAAAACAAATTTTTTAATCAAAATAATTTTTAGTGTAAAATTATACATTTTAATGGTTTAGAAGTATAAATAGATTATATTTTTACCATTTAATCCATTGTTATTCATTGGAAATAATTTCACTTTGAAATCAAATATAAATAAGTATCAATCTTTTATTAATTATTATTTCTTAAAAACATGCTTTTTGGTTTGGACAATGGGAATTAATTTTAAATTAATAAATGAAACTTCTATGTTTTTGAATTTTTTTAAATAGAATTAATTTTAGAATTCATAAAATAAAAATTATCTTAGGGTGAAAGATTTTTATTTTTCTGAAAACTTTCAATTTTTGATGAATAGTGAAAAACACTAAGTTATTGGTTAAAACTGACTTTGTATTTAAATAATTATTTATTTAATTTAAATTTATTTTTTGTAAAAATATATACATAATATTTATATAATTTCCATATAATTCATTGGATTCATTTTATAATAAGTTTAGATGTATACAAATTTTATTGAACTTTTTACCGTCTTTTACCCACATCCTAGGAGCATTTTCAAATTTGCATAAAATTTAATTTTACCACTTCAATGAGTTGAATTCTAAACATACGAGAGACACGGTTAACCTCAGTAAGTAAAATGTGGTTCAATAAGATGAAAATAATTTTTGGTGAACAATAACTTTTGACTTTTATTTATCACGGTTAAAGGTAAATAGGGAAATTCAAGGTAAAAGAAAAATTATAATAACACAAAATTACCTTAAAAGTTGTTCTAAGATTATTGGATGAGTCATGGCCGGCCATGGTCATCCTTAGGTTTATTTTGGGACCCCATGGAGCCACTTATGAAGGATAATGACACTTTATTTTAATTAACTTAATGTAAAGGAAAAAATGACTTAAACAAATATATTTTAGTAAATAAATTTTTACATGGGGTTATATAATTCATCTTTTCAACTATAAATATTAATTGGAAAGATAAAAATATTTCATACATTATGGATTTTTTTTATAATTTTTAGACATTAAATAAATTAAACTATTTATGACACAATAATTGTAATGGCCCAGAACCTCATGACCCCTACCTTTGACAAATTCCGGCGCGACCGATCGGCGGGACCTATTGGCGGGACCGATTGGCGGGACCGATCGGCGCCACCGATCAGCGGGACTGATCGGCGGGACCGATCGACGGGATCGATCGGCAGGACCGATCCGTGGGATGGATCCGCGAGACTGATCGGCGGGACCGATCGGTGGGACCGATCCGCGAGACCGATCAGAGGGACCGATCAGCGCGACCGATCAATGAGAAAGATCGGTGAGACTGATCGCTATGAACAATCGGTGGGACCGATCGATGTCACCAATCCTTGGTAGTCTTTTCTTCTGCAGCCTCCCCCATAACCCCAATTTTAGGCCTTTTTAAATTTTTGAAGCATTTCAAGGCCGTTTTTAAGCCCATAATTAATATCTAAAAATCAAAGAAACCTCCCTACTAAAGAGAAATTAATCCAGTCATGTGTAACCACCCAACCGCGTGGAAGAACTAGGATACGACTTCTAAGGCGTTTAGATTTCTTATACTGTAATAACCAGATTTTATCTATATACCGCAGAAGAAGTTCTTCTCCCCCCTTCTTCCTTTTTGGCCAACTTCTCTCTTCTACCTGGTGTGCCTGAAGTCCCTTCTTCCCGAGACTTGTCGTGCACCTAGCCTGAAGTCGTATGCTCGTCTTTGGAGTTCCCGACGCCCCCTACAAATCTTGCATCCCCTATTCTTGGCACATGGGAAAAACATTGATCCTTGATCAATCAGGTAGGGGTTTCACCTTCGTCTCTCCTTTCTGTGTATCTTTTGGGGTGGGTAAGCTAATGCTTCTGTAGAATTGGATGAACCAAACTTAAATGAAGATAATAAACGGATTCTAAAGAATGAAGGGGAGGGGTGTGATCGATGATGCTGCTATGTTTTTCTCCTCTTTCATGATTAATGATTTCTGAATTATGTGGGAATACACCAACTGAAAATCATGGCTGTTGGTGGTCTTTCTCTGTGAATTAATAAACCCTTACCCCATGTGATGTTTAAATGGCTTGTATTTAGTTGTGAACCTTTTTCTATGTAAAGGAAATTGGTTAATTACGTAAATTCGGTGAAATAAATTGGAAGCACCAGGATCAACTCCTTTTCAATGATTACCCCGATTTAAGCCCAGTGGAATTGAAACCATGGAGTGTGTTAAATATTTTAAATTTGAAAATACCTGCATGGCCCTGCCTTGTGTTGGTGGTAGTGGTTCAGTTTTTTTCCTTCACGGGCCGTTGTGGGTGACCTTATGGATTTCTTGGATGGGGGCTTAGATTGATGGGGCGATGCGGGTGGGGATGGGTTCCCCTGTTGTTATACATTGACGCTGTGTGATTACTCTTCTTATATCACGAATTGTGGTAGGATTCTCTGTTGTTGAGAAAATTATGGCTCCTGGATTTTGGGGACATGGGGCTGTACCTTGGGGTTTTCATTGGTTCCAGTACTTCGAGGGATCTCCCTTATCCCTTTTTTGATGTGACTTTGCAATAGAACTTGGTGTGAATGCTTAAATTGTTGTTGGGTGTACTATTTCATTGGATTGTGCTTATGCTTACTAGTTTCTCATGTAGGTGCAGAAACTTATTTAAACATTATTACTGAATATAAAAACAAGGATGGGACATGGGGATTTGGTTTGGTGTGAGTTATGACTTGGACATGGGTGTTGTTCTATTCTCATATGAATGAATGGTAAGGATAGTGTTTTTAGGCTGGCTGAAGAAAAACCATGATTGGGTGAGTTCTTTTTACCAATACATATACTTGTAGTTTTTGTGTTTCTTATTTGTGCCCCACCCAGGTTGAGCACTTAGTGCTGAACACTCCCATTCCATGGGGGAGGGTGTTTTTGCCCACACTTCTATTAGTGGCTGGTTATTATCTCCTTTCTGCTCCCTTTCCCGGATAGCCCAAGTATCTTCGGGCAGACTATGATGGCCTGAAGTCCACTATTAACCCATGAATATTCGGGCAGGGTAGTGTGGTGGTTGGCCCAGGTGTGTGCATGAAGGTTGTTTCCCAAGTATCTTCGGGATAAGGCCCAGGTGTCTTCGAGCATGGCAGTGGTTGTTCTGGCCTAGGTGTTTGCGGGCATGGATATGTGAGGTTGTTGTGGACTAGGTGTCTGTGGGCGAGATAGAGGTTGTGGCCTAGGTGTTTGCGGGCGAGATATATAGTTGTGGCCCAGGTGTCTGCGGGAGGGATGGCGGTTGTGGCCCAGTTGTTTGTGGGTGAGATGTGTGGTTGTGACCCAAGTGTGTGCGGGTGGGTGTGGCAGTGGGACTATGGTGAAAATGGCAGGATTGGTTTGATGCATAGTATGTCTTCAATAACTAGTAGGAAAGCGGCACGGGGTACCCAAATATTGATGAGCAATTACAATATGTTACTTGACTTGCGTTATTTGGGGAGCGAGCCCTGGTGAGGTTTGGTGGATAGCTTTTCCTTGTTGGGTGTTTGGTTATTTCTTTTTCCACGGGGCATTAGAATGTCTCCCCACTTGTGCACGAGAGTCTTTGGTTTTCCCTACTGAGTGTACTTTTATGCTCACCATACGTATATAAAAACTATTTTCAGGTTTCCAGGGGGACATCATGGATCTTGCGGGACCGTACTAGCTCCGACATTGGTGCAGTTGCTGTTGTCTTTTTCTTTTCTTAGTGCTTTACCTTTTGGAGTTTCGTGGCTTGTATCCCTTACTTTTTAACATGCATATGGGAATGGTATACTTTTGGCTTTACCTTTAATTTCAGCCGTACTTTCACTTTCAGTTTTGTTGTTGTGGGATTTACTATCTTATCTCCCGATCTTATTAAAAGAAAAAGGGCAATGCCTTCCATTTTTTGTGTGTGAGATTCTATACCCTTGGCGTTGTTCGCCACTCCGGGACCTATTGCAGGAGGGTATTAGGGGTCAGTATCTCTCCTTCAACTTAAAGAAGGAAGGGCTTGGAAAGCTGTTGACCCTTCCCTCCTTTTGGTGAAGGCGGGTCGTGATAAAATGGTATCAGAGCATCGGGTTGAGAGATAGGATGGAGTCTGGAGTTAGGCACAGTGAGGATTACATGGGATGGTAGGCAACAGTGTTGGGTGACCTTGGTGCATGAATTAGGATAGGGAATATCGGAAAGGACACGGGTATTTAGGGCCCCCTGTGATCCGATGCAAGGACTCTCGACCTACCGAATGACCAAGTGAGACTACACTGATTGTAGGGTAGAGACCCTAGGAAAGGTACATGCATCATAACAACTTGTGTTCTCATGTTTCTGGGTGTTTTGGGGATTTAAAAGTATATAAAGAAGTCAAATGAAATGTAATAACAATATTGTTCACTACTTGGGCTTCAAAATGCCCTGTTTACTTTGCAGCTATGGCACCCGGGAGACGACCACGAGTTGTACGGGTGATCGAGGCCCTAGATGTTGACTTGGGCGATCAGCAGAGGGCTGATAGAGAGAAGGAGGATGACCAGTGGAAAAAGATGCTTCGAGCCTTCTAGCGACAGACCCTTGAGAAGTATGAGGGCATCACCTCTAACATGAAGATGGAGGGCTGGATAGAGGAGCTGGTGATAGCCTTCAGCTTGATCAGGGCTCCGACCGAGTACTGGGTTCCTCTGGCCATCAGCCCGATGTGGGGACCAGCGTGTCAGTGGTGGACAATCTAACTGGGAGAGAGGAGAGAGGATGAGGTGGCATGAGATGATTTCAAGGAGTTCCGGGTGGAATTCCCCTCTTCTATGATGAAGGCAGGGAAGAGGGAGGAGCTACTCTCCCTCCAGTAGGGGAGTATGTCGGTAAGGGAGCTGGGGATCAAGTTCAAGGACCTCCCCCGTTTTTCTCTGGACCTCTTTCCAGATGATGAGTCTCGGGCGAGAAGTTTAGAGGAGGCGCTCCGGCCCTCCCTCCAGTACGTCGTTACCCCCTTCACCTTGCCTCCATACTTGGAGGTCTAGAAGAAGGCAGATGGTGGTCTCAGGTTGTGCATAAACTACTGGAGGTTGAATCAGGTAATAATCAATAATCTCTACCCTCTTTTGAGGATAGACGGTCTCTTTGACCAGCTGAAAGGGGCAGGATGGTTCTCGAAGATTGACCTACGGTCTAGATATCACCAGTTGAGGGTGAAGGAGGGAGACATCTCGAAGACGGACTTCAGGTGAAGATATGGGAACTTCGAGTTTGTAGTCATGCCTTTCGGTGTTACCAATGCCCCGAATGTGTTCATGGGTCTTATGAACTCCGTCTTCTGGGAGTACCTAGATCGGTTTGTAGTTGTGTTCATTGACAACATCCTGATCTATTCAAGATCAGAGGAGGACCACACAGAGCATCTGAGGACGGTTTTAGAGGTCCTCCGACAGCACCAGCTCTATGGGATGTTGTCTAAATGCAAGTTCTGGATGCGAGAAGTACACTTCCTTGGGCATGTAGTGTCCGAACAGGGTGTAGCGGTGGACCCATCGAAGGTTGAGGCGGTTGTTTCTTGGGCAGCACCCAATAACATGGCAGAGGTATGTAGTTTCCTCAAGCTGGCAGGTTACTATCGGAGGTTCGTACCCAAATTTTCCCGAGTTTCAGCACCTTTTACATCCCTAACCATAAATTACCAGACATTGGTTTGGAGTGAGCAGTGTGAGGCATCCTTCGACTATCTAAAAGAGAAATTGGTTAGTGCCCTAGTGTTGAGGTTTTCAGAAAAAGGGGCAGCATATGAAGTATTTTGTGATCCTTCGGGACAAGGCCTCAGGTGTGTGTTAATGTAGTGGAAAGGGGTGATCTCTTATGGGTCTAGGCATTTACATCCCATGAGCTTAATTATGCCACCCATGATCTGGAGCTTGCGGTAGTCGTTTTCACTATAGTTGTGGCGACATTAACTCATCGAAGAGCACTTTGTAGTCTTCACAGACCAAAAAATCTTGAAGTATATCTTCTCCTATCAGGACCTGAACCTACGACAGCGAAGGTGGATGGAATTACCATAGGATTACGATTTCAAGATTTCCTACACCTCAGCGAAAGAAAACATGGTGGATGATGCCTTGAGAAGGAAGTCACGTAGGGATGCGGTCCGAGAGTCGGCGGACACTTAGAGGGCGATGGAGGAGTTGGTTTCCCTACACATGCATGCGAGGATGGATAGTGGAAGGGGTTTCCTGTATCAGATGACAGTGCAGTATTATCTATTACGTCAGGTGGAGGAGTCTTAGTGGGGAGACCCAGAGTGCGAAGTGATGTGTGACTGAGTTGGCCAGGGCAATGCTCCAGAAGGGTGGACAGAGGATGGTTAGAGCCGATGCTTTTCCAAAGAAAGTTGTTTGTTATAGAGGTGATGAACAACCAGGTTCTTAGTGAGTTCCAAAACTCACCCCTAGCAGTGCACCCGAAAGTTTCCAAGATGTTCCAGGGTCTGAAGAGATAGTTTTGGTGGCCCAGAGTAAAGCGGGCCGTGGAAGAGTTTGTGGCCAAGTTCCTAGTGTGTCAGAAGGTGAATGCTGAACACCGTGTTCCAGGTGGTTTGTTGCAACCCTTATATGTCCCCGAGTGGATGTGGGAAGACATCTCGATGGATTTCATCACGGGGCTACCCAAGGTTCAAGGAGGGTGTGACGCCATTTGGGTAGTAGTGGACTGGTTGATGAAATCGACTCACTTTCTTGCAATCAAGGAGTCGAGTGTAGTAGATGCTTTAACACAAAGGTATGTGGATGAGGTGGTGCATTTTCATGGAGTTTCGAGGTCCATAGTCTCGTATAAGGATGCACAATTTACCTCATGAGTATGGAGGGGTTTGCAACATGCTTTTGTCACCGAGATGCACCTTAACACTGCCTTCCACCCCCAGACAGATGGGAAGACAGAGCGCACCATCCATACCTTGGAATATATGCTACGAGCATGCATCCTAGACTTCGAGGGATCATGGGTGCTACTCTTTCTTCTAGTGGAGTTCGACTACAAAAATAGCTACCACTCTACCATTGGCATGGCTCCGTTTGAAGCTTTGTATGGGAGGCCATGTCGCTCACCCGTGTGCTGGACAGAAGTCAGGGAGGCAGGTGTTCTTGGTCTGGAGGTGGTGTAGAGCACGAAAGAGAAGGTTCAGCTTATACGACAAAGGATGAAGGCGGCTCATGACCGGCGAAAGTCATATGCGGATGATAGGAGAAGGCCCTTGTAGTTCGAGTTTGGGGACCACATGTTCTTGAAGGTCTCCCCTCAGCATGGGAAGCATAGGTTTGGCAGGGGAAGTAAGCTCTCTCCGAGGTTCGTCGGACACTTCGAGGTGTTGCACCGGGTCGACAAGGTGGCATATCAGCTGGCGTTTCCACCACACCTGCAAAGGGTGCATGATGTACTCCATGTGCCCTAGCTTCGTCGATATATACACAACGACTCCCACGTCATCGATTGGGGAGAGTTAGATAACGAAGACGATCCAACCTTCATGGAACTGCCAGTGATGATCGATGGTCGTGAGGAGAAGGTGCTTCGTGGATCAACCATCCTGTTGGTTCGTGTGTTTTGGAGGCATGGTGGGCTTGAGGAGAGTACCTGGGAGAGGGAAGCGCATATGCGTGCCCAGTACCCAGAGTTGTTTTGAGTTTTATCCTGTTTTGTCAGTACTTGTTTTCTATTTAATGCTTTACCTTGTTGACTATGAGATGTGCAGTTTCCTTTTCTGGGAATGTGTGTGAAGTGTCCTAAAGTATGGGGAGGGGAGGACCCGATTCCTAGTTAGAACACATTAGAGTGGATGCGCCTAAACCCGTGCGGTCGTGTCAGTGCCGCCCAAAGCGGATAGTATCTTAACACTGAAGAAGGGAAACCCCTCTCCCACCAGGCCGGATGGTTTAGTCTTTTGTTTTTCATGGTTTCAAAGAGAAAGGAGTAGTAGGGCATCCGTGGTTGTGCAGGAAATAAGGTGTTCCTATGTTAGAGAGGTTCACTAATGAGAGGTATCTTCTGGGGTGGTTGTTCGGACCCCAACTCTTTTCTTCGGGTCTGGTTCTGGATTCCCGTGGGAAAGAATAGTTTGAGAGGTATCCGATGTAATGGCCCAGACCCTCATGACCCCTCCCTTTTCCAAATTCTGGTGCGACTGATAGACTTGACCGATTGGGGGGATCGATCGACGTGACCGATCGGTGGGACCGATTGGGGGGACGGATCAGCGCGACCAATCGGCGGGACCGATCGACGCGACTGATCAGCGCAACCGATTGGCGAGACCGATCGGCATGACTGATCAGTGGGACCGATTAGTGTCATCTATCCTTGGCGGGCTTTTCTTCTGCAACCTCCCTCGTAACCCCACTTTTTGGAATTTTTAACTTTTTGAAGTGTTTCAAGGCCGTTTTAAGCCCATAATTAATATCTAAAAATCAAAGAAACCTCCATAATAAATAACAATTAATCAATTCGTGTGTAACCACCCAACCTTGTGGAAGAACCAGGATCCGACTTCCAAGGCGTTCAAATTTATTATCCCATAACAACCAGATTTTATCTATATATCTCAGAAGATGTTCTTCTCCCCCCTTCTTCCATTTTTTCCGACTTATCTCTTCTCCCTGGTGTGCCTGAAGTCCCTCCTTTCTGAGACTTGTGGTGCGCCTACGTTGAAGTCGGCTGCTCATCCTTGGAGTTCCCGACGTACCTCCCCTACAAATCAGGCATCCCCTATTCTTGGAA
The DNA here is from genome assembly GCA_963277665.1 of Viscum album. Taxonomy (NCBI): domain Eukaryota; kingdom Viridiplantae; phylum Streptophyta; class Magnoliopsida; order Santalales; family Viscaceae; genus Viscum; species Viscum album. Next base: position 1,044,452,546 of record OY728165.1, read on the forward strand.
CATGGGGAAAAACTTCGATCCATGATCAATCATGTAGGGGTTTCACCTTCGTCTCTCCTTTCTGTGTATCTTGCGGGGTGGATATGCTACTGCTTCTGTATAATTGGATGATCCAAACTTAAATTAAGATAATAAACAGATTCAAATGAATGAAGGGGAGGGGTGTGATCGATGATGCTGCAATGTTTTTATCCTCTTTCAAGACTAATGATTTCTGAATTGTGCGGGCTTACCCCTAATGAAAATCACGGTTGTTGGTGGTCTTTATCTGTGAATTAATAAACCCTTACCCCTTGTGACATTTAAATGGCTTGTATTTGGTTGTGAACCTTTTTCTGTGTAAAGGAAATTGGTTAATTATGTATCTTCGGAGAAATAAATTCGAAGCACTAGGATCGACTCCTTTTCTATGATAACCCCGGTTTAAGCCTAGTGGAATTGAAACCATGGAGTGTGTTAAATCTTTTAAATATGAAAATACCTGCATGGTCCTGCCTTGTGTTGGTGGTAGTGGGTTGGTTGTTTTCCTTCACGGGCTGTTGCGGGTGACCTTATGGCTTTCATAGATGGGGGATTAGATTGATGGGGCGATGTTGGTGAGGATGGGATCCCCTGTTGTTATACTTTAACGATGTGTGATTACTATGCTTATATAATGAATTTGGGTGGGATCCTCGGTTGTTGAGAAACCGCTGGATCTTGAATTTTTGGGACAAGGGGTTATACCTTGGGGTTTTCTTTGATTCCAGTACTTCGAGGGATCTCCCTTATCCCATTGTTGATGTGACTTTGCAATAGAACCAGGTGTGAATGCTTAACTTACTATTGGGTGTACTGTTTCCTTGGCTTGTGCTTATGCTTACTAGTTGCCCAAGTAGGTCCAGAAACTTATTTAAACATTATTAATGAATATGAAAACAAGGATGGGATATGGGGATTCGGTTTGGTGTTAGTTGTGACTTGGGAATGGGTGTTGTTCTCTTCTCTTATGAATGAATAGTAAGGATAGTGTTCTTTAGGCTGGCTAAAGAAAAACCTAGATTGGGTGAGTGTTTGTTACCTATATATATACTTTTAGTTTTTTGTTTCTTATTTGAACCCCACCCAGGTTGAGAACTTAGTGCCGAACACCCCCATTACATGGGGTAGGGTGTTTTTCCCAACACTTCTATAAGTGGATGGTTATTATCTCCTTTATGCTCCATTTCCCGGATAGCCCAAGTATCTTCGGGTAGGTTGTGATGGCCTGAAGTCCATTTTTAGCCCAAGAATATTCGCGCAGGGTAGTGTGGTGGTTGGCCCAAGTGTCTGTGGGTAGGTTGTTTCCCAAGTATCTTCAGGATGAGGCCCATGTGTCTTCAGGTGTGGCAGTGGTTGTTCAGGACTAGGTGTTTGCGGGCATCGTTACGTGAGGTTGTTCTGGCCCATGTGTCTGTGGACGGGATAGTGGTTGTGGCCCAGGTGTTTGCGGGCAGGATGTGTGGTTGTGGCCCAGGTGTGTGCGAGCGGGTGTGGCAGTGGGACTGCGGTGAAAATGGCAGGATTGGTTCGATGCGTAGGATGTCTTCAATAACCAGTGGGAAAGCGGCATGGGGTACCCAAATATCAATGTTCTATTACTATATGTTACTTGACTTGCGTTATTTGGGGAGCGTGCCTTGGTGAGGTTGGGCGGATAGCTTTTCCTTGTTGGGTGTTTGGTTATTTCTTTTTCCACTGGGAATTATAATGTCTCCACACTTGTGCACAAGAGTATTTGGTTTTCCCTACTGAGTGTACTTGTATGCTCACCCTACATATATAAAAACTGTTTTAAGGTTTCCAGGAGGACATCAGGGATCGTGCGAGACCGTACTAGCTCAGACATTGGGACATTTATTGTTGTATTTTTCTTTTCTTGGTACTTCACCTTTTAGAGTTTCATGGCTTGTATCCCATACTTTTTAACATTCATATGGGAATGTTATAATTTTGGCTTTACCCTTACTTTCAGTCATACTTTCACTTTCAGTTTTGGTGTTGCGGGATATACTATCTTATCTCCTGATATTATTAAAAGAAAAAGGGTAATGCCTTCCATTTTTTTTGTGTGAGATTCGATACCCTTGGCACTAGTCGCCACTCCGAGAACTATTGAAGGCGGGTTTCGGGGGTAATTATCTCTCCTCTAACTTAAAGAAGGAAGGTCTTGGAAAGCTGTTGACCCTTCCCTCCTTTTGGTGAAGGCGGGTCGTGACAATAATGATGTAGTATTTACATAATTAATAAATCATTTAAATAAATAAGATTATAAATATTAAAACGATATCCAAAACCTATCCAATTCTTATTGTATGTTTTTATTTTATCCACGAGTCATCTTATCTTTGACTCTAATTAGTTTTGGACCTTTAGAATCTGAATATCACAATATAATAAAATAATATTTTCACACTTTCCTAAAGAGCCCCTCACCCCTTATAAAAGGACACCAGTTCTAACCCATTCCACACACCTCTCAAGCCCCATTGGGTCATCCAAACCCTACCCAAATAAGCTCTCAATATCCTTATATTACAACTAGAATTCTTACCATAAGCAAAAGTCACTTCAAAAAGTCCATTTGGTTCAAACCAATGAAAGTTACCCAAATTAGAGGTAACAATTTCTCTTAAATTGTTTTCTTTTTTTGAGTTTTATTTTACTTCTCCACCCCCTAAACTTTTTTTATTCCATTATTTTATGAAAAAACTAGTATCCTCAATATACTAGGATATTTTTATGAGATTTATTCTAACTATACCTACACACACCTCCATCTAATGGGTGAACAACATACTATTTCTGTGGTTGGAAAACTAATGTCTCACGAAGCGATGATTGTTCGATTATCTCCTACCACCTCTCATGGTATCCATTAAGATGGAACTGTATTTATATATGATATATATATATTACATTTATTTTTTCTTTGGACGTATGTATTTTCCATTTATATCATACCTTTATGGTTTCCATTATGGGTAAAATGCGATAATTTCATTTGAGGAAGTGAGAACTACCGCCCCCTGAAAGAGATATGAATCGTTAATGAATTGTGTGAGACTTATAATGTATGAATTTAATGATATTATATATATATATATTATATTATAATGTAATTATAATATAACTATGTATTATTATGTTTTAATTCCATTATAATACAAAATAGAAATGAAAGTAGCGTTTATGCGTACATACAACTTACCGTCTCCATGAACGGTGCATTTCATTTCTTATCTCCAAATATTATGTACAATTATAAATACATGTATATAATGGACATATATTATCTATATTAAATTTAAATGAGTAATATCATTCTATATATAATGGACTTTTGACAACATTGACAATTTATAATTATAACAAGTTCATTTTTGACTCAAGTTCTGAACATCGACAAAATGTCTGATATGAACTAAAATAATTAAAAAATTGTTATAACAAGGTAATAAGTTATATAAAAGGAATAATAAACTTGAAAGAATTCTTAATAAAGTATAAATTAACTAAATTTTATTATTCAATAAGAACAAGGAACATACGAGCGAGTCAAGTTGGACACATGGTAAAGGGTTTCTTATCTCACTTTTAATTATATGAGATTTCCATTATTCACCACTTATTTATTGCATGTGGTGTATTGTGTACTGACGTTTGATATATATTATCATGATATTCTGTGATTGACTTGGTGGTTATTGACTATTGTTCATACGACTCAATTGATTACGATGAGGTAGGGGTTATTTCATCAATCTCATTATTATCTGAGATTGTTCATGTGTAAGTATTTTCGAGGAAATACTTATCATAGATACCCATATTTTATAAAAATGATTTCAAAAAAAATATTTTAAGGTTTTATGTGAGGGTCTATTTAACTAGATCATCATTTTAAATGTTTTAAATATTTATCTTTCTAAACCCTTTTAATTAATGTCCATGCTTTCAAAATGATTTTAAGGATTTATTTATATGGAAATGAATGTTTTGAAATGTTAATTATTTTAAAATGATCCAAAGTGGTATGGGAAACATTGATTCAAAATCACTTTTATATGATTACCTTTATAAATTGTGAAAATTTTAAACAATTTCATGAAAAAGGAGTATTTCTCTCAAAGCATTTTACAGATCATTTTCATCTATGTCAACATCCTTTAATGGATTTTAAACTTGTTTGAAGTGTATTTATTATGATACAAATATTTTATATTGTATTGAATTTTTTGTGATATGTTTGACTGTGGATGTGTTATTTTTATACCATTAATGGTTTATAGATAGAGTATTGACATTTTGTATGCTAGTTTTAATACGAATGTTTATGTTATATTTCAACATTTTATTATGATGAATTTATTAGACTAGTATGTTCTGGGTTGGGGACTAGTAAATTTAATCCCTCCAGGTTGGGGTCTGGTTACAATAAACCCTCTGGGTAGGAGTCCAGTTACAGAGGCCTTCTAGGTTGTAGTCCAGTTACAGAGGCTCTCTGGGATGGAGTCCGGTTACAGAGGCTCTCCGGGTTTGGGTCTGGTTACAATTAGCCCATAGGTCCTAGCACAAGGAATTGACACAGAAATTAAGGTATGGTACTATAAATTACGTCATTATGAAATTTTTTATTACATGTGATTATTCTACTAGAAGAATATCCATGTGCATCTTTATATGGTACTGTTTGATTTATTTTTGCCACATTATGTTCATGTTTATTTTCAAAAGGCTGTTGTTTTATTACACATCTAGCTTTAAAATTTTATATCTTATGCTAAATTATTTACCCTTACTGAGTATCTAAGCTCACCCCTTTATTATGTTTTATTTTCCCAGGATATGAATAAGTTAGTTATAAATGAATTTAGGCATAATCTAAGAGGCTTGGACGTTTCTAATGGAATAAATTACTGTTGTTTTTCTTTTCAAGTTATAATGTTGAACTTCATGTATGTAATCTATTTTACAAGACTGAAAAATGGATCAGTCCATTGGGACTTGATTCCTTTTAATCATGATAATGTTATGTAATAATGCACCAACTATGGGTAACGTGGGTCAGGGTGTTACAATTCCCTGTAAAACATCACATGAAATGTTGGAATTTTTTTTGAACATTTGTGAGGGTGACTCCAATGTTCAAGAAGGAAAGCTATAGGTTTTGTGGAACAAGTATAAGGATCTCAGAATGAATCCCAATGAGACTATTGATGCATTCTTTGACAGGATAAATATTATTTTAGAAGACATTGTAAAGACTCGTAAAATTTAATGTAAATTTTTTCTTATTTTTCTTTGGAATTTTACAAGTACGCATTTCTTGACGGCACCTGATTCCGAGGCCCGGTGTTCCCAGAATAAATTTCCAAAATTTAGCTCGGGTACGTTCAGTGAACGAGCGAGCGGGTTTTCCTAACTTGTGAACCGGTGCTCGAAATCGTAATATGAGGGCACCGATGAAACCGCAATGTCAATAATTGCTTGGGAACACCTTTTCTGGAGTTGCGTTTGCTCGGGTGAGGTTATTAAATAAATGGGTTAACTAAAGAATGAAATAAAATATTTGCTACATTTTTTATTTTTATTCTATATAGTTTAAACCTACACATGGAGGTTGGAGTGGGACCCACTACATCCTAACTTTAATATGTAAGATAATAGTGAAGTGGGGCCCACATGAGCCCCTCCCCTTCAAATCCCATTAACCTCCCTCTCACGCATTTAATTTGTAACTAACCCCCACCCTAAATAAATGTAAAGTCAACCCTCGAATTTAATTTTGATTATTAAACGCTAATTAAGTAAAGTAAATTAATTGATTATAATCTTTTGAATTTTCGAAAGGGGTTGGCATGAGTAATAAAATAAGGCAAAGCCTTATTTTATTTTGGGTTGAATCATTGCGTTGAGAGGAGGGGCAGCCTTCATCACATTAGAAGAACTTCATCTTTCCGGTGATGAACATTTCTACCTCAACGAAGAACACTTTCACACCGATTTTCGAAGAACGACGACGCGCCATCCTTCATTCTTCTTCCCGTGTCAATGGAAGAGAGACACTGCCCTTCTTCGGGCATCCACCGACGACATATATGGAGCCTCTTTCCACGATGCCATCTTCTGCGATGCCGTCTTCCGTGACATCCTTTCCCCGTGACGTCCATTGTTCGACAACTCCATGAGGTAGGGGTTTGAGTTCAAATTTTATGGATTAAATTTTGCGCTTTCTTGACGAGGATGTTTATTATTTTTGAGCCGCCTGTTATTGTTATAACGGGAGGAGGTCGGACCACACGAACATAGCCAACCCTCCTCCCTCTTTGTTTTAGTTCATGTTGCGGCACGAACAAAGGCAGCGCGGTGCAACAACACCACGTGGGAACATGAAGAATCACGGCGAAGAAGCGCGACGCCGTTGAGGCCGAACGAACCCGTGACCGGAGTCGGGCCACATCGAAGAGGGTGCGGCACTGTCGCGCCATGTCAGAGAACCATGAGGAAACCGTGGCCGGAAAGGGGCCACAACGGAGGGGCGCGACGCCGTCGCGCCGTGCCGGTCAGACAAGGCCGCGGCCAATGGCCGCGGTGGTACGGGGAGCAGCAGCCGGAACCGTCGGCCGCCGGTGCAAGGAAGGCGGGACCCATAGGGTTCCCGCGGTGAAACACCAGCCGGTCAAACTAGCTGGCCGGTTATCGAGAAACCCAGGGGTTGTAACCCCCGACTGGAAAAGGTCTGGCCCCCCATGCGGGGGCCGTTTCTCAAACAGAGGGGCAGCGCGCCCCCCCTTTCCGCGACAGCTCGGCCGAGCTGAGCTCTCTGGCCACGCCGGCCGCGCCAACGCCAGGCCTGCCGGGCTGCGCCGCGCCATTTTGGGCTAGACCCGGACTTGGGTTGGGTCGACCCAGTTCGGTCCGCCTAGGGGGTCTTGGGCCTGGTAGTTCCGAGCCCAAAACCCCCTAATACTATACAGGTTCCCTTAATTGATCGTAACATGGGATACAGACCTCCGATCGATGCACCGTCAGTTGAGATGTGATCCTTGGATCGAGACGGTCGTTTTGGTATATTACACTGAAGGTTTCGGAGAACATAGGGCATGGCCGGGTTGGTCCAAACACAAAACCAACCGGGCCCTCAGAGCGAAAATGCTTATAACTTGAGCTCCGGATGTCCGATTGACATGCCGTCAAATTTGTTGGATTCCTCTCAGTGAGACTGACCTTTTAGCCTACTCTGATCAATGTTTGGATGCAATTAGAGTACGGTCTGGTTGGTTTTGACTTAAAAACCAACCGAGCCCCTGGGACGAAAAAGCTAATAACTCTCAAACCGGGCGTCTGATTAACGCGCCGTCTGTCGTGTTGAGTTCCTATCGACGAGACGGAACTTTGGGATACATCAACTCCTCACTACGTGTCAGTTGATGTATCGACCTTTTGGCTCGTGGAGCGGACCCTCCCAGAAATGATCATGCTATGTGGGGGAACCCTAGAGCTGGCTGTGACTACAACGACGATGACAACTGCACTGAAATCCTCTGTGGGTTCGGCAGCGACGGCGACGGCACTGAAATCCTCCGTGGGTTCAGCAGCGATGAAGACCGTACTGAAATCCTCCATAGGTTCGACGACGAATACTACTGTTCTTGTATACTACGTTGGTCTGGAAGTATTAATGTTCTTGTATCTAACGTGGGTCCGGTTGTATTTGACCTCTGTTGTAGTATCCTACGAGGGTCCGACAGAGTAGCTGGACTTGTATCCTACGTGGGTCCGACAGCTTATCCGGTTTAGTATCCTATATGGGTCCCAACATAGATGAATCAGTGGCTACATCTCATCATCTATATCACCTTACAAAGAAGTATACCTGTGTGAGCTGAGTCTTGACTTTCAATCATTATCTTTGATATGATTGACTTGCCTTCCTATGTGGATTGTGTTGTGATTTCCTGTGTGAATTGGGTTGTACTATCCTGTGTGGACGTGATCAAACATGGGCTTGGATGTTGGAGTCGTACTGGAATTGATGACTTAGGTATATGTATGGTCATATACCTATGTAGTGTTGGATGTTACTTCGTGATTGTATCTTTCTTTTGTAGATTATCCTTTGTGGATTCTGGGAGACCTTCAGGGGTATCGGGTCCCTACTGAGTAGCATATACTCACCCCTGCATGGGCTATTCCCGCACTATGTTGTGTTGGATGCAGACGACGGACATCGCTGATTGTGGTTGAGGCTTGTGAAGTAGGTCGATACCTAGAGGTGGACCACTGGGCGGGACATACACGGAGCGGACGACTGGACCAGAGGAGCTGAGGAGGCTATCTGTACCCACCCTTCAGGTGGGACTTCCAGTGGATGGATCGACGTTGCTGAATTACTTTCAGTTACTGTACTTTTTTTCCAGTTGTGCTTTACTTTCAGTTTGGGTTTGTATTCTGGCCCATTTACTTTCTGCACTTACTATTGTACCCAGTTTTACATAGTGTTTACTTCTGCTGGCTTACTCTACAGTGTTTGTTTACTTAATAAAGGCAATTCCTTCCCCTTTGTCGGGATTTATGCCTTTGGTTCTATTCGCTAGACCCTTTCCTATGGGAGGTGGGCTTTGGGTAGTCACGGCACTGGCCCCGAGGACGGGTCGTGACAAATTGGTATCAAAGGAGTTTGGTTCTACCGCAGAACTCAGGACTCTAATCTTTCTTCTATGTGAAGCAATAGTGTTAAGGGTATTGAGTGTGGTTATCAGTCGAGGGAGTCCAGTGTTGGTGCGGCGGCCGACGTATCCGTACACCAGGACCCTGAATTTTGATTTCCGACTCAATGCACGAAAACATTGATTGCATGTGTGTTTCAAAAGTTTTTGATGTGATTAATTTGTGTTAGCTCACCAGGTATACTGTTTTGACCGTGGCACACCTGTTTCTTTTCAGGATGGCCCCACGACGGTAGCCAGCTATGGTTCCGAGCTTTCTGCGAGACGACAACCCACCAAGTGACGAGGCCTCGGTGCAGGGCCATTTTACAGTAGAGGCACTGACAGTACCTCTACCCGCTGAGCCACCGATGCCACCAGCCCCAACCGCTGAGAGTGCACGTCGCCTTAGTGCACTGCATGAGTTACAACATCAGAGACCACCCAGGTTCCACGGGGAGACAGACCCTCAGGCAGCCAAGGATTGGCTGGAGGCTGTAGTTTCAGTTTTCAGGCTAGTGGGGACACCAGCTGACCTCATGGTGATCCTTGCAGCGGGCCTCCAGCACGCGGCAGCAAGCAGATGGTGGAGCTTGATGCTCCAGGTGCATGACGAGGCATCTCTTCTCTGGATGGACTTTGAGAGCCTCTTCCGCTCAGAGTTTGTCCCAGCCACCCTTCGTGTTGTGTGCATTCAGGAGCTACTACAACTGTGGCAGGGAAGCATGACAGTTAACCAGTACTCGACGAGATTTACCGATCTCTCGCTCTATTCGACAGACATGGTATGGGGCCCATTCTTCCGGGCTCGGACCATCGAGCAAGGAATGAGGAATGATATCAGGGCATCAATGATCTCCCTCAGCATTTCGACACAGGAAGGAGTACTGGAGTGAGCCCTTCTCATAGAGAGTTTTTTTGCTGAGCCTACACTAGCAGCGAGACCTACCGCAGGGCGGCACGTAGCAGAGTCCTCTGCAGCTGGCAGTCGACAGACATCACATGGGTCCAGGGGGACCAGACCATTAGGTGGATGACCTCAGGACACTGGCTTAGAGGTGCAGGGCACCCGGCGCAGAGCTAGCCTTCCGAGGAGCAAACAGTGCTACGCATGCGGCGGGCAGGTCCACGTGGATCGTGACTGCCCGACCCGACATGCAGAGGAGAAACAGACGGTTGAGGGGCCACCCAGGCAGAGGCAGAGGATCGACCGTGGTGGTCCGCAGGGTGTAGGTGGACGAGGTAGAGGATCTGGACGAGCAGCAGGTGGTGGGCGATGCATTGAGGCTTTACCACCACCACCACCAGGAGATCCACCACGACCACAGGGAGCTGGCAGGCAGAGACAGGCTCAGCTTCAGGCAGTGGAGGCCTATGACCACGATGCGCTAGAGATGATTCGAGGTACTATCTGTGTCTACTCCACCCTTGCTGCAGTTCATATATACACAAGGGCGAGTCATTATTTTATTTCCTCTACCCTTGTTCGGAGCTCAGAGATTCCGATGGAGCCGTTGGCTCTATCCTTATGGCTAGAGAATCCTACTGGAGAAGACTCGAAAATTACGAACTAGTGCCGGCAGTGTGAGCTTACTCTAGGAGGAGAGAGCTTTGGATGGGATATTCTTGTAGTGGCGTTGAGGCCTTACGATGTCATCTTGGGTATGGATTGGTTACCTACAGTCCATGCTCAGATCAACTATATTACGCGCAAGGTGCGATGTGTTCCCACCGATGAGAGCAGGTTCACCTTCACCGGTGAGAAGTGCGCCTTAGCAGCATAGGATGGGCTCACGCAGAGGAGAGGATAGGTGATCACTCATCAGTTGGCTATCCACATCCTAGGAGTAGTTGACGTGCGAAGTCCTAGTTTTCCTGCAGTGGTAGATCAGTATGCGGACGTTTTCCCTGATGACGTTTGAGGACTACCTCATCGTAGAGAGGTAGACTTTTATATTGACATGTACCCCAGGACAGCCCCGATATCCACTCCAGCATATCAGATGGCCCCCACTGATCTTCGAGAGCAACGTGTACAGTTGGAGGACTTGCAGGGTAAGGGATTCATCTGTCCCAGTGTTTCACCCTGGGCTTCCCCAATTTTGTTCACCAAGAAGGCGGACGAGAGCTTGCGACTGTGTGTCGACTATCTTCGCCTGAACTAGGTGACCGTGAGGAACAAGTATCCACTACCGAGGATTGCCGACCCCTTCGATCAGCTCAAGGGAGCACATTGGTTCTCAAAGATAGACCTCAGATCAGGCTATCATCAGCTCAGAGTTCGGGATGAGGACATGCCGAAGACAACCTTCATATGTCGGTATGGCTACTATGAGTTCTTGGTTATGCCATTCGGCGTAACCAATGCTCCAGCGGTGTTCATGGATATCATGAACATGATATTTTAGCCATACCTCGATCGATTTGTCGTGGTTTTCATCAATGGCATATTGATATACTCAACCACTGAGGAGGAGCACGCCTATCACTTTCAAGTTATACGGGGTACAATCCGGGAGCACTAGCTATATGGAAATCTCTCAAAGTGTCAATTCTGGATACGCGAGGTCCACTTCTGGGGACATGCCATCTCTGAGGCGGGAGCTGCTGTGGATCCTGTGAAGATCAAGGCTCTGCTAGCTTGGGATCCACCCAGGAGCGTGATGGAGGTGCATAGTTTCTTGGGGCTAGCTGGGTACTACCGGAGATTTGTGACAGACTTTTCCAGAGTGGCGTCACCACTTTCAGCTTTGAAGAAGAAGGGGAAACCATTCGTGTGGTCAGATAGATGTCCGCATAGCTTCCAGGAGCTGAGACAGAGGTTGAACAGCGCACCTATCTTGAGGCTACCTGAGGAGGGTGTAGGGTACGTAGTCTACTATGATGCATCAGGGACGGGGCTTGGATGTGTCCTGATGCAGTAACGAGCAGTGATCACCTATGGATCATGACAGTTGAGGCAGCATGAGCAGAACTATGCTACCCATGACCTGGAGTTAGCAGTAGTGGTCTTCGCTTTGAATATGTGGCGACACTATCCGATGGGTGAGCGCTTTATAGTCTATTCTGACCACAAGAGTCTCAGGTACATATTCTTGCAGAAGGACCTGAACCTGAGATAGCGGCGATGGCTTGAGTTCTTCCAGGACTATGAATTTGAGACAGTCTATACTCTTAGAAAGGGGAACATGGTAGCCGATGATCTCAGCAGGAGGATGAGAATTCAGCTACTTGGGGAGGTGACAGAGAAGCTAGACGCTTTTCAGATATCTTTCGTGGATAGAGATGGAGCAGCCCTTCTTCAGTCACTCACAGTCACTCCTCCACTTTTTTAGCGGGTCAGAGAGGCACAACGTGGGGACGTTTACTGTGAGACACGACGTGCATAGATATCCTCAGGACAGACACCTGATGGATTCTCTATAGGAGGAGAGCACATTGTCCTTTTTAGAGGATGTACCATGGTACCAGCTTCTTTGCAGGAGGAGGTGCTGAGAGAGTTTCACACTTCCACTTTAGCGGTATATCCAGGAGTGGCGAAGATGTACCAGGATCTCAGACGTCAGCACTGGTGGCCTGGTATGAAGAAGGTTGTGGCAGAATTTGTTTCTCGATGCCTCACCTACCAGCAGGTGAAGGCGGAGCACCAGGTACCATAAGGCTTGGTACAACCCATGGAGGCCCTGGAGTGGAAGTGGGATGGGATATCTATGGATTTCGTGACTGGACATCCACGTACTTCCATAGGTCAAGACTCCATTTGGGTAATTGTCGACTGACTCACCAAGTCGGCCCACTTCTTACACATCAGAGAGAAGGGCTCAGTAGAGAGATTGGGACGTATCTACATTCGGGAGATTGTACGACTAATGCTGTGCCATCATCTATCGTCTCCGATCGAGATGCTCACTTTACTTCCTGACTTTGGAAGGGGTTGCAGGAGGCATTCTGGACGCAGCTACGTCTGAGAACCACCTTTCACCCTTAGATAGATGGTCAGACAGAGAGAACCATTCAGACTCTCGAGGACATGCTCCATGCATGTGTCCTCGACTTTGCTCATAGTTGGGAGGACCACCTAACTTTGGTGGAGTTTGCATACAACAACAACTACCACTCCACCGTCGGGATGACACCATATGAGGCATTGTATGGCCGACCTTGCAGATCACCTCTATGCTGGACAGACCCGGGGGAGTTAGCACTTGTGGGGCTAGAGATGGTCCAGGCCACGACAGAGAAGGTCCAAGTCATCCAGGAGCGGATGAGGATAGCTCAGAGCCGGCAAATGTCTTATGCTGACAGGAGGCGGAGACCACTAGAGTTTGAGGATGGCGACCATGTCTTCTTGCGGGTCTCAACTCGATGTGGATTACCAAGATTTGGCCGGGGCGACAAGTTATCTCTGCGCTTTATCGGAGCATTCCAGGTCCTCTGCAGGATAGGCGAGGTGGCTTATCGCCTGGTTCTACCACCTCAGTTGCACCGGGTGCACGACGTCTTCCACATATCTCAGTTGTGGAGATACGTGCATGACCCGTCGCATATCATCGACCATGGGGAGCTGGACATTGACGATGGGAAGACTTTTGCAGAGGTCCTGATGGAGATCGAGGATTGAGAAAAGTGGGTCCTACGTGGGCGGTCGATTTCTCTAGTACGCATCAAATGGCATCACGATAACCTCCAGGAGAGAACTTGGGAGCGAGAGGCTCAGATGCGTGCTCAGTACCCTCATTTGTTTCCCTAGTTTGTGATGTATCTTTATGGGGACGTAAAGCCCTGAGATGGGTGTAATGTAAAGACCCGTAAAATTCAAGGGAATTTATTTCTTAATTTTCTTTGGGATTTTACAAGTATGCAGTTTCTGACGGCACCTGATTCTGAGGCCCGGTGTGCCCCGAATCAATTTCCGATGTTTAGCTCAGGTACGTTCAGTGAACGAGCGAGCAGGATTTCCTAACTTTTGAACCGGTGCTCGGAATCGAAATCCGAGGGCACCGATGAAACCGCAGTGCCGGTAATTTCTTGGGAACACCCTTTCTGGAGTTGCGTTTGCTCGAGTGAGGTTACTAAATAAATGGGTTAACTAAAGAATGAAATAAAATATTATGCTACAATTTTTATTTCTATTCTAGGTAGTTTAAACCTACGCATGGAAGTTGGAGTGGGACCCACTACATCCTAACATCTCTATGTAGGATAATAGTGAAGTGGGGCCCACATGATCCCCACCCCTTTAAATCCTTTTAACCTCCCTCTCGCACATTTAATTTGTAACTCACCCCCACCCTAATTAAATGGCAAGTCAACAATAGAATTTAATTTGGATTATTAAACACTCATCAATTAAAGTCAATTAATTGATTATAATATTTTGAATTTTTGAAAGGGGTTGGCATGAGTAATAAAATAAGGCAAAGCCTTATGTTATTATTGGTTGAATCGTTGCGTTGAGAGGAGGGGGAGCGTTCTTCACATTGGAAGAACTTCATCTTTCCGGTGAAGAACATTTATACCTCGACAAAGAACGCTGTCACACCGATTTCTGAAGAACGACGACGTGCAATCCTTCATTCTTCTTCCCCCGTCAAAGGATGGGAGACGCAACTCTTCTTCGAGCGTCCACCAATGACGTGTATGGAGCCTTGTTCCGCGATGCTGTCTTCTGCGACGCCATCTTCCGTGATGTCCTTTCCCAGTGACATACTTTGTTTGACAACTCCTTGAGGTAGGGGATTGAGTTCAAATTTTATGGATTAAATTTTGTGCTTTCCTGATGAGGATGTTTATTCTTTTTGAGCTACCTGTTATCGTTATAACGGGAGGAGGTCAGACCGCACGAACCTGGCCGACCCTCCTCCCTCTTTGTTTTTTTTCATGTTGCGGCACGAACATAGGCAGCGTGGTGCAACGACACCGCGCAGGAACATGAAGAATCACAACGAAGAAGCGCGGTGCCGTCACGTCGCACTGTTGAGGCTGAACGAACCCATGGCCGGAGTCAGGGCACAGCGAAGGGGGTGCAGCGCCATCGCACCGCACCTGAGAACCACGAGGAAACCGCGGCCGGAGCGGGGCCATAGCGGAGGGGCGCAGTGCTTGTCGGATAAGGCCGTGGTGGTGCGGGGAGCGGCGACCGGAACCACCAGCCGTCGGTGCAAGGAAGGTGGGACCCGCAAGGGGGTCCCGCGGTGACACACCGGCCGGTCAAACCGGCCGGCCGGTTTCCGAGAAACCCGGGGGTCGTAACACCCGACTTGCAAAGGGCGCCCCCCCATACGGGGGCCATTTCTCAAACAGGGGGGGGGGCAACGCGCCCCCCCTTTCCGCGACAGCTCGGTCGAGTCGAGGTGTCTGGCCACGCGGGGCCGGGCCGGGCAGTGCCGGACGGGCCAGGCCACGGCCACCGGGCCCAGGTCAGGTCGACCCGGTTCGGGCCAACCCGGGGGTCTTTGGCCGGGTTGGTCCGGGCCCAAAACCCCTAATACCGGATAGGTTCATTTAATTCCCCGTAACATGGGCTACGAACCTCCGATCGAAGCACCGTCAGATGTGATGCAATCCTTGGATCAAGACGTCCGTTTTAGTATATTACACTTAGGGTTTCAGAGAACTTGGGATACGGTCGGGTTGGATCGAACACGAAACCAACCGTGCCCTCGGACCGGAAACGCTTATAACTTGAGCTTCGGACGTCCGATTGACTTGTCGTCGACTTTGTTGGATTCCTCTCAGTGAGACTGACCCCTTGGATTACTCCGATCAAGGTTTGGATGCAGTTGGAGTACGGTCGGGTTGGTTTTGACTTAAAAACCAACCGGGCCCCTGGGACGAAAAAGCTGATAACTCTCAGACCGAGCGTCCGATTGACGCGCCGTCTGTCGTATTGAGTTCCTATCGATGAGACAGAACTTTTGGATACATCAACTCCAGACCACGTGTCAGTTGATGTATCGACCCCTTGGCTCGTGGAGCAGACCTTCCAAGAAAAGAGCATGCTGTGTGCGGGAACCCTAGAGCTGGCTGCGACAGCGACGATGATGATGACTGCACTGAAATCCTCTGTGGGTTCGGCAGCGACGATGACTGCACTGAAATCTTCCGTGGGTTCAGCAGTGATGAAGACCATACTGAAATCCTCCGTGGGTTTGATGGCGATGACTACTTTTCTTGTATCCTACGTGGGTCTGGCAGTATTACTGTTCTTGTATCCTACGTGGGTCCGGCAGTATTTGACCTCTATTGTAGTATCCTACGTGGGTCCGACAGAGTAGCTGGACATGTATCCTACATGGGTCCAACAACATAGCTGGTTTAGTATCCTACGTGGGTCCCATATTAGAAGAATCAGTGGCTACATCTGGTAATCTCTATCACCTTACGAAGATTTATACCTGTGTGAGCTGAGTATTGACTTTCAATCATTATCTTCGATATGATTGACTTGCTTTCCTATGTGGATTGTGTTGTTCTTTCCTGTGTGGATTGGGTTTACTATGCTGTGTGGACGTGATCGAACTTGGGCTAGGATGTTGGAGCCATTTTGGAATTGATGACTTAGGTATATGTATGGGCATATACCTAAGTAGTGTTGGATGTTACTTTGGGATTGTATCTTTCCTTTTTGAATTATCCTTTGTGGATTCTGGGAGTCCTTCGGGGGTCTCGGGGTCCCTACTGAGTAGCGTATACTCACCCTTGGATGAGCTATGCCCGCACTACATTGTGTTGGATGCAGACGACGGACAGCGCTGATCATGGTTGAGGCTTGTGGAGCAGGTCGGTACCTGGAGGTGGACCACTGGGCGGGACGTACACGGAGCGGACGGCGGGACCCGAGGAGCGGAGGACGCTATCTGTACCCACCGTTCAGGTGGGACTTCCAGTGGACGGCTCGCCGTTGCTGCTTTACATTCAGTTTCTGTAATTTCTTTCCAATTGTACTTTACTTTCAGTTTGGGTTTGTATTCTGGCCCATTTACTTTCCGAACTTACTATTGTACCCAATTTTACTTAGTGTTTAGTTCTGCTGGCTTACTCTGTGGTGTTTTTTACTTAATAAAGGCAATGCCTTCCCATTTGTCGGGATTTACGCCTTCGCTGCTAGTCTCCATCCCCTGGCTTATGGGCGGTAGGCTTGGGGTAGTCACAGCACGGGCCCCGAGGACGGGTCGTGACAAACATACAGGGTCTTGGAGAAATCATTAAAGATATAAATATTGTGAAATGTATATTAAAAAATGTTCCACCACGATTCAATCCAAAACCTTTAGTGTTGGAATAGAAAGACCTGAAAGAGCTGACACTAGATAACCAGCACAATACCCTTGAAGCATATTAAATGAGAAATGATGAAAATGATGATGTGGAAAAGGGGAATTCAAATGAAGTGTCATTCAAGGCCATGAAGAGTCTCTCCATTGAAGATATTATGGAGGAATTCAATATGAGTGATGTCATGTAATTTCAATCCACTACTATACAATGACGAAAAAGAAAGTTCAAAGGTAAAATTCCATTTGCATTCTTTCGATGCGGAAATATTGGGTATTTTTCCTCAAAGTTTCTTAATATGTTTGATGATAAAAATAATGAAACACCCTAAAATAAGTATTAATCAAATGATAAAGGGAGGAGAAGTAATAGAAGAATGTTTTTTAAAGAAAATCCACTTTTAAGAGAGGATGGAAGTTTAGAAGAATCTGATGGAGAAGAGTTGGAGGACAGTATGGTTAATGATGTATATGATTTGGTGGAAGTTGATAGAAATTATTTAATAAGATATGAAAGTCACAATGAAGAAGGATAATTTTAAGGAAGAGTTATTCTTCAGGCTGAATTAAAAGCTTCCCTTTAAGTGATAAATATTTTGGGAGCCAAAATGAATAAAGCTAACAAAGTTTCTCAGGATTCCAAACTCATTATGAAACAGTAGGAAAAAGAGAATTCTGAGTTGAATGAAGAAATTGAAAAGCATAGGTCTTTAATGCCAGAAATCTATGAAAAGGTGGTTGAGGACAAAATCAAAATTGAAGAACATAAAATTGAAATTGATTGTTTAACTAAAATTGTAAAATATCAAATAAAACCTATCAAGCATCTAGAATAAGAGGTATCCAGTCTGTGACAAAAAATTGATGATCATGAGAAACTTCTATCTATCAGTTCGACATTATGAAAGATGATCATACATGCAATAGATAAGGTGATATTTGAGCGTAATGGTCAATCGGGACAAAATGGTCTTGATCTAAAATTGGAAGTAGTTATGGTTGAAGTTAGACCACAAGAACCCATTCCAAGATTGAATACTAATTTAGGTATAATGTAGAATCATAGGATTCAGAGAACCCAAGGAACAACTAATGGTGCATCATTACGACATAGGAATGTACCTCGCATAAGATTCTATTATTGTGGTAAGATGTGATACTATTAAAATGTATGTTCCATAACAAAGAGATATCAAATAGAACAAGACCAACAGAGGTAGTTGTACATAGTTCAAAATTACAGGTCATCATTTGATAGTCATTGTTTCAGGTGTAAGGGTCTCAGACATATGGAAAGATATTTCACATCAACAATGCAGAGGAATGTGCTGAGGAAAACTGAATTTGTTCCCATGAATAAACCAAAAGTATCTTCAAGTGAGATGAAAATTCAAAATCAATTTCCATCCTTGTAGGTCGAATATGACCCATTATATACTGAGATAGATCAAGATATCATTTCATTTCATTTATGAATTCAAAGGCTTCTATCAAAAAAATAAGGGTTAAGCAGGCCGTAGTTACTGAAATTGCGTTTAGGGAATCAAATCGGACATGGATATGATTAATTTTTAGTGTATTCCCTTCCCATATGATGAAAAATAAGAATATAGTAACCAAAATAAGGTATGGTAAAGACGGTATTGTAGGATTCAGTAATGATGAGGGCTTGAAAATTATTGGTTCAGGAAAAGCTATGTTTGGGAGAAAAGACATGAGATGTGAAAATGTCTTGGTTATTGAGGGGCTTAGTATTAAATTTCTTAGTGTTATTCAATTGTGTGACTCAGGATATGCCATAAGTTTTTCCAAGAAATTTTGCATCATCAAGGAAAAGGATGATGCTACTGTGTTATAAAGAAAGCGTATGAAATAGAATCTCTACCTCATAAGTGGAGAAGAAGATATGTGCTTTATGTCAAAGGACGAAGAAAACAAGTTATGGCTTAAGCATCTTGGGCACATTTCCAGGGTTCCTTGGACGATAGGGTAAAATATTATGCCACTCGAATCCTCCCAAGATTTTCATGTGATCATACTCATATGTGAGATGCCTACCAACATGAGAAGATCATTCTAAAGACATAGAATAAAAAGGATAAAAAGTCAACAAGATTGCTTGAGCTGGTGAATATTGATGTGTGTGGGCCAATTTCCCCAAGGGCTATTAATGGGATGAGATATAATGTTCTATTCATTGATTAATGTAGAATAATGGCATGGGTTTCAATAATAACTCACAAATCTAAAGTGTTCAATTCCATTACAATATATCAACGTGAATGTTAAAAGATGCTTGGTTAGAAAATTCGAATGATTCAAATAGATAATGGAATAGAGTTCATAAAAAACAAAGTGGAGGATTATCTTGATAAACATGGGATAAGGCATCATGGTTCAGTAGTAAGAACTCCATGATAGAATGGATTAGTTGAGAGAATAAATTCTATTGTAAAAAACATGAGCAGAACAATGCTCATTGAGAAAGACATTCTAGAGAAAATTTGGAAATAAGCAGCGATGACAGGAGTTTACACCTCAAATAGAGCTTTAATTTTTAAAAAAGAGGAGAAAAATCCATATGAGTTATGATATGGAAAGAAGCTTTCATTAATGTAATTTTGAATTTTCAGAAGTAAATGTTTCATTCTCCATAAGGAGAAACATAGAAAATTTCAATCTCATGGGGATGAAGGGATTTTTTTTGATACTCAAAGAAAAGAAAAGCAAATAAATGATTCAATAAGTGGTTGGGAAGGATATTTTAATGTAATGATGTGACTATTGTAGAAAATGAACAAAATATTCAACAAATACATGATCAGAATTAGGAGGATAACAATGCCAAGAGGAGCAGATCAGGAGACACTCCAGCTCCAGAGATTTATTCCAAAGAAGACTAAGTTGGTGATAATAAATTAGTATCTTCCCAGAGACTAGAAATAAGAGATAAAATTTATACTAATTACAAAATTTATGATCAGACATCACCAGTGCAGACAAGAAGGTTGAATTATCTATAGCAAGCATCATACTTGTCACAACTAGAGCCTAAATGAATTGATGAAGTAGCAGGAGATGAATGTTGGGTTCAAAAAATTAATGTAGATCTTGAACAAATTGAGAAGAATCAATTGCGGGAAATTATTTTGAGACTAGAATACAAGAATTTCATAGGGAAAAAATGGGGTTTTGAAAATAAAATGAATGAAAGTAGTGTTATGATTTGAATGAAAGCATGACTTGTGTGCAAAGGGTACTCCAAGACAGTGGGTATAGATGTTGATTAAACATTCTCACCTATTGTAAGACTGGAGACAATTAGATTATTTTTTTGCTATATTTGTGAAAAAGAAGTTCAATGTTTTTTGGATAGATTTCAATTCTACATTTTTGAATGGTGTTCTGGAAGAAGGATCCAACATTGAGCAAGAAGATGGGTTTCTCATTCATGAAGATAAGAATAGAGATTGTTGACTAAAGAAGTCTTTTTATGTTTTAAAGAAAGAAAAATAAGCATGGTATTTATGGCTTGTTCAATTTCTAAAGAAGCTCAGTTTTCAACACAGTGGAGTTTATTACAATTTGTATTGAAACAATAGAAATAGTCAAAGGATGATGGTGTTGGTTTATGTCGATGACATAATATTTGGTGGATTAAATGAAGCACATTGTAGACAATTTTCTGAATTCATGAAAAGTGACTTCTAAATGTTGATGATTAGAGAGTTAAATTTTTTTATGGGATTATATGTGACACTAAGAAGAAATGACACTTTTATTTCTCAATATAAATATTCCATAAAGGTTTTGAGAAGGTTTGGGATGGATAATTCAAAAGAGATGAATACTTCAGTTGCTATCTGGTTGAAATTGTCACGAGATGATGAAGGAAAGCCATTTAATATCACATAACACATGAAAATAATTGGAAGTATTTTTTTCTGACAATGAACAGGCTAGATATTGTATTTGACACATGCCAAGAAGAGAGGTATCTATGAAATCCCATTGAGGGACACATGATTGGAGTAAAAATAATTCTTCGGTATATCAAGTGAACAATGGGCTTGGAATTAATGTATAATGACAAATCTCAGCTAGAGTTATTGGGATATATAGATGTAAACTGGGCTGGTTTAGAAGATTATAGGAAATCAAAACCAGGAGGAGCCTTTTATCTTGGAAGGTTGTGTATTTCTTGGTTAAGCAAGAAACAAGACTGCATTTCATTAAGCACCGCAGAATATAAATACATCACAACTACTCAAGCTTGCACACAACTATTGTGGATGATGAAAGAAGTTGATGATATTGGAATTGATGTGAGATCTCCTACCAAAATTCACTGTGATAATTCAAGGGATATAAATCTAATAAAAATATAGTCCATCACTCAAGGACAATAAACATTGAAATAAAATATCATTTTATCAAGGAGAAGGTGGAGAAGGGGATTGTGAAGTTGGAGTATGTTCCTAAAGAATAATAGGTTGTATACATTCTGACAAACACATTACCGAAATAATCATTTGAAAGGCATCGACTGGTTCTGAGAGTCCAATTGACTTCTCACACTTGAAAAAGTGTGGATGTGGGTCCGCCTCTCCCTAAGGTATGATGTGTCTTTCCCTAATGTGTTGATATGAGTTCTTTACCCTGTTGAATACAACCTTAAAGTTCCCTTTAGGTTTGTTGACAAAGGGGAAGAAAGTGTGACTATTTCAGGTGAAGAGAAGACATGAGGAGAAGCTATTAAGTGGAGCAGCGAGATAGAGGGTGTTGAAGTTGAGCTGAAGCTATTTCTAAGAGCTATGTTTATAAGAGTTATATGATAGGGGGGTCATTAAATATGATGATTCTAGAAGTGATCGATCAACAAGTAGGTATCACAATAGCCTAGGATCATGATAATAGCAGAAGAGTGATGTTAGATTGGTGTGAGAAGGTTTCCAGTGATCAACAATTGGAATTAGATTAATAAATTTGTATCAATTTTGTGTCAAATGTTGGTGTCTGAAATGAAGTGATTCATTGATGATCTTTTCATTTACTCTTGTGTCTCACGGTGAGTATTTCTCATGTGGGCTTGGAGTATGTGTTGAGTAAATCCTTTATCTCTATCTTTATCATGTGAGGAGAATGGTTGTTGATGTTTGAAGGAGATTTAACGAGTTATCAATATGAAAAGAATTTTTTTAATATGATTTTTCAAAAAACCCAAAGGGGGAGATTGTTGAAAAAAATACCTCAATGCATCTTATTGGTATGTTTTGGGTGTGTTTGTGTTTTTTGACAATTTCAGATAACCACAAATGAGAATGGTTCGTGTTTTCCAAAGATAGGTTTTTATGGTGGCACATTTTCCTAGTGTTTTCCAAATTCTAGGGTCTCAATATTGGTAATTTGTGTGAATAATGGTGAACAATATCGTCAAAGGAAGATAAAAGAGGAGGCAGGGACATGAATCACATTCCATGTACGGGAATGGTATGCGGCCATGAACTAGGCAGCAGGAACGGTACATGGGGGCATTTTGAACAACCAAACATGGTTCGCGGTGTAAGTCGATGTGGTACAAGGATGGTTTGGTGTCAGTGGAGGAGGTCGACCATATAAGAGCAAAGGCAGTACATGGAGAATGAAGGAAAATGGTTTGCTGGTTGCATGCGGTTCGTAGTTGTAGATGATTCAGTACGTGGTGGGGGATGTATCGAATCTAGATTTGGTAAATCTTGATTTATAAGATTAAGAGGGTATCATTTTCTATATAATAAATGATAATCCTAAATATTAATGAGGATATAGAATTTCATTAGAGAAAATATTTTTCTCTGGGATTTTGACAAAGGCCGAAGGATGTTCACAAAGGCTAAACAGTTCACAAAGGATAATGTGGTTCATGAAGGGTAAAGTGATTCATGATGGCTGAAGTGATTTGCATGGAAGAAACTCCATCGAAGGTGTTTTAGGGAATTATTAACCCTCAATGGAAATCCGGTACATGGAAGAGGAAGTCTGGTATGTAGAAGGATTTGACTTGGTAGGTGGAGAAGTAATCTCTAGTACATGAGAGGGAGAGTTCTGCAAGTGGTACGCGGAGGAGGAGCTCTGGTACACAGAAGAAAAGGCAGTTCGCAAAAAAATGAATAGTTCATGGATATGAGGGGTTTTGTAGAGGAGGTTCACAGAATAGGTATGCAGTAGTGTTACCTGATTGTGAAGTCAGAGGCAATACACAATCATAGGAGGTTCGAAAAAGAGGCATCAATATGCAGAGGAGGTGACCACATACCAATCCTGGTGCTCACTATGTGGGAGAGACAAAGTGGTTCACAATTTTAACAGGAAGATTTTGAAAGCTTAAATTCAGTTTTAAAACGTATTTTTCAGTACCTAACAGTACTCAGGAAGGTGGAATTTATCTCTGGGTGATAACATAACTTCAACAAAGCATCTACCTATAGTTGAGGATGCAGTAATTCATGCCAATGAAGGGTCTACATGTCCTTAAACTATGTTTGACCTACAAGTCAATAAAATGTGAGTGTATTCCATTCCAAGAGTTGTGAGTGAAGGAAGAGGAAGATGGTGACCCTTTCCACCAGTAGTGAGCTAGATAAAGAGGCATATGGAGTGACCCTTGGGAATGCAATGAGTAGAATCTAAACCTTGTAAAGGCTGTGAGCCTGGGTATAGAAGATCTAGCTCGAACATTTTACCCATTATTGGGTGTGAACCTTAGTGGATTTGCTAAATCAGAATATTGTTGTTGTATGCTCCTTGGACGTAGCTCGGTGAGGGTAAACAAAGTAAAAATCACTATGTCCTGTGCATGATTCAATCTCTCTCTGTATATATCTACGGGAGGAAGAGAGAATTGAGTTTTGTCTAACAATGAAACAAGATCCAAAAGGGAGAATGTTTTAATCTACCATACCATGATTCACCCCTTATCAGGGTATTCAACTTAGTGGACCTAATATTTTCATTGCTTCTTTAAATATGATAATAAAAATCGAACTAGTGTTCATGCGTACGTACGACCTAACATCTCCATAAATGAAATATTTAATTCCATAATTATATATCCAATAGATTATTACACCTCCTATATACTGTATATAATTGATATTTATATCATATTTTACATTCTTCAAATAATGTTATACATATAACTACCAAAGATATAATGAATTATGATGCATGGGAATAACATTGCGGACATTACCCGAAGTAAACACTTAACAAGGAATTGTTAACAGGTGAGTAATATAAAGTAATATTAAGAAAACTTGGAATTATATATAAGATTATTCTTCTTTAAAATATTTATAATAAACTTACATTTATTATACCGGATGATTTTTCGAGTATGAATAGAGTCAATACATAAAGTAAGGGGATTTCCTCTCACCTTTTTATTTCCATGGGATACATGCCCTAATCCCCACTAGTTTGGTTTTTTATGGTGATGATACATCCCATGGATGTATTATATGATTCATTTTATTAAATTTATGAGTATTTATAAAACAATTCTATGATATTTCATTCAATAATTTTATGTTTAAAATTTTCCAAATTACTAAGATAGTTTTTTATCAACTTTCTTTCTCTGAGACACATGCCATGTTATACACCTATATTTTTACATTATGTGTATATACTGAATTTGAAATATTATATCATGAATTTACTTTTTCCAATGATATTTAATATTTATTTAATTTTATTTTCTTACTTTTGGATTATGGTTCAAAGTTACCAAGTGGTAAAATTTATTGAAACAATATAATCGCTTTTGAAGATTGTTTATGTTGATGATTCCATTAATGATGTTTTATGATCCCTGTCTCAAAGTGAAATCTTGAATATTATTATCCTCTCTTTATTCATGATATATTAATTCATTGGTACCATTTTACACTCTTTGGTACATAATATAGATAAGAATGTTTTTTTATGAAAGCCCGACTACACCCTCTCTTCAGAAAAAATTATGTGTTCCTTCAATCCATGTTATCTTAAAAGAAAAGTTTCCAATAAAAATCTAATATCCTATAATAGTATTTAAAATATATTTCAACCCATAATTTACCTTTAAAAACAATTTTTAAAAAATTTAATATTCTTGTCATTTTTTGGTCAAGGCCCTTTTATGATGTTCTCACAGGGAAAAAGGAATACTTGACAAGCATGGATTTACCCACCATGATGACCATCATTCACCTGAAGAAACCTTTAAAAAACTAAAAAATTATTATTTTCAAAACAAATGGATTTATTAATGTTCTGTAAATTAATTGTTTTTAAAGTGGTTTTCAATGAAAAATGGGTCTCAAAACATTTTCAAGATTTATTTTAAAAATTTACAAGTGTTTTCAAAGAAATGGTTTTCAAAAAGTCTTCGTGATTTGTTATTATGTTTTCAAATTATTTTCAAACAGTTATTTTTCAAAAAAAATATCCAAATTTTATTATATATTTTCAATGAAAATTATTTTCATAATGATTTTATGATTATTTTATTAGTATTCAATGAAAATGGATTTTTTCAAGCTTCTTTTATAAGATTCCAATGAAAATGGTTTTCCAAATTTTTTCAATATTATTTTATAAGTGTTATGTAAAATGGTTTTTATTTTTTTTCATGGTCTCATTATAATTTTCATGTTCTTTTTAAAGAAAACAGTTCTAAAAATGGTTTATGTTTTAAGAATCATTTTCCTAAAAATTGACATTTTCAATAAGAAGTGTTTTTCAAAGATCATTAAAAATTATTTACCATATATGATGACATTTTTTGATATTACTCATGCCTTTATAGGGAAATGATTGAATTATTCCATTCATATTGTTTCTTTGAATAGATTATTATTTGATGGAATGGTTTTTATGAAAACCATTTCACATTCATAGAATATATGATTTTGAACCCACTTATTTTCATGGGTTATTCTTATGATGAAATGATTATGACACTAGTATATTCTTCCAAGCATTATAATATGATTAAATATTTATAATAACCATTTAATATCATAGGTTATGATATGATTGTTTATGATTTTTGGAACAGGTATGTATGATTTCATTATGAGATGAAAGGGACCAATATCTCCATCCAATGAATTGGGTAGAGATTTATATCTCATGAGATAGACTAAGACAATCTTGTTAGTGAACCATGACTACTAAGACATCCAGGGGAGTGAACCATGACAACCAAGATAGTATGATGAGTGAACTCATGATAGTATGATAGTCATGGAAGTGAACTATATAAGGCCCCTTCCAAAATCATTACATAATCATATGTTTTAGTGAATAATTTAATTTCTTTCACTTTGATGATACTTTCAGGTTGATAATTTTTGAGATTTAGGCCATAACTATTACATAACAACTCAAATTTATAAAAAGTGGATACAAATAAAATAGAAACCATTTATTCCACAATATAAAACCTTTCAAAATTAACAAGATTTATTTTCTTGATAAAAATATTCATAACATTCATCCTGATATATTATTTTCTCTTAACCATCCTTATACCCAGTAGAAAATATTTCAATAACTTGGGATGAACACAAAAATATCATTAAGGGATAGAAAATAAGGAATGAAACCATAAACCCATGAATATTTTAAACAAATGAAAACAATTCTACAAAATAAAACTTTTCACCCATAAAATATAATTTATTTAACATACCTCATGAAATAAAAAAATTCATAGAAAAAATATAATAAATCATAAATCATAATTTTATATTGTGGAATCTATATTATACTTACATTTTATATTTCATTGATATATATTAGGTAACCTTCATGGTTACATTTGGAATACCTGTCATAGTATAATCCCTAAATATTGTATGTGAAAACATACAGTTTAAGTCCATTGCATTACAAATTTCATTAGAGATTTATCACGGGTCACCCACCCTTGTTTTATCATGGGACTACCAGTATACATAAGCAATTCCCAAGAACCATAAAAAAATCATATCATATAAAACATGCATAAAAGAAAAATAACATGTCAACATTGCAATCGCAAGACATAATTTTAAGATATTGATATAATAAAACCATTCTCAAAACCATTTTCAATACCAAAATACCTGAAAAAGGAATATGGAATTTATTTTTCTTTTTTAAAACATTATGACTTATAGATAAAGAAAAATATCAAATAATGTTCTCAGTGGAGGAAAAGTCATTATCACCGTATATTTAAAAAATAATAAATTTTCTCATTTAGTAAAATTATTCTTATAATATTATTCATTTTGAAATTTTTTTAATGAAATTAAAAGTCAAAGGGGTTTATTATACACCATAAAGATGGTGGATAACATAAAAATATGCCTTAATGAAAGGAGATCGAGACGAAGTCCCTTACCGCTAGTCTAACTCATCATGTAAAGTCTTTATATTTCTAAATAATAAATAGAGGATAATTTATACTTACTTTATAACCTATTTCATGTTTATTATTCATTTTATATAATTTATTACCATGTTATAAAAATTACATAATTATTTATGTTCATATCGGATGATTTGCTGATATTCGGTATTAGAGTCAAAAGTAAACTTGTTATGATGTCAATAGTCCATGGGTTCGTTGTGTCCATCATTTGAAGAATAATATTCATGGAATAATAATAACTTTTTTCCATCAATTATACTTTTAAATCAAACAATTTTTTATGGCATTAAAAATGAACAACGTTATAATTGTAGAGACGGTAGGTCATACGTACGCATGTGTAACGTTTCCATTCTTCATCGATCATTATAAAAAAAAGTAATTATTATTTTAACATAAAATAATAATAATAATATAAATAACATAATAATAAAAATTTTAATATACTTATATATCTCATAAAAGTGATGTGGTGAATAAAAACGATTCACATCGATTCGTGGAGGTGAAAGATCACAGGTACGGACAAATGATATTATCATTTTTATGTGCATGAAAAGAAAAAAAATGATATATTATTATATTATAATGATTAATATATCATTAATATCCATATTAACATTAATTCCATCATAATAACTAGTCTTGAGAGATTGTAAAGATAAATGAACTATATCAGTTTGCATGGAAGTAGTCTTCCGTACACACGAATGAAATATTCATTTCTTATTATATGAAATTTTAGAAGGATTTAGTATATTATACTAAAATAATAATATCCCAGTATATTTTGGATACTGGAGTTTTTATTTAATCATGATTGGAGGATATTTTAAGTAAGTGGAAGAGTAAATAAAATAGAAATTGTTAAAGAAGATGATGCAACTTCTTATATTGATCACATTTGAAGAACACCTAAACAACTATAGGGAGGGTGTAATTCCTAATAAAATGCCTCAATAATTTGGGGATGGATTATAGGAATGGGTTTGGGTAGATCTTTTCCAAACCAGAAGGTCTTGGTAGTGCGATTAATAGATATGAATCTGTTCCTTTTTATAGGAGAGGGGTGGGGAACCCTTATAATTATTAAATGTATTAATTTAATATAAATTAAATTTCGATTAGAAATGGGTAAAAGATAATTTTGTTCAAATATAAGATTATTATAAGTCTAAATACAATCATCTAATAAGAATTATATTTGTTTTATAAATTTTTAATCATTATCATTTTGTTTTAACTAATTTTATCTCTTACCAGTTTATCAAGTAATTTACAGTTAGAAGGTCTAAAATAATTACCCAATTCTATAAAAATGACCAATTATTTAGTTATTAATGAAATTTTTAGTGTTATATAAAATTTTGGGAATAATATTATAATTTTTAGAAATTTTATATCATTTAAATAAATATTCTAGAATTTAAAATATGAATTATGTCAATTTGGACACTATTCATTACACAAATTTTTTAAAAAATCATAGAAACTTGATTTATTAGAATATAATATATAAAATAAATCCTATAAAGTAATATTAATTATTAAATTTTTTATATGTAATGAAATATTTCAAATTATATTTATTTTAATATTATTAATATTGTTTATTTTACTCTTTCTTTAATAAATCAATTATTGCATCATATTCATGTCATAATTTAATTAATTTATTTATTCCTAAAAATTATAAATAAATTACAATGAATTATGTAATATTTTTATATTTCCAAGGAATTTTTATAGTCAAATATATCACTTATATAACCCCATATTAAAACTGTTTTAGTAATAAGATACATGATTATGACATACTTCCCATTACTTTATCTTTAATGTTATAAATGTCTTAATCACACCCAAGTGGCTTACAAGAGACACAATATATACCAATGTATTTTATTGGTCTAAAATAACTCATAAAATTATATTACTATAAGTGTTATTTTAGTTTTATATGATTATAGTATTATTTTTACCTTTAATTACCCTATTTACCTTTAACCGTGGTAAATAAAATACTAAATTTATTATTCAACAAAAATTATGTTGATCCCATTGAGCCACATTTTCAATACTGATTAAAACCATGTATATTAGTTTTTTAAATTTAAATATCATAATTGAAAAAATTAAATTTAAAATTAATCCTATTGTCAGAATGAGAAAACAATTTTTTTGAGTAAAACGTTCAAAAGTTCACATAGATTTTCTATTCAATTTCAATATAAAGTTTCTTACAATTAACTAAATTGAATTAAATGATAAAAAATATAATTACACATTAAAACCGATTAAATGAATAATCTATCTATAATAATTAATCATCGGGAAAATATGTTTTGAATTAAAATGAAGTGTTTTTCTCTATTCATTAAAAAATGATTTTAATCATAAAAATACCAAAATTAAAGTAATCTAAATTTTTATGTCCCTATTACAAAAAATAAGTTTATTTTTTCATATATAACTTATGAAAGTGTCAATACCAATATTTAAAATGGGTTCACCACCAAAAGGTGGAAAAACATCATTTTAAAAAAAACATCTTATCTCTGAAAAATTGATTTTATTTTTGTATCATGTCTAGAAAACATATATGATGAATTTAAATAGTAAATTAGATAAATATTTCATTAATAATATCTGTAAATAGGGATTTAATTATTTTATAAATTATCATTATTAAATTGGAATTGTTTTTTCAGAAATACAAATCCTATATATTCAATTGGTGTTAATTTAATTTAGTAATTAATATTCTAACCAATTAATCATTATATAAATGTGTGTAAGCTATATTTTTAGAATTAAATTAATATTTTTCATTCCCTCCACTCTAATGGATATGTGATAACTATAATGTGAAATAATAATAATAATATTATTATATTTTTTTGTATAACTCAGTCTTGTGTGTAATGTCAGCTTTTGGAGAAACCCATTACTGTGGGTCAAGTATGCTATTAGACATGGTGTAAATTTTCAAGTAAAATTAATATCTAATTCAAAAATATTAATAAATATGAAAAGTTATTATTTTATAATTAACTGGGATATCACATCCTTCCTCCCTTTTGAAAATTGCATCCTAAAAAATTTAAATTTGGGCTTAGTAAAAAAGGTTTCCCTTTTCAAAATTAATTCGTCGAAATCCCACATTGGAAAAAGTGTCAATGAAACCTCTACTTTAAATGAAATAATGATATGTACAAAGGTCAATAGATATAACACATACTATTATTCTATGTAGGAAAAAAATGGATATGTAAGAAACACATTCCATTATGTTCTAATGGAGGGTGATAGAAAATATGACCAGGAAGAAATTAATAATCAGAAAACCACAAACTTGTGATGGGATAAATGGTCTTTGAATTCATAGTGAAAAAAGTAAATAGAAAATTGTTCTATTTTATGATACTTTTCATTGAGTTTTGGAATTATATTATTATATAGAATAAGAACATAAGGATATATACTAACTTGAGAAGTAGAGTTTCATCCTTCTATCTATTTCTACTATAAACTCATATCTTTCTCCAAATGATGAGTTTTTAAGATGATTTTTCAAGCCTGAATACTAGAGTTAAATTTTCTAGAATCACATAATCCACAAAATAATAACTATCTATTCATCTTATCTTTAAAAAATAATGAAAACAAAAAAGTTACGATAAAATAACTTAATTCCCCATATATAATAAACTGTAAAATAATAAATTGTATATTTAATCTCAAAAATTAAATAGTAATACCCAAAGTCAACATAAACAAATCATTAAATAACTATACTTAAAATTCTTTAAAAATATTATTATAACTATGATTAAATCCCCAAAAGGAAGGACTTCATAAAATAAAATTCCAAGATAAGGTCAAAAATTTAACTCCAAATAACAACAACTATTCATAATGTATTAAAAAAAAATTATAATTTCAAAAATCATATATTTTTCATGATTGGTTAGTCATTTACCTAAATTTCCGTAATCTCCACAAGTCCACAATAACAACATATATTCCTCCATAATGAAATTTAACTATTACTCCTCAAATAAAATCTCTTAGTATTCAGTTTTCCAAAGGCCAATAGGGTTACCAAGATAGTGAACATCTTCCAAAATAACATTTATCAGGTAATCCCCAAATCATTTTCCAGTAATATGTATATCCATTTAATAAAATAAAAGTTCCCAACATTATCTTATTCTTATTTCATCGACTTTTGAAACTAAATTTTAAATTATACCCTAACTAGGAAATTCCCATCAGCGAGTGGTAGGTGATAAATCCTTGTCACACTTTGGTTATGGGTTTGATTTCCATTGCCCCGTCCAACGCGATAGGTTTTCAATCTTTCCACGGGTTGTCCAATTCAGAAAAAATTATATAATATCATAACCTTCCTAAAATGAGATAAAATCCATAAAAGTAACTATATCATATTTTTTTCTAAAAATTTATCTCATAACATTAATTATGAAACCCATAATGTAATAACCCATTATTAGCTCAAAATAAATGACCACGAAAACCCTAATGGTCATCCATACCTTTGTAATTATTCCCACACAAGAATATATAATTCTACATCAAATAAATTTTTCACCTAACAAAAATCAGGGCTGCAAACACTACCAAAAAGTCTTCCAATGTAATCCCATCATCAAAAGGGAATTAATAATTTTAAACATTTCATCATCCATAGATCTAACATAACTCTAGAATAACTTATACATAGAATTATTAAACATTCGGTGTTCTTCGTGATCCTTTAGCAATGAATTTATATATTATGACTTAATACTTCTTTCCTACAAACAAAAACATGACTCATTTCCTAAAATTAATTAATTCCAATACACGAGACAAGAAATAATCCGCACATTTCATAAGAAATTTTTAGTTTCCTCTTCCTAAATTGGTATGGAATTCATTTTTTTTCTTAATATATATTTGTATGGTATTTCTGATCCCATTCCCAAACCTTATTTATAGGAAACTGATTTCTTTAATGACCGCACTCCCTGTATTTAAAACATTCAATTGATAAGTCAGAAATAATTTTTTTCCTTTCCCAGAGTCAATTGGATGCTTCATTTTTTCCTTGGATGTTTATTGTTTTATGACCCTGATTACCACATCTATAACATCTTTTTGTCCCAATAATTTTTTTCTTAGGTGTTACTTTACACATCCTTGAAACATATGTCATTGATTATTCTTACCTTTATGATTTTTACATGATCATCCACATGGATTCATATACCTCAAATATTATGATTTAGAAAATTCACCAAGTTTACAATGGTTAATAATGACTCCTGATATTTGGTTTAGAATGAACACAATTATTCTGATTGTAACTCCTATTTCAATTGGTTTCTTACTCCATGAACCACGAAAATTTCCTTCACATCCATTGTTACATTGATTCCTTATGGATCCAAAAATTTACTAAAACCAGAAAGGTTAGTGTGTGTATATCAATGAAATAATCTTATACTATCCTATGAGAAAGATAAAAATTATGATATTCTTATTCATATTGTCTCAAACTCATTAAATTTATCTAAAAGAACTATGATTATTTATATTATGCGATCCAATATGGTAATCCATAACTTGTAACTTATGCTTAAATAACACCCTAACCTCCAAAGTTATCTAAAACGACCTCTAATACCAACTATAAGGCCCATTTCCATAATCATTACATAATAATGATTTTAGAAAACAAATTAATTTCATTGACATTGAGTATCTTTTTAGGTTTATAGTTATAGAGAATTTGGACATAACTATTACATAAATACTATACTTTATACAAGGTGAATACAAATAAAATAGTACCCATTTAATCTACTATTTAAAACATTTAAAAATAAACCTGATTTATTTTCAGGATAAAAATCTTCATAAAATTCATCTTAACTTCTTATTTTCTCTTAACCATCCTTATACCCTATGGAAAACATTTAAAAAACATGATATGTGCTCAAAAATATCAGTAAAGGATATATAATAAGGAATGAAACTGTTTTTCTAAGAATATTTTAAACTCATGAAAACATTTTCACATAATCATACTTTTCACCCATCAAACAGAATTATTTTAACATATCTCATGGATTTATAAGTTTACTAAAAACATCATAGAAATAATAAATCATAAAAGGTAACTTTTTTCATCCATATTCTACATACATTGTATCTTTAACCGCTAGATAGAGAGTTACTTTCATGGTTACATTTGGAATACCCATAAGACTATATTACCTAAATCTCTTAGGAGAAGCTTTATCATTTAACTCCATATCAGTACCCAATGCACTGGATTGATATCATGGGGTCACCCGCCCTTAGTTTATCATGGAACCACCCAAATATATAAGCAATTCCCAATAACTATAACATAATAATAACATATTAATCAAGCATAAAGGAAAAATAACATTTCAAAATATCAATCAGAAGACATAATATCAAATATTGATGTAATAAATCTATTATTAAAACCATTTTTAGTACAAAAATACTTGAAAATAGAATATGGGATATATTTTCCTTTTAAAAATATTAAATCTTATAGGGGAAGGAAAATATCAAAATAATGATCATAGAAGAGGAAAAGTCATTATCACCATATTTTAAAAAAACACCACATTTTCTATTTAGTAAAACACTTTGTATAAAAATATTCATTTTAAAATCCGTTGAATGAAATTAAAAGTTAAAGTGGTTTATTATACGCCATATAAAAGTAGGTGGTGTATAACATCAAAATATGCCTCAATGAAAAGAGATAGAGATGAAGTCCTTTCCCGTGAGTCTGAATCATCATGTACAATATTTAAATTCCTGAATAATAAACATATGTTAATTTATACTTTCCTGTGAAAATATTACATGTTTATTATTCCATTTGTATCATTATTACCATGTTATAAAAATTATATAATTATTTAGGTTCATACTAGATGTTTTTTCGATATTCATTACCTGAGTTGAAATTGAACATGTTATGATGTCAATAGTACATGTGTCCATTAAGTCTGTCATATATAGAATAAAAGTCATGACATAATAAAAAAATTTATACCTAAATTTTACTTTTAACCCAAACCATTTATTTATGGTAAGAAAAATGAACAATGTTAATATCATGGAGACAGTAATCCGTATGTACTCATGAGAAACGTTTCCATTTTTCATTGATCATTAGAGAAATAAGGTAATTATTATTTATCTTTATATAATGATCATCATATAGTTAAAATCATAATAAAAATTTAAATATACTCATACATATCATATAAGTGATGCGGTGAATAAAAATGATTCACATCGCTTCGTGGAGGTGATATTTCACATGTACGCACAAACGACGTTATAATTTTCTTATGCATCAAAAGTTAGAAAATAATTAATATATTATTATCTTATAATAATTAATTTTCCATTAATATCACATATTAAAATTAATTAAATCATTATAACTAGTCTTTAGAGAATATAATAAAAAACAAACTATATCGGTTCGTGAGGCAGTAGTTCGTCATACACACGAATGAAATGTTCATTTCCAATTTTTTGAAATTGGAGAAGGATTTAAGTGATGATATTAACATAATAAAATAGAGGTAGATTTAGGATATTGGATTAATTATTTAATCTTGGTTAGAGGAGGTTTTAAGGAAGTGGAAGAATAAATGAAATAGAAATAATTAAAGAAAATGATACCTTTTCTTTGGTTGATCAACTTTGAAGAACACCTTAACAACTCTAAAGATGGAGTTATTCCTAATAAAATTCATCAATAATGTTTGTACAAATTAATGGCATTATTTTTTGTAGGTATTTTATAATAAAAAAGGTTTTCGTTGTGTGACTAATAGATTGGAATAATGGATTTTTTTAGGAGAGTGGAGGGGCACCCTTGGAATTATTTAAAGTTTTAAATTAATATAAATTCAATTTCAATTTTAAATGGGTCCAAACTCATTTATTAATAATCAAGGAAGTGTATAATTATAAATATAATCAAAAAATATTAATTATAAAAGTTTTGGATATTTATTAATCCTTATTGTTTTTAACAAAATTTAACTCTTACAATTTTAAAATGTAATTTACACGTAGTGTGTTAAAAACATTTATAAAATCATTCCAAAAAAACCTATTAATTAGTCATTAATTGAATTTTTAGAGGTATCTCAACATTTTGGTCAAATATTATATTTTTTAAATTTAATTTCATTGAATTAAATATTTTATATATTAAAATATGAATTATGTCAATTTTGAGACTGTTCATTGCAGGACTTTTTTAAAATATCATATCAACATAATTACATTGAAACAATGAAGGAAAATAAATACTAAAATTTAATATTCATCTAGAAAAAACGTTTATATCATGAAATATTTAAAAAAATGTATTTTTAATATTTTTAATGTCATTTATTTTATTAATTAATTAATAAATCTGTTACTACATCATCTTTGTGTCATAATTAACATTAATTATTTAATTTATAAATATTATATTTAAATTATCATCATGTATGTAATATTTTTATATTTCTATGGACTCTTTGTAGTTGAATATATCACATATATAACCCCATATTAAAATTGTTTTATAATAAGAGATATAATTGTGACATACTTGCCTTTACATTAAATGAAATGTTAAAAATTTTATAATCACACTCAAGTGTATTATAAAAGCCAAAATTTATACCCATGGAATATTTTTGTTAACAATAACACATTAAATAATATTAGGAAATATTTTAGTGTAGATTTATATTATTATAATATTATTTTTTCATTTAATTTCATTATTTACTTTTAACCATGTTAAATAAAAAAAGATACTATTTTCCAAAACTTATTTTGATCCTATGGGATATAATTTTATATAATTATTAAAAATATATTTTTTAGTTTTTGAAAATTAAATTCACAAAAGTGGAAAAACTAAATTTAAAATTAATCCCATTATCAGAATGAGAAAATGGGGTTTCTAAGTAAAACATCTTAAAGTTCACAGTGTTTTTATATACAATTTCAATATGAAATTTCTTCCAATGAACTAAATTGGATTAAATTATTAGAACATAATATAATTATACTTTAAACATATTAAAATAACAATCCAAATATATAAATAAATTAGACAAAAAAGAGTTTTGAATTAAAATGTAGTATTTTTTACCATTCCTTAAAAAATGAATTTAATCATAAAAATACCAAAATACAACCAATGTAATCTATTATAACATGCTTCCCAAGAATAAATTTATCATTTCATGTATAAATTAAAAAAGTGTCAAAACCCATATTTAAAATGAGTTCACCATCAAAAGGCGGAAAAAATGTATTTTTTTAAAGAATACTTCTTTTATTTGAAATACTGTATTTGTTTTCATATAATGTCTAGAAAACATATAATATTAATTTTGAACATTAAATTTCATATATTTCATTAATAAAATCCATAAATAGTGAATATATTATTTTATAAACATTTTTAGTTTTACTTAAATAGTTTTTCCAGAAAAACACATCATATATATTCAATTGGGTTTTATTTAATTTCTTCATTGATTTGGTAACCAATTAATCATTATATTAAAAATTTTAAAACATATTTCCATAATTCAGTAAATATATTTCATTCATCCCATTCTAATGGCTATGAAATAACTAAAAAGTAAAATAATAATATTAATAATATATTATTTTTTTGGTATAACTCAATTTTGTGTCAACTTATGATTTCAGAGAATCCCATTGTTCTGTATCGGGTATGCTATCATACATAACATCCCTTTTAAGGTAAACATAAAATATAATTCATAAATATTAATAGATATGAAAATTTAGTATTCTATAATTAACAAAGAATTTTAGAAACCATGACTACCAAGATGGTATGGGGAGTGAACCCATACAACTAAGATGGTCTTGGCAGTGATGCATTGACTACAATGAAAATAATATTATATTATTATGTGTTTTACATAATTCTTTTTTTTATTTCTATATTATGTTTTTATGGATTATGATCTTTAGTTCCTTATAATTCATGTCTTATTCACTTGAAATTTTTATGCCATGATTCCTATTTTTTAACTTTGATATGTATGGTATGATCTATTATTTTTATGATAACATATACCCCTATAATCATGTATATTATAACATTTCTTCCATGTTTACCCTTAATGATAATCTGAGATCACCCATTTTTATGTTTCCTTTACCATGTTATAAAGATATGTATTATGTTTGATGTGTCTAATAAGGGTTTTAGTCATGAAGAACATAGTAAGAGATAATGTAGATCACTTATGTACCAGTTTTTATGATTACATTTTTCCAAAGGCAGTAAATAAATAAGGTCCTTGGGAATGTATTTGTATAATGTTTTAAGTATTCAGAAAATTTCATGCAAGGTCTAAATTTGTTAATAATTGGTTGTTATATTTTGTATCAGAGAGAATATTTAATTATCCTTTAGAAACTATGATGAGAAAACATTCACTAGATGAATGGGTAAGTTTCTAAGGATATATATCGAGATGTATCTAAGGATAAGTATAAGGATCAATTAACATTTAGGAAAATTTCTTATAATTATTGTAAATGATGGAGTTTATGGTTTCATAGAAATATATCCATGTATGGATACTACAAGTGATTGTGGACTCTGTATAGATACACATAGGGGTGACATATCCAATAAGATAATCCAGGCTTGACTTGGGATAATATCGTACACCACAATGGGCCTTATTGCACACCTGGTTTGACACTCCTAGGGAATATGCTTTGTAAATTTAGAAAATCATCATGAACCATCATTAATGATGTTAATTGAAGATGAATATGAATAACCAATGATAAGAATTTGTTTTCCTTGATTAAAAATTTGGTGTCATGATTTTGACATCTATACGTAATTTTTCTTGATTAGGAGGTTTTCTTCTATGATATGTATTCCTCACCCTGTGCTTTCTAGTTTTAGACATTTTTGAGAACTTTAAGGAACATGTTTAACATCGATTGTTTCATATTTGGATTGTATGGTAATTACTGAAATTTATTTCCCAAGAGGATAACTCATCAGTAAGGTGGTATGATTATTGGTTATACTTGTGAAGATAAAGAGACCACAAACAACATGTGAATGGTATGTGATGTTCGTCCATTATTTCTTACACTAACCATATGAAGCATGACTAGATTGAGTTTGTGTAACCTTAAGATATGATTGAAATTTCATAATATAGGAAACATTTTTTAAGGAATAAGTTGATGAATCGTGAGTAATTGTATAAGAATAATGTTGGATGAATGAAGTATTAATATATTGGAATTCAAGTATTATGTTATATGAATCATGAAATATATAATTATTTTTAGTATATGTTTTCATTATGGATTGAAAAATATATATTTAATGGATATTTTATGGGAAGGTTATATTTTTCTTAAGGGAAGGTTACCCTTAATTAATTCCCATCATTGAGATAATGATATTTTGGTAATGATATGTTGAAAATCAATAAGAAAAATAAAATGTATGGATTAACCAGGAACTGATATTTGGAAAAGTGGTCTACGTTATCATGGATGAAGATTAATTTTTTTTGATTTAATGATTATATCTAGTAAGATTTGGAATGAGGAATCATGCATGATTTATAAAAGTATTTATGATAATTTAGTTTGTTACCATGTTTCAATGTAATATAAAATGAGGTTATTCCCATGTTTGGAATGTGACAAACCAAAGAAAAATTGTGATATATGGGTGATCAATGTTAATAAGATTTCATGTCATTCTTTTTAAATCATTGTATTTTCATTATTCAGAAGTGTTATATTTTTATCCATTTATGGAATGTTTTAGTTAATCAATAGGTGAAGTCTGTAATATATAAGTGTTATATCACCACATTAGGATTTATGAAAATTAAATAACATAATATAGAAACTTTGTTTTGAAGATAACTTATAAAAAATGGGATTGAATATCATGGGTCTCATGATCTGTTAGAAATTTAAGAATGCAAATTTCACCTACCTTTTTGGAGATATAGGTGAAGCACATCAAGGAACAATAAATGGATTGGTTTTCTTAAAATAATGCAAATATATCATTTACTGAAAATTATTCAACATTAGGAAAATGATATAGAAATAAATTATTTTTCTAATACCTTAATTTTATTGAACCAATCACTTTTTAATCATTATATATTAATGACATTAAGGCCATCATCTTTTAATAGATCATTCAATTATTTGTGATTTATGACCTTAATCACTTCCTAAAAATATTTACTATTTTCCACTTATTAAATGTTGTCAATTTCCACCTATGTTCTTGTATGTGTAAACCTAGCTATATGTTCCATTGAGTAAACATTATGATTCCAACATTCCCTTATTAAAGGATGTTTTTGTATTTATTTTTAGGATGTGGGTTTCTATAAAAGGATCTTTCAAGAGTTAAACCATTAATAAAACAAACGAAAATTAGAAGAAAAAATTTAATTTTAAGTGGGGTATAATGTAACACCCCGATATTTGGGGAATTTTTTTTTGAATTTATTTAAATGTTTTTGATATGTTCCATTTCATCAAACACTGAAAACAATTTATTTTCTAGAACTTTGTTTGGATTACACTATAAATAACACCATGTTAATCATGAAGTATACACAGATTATGTTTATATTTCCTTAATCATAACACTAAAGTTGGCTTACATTACACATAAGACTAACATTCATTGATGGCTTGTGTAACATGAAAAACTGAGTTTTACTGAATAACGATATAATATTAAAATATAATTTAATATTATAAGGTATAACCTACCTATTAAATTACTATATATAAAATTTATTGACTTACTTATGAATATTTATGGTTTACACAAATATAAATTTAATTCATTGGTCACAAAATAACTATAAATAAATATGAAAACTGATTGAATATAATAGAAACTATTATTATTATTTTTACCACAAATATTTTTATACCATAATAAATTAAATTAATGAAAATTATTGAGTGATGTTAATGTTATCTATTTTTTATATATTCAATCAAATATTTTTTATATTCATCAAATATAATTGATAGACATAGTATATGAACAAGTCCAATTTTATACTTAAAAACCCATATTTTTATTAAGTCATTTTTATTGACATTTAATGGTTACCCTATTTTAAATCCAAATATTTTAATTTTATAGATTTAATATATTAAAATAATAGTAAACTTTAAAATATTAAAATATGAATTAGTTTAGGGTAATTTTTTTATATTTTTATGTGAAGCATCATTTTTTAATGAATAATGAAAATACTGATTTTTAGTTCAGAACTCATTTTTCATATAATTTATTTATATAGATAAATTATATATTTAATTATTTTAAATATATAATTAGATCATATTTTTATCCATAAATACATTTTTGGACATTGATATTAATTTCACATTGAAAATTAATATAAAAACATAGCAATCTTTTGAACATTTTTATTTTAAAAACTTGCATTATCTACTCGATTAAGGATTAAATGTAAATTAATTTTTTTTTCACATTTTTGATAAGAATTTGAGAAATGGATTAAATATTTATAATTATCCCAATTTTTATTGTATAATAAGGTAATGTTTTTTTACCAAAAATATTAGTGAATGTAATAAAAAATAATTACATCAATTAAGGTAATATTAAGCATAACTAAGGTTTAATACATAAAAATTAGGGCCTAAATGACCCATAAATATGCTCAAAATCCATTGAATGGCCATATTTCTACCCTATTATCACTTTTATATACTTTTTACCATAATATAATCTACTTTACATGGGAAACATGTGGGTGGAATTCCCTTTCCCAAAATTTAAAAGAGTTCCACTCCTCCTCCACTATTAAAAGGCCTCCTCTCCCCACACGTCACTACACCTCTCAATACTCCTTGTATAAACAAATATATATTAAATTATATCCATAAAACCCCTCTCATCACCCAAGAATCCTTATATTGGTTATAAACAAATTCAAGAAATCATTTTGGTGCTATCCAAAAGGAGTTACCCAAATAAGAGGTAACATTCTTCCCCATGTTCTTTTATGTTACTTCTATTATACACACCATAAACACTTATTATTACATTATTGTATAAAAATAAATTATCCAATCTATACTATCAATTTTTTATAAAAATTTCCATACCTTCACTTTCACACACATCTATCTTCTAGGTAATGAACATACTATTTACATGTACGACGAACTACTACCTCGTGAAATGATGATTATTCAGTTTTCCTTTAACACATATCATGGTAAATATTATGATGAAAATATTATTTATATATGTTATATATTATATTTATTATTTAATTAATATTATTTAATTCTTTTAAAACACATATCATTATACGTTACATTTAGTGTAAATATGATCATTTCGTTTGAGGAGGTGTAGACTACCGCCGCCTTAAAGCTATGTGATTCATTCACGCACTACATGGAATGTATTAAGGATGTATTTAGTAAACTTATATGATATATATAATATTATAATGATAATTTAATTACATTATATACATTATATACATATATTTCATTTCCATTATTTATTTCAATGGAATAATAAAAACAGAATCATCGTTCATGCGTACATACGACTTACTGTCTCCATGAATGGTGTATAAAATTTTATAATTATATATTATTTAGATTATTATAGTAAAAATTAAATAATTATAATTTATATTTACCTCATGTTTTATATTCTGGAAATTTTTATATAAATATAAGGACAAAATATATAACAAATTAATACACATGTGAAAAACAAAGTGGATATTACCCTTTGTTAAACCATAACATGGAATAATAAACAAGAAAGTAATATAAAGTAATAATTAAAAAATATATGAGATTATATATATATTAATATTATTATGTAAAATATTTATAATAAAACTAAATTTATTATATGGTAATTTTTTTTGAGTATGAAGAGTGTCAAGACCAAAGGTAGGGGGATTTCATCTCACCTTTTTATTTCTCTAAGATACATGCCATAATCACCCCTCATTTCGTTATGGTGGTGTGTATACTACTCATGGATATATTATATTATTGAAAAAATTAAATTTATGGGTATTTAAATAACTATTCTAGGATTTTTATTTCGTAGGGTTTATGTTTCAAATGTTCCAAATCAGTAATATAATTTTGCCTCAATTTTCCATCTTTGAGACACATGCCATGTTATGAAGCTATATTTTTCAATGAGGTGTATATACTGACTTTGAAATTATATATCATTAACTTTATAATTTAATTTATATTTTAATTTTTATGTAATTTCATTTTATTACGTGGGGATTATAGTTCAATGTTACCATGTTATAAGAGTTTATTGAAACAATCTCATTAATTTTTGAGATTATTCTTATTTAATCTTCCTTTGATGTAATATTATGATCCAACTCTAAACTAAATTGATTTATTTTATTATAGTATATTTATTCAAGATATATTATTGTATAATTACTATTTTTTCACTCTTTGGTACATAAGAGAGTTCAGAATTCGTTTTTAAGAATGTTAGACTTTACCATCTCCTCATAAAAAATATGTATTCCTTCAAACCATTTTTTAAAAAATGAAATGCCTGCAATATTATGCTAATATTATCCTGTGATATTTAAAATAAATTTTTACCAATGTTTTACATTTTAAAAGAATGGTTTATTTTAAAAAATTGAATCTTCTTGTCATTTTCCGATTAGAGCACTTTTGTAAACGTTAAATGGGGAAAATGGAATGATCACGATATATGGATATACCCACTATCATGACTAAAATTCCCCTGATTATTATTTTATGAAATTAAAATGTTATGATTTTCAAAATAAATGGTTTTCCTGTTGTTATGTAAATTTGTTTTTTTAAATTGGGTTTCAATGAAAAATGGTTTTCAGAACATTTTCAAGATTTATTTATAAATTTTCAAATTATTTTCAAATAAACGGTTTTAAAAACTTTTTCAAGCTTTATATATATGTTTTAAAAGTATTTATAGTGAAATTATTTTCAAAACATTTTCATTATTCTTTTAAATATTTTCAATGAAAATTATTTTGAAAATGTATACAATATTCATTTAAATTTTTTCAAATAAAATGGTTTTCAAAATGTCTTCAATCATATGCTGTATGTTTTCAAAAAAATTGGTTTAAAAATATTTTCAAGATTCTTTTATATTTTCTTTCGTGAAATGGTTTTTAAAATGATTGAATTTATTGGTTTTTATATTTGATGTTTATTTTCATGAAAATAGATTTCAAATGGTTTTCTGTTTTAAAAATAATTTTCCAAAAAAAAATTATATTTAATCCTTAGATGTTTTTAAAAGATATTTAAAAATTATTTCCCATCTAAGTTGACATTTATTAGTGTTACTGACTCCTTTATATGGAAATGATTCAATATTTCCGGTCATATTATTTCTCTGAATAGATTATTTTTTGATGGTGTGATGTTAATGAAGCCCATTTCTCTTTTACAGGTTATATGATTTTGAACCACACTTATTTTCATGATCTATTCTTATGATGAAATTATTATGAAACATATATATTTTTACATTGGTTATAATATGATAAAGTTTTAATATACCCATTTCATTTCTTTGGGTGTGATATGATTTTTTATGTTTTTTGGCAAATGTATATCTGATCTCATTAAGAG
The DNA here is from genome assembly GCA_963277665.1 of Viscum album. Classification (NCBI taxonomy): domain Eukaryota; kingdom Viridiplantae; phylum Streptophyta; class Magnoliopsida; order Santalales; family Viscaceae; genus Viscum; species Viscum album. The sequence continues at coordinate 1,044,496,816 of OY728165.1, forward strand.
ATGGCTGGAACCTATATATCCCTCCAATTCATTGGATAAAGATTAATATCTCTTGAGATAGACAAAAATGATCTTAAAAGAGAAACATGACTACAATGATGGACATGGGAGTGAACCATTACTACTAAGATTGTATGAGGAGTAAAATCATGCTACAATGATGTTCATTGGAGTGAACCATGACTAATAAGATGCAATGGGATGGACCCATACTACTAAGATGGTCTTGGAGGTGATTCAATGAATAATATCTAAATAATAATATATTTTTATCTATTTTCCGAAATTCTATGTCTTATTACCATGTAATTCTTTCATGGATTATGGTTATTTCATTATGATTCATGTTTTATGAACTACCAATTTTTATGCCATGATTGCTATTTATGATCATTAATATAAAATGTATGATCTTCTATTTTAACGATCATGTTCTCATACCATTTTCTCATGTTTATACTTATATGTCTCCCTTATTTACCTATAATAATAATCTTAGACTACCCATTTTTATGCTTCCATCCCCAAGTTATGATGATATGTATTATTTTTGATGAGAATAAGAAGGGTGTTATTCAAGAACAACCGAGCGAGAGATAATGTATCTCACTTATGTACATAGGTTTTTTTTCGATTTTTTTAAAGGCACTAAACAAATATTGTGTTTGGGAACATGTTTGTATAATGTTTTACATATTATTGAAAAGTTATGTATTTTTTTGTACGTTAAGACTGGTCTTTTATAACACCTCAAACTATTTGGCTCACTAATCTCATCCTAGTCCATGTACCTCTAGGACTCCATCAAAGGTTCAGTCATCTTCACAAGAAACGACACATGAAAGAAACCCCTCTGCAAGGGTGATTATAACATATACCATGAAAGAATCCAAAAAATCAATAGAAATATAGAATCGTGAATAACAGTCATCTAATCAAATGGATATTCAAATTTCATATATAATATCAACATACATATATACTCATAATAGAAAGATAGTATCGAGGTAATGTTACAGCCATAATGAAAGCGTAGGTTTCTTTCTTGATGGTTCCATATATCACTCATATGGGATAACACACTCCATAAGATAGATAACAGTAATCGAATCGACCCAAGATGCATTCTTATTATGTATCTCTATAATAAGTACACTATAGTTGTCTAAAGAAAATAATATATAGATTTTGATCCCTGCCAAGGACATGGGTTATACGAACAACCCAATATGGATTAGTACCCCAAATAGGTGGTTAAACCCCATGTAGTGTTCGTCAAGATGATACCGAGAACACCACCAAGTGCCAATTTTGGTGATAAAGAATCTCACACTGGGACTTACGAAGGGATTCCAACAAATTTACTTAAGAATATAGCTCATTAGAGGGGATCATTATCCTATATATAGGATGTGATTCCATAATTACCCATATGGTAAGGATCATGGGAATATACCATAACATAAATTTTCCAAGCCAAATCGAACTAGGGATCTAAGACATAACTGAAAAGGTATACGAAATGTACTATTAGTACACGATATGACACTTTAACACTAGGTTCTACTCATGCATCACAACATGATCCCTTTTACATGACTATGTAAATGGAGGGTGGACATATATACATAGTGTTTAGGTCCAATGGTATGTACAACCAGAATGCATCAAGGTATTCAGTAAGGATCACATGGAACGTGACACGAGTTACATGACTTGTGATACTTATCTCTACTAAAAACCCTTTAACCACACATAAGCAACTACATGGTGTGTGTCCGTATGACTACATGCCGTTTTGTCAATATTTTCAAAGAACCTATCAGATAAATCATGATACTTAATATGAAACTCAAATATACATTATTCAGTCATTGAATTCAACTTTCATTTTGAATTTTGGGTTGATCAAACCTCCATCATCATAACTAGTAGGATTTTAGTTGTATCTACTAGTTATGGGAAATTCACCACTACACCTCATTGGTGCCTCTGACCCAAACCATTATATTAGACTCCCAAGACATTTTTGTATCTTGATCCCATCATCAATAAAAACCTAGATATATATTATAAAAATGTTTCAATAAGAAATGATTATAGAATGATTGATTATTAGGTACCCATCGAACCATTGGACAAAATGAACATTTTCTATGAATGAAGGAATATCAGGGAGGGGGGGGGAATGAGATAAAGATAAACCCAAGGAATTTACCCCATAAATGATGGGTTTGGACTAGAAATATTTTCAAGAGAATAAATAATGAACATATATAATATAACCAACAATATAAATCCACCAATCTTAGATAATATTAATTATACTCACACTACACTCAATCCACGAATCAATTCAATAGTTTATTGATTCACATTCATTATAAGAAAAATAAAATTGGATTAAATCCATATAAAAAATTTCATATCTCAAGATGGATCAATCACTGATGAAGAACAAATCTATGTCATTTTCATTGCAGAGATCGTCGAATTCCGTTACCCAATGATTGACTATACATGATTTGATCATTTTTTTCAATGAATGAACCTCCAATGTTGTATCTCACAAATATACTATGTTATGAAACTAAAAATAGTATTTTTATATTTTATTTTACATATAGACCATGCTATTTTTTCAGGAGTAATTAAAATTAAATAAATAATACATTTTATTTGTTTAATAGTCCACCCACAACTATGTTCATCTGAATTTCCAATGAGCTCCAAGGTATTGTTCTGCATAGGGTAAAACCATTTCTTTGAATTTAACAAAACCCTCATATTTTTATCAATGTATCCATTTAAAATTTATTCAAAATTTTAAGGAATACTCTGAAAATGTGATATTTAATCAATTTAGTATATTACAAAAATTAATTTTTGGCTCATCAGGCCTCAAAATATCATGTTGTATCAGTTCCTAACTCCTTTATTATCCATATATTATTCTGATGTAATAAATTAAAACATAAGAGTTTTTATATTCTCCTTACATTGGGGACTTACATCTTGCAAAAAAAATGATAGACACTTAAAAAGAGATGCGGGTACTGATCACATATCTAGTTATCCATCTCCCAAGTTCTCTCATGACGATTTATGTGCTACCACCAGTCACAAATGTGGGGAATTGATCACCCATTATAGATCCTATCATACATATCATTGAACTTCAGAATATATATAGAAATTTTATCCCCATCCTTGATATCCATCTCTCCCTAGTCAGTAACATGTGATATGTCATGCATGTACCTCCTTAGCTTCTGCACATGGAAGACTCTGTGCACCTAGTCTAATTATGGGATTATAGATAAGTGGTATGCAACCTCTCCAAATATATGTAATATATTGAAAGGTCCAATTAATCTCATAGATATATTTCCGTGTTAGCCAAATCTCTATAACTGACATTGAGGTGAGACCCTCAGAAACACACGGTATCACCCTCAAACTCCAAAGGCCCCCATTTTCTGTATGAACAGAACTTATAAAGGATTTGTACAATTATCATCCTCTCTTGGAGGATTTTAAACATCCATGTCATATATCACACTAACATCAAGCATATTAGTGCTGAATCTCCTTGGATGGTCAATCATAGAGGTTACCTAAAGGGTTGAAAAAACAAGGCCTCAAAAGGTCCTGTACAAATGGGGTAATGCTAGTTGTTTTTTCATAAAAACACAATAAAGGGCATGTGATCCTACCAACTATATCCAAAATCCATCATGTAATCCCAAAACATGTACTCCAAGTCCTGAATGGTCTTATCATTTTGTCCATCATTCTGGGTGATAAACACCATGCTCAAATGCAATTGAGTCGCAAAGGACACATATAATCCTCAATATAATCATGACAAGATATATTTTTCATAGTCTGATATGATCATGGGGAGAACTACAAGGATCTAGACTATATATTACATGTTAAAGTGTCAAATGATATCTAGTTAACTCTACTCTGAAATACATAGGATGTGGGATGACATGGTGAGTCATCTGACGATCACCCATATGATTTCCTTCCATATGGACATACATGGCAACCCCATAATGATGTTCATGGATATCACCACATTCAATTATTTCACCTCATGGGGTTGAGATAAACAGACTAAAACCTATTGCTCGACCATTATTTTCTATCATTTGAGGAATTAAGATGAAACCTCTCTAACATGTATCTTCATCCTTGACAACCTTATCTACTACTAAATGTCCTTAAAAACCTTTTCCACACCAAGATGTATCCCTAAGGGTGTGGTATGAAACTACCACACCACATAATCTATCATCCTTGTTGGTACCATCTTCCATCATCTAAAAAGAGTGAATTGATCCCCATATTCATAAAATATATTAGTAGCATGTACAGCAGATATCTGAGTACATTGGGTATCATGGTCAGTATGTTCAAGCTATTTGTCTATGACACCCTATAAAATATGTGGTTTAAAAACCATTTGGAGGTAATATTCCCCATACCATCCATAATGGATAAATATAACAAGTCCAACTATTTTTATTCCTTTCGCATTAGCTATGAAAAAGATATCCTATAGAGATAATTTTCTACCATGTTCCCCTTCCCAGGAGTACAGAAAATATAGAAGATATATTTCTAGAAGAAATCTAGCTATAAATTATCTATTAAGTTATGATACTTATGAGAAAAGATACACTTGGGACTGTTATATATATAATATATGTTAACTCACATAACCATAAGTCAGTTCCATAACATCTTCAGGGTTAGTACTACCTCTACTAGGACAGTATCATGAGTCAAATATTTCTCCCCATGTAGTGTCAAATGACATTATCCGTATGCAATCAGTATCATTCTTTATATTAGAAAAGAACCAATCTTACTAATTAATCCATATCAAAACACTACATACTCAACAAAAACCTCTAAAAATCATAACATGAGAGCACTCTTCAACCTCTACCTCAACATTTGTAAACTATACTAGCACCTCTCGGCCCACATGAATAAATTCCACTATATGGTCAAGATATCAAGATATATGTCATCTAGAGGAAAGAGGGAAAAAATATGTGAAAGTAGACTTCTCATACAATTAATCCCTACACCTCCATCATGATTTTGGGTGCCTCTCAAGAAGAAACTAGATCAATTTTCATTGGGACCATTGTCACACTATTTTTAGAGATAACAAATCCCAGGAAGTGGAACTCTTGAATCTAGAATTGGTACACCGAGAACTCCCCATAAAGCTGTTATACTCAAAGTACATCTAATACCATCCTCAAGTGTCTCATGTTCCCCTCCAATATCTCTAATTACACTAGTATATATTTAAATATGATAACAAAAAACCAATATACTAAATGATGAGAGATATGGTTCAAGGGTCCAATTAACATTGTTGGGGAATTTTTCACACCCAAAAGATTATAGACATAATTAGAGTGACTATAACATCATAATAAATCCATCAACAATATATCCTTGTCTAGTGATCAAAGATAGTGGTATCATGATCTAAGATGAATCTTTAAGAATCATCATAACCCTCCCAACTGATTTAATTATCAATAAATCCTTGGTAGTGGATACTTTTTATTTACTGCTACCTGATTTATGCAATAATATTTCACAAAAAACATAAATCTCACATTCAAGTTCTTGTAGAAAAACACTACGGATGCCCAAAAAGAAACACTGGCCCTGATAAATACGTTTCCCTATAAGTCAAAAAACTAAACCCTCTACTCATGAATCTCCATGGGAGCCATCCAAAACGAAAGAAAACATATTTGGGCTGTCTTAGGGTGTATATAAATAAATAATTATATCTCTATGTGGGGAGGTAAACCTATAAAATTCTCAAGAAATACATTCTCATACTCTTTCACTATAGTAGAAAATTGTATGATCATAGCATCTACTTCAATAGGATTTGTTCTCTACAATTGGTGAGTAATCAAATACAACCTTCTATTCAAAATCTATCCTGATTTTTTAGGGTTTCCTTTTATCCCAAAAATAAAAACCTCATTCCATCACTATAGACACACCACATCCCTTTTCTAAAATAGTATATCTATGGATGGAATATAGATAACAATTCCACACCTAAGATGACATCGTAAGGGATAATTATTTATACACATAGTTTCAAAAGATAACTATAAACTCTAAGAGTTAAGGGGAAAAGTCAACAAAAGTGTGTGATTGCTCAGTCCACTCTAATGGGTGTCTCTAAGCATAAGGTTTGAGTTAAGGGATCAATTTAAATCTCTATGTCTTTAACACAGGTAGTGGTATGAAAGGAAGTTCTTTCACTATTGTATATCAATAATGTAACTTATTTAGATAAGATACATATTGTTCCCTATATAATACCTGGAGCCTATGGGTTGTAAGACACAATTTCCTGTAGCAACCCTCACCACTGACCACCATCTCCCTAAACCTCAATGGGAACTCCTAGGGGCGGTGGTGGTATGAAGTGAACGTGTTCCACCTCTACCAACTCTTTTATATCATATTCCATGTTATTTACCCAACTAAACTGCCTGATCCTACAACTTTATCTACCTAGGATACCCATCCATTGATTCAATATCAACTGTATGTCTGGTCGGGAAATCTCATGCAAGATTTTTCCTTCTTTCCCAAGAGTAGAACCGCATCTAAAGAATGAGTAAATCCATCTTGTGTGACCTAAAATATAAAACATCTATCTTAAGAATTCATTATGAATAAATTTACATGTCAATATACATATTTCAATCATTGGATACCTTACATCAATGTATATGCTCCTGTTCACCCACTTCCAGCACTAACTGTCCGCATATGCTCTGTTAAGAAACTCTCTACCACTAAAGAATGGTCCATAACCCAAAAATAGGTATGAATTAATCATGTTTTTACTCTACCTTACATATCATTTAATATTCATATTTAAATGCTCTAATCATAAAATAATTTATCATGTACCATGTCTAACTAGTACTGAGAGAGGTTGGTGAACCTCAAAGAATAGTCATCCACCATCATATCACCCCGTTGAAGCAATAGAAGCTCATGGATATGCATTTCCTTCATTATATATGGAGATGACACCTATATTAATATGATCATGAACCCTTACCATGTAAGAGTTAACACATCATACAATTGGGTCATTAAGAACCACCATTTTCCAGTTGATCTACAATGATATATCATTGTTAGGACCACTTTTTGGTCTCTAGGTGTCCTAGAATGACAAAAAATACTCATGTCATGACCTTAGCACAGTCCTCAACCGCCTGTGGGTTAGGCTCACCTTATAACATGATGGGTAACTATCACTAAAACTCGTGAATGATGTTCAAATTTTATATCTTGTCTGGTGGTACTATGGGTACCATATAATATTCAATAGGTTATGGTAAGATTAATGCACCACCAGGAGGTAACACCTCTGGAATGGGTCCCTATATCGAACTATCATCACGATGGTTATCATCCTATTGATCCTGATACTGAATCTTCGATGGAATATTTCATGGGGTCATCATTAAATAGAGAATATGTACCATAATTAATGAGTATATCTGAAGATACGACTTGGGAAGGACTTGAAAACCACAACACGTTATTGTATAATGCATGTAAAAATATTTGCCCTATGACCAATGTCTATATTTATAGAGTCATCAAGAAGGGTTTTAGAGTCCTGGTGAATGGATACATTTAAAACTACATAAAATTTGAATTCCATGGAATGAGATACAAACTAAAAATACTTAACATTGTTTCCATAAAACCCAAACCATTCTTAGAGACTCCGATCTTTAGGTAGAACAAACTCCTGTGATATTACTCTATCATGACCTAGCCCAATGTGGTGTGATCTATGACTAACCCATGCCAACTAACAATATTATAGGGGTTAGAAACCAATGACGAATAGGCATGAGACACACATGGGAAGCCTAAGCCTAATGTACCTATACACACACACACACATCTCCAATCACATACAATTATGAAATATAAAGCCACCATGAATATATACATCTAATGTAAAAATAGTAGAGTATGATAAATAGTAATTGAACGAAATGAATAAATACAATCCCTAAAAAAACAAATAATATGTCCAGCTTTTGTAGTAGGCGAGGACTGATATAAATTCATCCATTAGAAAAAAACCTAATCTATCAATCTGAATTAGTCTTCATAGTCACAGACTCTATAGGACATCATAAAATGGTTAGTTGTCTACAAAAGAAATGAAACATGTGGGAGAATCCCATACAAGGTTTGTATAATAATACCATGTAAAAAACCCATAAATCACTAATCATATAGATCCTAGAATAATATTTATCCCACCACAAAGATATTTCAAAAACATATATAACATGAACACCTATATATATTCATATTAGAAACATATTCTTAAAGTTTGGTCACAACCATAAATCCATCCAAGGATTCATGGTTGAAGGTTCTATATAACACTCATTAGAGAGAACACACTCAATGAGTAAGGTAGAAATTATGATGTTCATCTAAGTTATTGTACTCATCATGTTACACCCTAAAAAGTACACACAAGAGGTTTGAATGGAATGATACATATATGGGAATCACACCCAATTCCATGTGGTATAACAATAACCCAATCTGAATTATAACTCCATATAGGGGATCAACGCTTATGCAGTGTTGTTCACGAAGATCACTAGAACCCATCCTAGGGATAATAATGGTGATATAGGATATCACTCTAAGGCTCATGGAGTAATTAAAGAAAATGTACATAACACAAATTTTCCTTATAGGGGATCACCATCATATTCTTAGGATGAAATTCCATTATAAATATTATGTAAGGGATCATGTGAATGTACCCCAATAAAATATGTTCATGATAAAAAGGAAAATTGCTCTAATCCTTCATTGTGAAGTTGTACTACATGTACCATGAGTACAAGGTGTGTCAATTTGACACTGGTTTCTACCCATGTTACATGGTGCATTTTTATGTCTATGTTTGAGTACAGAGTGTGTTTCCACCCACATAATGAATTTGGTTTCATATGATCTTCTGGGAATGATCCCCATATTTTCATGAACAATTCTAGGAACCCGAGTAATCTGATAACTGATCTTATCCTCACGTTACCTGAAGGGCGTTCTCAATCTTCATGGGTTGGTGACTATCACCTCACATTATATAAACTGAATGTGGGAATAGTTTTTCCACATAAATTGTTGAAGTAAAATAAAAGAGATAGTGTGAATATCAAATGAAACTCCACTTGGAGTAATATATTATAAGAAAAATGTACATAACAACCCAAGTACTACAACAAATTACTTGAAAAGCATGAAATATTACCCATGTTTCTATGGACACAACTCACCATGCCCATGGATCAACAACTAGAACCACCTCGAAGTCATCTTTTCCCAGGCTCAATCATGGAAGAATATAATATACAAACTCAGAAATGAACATGTAGGGTGTCAGCCAAAGCCAATTATGATTTCACCCAAAGGTTCCATAAAAATATGTAAATATCTATTTAATGAGGAATTTTCTTTCAATTTTCAAATAAACATATTTTTTATATCAAAACAATATTTAAAAAAATCATGTTTTACAATTCACATGATAGAAATAATTCTAAAATTCTTATTTTAGATTTCAAATGATGGGAATGAATTTGAAATAATGAAATTTCTCTTTTATCAGAGGGATCATTATAGAAATAGAACTTTTAAGAAAATATAATTAATTATTACTTTTATATAAAACCGTATTTATATATTTTTAAGGCATTTAAAAGATAAAAAAAATTCCTATATACATTTTAAATGCCAACAAGAGAGAAAAATTATAATATGCCAAATTAGGTTTGATAGTTCCAGACTACTGGGACTCAACACTATGAAATTGAAAATATGTACAAACACCCCTTTGGGACTAAGGAAAAGGGGAATCATCATCATCTCCAAATGGATGTGATGTTCTAGTATAATGTTTTAGAATATGGTAAGTCATAATGTACCACCCCAAATAACTTACTAGATACCTATGACCCACATGTTCTCTAGTAAAAAACACCGATGGGAAATTTAATTTTAATATTTCTAAAAATAAAATGAAATTCCATTCCCCATTTTAAATAAACCATTTTCCCTTTAAAATCCACAATAGGTTTTTCATAAGAAACATCTATTTTCACAAATATAATACCCTAATTTTTTCTTAAAACTATTTTTAATACATTTTTCATAAATAAATATTTCAAACCATTTCATAAAATTTTACAATCCAATTTCACAAATTAAATTCCATAATTTTATTTTCCAACCAACTCCATCAATTTCATAATGAAACTCGGATTCAACAGAGTAGGGGGTTTTCACATTTTTTCCATCAAAACCATTTACACAATGAAATTAAATAACTTTATTGAAAAAATTCCATAAAATACAAAATTTAAATTAAGTAATTTAAATTTTACAAATTTCTCTAAACAAACACCAATTCAATTGAATTAGGGATCTTCCAATTTCTTTAAAAAAACTTTTCTTAAAAAAACCCAATTCAATGTAATTTAGTTTTTTTTAAAAAAAATTATTTATATTTAATCAAAACCAATAAATTGAATTTAATTAAAAAAATTGATACTAATCAAATAAATTTAGGATTAATTTATTGTGGTCATAGTAATGGAACAACATTCCTCTGAGTCGGTTGATATCAAATCCTCAAACCCTAAATCGGGGTTTTCCACAAAAGAATGAAAACAAAGGAAACTAAAATAAATACCCTGTTTAACATCCCAAAACAGATGTTATTAGATCCATTAATCAATATATAGATCCATGGAACCCTATAAAAAAGATGGGAGACTTTGGTAGAAGAATACCAAGATGAGGAATCTTACCATGAGAAGATCAGAGGGTATTTCTTTACATTCAATTCATTTTTGGGAGAGATAATAGGGGAAACGAATCATTATTGGGAGCTCCTAGGATGGGATAAAATAGTTTGGGGTTGTACCGGCCCTTAGAGTGCCTAAAATAGGGGTTCAATAATTTTTAATTAAAGTTAGTTTTAAGGAGAAATCTGTCCGCACGGTTTCTTGGGTAGATGTTTATGTTTTATAAAAACTGTGCGTAGGCCCTGCACCTAAGTAAAATTGGCCATAAATTTTTCCTTATGTGGGTGCTTTGTTTTTGAAACCTTGTTGATTCCATGAATACCCCACTATCAAAATTTTAATAGTTTGTCTAGAGAGGGCCCACGGTTTAGGAAAATCATTCGCCAACTGTTCACCAACCGTGCACTATCCGAGAAATGTCCAAAAACATTAAAATTTTCCCCAAATCAACACCAAATAAATCCTAACTAAAACGTGAATAAAAAGAGGGTTTTATGAATAACTGAAAATAGTAACAAGATGTTACAACTTCCCAACCTTAGATTTATACTATCCCTAGAAAGCCTATAAAGAAGATTCCATGCCAAAAAAATGAATCCACTACTATCTCTTCAGTGACTCCCTCACCCATATCTCATGAGAATCAGAACCATGATATGATAGAACAAAAACCAAATTTATCACAATCCAATTAAGTACTTTGGATTCAGATTCAAATATTCTGACTAGTCGTTCAGTCACGAATAAGTGAGGATCAACTTCATGATTACTCTACCTCAAAACATGAGATGGATAAAATAGATACTTTCATAGCTGAGATCGATTAAACACATTATGCATTAACATCATATGTGGTGGAATTTAGAAATAGTAAAAAACTCTCCCACACCCTTCTAAAAATCCTCTAATGGTCCCACAAAACATAGAGCAAGTTTACCTTTCCATCTAAGCCGTTGATGACCCAACTATGGTAAAAAATTCACAAAAAGTTGGTAACCAACTAAAAAATCCAATTAAATATGAATAAAAGTAGCATAACACTCATATCAGCTCTATTCCAACAACATTATCTGATGAATCAACTAAATCATTGATGTCGTCTCCTACACCAAACTTGGTCCAAGCAAGGAACATTCACCAATCTCTGACTAAGGAAATTGATAATTAAAATTTCATCTATACAAGGCATCAGAAGGATACATCCTAATCATGGATAGGTAAATATTTTTATAAGAAAACTCAACCATCCCCAAATGATTATCCCAAGAACCACCAAATTATAGAACACAAGCGCGAAGCATATCCTCAGGAATATGTATAGATCTTTCTATCTGGCCATCCGATTGAAAATGGAATGACCTAAGGAAATAACTCTGAGATTCTGGTGCCTTATAAAGAAATCTACAAAATAAAGAAGTGAACTAATATTCACTATTAGATACTATAGAAGATGGAACTCCATAAAAATGAACAATCTCTATCACATAACAATTTACCAACTCCTCAACTTTGGTTGTATCATGTATGGTTATATAGTGATATGATCTCATCAGACTATTGATCACAAAAAAAATCAAATTATTCATTCAATAGGTACATGGAAACACAAACATGATTTCCATAGATATCTCATCCCACTTCCAAGAAGGGATTAGATGTGGACGCAAAAAACCCAAAGGACTATGGTGATTGTACTTCACCTACTAGCACGTATAGTAGTGAGAGACAAACACATCAATTCCTAATATCATAACTATCCATAAGAAATTACATCGCATATAATAGAACATCTTTATAGTTTATGGGTGCACTAAACACTAAGAATTATTAAAATCTCCCATCACAACATTCCTTACAGAAGATTGTACCACCAAAATATTTTAATATCATATAATTCTATATTTGGAGAATGACCATGGAGAATCTATATCCCCACAATAAAAAGATTATCTAATTCTATGAAACTCATCATCAAAATGGTGATCCTAATGAATCAATTTTAGAAGAGCGGATGTCAAGTGAACGATGTCTAAGAATACCTTAGCCCCTTTCTCCGGAACTCTAATAAGAAACTTTGCAAAGAGAACCATCAAATCTAACTCTTTCAAAGATTCTTTCACTTACAGGATAAAAATTTACTTATAAAAATCAATTTTAATGACATTTCCTTTCTATTGGGTATGGGTGATGTTGAAATCCAATATTATAGGTATTCCACCCAACATATAAGGTAGATATTCAATTTTTTTGAGAGAAGATATAACTCAATATCTTGTGGTCTGAATTCAAAGTAATCATTTCATAATAATGGTAATGCTACAAACCCTTTATTGGATGAGTCACAGATACATGTTCAAGATAATGGGTTAGAAAATTCTCCTCATTTATCCTAAGCTGATGAGATCAATAATAAATTACATGATCAATTTTTATAAGAACATAATCCAATCACAAAATCAAGGCATCACATTAGACCACACGGCCCTACATGGCCTCTAGATGTGTCAACACCAATTAAGTAGACCAAATAAATTTTAGATCAACAAAAAAACACTGAAATTTATCATTCCAAGAAAACCTTACTCCCTTCCTAGTTAGTGAAGTCCTCAAAGAAGATCACATTGAAAAGTCTTTTATTAGCCGATGATAATAACCAGCTATACCCAAGAAGCTATGAATCTTGAAGACATTATGTGGTTGTTCCCATGTCATAACACAATTCACATTATTATGATATACTAATATCCTAGGTTTTGGCACCATTTTTCCCAAAAAATAACTTCCCCAATAATAAAATACCATTCCTAAATCTTTGTATAAATTTAGTGATTTCTCAACAAGGTCATAAATATTATTTGATGATGTACATGATCCTCCTCAGACGAAGAGTAATCCAAGATGTCATGCAAAAATACCACCATGAAAGTATCTTGATAATCATGAATAATCCTATCAATTAATGCTATGAAAACTATAACATCATTTGCTAAACTCAAGGGCATAAAAGGGTAATAATAATGGATGTACCTACTCTGAAAGGTGATTTTATGAATGTTAGATTCCTTTATCCTCAACTGATGGAAACCCGAATAAACATGAATATTCCTGAAACACATTTCCTATTTAAACTGATCTGGAAGATCATCAATCTGGGAAAACATATTTTTTTATCGTATCTTGATTAAGCTATTAATAATTAATTCATAGGCGAAGTGGACCATTAGCTTTCTTAGAAAAGAGAATCGAAGCCAAACTAGGTGACACACATGGTCATATAAATTATTTCTCATAAGTTTATCCTAATGATACTTAATCTCCTTAATTTTATCTTGTTCCATTAGGAAATAGGGAATAGAAACTAGTTGATTTTCATGCTCTATGTCAATAAGAAACTCTACCTTCGTTACTAGTGGAAAACCAATGAAGTCAGAAAGAAACACATCAGGAAACTTGAAGAAAACTAGAGTGAGATCAGAACTCAAATATTCTCACTCTGGATCTAAGGAAAACATAGATATCTCTTTCCCCAACTCAGGATAACAAGGTTTGACTCTGATTGACCTTGAGTCCCATTTTCCTTGAAATAAATGACACACACTATTAGGTGTAGTGAATGTGACCCGTCAAAGATAGCAATTAATTGAGAATTTATTGGAAATCCTCCAATCTATATCAAATATGACATCATGAGTTTCCATGTCGATAACAAGAAAACTATATAAAATCTCAACATCTAATAGAGTGAATTAATAAGAAGGACTAAAGAAACCCTTCTCTCTCTTCATACCAAGGGGCGTAGTAATATCCATAAAATTAGATGAAAGAACCACTTAAGATTTAGTATATTAATTATACTAGTAGAAATAAAAGAATTATGTGTACCAATATTAAATAATGCAGTCACTAATGATGAAGCTATAGTGACGGTACCTCCCATAGTATTTAGACCCATATCCAATTCCATTGGTGTCTTTTACACTATGTGATGAAACTTCATTTAAGATTCATGTGGATGGAACGCTATTTCACGTGATGTATTTGATTTCCCCATAGTTTTAATAAGATCTTAGGATCATGTTTTTATACTCAGAGTAGAATAATAAAGGAAGAATATCTGTAAGTTCCTCAATCATTTGCATGAGCCATATTTCTTGGGTGCCACAGTGAAAAATCTCTTTGAATATTCAAGATTTACACACTAGAAGAAAATAAATGTACCTCTTCCCAATACTAAAAAAGGTCTAGAAATACCCTGTTCTCAAGAACTGTTGTCAGAACCACCACACTACCAATTTTTTTAAAGGAACTAACGCTGCCAAAAATCATGAGAACAAATATATTAATGAATTCTAAAATCAAAACATTGAGCCTTAATATTTTAAATTGACACAATAACTGGTGAGAAATATACGAGCTCACCAAAAATGTTTTCATGCCATGTCACATTACCATTAGACAACTCAAGTTAAAAAAAATATGTTTCCACCATAATCCCTCATGCTTCTTTTCTATCACCATAGTGTCCCACCATCTCCTGTTTGGTGCTTCCTATACAAAGGTGTCACACTTCACATTGATTTCATTGGGTGTGTCCAAGTACCCAAATTGATGCTCCATCATTCTCACCCATTTCGTAGACTCTAGATTATTATTTGATCCTTTGAATGAAGATGGCTTCAAGAAAATGAACTCATGAAAAACAAATCATGAGAACGTCACTATGAGGTTCCACAAATGGAGCCTAAACAAGAACTAGATCTGGTGCATTTCCCAGAGCATAGACAGTGCACAGAATCACCTCTACCATATTTAGATCCACAATTAAATTTTCTCATTGAGATTTAGTAGTATCATTATCCTGGATCTGATTTACACATCTTCTCAAAGGCATGATTATACAAAATAGCAGTAGACAATAAAGAAGAAATCATGTTACACTCAAACAGAGAAATAAGAAAAATTAATCCCAACAAATAGAACAAAAATATTAGGATTATATCTTATCCAAATCATATATAGAGAAAATACTAGAACTTATGCACAATACATCTTTCCCTAACCACCACTAAAGACATAAGGTTTATTGTGGTGAGAGATAGTCAGAAACTTAATCGCAACTATCTCTTAAGTCTATACAATATTTCATAATTGCATACTGACATTAGGATAAATCACAACCTCCTCTAATAACACTTTGTAACATACCAGCATGGGTACCCTGAATAACTGATAACTAAGACAGTATTGACATAGAATAAAGGGAATTCCCAATCCCCATGGGTCGATGACTAGCACCTAACATCATACAAAATTAATATGTGAATGGTTTTTTGAATAAATAGTGAAAAACTAAATTAAATGAGAAATAATTATTATAAAATGAAACTCCAATGGGAGTAATGTTCCAGAAGAAAAATAGGTATAAACCCCCATGTACAACAAACATATACAATAAAAATTAGAATGATCACCCAAGTCCCTAAGGAAACTACTCTCCAAATCCATGGATCAATAGCTAGATTCAACTCCAGGTCATACATTACCCTTGCTAAACCTGGGAAGATGTTAATATAAAAACACACAATGAAACATGTAGAGTTTGATCCAAATCCTAGAATAATTTCACCAAATAGTTCCATAATGATATGCTAATATCAAATTAATAAAGAATGTAATTTCAATTTTCAAATAAATTTGACTGGAATACCAAAATAATATTTATACAATTCATACATTACAATTAAAAATAAGGAAGTACTTTTTCAATTCATGATTCCTATTTCCAATGACGGAAATACATTTCAAATGATGAAATTTTCCTTCAATCAATGGGTGATTTACATAATTCTCACTTTTCCAAAAATAGATAAAATAAGAACTTTTATATGAAAAAGTTTATATAAATTATCATGGAATGTAAAATAGTTTACAACAATGGAATATATACATTTGAAATACAAAAATGTGAGATACATGGTCATATTCCTAATTAGGTACAATAGTTTCATGCTATAAGGACCCAACACTATGAAAAGAAAAATATGTACATATGCCCCTTTGGGCCTATGGTAAAGAGGACTCATCACCATCATATATGAGATGTGTTGTGCTGATATGATGTTTGAACGTTGTAAGTAATAATGTGCTGTCCAAAATAACTGAAAAATTACCTATGGATTTTATGTTCTCTAGTAAAAAATGATGGGATATTTATTTCAATACATCTTAAAATAAAATTATTTCCTATTCTCCATTTCTAATATGAAATTTTCCCTTTAAAACCCATAATAGATTTTTAATTAAAAAATACCATTTTATAAAGTTTAATCCTAAAGGTTTTTATCAATCCATTTTGAAGCCAATTTTCATAAATAATTTTTTAAAACCAATTCATGAAATTCCTCAATCCACTTTCAAAAATTAAATTCAAAATATTAATTTTCAAAAAAAGAAAATAAATCAATTTCAAAATAAAACACCCAATTCAATTGAATTGGGGTTTTTAATATATTTTCCATGAAAATAATTTCCAAAATCAAAATTTAAAATTTTATTGAACCCAACTCCATTAAATATAAAACATAAATCTTACATATTTCTATAAACAAACCCCAATCCAATGGAATACTGGGTTTTCTAGTTTCATTCAAAAAACCCATTTATCATAAATACCCCAACTCAATGGAATTGGGTTTCTACAACAAAACAACTGAAATAAATTTAATCAAAACCAATAAGTTTATTTTAATTTAAAAAAATTAAATTAATGTAATTAATGAAATAATTTTATGGTTAATGTAAATTGGGTATTATAACAGAACCACATACCTCATAGTCTATAGTCTTCAATGTTGTGAACTCAAAACCATGATTTGTGGAAGGAGAATGATAAAAACAAAAAATGGAATCAAAACGAGGTATATAATCCAAAAATAGAGGGCATTGGATACATAAATCAATGTGGGGATCCACAGATCCCTATATAGAATAAGAGAGACCTCAGGAGAAAGATGTCAGGAGAAGGAAACTAACTATGAGAATATAGTAGGGAATTACTCTAGTATCAATTCACTTCTAGGAGTGATTTTAGGGGCCAAGGATTGTTCTTCGGAGCTCCAATGATGGGAGAAACTAGTTTGGGGTCATAAAAGACTGTCAGAATCCTAAAAGAGGGGTTTAATAATTTTTAATTAAATATCATATTTAGGAAAAACCAATCCACACAGTTTCCTATGTAGAGCCACACAATTTAGAAAAAAAATTGCATAGGCCTTGTGCACATGTTAAATGGGCGACACTATTTTGATTAAGAGGTTTCACAGTTTTTCAAACCATGAACAAGCTATGTGGATGCCACTGTCGATGTTTCCATAGTCTAGCCTGAGAGGTCACACAATTATTGAAAATCGTGTGCCAATCATGCGCCAATCGTGCACTAGCACAAAAACTTTAAAAAACATCATCATTTATCCTAAATGAACCGCAATTGAATACCAAACAAAAAATTACTAAAAATAATGATTTTTGAATACCAGAAAATAGAATAGGATGTTACCCTTGTATACGATAAGCTATCTACTATGTTGTAAATGGCATGTGACATGGCCCACATGGTGTGTAATTCCATCCTAATTCATGGGCATGTACACCATGTATAGGACAAGTTATTCAGAATGGGTTACATGATGTGTGACATGAGTCAGATGATGTGTGATACTTTTTTCTATTCCAAGATCCTAGTTCAACACATAAGGAAGTATATGAAATTTGTTAATTGGACTACACACCATGTAGTCAGGTTTTGTCCAAGAACCCATGGGATTTTTCATGTGTTTTTTCCGCTACTTTGATCTCATTGATTCCACCATAGAATGCGATATTACTCATGAATCTGAGGTTAACTAGACCTCTTTAACCATCATTAGTAGGATTTTGGCCAAATCTAGTGCCTAGGGGCTACCTGCCACCACACCACACCAACTATTTCCACTGAAACTGAGATCAAAGACTCATGATCCATCATTAGAGCTTGATCCCATCATCAATATGAACCCATATCTACGGTATCATTATTTTTAATTAAGAAATAGGTGTTATATGATTGATTACTCATTATTTGATGAAACACCAACCAAAAATAACACTAGAGATTAACGAACGAAGAGTATGGTGGGATAAAAAAAAGTTTGGAATAGACTAAAACCAATGTTTTCGTTTACCTTGATCTAATTATAATATAAGTATGAATGAATATATATAATATAATCATCAATATAAATCCACAAATTCATGAAAATATAACCAATACCCATTATATGATTGATCTATGAAAAAATTTGTTATTTTATTTACATATGTTTTTTATAGTAAAAAATCAAACCTATATAAATCCACATAAAAGAGACATCCTACCTTGATATGTATTAATTGATGATGAATAACTAACATGCATCATTGTCGTTAGAAAGATTTTTGAATTCTTTTGCACACAAATCAACGATCTATAATCAAGTATTTTTTCACCCAAGTATTAATCTTCAACACTCTCAAAAATATCATGGGTTATACGGCTAACCCTGTGATTTTTCCATATTTTCATACCATTATAAGATGTTTAAAATAAATTGAATAAAATTACTAAATTATTTAAATTTCTTAAGAATCCTTCCATATCATCACTCAAACCGAATGTTTGATGTGCTACAAGGTTAAATCCCACATAGGGTAAAAAACCATGGTTTGAATTCAATAGAAACCTTAAATTTATAATCTGTTCCACAATATAATATTAATTCTACTTTTACAAGAAAAGTACATACATATGATATTTAATATATTTAATATATTTCAAAAACTAATTATGACTCATCGAGACTTGAAATATCATTTTTCCTGAGTACAAAGTTTTGATAATATACTATATAATATTATAATGTTTTACATGGGAAAATTATTTCCATTACAATAACAATACAATCTTCTTTAATGAAGAGAAGTTGGGATGGAGTCCCTTACATTGTGTTCAACTCATCATATAAGATATTAATCTTCATAAATGATAAATTTATTATTATTTATTTCATGGGAAACATTTTAATGTTTATAATTTATTTTATTTCATTTAATAGCACCTTATATACAATTACTTAATCAATTATATTTACATATATGTTTTTTCTAATATTTGACATGTGTGCGGAAAATAAATTCTATAGGTTGACTAATGGTCAAAGTGGTCTTTATTTCAAAATATATAGAAAAATAATCATGATATAATTATCTTTTTGATACATCAATTATTATTTTAAGACTAAATGTGAAATATTTATTGGAGAGATGAAGTACCTTATGATCATGGAGACAGTAAGCCATATGTACGCAAAAGTAATGTTTCTATTTTTCCAATGATCATTATAGAAATGAGTTAAGTAATATGTCATCCTTTTAGAATGTTCATGATATAATAAATTAAATATTTGTTCTGAAAATATTTTTATATATATCAGTCTCATGGTTCGGTGAAGAAAAAAGAGTCACATCACTTTGTGAGGGAGCTATTTGACATGTACATGAATGATGCTATCATAATTCTGTGAGTGAGCATGTATGAATGGAAATGATATATTGTATTTTGATAATGATAAATATATCATGAATATAACGATTATTTCATTTATGTAACACATATTTATTAACATCATCTTTATTACCTTCAATTTAAATCACTCATGAAAAAAATTACATCACTTCGCAAAGGTGGCAGTCCGTCAATCACACAAGTTACATTATCATATCTTATATTGGTTGGACAATAAAAATGGTATATATGATGTAATGGCTCTATTGGTATAATTATGTTACAAATATCATATATTTATAACTTATTTCAATCATAATATCCAACCATGAGTGGTGTTGATGGAAAACATTTCACATCGATTCGTGAGGTGGTATTCTGGATAAATTTTCACATTAATTCAGGAGGTGGTATTCTTCCCTATAAGAAAGATTTTTTTTACCATTTGTTGGAATATCATAGAAAAAAGTAATTAAATTAATATAATAAAATCTTAATATATGGGGGTATTTATTTATATAATCATAAAAGAATGAAATTTGAAGGAGGTCGAAGAAGAAATAAAAGAGAACCAAATAGTTTTAAATTTTACCTATTCTCGAACCACCGCATTATAGTTATTCAAAACTTACTCCTAGAATGAAAAGGAATTTAGGGATAGGGTATAGAATTTGATATGTTATATTTCAAGGTATTGGATAATACAAACAAGAATCATGGTGTGATGAATAGAGGAGAAGGGTGACTATTTATAAGTGAGATGAGTAGAAAAAATATATTTTTTTTGAAAACAAAATGGTGGACTAATATTTTTCACATTAAAAACGGTCCTAAAATGAACTAATATAGTTATTTATACATAATAAGGTAAAAATATAGACATAAAATAATTTTTTGAAATGTTTTCGTTCATTTTAACCCTTATTCTTTTAGATGAACACTCGATAAACCCATTTTTACCTTAACTGCAATATTTTATCTGTGTTATTTTCATTATTCATTTTCATAAAAAAATATGTTCAAGTTATCAAATAATATAAATTATTATTATTAAAAATATGTAATCAATTTTTCAATATTCAATTAATACATGTGACACAATCCAATTTAAAATTATACCCATAGACATGATGAAAAAGTGGGTTTTAAAAGAGAAATAGTTCATAAGTATATAAGATTTTAATATTTAAATTTAATAGGTAATTGATTAAAATTACCTAATATATATAAATTGTAATATAATTTATGTAATTTTCATTTAACAATAATTTAAAATTTAAATTTACCATGTGACTTATTTAAATGAAAATGTGGTTTTCCATAAAAATTACTGTTTCTTACTATACATTAAAAAAATTAATCATTTGAAACACAATCCCAAAAATTACACCTATGATAATTTTAATATAATTATTCAAAAATAAAATTTAAATTTTTCAAATAAAATTTCTAAAAGTGGTAGGAATTAAATTTAAATTATGTGTACAGATCGAGAATATATCATGTTTTAGAAAAAATATTTTTTTTTTCAGAAATCATTTTTTTATTTTAAATGTTTTTTATTTTTTAGAAGTCAATATATAATCACTCTATTTATAATCTAGTCCATAATATTCAAACCATAAAACACAATGGATAAGTAGTAATGGTTAGTTTTTAATATTATTTTAAATAGATTATTTTTGTTCAAACCTAGTGTTGCATGCATCACGAGATGCCAATGAGAATGAATTTATTTAAAATGAAATAAGTTATAAATTATCAAGGTGTTCCATCAATAACTTCAAAAAAATTTCATCCTCAAAATTCCATGGATGTAACATTCTAAAAATATGATTATAGTTCTTCTTCATATCATTCTATTGTTCCCACATTGCTTCTTATATTGTATGATTTTCCAATGATCCTTTACTAGAAGAGTCATTTGATTTTACAATAGTATCATGAATATGGATGGGTTCCACATAGTAAGACTTATGGTGTTCCATTCTTATTTTATGAAAGGATAGGACATGCATCAGGTCTGGAATGTACTTTGGAAATAGTGATGTGTTGAACATATCATGTACTTTTGAGAGACATGGTGGAATTTCTAAATGATGAAAAACAAATCAAATTATTCATGGATTTAATAGAGTCCAATGTACCTGGGTAATAGTTTTAATTTCAGACCAAACCTTATAACACTCTTACATGGACATACATTCATAAAAACATGATTTCACAATTGTAATTCCAAATCTTTCTTATGATTATTGGCACAACTATTTTCACCACATAGAGCCACATTAATGTGAGTGTGAATAGCCTTTACCTGGGTAATTTTATATTCATCAAGTACTGAGCCTACGAGTTTCCTTTCACCAATATCTACCCAAAAAGATGGATTATGAAATCATTTACCATACAATGATTTATATACTGCCATTTGAATACTTGAATGTAAACTATTGTTATATGAAAACTCTACCAAAGGTAAATAATGATCCCACAAACCATGAAAGTAAAATTAGAATGACATCAACATGTCTTCAATTGTTTGAATAGTTATTTCAGAATATCCATTATTTTCAGGATGGTTGGATGTTATTAGATGAAACTCAGTATCAATAGCCTTATGAGGATTCTTCCATAATTTTGATATAAAATGAGGATCATGGTCAGATGAAATTGAAACATGTGATCAATGAATTCTTTCAAAATTATTAATATATATCCTTAGGAGGATCTTGATAGGAAAATTTTATTTTATAGAGTGTAAATGTGTTTATTTGGTTAGGTGATCAACAATAACCCATATTGCATAATTCTTTCAATGATTATTTCACAATGTAATGAAAAAGTCAATAATAATGTCCTCCGATTTACACATATGAATATGAAGAGATTTCACCACCCCTATAGTATTTTTCCTTACAGATTTAACATATTGTCAAACCAAACATCTGGATACATGATTATACATTTCCCCATCATTTTATCTCCCCAAATATAGTCCCTTGAATCCATATACATTTTTTTGATAATAGGTTTAATAGAGAAACTCAAGCTAATATAATCATTCAATAATTTATTTTATAGTGTATATGTTGTTGAAAAAAATAATCTATTTCCAAATTCGAGAACATTATCTTCAAAAATCTTGTATTTTAGTTTTCCATAATTAACAATATTAATTTTCTTCAGAATTTTCTTATCATCAAATTGATAACTTTTTTTATATTATATTAAAAATGGTTTCATAGTCATTTGAAAAATTAGTGATGTGTCCCTTTCCTTAATAATTTCCATATCCATATTTACCATAACCATGAACATAGGATCTCTCTCAATCCTAATTTGGGTCATAAAACCATCATGATTCCAACTTAATGCATCCAATACTTTATTTTACTTCCCTTAGTGGTATTTTATGGAGAAATAGGAATCCTTGAGTAGCTCAAGACACCACCATTTTCGTATATTCATCCTTTTATATGAAAATATATAGTTTTGGATTTTATTATCTATGTAAATCTCACATAATTAACTATAGGGATAATGTATCCATATCATCAAAGTAAATATTACTATAACCAACTCAAGATCACTACTTTTATAGTTCAATTCATGTTTTTTAAATTTTCTTGATGAATATTCAATAACATTACCAATTTTCATTAGAAAAAACCAAGTACCTTCTTTGATGAATCAATATATATGACAAACCAATAATTTCTAGATAATAGATTCCAAATCATAGAATTTACCAATATAATTTTTAGTTCATCAAAAAATCATTCCCATTCCTTTTTCCAATTGAACGTGACCTCTATACGTGTAATCATGGTTAGTGTTCTATCCAATAAATAAACATTCTTGAACTGATTGAAACATTCCAAACCTATGATACTTTGTACCAATGTTATGTTCATCGATTTGAGACATTATTTTTGTTCTCTTTTATTCATAGGATCAACTGAGATTCTATCCTTGGTGACAATATGAACATGAAAATATACTTCTTGAATCAGAAAATCACACATTCTAAATTTCACTTTTAAATATATCCTTCTAAGAGGATCAAAATAATTTTCAAGTGATTCTCATGGCCTTCATCTCTTTTATAACAACTAATATAAAATCAATGAAGACCATAAAAATAATCAAGATAGACATTGAATACTCTAGTCATTTGATCCATAGAAAAAAAGAGATAATTATTCAATCCATATAGAATTACTATAAAATTATAATTTCCAAACCTCATTTAAAAATATGTATTTGGAATTTATTCCTTCTTTTATCACAATTACTCATTCCCAAAATAAAGGTAAATCCTAGAAAATATTTCACTCTATGAATTTGGTTGAGTAAGTCATCAACATGAGGTAGAGGATACTTGAAATTTATCATAATATCATTAATTTTTTATGATAAATTCCTATCCTCATGATTCCATATTTATTTTTAATAAATATAATTGGGGCACCCCGTGGTAAAACTATTGGGATAATAAATACATTATCACCAAATAATCTAGTTTTTTCTTCAAATAAACTAATTCTAATATGTCCATTCTATAGTGAGTCCTTGATATAGGTATTTCATCAAGGGATAAATCAGTGTAAAACTGAACATCATGCTCTGGGTGGTGTCAGATAATTCCACAACAAATACATCAATGCATTCCTATACAATAAGTGCACCCTTAATTTGAAGATTAACTTTCCTATCCATAGATTTTGTCTTATTTTATTCCTAAATAATATAATTCAATAGAGATATAGGGTGTGTATATTTAAATTTATAATATGAGGATATGTATTCTCAAAATATAAATAATTCCATATCTTCATCAAAAATCATAATTTCATTCTTCTTTTAATAATTTTTTTCCTCAAAATTTGAAAGTCAGTCTAATATAAGGATTATATTAATGTAAAACATAGGTATGATAATATGAGTATAAAATAAATAATGCTTATGCTTCATAATGGGGACTTCTTGAAACATCCTTGTTGCGATAAGATTTTCACTTAGAGTTTTTATTGAAGAGTCCCTTCTTAAAGTAAAATGGGATTGTATAATTTTTTTTGATATATTTGTATATATAAAAGAGTTTAGTAATATGAATCATATAATGAATTATATAAATTTAATGTTATGATTAATTTACCTAAAAACACATCATTGGGCACTTCCAACTCAAATATAGTTATGATATGATCTTCAACTTATGCCCTTGTATTCTTCTATGGTGGATTCTAATGATGCTTAGAAAATGCATTCGCATAGTTCCCTATCTCCATATAGTTAAAACACTAGATAATAGTATTTTAATTCTTCCCTTTTAATTGTTTATCATAGTGAACCTTATCTCAGCACATATAATAAAACCCTAATTCTTTCATTCATTTCCTAGGGTGATTCTTTTAACAGTTTTCACAAGGGGGAAACCACTACATTATCTTTTTCGGCATTAAAAGATTCCCCTTTTCATGGTGATGAGATCTACTATTGTTTTATTTATTTTACATGAATATGTATGATTTAGTGAATTAATTCTTTATTTTTGAGGCAAATAAAATGATTTTAACATATTAAAAAAATGCTGAGAGACAAGAAACATTCAGAGTCTTGGATTAAGCCTGTAAAATAAGTTGACAATCCTGCACTCTATGTTTCATATGTAATATATAGCATACCTATCTTAACTTGTAAATGTAGGATCAAACAAAACACTAGTTTCTTTTTACCCTTTTTAGCTAAGGGAATTTATTTTATATTCAGTTTGTTGTTCATGAGGGAAATATTTTTCAAAAAATAACTCCAAAAAAGATATCCATTCATTTATTTCTATTTTCTCTCCCTTCATAGTATTATAGATCAATTACCACCATTTATCAACATCACCTTTTATAAAATAAATTTTATGTGTATCTTTTTATTTTTTATCACATCTAAATGGAATACATATTTTATATAATGACTTAATCCATTAATCGACTACCATTGGATTAGTATTTTCTACAAATGATGGTGGATTCTGTTGCAAGAAGCGATCCAAAATTGGATAATCATGTTATGGAATATGTTTCATAGTTCCAAAAACTCTTATATTATCTTCCATAATTGAATAATATCAACATTGGACCTGAGTATTGTTATTATTCTTCCTTCCATAAACCATTTATAAACATCAAAATATACTATATATTATCTCATAAAATTATGAATTTTAAACCATAATTTATAATTATAAATTTTAATGTCCTGGACTGACTAACTGCTAAACTGGTATCCGGATTGTTCACCACATATAGTCAATTGCAAATCTTTATATTCTAGATGATCTTTAATAGTAGAAAGGGTGTCATGGTGGTATATTGTAGAGACTATGCCATCATTCTTAGAGTCTCATAATTGCATGTCATGTGTAAATAAAAATTTAGTAGAATAAGTATAATGAAATGAAGAATTAGTAGAATACATATATATAATAATAGAATATAATAGGGTAAGAAAATTTATGAAATGCATTCGTGTCCATGGAATGGTATTAGAATTAAGCTATAATCACACATTTGGAAGTACTGTAAAATAAAAAATATACAAAAGATAGAAAACAAATCATCACGTATGATCTCTAGGAGTATCCGGAGTAATAGATCAATATTGGGATCCTAACATCCATGTATATAGTACAATAACAGATATAATCCATGGTCTTGTGAACTTGTAGATCTACTTGGGTACCCTAATAAAATAGGGTACTGATTAGAGTGTGATATATTCTCAGTAGGATACAACAAATGATTCTTTTACATTAAAATTGTTCATGCATATAAAATAAGAAGTTTGTATGTATATCAAGAGTAACTAAAAAATAGAAAATAAATAAATTCCATCTTCGACTCAGGTTTCTCAAGGATACCTGGCTCGACCATACCTACTTCAATATAAGCTAGAATTCTCATAACCATAGGCAACCTATACAATTGAGATATGGGTAAGTGATAAAAAAATGTCATAAAATAGGTATAATGAGATGGATCAACCCAATGCATGTGATTTGTCCTGGAAGAATCATTAATTATATAAAAAAATATACATCGGTGACCTATACTATGAATGAAAGTACCAAAATTAAATAAGCAGCATCAGGGGATCATCTGGGGTGATCCGTAACAAGGAACCTATGTGCCACATCAGGATCACCATTACTGCTCACTACCATACGAGTCCATCAAATTTAATACATAAATGTCCTCACAAGAATCACTCTTGGACTAATGTAATATAATTAACTCTGAGATCAAACATAATATCTAATTAAGGGGACTGTGTCTCACTTGTGGCTCCATTAAACCATCTATACATCAAGCCCATCCAAGGACTCTTCCCTAGGGAACCGATATCACTCATGCCGAGGTAATAGAAACATGTTGTGAGATTTTCTTATCAAAACATTATCACCCCCAAAATACACACAATCTATCATCAAAGATGACTACAATAATGATGGGCCCATCATTAGAGTTCTATATAAGGAAACCTGAGTATCACTCATTATGCTAATCACTCATTCAACCATTTAAATCAAACAATACAATGGTCATATGAGTAAGAATTACTCAATATAAAACAAGGATTTATGATGAAATCCACACCCATTTTTCATTCATTTTAGAATAAAAAGGCCCTCATATATACGTAAGACACATCAAGTAGCAAGAGCACAAAATAAGAAATAGTAACACCCATACCATAAATACAAGTAAGGAATAACCCATATATCATATTTATAATTTTAAGAAAGAGAACCTCATAATGTGGATTTATTAGGAAAAATGATGTTTTTATTCAAACAATTTATTTAGTTCACTTAAGGAAATCCAATTCCATCACAAGGCATAAATCATCGCATATTAATTGTTTTTTAAAATATGATATCATAAAAATTTAATATATAAAAGAGAGTATACAAATTGTTTTGGCTCCAAAAATGGATGAAATCATTTTCTAAGGGAGAATAAATGAACCCAACAATAAAAGGGTGGTTTGGGTTGAGGTCATAACCTCCAATCACACAAATAATTTTCTAAACACATAAAAAATAAAGATATGCAATTTAATTCAAGGATATTATTATTATTTAGTGAAAATGGGTATGCCCAGTACATGGAACATAAATTATATTTTAAAAATTAGTGAAACCTAATTGAAGAGATATAGACCACCTACCATATACCATGGACGAACCACATGTAATATATATAGGCCTGGTTCGATTTAGTTCAAGAAAATAGATGAAATGAAAAAAAACATGAATATATGGTGAAATAGGTTTCCGCATAATATCACGGATGAGAAGAAAAGAAACTAAAAAAGGAGTTAGAGTATCCAAGGTCCTGCTGAGAAAAAATCCATTGGGACCTAAATCACTTGATTCTAACAATAGACATGGGAGATATAGAAAATCCTATATTAGTCTTTAGAGGAGCCTCACATGAGAGGGAGAGAAGACTACACCATGGATAATAGAAAAAGAGGGGAGAGGGGATTAAAAAAATTTAAATCATTAATTGAAAAAATGGCCATTTTCCATGCACTATTGGATAAATTGTATGCCAACTGTGCGGCTCCAACTGCTCAAGAAACACACACAACATGGTTTTCCTATATACCTTGTCCAACTATCCACCAACCATGCACTAAATAGTGATCAAATTATCCTAAATGGTACTATGAATTTGTGGTTAGCTTCACATTTTTTTAAATTTGAACAACTAGTGTGCATAATTTATTAAAAAAATTGCAGATCCTTGTACAGTCATGATCTCCCTTTTACACGGTCTAAAAAACAATACCCAAGGATAATGGAGGGTTTCACCTTTACCCCTATAGGTATTCGTGATTAAATAACACCATTAAACTCAATCTTCATTTTTCTAAAATGGGCCTTTAGGCCCCTGGTTCACCTGAAACCCATTTAAACACCAGGGATACCTCTCAGGCTTCAACAAAACACAAACACAACAAATTTATGTGTTCAAAAACTATGATTTACATTCTAAAGCTCAGTTTACAAAATGAAACTTCCATTAAAAAGAAAATTCTTGTTCATACATGAATTTCCATCCAGTTAAAAAATAAATAACACTACAATATCCCAAAGTTATAACATCTTATCCCCAAGAATCATAGGAAAAACCACAGACACTGAACCGGACCAACTTAGGTTGTGATGTCTCACTTAAAAGTTATTTTTTAATGAAAAAACATCCAACACACCATGAACCATCATCTCATTTATTTGAAATATGAGACATTAATCTCAATCCAATGCTCATTTTCCAAACAACACATCAATACAATAGTTAACTAATCATATAAAGGTAAATACACAATCAAATCATCATCTCTACAACCAACTAACCTATGGAGGTCATCATAATTAGTTCTAGCATTTTTTTTCTGTCCCCCATCTATGGTACTTCACTATTGGAATTTATATTTTTATGCATTTTCAAAGATTTCTAAAGACCCTCATGGACCATTTTTTAGAGTTAACGAATGGTTGAGCCAATTTTTCCTGAAAATAATTAGATAGTTTTACCACACTCTCCTCACCACGAGGACGTAGAAAAATTGGTTCCTCACTGACCATATATGACAAAAGTGAGGGATATTATGTATAATAATCTAGAGGATTTTATTATTAAAAACTCATCATGGATGACTAGTGAATTATTAAAATTAGACCCAATCCCATTTAGATAAAGGAACCTTGAGATTTTATAGGACCATGCTCACTCAATCCTATAAGCGGATTCTGGTGACGTCTCTAGCTAAAACATCCACTTAATCCATCGTGCCCCAACATAGCCATGGTTATATACCATATCTATAATTATTGGAGCATTGCCCATTTACCATCCCATCTGAGATCGACTAGTTTACATGGTATCCTTTGAATCATGCACTAGGAATCAAGGAGTTCATCCAAGATTTTACACACTCTAATTTTTACAAGTGTCCAGTTAGTACCTAGTCAAGACAACCACATGCCAAGATCACTGACCAATCCCAAAGAGAAATTTTCCTAGTGGTAAATTCAAAAGGGAAAAAAGTGTCTATAAGTACATCCAAGGTGTTTCTTTCTTGGGGACCCATGTATCACTCCTGACTAACCACACTTTTGGAGTGAAACTCTAACAAAGACCATTTTTCTAGCCTAGATGCTTTTAAAATTTAAAACGACTTATAAATGACACTATTTATTAGTGTACCCAGATGATATGAAGTTAGGGGACATGATTAAAATTAATCAGAGAGTACACTAATAGGATTTGAGGAATTTTTAAAAGGGACTTGAGATACTTCCTCTCTAACAGTATAACTCTCAACCTTTTATAACCAACTAACAGAATGAATAGAAATTGTACCATGACTAGTTGAATTATTTTATATAAGATCAGATGAAAATAATAAGGAATTTCCATTAATCAATCACAAATCCTTCACCATGCGAGGAATTATGCGATCTCTCCAGAACAACCACCATTGTATATCCCTGACTAATGGAATTTCTAATTGTTGTGTACCCAACCAAACATACCATCATCATTTTTCCTCATGAACACTGACACAATTGGAAGCACCCCAACCTCTTGGGGTTTCAAAATAACCACTAACTAGCTTAAATAGACCCCTTGTGGTTGTGGTCCTTCTACATGGAAGGAACCACTTTCTATAAAAATGATGCAAATATCCCCACCTTAAGAGTGCACTTATCATCATATGTATTAAAAACAAATTATCCCACCATAAAATATGCTCCACTTACAATTGAATATGGTTAGGGACATGACCAATACAATATTATCATGTACTAACCTAATGTCTGTGGGTAATCTAACCACTTTAAATATCTCTTCAATGGAATTTTCCTAGGAATATATGTGAAACTCTTTCCATGTTATGTCCACATGTTCTATATCATCAAGAGTAGAAGCCAATAAGATGATCAGTCAGTAAAAAAACCTGATACTCTTTGAATCCATTTCCCATTCAGGGGGATTATTTCCTATATCCTTAAGGCTCATGTCACTCTACCTCAGAGATGGTTAGTTTTTGGAGCATAAAACTCATGGATTAATATTTTACGACAAAACTCAAAAAGTTAACTGTACCATTTATAAACTATATAATATAGCATGTATCAATTCATTATACCCCAAGGTCTCACATAAAACAACATATTATTTTATATTGTCCATAGGCTTTCTATCCCTATGCATTCGGTTATCTGATATACAAGAAAATGGTTAATCCAAATTCATTCTACCCCCTGTGATAGAAAAATAGGCTGATGACCACCCAAGACATATAACATTGAAGAGGGCGAAAAGAAGGGTCACATGACCTTATAAGTGGCTGACCATTCTATAAGATTGTTTATCTATCTGAAAATGAGAATTAAGCAACGTTCACACCCTTAATGAGGGAAAAAACACTAAGTGACCACCCATCAAGTAAATGGTTTCCTTTTTAAAAGATAGAAGTCTTATAAGGGAAAATGGAAACTATATTTTACCTAACACCAGAAGCTACTAATAAGAATCTCAGACGAGATTAAATTATTTTTGGGTGTAATATACGATGGGATATCCCATTACCAAAGCATAAATCATTGATCGTATCAAGAGATCATTCCAAAAAAAGTTAATTAGGATTAAGGTCCTTCTATTTAGGGACGATCTAGAATATAAGAGGCCTATGAGTAATTCTCATGCTCCCATTTCAAGGAAACACTCTAGAAATATTTAAACTACCCCCACTCGAGGTCCAAAACTATAAAACCACTTAAGGCTTCATTTTACATCATTAAATAAAATAACATTTATTTTATTAATAATTTTAAAGATAAAATATTGAAAGGGTTCGATACACGAATCACGAGGTAGAATTTTTTGGTAAATTATTTATCTAACACCATAGGACTCCATAAAAATTTATTAAACCTATTTTAAAACATTGATATTTATCTAAAATACTATAATATTTTGGAAATTTATTACTAACACCCATTTAAAAACCATTCATTTATTTTTTCATTTTCATAAGTAGAATAGTTAATGAAAATTTCAATCACAATCTATAGAGGAAAAAAGCCTTTATGATACAATTGGAATTTTAGTTAACTAATTACTCATATAATAATAAACCAAAAATAGATAAAGGTATTTTTTAATTAAGGTGGGATTTTTCAAGTTAGAATCCACTATAAACATATATATGAATCTATATAAGCATCAATAGACACTTTAAATGGCCATTACTATAAAACTCAAGCATACACCTAGGGTTTAATAACAAAGGATAGAAGAAAATGTAAGGGAATTCTACTACGTCCTTGTTAAACCATACTGGGTTCATCTAAACACAACTTGAATAACTATTTGATAATTTATATTTAAAAACACCCAAATCATGTTCATTTCATAAGAAACATGTCCCTACTAACCTACTTGGGGTCAAATAGTGAATTTATGAATTTAACCATATGGTTCATCATAACAATAAATTAGATTTAAAATCCAATATAATAGATACCAATTTAATGTTTATGAAAAAAACTGAACATATTTTATATTATTTCAATAGTCTCTAGTTATATAGCTCTATTATAATATGGTTCAGTTGTATGTGTTACCACATCTCAATTTTTAAAGCACCCGTACACTTTATTGATTAAATGAAGGATACCATTTTACTAAAAATAATTTATTTAGGGTAAATTAAAATTTAAAAAATTGAGTATATAAATCATATTAATAATGGTTTGATTATAAGGGTCACGGTTTTTGAATTTATAAAGAGACAATACAATTTATAAATTTAAAATTGGCTCCCATTTAATCGCAACCAATATGTTTCAGACCATACGATAAATGGAAAATGAATATAACATCTTATGATTGGTTAGTAAGGTTTCATTATATGTCATTGTGGGAAAATAACATTTAGATTGATACTGGTACATTAATAACTAATTTCATACTAAAATTATAGCTTTGAATTATAATGATTGAAATAAAGGTAGATTAATCTGAAGGTAAATAAAAGGAAATATGATAATTACAAATAGAAGAAGGATAATTTAATAGGTCAGGCTAATACATTGGCATGGAAAGCAACCAAACATGATATAAAAGAGAATAATGATAATTATATCAAAGAATCTTGTTATTCATGAAATGCACTAAAAAATCACATATCTTGTTATAAAAACATATATGTTAATAAATACATAGGTAAGAATAAAAATAAGAATGTCATTGAAAAAATAACATGTAACCCAATAAAACGGAAAATAAAAACACAAGGCACATCAACAACTACCTAGATATGAAATCTGTATGGAATGTCATATCCATGTCATGTAACTCATATATGTTCCTAGGATAATGAATTTAATTTTTATTCTATGCCATACCAACCCAAGTAAAAATTACCATATGTATGATAAATCAGTTATCAATGGATGATACACCATTCATTCTTAGTGGAATCATAATTAATTAAAATAAAAAACATCATCGACACCAATGTCATCCCAGGCCAAATGTACTTTTCATTGTACATGAGTTGATAACTCCTTTGCATGAATATTTACGAAGCACCAAAACATTCTTAGTATCCTATATACTAGACCTAAAATGTAATAAAAATGAAAAGAACCATATCATACCAATTTTTAATGTCTCTACCTGACAAACTACCATAATAATAGCAATATCGGTTTCCACATGGTCTCAAGGGAACCTCCTCACACACCCTAGAATACCGATTAGCAGTGGGGGTTTGATGGTGGTACGATGGGGAGATTATAACCTCATGGTCAAAGTCACACAATGGTTTGGTAGGTTTAAATCACAAGATAGAAGATGTAATAGAATTAAATGACAAATTTGTGGAATTTATATATATAATAACTAAATAAAAGTTGCCAATAAAAATAAAATTGTTCATGATTTTTTTAATTATGAAAAAATAATGATGTAAACATGTAGAAAGAAGTACTATACGATACAAAAAATAAATAAAAGATACAATAAAAATACACCAGGGTGATCTCCATGAGCCTCCAATGTACTAGCTCAGTCTTTCACTTGTAACTCCCATATACACAACAAAACAAAAGCCATAATCTAATGGTACGTGAAAATGGAATTCTTCATGAGTACCCTTGAGCCATGGAGAACCAATCACGTTTTGAGATATACTCAAGAGGCCATGACATGTGGTGTCCATAATATTAACTAATTCTTCCATTAAAATTAGCATTGTGAAGGTAGATCAAGAGTAAATAAGAAATGTGAAATAAATTAATATCATGTATGAATCACATCCCTCAAGGATTCCTAAACTCAATATACCTCCGTCTTCCTATATAGGAATTTTATGAAGCATAGGAAACCTGTATAGTTTTGATATAGGGGAAGTGATAAAAAAATAAGAAAAAAGTTATCGTGAGATGGACGGAACACAAAATTTTTATTTCTCTTAGTGAATGCATCCCTTGGATAATAAATATGAATAATCATCCTATACATTGAAAGTAATAACCAAAGTAAAATAAGAAAAATCATGGGCCTGTCTGAGGTGAATCTTAATAGGGAACCCTTGTGTCACACCAAGAGTGTCATAAATGATAATTTTTATCAGTTTCCTTCCAATGTGATATATAAACGTCCTTTTAAATGTCACTTGTGGCCTATTGTAAGGAAATGATCTTTGTGACCATACCTAGCATCCCATGTACGGGATCATGTCTCACTCATGTCTGGGTGAAACCCCGAGCCACCAAGCCCATCCAAGGTGTCTCCCATGGGGAACTGATATCTCCCATGCTATAGTAAGAAAAAAATGGTGAACCCATCCTTTGGTACTAGTATCGACGTCGGTGGACACAAAAATCCACAAGCAAAGATAATCACAAGAACTATGAGCTTATACATATTATTTTGTTGAAGTAAACCTGAGTATCACTCATGGTGTGCATGACACATTTAACAATATAAATTAAATAATAAAAAAGGTAATGTGAGTAAGCATTCCATAATCAAAAAAGTATTCCTTATGAGGGAAACACAAATTTTGAATTAATTTCAATGAAAAACAACCACATACATATATAAGCCACACCAAGATGCAAGAACACAATAGAAGTGCATAGAAACACCTATAACATAAATCCAAGAAATGCATTTCATGTATATGAAATTCATAATTTAAATATAGTACACCTCAATGAGGGTTTTTATTAGAAAACATGACATTGTTATTAAAAGAATTTATTTTTTTAACTTTAGGCAATCAAATTAAATCATAAGACATAAATTAGTACACCTAAAAGGTGTTTTTAATGTAGGTGACCATCACAATTTAATATATAAAAGAAAGAACACCCAAATGGTTGACTCCAAAATTTTATAAGGGAGATTAAACAATCCCACCCCAAAATGGTTTTTATAGATGAGTTCATTACCTACAACCACACTAAGAAATTTCATAAACACATCACCAAGAAATATATGAAAATTCATTCGAGGAAATTTATTATTTTTAAGTGAAAATGGGTATGTCTATAATTCAACCCAAAAATTATAATTTATAAAGCATAAAAACCAAAGGGAAAAGATATAGACCACCTACCATATACCATGCATGAACTAAATGTTCATCATTTAGGATTGGTTTGGTATCGTTCAATAAAAATTATAGAAATAGATGAACACCATAAAAATATGGTGAATTATTTCACACAATAATAGCGCAGATGAGGAGAAAAGAAACTAAAAAAGGACCTAGAGAATAGAATCTATTTTTGAGGGGAATCTATAGGGACTGATGGTGCTTGATATCGAAAACTAACTGAAGAGATATAGAAAAGAATAAATTTGGCTTGGGAGGAGCCTCAAATGAGAGGGAGAGGAGACCACCCACTTTAAAAGATAAAAATGGGGATATGGGGTTTAAAAAAGTAACTCAATAATGAAAAAATAGTCATTTAAAACTTTTACTAGGTGACATGGTTTGGTCACATGGTTAGATAATGTGTACACCAACCATGTGGCTCCCACTTCCAAATAACCACACCCTACATGTTTTTACATTACGGTGTGTCCAAAAATCCACTAACCATGTTCTAAATAGTAAAAAAATACTTCTTAAATGGCACTAAGCATGCAGTCCTAGCCATATAGTTTGACAAACCATGCACAACCCATGCCCACCCTTTGCTAAAAAAATTATAAATCCTTGAACTACCAATCTTCCAATATATTATGGTTTGATAAACCATTCTTAGTACTACTAGAGGGTTCCACAGTTAACCCTAGCCGGACACCCAGCTATATATAACCATGCACTTGAGTCTGTGATTTTCTAAAGTGGGCCTTCAGGCCTTTGATGTGCATGAAACCCACTCAAACACTTGGGATACCTCTTGAGCATCAACCACTCATAAAAACAACACAACTAATTACTCCAATACTATGATTTACATTCTAAAGATCTTTTTAGAGAATGGACCATCCATAAAATATAAAATTAATGTTCCTACATTAATTTTTATCTTGTTTAGAAACACAGAACAATACATAAATATGGTATAACACATAAAATAAATTAAAATTTATGTATTTTTAATATTTGAATTATAAAGTTGGATTATTTAGGGATATATTTATTTTAAAATAATTTATAATGGTTTGTAAAGATAATTTGTATTATATAATAAAAATCCCACATTTATGAAAAACACGGGGTATAGAAAGGCCCATTTCTATTCACCAAGTGACGATCGACTCAGGTTCAATGAATCCTTTTTAGTGTTATTACCAATATGCACCTCTATTGTTATACTGAATCCATATGTAGTATCCATAAAATGATATATGTAATATAAGAACCACATAATGTCTTCCTTACCAAAACATTTGGATGTTCTTATATACTTATCCTCAAATTTTACTATATAGCTATGTTCATAATCTATGTTTTTTAAAATCTTTTCACCCTAGATTATACTAAACTTCTTCTAATACCAAATACAATAACCCTTACATTAATAACACCGAGTTGGTTCATAATTTATTACATTGACATAGATAGAATAAACTAAATCCTTAAGGACTAGTCAATTTAGTAGTTTTATATAATCAAATACATACATGATACAGATTTTTCATAGGGATATTATATAAAAATCATATAAGTGGAAAACCTATGGTATCCATGAACTCATTCATGGAATTATACTTTTTATCCTAGGGAGGGAATAAAAATAAGTTTGTACTCAAATAATCTATAAGGGTTATGTACAGTTGAAGAAATAATGAATCAATAAGCATAATCATAATTTAAATGAAAATAACTGAGCCCACATTCCATTTAAATTACTTGATTATCCAAACAAGAGAAGGCACAATCAATCTGGAAAAGTAAATGAAAAAAACACATTCTACTTAATAAATAAACATTTAATGAAATGAATCCAAATATAATGTCATTGAGAAAATATCAGGTATAATAATATAATTCATAATCAATTTGTCAAGTTAAATTGTTGAATACACATTCCATTTAATCAATAAATTGAGAACAAAATTCATCAAAAGATAATATCATTGTGAAAATCTCTTGGATAATAAAAAATGAATTTTTAATGAAAGAAATAATTAATTATTGGGAATCTTATTCTCAAGAACACGATACCACCAATTTTAGGAACATTAATAGAATGATTTAAAACAAGAGATATAAACCCATTTAAATTGGCCATCTAATTTTTTTTGATACATTCGATGCATTGAGGGGATATCTATTATTGAGAACCACCTGTTACTACATACCCAATGAATTCATCATATATTGAATAATTTATTTATTTAATGAATAATGTATTTTATCAATAAATATAAACATTGATTAAAGATAAAAAATTAAACAATATTTCCACAGTAAATCAAATATCTTTCAATGTAAACACCATATGTAATAATGGTATACGATTTAGGAAATATTCATATCCCTGATATCAAGAATATGGATAAAAATAAATTAAAAACATTAAATATCATGATGAAATATGTATTCTTGTAAAATATAACAAAGGGTTAGTATATACACCTTTTAATAATGAATAGGTGTATGTGTCGATGAAATTGAAATTAAGATGAAATCAGAAATAGTGATCAGAAAAAGGAAGTGATAATTAATAATTTAATAGATTATGTGTATAAAATATGATCCCACATAAAACAAGTGGAAATAAAAAATAATTTAATTTAATGTCATTATATACATAATCATAGAATATCGAAGGAAAAAAATAAGTAATATAATCAAATGAAAATAAATTGAGTTATTAAATTCTCTACTACTTGGTAACATTCATAACAAATAATCTTGGATGAAATAATTAAAACTGAAATATAAATAAACTTAATTATTAATGAATCATGATATTATATTTAAATTTCATAGTATATACCCGATATAAAATAAATAATCTTCATAACATTACAATATGCCTTAATAAAGGGAAATTGAAACGAATTACCTTACCTAGACCCTAAATCGTCATCATTATTTATCTTCCTAAAATAATAAATTTCATTCAATTATCTACTTCATTAATAAATTTTTTAATGATTTTTATTCATTTTATTTATCTTATTATCATTGTATACACAACTACTAAATTAAATAATTTTAAATTGATTCTTTTAATGATATTTGACTTATGTATTGAAAATGAAATTGGTAAGTTGACTAATGGTCTAAGAGGTCATTATTGCAATATATGTAAAAAATGATATTGAAATAATTATCATATTTGTACATAAATTATTGTTTTTAGACTAATCATTAAACATGGTTATGAGAAATTAATTATGTTATGATGATGGTGATGGTATGTCATATGGACGCATGAGTAACTTTTCTAATTTTCAACGACCATTATAGAAAAAAAGATTAGTAATTTTTTATCTGATCATAATGATAATAATATCATCATTAAAATATTATAAAATTAAACATACATATATATCACATGTGTGGTGTGGCGATTTTAATGGTCTCACATCACTTCAAGAAGGAGGTAGTTCACACATATATGAAAGGTGTCATCATCTTTTACTGATTGAAAATGACAGAAAGAAACTAATAAATTATATATTAAAAATTATTAATAAGTAGATAATATTATAATTATTTATTTAAAATAACAAATACTCAGTAATTTTATCCTTATTACCTTTCATTTAATGCATTAGTGAAAAATGAATCACATCTCTTCATGAGGCGGTAGTCCATAGTACACATGAGCGACATTATTGAATCCCCAACGGAATGAGAAGTAAAATTCAATATATGATATAATAACTCCATAGGTATAATTATTTTATAAATATAATATGTATTCTATATATCCAAAATAATACACAACTCTAAGAGGTGATAATTGGAAACGGGTCACATCGGTTCATGAGGCGGTAGTCTGCCATACACATTAGCAAAGTTTTCATCTCCCATTTGAGAGAAGAGGAGAAAAATAAAGGTAAATACGTTCAAATAATAATATATCACTAAATCTGATATTTGTTTTGTAATTATATAATCATAAATGAATAATATTTTAAGGAGGTGGAAGAAGAAATAATATAAGAACACATATTTAGTAATTTTACCTCTTCTCGGACCATCAATTTAGTATTATGCCTAAAGTATTTACTGAATGACATTATGAATAATAAATTGATTCTAGGATGAGGTTACATAATTGAAAAGAGTTTCAGGTATGTCACTATTGATTCAAAAAAGTTTTGAGATGTGATGAATATACGAGATGGGGTGGAAATATTTAAGTGAGGAGAGTGGGAAATTTATATTTTTGGAAAATAAAATGCGCGCCCACATTTTTAACATTAAAAAAATTTATAAAATGGAAAATATCAGATAATTATAAATTATATGGTCTAAATAGGTTCATAAATTAGATTATATATTATATTTTAGGACATTTGTGTCCATATAATTTTTCTTTAACCCCACAGTAAACCCATTATTACTTTAACTGTAGTAAATACTTTTTAATATTTCAATATTCAATACGTTAAGAAATTAATTTTTCTTTATTATATATAAAAATTATTAAAATATAATATATGGAACCTATATTTTAAAATTAA
Organism: Viscum album; assembly: GCA_963277665.1. Lineage (NCBI taxonomy): Eukaryota > Viridiplantae > Streptophyta > Magnoliopsida > Santalales > Viscaceae > Viscum > Viscum album. The sequence goes on from OY728165.1 coordinate 1,044,537,579, forward strand.
AATCAAACATGTGGTAGAATAAATTCAAAAATTATACCTCCAGACGTAATAAAAAATTTGTTTTCAATGAGAAAAACCTCATAAGTATCAGAAGTTTTAATATCATATTTCAATATAAAATTGATTAAAAAGAAATAAAATAGTCAATTTTTATATAATTTAACTAATTTATATTTAAATAAAATTGAAAATGTAATATATCCATGTGAATTATTTAAATTAAAAGGTAATTTTCAATAAAAGCTAATATTCTTTAATATTCATAAAAAATGAATTATTTTAAAAAATTTAAACAAATTCACACTAATATAATTTTGTTACTATAATTTAAAAAAATAATTTAAATTTATGCGTTAAATTTCAAAAATTTGGTAAATATAAAATTTAAATTATGTTCCCAATGTGTGACAAAACAACCTTTTAGAAAAAATAGATTTAAAGAAAATACCATTTCATTAAAATGATTCTTATTCTCTTATTAATAGGCAGATAACCGTAATATTAATAATTCATTTAGTATTCTTCATAAAAAAACTTATATATTTTTTATAATTTCAATGATTATATAATATTTTAATAGATTCTTTTCATTTAAACTCGTTTTTGTGTGCATTGCAAGAAATCAAAGAGATAGAATTTATTTAAAAGGAATTAATTGAAAAATTCTATGGTTATTAGAATCATATATATTTATTATTAAAAATTATATAATGGAAAATGTATTTGTATTACATGTATATATCTGATGTAATTTTTTTACACTTATCCAGCTAACCATAATATGATTATGTTCTTTGATGGATGGAGTTGGGACTATCTAGATGAAAAATTAAAATATGATATTTTCCACTCAATTATAGAAGTATTCAATTTGATTTATCTAAAATTATTCCCATCTATAAATCCAACTGATGATAAAAAATATAAAATAAACTCAATGTTTAATAAAATATGTGTTTCAGATCACTAAAATATAATAAAAAAACGGGTTATCATTTAGTGGTCGTATATTAAATTGAAGCCTTAATTTAATAAATAAAAATCAGGATACGAAAATAATAAATTATTTTTATATAGGAAATTTTCAATCAATATAAAACATGATCATGAGATTAAAGTTAACTAAATATAATCTTAATGAAATAAATTTCAAGTTGTAATATATAAACATAAAAATCATTCTTAATAAAGTAGAAAAATTTACGTGTCAAAACAACCCATTATCAATAAAATTACTTGTAAAATTTTATAATTAGATATTGATGCTTATTAAAATTATATGCCAGACTAATAAAATGTTTCAACTCTATACTGAATTACACGGATGCAATGTATCAAATAAAAAATTATAATATATATTTTTATAATAATATAAATAGAATTTATAGGCTCTATTAGGAGTAAGTAAGGAAAAGGAGTTTGGGGGTTTCAAGGAAATTATTTAGATATCAAATGAATGATAGAAATTTGATATGTACACATATTCACAATAGGATTAGGTAGGATAAAGATTTGGATAGTCAAATATCTCATCATATAATTATATATATATTCCATTATGGAATCATTTCGGGTGGTTCAAATAATTGATTAAATAATATTCATAAATGAGTCTTACAAATACATACATGATCTATTGAATATATTGTGGGTAAAAGAGCATGGAATTTGTGGTCTAAGATCACATGATGTGATGGATGTATGAAAGGATAAGAGAAAACTCAATGGGAGATGCCATGTACCCACTTGTAGAAAAGTAATATATTTAAACCCATATATTTTAGATAAAAGTAAAGGGACTACCACTAATGTATCCAAATATAAATGGATGGAATTACACAAAATATAGATCCTTTCACTTGAAAATAACTATAACATAGAGTAATTTATAGTAAATGAAAACATTTTTGCATATGATATGTTAGTAAAGATGAATATATTAAATAGAAAACTAATAAAATATTCCAAACATATTCCCCATAAAAAATAGATCAAATGATACAATCCAACAATAAAACAATGTATTCTTATAAGAAAATGGAATCATTATTCTGCCCAGGTAATGACATAAAAAATTTCAATATACACTAAATTATCTATATGAATATAAGGATAATGTGAGCTTGTGAATATTCATAGATGTTTAATAATATAATGTATAATCATCCTATTTATTTTATTTAAATATGTATGTATATAGTTGTTCATACATGTTAATTTTAGGTTTAAATAAGTTAAAATCTCTTACACGTTAGGGATAAAACTAATATGACATTTACTAGATCAAATTTTACTCTATTTTACAATCAAAAATAAAAAATGTATTTGTATAAATATTAAATCATGCTTTATTAATATAATATAATAATATTACTTGTGGACTCATTCATGTTATAGAATAAAAAAACCTAGGATATTATCCCAGGCTTCAACCTACCCCCATTTATTTTGAGATGGATAAAGGTCATAACATTATATTATTTCAGAGAATCATCACAACCCCCAAGGGAAATCAGAACTAATTCAACAAACATAGATTGGTTACTCAGGGAACATATTTCAACCCCATTCATCCTACTCAATAAAATCCATATAATGAATATTAGGACCACAACACATATAAAAAATGATATGAAATAATTATATTATATCACACATACCATCATAAATTTCAAATCTAAGGAATTAGCTAAGATTCTATACTATCACATGTCGAAGCAGTAATTCAATATCTAGATTGGATCAAAAAAGGTACTGAGTGAGAAAGGAATAAATACTAAATGTGATACATGGGAAAGATATAATGTGAACACTCTGATAAATTATCATTTAGCCCAAACCTAGTATAGTGACGGGGAAGGAGAAAAAGTATAGAATATCATCAACTACCTCAAACCCAGGGATATGTATGGGAATGAGTACTAATAATAAAATATATCATTTACTATATTTAAATACTCCAAATAATACACTACACAACACACATAAAATTATTATATAAAGTAATTAAATCATATGATCATTCCAAAAGAACTTCCACATAATAACCATGAACAGTCAAAATGAGTGTAACATATTCTTTAGTGCTCAAATCAGAGTTTCCACATGACCATACAAGACATCCCCCTTTTCATATAATCAAGGAATTTAATGTGGGACTATAACATGACCATATTTCACTACATCTTACACAAATCCCCCACCATGAAAATTCAACCAAATTTATCTAATTTTCAGGATATATGCATTTTATAAACATTGTCCATATATATTGGTTCCATTAATACACTTCCACATTCCCCCCTTTTCTATTTTACCAAGTAGATATAAATGATGTGGATCTTGTGTTCATGTTACATATTCCATATCCATTATGAAATATATGATCCATGTGTGAAAAATTCCTACTACTCAATTAATGATAAGAGAACCCCAATTTCACTACCACTTCATTGATGTGTTTCTAGCTCTTCAATTGTTGTTATTTATTTTCATCCACACATGGATTCAAACCCAAAAATATAAGATTAATAACGGACCCCATGTTTTTTTTTTGATTTTTTTAATAACTAGTATCATATAAAAATACGATTCAATCAATTTATCAAAAATTAAAGCCATTGAAATTTAGTGAGAAATTGTAATTCATGAAATCTTTTCCCTTGAATATATTTCAATACATACAATTTATTATCACATTAATAGTCTTATTATACATATTTCATTTAAACATGTAAATATAAATTTTATTTTCAATGTGATTCACCATATGGGGAAGTTATTATTAATTTTATAGATAATGGACTAAATGGAAAAAAATTAAATATTAAAAACATAATAAAATAAACAATTTCATGAATATGAATCAGGATATTTATAACACACTTTTTTATTTCAAATTTGATCATTTTAAACATTAAGAGAGGTTTAAGAATGCATAACTTCAATATAATATTAATCATAATACATAAGTTTAATTTATATTACCCTAATTCCCTTATTTATATTTATAATTAATTATTAACTTATATGAATATAATGACACGAATAAAAGGATTGTGGTTAGAAATAGATATTTGTATTTGGAGGATATAAATATTAAAGGAAGGGTGTCAAAATTCTATGAGCCATACCACTTTCTTCTATTGATTTCTCATTCTCTATTAAAATGACAATATTATAATTACAAAATAACAAAATTATTATAACACACCAAAAAATAATAAAATATCATGGTTTTTGAAAAATAGAAAAATATCAAAAATAATATAAACATGAAATTATGTATTCATCAGTGAACTAATTTTTAATATAAAACACTCTTTCTAGTATAAAATGATTACTTTACCATTCTAGTATCATTGGATGTCGAAGGTCATCCTCACAATTATAATTTCATAATATTTTTAATAGTATTGTTTAAATAAAAGTAATTTTAAATGGCTTTAATGATTTTGAAAAGAAAAATCAACCAATATATAATTCATCAAGTTTGTGTAAAGTTTTATATAAGAAAATCCTAGAATACTACACCCTTTATACCTTAAAAACATATCATCCCTAAAAAGACATATTCATAATTGATATTAGATTAACTAAATGTATTCCACAAGTGAAATTATTGTATATTAATATTATATATTCTCATATCTAACTCAAGTACTCTCCCCTACCCCCAATTAGTCTATATTACACTAACATGAGAGATCAAATAACCTTATGACACCAACAATTGAGGATCATATACCTCAATATAAATTAAAAAAATCATTATATCCTTCTATAATTCTATATATCAAATAAACACTTTATGATATGGATCATGTGGATATCTCTATAGTCTATAGACATGGAGAACACTATTAACCCTCTTCTTGTTGGGGTGGTAGAGCCTCTTGAAGGGTCCCACAAACAATACGGAAAAAATTACAAATTTCAAATGTCTATTTGCATCCATATAAAGAAATTATTTGGTTTAATTGACCCCCCACATAAAAATATAAATATCTACTCCTATGATTGATTTATGATTCTTGTTGGCTTGTATTGGGCCTCATATGATTCTGAATCGGTTTTTTCTACGCTTTTGTTTTTAAAACTACATTATGATAAAAAAATATATTACTACTCGACCACAAACTTGTAAAAGGAAGATCTAATAGGTCAACCATATAATTTCTTATATTTTTTTACCAATATTGGAGTGGTAGTTTTCTAATATATATAATATTAATCAAATGTATGTGATTCAACCATGTAATTTAAAATCCAATAAATATTCTTTAAATATGTTTTGTAATGTATAAATACTCTTCTCAGTCTTCCTACTAACTTTAGGATAAAAATATACAAAATTATATTTAAGTATACTAAAAAAATGCTTCCATATATTCATAGGAATTAATAACATTGATAACCATGATTTTATATTATCACAAATCAAATTGGGTCACCCTTAGATGAGGAACCTATGTTTACCCATAACATAACTGTTGTGTGTTCCTGATCACCTCGAGCTATAAACTAGTTTCAGTTTATAAAATATTCATCAAAGAATTATTTCACCTTACAATATAATAACGACATTAAAAATATTCCACTTAAAATCATTCATTTCCCATACATAAATTGAATATATACACCATTAAATAAACAATAAGAAAAATTGAGAAAAATATAAATAGAGTAAGAAATTAAATTAGATAAAAATATATATATAATTGAACTATAAAGAAAACAAAACATCACATAAATGAATATTAATTAAAAAAGGGTAAGAATTATTTGTTCCATCAAGGCCCATATATTATAATCCCAAAATAGAAAAATAAGAACTCAAAAAAGCTATTTCCTCCTCCATGTTTCCCTAGTCCAATCATGGCATCACAAGATAAGAATTATGAAAAATATCAATATCGTATACAAGATGACCAAAACCAAAGAACCAAAATGAAATATAGAAGGAATTCATACAACAAGAGGTGTATACATTGTGTGAGAAAAAGTTATACCACAATGTAAGAACCATTGAATAATCAGTAGAAACAACTTTCTAGGCCTCAACCACTTTTAATTAAGAATCCTAAATTAAAATTTACCTTTAAAACACACCTTAATATTAAAATTTTTAAAAATATATTTGATAAAATTTAATCAAAGAGGCAAAAAATATAATTAATGAATAATAATTAAGTATTTTTATTTAGTAGTTGGTAAATAAAACATGATTCAGAAAATAAAAATTGAGTTAGGGATATAAAGTAGTTAATTTTCCGCATATATAATCATTATAAAAACATGTGCAATTCATAAAAATATTATGTGCTGACCCTACTTGTACTTGGTCTATAACCATCTAGGGTATTATTAATCCATTCCAATTTTGATAACAAATCAGCAGCATAGGAATAGTCTCATCAGTTGGCACTCTTCTATGGTATTGAAGAAGATATAGTATCTTATGTATATTTTTTATGTAAAATAATAACTCTATCTCATACCTCAATAAGAAAACATGGCTCCCCATTAATGTAAAAAAATATGAGGGTATAAATCACATTTGTTAATAAAGAGAAACAATTAATTCTTATCACACTTCGAACACCCTCATATGAAATAACCCCATTCACATATCATTCAAATCACAAGAAAAATATAAAATTCCCCTTGGGCCGCAATAAATATCAAAGAATGAAATATTTTCCCTATACCACCCTAGAACATTATGATCTGACTAATACATAATTTAAATAAACTCCAATGAACATTTAGGTTTATGGTTTTTGAAAATTAGGACAAATAACTAAATAACAAATCGTATGTCATTATCATCTAATGGATATTTTTTCATTTATATTAAAAAAATAAAGTCTTGTTATTTATTTAAAATCATCCATTAATTCACAACACAAGATATTAATTTTGGTATATCATACCAACAAATTTTGTTCAAAATATAGGGAAATGAAAACATAATAAGGGATGAGCACAAATTCTTCATAAGGGAAAATATATGTGATAATAATAATAAATAATATGTTGGGATAATGTGAGAATATGGGTATAATCAAATTACATTTAAATAACATAATATCATAATTCCCAATGAAGAATACATAAAAAATAATGATCCATTGAATGGGGCTTGGAATAAGACAAGATATAAATCAAATGTGTGTGGAAACATTAGTTAATATATATGATCCATGAGAGCATAATATCCAAATACATTATAAATGTGCCCAAACATAATCACATAGAGGATTATCCTTTGTGAGTCACACACAGTCACCCTCACTTGAAACAAATCTTCATTGTTCTCATGTTTGCATTACTATTATGAGTCAGACACTTACATCGTTATTCATGAGACAGCTTAATTATACCTGTGTATACATATCTCATGATATAAAAAATTTTAACCTATTAATTTAAGGGAGATATAGGATACAAATATCAATTTTCAATTAATATTTGTTCCACTTGAATATTATCATTCATCATATCATGAAGAACCCATGGAAAACTGGTTTAATAAAAGTTCAAGACGGTATCAACAACAATGACAATGAAAATGTAAATGGATTAGGAAAAAATTTAATCATTCTAAATGTGTATTTTATAAGAAAATTAATATATTTATTCATGAAAAATAATTTCCATAGATAGAAATCTATTAGAGGTAAGGATAAAAATGGAATTGAAACCAAATAAGTTGTTTTTGAAAATACCTTCAAAATTGATATTAGAGATGAAGCTACAAGTTAGATTCATAAGTAAATTTCATTAATTTGATATGAAAACAATAAATATTACCAATTAACTTAAATAATTGATCCCTGAAAAATTAATAATGGGAATATAAAAAAATGTGAAGTGAAAGATAAAAAATTAATATTAAAGGGATTTTTTTTAATATTTCAATGAATTTTTCTGAAACACAATTTGTAAAAAGTCATAATTAAAAATTAATTTTTAAAAGTGGAAATGGGAAATATTAAGGTTACATGAGATTATATAAAAATTGGATTTCAAATATAATGTTAAACAATAATTGAATGAAAGAAGTCACGAACCAATACAGGTCAACCCTGAACAGGTCACCCGAGGCGGCCGACAACAAAGCCCAAGAGGCATTCCCAATTCTCCCAAGATGGCGGCCAGTGCCATGTACATCAACAAATTGACAATGGGAATGAGTTTTCCAAATATAAATATAAAAATCCATATAATAATAATAGAGAAGCCCAAAATAAATAAAACAAAAAGAACTAATAACTAATAACAGAAAAATAATACTTACTGAACCTAATGACCACTAAAACATTATGTGACCCTGTGGGTCACTATCTGATCCCAACACTCAACTTCAGCCATGGTGATTGAGATCCAGCTTAAAAATTTCACCTGATACAAAAAGTGATAATGAAGTATAGCGTGAGTATTAAAACTTAGTAGGCATGACACTGTAATCTATTCCCAACGTATTTAATTTAAATAAAGAATCATTAATTTCATGATTGAACTATAATATATACAAGTAGGATTTTAACATCTCTTCCTTTTAATAAAAGTCACTGTCTGTTTCCCTTTATATTTTAAACTATTTTCATTTCTGAGAAAGAGGTTCTAACCTTTTAATGAAAGGTGGATAAGGAAAAAGTAAGTGTAAAAAATTTTTGAAACTCTTTTTTGTTCATAAACATTTGAAACTAATTTTATCCCTTTTAGTAAGAAGATGAACCATACAATGAGGAAAAAGAAATAATCTCACAAGGGCAGTTGAAAATAGAAAAAATGTGTGACCAACCAAACAATGAACCTCTATCATCCATCATAGATAACTAATTGATAAAGTATATTAGAGAACCCCGGAGATCATTAATAATCTAGAACATACTATACATGTGACTCGTCCCAAAGTAATTCCTTACCCAATGACATCATAACACCTAAATAATTGATCATCACCCTACTTGACCTGACTGGGGGGACCAATCTCATTGCAGATAGTCTATACTAAGGGACACTAACTAGTGTATAATCTAAAGTAGTGTATAAATTGTGTACTAAAAATTTCCTATCTTTGTTAGGTTACAAAGTTCACACTAAAATGGGGGTGATCCAACAATATCAAAGAAGTATCGAGTCACAAGTACATTAACCACACACAGTGAACCAATACAAAAAGTCACCCAAAGTTAACTTAAAGAAAATGTATCCTTCCATTCAACTATTTGTTCATTAGGGATTTGTACACGGTGGAACACCCACAAAATGTAATATACCCAAAGAAGGAGTACCATTCAAGGAGTCTTTTTAAGACAACTAGTTTTACAAAAATGACAATTGGGTCTCACATGATTTTATCATGGTAAACCATTTCATAAAGGATCAGAGGTGCACCACATTGAAAACCAGAAACCCTGTTGGAAACGCATTTAAGAAACCTAAATCAAGATTTTAAATCTAAAACAAATTTATAAAGGAAAAAGGGGTATTTCATCAAACAAATAGTATGCACATTCAATTAAATAATTTTATGTCATCGAACACAAAAAGGAATTTACATAATTTTACTTGAGATATTTACTCAGTAAACCATATATCACTAAATACTTTTTAAATAATATTACTAAAGAAATGAAATCATTATATTCTTAAATTTAATTGAAATTCAATGGGTACCAACCTAGAATGGGCACAAACCATGCAAAAAAATTTGGCACTCAATGCCTTTGACAGAGATTACTCCACAATTGCACTCACATGCACTCATATATATATACCCCTTAATCCAATTTAAATATTACCTGCTCTAAGATGGAATATGTGAAAGGAAGATATATATATATATATATATATATATATGTTTATACACACACACCTACCTATGTGTGTACAACCCTTCGTAGAGCCACAGAACAGTCTAACTAGCATATAAGGAACCAAAAATTACAAAACGATTTAAATAAAATTGAAATAAAAAAAAGGAATTGAAGAAACCAAACTAAAATGATTTTGGTCAAACCAAAATGGGCCTAGGAACTTCAACATTGATGGAGGTTTCCAAAACACGGACGAAGACATCTGGGGAGACCCATTATATACCCTAAAAATAGAAGAAGGAACAGAAATATGGTCAACCCGTAACCTAGGATTCAACCAAGGAAAGAGGGGAGATAAAATGAAGGAAAATCTCCCAAATAATAAAGAAGTTAGAGAAATATTATGTATTTAGGTTAATCAAGTAGAAAACTTAGAGAAATTGAGTGGAATCATCGAAAGGGGAGGCTCGTCAAATGAGGGGGGTGTGGGCACGACTAGAGTTCCTTGAGGGGTTGGGGGATTACCATGAGTTATGGGGGGAGGGGAGAAGATATATTTGGGTTTTTAAATTTTAATTTTAATTTAATTTTATTTAAATTATTTTATTTTTAGAAAGGACTTGTAAAAGCACGTCTTGGGTCACATGGTTTGGATAACCATACACCAACATGTTGTTCGCTCTGTCAAATACCGCATAAGCTGTTACATTGTCGTCACACAGTTTAGTAGATTGTGCACCTTAACCGTGTGACCTGAATTGCGTGATCAAAACACCCAATTAAATGGAAAAACCTCCGAATAAAAATAAATTAAACAGGGGCTCAAAAAATAAATAAATTAGAAACAATGTGTCAATTAGGGGTTCAATAATTCTCCTCACCATGACAATTTATGACCCCAGAAATTCCCAAGAGATTTAGTTGATCAGTTCTAAAGAAAATATGAATTATAATCCAAGAAAAAACCTAAAGACTCAAGGGCTATAAAACCTAATATCCCTTCTATTCAAAACACGGAACTATGAAATCTAAAAAAGGAACGATGATACCATCATAAAAAGAAACCTAACATTCAAGGAAGACATTACACAAGAACAAAGAGCTTTAAAAATAATTAAGAGATTACAAAGTGGAGACTCAATCTTTTCAAAACACAAACTAACAAGGAACACCTATACTCCTAATATAGAAACCATAATATAAATTAGTGATGATCTATTCTGGTTCTGTACAAAAATCTGATACATGACCAACTATCCAAGTCCACCAAGAACTATGATAAGGGTCAGATAGTGTGAAAATAGGAAAGTGTTCTGTCAAGAACACCTAGATGTTATGGTTATCACAATATCATAACATGGTGGTCTCCCAACCATATTAATAATCCAAACAAAAAATGATTTCTCAAGCACATATAACTCTCGAATCTTAATGAATGCCATAAAACCCCAAAAAATGAAGCATGGGAGAAACCCCTCTATTCTACATTAATAATATTAAGAACATTACAATGAAAATGACCATTAAAATAGGGTTCTCAAAAGACCTGCAACAACATTATTTACTCCCAAAGGAACACAAAACCACAATTTAAATTAGTTACAAAAAAAGGATCATCTAATACAAAATAATATTCTAGTTGGGTTTCATGGAATGTTACGTTCATCCAATTGAGCTAGAAGGTTCTCTAAGGGAGTGGATCTAGATCCATGTCACTTTCTGGTGAAACCCTATAAAAACCATTCCAAATGAACTAAACTTCCACAGGTATGAAAAATATTAGGTTCCTCGTGACATAAATACATCGTATTCCAATATTCCCTCAATGAAAAACAAGAAGAGATTACTCTCAGATGAATATAGTGATATGAAAAATACCTTTTCAACCACTTATCAACCAAATAGATGATAAAAAATTCAGCTTCAACTTGAACAAACTACCTCAAAAATTCTTCATAATCATTAGTTATTGAAGGCACTACCTTAAGGAATTATGATCGGAGACACCCTTCAAATAATTGATCATTTGAAAACTCATCACCCCATTGGTTTGAAAGATATGACACAATATAGATGAATCTCTTTGTATACTCTAACACTGTTGAATATCCATTTTCAAGATTATAAAATTTTAACCCATTGGTATCCTCACGTCATCAGGGATGTACAGTTGGATGAACACAGATTTAAAGCATTACCATGAGTAATTCTTCTACGGTTCGTCCTAAATAATATATTTCCACGATTCCCAACTTTGGACTTCAAACATCAAGGTGGAAATATCATGTTTGATAGGTTCAGAAGATTCGAGACAAACAAATTTCTCCTCAATATTTCATGTCCATTCATCACCTTTACCTAATCTGAGCTTCCCAATTAAATGAGGATGGTTTGACTAACAGAACCTCTTGATGAACTCCTGATATTGAGTACCACCAAGATCCATATCTGAAATGGATAAACCAAATGTGTAAATAATGAAATTATTATCTTAAAGAAACACGATGAATGAACCCCCTTAATATGATTTTTAGAATATTTTAGATCTTATTGGGTACCTAATATAATAACAGGGAGCACAATACCAAATCAAAACATATCAAGAATCAATATTTCATATCTCATTTTCAAATCAACATTCAGAACACAAAACATCATTCCAATCACACCTCAAACACATCAATGACAAATCCCAAAAGAACTCCAAATAAAAAAAGGAAGTATCTCACACTTCCACTATTTAAAACATTAAAATTCTCACACTTATTGAATCACATTTTCGGAAAACATAACAAGCCTTAGAAACCAAACACTAACTATGTTTATTCCATTTAGAATCACATATATACATTAATGATTCATCTCAAGAAAAAATCCAATAATTCCAATAACAATCCACTTACCACATACATGCATCTATATACATATTTGTGAGCACTCATAATAATACTAAGAGTAAGATACAAGAAACATTATCACTGTCAAAACCACTTTAAAAAATATGAAAAAGAAATTTAGAACCAGTTTATCATCAAAGAATTTTTTTTCAAATTCCACATTATTTTTTTTCAATTTCACATCATACAAAAAAATTCAAAAACCTCCAAAACATTTTCCAAATTAACTCCCATTTTCAAAACAAAAAATTTCACTCTCCAAAAGACACAATGATTTCGTGTTGGAAATATCATTCTTCAAAAACCAATCAGTATTTTTTGAAACAAAAAATAATTATAAATTATAAATTAAAACACCCCTAAACCATCACCGGACAACCTTAGGTATAATGAAAAGCAACCTACAATTCAACCAGTCAAAAATATAGAAATCTCAGAAGGACCCAAGACAGCACACCTCAGGAAACTAGTATTGATGGGTGAATTTTCCATATGGTTGGAGGCCAAATACCAATCAAACCGCCATTATGGATATTCTTCCAAGACCGTCCCCCGACTGAAAATGGATTTACCTGCCATTCGACCTCACTAAGACAACTGGCACGACTATCATTTCCTTTCCTCAAATACTAAGAAACCTATAAGAACCAAATAAACTAAGAAAACCTCAACTCCCTATGGTAACTGAAGGTTTGGTCCATAAATTGTTTTCCAAACACTTCCCCAGACCACCACCCCAATTTCTCACAGTCCTACTCTATCTATGTTGACAACCCAAATATCAATGTTTACTCTGAAAGCTAGGTCCTCAAAGGAACATTATTTTGATACTATTCTTTCATGAACCAACATAGGTCTACCCCAAACCGGTCACTTGAGCTGGCATGAAAAAAGGCCTGAGAAGAATTCCTAATTCCCTTCGGCTAGCGACAATCACCAATGGAATCAATAGAGTGATGATGGGAATGATTTCACCCAAATTAAATAAATAAACCTAGTGAAATCATAAAATAATATAAAAAACAAAATATTAACTATGTAAGGTTTGATATATAAAAATAACCGAACTTGATGAACAATAAAACATGACATGACCTAACCAGTCACTCACTGATCCCAAGACTCAACATCTCCCTTAGTGATTGAGATCAATATGAAAACTAAATCTAAGACTAAAATCAAGAATGACATTTAGCCTTGAGTATTAAAACATAGTAGGTATGCCCATGTAATCTATTCCCAATTAATTTCCATTAAATAAAAAAACATTAATTTTAGGTTTGAACAACAATATTTAGAAGTAATTTTTTCACATGTTTTATCTTTAATAAAAATCATGGTCTATTAACCTTTTTATTTTAATAAAATTCCTATTCCAAGAAAGAAGCTTCAGCCCACTATGAAAATAGGGACAGGGAAGAAGAAAGTGTAAAACATTTTCAAAACTCTTTTTTTCATAAAGATTTGAAAATTATTTTTTCACATTAAAAAATGAGATGCACTACACAATGAGGAAAAATCTACGCTCGCCCAAGGGAAACGAAAAATAAAAAGTAATAGTGAACAAAAAAATAATGCACTTAACTCATCCTCCACATATAACTAAGTTACAAAGTACATATGAGAACCTAAGAGCCCGTGAATAATATAGAACATACTATACTTCTAACTCATCCTAAAGGCAAGCCTTACATAATGACATCATAATGACGAAATGCTTGATCGTCGCCCTTTCTGGCCTAACTGAGGGGCCTAATCCCAAAGTAGATAGTTCATACTAAGGTCCACCAGCCAGTACATAATATAAAATAGTGCATCAATCATTCACTAAAATTTCACTTGTTATGCTTGGTTTTTCTGTTCAAACTAAAGGGGGATACAATGGTGTTAAACATATATCCATTCATGAGATCATTCATCACGTACAAATACCCCCAAAAAATAATGTCAACCCCGAGTCACCCCAATTACGATGTCCCTTCAATTCCAACCATTTGATCACAAAGGAGTATTACAATGCAGACCTCCCACAATATTCAAAAAAACCAAAGAAAGAGGGAAATCAAAGGAGAGTTTTGGGGATAACCGTTTTTAAAAAAATTCCCACTGAGCCTCACATTATTTCCACATTCTAAAAAATTTTATAAAGTATCACACACACACCTCTTTGAAAACTAGAAAAAAACATGGAAACCAATTTAAGAAACCTAAATCATAATTTTAAATCTAAAACACAACTACAAAGGGAAAATTGGTTTTTCATCAAACACTTATTATGTACATTCAATTAAATAATTTCATTACATTGAAGTAAAAAATGAATTTACTCTATTTTACGTCTATAATGTATTCAAAAATTTGTATATGAAAAATTATATCATTTAATGGTGAGATAGAAAATAAATCACCATGTTCTTAAATTCAAAGGCTATGTAATGGGAACCCACCTCAAAAAGGGAGAAGACCCAGCCAAACAATTCGACACTCGATGCATTTGATGAAAATCAATCCCAAATTGCATACACATACACTCTAATATAAATATACCCATTAATCCAATTCACATATTCGTTACTCCATGAGGGAATATGTGCAAGGTGTATATTTATATATAGATATATATATCTATGTATGTGTGTGAAAGCCTTCAAGGAGCCACCAAAAACCCAAATTAGCATATAAGGACAAACAAATTACCAAAAAGTCTAAATAAAATTGACTAATATAATTTTATGGATGAAACCAACCTAAAATTTTGGTGGATTAACTGAAATGGGTTGATGCGCTTCTCCTATTTTCGTAGTTACCAAAATACGAATGAGGACTTCCTAGGAGACCAACTGCATACCCTAAAAATAGATGAAAGAACCAAAATACGGTCAACCCATAGCCTAGGGTTTGACCAAGGCATGATGGATTATGGAATGAGGGAAAATCTCTACAAAAATACTAGAGGGAGGAAGAGGATGCTCCTAGGAAGATCTACCAGGTGTAATTGTAGATAGTAGAGGCTCACCAAAAGGGGGGAGCATATGCGGCCAGAGGTCTGGGAGGGGGAAGGGGGTTGTGTCGCACAACAAAATGAGGGTGGGATGTGTGTGAGGAAATGTGAGTGGAGAAAGAAGATATATTATGGGATTTATTTTTATTTAATTAATTAATTTTTTTAGAAGGACATGGAAGTGCACGGTTTGGGCCACATCGTTTGGAAAACTACGAGCCAACTGCGCAATTATCTTTATCAAATAATTCATAATCTATTTCACGGTTACCGAAAAATTTAGAATACCACATACCATAATCATGTGACATCAATTTCATGCAAAAAAACACCCAATTCAAGGGAAAATCACACAGAGTAACAATATTAAACAGAAACTCAAAAATAAAGAAATAAAAGGAAATGTGTTAGTTTAGGGTGTGACATAAAATCTAGATATTGAAAAAAATATCGTTTAGAATGTATGTGAATTATTCTTGTTGTTTTCATACTTTTAAAAGAAATAAATTTTTTAAATACTATTTTTTGAAAAAAGTGTTACTTTTCCTTGAGATTAATGTGGGAAAATTATATAAAATATTAAATTTTAAATGGATGGATGTGGGTGACATGGAATGATTATTTTTGAGAGGTTAATTTTGGCCAAAATAAATAAAATTTTGAGTAAACAAAATCCCTTACAGAGTTAGTAATAGTTGAATCTCAAGAAATGGTGAATGAGATTAATTAAAGAAAACATATATCATATGAAAATGATGGGTAATTTCAACATAATATAATTACATAGAATAATATAACCAACTTATAAAAACAATGATCACTAAGTACAATCATAACTCAATGAATGAATGCTAAGTAAACAAAAAAACCCTTACATTATTGCTATATTTTGAAATCATAACACATAAATATTCGAAAATGGGAAGGATTTGTAAATATATTGTATTTATTGAAAATTTATTATCAATTATATCCATGAACAAAATATATTCCACAAAATGAAACAAGTTGTGAATACAACATATTTCATTGAAGAAAAAGTTTGATGGAAAAAAATATAACTTTATTTTTGAATAAAATGTATGAATATTAACCTTATATATAAAAAATAACTATATTATACATATATTTCAAGAAAATATTCATAAATTTAAAATTTTATATACAAATTTTATAACCATTTTTTTTGAATATATTATGCTATGGAATTTTATTTTCTACATTGAATGTTTATTATCATTGACTGTTTGTTTAGAACTATTTTTTAATGATCGTATATATTACTGATTATAAATTCAATTTTAATCAATAAAATATCATTATATGTACTTTAATATATGTTTTATAAGGATTTAACTTGCTCTAATTTCATTTCATAAGTATTCTAGCTATGAATCATGATGACTAAGTTGGTGACAGCTTGTTATGATGATTTTATAAAACATAAGTGTGAGACAATATTAATAAGGTAGATAATAATATAAACATTCCATGAAAATAAACAAAATTATATTTTATCATTAATTTATAATAAAATGGTATTTATTTTTTCATTGTCATGTATAATACATATCTATATCATTGTTCCTAAACGTGGTTAAACTATCCCCAATAATATTATATTATAAAATAAGGTTGAGTGTTGATAAAGAAGTTATTTTTTATAATATCATATTTTCAAAAGATTCATGTGGATATTATTTAGCCTTTTTATTGTGTTGAATCTTATTTTAGGAATGTTTAATAATGAAAAAAACTAGATGAAAAATTAAATACGTCTCTTTCATGGAGGTGGTAGACTATACATATGCACATGAGACTCATTAATATTTGATATATCAGGAATAAAATATTGAATGTTTTATAATTTAATAATTTTATTATTTTATAAATTTAATATTAATATATTAAAAATACATTTTGAACCATATATGTAAGGCCGTGAGGAAAAATTAGGCACATGATTCATGGTGGTGGCAGTCTACACGTACGCATGTCGACAACATTAATTTTCTGAACGGATTAAGAGGAAAAAATAAAATCAATATTTTCATAATATAATAAATTTCAAACACTTTAATAAAATTTATTTTATCATACTTTAATGTATAAAATTTCTTTTAGGGGTAGACGAATAGAATAATTAATAGAGCATGATTGAGAATATTTCTTCTCCCATTGGATGTCCCTTGTGTAACATGTTAAGGATCCAAATATTAATATATTTTAAAATAAACTATTCTAGTAAAAGAGGAGAAAATTTAGTAGAGAATAGGGAAATATTTTGGTTGACCTAATGAATTATAATTAGCATATAAATGTGTTGGAGATGAGAACCTTCTATAGGTAATGGAAATTAAATTTTTGTAAATATAACGTTTTAATATAAAGAATTCATGTGTTTCCCAATGAATGTGGATACAAAGTAAAAAATAATGGATTTGGGGATATGGTATGGTTTTTAATTATTCAACCATTTATTTTCACACATTTTTTATGTATATTACAATTAGAATATTTAGTTTTACTAAATTTCGTATTAATAATAGTAATTAATGTTTATCAATATAATTTGTATGAAAAAAATATGGTACTTCTTATATAATTTAAATATAATTATTAAAAATATAAATTAAATTTTATAAAATATTGTTTTTATTTTTAAGAAAAATTAATTTTATCAGTAGTGCTTGTAACATGAAAAATATGTATTTATAAAAAGTGTATTCTTTGGTATAAATGTTATATTTAGGGAAACCATATCAATGTTTTTGATTTTAATTAAATTTAATAGTTTGTTATTAATGAATTTTAATTTATCATTTTTTATCCTAATTTCACGTATTTATACGATAATTAAAAGAAAAAGACAAAAAATAATCTTAATTAGAGAAATATGGATTAATATTTCAAATATTAAACACTCATTTTTTAAATTTACAATAGTGTTTTTTAAATTCATTAATTAACTATTGAAATAATTTTTTTATCAGAAATATATATTTATAATTTTTTATTTTATTATTACTTCATGATATTTTCATAAGAGGAATAAGAGGAATATTAAAAATATTAAGCGTACCCTTTTGCATTATGAAAAAGTCTCTGGGCAAGAGATTAGCTGGGACAAGTCCTTTGTTTATTTTGGAAGGAATTTTCCTATTTCTAGGAAGAATGGCATTATTAGGGATTTGGGTATTCATGAAGGTGTTTTTCCCTTTACGTATTTAGGTGTTCCTATGTTTTGGGGGAGGCCTAAAGCTTGTTATTTTTCTGATATTGTATGTAAAATCAGACGTCATCTTGCTACATGGAAGGGTAAGTCCCTTTCCTTGGCTGGTCGGGTTTGTTTGGTTAGAGCTGTTATCATATCTAAGTTTGTTTATTCTTTCATGATTTATAAGTGGCCGATCTCTCTTATCAAGAGCATTAACGTTTCTATTAAAAATTTTATTTGGAGTGGCAATATTTCAGAGAGGAAATTAGTTACTGTTTCTTGGAATAATTGTTGTAAACCCTATGATGCTGGGGGTCTTGGTATTAAAAATCTTGAGGTGTTTAATGATTCTTTACTGGCCTCGTTCATTTGGAGGCTTGTCAATGATAAATCTCAGTCTCTGGACTTTCTCCGCTATAAATTTAGGGATAGGCTCAGGAATGGAGTTTTTAATTATCTGGATTCTTCTGTTTGGCCTGCTTTTAAATACATCTTTTATTCTATTGACTCTCATGCCAGATGGCTTGTTTCAAGGGACTCGTCTTTATCCTTTTGGAAGGCCAATTGGACCGGATGTCCTTTAGCTGACTCCTTGTTGGATGATGATTTTAATGTTGATATGGATGCTACGATTAAGGATCAGCTTGATAATATGGGGGGTCTCCCTAATCATATTGTTACTATTATCAATAGTTACTGTTTCTCTAACAGAGAGGATTTTTGGGCTTGGGAACCTGCTTTTAATGGCCTGTTGACTTCTAAAATTTTTTATTGTCATTCTTTATCTTGCAATATAGGGTGTAAATGGATGAGGGATCTTCATATGAACTTTATTAGGCCCTCTCGGTCTTCTTTTACCTGGAGATTGGCTCATGGGAAACTTCCTACTGATTGTTTCCTTCAGAAATGTGGCATCTCTCTCTGCTCTTCGTGTGTGTTTTGTTATCAACATAGGGAAGATATTGATCATTTGTTTATTAGTTGTGTCAATGCCTCTTCAATGTGGAAGGCTGTTTTTGATATCTTTGAAATTCCCATGCCTAATATGTCTTCAATTCATCATTTCCTTCAAAGCTGGAATTCTATTTCGCTCTCTCCCCAATTGTTGGATCTTTTTAGAGTCGCTGCTTCTGAACTCCTTCATTTTATTTGGTTTGCTCGAAATAAGATGATTCATGATAAAATTTCCTTCTCGGTTAGTGGGGTTTTATCTACTATTCTTGGTGCTATGCGTAATGTTGTTATTCCAAGGAAGCATTTTTACTTTAACTCGGTTCATGATTTGTCTGTTCTGAACAGGATAGGTGTTAAGGGTAATTTCAAGCCTCCGCGTGGTACTTTAGAAGTTCTATGGAAGGAACCTTTTTTTGGTTGGATAAAAGTAAATTCAGATGGTGCTTCTAGGGGCAATCCGGGGCATTCTGGTAATGGTGCTGTTTTCAGGAATCATAAAGGGGATGTCCTTGGTTGTTTTCATGGTTCTTGTGGCTTTGCCTCTTCACTTGAGGCCGAAATGCTTGGCATTATTGTTGCTGTTGATCAAGCTGTGCAGCGTGGTTGGGATAATTTATGGTTTGAGAGTGATTCTTCTGTTGTTGTTTCTGCAATTAGGATGGGTTTTTATCACTTGTCCTGGAAGCTTACTAATCGCTGGATTAATTGTTTGGAGACTCTTTTTTCTTTGAATCATATTATCACTCACATTTATAGGGAAGCCAATTCTGTTGCTGATGGTCTGGCTAATAAAGGTGTTAATGGTGTTGATTTTGTTTGGTTTGATCAAATTCCTGATGATCTCCTTATTTTTATTAATAGGGACCGTGACAAATCCCCCATTTTTAGACTTTTGTAAGTTTCTTTTGGGGCCTGTTTGTTTTTGGAGTGGCTTGTTTCTTTTTCTTCAGGTTGGCAGTAGAGCTTTGCTGTGTCGAGTTGCTGTGGTTTCCCAAATTCTGGGATTCAGTGTGCTGATCTGGAGCAGGCTGGAGTCTGCAGAGTAGCTGGCTTCATTTGGTTTCCCAAATTCTGGGAATCAGTGTGCTATTTGGAGCGGGCTGGAGGCTTAGTTGCTGGCTTCTTTTGGTGGAAGGATGGCTTTTTTGTTGCTGTTTTTGGCTAATAAAGGCCAGGGCTGATGGAGATTCTTCTGTCCTGGAGATATCTTTCTTGATCCGGCTTTGATCTTTTTTGGCGGCATTGGTGGCCTCATCCCATAGCCCACCCTTAACCATTGGGTGTTTGTCGGCTTTGGTTTCTTTCTTTTTCACCTTAACCATTTTTTATGGTTTTGGTGTTTTTTGTTTGTATTTTTCTTGTTCTGTTTTCTTTTTTCTTTAATAAATTTCCATTAACTAATTAAATTAAATTAATTTTATTATAGTTATTTAATTTCCAAAATATTTTGATATTATACTACTTATTTGGATTTTATCATATCATATGTCCATAATAATATTTTTTATAACATTAAAAAAATTATAATAATGATTTTAATTATAATTTTTTCTAATTATTTATTATTTATAAAATTAAAATTTGTTACTAAAAATAAAAATCTTATGTGTATGTATTGGAAAAAATTTCATCTAATGACTATATTTCCAATGAACATATTCACAATAACCATTTTTATAATGGTCAGATTTCACTCCTATATATATCCATGGAAAACTCATTCTTTCTATTAATTCACTTCATTACCACCGTAGATGTAACAATATTAGTGTTTATCTTTTTTTATTATTGTGATTGGGGTTCTGATATTCATTACGAATCATGATGATAATGATTATATGTTTGTTGTATTTTGTATCCCTTTTAATTTATTCTGCTTTTATTTTAATTATTTATGATGATTTTTGCATTGTAAAAATGTATTAATAATTACTTATCATAGTAAAGTATTATCTTAATAAAATTGAATCAAATATAATTTCATACCAATCATGGGTTTAGTGGAAACTACTCAATATAGTGTCTAATTTAATGAAAATATATACTAAAATAATAGGGATGTATATTCTCCCCCAAAAAGAAATTACTGCCACAAAATGTTAATTATTTTTCACTATTAAAATATGTTAATGGATTAATAAGAAAATCTAGGTCTTAGACTCAGAATCATAGATACTGGGAGACACATCATATCCCACATAGTAGTCATGTATTTACATTTTCATTTATGAAAAATATTTTTACAAAATATGTTTCCTTAGTTAGTTATAAAAGTTTCCAATGACCTAGATCTTTAGTTTCATGATCCATCACTCAGTAAATTAATAAATATGTGGCAATAATGATACTGTTGAATATTATTAGATTAAATTATATTGTTAATATGAAAACTCAATATTAATATGAATTCTTTAAATATTCCTTCATTTAACCCTAATATACATTAGGTTCATTATTCTTTACATTATGTTTGTTTCTCTTATAGTTATTAATGTAATCCTAAAAATAAAAAACCCATACGTATCATGAACATTGTAATAATATTATAATCCCCAAAATAATTGAAATATACACTCTAAAAATTAATCTTACCATTTATCTATAAAATAAAATATCGATTAATATATAACATAACATAGGAATCCCTATATTTTAATCCAAATTATTTATAGTCATTCCCTATCAGCCTCTATAAACCAAGAATATTCAAATCCATAAAAATTGTTCTTAAATAGAATGCGTATTAACTAAATAATATTCCTAATGTAAGTGTCAAACCAAGTGAAAAATTAGGCATCTTTATCATTCACTAAGTGATGACTAAGTTAATACAGAATAAACCAAATCCAAGGATACCTTACGTAGGTATATTTTTTCTAGATCCTAAATCCACTTGTAGTATCTTGATAGGAATTTTATTATCAGGAAAACCAAAAAGTATATACTTAACATTTTTTTGTATTTTTTTCTATACTTATAACAATCTATAGGGGTTTCTATAATGATATCCCATCATAATTACAAATAAAAGTTAAATATTCAATATTACCACATCTAATATAAAGTATTATTCATAACATTTAAATTATGATAATCCTTAACCTATCAACCCTTGATGACATTTATAACTCATAAGTTACCAACAACCAAAAAGACCCTATCCATTAATTTTATCAAAAAAACTCTAATACCATCTATAATTACCCATATCATAATCATCACATTATTACCTAATATATAGAAATTTGTATTACAAAAAGTCCAATTAAATTTTAGTTTTATATTTTTAGATAATTAAAAAAATCATTACCTAAAAAATCCCATTCATTTTTCAACTAAATGTTTTTTCATTTATACTAAGGACCACTAAATCCATAATATTCATCCAATATCTTCCATAAATTCACTTTATAATATATTCTTTCAGGCATATTAAATGTATTAATTTCCTTCAGAATATGAGAAAATTGAAACATAATAAGGGGTTAGATAAAATGATCAATAAGGGAAAACATAAGTGATAAATATAAATGATTGTAAGTGAGAATAAAATTAAAATGCGGGTATAACCATGGAATATGAAAATAAAATAAGGTAATCATATCCAATAAATAATAAATAACATATAATTAGTTATCCAACAAGTTTGTGAATAAAAATATTACATGAATCAAAAGAGTTCAAAAAAATTAGTAAATTAATATGATCCTTAAAAGTGTGACATCAATTCAACTTAAAAATGTTTCATAAAAATTATTATATTAAAATATAACCTTCATGATTCACACACATCAATCAGTGATTTTGAGATAACTTAATTGTACCAATATATACACCACCTTCATGAGACACACACTTTCACCAATTTTTGTAAGGAAACATAATTATACACTCGTATAGATATTGTAACATCCCAGGAAAATAAAGAATATAAAATTTTCATATTTATTAATATTTTTTAATTAAATATTTATTTTACTTTAAAGGGGATAATATGTTTGATGGCTTACCCGATACGCAAAAATGGGGTTTTTTTTGAAATCTTACGTTGCACACTAATAATATAATATTATTATTTTAAACGGTAGTTAACGCCTTTCCGTTGTATTAGTGAGAATTAATAGAACTAACTAAAATATGATTATACATGTTTGTTAAATGTTTTTACATTTATCAAATAAGTGTTAGTGGCTTAAAATAAGAATATAATTTGATTTTTAAGCATAAATACTATAATATTCGCTAAAAGGTCGATTTACCGCCTTTTGATGGAAACCCCTCTTTAAATCTAGTTTTGGTCACTTTTATACGTTCTATTTGACCAAATAAAATTCTTTTTTAGAATAAGGAGACCAAAATTCACATTGTGTAAAACATTCGTATTTTTTTTGATAAAATTCATTTTCTGATGAATAGTGATAAATACTGTATTTTAATTCAAATATTCATTTTAATCTAATTTATTTATATAGATAGATTATTATTTTTAACTGGTTTTAATGTGTAATTAGATTATAGTTTTATCATTTAATCCAATGGTGGTCATTGGAATTCTTTTCACTTTGAAATTGGACATAAACAAGTGTCATTCTTTTGATAGATATTGTTTCTTAAAAACACCCTATTTGTTTTTTACAAAAGTAATTAATTTTAAATTAATTAATGAAACTTATATGTTATTAATTTTATAAAATAGACACCCTTTTTTAATTCATAATATCAAATATAGCCTCGGCAGAATTTTTAATATTTTTTTGAAAAACATAATTTTTTGATGAATAATGAAACCACTAAGTAGTAGTTAAAAAACTGAATTTTTCATTTAAATGAAATTTTACCACTTCTAAGAATTTAATTTCAAAAATCCGACATACACAGTTGTTATTAGTAAGTAAAATGTGGTTCAATAAGATGGAAATATTTTTTTGGTGAATAGTAACTTTTGACTTTTACTTACCGCGGTTAAAGGTAAATAGGGTAATTCAAGGTAAAAAAATTATAATAACACAAAATTACCTTAACACTTGTCCTATCCTTATTATTTGAGTAATGTACGACCATGACATTATTGGGTGGATTTTGGGACCCCATGGAGCCACATGGAAGTTATAATGACACATTAGATTAATTAATTTAATATAAAGACAAAAATGACACAAACAAATATCTTTTAGTAAATTAATTTTTACAAGAGCTTTTATAAGTTATATTTTCGACTATAAATATTCATTTGAAAGATAACTATTTTACCTACATGGTGGTATTTTTTTTAATTTTTAGACATAAAATAAATAATATTATTTATGACACAATAATGATGCAATGTTTACCTCATTAATAAATCATTTAAATAAATAAGATTATAAACATAAAAATAACATAAAAACCCTATCAAATTCTTATAGGATGAATTTATTTCAACCATGAGTCATCTTATATTTGACCTTAATGAGTTTTGGACCTTTAGAAACCGAAAATAATTATACACTAAAATAATATTTTCCCATATTCCTAAAGAACTCCCCCCCTATAAAAATTCCTCACCTCTATCCCATTCCTCACACTTCCAAAGCCCCTTGGATCATCCAAAAATTTCCCAAATAAGCACTCAAGATCCCTCTATTACACCTAGAAGCCTTACTTTAGCCATAAGGTACTTCAAGAAGTTCTTTTGGTTCAAACCAAAGGGAGTTATCCAAAATAAAGGTAACAGTTTATCTTAAATTATTTTGTTTTATTTTGTTTTATTTTACTTATTTAACCAATAAACTCTCTTTATTCCTTTATTTTATAACAACACTAGTATCCTTAATATAATATTATTTTTTATGGTGATTATTTTAACTACACTGACTCACACCTCCATCTAATTAGTGAAGAACATACTGTTTCTATGGACAATGAACTACTGCCTCACAAAACGACGATTATTCAAATCTCTTCAACCGCCTCTCATAGTGGACATTATGATGTAACTATATTTATATATGATATATATTATATTTATATTGTTTCTATTCTTCTATACTTTTCATTTATATAATAAATATATGGTTTCCATAGTGGGTAAATACGATAATCTCATTTGAGGAAGTGTGGACTACCACCCCCTCAAAGTGATTTGATTCATTCATGCCATATTTAGAACATATAAATGGTAGAGTTAATGAAATCATATGTTATATTAAAATATAATTATAATATACTTATATATCATTATTTTTCCATTCCATTACAAAACAAAATAGAAATGGAAGTAGCGTTCATGAGTACGTACGACTTACCATCTCCATGAACGCTGCATTTCATTTATTATCTCCAAATGTTATGTAATATTATAAATACATGTATATAATTGATATATATTATATATATTATATCTAAATTTTGAATATAATTATGTATATAATGAACTTTTCACCACATGGACAACTTGTAATTATAAGTAGTCCATTTGTGACTCAAATACCAAATAACAACAAAACCACCACTATTAACTTAAATGATTACATAATATTTATTACAAGGTAGTAAGTGATATAAAAGGAATAATAAAATTTAAAAAATTTCTTTATAAAGTATAAATTAACTTATATTTTTTATTTAGGAAGAACAAGGAACAAACAAGTCAATTCAGACATGAGGTAAGGGATTTCTTATCTCAATTTTAACTTTGGGAGATTTCCATTGTTCGAAACTTATTTATTGCATGTGGTGTATTTTTTAGTCCCATTTGATATATATTATCATGATTCTTATTATATTCATGGTATTCTGGGATTCATTTGGTGGTTATTAACTTTTGGTCATACGACTCGATTGATTATGACATGGTAAGGTGTTTTGATCTCACTTTTTATTTCCGTGAGATTCATGCTATATTTCCACTGTTTTCTTTTTTTGTGATTTATGTATGCCCATGATTGTATTAATTATGTAATATAAATAAATTTATGGGTATTTACATATTCATTGTATGATCCTTATTTCATGGGGTGTATGCTTCTTAAGTTATCAAATTGGTTATGGAACCTTTCACCCTCCTCTTTTTGAATGACTTCATTGTGTTGTGTCTTTTAATTTACATCTTATTATATTGGGATATATTCTTTTATATACTTATTTATTTAAATTTTATTTCCATGTGATGATATATCATTTTCTTTCTCATCAACTCATTTTTTTTAAAGTGACATTGTTAGGCTGTCAAATTTCTGTAAGGGATCTTCTTCACCCAATTTCAATTATTTGGGTTAAACTTCTACTTCTTGATTATGCCATTATATGAATAAGTATGAATAACCTCTGATTGTTTCACACTTAATATCTACTTAAATTTTCGTGTATTATTATTTTTCACACATATTTATTTAATTTATTTATCATTAATCTAAGTATACCGTCTTTATAAGGGATTTCGTCTCAATTTACATTCCCTTGAGACTTCATTGTTGTTATGCACCAATTCACTTTTATATGGTGTATATACTGCCCTTTGAAATATTATATCCTGAATATCCTTATTCTAATGATATTATAAGTTTTTTTATTTTATTCTTCAATTATGTTTAGTCAATTGTTTTTTATGTGTTACAATACTCTTTAACTAAAACTTCATTTTAAAAAAATTTAAGAATTATACTTCTAAATATTTCTCATTAATTTCCGTGTTTTAAAAATGGTTTTTAGTATTTATTTATATGAAAGTTAATGTTTTAAAACATTAATTCCTTTAAAAGCTTTAAAGTGGTACGAGACACTTTGATTCCAAAATCTCATTATTTAATGTCTTAAATGGTTTGATAATGCATTGTTATGTCAATATCTTGAAATGATATATTGTGATTGAAAAGTGGAAATGTTATCTTTCCTTTATGATTGTGTTATGTGTTATGATTATTTTATGGTTCTTGGGCGTTATTTATATATATGGTTAGTTTTGTGATACACATAGTGCGGGTGAACCTAAGGTAGCTCTCCAATGCATTGGGTAACGTGATGAAGGTAAACATGAATGTTTCTCCTAAGAGATTTAGGGACTATACTATGATGGGTATTCCAAATGTGACACCCTCTATAGATGTGATAACTACAATGTATGTATGATATGGATGCCTAATGTTACCTTTATTATTTATGATTACTAAGTGTTATTCATAAATATTATTATTTTAGAAGGTATGTTATGATTGAAAATTATGGTTTCATTGATTTGTATTTATTGATGGGTTAATGTTTCCTTTCCTTATTTTATAACCATTACTGAGCTTTTTCTTCTCATCCCAAGTTTTCAAAATATTTTCCCAGGTTATAAGGAATGGTAAGAGGAAGGAAGTATTCAAGAATATTTATATCAAGAAAATAACTCCTGTTTTATTTAAGGAGTTTTATTATTGTGAAAAATCAGTTATATTAGAAGTGTATACTTTGTAATATTCAAGTTGATATATAATAGTTATAGCCTAATTCTCTATAAATATAAAACTGAAAAGATACCCCAAGTGAATTATTTATTTAACTCAAGATTAAGTAATTTTTAAGGCTAGGTCCTTATATTTGGTATCAGAGGTTGGTTTAGACAAATTTAGGGATTAAGAGTTTTCGTTAGACACATGGTTAGTCCCTATGTCTATTACATCAGTAAAATCCTTATTTTATAACTTTTTTATATCATGTAAAGTCAATTTAAAATGGAAGTATGAGGATCACAAAGGACATTCCTATCTCTTCCTAATGAGTTTCTTGAAATAATTATTACAAAGTCTTGTTTGGATGATTGTGAAACTTTTTCTAGCATACAACTCACTTGCAAGCAATTGTTTGAGATATCAGACACCTCCAATATACATCATTATTATCATGGATCATCGATTGTATTTAAACAAATCCTATATCACAATATTATTATATTTTCAATAACGGTATATATTATCAAGGAATTTTCAAATATTATACCTTATCAAAATATTTTAAAGCATATTATGATTTTCAAAAAGGTGATGAATAAAGAGACCCTTGCAGAACCTATTTATATTTTCTTTTAAAATATAGTCTCTCAACACATACCTATGGTATTTTAAAGGGACCATAAATTGAATGCTTCAACTCAAATTATGTTTGACTTTGTTTATAGAAATCATTTTTTATCAGATGTTTTGAAATAATATGTCATACATTATGATTTTCGAAAATAGTTTTTCTGTGAACACCCATATGACCCATGTTGTACAAGGTGTATTTGGATGAAGGAAGCAAATAATTTTGAAGGATATATAAGTCATTGTTGTAATGCATGGACCTTCTACCTATGTGAACAAGATGACGATGAATCCAAGTGGACACCATGATCAAGGTATGATGTTATTTATTTTGGGGATCAGTTTATTTAATCTTATGGTGGTGAAATTAAAAAATGATAATATATATAATACTTAAAGAATTAATATTTTGAAATCATAATTAATTGGGTTTAAAATGAGAGGTATAAGGAAACCATTTAGGTTAAAAGATGTTAGGGTTATTTTATAGTTTTATAAAAAGGACAACACACAGACCGTGTGACGACCCGTCACGTCAAACAAAGCTGCAAGAATTGAACCCAGAACCAAGGTACGATTAGGATTTATCACCTACCACTAGACTACATGAAGTACCTAGTTAGTATGAATTATAATTTTTAGTTAAATGATTTTATTGATCAATAATAAGTTGATTTGGGATCTTATGTTTAATCAAATGGATATCCTTAGTATAAGAAAATGATTTGGTGATTAAGTGATAAAAGTGATTTTGGAAGACGTTCTCTCATTTGGGAACACTGTATTCTTATGAAAAATATAATACTATGGGATTAAATTTGAGGAGTAATAGATAAAATTTTATTTTGGTTGAATATCTATTTTTATTGTGGAGATATAGTGATTTGGGTTATTAATGGAAATAATTAACCTATCACTAAGAATATGTGATTTGGTTAATTATGATTTAGTATGAGACTTTAAGAGTAGTCAATGTTTTTGGAGTTAGATGTTAAGATTTACTATGGAAGATTATGTTTTTAAATTCTTTCTGAGTTTTTGGTTTCAATCTTAGTTAGGATTATTTTGAAGAATTTTAAGGACAATTGTGTATTGAATGGTCTTTCTTGAACTTTGGGTACTCTTTGTTGAATTTTGGAGATTAATATTAGTATTTATTTCCTTAATTGATTATCCTTTTTGGGGATTATATGATCTCATACTAACCATTTTGGTTTTAGATGATGTCTAAAGATAAGGGAAATATACAATTATTCTTCTATGGATTATGTGATTCTCTATAAGATGATTCTTGTGCTTTTGTTGTGGCAAAGTCTTTTGGAATTCTTATTGTTTCGAGAAAAGATTAGTTTTTGGTAAAAACTTATTAAAGAATGAATCTCTACTTGAAGGTAAGAATATTTCCTATTGTTCTTATTCTATGTAGTAAATGAATTACTCAAAATTATGAAAAGGAATGAAAAACAAAAATATATTTGGTTTACATTTCTTACTGGGTAATCAAAACCCGTTTAACACATCATAAGTTTGTGATTTTCATGTGGTTAACTGTATCCTAATCATATTTTCTATCACTGCCCATCAAAACATGAAAGTTTGTTTTATCTTCCATATCCATGTTTTTCTACATGGAATCCTAGCATGGGTTATCTCGGTTGACCTTTATACTTATCTTTATTTCTTTTAAAGTGATAGTTCTATTTACTCTTTTTCTCATGTGTGACATTCAATGATTTTTCCAAGCCCAATTTTAAAATTGTGAGGACGCAATTTCAAAACGGGGGGAAAGATGTAACATCCTAAGAAAATAAATCATATGAAATATTCATATATTTTAATATTTGTTAATTAAATTTTAATTTTACTTTAAAGGGGATGCTATGCTCGATGGCTTGCCCGATACGCAATAATGGGTTTCTTTGAAATCATACATTGTACAATAATAATATAATATTATTATTCTAAATGGTAGTTAATTACTATCTGTTATATTGGAGGGAATTAATATATCTAACTACAATATGATTATACATGTTTGTTAAATGTTTTTACATTTATCTAATAAAAGTTAGTGGGCTAAAATTATCAAAGAATTCAATTTTTATGCATAAATACTCTAATATCCACTAAAAGGTCGATTTTCCACCTTTGGATGGAGAAAACTTTTTAAATATAGATTTAGTAACTTTTATAAGTTATATTGGACCAAATAAAATTCTTCTTTAGAATTGGGACACCAAAATTCACTTGTGGTAAACATTGGTATTTTTCTGATAAAATTCATTTTTTGAGGAATAGTAAAAATACTGTATTTTAATTCAAATATTATTTTTAATCTAATTTATTTATATGGTTAGATTATATATTTAATTGGTTTTAAAGTGTAATTAAATTATATACATACAATTTAAAACAATTGCGGTTATTAGAATTAATTTTACTTTGAAATTGGACATAAACAAGTGTCAATCTTTTGATAGATATTGTTTCTTAAAAACACGCTATTTGTCTTGGCAATGAAAATTAATTTTAAAATAATTAATGAAACATATATGTTTTTAATTTTTTAAAATAGACACCATTTTTTAATTTAGAATATAAAATATATCTTAGGCTCAATTTTTGGTATTTTATTGAAAAACATCAATTTTTGATGAATAATGAAACAACAAGTAGTAGTAAAAAAATGGACCCTTTCATTTAAATAAAATTTTACCACTTCTGTTTATTTAATTTCAAAAATAAAATATACATGTTTTTTATTAGTAAGTAAATTGTGGTTCAATAAGTTGAAAATAATTTTTTTGGTGAATAGTATCTTTTGACTTTTATTTACCGCGGTTAAAGGTAAATAGGGTAATTCAAGGTAAAAAGAATAGTATAGTAATGAAAAATTATCCAAACACTTGTACTGTCCTTATTGGATGAATCATGGATGACCATGAGCATTTTGGGTCGATTTTGGGACCCCATAGAGCCACTTGGGACTGATAACAACACATTAGATTAATTAATTTAAAGTAAAGACAAAAATGGCACAAACCAATATCTTTTAGTAAAATTAATTTTTACATAAGGATATATAAGTTACTTTTTGAACTATAAATATTCATTGGAAAGATAAAATGATTTCCTACATCATGGTTTTTTTATAATTTTTAGACATCAAATAAATAAAATTATTTATGACACAATAATGATACAATGTTTACCTCATTAACAAATAATTTAAATAAATAAGATTATAAATATTAAAATAACATACAAAACCAATGAAATTATTATTTTATGAATTTATATAGACCATGAGTCTTCTTATCTTATACCTTAATGAGTTTTGGACCTCTAGAAACCGATAATAGTTGTATAATAAAATAATTTTGTCACACTTTCCTAAAGAACCCCTCCCCCTATAAAAAGCCCTCACCTATAACCCATTCCTTACACCTCTCAATCCCCTTATCTCATCCAAAAACTACCCAGATGAGCTATAAGGATCTCTATATTCCACCTAGATTCCGTACATTAGGTATAAGGCACTTCAAAAAGTCAATTTGGTTCAAACTAAAGGGAGTTACCTGAATTAAAGGTAACATTTTTTCTTAAATTATTTTGTTTTATTTTGTTTTATTTTACTTCTATAACCCCTAAACTCTTTTTATTCCTTTATTTTATAAAAAAAATATCCTCAATATACTATGATTTTTTATGAGGAGTATTATAACTACACTTACACACACCTCTATCTAATGGGTGATGAACATACTGTTTCTGTGGACGGCTACTACCTCACGAAACTATGAATGTTCAAATATCTCCAACCACCCCTCATGGTGGAAATTATGATGGAACTATATTTATATATTATATATATTATATATATATTGTTTCCATTCTTCTGTAATTTTCATTTATAGAATACGTTTATGGTTTCCATAGTGGGAAAATACGATAATCTCATTTGAGGAAGTGTGGACTACGACCCCTCAACATGATATGAATCGTTCATGCCTTATCTGGAAAGTATAAAGGGTAGAGTGAATGAAATTATATATTGTATTATACATTAATTATATTATAACTATGTATCATTATATTTCCATTTCATTAGAATATGAAATAGAAATGGAAGTAGCATTCATGCGTACGTACGACTTACCGTCTCCATGAACGGTGCATTTAATTTCTTATCTCCAAATGTTATATACTATTATACATACATGTATATACTGGATATATATGATATATATGATATCTAAATCATGAATATCATTATGTATATAATGAAATTTTGACCCCATGAACAACTTCAATTACAAGAAGTCCATTTTTGACTCAAATATGTAATATCAAAAAAATGACCATTATGAACTTAAATTATTACATAATGATTATAACCTGGTAATATGTGATATAAAAGGAATAATAAACTTGAAAAAGGTTCTTAATAAAGTATTAATTAACTAAAGATTATTATTCATGAAGAACAAGGAACAGACAAGTCAACTCAGACACGAGGTAAGGGATTTCTTATCTCACTTTCAATTCCATGATATTTCCATTGTTTGCCACACATTTATTGAATCTGGTGTATTCTGTACTCTAATTTGATATATATTATCATGGTTCTTTTTATATTCAGGGTATTCTGTGATTAATTTGGTGGTTATTAACTTTTGGTCATACGACTCAATTGATTACGGTGTGGAAAGGAGTTTTCATTTCACTTTTTATATCCATGAGATTCCTGTAATATTGACATTATTTTAGTTTTTGTGGTTTATGTACATAACATGATTGTATTCATATTGTAATATAGTTAAATTTATGGATATTTACATTTTCATTGTATTATCCCTCTTTCAGGGGGTGTATGTTTCATAAGTTACCAAATCGTTAAAAGAACCGTCCACCCTCCTCTTTTTGAATGACTTCATTTTGTTGTGTCTTTTAATTTACTTATTCTTATGTTGGGATATATTCGTCTATATATTTATTGCTGTAAATTTTATTTCCATGTGATGAGATATAATTTTCTCTCTCATAAACTCATTTTCTGAATTTTTAAGTGACGCCATTAGGCTATCAAATTTCTGTAAGGGAACTTCTTCACCCAATTTCAATTTGTTGGGTTAAACTTATACTTCTTGATTATGTAATTCTATGAATATGTGTGAATAACCTTTGATTGTTTCACACTTAATGTCCATTTATATTGAGATTATTTGTATTTTTTACAAATAATTATGTAATTGAATTATCTTTAATCTAAGGACACCATCTTTATAAGGGATTTTATCTCAATTTACATTCCCTTGAGACTTAATTATTGTTATGCAACAATTCACTTTTATACGGTGTATATACTACCATTTGTAATATTATATCATGAATATATATATTCTCATGATATTATAAGTTATTTTATATTCTATTCTTTTATTATGTTTAGTCAAGTGTTCATTAAGTGTTATAAGACTCTTTAACTAAAACATCATTTTAAAAGATTTAAAGAATTATTCTTCTAAATATTTATCATTAATGTACATATTTTCAAAATTCTTTTTAATATTTATTTATATAGACATTAATGTATTAAAACATAAAATCCTTTAAAAGATTCAATGTGGTATGGGACACTTTTATTCAAACATATCTTTATTAAATGTTTTAAATGGTTCTGAAAATGGTTTGATAAAGCATTGATTATGTCAATATCTCAAAATGATATATTTTGACTGTAATGTGAGAATGTTATTTTTCATTTATGCTTATGTTATGTTTTATGATTACTTTATGGATCTTGGGCGTTGTTTACGTATACAGGTGGTTCCATGATAAACCATGGGCAAGTGAGCCCTAGATAGCTCTCCAATGCATTGGATAACTTGACCGAGGTAAACATGAATGTTTCTCCTAATATATTTAGGGAATATACTATGATGGGTATTCAAAATGTGACTCCCTATGTAGCTGTGATAGCTACAATGTAAGTATGATATGGATGACTCAAGATACCATTATGATTTATGATTACTATGTGTTATTAATAAATATTATGATTTCAGAAGGTATGTTATGATTGAAAATTTTGGTTTCATTGATTTTTATTTATTTATGATTAAATGTTTACTTTCCTAAATTTATAACCCTGACTGTGCTTTTTATGCTCATCCCATGTTTTTGAATTGATTTTCATAGGTTATAAAGAAGCGTAAGATAAGGGAAGTATTCATGAAGATTTATATCATGAAAAGAACACATGTTTTTAGGAGTTTTATTGTTGTGAAAAATTGGTTATAGTAGAAGTGTATACTTTGTCATATTCAAGTTGATTTGTAATAGTTATGGCATAATTCTCTAAAAATGCAAACCTGAAAAGATCCTAAATTTGAATTATTGATTTAACTCAAGAATAAGAAAAGTTTAAGGCCATGTTCTTATAGAGTTTGTATGAGGTATAAAATTTTAACCAATTCGTTGCAGGTTAGGATAGGAACCCACCAATAAATCATACATACTTATGTGTTACACTTCAAAATATTCATTTGTATTTTCATAAATATTCAATGGAACAAAAAAAGAGTTTTTGTAAAATTTCTTGATGATATCACAAAAATTGATATCAAGAACATAAAGAATAAAATCGAACAAAAACCATAAAATAGTTTTTTAAAAGTTTCCAAAAAATTTTCATGAAGGAAAATGTTAGAGTTCATATTCGAAAGCTAGTTTTAAAAGGTGAGGTGATTTTTTTAAAAAAATAAACATTTAAATCACCATTAATAATATTGTAGTGAAAAATATAGAATGGTTATATAAATTAAATGAATAGTGGAAGATAAAAAATGGACATTAAATGAAATAATTTTTATGATTTTAATATTAATTTATTTAAAAACAAATATTAAAAGGTATAAAAATAATATCCTTTTAAAAATTGAAATAGAAAAAAGTAAGGTTACATGACCTTAAATTGGTTTATTGAACTACATAGATTTTTTTCCTTATATCTCAAACATGGTACTTACGAAAACTCCATAAGGTTAAATCCTCACATCATCCAGTGTGAACTCCTCCCCCTTGTTGGTATAAACTTTATCATCTTGTGTGAAATTATACCCCATGGGGGACAATCTCCAATATATTAGTGTAAAATCATAACCCTTAGGGGGACACACTCCACCACCCCCATGTTAAATAATCCCCTTTGAGGGGACACACTCCATCATCTTGGTGTTATATTATCCCCTATGTGGGGAAGTAAGGAAAAAATCCAAGTGTAAAACCACCCCATTTTGGGGATACACACCATCATGCAGTGTGAAAATACCCCCTTAGGGGACACACTCCATCAATCATAGTGTGAAATTATTCCCCTTTGGGTGACCCACTCCAGCAACCCTAGAGGTAAATATTCCCCCATGGAAACACACTCCAGCACCCATGTCTAAAACATGTTAAACCTCTTACATGATCTATCTCCAAAAGACTAAAAACTTGTTACTTAATCTAAAATACATACCCCATATAATAAATGTGGAATTATGAAGGTATAAATCCTCAGAATACAAACAAACATGGAATTAATTACCTCATGATTAACATAGTATGCCATGGGATATTCACATGAGACGACTCACAAATTAGATTCCCCCCAAAAGATGAACTTTTTTTTTGTTCCCCAACCTACCAAATTCCTAGACCCGACTAGATGTTCCCATTAATACTACCTCCACTAATCGAAGGTTGATTCCCTGTTAATGAGGAAACAATGTAGTTAAATGTATTACTATTGTAGATGGAATATGGATGGAGTTTTTTGAACAATAATTAAATATATGTGGGAGACCTGGACTAGTCAATGAACACCATGGATGAATCCATTGAAAGAGGAACTGAAATAACATAATCATTTTCAATAAAGGAACTTACATCACTAATTTTGATGATTTGAGCCACCTAAATTTGGAAAGAGGTAATTTGGGGTAACAGAAAGTACACTGTTTTCACTAGGTGGAGGTATGTTTCCGACCGCAACAATAGAATCTGAAATATAAATTGTAACCTTGACATGAAACTCTTCTCATCAACCTTGTGGACTAGTAGTTTGTGGGGTACCATTAGGATTCTAATTCATCGTATCAAGATATTGGGTTCCATGTCCCACTAAAAATATGGAAGGACTAGCATAAACTCATTTTTTTATTGGGGATGATATCATTTGGCATACTCAATCTATGGAATCATCATAGATTCTTATTCGATTAAGGAAGAATGAATGATGTTTGGGATTTGGTAATCTTCTTCCCTATAAAAATACTAATGGATGAATTCAAATCCTTTATAGTTATTAATATATAGGAAACTTCTGACCTAGCGCCAATAGGTTTCAAGGTAAGGGAAATGTAGGAGAAAAATCAAACACGATTAAACCATTTCTATGACCATTACTATGCCTTCATCTACTAGGTTCCAACAAATAATATCACCCTATAATCTCATTTATAGGTGGGTGATTGATTCCCCCATCTACTAATATTAGTAGAAATGTTTCATTCCCACTAAGGATATGGACAACCAAGATCTTGATGCATTAACACCACTTAAACACCCTCATGTTCGAACAAAGGATAACCCCCCCCATTATAATGGGGAATCACTTTATAATACTCTCACCAGAGTACTCTTGAATCTCACTTCCCTAAATTAATAAGTATGTTAGGTTCGATCCACACCTGTAGTGACCACTGCATGAGATCTTCTAAGGATGGCCCCTATAGAAATCCCTCGTTCCATAACTGACAGGTTCCATAGGCCATATAATGGGTTTAATTTATCCCTTCACCACCTACCCTAGTCCAGAACACCAGACATCAACTTCAATAAAAAATCCATAACATTTTCTAACAAGGGGAATAATATTCAACTTTTATGATCCCTATGACCACCAGTGTATCCCCTCAAATCCCTACAATTGGTGAATGATGATATATTTTTTCCTTCGTGGTATCAAGTCCTTAGCCACCTCTTAGGAAAGCCCAGTTGACTCTATTAGTTACTGGATTAGCTAAAATCCATTACAGGATATCTTATGATGAGTAAAATCAATAGATAAGTTCTCCACACACCACGAAAAGCCATCATGGAGGTCCTCCCTATGCTACCACCAACCAATGCAGTTGTACCCCATGAAACAGCACCAGCCAACATGGAGGTCCTCCCTATTCTATACCTAATCAAAGTGGATTACTTCCCTACACTAATAGAAAGTATCAGAGATTTCCTCCCCATGATGAATACATGATCTAACATAGATAACTATCCTAGGGTCGGTGGGAGAACACCATACATATGAT
The DNA here is from genome assembly GCA_963277665.1 of Viscum album. Taxonomy (NCBI): domain Eukaryota; kingdom Viridiplantae; phylum Streptophyta; class Magnoliopsida; order Santalales; family Viscaceae; genus Viscum; species Viscum album. The sequence goes on from OY728165.1 coordinate 1,044,575,872, forward strand.
GTGTAACCCTAGGTATTTTCATGTCATCATTGAACTCTCATATTCCAAAGTAACTAAATGTCAATGTTTGAACCTTCACACCAACTTTCAAAGACTGGAGTGGGTTCATGAAAATTGTGTCTTACAGTCTTGGAATATGAGGTCCACAAGACCCCTAGATCCCACTATATATACTTTCACATGGAAGATGTTAAGGATCCTTCTAGAGACTCACATTGCATCTGTCTCCATCACTACCAATTTCAATCCTCTAGTTCTCCAAAAAAAATATTGGGGATATGTTAGGGTCTAGGTTGATTACATCAGATGATGGTGATAACTCAAATAAGCCTCAAATGGATGAAACATCTATTATGAATGAGGGAGTGGGGAACATTTTAAACAATATGGACATGATATTAAAGCTGGTTCTTCCTATAATAGATGTCTCAATGTGCAGTGGATATTTGTCCCATTCAATTACCCTTCTTCTAGTAATGTATCCCCAACATATCTATGAATAAATATCTCTACCCTTATCTTATCCTATTGTAATCGGTGATTAGGATGCCACATAATATAAAACTTCCTATAAAAGTGAGAAATTTAGATTTTGGGATCTTCTGGCCACCTACTTAATTCCATTTGCATTCTGGACAGCTTCATCTCTATATTTTTTTATACTAAGGTCCCCCACTATGTAAAGTAAAATTTGTTTCTTCCAAATTATCTAGGTGACATTCCACCCCTAATAGGAAGAGAAACTGACATAGCAATGGAGAAAGGAGAACAAAAAATCCAACAATGAAAAATACAAGAAGGTTGGGGTGGTGAAATTCCAAGCAGCTCAATTTCCTAATTCATATGGCTACATCCAAAGTCTATGAAAAAAATGAATTTAGAGCCTCACAATTCCACATGGATTCATTGAAAAGGACTCTTATATATACTGATCAGAGGATGGGAGGATATTTTGACCTTCATTTCAACCCTACCTTACAATAGTTACAAGACCAACAATCTAGATCATCTATCGATAGTGGGATCGTTTATGAATACCTTAATGGAAAAAATGGTCATCACTAACCCAATATAGTGTTAGATGAATAGGGAAACCAACCCATCTAATGATAGGAAATAACCACCTCAAGGGGATACACTCTACCAGATAGACCCCAAAGATAGTTTTCTACACTCATTAGAAGAGTCATGCACTAGGCCTCAGGAGTTCCACAAATGAGATGTTACTAACTACACTTCAATATATTGAATAATTTTAGGGATATATCAAACCCTCTTACCCATGTGAGTTTTGAAGAAAAGTAGAGTCGGAACCTAGGATATCATCCTTACTCTAGGAGCTCAAGGAATACAAAATGATCACCGTAGATGTCATTGCAGAGTGGAATCTAGACCCTAACAATTCCATAAGAGACTCCTCTATCCTCTAGTGGGGAACCCATTACTTATTTTCTAGATTCACCAATTTTTAATGGTGGCTCTATTTACCCAGTCAATTTAGAAGCTAGATGATATGGAAATAGATGATGACATGATTCTCTAACCTCAATCATGCATCGTCATTATCAACCTCGGGATAAATAATTTTTTTATCCCTAAGTCGATGAGCCTGTCATTTTATTGGTTTCCATAATTCCTCACCAAGATTATGTGATAGATTCTCTCATGGCACTCCTCGAGGTACTAAAACATTGAAGGTGGAGGTTCTTACCAATGGTAATCCATACCCCATATGGGTGGATCAAGTCTGTACCACCCATAGATTTTAGTAATCATATATTCACACATTTTAGTGGGATTTGTTATCATGTGCATCATATGTGAAACTTTTTATCAATATGTGGCCCAATGCTAGAGACTCTAGATTAGAAGGTGGATAAATATTTGATGCTTTGTTTAGACACTAGAAGGGCATGTGTTTTCCTATTATACTTAGCTATCCATAGGGTTTATTCGGATGGGTGGATCTGCCCAAAACATTATTCAACCTATTATGTTATACCATGTACAATACAAGGATCTATAACCTCTTAAAATTAAATATGAGGCCCCAAGAGTGAGTTTATAACTTTTTTTTCAAATATAAGGGACTCATGTACTCACTGGACATGAAAATATCATCGGAAAACTATTGGAAATATGTGTGAAGAAAAAATGGAATGATATGGTCTCTGCCATCAACTCAATTAACTACTTGGGTGGATTTTTGGATTTCTCTGAAAAAGGATTAGCATATATAAGAATCCTTGTAGTAGAGATGAAAATAGATGCACCCATTTTGTTCCATATACCATGAAAATGATTATGAAAATAGAGACAATCACCACTGTACATGCAGAGGGTCCTAATCTAATGCACATTATAGATACATTTCTCGATGAATATTAGTGGTTGTAGTCCTACCACAAAAAACCTTATCTTGAACAACCCTAATAGGTCTAAACCTTCCAAACACAACCACCTCGATGAGATAATGTTGCTGTAGACCCCCAAATATACTAGGATCACAGTGCACCCTTCTCAAAAATAAGATATAAGACTTATTAATTCAAGGTTTCATGGTTCCCATGATACTATATATTCACTTTGGAGAAGGGAATCTTGATGTTTCTAGTGGGTAATATACCCTTAGAGGTTGAAAAAACTAGTGATAGTGGACATTTACCATATAATAGGATCCTCAAACACAAAAAAATAATGATTTTTTAAATGATTGGATCATTGATGAAGTTGATCATGGAAGAGTCATGTTGGGTTCCATTATAACGCAGGTAACACATGTATCTACCAACTCTGATAGTGAATGTGAAGACTTCAGTGAGTTTAAATAGGTTCCCAACTGTGGTACATAGATGAATGATGACTACTTGTCACAAAGAGTAGTAACTCACACTCATGGTATCGTTCATTTCCACTTGATAGAGTTAGAGACTTATGTGGTTTTTTCAACTCCTCCAACTGGTTCCTCTATATCTACATCACAAACTTCCAAGACTCATAAGAATAGTAATCAATGGTAGAAGGAAAATTAGAGTCCCCCTATAGTTCCAAAACCAAATCACACCATTGTAAATTTCATGCTGCCCAAATTAAGAGATGATACCATGATATTTATATACTTGGACTATGCCACATATGATTTGTATGTGTGTACCTATTTGAATTCAATTGATATGGTAAACCTCTTCACAATACCAGATGATATGGAATACCATGAAAACCCATCAAGCACCTATAACCAGTGCCTTCAAAGGAGAGGTAGATGACACACTAAAAGGAAGAATGCACAAGTTATTTATCCAAATGAGATAATTTGTGCTATTGATATAATGAAACAATATTTTCATAGACCATAGAAAGCATATAACTCTGGATCCTTGATATCAAGTACTCCTCTATAACATACTATTGTAGTAAAACCTTCATCTTTTACATAACCATGTCACGATCAAAAACATAAATCCAAGTCCCAACCCTAACAGATTAAAAGACTATCAATATATGATCAAATAAGGATAGCTAGTCAGAAGCAGAATGCCAAAAGAAGTAGTCAGACCCCAATATTTTATACAATGTCATGTGATACTATCCCTTCCAAGGAATAAACCTATAAATATAAAAATACCCCCAGACACAGTTATATCATCTTCTAAAGAACCTTTCTATACTACCTATGAGTACTAAAATCACTAATACTCTACACTTGTCAAAGGAAATGTGTGAGGCCCTTGTTGAAGCTTTGAAAATACCACTAATGCTTGAAGTTGTTATAGTTCACACTGATGCCTACAATGAAAAAGTGGGTGAGTAAGAATAATTTCAGTACATCATCATGTTTTCTGGAGAATATAATTGTCTCATAATTTAGAGGAACAAATAAACACATTATATCACATGTATGTTCAACAAAATGGAGATCTTCCACTACATAGTGGATACTATCTCCAAGATCAAACTTATCCCAACCTGTATGATGCATAATCTAGGACTGATAAAATTAGATATGTCTCCCACAAACCTAATAAATTAAAGACACAATAAGATTGAGTACAATCTATGTGTAAAAAATTGACTGAAGTTTCATTTTAGTGCCCTTGTATTAGGAAATAAATTGAACAAAATCTCAAAGGAGATTTCTTATAACACACTTCTAAGAAGACCCTAGTTTCATATTAATGTAGCGATCGCCTCTTTGTACCTCTAGTGCCACAAGTACTCCCTTCATAGTCTATTATGGGAACTCTATGGTGATGCATCCCCCTTGGACACATCTAAAGCACTCATTCAAGGTTCTAGAAAGTATAAATAGTATTAGACATAAGCTCAGGCTAATGAGTTTAAGAACATAAATGGTTCTAATGATATAACGACCACTATAATTGAATCCTATGTAGCTTTCAAGGATATATTTTTCATCCCGATTCATCTGTTAGAGAAAAATATTGTAGAATTGGGTTTTATTGTGTGGTCTCCATGGATAAATAGTTTTCATATATTTCCTCATGATCCTACATAGGGTGATCCCAAATGATACAGGAAGACCATACTATATGGAATTATTGAGAAATTCACCCAACAGACACCGATCCACAACATTCCCTTATGTTCCACAAAGTAGGGATGAATCGATGAATGTCTAATCTTCTCTATTTAATCAATATCTTGTGTGGACCATGCAGCCAGAAACTAGATGGAATTGGAACAATGGTATTTATCGTCATAGTCTCCAAAGAGTGGGAATGGTTTATCGAGGATTTTGAATCTACTAGAGCAGACACTTGTTCTCCCCTTTATCAGTTGGATTAAAAGATCCACCAACTCCCTCAAATTATCCTATGATAAAAAATTTGATTTGGAGGTTGCTCCTCCTACATTTGAAGAGGGGGTATTCACAACTATTGATGAGTAAACCAAAGTGAAAATTGGTGTTGAGGAAGATCTGAGGCCAAAACTAATTAGTGAAAAAATGACTCTAGAGGATAAATAGATATATTTTTCATTGTTTAAACTACACCATGATTGATTTTCATTTATATATGATGATATTTTAGGGAAATATTCTTATGTTTCCATCCACAATATCGTTCTCATAGTGAGTCATCACAAGTTCAAGAATCCTCCCAGAATAATGCACCCATCTCACAGTGATATGTTCAATGCTGAATTTGACAATATTATAAAATCCATTATTGTCCTGGAAGTCTAGTACACAATGTGGATACCAAATTCATCACATACATGAAGAATAATAGGAAGATTATTTTTTTCAGTCACTTCATGAAACTCATCCACCACTATCTAAAGGATTCTTTTCCCCTTAAATGGATAGAGCTATTGATTGATGCTACAACTGGTTCCCCTGCACGCTCCATCATGGATGGCTATTCAAGGTACAATTAGACCCCGATGTACCCTAAGGATGAAGATTCCTAAAATTTAAGGGAATATATAATAAATTTATACAATTAGGTGATTCCATTCATTTGGAAGAATTATAATGCCACATATGAACATTTCTTGCACCACAAATTTAATCCAATTATTAGGATACTAGTGGTTTGATATTTGGTTTATCTGGATTCCTAGTATTATTAGCATCTGAACCATCTCAAGAAACCTGAGAAATTGTTCAACTTCCTCTACTCCTAATATGTGAATATTTACCTATTAATGTGTGAATATAGGGTTACATCAATGAAATTAGATGGATATGTTCTATGATAAAGAGTCATTAAGATTGAAATAGATAAGATCAATTCCATCAATCCAACTAATTCCCCAAGAAACCTTAGGGAGATTTAGGGACTTCATGGAAACTTATCCTATATAAACAAATTTATCACAAATTTGGATTGAATGGGTAAGAAAATATTAAAGATAATTAAGAGAGGAATAAATAGCTAGTATGATAAGGAGTGACAAATTTCTTTTGAGGATATTATGTATAACATGTTATATCCTCTAGTTCAGATTCCACCAGTTTTGGGAAATCCTTTATTTTATTTTTTGAACATCCTATGAGGAACCCTCATTACCCTCCAAACCCATAAAAAATCCAAACAGGGAAAATATTATACACATTATCACCAGCATACACCTTGATATAGATACCACATACCACATCCACTCAAAAATATATTCCTCCCACTGTATTTCTTAGTGAAAAAATTGTAAAATTATTTCCAGAATAATGAGATAAATCTATTTTCTTGATTAGACCAACTAAAGTATATCCTATATTTCCCATTGTCAAAATAAAAATTTAAATGATTATTAATGATTATCTAATAGTTCAACATCAGGTTTTTCATGTAGAAGGATGTTAAAGGACATGAATTGGAAGAATTCATGGATGGAAATTCATCCCCTTAAGAACTAAACCTAGATATTGACATCCCCGATGAGTATATTATCCAACTAGATTAGGTTTTACCATGATGGAAGATTCATTTTGATGGTGCCTCATGGATTACAACTGGAATAAGGATAAAAAACCCCAAGCTCAATTGGGTAGGTTTAGAATCATTCTTACTACATTGGAATAGGTAATTGTGATATAATATTTTATATTGTCAGAGGTATCTACCATGAATGATTCATATTATCATGCTCTAATTATTGGATTTAAGATTACCTACGAGAGTGATGTGCCTATTTTTCATGTAATAGGAGAATCTGCATTGGTAATCAAATAGATGAAGGGTGTGTATATAAACATAAATGAAGATATATTTCCATTACTGGAATGTAATCATTATCTGATGGCCATGTTCCCTTCCCAACCAAAGATGTATCATTTCCTGTGGTATTAGAATGGAAGAGATAATAATTGAGTAGGTCTAGCCACAAATATTATATAACATGTCTAGGATGAACTTTTCCTTCATGTGGAAAAAATGGATGGTCGTCACCCATTCAACTTCTGAAGGTGGTAACCAATATTTTAATTAACTGGACACCATTAGTTATGTTCTCAGATCATCAGGCCCCCCCTATAGTAAATGATATTCCCATGTAGACAACTCTTATGGTCCAGTATATCCATCAAGGAATTTTACTGTCAGGCTAAGCTCTACATGAGAAAATCCACAGACATGTAGCACAATTTACCCTCCAAAATATCTCTAACCATGAGAAAAATATATAGTTGTGGGTCAAATGGAATATTCATTCATTTCATCCAATGAGAAGATTTACACTAGGTCATGTAGGGGGTCTATGATAAATCATGTGGTTATCATCAAGAAGGATTGAAACACTGCCCTAAAATTCATATTTTAACGTAATTATGTCCCACCATTGCTTATGAATACATTATGTTCACCAAGAGGTGTTACATGTATCAGATCTATGAATGTTTTTTTCATCAAATTCATGAGGTTCTCTATAACACCAAATATTTTTGGCCCTTTTCTATATGGGGACTTGATGTGGTGGGATCATTGCCACCAGTCAAAAATTTATAGTGTAAGTTCATTTTTATAACATCAAAATTATTCTTCCAATGTTAAAATGTGGTTCCCATCAAGGTATTATTATATTGTTTCATGTTCGAGTTTACGAGATCTGATAACATCCATCAATTTGGGGTTCCTCGGACTATTCTCATAGACAACGACACCAACATTTCGGATTTTGACATGATTAATTTTTATGACATGTAAAAAATTTGGTCTGACCATATCTCTTTCTATAATGAATAAGAAAATAGTAAGATTAAGGTTTTCAATAAGACCCTCTATAAAATCATATAATAAATGGTTGGAAATAACAAAAATAGTTATCCCCAAATTCTCCCCAACAACCTTTGGGCCTATTAGATGACCACCCAAAATTCCATCAAGGAGACCCCATACCCTAGGATGTATAAAAATGGTATAATTACCCATTTATATGTTTTACTCACTCCAAATAGTTATTTATGACTAGAAGATGTTTTATATAATGACATAATTCTGTAATGTTGAGTTGGAAGCCTTCTAGGAATATAAGTTTCATGATCTTTATAACTTGAAGTGGAACCCAAACAAGACGGAAATATGATTTAACAATAATGATTTTTTATGATCCTTCATCCAGGGTTACATGGTATTGGATATGAAAATGACAATAACATTACACAAGAATATGTCGAAGTTATATCCTAAATTGGAAGGACCATACATTATCCATGAGGTCTATTACAATGAAGTATACTCTTTGATCACTATGGATAGAGATCTTATCAAAACACCCACAAATGAAAAGTTTCTCAAGAAATAATAAATGTGGGGATCCCCAAGATCTAGAAAATATGTCCTTAAAATTATTACAATTGGTATGAGATCTATGAATGTAAACTAATAACAGCCCCATGGTCAATGCTATTTGACCATAAACTATAGTAGTCAAGGTCCAATTATTATGAACTTAATCAATTTGGATCCATTATAGTATGATCTATATAAATTTAAAATAGCATCATCCATTGTTATAGCTGAAGAAATTTAAACTAAAAATCCTAAAATCCCCAATGCATGATGTTATAATATGGTTTTACCCTATGTAGTAAACACAAGATTCCTTAAATACCATGTGTGATATGACAAAATAAATAACATCCTCACCACATGATGGTAAACTATAACCTTCACCCTAGTCATAAACATGGGATTCACACTTCCGAGAGGATTTCCCACTTTACAAACACTGATCTCCTATTATTACATTTTTATGAATTATGTGTTGCTTGATTCCCATTTCAATGAGATATATATTGATGCCTAGACTTTCTTTCTCTGGTACCAGCCACAAATTCACCAATATTTGGTCGTTTGGAACCAATTATGGTCCATGAATTATAAGATTATCATATTTTCTATTTATTTCGTGGTATTTATGTTTTAAGTGGTCTTGTATTCCATCTTTCAATGAATGGTTCAACTTCTTTCATTCTACACAAATTATTTTAAAACAACTACACTTATTCCATTAATCATGACATTAATGTTTTTTCATACACTTTTAGATCAAGCCTTATGACTATAAACTATGTGAAACTAGATTTGAGTTTACTTCGTGTGGTGAAGATCACACTTGAATCCTTTTACATCAGGTTTCAACACTTTGAAACCACTAGAACATCCTCAATGTACATACTCGTATGGTCCAAGTTCAATGACCTTAATCAAAGAGCCACTGTACAATCCATATGAACATATACTAGTAGTTACGTTCCAGAAAATATAACCATAAACTAGGTGCATCTAGTCTCCAATACTCCTCATTCTCACGTTTTTCTTCATAACTAGTGTTTCTGTAATTCTATACCACCACCTATTTCCAGAACTGTGTGTGGCATGATTACCATTACCACGGGATATATAGCGATGAACATAATTTCTGTATCCTAGATTCACTACAAATTCACAAAAAACCCATATTTTTCCCAATAATCGATTACCAAAAAACATCCTCATGGGCCTCCTGTAACACCCCAAGATTTTAGGGTATGTCCCTTCTTAAATAAATTTATTTTATTTAATATCATACATTGCACACAACACCATGTTCAATCGATCCATGACATATCAAACTAGCAGTTTAAAAAATGATTTGGAATAGTATTAACCAAATTATGAAATTTATAAATTTTATTTTATTCAAAATGTAATTCATTTTTTTAATTCAGAATATGAAAATTACCTTAGGGTGAATATTTGTTATTTTTCTGAAACATTTCAATTTTTAATGAACAATTAAAGCTACTACATTATTGTTAAAAACATAAATTTTTATTTAAATAATTTATTTATATTAAATTGATTTTAATGTCAATATAGGTAAATTATAAATATATTAACACAATTTATGTTATTGGAATATTTTTTGTTATCTAATTAGATATAAATATTTATTAAACTTTTGGACGTATCTTTTACCTACCTTATAGCCACATCTATAGGATTACCATTACACATAATTTTACCACTAATGTGAATTAAATAATGAAAAATAGAAATAGATTGCCTTAATTATTATGAATAATGAGAAAAAATATTTTTTTGAATAGTAATTGTACTATTTTTTACCACGCTTAAGGGTAAATCGACTAATTAAGTGTAAACATAATATTATAAGCATTATTAAATTAACATAAAAATTCTCCTTATTTCATTGGTTAAGGGGTTTTTTCCAAAAAGAATCCTTGGGTCGATTTTGGGTCCACATGGAGGCACATGGATTAAAATAATATTTTTATAATATTTGATTTAATGAATATACAATTTTGTTATAATTCTATTTTAAAAAATTAAATATTTTTAATATGAAGTGATATAACTTATAAGGTCAACTATAAATAGTTGTTACAAATAAAAAATGATTATATACAACATGTTAGTTAATTTACATGTTTATTTAATATATAAGTAAATTAAATTTTGACACAATGATAATGTAATAATTGATTTATTAAAGGAACATTGAATAAATTATATTTATAATATTAAAATAAATATCATTTGAAATATTTGAGTCCAAACACTATTTTTTTAGATAACTATAAAATTTTAGGGTTGATTTAATTTAGTTTTTTGATGTAATCAAGTTGTTTTGTTTTTATTAAAAAGACATGTAATAAATTGTGTACATATTTAAATAAATGAGATTTTAAAATAAATAATATACTATTAAATGATAAAAAATTCATAAAAATATATATTTTAGAAAAATACTACTATAATTTTAAATAATTCATAAATTATCCAATTGGGTTTCTGTTGTAATTTTATAGTTACTATATTAAACATAAGGTGTAAAAATGAAAGATACTACAGTAAGAGTTACAATGTGTAATTACGTGTTTTAACAAAAATTTTAGGTTATTTTTTTCATATAATCATGTATAAAATTAATTGGTTGAGATTATTTAGACCCATACTCATCTAATATTCTTAAATAAATAACTTTTTACATATTTTAAATAGAAAATAAATTTATAATAAATTAATATTTTTGGAGTTTCGTAAAGTACCCATCCCCCCTCTAATAAAAGTTAACATATTCTTCTCTTTTATTTTCACTAATAAATCCTTTTGTATTTCCCATAACCGAACCATTTCTCCTAAAAAATTCCCTCAATTCATAATATATACCATGATTTGGGCAACAATTAAAACTGAAGAGTCCTTTTGTGCAAATCAAAAGGTGACACTCGAATAAGAGGTAACTGTTTTACCAACTGTTTCAATGTTATTTTCTTGGTATACTTAATATTATTAATTACTTTATATAATAATGTAATAAATCCAACATATACTATATGATTATACGTTTTTATTATTATGGTACAACCATATTCCACCTTTTACCCATCCTATAGAAAATAATATCACAAGGTGTGCTTACGTACGACCTACCGTCTCCATGTCATGGTCTGAACTATTTTCACCTATAAATTATATAGATGGGTATAAAGATGAATATAAATATTAAAATAATGAATATTAAATTATAATTATTTTATATAATTAGTATACCATCCAATTCAATACCATTTAACCATTATGGGAATGATATCACGGCTCATGTTTACATACATCTTACTGTCTCTACGATGCGATGATATTCATTTTCCATGTGAACCATTAAAGAATTAATATTATATATATATATATATTGAAAAATAATGAAATATATGATATAATAATTATATTATAATAATTAATACAGATATATATGTTAGTTAATTTCATTCATTCAATACAATAAGAAAACAAAAAACTACATTCATACATATGTATAACCTACCGTCTTCATGAACGATGTCCTATATTGCATTTATACATCTATTATATATATTTATATACTGAATATATCTTATATATAAATCATTTTATACAACCTTGATTTAATTACATCATTATCTAATTAATAATATGAAGAATGGCAATTCAAAACTTGTTTTATAATCAAAACGTTTATTGCCCAAAATGTTGATTTGACATGGAATTATCAAATCAACGACTAATATAAAGTCATAAAATGATTCATATATGATATCATAAACACTATTATGATTTGTTTTCAATTTAATAAGATGTTTGAAACCTCTATACCAGAGTTTTAGACATGTATGTATGATAATCAGACCTAGGGTAAGGGATAATTTCACAATCACATTGTTATCTATGATTATTCATACGTATGTATATACTAGAGTATATAAATCATACGTTTCCCTGTTTTCTAAAAATGTATTCCAAAATATACTTTCTATTATTCTTAATTTTTTTAAAGTATATTTAATAGATTGGATAATTTTTATTAAATCGTATGAATGAAATATTTTTTCATTTTCGATATGAGGTACTTTTTTTTCATTTTCAGAAAAAATATGTGAAGAATGTTTCTTTAGAATATATGGTTTGAAAACATTTTTATGTTTTCATAATTCATTATTTCCATTAAGATTAATTTACATGAGTACAATTTTATTCTAAATAAGATTCTCTTCTTTTAAAATTACGTTTCATTTTGAGAAAAGAAAATGATTTTGATGGGGAAATGATATTTTTCTGAAGAATTAATATATATTTTTTATCAAATTTTTTTTCCATATAAGAGGAAATTATTTAATAAGGATTTGATTCAAGTATATTAACCCTAATAGTCTTATGGTATGATTATGTTTATGGTGGAATGATATTTTTGAAATCATTTTTTACATAGATTATATTGTGATGTAATGATGTTTAAGAAACCCATTTTATTCATGGGGTTATGATACGAAGAATGATTTATGTTTTTGTGGCACACGTAAGAATGATTTCATTATAATATCGATGGGACCTATATATCCCTCTTATTATTTGGGTAATTATTTATATCTCATGAGATAGATAGGGCTGGAATGGTAAATTATCTTGGTTAAGTAATACATGTCTGTAACAATGAGTGACTCGGTTTAGTAAAGGACCACTTACACTTTGATGGTCATGGAAATGTGACTTGACTAATATGAAATGATTTCAAATTCTTATGTGCATGCCACAAAATTTCATATCTTATTTTTTGACTTTTGTAAATGTATTCATCTATTATTTTGAAGTTTTATAATTTATCCCATGACATGATATCATGATATTTAATATGCATGATAAGATTTTCAAATGTTATATTCTTATGTGTTATTATGATGATATGGTTGATATCTCTATTATTTACCCTAAACGAGATTCTAATCTCACCCTTTCTTATGATTCATTTCCCCATGTCATGAAGAAGGGTATTAAGTATGATAAGTAAAAGGGGGTCCAGTTATGAAAAAATAAGTGGGAGAAAATGTTGATTTTTTTGAAAAAGTTGTTCATGTTTCCTAGTTTCTAAATACACTAAACCTATATGGTTATGAGATGGTTTTTTATGTTTTTTATTAATATTATTCAATTTTAAGTAATATCTATGTATATAATGTAAGTGCTGTTATAGTTGATATCAGAGTGAAGATATAGTTAACCATTAGAAAATTGGATGACAAAACCTTAGTAGAAACATTAATGATCTGTCAAAGTATAGGTTATAATCCCAGTGTTTTCAAAATGACCATGAATAATCTAGTATCAAACCAAATGTATACAAAATTGAACATTTATTCATTATTATGTAGTTTTCCCATTATGATTAGTGTTTCTCACATTATGCTTCTCGGTTTTAGTCCATCGGTGGAACCCGAAGGAACTACATTAATTGTGAATGTGAGGGGAAATAAAATGATTGTCCTCCTGAGAAACCAAATTTTATATTAGTTTGAATTCAATATCTTGTAGTTATGGTTACAAAAATTCTAAATCTATGAATCATGAAGGAATTCCAATCGACCAAAGGATAGAACAACATTTTGTTGATTCCTTTATGGGGAAGTTTCCACCTTATTTCAGTAGATCTTCTGATCCACTTGTGGATGAACAATAGACCAATACCATTGAAAATATATTTTCATTTCTCTTGTGTTTAATACATAATAAATTCATCTTCGTAGTCTATCATTGGAAATTGAAGCTAATCAATGGTGGAAACGTTTCCAGAATATAAGGAAAAGTGATGAAATTGAACCCATGTGATGGTATGTGTTCAATAACATATTTTTCAATATATACATTACTCTTATTATTTAAACAAAGATGGGGAAGGAGTTCCTTAAGCTTAATAAATAGGAATATGAATCTGTTGATACCAACAAATATAATTTTACAAGACTATAATGATACACATTCAGAATTACTATCCAAACAGAGAGTAAAAATGATCGATTATTTATTTTCTTAAATCCAAGTCTCTGAAAGGTATTATACATAAGAGAATTAAATAACTATGATGAAATAATTCGATGTGATCTCAAGGTTGATATGGATATTAGACTAACCCATCAGTCCTTTGGGGTTGATAATAAAAGAAAATTGGAATTTATTGGAAAATATAAAGACCACATTAAAAGGAATATGAGTTTTCCATTATGCTCAATGTTTGATATGAATCATGGAGTAAATCATCATAAAAGTATCATAAAATGTTTTATTAGTTGAAATGAATTTCATCAGGTAGTTGAATGTCGATGTGATGGAAAATAGATGTCTTATGATGTGAATAGAGAAAACAAAACATAGAATGCAGCTCCTTAGGTTCAATGATACAAGTATAAGTAAATGGGGCATTATACTAACTAATTTCCTAATCTATGGGTTATCGATGATGATTGAAATTAGAAATATCTTAAGGAAAAATAAAATGGAATGTTAGATTTGATCACTATCAGTGATGTGGAATACAATAATTTGGAGGGGGAAAGGTACACTTACCATCCAATCTAATTTATAAAACGTTTTATTTGACTCTAGATAAAAAAATTTACATATTTTTGATGAATTTTATAAGGGTTTATTTATATTAACTCAACCATTAGATAATGAGTTAGCTGTGGAAACCTATAATGGAATAATAGCTTTACTAATAGGTAATAATTCTTCTCTAGTTTATGTTTGTGGAAAATTTCTTCAGGAAAATATTATGATCAATCATTTATTAGAATTTGATATGATTCTTGGAATGTATTGGATTTATCTTTATGTGTATCATATCAATTTCTAAGGAAGGGGAGTTATATTTCACGTTCTATATCAATCTATGATCATTTTCCGATTTAAGGATCTGTATCGCATTCCAATGTAAATTTCTTCCGTCATATGGGTCTTGATTACTATAAATGAAGTTTATCTATCTAAAAGGGTTGGGGAGAAACACTTAATTAAGAATAAACATATTGTACAAGAATGTTTTATGCTTTTTCAGAAGAGTTCCTAGGAATTGCACAAAATTGTGATGTTGAGATTTCAATAGAAATCATACTGAGTGTTATGACTATTTCGAATACACCTTATAGAATGGACATACTGGTGTTACTAGATTTGAAGAGGACACTCCATCTGAATATTAAAATGGGATTCATAATCCCTAGTGCATCACCTTGGGGTAAACCTATTCTATTTGTTACGAATTAATATGGATCAATGAGACTATACATTGATTATCAAGAACATAACATGATTACTATAAAAACATATCCTCTTCAATGTATTTTATATTTATTCTACCAACTATACAGATCTCAATACTTTTCTATGATTTATCTTATTTAATGAAATCATAAATTATGGGACAAGAAAGAGGATATACCAATTATTTCATTCTGTACAAGGTATAGAAATGATGAATTAATAATGATGGATTTTTGTCTTACTAATTGCCCCAAAATATTCATGGATATAATGAATAGAGTTTTAATGACTACCTCGATCAGTTTCTGATATTCTTTATAGACGATATTCTTGTATATTCAAAGATATTATAAGAACATGAAGATCACATGAGAATTTTATTATGACCATGAGAAAGGAGAAGTTTTTTCATAATTTACCAAGTGTGTTTTTTGGCTTTAGAAGGATTCATTTTTGGGTCACATAATCTAAAGAGAGGGGATATAGATGGATTCATCAAAATAAAAGTTATTGAATATTGGACTAGACCACCAATGGTAACTGGGATATGATGTTTTCTTATATTTTATGGATATTATCAATTTTTTGGTAATGATTTTCAATGACTATCAAATACACTCACCATGTTGAATTAGAAATGAGTTATGTTTGTGTGGATAGAGGAATATGAAGAGAATATAAAATATATAAAAATAATTTTAGCTAGTGAAGCTGTGCTCACACTACCTTACAATGTAGAATAGTTTTTATCTAAAGTGATTCATCCCTGAAGGGTATGGGATCTGTGATCATTACAAAATTATATGGTTGTAGATTATTCCTTGTGAAAATTGAAAATCCATGAGCAAAATTAACAACTCATGATTTAGTGTTATGTGTTTTAATCATCACATTAATGATATAGAGGAATTATATTTATGGTGAAAGGAGTGATATTTATACTGATCATAAAATTTTAAATTATATTTTCACACTAAAGAAGATGAATATGCACCAATGAAGACGGTTGGAGTTGATTAATGATTAGGACTACTTGATAGATTACCACCATGGGAAATAAAACATTGTAGTAGATGCTTTGATTCGAAAAGACTACGGAATCCTAGCCATGATGATGATCACAAAGATCCAATATTTATGTAATTGTGAAGGATGTATCTTGAAATTTTAATGAAAGAGGATAAATATTATCTTTCCTAAATTATTTCCAACCATCTATACAAGTGAATATTAAAGAGGTGCAGAAGGAAGATGTTGATATAGAAAAGAATGTGAGAAATATTCCAGAATTCATCCATGATTATTATGGAATAACATTGTTCCAGATCTGGGGTTGTATTCCACACATACCAAAATTAAAGGAGTTGTTTAGGAGACTAATTGTTCTTCATTCCCTATTCAGCATGGTGGAGAAAAGATGTACATGGATCTAAAAGAGTATTTCAGGTGGGATTTTAATAAAACTGATGTTTCAAAATATGTCTCTCGGTTCTTGGTTTTTCAAAAAGTTAAGGCTGAGAGACAAAATTCCATTTGGATGTTACAACCATGACCTATATAATAATATAAACCGGAAAACAACACTATGTATGTGGTCATCAAACATCCCAAGAAATTTAAAGGATATAAGGATATATGGGTTATAGATGATTGTCTTACAAAATTAGTACACTTAATTTCTATTAGAAAGTATTTCTCTTTTGATTAATTTTCCAGGATAGACTTAAATATCATGGTAATATTTCATGGGGGACCACATTCCATTATAACTACTTGGGAGCCAAGGTTTCACTTGAATTGTTGGGATGGTCTTCAGTAGGCTTTGGATAAAGAGATATGTTTCATCATGTTTCATCATCCTCAAATTGATGGTCAATCTGAGTGGTCAATTAAAACACTAGAAGACATATTGAGATCCTGTTATATGGATTTAAAAGGTTACTAGGATCAACACCAAACATAGGTGTAATTTTCATACAATAATAGCTTTCACAACCTTATTCATATGTCTCCTTATGAAGCCCTATATAGAAAGAAGTATAGAACTATGAATTACATGGATGAAGTTGGGGAAATAAGGCTATTAGGACCTGATCTTTTTGATATAATAGAAAAAAATGTCATATATATTCAACGAAACATATGAAAAGCCTAGAGTCAACAAAAAAATTAATGCTGAAAACCCCAAAAAGACCTAGGGTTTGAAGTGGGTGATAAGATGTTTCTTAGAGTAAAATCGTGGAAGAGAGTAATGTAATTTGTAATAAAGGGGAAATTATCCCTAGGTACATCTGTCCTTTTAAATTTTTTGATCATGTTAGGAATGTATCTTACCTATTCACACTTCCAACGAATCTCTATCATGTTAATGATGTGCTCCATTTATCTCTCCTGAGAAAGTACATACCTGATTCTTTACATGTACTAAACCTAGAAGATTCACCATTGGAGAAAGATCTTTCTCATTAATGAAAACTGATAGATATTATAGATCATAACGAAAATGTTCTATTAAATAGGACCACTCTCTTGGTTAATGTTTTATGGAAAAACAACCAAATTGTGAATGCTACATGGGAACATGAAGATGTGATGAGGTAGAGGTATCATCATCTTTTTGTATCCATGTAACTAATTTTTAGATTGAAATTCATTTTTAGGGGTATAATGTTACACAACATTATTTCATGGTATGTCTCTTCTTAAATAATTTCATTTTTTTCAGTATCTTTAATTACATGAAATACTAAGTTTGAGTGCACCATGACCTATCAAATTAGCAGTAAAAAATAAGTTACGAATAATATTGACTTCATTATGAAATTTAGAATTTTATTTTTCAAAAGATATTTTATTTATGATTTCAGAATATGAAAATTTTCTTCGGTTTATTTTTTGGTATTTTTCTAGAAAATTTCAATTTTATGAATATTAAAAAACTGAATTTTTCATTTAAATAATTATTTTTCTATGAATTGATTTTAAGGTCAAAATCAATAAATAATACATATATTAACCCAATTTATTTAATTTAAATAATTTTTATAATATAAATCGATATAAAAATTTTATGAACCTTTGAACATCCCTTTACCCTCCTTCTAGCCACTTCTAAAGGATTAACATTAAATGTAATTTTACAGCATATGTGAATGGAATTTTTTAAAAAAGTTCATAAATTGTTGTAAATAGTACGGATAACCTTATAATAAAAAATACACAATTTTTTGTGATTGGTAACATTATTATTTTTTAACCACGGTTAAGGGTAAATTGGGTAATTAAGGGTAAAAAAATATTATAAGTATTATAAAATTACCTTAACACTCGTATAAATTCAATTCTATGACTGTGTTCCATCCAAAATAATATTTTGGTCAACTTTGTGACCACTTGGATCTACATGGAGTAATTTAATTTATTTATATGATTATGTTAATTGAAAATCCAGTTTTGTTATAATTTTATTTTTAACAAGTAAATATTATTAATATGGGATTACATAAGTGATATGGTCGACGATAAATTTTCATAAGAAACCTAAAATTTTTATCTACATCAATGTTATTTATTTATAATTTTTGATAACATATAATTAAAATTTATTGTGAAGTAATGAAAATGCAATAATTGATTTATTAAATGAAGATTCAAATAAATGATATTAATAATATTAAAATAAATATAATTTGAAATATTTGATGTCATATAATATTTTTTTGGATGAATGTGACATGTTATGGATGAGATAATTTAGTTTTTTCATAGTAATTTTGTTTTCTTGATTTCATAAAAAGTATTGTAATAAAGAGTGTCACAATTGACATGAATGATATTTTAAAATAATTAATATATTATTCAATGATAAAAAATTCCGAAAATATATATTTTGTAAAAATAATGAGTGTAATTTTAAATATGTAAAATATTATCCAATTCAAGAAATATTTCCATTTTATAGTATCTATATTAACCATATATCTTGAAAAGAAAAGATGTCATGGTACGAGTTTAATTGTTTAACTATATGTTATAGCCAAATGATAAGGTTAGTTTTGTGACCTATGCATTTATAAAAATAATTGGTTGAGAGGATTTAAAGCCATCCTCATCTTAAACTATAAATAACTTACTTTGGATCAATTTAAAATCTAAAATCTCTTTATAATAAATTATTAGTTTTTGGATTTTCTAAAGTACCCTCCCCCTCTTATAAAAGAGCATATATCCTTCCCTTTTTTCACACCTATAAATCTTTTTAGATCAGCCATCTCCAGACCATTTCTACTCCCAAAATCCCTCAATTCATCCTAAAATCTATACTTTGGGAATAAAGCCAACCTAAAGAGTCATTTTGTGAAAATCAAAAGGATACACATGAATAAGATGTAATTATTTTACCTTTTTTTCAATGCTTTCTTCATCTACATCCCTAAAATAATTTTTTACTTGAAAAATTAAGAAATTAAGAAATAATATATTATGATATGTTTTTATTATTGTGGTGTAACCATATTCCTCCTTTTACTAATCCTATGAAAAACTATATCACCAAGCATGCGTACGTACGACATACCGTCTCACTACGGCAAAAAAGGCATTTAGCGGCGGTTTGTTTTTCCGTTTCGCGGTGGTTTAAACCGCCGCTAAATCGATTGGCGGCGGTTTTGAAAAACTGCCGCAAAATCGTGCATCGGGAAACTATTTGTGGCGGTTTTCAAAACCGTCGCAGAACGTTTCGTGGCAGTTTTTTAGCGGCGGTTTAAACCACCTCTAAATGATTTAGCGACGGTTTTTTTATTTTTTTATTTTTGTTATTTTTGTTATTTTTGTTATTTTTTTAAAATTTTTTTAATTTTTAATTATATATATATATATATTTATTTATTTTTTGTATTTATTTATTTATTTATTTCGTATTTATTTATTTATTTATTTATTTATTTTATTTATTTTATCTATTTATTTGTCGTATTTATTTATTTATTTTTCGTATTTATTTATTTTATTTCGTATTTATTTATTTATTTTATTTATTTATTTTATTTACTTATTTTATTTACTTTAATTATCCATTCACGCACATCCCATGCACATGCACATGCCTGCCCATGCAAAATAAAGAAATCCTGCGTTTGGTGAGATTTGAACCCCTAACCTCTTGCATATTTTCCGAAGACTTTGCCATACCAGCAAGCTCGCCATGTGTTTAATAAACAGAATATAATATGCTTATATATATTAATTGAAAAAACAAATAATACATAAATAATAGATATAAACTCAATAATAATAAATAATGAATAATAAATAATAAATAATAAATAATAATTAAATATAAATAACAAATAATAATTAAATATAAATAATAAATAAATAATAAATAATAAATAATAAATAATAAATAAATATAAATAATAAATAATAAATATATATAAATAATAAATAAATATAAATAATAAATAATAAATAATAAATAATAAATAATAAATAAACATAAATAAATAATAAATATAAATAATAAATAATAAATAATTAATAATGAATACATAATAGATATAAATAATAAATAATAAATAGTAGATATAAATAATAAATAATAAATAATAAATAATAATTAATAATTAATCAATAAAGAATAATAAATAATAAATAATAAATAATAAATAATAAATAATAAATAATAAATAACAAATTAATAAATATAAATAATAAATAATAAATATAATAAATAAATATAAATATAAATAATAAATAATAAATAAATATAAAGAATAAATCATAAATATATATAAATAATAAATAATAAATAAATATAAATAATAAATAAATATAAACAATAAATAATAAATAATACATAATAAATAATAAATAATAAATAAATATAAATATAAATAATAAATAATAAATAATAAATAAACATAAATAATTAATAAATATAAATAATAAATAATAAATAATAAATATAAATAATAAATAATAAATAATAAATAAGAAATAATAAATAATGAATAATAAATAATAAATAATACATAATACATAATAAATAGATAAATATAAATAATAAATAATAAATAATAAATAATAAATAAATATAAATAATAAATAATAATTAAATATAATTAATAATTAATAAATAATAAATAATAAATAAATATAATTAATAAATAAATATAAATACTATATAAATGTAAATAAAAAATAAAAAATAAAAAATAAATATAAATACTAAATAATAAATAATAAATAAATATAAATAATAAATAATAAGTAAATATAAATAATAAATACTAAATAAATAATAAATAAATAATAATAAATATAAATAATAAATAAATATAAATAATAAATAAATATAAATAATAAATAAATAATATTTAAATAAATATAAATAAATATAAATAATAAATAATAAATAATAAATAATAAATAATAAATAATAAATAATAAATAATAAAATATAAATAATAAATAATAAATAATAAATAACCTGTAACAAATATTATTATTATTATTAATATTTTATTATTTGTAATAATAAATAATAAATAATAAATAATAAATAAAATTAAATAATAAATAAATATAAATAATAAATATAAATAATAAATAAATATAAATAATAAATAATAAATAATAAATAAATAATAAATATAAATAATAAATAATAAATAATAAATAAATAATAAATTTAAATAATAAATATAAATAATAAATATTAATAATAAATATTAATAATAAATAATAAATAATATATAATACATAATAAATAATAAATAATAAGTAAATATAAATAATTAATAATAAATAAATATAAATAATAAATAATAAATAATAAATAATAAATAATAAATAATAAATAATAAATAATAAATAACCAGTTATAAATAATAGATAATAAATATATTAAAGTATATTATAAATAATAAATAATACATAATACATAATAAAGGAAACACGTGTAAAAGTATGAAAAGCAGTGATAAGGGATGAAAAATCATGAAAACGCATGAAAAAAAGATGGAGAAGCATATGAAGCATGAGGCATTAGAAAGAATGAGAACGCATGAAAAATCGTGACAACTCTGGAAAAATCCTTAATAATTCAACATAATCATCATAATAACCTACAAAAAACCATTGATAAAGATAACAAGTCATTGAACCACAAATAAACAGTAATAAATGGAGCAACTATTAAAACCCGTCGAAACGGTCTTAAAGAGACAAAAACATTGGACTCACATTAACGAAGATAACTTATGATCTGAGAGTCCATTTTAGATCCGCGACCTGTCAAATCAATGATCCTGAAACGATATTCGACCTGAAATGTGAAGGAGTCTGAATGGACAGGCGGATCGGAAGTTAGGACCATTTAAAAAAACGCTGACGGGGAATGGGTGCTAGAAACGAGGCATTGAAAAACATAACAAACCCAATACCCACTAAAAAGGCCATAACATATGATCTAGGAGAGAATGTGGGCGCCACGACTAGTCAAACTGAAGCTCATGGAATGAGCTATGATCTGGCATGTGGAGGTGGCCGAACTGACTTGTGGGTCGAAAGTTAGGTCCGTTTGAAGACAAGTTCGACGGGACACCGGTGATGGAAACGGGGTTTTGGTACCCTTCGGAGGGTTTTTGGGGTTGAAAAACATGACAGAATCTTTCTTATGTCGAACTGGTGCGTATCTTTCTTCACTGGCTTTGATTTGATATGTGGTAGAGCCCAAACGGACACTCGGAGCGTAACTTATGGCCGTTAGAAGTTGGAGAACTTTTTTCAACTTTCTTATAACTCTTATATCTTCCTCACCTTGGACATTCTCACGGTTTTGATTATATGTTCTTCTAGATCTCTTCATGAGCTTCGATTTCACTGGTCGTGGCACTTCAACGGACGCCTGGATCAAAAGATATGGTCGTTTTAGTGATATCGGGGTTTCTCGTGTTTTTTTTCATTTCATTTCGCGACGGTTTTACCAAAACCTCTGCTAATCCTCGAATAAAATAAAAAAAAATGAAAAAAAATAAAAAGAAAATAATTTTTTTTGGCATTTCGCGGAGGATTAAAAACCGCCATGAAATGGCGGCCCGGAACACGTTTAGCGACGATTTTAAAAACTGCTGCGAAAAAACCGCCGCTAAACGACAGTTTTCTTGTAGTGTCTTCAGGCCATGGTGTAAACTGTTTTTCATATGTACTTTATTTCGATGGGTATAAATATTAATACAAAGGATTTAAATAATTAATATTACATGATAATTATTATTAATAATTAATATAACATCCAATTTCAAACCATTAAACCATTATGTTAATGTTACCGTCACTCATGTGTGAGTACGTCTTACCGTCTCCACACCGTGATGAGATTTATTCTCCACATTAACTATTGATGAATGATTATAAAAAAATAATTAATAATTAAGAAATATGTGACAAAATAATTCTACCATAATATATATATATATATGTTTATATATATATATATATATATATTTCATTTACACTCTTCCATTCAATACGATTAAAAAATGAAAACAATTTTCATGTGTACAAACGACCTACCGTCTCCCTGAATGGTATATTCCATGTCATCTATCTATCTATTATATGTATTTATATACTGAATATATACCACATATAAATAATGTTTTAGATTTTTTAAGCAATTAAATAATTATCTATGTAATAATATCAAGATTAACATGTCAAAACACGTATGATAGACAAAGGGACTATTTCCCAAAACACTACTTTTACATAGAATTGTTAAATGAATGGGTAATATAAAGTCATAAATGAATCATATAAGATATAATAAATATTATTATTATTTTTTTAATGTTAAAAATAGTTTCCAACCCACTATACATGACTTTTGAACACATTTGGAAGAAACCAGACCCATGGTATGGGATAATTTCACAATCTAATTATTATCTGAGATTGTTTAAACATAATTATATATGGTGGTATATTAATCATTCCTGTCAAATTTTCCTAAATATATATTCAAAAATATTGTTTCTATTATTATAAATTTTTTTAAATTATATTTTACCTATTGATTAATTTTTATTAAATGGTATGAAAGGAATCATTTATCGTTTTCGATATGAGTTACTTTTTGACTTTTCTGACAAAAGTATGAGATGAATGTTTTAAACTTATCTAACATGAATATATTTTTATATTTTAACAATTATATATTTAAAATAATATTCATATTCAAGATTTCAAGGTTATTTTGAAATATATTATTTTATTTTAAAATTGTGTGGCATTTTGAGAAGAGAATAAAATTTTGAATAAGAAAGGGTATTTTAATCAATAATTAATTTCAAGTGTTTTATCAAAAATATTTTCCATCTAGGACAACATTTTATAATAAGGATATGTTTCATGTATACTATCCCTATTATTACCAATGTTTGATTATGTTTATTATGGAATCCTTTTTATGAAATTTATTTGTTTTACACAGATTATGTTATGATGGAATGATGTTTAAGAAACCCTATTTATTCTATGGGTTATGCAATGATGAATGATTTATGTTTAAAAAAAATGTATGATGGATTTCATTATAATATGGGTGTGAACTATATATCCCTACAATACATTGGGTATAAATTAATATCTCATGAGATAGGTAGGTATGTAATGGTATATGATCATGGTTCAGTAATACATTGCTACAATGAGGAGTGAACTCAGTTCAGTAATGGACTATGTCCACTATGATGGACATGGAAATGACCCTCAAGTAATATGAATTTGTTTTCTAGGATTATGTGTATGCCAAAAAAAATGTATTGGTTTATGTTATAAATTTTAGAAATATTTTCATAGATTATTTAAGATCCTTTATGATTTATCTTATGAATTATATCATGATCATTCATATGCAGGATAAAATTTTCAAATGTTATGTTCTTATGTATTCTAATCATGATAGGATTTATATATAGGTTGATTACCCTTAATGAGCATCTGAAATCACCCTTTATTATGTTTCTTTTCTCTAGTTCATGAAGAAGAATATTATGTAACTTGTTCAAAAAAAGGTTTTAATTATGAAGAAATAAGTAAGAATAAATGTAGATGTTTTATGAATCAGTGGTTTATGTTTACTATTTTCTAGATATTATAATCATATATGGTATTGGTGTGGTTTAGTTATATTATTATTGAATATTTTTCAATTTTTATGTAATAACTGTGTATGTAATGTATGAGACATTATACCACTACAATTGGTATAAGCCCAAATTATTTTCTCTAACCTATTAGTGTGCCTAAATTCCCCCATCACCTATCTTGAGGAAGAAGAAAAGAGGAATATCAAGGTGAAATACTCTTCCAACATCCTTAGTATTTGATATTAAACTGTAGTCTAACTGCATATAAATTTAGGGAGCCTCATTTTCAAATACATTATTTTTCATTATTATCACATGAGGGTATATCTCCATACCATTTTCAGACTCCTATTTGGCCACATTATAGAACTATATGTGACTTTATTCCCATTACCACAGGAAATGTAGTGAAACACATATTTTATATATAGGGTCTAACCCCCTCTATAAACTCATTATGGTGTCTCTCCATCCCCAACATATGGCTATTTAATTGGGCTTCATTTTTTTTCGATTTTTCTATAGTAGAGAGACCCTTTAGACCTTCTTTCACATCATTTTATTACTTTTTTATGCTACACAAGACTATTTAGGAAACATTATCATACCCTTGGGTCCATATTCAACAACCTTAAACAAGATAATACCTCTATGGTCTATGCTCTATGACCTTAAACATGTACCATACATATTCCAATTTATATAAATTTAAATTTTAAAACTAATATCTTATGATCAAAATGTTAAACTTTAGGCTCACCCCATACAAAACTCTGATTCCTCAATCAATATGTCTTGGATGATAGAAAAAATATCTTGTAAAAAAATTGGTATGCCTCATATGATAAATATAAGATAAACCAAACCAACATCGTTATCACATGACATTAAACTATAGTAATAACCCATTTTAAAATAGTATTCTATATTTGATAAGTTTGGGAAGAAGAAAACTATACCACATAAAAAACTAGGATGCCTTGTATGATAAATATTAGATGAACTAGGTTAACATCCTTAACACACAATGTTAAATTGTTTCCTTACCATATATGGAAATAGAAGGCCTCATAGTATAAGTATGGGATGACTGAAATCATTTCTGTGCAAAAAAAATTGTGATTCCTCATATGATTAATATAATATGAACTCAACCAATATATTTATTAAATGACATTAAAATATATCCTAACCTTGTATGAAACTAGGATGCCTTATATGATAAGTATTAGAAAGAAAAAAACCATAACCTATATGAAATTGTGATTCCACATAATATGAGATGGTTTTATTTTCTTATTAGAGAAAATGTCTCCCTTTTAGTGTTGTTCTCCTATAATTATAACTTCTATAACTATATATGTATTGATTCCCATTATCATGAGATATGTAGTGACACCCAAATAAATCATCTTGGTCCTTTCCCTATAATTGAATCAGTTTGATGTATTTACCCTTTAGGATAGGCTTGTTTTTCACCTACATTCATGTTTATCTAAAAAATACGACTACATGGTAGATTATCTCCCATCGAACTCAATATTATCCCTAAAACACCCCCAATTCCACTTCTAGGCATTATGATTTCTTTGATTTGTACAATCATAATACTTAGAATCTAAAAGTGATCCCTAATGGTAATGGTTCCTTTCCAAAATGGATAACCTTCTATCATGGGCTCACACCTCAAATGATATTTAGTAACAAATAGTGGCTCCCATGTGTCGAAATTGGTCAATGATCATTCTCACATTTGTTCTCCTCATCCCAAACTAACATAGTTATAGAACCTCTATTTCATACATGGTCAACAATTGTTCCCTAATCTTTTTCCATTCACCTTTTACTATCAAGGTGTAAAAAATAATTATCTACCTCAGGAAATTTTCCATTGACATTATCCGATCATTGTGTTATCCCCTAAAAACAACGGTAAATCTATACCACTGACTTTTTTTCTACATCGAGAATGGATCACATTGTCTTAGGGGTTGGGATGGATTTCCCCTCATTTGAGTTTGATTAAAATGAGTTACCAATGGTATAAAGTCTAATAACATATACTAGGATCCATGGTCCAAGCATCATGACCTTAAAATGTCTGAAATTTTTATTATGGTTTTTTAAGGCATCAGGTGGCCTCTTAGGTGCCTCCTTTAATGTTGGTAACATTTCCTAAATTCTGCAGATGTTTATTTGAGACACACCACCCACAATCCAAACATTATGACTATAATATATTTTTAATAGGTCAAAACACTATGGCTATAAACTAGGAACCTAGGTTTAGGAATCTAGAACATAAAATAATTGAAACATTCAAATAATGTGTTTTGTGAAACAAGTCCTCTCTTGGAGCTCCACTAACATCAATATACTAATCATTTATATCATTCCAAATACTCTGAAGAATTATTGGGCTGAACACTATGCCCATAAAAAAAGAGCCAATGGTTGGAAATCTATGACCATAAAGTATGATCCCATTGTCTAAACACTATTTCTATAAAGTAAGAGCCTGTGGTTCAAACTCTATAACTGTAGACTAAGATCCCGTGGTATGGTCTCTACAATCATAAGCTTGGGGCCCAGTTCCAAGAATAAAGACTTTAAACTATGTATAAGTTTTATTGGAGATGTTTTATGAGACATTAGGATACCTTATATGCCTCTACTATCATTTCAAGTAACCTTTCATCAATTATATTCATATTACTTCGAGAAAGAAACCCAGTGGTCCACACTTTGGACCCTAAATTATTTTTTATGTTGTATATACTTTTTGACATCAAACTCGAATCTCGAGTACTATAATTGGGACATTAAACTATGTTCAACTCACCTTGGGAATGTATTGTTTTTTGTTGGACAACCTTATCCCTCAATTCACATTATATTGTCACTCTACTGCACAACACATGTATTTTTGAGATTCTCACCCAATAGTATAAGTATCATGCCAGTAATTTTTTTATAGATTTCCTTGATTTGGTCTTTATGGAAGGGATTCAATGGATCTGTAATTCACATCATGTTACCTGTCTCATATGAAAAAAACATCCACTATAAGACACACAAAAATTTGGTCCTAGCATCCCGAACTTAAACATGGTTTGAGTCTCTCTAAATTCTTTATCTTGGTGCAGGGCATCCAAAGGACTTGATTTCTATTGATTTTGAATCCCCCAGTGTCATGTTTACCTTTATAAAAGATATCCCCATTAGATTTAATCATTAAGACCCTAACCTCAAATAATTAAATGCAAGAGGTAAATATGTATTTTAGGTTTGAAACCCATAAGGTAATCCCGATCAGGATTAAAAAACATCTCTCTCTTCGGTCTCTTCCAATAATTTGGAAAAAATTAGGCGAACAAAATAATGATGTAAAAACCATTAAAGACCCACTAAGGACCCTAGGAAAAATGTCACTATTCTTACTGAACCCCATAGTTTAGAATAATGTTAGATCCAAATCCTAATATATCTTTTCCTAAAGATCTTCTCTAGTTAGTGTCACTATATTATTTCCCTCTCATTTCTCCTCTACCTTGGCTATGTGGGTGTTACTCATGTCGATTCAGATGTCCTTATCACAAGATACTAAAAAGATCCATGAATATCCTAATCAAATTATTTTAAACATTGTGATCTACCATCCTCCTCATATGATGTTAAACAACATTCCCAATGTCCAAATAACATGAACCTAAATAGTGTGATCCATAATTATCAATGTATGACATTAAACCATATGTACAATATCCCAATCACAAGAAATTAAACTAGGAGACACATCATCCCCACTGTATGACATTAAACTATGTGTTCAATGTCCCACTTGCAATATGTTAAACTGTTTGATCTATCATCCTCACCATATGACATTAAGCTACATGTCTAAATCCCAATCATATGATTTTTTACCATGTGATCCATGTTCCTCACCATATGATGTTAAACTGCACGTCTAACATCCCAATCACATGATATTGAACTATGTGATCTATTATCCTCATCTTATGATGTTAAAATGAGTTTCAAGAATCAAATTTACATGAAATTATACTATGTGATATATTTTACTCAATGAATTATGATAACATTCATGTCCAATCATACAATAATAAGATGATAAACTATGTGAACCATAATCCTCACCTTATGATGTTCAACTTGGTTTCTAATATCTTGATTACTTGACGTTAAACTACATGATCCATAAACCCCAAAATATGACATTAAATAATGTTCCAAATATCTAAATCACATGAGTTAATCTATATGATTCATTTTATTCACAATATGATGTTAAAATATTTGTCCAATGTCCTAATTAAACGACTTTAAACTATGTGATACATCGTCACCACTGCATTATGTAACTATGTGTCCATCATTGTTTTTTCATGATGTTAAACTACAGAACAACAGGGTCACTCACCAAAAAATCCACTATTCTATATTCAGTTCTAGTAACCTACCTCATCATTCATATTCTTTAACTATAACTTGGAATTTGAGATTCCCCACTTGGAGTACAAGTTGAGCCTGTATTATGAATGATACATCTACAAAAATACTCAAGTACAAAGGGTAATAACTCTACGAGTTTAGAAATCCATTCAAATATTCCATAAATTCAAATCCACACCCCATAGCCCTTTATCTGGATCCCCATTCTCCTCCAAATCAGAAATGTCCCGTAATGAATGCATGATCCTATGACACAGTAGTGAACTTAAATCTATTTGTACATTCCCTAAAAGGTTACCGATGAAACTTGGATACAGGTCCTATGTTTCAAACATGGTGACCTTTCAACCCTCGTTTGTTTGTCCCCAACCATTAAAAAGTGATTAAAGACTAAATGTTTCAAAAATGGGCAGTAATTATACATCATCATTACACCACTCTGTTCCTATTCTAGATCATCTATTTATCGATTCATGTCATTCATTCCCATAAGTTCGAATATAATTCAACATCCATATAGATACCCAATTTATGAAATAGAAAACTGTGGAATGTAATTTTTCTATTCAGAGAGCTGTGTTCTCAATCTATGGCATTTCTCAACCAGGATGCTCCCTGTGGTAAACAAACCATTTCAGATCATCAGTGTTCAACAATTGTTGACACAATCCTTTCAGTGTGAAATATTATGATATGACATATTTTTACAATAAGAATGACTAAATTGCTAATATGGATTTATTATTTGTTTTCTTATGAATGTTGTTGAATTTTTATATTGATGTTTGAAAAAGTAAACATGTCCATTCAAATGATATTTTAAAAAAATCAACTGTAATTTTTTTTATGCTCATCTACTGACCAGAGAACCCCTTTTGTCTATGAATTTATTTTTTCATATGGATCCACCTTGGTAATAGATCATTCTAGCCCCATAATCTTATAGGGAATAATCTCTAGAACACATTTCATCTTAATGAGATCTACCTATTCCTAATCATCCATGAGGTGAATTTCATCGGCCATGATTTTCACCTAGACATTCTCAACAAGTTATTCATCTATCGGAGATAACACCTCCTATGTTCATGCTTTTGGTACATAAATCTAAACACTCAACTGACTGATGATTTCATTTGGAGAATGGATGACGGCCACATGGTATTTCACTTTCCTCTCTAATCATTGAGGTTATTGATGAGATTCTTAGAGACTTTTTGTTCCAATATATTTATCTTGGTACTATGAGATAGAAAATTCTTGTCTCTCCACACACACATGCTAAATAATGTTTTCACAGACCACCACATGAAAGGAATTATATTTTACCCTTTAGGAACAAAATTTTTAATTTTTTTGGTGAAGGGTGTCCATTTGACTCACTAGATATGGCTATAAACTGTGGGAAAAAAATTAATGTACGATCCTCCATTCCCTACATTAGATGATACGATTCTCCTTTGAAATTACAGATGAAAAATATTTCAATTCCTTGAGTATCATAGGTTCATAATCTAGGACGGTCATGAGGATGGTCAAAATAAAGTCATCTTCCCAGATCCTCTCATATGGGTCAAGGTCCATTTTTAGAGGGGGACTATCATCATCTAAATCTTACATGGCAATGCCTTCATCACCATACTTGATTTCCTCCTCTTCAGAATTATCACCTAGATCCATGATGTGATTCCCTTCTATGATTACGGCAAGATCCCCATGGATGGCCACATCCCCAATAATTGGAATAGCTATTGGGGGAGGTACCATGTGTCCCCTGATCATATCCTTCTTCTAGGAACACACTCTATCATGCACTATGACAATAATCAATAATTCCTTTTAGTTTGAAAAGTTTTGATAGATCAGGTAAATATGAATCACATATATAAGAAATAAATATATAGGTAAATAATCTAAGAAATTATTGGTAATAGTTTTTTGATATTGAATTGCAACATTCAAGACCCCTCAATGTCGGTTGGTTCTTTATCAACCAAAACAAGGCCCCCTAGTGATGGTTGGGTTAAGGTTTCATGAAAAAAACAAACACATTGATGCAATAAACTCAATATCCCTATGAAGTTTTAAAAATTTATAGGATTTTATATATTGAGTCTTACCTAAAGGAATTGGGATTTCAATGATGAGTCACACAAGACAGTCTCCCTTTCCCACAGTATGTGTCATCATTGGAATTCCAGGGTGCTGTATCTTGTAGATTTCTGGGAGGATAGAGGGATGAGAGAAGACCTATATAACTTCCTTTTCAGACCCTCCATTCATGGTGACCCTGATAATAGACTATGAGGTGTTCCCACTAGTACTTATTGTATTACCCTCTTTCCATATGATTGGGAAACCTTGGTCACCATACGCAAGCTCCTACAAAAAAAATTCACATTAGAGCCTCTGAAAAAAGGGGAAAGGTCCATAATAGATTTCTGAGTTAATAGAGAATTATTTTCTCACAAAAAAGTATCTCAGTCAGTTCATCAGCCACATAGGTGACACATCTGCACTCATTGGGAGTAACTTGATCTGTGGATAACCAACATAAATGTTCATCATTGGGGTCTTATGTGTCACCACCAAGGGATGATGCCTTCTATATGGATTCATCGACATATTATGTCTCCACAATATCATGGTTTCCAAAAAACATCACATGAACAGATTCAGAGGGAATATGTACTACATAATGTTGGCACGTAATGGATTTCGTTTCAATAGGTATGAAAAACTCACATATAAATGATCCCTAAAAGATATCCAAAAAAATACCAACCTCCTGATTCATGATTATAACTCAGGTCATCCTGCGTCATACTAGATACTCTATTAGGTTACTTTTTAGCATTCCCCAAGCCTACCAAATCATTAGGATGGACTAATTTTTGGTTTGATGTAATAGATATTATAAATTATTTTAGAGGGACTCTCTATCTCTTCTTGTCCAAGCCTAATATCTCTCTTTCGACTTCCATTGTCACTTTCGAGGGAGGTCCTCCCCTATATGAGGAATTAATTAATTAAAACTCACCTCGAGTTACCTGATTTCATCCTTAAATGTATCCCCAAACTCCTAGAGAGCACACAAAATAGAATCTTTACATTTATCCTGCTACTCTTACATATATCTTGATGGTATAATTACCCTTATTGACTAACGCTATATCGTTCCCGGGTAAAATTAGATACAATTTTTTTCATGGGATTGATAGCGGTTTGTGTTGAAATTGGTTGGTGGGAGTATAATAATATCCAATTTCCCTTAACCTATGATCTTTTTGAAGAAATGATGAAGGAT
This sequence comes from Viscum album, assembly GCA_963277665.1. NCBI lineage: Eukaryota > Viridiplantae > Streptophyta > Magnoliopsida > Santalales > Viscaceae > Viscum > Viscum album. The sequence continues at coordinate 1,044,609,342 of OY728165.1, forward strand.
ATAGGGATGAATTTCCTATGTAGCCTCATGTAATCTCACTTCATCAGCTGTAGTATGCATCCGAATTTCTAGGAAAACTACGATAGAGTAAACAAAACACAATAATTTTTCCAATTTATCCTAGACACTAGTACTCTACCTCAGTAGGTATGTTTATATTATATCAACACTAGTTTCCCCTCCATATTATATATCATATAACTAATTGGATTTGATAATGGATGGAGGTAAATTTTCATAGAGTTATCGATTCTAACTGTGACCCCTACCTCAATGAGGGACACTGGATGAACCTCAACAATGATGAAAAGTGAGGGAAAATGTATAGAATTTGGAGGATTAAAAGTGTATATAAATTCATAACCTTTAATGTGATCTCTAATGCACCCTTTTAAGAACTATAATGGACCACAAATTTACTTTTTTGATGCTCCCATTAGCCACATCACCAAACTTTCTATAAATTTCATCCATCACTAGAACACCCACAGTTACCCTACTATAGAAAAAATGATTATCACCATTACATGGATCCTTGGATTCATGTCCATTCACATTTCCCTATCTAGAACTAGTAATCCTCCGAAAACGGTGATATGAAATTTATTTTCATGAATTATGGGCTACCGACACCCATTCACACTATAGCCCACTACTTATAACAACCTTCTTCAAAGATTAGAAAGTATGATTACTGGCTTCTACTATGAATCACCATTAAAAATTTATTTGTCCTACCGAACATCATCAACTTTTGAGTTTTATTTTGAAACATTCCCATCCATTGTTTTAATGGAATGTACACATGATAGAGGGGGTTTTGCTTCAACACTTGCGTTAATGCATCTATAAGGATATGTATCCCAAGGGGGTCTTCTATGTATCCCCCCAAACAATAATTTTTGGGAGGAACCCATCATATTATAACTCTATATATGGAATAACACAGATTTTGTGGAGGTTTCATAGGATGATGTCTACCTCCCCCTGAGAGAGGTGGATTTTTTTAGATTCTGGGGACCAATGGCTAAAGGGATATAAAATTAGACCTTAATAATGATACATATGGAATTTGGAATTCCAAAATAACTCATTGAACCCAATATAAAACATATCAACATCATATTATTGAAAATTGAAGTGTACCCAATATGCCCAGCCCCAGTCTTCAGGGATTCTACGCTCAGCCCATTAGTCCATGTTCTTGTACCATCCAGCATTGTTGTTCTGGATGCTAATCTGAAAGATTCCTGCATAGATAAGAGGGAACTATTCATCATATTGTATCTAAACAATGAAAATCCTCATCCATCCACAAATATTTTATATGGTGAGGTCCATGTGCTTCTATAAAGGGTGAACTGGAGTAGTTATGTTCCAATTAGAAAGATCATCAAGATGAGTGTACCAGAAGTGTGGTGTGATTACTTTTATGAATAGAACTGCCACCTGACCCATCATCCTTAATTTGTAAAGTGACATTTGGTTTTTTAATAGATACTATATTTTGGATTCATTTACCAACTCTTAGAGAATCATATTTTCAAAAACAAACCTTCAGGACCCTATAATTAATGTATTTTCTACTAACCCAACCCTCCAAATAGTAGATTTATCATCCTTCTCATCATAGACAACAGTTTTGAACATTTCTTGATGATATAATTTGGAAAGGATGAATTTATTATATATTGGTTGAGGGTTCAGAAAGTCCCAATTTCATGTAATTTTGGAGTCAGTCAAGAAAATGTATTTTATGAGGTGTGGAAATTAGATCATGAAAAAAATGAGTTTAGAGAAAATCATTAAAGATGTATTAGAATTTCAATAAAAGTGATGAGATTCTCCCACAAGAGAAAACATATCATGAAAAAAAGTAAGATTACTATATAAATGGATCCTTAACCATTTTATAGGAATTGGACTTCCGTCTTGCATGAAGTGTGAAACATAGTTGAAAGAAAGAACGAAAATCAGCCACACTCTTCAATATTTACCTCTAAACATGAACTTTTGGTCCCATGTCACATTCAATTATAAGGTGTGGGGGGAATTATTTGGCACCAAAAAAGTTTCTCACACCCTAAAATCCATATTTTGATGAATCGAACAAGTTACCGACCTTGATGGAACATTCCAAAGACGATGAGTAGTTTGGGTTAAAATTTGTAGTGATGCATGATGATAGCCCTGTGGATTTGTTAATTTCCATTCAGCTGCAAAATTTTAAAATTAAAAAACAATAAACAAAAATACTGCTAAACTACAGGGTATTATATGGTTTTCATGGTCGAGGTCAAACCCACATAGATAGGGTTGGAGAAAATATTACTTAAATAAAATAAACCTAATAATATTTCAATTTTAAGAAATAAAATCCAAACTATTTAAAAAATTATTTTGTTTAAAATGTTGGAGAAAAAATATAAAATGAGTATCGAGAAACAATGAATTCATGTTCACGGGTTGAAATGGTATAAAATAATCAAATAAAAACCATGAATTCATTAGAATCTGGTCCTAGATAATCCACTAGTCAAGATAAATGAAGCATATCCCAAACTATCATTTCTTCATTGTTAGATACTTCATGTTTCAAAGGATGGGTAACCCGAAACATTATTTAAACATAAGGAAAAGAGAAACCCAACGGTCATGGTGAATGTTTAGAACCTATATTTTACATTAAATAAATGCATTCAATCCACTCAGGCAATGGTCATCATCAAAGAAAAAATGAAATTAAACTCATTCCCCAATCCCTCTCAAAATTGTCATGCAATAATAATCAAGAAATATATTGAAATGAATAATAATTATGAAATCTCCAAATGAATTGTATTGAAATATTAAATAACTCATACATTTGATCCTCATTCATCACTCATTCCATGGAACAAATAAAGCACCCACTCATGCTAAACAAGAGTTAGTTAAGAAAATAAATATATTATAATCATATAGAAAAGTAGAGAAGTAGTGGGTTAACCATATTCTAGTGGTGTAACCTCATCAAAGCATGCAACCGAAATTAATCTTAATGTCCCATGTAGATCCTCTATTTATAAGCTCATGTTTGGATCTACCAAACATGTTTCACGACATGTAATTTGTTTAGATGTTGTGTAATCATGATTTTAGGTTCCTCCATAATTTTTGTATCCGTGGGAATCTCGCATGAACCTCATTAATAGATTTGAAACTTTGACTCTTTTCATGGTGTTTAACTGGGACTCACGATGTGTAACTAGAATTCATGGTGTGTAACCTCTTGGAGACATGTCCTAGCGGTAAAAATATTCATTTAAATAAAAAAATCAACACACAAAAGCATCTAAAAATTTGAATAAAATAAAATTATCACGTTCAAATAAGTAGTTCCACACACAAATGACTCACTCACCAAAGGAGATGCTGAGCTTTTTAGATATAGATAGCTCCCAAATAAAGACCATGAAGTATGTACGAAAGAAGGAGGCTTATGCGGGAGACCATACCTACGTAATCAAATATTTTTTCATGAAAAGAGATGTCAGATTCCACACGATGTGCAATCAAGACCCCACTTTTAGGAAATGTGGGAATAAAAGGATAGATTTGTTAACAACCCATTATGAAACCATCCAGTAATATTATAAAGGAGATGTAGGACTATAGATGTTTAATGACTACACATCATCATCCACAAACTAAGAATCATACTACCCTATTTCATACCAAAGTGAAGTTTCCTAACACCCAAAGATGATTTTGGCTATAAATAGAACCTCACCCCAACCTAGAGGGATTTTTGGAAGATGAATCAACTCTCTCGCACCTGAAAACTGATCTTCTACGAAATCATGAAACATCTGAATCCATGAACCCTCAATGGTTGAGAGATTTTTCAACCGAACTCCCATGTCCCCCAACATGGCTTTTCCTATGATTGAAATATCCACATAAAAGTTTTCTTAAGGATGGTTAGGGAAGCATAATATAAACCACCTCCTCGAAACCTTAATTTTCATGAAACTCCAAATATTTCATGCAATTATTCACTCATAATACAAGTGTTGTACTTTTTCTAGACCCCCCTTCTTTTATATCTATATTTTTGAAAAATATTAATAAATTATGTATTAAAAAATTCTAGTCCTATACCTAGAATCACCTATGATTCTAGCATATCCATTAGCCTATAATTTTATCCAAATAACAAGTACCATAAATTTTTTTACTCCTTATCATTTGTACCAAATCATTGGGCCTTGTGGTTTCCACTCCTCCATGGTAGATCAAATGTAATTCCCTTCCTAGGGGAGCATGAGTGGTGGAAATGTAATATATAGAGGTAGAATCATCAAGTGAAATGAATTACCTATCTTGGTAGGGATTCTTTATGATGAATCTTAAATTCACCTTGACATGGTCCCCCTCAGGGGGTAATCCCTAGACACATCTAATCTGGATGAACTAAAACTACCCAACTCCACAACCTAGTTGTATGATTTTAAATTACATGCCAGAATACATAAAATATGACAATCAATTATAGCCTTACCCTATGTGATGAACACCGGGTTCCCATATATGATCATCACAAGATTCAACTTCCTTCCCCCCTATTGGATGAGACACCTACCATGGGGGTCGTTCATGCATAAGCCCCACACATTCCTCCCCTTCCATTGGATAGAAATCTACACCTAGGAAGTTCCCATGCGTGACAAAAATACACACCCAGGAAATTCCAATATGTAACCCACAAACTATCCCTCATATATTATTTTTCCACTACATGTGTATTCTTACCAGATGATGTTATACTACATGGAAATATCATATCACATAACCATAATCTGTGGCACAGAACTATGTGTTTTTTGATCTGTGTCTCTGAAGCATGGTACTAAGGAAAACATCACCAATTGTGACATAATCCCCCTTCATGGGAAACAATCCATCACATATTGTCAAATTACACTATGTGGACACACTCTTCCATACTAGTGTGAAATCATCCCCCATGGGGGACACACTCCATCATCCTAGTGATAAATATCCTCCTGGGGGACTAAATTTATCCTATTATGAAATCATACTCCTTGACTGGGGGTGGAATACTCAATCATCTTGTATGAAATCACCCCTATGGGGGACAAACTCCATCAATATGAATGCGAAATTACCCCTCCTGGGGGAGGGACACACTCCATCAATCCTAGTTTGAAATATTTATCTACAGGTACAAACTCCACCACATGTATCCATATAATACCAAACCTACAAAATTATATATCCCTGCAAGACATTAAACCTATGACATGATCCAAAATCAAAACCCAATAAAATAAAAATGGGATTCTTGAGGTCAAAAAACTCAGAAGACTTATTCCCCATGTATCAATTACAACATGACAAACAATATGTAATGACTTATATTTTCCTAAAAAATATTTAGAAATTTATTGAGAAAATTCATTGACCAGGTAGTGAGACATCAAAAAATTCATTTCACCGATGTTCCTAGAATAGTTCATTAGAAGATGTTATGTTTTTAATATCACACACATGAATTTTTTCTGGAAAATGTATATAACTCTTTAATGGGCACCCAGATCAAAAATCTGAGAATACCATTTTTTAGAGTATCATATTTACATTAGGAAAACCCTATCACTGACATACATAAGACGATAGTGAAATATAGTTTTTGGATGGAACTATAAATAAAATAATTAAATAAGAATTAATTTATTTTCAAATCCAAATAACCCATGAACAGAGAGCCGGATTGAAAAAATGAGACTACTTTTGTGTTCGTAATGTGGTGTTCTCTCTAGGGATGATTTAATCTTTAGTATACAGGGGTATTATTTGGAAAAACCTAAAAAGGCGTAATATTTTTTAAGTAAATTAATGATTAAATATTTTGTTGATGCATCAATGATTTCCTTAATAGTAGTCCTTATAAAAAAATCATAGGTTTATCATCATAACCATTGGAATACATTAGAATCTCTAGGGCAAGCTTAGAGGATTTTCCCATGGAGAATGATGAATGAATCTTGGGTCGACTATCAGTGTGCAAAAAAAATCAAAGGGTATTTCTAACGATCATGACACAACTCAATTATTCATTTGAGTTTTAAAACCAAAAGTTATGGTTTTGTTTCTTTTGTGACTCATTCATCGTTCTTAATTTAAATGATGTTTAGTGATCAACCCATGAATAGGTTGATCTATAGTTTATTCACTTAAAAGATGTGTTTATTATTGTGGTGAATTAAATGGGAGATAAATCTGTGTGTTTCTTCATTCATCATGATCCTTATAATAATAACAAATCTTGGCTAACATGAACAAACACTAATATATACTCTTCTAGTGTTTATGTGCCTTATTTTATCTCCCCCAATCTTTCTCATGTTCTTCTTTCTTCATGAAATATGATCCTAGTATCATTTCACCTTCAATATATGGAAGAACGATCAGAGACTGGAGATTTGACATAGTAGTGACACCATGGAGGAGTGATGAAAAAGGAAAGTTGCAAATCGGCCAAGGCATTGTATTGTAGTAGTGAAAGTAGGTGGAACATGATAATGAGCATAGAAAAAACTCCATCCAGTCCAAGTAGAGTTTGAGGGTGACTATAGGCTGCTGGAAGGGCAGCTAATGGAGGAACTAGCACGTGGCCCTATGGGGGCCAGGCTAGGTGGCGCATGAGGCAGATGGTCCACAAATAGGGTGTATGATGTCAGAGTGTGGGGGCAGTGGTCTAGGAGGGACCGTGTGGGAGTCCACGACTGGAGGAGTGCCGTAGGGGAGGCTGATGGGTTTTGGGGGCAATTTTTATTAACCATGTTAGAAACACATTGACCTAGAGCATGCACCTGGGTTTCCACATGCAAGAGAAGGGGGTCGCCCCACTTACATCGGGTCTGGAAAGATAGTCCGGGATACTCTAGTGGCCGAGTAGGCTAGGTCCAACGGTCTAGAAGGCTGTATCCAATAGGCAGAACAGTATATTCCCAATGGTGTAGGCTGAGTATGGTCCATCGGATTGGGTCTGGTCAGTGGGTCGGGCTGGGTCAGAACCATACTAGACCCGAGTTGAACATTTTTATTAAAATGGTTGTAACATTTTGATGGAAGGTCCATCTGATGAACTGTCTACGTTGTTGGGACCCTTTAGATGAGACATTCATTTTGAGATAACATGGTGGGGTTTTTCTCAGACCAATATCTTTGGAGAGTTTTTCTTGGTTCATTACTCAAGGGTTCAATGTGGTATTACATCCACATCAATGGATAGTAGTCCCCTCTAGAGGCCAAGTCCCAGATAGAGTTATTGTATCCCTCCTTTTGATGGGAGTAGTCCTTTATCACCCATGATTGATATTTGTAGGAATTCTCATAACCTCCGAGTGCATGGCATCAATTCTCCATCATGTGGACCATATGGATAGCGTTTTTGGTATTCTCTGAGAAGGACCCATACATTACGAGGTGCATATGTAGGGTTGTTAGTTTTCTATGAGAAAAATACCCTATGTCACAGGCTAATATTTTATTGGTTTGTTGGTATTATCTTATAAGGATTTCCTCTATATATGTTATATTATTTTATAAGTATATTTATTCTTGGTTAGGGGACACAGTAGTGAGAAATATTCATGAGATTCCCCAACAATATCATGGCTTAAGGAGTGTATTCCCCCGTAATGACTGAACCTCGACCAGAATCATATGGTGCTGATTAGTTTTGACTCACCTATTTACATTGTGGTTGGTTATGAGGAACTTGGATATCCTCAGTATATGTGTAATAAACATATACCTATTTAGAGATGATAATAATATTCCTTTATATTATTTCCATTGTGGCATTTCTGTTCTGGTTTAGGGTATCCTACTGAGTACTATTTTATGCACCCATGTACATGCTTTTCCCATATGTGTCATGTCTTGTGAAATGATATATGCTTTAATAGAGTTCTAATAGGACCACGACAAAGTGGTTCTTAGAGAGATCATATAGAAAAGGTTTTCTCCAATGACTATATACAACTATCTTGCACCTACCCTTCATGTTGGGTTTTCTACCGATGAGTTTTAGAAACATGTACATTCACTTTTACAGACACTTTCTTTTAGTGTGCTAGTATTTTGGCCCTCTTTAATTTCTAGTTTCCAACTGTTGTACTCTGTGGTTTGGATATTAGTGTATTCATGCATTTTTTATAAGTTTTTTTTTAACTTTTTTTCCGAATTTTTGGGTTTCAAGATGTGTGTGAGTGTGTATAAAATATTAGGAAAATGCCTCCCATTTGTCAGATATGTCTAATCAGTTCTAGTCACCAACCCATACGTTATCAGAGGTAATATTAGGGTAGTCATGGAATGGACCCTCTAGGATGGGTCATGACTATGTGGTATCAATGGGGGTCCATTCTACAAAAGGATCAAGAGTCAATGAGGTTGGTTTGGGGCAACAATATTATGAGTTTTTATTTTGGACTTCAGGATAGGGATTCCAATATTGGTGTAGTGACCAAGATATCCATATACCAAGTCTCTAGACACCTGATTTTTGACTAAGTACATGAAAACAATGGTTATAAAGAAAATAGTTGTACATGAATTATATAAGATTTGAGTGTGTTCTCATGTCCTTATTGAGTCGGCTCTCAAGGTATACTTTATTGGCCATGGTACAACATGTTTTATAATAGGATGTATCTATGTAGACAAAAATCAAGGATTCCATTGTGTGATCACAAGGGTGATTCATTTAGTGATGATACATCAGTATAAGTAATATTCTGGAGATATCAACTCTAGGTGGGGAAGAAACCATACCACCACCAATAGATAATCACATGGTACCTATAGTACCAGCATGTGATGTGGGAAAGATGAGCACAATTCATGAGTTTCATCAATAGAAACCTCACAGGATTTGAGATGAGCAAGAAAAATGAGTGGCTATATATTTTCTCAAGTGATGATAAGATTTATCCATCAACCAGGAAAATATTATATCATATGGTTTTACATGTAGAAAGCCTTATATAGGGTATATTAGGGCAATGGTGGGGTTTATATTCTTGATCTTACGATGAGGTGAATTTTCCATGGACAGAGTTGTAGAACCTTTTTGGAGAAGATCTATAACCTTATGAGCACATGTCTATGAGAATACAATAACTTCTATATCTCTAAAAGGTGACATGTTGGTATCTTTGTTTTCATCAAGGCATACCAGCTTTTTCAAGTACTCAATGGATCTGATACATGATTGTTACATTAGGTCTCAGGCCTTTGAGTCAGGGCTGTGTAGGGACATCTGAGATAACATTAACCCTTCGTGCGATCCTACCTATACTGGGGTTTTAGAGTGAGCCTTAAAGGTTTAGTGTTGATTAGATGAATATATAAATTCAGTGGCAGTCAGTGATGAGTAGGTAGGTCTAGAGACCTTTAAAATAGGTAGCTGATAGCAGTCACAAGGATCCGAGTCAGTCAGGTGCTTCAAGAGGTTATATGAATGTGTCTTGAGACAACCAAGGGATAAAATGTGTCAATCATGCTGTGGTGAGGGATATGAGGAATTATATTTCAAAAACAATTGTACAATTGATCATGAGATGGTCGAGGGACTACTAATGTACATACAAAGAATGGGTAAGGCATATCCACATGGCATCAGACATGGAAGCGGAGCTGATAGAGTAGCATGAGTTGGTCCACGTTTTGATATGTTACCACAACTACCCCTTGGTGATCCATAAAAAGCTCATGGAGCTTGTGTAAGGGGATGAGGTGAGATTCATATGATGGAGGCTTAAGAACACGAGGCTCTAGGCATGATACAAGGCATGTTCTTTTACTTTTCCACCTTAGATGTAGTTTTAATAGACACATGTACTAGTCATTATTTTCTTTCCTTCAAACATGTTCGAGACTTAGAGATTCTGGTGAAACCATTTAATTGACCAATATGTTTAGAGACTCCAACTATATGGAATTAGATGATTACACACTGGTGCTGATAGTGTGACCTTACTCTTAGAGGAAAGAGTTCCAGTTGGGATCTCATGATAGCGATGTCAAGGCCTTATGGTGTCATTCTATATATGGGATGGTTATCCAATGTCCACAATTAGATTGATTGTTTCAGGTATAGACTGTGGTGTTTATGTATTGATGGGGCCAAGAACTCCTTTTTAGGGTAAAATGAAACCCAACCAGCATAGTATTAAATTAAACATAGTATGGTGTAGTCAACTACACGTTAGTGGCTAGCCTAAACCTCACTGTAGTGGATGATATGAGGCCCCAATTTGATGTAGTGTTTTATTAATATGAGGTCATCTTTCATGAGGATGTTCCAGGAGTACCTCCTCCTAAGGTGGTGTACTTATGTATTGGTCTATACCCTAGGAAGAAACAAATGTATACACTTTTATATCTGATGGATTCCAAAGAGCATTGTGAGATGAGGGTATAAGAAGAATACTTGAAGAGAAAGGGCTTCGTGAGACCCTATTATTCACCTTGGGTGGCCACAATTTTGTTTTCCAAGAACTCATATGGTATTTTTAGTTTATGTTGGACCTTCTAGTGCCTAAACTAGGCGATCGTTAAGAACAAGTATCCACTAATGCATATTGACAACCTCTTGGATCAGTTGAAAGGGGTGCATCGGTTCTTGATAATAGACCTCAGACCCGACTATCAACATTTTCGAGTACATGATGAGGATATACTGAAGATGGACTTTTGATGTCTATAGAGCCACTATAAGTACTTGGTGATTACATTTGTCCTAAAGATCACCCTATTAGTGTTCATTGGACTCATGAAGAAGATCATCCATCCTTACATAGAACAGTTTGTTGTGGTCTTTATTGGTAACATCCAAGTGTACTCTGCGTTTGAGGAGGAGCATGTGATACCCTTGAGGATAGTCCTAGACACACTCTAAGAGAACCAACTCTACAAGTAGCTCTTAATGTTTTAGTTCTTGATATGAGAGGTCCATTTAATGGGACACATCATCCCATAGGCTAGGGTTGTAGTGAATCCATAAAATATAGGGGCATTGATTATGTTGAAACCACCCAAGAGTGCTACCGAGGTGCGAAGTTCCCTTGGATTGATTGGTTAATATCAAAGGATTGTACGCAATGTTTCTAGAGTAGCAGCATCAATGATAGATTTTAGATGAAAGGGACAACCCTTCATGTGGACGGAGAAGTTGTAGGAGAGTTTTTAGTAGTCATGGTAGGGATTGACGAGCACTTATATCTGTAGATTTCTAGATGAGGGTATCGAGTATGTGTTGTTCTGTGATGCATCCATAATCAGGCTTGGTTATGTTTTGATGTATAAGAAAGAGGTGGTTGCCTGTGATTCATGATAGTTGATCCCACACAAGAAGGACTACGTGACCCAAGATCTTGAGTTAGCAGCAGTAGCCTTTACATTAAAGATGTGGTAACTGTACCTGATGGGCGAATGGTTTATTGTTTAATCTGACCAATAGTGTCTCAATTATATATTCTCTCAAAATTAACTGAACTTGATATAGAGGAAATTTATAGGGTCACTCTAGGACTATGAATTGGAGATTATCTATACCCCTAAGAAGGGGAATGTGGTGGAAGATGCTATTAGTAAGAGATCCAGTTCATAGCCACTTAATAAGGCATCAAATCAGTTAGCCTCATTGAATATATAATTTCGGGATGGAGATGAGAAACATAAATCTAGTCAATGGTTGTCACCCCTATAATGTTATAAAGAGTTTGGGAGGCATGGCTTGGATATACCAACTATGATTATTTACATGCTCAGATGTCCACAGGGAATGCCCCTAATGGTTATTTGAAAGGTGGGGAGCACATAATTATTTTGAGAGGAAGCATAGTGGTACCTGTGGTATTAAGAGATGAAGTCTTAAGGGAGTTTCATACATCCCCTTTGAAAGTACATCTAGGTGGGTAAAATATGTTCTAGGACTTAAGAAATCTGTTCTAGTGGATGGGAATGAATAAGGGAGTTGTAGAGCTTGTATCTCGATGACTCTGTTGTCTGTAGGTGGAGTCTGGGAACCAAGGTCCATCAGGACTAATTCAACACACTGAGGTTCCATAATGGAAGTGGGATGGGATATCGATGGAATTTGTGATGGTTTTATAAAAAATGTCCATGGTAAATAATACCATATGAGTGATCATTGACCGAATCACCATGTTGGCCCAAATCTAGGAATTTTTGGAGCAGATTTCAACAGAGAGCTAGGGACACCTTTACATTAAATAGATAGTTCAAATCCAAGGATTAAATTCGATGATATTTTCATATCATGAGTATATTTTAACACACCAGTTGTGGAATGGATTATGGGACACATTTTGAACTGAACTATGCTTGAGCACAACATTTCACCCATAGAATGATGACTAAACTGATTTGACCATTCAGGTTCTAAAGGTAAATCTATGGGATTTCTTCTTATTTTTTTTGTTGGAGTTGGGAAGATTATTCATGGGTGATTGATTCCATGAATGTGAATTAACTGGCGGCACAATAATCTCTAGGAGAGCACATGAGAGTAGGAAGCTCAGATTCATGATATGTACCCACGTCTCTTTGGGTATCCCTTGGTTTGGATTTTAGGGATGTAAATCCCTAAGGTATGGAGAATGTAATGACTCTGATTTCAAGGATTTTTTGATAAATTAATTAGAAAAATTCCAAGAGAACGCATTGAGATGGCATGTGATCCAAAGGTCCTCTGTGTCCGGAACATTTCATTGAAAAATATTATGCTTTTAATAGCACACATGAATAGTTTTCATAAAAAAGAGGAATAACACTTAAACAGGTGCCAGTATCAGATATAAAAGGGAACAATTGTGTTCAGAGTAGGGAATTGAACTTATGCGAGCCCCAACATCACCCAAAATGGGGAGACTGTGAAAGATAGTTATTGGACGAAACCATAAATAGAATAATTAAATAATTTTTTATATTGAATTTTTAATAACTCAAGCACAGAGCCCCAGATTGAAGATTCCAGACCATGTTTGTGTTATTAATGGGGGGTTTTCCTTATGTGTGACTTAATCTCCATTCGACATAGGTTTTCTATAGAAAACCCCAAAAATGAAATAATTGTCATTAAATAATATAAAGATAAATTATTTTGTGGATGTAGCAATGATTTCCATTAAAATAATCCTTTTGCAGAAGTCTGAGTGTATACTGCATAACCTAAGGAATTATAGAGTATCACTTGGGAGAGATTGTAGTATTTTCCCTTGGTCAGCGATAACCAGGTCATGGATCGATGATATACATGCTACAAAATCATAGGACATTTCCAAGGATCAAGGGAATACTCTATTCAATTTTAGTACTTAAACCTAATGAGGTTGGGTGTGGTTTATTTGTGATTAATTCCTCATTCTTAATTTCAATGATGAACACAAACCAACCCACGAACAGGTTGATCTGCAGTTCGATTGCTTGTGGAATGGGATTATGTTTGTGGGGATTTAATAGGAGATGGATTTATGTATTTCTTCATTATTAGTGATCTTATTAATAAGAGAGAATCAAGGATAAAATTAAAATAGGCCAAGAGCCATTATTTATGTGTCAATTTGCATTATTTTCTCTCCCACGGTATAAGGCCCCAGCCTTAAACCTTAATTAATCTTGAGTTATTACAATTATAACATTGATGATCTTTTTCGGTTTAGAGTTTTAGAGAATTAGATCATGAAAATTGCATTACATTCCACATTTAAACAAAGTGGTTACATAAAAGTCAGTATTAATTCTTCCCATCAACGTAAACAAATTGAAAATAAAACATGGATTCTTTCTCGACACATCCTTGACACTATCATCACATCTTGTACCTTTCCCTTGAACTGTGAAAAACATTTCAAAAACTTGGGATGAGCATAAAAAGATCAGCAAGGGTTATAAAAAAATGGAAAGGAAACATGAGTTCATATATACATAAGAATGAAATCATACTTTACCCATAAAACATAGGCACTTTAATATACCTCATCAAACCATGAATAAATCATAGAAATCATAAGACATAAAAGTAACATGAGGCATTCATAACATTCTTACGTAGGGAGTAACCCTCTTGGTTACGTTTGGAATACCCATCACAGTATATTTCCTAAATATCATCGGAGAAACCTTGACGTTTCACTCCTTCGCGTTAACCAATGCATTGGAGAGCTATATCGGGCTCACCCACCCTTAGATTATCGTGGAACCACCCATCTTCATAATAATTCCCAAGAACCTCAACATAATCGTAGCACACAAAACATGCATAAAGGAAACATAACATTTCCACCTTTCAATCACAAGATATCAATACAACATATTGATATAAAAACATTATGAAAACCATTTTCAATACCAAAATAAAAGAAAAGTAAAACATGATATTTATTTTTCTTTTAAAAAGAAGGCATGGCTTGTAGAGGAAGCCGAAACCCAAATAACGGTCACGGTGGCAGAGAAGTCGTTGTCGCCGCATACATACGACAAAAACATTCCCTTTTGTCCTTTTCTAAAACGCTTCGTATAAAAAATATTCCTTTTGGATAAACGTAAAAGTCAGAGAGGTTTATACACCGTATAAAAGAAAGTTGTGTATAAAATAAAATATGCCTCAATGAAAGGAGATTGAGACGAAGTCCCATACAAATATGATATCCTTGTTTTGAGGATAAATCAATTAAATAATTATGTGTGACAAACAAATACACCAAATATAAGTGGATATTAAGTGTAAAATAATCAAAGGTCATTCACACATATTCAAAGGATGACATATTCAATAACTACATGTTGAACACAAAGAAATCGAAATTGGGTTAAGAAGTTCCCTTGACAGCCTAACGACATCACATCAAAATGAGATGATGAGAGATAAAAAGTGTATCTCATCACTTGGAAATAAAATTTACATCAATAAGGATATATGAGAACATATCCGAACATAACAATATGTAAATTAAAAGACCCAACAAATGAAGTCTTTTAAAAAAGAGGAGGGTGAAAGGTTCCCTTACCGACTTGGGTATCTTTCAAAACATACACCCCATGAAAGAAGGACAATAAATCATTGATGTAAATACTCATAAATGAATGTATATTACACAAAGAGTAGAATAATGGGCAGTACATACACCACTCAAAAGAAATTTTGGCAAATGTAGCATAAATATCACGGGAATAAAAGTGAGATGAAAAATCCCTTATGAAAACTCGGCAGCCTAACGACGCCACATAAAACATACAAAAATGGATTGATGAGATAAAATAGGATATCTCATCATATTAACATAAAGTTTATAGAAATAGGAATATAAAATAACATCCCCCAACATAACAAAGAGGAGCTTAAAATAAGTGACATAAAGGAGAGTACTTAAAAAGAAAGAGAGAGGTTAGATCTCTTACAAAAATTCGGCAGCCTAACAGCACCACTCAAAACATCCAAAATGGATTGATGAGAGAGAATAGGGTCTCTCATAACATGAACATAAAAATTAAAGTAAGTTTAATATAAAATAACATCCCAATAACAAGAAATATGAGCTTTATATGGAATGACATAAAAGAGTGTACTTAAAAAGAAAGAGAGGAGTAAGATCCCTTACCTCAAGTACAACTTGTCTTGTTCGTTTCTTTATATTCCTGAATAATAAACTTTGGTCAATTAATAATTGCCTAAGTAACTCCTTTAGAGATTATTATTCAGTTCATATCACATATTATAATTTTATAACAATTGTTTAATAATTTTAGTTCATATCAGACGTTTTTGCCGATGTTTGGTACATAAGTCAAAAATGAACTTGTTTGAAAAAAAGATTGCCCATGTAGTTATAAGTAAATAATTTCCGGAATAGTATTAATGATTAAAATATCATATATATCTAGTAAATATTCAATTCATACTATTCCATATAATTTGGAGATAAAAAACGAAAAGCACCGTTCATGGAGACGGTATGCCGTACGTACGCATGAACGCTACTTTCATTTTTTGTCAAATTAATGGAATTAAATCAAAATGAGAGAGATATATATATGTTATAATTCCAGAATGATATCCATAGTTTTTATGTAATATATTACATGTATATCCATTATATATATGTACTTATAATATTACATAACATTTTGAGATAAGAAATGAAATGTACCGTTCATGGAGACGGTAAGCCGTACGTACGCATGAACTCTACTTCCATTTATATTTCATATTTAATGGAATTAAAACATAATGATACATAATAGTATTTTAATTCCGGTATGGTATCATATATAATATCATTAAATATATCTTTTAAATGTACCACATATGGTATTAACGAATCAAATCACTTTGAGGGGGCGGTAGTCCGCACTTCCTTAAATGAAGATATCGCGTTTACCCATAATGGAAACCATAAAGGAATGCCCAAAATGAAAAATACAGAATCTTAAGGAAAAAATAAACATTTAATATATCATATATAAACATAGTGTCATCTTAATGGCCACCTTTGAATGTGTTAGAAGAATGTTGAACAATCATCGTTTCGGGAGGCAGAAATTGGCCAACCACAGAAACGGTATGTTCTTTAACCATTAGATATAGGTGTGTGAAAGTGTAGCTCGAATCCTTCTTATAACCACATCCTAGTATATTTATTATACTGGATTCGTTACAAAAGATATTAATAAAAAGAGTTTAGGGGGTTGGAGAAGCAAAATAAAACAAAAGGACTCAAGTGAAGACATTACCTTAAAATCGGGTAACTCCCCTTGGATTGAGCTCAAAGGCTTCCTTGGGAAGACTTCTTCCCAAAGTGAGACTTCAAGGAGTAAGAGAGGGATGTGGAGAGCCAAAATGGGAAGGTTCTGGCCGAGAAAAAGGCTTTGGGAGTGTGGGTAAGGAGGTAGAAGTGGGGGCCTTTTATAAGAGGAGAGGAGGGGCACTCTTGTAATGTTACAAAATGTTACTTTATTTTCAAAAGAGTTTCGGATTTTAAAGGTCCCACATTGATTTATTTAGAGGCTAAGGTGATAAGGGTTCGAAATACACTCATAAAATAGGTTTTGTAAATGTTTAGGTCTTAGATATTACATTATCTTTCCATTTTATTTAAATCGTTAAATAATGAGGTCATCGCTGCATCATCATGATGTCATAAATAATTTAATTTATTTAATGTCTAAAAATTATAAAACAAATACTATGATGTAGGAAATCTTTTTAGCTTTCCAATTACTATTTACAGTCAAATATATGACTTGTATAACCCCATGTAAAAAATTGTTTTAGTAAAACATTTCATGTGTGTGTCATTTTTTACTTTAACATTAAATAAAAAGATATTTATGTCATTTCCCAACCAAAGTGGCTCCATGGGGTCCCCAAGTTGACCCATGGATTTTCTTGGTCGGCCATGACACATCCAATGAGGGTAGGACATGTGTATAGGTCATTTCATTTTATTAAAACATTATTCTTACCATAAACTACACTAATTACCTCTAATCGCGATTAAAAACTTAATAAGTTACTATTCACCAATAAAATTATTTTTATCCCATTGAACCACATTTTACTTCTTAATTACAACCATGTATGTAGGATTTTTGAAATTCAAAACACAAATATGGAAAAATTTCATTTAAACGGAAAAATTAGTTTTTATAAGTACCACTTATAAGATTCACTATTCATCAAAAAATGAAGTTTTTCAGAAAAATCCCAAAAATTTACCCCAAGCTATATTTGATATTCCAAATTCAAAAATGAAGTCTATTTTAAAAAATTCAAAACATATAAGTCACATTAATTAATTTAATAATTAATTCCCACTGTCAGAGCAAATAGCGTGTTTTTATGGAACAATAAGTATCAAAAGATTGACACTAGTTTAAGTCTGATTTCAAAGTGAAATAAATTTCAACAACCACTATTGGATTTAATGGTAAAAATATATTATAATTTCACTATAAAACCAATTCAAAAGATAATATAATCATATAAATAAATTAGATTAAAAAGAGGTTTTGAATTAAAATACAACATTTTACACTATTCATTAAAAAAATGAACTTTATCAGAAAGATAACAAAAATTTACACAAAGTAAATTTTGATGTCCCAATTCTTAAGAAGAGTTTTATTTGGTCCAAAAGGATTTATAAGAGTGATCAAAAATATATTTAATGATGGTTCTCCATCAAAAGGCGATAAGTGATCCTTTAGTGAAAACTAGGGCATATACGCCTAAAATTGAATTATTTCCGTATTTTATGCCTTTATCTTTTATTGGATAAATGTAAAAACATTTAAAAACATATATAATCATATTTTAGTTATTTCTATCCCTTCCCGCCAATACAACGGCTACATGTTAACTACCATTTAAAATAATAATATTTTATTATTAGAGTGCAACGTATGATTCCCAAGAAACGCGTTGTTGCGTGTTTGGTACACCATCGATCATAGAGTCCCCTTTAGAGTCATATTAATATTTTATTCAAAAATATGGATAAATATGAAAATTTTATATTCTTTATTTACTTGGGGTGTTACATCCTTCCCCCCTTTTGGGAATTACGTCCTCGCAATTTTTAAAATTGAGCTTGGAAACATCCTTGAAAGTCCCACATCGGAACAAGAGTCGGTAAAACAATCACTTTAAAAGAATGGGAGAGAAGTACAAATGTCACCCAAGTTAACCATTACTAGGATTCCAAGTATGAAAATATGGATATGGAGGAGAAAACAAAGGGTCATGTTCTGATGGAGAGTGATAGTAAACATGTCTAGGAGAAAGTTAACCATGAGAAAATCACAAACTTGTGATGGGTTAAACGGTATTTGATTCCTCAATAGGAAAATTTAATCGACAACATTTTTGTTTTAGGTTACTTTTTATTGAGGATATTATTCATATGGAAACATAATCACTTATCATATTGACTTTCAACTTTTACTAGATTCCTTAATCAAACTCATATTTTTTTTTCCAAAAGACGAGTATTTAGGAAGACTTGTTCACATTAAGAGTACTATAATCAACTTCTAGAGAATCACCTAACCCAAAAAAAGAGAACTATATAATTCCCATGTCTTTAGACTTTAAGCAAAACCAAAACCAAAAAGGTTAGTACAATATTAGAAAATCTAGAAAAGGATAACCCTTTATAAAAAGAAAATCTATTCTTAATCTCCAAAATTTGTCCAACAAAACCCAAATTTCAAAGAGGACCATTCGATAAAAAATTTATCCATAAAATTCTTCAAAGTAAACCAAACTAAGATTGAAACCCAAATATTTGAAGGATTTATTCACATAGTCTTCCAAGTTAAATCATAACATTTATCTCCAAACAACATCATTTTCTCCTAAAGTCTCGTATTGAGAAGTAATTAACCTAATCACATATCCTCCATGATAGGTTAATCATTTTCATAAATAACCCAAAATAAACTTACTCTTAATTCATAAAATCATCTAACTAAAAAGAATCGGTCAAACTAACCAGGGACATCACGTAGTCCAGTGGTAGGCGATAAATACCAGTCACACTTTCGTTGTGGGTTCGATTCCCGCAGCTTTGTCCGACGCGACGGGTTGTCACACGGTCTGCGTGTTGTCCTTTTTCCAAAACTATATAATTCTTAAATCATTCCCCAAAAAGAGATTAAATCATCAAAAATAATCATAACATATTTTAACCTCAAGTTTATCTCATGCCTTTCATTTTCCAGCATATCATATAATAACCCATAATTACCTCAAAAGTAAGGATCATATAAACTGTAATGGTTACCTTTATAATTATTACCTGAACTTCCACATGGATTGGTCATCTCGTACATGATTCATTAAAGATCATACCAAGGTTCAAGTGGTTGATCATGACTCCTTGATAGTTGGTTTAGAACAACCACGAGTTTCCTCATTGAATCCCCCATTTTATCTAGTATCTTAATCATATAACCACCACAGTTTCCTTCAAACCTGTTGTCTCTTTGGTGCCTACTAGATCCATCCATTCACTAAAAACAGAAATGTCAGTGTGAGTATATCAACAATACCATCATGTACTAATGAGGAAGGTAGACACTAATATACACTTACTCATTCACTTTATCTAAAACTAAGACTCTTTCTGAAATCCTAACCATTATGGTAATGCCACTTATGCTTAATGAATACCCTAACCTCTAAAGTTATCTAAACCGACCTTTGATACCAACTATAAGGCCCCATCCTTAAACCTTAATTAATCTTGAGTTATTACAAGATTACACATTGAGGATCTTTTCAGGTTTAGAGTTTTAGAGAATTAGATCCTGAAACTTTCATTACATTCCACATTTAAACAAAGTGGTTACATAAAAGACAGTATTCATTCTTCCCATCAATAGAAACATATTGAAAATAAAACATGGATTCTTTCTTGACACATCCTTGACACTATCATCACATCTTGTACCTTTCCCTTGACCTGTGAAAAACATTTCAAAAACTTGGGATGAGCATAAAAAGCTCAGTAAGGGTTATAAAAAAATGGAAAGGAAACATGAGTTCATATATACATAAGAATGAAATCATACTTTACCCATAAAACATAGTCACATTAACATACCTCATCAAACCATGAATAAATCATAGAAATCATAAGACATAAAGGTAACTTGAGGCATTCATAACATTCTTACGTTGGGAGTAACCCTCTTGGTTACGTTTGGAATACCCATTACAGTATATTCCCTAAATCTCTTCGGAGAAACCTTAACGTTTCACTCCTTCGAGTTACCCAATGCATTGGAGAGCTATATCGGGCTCACCCACCCTTAGTTTATCACGGAACCACCCGTCTTCATAATAATGCCCAAAAACCTCAACATAATTGTATCACATAAAACATGCATAAAGGAAACATAACATTTCCACCTTTCAATCACAAGATATCAATACAAAATATTGATATAAAAACTTTATGAAAACCATTTTCAATACCAAAATAAAAGAAAAGTAAAACATGACATTTATTTTTCTTTTAAAAAGAAGGTATGGCTTGTAGAGGAAGCCGAAACCCAAATAACGGTCACGGTGGCGGAGAAGTCGTTGTCGCCACATACGTATGACAAAAACATTCCCTTTTGTCATTTTGTAAAACGCTTCGTATAAAAAAGATTCCTTTTGGACAAACGTAAAAGTCAGAGAGGATTATACACCGTATAAAAGAAAGTTGTGTATAAAATAAAATATGCCTCAATGAAAGGAGATTGAGACGAAGTCCCATACAAAGATGATATCCTTGGTTTAAGGATAAATCAATTACATAATTATGTGTGACAAACGAATACACAAAATATAAGTTGATATTAAGTGTAAAATAATCAAAGGTCATTCAAACATATTCAAAGGATGACATATTCAATAACTACATGTTGAACCCAAAGAAATCGAAATTGGGTTAAGAAGTTCCCTTGACAGCCTAACGGCGTCACATCAAAATGAATTGATGAGAGATAAAAAGTGTATCTCATCACTTGGACATAAAATTTACATCAATAAGGATATATGAGAACATATCCCAACATAAAAATATGTAAATTAAAAGACCCAACAAAAGAAGTTTTTTAAAAAATAGGAGGGTGAAAGGTTCCCTTACTGACTTGTGTATCTTTCAAAACATACACCCCATGAAAGAAGGACAATAAATCATTGATGTAAATAATCATAAACGAAAGTATATTACACAAAGAGTAGAATAATGGGTAGTACATACACCACTCAAAGAAAATTGTGGAAAATGTAGCATAAATCTCAGGGGAATAAAAGTGAGATGAAAAATCCCTTACGAAAACTCGGCAGCCTAACGACGCCACATAAAACTTACAAAAATGGATTGATGAGATCAAATAGGGTATCTCATCATATTAACTTAAAGTTTATAGAAAGAGGAATATAAAAGAACATCCCCCAACATAACAAAGAGGAGCTTAAAAGAAGTGACATAAAGGAGAGTACTTAAAAAGAAACAGAAAGGTTAGATCTTTTACGAAAATTCGGCAGCCTAACGGCGCCACTCAAAACTTCCAAAATGGATTGATGAGAGAGAATAGGGTCTCTCATCACATGAAAAGAAAAATTACAGTAATTTTAATAGAAAATAACATCCCAATAACAAGAAATATGAGCTTTAGAGGGAATGACATAAAAGAGTGTACTTAAAAATATAGAGAGGGGTAAGATCCCTTACCTCAAGTCTAACTTGTCTTGTTCGTTTCATTATATTCCTGAATAAAAAACTTTGGTCAATTAATAATTGCCTAAGTACCTCCTTTAGAGATTATTATTCAGTTAATATCACATATTATAATGTTATAATAATTTTTTAATAATGTTAGTTCATATCAGATGTTTTTGCCGATGTTTGGTACATGAGTCAAAAATGAACTTGTTTGAAAACAAGATTGCCCATGTAGTTATAAGTAAATAATTTCCAGAATATTATTAATGATTAAAATATCATATATATCCAGTAAATATTCATTTAATAATATTCCATATCATTTGGAGATAAAAAACGAAAAGCCCTGTTCATGGAGACGGTAGGCCGTACGTACGCATAAACGCTACTTTCATTTTTTTTTCATATTAATGGAATTAAAACAAAATGAGAGAGATATATATATGTTATAATTCCAGAATTATATCCATATTTTTTATGTAATATATTAAATATATATCCATTATATATATGTACTTATAATTTTACATAAAATTTTGAGATAAGAAATGAAATGTACCGTTCATGGAGACGGTAAGCCGTACGTACGCATGAACGCTACTTCCATTTCTATTTCATATTTAATGGAATTAAAACTTAATGATACATAATATTATTTTAATTCAAGTATGGTATCATATATAATATCATTAAATATATCCTTTATACATACCACATATGGTATTAATGAATCAAATCACTTTGAGGGGGCGGTAGTCCGCACTTCCTTAAATGAAGATATCGCATTTACCCATAATGGAAACCATAAAGGAATGCCCAAAATGTAAAATACAGAAGCTTAAGGAAAACATAAACATATTATATATCACATATAAATATAGTTTCATATTAATGGCCACCATTGAAGGTGTTAGAAGAATGTTGAAGAATCATCATTTCAGGAGGCAGAAATTCTCCATCCACAGAAACAGTATGTTCTTTAACCATTAAATTTAGGTGTGTAAAAGTGTAGCTCGAATACATCTTATAAAAACAACCTAGTATATTGATTATACTGGAGTTTTTACAAAAGAAATTAATAAAAATAGTTTAGGGGGTTGGAGAAGAAAAATAAAACAAAAGGACTCAAGTGAAGACATTACCTTAAAATCGGGTAACTCCCCTTAGTTTGATCTCAAATGCTTCCTTGGGAAGACTTCTGCCGAAAGTGAGGCATCAAGGAGTAATAGAGGGATGTGGAGATCCAAAATGGGCAGGTGTTGGCCGATCCAAAGGCTTTGGGAGTGTGGGTAAGGAGGTAGAGGTGGGGGACTTTTATAAGAGGAGAGGAGGGGCACTCTTGTAATGTTACAAAATGTTACTTTATTTTCAAAAGCATTTCGGATTTTAAAGGTCCCACATTGATTTATTTCGAGGATAAGGTGATAAGGGTTCGAACTCCACTCATAAAATAGGTTTTGAAAATGTGTAGGTCTTAGATATTACATTATCATTCCATTTTATTTAAATCGTTAAATAATGAGGTCATCGCTGCATCATCATGATGTCATAAATAATTTAATTTATATAATGTCTAAAAATTATAAAACAAATACTATAATGTAGTAAATCTTTTTAGCTTTCCAATTACTATTTATAGTCAAATATATGACTTGTATAACCCCATGTAAATTGTTTTTTAGTAAAACATTTCATGTGTGTGTCATTTTTACTTTAACATTAAATAAAAAGATATTTATGTCATTTCCTAACCAAAGTGGATCCATGGGGTCCCCAAGTTGACCCATGGAATGTCTTGGTCGGCCATGACACATCCAATGAGGGTAGGACATGTGTCTAGGTCATTTCATTTTATTAAAACATTATTCTTACCATAAACCACACTAATTACCTCTAATCGCGATTAAAAACTTAATAAGTTACTATTCACCAAAAAAATTATTTTTATCCCATTTAACCACATTTTACTTCCTAATGAAAACCATGTATGTCGGATTTTTGAAATTCAAAACACAAAGATGGAAAAACTTCATTTAAACGGAAAAATCAGTTTTTATAAGTACCACTTAGTGGATTCACTATTCATAAAAAAATGAAGTTTTTCAGAAAAATCCCAAAAATTCACCCCAAGCTATATTTGATATTCCAAATTCAAAAATGAAGTCTATTTTACAAAATTAAAAACATATAAGTCACGTTAATTAATTTAATAATTAATTCCCGGTGTCAGAGCAAATAGCGTGTTTTTATGGAACAATAAGTATCAAAAGATTGACACTAGTTTAAGTCTGATTTCAAAGTGAAATAAATTCCAACGACCACTATTGGATTTAATGGTAAAAATATATTGTAATTTCACTATAAAACCAATTCAAAAGATAATATAATCATATAAATAAATTAGATTAAAAAGAGGTTTTGAATTAAAATACAACATTTTAAACTATTCATTAAAAAAATGAACTTTATTAGAAAGATAACATAAATTTACACAAAGTAAATTTTGATGTCCCAATTCTTAAGAAGAGTTTTATTTGGTCCAAAAGGATGTATAAGAGTGAACAAAAATATATTTAACGATGGTTCTCCATCAAAAGGCGATAAGTGAACCTTTAGTGAAAACTAGGGCATATACGCCTAAAATTGAATTATTTCCATATTTTATGCCTTTATCTTTTATTGGATAAATGTAAAAACATTTAAAAACATATATAATCATATTTTAGTTATTTCTATCCCTTCCCGCCAATACAACGGCTACATGTTAACTACCATTTAAAATAATATTATTTTATTATTAGAGTGCAACGTAAGATTCCCAAGAAACTCGTTGTTGCGTGTTGGGTACACCATAGATCATAGCGTCCCCTTTAGATTCATATTAATATTTTATTCACAAATATGGATAAATATGAAAATGTCATATTCTTTATTTACCTGGGGTGTTACACACGGTCTTTATCACGTTCCTTGTTCTGCACCTAATATGAATTGAGGATTGTTACACCTTCGATCTGTGGTAAAAGGATTTGAAACCGGGGATATGACACTGTAACGATGCCACAATGGTGTGGCTATGAGGGTGCTATGAAAGTTTTCTAATAGAGTTTCCTATGGTAGTGCAAGACGATGTCATAAGACCATGACAAGAGTAGTGGCACTAGCCAATTTAGGCAGAGCACGAGGTGTAAAGTGGGCCTCCGACATGGCAGCTGGGGTGGAGCCATCACATGTCCGGGATGGAGCCAGACCAGGTGGAGCACACGGTGGAGTGCTATGATGTTTGACCTCGGGTAGGGCAACCGGCGACAGAGCGTGAGGTAGTAGTCTAGGCGGGGTCGCGTGGGAGGCAGCGGCCTGATGGGTGTTCCGGGGGAGCTTCCATATGCGATGGGGTCCACATGGACCCTAAAATAGTAGATGCTACGAGGGACGATAAAGGACATGGTGGCCTCCCAGGTTGACTATGGAAGTGCTGTATAGATGGGGAACATGAAGCTAGGTCAGTCGAGAACAAGAGAAGGGGCTTGGTCCACATGCAGCGAGCCAGACTAGACAAACTAGGCCGCTCCAGCAGCTCATTGGGCTGGGTCCAACAATCTAGTAGGGCCGGACAAATGGGCTAGGTCTAGTTAGTTAGACTGGGTTGGGGTGTGTTTGCCAGACTGATTTGGGTTGGCTGGTCGACCCCGTACTGGACCAAAGTCGGGATTTTTTACTAAAATGGTCATAACATTCAAATGGAAGGTTTGTTTGATGAAATATTTGCTACAATGGGAACATTGAAATTAAATAGTCTTTTAGAGATAGACTGAAGGGTTTTTATCTAAGACCAATATTGGTTGAGAGTTTCCCTTGGCTCTTTCCTTGAGGGTTTAGTGAAGTATTATGTCCATATCAATGGACAACAGTCCCCTCAAGAGGACATGTCTCAGGTAGAGTTATGGTATCCCTTTATGGGACTCGAGAGGTCATCTATCACCCATAATGGAGTTTTTTTTGTGAATTTATGTGAAATTTAAGCATAGGGTGTTAGTCCTCCATCTAATGGTCCATATCGATAGGGTTGTTGGTATTCTATGAGATGGATCCCCTATGTTATGAGCCACATCAGTAGGATTGTTAGTACTATTTGAGAAGAATCTGCTACATTTCATGATTATAAAGATAGGGTTGTTGGAAATATTATGGAAGGATCCCCTCTATGTGTGTTATGCCACTTGACCAACATATCACTCTTTTTGTGAGACACAAATTAGAGGGACCTTTTTGTTAGAGTATTTGATGATATCCTGACTCGAGGAGTGATTTATCCTTAAACGAGCGCACCTCGAGCAAAATCTTGTGGTGGTGATTGGTTGTGAAATACCTCTTTACATTTTCGCAGGTTATCAGTATACCTAAATATCACTGGTATATGTGCTAGGAATATGTATATATGTAGATCTAAGTGTACAATTCACTTTTAGTATTTCTTTTATGTATTTTCCTTTATGGTTTAGGGGTTTCCTACTGAGTATTTATTAGCCACCCTCCACCAGGTTTTCCTACACGTTTCATTACTTGTGTAGGCGATCGACACTTTAACGGAGTTCTAGGTGGACCTAGACCCAGTGGTTCTTAGAGAGATCAAACAGATTATATAATGACCCATACTTTACATACATTGTTATTACTTTATAATTGAAGCATACTTATTACAACATATAACAAAACCATGATAGGACTGTATAGGTATAGTGTCTTTAGAAACTGGGAAACATAAAAAACTGGTTCATAAATCATTTACATTGTCTCATTCTTATTTCATCATATCTAGAGTCCCTTTTGACATATCCTACTTAATAACCTTCTTCCTGACATAGAGAAAATAAAACATACTAAAGGGTGAGCTCAAATTATCAGTAAGGGTAAAAAAAGGAAATATCAATCATTTCATATTCATAATAACATAACATTTTGAAAATATTAACCTGAAAAAGAGATCATAATTTCATGACATGGGATAAATCATAGTAGTGAAATGTAATCCCAATAATCATAACATAAAACATGAATCTTTGTGGCATACACACATAATCATAGAAAATATTTTATATTAGTCAAGACTCATTTCCAAGACCATCATAGTGGACAAAGTCCATTACTAAACCGAGTTCCCTCCTCGTTCTAGTCCTATATCACTGAACCAGATTAACAAGCAGTTCCCACCATGTCTATCTCATGAGATATAAATCTTTACCCAATGAATAGGAGGGAGATATCGGTCCCAGCAATATCTTAATGACACCATTCTTATGTGTGCCACAAAATCATAAATCATACATCATAGCATAACCCATGAAATAAAAATGAGATTCTTAAGTATCATGACATCATAACATAATCTATATAAGATAAGAGGAATTCATAAAAATAATTCCATCACAAAATAATCAAATCAATTTAATAATATGGATATAAACAGAACCCTATATTATCTTAGATGGAAAATAATATTGATAAAACACTTGAACTCTATTCTTGAGGAAAATATCCTTTCTACTTCAAATTTTTTTTCCTTTCTCAACATGCCATACAATTTTAAACTAAAAGAAGTTAATTGAAAATAAACATGAAAACATGTAAAAGATGCTTAATGTAAATAATTTTCTATGAAATCATAAAAATCCATTCATGCCGTATAAGTTAAAAAACATTCTTCTCGTACTTTGGCCGAAAAAGTCAAAAAGTATCTCGTACTGAAAATGACAAAATATTCCTTTCATATCATTTACTAAACATTCACCAATAGGTAAAATTGGATTTGATAAATTTTAAGAGGATATAATTAATATTACATATTGTGGAAACATTGATATGGATGATAAATATACCCCTGTAAATTCTGGAGTATAAACAATCTCGGATAAAAATGCGATTTTGAGATTTTCCCTTACCTTAGGTCCGATATGCTCTGTATGTATCCAAACCTCCGGTATAATGATTTTTATAATGTTAGTGACTTATTTCAGAATCATATAAATTGTTATGATATCATATATTGTCATATTATTATCTCCTTATTAGTAATATTTCATTGCTACTTGTTATTCGAGTGTTCATTACTTTTTGTTATTATGCGTGTTTTGTCGAATAAATTCTTATTTCTATTTTGAGGTTATAACTACAACATATATAGAATAGTATTAGTATAATATATAACAGATTTATTCATTCAATTCATTTATATAATCATAGTTTAATTAAGATCATGTAGAACGAATCACATCGCACCGTGGAGACGATAAGCCATACGTACGCATGGGCGACGATATCGTTACCATAATTATTGAATGGTATTGGAGTGGATGATAAAATATCTCAGAATTATTATCGTGTTATAATAACAATATATAGTTATTTTTTACACCATTATACCCATCCAAGTAAGGTGGTGGTGGAAAACAGATTACACCACGGCGTGGAGACGGTATTCCGTACGTATACAGGCGTGGTGATTTCATTTTTCGTAGGATGGATAGAAGGTGAAATAGGTTTGTTTCATATTTATAATAACATATAATTATATTAGTGATACTTATGTTATTACTTTATAATGAAACCAATAAAGAAGAGGAAGTAGATGAAGAAATAAATTTGAAAGAATCGGTAAAGGATATTACCTCTTCTTTAACGTGCCTCTTCTAAAACTCCTCTTAGGGGACTAAAGTTGGTCTTTGAAGAAGACCATGACCTCTATAATGTTTCTAGGGATGTGTAGAAGAGAACTTTTCATGGTTTGGCTGAGCATGAAGGCTCAAAATGGTGTGAGTAGGATAGGGAGGAGGTTCCCTTTTACAAGAGAGGAGAGGGGCACCTTTGAAAACATAAGAAATATTAATTTATAATAAATTCAAACCCCACATAAAAACCTCTAGAAATGACTCTAATCTGAATATTAGATGATATAGGGTTTTAATATAATCAAGAAATAAAATTTATACATGTTTGGAATTTATTTTACACCTTATCAACTTGATTTGTCCTTATTGAATCTATTTAATTTTATTTGTGGTAATAATATTCCAAATTTTAAATTGTTATAAATACTTACTTATGTGTTTTGAATTATCTATAATTGGATAATTTATAAAATTTTAGCCCATATAAATTTCAATTTATAATTTTTAAATATTTTTGATATTTTTAAACAATTTTATAATATGTTATTTTTATAAAATAACAGTAGTTTCAATTTTGATAGTATTCATTTATTTGTATTCAAATAGAATCCACACAGAGGATATATTTGAAATTTTTTTAATAGATTCCTAAAATGTCATATTAATCTATAAATTTTTTGGAGAACATTAATTAGTTCATATACTATTTATTTTAATATTTTTAAAACCATTAATTTGATATTTCAATCAACAACATAATTACTACATCATTATTGTGTCATCATTAATAATATTTATTTAATCTCAAAAAATTATAAATAAATTCTAATGATGTATATAATTTTATTATATTTCTGGAGACTATTTATATTCAAGGTTTTATGAGGATTATCACTAAATTAAAATTGTTACACATATAAGATATAAGAGAGTGACATGTTGTCACTTTCTTTGGTTTTAATAATAATTATATCGTTTTCATGGTCAAATGTCCATGAAATGAATCTTTTCCAACTCTTATGTGATATGGGTCAACTTTAACTCATCGAATATAATTTTGTCCTGTGTTAGGGTAATTTTATAATCTTATTTTTACCCTTAATTACTCGATTCTCCTTTAACTGTAGTAAATAAAATTTACCGTAGTTACTCTTCATAATGTCTAAAAATAAAAAGTAACATATTAACATAATTTTAACCTGATGATTAAAAATATGGAATCCATTTTTCTAAATTAAAAACATAGAAGTTTTAGTATTTAATTTAAAATTAATCCCGCTGTTGAGAAAACGGGTTTTAAAAGTTAAAACGTTGCAAAAGATTGAAATTTTTTTACCTATGAATTCAATGTGAAATTTATGGAAATGACATAAATTATATAAAATGGTAAAAATATATTATATTTATACTTTATAAACATAAAATTTTATCATTTAACCATATAAATTATCTTGATGAATAAAGTTGTTTTTAAGAAAAATTTAGCGTATTTTTACTATTCATCAAAATATGAAAGTTATCAGTAAAGTATCAAAAATTTATCCATTGTAAATTTTTATATCCTAATTCAAAATAAGAAGTTTATTTTGTAAAATCTAACTTATAAAACTGTCAAAATGTTTTATTAAAATGGGTGCGCCACCAAAAAGCAGCAAAACTGCATTTTTGAAAAAAATACTTCTTTTATCAAAAATTGATTCCGTTTTCATATCTCATTCTAGAAAATGTTAAAGATAAATTATAATGTTATAAATTTAAAAATTAGGTTAATAATATTCATAACGGCTAGTTCATAATATTTTAATAATATATCATTATTTAGTGAAACTCGGTATTGCGTTCAACACAAGCTATCGAGGACGGTTGCTCTTTCGTGTAATGCAAGCCAAGCCAATGTTATGTGTAGTGAAAGATTCCTTTGGTGTTGCGTATAATATAAATATATATATATATATATATATATATATTTCTCATAAAATCTCTAGTTGTTACATTCTACCCCCCTTAAAATAATTTTTTCCCTCGAAATTATTCACTTCATAACAAACAGATGAGGATACCTCTCCCTCATCATATCCTCAAGTTCTCATGTAGCTTCTTCTAATTGGTGGTTCCTCCATAAAACTTTTCCCAAGCAAGTGGTCTTGTTTTGTAGAACATTTTCACTACAATCCAGAATCTTTATCGGCTGTTCTTCATAAAAAAGTTCTTGCTCTAGCAGCACAACTTCTGAGCTTAATACATGTGAACGATCAAGTACATACTTTCTGAGGAGAGATTCATGGAACACATCATGAACATGAGAGAGATTTTGTGGTAGTGCCAATCTGTAAGCTACCTTCCCAACACAATCCAGTATTTCTAAAAGACTGATATACTTAGGGATCAACTTTCCCTTCTTTCCAAATCTCACTACTCTCTTCCATGGAAATATTCGTAGGAACAATTTATCACCACTTCAAACTCAAGGTCTTTTCTTTGGTTGTCGGCATATCTTTTTGGTCCACTATGAGATTCTATTATGTGTTTCTGAATAGATATGACCTTTTCTTCCATATGTTCAACAGGATCAGGTCCTAATAGCTTTCCTCCCAGAACTTCATCCCAGCATGTTGTAGTTATGCATTTCATTCCATAGAGAGATTCATAAGGAGCCACCAGAATACTGAAGTGAAACCTATTATTATAAAAATAAATCCACCAAAGGTAGGTGTTGATCCCAAACACCTTTGAAATCAATAGAGAATTCACTCAACATATCTTCCAAACTTTGAATTTTCCTCTCGGAATGACCGTCTATTTGAGGATGATAAGCAGTGATGAAACTCAACTCTATATATAGAGTATGCTGAAGACTTCACCAAAACATCGAGGTAAACCTTGGAGCCTAATCAGATATAATGGAAAGTGGTACTCCATTCAATCTTACCACTTTCTTTACATATATCTTTTCAAGAAGATCAAGAGAGAAATCCTCTTTAATTGTAATGAAGTGTGCCGATTTTATAAGATGATCAACTATAACCTAGATAACATTATTTGCTTTGGATGTTTTCGGAAGTCCTGTGACAAAGTCCATAATGATGTTTTCCCATTTACATTCCGGTATGGGTAATGGTTGTAACATCCCCTTAGACTTCTGTCTCTCAGCTTTAACTTGATGACAAACCATGAATCGAGAGACATATTCAGAAACATTTCTTTTCATGCCATCCCACCAAAATTACTCTTTCAGGTCCCTATACATCTTCGTGCTTCCAGGGTGAATAGAGAATGAAGAACTATGAGCCTCATCCAATATTTCCTTCTTTAATTATGGGATGGGAGGAACACAAACCTGATTCTTGAACCTTATTATTTCATCATAATCAATGTGGAATTCAGGAACATTTCTCACCTTCTTTGGTGACTCTAAATCTTCATTCTGTGCCCCTTTAATCTTCACATGTATATATGTTTCAACACTCATTTGAGAAAGATAATATTTTTCTCTTTCCATTATAATTCCCCGATCCATCCATTTTAAATACATAAATATTGGATCTTTTCTGATCGTCATCATGGATAAGCTTGAATGGTCTTATCCACTTAATGTGTCTACCACCTTGTTTGTTTTCCTAGGGTGATAATGAATTGATCAGTCATAATCCTTAATCATATCCAACCATCTTCTTTGGTGCATTTTCAGCTCCTTTTGTGTGAAAATATACTTTAAACTTTTATAATCAGTATAAATATCACACCTTTCACCATAAAGATAATGCCTCCAAATATTTAATGTAATGATTACCGCAGCTAACTCGAAATCATTAGTTGGGTAATTTTGCTCAAGGATTTTCCACTGTCATGAGGCATAAGCTATCACCATATGATTTTTCATGAGAACTCACTCCAATCCCTTCTTGTATGCATCACTGTAGATCATAAACCTTTCTCCACTACAAGGTTGTGTGAGCACAGGTGCACTGGATAATCTTCTTTGTAACTCCTTAAAATTTTGTTCACACTCCTCCATCCAAATGAACTTAACTCCTTTTCGATTGAACTTGGTGAGTGGATTAGATAGTCGTGAAAAATATCTCAAAAAACGTCGATAATATGCATCCAAACCAAGAAAACATCGGATCTCAGTTAATGTTGTTGGTCTCGACCATCTTTTGATAACCTTTATTTTTGTTGGATCCCTAGATATCCCCTATTTTGAGATTATGTGACCCAAAAATGAAACTTTTGGAATCCAAAATTCACACTTGTTAAATTTGGCATAATTATTTTTCTTTCTCAGGGTATTCTATAAAATTCTCAAGTGATCTTCATGTTCTTCCATGATCTTTGAATAAGCAAGAATATCATCTATAAAGTCTACCACAAACTGATCAAGATAGTCTCTAAAGACACTATTAATTAGATCCATGAAGATCACATGTGAATTAGGAAGACCAAATGGAATCACTATAAATTCATATTGTCCATACCTTGTACGGAATGTCGTCATTTCTATATCCTTTCTTTTTACCCTTAATTGATGATAACCTAAGAGAAGATTAATCTTGGAAATGTATTGAGCTCTACATAGTTGGTCAAATAAGTCATCAGTGCTTGGTATATGATATTTGTTCTTGATAGTGATCTTGTTAAGTTCTCTATAATCAATTATGAGTCTCATTTATCCAAACGTTCTTCTTAACAAACAGAAAAGGTACTCCCCAAGGTGATGCAGTAGGGTGTATGAATCCCTTATCAAGATTGTCTTTCAGTTGCTTCTTCAGTTCCTGCAACTCAATTGGGGCTATTCTATAAGATGTCTTTGAAATGGTCATAGCACTTGGTGTGAGTTCTATTGAAAACCCAACTTCAGGATTTGGTGGAAGACCTGAAAAATACTTTGGAAATACATCATCAAACTCCTATACAATAGGAATATTATTAATCCTGAGTTTCTCTCCAACCATTTGAGATAAATAACCTTCATTTATTGGAATCAAGACCAATAATATGGATGAAATTTCCACTATAAGGTTATATTCATCCTTGCATCGATATATGACCATAGATTTATCAGGAATATGAAATGTGACTTCCCTTTTTTGGCAACTGATATCAGATCCATACAAATAAATCCAATCCATGCCAAGAATCACATTAAATTCCACTATAGGAAGGATCCCATGATATTCAGGGAGAACTTTCCCCCAAACTTCAATCAGAGAAGAATTATAAACTTTTGATACGGCTGTTGTGCCATTTGGAGTTCTCATAACTAACTCCACAGCTAATTGTTGGGGTAGTACTGAAATACCCTTATAAAATTCTTCAATAATAAAAGAGTGGGTGGATCCAGAATCAAATAAAACATTTTCTAATATATATTGGGTAGTTATTGTACCTTTCACCACTTCGCTATCGTACTCCACATCGTCGATAGAAATTTCATGTGACTTTACTTTCTCTTTGGCCTTAGGAGTTTGTTGACGCCGATCATCATCATCAACCCTTAGATTAGGAAATTGATTTCCACAATGACACATTTACTTTTACTTGTAACATTGAAGTGTTGGAGGTTCATTCTATGTATCCTTTTCATTGTTCGCATCACTAGAAATCTTTTTCCCATCACTATGGCATTCAATTTCTCGATGACCTTCTTTTCCACACTTATAAAATTTACTTGTACCTTTAAGAAAATTCCCTCCATGTTTCTTTCCACACATTGAGCATAAGGGAAAACTCATCTTCTTTTCAGTGTGGTCTTTATATTTTCCGTTGAATTCCATTTTCCTCTTCTAATCAAACCCGTATGACTGATGGCTTACTCCAATCTCTATATCAACCATGAGATCAAATCGAACAATTTCCTCATAGCTATTGAATTCCCTTATAGCTAATTACCTTCAGATACTTGGTTTTTAGAAACTAAAGAATCGATTGATCTTACTATATGTTTGGATAATAATCCAAGAAGCGTACCTTGAAAGCCTGGTAAAATTTGCTTCGTAGGTACTAACCGATTCATCATCCTTTTTCTTTAGTTCATGAAACTAATTATCCATCTTTTTTCGAAGAATATGAGGGAAGCACTTATTGAAAAATAAGTTCTTGAACTCATCCCATTCCATGCACTCAATTTCATCCCTTTTCCTTTATTCTTGACAAGATTCAACCATTGATCAACTTCACCTTCCAAACGATATACTGCTAAGATGACTTTATCTTGTTCAGAACATTGAAGGACTGAAAATATCATTTCAGTTGTACTGATCCATTGTTCATCCACTAATGGATCTAAAGAACCGCTGAATAAAGGTGGACGCTACCTCATTAGGATTCAACAGAATGTTGCTCCCTCTTTTTCTCATTTGGATATCCTGCATGATTCAAAGCTTGAGAATGTTGTGTGAGCATGGCTACAAGATTTTTCGTTGTAGCTCCCATATCATTTGGTTTCTCAGGGATAAAATCAATAAATTTCCCGTCGCATTCAACATTAACACGATTCCTTTGGGTTCTAGCCATTGACTAAAACCAGGAAGTATAGTGTGAGAAACACTAATTACAACAGGAAAACGACATAATCAGGAATAAAATTTCACACATTAGGTCTTATCATAGGTTATTCATGTCCATTTATAAAACACTAATATTTTTTTCTATTCTTAGACATATCCTTAGGGTTCTTACAAAGGCTTTCACATCCTAGTTTCCAAAGGTTGACTATACATTTCCTCTAATACCAACTATAATGACCCATACTTTAAAAAC
Organism: Viscum album; assembly: GCA_963277665.1. Classification (NCBI taxonomy): domain Eukaryota; kingdom Viridiplantae; phylum Streptophyta; class Magnoliopsida; order Santalales; family Viscaceae; genus Viscum; species Viscum album. Next base: position 1,044,645,085 of record OY728165.1, read on the forward strand.
ATTGTTATTACTTTAGAATTGAAGAATACTTATTAAAAAATATAACAAAACCATGGTAGACTTTATAGGTATAGTTTCTTTAGAAAATAGAAATCATAGACAACTGGTTCATAAATCATCTACATTTTCTCCGGCTTATTTCATTATATCTGGAGTCCCTTTTGGAATATCTTACTTAATACTCTTCTTCCTGACCTGGAGAAAATAAAACATACAAAATAGTGAGCTTAAATGATCATTAAGTGTAAACAAAGGAAATATCAATCATATCATATTCATAAGAACATAACAATTTGAAAATCTTAACCTGCAAAAGATATCATAAAATCATGACATGGGATAAATCATAGTAGTGAAATGTCACCCCAATAATCATAACATAAAACATGAAACTTTGTGTCATACACACATAATCATAGAAAATCATTTAATGTTAGTCAAGAATCATTTATAAGACTATCATAGTGGAAAAAATCCATTACTTAAACAAGTTCACTCCTCATTATAGTCCTGTATCCCTGAACCAGAATAACTTGTCGTTCCAGCCATGTCTATCTCATGTGATATAAATCATTACCCAATGCATTGGAAGGAGATATAGGTCCCACCCATCTCTTAGCGATACTATTCTTATGTGTGCCACAAAATCATAATTCATACATCATAGAATAACCCATGTAATTTAAAATGGGATTCTTAAACATCATGACATCATAACATAATCCATATAAGATAAAAGGACTTAAAAAAATAATTATATGATAACATAATAAAATCAATGTAATAATAGGGATAGAAACAGAACTCTATATTATCTTAGATGGAAAATAATACTAATAAAATAGTTAACTCCATTCTTGAAGAAAATATCCTTTCTACTTCAAAACACTTTTTCTTTCTCAACACATCATACAATTTTAAACTAAAAGAAGTTAATTGAAAATAAACTTGAAAACTTGTAAAGGAATCTTCATGAAAATAATTTTCTATGAAATCATAAAAATCCATTCATGCCATATAAGTTAAAAAAACATTCTTCTCGTACTTTGGAAGGAAAAGTCAGAAAGTATTTCGTACTGAAAATGAAAAAAGATTCCTTTCATATCCTTTACTAAAAATTCAACAATAGGAAAAATTGGGTTTGGATATAAATAATATTACATACTGTGGAGACATGGATGTTGATGATAAATATTCCCTAGTAAATTCTGAAGTATAAACTATCTCAGTTATCCCTTACCTTAGGTACGATATACTCTTCATGTATCCTAACCTCCTATATAGTGATTTTAATAATTCTATTGACTTATTCAAGAATCATATACATTAATATGATATAATATATGGTCATATTCTTATATCTTTATTAATAATATTTCATTGCTACTTGTTATTCAGGTGTTCATTGCTTTATGTTCTAATGCATGTTTTGTCGAATAAATTATTATTCCTATTTTTAGGTTATAGATAACTCATTTACATAATAGTATTATTATAATATATATCTGCTTTATTCATTCAATTCATTTATATAATCATTGATTAATGAAGATCATGCAGAACGAATCACATCTCACCGTGGAGACGGTAAGCCATACGCACGCACGGGCGACGATATCGTTACCATAATTATTGAATGGTATTTTAGTGGATGATAGAATATCTCAGAATTTTTATCATGTTATAATAACCATATATAGTTATTTCATAGACCATTATACCCATCCATGTAAGGTGGTGGCGGAAAACAGATTACACCACGGCGTGGAGACTGTATTCTGTATGTACGCACGCGCGTTGATTTCATTTTTTGTAGGATGGATAGAAGGTTAAATAGGTTTGTTTCATATTTATAATAACATATCATTATATGAGTGATACTTATGTTATTACTTAATAATTAAACCAAGAGATAATATGAAGTAGAAGAAGAAATAAATTTGAAATAATCGGTAAAGGATATTACCTCTGCTTCGATGCGCCTCTTCTAAACCTCCTCTTAGGTCACTAAAGCTGGTCTTTAAAGAATACCAGGACCTCTAGTATGTTTCTATGGAAGTTGATAAGAGAAATTGGTAGAGTTTGGCCGAGAATTAAGGTTCAAAATGGTGTTATAAGGAGAGGGAAAAGGTTACCTTTTACAAGGGAGGAGAGGGTCACCTTTGGAAACATAAGAAATATTATTTTATAATAAAGTTGAAACCCACATAAAAACCTCAAAAAATTACTCAAATTAGAATATAATATTATATAGGGTTGTAATATAATCAACCAATAAAATTTAGACATGTTGGGAATTTACTTTAATCCTTATCAATATGATTTATCCCTATTTAATCAATTTAACTTTATTTGTGTTAATAATATTCCAAATTTTAAATTGTTATAAATAATTACTTATGTGTTATTAATTGTCTATAATTGGATAATTTATGACATTTTAGACCATATAAATTTAAATTTATAATTTTTAAATATTTTTGTGATTTTTAAAATATTTTATAATATGTTATTTTTATAAAATAACAATAGTGTCAATGTTGCACTATTTATTTATTTGTATTTGAATAAGATCCACACATATTAAATATTCAAACCAAAATTTTAAATAGCTTCATAACATTTCATATTCATCTAGAAAATTTGTGGAGAACATTTATTAGTTCATATAATATTTATTTTAATATTTTAAAAACCATTTATTAGATATTTCAATCAATAAAATAATTACTACATCATTATGGTGTGATCATTAATGATATTTATTTAATCTATAAATATTATAAATAAATACTAATAATGTAGATAATTTTATTATATTTATATAGATTATTTATATTTGATTTTTTATGAGGTTTATCACTAAATTAAAATTATTACACCTATAAGATATAAGAGAGTGACATGTTGTCACTTTCTTTGGTTTTAATAATAATTATATCATTTTCATGGTCAACTGTCGACGAGATAAATTTTTTCCAACCCTTATATTATATGGGTCGATTTTAATTCATCCAAAAGGATTTTTTAAGGTGTTGGGATAATTTTATAATCTTATTTTTACACTTAATTACCCGATTTACCTTTAACAGTAGTAAATAAAATTTATTGTAGTTACTATTAATAATGTTTAAAAATAAAAATTATCCTATTAACATAATTTGGACCTAATGATTCAAAATATGGAATACATTTTTTTAAATTCAAAACATATAATTTGTAGTATTTAATTTTAAATTAATCCCGCTGTTGAGAAAATGAGATTTAAAAGTTAAAACATTGCAAAATATTGAAATGTATTTACCTATTAATTCAATGTAAAATTAATGGAAATGACATAAATTATATTAAATGGTAAAATTATATTCTATTTATACTTTAAAACCATTAAATATTATCATTTTACCATATAAATTATCTTGATGAAAAAGTTGTTTTTAAGAAAAATTTTGCATATTTTTACTATTCATCAAAATATGAAAGTTATCAAAAAAGTATCAAAAATTTATACAATGTAAATTTTTATATCCTAATTCAAAATAAGAAGTTTATTTTGTAAAATTATACTTATAAACATGCCAAAAATTATATTTAAAATGGGTGCGCCATCAAAAGGAAGTAGAACAACAATTTTGAAAAAAATACTTCTTTTATCGAAAATTGATTTTTTTTGCATATATCATTCTAAAAAAAATGTATGATAAATTATAATGTTATAAAATTTAAAATTTGGTTAATACTATTCATACCATCTAGTTTATAATATTATAATAATATATCATTATTTAGTGAAACTTGGTATTGCGTACAATGCAAGCTATCGAGGAAGGTTGTTATTGCGTGTAACACAAGATAAGCTAGTGTTGTGCGTAGTGAAAGATTCCTTTGGTGTTTCATATAATATATATATATATATATTTCCCATAAAATCTCAGGGTGTTACATTCTACCCCCTTAAAATGAATTTGTCCCTTAAAATTTTTCACTTCGTAACAAATAGATGAGGATACCTCTCCCTCATCAAATCCTCAAGTCCCCATGTAGCTTCTTATAATTGGTGGTTACTCTATAAAACCTTTACCAAGAGAGTGGTCTTGTTTCATAGAACTTTTTCACTACGATCCAGAATCTCTATCGGCTTTTCCTGATAAGAAAGATCCTACTCCAGCGGTACAAATTCTGAGCTTATTACAAGTGAAGGATCAGGTATGTACTTTATGAGGAGAGATACATGGAACACATCATGAACTTGTGATAGATTTGGGGAAAGTGAAAATTTTTAAGCTACCTTCCCAACACGATCCATTATTTTTAAAGGACGGATATACCTAGGGCTCAACTTTCCTTTCTTTCCAAATCTTATTACTCTCTTCCAAGGAGATATTCGTAAGAACACTTTATCTCCCACTTCAAACTCTAGTTATTTTCTTCAATTGTTGGAATAACTTTTTTATCGACTCTGGGATTCTCTTATGTGTTGTTGAATAGATATGTCCTTTTCTACCATATCTTTAACAAGATTAGGTTCAAATATCTGTCTTTCTCCAACATCATACCAGCAAGTTAGAGTTGTAGATTTCCTTCCATAGAGTGATTAATAAGGAGCCATCTGAATACTGTATTGAAAGCTATTATTATAATAAAATTCCCCCAAAGGTATATGTTGATCCCAACAACCTTCGAAATCCATAAAGCAAGCTCTCAACATGTCTTCCAATGTTTTAATTGTCCTCTAAGACTGAACGTCTGTCTGAGAATGATAAGCAGTGGTGAAACACAACTCCGTATCTAGAGTATGCTGAAGACTTCACTAAAACATTGAGGTAAACCTCAGATCCTGATTAGATAAAATGGAAAGTGGTACTCTATTAAATCTTACCACTTCCATCACATATATCCTTGAAATCTGATCAAGAGGGAAATCCTCTTTAATAGAAATGATGTGTGACGACTTCGTAAGACAATCAACTATATCCTAGATAGAATTATTGCATTTGGATGTTTTGGGAAGTCCGGTGATAAAGTCCATAGTGATGTTTTACCATTTCCATTCTTGTATGGGATATGGTTTTAACATCCCCTTAGACTTCTATCTCTCAGCTTTAACTTGCTGACAAACCATGCATCGAGAGACATATTCAACAATATATCTTTTCATGCCATCCCACCAAAAGTACTCTTTCAGTTCCCTATACATCATCGTGCTTCTAGGGCGAATAGAGAATGAAGAACTATAAGCCTCATCCAATATTTTCTTCTTTAATTCTGGGATGGAAGGAACACAAACCCGATTCTTGAACCTTATTATTTCATCAGAATCAATGTGGAATTCAGGAACATTTCTCACCTACTTTTGTAACTCTAAATCTTCTTTCTGTGCCTCTTTAATCATCACATTTATAGATGGTTGAACATTCATTTGAGAAAATAATATTTTCCCCTTCCATTATAATTCCAAGATCCATCCTTTGTAAATACATAAATATTTGATCTTTTGTGATCCTCATCATAGATAACCTAGCATGTTCTTGTCGACTTAATGCCTCTGCCACATTGTTTTCTTTCCCAGGGTGATAATGAATTGAGTAGTCGTAATCCTTTTTCTACTCCAACCATCTTCTTTGGTGAATATTCAGCTCCTTTTGTGTGAAAATATACATAATATTTTTATGATAAGTATAAATATCACACCTTTCACCATAAAGATAATGCCGCCAAATCTTTAATGAAAATATTACTGCAACTAACTCCAACTCATGAGTTGGGTAATTTTTCTCATGGATTTTCAACATTTGATGAGGCGTAAGCTATCACCAAATAAATTTTCATGAGAACACACCCCAATCCCTTGTTGGATGCATCACTGTAGATCACAAACCCCTCTCTACTACAAGGTAGTGTGAGCACAGGTGCACTGGATAATATTCTTCTAACTCCTTGAAATTATCTTCACAGTCCTCCGTCCAAATGAACTTAACTCCTTTTCAAGTCAACATGGTGAGTGGATTAGAAAATCGTGAAAAGTCTCTAAAAACGTCGATAATATCCAGCCCAACCAAGAAAACTTCGGATCTTTGTTACCGTTGTTGGTCTCGATCACCATTCGATAACCTCTTTTTTTGTTGGATCCACAGATATCCTCTATTTTGAGATTATGTGACCCAAAAATGAATCTTTTTGAAGAAGAAACTCACACTTGTTAAATTTTGAATAAAGCTTCTCATTTCTCAGGGTATTCAATACAATTCTCAAGTGATCTCCATGTTCTTCCTTTCTATTTGAATAGTCATGAATATCTTCTATAAATAAAACCAAAAACTAATCAGTATAGTATCTAAAGACTCTATTCATTAGATCCATAAATATAGAATGTGAATTTGTAAGACCAAATTGAATCACTATAAATTCATAGTGTCCATACCTTCTACAAAAAGTCGTCTTTGGAATATCCTCTATTTTGACCCTTAATTGATGATACCCTGAATGATGATCAATCTTGGGAAAGCATTGAGCTCTACATAGTTGGTTAAATAAGTCATCAATGCATGGGAGAGGATATTTGTTCTTGATAGTGATCTTGTTAAGTTCTTGATAATCAATGCAGAGTCTCATGGATCCATCTTTCTTCTAAACGAAGAGAACATGTGCTCCCCAAGGTGATGCACTAGGGCGTATGAATAATTTATCAAGATTCTCTTTGGGTTTCTTCTTCAATTCTTGAAACTCAATTTGGGCCATTCTATAAGGTTTATTTGAAATGGGCATAACACCCGGTGTGATATCTATTTAAAACTAAACTTCACGATTTGGTGGAAGACCAGACAATTCCTCTGGAAAGACATCATCAAACACCCGTAAAATAGGCAAATTCTTAATCATGAGGTTCTCTCCAACCATTTGAGATAAATAACCATAATTTATTGGAATAAAGACGCATAATATGGATGAAATTTCCATTGGAAGGTTATATTCATCTTTGCATCGATAGATGATCATAGATTGATCAGGAATATGAAATGTGACTTCCCTTCTTTGGAAATTGATATGAGATCCATATGAAGAAAGAAAATCAATGCCAAGAATCACATAAAATTCCACTATATGTAGGATCACAAAATTTGAAGGAATCACTTTCCCACAAACTTTAATCGGAGAAGAATTGTAAACTTTTGATGCAAATGTTCTTCCATTAGGAGTTTTCACAGCTAACTCAACAGCTAATTTTTTGGGTAGTATGGAAATATCTTTATAAAATTCTTCAGAAATAAAGGAGTGGGTGGATCTAGAATCAAATAAAATATTTTTTACTTTAGAGTGGATGGTAAGTGTACCTTTCACCACTTCGTTATCGTACACCACATCACCGATAGAAATTGCATGTGACTTTCCTTTTTCTTTGGCATTAAGATTTTTTTGATGTCGATCATCATCATCAACCCATGGATTAGGGCATTGATTGGTATAATTCCCAATTTCCTTGAACTTGTAACATTGAAGTGTAGGAGGTGCATTCTATGTATCCTTTTCTTTGTTCGCATCACTAGACATCTTTTTCCCATTACTACGACATTCAATTGCTCGATGGATTTGTTTTCCACACTTATAACATTCACTTGTCCCTTTATGAAAATTCCTTCCATGTTTCTTTCCACACTTTGAGCATAATGGAATACTCATCTTCTTTTCAGTGTGCTCTTTATATTTTCCTTTGAATTCCATTTTCCTCTTCTTATCAAATTCATATGACTGATGGGTTACTCCAATCCTTATATCAACCTTGAGAGCTCGTCGAACAATTTCCTCATAGCTATAGAAGTCCTTTATAGCTAATTCCCTTCAGAGACTTGGTTTTAAGCCACTAAATACTCTATCGATCTTACTCTCAGGTTGGATAATAATCCCAGAAGCAAAACTTGGAAGCCTTGTAAAAGTTTCTTCGTAGGTACCAACAGATTCATCATCCTTATGCATCAGTTCAAGGAACTCATTCTCCATCTTTTTTCGAAGAATACAAAGGAAGTAATTATTGAAAAATAATTTCTTGAACTCTTCCCATTCCATGTACTCAATTTAATCCATTTGCCTTGTATTCTTGATAATATTCCACCATTGATGAACTTAATCTTCCAAATGATATACTACTAAGATGACTGTATCATGTTCAAAACATTGAAGGACAAAAAATATCTTTTCAGTGGTACTGATCCATTGTTCAGCCACAAATTGATCTTAAGAACTGCTGAATAAAGGTGGACACTGCCTCATGAAGGATTCAATAGAATGTTGCTCCCTCCTTTCCTCGTTTAAAATTCCTTCATGATTTATATCTTGAGAATGTTGTGTGAGCATGTCTCCAAGATTTTTTATTCCATCTCTTATATCATTTGGTTTCTCATGGGGACAATCCTTTCATTTCCCGTCGCATTCAGCATTAACACGGTTCCTTCGTGTTCAAGCCGTTGACTAAAACCAAGAAGCATAGTGTAAGAAACACTAATTAAAACAGTAAAAGGATATAATCATGAATAAAATTTCACACTTTAGGTCTTATCATAGGTTATTCATTGGCCATTTATAAAACACTAATATTGTGTTCTATGATTAGACATATCCTTAGGGTTCTTACTAAGGCTTTCACATCCTAGTTTACAAATGATGAATATACCTTTCCTCTGATACCAACTATAAGACCCACACATTACATACATTGTTATTAATTTAGAATTTAAGCATACTTATTACAACATATAACAAAACCATGATAGGATTGTATATGTATAATGTATTTAGAAACGGGAAAACATAAACAACTGGTTCATAAATCATCTACATTGTCTCCCACTTATTTCATCATATCTAGAGTCCCTTTTGGAATATCATACTTAATACCCTTCTTCCTGACCCGGGGAAAATAAAACATATAAAAGGGTGAGCCCAAATTATCAGTAAGGGTAAAAAAAGGAAATATCAATCATATCATATTCATAAGAACATAACATTTTGAAAATATTAACCTGCAAAAGAGATCATAATATCATGACATGGGATAAATAATAGTAGTGAAATGTAATCCCAATAATCATAAAATAAAACATGAAACATTTTATAATACACACATAATCATGGAAAATCATTTCATATTAGTCCAGACTCATTTCCAAGACCATCATAGTGGACAGAGTCCATTACTAAACTGAGTTCACTCCTCGTTCGAGTCCTGTATCACTGAACCAGATTAACTTGTCGTTGCAGCCATGTCTATCTCATGAGATATAAATCATTACCCAATGCATTGGAGGGAGATATACTACCCAACCATCTCTTAATGATACCATTATTATGTGTGCCACAAATCATAAATCATACATCATAGCATAACCCATGTAATAAAAATGGGATTCGTAAACATCATGGAATCATAACATAATCCATATAAGATAAAAGGACTTCATAAAAATAATTACATCCTAACATAAACAAATCAATTTAATAATATGGATAGAAACCCAACCATATATTAGATTATATGGAAAATAATATTGATAAAACACTTGAACTCCATTCTTGAAGAAAATATCCTTTGTACTTCAAAACATTTTTCCTTTCTCAACATGTCATAAAATTTTAAACTAAAAAAATTTAATTGAAAATAAAAAAGAAAACTTGTAAATGAATCTTCATGGAAATAATTTTCTATGAAATCATAAAAATCCATTCATGTCGTATAAGTTAAAAAACATTCTTCTCGTACTTTGGCTGGAAAAGTAAAAAAGTATCTCGTACTGAAAACAATAAAAGATTCCTTTCATATATTTTACTAACCATTAACCAACAGTTAAATATGGATTTAATCAATTGTAGAATGATAGAAATAATATTACATATTTTGGAAACATGGATGTCGATGATAAATATTCCCCTGTAAATTATGAAGTATAAAAAATCTCGGATAAAAATGAGATTGTGATATTTTCCCTTACCTTAGGTCTGATATGCTTTGTACATATCTGAACCTCATGTATAATGATTTTAATAATGTTATTTACTTATTAAATAATAATATACATTTTTATGATATCATATATGGTCATATTTTTATCTCATTATTAGTAATATTTAATTGCTACTTGTTATTCAGGTGTTCATTTCTTTATGTTCATATGCGTGTTTGGTCGAATAAATTCTTATTCCTATTTTTAGGTTATAGATACATCATTTAAAAAGTAGTATTAGTATAATATATATCATATTTATTCATTCAATTCTTCTATATAATCATGGTTTAATGAAGACCGTGTAGAACGAATCACATCGCACCTTGGAGATGGAAAGCCGTACGTACGCACGGGAGACGATATCAGAACCATAATTATTGAATGGTATTGGAGTGGGTGATATAATATCTCAGAATTAGTATCATGTTATAATAATCATTTATAGTTATTATTTTTACCATTTTACCCATCCATGTAAGGTGGTGGTGGAAAACAGATTACACCACGGCGTGGAGATGGTATTCCGTACGTACGCACGCGTGGTGATTTCATTTTCCGTAGGATGGATAGAAGGTGAAATAGGATTGTTTCATATTTATAATAACATATCAGTATATTAGTGATAATTATGTTATTACTTTTTAATGAAACCAATAAATAAGATAAATTAGAAGAAAAAATAAATTTGAAAGAATCGGTAAAGGATATTACCTCTTCTTCGACCCGCCTCTTCTGAACCTCCTCTTAGGGCACTAAAGTTGGTATTTGAAGAAGAAAAAGACCTCTAGAATGTTTCTAGGGAATTATAGAAGAGAAATATTCAGGTGTTGGCCAATCATGAAGGCTCAAAATGGCGTGAGAAGGAGATGGAGGAGGTGACCTTTTATAAGGGAGGAGAGGGGCATATTTGGAAACATAAGAAATATTAATTTATAATAAATTAAAAACCACATAAAAACCACCATAAATGACTCAAATATGAATATTAGATGATATAGGGTTTTAATCTCATCAAAAAATAAAATTTAGATATGTTTGTAATTTATTTAAAACCTTATCTACTTGATTTATCCTTATTTAATATATTTCATTTTTTTGTGGTAATAATATTCCAAATTTTAAATTTTTATAAATAATTACTTATGTGTTGTGAATTTTAAATAATTTTATAATTAATGACATTGTAGACCATATAAATTTCAATTTATTATTTTAAAATATTTTTGTGATTTTTAAAGCATTTTATAATATGTTATTTTTATAAAATAACAATAGTTTCAATTTTTACACTTCATTTATTTGTATATAAATAAAATCCACACAGTGGATATATTTGAACAATTTTTTTTAATAGATTCATAACATGTCATATTCATCTATAAAATTTTTGGAGAACATTAATTAGTTCATATAATATTTATTTTAATATTTTTCATACCATTTATTTGATATTTCTATCAATAAAATAATTACTACATCATTATTTTGTCATCATTAATGACAATTATTTAACCCCTAAAAATTATAAATAAATTATTATGATGTAGATAATTTTATAAGATTACTGTATACTATTTATATTCAATGTTTTATGAGGTTTATCACTAAATTAAAATTATTACACTTATAAAATATAAGAGTGTTAACTGTTGTCACCTTCTTTGGTTTTAATAATAATTATTTTTTTTTCATGGTCAAATGTCCATGAAATGAATCTATTATGACCCTTAAGTGATATAGGTTGAATTGAATTCATCCAATAGAATTTTTTATGGTGTTAGGGTAATTTTATAATCTTAATTTTATCCTTAATTACGCGATTTACCTTTAACTGCAGTAAATAAAATTTACCGTAGTTACTATTCATAATGTATAAAAATAAAATTTAGCCTATTAACATAATTTGGACCTAATTATTCCAAATATGGAATCAATTTTTCTAAATTAAAATCATAGAAGTTGTAGTATTTAATTTAAAATTAATCCCGCTGTTGAGAAAATGAGTTTTAAAAGTTAAAACATTGCAAAAGATTGAAATGTTTTTACATATGAATTCAATGTAATATTAATGTAAATGACATAAATTATATTAAATGGTAAAAATATATTCAATTTATACATTAAAACCGTTAAAGTTTATCATTTAACCATATAAATTATCTTGATGAAAAAAGATGTTTTTATGAAAAAATTAGCGTATTTTTACTATTCATCAAAATATGAAAGTTATCAGAAAAGTATCAAAAATTTATCCCAGGTAAATTTTTATATCATAATTAAAAAGAAATATTTTATTTTTTTTAATATTTAACTTATAAACATGTAAAAAATTATATTTAAAATGGGTGCGCCATCAAGAGGTAAAACTGCATTTTTGAAAAAAATAGTTCTTCTATCGAAAATTGATTTTGTTTTCATATCTCATTCTAGAAAATGTGTATGTTGAATTATAATGTTATAAAATTCAAAATTTGGTCAATACTATTCATAACAACTTGTTCATAATATAATAATAATATATCATTGTTTAGTGAAACTCGTTATTGTGTACAACGCAAGCTATCGATGTCACAAACCAAATCTGATCTCCACCGAAACGGGCACCAAACCTAGCCCATGACAAGTCTTGAAGGGCGTTCCTGATCCCCATAGGATGGAACAAATTCCTGGGTATCATAAATTGAGAATTGGGAGCGATTTACCAAAGTTTATAAACATAAAACAACAAATGAATCGAATAAAACAAATCTGGATTTTTCAAACCAAACATTGTTCTAAAAATAATCTAGAACTGAATTACATAGTCTAAAAAAACTCACCAGGGAAATAAAATTGGTAATAAACCAAAAATAAACATCCCAAGAACCTCAACCTGGAAAGAGGCATCTCCCTCAAGCCATCTCTACAACACCACATCATAAATGACCGGGGGAAACCCAAACTATTGGAACAAAAGTTGTACCCAATCATGCGAAAAAAAAATAACCAAGTCAACTTACACCCAAGGGTGTAATTTGGGTGTGATCCATTTCCCAGTGGGATACCACCACTAAGATATTCCATGTTATAAACATTCAAAGACGAAAAGCATGCATGTTTTCAAAAACATGTAATTTCTAGTTACAATTTCAAAAAGATGCAACTTAAAAAAATCAGTTTTCAAGTGGGCTAATTTAAAGAATCAACAGTTTTAAAATAAATTCAAAAGATAATTAAATTTTAAATCCAAATATACCATATTCCTATGGTAAGTATAATGTATTTAATGAGCACAAGCAATAGGAAATGACCCCAAGGCACTAGCTAGTTGTGGGTCCCAGGTACCTCATATCTCGGTGAGTGTGACCACAAAAAATATATTCATTCTCATGAACGAGCCACTAGTAGGGAATATATACATAACCTAGTGGTCCCCAATAATAATAATCATCATAGTTTAGTTAGAGTTGTAAGCGTCAATATTGCTAAGTGAAACTGAGGCCAAACCCCACAGATTCAGTAGCGTACTACTACACGTCCACCCACCTAGATACCGGGGTTTTCCTTTTGTGCTCAAACAAGTTCAACAATCCATGAAATATAGTTTTAAAATTAAAATATCACTTCCACATCACACATTAACCAAACAACCCCATGTGCATCACACAAGTAACAAATTCCATTTTTCATTCAAATACATTTTGAAATCAAACTCACCAAAATATCCCACAACACTTTTTGCATAACTTTATCAATCCAACACATTCTTTAAAAATTTTATAATGTCTCTCCAAATATGATAAAAATAACATAACATCCTACTCGTATATTTCATAAAACCCTTTTTTTAGACAAAATCCATTTTTCACATCGTTGTCACACATACAGCCCACATCACCTTCACACCTCTTTCACATTTCAGTAAATCCATTAAACATTTTTATAAATCATTTCCAAGAGGATACACATCCCATGATAGACCTATTAAAATTTAAAATGATCCATTTGAAATTATAAACAATCCAAAACAGTATTCCAATATTGTTTCACCTCTTACATAAATCATTAAACCACTGAAAACATTCATAAAACAATTCTAATGAGTGTACCAAAGCTTTTCACATAAAACCCATTACAAAACCGTTTTCAAGGACAAAATCACACCAATACAAATTCAGAACAGAATTGGAAGCCCCAAAAACATTTATTAAAATACCCCCAACTGTTATACAAACACCTCAAACAATACCACAAAAGCTTCACCTGAAAATTCCACATTTTCAAAGTCACTTTCAAGAAGTACAATAAGGTTTCACACCTTAATACCATTAAAAAAACTCTATAAAACCTAAGGGAACACCAATACCCTACCAATTAATAATTTTCAGCCCAAACAAGATATATTAAACCAATTTCATATGTTATAAAACACAAAGAAACAATACCCAAAGGATTGCACATGAAAACACCAAATTTTAAGCTAAAATGAAACTATAAAAATTAATTCTTAACCAAATCCAACATGAACAGTTTTCGCACCACATGCAGCATATTGGAAACATTCATAATATGTAATTCAAGGACCCTAACTCATCTATAAATGATTACACATGGAATCACCTAACTTTTATGTCGAAACCCTCAAAACATGGTGAAAAACATCAACCGCACCACCGCCGCACCTAAAGGAAGATAAATCCAGCCCTAGACCATAATATTTGACCAAAAAGACACCAAATAAAACTGTAGGTTCGAACCTCAACTTATGGACATGAGGAAATTCAAGAGATGGTGAAAGAAACCCTAAGGAAGGGGAAGAAATCAAGGAAACAAACACTTTCTTGAAACATATTGAATCAAACGAACTAAATACACCAAAATTTGATTCTCCAAGAAAATAAACAAGATATGGAGTCTCAAATGGGGATGAGAAGGTAATGTGGGGACTGAAATTTGGGGAAAAGAGTGAAAATTAAAATATTTATGAATGAATCAGCTTACCTTCTCAAATCTGGATGATTTGAGGAACCCTAAGAAGTTTTTCCATACTCCATGAGTAAAATGAGGTACAATGTTGAAAAATGAATAATAGGGGTGAGGCTCATGAATTTGTCTTAAGGTGGGAGTTAAAATAATGGGAATAAGTAAATAATGAGTAATTTATTAAAAAATTAATAAAACAATTTAAAACTGGAAATAGCTAACGGGTTAGCCCAATTCCAAATTAATTCACTCAAAACTAAAATGCAAATGAGTTCAAAAAAGGTCCAAATGGGCATGGTGATTTGTATATGTCATAGGAGGAAATGTGGGAAGTGGAATGGATGAAAAATGTTAACAAATGAAGGAGATATAAATGAAATAAAATTTATTTTTAAATCTGGAATTGGGCTCACGATTTGTCCCAAATTTTGAAAACCCTCCATTTCCACCAAAATGAATGGGAATCCCCCAATACAAAAAAATAATGGAAATAGAATGAAAAATAAATCTAAAAGAAGTCATGGATGTTACAATTCTCTCCAAAATAATACGTTCCATCCCCGGAAAGCAACACCAAGGCCAAATACAAAAACTAAACCCAACCGATAAACCATGAAGTAATTCTTTGCCAAGATTCATCCCCCAAAGGCCAAAACACCTCCAGTGATCATTTAAAGAAGGATTACTCTCACAATAAAAACATACACCACATTCCTGAAACAATCAAGCACATTCGGGCTTTATCGTAAATGAAAACTCCTCAAACCCAAACTGAACAATACTCAATCAATTTACCAAAACAAACAACAACATTGAACAAAGATACACTCACCCTACTATAACTAAACCATTGGGCACTATCCAATATCAATGTTTACCCAAGGAAGATGTAGGTAGTTATATATCTTTGAATGATAATACCTACTTCCAAGATAAGACCAATGAATGTAATCTGAGTTCCTCGTACAAAGAGACACAAATGGGCTCCCCACCATAAGAGACAACTTAAATTTTTTCGTGAGACAGAATCAGGACACTAACATGGGATGGCCGAACAGACTCCCTAGTACATAGGGTATATATCAATTAGAAATTTCAAAAATAATATGCATGATACCCATGGTGGGTATCCCCACCACAAGAACCAACCATCTTAACCAACCGGCGTGAGCCAGCATGAAAAGACCCAAAACATTTAATGATTTGGGAAGGCTTCACAGTTAGCCCACATGGTTTGGGAAACTGTGCAAAAACTGTGCAGATCATTTTTTTCACATGGCTTCCTGACACATGGTAACTAATAATCGTGCAAAAAACCGAGTGCTCATCCTTTATAGCAAAATTTGAATCCATTCTCCAAAGACTCAATGGATACCAAGGGGGGGAGATATTGGGTTATGACATGGGTACACGGCCCTACACCTATTTCCACCGAATGAGACCAATAGAATAAAGATGATGAAACCATAGGTTTAAATTGTTCCTATCTTTCATACTAAGGATATGATTTTTTAAAAGGGTTTAAATGACATTGGAGTTTCCCCTGACTACGCGCCAGCTTCTCTCCGGGACCTATGGCTGGAGCTCAAAATATTGAAGTATCTTCGGCCTCGCAGTTAGGCTGTGGAAACCCTTGTGTAGAACTTTTTCTTTCGGTGCCGCAAACAACTAAACCACATACCCTGATGGGTTCACCAAGACATATCATACTCAATAACTCACATTATCAAAACCTGACATTTCACTGAAATAAGGGATCATAAGATGCACACAAATCGCACCATGTTTCTTTGGGTGAGAAACAACAGAAGGGAAGGACGCGTATAAAAACCTTTTTCTATGATAAAGTATTTGATGATTTACCAAGGGAGACACACTCCCAACATAATAGAGAACCTCAATGGATTTCATGAACTTCACCTTTATAGTCAAATGATCACACAACATCACAATGCGTCATCGAACAAGACCTTTGCGAGTGATAGAAACAATACATGGAACTGGACCTTATGCCAAGTCTCTAAACAATAGAGATGTACAAAAGGTGGGAACAATAGCCTCTCATGACCAAAATCCCAAAATTGGTGGTTTAACAAGAACTGTTGATTCAATGAAACTATGAAGAACCCAGAGGCTCTCTTAGACACCCTCGAGACACTCATCCACACTAACAACCCCAGAATACTTCCACCTTCGATGAATCATGCAACTTAAGAAACAAAGGTCTCTTTTAACCTTCCACAAGAACTATCCCACTAAAAGTGGATCCAAAAATCAACTAAATGAATGGGTCTAGACTCAATCAACAAAGATCAATAAAATATCCCTTATATTGATCAACTGGAGGACTTTTCAATGGCAAACAATATGGGTTGCACTTCAGTTGTGCATTAACTCTTAAAGGGGGCATACCTTATCCAATGAGGGAACCCAAGGACCCAACCATGCTGGTCCATTAGAAAAAACATGCCACAAACCAGATCCAAACACATGAAGGGAACCACCATAAAGGTGTCCCAAAACATATCTCCGAAGAGACTACTAACCGGTCCTTCTACCCAACTTGTCGTCCAAACACAAACCCAAAACATGGTTCGAACAAGAGGGGTTCATGGACTCAAAACATCCCACAACATCAACATTTTCCAAAAACACATAATATACACCATCCCAAACAATTCAAAAAGACATCATTTTTTTCTTTAAAAAGACCTCTTTGAAAAAAAAAACAGTTCAGTGGTTAGCGTATCCACCAATGGTACCCCATGGGTATCACACATGCATGTTTCTGTGCTATACTAAAAAACCCCCTCGTATCCATCCTGGCACTCATCCAGTCTAGCCATCAACCATACATCATCCCATATAACCCCATTCCAATGGTCTCTCATGAAAATACCAATGTTTAAAATAAAAATCCATTCCACTTTTAAAAACCAAAACGGTTAACCATCCATCGTCTTTTGATACCATTTTGTCACGAACTGAATCTGATCGCCAACGAATCGGGCACCAAACCCAGCCTGTGACAAGTCCCAATAGGCGTTCTTGATCCCCACGGGCTGGAACAAGTGCAAGGGTATCAAAAAATTATAATTGGGAATGATTTACCCATGTTTATAAACATAAAACAACAAATGAATCCAATAAAATGAATCTGGATATTTCAAGCCAAACAATGTTTCAAAAAATTCAGAACTGAATTACATAGTCTAAAAAATTCACCAGGACTATAAAATAGGTGAAAAACCAAAAATGAACATCCCAAGAACCTCAAAATGGCAAGACACATCTCCCTCAAGCCATAACTACAACACCACATCATGAATGGCCGGTGAAAACCCGAACTGTTGGCACAAAAGATGTACCCAAACGTGAAACAAAAAAAAAATAACCAAGTATACTTACAACCAAGGGTTTAAGTAGGTTGTGAGAGAATTCCTAGTAATATACCACCACTAAGAGATTCCATGTGATAAAAATTCAATGATTAAAAGTATGAAATTTTTAAAAAACATGTAATTTCTAGTTACAATTTATAAAAGACGCAACTTTAAAAAAAGACAGTTTTCAAGTGGGCTAATTTAAAGAATCAACACTTTTAAAATAAATTTAGAAGCTACTGAATTTTTCAAGCCAAATATACCGTATGACGACGGTATGTATAAAGGATCTAATGAGCACAAGTAATAAGAAATAACTCTTAGGAACTAGATAGATGTGGGTCCCAGGCAACTCATATCTCGGTGAGAGTAACAACAAAAAATATCTATTCTCGTGCACGAGCCACTAGTAGGGTACATACCCATAACCTAGTGGTCCCCAATAATCATCATCATTGTTTAGTTATAGTTGTAAGTGTCAATATTGCTATGTGAAACTGAGGCCTAACCCCACGGATTCACATGAATACTTATACTAGTCCACCCACCTAGATACTCGGGTTTTCCCTTTGATTGTTTAGAAAACACTATTGGAAACACTTTTTCAAAACCAACTATGATATAGTTTCTAATTTCAAAAGCGGTATAAGCACACCAATATTCATTTAAAAATAATTCTAAAAATTCATTTACACCATTTCATAAATCAAACCATTGCCTCTTTATTTGAAAATCATTTCAAAAAAAATTTTGTTTCTTAAAAGCAAGTCACTTTGAAACTAAAGTTCCATGATTTCAAAACTAAAGAACACAAGGCAATATGAGTGTAAACTAGTTTCAGTTGGTGACTTAGACATATGGTTGTTAGCCATATTCGAGTAACTTCACTATCCATGAGAGTGTTATAGGGAATATCTCTGACTCCACATGGTTTTTCAGGCCCTACGAGCTCATAGAGACAATTAACCCAACTCTTTTTTAATTTCCCATAATCATCATTAAACCAAGAAAACCCAAGGAATCTGAATGGTCCCGACTTCCATTTGAGACTTGAATCCTATCATGAGGTGTGGTGATCAGCTGCACTACTCATAAAATGAATTCCAAGTCCCGAAAATCCTAACTCTAGACTATCTTGTATGTTCCACAAATAACATGACCCAAATAGAGCGAACCTCCTCTGATACCATTTTGTCAGGAATTGAATCTGATCGCCACCTAAACGAGAACCAAACCCAGCCCGTGACAAGGCCCGAAGGGCGTTCCCGATCCCCATGGGGTGGAACAAGTGGCCGAGTATCATAAAATGAGAATTTAGAATGATTCACCAATGTTTAAAAACATAAAACAACAAATGAATCTAATAAAACGAATCTGGATTTTTCAAACCAAACAATGATTTACAAAAATTCAGAACTGAATTACATAGTCTAAAAAAACTCACCAGAACTATAAAATAGGTAAAAAACCAAAAATGAACAGCCCAAGAACCTCAACATGGAAAGATGCATCTCCCTCAGGCCATCTCCACAACACCGCATCTTGAATGACCAGTGAAAACACGAACTGTTGGCACAAAAGTTTTACCCAATCCCGCGACAACAAAAATAACCAAGTATACTTACACCCAAGGTTGTAAGAGGGGTTTGATCCAATTCCCAATAGGATACCACCACTAAGAGATTCCATGTGATAAAAATTCAAAGACAAGAATCATGATAGTTTTCAAAAACATGTAATTTCTAGTTAAAATTTCTAAAAGATGCAACTTAAAAAAAATCAGTTTTCAAGTGGGATAATTTAAAGAACAAACACTTTTAAAATAAATTCAAAAGTTACAAAATTTTTCAAGACAAATATACCGTATGGTGACAGTAAGTATAAAGGATCTAATGACCAAAAGAAATAGGAAATATCCCCTACAAACTAGCTACCTGTGGGTCCAAGGTACCTTGTATCTCAGTGGGAGTAACCCCAAAAAAATATCTGTTCTTGTGCACAAGACAATAGTAGGTAACATACCTATAACCTAGTGGTCCCTAATAATCATCATCATAGTTTATTTAGTGTTTGAAGTATCAATCTTGCTAAGTGAAACTGAGGCCAAGCCCCACAGATTCACAAGGATACTAGTACACGTCCACCCACCTAGATACCCGGGTTTTCCCTTTGTGCTCAAACAAGTTCAAGAAGCCAAGAAATATATTTTTCAATGAAAATATCACTTCCACATCACATATTAACCTAACATTCCTATGTACATCACACATGTAACAAATTCCACTTTTCATTCTAATGCATTTTGAAATCAAACTCACACCAAAATAGCCCACAACACTTTTTGCATAACTTTCACAATCAAACACATAATTTAACAATTTTAGAATGTCCCTCAAAATATGATAAACATACCATAATAGTCTACTCACATAAATTATAAAACACTTTTTCTAAAAAAAATCCTTTTTTCACATCACACTCAAACAAACAGCCCGCATCACGTTCACACCTCTTTCACATTTCAGTAAATCCATAAAACATATTTATAAAACATTTCCAAGAGGATAAACATCACATGAAAGACCTATTCACATTTAAAATGGTCCATTTCAAAGTGTAAACAATCCAAAACATTTTTCCAATATGGTTTCACCTCAATCATAAATCATTAAACCATTCAAAACATTCATAAAACAATTCTAAAGAGTGTTCCAAATCTTTTCACATAAAACCCATTTCAAAATCATATTTCAAGGACAAAATCACACAAAAAAAATCAAAACATAATTATCAGCCCCAAAAACATTTATTAAACTACCAAAAAGTGTTATACAAACACCTCAAACAATACCACAAATGATACACATGAAAAGCACACGTTTTCAAAATCACGTTGAAGAAGTAAAATAAGGTTTCACACATTAAAAACATTAAAAAACCTCTTTAAAACCTAACATATCACCAATACCCAACCAAATCAGAATTATCAGCCCAAACAAGATTTATTAAACCAATTTCATATGTTATAAAACACACCCAAACAATACCCAACAGATTACACATTAAAAACACCGAATTTTAAGCTAAAATAATACTTTAAAATAAATGCTTAAGAAATTCCAACATACACAGTTTTCGCACCATAAAAAAATATTAAGAACATTAATAATAAGTAATTCAAGAAATCTAACTCATCTATAAATGATTACACATGGAATAACCTACCTTTTATGTCGAACCCCTCAAAACATGGTGCGAAACATCAACCACACCACCGTCGCACCTCAATGAAGATAAATCCATACCTAGACCACAATATTTGAAAAAAAGACACCAAATCTAACCCAAGCTTTGAACCTCAACTTCTGGACATGAGGAACTTCAAGAGAGGGTGAAAGAAACCCTAAGGGCAAGAAATCAAGGAAAGAAACACTTACTTGAAACATCTTGAATCAAACGAACTAAATTCACCAAAATTTGAATCTCCAAGCAACAAAAACTGATATGGAGGCTCTAATGGTGATGATAAGGTCACGTGGGGACTGAAATGAGAGAAAAAAAGTGAAAATTAAAATATTTATGAAAGCATCAACTTACCTTCTCAAATCTAGACGATTTGGGTAACCCTATGATATTTTCCCAACTCAGCGAGGAAAATGAGGTCCAAAGTGGAAAAAATGAATAATGTGGGTGAGGCTAGAGATGTTGGCTTCATGTGGGAGGTGGAATCACGGGAATACAGTAAAAAACGTGTAAGTTATTCAAGACATCAAAAAACAATTTATAACTGGAAATGTCTCACGGGTTAACCCCATTCCAAATTAATTCACTCAAACCCAAACTTCTATTGAGTTCAAAAAGGGTAAAAATGGACATGGTGATTTTTATAGGTCATAAGAGGAAATGTGAGAAGTGTAATGGATGAAAAATGTTAACAAATGAAGGAGTTATAAAAGAAATAAAATTTATTTTTAAATATGGAATTGGCCTCAAAGTTTGGCCCAAATTTTTAAATCCCTTCATTTCCACCAAAATGAATGTGAAACCCTCAAAAAAAAGAAAGAATGGAAATTAAATGAAAAATAAATTTAAAAGAAGTCATGGATGTGATAATCAAGGAAGGTTTCTCTTGTGTGTAATGCAAGCCAAGCTAGTGTTGTGTGTAGTGAAATATTCCTTTGGTGTTGCATATAATATATATATATATATATATTTATATATATATATGTATATGTATATGTATATGTATATTTCTCATAAAATATCAGCATGTTACATATGATGTGTGCTCCTACAACTTCATACAACTATCATATAGCTATCCATCAGGTAGGGTTCTCTATAGACGCATTTTAGGTAGATGTGTATTCAATTTTACAGACTCTTTATCTTGATGATCTTGTATTCTGGTCCTATTTACTTTATAGATTCCTACTTTAGTACTATGTGGTTGAGATATTATTGTATCCACACATTGTTTACATGGTGTTTTTACATTTTTTTATTTTGGGATTGGAGATGTGTGTCTATACATGTATTTATGAAAATGACTCTCATTTGTTGGATATGCCTACATTGTGCTATTCGCTAGCCCCAGGCCTATCAGAGGTGGGATTGGGATAGTCATGAGATGGGCCCCTATGGGATGGGTCATGACATATGGTATGAATTTGGTTCCACTAATACGATTCCTCACACATAATATTGCCTCTAAATGAGGAAGAAATTAAAAGTCCTCAACATATCCAATGCTTAGACATGCCCAAATGTGCCCAATGAGACTTCCTCCCCAAAACAAAGGATGATGCCTTATCGAGAAAAAAGTAGCATAATTAACTGAGCTCCACCTCAAGATGATAGTGGTAATGAGTTTCACAAACATGAGTTCAATCTACGTGGGAGACCCAAAAACGGTTAGGAGATCCAAGGAGGAATACATGGAAGGATGAAATGACCTACCATAATATCATTTTGATTATGGAGATAACATCACCGATTGAGAGTGAAGGAAACAACCCACAATTTGTACGTGGGAATATAGGGAAATAGAAAGAAGTGTGTATCCACTAGAAATAGGGATTGTGTTATCCCCAGTGAAAGCATAAATAAGTGATTATATATGTATTTAATGGAAGATATAGCATTTTAGATATTAGTAAAAGAAGGAAAATTCGACTAGAATAAAAGATATTTAAGGCAGTGAACAGTCCCATAAGAGTCATAATTTTTTTATATATTCCATTTTTGTAAGATCAATAATACAACTACAAATGTAATATTCATATATTTCGTAGAGAATACCCAAGACGGGGTCCCCTTTTTTTATTCCCCTCAAACAATGGAAAAATCCTCAAGGACTACATTAGTGAGAATAGAATGTCTTCCACTACTAAGGATGGTGCTGATCAATATTATGAATTAATTGGAGAGTCTCTGTCTAATGAGTATTTCAATAATTAAATTCCATTTTACTATGGAAAATAACATCAAAATTTCAATTTTTAGGGATTAATTCCTATCATTCTAATTTTATTTCAAAAGGTTGATACGTTCTATCATGGTAAATAGATATCTACTAATGTCCCCACCATGTAAACCCCCAAAATGATTTTGGGTAATAATGTCCCTACTGATATCACCCATCCCTATTGCTATAATTTTAAGAATAATTTTGGGGATAGTGTAAACAATCAAAATTCGAATAAAATATTTAATGTCAATAAAATTTTACATTTTTTAAATTAGTTAAATAAATGTTTAATTCATTTCATGTATCATAGAGGCATGAGTGAATAAATACTTTGCAATATTGGTCTTTTTAGAATGTAGGATGTCCCAATAAAAATAGATATTATTAATTAATGAATATATATTAACCAGGATAATTATCAATGTTGAGTCGGAATTTAGATTCTTTCACTTTTTCTTTTTTGGGATATATGGGGAGAATTACATTTTAATGATCATCAATGCAATTGGTTATGTCTTCAATCATCATGTGGTTGTGGTGAATTCCATTATCTTAGTAAAAAAATCATAGATAACCAGTCGCAAAATTGGATATGTCAGTTTCAAAGGTGATTGTGCTCCCATTGATATGAATGTAATTATCCCCTCATTATACCATTTTTTATTTTTGAGACTAATTAATGTTTTGGGAATTCATTTCATCATATCTCGTTCATTTTATAACGACATGATAATAGTCTAACACCCCTTCAATTGTTAGAAGGTCATCAGTCCTATAAGTCAGTATAATTTCTCCTCTCAATAAAGTATCCTACATTTGATTTTTTTGTTGAAAGTAAATATAGGATTTATACAGTATCTCTTATATTGAACTCATATTTGGGGAATTTTTTTTATCTAAAACCTTAAGTGGATTTTGGTATTTTTCTAGATTTTAGCACGCTTTTGAAGTTGGTTTCCTAAGGGATCCAACTTCCAATCCTAATGAAAAAATTACCTATATCCATGCATGAAGATATTTCAATAATTAAAATTAAATGGGAGGTGGGAAGTCCAACATAACATTGTTGATATATTAATAATAATCATTTTTTGATCCGAATGAAATTTTGGGTTGTGTGAACCCAGGGATCCCAATTAAAACATCCCTATCATCCATTTGAGAAGAGAATATATCTATCTCACTAACCTATCTACCTTTTATGATGTATCTTCTCCATATAAATTCATCCCCAAAAATTGATACTTTAGTAAAATTTCAATGATCAATAAAATTAGATATTCTAGGGGAGTAAATCATGTTAAAGATAGATCCAATTTTATCATATAGTCTAAATAAGTTATTAAAATCCCCAATAATGGTACATTTATGCCAAATGTCATCAGACTTCAACTCCCTCCATATTTCCCTCCAAATTATGAAAAAGTTATCGTCAAATATGATAGAGGTATATAGGGTGCGATAGTGTGAGGGTATAAATAAATATATATTGATGAATTTTCCTACAAGAATGAAAATGAATAATATCATGAACGAGGACCCATATATGATTCATCTCATTATGATTAGGATTATACTTGAATAATATGTATCTAAGAGTGTCCCATTTAAAGGCATTCCATTTATCAAACATCATTTTTGGTATAAAAATTACAATCAAAAGACGCTTCTTGGTTAAAAAGTAATGCCTAAGGGTTTTCATAATGGGTGTGTTCCAAATAAATTGATTATTCCAATAATGAAACCTAATTTTTAGGGGATTTAACTCCTGTTATAGTCCCTCCTTAGTGTGTCATATTCACGTGTTCTTCTTTTCTTTTCATTTTATCTTATTTTCTTCCACTTTATGGTTGATATCCCCACTTCCTTTGCAAATCCTTCATGTGTTATTTTCTTATCCTAGTCCATTTCATAAAGGTCTAATTATTCAGTTTCAATACAACACGAATGGAAATTTAATAGAGTAAAATTTTTAGGGGTTTTTATTGGTTAATAGGTATGTTATTCTTTTTCACTTCTCTTATAATTCATGGAATTTTGTAAATATTAGAAGGGGATATCTTGTTTATCCTATGGTTCATTATTTTAAAAATGTTTACATCTAGTATGGGAGGTTGTATTGTAAGAAATTCCTCAACCTATCTTGATCTCTATGTCTCACACAAAGGTATATCATTATGTTCCAGGATGTTTGGGGAATTTCAATGAATATCCTTAATTGTGTAATCTTTTTGAGACCGGGGAATCTTAACTTATGTTATGCTCCATCAAAATATCTCATTCAAGATTAATGTTTTTGGTATTCCCTAATATGATAACCACAACATAATCTATATCATTCATGTATAAATCATATTATCCCAATTGAACTATCCATGCTTAGATGTCTACTTGGGATTATTCTCCACCAGTGAAACTTCTGAAGGGGGTGTCATGTTGTTGTTTAAGAGCATGATAAAACTCTTAAAATTAAACCAATCAAGTCTGATATTCAATATAATTGTCAAAATCTCTCTCCACATCATTATATTGTTCAATAGGCTGGTATCTAAGGGAAAAAAGGGCGTCATTTTTCCTATATGAATTTCATTAATAAGAGGGATTATTAGATGGAACCCCTAGGGGAAAGTCTCTAGAATCATTTCTTTTACTTTATCCTTTAAAGATGAATTTTATTAATTCCCATAATTTTTAAGAAGTTGAAATTTTTTTCAGTGTTTAACTAAAAAGACATATGTAAAAATATATTACATTTTTTACCGAATATGGGTTTTCCTTTATACCAGATTCCCATATTAATGTTCATTTACCCTTTGTTTTAAGGATAAATTCATAAACTAGGGTACTAAAAATATAAACATCAAACTAGGAACTTAAATAATGCCCAAACCTTGGATTGTATGTTTTTCCATCCATTATGATTATATTACCCACAAATGAAGAAATTTTCCATAGGATTTGGGGATTCCAATATAACCAATTGATATTACAGATAGAAATTCATAGATGTGTGAGGGTGTTACTCACATTGGAAGGGTAAAAATTCTAACCCCATTATTTTATTTTTAGGAATCTTAGCTTCATCATGATGGATCTAAAGCTCCATTATCTACTCTTTCTTTTATCATAGTGTAATTTTCTTGGTAATAGCTAATACCAATACAAGAAATCTATAATTACATTATAAAATTATATTTTTAGATAGTTAAGTGAAATCATTAACTAATAAATCCACTTTATATCTCAACAAATTGATATTTTAAATATATTTTATGAACCACTCAATACATAAGGCATCATAAATACCTCCCATATATTTTATACACAATATAATCTTCTAACAATATCATATGTTTTAATTTTCCTCATAATTTGTGAATAAAGAAATATAATATAGGGTGATAAAAAATTACCACTAAGGTTAAATATATGTGATAAAAATAAAATATCATAAGTGATCATATTATGAGAATATGTGTGCAATTAGGGTACATAGAAATAATATAAGACATGAATACCGACCAAATCATTCATTTAAAATCATGAGTTATAGAAAAAGTATGGCCCTAAAAAATGTTGATATAAAAATAGAATGGTAACATTAGTCAATAAAAATTAACCATTAGAGAAAAACATATTCATAACCTAGAAATATGGTAGATAAAATAGCATGGGGATATATCAGGATAATTATTCACACACTTTCACTGATGATTTAAACGAAAATTAATTGTATAAATGTATAAATCAACTTTGTGAGTACGAAAATTACACCCCTACTTATGAGAACTCTTATTTGTACATATATACACATGTCCCCTGAGATAAAATTTTTTACCAATGAATTGGTGGGAGACATAGTGCCCCACCTATCAATAATTAATATATATGGGTTCCACTTGAAAACAACCATTCATCATATTATAATAAACACATGGAAAATTAAACATGGATTCATATAATATCCTGATAGTATCACTACAAATGATCTAACAAATGTAAATGTCTGATACCCAAATATCCATCACCCAAAATGAATATTTCATAAGAAAAAATGTAGTTTTATTCAAAAAAATAATACCTAATTAAATAAATACTTTTTAGATAAAGAGAAAAATAGAACATAGATTTTAAAATAGTTTTTCAGAAAAAATATGCTACATTGTGGTAAAATACTAACTTAGATGTCATATTGAAAAGTAATTTTCAAAAAGGTGAAGTGATTTCATTAAAGATTAGCTTTTAAAAATAACCATTAATAATTGTGTTTTGAAAAATACATAAGGTTTATATAATTAAAATGATGTATGGAGGGTAAAATAAACAGATATGGATAAAAACATTTTTTATATTTTAAAACACATGTATTAAGACCAAAAAAATAAAAGGGATAAAAAAATTATTTGTCAAAACATTAAAAGGGAAAAGTGGTGATCATATGGGATTAAACAAAATTATTTTTCAAAGTAGAGTGGATATCATTGGAGGTATGTGAAAATATAGACATGAATGAAAATTAAAATTTAGAAAATATGAGAATTAATTTTCACAAATATATAATGTTTTCAGAATGAAAATAATCCAGGCAGAGAATATGAATTACTAATTTCAACATATATATAAAAATAAAAATGATATTTAGGATGTGAAATTATAACCCAAAAAAATTATGTTTGAGTTATCAAAATTCCTTAAAGATTTGATAGTGATTAAGTAAAAAGAATTGGATGAAGTAATTAGTGAAAGGGAATGTAAATCCCAAGACAATAAAGATTAATTTAAAAATAATACAATTATAGGGAATATTATAATCAAATTATAAGAATAAATTTGAAGAATAATAATCATAACTCAATGAAAAAAGTTGATTTAACAAAACCCCTTACATCGTCATTATCATTTGATTTGATAGAACATGAAAAGTAAAACATGAGATTGATTTTAATGTATATTAAATTTCACGAACTTTTTTAGAAGATAAATCCTGGAAAATATAGATAACATAAAAATGAAAAAACATGGTGAATACATATCATATTTTAATGACGAAAAATCAAGATTTAAAAAAATACCTTAAATACAATAGTACATGAAATAACATTATATATAACCAAAATAAATATATCCTTAACATATTTAATAAAACTATTCACAACTATAACTTTCTATGAACATAATTTATAACCATTTAATATAAATATATATTTTAGTTATATTATATTTTCATCATAATATTTTTAATAGCTTCAATTATTTCTTTAGTGGAATTTTTTTAATGATGTTGTCAATACTTGTTTATAGAATACTGTTCCTCATTAAAAGATAATTAAACCAACAAGAATTTATTTTTTTCAATGATTTATAGTGTTCTAAAATTCATATGTATTTTAGTCGTGACTTATGAAAATTATGATAGCGACAAGCCTGTTTAGGTAATGTTTAAGAAACAAAATTAGCGGTACAATAAAAATAAGTTTAATATTAATATAAATTATCAATAAAAATAAACTAAATATTATTTTTCACTTAACTAACAATAACATCAGTGTCTATTTTTCACAATTCTTCCATAATTGTGATTTATAGCATTGTTTATGTAGGTGGTTTAACCAAGATAAATAATAATAAGATAAAATATATGTGTGAGTATGGTTAAATAAGTTATTTATTTTTCATAATATGATTTATATATATTAATAAATTAATAATTAAGATGTTACATTGGTGGTGTATCAAATATTGATTGATTTTTATTAAGAAAAATATACATGATGAAAAATGAAATACACCACTTTCACAGAGGGAGTATATTTCTTGTACACATGGGAAAATATTAATTTTTTTCTGATCAAAAGAAATATGGGGAATTATTTAAAATTTCAAAATCATAATATTTTCATGTATTGATGTCATGAAAAATAAAGGATGATGATCATGGAGACGGTTTTCCGCATGTTCGTATGACGAAATCTTCATTTTTCAAAGTGTTTTATAAGAAGACATATAATGGATATTACAATAGTATAATAAAATTTAGGAATATTATTAATATTGATGTTAACATAATTTCGTTGATATAATAGGATTTGTGGACTAATGAATAAAAGAATTCAGTGAGGTCTGTTGAAAACATTATCTCTCCCTATAGATGTTCTCCCTTGGGTTACACCTTAAGGCCTATTTTAATGGTATTCAAGAAAAGATATGACATCTATAATCTAATGATATATTTTAGGAGATACTAGTGTAGATTTTTTCTCATTATATTTCCTTATAATAAGTGGACAAATGGAGTGGATTTGAGATAATTTTATAGGTGAAGGATAGGATATTTTGGAAAATATTAAATTTTATTTAATGAGAGAACATATTTCACATGAAATATGGAGAAAATATGTGATTAATGGAGTTTGGGATTAATTAAGGAAAGTAATACCTTGAAAAATCATTTTCATACATGTTTTAGTCACGTTTTTATGTATTTTTCTCTAATATGGTTTACTTTTACTAATTTCTCTTATTGCTAAACAATTTTTCTTTATGTAAATAATTTATTAAAATTAAATGGTTCTTATCAAATAATTTGGAATTATTAATTAAAAATATTCAATCTATTTGAGAAAATAAAATTTCATTATTTGAGAAAATTTCTTTTTAATATTAGAAAAGGTAACATGTTAAAACACCTTTATATTAAAACAGATTAATTTTAAACAGAAGTGTTATGTTTTGGACATAAATCTCAATAGTGAATATTTAAATGAAATTAATGGGTTTCTAATTAACCAAATAAGATTTATGTTACGTTAAATTAATAAATAGTTACACCTATAGAGAAAATATTTAAAGGAAATACAAAATAATAGATTTTATTAGAGATTTATTGCTTAATTTTGAATATTATAAAAATGTGTTTTCTTAATTTAAAATTTTATTTTAAATATGATAATTTTAATATATAAATAAATTTTAACTATTAAAAATGATTTATAATATTTCACGTTACACTTACTTCTTGATACAGTTTTAAATTCAACTATTTGTTAAAAACGTCACTTTTCATTAATCACCAAAAATCAATTATTTTAGAAAAACCCAAAAAAGTATTCTAGAAGATATTCCTCAAATTATTAATTAAAAAATTAATTTAATTTAATAAAAATCAAATTAATTTTTTTAATATTTATTTTAATTAAATATATATAAAATAATGGATCTCTTTTTATAAAAAATAATTTTTTTTATCTTTGAATATTCATAATCTTATATCATTTAAATTTATAATTTAAAGAGTGTTAATTTATTATTTTTAAATATTAATTGTTATCATAGTCAACATTGAAATGTGATCATTTTAAGGTATTTGGTAAAATACACAACAAATTCAAAATATTTTCACTCAAAAATATACCATTCATATTGAATGATAATAATCCAAATGTACATAAAAATAATTTTATAGTTTATAGTAATTTAATTTTATCAGTATTTTTGTACTAAATATGTTTTTTATATAATATTTTGATAATAATAATATTAACACTAAAACAGTTATCCTAAAATATTCCAATTATATTTGTGTTTTTATTTTTAATCACTAATATTTTAAATTGTTAATCAAATTACAATTCATTGGAATATTTATTAGAAACATGTATATCCAAAAACCATATTTCTAATGACCATATCTCCTTTGATCTTAAAACCAATGACCCTATTTATAGAAATAAATTTTTTCAAATATATATAACCTTACTAAAATCATTCATTACATTCATTATCTTCATTCCAACTATATAAACAATAGTTTTATTTCTTAGCCTTAATTATATTGTTATGATCAAGGTTATGATCTTCACATTGGACCATGAAGATAATGATAATATGCTATTTTAATTTTATATACCTTTTATTTAATTTTTCTTGTATTTTAATTAATTTTTAATATTGTTTAATCATAATTATGCATTCATGATTATATAGAAATTTAATATTTTATCTCATTAAAATTCAATCACATTTCACTCATGTTCAATAATCAGTGTGAAGAAAAATATTCAAAATTGTAGTTAATTTTGAAAATTAATATATTAAAATATTAGTGTGTTGTTGAACCCTGGTGGGTCATGGTTCAACAAGGGGATCAAGAGGTTTCAACACACACCCACAATTTTTAATACTCCATAGCGGAAGGAAATTGGCCTTCACAAAAAAAAATTAATATGAATGGAAATAATTTATAATAGAATTAAGTTTAAATTTAAACTTAATCTTAAAAAAATACATTGAAATTAATTTCCCAAAATACAACTAAATAAATTCACCAAATCCTTTTAAAACCCCATTTAGAAACTATATTACCCATTTTTGTTAAAAATTAAAAAAATATCAAATCACATCATTATTGTTCTGTTCCTGACCAAAATGGGGTCAATTAATTTTTTAACCATGTCATTTTAATTAAAATAGATTTTTAGATGTATTTTAAATACATTAAATCTCAAACACAACTTTATTTCTTCAGAAAATCATTATTCCAATAAAATAATAGATTCAAAAAAACTATTAAACCCATTAAAATTATAATAAATAGACATACTTTATCAAATAATATATTTAAAAATAAATACCATAAAATAAAGTAATATTTTAATAAATTAGGAAACAATCATAGCTTAATTCATTGAAATTCATACCAAATGTCATCTTCATTGATGGTGAATACTAAAATGTTTCACAAGGAACCTATTAAATACATGAAAAATAAACCCCACAAATTAAACCCATCCCAAAAACCTATATCTATACACCATGGTTATTATGGGTTAGGGAAGAGAGGAAACCATGAAGAATAAGGGGGAGTGGAAGAGGAGATGAGAAACCAAGAATAATAGAGATATTTCCTTAAATAAATCAGAGGGAATCAATGGAAGATAATCCAAAAAGTAACAATAAGAAGGAGGAGGGGGTGGTGTTGGGGTTTCCACTTTCACATTATTAGCACAGTCAAACAATAGGGGAAGAATAAGGGAGAAACTCACTAATAATGAGTGGGAAATATGATTATTTCACTGCTAAAATAGAAAATATAAAGTTTCAGCATGGATTAGACACAAATGTGTTTAAAAAACCATCAAAAACCATCCATGGTGAATCATAAGGAACTATTACTTGGTGTATACTTGTAGAAGCCCTACTATATTGTAGTCTAGGGACCACTACACAACCGAACGCAAATTGCTAGAGGGAAGTTGACCCTTATCCACACTCTTCTACTATATGGTCTATGTACAACATCATACTTGGAATGAGAAAAGGACATGTCCCTCTATGGTGTAGTTTATATACCATAACATATCTAGTCTTAAATAAGAATAGGGGATAAACCTTGCACCCAGGCCACCATGGACCGATGCAATACACTATGGCTAGGAAACCCATGGTAGTGCCTTCTATGACATATCCCTAGGATAAACCATGTTGTACCATGGTCATGAAGAATCATGGAACTCTTGGATAGATGTTATGGAATGGCCTCCCTAGGATGTGGCCTAGCCTACTCCTACTAAGGTTCTAATTTTTTTAAAACATCCTGAAACACCTCAAACATCAACAAAACTCTTGATAAACATAAAATAGATCAAAATTGAAGAAAACTCATTAACCATAACATATAGACATGATATATTTATTCATTAATATTACAACAATTATGTTTTGTATTTTAACAATATAACATTCTCCAAGTTATATACCGATTTTTTTTAATGATTGGAATGAAGTGAAAAGGTTTCATTAATTTATTAACAATTTTCAACATAGTGTCACAATCACCCGTTGTATGAGGTTTACTGAACAAAAAAACCACCAATATATTATTACATATATATAATTTATTAACGAGAATATGAAAGAAACCTACTCAGTTATGATGTATTTACTTCACTCAAGGACATCTGGGACAACACAACATAAATTAAAGTATATATTATCATAATTCAATCCACTAGAGTTTCCTCTTGAAATCTTAATAAATTTTACCCATTCCTAGTTAAACTACCATTGATGAGTTATATAATATAAAGAATATAACATTCCATAGAGGTATGGGAATAAAACATTCTGTGAAATTTAATATGGTTATCCCCACCTTTAGACCATCATTTTTAGAACTCTGTATGAATTATTTTAAAAACACACCTCTAAGTCAGGGATAACTAATAGAGAATCAATGAAATTATCTATAAGAGTATAAGTCATTATCATATAAATAAAGAATTCCTACTCTTATAATTATCCAATATCACAAAATAAAAAAAATATCACTTACATTTACTTATATTCATTCAAATATTCTTAAAAAACATCATAGTAAGATATCCTGCTCAAAAAGTATGATACTACATATTTTTCAAGTGTTATACAAAATAAAAAAGTTTTTATCCAAAATAAATTTAAGAAAATATTATTGCAGTAAATTTTTTCATTCTGAGAAAATATATATCATTGGATATTGTGTTTTGTAAATTATATATATAATATCTATAGCATGTAATGACTCACTGAATTTAAAAGGAAGACTATCAATGAAAACTCTAATAAAAACGATGTTGACCAATAAAAAATATCATTATGATAATGCACATGTATAGATCCAGTTACTGAATGAAATACGTCATGGTATACCTCATATGGTTTCCTTCATTTTGAAATCTAATAGTAGTTTTGCTAGTTAATGTCACATTTATAATATCCAAATATATCAGATATTGATTTGTTTAAATAATATAAAACCCTTTCTTTCAGTGTCGACATAAGAGAAGCTATAATTTTAAAATATAAGGCAATGTGATGATAATTTATATCTAACCATATGAAACACATCAACATAAATACACTTTGAGGTGGATCCAATGATAATACATCATCCCCTTAGTAGGGTTAACCACTACATTTTCCTATAATATATTATAATTATTGATGTGAATATATCAAATGAGAAACTAATATATTGATATCCTTATATAAATTATCTTTTCATGTTTCCAATAACTTCATAAATATATTATAATTTCATTCATAAATATCACTACAAATCAATGTAAATATTTATAAAATACTTGGTTCATGGAACTCATGAACAATGTTGGGGAATTTGGTACCCCAAATGGAATAACTATGAGCTCATAGTGTCTGTATCTACATAATATTTTCCTCTTAATAATATCCTCCATTTATACTCCCCATTAATGATTCACATATCTAATTTCAATCAAATATAATATTTCCGCTCCACTTTCCTGATTAAATAAGTCATTTATAATTGGGAATTGATACTTTTTGTTTATCATCACATAGATAAACCAACAAAAATTAATATATAGTATTGAACTCCCATGATCTTTATTTATAAATAAGACAGGGGAATGAAAAGGAAAAAAATATTTTAGATAATACCCTTATATATTAAATCATTTATCTACACTCTCAAATTTATGAGTTTATGTAGTGAAATACATTATGGTTCCATAGGAATAAGAACATCTCCCAAAATAAGATCGATACTAAATTGAACCTCTAACTACTATGGTAAGCTAAAAAACTCTTAAGTGAATGAAAAAATATACTACCTAAATATAGATATAAGTTACCTAAATTATATATCCGAAACTGAACAGAGTAGTCTCAAATAATTTGGGGTGACTGTTTGTCGTCCCTAAGGAATCCTCCTAAATAGGTGGAATCTCTATCTTGTTTTCTCTAATCACTCTACAATTAAGATGGTGTATAAAAATATATCATTGAATCTATATAAACATTCTCATGAAGACCATAAAAATTAAATTCCATGAATCAAATCATATGATTACATATCTAACATGAAGAGATATGATACCATCATATCTACAAAAATAATTAAAACATTAACACAATAAAGAGTTAAAAATATATGGATATATATAGCTAGATTAAATAGAGATAGTAATTTCTCCAACCTTATAATAGAAATACATAGTTCTCTTAGAATATTTTTGTGATAAAAATTAATAATATTGATAGACCCTCAATACCAGTGGGAAGTCAGTAATTGTGTTTGTGGGGGGGGGGGGGCTTAATAAATGACACAAACTATTTATGTTTCTTATTAAAAAACCTATAACAACTTGTTAATGTTAGTACATGATTCTTATCACCCAGAATATGAGAAAACATATTTTTACATGGCTTAACATTAAAAATTAGAAGGATTACAATTTTATTGATTCAGGTTCACCTAGGATCATTTGGTAAACTTGAATCAGCATGTTGATTACAAATAAGAGGATCTGTCCTCAGACATTCATTACACTATGTATCATGATGATGTATTTAATACCCAAATAGTTATAATAATAGAAACTATTTTTATTGAATGCGAATATTCTTTTATAAATGTTATAATCACGTTATCACAATTTTTTATAATGTCATTATCCCTTCTCTACTTGCACAACATCATGTATGATATTATTCTACTTCAATTATCATACATTAATAATAAGTGTATACCTTTTTTTAGTAATTTATTTATGCCATCGTATTTTCAAAACATATAAAATATTATATTTCAAGTTAATGTGATTTACTAGATTAAATTTTAAATTTTAAATTTGAATTTAAGATAGTTAAATATCTATAATGGATCTCAAATCCTTCTTTTTATCACTTCAACTTTATCCATTAATTCAATTCCATCATAGTCCAACAACACATGTTCTAGTATTCCTAACCATTTATTTAATAACTACATATCTTCTATATGGTAAAATTATTCTTCCATAACAAGAACCATTATTTTCACATTTTGTAAAAGGAAAATATCATTTTGAATTATTCAATTAAATAAAGATAATTTTAAGCATAATATAAATAAATTTGGTTATTGAATACCTTTAACAACACGACATTTAGTGAAATTATTTATTTTTTCAAATATATTTGATATTTACATATCTAATGTGGAATGAAAAAATAAATTTGGGTTGTACTACAAGTAACACTAATTTTAATTTTCATTACACACAATGTTAATTTTTACTTCTGTTAGGAACAACATTGAGATTAACTTTCATTACAGCAAACACCACAGTTAAACAAAATGATTCATACAATTAGAATATTATTATTTAATATGATATTTACAATAAATTTATTGAAATGGTTAGTATGAATAAGATTAACTAAATTTTGAAAATATCTGTTTAGCATTTTACATAAAATTAACTCTTTGGTGAAAAATTATTTAGAAATCAAAAGAAAACTCTTTTTAAAATAAAAGGAAATATTTCAGTGAAAGATAATATTTGTACACATAATCATGTTTTATATCAATAAATAAACAAAATACATTTGGGTAATTATATTAATGAAATTTATATATTATATATTCAATCAAATATTTATCATTCATTTAATTTTTTTATTTAAAATATATATGAAAAAATCAATTTGTACAACTAAAAAATGTATTAAAAAAAACTATTTTGTTTCATTTTTCTGGAACATATATTTTAAAATAAATTTTTTAATAGTTTTTAAAATTAATATAATAAAATATAAATATTTTTTGAAAATAGAATATCCAAAGAAGCATAGGGTGAATTTTTGTGTAATTTTTTGAATGTTTTTTTGATGAATAGTGAAAAATATTGAATAATAATTTAAAATAACATTTTGTTTATATTATTTATGAAGTTAAATTATATTTTGAACTATTTTTAATGTAATATTTTTGAAATTTTATATAAGTTACTCAAATTTTGGTAGTTGGAATCAATTTCATATTAATGTTTGATATAAAAACACTTCAATACTTTGAAATATTTCTCCTTTGAAGCGTATATTCTCATCATGTCTAAATGATTATTTTTAAATTTAATTTTGGGAAATATATAAATGGAATTTGAAAAAATGGATTCAATATTTTTAGTAAGAAATATTTATAATTTTAAATCATTCAAAATTAATATATTTCCCAAATGAATAATTAATGGAGTAAAAATTAACTTTCACGTTTAATGAAGGAATTAGTCTACTAGGGGGTAGTATTAATAATAGTGATTAGAGTATAAATGACATAATATATTATCATATTTTTTTAGAATAATTTATTTTTATCATTTAAATAAAATTCACTGAAATGGGGATATTTTTTTACTCTTTTCATTAAATATGACCAATATAATAAGTTAAATATGAAAAGGAAAAAACACATTTATTACATTTAATATATATATTTCATTTGGATATGGAGAAAAAATATATATATTTATAAATATATATCCTTTTAAATTTTAAGTGAGTTTTTTATAATATAAATTTTTTTAGTTTATTTTGAGATGGAATAATTGTTTTAAATTATTATGTAACTTCATCATAATAATTATTTAGTTAATAATTAAATGAAATTAATTATACAAAAAATTATTAAAAATGAATAAATTAAATGATCTATTATGTTCCACTTTTTTAGATAAATGTATCATGATAAATTGGTGAGAAAATAATAGATTCTAAACCCTAATTTTCATGATATTTTTAACATTTCAATTAAATAAATAATGTAAAAATTTAGCTAGAAATTCCAAGAGCCAGGTGAAGACCAACTCCCAAAAAATTATATATAAAAAACAAGTATACAGTACAAAGAAAATCAAAAAGGGGTGGCCTTACACAACCTTGAGTACACATCACCATTTATATCATTAAGGACTAGATTATTGCAATAATCAAAAAGCACAAAGAACCAGCTAGAGCTCGTCTCCATGATTGGTTATTTGGAGAGAACATCTGCTACTTGGTTTGCTTCTCAGTATACATGAGATACCTCGAGGGAAAACATCTCAACAGTCTTTAGAGCACTTATCTAAGCAGGAATCATCTTCCAAGGAAGATTCCTGGATCACTACTTTAGAATCTGCAAAGAAACAGAAGAATCTTATTCGAGCCAAAGATTTCGTCAACCATAACGATCAGCATAACTTATCGCCTTTAAACAAATGTTATTTTATAATAACTAATATTTTTTTAACATTATCTAAAATTATATAAAATACAATGTTATTTCAAGTGATTTTGAATTATTATTATAAATATACTATGATACATTAATGGATATTTTTTATTTTATTATAATAACTATTTTGAATGTTAAATCGTAAAAACTAAGTTGGCATTGTTAAGGTTAAATTAGTCCTTTTCCAGGTTATAAGAACATATGTTAAAATTAAATTACAACACACATAGGATTTATATTTTATAATTATATATCCTATTTTGAATGAATTAGTCCAAATTTTATAATAAGGATCACTCTAATTTTTTATCAAAGGATGAATTATGACACTAAGAAAATTAGTTACCATAGAGAAAAATGAAAATGGTAAAATTATGATAATTAGAGTTTGGGGACTAATGTGTTTAAAAAATTCATTGTGTTTTGGAGGTGTGAATCGAACATTTAATATCTACAAAAAATTAATTACCATATTTTTAGCTACATGAGGAAATATTGAACTTCTAATAATGACTAATTTTTAGTATTTATAATAATGCCAGTTCTCCTCAACAATAAAAGGGCACTCACTCTCCCAATTTCTTCACACCTCTCAATCCCTTTAGCTCGACCAAGACATTCGAAAATCACTTCAAAAAATTTCTTCACCCATTAAATTAATAATATAACATGATTATCTAATAACCTTAATATCTTCCATATGATATGATATTGTTATATTAAGGTTATGACATATAACTATGCAAACATCTTTCAAATAGGTTCCAAAATCATTATTCCAATGTACGGGGGACTACCACCTTTTGAATAGATGTCATTCATTTTTCCATTAACACCATTAAAGGTTGGTATTAATTAGTTATTTAAAGATGATATATTATATACAAGATATTAATGATTTTATTATTCTTATTTAATTTTTATATCACACATACATTCAAGCTTTCTATTTTTTGTGAATATGATAACATCATTCGACTTTATAGAAGACTACCGCCTCATGAAATGATGTAATTTAGTCACACTATACATGGAATATGTTAAGGATGGTTTAATTAATAATATGTGGTATATATGACATAAAAATGATACTTTAATTAATATATATATATGTATTATTTAATTTTCTTTCTTTCAATAAGATAAGAAAATAAAATCAACGTTCATGCATATATACGACCTACCGTCACCATGAAAACTGTATTACATTTCTTATCACTAAATATGTTGGATTACAAAAAATACATATATAATGAGTATATATGATTTTTATATCATGTTTTATGTTGTAGAGATAATGAAATCAGGATCTAATTATAATGAAAAAATAAAAAAAATCAAAACCTATAAAGAAATGTTTATAACCTGAAATGTATCATTGACATAAAATAATCAATATACAGGTAATAAAAGGGTGAAAATATAATGTTATATTTTATGATATATATAAATATTATTCTATAATAGATATATAATAAAATTATTTTTATTATATAGGAGGTTTTAATGTGTATGATATATGTCAAGAATAAATGTATGGATATTTATAGTCACCAATTTATTTATGATATAAATATTCCATTTTCAACACTCATTTATTTTGAGTGGTGTATATAATGCCCTATGACATGATATATCATTAATATATCTCATTTCATGATATCTAGATTTTATTTTATGTTATTCCTTCATGGGGATTACAATTCAAATTTACCAAAGAGGTAAAGATTTCATGTTACAATCTCATTATTTATCAATATTTTTAAGTCTATGTTTCAAATGATAATATATTATAATACATCTCGAAAGAAGAATCATTACTTTTCTTATTCTCTATTTATTCATGATATCATTACGTAATGGTACCATTTTTTGAGTCATTGCTACAAGAAATTATTAAGAAAATTAAATTAGAAAAACCTAAATGTATTTAT
This sequence comes from Viscum album, assembly GCA_963277665.1. Classification (NCBI taxonomy): domain Eukaryota; kingdom Viridiplantae; phylum Streptophyta; class Magnoliopsida; order Santalales; family Viscaceae; genus Viscum; species Viscum album. Next base: position 1,044,685,884 of record OY728165.1, read on the forward strand.
CTCGTCATTCTAAAATTTTATTTTTTCCAAAATATATTTTATAATTTTTTTAAAAAGTTATAATACTCTAATATTATTTCGAAAATCCATTTTTAACTGTGTTTTAGTTTTCTCACAACTTTTTGAATGAAATATTAATGTCATTTTCCAAATAATTAAAATTGGGATTTACCAAAAATATGAAAAAAACGTTGTTTTTAAAATGATAGAAAAATTAAATATTCCCCACCATCATAACCACCAAATGATTTCAATATTTTCTTTTAATTTATCAATGTTTTTTTTATGAACACTTTTTCCTTAATTTTATGATCATTTTATAATTTTAATTAAATAATTTAAATATGAAATGATTTTGAAAATGTTTGGTACTTTTAAAAATTATTTTCAATTTGAAATTTATATTATCATAAACAAATATTTAAAATATATTTTAAAGAATTATTTATAATTTTAGAAAGTTATATTCAAATAAAATGATTTTATAAATGTTTTCAATCTTAAAATGTTTTTTTAAAAGTAGAAAAGGTATTTTCTTTTTGAGATGTTTTAAATGATTGATCAAATTCATTTTACAACTAGGATTTAATATGTTGATGTTACCTATTTCTTTTTGGGGATAAAAAAATGATACCATTATTATTATTTCCCAATATGGTTTATATTTTGATGGAATGTTTATATGTCACCCTTTCATTTCCCATGGGTTATAACATGATAATATGATTAAAAACTAGTAACTTTTCACAAGTTAGGTTATTATAAAATAATTATTATAAGAGTCACTTTTTTAAGGTTATGATAAAATTTATGAATCCCATATCATTAGATGATTAATTAGGTGTTTGATTTTTAGATCTTGTGACACACTTATGTATGAATTTCATTATGTGATGGGTAGTACCTATATATAACTCCAATTATTTGGGTAATGATTAATGTTATCTGAGATCAAAAGGTTCACAAGAGGTTATCCAGATCTTGAAAGAGGATAAAAAGGAGATCATCTAAAGACCAAGGAAGACACATGGGTGATTATCGCATGAAAACCCTATTATGAAGGTCTTTAAGGTATGTCATTACATTAGATATTGTATGCCAATGGGTATGCAACAAATATTTGTCTTATTCCAATTTTAATCTCTCATGGATTATGTTATTTCTTTTTCATATGATTCATGTGTTATGAACTACCCATATTTATTACAGGACACAATATTATGATATTTTTTTTAATTATAGGATTTAAAATTTTATGTTGATATTCTCAAACCCTTTTGTTCATGTTATGATTACATATCTCCCTTATTTACCCTTATTGAGAATTGGAGCCCACCCTATAATATGTATCCTTTCACTGGTTTCTTAAGAAAGGTTTTATATATAGTAGCTCTATGAATAGTTCTAAAAGGGAAGATCATTATTGGTAACATTGAAGATTATTCACCTAATTAGAATATTTTTTTGAAGATTCCAAAATCACAATACTGTTATGGTCCTCATGCATGATTTTTTGTAATGTATTTAAGATTCTTCTAAAAAGATATAATATCCTTATATGAGAAGCATTACCAAATATAGTAATTATTAAAATAAAGGGTTAGTTATCCTTTGGAAATATGGATAAGAAAATAATAGATAGATTCCTAATGATATTTCTAATGGTATGTAGAACGATGACTCTATAGATAATTCGAAAGATGTTATAATTTTCAAGAAAATTCCGAGGATTTTTTGTAAAGGATATACCGAGTTGTTTCCATGTAATGAAATCATTTTATATATATTATAAGTTTTTGTGGCTCTAGCACTAATATATATAGGGGTAAAAATACATAAACAACCATATTGTTCTCAAGTCGATCAAGAAATTGTGAAATACAACACTTTTTTAATAAAAAATAGGTTTGAAACTTCTAAGGGACATGATTTGTAAAATGAAAAAATCCCCAAAAACAATCTGGAATGATTTAAATAGATGATAAATAAGAAAAAATAGGATAATCGTAAGGTTTCATAGACTAAAAATATGGTGTCATGATTTATAAATCCAATAAATAATTTTCATGATTATTTCATTTCCCATAATGATTTGTTTTTCTTATAGAATGAATTATGGTCTTAGTCATTGGAAAAAACCGGAAGGAACTGGGTTATCCTTGAATGTGAAAAATATTTGTTTTCATGAACAACCAAATTTTATAGTTATTAGAGTGAAGGATGTTGTGATTATTCACACTAAGCTATCACAAAACCAGATTAACATTATGCACCCTAACCAAATAGTGAACACACCAAATAAGATAAGGATGAAATTTGATTCGAGTTATGGTAGTAGAGACTATAGTGAGAAAAGTTTCATTAGCCTTTATATTTAGTGTGTGGGAATAAACCCCCAAGTGAATGTCTTAGTGGAACAAAAAGATTTATTGAATATGGGAAAAAATACACTAATAAAGTCACTAAAAAAGGAAAAATGTAACGTTATGTTAATAGAATAGATTAGAATAATGGCCTCTCCAAGTTATCATCAAATATTGAATTATTTCAATGTTTAAAGAATGTTCATTATGAAATTTTTTTATCATAAAGGGAATGCTCATGGAGGGAAATATCAATGTGGTAAGAGGAATGGTTATGTTTTTATCGATTAAGAGATTAAATTTCACATATGAAATGAAATATTTAATAAGGAATATGATGAAGAACCATTGTTAAGGGTTTAGTATGGAAGTGGAAGGATTTAAGTGTTTATGTACATAAATTCAAGAATCCTGAAATATATCTGGATTTTTTAGATTTTTGTTTTTCAATAAGGATTTGAAAGCATATTCAAAATGGTACTAATGGGCAAGAAAAGTGATTCAATTTCAAGATGATATTTTGATTAAGGGGAGATAAACATTAATTTTTTCTAGATGTTATGATAATGATGCTAGGATAAAGAGAAGATAGATATGAATAAGTAAATTATAAAGTTCTTATTACCTTGGAATTGATTAATATTATTTTTTAAATGTGGTTTATGGTATCCTTGATGGAGTTTACAAAATTATTGGATAAATGGAATATATTCAATAATATATGGATCTATTAAATTAACAAAAAATAATTCATATTTTTAATATGATTTTATGTTAATTTGTGTTATTACCATGTTTTAGCCAAATAATTGATGAAGGTTATAAAATTTTTGGTATGTGACAATCAGAAACCACTTTATGGTATATGAGGGATTAATGATAAAATGATTTTTGAAATTTTATTTCCATCATTATATATTTTTAGTTTTGGACTGGTTATAATGTTAAACACTTATTGATTTGTTTAAGTTTAATTTTCAATGATTTTTTAGAGAATAACATATTATATCACCATATGAATATTTATGCATATTGGATTACTTATTCTAACCATTCTTTATGATGATAAACAAATATAGAAGGAATTAATTATCATTCTATTTAATGATCATAAGAACAATTAGTACATTAGGAACAAAAAATTCACCTTTATTACTTAGTTTAAGAGACGAATTGTAAATCAATCAAGGAACAACAAATGGACGATATCATGATTATGAATTTGAATGAAATCAGGTAAGTATATTTTCTCATGAAAAATATTGAACATTAGGAAAATGATATTGATACAACATTTTATCCAAATGCATACATTTTTATTTAACAATTAGTCTCTAACTAATCATATATTGATGTTTATGAGGCTCATTAAATTTTATTGATCATTTAATATCTTTTTATCAGTGATATTTATCACACATTATAATTATTCACACTTCAATTCTATGTCCAAATATACACGTCCCACTTATATTCTCTTATATGGCATACTTGTTAAGAGTTAATAAGGTTAACAGATATTCTACAACTTTAACCATTTAAAGAAAATTTATATATTAAATTATATGATGCAGGGTTAAATGAATGAATTTTGAGATGTTAAACATTTTATAACTAAGGAGAATTCTCAGGGTGAAATTTATATTGTGAAATTCTGTTTTTTAATAGATTTGATCATTCCATAATTTCTGTGACATGAAAAAATTCACCAGGACTATAAAATAGGTCAAAAACCAAAAATAAACATCCCAAGAACCTCAAAATGGCAAGACGCATCACCCTCAAGCCATAACTACAACACCACATCATGAATGGCCGTTGAAAACCCGAACTGTTGGCACAATAGTTTTACCCAAACCTGAAACAACAAAAATAACCAAGTATACTTACACCCAAGGGTTTAAGTAGGGTGTGAGAGAATTCCTAGTAATATACCACCACTAAGAGATTCCATGTGATAAAAATTCAAAGATGAAAAGTATGCAATTTTTAAAAAACATGTAATTTCTAGTTACAATTTATAAAAGACGCAACTTTAAAAAAAGACAGTTTTCAAGTGGGCTAATTTAAAGAATCAACACGTTTAAAATAAATTCAGAAGCTACTGAATTTTTCAAGCCAAAGATACCATATAACGACGGTATGTATAAAGGATCTGCTGAGCACAAGTAATAAGAAATAACTCCTAGGCACTAGATAGATGTGGGTCCCAGGCAACTCATATCTTGGTGAGAGTAACAACAAAAAATATCGATTCTCGTGCACGAGCCACTAGTAGGGTACATACCCATAACCTAGTGGTCCCCAATCATCATCATCATTGTTTAGTTATAGTTGTAAGTGTCAATATTGCTATGTGAAATTGAGGCCTAACCCCACGGATTCACATGAATACTTATACAAGTCCACCCACCTAGATACTCGGGTTTTCCCTTTGATTGTTTAGAAAACACTATTGGAAACACTTTTTCAAAACCAACTATGATATAGTTTCTAATTTCAAAAGCGGTATAAGCACACCATTATTCATTTAAAAATAATTCTAAAAATTCATTTACACCATTTCTTAAATCAAACCATTGCCTCTTTATTTGAAAATCATTTCAAAAAAAATTTTGTTTCTTAAAAGCAAGTCACTTTGAAACTAAAGTTCCATGATTTCAAAACTAAAGAACACAAGGAAATATGAGAGTAAACTAGTTTCAGTTGGTGACTTAGACATATGGTTGGCAGCCATATTCCAGTCACTTCACTATCCTAGAGAGTGTTATAGGGAATATCTCTGACTCCACATGGTTTTTCAGGCCCTACGAGCTCATAGAGACCATTAACCCAACTCTTTTTTAATTTCCCATAATCATCATTAAACCAAGAAAACCCAAGGAATCTGAATGGTCCCGACTTCCATTGGAGACTTGAATCCTATCATGAGGTGTGGTGATCGGCTGCACTACTCATAACAGAAATTCCAAGTCCGGAAAATCCTAACTCTAGACTATCCTGTCTGTTCCACAAATAACATGACCCAAAGAGAGTGAACCTCCTCTGATACCATTTTGTCACGAATTGAATCTGATCACCACCTAAACGGGCACCAAACCCCGCCCATGACAAGGCCCGAAGGGCGTTCCCGATCCCCATGGGGTGGAACAAGTTGCCGAGTATCATAAAATGAGAATTTAGAATGATTCACCAAAGTTTAAAAACATAAAACAACAAATGAATCTAATAAAACGAATCTGGATTTTTTAAACCAAACAATGTTTTACAAAAATTCAGAACAGAATTACATAGTCTAAAAAAACTCACCAGAACTATAAAATAGGTAAAAAACCAAAAATGAACAGCCCAAGAACCTCAACATGGAAATATGCATCGACCTCAGGCCATCTCCACAACACCGCATCTTGAATGGCCAGTGAAAACACGAACTGTTGGCACAAAAGTTATACCCAATCCCGCGACAACAAAAATAACCAAGTATACTTACACCCAAGGTTGTAATAAGGGCTTGATCCAATTACCAATAGGATACCACCACTAAGAGATTCCATGTGATAAACATTCAAAGACAAGAATCATGATAGTTTTCAAAAACATGTAATTACTAGTTAAAATTTCTAAAAGATGCAACTTAAAAAAAATCAGTTTTCAAGTGGGATAATTTAAAGAACAAACACTTTTAAAATAAATTCAAAAGTTACAAAATTTTTCAAGACAAATATACCGTATGGTGACAGTAAGTATAAAGGATCTAATGACCAAAGGAAATAGGAAATATCCCCTACAAACTAGCTACCTGTGGGTCCAAGGTACCTCGTATCTCAGTGGGAGTAACCCCAAAAAAATATCTGTTCTTGTGCACAAGACAATAGTAGGTAACATACCTATAACCTAGTGGTCCCTAATAATCATTATCATAGTTTATTTAGTGTTTTAAGTATCAATCTTGCTAAGTGAAACTGAGTCCAAGCCCCACAGATTCACAAGGATACTAGTACACGTCCACCCACCTAGATACCCGGGTTTTCCCTTTGTGATCAAACAACTTCAAGAAGCCAAGAAATATATTTTTCACATGAAAATATCACTTCCACATCACATATTAACCTAAAATTCCCAAGTACATCACACATGTAACAAATTCCACTTTTCATTCAAATGCATTTTGAAATCAAACTCACACCAAAATAGCCCACAACACTTTTTGCATAACTTTCACAATCAAACACATAATTTAACGATTTTAGAATGTCCCTAAAAATATGATAAACATCCCATAATAGTCTACTCACATAAATTATAAAACACTTTTTCTAAACAAAATCCTTTTTTCACATCACACTCAAACAAACAGCCCGCATCACGTTCACACCTCTTTCACATTTCAGTAAATCCATTAAACATTTTTATAAAACATTTACAAGAGGATAAACATCACATGACAGACCTATTCACATTTAAAATGGTCCATTTCAAAGTGTAAACAATCTAAAACATTTTTCCAATATGGTTTCACCTCAATCATAAATCATTAAACCATTCAAAACATTCATAAAACAATTCTAAAGAGTGTTCCAAATCTTTTCACATAAAACCCATTTCAAAATTGTATTTCAAGGAAAAAATCACACAAAAAAACCAAAACATACTTATCAGCCCCAAAAACATTTATTAAACTACCACAAAGTGTTATACAAACACCTCAAACAATACCATAAATGATACACATAAAAATCACACGTTTTCAAAATCACGTTGAAGAAGTAAAATAAGGTTTCACACATTAAAAACATTAAAAAACCTCTTTAAAACCTAACATATCCCTAATACCCTACCAAATCAGAATTATCATCCCAAACAAGATTTATTAAACCAATTTCATATGTTATAAAACACACCCAAACAATACCCAACGGATTACACATTAAAAACACCAAATTTTAAGCTAAAATAAAACTTTAAAATAAATGCTTAAGAAATTCCAACATACACAGTTTTCGCACCATAAAAAAAATATTAAGAACATTAATAATAAGTAATTCATGAAATCCAACTCATCTATAAATGATTACACATGGAATAACATACCTTTTATGTCGAACCCCTCAAAACATGGTGCGAAACATCAACCACACCACCGCCGCACCTCAATGAAGATAAATCCATACCTAGACCACAATATTTGAAAAAAAGACACCGAATCTAACCCAAGCTTTGAACCTCAACTTCTGTACATGAGGAACTTCAAGAGAGGGTGAAAGAAACCCTAAGGGCAAGAAATCAAGGAAAGAAACACTTACTTGAAAAATCTTGTATCAAACGAACTAAATTCACCAAAATTTGAATCTCCAAGCAACCAAAACTGATATGGAGGCTCTAATGGTGATGATAAGGTCACGTGGGGACTGAAATGAGAGAAAAAAAGTGAAAATTAAAATATTTATGAAAGCATCAACTTACCTTCTCAAATCTAGACGATTTGGGTAACCCTATGATATTTTCCCTACTCAACGAGGAAAATGAGGTCCAAAGTGAAAAAAATGAATAATTTGGGTGAGGCTAGAGATGTTGGCTTCATGTGGGAGGTGGAATCACGGGAATACAGTAAAAAACGTGTAAGTTATTCAAGACATCAAAAAAAAATTTAAAACTGGAAATGTCTCACGGGTTAGCCCCATTCCAAATTAATTCATTCAAACCCAAACTTCTATAGAGTTCAAAAAGAATACAAATGGATATGGTGATTTTTATAGGTCATAGGAGGAAATGTGAGAAGTGTAATGGATGGAAAATGTTAACAAATGAAGGAGTTATAAAAGAAAAAAAAAATTATTTTTAAATATGGAATTGGCCTCACAGTTTGGCCCAAATTTTGAAAACCCTTCATTTCCACCAAAATGAATGTGAAACCCTCAAAAAAAAGAAAGAATGGAAATTAAATGAAAAATAAATTTAAAAGAAGTCATGGATGTGATAATCAAGGAAGGTTTCTCTTGCGTGTAATGCAACCCAAGCTAGTGTTGTGTGTAGTGAAATATTCTTTTGGTGTTGCATATAATATATAAATATATATATATATATGTATATATATATGTATATGTATATTTCTCGTAAAATATCAGCATGTTACATATGATGTGTGCTCCTACAACTTCATACAACTATCATATAGCTACCCATCAGGTAGGGTTCTCTATAGATGCATTTTAGGTAGATGTGTATTCAATTTTACAGACTCTTTATCTTGATGATATTGTATTCTGGTCCTATTTAATTTATAGATTCCTACTTTAGTACTATGTGGTTGAGATATTATTGTATCCACACATTTTTTACTTGGTGTTTTTACATTATTTTTATTTTGGGATTGGAGATGTGTGTCTGTACATGTATTTATGAAAATGACTCTCATTTGTTGGATATGCCTACATTGTGCTATTTGCTAGCTCCAGGCCTATCAGAGGTGGGATTGGGATAGTCATGAGATGGGACCCTATGGGATGGGTCATGACATATGGTATGACTTTGGTTCCACTAATACAATTCCTCACACATAATATTGCCTCTAAATGAGGAAGAAATTAAAAGTTCTCAACATATCCAATGCTTAGACATACCCAAATGTGCCCAATGGGACTTCCTCCCCAAAAAAAAGGTTTATGCCTTATCGAGACAAAAGTAGCATAATTAACTGACCTCCACCTCAAGATGATAGTGGTAATGAGTTTCACAAACATGAGTTAAATCTACGTGGGAGACCCAAAAACGGTAAGGTGATCCAAGGAGGAATACATGGAAGGATGAAATGACCTACCGTAATATCATTTTGATTATGGAGATAACATCACCGATTGAGAGTGAAGGAAACAACCCACAATTTGTACGTTGGAATATAGGGAAATAGGAAGAAGTGTGTATCCACTAGAAATAGGGATTGTGTTATCCCCAGTGAAAGCATAAATAAGTGATTATATATGTATTTAATGGAAGATATAACATTTTAGATATTAGTAAAAGAAGGAAAATTCGACCAGAATAAAGGATATTTAAGGCAGTGAACAGTCCCATAAGAGTCATAATTTTTTTATACATTCCATTTTTGTAAGATCAATAATACAACTACAAATGTAATATTCATATATTTCGTAGAGAATACCCAAGAGGGGGTCCCCTTTTTTTATTCCCCTCATACAATGGAAAAATCCTCACGGAATACATTAGTGAGAATAGAATTTCTTCCACTACTAAAGATGGTGCTGATCAATATTATGAATTAATTGGAGAATCTCTGTCTAATGAGTATTTCAATAATTAAATTCCATTTTATTATGGAAAATAACATCAATATTTCAATTTTTAGGGATTAATTCCTATCATTCTATTTTTATTTCAAAAGGTTGATACATTCTATCATGGTAAATAGATATCTACTAATGTCCCCACCATGTAAACCCCCAAAATGATTTGGGGTAATAATGTCCCTACTGATATCACCCATCCCTATTGCTATAATTTTAAGAATAATTTTGGGGATAGTGTAAACAATCAAAATTCGAATAAAATATTTAATGTCAATAAAATTTTACATTTTTTAAATTAGTTAAATAAATGTTTAATTGATTTCATGTATCATAGAGGCATGAGTGAATAAATGCTTTACAACATTGGTCTTTTTAGAATGTAGGATGTCCCAATAAAAATAGATATTATTAATTAATGAATATATATTGACCAGGATAATTATCAATGTTGAGTTGGAATTTAGATTCTTTCACTTTTTCTTTTTTGGGATATATGGGGAGAATTACATTTTAATGATCATCAATGCAATTGGTTATGTCTCAAATCATCATGTGGTTGTTGTGAATTCCATTATCTTAGTAAAAAAATCATAGATAACTAGTCGCAAAATTGGATATGTTAGTTTCAAAGGTGATTGTGCTCCCATTGATATGAATGTAATTATCCCCTCATCATACTATTTTTTATTTTTGAGACTAATTAATGTTTTGGGAATTCATTTCATCATATCTCGTTCATTTTATAACGACATGATAATAGTCTAACACCCCTTCAATTGTTAGAAGGTCATCAGTCCTATAAGTCAGTATAATTTCTCCTCTCAATAAAGTATCCTACATTTGATTTTTTTGTTGAAAGTAAATATAGGATTTATTCAGTATCTCTTATATTGTACTCATATTTGGGGATTTTTTTTATCTAAAACCTTAAGTGGATTTTGGTATTTTTCTAGATTTTAGCACGCTTTTGAAGTTGGTTTCCTAAGGGATCCAACTTCCAATCCTAATGAAAAAATTACCTATATCCATGCATGAAGATATTTCAATAATTAAAATTAAATGGGAGGTGGGAAGTCCAACATAACATTGTTGATATATTAATAATAATCATTTTTTGATCCGAATGAAATTTTGGGTTGTGTGAACCCAGGGATCCCAATTAAAACATCCCTATCATCCATTTGAGAAGAGAATATATCTATCTCACTAACCTATCTACCTTTTATGATGTATCTTCTCCATATAAATTCATCCCCAAAAATTGATACTTTAGTAAAATTTCAATGATCAATAAAATTAGATATTTTAGGGGAGTAAATCATGTTAGAGATAGATCCAATTTTATCATATAGACTAAATAAGTTATTAAAATCCCCAATAATGGTACATTTATGTCAAATGTCATCAGACTTCAACTCCCTCCATATTTCCCTCCAAATTATGAAAAATTTATTGTCAAATATGATAGAGGTATATAGGGTGCGATAGTGTGAGGGTATAAATAAATATATATTGATGAATTTTCCTACAAGAATGAAAATGAATAATATCATGAACGAGGACCCATATATGATTCATCTCATTATGATTAGGATTATACTTGAATAATATGTATCTAAGAGTGTCCCATTTAAAGGTATTCCATTTATCAAACATCATTTTTGGTATAAAAATTACAATCAAAAGACGCTTCTTGGTTAAAAAGTAATGCCTAAGGGTTGTCATAATGGGTGTGTTCCAAATAAATTGTTTATTCCAATAATGAAACCTAATTTTTAGGGGATTTAACTCCTGTTATAGTCCCTCCTTAGTGTGTCATATTCAAGTGTTCTTCTTTTCTTTTCATTTTATCTTATTTTCTTCCACTTTATGGTTGATATCCCCACTTCCTTTGCAAATCCTTCATGTGTTATTTTCTTATCCTAGTCCATTTCATAAAGGTCTAATTATTAAGTTTCAATACAACACGAATGGAAATTTAATGGAGTAAATTTTTTAGGGGTTTTTATTGGTTAATAGGTATGTTATTCTTTTTCACTTCTTTTATAATTCATGGAATGTTGTAAATATTAGAAGAGGATATCTTGTTTATCCTAGGGTTCATTATTTTAAAAATGTTTACATCTAGTATGGGAGGTTGTATTGTAGGAAATTCCTCAACATATCTTGATCTCTATGTCTCACACAAAGGTATATCATTATGTTCCAGGATGTTTGGGGAATTTCAATGAATATCCTTAATTGTGTAATCTTTTTGAGACCGGGGAATCTTAACTTATGTTATGCTCCATCAAAATATCTCATTCAAGATTAAATTTTTTGGTATTCCCTAATATTATAACCACAACATAATCTATATCATTCATGTATAAATCATATTATCCCAATTGAACTATCCACACTTAGATGTCTACTTGGGATTATTCTCCACCAGTGAAACTTCTGAATGGGGTGTCATGTTGTTGTTTAAGATCATGATACAACTCTTAAAATTAAACCAATCAAGTCTGATATTCAATATAATTGTCAAAATCTATCTCCACATCATTATATTGTTCAATAGGCTGGTATCTAAGGGACAAAAGGGCGTCATTTTTCCTATATGAATTTCATTAATAAGAGGGATTATTAGATGGAACCCCTAGGGGAAAGTCTCTAGAATCATTTCTTTTACTTTATCCTTTAAAGATGAATTTTATTAATTCCCATAATTTTTAAGAAGTTGAAAATTTTTTCAGTGTTTAACTAAAAAGACATATGTATAAATATATTACAATTTTTACCGAATATGGGTTTTCCTTTATACTAGATTCCCATATTAATGTTCATTTACCCTATGTTTTAAGGATAAATTCATAAACTAGGGTACTAAAAATATAAACATCAACCTAGGAACTTAAATAATGCCCAAACCTTGGATTGTATGTTTTTCCATCCATTATGATTATATTACCCACAAATGAAGAAATTTCCCATAGGATTTGGGGATTCCTATATAACCAATTGATATTACAGATACAAATTCATAGATGTGTGAGGGTGTTACTCACATTGGAAGGGTAAAAATTCTAACCCCATTATTTTTTTAGGAATCATAACTTCATCATGATGGATCTAAAGATCCATTATCTACTCTTTCTTTTATCATAGTGTAATTTTCTTGGTAATAGCTAATACCAATATAAGAAATCTATAGTTACATTATAAAATTATATTTTTAGATAGTTAAGTGAAATCATTAACTAATAAATCCACTTTATATCTCAACAAATTGATATTTTAAATATATTTTATGAACCACTCAATACATAAGGCATCATAAATTCCTCCCATATATTTTATACACAATATAATCTTCTAAAAATATCATATGTTTTAATTTTCCTCATAATTTGTGAATAAAGAAATATAATATAGGGTGATAAAAAATTACTACTAAGGTTAAATATATGTGATAAAAATAAAATATCATAAGTGATCATATTATGAGAATATGTGTGCAATGAGGGTACATCGAAATAATATAAGACAAGAATACCGACCAAATCATTCATTTAAAATCATGAGTTATAGAAAAAGTATGGCCCTAAAAAATGTTGATATAAAAATAGAATGGTAACATTAGTCAATAAAAATTAACCATTAGAGCAAAACATATTCATAACCTAGAAATATGGTAGATAAAGTAGCATGGGGATATATCAGCATAATTATTCACACACTTTCACTGATGATTTAAACGAAAATTAATTGTATAAATGTATAAATCAACTTTGTGAGTCAGAAAATTTCACCCCTACTTATGAGAACTCTTATTTGTACATATATACACATGTCCCCTGAGATAAAATTTTTTACCAATGAATTGGTGGGAGACATAGTGCCCCACCTATCAATAATTAATATATATGGGTTCCACTTGAAAACAACCATTCATCATATTATAATAAACACATGGAAAATTAAACATGGATTCATATAATATCCTGATAGTATCACCACAAATGATCTAACAAATGTAAATGTCTGATACCCAAATATCGATCACCCAAAATGAATATTTCATAAGAAAAAATGTAGTTTTATTCAAAAAAAATAATATCTAATTAAATAAATACTTTTTAGATAAAAAGAAAAATAGAACATAGATTTTAAAATAGTTTTTCAGAAAAAATATGCTACATTGTGGTAAAATACTAACTTAGATGTCATATTGAAAAGTAATTTTCAAAAAGGTGAAGTGATTTCTTTAAATATTAGATTTTAAAAATAACCATTAATAATTGTGTTTTGAAAAATACATAAGGTTTATATAATTAAAATGATGTATGGAGGGTAAAATAAACAGATATGGATAAAACCATTTTTTATATTTTAAAACACATGTATTAAGACCAAAAACATAAAAGGGATAAAAAAATTATTTGTGAAAACATTAAAAGGGAAAAGTGGTGATCATATGGGATTAAACAAAATTATTTTTCAAAGTAGAGTGGATATCATTGGAGGTATGTGAAAATATAGACATGAATGAAAATTAAAATTTAGAAAATATGAGAATTAATTTTCACAAATATATAATGTTTTCAGAATGAAATTAATCCAGGAAGAGAATATGAATTAATAATTTCAACATATATATAGAAATAAAAATGATATTTAGGATGTGAAATTATAACCCAAAAAAATTATGTTTGAGTTATCAAAATTCCTTAAAGATCCGATAGTGATTAAGTAAAAAGAATTGGATGAAGGAATTCGTGAAAGGGAATGTAAATCTCAAGACAATAAATATTAATTTAAAAATAATACAATTATAGGGAATATTATAATCAAATTATGAGAATATATTTGAAGAATAATAATCATACCTCAATGAAAAAAGTTGATTTAACAAAACCCCTTACATCGTCATTATCATTTGATTTGATAGAACATGAAAAGTAAAACCTGAGATTGATTTTAATGTATATTAAATTTCACGAACTTTTTTAGAAGATAAATCCTGGAAAATATAGATAACATAAAAATGAAAAAACATGGTGAATACATATCATATTTTAATGACGAAAAATCAAGATTTAAAAAAAATACCTTAATTACAATATTACATGAAATAACATTATATATAACCATAATAAATATATCCTTAACATATTTAATAAAACTACTCACAACTATAACTTTCTATGAACATAATTTATAACCATTTATTATAAATATATATTTGAGTTATGTTATATTTTCATCATAATATTTTTAATAGCTTCAATTATTTCTTTAGTGGAATTTTTTTAATGATGTTGTCAATACTTGTTTATAGAATACTATTCCTCATTAAAAGATAATTAAACCAACAAGAATTTATTTTTTTCAATGATTTATAGTGTTCTAAAATTCATATGTATTTTAGTCGTGACTTATGAAAATTATGATAGCGACAAGCCTGTTTAGGAAATGTTTAAGAAACAAAATTACCGGTACAATAAAAATAAGTTTAATATTAATATAAAATATCAATAAAAATAAACTAAATATTATTTTTCACTTAACTAACAATAACATCAGTGTCTATTTTTCACAATTCTTCCATAATTGTGATTTATAACATTGTTTATGTAGGTGGTTTAACCAAGATAAATAATAATAAGATAAAATATATGTGTGAGTATGGTTAAATAAGTTATTTATTTTTCATAATATGATTTATATGTATTGATAAATTAATAATTAAGATGTTACATAGGTGGTGTATCAAATATTGATTGATTTTTATTAAGAAAAATATACATGATGAAAAATGAAATACACCACTTTCACAGAGGGAGTATATTTCTTGTACACATGGGAAAATATTAATTTTTTTTCCGATCAAAATAAATATGGGGAATTATTTAAAATTTCAAAATCATAATATTTTCATGTATTGATGTCATGAAAAATAAAGCATGATGATCATGGAGATGGTTTTCCGCATGTTCGTATGATGAAATCTTCATTTTTCAAAGTGTTTTATAAGAAGACATATAATGGATATTACAATAGTATAATAAAATTTAGGAATATTATTAATATTGATGTTAACATAATTTCATTGATATAATAGGATTTGTGGACTAATGAATAAACGAATTCAGTGAGGTCTGTTGAAAACATTATCTCTCCCTATAGATGTTCTCCCCTGGGTTACACCTTAAGGCCTATTTTAATGGTATTCAAGAAAAGATATGACATCTATAATCTAATGATATATTTTAGGAGATACTAGTGTATATTTTTTCTCATTATAGTTCCTTATAATAAGTGGACAAATGGAGTGGATTTGAGATAATTTTATAGGTGAAGGATAAGACATTTTGGAAAATATTAAATTTTATTTAATGAGAGAACATATTTCACATGAAATATGGAGAAAATATGTGATTAATGGAGTTTGGGATTAATTAAGGAATGTAATACCTTGAACAATCATTTTCATACATGTTTTAGTCATGTTTTTATGTATTTTATCTAATATGGTTTACTTTTACTAATTTCTCTTATCGCTAAAAAATTTTTCTTTATATAAATAATTTATTAAAATTAAATGGTTCTTATCAAATAATTTGGAATTATTAATTAAAAATATTGAATCTATTTGAGAAAATAAAATTTCATTATTTGAGAAAATTTCTTTTTAATATTAGAAAAGGTAACATGTTAAAACACCTTTATATTAAAACAGATTAATTTTAAACAGAAGTGTTATGTTTTGGACATAAATCTCAATTTTGAATATTTAAATGAAATTAATTGGTTTCTAATTAACCAAATAAGATTTATGTTACGTTAAATTAATAAATAGTTACACCTATAGAGAAAATATTTAAAGGAAATACAAAATAATAGATTTTATTAGAGATTTATTGCTTAATTTTTAATATTATAAAAATGTGTTTTCTTAATTTAAAATTTTATTTTAAATATGATAATTTTAATATATAAATAAATTTTAACTATTAAAAATGATTTTTAATATTTCACGTTACACTTACTTCTTGATATAGTTTTAAATTCAACTATTTGTTAAAAACGTCACTTTTCATTAATCACCATAAATCAATTATTTTAGAAAAACCCAAAAAAGTATTCTAGAAGATATTCCTCAAATTATTAATTAAAAAATTAATTTAATTTAATAAAATTCAAATTTATTTTTTTTAATATTTATTTTAATTCAATATATATAAAATAATGGATCTCTTTTTATAAAAAATAATTTTTTTATCTTTGAATATTCATAATCTTATATCATTTAAATTTATAATTTAAAGAGTGTTAATTTATTATTTTTAAATATTAATTCTTATCATAGTCAACATTGAAATGTGATCATTTTAAGGTATTTGGTAAAATACACAACAAATTCAAAATATTTTCACTCAAAAATATACCATTCATATTGAATGATAATAATCCAAATGTACATAAAAATAATTTTATAGTTTATAGTAATTTAATTTTATCAGTATTTTTGTACTAAATTTGTTTTTTATATAATATTTTGATAATAATAATATTAACACTAAAACAGTTATCCTAAAATATTCCAATTATATTAGTATTTTTATTTTTAATCTCTAATATTTTAAATTGTTAATCAAATTAAAATTCATTGGAATATTTATTAGAAACATGTATATCCAAAAACCATATTTCCAATGACCATATCTCCTTTGATCTTAAAACCAATGACCCTATTTATAGAATTAAATTTTTTCAAATATATATAACCTTACTAAAATCATTCATTACATTCATTATCTTCATTCCAACTATATAAACAATAGTTTTATTTCTTAGCCTTAATTCTATAGTTATGATCAAGGTTATGATCTTCACATTGGACCATGAAGATAATGATAATATGTTATTTTAATTTTATATACCTTTTATTTAATTTTTCTTGTATTTTAATTAATTTTTATTATTTTTTAATCATAATTACGCATTCATGATTATATAGAAATTTAATATTTTATCTCATTAAAATTCAATCACATTTCACTCATGTTCAATAATGAGTGTGAAGAAAAATATTCAAAATTGTATTTAATTTTGAAAATTAATATATTAAAATATTAGTGTGTTGTTGAACCCTGGTGGGTCATGGTTCAATAAGGGGATCAAGAGGTTTCAACACACACCCACAATTTTTAATACTCCATAGCGGAAGGAAATTGGCCTTCACAAAAAAAAAATAATATGAATGGAAAAAATTTATAATAGAATTAAATTTAAATTTAAATTTAATCTTTAAAAAAATACATTGAAATTAATTTCCCAAAATACAACTAAATAAATTCACCAAATCCTTTTAAAACCCCATTTAGAAACTGTATTACCCATTTTTGTTAAAAATGAAAAAAATATCAAATCACATCATTATTGTTCTGTTCCTGACCAAAATGGGGTCAATTAATTTTTTAACCATGTCCTTTTAATTAAAATAGATTTTTAGATATATTTTAAATACATTAAATCTCAAACACAACTTGATTTCTTCAGAAAATCATTATTCCAATAAAATAATAGATTCAATAAAACTATTAAACCCATTAAAATTATAATAAATAGACATACTTTATCAAATAATATATTTATAAATAAAGATTTTTGGGGGAGCTCTCGGAGCGCGCTGCAACGGTCGACAAACCCTATCGTGCTTCTCTGATCTGTCTTTGATCTTTGATGGCTGGCTTCGATCCGACTTGGGAGAATGCTCCTCCCACTGCCACTATCTCTCTAGATCACGATTCCAAGAAAACTGAAGTCGGATCTTCGGAAACCCATTTTCGCACTTTACCTATCTCCTTTCGCGATGCTTTGAAAGGAGTGGATCCAAGCAATGCAAAGGTATGTAAACAACCTCTTTTCAGAAAGCTTGAGGATGGAAGTTTTTTAGTTGATGCAGATCCGGAAGCCCTTGTTCAAAGGGAACAGCTATGCAAATTCTCCATTATTGGCCGTATCTCATACAATTCAGGAGATCGGCCTTGGTCTCTGCTTGATCTAAAAAGCCGGATTGCACATTGCTGGGGCTTCTCTAAATGGAAGATGGTCCCTATAGGTAAAGGGTATTATCACATTCTATTTAGCTCACAAGTTGATCTTGATCAGGTATGGAAATTTGGCCATTTGCATCTTAAGCCTGGATATTTTAGGATTTCAGATTGGGATGCTGATTTTAATCCTTTTACTCACAAAAACTCGATGGCACATGTCTGGGTTAGGATTCATGGTCTTAATTGGTTTTATTGGCACCCAAAATTTTTGAATGATATAGATTCCTGCATAGGTTCTCCCATCAAAATAGATCATAGAACCCTGAATGGTGACCTTGGTTTATATGCTAGACTAATGGTGGAGGTCAACCTAGCCAACATCTTACCAACTAGTTTTGGTTTCAATACTCCTACTCATAGAATTGAAATCAACATTGAGTATGAGAAGTTGCCCCCTTTCTGTGATGTGTGCAAAATGATTGGTCATAATTTTTCCACATGCAAGGTGGCTAGAAACAGATGGACCCCCCTATGAACAACGATTGGAAAGAGGTTGCCTATGATAAAAAAGGAAAATATATTTCTGATAACTCAGAGCACACTAAAAAAAAGAAAAATGTTTGGGTTAAAAATCTTAATGCTCTTGCTTCTTTAGAAGGTAAAACTTGGAGTGTTATAGTTGATGAAGAAGAAGCCTCTCATAAAAATGATTCTACTACTTTGGGTTTAGAGGCCATAGTCACTGGGGAAGTTGCTAATGAAAAAATTCCTCTCACTATCCCCAACATCTCTGCTTCTACTAGTATTTCTGGAGCTGTAACTTTTCAGGAAAATGACATTAAGGCCTTGGCGGTCTCTCCTCCTATGGTCCAGGAAGGTTCTCCTACTGTTTTCTCAAAATCACATGGTGAGAAAGGGATAATCCCAGACCCAGGTAACCCTGTTCATGAGACATCTGCTGCTAACCTTGTAATCCCCAATTCTGATTTGCCTATTTTAGTGCAATACTCTTCTACTGCTAATACTGGGGATTCTAAAATTGTTCATAATTCTGCATGTGTATCTGACACTGATGCACAGCCTATTACTGTCTCTGCTAACTTAGAAATCTCCAAGATTTTGGCTGATTCACATACTGCTACTTTCTCAAATATGCTTGCTGGAAATGATAAATCTGTAGCTCTTTCACTTTCTAAAGCTTCTGTTCCTTTCATGTTCCATCTCAAGATGCTGTCTCCCATTTGGTTCGCATGGGGGAATCTTTTCTTTCTTCTGGAGAACAGAAACCCGCTTCCTTTTCTGCTCCTCAGATTCCTGCGAGTCTGAACAACTCTATTTCTTCTCCCTATTCTGATTCTGCCTTGGTAGAGCACATGACACATCCTCTCCCTGAGCATTCTTCTGCTCATGCAGCTGTTACCATGTCCAGTCCTTCTTCCCTTTCTGACATGGCCACCCCAGTTGATCTTGATGTGTCAGAATTTTCTCATGATCAGTTACCTGTACATGGCGCTTCGCGAGAACAGCCTCTGGACAGGTCTGATTTCAAGAACCCTCTTCCTCCTATCATGATTCCTAGCTCTATTATGAGAGCTAATGACTTGCAGGTCTCTGACCAAGAGTCTAAACTGGATACCAAACAAAAACTCCCACCCTCTTCAATGGTCACAAGGTCTCAAGGGACCAAAGGTGCTGGGGATTTTAAAAAACAGAAGGGTCCTACCCAAAATCCTAATTTATAATGAATATTCTATTTTGGAACTGTCAAGGTGTGGCTAATCAAGACACCTCCATCACTCTTAGGAGGTTGTTAAATAATCACAAACCTCTGCTTTTTTCTATTTCTGAACCCAAAGTTACTTTCAAAATGAATTTTATGAGGTTTGGTTCTCCCAACTACAATTTCCTAGGATCCTGCAAAAGAGATCCTAACTTTGATTCTATGTGGGTCTTCTTCCATAACTCTCTAAAAAATGTCAACATTTTTAGATCTTCTGATCAACACTTTACTTGTAATTTTTCTTGGAATGATCGTCATATTTTTTGTACTATGGTTTATGCCAAGAATAGATATCAAGATAGAAGAGACCTATGGAATGATCTTATTGATTTGGATAAATGCATTCAATCTCCTTGGATGGTCATGGGTGATTTTAATTCCATCCTTAGTCCATGTGAAAAAATTGGGCCCTCTCACCTTTCCATATCCTCCAGGGAATTCAGAGCGGCTATTGAAGATTCTAATCTTTTAGAAATCACTCTTTCTGGGGCTAAATTTACTTGGTACAAAAATCACCATAATAACAAAGTTGCTAGTAATCATGATAGGGCTTTCTTTAACATGAAGATTCTGGATAGCTGGGATAATATTTCTAGTGTTACTCTCCCTAGGCTCAATTCCGATCATCATCCTATTCTTGTTAGCCTTCTCACACAAGAAAAGAAATATGTCTTTCCTTTTAAATTTAATAATGCTTGGTCTTCGCATCCTGATTGTGTTGATTTCATTCAAAACATCTGTAATTCCATAAAACACCAACAAGATCCATTTGCCTGTTTATATAAGTTGAAAACTCTTAAACATGCCCTCAAAGGTTGGTGTAAATCCTCAATTTCTCAAATTGATCTGGATATTTCCTTACTTGAGAAAGAGCTTAGTAGTTTTCAATCTCAAAACACCAACTCTGATTTTATTCTGGATCCTCAATTAGAAGTGAATATCTCTGTCAAACTTAACTCCTTGCTTACTTTCAAAGATAACTTGCGTAAAAATATGTTTAGGACCAAATGGCTCACTGATGGTGATCGTAATAACAAATTCTACAATTGTCTTCAAAGAATTCGAAAGATAAATAGTCCTCTTTCTAAACTTACTATTGATGGTGTGATCACTGATTCTGAAGAGGCCATCTCGGATCATGTTACTTCTTACTTTTATAATCTCTTTAATGGTCCTGATTCTATCACTAACCTTAATCTTGATCTTATTCCTTTATTGGTGGATAATAAGGATAACAACCTGCTTTTGAGCATTCCTCTTGATCATGAAATCAAAGACACTGTTTTTGGCCTCAATCCTGATAGTGCTCCTGGCCCTGATGGATTTAACAATGGTTTTTTCCAAAAGCATTGGGACATAATTCACATTGATGTTTGTAACCTTGTTAAAAACTTTTTCACCCGTGGTCTTCTCCCACATGGAATCAATGCGCAATTTTTAACATTGATTCCTAAGGTGGAAAATGCAACTGAGATCCATCAATTCAGACCGATTGCTCTCATTAACACGATTTTCAAAATCATAACTAAAATCATTGCAAATAGACTTGCTCCTATTTGCAATAAAATTGTTTCTTGGAACCAGTTTGGTTTTATCAAAGGTAGATCCATTCAAGATTGTATTTGCCTTGCCTCTGAATGCTTTAATATTTTAAATAAAAAAAATAGAGGCGGATGTGTGGCTATTAAACTGGATATTAAAAAAGATTTTGACACTATTGATTGGAACTTTATCTTTGAAGTGCTAAAAAGCTTTGGTTTTCAGGACCTTTTCATTGACAGAATTAGGATCTTATTTCTTTCAGCTCACATCTCTGTCCTTATTAATGGCACTCCTAGAGGGTTCTTTACCTGCTCTAAAGGTGTTCGACAGGGTGACCCTCTTTCCGCTATCCTTTTTGTCATTGCTGAGGATTATCTTAGTAGACTCCTCAGCAGTTTGGCTGATCAAAGTAAGCTTAAACCTATACAGGTCGCTAGAAATATTAATGCCCCCACTCATCTCTTATATGCTGATGACATTATCCTTTTTTTAAAAGGGGACCAAAAGAATATTCAGACTCTTAAGGGTGCCATTGCTCATTATGAGGAGGTCTCCGGTCAAGTGATCTCTTGGAATAATTCTTTCATCTTTTTTGGTAAAAATTTTCCTATCGGTAGAAAAAATAATATCACCAATTATTTAGGTATTAAAGAAGGTCAGATTACCTTTACCTACTTAGGAGTTCCTATTTTCTGGGGAAGACCCAAAGTCAGTTATTTTGCTAATGTTATTGATCAGATTACTAAACAACTCTCCAATTGGAAAGGGAAATCACTCTCCATGGCGGGGAGAATTTGTTTGGTCAAATCAACCATTGTTTCTAAAATGGTTTACTCCCTCATGATTTATAAATGGCCTGCTGGCATTTTCAAGAAAATTAACACCCTTATAGAAAATTTTATCTGGACTGGAAGTCTTCTTGAAAGGAAGCTTGTCACCATTCCTTGGAATTCTTGTTGTAGACCTATTGATAAAGGTGGGATTGGCATAAAAAATTTAAAGCTTTTCAATGACGCTCTCCAAGCTCATCTTACTTGGCATATTATTAATTCCACTTCAAAAGCCACTAACTTTCTGTATCACAGATTTCTTTCTAAGCTTTTAAAAGGGAATCTCAATTTCATTAATTCTTCCATCTGGCCATCTATCAGGGACTCTTATCATAAGATCATGGAAAATTCTAGATGGATGGTTAGTGTTAACTCTTCTATTAACTTTTGGTGTGGTAAATGGTATGATAACCCCTTGATCACCTTGTTACCTTCTAGTCATACGCCGGTGGACACTAATCAATCTATAAAAGATGTTCTTCATTTCCATCGTCATGATCTCCCGGATAATATTATGGAAATCATTGATAATCATTCTTTCTCTCCCGATGGTGATTTCTTGGTTTGGGAACTTGCCCCTAATGGTGTCCTAGACTCCAAAGGCTTTTATAAGCAGAATTTCTCTCACTTTGATTCTAGTTATAGTTGGGTAAGTCATTTCAATAAACCTTGGATTAAACCCTCCAGGCTTACCCTTATATGGCGTATTTCCCATAATAGATTGCCTACTGATATTATTCTCCAAAATTTTGGGATCCATCTTTGTTCTAAATTCCGCTTATGTAACCAACACAGGGAGGATGCGGATCATCTTTTCCTCTCTTGTGCGACAGCCACTGCATTATGGCATTTTGTCTATGATCTTTTCAATTTCAGATGCTCTTTTACTGATTCTATTTCTATGTTTCTAATAAACTGCACTAGATCTGACTTTTCTTTGCAGATCAACAACATCTGGTTGGCGGCAGTGGCAGAGCTCATTCATGAAATCTGGTATATTAGAAATGATCTTATTCATAATAATCATTCTTTTAACCTCAATGCAGGAAAATCTCGGATCCTTGTGGCAATCCAAGAGGCTGCTTTTATTCAAAAAGATTGTTACAAAAACTCAGTTGGAGATTTTGAGATCCTTCGTCGTCTTCATGTTCCTGGAAATTATCCAAAGCCCAAACGAACCTTCGAGGTTTTCTGGCAGGCTCCACTGCAGGGTTGGATCAAAGTTAATGTTGATGGTGCATCAAAAGGAAATCCAGGTCCTGCCAGTTGCGGTGCTATTTTCAGAGATTCTGCTGGACAGTGCCAGGGCTGTTTCTTTGTTGGATGCGGTCACTCGTCATCGCTGGAGGCAGAACTGCTGGGTGTCATCCATGATGTTGATTTTTCTCTTCAAAGAGGCTGGAGGAAATTATGGATTGAGAGTGATTCATCCACCGTCATTCATGCCATTTGGAATGGCAGCACTCATCTGGCCTGGAAGCACACTTCACGTTAGATGAACTGCCTTACCTTGCTCCACAAGATTGATTTTATCTCCACCCATACTTACCGTGAGGCGAACTCTGTCGCGGATGCTCTTGCCAATAAAGGAGTTCACCAGCAGATGACTTGGATGGACTCCCTGCCCGCTGATTTATTTGAACTCTTTGATAGAGATTGTAAAAAAATCCCCTATTTCAGACTCTTGTAACTTTCTTGTCTTTTTTAATAATAATTTGTGCTTTGGTCCTTGACCAAAGCATTACCTTTTTAAAAAAAAATATTTATAAATAAATACCATAAAATAAAGAAATATTTTAATTAATTAGGAAAAAATCATAGCTCAATTCATTGAAATTCATACCAAATGTCATCTTCTTTGATGGTGAATACTAAAATGTTTCACAAGGAACCTATTAAATACATTACAAATAAACCCCACAAATTAAACCCATCCCAAAAACCTATATCTATACACCATGGTTATTATGGGTTAGGGAAGAGATGAAACCATGAAGAATAAGGGGGAGTGGAAGAGGAGACGAGAAACCAAGAATAATAGAGATATTTCCTTAAATAAATCAGAGGGAATCAATGTAAGATAATCCAAAAAGTAACAATAAGAAGGGGGAGGGGGTGGTGTTGGGGTTTCCACTTTCACATTATTAGCACAGTCAAACAATAGGGGAAGAATAAGGGAGAAACTCACTAATAATGAGTGGGAAATATGATTATTTCACTGCTAAAATAGAAAATATAGTGTTTCAGCATGGATTAGACACAAATGTGTTTAAAAAACCATCAAAAACCATCCATGGTGCATCATAAGGCACTATTACTTGGAGTATACTTGTAGAAGCCCTACTATATTGTAGTCTAGGGACCACTACACAACCGAACTAAAATTGCTAGAGGGAAGTTAACCCTTATCCACACTCTTCTACTATATAGTCTATGTACAACATCATACTTGGAATGAGAAAAGGACATGTCCCTCTATGGTGTAGTTTATATACCATAACATATCTAGTCTTAAATAAGAATAGGGGGATAAACCTTGCACCCAGGCCACCATGGACCGATGCAATACACTATGGCTAGGAAACCCATGGTAGTGCCTTCTATGACATAACCCTAGGATAAACCATGTTGTACCATGGTCATGGAGAATCATGGAACTCTTGGATAGATTTTATGGAATGGCCTCCCTAGGATGTGGCCTAGCCTACTCCTACTAAAGTTCTAATTTTTTTTAAAACATCCTGAAACACCTCAAACATCAACAAAACTCTTGATAAACATAAAATAGATCAAAATTGAATAAAACTAATTAACCATAACATATAGACATGATATATTTATTCATTAATATTACAACAATTATGTTTTGTATTTGAACAATATAACATTCTCCTTGTTATATACCTATTTTTTTAATGATTGGAATGAAATGAAAAGGTTTCATTAATTTATTAATAATTTTCAGCATAGTGTCACAATCACCCGTTGTATGAGGTTTACTGAACAAAAAAACCACCAATATATTATTACATATATATAATTTATTAACGAGAATATGAAAGAAACCAACTCAGTTATGATGTATTTACTTCACTCAAGGACATCTGGGACAACACACCATAAATTAAAGTATATATTATCATAATTCAATCCACTAGAGTTTCCTCTTGAAATCCTTATAAATTTTACCCATTACTAGTTAAACTACCAATGATGAGTTATATAATATATAGAATAAAACATTCCATAGAGGTATGGGAATAAAACATTCTGTGAAATTTAATATGGTTATCCCCACCTTTAGACCATCATTTTTAGAACTCTGTATGAATTATTTGAAAAACACACCTCTAATTCAGGGTTAACTAATAGAGAATCAATGAAATTATCTATAAGAGTATAAGTCATTATCATATAAATAAAGAATTCCTACTCTTATAATTATCCAATATCACAAAATAAAAAAAATATCACTTACATTTACTTATATTCATTCAAATATTCTTAAAAAACATCATAGTAAGATATCCTGCTCAAAAAGTATGATACTACATATTTTTCAAGTGTTATACGAAATAAAAAAGTTTTTATCCAAAATAAATTTAAGAAAATATTATTGCAGTAAATTTTTTCATTATGAGAAAATATATATCATTGGATATTGTGTTTTGTAAATTATATATATAATATATATAGCATGTAATTACTCACTGAATTTAAAAGGAATACTATAAATGAAAACTCTAATAAAAATGATGTTGACCAATAAAAAATATCATTATGATAATGCACATGTATAGATCCAGTTATTGAATAAAATACGTCATGGTATACCTCATATGGTTTCCTTCATTTTGAAATCTAATAGTAGTTTTGCTAGTTAATGTCACATTTATAATATCCAAATATATCAGATATTGATTTGTCTAAATAATATAAAACCCTTTCTTTCAGTGTCGACATAAGAGAAGCTATACTTTTAAAATATAAGGCAATGTGATGATAATTTATATCTAACTATATGAAACACATCAACATAAATACACTTTGAGGTGGATCCAATGATAATACATCATCCCCTTAGTAGGGTTAACCACTACATTTTCCTATAATATATTATAATTATTGATGTGAATATATCAAATGAGAAACTAATATATTGATATCCTTATATAAATTATCTTTTCATGTTTCCAATAACTTCATAAATATATTATAATTTCAATCATAAATATCACTACAAATCAATGTAAATATTTATAAAATACTTGGTTCATGGAACTCATGAACAATGTTGGGGAATTTGTTACCCCAAATGGAATAACTATGAGCTCATAGTGTCTGTATCTACATAATATTTTCCTCTTAATAATATCCTCCATTTATACTCCACATTAATGATTCACATATCTAATTTCAATCAAATATAATATTTCCGCTCCACTTTCCTGATTAAATAAGTCATTTATATTTGGGAATTGATACTTTTTGTTTATCATCACATAGATAAACCAACAAAAATTAATATATAGTATTGAACTCCCATGATCTTTATTTATAAATAAGACAGGGGAATGAAAAGGAAAAAAATATTTTAGATAATACCCTTATATATTAAATCATTTATCTACACTCTCAAATTTATGAGATTATGTAGTGAAATACATTATGGTTCTATAGGAATAAGAACATCTCCCAAAATAAAATCGATACTAAATTGAACCTCTAACTACTATGGTAAGCTAAAAAACTCTTAAGTGAATGAAAAAATATACTACCTAAATATAGATATAAGTTACCTGAATTATATATCCGAAACCGAACAGAGTAGTCTCAAATAATTTGGGGTGACTGTTTGTCGTCCCTATGGATTCCTCCTAAATAGGTGTAATCTCTATCTTATTTTCTCTAATCACTCTCCAATTAAGATGGTGTATAAAAATATATCATTGAATCTATATAAACATTCTCATGATGACCATAAAAATTAAATTCCATGAATCGAATCATATGATTACATATCTAACATGAAGAGATATGATACCATCATATCTACAAAAATAATTAAAACATTAACACAATAAAGAGTTAAAAATATATAGATATATATAGCAAGATTAAATAGAGATAGTAATTTCTCCAACCTTATAATAGAAAGACATAGTTCTCTTAGAATATTTTTGTGATAAAAATTAATAATATTGATAGACCCTCAATACCAGTGGGAAGTCAGTAATTGTGTTTGTGGGGGGGGGGGCTTAATAAATGACACAAACTATTTATGTTTCTTATTAAAAAACCTATAACAACTTGTTAATGTGAGTACATGATTCTTATCACCCAGAACATGAGAAAACATATTTTTACATGGCTTAACATTAAAAATTGGAAGGATTACAATTTTATTGATTCAGGTTCACCTAGGATCATTTGGTAAACTTGAATGACCATGTTGATTACAAATAAGAGGATCTGTCCTCAGACATTCATTACACTATGTATCATGATGATGTATTTAATACCCACATAGTTATAATAATAGAAACTATTTTTATTGAATGAGAATATTCTTTTATAAATGTTATAATCACGTTATCACAATTTATTATAATGTTATTATCCCTTGTCTACTTGCACAACATCATGTATGATCTTATTCTACTTCAATTATCATACATTAATAATAAGTGTATACCTCTTTTTAGTAATTTTTTTATGCCGTCGTATTTTCAAAACATATAAAATATTATATTTCAAGTTAATGTGATTTACTAGATTAAATTTTAAATTTTAAATTTGAATTTAAGATAGTTAAATATCTATAATGGATCTCCAATCCTTATTTTTATCACTTCAACTTTATCCATTAATTCAATTCCATCATAGTCCAATAACACATGTTCGAGTATTCCTAACCATTTATTTAATAACTACATATCTTCTATATGGTAAAATTATTCTTCCATAACAAGAACCATTATTTTCACATTTTGTAAAAGGAAAATATCATTTTGAATTATTCAATTAAATAAAGATAATTTTATGCATAATATAAATAAATTTGGGTATTGAATACCTTTAACAACACGACATTTAGTGAAATTATTTATTTTTTCAAATATATTTGATATTTACATATCTAATGTGGAACGAAAAAATAAATTTGGATTGTACTACAAGTAACACTAATTTTAGTTTTCATTACACACAATGTTAATTTTTACTTCTTTTAGGAACAACATTGAGATTAACCTTCATTACAGCAAACACCACAGTTAAAAAAAATGATTCATACAATTAGAATATTATTATTTAATATGATATTTACCATAAATTTATTGAAACGGTTATAATGAATAAGATTAACTAAATTTTGAAAATATCTGTTTAGCATTTTACATAAAATTAACTCTTTGGTGAAAAATTATTTAGAAATCAAAAGAAAACTCTTTTTAAAATAAAAGGAAATATTTCAGTGAAAGATAATATTTGTACACATAATCATGTTTTATATCAATAAATAAACAAAATACATTTGGGTAATTATATTAATGAAATTTATATATTATATATTCAATCAAATATTTATCATTCATTAATTTTTTTATTTAAAATATATATGAAAAAATCAATTTGTACAACTAAAAAATGTATTAAAAAAAACTATTTTGTTTCATTTTTCTGGAACATATATTTTAAAATAAATTTTTTAATAGTTTTTAAAATTAATATAATAAAATATAAATATTTTTTGAAATTAGAATATCCAAAGAAGCATAGGGTGAATTTTTGTGTAATTTTTTGAATGTTTTTTTGATGAATAGTGAAAAATATTGAATAATAATTTAAAATAACCTTTTGTTTATATTATTTATGAAGTTAAATTATATTTTGAACTATTTTTAATTTTATATTTTTTAAATTTTATATAAGTTACTCAAATTTTGGTAGTTGGAATCAATTTCATATTAATGTTTGATATAAAAACACTTCAATACTTTGAAATATTTCTCTTTTGAAGCGTATATTCTCATCATGTCTACATGATTATTTTTAAATTTAATTTTGGGAAATATATAAATGGAATTTGAAAAAATGGATTCAATATTTTTAATAAGAAATATTTATAATTTTAAATCATTCAAAATTAATATATTTCCCAAATGAATAATTAATGGAGTAAAAATTAACATTCACATTTATAGAAGGAATTAGTCTACTAGGGGGTAGTATTAATAATAGTGATTAGAGTATAAATGACATAATATATTATCATATTTTTTTAAAGTACTTTATTTTTATCATTTAAATAAAATTCACTGAAATGGTGATATTTTTTTACTCTTTTCATTAAATATGACCAATATAATAAGTTAAATATGAAAAGGAAAAACACATTTATTACATTTAATATATATATTTCATTTGGATATGGAGAAAAAATATATATATTTAGAAATATATATCCTTTTAAATTTTAAGTGAGTTTTTTATAATATAAATTTTTTTAGTTTATTTTGAGATGGAATAATTGTTTTAAATTATTATGTAACTTCATCATAATAATGATTTAGTTAATAATTAAATGAAATTAATTATACAAAAAATTATTAAAAATGAATAAATTAAATGATCTATTATGTTCCACTTTTTTAGATAAATGTATCATGATAAATTGGTGAGAAAATAATAGATTCTAATCCCTAATTTTCATGATATTTTTAACATTTCAATTAAATAAATAATGTAACAATTTAGCTAGAAATTCCAAGAGCAAGGTGAAGACCTACTCCCAAAAAATTATATATAAAAAACAAGTATACAGTACAAAGAAAATAAAAAAGGCGTGGCCTTACACAACCTTGAGTACACATCACCATTTCTATCATTAAGGACTAGATTATTGCAATAATCAAAAAGCACAAAGAACCAGCTAGAGCTCGTCTCCATGATTGGTTATTTGGAGAGCACATATGCTACTTGGTTTGCTTCTCAGTATACATGAGATACCTCGAGGGAAAACATCTCAACAGTCTTTAGAGCACTTATCTAAGCAGGAATCATCTTCCAAGGAAGATTCCTGGATCACTCCTTTAGAATCTGCAAAGAAACAGAAGAATCTTATTTGAGCCAATGCTTTCGTCAACCATAACGATCAGCATAACTTATCGCCTTTAAACAAATGTTATTTTATAATAACTAATATTTTTTTTAACATTATCTAAAATTATATAAAATACAATGTTATTTCAAGTGATTTTGAATTATTATTATAAATATACTATGCTACATTAATGGATATTTTTTATTTTATTATAATAACTATTTTGAATTTTAAATCGTAAAAACTAAGTTGGAATTGTTAAGGTTAAATTAGTCCTTTTGCAGGTTACAAGAACATATGTTAAAATTAAATTACAACACACATAGGATTTATATTTTATAATTTATATATCCTATTTTGAATCAATTAGTCCAAATTTTATAATAAGGATCACTCTAATTTTTTATCAAAGGATGAATTATGACACTAAGAAAATTAGTTACCATAGAGAAAAATGAAAATCGGTAAAATTAGGATAATTAGAGTTTGGGGACTAATGTGTTTTAAAAATTCATTGTGTTTTGGAGGTGTGAATCGAACATTTAATATCTACAAAAAATTAATTACCGTATTTTTAGCTACATGAGGTAATATTGAACTTCTAATAATGAATTATTTTTAGTATTTATAATAATTCCAGTTCTCCTCAACAATAAAAGGGCACTCACTCTCCTAATTTCTTCACACCTCTTAATCCCTTTAGCTCGACCAAGACATTCGAAAATCACTTCAAAAAATTTCTTCACCCATTAAATTAATAATATAACATGATTATCTAATAACCTTAATATCTTCCATATGATATGATATTGTTATATTAAGGTTATGACATATAACTATGCAAACATCTATCAAATAGGTTCCAAAATCCTTATTCCTATGTACGGGGGACTACCACCTTTTGAATAGATGTCATTCATTTTTCCATTAACACCATTAAAGGTTGGTATTAATTAGTTATTTAAGGATGATATATTATATACATGATATTAATGATGTTATTATTCTTATTTAATTATTATATCACACATACATTCAAGATTTCTATTTTTTGGGAATATGATAACATCATTCGACTTTATAGAAGACTACCGCCTCATTAAATGATGTAATTTAGTCACACTATACATGGAATATGTTAAAGATGGTTTAATTAATAATATGTGGTATATATGACATAAAAATGATACTGTAATTAATATATATATATATATATGTATTATTTAATTTTCTTTCTTTCAATAAGATAAGAAAATAAAATCAACGTTCATGCATATATACGACCTACCGTCACCGTGAAAACTGTATTACATTTCTTATCACTAAATATGTTGGATTACAAAAAATAAATATATAATGAATATATATGATTTTTATATCATGTTTTATGTTGTAGAGATAATGAAATCGGGATCTAATTATAATGAAAAAATAAAAAAAATCAAAACCTATAAAGAAATGTTTATAACCTGAAATGTATCATTGACATAAAATAATCAATATACAGGTAATAAAAGGGTAAAAATATAATGTTATATTTTATGATATATATAAATATTATTCTATAATAGATATATAATAAAATTATTTTTATTGTATAGGAGGGTTTAATGTGTATGACATATGTCAAGAATAAATGTATGGATATTTATAGTCACCAATTTATTTTTGATATAAATATTCCATTTTCAACACTCATTTCTTTTGAGTGGTGTATATAATGCCCTATGACATGATATATCATTAATATATCTCATTTCATGATATCTAGATTTTATTTTATGTTATTCCTTCATGGGGATTACAATTCAAATTTACCAAAGAGATAAAGATTTCATGTTACAATCTCATTATTTATCAATATTTTTAAGTCTATGTTTCCAATGATAATATATTATAATACATCTCGAAAGTAGAATCATTACTTTTCTTCTTCTCTATTTATTCATGATATCATTATGTAATGGTACCATTTTTTGAGTCATTGCTACAAGAAATTATTAAGAAAATTAAATTAGAAAAACCTAAATGTATTTATCTCGTCATTCTAAAATTTTATTTTTTCCAAAATATATTTTATAATTTTTTTTAAAAGTTATAATACTCTATTATTATTTCGAAAATCCATTTTTAACTGTGTTTTAGTTTTCTCACAACTTTTTGAATGAAATATTAATGTCATTTTCCAAATAATTAAAATTGGGATTTACCAAAAATATGAAAAAACGTTGTTTTTAAAATGATAGAAAAATTAAATATTCCCCACCATCATAACCACCAAATGATTTCGATATTTTCTTTTAATTTATCAATGTTCTTTTTATGAACACTTTTTCCTTAATTTTATGATCATTTTATAATTTTAATTAAATAATTTCAATATGAAATGATTTTGCAAATGTTTGGTACTTTTAAAAATTATTTTCAATTTGAAATTTATATTATCATAAACAAATATTTAAAATATATTTTAAAGAATTATTTATATTTTTAGAAAGTTATATTCAAATAAAATGATTTTAGAAATGTTTTCTATCTTAAAAAGTTTTTTTAAAAGTAGAAAAGGTATTTTCTTTTTGAGATGTTTTAAATGATTGATCAAATTCATTTTACAACTAGGATTTAATATATTGATGTTACCTATTTCTTTTTGGGGATAAAAACAAATGATACCATTATTATTATTTCCCAATATGGTTTATATTTTGATGGAATGTTTATATGTCACCCTTTCATTTCCCATGGGTTATAACATGATAATATGATTAAAAACTAGTAAATTTTCACAAGTTAGGTTATTATAAAATAATTATGATAAGATTCACTTATTTAAGGTTATGATACAATTTATGAATCCCATATCATTACATGATTAATTAGGTGTTTTATTTTTAGATCTTGTGACACACTTATGTATGAATTTCATTATGTGATGGGTGGTACCTATATATAACTCCAATTATTTGGGTAATGATTAATTTTATCTGAGATCAAAAGGTTCACAAGAGGTTATCCAGATCTTGAAAGAGGATAAAAAGGAGATCATCTAAAGACCAAGGAATACACATGGGTGATTATTGCATGAAAACCCTATTATGAAGGTCTTTAAGGTATGTCATTACATTAGATACTGTATGCCAATGGGTATGCAACAAATATTTGTCTTATTCCAATTTTAATCTCTCATGGATTATTTTATTTCTTTTTCATATGATTCATGTGTTATGAACTACCCATATTTATTACAGGACACAATATTATGATTTTTTTTTTAAATTATAGGATTTAAAATTTTATGTTGATATTCTCAAACCCTTTTGTTCATGTTATGATTACATATCTCCCTTATTTACCCTTATTGAGAATTGGAGCCCACCCTATAATATGTATCCTTTCACTGGTTTATTAAGAAAGGTTTTATATATAGTAGCTCTATGAATAGTTCTAAAAGGGAAGATCATTATTGGTAACATTGAAGATTATTCACCTGATTAGAAGATTTTTTTGAAGATTCCAAAATCACAATACTGTTATGGTCCCCATGCATGATTTTTTGTAATGTATTTAATATTCTTCTAAAAAGATATAATATCCTTATATGAGAATCATTACCAAATATAGTCATTATTAAAAGAAAGGGTTAGTTATCCTTTGGAAATATGGATAAGAAAATAATAGATAGATTCCTAATGATATTTCTAATGGTATGTAGAAGGATGAATCTATAGATAATTCGAAAGATGTTATAATTTTTAAGAAAATTCCTAGGATTTTTTGTAAAGGATATACCGAGTTGTTTCCATGTAATGAAATCATTTTATATATACTATAAGTTTATGTGGATCTAGCACTAATATATATTGGGGTAAAAATACATAAACAACCATATTGTTCTCAAGTCGATCAAGAAATTATGAAATACAACACTTTTTTAATAAAAAATAGGTTTGAAACTTCTAAGGGACATGATTTGTAAAATGAAAAAATCCCCAAAAACAATCTGGAATGATTTAAATAGATGATAAATAAGAAAAAATAGGATAATCATAAGGTTTCATAGACTAAAAATATGGTGTCATGATTTATAAATCCAATAAATAATTTTCATGATTATTTGATTTCCCATAATGATTTGTTTTTCTCATAGAATGAATTATGGTCTTAGTCATTGGAAAAAACCAGAAGGAACTGGGTTATCCTTGAATGTGAAAAATATTTGTTTTCATGAACAACAAAATTTTATAGTTATTAGAGTGAAGGATGTTGTGATTATTCACACTAAGCTATCACAAAACCAGATTAACATTATGCACCCTAACCAAATATTGAACACACCAAATAAGATAAGGATGAAATTTGATTCGAGTTATGGTAGTAGAGACTATAGTGAGAAAAGTTTCATTAGCCTTTATATTTAGTGTGTGGGGATAAACCCCCAAGTGAATGTCTTAGTGGAAGAAAAAGATTTATTGAATCTGGGAAAAAATACACTAATAAAGTCACTAAAAAAGGAAAAATGTAACGTTATGTTAATAGAATAGATTAGAATAATGGCCTCTCCAAGTTATCATCAAATATTGAATTATTTCAATGTTTAAATAATGTGCATTATGAAAATTTTTATCATAAAGGGAATGCTCATGGAGGGAAATATCAATGTGGTAAGAGGAATGGTTATGTTTTTATCGATTAAGAGATTAAATTTTACATATGAAATGAAATATTTAATAAGGAATATTATGAAGAACCATTGTTAAAGGGTTTAGTATGGAAGTGGAAGGATTTAAGTGTTTATGTACATAAATTCAAGAATCCTGAAATATATCTAGTTTTTTTAGATTTTTGTTTTTCAATAAGGATTTGAAAACATATTCAAAATGGTACTAATGGGCAAGAAAAGTGATTCAATGTCAAGATGATATTTTGATTAAGGGGAGATAAACATTAATTTTTTCTAGATGTTATGATAATGATGCTAGGATAAAGAGAAGATAGATATGAATAAGTAAATTATATAGTTCTTATTACCTTAGAATTGATTAATATTATTTTTTAAATGTGGTTTATGTTATCCTTGATAGAGTTTACAAAATTATTGGATAAATGGAATATATTCAATAATATATGGATCTATTAAATTAACAAAAAATAATTCATATTTTTAATATGATTTTTTTCTAATTTCTGTTATTACAATGTTTTAGCCAAATAATTGATGAAGGTAATAAAATTTTTGGTATGTGACAATCAAGAACCACTTTACGGTATATGAGAGATTAATGATAAAATGATTTTTGAAATTTTATTTCCATCATTATATATTTTTAATTTTGGACAGGTTATAATGTTAAACACTTATTGATTTGTTTAAGTTTAATTTTCAATGATTTTTTAGAGAATAACATATTATATCACCATATGAATATTTATGCATATTGGATTACTTATTCTAACCATTCTTTATGATGATAAACAAATATAGAAGGAATTAATTATCATTCTATTTAATGATCATAAGATCAATTAGTACATTAGGAAAAAAAAATTCACCTTTATTACTTAGTGTAAGAGATGAATTGTAAATCAATCAAGGAACAACAAATGGACGAGATCATGATTATGAATTTGAATGAAATCAGGTAAGTATATTTTCTCATGAAAAATATTGAACATTAGGAAAATGATATTGATACAACATTTTATCCAAATGCATACATTTTTATTTAACCATTAGTCTCTAACTAATAATATATTGATGTTTATGAGGCCCATTAAATTTTATTGATCATTCAATATCTTTTTATCAGTGATATTTATCACAAATTATAATTATTCACACTTCTATTCCATGTCCAAATCTACACGTCCCACTTATATTCTCTTATATGGCATACTTATTAAGAGTTAATAAGGTTAACAGATATTCTACAACTTTAACCATTTAAAGAAAATTTATATATTAAATTATATGATGTAGGGTTAAATGAATGAATTTTGAGATGTTAAACATTTTATAACTATGGATAATTCTCAGGGTGAAATTTATATTGTGAAATTCTGTTTTTTAATAGATTTGATCATTCCATAATTTATGTGACATGAAAAAATTATTTTATCTTATGTTTCATGTAACACTTAGTTTATATTTCATTAGACACAACACTATATTTGTATTGTGTTACATACAATACAGATAATTTTTTTATTTAAGAGGAAACAAAAAGTTTAAACGAATCATATAATACAATTTAAATATTATTATTAAATATGATAATTATCACTAGGAAATTGGAATTGAGGGTATGATTAAGATTAACTATATTATGAATATATTTTTTACACATTTATGTAAAATTCAATCCATAATGACCAATTAAATAAAAATAAAAAAAATCGTTTGAAAAAGTGAAGTCTTTCTATGAAAACAACATTTATATCCACAAACATTTTTTATATAAATTAATTAACCAAATATATTTTAGATAATTATTTTAATTAAATATATAGTTTATATTTTTTATAAAATCATTAAAATTGATAAAATTTATTTTCTAGAAATGAAATAAGAATAAATCAAATTTTATGCATAAAACTATATTTTTCTAAAAAACAGTTTTCACCTATTTATGGTGCACTTGTTTTAAAATTACATTTTCCTAATTTTATAAAATTTATTTGATTAAAAAAGTTTTTTTTACATAATAATATCAAAATTATCTTCAGGTGAATGTTTGGGATCTTTTGGGTATGATTCATTTTCTGACGAATAATGAAAAATTATTGAATTTTAATTAAAATATTCATTTTAATTTTAATTATTATTGTTGATAAATTATTTTTTTCATTTGATTTATATTAATATTAGTCATATATTATATTATTAATACAATTTATTTCATTAGAATAAATTTTTAAATGAATATTTACATAACATCTTCTCAATCATTTGATCTTTTTCTCCTTAAAAAATGCTATCTCATCACCTGTGTGAGATTAATTTTAAATAAACATTTTATATATATGTGAATGAAATAATTAAACATATATTTGATATTTTGAAGAATAATAATTTCTAATAAGTTTAAATTATTTTTTGACCAAAATGAATTGTGAATGCAATACACATTTATTATCGTGGTTAATGTAAAAATCAGTTTGTGTGCGGCATAAAAAGAAAATAAGTTTGAAAAATTTTATTAAAAATTTTATTAATTTTATTTAGATATTTTATTTAGATTTATTCCTTCAGTTTATATGAAATTTGGAAATTTATATCTAGTGTCCTTTTTAAATTACCCATATAATATGTTCTATAAAACAAGACAAAATGATATTTTTCTTACTTTTATTTTGAATATATCCATGGGATAGTGGACAAAAGACATATATTTTGTTATATATATTATTTTGAAATATACATTATTATTTATCAAAAAAATTTAATTTAATTTTTTTGAGATGAAATAATTACATTAAATGATTAAAAAACACCAATATAATAATTAATTAGAAAACAATAAATTAAAAATAAATGATAGTAAACAAATTTAATGGGAAGTATATAGATTAAATTATTTTATCACATTATTTTTTACATTAATATATCATTACAAACATATTTTTATACAATATATTCTAATTCCATAGTTGTTTTTTTATTTTTAAAATTGAAATCAAATGAATAATGTCCAAATTGACATTAATGTTATTTTATAATAAAAGATATTTTATTAAATGGCTTATAATTTCTAATAATACTATATTCCGAGAATTGATTTTACAATGTAAATAAATAATAAATATGGACCATTAATGAATCATTTTTTAATTATAATGACTATAGTGATCGTTAAATAGTAAAAAGACACATAGTACGGTTAAAGTTAATGTAGTGATTCTTCATGTCACATATGCTTATGTAAAAAATAATTTTCCACACAGATATGATTTAAATTTAATAGATTGTATATAATAATTGCATTCTATGGGTATATATTATCAAATATTTCTTAGTTTAATTTATTCTTAGAAGATAAATTACTATGGTTAGAAAACTAGTTACCGTAGTGAAGAATAAAAATTGATAAAATAGGGATACATAGAAGTTAAGGAATAAAATATTTAAAATATGTGTTTCATTGTGTGGTGTAGGTGTTTAAAAACCATATAATCCCTAAAAATATTTAATTATCATATTATGAGCCACTTTTGGTAAGACTATCCTCCTAATACTGAATACTTTTGAGCATTTTCAAGAATATAAATTCGCCTTAACTATAAGATGACACACACTCTTCCAACTTATTCACACCACTATAGAAATTTTTATTGACCAAGATATTCAAAAATAACATCCCCACCTCCCAGAATTCGTCATGTAAGCTTTATTTTGGACATAAAGGAAACCATTATAGAATTTAGTAAATACTTATGGGGGATACTCGAAGAATATGTAATAGTCTTCAATGAGTAGTTTCCTTTTATCTCTTCATACACACCATCAATTATTATTATACCTTTATAATATAATAATCTCAGTATATTACATATAATAATTTTTTTCTGGTTATTGTTACAAATTAAAACAAAGCAAGCTTCCATCAAATGGGTTAAAAATTATCATTCGTGTGTATGGTGGACTACTAACTCACGAATCGATGCCGTTTATTTTTCCATTATAGATCTAATAAATGGGAATACTTCTTCATCCAGTTTTTATATATTATATATATTAAATTAAAATTTAATTCATCATATATTTTTTTATATCACACAAACCATCATGATTTATAATTTTTTAAATTGCGACTACACCATTCCTATGTACGTCAGACTAGTGCCTCACGATACGTGTAATTCGTTCAAGATTTAAATTAAGTGTATTAATGATGGTTTTAATAAACATATGTGATATTTATGACATAAAAAATCTTGAATAATGAATATATATATATATATCATTTATTTTTCTTTCTTTTAATATGATAAGAAAAAGGAAACATTATTCATGTGTACGTATGACCTACCGTCTTAATGAATGGTGTAATTAATTACCTATCTCTAAATATTATTGATTATTATAAACATATATATAGTGAATATATATTATATTTATATCATGTATAACAATTTTTAGATGAAGAAACCATGATCTATGCAATATTTAGAAAATAACCAGTCAAAACTTATATTAAAAAGTTGTTATTACCTGAAATATAACACTAAAAAGGAATTTTTAATCAAATGGTTAAGAAGTATAATAATAAAATCATATATTCTATGATACATATAATTATCATACAATACAATATATATATTAAACTTATATTTATTATACATGAGGGTTGAACGAGTATGAAGAATGATAAGACTTAACTTAAGTGGATCTCTAGTTTCCCTTTTATTCTTAGTAACATGTGCCATATTCACCACTTTTTTATTTTTGGTAGTGTATATTCTAACCTATGACATGATATATAATTAATATATCAAATTTAAGGATAATTCTTATTTATTTTATGTTATTTTATTATGGGTTTTAGGATTCCAATTTACCAAAGAGGTAATTATTTCATGTTATAATCTCACCATTTATTGGGATTTTTTTAATATGTATCTAATGATAACATATTCTGTTCCATTTGAAAAAAATTATTATTATTTTTCTTATATTATGTTTATTTATGATATCATTAGTTAATGGTACAATTTATATTCTTATTAGTACATAAAATTATAAAGAAACTTAATTTTAAAAAATATTAATTTATTACTCTCTTCGGTCATGAATTTTTTCTTCTAAAACCATGTTATCTAAATATGTTTTATAAACTATTTTATTATAGTATTTTGATTTAAAAAATAAAATTTTACCTCTATTTTACTTTTTTAAAAATGATTTTATGGAATATGTAGGGTTTTTTTAATATTTTACATTTATATTTTATTAAAAATATGAAAAGAATATTTAATTTTGACATGAAACACGTGAATAGTATTTCCCATTATCTTGACCTATCAATGATTTAAATATTCGATTACATGTTATCAAATTTATATTCAAATAAAAAAATTCCCTTAATATTTTGGAAACATTTATATTTTAAATAAAATATTTCAAATGGTAATGATTTTTTAAATGTTTTCCATTTTTTGAAATAAATTTCAAAGCGGAAAAAATATTTTCCTCAAGAAATGTTTTAAATGATTTTAAATTCTTAATTTATATGTTTTGAAGTTTAATTTTCAATTAATTATATTTTAAAACTATTTTTTGTATTAAAAAGTAATTCAAAATGAGAGAAATATATCTTTCTTGTTATAGTATTAAAACAATCGATCAGAATAATTTTCCTTATATGATTAAATATATTGATTTTGCCTATGATTTAATGGGGGTATGATACAAGGATACCATACATATTCATTCTATTAATGGTTTATGTTTTCATAGAATGCATTTTATAAAGATTAGTCCTTTACAGTGGGTTATAACATGATAATTGGTTTACAAAACCTGTTCCTTTTCACAAGATATGGAAAGAAAAAATTGATATTATCATGTTTCCTTTCCATAGGTTATTATATGATGAAATTTTAATGAAACCCACATTCATTAATGGGTTATTATGTGATAAATTTTATTATCTTAAGGAATATATATGTATTATTTTCAATATGTGATGGGTGAGACATATATCTCCCTCAAATTCATTTGGTAAAAATTAATTTTAAATGAGATAAAATGGTACATGACAGGTTATCCTAATCCATAAAGAGGGTACATAGGTGGTCATCCCAAGGAGAATCTAGTAAAAAGGTGGTTTTCTCAATCAAAACAAGTTATGAATGTCTTGGTGGATAACCTTGTAATTGGATGATCTATTCTTATGTCTATGCCAAAAATCTATAAGTCTATCATGTGTTACAATATCATAAATTATGTTAATTTATTATTTTTTGATTAATGAATTATGAAATTTTAATATTTAATCCATGTATCAATATTATGATTATTGATTTGCAATTATAGATTTAGAATGTTATTCTCATGTTCTCATGATCTTAGGTTCATGATATTAAAATTTATCTCCCTTTCATACCATTACTCAGTATATAAGGTAACTTTTTATTATGGTTACAATACTCAGGCTTTGAAGAACTTTTTTCATATAGAATGCCTATGAAAATTAATAAATTGGATGCTAATTTTTTGGATATATTTAAGATTACTCACCATATTTTATTATTTTGTTCTATGTTTCTGAAGTTACTAATATATTACAGTCCCCAGATATGTGTTTGTGTAATGAGTTCAATATTCATAAAAAGAGATAAAATATCCACATATGAGAATCCTGGGCCACTATATTTGCACATTTTTTTTTCAAAAATTTAAATTGTAAACCACATAAATTCAAAACAAAATGTAAAAATATTTAATCCTAAAATCTTATGATGTCTTCATAACCCTATTGACTCTATGATTTTATACTTATAATGTCATGAACCATTTAATTTTTTTTTGTC
This sequence comes from Viscum album, assembly GCA_963277665.1. NCBI lineage: Eukaryota > Viridiplantae > Streptophyta > Magnoliopsida > Santalales > Viscaceae > Viscum > Viscum album. The sequence continues at coordinate 1,044,728,380 of OY728165.1, forward strand.
AACCATAAAATGTACAAACAAACATATAATTCTTTTTCTCAAACATTTTATACCTCATATAAGATTTATTATATATAGAAAACCATATGTATTTTCATCACATCTATAAAAAATATTAAATTAATCTTATAAAGTCTATAAAAAACTGTACAAAGATGATAGTGACCTTAAAAAATAATTCCTATAAAATATTTCTTATAATTTCCCTATAGTTTAACTTTATTATGTATAGTATGTACCTTAAGATTCTATCTTAAGAATTATCCAAGTCTAAATTTTTTAAATTAAAAATATATATTAATTAAATTAGAAATTACCTAAAGTTGTTGAAAACTTATTAAAACAACCGAACAGTATTAACCTCACATATTAAACATTATATCATGTGATTTTGAATATTATTTATATATTAAAAATTCATAAATATATCGACTTAATTTTATTCATTCATTTTTCAATAGAAAAAGTCCAAAGAAGAGGAAACAACTCTAATAAAATATAAAAACAAACTCTTCTTGAAATCATAATGATATATATAATATCTCAACAACTTCCAAAATAATTATTGGATTCAATAATCACCCTTCTTGGATATTTTTAAATGAATAAACATAAATAGTTTTATTACTAAATAAAATTTTAAATGAATCATTATTCAATAATTATATGTATAAATCAGTGAACTCGATATAGGATATAGTAAAATTAAAAAATATAATATTATTTTCCATGAAATATCGATTTATATTTACCTATTCACAATTATTGATTCATTTGGTACCATTTGAAAACAAGAAGATTACTCAAACCATTATACTAAATTAAGATAAAATTTTATAATAAAATCATCTTCTATTTCTAATAATTGTTTATATAATATATAAATACAATTTCCTATATTCATGCACTCTAAAATAATTTAAAAAATTTAGATATCAAAAAATTTATATCAAAACATGATTAATTCAAAAATTTCTTCTTTTAATATCTATCACTAAATAAATTATTTTAATAAATAAGCGATTACTCTCCATTTAGGAAAGAATATATTAATAGTTACCCTCTAAACTGGTTTTATCACCCATTATAAATACCATTAACAAATACATAAATAAATACACAGAAAATAATTTTATATTTCCTTTCATCCAACTTTATCAACAATATCCAAAAAATAAGTGAGAGAGGGTATGAATTAACCATTTAATAGTCTTTATAGGAATGGGGTTGTTTTTTATATCAATGTGCACTGAACATGAATGTTTAATAATATTTAAAGATAATTTTATAGCACTTTTACAATCAAAGACCACAAGTAGTGGTACAATCACTTATACCTTGAGATCATCATATCAAGTCCTCCTCTATATCAATATTGTTATGCCTTTAGCTAAAACCACATATTCAGATTCGACAATTCTAAACATCAAAAAAAATTTATTCTTTGTGTGTCAAAACACACAATATTCACTGAAATAAGAAAACACCATCAGATCTAGACTTTTTTCATCAATATTCCCTCCCTAGTTGACATTCATTTGGATGAAAAAAAGTTCATTCCACCACTATCATGATTTACTACCATTTCTCTTGTGCCTTTGAAATTTTTGAGTATCCAATTTCATTTCATAAGATAAGATGCATTTTTCCACTTTCATTCCTCAAATATATAGTAACAATAAATAAAATGGCCCACATTAAAACCATCAAATATAGCAAACATTAAATTCCACGATTCTATTTCTTAAAATAATCTTCCTTTCTCATCCTTTAGTAGTTCATATCCTATTTAAACTAGAATAGAATTTAATTTTAATAATCCATTCCAAATATCATTAAATTTTCATGATCATACCTCTCTGGAAAAATAATTATGTGATCTTAATGTTGAGAAATATGAAAATAAAAAAATATCACATTTTTCTAAGAATAGGTACTTCAAGAAACTTCGTTATTTACAAAGAAAACTCTCCTCATGTTTGTTCCTTATTTTTAGTCAAAACAATTACATCTATAAGGTCCTGGCCTTAAACCTTACTTAATCTTGAGTTATTACAAGATTACAAATTGATGATATTTTCAGGTTTAGAGTTTTAGAGAATTAGATCATAAAACTTGCATTACATTCCACGTTTAAACAAAGTGGTTACATAAAAGATAGTATTCATTTTCCCATCAACGGAAACACATTCAAAATAAAACATGTATTCTTTCTTGACACTTCCTTGAAAATATCATCATATCATGTACCATTCCCTTGACCTGTGAAAAACATTTCAAAAACTTGGGATGAGCATAAAAATCTCAGTATGGGTTATAAAAAGCATGGAAAGGAAACATGAGTACATATATACATAAGAATGAAATCATACTTTACCCATAAAGCATAAGAACATTAACATACCTCATAAAATCATGAATAAATCATAGAAATAATAAGACATAAAGGTAACTTTAGGCATTCATAACATTCTTATGTAGGGAGTAACCCTCTTGGTTACGTTTGGAATACCCATCATAGTATATTCCCTAAATCTCTTCAGAGAAAACTCAACGTCTAACCCTTTCACGATACCCAATGCATTGGAGAGCTATATTGGGCTCACCCACCCTTAGTTTATCACGGAACCACCCGTCTTTATAATAATTCCCAAGAACCATAACATAATCGTATCACATAAAACATGCATAAACGAAACATAACATTTCCACTTTTCAATCACAAGATATCAATACAACACATTGATATAAAAACATTATGAAAACCATTTTCAATATCAAATTAAAGTAAATTAAAAAATGGTATTTATTTTTCTTTTAAAAAAAGTATGGCTTGTAGAGGAAGCCGAAACTCAAATAATGGTCACAACGGTGGAGAAGTCGTTGTCGCTGTATACGTCCGACAAAAACATTCTATTTTGACATTTAGAAAAACGCTTCATATAAAAAATATTCCTTTTGGATAAACGTAAAATTCAAAGGGGTTTATACACCGTATAAAAGAAGGTAGTGTATAAAACAATATATGCCTCAATGAAAGGATATTGAGATGAAGTCCCATACAAAGACGGTATCCTTGGATTAAGGATAAATCAATTACATAATTATGTGTGAAAAACGAATACACCAAATATAAGTGGATATTAAGTGTAAAAAAATCAGAGGATATTCACACATATTCATAGAACGAAATATTCAAGGAGTACAAGTTTATCCCAAAGAATCAAACTTGGGATAAGAAGTTCCCTTGCAAAAATTCGACAGCCTAACAGCGTCAATTCAAAATTCAGAAAATGAGTTGATGAAAGATAAAAAGGGTATCTTGCCACTTGGACATAAAATTTACATCAATAATGATATAGAAGAACATATACCAACATAATAGTATGTGAATTAAGAGACATAACAAAATAAGTCTTTTAAAAAGAGGAGGGTGAAAGGTTCCCTTACCGACATGGGTAACTTTCGAAACGTACACCGCATTGAAGAAGGGTAATACAATGAATATGTATATACCCATAAATGAAATTATATTACACAAGGAGTATAATAATGTGTAGTACATAAACCACTCAAAGGAAATGGTGGAAAATGTAGCATAAATCTCACGGGAATAAAGGTGAGATGAAAAATCCCTTACGAAAACTCGGCAGCCTAACGACGCCACTTAAAACTTCCAAAAATGGATTGATGAGATCAAATAGGGTCTCTAATAATATGAACATAAAACGTACAGTAGGAGTAATATAAAATAACATCCCAATCATAAGAAAGATGATCTTAAAAGGAATGACATAAAAGAGTGTACTTTAAAAGAAAGAGCGGAGTAGGATCCCTTACCTCAAGTCCGACTTGTCTTGTTCGTTTCTTTATATTACTGAATAATAAACTTTGGTCAATTTATAATATCCTAAGTACCTCCTTTAAATATTATTATTCAGTTAATATCACATATTATAATGTTATAATAATTGTTTAATAATGTTAGGTCATTTCAGACGTTTTGCCGATGTTTGGTACATGAGTCAAAAATGAACTTGTTTGAAAAATGATTGCCATGTAGTTATAAGTAAATAATTTCCAGAATATTATTAATGATTAAAATATCATATATATTCAATACATATTCATTTTAGACTATTCCATATCATTTGAAGATAAAAAACTAAAAGCACTGTTCATGGAGATGGTAGGCCGTACGTTTGCATGAACGCTACTTTCATTTTTTTGTCATATTATTGGAATTAAAAATAAATGATATATATATATTATAATTCAAGTATAATATATATGTTATATAGGTCACATATGTACATTAATTTCATTCTTTATACATTCCATGTATTGCATGTACGAGTCACATCACTTGAGGGGGCGGTAGTCCACACTTCCTCATATGAAATTATTGCATTTGCACAACATGAAAAGAATTAAGGTATGTTTTAAATAAAAAATACAGAAGCATATAGTAAACATAAATACCATATATTTGATATATAAAATACAGTGACATAATAATGGCCACCTTTAAAGGTGTTAAAAGAATATTGAATAATCATCATTTCGTGAGGCAGTAATTCGCCATCCACAGAAACAGTATGTTCTTTAACCATTAGACAAAGGTGTGTGTAAGTTTAGCTCTAATACTTCTCATAAAAACATACTAGTATATTTATGATTCTGGTGTTGTTATCAAATAAAGGAATAAAAAGAGTTTAGGGGGTTGGAGAAGCAAAATAAAACATAAGAACACAAGTGAAGATATTACCTTAAAATCGGGTAACTCTTCTTGGTTTGAACCAAAAGGGTTCATTGAAGAGCTTTCTGCCCAAGGAAAGGCTTCTAGGACGAGGAGAGGGATGTGTAGAGACAAATTGAGAAGGTTTTGGCCGATCCAAAGGCTTGAGAGGTGTGGGTAAGGTGGTATAGGTGGGGTCCTTTTATAAGAGGAGAGGAGGGGAACTCTTGGAACGTAAGGAAATGTTACTTTATTTTAGAATGTGTTTCGGATTTAAAAGGTCCCACATATATATAATACAAGGATAATTTGATAAGGGTTTGAAATATACCCATCCAATAGGTTTTGGACAAGTTTAGTTCTTATATTTTACATTATCTTTTCATTTTATTTAAAATGTTAAATAATGAGGTAATCGCTACATCATCATGATGTCATAAATAATTTAATTTATTTAAGGTCTGAAAATTATAAAAAAATACTATGATGTATGAAATCTTATTATATTTTTAATTACTATTTATAGTAAAAAATATGACTTGTATAACCCCATTTAAAAATTGTTTTAGTAAAACAACTCATGTTTGTGTCATTTTTACTTTTACATTAAAAGAAGATAATAATGTCATTTTCCTTCCAAAGAGGCTCCATGGGGTCCCCAAGTTGACCCATGGATTTTATTGGTCGGCCATGACACATCCAATAAGGGTAGGACATGTTTCAAGCTCATCTCATATTATTAAAACATTATTTTCACCTTAAATTACACTAATTACCTCTAATCGCGATTAAAATCTTAGAAGTTACTATTCACCAAAAAATTATTTTAATTCCATTGAACCACATTTTAATTCTTAATGACAACCATTTATGTAGTATTTTTGAAATTCAAAACAAAGAGGTGGTAAAATTTCATTTAAACGGAAAATCAGTTTTTATAAGTACCACTTAGTGGTTTCACTATTCATCAAAAATTGAAGTTCTTCAGAAAAATACCAAAACTACACCCTAAGCTATATTTGATATTCCGAATTCAACAATGAAGTCTATTTTTAAAAATTCAAAACATATAAGTTGCATTAATTAATTTAATAACTAATTCCCGATGTCAGAGCAAATAGCGTGTTTTTATGAAACAATAAGTATCAAAAGATTGACACTAGTTTAAGTCCGATTTCAAAGTGAAATTAATTTCAATGACCAAAATTTGATTAAATGGTAAAAATATATTTTAATTTAACTTTAAAACCAATTCACAATATAATCTAATCATATAAAAAAATTAGATTAAAAAGTGGTTTTGAATTAAAATACATCATTTTCACTGTTCATTAAAAAAATGAACTTTATCGGAAAAATACCAAAAATTTACACAAATTAAATTTTGATGTCCCAATTCTAAAGAAGAATTTTAATTTTTCAAATATAACAAATAAAATTGTTAAAAAGTGGATTTAAAAGAGGTTCTCCATTGAAAGGTGGTTAATCGATCTTTTAAAGAATATTAGAATGTTTATGCCTAAAAATTGGATTCATTCGCATTTTTAATCCTCTAACATTTATTGTAAAAAGTAACAGTATTTGACCAACATACATAATCATTTTTTAGTTAGTTCAATTATTTTCCCTCCATTACAACAGTTAGGCGTTAACTACCATTTAAAAGAATGTTATTTTATTATTAGAGTGGAACGTAAGATTCCCAAGAAACTCGTTGTTACGTATTGGGTACGCCATCGAGAATAGCGTCCCCTTTAAAGTAATATTAATATTTTATTCACAAATATGGATAAATGTGAAAATGTAATATTCATTATTTACCTTGGGTGTTACATCCTTCCCCCCTTTTGGGAATTGCATCCTAACAATTTTAAAATTGGTCTTGGAAACTTCATTGAAAATCCCACATCAGAAAAAGATTCGGTAAAACAATCACTTTAAAATAAATAAAGAGAAGTACAGAGGTCACCCGAGTTAACCCATACAAGGATTCCATTTAGGAAAACATAGACATAGAGGAGAAAACATAGGGTCATGTTCTGATGGAGAGTGATAGAAAACATGTTTAGGAGAAAGTTAACCATAAGAAAATTACAAACTTGTGATGGGTTAAACAGTATTGGATTCCCCAGTAGGAAAAGTTAACAGACAACATTTTTGTTTTAAGTTACTCTTCATTGAGGGATTTATTTTTGAGCTTAACTAAATAATAATGAAACATACTTACTTGTCACGTAGACCTTCAACATTTACTAGATTCCTTAATAAAACTCATATTTTCTCCAAAAGACGAGTATTTAGGAAGACTAGTTCGCATTAAGAGTACTATAATCAACTTCTTGAGAATCACATAATCCACAAAAGAGAAGTATATATTTCCCATGTCTTTAGACAAAATCCAAAACCAAATTTTTTAGTATGAGATCAAATAATCCACAAAAGTATAATCCTTTATAAAAAGAAAATCTATTATTAATCTCCAAAATTTGTCCAAAAAACCCAAAGTTCAATGAAGGCCATTCGATAAACAATTGTCCATAAAATTATTCAAAGTAAAACAAACTAATATTGAAACCCAAATATTTGAATGATTTAATCACATAGTCTTCCAAGGTACAAATTAATTTTTATCTCCAAATAACATCAATTGCTCTTAAATTCTCATATTGAAAAGTAATTAACCTAATCACATATCCTCCAGGATAGGTTAATCATTTCCATAGATAACCCAAAATAAACTTACTATTGATTCCAAAAATCATCTAACTAAAAAGAATTATTCAAACTAACAAGGGAATTTACATAGTCCAGTGGTAGGCGATAAATACCAGTCGCACATTGGTTGTGGGTTCGATTCCCACCGCTTTGTCCGACGCGACGGGTTGTCACATGGTCTGCGTGTTGTCCTTTTTCCAAAACTATATAATTCTTAAAACATTCCCCAAAACGAGATAAAATCTTCAAAAATAATCATAACATATTTTAACCTCATGTTTATCTCATGCCTTTCATTTTCCATCATAACATATAATAACCCATAATTACCTCAAAAGTAAGGATCATATAAACCCTAATGGTTACCTTTATAATTATTACCTGAACTTCCACACTGATTGGTCATCTCGTACATGATGCATTATAGAACATACCAAGGTTCAAGTGTTTGATCATGACTCCTTGATAGTTGGTTTAGAACAACCACGAGTTTCCCCATTAAATCCCCCATTTCGTCCAGTCTCTTAATCAGAGAACCACCACAGTTTCCTTCAAACCTATTGTCATCTTGGTTCCTGCTAGATCCATCGATTCACTAAAAACAGAAATGTCAGTGTGAGTGTATCAACAAAACCATCATGTACTAACAAGGAAGATATAATTACTCATTCACTTTATCTAAAAACAATGACTCTTTCTGAAATCCTAACCATTATGGTAATGTCACTTATGCTTAAAGAATACCCTAACCTCTAAAGTTATCTAAACCGACCTCTGATACCAACTATAAGGCCCCAGCCTTAAAACTTACTTAATCTTGAGTTATTACAAGATTACACATTGAGGATCTTTTCAGTTTTAGAGTTTTAGAGAATTTTATCATAAAACATTCATTGCATTCCACATTTAAACAAAGTGGTTAGATAAAATATAGTATGCATTTTTTCCATCAATGGAAATAAATTTAAAATAAAACATGGATTATTTCTTGAAACATCCTTGACACTATCATCATATCATGTACCATTCCCTTGACCTGTGAAAAACATTTCAAAAACATGGGATGAGCATAAAAAGCTCAGTAAGGGTTATAAAAAGTATGGAAAGGAAACATGAGTACAAATATACATAAGAATGAAATCATACTTTACCCATAAAGCATAAGAACTTTAACATACCTCATAAAATCATGAATAAATCATAGAAATCATAAGACATAAAAGTAACTTGAGGCATTCATAACATTATTACATAGGGAGTAACCCTCTTGGTTACGTTTGGAATACCCGTCACAGTATATTCCCTAAATCTCTTTGGAGAAACCTCAACGATTAACCCCTTCATGATACCCAATGCATTGGAGAGCTATATCGGGCTCACCCGCCCTTAGTTTATCATGGAACCACCCATCTTCATAATAATTTCCAAGAACCATAACATAATCGTATCACATAAAACATGCATAAAGGATACATAACATTTCCACTTTTCAATCACAAGATATCAATACAACACATTGATATAAAAACATTATGAAAAACATTTTCAATACCAAAATAAAATAAAATTAAAACATGGTATTTATTTTTCTTTTAAAAAAATTATGTCTTGTAGAGGAAGCCGAAACTCAAATAATGGTCACGACGGCAGAAAAGTCGTTGTCTCCGTAAACGTCCGACAAAAACATTCTCTTTTGTCGTTTAGTAAAACGCTTCGTAGAAAAAAGATTCCTTTTGGATAAACATGAAATTCAAAGGGGTTTATACACCGTATAAAATAAGGTTGTGTACAAAACAAAATATGCCTCAATGAAAGGAGATTGAGACAAAGTCCCATACAAAGACGGTATCCTTGGATTAAGGATAAATCAATTACATAATTATGTGTGACAAAAGAATATACAAAATATAAGTAGATATTAAGTGTAAAACAATCAGAGGTTATTCACACATATTCATAGAACGACATATTCGAGGAGTACAAGTTTATCACAAAGAATCAAAATTGGGTTAAGAAGTTCCCTTGTAAAAATTCGACAGCCTAACGACGTCACATCAAAATTCATAAAATGAGTTGATGAGAGATAAAAAAGGTATCTCACCACTTGGACATAAAATTTACATCAATAATTATATATAAGATCATATCCCGACATAATAGTATGTGAATTAAAAGACATAATAAAGAAGTCTTTTAAAAAAAGGAGGGTGAAAGGTTCCCTTACCGACTTGGGTAACTTTCGAAACGTACACCCCATTGAAGAAGGGTCATACAATGAATATGTAAATACCCGTAATTGAAAATATATTACACAAGGAGTATAATAATGGGCCGTACATACACCAATCAATGGAAATGGTGGCAAATGTATCATAAATCTCACAGGAATAAAAGTGAGATGAAAAATCCCTTACGAAAACTCGGCAGCCTAACGACGCCACTTAAAACATCAAAAAATGGATTGATGAGATAAAATAGGGTCTCTAATCATATGAACATAAAATGTATATTAGGAGTAATATAAAATAACATCCCAATCATAAGAAATATGAGCTTAAAAGGAATGACATAAAAGAGTGTACTTAAAAAGAAAGAGAGGAGTAGGATCCCTTACCTCAAGTCCGACTTGTCTTATTTGTTTCTTTATATTCCTGAATAATAAACTTTGGTAAATTTATAAGTGCCTAAATACCTACTTTAATGAATATTATTCCATTCATATCACATATTATAATGTTATAATAATTGTTTAATAATGTTAGTTCATTTCAGACGTTTTGCCGATGTTTGGTACATGAGTTAAAAATGAACTTGTTTGAAAAATGATTGCCATGTAGTTATAAGTAGATAATTTCCAGAATATTATTAATGATTAAAATATCATATATATCTAATACATATTCATTTTAGACTATTACATATCATTTGAAGATAAAAAACTAAAAGCATTGTTCATGGAGATGGTAGGCCGTACGTTTTCATGAACGCTACATTCATTTTTTTGTCATATTATTGGAATTAAAAATAAATGATATATATATATATATTATAATTCCAGTATAATATATATGTTATATAGGTCACATATGCTCATTAATTTCATTCTTTATACATTCCATGTATTGCATGTACGAGTCACATCACTTGAGGGGGCGGTAGTCCACACTTCCTCATATGAAATTATCGCATTTGCACAACATGAAAAGAATTAAGGTATGTTTAAATAAAAAATACAGAAGAATATAGTAAACATAAATACCATATATTTGATATATAAAATACAGTGACATAATAATGGACACCTTTAAAGGTGTTAAAAGAATATTGAACAATCATCATTTCGTGAGGGAGTAATTCGCCATCCACAGAAACAGTATGTTATTTAACCATTAGACAAAGGTGTGTGTAAGTTTAGCTCTAATCCTTATCATAAAAACATCCTAGTATATTTAGGATACTGGTTTTGTTATAAAATAAAGGAATAAAAAGAGTTTAGGGGGTTGGAGAAGCAAAATAAAACATAAGAACACAAGTGATGATATTACCTTAAAATCGGGTAACTCTTCTTGGTTTGAACCAAAAGGGTTCATTGAAGTGCTTTCTACCCAAGGAAAGGCTTCTAGGACTAGGAGAGGGATGTTTAGAGACACATTGAGCAGGTTTTGGCCTATCCAAAGGCTTTAGAGGTGTGGGTAAGTTGGTAGAGGTGGGGTCCTTTTATAAGAGGAGAGGAGGGGAACTCTTGGAACGTAAGGAAATGTTACTTTATTTTAGAATGTGTTTCGGATTTAAAAGGTCCCACATTCATATAATACAAGGATAAGGTGATAAGAGTTTGAAATATACCCATCCAATAGGTTTTGGACAAGTTTAGTTCTTATATTTTACATTATCTTTTCATTTTATTTAAAATGTTAAATAATGAGGTAATCGCTACATCATCATGATGTCATAAATAATTTAATTTATTTAATGTCTAAAAATTATAAAAAAATACTATGATGTAGGAAATCTTATTATATTTTTAATGACTATTTATAGTAAAAAATATGACTTGTATAACCCCATTTAAAAATTGTTTTAGTAAAACAACTCATGTTTGTGTCATTTTTACTTTTACATTAAATAAAAAGATAATAATGTCATTTTCCTTCCAAAGAGGCTCCATGGGGTCCCCAAGTTGACCCATGGATTGTATTGGTAGGCCATGACACATCCAATATGGGTAGGAAATGTTTCAAGCTCATCTCATATTATTAAAACATTATTTTCACCTTAAATTACACTAATTACCTCTAATCGCGATTAAAAACTTAGAAGTTACTATTCACCAAAAAATTATTTTAATTCCATTGAACCACATTTTAATTCTTAATGACAACCATTTATTTAGTATTTTTGAAATTCAAAACAAAGAGGTGGTAAAATTTCATTTAAACAGAAAATCAGTTTTTATAAGTACCACTTAGGGGTTTCACTATTCATCAAAAATTGAAGTTCTTCAGAAAAATACCAAAACATCACCCTAAGATATATTTGATATTCCGAATTCAACAATGAAGTCTATTTTTAAAAATTCAAAACATATAAGTTGCATTAAATAATTTAATATCTAATTCCCGCTGTCAGAGAAAATAGCGTGTTTTTATGAAACAATAAGTATCAAAAGATTGACATTAGTTTAAGTCCGATTTCAAAGTGAAATTGATTTCAATGACCAAAAGTTGATTAAATGGTAAAAATATATTTTAATTTAACTTTAAAACCAATTCACAATATAATCTAATCATATAGAAAAAATTAGATTAAAAAGTGGTTTTGAATTAAAATACATCATTTTCACTATTCATTAAAAAATGAACTTTATCGGAAAAATACCAAAAATTTACACAAATTAAATTTTGATGTCCCAATTCTAAAGAAGAATTTTAATTTTTCAAATATAACACATAAAATTGTTAAAAAGTGGATTTAAAAGAGGTTCTCCATTGAAAGGTGGTTAATCGATCTTTTAAAGAATATTAGAATGTTTATGCCTAAAAATTGGATTCATTCGCATTTTTAATCCTCTAACATTTATTGTAAAAAGTAAAAGTATTTGACAAACATACATAATCATTTTTTAGTTAGTTCAATTATTTCCCGCCATTACAACAGCTAGGCGTTAACTACCATTTAAAATAATGTTATTATATTATTAGAGTGCAACGTAAGATTCCCAAGAAACTCGTTGTTACGTATTGGGTACGCCATCGAGCATAGTATCCCCTTTAAAGTAATATTAATATTTTATTCACAAATATGGATAAATGTGAAAATGTAATATTCATTATTTACCTGGGGTGTTACATCCTTCCCCCCTTTTGGGAATTGCATCCTAACAATTTTAAAATTGGGCTTGGAAACTTCATTGAAAATTCCACATCAGAAAAAGATTCGGTAAAACAATCACTTTAAAATAAATAAAGAGAAGTACAGAGGTCACCCGAGTTAACCCATACAAGGATTCCATTTAGGAAAACATAGACATAGAGGAGAAAACATAGGGTCATGTTCTGATGGAGAGTGATAGAAAACATGTTTAGGAGAAAGTTAACCATAAGAAAATTACAAACTTATGATGGGTTAAACAGAATTGGATTCCCCAGTAGGAAAAGTTAACAGAAAACATTTTTGTTTTAAGTTACTATTCATTGAGGAATTTATTTTTGAGCTTAACTAAATAATAATGAAACATACTTACTTGTCACGTAGACTTTCAGCTTTTACTAGATTCCTTAATAAAACTCATATTTTCTCCAAAAGACGAGTATTTAGGAAGACTGGTTCGCATTAAGAGTACTATAATCAACTTCATGAGAATCACATAATCCACAAAAGAGAAGTATATATTTCCCATGCCTTTAGACAAAATCCAAAACCAAAATTTTTAGTATGAGATCAAATAATCCACAAAAGTATAATCCTTTATAAAAAGAAAATATATTCTTAATCTCCAAAATTTGTCCAAAAAACCCAAAGTTCAATGAAGGCCATTCGATAAACAATTGTCCATAAAATTATTCAAAGTAAAAAAACTAATATTGAAACCCAAATATTTGAATGATTTAATCACATAGTCTTCCAAGGTACAAATTAACTTTTATCTCCAAATAACATCAATTTCTCTTAAATTCTCATATTGAAAAGTAATTAACCTAATCACATATCCTCCAGGATAGGTTAATCATTTCCATAGATAACCCAAAATAAACTTACTCTTGATTCCTAAAATCATCTAACTAAAAAGAATTATTCAAACTAACAAGGGAATTTACATAGTCCAGTGGTAGGCGATAAATACAAGTCGCACATTGGTTGTGGGTTTGATTCCCACCGCTTTGTCCGACGCGACGGGTTGTCACATGGTATGCGTGTTGTCCTTTTTCCAAAACTATAAAATTCTTAAAACATTCCCCAAAACGAGATAAAATCTTCAAAAATAATCATAACATATTTTAACCTCATGTTTATCTCATGCCTTTCATTTTCCATCATAACATATAACAACCCATAATTACCTCAAAAGTAAGGATCATATAAACCCTAATGGTTACATTTATAATTATTACCTGAACTTCCACACTGATTGGTCATCTCGTACATGATGCATTATAGAACATACCAAGGTTCAAGTGTTTGATCATGACTCCTTGATAGTTGGTTTAGAACAACCACGAGTTTCCTCATTAAATCCCCCATTTCGTCTAGTCTCTTAATCAGAGAACCACCACAGTTTCCTTCAAACCTATTGTCATCTTGGTTCCTGCTAGATCCATCAATTCACTAAAAACAGAAATTTCAGTGTGAGTGTATCAACAAAACCATCATGTACTAACAAGGAAGATATAACTACTCATTCACTTTATCTAAAAACAATGACTCTTTATGAAATCCTAACCATTATGGTAATGTCACTTATGCTTAAAGAATACCCTAACCTCTAAAGTTATCTAACCCGACCTCTAATACCAACTATAAGGCCCCAGCCTTAAAACATACTTAATCTTGAGTTATTACAAGATTACACATTGAGGATCTTTTCAGTTTTAGAGTTTTAGAGAATTATATCATAAAACATTCATTACATTCCACATTTAAACAAAGTGGTTACATAAAATATAGTATTCATTTTTCCCATCAATGGAAATAAATTTAAAATAAAACATGGATTATTTCTTGAAACATCCTTGACACTATCATCATATCATGTACCATTCCCTTGACCTGTGAAAAACATTTCAAAAACATGGGATGAGCATAAAAAGCTCAGTAAGGGTTATAAAAAGTATGGAAAGGAAACATGAGTACATATATACATAAGAATGAAATCATACTTTACCCATAAAGCATAAGAACTTTAACATACCTCATAAAATCATGAATAAATCATAGAAATCATAAGACATAAAAGTAACTTGAGGCATTCATAACATTCTTACATAGGGAGTAACCCTCTTGGTTACGTTTGGAATACCCGTCATAGTATATTCCCTAAATCTCTTCGGAGAAACCTCAACGTTTAACCCCTTCATGTTACCCAATGCATTGGAGAGCTATATTGGGCTCACCCGCCCTTAGTTTATCATGGAACCACCCGTCTTCATAATAATTCCCAAGAACCATAACATAATCGTATCACATAAAACATGCATAAAGGATACATAACATTTCCACTTTTCAATCACAAGATATCAATACAACACATTGATATAAAAACATTATGAAAAACATTTTCAATACCAAAATAAAATAAAATTAAAACATGGTATTTATTTTTCTTTTAAGAAAATTATGGCTTGTAGAGGAAGCCGAAACTCAAATAATGGTCACGGCGGCAGAAAATTCTTTGTCTCCCTATACGTCCGACAAAAACATTCTCTTTTGTCGTTTAGTAAAACGCTTCTTAGAAAAAAGATTCCTTTTGGATAAACGTGAAATTAAAAGGGGTTTATACACCGTATAAAATAAGGTTGTGTACAAAACAAAATATGCCTCAATGAAAGGAGATTGAGACAAAGTCCCATACAAAGACGGTATCCTTGGATTAAGGATAAATCAATTACATAATTATGTGTGACAAAAGAATACACAAAATATAAGTAGATATTAAGTGTAAAACAATCATAGGTTATTCACACATATTCATAGAACGACATATTCGAGGAGTACAATTTTATCCCAAAGAATCAAAATTGGGTTAAGAAGTTCCCTTGTAAAAATTCGACAGCCTAACGACGTCACTTCAAAATTCATAAAATGAGTTGATGAGAGATAAAAAAGGTATCTCGCCACTTGGACATAAAATTTACATCAATAATTATATAGAAGATCATATCCCTACATAATAGTATGTGAATTAAAATACATAATAAAGAAGTCTTTTAAAAAGAGGAGGGTGAAAGGTTCCCTTACCGACTTGGGTAACTTTCGAAACGTACACCCCATTGAAGAAGGGTCATACAATGAATATGTAAATACCCGTAAATGAAAATATATTACACAAGGAGTATAATAATGGGCCGTACATACACCAATCAAAGGAAATGGTGGAAAATGTATCATAAATCTCACGGGAATAAAAGTGAGATGAAAAATCCCTTACGAAAACTCGGCAGCCTAACGGCGCCACTTAAAACATCAAAAAATGGATTGATGAGATAAAATAGGGTCTCTCATCATATGAACATAAAACTTATAGTAGGAGTAATATAAAAGAACATCCCAATCATAAGAAATATGAGCTTAAAAGGAATGACATAAAAGAGTGTACATAAAAAGAAAGAGAGGAGTATGATCCCTTACCTCAAGTCCGACTTGTCTTATTCGTTTCTTTATATTCCTGAATAATAAACTTTGGTAAATTTATAAGTGCCTAAAGACCTCATTTAATGATTATTATTCCATTCATATCACATATTATAATTTTATAATAATTGTTTAATAATGTTAGTTCATTTCAGACGTTTTGCCGATGTTTGGTACATGAGTCAAAATTGAACTTGTTTGAAAAATGATTGCCATGTAGTTATAAGTAAATAATTTCCAGAATATTATTAATGATTAAAATATCATATATATCCAATAAATATTCATTTTAGACTATTACATATCATTTGAAGATAAAAAACTAAAAGCATTGTTCATGGAGATGGTAGGCCGTACGTTTGCATGAACGCTACTTTCATTTTTTTTGTCATATTATTGGAATTAAAAATAAATGATATTTATATATATATATTATAATTCCAGTATAATATATATGTTATATAGGTCACATATGTTTATTAATTTCATTCTTTATACATTCCATGTATTGCATGTACGAGTCACATCACTTGAGGGGGCGGTAGTCCACACTTCCTCATATGAAATTATCGCATTTGCACAACATGAAAAGAATTAAGGTATGTTTTTAATAAAAAATACAGAAGCATATAGTAAAAATAAATACCATATATTTGATATATAAAATACAGTGACATAATAATGGCCACCTTTAAAGGTGTTAATAGAATATTGAACAATCATCATTTCGTGAGGCAGTAATTCGCCATCCACAGAAACAGTATGTTCTTTAACCATTAGACAAAGGTGTGTGTAAGTTTAGCTCTAATACTTCTCATAAAAACATCCTAGTATATTTAGGATACTGGTGTTGTTATAAAATAAAGTAATAAAAAGAGTTTAGGGGGTTGGAGAAGCAAAATAAAACATAAGAACACAAGTGAAGATATTACCTTAAAATCGGGTAACTCTTCTTGGTTTGAACCAAAATGGTTCATTGAAGAGCTTTCTGCCCAAGGCAAGGCTTCTAGGACTAGGAGAGGGATGTGTAGAGACAAATTGAGCAGGTTTTGGCCGATCCAAATGCTTGAGAGGTGTGGGTATGGCGGTAGAGGTGGGGTCCTTTTATAAGAGGAGAGGAGGGGAACTCTTGGAACGTAAGGAAATGTTACTTTATTTTAGAATGTGTTTCGGATTTAAAAGGTCCCACATTGATATAATACAAGGATAAGGTGATACGGGTTTGAAATATACCCATCCAATAGGTTTTGGAAAAGTTTAGTTCTTATATTTTACATTATCTTTTCATTTTATTTAAAATGTTAAATAATGAGGTAATCGCTACATCATCATGATGTCATAAATAATTTAATTTATTTAAGGTCTAAAAATTATAAAAAAATACTATGATGTAGGAAATCTTATTATATTTTTAATGACTATTTATAGTAAAAAATATGACTTGTATAACCCCATTTAAAAATTGTTTTAGTAAAACAACTCATGTTTGTGTCATTTTTACTTTTACATTAAATAAAAAGATAATAATGTCATTTTCCTTCCAAAGAGGATCAATGGGGTCCCCAAGTTGACCCATGGATTGTATTGGTCGGCCATGACACATCCAATAAGGGTAGGACATGTTTCAAGCTCATCTCATATTATTAAAACATTATTTTCACCTTAAATTACACTAATTACCTCTAATCACGATTAAAAACTTAGAAGTTACTATTCACCAAAAAATTATTTTAATTACATTGAACCACATTTTAATTCTTAATGACAACCATTTATGTAGTATTTTTTAAATTAAAAACAAAGAGGTGGTAAAATTTCATTTAAACGGAAAATCAGTTTTTATAAGTACCACTTAGTGGTTTCACTATTCATCAAAAATTGAAGTTCTTCAGAAAAATACCAAAACTTCACCCTAAGCTATATTTGATATTCCGAATTCAAAAATGAATTCTATTTTTAAAAATTCAAAACATATAAGTTGCATTAATTAATTTAATAACTAATTCCCGCTGTCAGAGCAAATAGCGTGTTTTTATGAAACAATAAGTATCAAATGATTGCCACTAGTTTAAGTCCGATTTCAAAGTGAAATTAATTTCAATGACCAGAATTTTATTAAATGGTAAAAATATATTTTAATTTAACTTTAAAACAAATTCACAATATAATCTAATCATATAAAAAAATTAGATTAAAAAGTGGTTTTGAATTAAAATACATCATTTTCACTATTCATTAAAAAATGAACTTTATCGGAAAAATACCAAAAATTTACACAAATTAAATCTTGATGTCCCAATTATAAAGAAGAATTTTACTTTTTCAAATATAACACATAAAATTGTTAAAAAGTGGATTTAAAAGAGGTTCTCCATTGAAAGGTTGTTAATCGATCTTTTAAAGAATATTAGAATGTTTATGCCTAAAAATTGGATTCATTCGCATTTTTAATCCTCTAACATTTATTGTAAAAAGTAAAAGTATTTGACCAACATACATAATTATTTTTTAGTTAGTTCAATTATTTCCCGCCATTACAACAGCTAGGCATTAACTACCATTTAAAATAATGTTATTTTATTATTAGAGTGCAACGTAAGATTCCCAAGAAACTCGTTGTTACGTATTGGGTACGCCATCGAGCATAGCGTTTCCTTTAAAGTAATATTAATATTTTATTCACAAATATGGATAAATGTGAAAATGTAATATTCATTATTTACCTGGGGTGTTACATCCTTCCCCCCTTTTGGGAATTGCATCCTAACAATTTTAAAATTGGGCTTGGAAACTTCATTGAAAATCCCACATCAGAAAAATATTCGGTAAAACAATCACTTTAAAATAAATAAAGAGAAGTACAGAGGTCACCCGAGTTAACCCATACAAGGATTCCATTTAGGAAAACATAGACATAGAGGAGAAAACATAGGGTCATGTTCTGAGGGAGAGTGATAGAAAACATGTTTAGGAGAAAGTTAACCGTAAGAAAATTACAAACTTGTGATGGGTTAAACAGTATTGGATTCCCCAGTAGGAAAAGTTAACAGACAACATTTTTGTTTTAAGTTACTCTTAATTGAGGAATTTATTTTTGAGCTTAACTAAATAATAATGAAACATACGCACTTGTCACATAGACTTTCAACTTTTACTAGATTCCTTAATAAAACTCATATTTTCTCCAAAAGACGAGTATTTAGGAAGACTGGGTCGCATTAAGAGTACTATAATCAACTTCTTGAGAATCACATAATCCACAAAAGAGAAGTATATATTTCCCATGTCTTTAGACAAAATCCAAAACCAAAATTTTTAGTATGAGATCAAATAATCCACAAAAGTATAATCCTTTATAAAAAGAAAATCTATTCTTAATCTCCAAAATTTGTCCAAAAAACACAAAGTTCAATGAAGGCCATTCGATAAACAATTGTCCATAAAATTATTCAAAGTAAAACAAACTAATATTAAAACCCAAATATTTGAATGATTTAATCACATAGTCTTCCAAGGTACAAATTAACTTTTATCTCCAAATAATATCAATTGCTCTTAAATTCTCATATTGAAAAGTAACTAACCTAATCACATATCCTCCAGGATAGGTTAATCATTTCCATAGATAACCCAAAATAAACTTACTCTTTATTCCTAAAATCATCTAACTAAAAATAATTATTCAAACTAACAAGGGAATTTACATAGTCCAGTGGTAGGCAATAAATACCAGTCGCACATTGGTTGTGGGTTCGATTCCCACCTTTTTGTCCGACGCGACGGGTTGTCACATGGTCTGCGTGTTGTCCTTTTTCCAAAACAATATAATTCTTAAAACATTCCCCAAAACGAGATAAAATCTTCAAAAATAATCATAACATATCTTAACCTCATGTTTATCTCATGCCTTTCATTTTCCATCATAACATATAATAACCCATAATTACCTCAAAAGTAAGGATCATATAAACCCTAATGGTTACCTTTATAATTATTACCTGAACTTCCACACTGATTGGTCATCTCGTACATGATGCATTATAGAACATACTAAGGTTCAAGTGTTTGATCACGACTCCTTGATAGTTGGTTTAGAACAACCACGAGTTTCCTCATTAAATCCCCCATTTCGTCCAGTCTCTTAATCAGAGAACCACCACAGTTTCCTTCAAACCTATTGTCATCTTGGTTCCTGCTAGATCCATCGATTCACTAAAAAAAGAAATGTCAGTGTGAGTGTATCAACAAAACCATCATGTACTAACAAGGAAGATATAATTACTCATTCACTTTATCTAAAAACAATGACTCTTTCTGAAATCCTAACCATTATGGTAATGTCACTTATGCTTAAAGAATACCCTAACCTCTAAAGTTATCTAAACCGACCTCTGATACCAACTATAAGGCCCCAGCCTTAAAACTTACTTAATCTTGAGTTATTACAAGATTACACATTGAGGATCTTTTCAGTTTTAGAGTTTTAGAGAATTATATCATAAAACATTCATTACATTTCACATTTAAACAAAGTGGTTACATAAAATATAGTATTCATTTTTCCCATCAATGGAAATAAATTTAAAATAAAACATGGATTATTTCTTGAAACATCCTTGACACTATCATCATATCATGTACCATTCCCTTGACCTGTGAAAAACATTTCAAAAACATGGGATGAGCATAAAAAGCTCAGTAAGGGTTATAAAAAGTATGGAAAGGAAACATGTGTACATATATACATAAGAATGAAATCATACTTTACCCATAAAGCATAAGAACTTTAACATACCTCATAAAATCATGAATAAATAATAGAAATCATAAGACATAAAAGTAACTTGAGGCATTCATAACATTCTTAGATAGGGAGTAACCCTCTTGGTTACGTTTGGAATACCCGTCATAGTATATTCCCTAAATCTCTTCGGAGAAACCTCAACGTTTAACCCCTTCATGTTACCCAATTCATTGGAGAGCTATATCGGGCTCACCCGCCCTTAGTTTATCATAGAACAACCCGTCTTCATAATAATTCCCAAGAACCATAACATAATCGTATCACATAAAACATGCATAAAGGATACATAACATTTCCACTTTTCAATCACAAGATATCAATACTACACATTGATATAAAAACATTATGAAAAACAGTTTCAATACCAAAATAAAATAAAATTAAAATATGGTATTTATTTTTCTTTTAAAAAAATTATGGCTTGTAGAGGAATCTGAAACTCAAATAATGGTCACGGCGGCAGAAAAGTCATTGTCTCCGTATACGTCCGACAAAAACATTCTCTTTTGTCGTTTAGTAAAACGCTTCGTAGAAAAAATATTCCTTTTGGATGAACGTGAAATCCATAGGGGTTTATACACCGTATAAAATAAGGTTGTGTAACAAATAAAATATGCCTCAATGAAAGGAGATTGAGACAAAGTCCCATAAAAAGACGGTATCCTTGGATTAAGGATAAATCAATTACATAATTATGTGTGACAAAAGAATACACAAAATATAAGTAGATATTAAGTGTAAAAAAATCATAGGTTATTCACACATATTCATAGAACGACATATTCGAGGAGTACAAGTTTATCCCAAAGAATCAAAATTGGGTTAAGAAGTTCCCTTGTAAAAATTCGACAGCCTAACGACGTCACTTCAAAATTCATAAAATGAGTTGATGAGAGATAAAAAAGGTATCTCACCACTTGGACATAAAATTTACATCAATAATTATATAGAAGATCATATCCCGACATAATATTATGTGAATTAAAAGACATAATAAAGAAGTCTTTTAAAAAGAGGAGGGTGAAAGGTTCCCTTACCGACTTGGGTAACTTTCGAAACGTACACCACATTGAAGAAGGGTCATACAATGAATATGTAAATACCCGTAAATGAAAATATATTACACAAGGAGTATAATAATGGGCCGTACATACACCAATCAAAGGAAATGGTGGCAAATGTATCATAAATCTCACGGGAATAAAAGTGAGATGAAAAATCCCTTACGAAAACTCGGCAGCCTAACGGCGCCACTTAAAACATCAAAAAATGGATTGATGAGATAAAATAGGGTCTCTCATCA
This sequence comes from Viscum album, assembly GCA_963277665.1. Taxonomy (NCBI): domain Eukaryota; kingdom Viridiplantae; phylum Streptophyta; class Magnoliopsida; order Santalales; family Viscaceae; genus Viscum; species Viscum album. The sequence goes on from OY728165.1 coordinate 1,044,750,787, forward strand.
TATGAACATAATACGTATAGTAGGAGTAATATAAAAGAACATCCCAATCATAAGAAATATGAGCTTAAAAGGAATGACATAAAAGAGTGTACTTAAAAAGAAAGAGAGGAGTAGGATCCCTTACCTCAAGTCCGACTTGTCTTATTCGTTTCATTATATTCCTGAATAATAAACTTTGGTAAATTTATAAGTGCCTAAAGACATCCTTTAATGATTATTATTCCATTCATATCACATATTATAATGTTATAATAATTGTTTAATAATGTTAGTTCATATCAGACGTTTTTGCCGATGTTTGGTACATGAGTCAAAAATGAACTTGTTTGAAAAATGATTTCCCATGTAGTTATAAGTAAATAATTTCCAGAATAGTATTAAAGATTAAAATATCATAAGTATCCATTACATATTAATTTTAGACTATTCCATATCATTTGGAGATAAAAAACTAAAAGCACCGTTTATGGAGACGGTAGGCCGTACGTACGCATGAACGCTACTTTCATTTTTTTATCATATTAATGGAATTAAAAATAAATGATATATATATATATATATTAAAATTCCTGTATAATATATATGTTATATAGGTCACATATTTTTATTAATTTCATTCTTTATACATTCCATGTTTTTCATGTACGAGTCACATCACTTGAGGGGGCGGTAGTCCACACTTCCTCATATGAAATTATCGCATTTCCACAACATGAAAAAAATAAAGGTATGTTTTAAATATAAAATAAAGAAGCATATAGTAAACATAAATACCATATATATCATATATAAAATACAGTGACATCATAATGGCCACCTTTACAGGTGCTAAAAGAATATTGAATAATCATCATTTCATGAGGCTGCAATTCTCCATCCACAGAAACAGTATGTTCTTTAACCATTAAACAAAGGTGTGTGTAAGTGTAGCTCTAATAAATCTCATAAAAACATCATAGTATATTTAATATACTGTGTTTGTTACAAAATAAAGGAATAAAAAGAGTTTAGGTGGTTGGAGAAGCAAAATAAAACATAAGATCACAAGTGAAGATATTACCTTAAAATCAGGTTACTCTTCTTGGTTTGAACCAAAAGGGTTCTCTAAAGAGATTTATGCCCAAGGTAAGGCTTCTAGGATGCGTAGAGGGATGTGGAGAGACAAATTGAGTAGGTTTTGTCCGAGAAAAAGGCTTGAGAGGTGTGGGTAAGGTGGTAGAGGTGGGGGCATTTTATAAGAGGAGAGGAGGGGGACTCTTGGAAAGTAAGGAAATGTTACTTTATTTTAGAATGTGTTTCAGATTTAAAAGGTCCCACATTGATATAAATCGAGGATAAGGTGAAAAGGGTTTGATATATACCCATCCAATAGGTTTTGGACAAGTTTAGTTCTATGATGTTACATTATCTTTTCATTTTATTTAAAACGTTAAATAATGAGGTAATCGCTGCATCATCATGATGTCATAAATAATTTAATTTATATAAGGACTAAAAATTATAAAACAAATACTATGATGTATGAAATCTGTTTATCTTTCCAATGACTATTTAGAGTCAAAAATCTGACTTGTATAACCCCATTTAAAAATTGTTTTAGTAAAACAACTCATGTTTGTGTCATTTTTACTTTTACATTAAATAAAAAGATAATAATGTCATTTTCCTTCCAAAGTGGCTGCATAGAGTCCCCAAGTTGACCCATGGATTGTCTTGGTCGGCCATGACACATCAAATAAGGGTATGACTTGTGTCAAGCTCATCTCATATTATTAAAACATTATTTTCACCTTAAATTACACTAATTACCTCTAATCGTGATTAAAAACATAAAAGTTACTATTCACCAAAAAATTATTTTAATTTAATTGAACCAAATTTTAATTCTTAATGACAACCATGTATGTCGGATTTTTTAAATTCAAAACACATAGGTGGTAAAATTTCATTTAAATGGAAAATCAGTTTTTATAAGTACCACTTAGTGGGTTCACTATTCATCAAAATTTGAAGTTCTTCAGAAAAATACCAAAACTTCACCCTAAGCTAAATTTGATATTCCGAATTCCAAAATGAAGTATATTTTACAAAACTCAAAAAATATAAGTTTCATTAATTAATTTAATAATTAATTCCCGCTGTCAGAGCAAATAGAGTGTTTTTATGAAACAATAAGTATCAAAAGATTGACACTAGTTTAAGTCTGATTTCAAAGTGAAATTAATTCCAATGACCACAATTGTAATAAATGGTAAAAATATATTCTAATTAAACTTTAAAACCAATTAAAAATATAATCTAATCATATAAATAAATTAGATTAAAAAGTGGTTTTGAATTAAAATACAACATTTTTCACTATTCATTAAAAAATGAACTTTATCGGAAACATACCAAAAATTTACACAAAGTAAATTTTGATGTCCCAATTCTAAAGAAGAATTTTATATTGTCAAATATAACACATAAAATTGTTTAAATGTGGATTTAAAAGAGGTTCGCCATTGAAAGGCAGTTAATCGACCTTCTAAAGAATATTAGAATGATTATGCTTAAAAATTGGATTCATTCGCATTTTTAATCCTCTAACATTTATTGTAAAAAGTAAAAATATTTGACCAACATACATAATAATTTTTATTTAGTTCCGTTCTTTCCCGCCATTACAACAGCTAGGCGTTAACTACCATTTAAAATAATATTATTTTATTGTTACAGTGCAATGTAAGATTCCCAAGAAACTCGTTGTTGCGTATTGGGTACGCCATCGAGCATAGGGTTCCCTTTAAAGTAATATTAATATTTTATTCACAAATATGGATAAATGTGAAAATTTCATATTCTTTATTTACCTGGGGTGTTACCACATCTATGCTAGTATAAATAATTAGTGATACCATTTTTTCATCATTAATGGATATATTATGGTTTTATTTTTTTCATCATCTCAAAATTTTTCAATAATGTATATAATATATACTACCATGAACTTGAGAATTGTTTTATCCCATAAAAGGCCTTAATTAGAAATAAAACTTAATTTTCATCTTTTACATGCATGAAACAAGTAGTTTCCTTGATATATAAACACTATTCCAATCCCACATTACGAATGGAATACATGAATTTCCGTTGGAATATATTTTATTTAAATTAATATGAAATAGAAAGAGTCATCATGTAGTATATAAAACATGTTTTAGGAATCATTATAATCAAACCCTTCGACTTATGAGTACCATTTACACACTTGTAATTTATTGTTTTTAAAAATTCACTGTTTTCATTCAGATTGTCTCGAACAAACAATTTGTTGAAATATCATTTCTATCATTGGGATTTGTTATTAATACCTAAGTCTCATTATTCTCAATCTTCTATAAATATTTATTAATAGATATAAGAATATCATTATTATATAGATCTTAATTTACATCTCTCAGTTCAACATTTGAAAATAATGTGGTATATGTTTTTTTTCTTAAATGTTCCACTAGTTTAACGATTTGAACCTGGTCTCAAATGATATTTTTAACCAAATACTACATTATTAGAAATGGATAATTTGAAAAAAAATAATTCAACTCTTTAATTTTTTTAATAACTCTCATCACGGTTCAGAACATCCGAATTATTATCATCTTTGGAAATATGTTCATACTTTTTAGAAATAAACAAATTCACTAGTTCTTGAACTTTATTCTTCATGATCATATTCCATTATTCAATGTTATATGAAATTCACTTACACAGTATAAATAATCACCCTAATATATTTATCGTTACAGTGTAATCTTATTTTATTTAGATGATATACAACAAAGATACCATAAATACCTCTCTTCTCAAACATTCCATGATTTTCAACTTTATCTTAATGGGATTAGAAATACCATTAAATATCATCAACATGGGTACTTTTTAGAATATGTATCATATGGTAAAATACAAAAAGTTGTTCTATATAATAAATATTTCTAAATGTTAACCAATGTATAAAACTATTTTCACCATAAATATTACGATGTATTATGCGAGATTAAAATGGAATGAGAAAACTACAATAAACATTTATTAAATTATAAAATAAAATTTTGATGAGATGTTTATATTTTAATTATTTCTTCATGAATAACAATTTTTGAATAATAATAATAAAATATTCATGTAGTATATTCTATACCAATGTGTGCCTGAACATTTTTTAATTAGAATCCAAAATTCCTTTATGACTACTTCTGAAAATCTTGAACATATCAAGAAATTAATAATTATTATTTATAAATATAACAAAAGTGATATAGGTAAATTCATAAATAATTAAAATAAAATAATTATATTTACTATTTATTTCTTTCTATATAATCTATAATTTTCTAAACAAATAATCTCTCATGGATGAGATGTTTGAACCTAAACGTTCTTATCTCCAGAAATAAATATCATCTCATTTTCATACATTGGAAACATAATGTTTTAATCTATTTTTAACATAATTACATCATTAAAATTAAATCTTCATTAATAATTTCTCATGTCATTTTCCCACGATGAATAGTTTTTAATTTCATAATTTACATGCTTATTTTAAGATTATGAAATATAAATTAACAGGGGCTCCAGCCAAAAATAAGTTTAGCATTGTTTGTTTTCCTCTAGTATAAATAATTCTATATTTTTATCTCTTAATATATAACCCATATTTATGAATAATAAATTTATTATCATCATCATATAATAGAGACAAAATTAATGGATTCAGATTTATCTAGTCATCATATAATGTGTTCTTGGACAAAAATTTCAATTCAAAATTCATTTTTAAACAAAACCATTAATTTTATGTGACCCATATTTACCAAATTTCACTAAACATTAATTTAATTTTTCAATACCTTTCATTTTATTTAAATATATTTTCTGGTGTTATGGGAATCCATTATCCAAATACATGTAAATTCCCTATTAAAATCTATAACTACAAAATCAACCAAAATAAAACATTATTTAAATTTTTCCCTTATCTTCAGATAATTTTTATTACTAAAATTAATAATCAATTTGAAATAGAGTATGTTGAATTAATCATAATGATTTTGACCTAGTATGTCAAATATTCAAAAAAATTATTCTATCTATTTCTTTTTTTTTCTCAACTTTCAATCCTTAATTGTTTTCTTCTTCCTAACATTATATCATTAAGTGGCCACATTGACCTTAAAAATAAATATGTTTTCTTATGATATTAATAATAATAATGGTAGTTAAACAAAATATTCATATCAACTTTCCCAAATCCCCCACAGTTACAATAATACCCATAAAATTCATATTCTATTTATAATATTCTTATTTTAGATATGTCGACATATATATTTCAACTTTTATGGCCATCTATTTTGGGTAATTTTTGTGAATAAAAGTTATCATACACTAAAAACATATTTTTTTTCCAAGTATTAATTCCATATCTTTTATTATCATTACTTATATTAGTTTTTTAATTAAATTCTTACTTTCCAAATGGTATAGAGTTTTGATAGTTACATTTATTTGAAATAAATTGGTTTTCTTATCCTATGAATTTATCTCAGAGTTTTTAACAAAATTTATAAGATATATATCAACCTTTGGTGGTGATATTATATGGTTTACTTTAATATTGAAAATATAGTATTGTTCAATATTTTTTTAACCTTCTTCTTTTACCTTTCACCAATATCATGAATTGAATTCTGAAAATTTTATTCATAATAAACCAATTATTTCTTATCCCAGATCAAATTTATTTTGATAATATTTAGATAATTCTCCATAATATGAACATTTTATTATATCTTGAATTTCTTATCTTTCTTATAGTGATCAAATTTTACAGCATAGTAATCACATCTAACAATCATTATTCTTCTTCAGCCTGATATAATTCAATTTTTCTCTAAGGGTTATTGTATATATTTAAATATTTTTCTCCATCTCCAATATTGAGATATTTAAAACTATAGTTTATATATTTCTTCAGTATTAAATCTATTCAAATCTCATCAAAACATTCAACATAACTTCATAAATAATTATTGAATTATTCATAATTTACATTAATATTTAATATTTTTTCTATTATATTCCTAGAATTATCAATATTACATTCATTATAAAATCTCTCATTATCTTTTATCATTTATTAGAATATTTTAATTTTATATTTATTGAAATAGATACCCTTATATTTTAAGTAAAAATTATATATATGAAATTTACATTCTTTCTTCATAGAGAATATTTTTCAACTCCACTAATAATCATTAATAAATTCATATTCATTTAACTTTGGGAAGCTTATTGAAAACTTTCCAACGGTTTAACATTTGAACATTTTTATTTTAATATTTCTTTAAAAAATTCATTTTCTTATTCACACACACACACACACACACATATATATATATATGTGAGACAATATTATTTCAAAAATCATATCAATATTTTTTTTGAATCTATGAATAAAATTTCTTAATCATCAATATATATCATAATATTTTATTTCTTTAATTAATTAAAATAATTTTATTTATAATCATTAGATTACTTCATGAAAAAATTACCCCTATTTATTTTATATGTAATTATTAATCTATAAAATCATCTAAAGAAACATTACATTGATCACTCTTTTTAAGTGATTACACTTCAGCATCAAACTTGTCATATATAATATATAGAATCTTATAAAACCAAATATGTCCTCTATATTTTAAAAAAAAAACTCCCAATATAATAATAATTTAATTAAAAGATATTAATAAGTCTTCTATATGTTCATAATCAGTTATTTCTGATATTCATACCTTATTCTGAAAAATTGCATTTTTTATTACAATACACTTTTATCGACTTCATAAATTGTTCATTTTTCATCTCCTAATCCTTTATTCTTATTTATTTGATGAATATTTATAAATTTTTTCTTTTAAATATATTATATAATGGAACCTAGAAATTATATCATTTTCAAATTATTTTTATTTTCCACTATCATATAATAACTTTAAACATAATTGCTAAATTCACTATTTTTCCCCCAATACCTTCAAAACAATAGCTAAAATGTAATTATACATTTAATCCTTCCATTATTAGAAATTATTTCCATCAAAAGTTGGAATCTAATTTTTTCATATAATTGTGATTTTCAATTACATACAATATAAATTCAGCGACTGAATCTTCAAATAAATATAAAATCATATACTCAAAACAAAATATTTTTTAGAAGGTAATCAAGGGATTGGAAATAAATAAATAACACCTAATATATATTAGAAAAATATTGAGTGGTAGGAGTTAATCTACCATTAAAATTTCTTTTAATGTTTATTTTTGAAATAATATTCACCACTATAAAAGAGATTTCTAGATCACTATCACACAAAAAAACATAGAGAGGGTAACATAAATTTTAAATGAATCCCCTATTAAAAGAAGATAGATATTCCTTAGAATGATCAAGATTCAACAAAGATAATTTAGTCATTTAGTATAAACATATGGATTACAATGAGAAAGTTTTATCCTTGAACATATATTAGGAAAATATCTCTAAACGAATAATGTGTTTTTTATATTTTAATAATAATAAAAAATTATTTTAACTGTTGAGACTTATTATATGTGAGTATATCATCATGTTATCAATACTTTCCATGTTATTATTATTTTTTGTCTTATTAAATACTATAAAGTACACTCTTATTCCAATTTCTATCTCTATAATCAATAATTTTTGTATCATTCCACTCCAAAAAAATATGACCACATCAACTTTCCAAAAGAATAAAATATTATATATCAAACAGTAGTGATTTTATAAATTAAATTTAAAATATTAATATTCACTTTATAATAGATAAATAGATCTAAATACCATTCAATCCATTATATTCTTCTCACATAGACTTTTTTCCCTGGCCATCATGGCATAAAAATCACATGCTGTTGGGTGACCAGATTATTAGTTCATAATATTTTATCTCATTCACAACACAATTGTTATTAAAAATTAAGAATAATTATTCTATGTTTTATTTAATATAAAATTTCATTTTTTAATGTTTAATTCAATAAATATAATTTTAAGAATCATCTGAATTATTTTGAGTAATTTATTTTTCACCAAAATAGTTTAGAGTAATTATATTTTGAACTCCCCGAATTCCTATAGATTACCATAATTTTCTTAAGTATATAATCTTATAAATTATTTATCATCATTAAGAAATTTTGAGGTTAACTATAAAATTTCACGAACCATAAATTATATTATATCAATATTATAAATTATTGAAATATAGAAAAAAATCTTCTCAACCTTAATAAATCACATATCAACTACACCTAGTCTTGGAAACCATCTAAATATTAATATTAACCTTATAATTTTTATAAAAAATTGTATCATACCTAGAAAAAACAATAAAATGATAATAATGAATATGAAGAACTCATTCCTATGACATTTTTTATAGAAATATACTCAAGGTGTAGATTATTATATCATCATGTACCTTATGAAAATTTTTCAGGAATCTTTAACTAAAAAAATTTCATCTCTAAAGACAACTAGATTACTTTAATAAATGTCGTGTCTTGTTTTAACATTATCCAAAAAGCATAAAATCCATTATGTCAAATAATAAATATTATATCATATTATTTTTAATTTTATTTATTTATTGAACACAAAAAATAATATAAATATATCTTTTTAATATTCATCAAATTTTTATCATATACAAATAAATAATAACGATAATGGAAACATAGTTATTTTAATTTTATAGATAATATACCAAGGGATGACAAAAATCAATCCAATGTTTCAAAATATTCTAAAAACCACTTTTTATTAAAAAAAATGTTCTTATTGATAATTGAAACTGACTTAGAAAATACACTAATAATATTTTTAAAGATAGAATCCATTACTAACAGTCTAGAATCTCTTTCCTAAATTACAAGAAAATGTCTTTGGATTGCATAATTTCTAGCATATTTTTCACTTTTAACACCTTATCACCCTTTGGGTTGAGCTAATCTCTCACACTATCCCCCCATGTAATTTTTATAATGGGTAGGAAATAGTGACTATAATTTTTATTACTTGATTATGACATCATTTTATGATAAAAAACATAAAAGTGTTACATTCTTGGGTCTACTGGTTTAGTTTCATGAGAATGTGAAGATCATTCATCACTTGTACAGAACAAAAAAAATACATTTTTTTAAAATGTAATTATTTTAACTTGTATTAGATAATTTTATCCTTATAACATTTTTTCAAAAAAGGATAAATATCAAATATTGGGGTAAACTAAAAGTCCAGTAAGAGAGGAATAAGGGACATGCCTCTGAATAAAAAGGGTAAGTATTATCATCATCAAAGATCATAAAAATATGATCATCAATCAAACGATGAAGTTATAATGTGATAAATGTATGGAATGTGTTAATTTTTAAAATTAAAACATCTTTTCATGGTGGTCAAGTACCACATATAGATGTGAGCAAAGAATGAATCGTAATCACACATAAAATTTGTGAATAATCAGGACATCATCTTTGTGAAAAAATAAAAAAATTTGCAGGCATAAAACACATTATCTCTTGAGATAAATCACATTACCATATTCATTTGAGATATATATAATTCTAGGCCCATCTATCACATCATGACATTTGTATAATCATTCATTCCACATAGAATGTATAACAATCATATAAATGAAATAACTCATTGAATGGAATGAGTTTCATAAGGATTTAATAAAGAATACATAAACAAATAAAAATTTAGGTACCCATATAACAAAAAGATATCATAATTTTGAATACAAGATTATTTTTCTTTGGAAAAGAAACTACATAAGAGGAGTCAAAGATTTTATTTTAAATGAAAATCCAATTTGGGAATCATTATATTTGGAATAAAAAACAAAGTGGTAACATATATATCTCAATTAAAAAAGGAAGAATAATGAAATTATATTTAAGGAACATTATATTAAAATATATAATATAATTTATTTCATATATGAAAAACCCATTGAAATATAGTTGGGTTTTAGAATCCCCGTAATTTATTTCCCACATTATTTAATCGCTTTTACATTTTTTTGATAATAAAAGTAGATTTATTAAAAAATTGATCCAGAAGTGAATTATTGGAAATTTTAACACTATTTATAAGTTACCATCATTTATTTATATTTCGTAATTTTCTTGGTTATAGGGTATTAATTTTGATATCATCCTTCAAATAATTATTTCCCTTCTTTCTTTAATTTTTCTATGTTGTTAGATGTAATTTATAAATTATTAAAATTAATTACAAAATCATATATTATACATAATTAAATGTTTATATATTTAACATATTTCATAATATATAACTATTTTTATGGTTATATGTGTTTACATGGAAAATTATCCATATGTGGTTAACTGACCTTTGATGGGATATTATCTTAGATCAAGAAATGGAAGTCTGAAATTAAAATATATAGTAAATATTATTCATAAATAAGCATTAGATAATTAATATAATGATATATTAGAGACTATTTAATTTATATTAGGTTTTTTTGAGAATGGGTTGGTTAAAAAAGAAAAATCAGATGATAATGAAATAAAAAAAATAAAGGAGTTGATTGGAACATACATAATCATTTGTGTAGAATCTGTTCTACAACACTAAAAAACACTTGATTCCTGGAGATGGATTAATCCATAAAATCCAAAATTATTATAAGGGGATTTATAGGATGGTTTTTTAGTTTTTAGACTTTATAATATGGGATTGAGTGGTTTTCTATGGAGTGGGAGTGGGGTTATTAATAATTGAAGGGAGTGGTATTTTTTGAATATAATATTATGCCAAATAATATATCAAATGTAAAATTTTTAATAATGAACATATTACAATATAAATCCTACACACACACACACACACACATATATATATATATATTTAATAAAATAAATCTACTTTGAAATTTTAATTCATTAGTTTATTAAAAAATAATATTGATAAAAAGAGAAATTTTTATTTTATGGAATCGCTTTTGCCTTTAGATTTTGGAAAGTAATTTTTAGGTTCTGAATTTATGTTTATTTTATTTTATTAACTCATTTATGAAAAAAAAATATATCATATCAATGATTAATGTTCTAAGAATTATGATTTTATTATTACATCATGAATGATATAATTTAAGATACACACATTATGAGAAAACTGTATTTTTACCATTCACCAAAAAATTGATGTATCTCAAAAAACCCCCCAAAAATCATACTTTGCAATTTTTGATGTTTTTATTTTAAAAGATAATAATAATTTTATTACAATAACTTTTATAAATTGATAAATTTAATTTTTATTTTTAATTTTATTTTACTATTTACGAAATAATAAAAAAATATTTTTTAAAAATGTGTTTATATTTTATTTTAAATTTTTAATCATGATATTTAATTTCTTGAAATATAAAATATATATTTGCATAATTTAATCAGGATTAATATTTTTTGTATCATAAATTATTATTTCAAAGTAAAATTATTATTCCAATGATCAGGTTACTATTCCAAATAGCCATATTACTATTCCAACGATAAACATATTATTCATAATGGTCGAGTATCTATTCCAATAGTCACATTAACTAATATTTGTAAAAATTCATTCTTTAACACAATATTCAGCTCAATTCCTCTAATGATTCAATATTTACCTTTTATATAATGTTTCTTGGTATATTAAAATTTCATTCCATTTGAATAGTGTTGGTAGTGGGGGTGACCATTCTATTTTATTGGGGAGATCCACATATTACCATTTTAGCATTTATATCTTAATTTTTTTTCAATATTTATGTGTTTAATATTAATTGGTTTCAATGATTATTAATTTAACAATATTTATTAATTAAATAAATTATTGTCATTTTCTTTAAGAGTGTATTATTAAATAGTTTATTATACTGGGAATTTATTTTAAAAGAAAAATACCTTTTATAAAATCTACGCTTCTTGATTATTCACACCTTTAGAAAATTCATCGATAAAATTTCTACTCACAGACTCAATTGAGAATAGGTTATGATAATTTTATTTCATTATTTTTTGTGGTTCCCATGCAACCTCTCATTACATAATGTTTCTCCACAACACTTAGACCAAGTTAGTAGTCTTGTTTCATCGAAATTTGTATCAATTATCCAAGATCTTATATATCCCATCTTTATATAAAAGGTAATTGTCCAGTTCTACCTCATATGGAATCATTACATATGAGGTATTGGGTATCTACTTCCACATAAGAGATAAAAAAACACATAATGAACATGAGCCTTAATTGGTAGAAGTTATAGCTTACATTCCACTACTCTTATAAAATCAACGATATCAAAAATATCCAATTTACCTTTTGGTAATCATCCCTTTTATTCCAAACAATATATATTTCTTCAACAGTGATATTTTATGGGCATAATTTTCTCTAACATCAATCTCCATGTCCCATAACAGGTTGGTAGCATAGATTGTATAATAAATCTAAGTAGCATTTATATGTTGTTCTATGGATTGAACCTTATATACCATATATTTCACAAGGTTAGGTCCAAGTAACATTTTTTCTTGTGCATAATAACAACATGTTCGATTTCTATATCACTTACCATACCAAGAATTATATGGAACCCTTCGAATACATTAGTATATGTTATTGTTATATGAGAACTCAACCAATGGGATATGTTGATCTGACCCACGATTTAATTATAATAAGTAGGATCCTAGCGTGTCTTCTGGTGTTTAAATATTCTTCTTATATTGGACATCATTTTAGGGGTGATAGTCCATGCTGGAAAAAATTTAGTACTCAAAGAATATTGAATACTTCCCGAGTATTTAGATGTAAACCATAGATCATGATCAGAGATTATTGAAAATAGAACCCCATGCTGGATTACAACATATGTTACATATATCATGGAAATAGGTTCATGTGTGAAATATTATTAAATAGTGATAAAGTGGGAATTCATTGTGAGTCGATCATCCAGAACCTCTATCTCATTATTTTATTTTGGATGTCTTTGGGGGTCCAATGGAAATGTACATGGTTATTTTTCTAATTTACATATGTTTATTGGAAATGGATTCATCAACCAATTGGATTTATGTCCCTCATCATTAACATTCTGACATACCAAACACTATGATATATACACCACAATCATCTTTATCATGTTTCCCCATGTGAAGTGCTCCAGAAGATCACAAATTTTTTTGGTACTTTCAGGATGGATGGGGAAAGATGATATATGCACATTATACAATTAAAGATTCATTATATTAGGATATGCAGGGACATAAATACTAGTTTCAAATCAAATCACCCCATCATTATTGATATGGAATTCATGTAGCTTCCAATACTTTGCTCTTTCCACCATATTTTTTTGTCTCCTAATAAAACCGTAATTTTTCCATGATCTTATTATATATTGATGGTTGGGAAGTCATTTGGGAAAGGTATGAATTATTTTATAAAATTAATATGTACAAATCAATCCATTGAATACCCATGAAGAAGGTTTCTTTATCAGTCCAAATCATGGATAAAGTAGTAGGTCATTTTCATCTATGTGATTCAGATACCATATTCAAATTTCCAAGATGGTAGTGAGTAGAGAAATTGATGTCATTGATTATCCTTAAAAATTTTCTTTGATAAATGTTGATATCCTTATGTGTGAATATATACTTTAGACTCCTATGACCAGTATATATACATATATGTATGTATGAATGTATGTATGTATCTTTTCACAATTGAGGTAGTGCTTCCAAATCATTTGATCAAAGTTAATAACACCTACCTCTAGATCATTTTCTGGGTAGTTCTTTTCATGGGTATTCAAACATCATGAATTATTGGTTGTTACATTATTATTTTTCATGAGAACGTAGCCCAAGTTTTTTTAAAGAATCATTATATATATAAAAATATTTTCTACTTATTTTTTTGAGAGTACAAGGGCAGCGACTAGGCTTTTTTTATCTCATTGAATATTTCCTAAGATACTTCCATCCATACATAATTTACCCATTTTCTTGTGAACTTAGTTAGAAAGATGGGAATATGTGATAAATTTGTCACAAAATGTTGGTAGTACTTGGATAAGAAAAAAGAATCGATTTTCACAACACTAGTGGGTGTGATCCATTCCTCAATTGACTTTTTCTTTGAAGGGTCTATAGATATTCCCTCACATGTGATCACATTCCAAAAAATGTGACTCTATACTTCTAAAAGTAAAACCTGTTGAACTTTGAATAAATTTTCTTCTTTATCATTGTTTCCAACCTAATCTTTATATTCTATTCCCATTCCACCTTGCTCTTAGTGTAAATGAGAATATTATCAATAAACCCAAACAAAATTTTGAGGAGGTAGGTATAGAAAATGTATTAATCAAATCTATGAATATTTTAGGGGAATTATTAATTCATAAGGGAATAACTATGAACTCATAGTGTAAATACATTATATGAAAGAATTTATTTTGAATATCATCCTTAATCAGCTTTAGCTGATAATATCAAAAAATAAAGATCCATATTAGATATTTGCTAATCTCCTAAAAGTTGATTATAAAATTCATCAATCAAAATATATGGATAATTTTTCTTTATGGTTATCTTCTTTCCCACCTAGTAATCGATAAAAAACACCATTGAAAAATATTTTTCTTAAAACATCTCCAGGGAACACCATGGTGATGCAAAAGGATGTATGAATACCTTTTCCAAATTCTCCTAGATATTCTTATTTAAAACATATAGCTTTAGTAGGTCCATACTATTATTAAATTTATAGATATGAATGGATATGTGTACGAGCTCTATCGATAAATCTACATCATGATCAAGGATAATTCTAGGTACCTATTTGGAAAAAACATCATTATATTTCATGAAAATTTGAATTTCATCATGTGTGATACCTTCCTTTGACTCATCCATTTTGTTATGGTGTTTTTTAATGGGTATCAACACCCAAATCATTGATGTATTTTTCAAATGAGATTTATGATCTTTCTTTCAATACTAGTGGAGTGTTGGATGGGTTGGAATATAAAAATATATTTCATTTTCCTAAAATTTGATGTATTCTCTATAAAATGATATCTTATATATGCCCAGTATAACATGAAATTAATGAAAGGAAGTATTACATGATTTTCTGGAAGTATGTTCCCACAGGAACATATAAGAGATGAGTCTAAAACTTTGGTTGTAATGATTCCCCCACTATGTGTCTCTATAGATATATCAATATCAAATTATCGGGGATTTGACTCAAAATTAAAAGAAATATTTCATGATATAATAGAATTCATCGAACTATAATTAAATATAATTTCTTCTATTCTTGGGATTATATGAAGTGTACCTTGTACAGATTCATTTTCATCCTCCGCTTCAATAATATTGATTTTATAGGCTTTACCAATATTCTATTCTTAGGATGTTTTTTTGGAGTATTAAACTTTTGAGGATTTGGTTTGGATTCAGGGATCCATTAAAATGTGTTTTTAGTGTGGTTCATACGCTTAGAAAACCAATGTTGGTACATGAAGCCAATGTATCCACTCACTAGGACCTTTACTTCATTCTTGTCGATAGACATACCAAGATAATAGTTGTAGGGGTAAATAAGTAATTGCAACAAACATTATTGATAGTTTAATTTTCCTTCTTGAACCATCTCCCCATTTATTATATATATATATATTATCCTACAATGGTATGCCACGATTAAATCATTAGGATTTCTTGATGATGAAAATAAACCGGGTTACTTGTTCTAGATCATGATTAAAACTTGAAGAGTTACGAAGCCATAGTTGAAGATAAATATCATGAGATCATTCCTCTAGGTGGATAGGTAGAAGCACCCACACTTGTTGAGAGAAATATGAAACTATCACATATAGCAAAGGATGTGTGTAGGCTTAGTGCACTATGTGAGTTCTAGCTAAAGTGGTCATTGAGGATCCACCATTAGTAATATCCCCAGATAAAAGAGTATTGGATGGATTTGGTGGTATATGTGTTTAGGGTTATCCTAAAAAAGATGGTGTAGCTAGTTCCACTAGAATTTTTTTCCCATGGAGTATCTAGGTGCTGGTTGAGTGTTGTTACCTAGATGTACTATGTGGGTAAATTCCCATGTCATAAATTCTAGTAGTAGTTAGACAAGGATCTATACACCTCATTTTTGATCTTGATATACAATCAAGATCATATGGAGATGTAGAAGTGAGGGATGATAGTGAAAAAGTGTGCCTCAAAGTTCATAAACATTATCCAGTACTTCAATGATATGATCTAGGATGGGTACTTCTGAGCTCAAAATATTAATGAGGAACTTTGCATGGATATCAATGCTAGCACGATGCCCTTTTTAATTCTGATATATTCTAGGGTTTTCAAGTTGGAACTGGTGAGAGAGAGATTCATGGAATAGGGTATCCATGTATCTAGATATGGAAATAATAATTAATGATCCGATTCATCATCAATATCTAGTAGATATCAATCGATAAGATCACGGTGCCTGAGATCTTCCCAGGATCAGGATTTGGAAAGTGATTATGGGTAAAATAGAGTTCCAAGGTATCCTTGAGAGTTGAGGTACAATTATTGTGATCGGTGAGGTCACAAGTTGAGTGACTTCATGGCTAGATATACTGAAGGGTGCAAGAAGATAGTAGGTAAACCACCAACACAAGGGCAACACCATGACTAGGGAACTTCCATGTTAGGGTAGGGTTCCCCATGGTTGGTAGAGATGGAATAAGATAAGGTGAACCTCTAGGAGGATGTTCAATTGGTGGTGGATTATTCTATGGGATCCTTTTACCACCACTTGTAGGAAACCCATTATAGACTTATAGTGCAAACTATTTTGTTAGTGGAAACATTTAGGTTATAGAGGATTAAGATGAAGTGGAACATAAGATGATTAGAGGTATGATATGTGTTTATTTGACTATTGAATTAGTATTGGTTGACACATGTGTCAGAATGATCTTCAAGTATATTCTCCTAGGGTGAGAGATTTATATCATAGTTGAGGAACTATCCCAGTATATTTCACTTGATGTTTTTACAAGTAACACTTCTCCTAAATCGTTTATTTGATGGTAGTGTGATCTCTTTCTTGGTAGGATGAGGTTAAAATGGAACCTTTTAGTTTTTATGATGGAACCCTATGATTTCATCTTGGGTATGGATTTATTTTCAATGGTTCAACACTAGATTGAATATCACCATAGATGAGTCATATGCCTTCGTACTGATGGAGTGAAATTCTTCTACATAGAGGAGAGAGAAATCATGGAAGGGTGAGTGGGTGATTCAATCATAATGTTATACCCCATTACCCAGCAATTAGTTAATATATTCTATGGTATAGTTAAATAATAAAGAATCTATAGTCCCCTAGTCATGGAAAATTTTATAGTCATATTCCTTGATGTTGTTCTAGGAGTAGATCTGAAGTGGGAGACAGATTTTTTTATCAACTCACATCATGGGACTACTCTAATATATTTCGATGCATACCACATTTTTCCATATGAGCATCAAGATGTTTGTTTGTAGTTGGAGGACCTTTGTGAGAATTTTTTCAATAGACCTCACGTGTCCCCCTTGGATTCTCTTGTGTTGTTAATCAAAAATGAGGATATGAGTTTTTGGATTTTCCAGTATTATCATAACCTAAACCCAGACATGATAAATAAAAAGTTCCACTTGATAAGGATTTATAACTCATTTGACCATTTTCAAGGAATTATATGGTTCTCAAAGACTGATTTATGGTCTGGATAAAACCATTTGGTATTTTAGAAGGATGATACTTTGAAGTTGGAATTTCTATTTCCCTTCAGACACTATGAGTTTTTGGTATTTCTCTTAGGTGTGACAAATATGCCTACCATGATTATGGATTTGACGAAATAATGTTTTTAACTCTACATGGACCTATTTTTGTTCTTATTCATTGAAAATGTACTCATATACTCTTATATATAGGAGGAGTATGTGGAAAACATGATGACGATCTTAATTTTTCTTTGATATCATTAGCTTTATGGTAATATCAGAAGTTCCAGTTATAGATTCACGAGGTTCAATTCATAGGGAATGTCATTTATTTTCATGGTTTATCCATAGACCCAGTGATGATCATTGTATTGCATGCATGTTATCAACCCAATAGGGTGTCATTGGTGTAGAGTTTTTATTGTTTGGAAAGGTATTACATCTAGTGTGTGGTAGAATTCTCTAGGATTAAAACCCCTTTTAGTGCCTCGATGGAGATAGGAAAACTGTATACCTAGATTGAGTAGTTCTAAATGGACTTTGAGGAGTTGAGGCTGAGAATGATGATTTATCCTTTGTTGAGAGTACCAATGAAGGGGGATGCGGTATGTTCTATATTTTGAGACCTTAGGAGCTAAGATCAGTTGTTTCTTGATGCATCAATAGGGAATTATCACATATGGGTTGAGGTAGTTGATACCTCATGAGAAGAACTACATGAATTATAACCTAAAGATAGAATCAGTAGTATTAACCCTAAGGATGGTGATGCACTATCTTCCAAGAGAGTTATTTATGGTTAAACCAGACTATTAGAGTCTTAGGTATGTCTTCATACCAAAGGATGTGAACCCAAAACAATAGTTTTTGATGGAGTTCCAATAGAACTATGAATTTGATATTGCCTATGCTCTGAGAAAGGGAAGGGTGGTGAAGGGTTACATTAGTAGACAGTCTCATGCTCATTTGGGGTAGGAGGATTTAGGTCAATAGGCTTCCTTTAAGCTAAACATATAAGAGTAGGAGGGTTTAGTTTTTCATAATTTATAGTGATTAATCATCTACTTCTCAATCAGTTGATCGAGTAAAAACTAGGATAAGTCAACATTGAGGTCGTGTGTGGCAAAATATCATCAGCAGATTCACCTGATAGATTTTTTGAAGGAGGGAATCACACAATCCATTTCTAGTTATAGACGATGGTCCCAGTCATGATGTGGGAGGAGGTGACATGTTAGATTCACTCTTCTCCCATGATATATCTCCTAGATCATGGATGAAATATAGTGAAATTAAGCTGTATTTTTGGTGGGCCGTCATGAGATAGTCTGTGGATTTATTCATTTCATGGTGCCTCACCTATCAATAAGTGAAGGATGAGAACCCAGTTTCAACATGTTTTTAGCATCCCCTTGAGATCTAATAGTGGAAATGGGATGGAATATATATGGAATTTATGACACAAATTCCATGGAAAGTGAAGGTCAATGATTTCATATGGGTGATAGTTGACCGACTCATGAAGCCATCAAACATCCTTGCTATCATGGACTAGAGTTTAGTCGAGTGTTTGTGGAAGATGAAGGTATGTGAAAATTTTCATCTTCATGTGGTGATCTATACGATTTCCTCCAATTATGATGCATCATTTTCATCATTGTTACGAAGAGGACTGTGTGTGGCTTTTAGGACTCAGATGAGGATAAGTACAACATTTTACCCCATGAATAATGGGTGAACCAAGGGAATTATCTTGGTTTAGGATGATATGATGAGGGACTAAGTGTTATATTTTGGCCAGATATGGTATTATCACATTACCTTGGTAGTATTTTCATACAAAAACTACAACACTATTATCAGAATGGAACCTTTTGAGGCCCTATATGGTAGACCCTATAGGTAAACCTTCAGGTACATAGTGATTAGTGAGAAATTTATCAAATTACCATAGTTAGTGAAGGTTGAACAAGATAGGGTATTGGTCATAAGTGATCATATGAGAATAGTTAATTACATGTAGGAATCTTACATCGATCGCCTTTATGGAACCATGGAATTTGATCAAGAAGTCAATGTTTTCCTTACAGTCTCCCAAATGATTATGATAATGGAGGTTTAACAGGGGAGGCACACTATCCAAAAAGTATATTGGTATATTTCTGATCATGTAGAGGGTTGGTGAGGTTTATCACCAACTCAACCTACCCAAATATTTTGGTCTAGTTCACGACATATTCCATATATCACATCTGAGATGATAAATGCATGACCCCAAAGACATTATTAACTTGGGAGGGATAGACATGAAACACTGATCCAATTTTTCCGAGATCCCAAAATAAATCATTGAATGAAATGAGAGTACCGAACATAGATTGTATATCCTATTTTTTCATGTGTTTTGGCCATACTAGAACGTGCATGAGAGCTCTTGGGAGTGAAAGAGAAAAATGTGAGCTCATTATCCCGAGTTTTTATGTAGTTTTTCATTTCAGGGGTAAAAATATTAAAGGAAATTATTTAGAGACCCATTTCATTCTTTTTAAGGCTTTTAAATATCTCTATAAATACTTTTAGGGAAAGACACAGATACAACGACTAGTTTTATGGCCTGGTGTGCCTGAAATTAATTTTATAAAAATATTATATATATTTTAGATTAAGAACACACAGTTTTCTATAGAAATTTGGATAAATATTTAATTGAATCTTGGATCATAAAATCAAAAACAAAATTTGGTACTGAAATGATATGTTTACCCTTGGAGCGACCAAAAATAAGTCATCATAGGGAACTCAGATAAGTCTATCATTAGCGGGTTCATTTTCAAATAAAATAAATAAATAAATAAATTAGATTTTTAATATTAAATTACGCAAATGGATATTATATAAATTACAAGGTAAATAAAATTCTCTTTGTTTAGCCACATAAAAATTGGGACAATCAAGAGACATTATTTCTCATCTCGTTAGAGAATTGAGATCAGATGACAACATGATTCCAGATCGAGGAATATAGAGAGGACGCAAATACAATGACTCCTATCAATATTTTTTGAGATAGTCCATTGTTGATAAACGATTCAATATCTCGGTAAGAATCATAATTTGTGTTTTCTATCCCAATTAATAAAATTTGTGAGCATGATAAATCAATTTCGTTGATCGGCAGCAATTGTGGACAATTTTATGAACCGATGTACTGAAATTAAATTTATTTTTAGTATTTTTTAACCATGGATCTCTCAATTGTGTGCGCTAGAAAAAAATTCATTGAAAAAATATTTTTTATCCTTTATTCCTATTTCTTATGACCTAAATTTCTTAGTAATAGTCATTGTAGTACCCCAATGTTGTGATTTAATATGGCTGGGTAAGTCTAAGCACGATCGGACCCCTGAATTAAAGACATTTTCATATGTGAAGTATGGATAATAAAATTAGGAATGGATTTAGTTACAATGTTGGTTATGAAATATTTTTATGATTATCTATATACATATCAATAATGATGAAGGGATATAATACACATTAGGTGCACAATATACGTTCAGAAGAATGAGATACCATCTTCCAGCCAACGGAGTGTCGGAATCACAAACCAGAGTATAGATCCACAATTTGAGGGGGGTAATGAGGCTGAATATGAAACATTAATGACCATATTTTGATCTTGGATTCAAAATATATGATTCTTACAGAAATGAAACTATACACAATGTCGTCTAAAGAACACATGACTGGTAGGTACCTAGCTATGACGACAAGGGTTCCACCGAATTATATGTATCACATGCTATGTGGGACTCCCACACACCATGATATTATGTGCTAGAAAACATTGAGTGTACTTTGAGAGTACCCGGGCATGGGAATAGCCAAGAACATGTTGTATTCTAATGTAAACAGAGGCATGAAAAGTATAAATTCATGGCCAGGGAACATGGGCAACCCAGGTTGTCACGACCCGACCATACCCGGGCTCGAGCCGCAACTACCCCAAGACCGCCTCTATAGGCCAGGGGCTGGCGACCAGTGCAAAAGGCACAACAACTCGGGGAGGCCTTTGCCTAAGCACATGTACACACACACACGCAACACACTCAATGCAACAGTGTAGAGTAAAAGTAAAGACAAGAAAAGAAAAGGGAAACTGCTATATATAAACCACAAAGTGCATCGACCTCTACAAGTACAAAGAAAGCTGGGGGTACACTAACAAGTAAAGGGGAAAAACACGCACCCAACCAACAAGTGCCACAACCCAGCAACATGTAAACAAAAAGAAATAGCTGACGGGTCTCCCACCTGGAACCCGGCCACGACCACCACACACAGTCCAAGCTCCCAAGCTACTACGCTCCACTGAAGTCACGCTTCACCTGTCCATCGTCTGTAAGGGAACACCAAGTGCGGGCAAAGCTCAAGCAGGGGTGAGTATAAAAATACTCAGTAGGATACCCCAAAGGATTGAGGGAGCAACAAAAGAGGTACCGAAGGGTGAGCAGTAGAGCGAACAGAAAAGTAGAGGAGTACAACTGAAAGTGCAGTAAGAATACAATAAAGAGTCCAGCTTAACCAAACAAGAGGAAAGAAGGTAGACTTGTCCAGACACAAGGAGCTAGAAACGGTGAGAAGATGAACTTCCTGTCGAGTCTTCACTACCTATAGTAGGAGAGTTGACTCGTCCAACCATGAGAAGCTAGACACGGAAAGCACGTGGCATACCCCGCGCGTCTTTGCCTCCCCTGGAAGGAGAGTAACCAATCCCAAGAGGTGGGCACTAGAACATGGTATATACAAGTCCATATGCTCAATCAAGAAGCCCAAAAAATGTCGTAAGGGGGTCTCCGTCTCGTAGCTCAGCCCAAGAAAAGAGTAGGCAACAGTCCCAGATGTAACACCATCGATGCCCAACATCCCGCACGTCTGCCCTGAACCACAATCCAAGGGCTCAAACACCACACATCCACACTGACCTGCAATCGAGAGTTATCGAAGTCGACAGGTGAACCCCTGCACATCCCTTCTGGAGGATCCCTGGAAGTCAACGGGTTCCCACTATAGGGAGACCCGGGAAGTCGACGGGTGCCACACTGCCCAGTCCCGTAATAGGTTAATCCACTGGAGGGAGACTAGGATAACGTCAGCAACGAGACCACAGCCCAGCCCAACTTGAGGTAACTCAGCATCGGGGACCACTGCCCAGCCCAGCTGGAGGTAAGCCCGGCATCGGGGACCACTGCCTAGCCCCGCTGGAGGATCCCTGCATCGGGGACCACTGCCCAGCCCAGCTGGAGGTAAGCCCGGAACTGCTCTAGCCATCCCTAATGGATGGTACTTCTCGGTGAACAACGCTGTACAGGCCATCCCTGCTGGATGGTAACCCACTGGCGAGCCCTGCTCGAAACAACCTTAGCCCTGCTGGAAACAATCTCAGCCCTACTGGAAACAACCACATCCCTGTTGGAAACAACCTCAGCTCTGCTGGAACAACCTCAGCCCTGCTGGAACAACCTTAGCCCTATTGGAAACAACCACAACCATGCTGGAAACAACCTCAGCTCTGCTGGAACGACCTCAGCCCTGCTGGAACAACCTCAGCTTTTCTGTAAACAACCTCCTGTGTAGAGGATCAGTGCCCGCGTAAAGTGTTGGTAACACCGAAACCACAAGCTCTACTAGGGAACATGGAGAAATGGGAGAAACTCCCCAGGCCTCACAAGGTGATCCCGCTCCAATCCGCTGAGTCACTGTCGAATCGGACTGAGTCAACTCACCCCAGAAAGTGGGGAAAACACCCACACTGTACGAACACCCATAGTCGCAGACGGTGTCGCAGTCCGGTGAAAGGGCATAGTACCGAAACCCCTCACAGCCGAAGAAGCAAAGGAACCAAACCATCTCTGCCAGCCAAACCATCGAGAACAAGACCAGGGGGAGACCACTCAACCCTACTAGTCAGACAAAAGAGCACCAGGCCAGGGGAAACTCCACCCTGCTGGTCAAACAAACGAGCGCAGAGGGACCCTCTACGTTGCGAGAGGCCAAGTACGCAAAGCAGATCATGGCACGCACGTGGGGCCCACACGACATGAGGCCCCAAGTCAACCCCAACTGAGCGAAAAAACTTCCTCAGGTACAAACAACCACACTTACATCCAAGCGCTCCCGTATACTCCAAGAGTATACCTCATTCTAGCCCAAAGGCTATCGTGCACACGACACCCAGCGTCAACTCAAAGGCGTGACGTAACAACTCCACCTCAAAGGCCCAGGCACGGCCAACCACAACTTGTTAACCATTTGTATCACTCTCCCAAGAGTGCGCGATCACACGCCAAGGGTCCGCTACAAACAAGGTAAGACGAACCGCCACCGGAGCACCTCTCATGATCCACATTCAATAAGATCGCGCAAGAGGCTCCGCACAACCAAACGGATCGCACCGTTGTAATGCTCGCAAAAAAACAAGCGAGATCGACTACTTACTTTCCTCAAACGGATATCCGACGGAAAAGTCGCCAACACCGCCTCACGCCCGAACGACGTCCCGTGACCCTGAGCCTCGGCCCCGAAAATAGTCGGGCGCATCACACCATTGTGATCCCCTCGGGAAAACACGTCAAAATCCCTACCCACTTGAGTGAAATGGATATCTGGAGAAAAAGGTGCATCCCGGCGCACCGCACATGAGCGGTGCCACGTGGGCCCCGCATCCCGGTCCCGAAACTCAATGAACGGATCGCACCGTAGCAATCCTCTAAAAAAAGTATACAGAATGGACTACTCACTTGTCCAAAAAGTTCGCCCGATGATAAACCTGGAAATCACCGTCAACTCCCGAAACGGCCCTCGTGGGGCCCGCACCATCATATGGAATTACAGCTAGAAAACTGCGCCGACGCGATGCCTTCGGAAAAACACCCAACATCGACTGCTCGCACGCCCGAACGGACGTCCGAGGAAAAAAGTCGATACTAGCTGCACACACCTCAAAAGACGGGTCATGGGGCCTGTGCCTCAACTTCGGCCTCAACAAATGAAATCACCCTGAAAACCTCCGCCTTGACGCCAGGGTTCCAACGCCACTGACGGTGCTCAAAACGGACGTCGGACGTGCTCGCGCCGTCCAAAACAAGAATCTCGAAAAAAATGCTCATCCAAAAATAGACACATCACGCCTATGCGGACCCTCGTTTCGGGAATTAAAAATTCCCGAAGACATCTCAAAAAGTCCGCCTCGTCGATACGGTTCTATCGCAACAGACGACACTCAAAACAGACACCCGTAGCGGAACATACGGGTGTCCGAACACCGAGGGGGCAAGGCCCCTGGGGCTGGACCGGCCTGGACCACCCGGTCCGCCCGGCCTGTGGAGGCCCGCGGCTTAGCCGCGTGGGCCGGACATGGACTCGCGGTCTGCACGCAGACCGACCATGAGGTCCGGTCGCAGCAGCCGCGTGAAGACCCGCGCGGCGCGGGACTTTATCACCGCACGGGGGTCGCGCGCCGCGACCCTGGGGTCGCCGCTCCCTGGCGACCCGCCGGTGCGCCGAGGTGCTTCGCCTGGCGTCGGCCTCCTCCGGATGCCGCCCCCATCGCCCTCGACTAAAGGCACTCCGCGCCCTGACCTCGTCCAGCCGCTCCACCGGACACCTGCAGACACCCCTCCCCTGCTGCCGCTGCGCGCCCCCGGCCGCCTGACGCTCGACCGAACCACCGCGCCGCCCTGCCGATCCCAGCATTTCCCGCACACTTCGGCGATCATCCGTGAGCATCTCAAGACTCGGAATTGAAATCCGAAAGCTGCATCGTAAAGAGAATAAAATCTAATTCGCATTCATGGGATTTTTTTTGATAATCCGATAGAGATTAAATACAATTATTTGAGCTCTATGTAGGTGCGGTGAATGAAAAACGCAAACGACAAATCCTACCTCATGGGGCTTCACCCGAGGCTTCACGACGATCCGCCGGCACCACCGCACCTCGCCGGAGTCGCCTCGCTGGACTATCTCGCCGGAGATGGAGGAGGAGAGGAAGAGGAGGGGCTGCCAGGGGGAAGGGGAAGGAGAGGGGTGGGGTTTAAATAAATTAATTAAAGATTTAATTAATTTAAACCCCCCGAAAAGACCTGCATCCGAAACTCCCAACGGGGTCGAGGTTAAGCCTCCCCTAGGGCAAACACCACCTCCCCGAGCACAACGGCGGTCTTGGAATTTTAATTCGAGACACTGTTCAAAAGTTATAAAATTTAACTTCTGAAGCCGCTAAATTACGAAAACGCCCCTGGGGCCACTTTTCACAGACGGCCCGCACCCGCGAAACTTATACCCCTCCTATGGTAAACAGCACACTCCGAACTCAATGGTGCTCTCGGTTTTCCGATCCGGGCCACCATTTAAGATATACTAGCGTTTCTCCATTAAACGAATTAATTAATTTATTTATTCCGTTTAATCGTTCCCAAAACGGGCGAGGGGTCCAAACATCACACGCCGACAAGTTTTATGTCGTTCCTAGGGTTAACACCCCATTCCGGACCCATCCGTACACTCGGATCTCTGATCCGGATCACAGTTTAGGAGTTATCTAATTTATTTAGTGTTTCTAGTGTGAACGCACTGAAAATTTTATTCCGGCCACTCCGGGGCTCGGAATCGCACGCCGTCTGAAGGCGCTTCTCTGGAATATCATCAAGAATATTCCAATGTCTTTCGTAGCAAAAACCGGGTTCTTACGTCATTCCCTCCTTCAAGATTTTCATCCCCGAAAAGAAAAACTAGGGAGCAACACAGGGTACTAATCCCACACCTGGCTTTCCCATACCTAGAAGAACCCACGCACAGCTCTATGTCACCACACACAGACCAAAGGATTGATCTATTCATGCTAGGTCGGCCCTTGCCGATGTCGTTCACCCATTCTAGACATTGGGGTTAGGGCAAGGTGGTAGGGTACCTCGCCATCCCTTTGCACGGTCTCAAACGGCCCGAAGGCTCTCGGGGGTAGCTAACCTCCTCGAACAAACCTCTACATCGCACGCCGCAACTGGAATCACCGCCCGCACCTGAAACAAGGCCCGGTGATTCCCTCCATCATAATATCCATATGGTGAAACACCCATGGATATCTGGTCATGCAAGGTTCCATAGTCGATGCTCTCTTACATTCTCAAAAGGCGAAGGAGTCAACACCATCGACTAAAGGAAAAGGTATCACGCCTTTTTCCTTACCAACACAGGGTTACACCCGACGCACTGCATCACCCTGGTAACACAACAAACAAGGAGCCGGGAGGAAAGGGGTTCACACACAGAGTCTAAGAATTCTACTGCAAAAGGTAGAAGAGCTGTAGAGCGTACCTCTTATCACCTCATGATATGTAGGATAATATACATCCAAAGCTCGCGGCTTCCCGTGGTCCCAACAGTCAGCTCCCAGAGCCTGACGTGGACCGCTTAGTGGTGATGGGGAGATCTCGTAACATCGTCCCCCACTACCAGCTCCTCCCGCTCCTCTGCTAGCACCACCTCTCTGTACACTAATCTGATCACGAAGCTGCCTCTGCCATGGTGGTGCGCCTGCTGCCTGCCCGAAGCTCTCAGCAACTGGGGTCGGGCAGTCTCGTGCCAAGTGACCTCGCCCGTCACAAGAATAGCATCGGTGCTCTCTAGGATGCCCTGGTGCCCTCCGGCACCACTGTCGTGTACGACCATGGCCCTGGATCCACTCATGGAAGGGAATCCTCGGCTGAGGCCCTACGCCTTTTCTCCACAGTGGTATAAGACCACTTCTCCGAAACCGGCAGTGGGAAGGACACCTGCATCGAGGTCCTGTCCTCCGGTGCCTGCTAGCTATAGCAGACGTCCCGACTTTGTCGCGCCCATTGCCACTACCAATCGCAAAACATGACAGGAAGCACTCTGTCACCAGTGCCTGCTCTTGCACCCCAGCATTTGTGGAAATGCCCAGGGGTACTCTGACAACACGAATCTCTCGGCGGAGACCATGCCCAAACTTCCGCGCTCGAAGGTTGCTGTCATGGACCAAGTCTGGGTGAAAGCATGCACGGTCTGCAAAACTATCCGCGTACTCGGCCACCGTCATCCCTCCATGCTGAAACTGCAGGAGCTCTTGAATCCAAACTGAGCGCAAGCAGGAGGAAAAAAACTCCTCACGAAATAACAACTGAAAGTCATCCCACGAAAGTGATGACTCGTCAAGAAACTGAGTCACCAGACTCCACCAACGCCGAGCTGCTCCACGAAAAAGGGTGTCTACCAAAGCCACTCTCTGATCTCTCGGTGTCTGCACAAGCCTGAAAAGGCGAACCACTGCCTCGAGCCAAACCTCTGATGCCAGAGGGTCTGGCTCACCACTGAACCTCAGCAGTCTCTGCCGCTGGAACTCACGGAGCGCGCTCAACCTGCGCTCATGCTCTGCCTGCTCTGCTGAAACTGCCTGCTGCTCAACAGGTGGGGGTGCTGCTACCGGCCAACCTGAAGAAAGGGGCTCACATGATGGGTCCTGGACTGTGGCCTCATCGCTCACAGGGTCGTCGTAACGAACCAAAGCTGGTATCCTGGCTGGCTTTCCTCGCGGAGACTTCCTGAAAATTATCAAGGAGTGCTGCGGTCAGTTGAGTATATATGTATATACCAATAGCAACGATGGGGAGCTTACTCAAGAAGGAAAGTCAAAGACTCAATCCTATGTGATGCACAAAAAAATTTTCCCTGCAACAAGTGTCTCAGCATGCCGAGTCCACAAGCGGGTTATCAAGGTCCTGGTGAATGGATACGTCGGCCGCCGCACCATCAATGGACTCCCTGGCCTGAGAGCCGCTCTCGAGACACATTAACACTATTGCCCTATATACAAACCAATTCCTCTTTTAGGGACATCCGCACAACGTCCCAAGGAACGAACCACCTCTGATACCACTTTTTCACGACCCGACCCTACCCGGGCTCGAGCCGCAACTACCCCAAGTCTTCCTCCATAGGCCAGGGGCTGGCGACCAGCGCCGAAGGCACAACAACTCGGGGAGGCCTTTGCCTAAGCACCTGTACACACACACGCAACACACTCAATGTAACAGTGCAGAGTAAAAGTAAAGACAAGCCAAGAAAAGGGAAACTGCTATATATAAACCACAAAGTGCATCGACCTCTACAAGTACAAAGAAAGCTGGGGGTACACTAAAAAGTAAAGGGGAAAAACACGCGCCCAACCAACAAGTTCCACAACCTGGCAACAGGTAAACAAAAAGAAACAGGTGACGGGTCTCCCTCCTGGAACTCAACCACGACCACCGCACACGGTCCAATCTCTCAAGCTCCTACGCTCCACTGAAGTCACGCTTCAGCTGTCCGTCGTCTGCAAGGGCGCACCAAGTGCGGGCAAAGCCCAAGCAGGGGTGAGTATAAAAATACTCAGTAGGATACCCCGAAGGCTCAAGGGAGCAACAAAAGAGGTACCGAAGGGTGAGCAGTAGAGTGAACCTAAAAGTAGAGGAGTACAACTGAAAGTGCAGTAAGAGTACTGTAAAGAGTCTAGCTCAACCCAACAAGAGGAAAGAAGGTAGACTCGTCCAGACACAAGGAGCTAGAAACGGTGAGAAGATGAACTTCCTGTCGAGTCTTCACTACCTATAGTAGGAGAGTAGACTCGTCCAACCCTGAGAAGCTAGACACGGAAAGCATGTGGAATACCCCATGCGTCTTTGCCTCCCCTGGAAGGAGAGTAACCAAACCCAAGAGGTGGGTACTAGAACATGGTATATACAAGTCCATATGCTCAATCAGGAAGCCCGAACAACATTGTAAGGGGATCTCCGTACCATATCTCAGCCCAAGAAAAGAGTATCCAACAGTCCCAGATGTAACACCATCAATGCCCAACATCCCGCACATCTGCCCCAAACCGCAAGCCAAGGGCACAAACACCACACCTCGACACTGCCTCGCAGTCGAGAGGTCTCGAAGTCGACAAGAGACCCCCTACCCAGCCCCACTGGAGGACCCCTGGAAGTCAACGGTTTCCCACTACAGGGAGACCGAGAAAGTCGACGGGTGCCACACTACCCAGTCCTGTAACAGGGTAATCCACTGGAGGGAGACCCGGCTAACATCGGCGACGGGACCACTGCCCAGTCTAGCTGGAGGTAACCCGGCATCGGGGACCACTACCTAGCCTAGCTGGAGGTAAGCCCGACATCGAGGGCCACTACCCAGCCCCGATGGAGGATCCCTGCATCGGGAACCACTGCCCAGCCCAACTGAAGGTAAGCCCAGAACTGCTCTAGCCATCTCTGCTGGATGGTACTGCTCGGTGAACAGCATTGTACTAGCCATCACTGCTGGATGGTAACCCACTGGCGAGCCCTGCTCGAAACAACCTCAGCCCTACTGGAAACAACCTCAGCCCTGCTGGAAACAACCACAACCCTGCTGGAAACAACCTCAGCTCTGTTGGAACAACCTCAGCCCTGCTGGAACAACCTCAGCCCTGTTGGAAACAACCACAACCATGCTGGAAGAAACCTCATCTCTGCTGGAAAAACCTCAGCCCTGCTGAAACAACCTCAGCCCTTCTGTAAACAACCTGCTGGGTAGAGGATCGGTGCCCGTGTAAAGTGTTGGTCACACTGAAACCACAAGCTCTACCAGGGAACACAGATCAATTGGAGAAACTCCCCAGGACTCACAAGGAGATACCGCTCCAATCTGATGAGTCACTATCGAATCGGACCGAGTCAACTCACCCTAGAAAGTGGGGAAAACACCCACACTCTACGAACACCTATAGTCGCAGACGGTGTCGCAGTCCGGTGAAAGGGCACAGTACTGAAACCCCTCACAACCGAAGAAGTAGAGGAACCAAAACATCTCTTCCAGCCAAACCATCGAGAACAAGACCAGGGGGAGACCGCTCAACCCTAGTGGTCAGACAAAAGAGCACCAGGCCAGGGGAAACTCTACCCTGCTGGTCAAACAAACGAGCGCAGAGGGACCCTCTACGTCATGAGAGGTCATGTACGCAAAGCAGATCACGACACGCACGTGGGTCCCACATGACGTGTGGACCCAAGTCAACCCCAAATGAGCGCACAAACATCCTCAGGTACAAACAACCACACGTACCTCCAAGCGCTCCCGTATACTCCCGGAGTATACCTCATTCCATCCCAAAGGCTGTCATGCACACGACACCCAGCATCAACGCAAAGGCGTGACGTAACAACTCCACCTCAAAGGCCCAGGCACGACCAACCACAACTTGTGAACCATTTGTATCACTCTCCCAAGAGTGCGAGATCAGACACCAAGGGTCCGCTACAAACAAGGTAGGACGAACCGCCACCAGAGCACCTCTCATGCTCCACAATCAATAAGATCACGCAAGAGGCTCCCCACAACCAAATGGATCGCACCGTTTTAATCGTCGCGGAAAAACACGCGAGATCGACTACTTACTCGCCTCAAACGAATATCCAACGGAAAAGTCGCCAACACCGCCTCATGCCCGAACGGCGTCCCGTGACCCCGAGCCTCGGCCCCGAAAGCAGGCGTGTGCATCGCACCATTGCGATCCCCTCGGGAAAACATGTCAAAATCCCTACTCACTTGAGTGCAACAGATATCCGGAGAAAAAGGTGCATCCTCGCGCACCGCACACGAGCGGTGCCACGTGAGACCCACATCCCGGTCCCGAAACTCAACGAACGGATCGCACCGTTGCGATCCTCTCGAAAAAGTACACGTAATGGACTACTCACTTGTCCAAAACGGTTGCCCTATGATAAAGCTAGAAATCACCGTCAACTCCCGAAACGGCCCTCGCGGGGCCCGCACCATCATGCGAAATTACAGCGGGCAGACTACGCCAACGCGATGCCCTCAGAAAAACACCCAACATCGACTGATCGCACGCCCCGAACGGACGTTCGAGGAAAAAAGTCGCTACTAGCTGCACGCAGCTCAAAAGACGGGCCATGGGTCCCGCACGTAAACTTCGGCCTCAACGCCTGAAACCACCCCAAAAACCTCTGCCTCGACGCCAGGGTTCCAACGACGCTGACGATGCTAAAAATGGACGTCGGACGCGCCCGCGCCGTCCAAAACAAGAATCCTGAAAAAAAAACGCTCGTCCACTTAAAGACACATCGTGCCTCCGCGGCCCCTCGTTTCGGGAATTAAAAATTCCCAAACCCATCTCAAAAATTCCGCCTCGTCGATACGGTTCTACTGCCGTAGACGGCACTGAAAACAGACACCCGTAGCGGAAAATACGGGTGTCCGAACACCGAGGGGGCAAGGCCCCTGGGGCTGGACCAGCCTGGGCCGGCCCGCGGCTTAGTCGTGCGCAGACCGGCCACGAGGGCCGGTCGCAGCAGCCGCGTGAAGACCTGCGTGGCACAGGTCTTTGTCGCCACATGGGGGTCACGCGCCGCGACCCCGGGGTCGCCGCTCCCTGGCGACCCGCCGACACGCCGATGCGCTCCACCTGGCACCAGCCTCTTCCGGATGCCACCCCCTTCGCCCTCGGCTGAAGGCACGCCACACCCCGGCCTCGTCCAGCCGCTCCACCGGACACCCGCAGATGTCTGCGGACACCCCTCCCCTGCTGCCGCTGCAAGCCCCCGGCCGCCTGACGCTCGACCGAACCACCGCGCCGCCCTGCCGATCCACCCATTTCCCGCAAACTTCGGCGATCATCGGTGAGCAGCTCGGGACTCGGAATTGAAATCCGAAAGATGCGTCGGAAATAGAATAAAATCTAATTCGCATTCATGGGCTTTGTTTGATAATCCGGCAAAGATTCCATACAATTATTTGAGCTCAAAGTATGTGCGGTGAATGAAAAACGCAAACGACAAATCCTACCTCGTGGGGCTTTGCCCGAACCTTCACGACGATCCGCTGGCACCACCGAACCTCGCTAGAGTCGCCTTGCCGGACATTCTCGCTGGAGATGGAGGAGGAGAGGAAGAGGAGGGTCTTCCAATGGTAAGGGGAATGAGAGGGGTGGGGTTTAAATAAATAAATTAAAGATTTAATTAATTTAATCCCCCCGAAAAGACCCGCATCCGAAACTCCCGACAGGGTCGAGGTTAATCCTCCCATAAGGCAAACACCACCTCCCGAGCACAATGGTGGTCTTGGAATTTTAATCCGAGACCCCATTCAAAAGTTATAAAATTTAACGTCTGAAGCCGCTAAATTACAAAAACACCCCTGGAGCCACTTTTCATAAACGGCCCGCACCCGCAAAACTTATACCCTTCCTAGGGTAAACGGCATGCTCCGAACTCAACGGTGCTCTCGGTTTTCCGATCCAAGCCACCGTTTAAGAGATACTAGTGTTTCGCCATTAAATGAATTAATTTATTTATTTAATCCTTTTAATCGTTCCAGAAGCGGGCGAGGGGTCCAAACATCCCGCGCCGACATGTTTTATGTCATCCCTAGGATGAACACCCCATTCTGGACCCATCCGTACACTCAGATCTATGATCTGGATCATCGTTTAAGATTTATCTCATTTATTTAGCATTTCCAGTGTAAACGTACTGAAAATTTAATTCCGGCCACTCCAGGGCTCGGAATCAGACGCCGTCTGAAGGAGCTTCTCTGGAATATCATCAAGAATATTCCAAATTCTTTTTAGCAAAAAATGGGTTCTTACACAGGTGTCTTAGAAATGTAGTGTAGTCACCCTAAATAATTTGTATACTAAGGATTCCAATGATCCATGTACTAGTATTGATATGAATGGGTGATTGGGTAAGACCACATGCTGTTTGGGTCCCCTCAAATGAGATTTCCTCCTTTGTTCCTTTCTGTGAAACATCATCCTCTCATATCTTCTATTTTGGATTCTTAATTTTTCCTGTAATTATCATATCCCATGTTTTTACATGAATAATGAGATGGTGGCCTCTATAGAAAATTATGAGTTAAAATTTGAGATGTTCTGGGTGTGATTATTATTTAGCAAACACACGATAATGGTAGTGGTCTGGTAGGATCCACATAATCTTTAAGAGTGGCATCATCATACTAGGATAAGGCATGGGTTCGCTACCTATTTATTGAGTGGAAAACTCTAGCATGGATAGTCTTGGCTCCTCTCTTGACTTTTATAATGACATCCTCCCTATAGGACGTGTATGCGTCCTCAACCCACTATTGAAGTGGCACTTTCCAGGTGAGTAGTGCATGGGTCCTACACGTGTTTTCTGAGTGACACCCTCTTATTGTATATGGAATGGTTT
This sequence comes from Viscum album, assembly GCA_963277665.1. Lineage (NCBI taxonomy): Eukaryota > Viridiplantae > Streptophyta > Magnoliopsida > Santalales > Viscaceae > Viscum > Viscum album. The sequence continues at coordinate 1,044,785,043 of OY728165.1, forward strand.
CACAACTAAAAAATTGGTAATCTCTACATGGTATGTGCGTGGGTCCTCTAAATACAACTAGAGTGGGACCCACTAATTAGTCTCCACATGGGTCCTCTATCGACTATTGAGCATCTCCCTCTTACGGAGTCCAGGAATTGGTCCTCGACTATCTGAGTGGAACCCTCTATGTGGGTTTGGCATGGGCCCTCCACCGATCATTGAGTGGAACCCTCCTATTGTGCTAGGGAATGGGTCCTATATCATGAGATAATTTACACATATCTATGTTGTAATGTGGAAATGTGTTTCTTGAATTGTATTTTTTCTACTGCGCAGACACCCAAGAATATCTTCATCATTGATGGACTTATAAGACTAACGACACTCTATTCCTGGGATGTGATATTAGATAGGGATCCCCTTCACTATCATTTGGGTTTAATTGTATTGAGTATATATATATATATACCCATCATTTTGTATTTGTGTACTCTCTTTGTTTGGGTTGAGCTATCTAATGTCTATCAAAAACCATTGTGTCTCTTAATGGACATCATTTAACTTTTAGGCACTCTTATTGGGTATTTATTTAATCATCCCAGCAAGGTATGTTTCCACACATGTCATGTATTATGAAAATGGTGTAATGTTTGGTGATAAAAATAGAGGACCTTAGGTTTATATGGTGCATTGGACCACATCAATTGGTCTGAGATGGGAGATCTGGTGGTGGTATCTCTCAGCAATTTTAATTTTTATTTTTTTAGGTTGGTATATAATTTAGGATGGGAATGTATTCACCCATTTAAATTTCAGTTTACACTGTCATACTAATGTAAAAACTACAGGTTTTATACATGGATTATAATCTAGCTGTTTAATCTTTTTATTATTATTCCTCTACACTTATTCATTTTTATGATTGGGTGTGTGCGTATAGTTACATTCGGAGAAAGCCTCCCATTTTGGATATTATTTTTGTTGGTTGCTTCCACCCCTGAAAAATTAAGGTAGGATTATAGTAGATAAAGATTGAGCCCTAGTTTGGGTTGGGATGAGAGATATATAATTTAAGGTACACCTATTACATCATAAAATTTACACAATCATGAATGACATATATAACATATAGTAATTGTAGTTATGAAATTACCCAGGGAATGGAATGTCTTTCATAATGATTTCATAAAAAATACATTAATGAATAAACATAGGGGTTCCCAAATGAATAATAAAGATAATATTTTTCAATAAAATATCAATTTTCTTTTGAAAAAAAGAGCACAAGTGGAGTCAATGATTTGTTTTTATAAAGAAATGTATTTTTTTGAAAAATAATTATATTTGTCTTAATAAACAAGATGGTATCATTTATACCCCCCCAAAGAAAATGGAATAATAATTAATTGGTAATATTGTAAAATTAAAGGAATATATATATATATATATATATATATTGCAATATATGTGAGAGAGGGAAAACAAAAGAGAAGGAGTTGGGTTTGAGAATCCCCTTACCCTAATTCCGACTTAATTTCTTCTCATTTATAATTCATGAATAATAATGATAGAATTATTAAAAAAAAACAATATATAATGAATTATATTAACAGTTATAAATAAGTACTAATTATGGAAATTAGATTATATTTCTTAATTTTCATGGTTATAGGGTAGTGATTTTGATATCAAATTTTACTTAAAAAATTTCCACGTTTTCCACATTTTCTCATTTTCAAATGTAATTTAGATATTAAAATAATTAGTTAAATAAAAAAATAATAAATATAAATTTATTTTAATATATTATACATAATTCATAATATCTATAAATTATTTATTTATAAGTGTTGGTATGGAAATTTCTCGGTAAGCAATTAACTGACCTTTGACAGGACATTGTTGTGAGAGTGGGAAAGGGAAGTATGAAATTTATATATATATTTTATAAAAATGAAATATAAAATATCTTAAAATCAATATTATTATGTTTTCATACTACCAACCTAATTTTTTAATTTTCTGTGTAAAAGGGGTGGTTAAAAAATAAATAGAAGAAGTGAAAGAAAAAAAGAGATGAGTTGATCAGAACATACTTAATCCTCGATGTATCTTCCCATATACGAAAATAAAAAATACATTTTTTTGGAGTTAGATCACATGAGAAAATAACGAAGGAATTTAATAGGATTGGTTGCAATGATTTTGGCATATTTTATGCTTTATAAAGCAGGGTATGAGTGGTTTTCCAAAGAGAGGGAGTGGGGATATTAAGACATATTGAGAGGGGTAATTTTAGAATAAAATTTTACATAAAATAATTTAACAAAGGAAAAATCCATTATAGTGATTTTATACAATATAAATCATAATTAATATAATATAATTATTTATGAAATTAAATACACTTTATAATTGGGATTTATTAGTTCATAGAAATAGATGGTGGGAAAAAGGTAAATTATTTATTTAAGGAATCACTTTTAATATTTGGTATTAGAATCTGTGTTTTAGGTTTGTAAAATATGTTTATTTTATTTTAATGAAACATTTATGAAATAAAATATATAATTTCTGAACATCATATTCTATAAATTATTAGTTCATTATTACATCATGAATTATGATATTTAAAATACATTAGTTATGTGAAAAGCTGTATTTTTACTATTCACCTGAATTGTGATGTATTTTAAAAAATTACTAAGAAATAAACTACGAACAAGTTAGATGTTATTATATATAAATTAATATAAATTTTATCAATTTAAATATCAACGATATGTAATTATACTTTTTAATATAAAAATTATGATTTTTAAAAAATACATTTAAATATTGATTATTAAAAATCGTATTATATTATTATTTTGTTTTTTTAATAATGATATTTATTTTTGGAATTATAATTTTTTTTCTTTACATAACTTAATAATGATAAATATTATTTTTATAATAATTTATTTTTATCATGTAATATTAGTATTCTAGGAGACAATTTACTATACCAAAAAGAGATTTTGTTATTCCAACAGTCATGTTACTATTTCAAAAAACTGTGTTAGTATTCAAACATTCACATTACCTCCTATATATACAATGAAATTCCTTAATTAGATATTCAAATAATCTACTCTCAATGTTATATATTTAAACTCTCAATAATTATTTTAATATAACTAATATTGTTTTTCTTTTTTATAGTTTTGGTTGTGGGATGATGATACTAGTGGACTAGGGCAGTCCATATTTTCCCATTGTAGAATTTCTATATATATATATATATTTAGACTACAATGTTTGGAATTTTTTATAGTTTTTTTCTAAAATACGTAAAAAATTTACTAATGAAATAAATTATTTTTGAATTATTTTTGTTTATTCTATTTACTAGTTTATTATAACACATGTTTATTTTAATAGAAAAATTTCATTTATAACTTTTGGGTTGTTACAAGAACCATATTTTCCTCCCCATGATATCATATAATATTTATATACTAAGATATGTTATCATAAATATGTTCTAACCATCTAATTCTAGTGTATTAACGTCATATCCTATCCCAAATGGCCATCCACAATTACACTCCTCAATTATCTCTTGATTTTATAGGTAATATGGCACTAGAATTTTATTTGGTTTATAAATATAGAAGAAGTAGATAATATAAAACTATTAAGTGAACATCTTATAGTTTTGAAACTATCTAACAATAATGGTTGTAATGGATAAGGGTATAAATTTGAATGGGACTCTGAAGCCTATTTATCATTATGTCAGGAAAAACAATATGAAGATTATTTTTCACCAGTGAGTAACAGAATACCGTTGACAAAGTCAATATTGGTATCCCTTTGACCACTAATTTTAAGAGGTAAGATTATTATGTATTTAAAAATATTTTTTTTAATTTTTTAAAGTGATTATAAACCAACACCATAACCACAGATAATTTGAAATATTTATTATGCATACTTTAAATGATGAATGATATGTAAACCACTTATCATATAATAATATAGCCACTACATTATATAACCATGAGATTTTGAAATATGGAAATCAGGTGTTATAGTGTATGTGAAATGAAACTAAAATCTTAAAAGAGAATATAAAACACCTATAATTTACAATATATTAATTTTTATATAAATGTTACATCTTTGATAGCTTTAAATGTAAACAGTAGTAGGTTTGAATGAAACATGGTATAATAATAAAATTACATTATAACATCGATGTAATGTTATAGGGTATGAATAATACTAAATAAATTATAATTTTTTTAAACATTATTAAATAAATAAAATAGATATATTTTTATTACAGATTAAATTGGAACCATTTGAATGGAAAAATGAAAAGTTCCCTCAAAATTATGTTTTTCTAAAAGCCTTATTTGTTACAATTTTAACACATATATTTTAAATAAATATATCCAAATTAAAAAAATATTAAGGAGAAAAAATTATTTTTGAAATATAGTTGTTTAAATTATTCTTGGGTGAATATTTGGGATGTTTTTAAAAGGTATCATTTTTTCTTGAATTGAAATCAATAAGGAATTGTAATTGAGAATTTCAATTTATTTTAAATTATATATGAAGTAAATTTTTAATTTTAATTGGTTCTAAAATAAAATATGTTCAATTTTATATCCAATATTACAATTTTGAGCATTTTAATAATTTTTGTATTTAATTTTTTAAAAAAAAACATTTAATCTTTTGAACTTTCTTCCATGAAAACCTGCTTTCTTGTCAAGTCTAAGGGATTTATTTGAAACTAAATGATTCCAATTATGTGAAAATAAATTGAGAAAATGGATTACATATTTTAAATAATAATAATTTATAATCAATAATTTGGTCAAATTAATATTTTTACCACAATTATTTGAAAAAATAGTAAATATTATTTACCATAGTTAGGCCTAAATTTGATTTACATGTGGTTAATCTAACATGTTAAGGTTTAAAATGACCTCAAAATTTTTATTAAATTGATTTTATGGAAATGATTCGAAAATATAATTCCTACGTCTTTATAATATTCCATTTATACATTTTTCAATTTTAATTATTGGGTTCATCTTTTCCATTTTAAAAAATTAAAGTGTGCCGCTCGCCTCACATAGAAAAGGCCACTATATTCCCTATTCATTACACTATAAAACAATTTTATATTGTATATTTCCAACATATAACCACTTCACAAATTCCATATCCCTATCTGGAAATCCATTTTTTGGTTAGAAATCCATTCTTGGAATATTATATGTATAATCCTAAAGATGTGGTCTGAGAAGAGTTAAAATTATTAACTATTGATTTTAATTTTATTTATTAGTCCACCTCCTTCAAATAATATTTATTTACAATTATATAATAAAGATATTATCTACAATATACAATTTTTATATATATAGGAAATTAATTACATATATCCTGAATTCCATAAAATAGGCTTCAAAACCATCTTTTGTGTGTACCTCGGACTACCTCCTATCAAATTAATGTCATTCATTTTTCCATGACTACCTCTCACAGTTGGGTATTATTTCAGATATAAAGTATATATATATATATATATGAATTTTATAACATATTTATAAACAGGGTATAGTTTTATCTTATAAAAGTTTTTAAATTTCCATTTCCTTTGGGATACAATAATATCGCTCAAGTTTACGGCGGACTATCATCTCATGAAGTGATGTGATTTTTCTGTCACTAATGCTTTACATGTAAGGTAATAAGGGTAATATTAATAAATATATGTTATATAAAATAAATAGTTATTACATTGATGACATATTTATCTTTCTGGAATGATAATATATCATTTTCTTTATGACCTTTACCCACTAAAATATGATATCATCATTTGATTATTTGTGAACTACCACCTTCATAATGTGATGTAAGTCTATTTTAATCACCAAAACAAATGTATAATATATATAATAATATTTAAATAAATAATATGATTATTATTATATTATTTTCATTCTATAATGATAAAATTTTACATACCACCTTTCCATAATTATTTCTTACAAATTAAAATGTTACACATGGGTATGTAAGATCTGTCATCTCCATGACTGTAACACACAACTCTTCTATAAAACTAATTAATAGTCATAAAATTATAAATTTTATATAAATATAATAATTTTTTCTTCATTATTAATCTGGATATGTTTAAATAATAACATTTGTTTCCCATAATCAACCTTCCAAAGTCATTAATGAAGCATAATATAAATATAACCGATACATACGACATAAATTAATTGATTATGTTGTCATATATAAAATGGAAATAATTGAAAAATGAATAATAAACATTTAAATTTTTTTTAGAAAACTAAATAATTATCATAAGTTTATTATTCACGATGATAACGACTGCATGGGCTGAGTCGGACTCAAGGGAAGGGTTTCTCATGTCCCATTATTTCTGTGAGACATACACCATATTCAATGCTTATTTCAATAATGGGGTGTATATACATCCATGTTTTTCTATATAATGAATTATATTATTTTAATGTTAATTAATGTTTCATTTAATGATATTTTTTTCATTGGGCTTATGATATAAATTGACCAATGTGGTTAGTTATAATTTCACAATATCATTATTATTCAAGATTCATTTTTTTGTTACAATTGGGGGAATTATTTTATATATATTTTAATATCTATTATTTAATTTTCATATTTTTATGAATAAAATTTTTTATGTAATTGTTCAAATTTTCAACTCTTCGGAACAAAAAAGGACTAAGATTATTTTTTTAATAAAATCTCTCTTCATTTCTATCTTCAGTGAAAAATAATTGTTCAAGAAAATAATGTTTTCAAAAAATATTTTATAATATTATTTAACCCTCTAAAAAGATTTATTAATTTATATTTACTTATTATTAAATTAAAAAAATCATTTTTTCCATAATAATGCATTATTGTGTGTTACCGAAATTATAAAAGGAATATTTTTGTGAAATTTTATGACCGGAATATAATTTTTCATGATCTTGATCAATCAATTTTTTAAGTAATATTTTATAAATTTTCAAATGTTATTTTAAAAAAAATGGTTTCTAAAATAATTTTTTAAAATTTAGTTTTAAATATAGTATTAATGTGGAAATTGTTATTTTATTAAGAAAATGTTTTTGAAGATATTTTATGTTATTTTTTCTCATCAATAACATAAATCCTTTATTGAAATTATGATACATCATTTATATGTTTTATTGATATCATCTATATTCATTATTTGGATTATTTATGATCATTTTTACTGAGGATGTACAATTTATTAGCATGAAACATATTAGTGGATGGTTTATGATTATGTTTCTTTACTGAGGAATGTTTTAAAATTTTATTAGAGTTTTCTAATATAAATATATATTTTTTTAGCCCATTTAAAATGACGAATTAATTGGAATTTTTATGTGATTGGTGGGGCCCTCTCGAGCCCCTTGATGCATCAATATGTCTAATTAGACTAAGAAAATTTAGATTAGGCTAAGGCCACACCAATTTACGTTGTTGCAATGGACCGAGGCCTTGATGGTATTAGTTATCCAGGAACAATAATTGAAGATATGTTTTATATTTCCAAAATTATAAAATCCATGATTAAGAATTCATTTATTGATATTCCATGTGATTAATTGATTTCTTAAATATAAATAATCAAGATTTATTATCATCTAATTATTTATATCGAATTATTTGATCATAAATTATTCCTTCCATATTATGCTCATGTTATTAATTGAATTTCATTTTTTTAGTTATTTAGATTTTTATATTGATAATTCCTTATTTATTCATAGTTATATGTATATGATTACCCTTACTGAGTATCTGATCTCACACCTTTCTTATGTTTAATTTTCTACAGGATATCAATATGTGTTTTGTGATTTATATATAAGTATAATCTAAGGGACATAATAGAATTATCAATGAAAATACCTTGTATATTTTATGTTTTTTATTTAAATATGAATTTAATGTATGTATTAGTTTACCCAAACTAATAATCTATAAGGTCTTTTGGGATTTTATTCTTTGCATCTTATGAAAATGTCACAAAAAAGACACATGTGATGGGATGCTAGCTTTGGGTAACCACATTTGTTATCAAAATATTTTTACAAGAATCCTTGGGTACTTTATTTAAGAAATCATAAATTATGGAACATAACCCTACGATATAATTTGATGATATGTATTTAGGAATATCTAAATGTTTTGGTAAGGAAGATTTTATGTGATTTTCCCTATAAAATGAGTCATTGTTTGGAAACTAAATGCTTAAAAGGATCAAAAATTGAAATACCCAGGTAAAATAAAATTGAAAAGGTTTCATTGGGCTTAACATTATCACCAACTAGTGGATTATAAATGAATTTTCTATACAACTGGTTTGACAGTCCAAGAGGATATTCTTGGGTTAAATAACATTTTTCTTTACACAAAATTTTGATGGATTTGAAAATAGTGATATTCCAAAAAACCACATCATTATAATTATGAGATAATATGTGCATAATTTTTTTGTTATCTATTTCTCTATTTTTGGGTTTATAAATCAATTTTTATAATTATTTGTTGTAATCTATTATATTTCATGTTATATAACTAGAACATAGAAAAATGAACGGGAATTGTATCAATGAATATATTACAAAGAGTAATAATTATCATTTATTTAGTGGGTTTAAACCAATATTTTATACATTACTTATCTCCAAAAACATTTCGTTAAATGAGTTCCAAATATCATTTTCTAATAAGACAGTGAAGGAATTATATATATATTACATCTTCGAATGGAATTAATAGAAGTAGATGATGGTAGAGAAAATTTTATAGAAAGGGATAAAGGGAATGAATTATTTTTCCCACATGTGATAATTATGAAAAAGAAACACTCTAGTAATGGCCTCAAGGGAATGATATTTTTCTAAAAGTGTATAGAAAAAGGTAAATATTATCATGATTTAAAGGAAATATATGAGGTTGGAAATGTTTAATGCTTCAAATTTAGGGAGATAAAGAACTAAAAAATTTAATTCCCTGAGTTTCAATGTTATATAGCGCAATATAATATAAGGGACCAGGGTCAAGATTATGATATTACACAGAAGAAGTGGAAAGATTAATTTGATTTCATTCTGATTCAATAAATATATCATTTGAGTATTTGGGAATTATATCCTTGGATTATAAATTATAAAAATAATAAGGACTGTAACACAATTGGTTTTCATTAATGATTTGAAATTGTATATTTAATAGTATTGATGAATAAGAGAAATGATTCATTATAAAGTTGAACTTATTAAAAAAACACATGACTGAGGGAAAGATAACCCTTGATATGTTATTGATGTTGAAATAAAGATGTTGGGATAAATTAATGATTGATATGGATATTTTAAATTTTATAGCACTAAATTCCTTGTAAGTGATTAATAATTTATTAGAAATGTTGTTTATGCTATCATTGACATAGTTAACAACAAATTTTTATTTTAAGGAATATATCAAAAAAATTAAGGAACAAGGAAGAATTTAATTTTTAAATATGTATTATGGTAATTATGGTTATTAGTACTTTTCATGAGAATACATGATCATGTCATTAACATATTCGGTATGTGATGCTTAAATCTATGTTTTAAATTGAAATAATGGTAAGTTAATTTTAGAAATTTACTGAACTTATTTCTAAATATTGGGATGATAATATATTTGATGGTTTATAATGTTAAACATTAATGAAATGGTTTCAGTATAAATTTGGTAGTGGTTTTAAGGATTAATGTATTACTTGACCATATGATGATTTATTCACATTAGGAAACCTATTCTAATAATATTTTTATAATGATAACTATAGATTGAAGGAATAAATTATCAATCGATTATTGATAATATGATCTGTTATTGGTTTAAGAAATAAAATTTCATATTCTTTTGTAAGAGTAAGAGATGAAGTGTAAAATAATAAAGGAATAAAAATAGGATGATATTATTCTTATAAAATAGAATTTAATAAAGTAATTATATTGTTATCATGAAAATTCATCATCTTTAAGAAAATGATATTGAAATAAAATGTTATATTTCTTCCATAATTTATAATTATGGGAATTTTATTTATTCACACCTAGTTATTTTGTGTATTTTTAGTTATTTATTTTAACAATATCATTCAATTTACTTTTATAATTTCTATTTTTCACTATCCATCATTATTCAGGTATTATTCACTTCTTCAATGTCCAAATATAAACTTATCACCTATTTTCTCTTATTGGAAAACATAGTATGTGTTATTAAACGTAAAAATTTAGCATCCCTTTATATTTCATAAATTGGATATTTTATTAACATTTTTCATGATGTTGGTTTCCAATTTTTTTTTCAAATGTTAAACCCATGCTTACCAAAATCAGGAATAAATTTGGCGGACATGATTTTTTTAATAGGGGTATAATTGAATCGTAAATGATTTTAAAATAGGATTATAATTTTCAATAGCTTATTTAAAATAAATAAAAAATATTTTTAGAGAATATAAAATGATATAAATTTATGATATATTAATTTTTATGAAAATTTAATCTATTAGAAATCATTCACTACACGTAAAATTGGGTTTGAACGAAACAAGATACTCTATTAAAACTTTATTAGAAAATAGTCATTAAGTTGGTGGGTATGAATACTAATTACAAAATTATTAATATTATAGGGTTTAAAAATTTATTAGAATAATTAAATGGATATCTATTGATTAGAAATAAAATTAGACCCATTTGAAATAAAAAGAGAGGTCTTCTGAAAAACTATGTTTTTCTAAATGATGTTTAGTAACACATTGAGCACATAATATATAATTAATTCTTACCACTTATAGAATATTTATTTGAAAAAAATCCTTATTTGTTAAATATACCCGAATAAAATATCTTTTGGTGAATTTTTTGTAATATTTTTGAAAAGTTTCATTTTTTGATGAATTGTGAAAATACTTAATTTTAATTGAAAATGGACTTTTAGTTTAAAATAGATATTAAATTATATTATATTGCTACTATTTTAAAAGTAATAATAGATAAATTAAATATATATTAATCCAATTTAGCTCATTTAAATCAAATTACTATTAAATTTAGATATAATAACTTTCTAAAAGTTTGAAAATTTTCCCTTTGGAAAACAACTTTCTTGTCACGTATATAGGAATTATATTTTAATTAAAAATTAAAAATTATATGAATAGTATTTGGAAAAATATATTTTATATTTATTATAAAAGAAACTTATATTATCTTATATGTTCAACATTATTTTTGATCATAACGAAATATAAAAACTGGAAATATTATTTAATGTTGTTAAGGTAAAAACTGATTTACCAAGCGATAAACTAAAATGATAATGGTTAAGATTACTTATAAACATGTATAAAATATATTTTATGTCCATAATTTGGTATTTTATTTTTTAGTTACCAAAAATAATCTTTTATAACCATTACTTCGAATAAAAAATTTGGTTACACCTTTTTCTTTTCAAAAATTTCAAGTGTGCCACTCACCTCCCTTATAAATAGATACCCCTATCTTCACTTATAATACACTTAAACCCATTTTGGATTAATAAATAACTGAATAACTAAATTCTTACATACATAATGGAATCAAAGAATCATTGTTTTGATCAGAAATCCATTCTAGGAATACTTTAGGTATATTCTTAAAAAAGATCTCTAAGAATTTGTAAAATTTCAAGATTTATTTTCTTATTTCTCCTCAAGAATCCTTAAAATAATCTAAGTTTATTATTATATAAAAAATAAATCATATATTTATATTATATTATATTAATATCATTACCAATAATGATCCCAAACTTCTTAAAATGGGTTACTAAATCATCATTCGTTTGTTTAGTATACTACTGCCTTACTAACCGATGTCATTAATTTCATCATTACCACCTCTCATGGGTTGTCATGATGATGGAAATAATTTATATATAATATATTTATCACAAAATAATACCTTTTTATTCATTATATCATATATTATTTTAATACCCTTTCCATAGTTGAAACAATAACATCACTGGAGTGTACGAAAGACTATCGCATCACGATGCTATGTGACTTTCCTTTCACTAAAGCATTATATAAAAGGTTATAAGTATACATTTAACAAATATACCTGATATAAATTACATAATAATTATATTAATTACATAATTATCATTATAAAAATATAATATATAATTTTATTTATATAGTTTCATTGACTTAAAGATGATTACATCGTTCGTGTATGTGTGGATTACTTCTATTACAAAGAGATGTGAATCTATTTTCATAACCACAAAATATGGATGATATAAATAATATTTTTTAGAAATAGTATAATATTTTTTATAGTATTATCATTCTTGAGAAATAAAAAATTATATAACCCCTATCCATAATGATCATTAAAAATTAGAAATGTTACACATGCATACGTACGGTATTCCATCTCAATGATCATAAAATACTTAATTTTTAAAAACCATATTTCATGATTGGTAGTTAAATAATAAATTATGTAAAAAATTATAATTTATTCATAATTAATATTTTTGATATATTAAATAATGACATATTTGACCATATTCAACCTTCCAAAGTAATTTTTGACATATAATTAAAATAACACAGAAACATCTCATGTGAACATAATTGATTAAGTAATAAATTAATAAAATTTAATAAGTGAAATAAAAATAAAAATAATACTCTATATGATTCTTATGAAATTAAATAATTAATATAAATTTATTATTGAGGAATATAAAGAGAGTATGTGATGAGTCAAAATCAATGTTAGGGGTTCTCATCTTAAATTTAATTCCATGGGACATATTACATAGTCAAATGTTATTTATTTTGTGTTGTATATAAAATGAAATTTTTATATGTTATATAATGAATTTATTTATATTCATAATTTTTAATGTTTCATTTTATTTAGTTTCTTTTATGGGCCTCATGATTCAAAAGTTACCAATTTGTTAAGGGTTTATTTCACAAACTCATCATTATTCTAGATTTTTATTATTTAAGTATTACAAGAGGGAATTACTTGATATTTAAAAATTAAAACAAATATATATTATTATCGTATTTTTAATTATGAAATTTTTAATTAATAATTCCATTTTCCCCCATTTTATAAAGAAAATGATTATGAGTTTTTTAGTAAATTACTTATTTATTTCACTCTTCATTCGGGGATAAATTTTCATCAAAATCCATGTTTCATAATCTTATTTTCTATTTTTTTAAATTTTAAAATGATTTAATAGATTAATTTATACCAACATGAAAATTCATAAAAATTATTTTTCTTTTCATTTTCAAAACAATCCTTATTAGAATTTTACCGAAAATGTGACTGAAACTTGTGTTTGAACACTCGGAAAGTGAACCAAATTTTCCTCTGTCATGACCAATAAATATTTTATATCAAATTTTAAATGTTCTAAAATGTTATTTTCATGTAAATGGGGTTTAAAAATATTTTTTAAACATTTACTTTTAATATTATTTTGAATGTTAAAATGTTATTTTCCTAAAATTTTTAAGGATTGATTTAATGGATATATAATCATAAATTACATAAAATATTTATTAACCATATATTATAATGAGGATATATTGTATTTATATCATCCTTATACTTTTTTGGATGATTTATAATAAATTTTATTAGGTATGTACGACTTTATAACCATTCACCTTATTATTATGGATGTTTTATTATTATTATTTTTCATTGGAGAAAGTATTAACGTTTCATTTGATTGTTTTCCAATAATATTTTTTATGTTGATTGTGTTTCACCCCATTAATTTTATAGATGAATTGGACCTTTTAAGTGATAGGTGGGACCCTCTATATCCCGTTGATGAATCATTAGGTCTCATGAGAAAAATGAGATTTTCTTTTGGCCAAAGCCTAACCATTTATATTGGTGTCTTGGCACAAGGTCTTGATGATAATAAATGTTTTTTTCACATGCCTGAATGGTATGACATAGATGTACAACATTTTGAGTTTTATCATTATAAATTATGTTATTGATATTCTATGTGATTATTATATTTCTTAGAAAGTCCACTGTTATTTTTCATGCCAAGGCCATTATTTATATCACATTATTTTTTCTTCATTTATTCCTTCCATATCAGGCACATATTAATTATTAAATAGATTGTGTGTCAATTTTTTACCTTGAACAATTTATTATTAACTATTTATTCACAGATTATTCTATACGCATACACTTAAATTGGATCTATGGTCACTCATTTATTTTATTTTATTTTGTATAGGATATCAAGAGGTTATTAATGATTGATATATAGGGATACACTGAGTTAAATAACAAGAATCTCAATGAAAATAGTTTGTGTAATGTATGTTTTAAATTATAATAATAATTTGTAGTACATATCTCGTTTACTAAGGATAAAAACTATTCCATCCTTTGATATGTGATTCATTATATCTTATAAAAATGTAAAAATAGACACCAAATTTTAGCTACTATGGCTAAGATATAAAAATATCCTCTCTATATTGTCCTTGTAACGCCCCAAGATTTTATGAAAAAATATTCATTTAATTAATGTCTTGTGTTGTATGCTACACCAAGATTACCTTGCGCTGTACGCAACACCGTATTAGCTTGCAGTATACGCAACACTATTCTTGGATCGTGTTACACACAATTTTGATAATAGTTATTCTATGCAACATTGAGTATATATATATATATATATTCAATGTATAAATGAAATGTGGTTGGATTATATTATACGAAACAACGATGGATTCTTTCAGAACACGCAACCTTGACTTGGCTTGCATTACACACAATCACGACCTTCCTCGATAGCGTGTGTTGTACGCAATACCAGGTTTTAATAAACAATGATATATTATTATAATATTGTCATGAACTAGCCGTTTTGAATAGTATTAACTAAATTTTGAATTTTATAACATTATTATTCATCTTACACATTTTCTAGAACATGGTATAAGAACAAAATAAATTTTTCGGGTAAAATAAGTATTTTTAAAAATGCAGTTTTGCCGCCTTTTGATGGTGCACCCACAATAAATCTAGTTTTTGACATGTTTATATGTTCAATTTGACAAAATAAAATTCTTCTTTTGAATCAGGATATAAAAATTTACATTAGATAAAGTTTTGATATTTTTCCGATAACTTTCATATTTTTATGAATAGTAAAAACCCGCTATATTTTAATTAAAAACATCTTTTTTCATCATAATATCTTATGTGGTTAAATTATAATATTGAATGGTTTAAATGTATAAATAGAATATATTTTTACCATTTAATATAATGTATGTCATTAGCATTGATTTTACCTTGAATTCATAGGTTAAATCAATTCAATCTTTTGCAATGTTTTAGAGAAAACCTCGTTTTCTTTCGACAATGGGATTAATTTTAATTTAATTTTTCCATCTTTTGTGTATTGAATTTGGAAAAATAGATTCCATATTTGGAATAAGTGGGTCCAAATTATGTTAATAAGCTTCTTTTTATTTTTTGGGCATTGTGAATAGTAAATACGGTAAATTTTATTTACTATAGTTAAAGGTAAATCGGGTAATTAAGGGTAAATATAAGATTATAAAATTACACTAACACTTGGAAAAATACTATTTGATGACTAAAAGTCGACCCATATCACCTAAGGGTCATATTATATTCATTTAATTAAATTTTTTCAATGAAAATAATTTAATTATTATTAAAACCAAAGAATGTGACAACATGTCACTTTCTTAAATATTATAAGTATAATTGTTTTAATCTAGTGATAAACGTCATGAAACTTCTAACATGAATAGTCTCCAGAAAGATAATACAATTATCTATATCATAGGAATTTATTTAGAATTTTTTGGGATTAAATAATTATCATTTATTATGACACAAAGATGATGCAGTAATTGACTTATTAATGAAATATTGATATAATTGATGTTATAAATGCCCAAATAAATGTAATTTGAGACTTTTTATGACTGGAACTAATTTTCTAGGTTAATCTGACATGTTAGTGTTGATATAAGTAACTTGGTTCGAACTTATCATTCTGTTATGAATTTAATAAAAATAATGTACCAAATAGTGTCAAAATTGAAATAAATTAGTTTTTAAAACAAATATTATATTATTAATTGTTATTTTATTCTTAAAAATATAAGGTTCGGCCAAATGACTTATATAATATTATATATATTAATAATAATCAACTTGGGGTTCGTTTGTCTTGATATAGTATGTTTATTAACCATATAGTGTAAGAAAACAAAAAGACACGGTAAAAGTTAAATTATTTAACTTAGAGTTAAATCTAATTGATAAGGTTAAAATAATAACCTAAACATGTCTAAATCCTATTGGATGAGTGGATTTCAACCCATACCCACATTAGCATCAAAATAAGATCCATTGGAACCATTATAAACCGAATTTGATTTTAATATAAAATAATATTTTGAGATTTTCCTAAGGTGCCCCTCTCCTCCCTTATAAAAGGGCACCTCCTCCCTCTCCTCATCACACCATTTTGAGAATTCAAGCTCGTCCAAACCCTGACAAAATCTCTTCTCCACTTCCCTAGTATCATCCTAGAGGTCCTGGTCTTCTTCAAAGTCCATCCTTAGTTTTTTAAGTGGAGGTTAATAAAAGGCGCGTCAAAAAGAGGTAATATCCATTACCGATCTTTTTCAATTTCTTTCTTCTTCAACTTCTTCTTCTTTTGTTGTTTCATGATAAAGTAATAAAATAAGTATTTCTTATATACTGATATGTTATTATAAATATGAAACATCTCTAATTAACCTTCTATCCATCCTACGGAAAAAGGAAATCACCGTGCGTGCGTACGTACGGAATACCATCTCCACGCCGTGGTGTAATCTATTTTCCACCACCACCTTAATTGGATGGGTATAATGGTGTAATTAGTAACTATATATGATTATTATAAAGTGATATTGATAATGAAATAGTATACATAAACTTCAACACAGGTTCACGATCATGAGAACGATATCATCGCTCGTGCGTACGTACAGACTACCGTCTCCACGACGCGATGAGATTCATTCTCCACATTAACCATTCATGAATGATTATAAAATATATATAATGAATAATAATGAAATATATGACATGTTAAATCTACTGGATTTATGTATATATATATATATTTATGTCATCTACTTACTTACATTCAAGACAATAAGGAAAGGAAAACAACATTCATGCGTACGTACGGACTACTGTCTCCATGAACGTTGTGTTTCATTTAATTTATCTATCTATTATATATATATAAATATACTGAATATATATGATATATAAATCATGTTTTATATTCTGGAAGTAAGTAAATCATGATATAAGTAATAATAATTTCAAGAACAACAAGTCCAAACACCTACGATAAATGAAACGATTTTACCCAAAACGCTTCTTTAACATGGAATTTACAAAAGTACGGGCAATATAAAGTCATAAGTGAAACATATATGATATCATAACAATGAATATGATTCTGTAATAAGTCAGTGACATTATTTAAATCATTATACAGGAGGTTCGGACACTTACGAAACAAATCAGACCTAAGGTAAGGGAAAATATCACAATCTCATTTTATCCGAGATTGTTTATACTTTGCTATTTACTGGGGTGTATTTTATCATCCACATCCATGTTTCCTCCATATGTAATATTATTTCCATCCACCTAAAATTTTTTAAATCCAATTTTACCCTTCGGTGAGTTTTTATTAAATGATATGAAAGGAATATTTTGTAGTTTTTCGTACGAGGTACTTTTTGACTTTTCTGACAAAAGTACGAGAAGAATGTTTTTTTAACTTATACGGCATGAATGGATTTTTAAAACATTATTTCCAAGAAGCTTCCTTTACAAGTTTTCAACTTTATTTTTAATCAACTTATTTTAGTTTAAAATTGTATGACATGTTAAGAAAGGAAAATGTTTTTGAAGTAGAAAGGATATTTTCCTCAAGAATGGAGTTCAAGTGTTTTATCAAAATTATTTTCCATCTAAGATAATATAGTGTTCTGTTTCTATCCCTATTATTAAATTTACTTGATTATGTTGTGATGGAAATATTTTTAAGAATTCCTTTATCTTCTATGAATTGTTTTATGATGTCATGATGTTTAAGATTCCCATTTTTATCACATGGGTTATGAAATGATGTATGATTTATGATTTTGTGGCACACATAAGAATGGTATCATTATGAGATGGGTGGGGCCTATATCTCCCTCCAATGCATTGGGTAAAGATTTTATATCTAATGAGATAGACATGGGTGGAACGGTAGGTTATACCGGTTCAGTGAAATAGGACTGAAATGAGGGTGACTCGGTTCAGAAAAAGACTTTGTCCACTAAGATAGTCTTGGAAATGAGTCTTGACTAATAAGATATGATTATCTATGATTATGTGTGTATGCCACAAAGTTTCATGTTTTAAGTTATGATTATTGAGATTTCATTTCACTACTATGATTTATCCCATGTTATGAAATTATGCTCTCTTTTGCAGGTTAATATTTCCAAAATGTTATGTTCTTATGAAAATGTTGTGATTGATATTTCTTTTTTTTACCCTTACTGATCATTTGAGCTCACCCTTTTATGTTTTCTTTTCCCCAGGACATAAATAAAGGATTTAGATTTTAAAAAAAAGAAGATATTTATGGGAGATTTTGAAGATCTTTCACCACGATTAGAAGATTATATTCCGAGTTTCCAAAGACACTAAACTATTACGGTCCTTGTGTGCGTGTTTTTGTTATGTACTAAGTATTCCGCAAAAGTAATGTAATTTCAATGTATGTTAAGCTTCGGGTCTCTACAGTTGGTATTAGAGGGAGGTTTAGTCAACCTTTGGAAACTAGGATGCAAAAACTTTAGTGAGATCCCTAGAGATATTTCTAAGGTATGTCTAGGGATGCCCCTAAGGATAAGTATACGTATAGGATATAGTCCTAAAACCATGGTAACTATATTAGATTAAACCAAAGATGTTAGATATTTATGTTAATCCCACTTTATTATGATTTTTTTCTCTCACACTATTCTTTTTGGGTTTTAGAAAATGGATGGAAACAAGGTGATTCACGATAATGGAGGATATGATGGACAATGGAATGATATTCTTTATGAGCAACCAAATGAAATGGGATTTGGAAGTCCAAACATCATTATTATGCCGAATCAACAATCTCATAATATGATCAATAAAGTAAAATTTGGCAACTTTCTTAACTCAGCTAATAAGATTAAGATGGAGTTTCATGATGATCATATAGGAAAGAAAGTTCAATTTCCCCTATGTAAATCATGTGGGAATAGGCATCAAGGAGAATATTTCAAAGGAACTGGAAGATGCTTTGGGTGTTGAAAAGAAGGACACAAACAAGTAAGTGCAAAGGAAAAGGTTCAGTTAACACCAGAGATGAGGATATTGGTATTGCTACGACGTCAACAATGGTTAAATGTTTTAAATGTGGAATGTATAGGCATTATGCAAACCAATGCCCAAAGGGAAAGTCTCATGAAGAGAATCAGTACGGTCGTATGGGTACTATTTATGTTGACGATGATGAAGAGACTACAAATGATATGTGAGAATAAAGAATTGTTGAAGCTCGGTCAATGGTTTAAGAAGGTAGTGGAATGATTACATGTTTATCAAGTGTAATGTTGTATAAAGAATCTCATGGTACTATGGAATAAAGAGACATCTAAGGATTGTTACATTGTTGTCTTTCCTTGAGTTTTGAAAGTGTGTGATTAATGCTACCAGTATCCATGAAAGGTTATTCGGATATTTTTGGAATTAAGATGATATGCGCATAATGAAGGGATAAGGAGAAAATTAAATGTTTGATAGTATTCATGAGCTCATGACTGATATAAGGAGAAGGTTATATAATGGTTTGAGTATATAGAATTTTTGGATTTTGGTATGTGGTAAGAGTTATCTTTTGACAGCATTCATGTTTTCACCAAGGTTTAATAGGTTTTCATTTTTCAAGAGAATACATGATTAAGGTATTCACATGATTGGAATGCGACCAACAAGATATATGGGGGATAAATGATGGTATTCACATGCTTGGTTGATGACATTTCAAGTAATCGTTTTCTTTATACTATGAGCTTGGACCGAAGTATTTTGGATAAGCCTAAAGACTGGAATGGATTATGTTGGACATAAGTTAGTATTGTTTAAGGATATAACTTTTTTTTGATATTATTGATGGGATGTTATAGTAATGTAGTTTTAGAAAAAGGACAACTTGCAGGACGGGCGACAGCCCATCACGTCGGACAAGGTCGTGGGAATCGAACCCACAACCGAAGTGCGACTGGCCTTTATCGCCTACCACTGGCCTATAGGAAGTCCCTGTTTAGTAGAAACTAGTTTTATTTTATTAAGCAATATGATATATGAAGTATAAGTTAATTTTTGGAATCGTATATTATTAACCTCACCAAAGACGAACTTATGTATATTTGATAACTATTGCTAAACTTTTGTTTGAAACAGATGGAATGACCCATCATTCTATCACATGATCTGTTAATAACAAATTCAACTTCATTTCTTTAAGAGATGAAGTGGAAATTGTTCAAAGCACGAACAATAGTGAGATTGTATCAAAATCAAGTAAGTATTTATTGTAATTCATATTTTCCAACTTTTGGGAAATGATATTGAAAACCAAAAATGTTGTCCTAGTGATCTTATATCTGATGAATCAGATGGTACCCTAGATCATCAAAAATTTATGGCTTTGCGATTGTTAGCTTTTTCATAGCCATGTTCTCTACCACTCTCCATCAAAACCTGATGGTTAGATTTTTCTTCTATATCCATATTTTCACCTATGTTCTCCTAAATGGAAACCCAATGATGAGGTAATTTGGGTAACCATTACACTTCATACTTTAGTTTTTAAAGCCGTGTTTTGGTATTCCTTTTTACGATGTGGGTTTCTATTAAACAAACTTTCGAGTAGTAACCCATTTATAACCCCGAATAATTTCGAGGGTGAAATTCATTTTAAGGGGGGTAGAATGTAATGCCCCAAGATTTTATGAAAAAATATTCATTTAATTAATGTCTTGTGTTGTATGCTACACCAATATTACCTTCCGCTATACGCAACACCGTATTAGCTTGCAGTATACACAACACTATTCTTGGATCGTGTTACACACAATTTTGATAATAGTTATTCTACGCAACATTGAGTATATATATATATATATTCAATGTATAAATGAAATATGGTTGGGTTATGTTATACAAAACAATGAAGGATTCTTTCACAACATGCAACCCTTACTTGGCTTGCATTACACGCAATCGCGACCTTCCTCGATAACGTGTGTTGTACGCAATACCGGGTTTTAATAAAAAACGATATATTATTATAATATTGTCATGAACTAGACGTTATGAATATTATTAACTAAATTTTGAATTTTATAGCATTATTATTCATTTAACACATTTTCTAGAACATGGTATAAGAACAAAATACATTTTTCGGGTAAAATAAGTATTTTTCAAAATGTAGTTTTGCCGCCTTTTGATGGCGCACCAACTTTAAATCTAGTTTTTGACATGTTTATATGTCCAATTTGAAAAAATAAAATTCTTCTTTTGAATCATGATATAAAAATTTACATTAGATAAAGTTTTGATATTTTTCCGATAACTTTCATATTTTAATGAATAGTAAAAACATGCTATATTTTAATTAAAAACAACTTTTTTCATCGTAATATCTTATGTAGTTAAATTATAATATTTAATGGTTTTAAAGTATAAATAGAATATATTTTTACCATTTAATATAATGTATGTCATTATCATTGATTTTACCTTGAATTCGTAGGTTAAATCAATTCAATCTTTTGCAATGTTTTAAAGAAAAACCCTTTTTCTTTCGACAACGGGATTAATTTTAATTTAATTTCTGTATCTTTTGTGTATTTAATTTGGAAAAATTGATTCAATATTTGGAATCAATGGGTCCAAATTATGTTAATAAGCTACTTTTTATTTTTTGGGCATTGTGAATAGTAACTACAGTAAATTTTATTTACTATAGTTAAAGGTAAATCGGGTAATTAAGGGTAAATATAAGATTATAAAATTACCCAAACACTTGGAAAAATCCAATTGGATGACTAAAAGTCGACCCATATCACCTAAGGGTTATATTATATTCATTTAATTAAATTTTGTCAATGAAAATAATTTAATTATTATTAAAACCAAAGAATGTGACAACATGTCACTTTCTTAAATCTTATCAGTATAATAATTTTAATCTAGTGATAAAATTCATGAAACTTCGAACATGAATTGTCTCAAAAAAGATAATACAATTATCTACATTATAGTAATTTATTTATAATTTTTAGGGATTAAATAATTATCATTTATTATGACACAAAGATGATGCAATAATTGACTTATTAATGAAATATTGACATAATTGATGTTATAAATGCCCAAATAAATGTAATTTGAAACTTTTTATGACTTAAACTAATTTTCTAGGTTAATATGACATGTTATTGGTTATTTAAGTAACTTGGTTAGAACTTATAATTCTTTTATGAATTTCCTAAAAATAATGTACCAAATAGTGTCAAAATTGACATAAATTAGTTTTTAAAACAAATATTATATAATTAATTGTTATTTTATTCCTAAAAATCGAAGGCTCGGACAAATGACTTAGATACGATTATATATATTAATAATAAACAACTTGGGGTTTTTTTGGCTTTATATAGTATGTTTATTAACCATATAGTGTAAGAAACAAAAAGACACGGTAAAAGTTAAATTATTTAACTTAGAGTTAAATCTAACTGATAAGGTTAAAATAATAACCTAAATTTGTCTAAATCCTATTGTATGAGAGGATTTCAACCCATCACCAAATTATCTTCTAAATCAGACCCTTTGAAACCATTATAAACCGAATTTGACCTTAATATAAAATAATATTTTGAGATTTTCCTAAGGTGCCCCTCTCCTCCCTTATAAAAGGGCACATCCTCCCTCTCCTCCTCACACCATTTTGAGCATTCAAGCTCGGCCAAACCCTGAAAAAGTATCTTCTCCACTTCCCTAGTATCATCCTAGATGTCATGGTCTTCTTCAAATACCGTCCTTAGTTCTTTAAGTGGAGGTTAAGAAAAGGCGCGTCAAAAAGAGGTAATATCCATTACCGATCTTTTTCAATTTATTTCTTCTTCAACTTCTTCTTCTTTAGTTGTTTCATGATAACGTAATAACATCAGTATTTCTTATATACTGATATGTTATTATAAATATGAAACAACTCTAATTAACCTTCTATCCATCCTACGGAAAAAGGAAATCACCGCGCGTGCGTATGTACGGAATACCGTCTCCACACCGTGGTGTAATCTATTTTCCGCCACCACCTTAATTGGATATGTATAATGGTGTAATGAGTAATTATATATGATTATTATAAAGTGATATTGATACTTAAATATTATACATAAACTTCAACACAAGTTCACGATCATGAGAACGATATCATCGCTCGTGTGTACGTACGGACTACCGTCTCCACGACGCGATAAGATTCATTCTCCACATTAACCATTAATGAATGATTATAAAATTTATAAAATGAATAATAATGAAATATATGAAATGTTAAATCTACTGGATTTATGTATATATATATATGTATGTCATATACTTATTTCCATTCAAGACAATAAGGAATGGAAAACAGCGTTCAGGTGTACGTACAGACTACCGTCTCCATGAACGGTGTGTTTCATTTCATTTATCTATCTATTATATATATATATATACTGAATATATATGATATATAAATCATGTTTTATATTCTGGAAGTAAGTAAATCATGATATAAGTAATAATAATTTCAAGAACAACAAGTCCAAACACCTACGATAAATGAAACGATTTTACCCAAAACGCTTCTTTAACATGGAATTTACTAAAGAACGGGTAATATAAAGTCATAAGTGAACCATATATGATATCAAAACAATGCATATGATTCTTTAATAAGTCAATGACATTATTTAAATCATTATACAGGAGGTTCAGACACTTACGTAGAAAATCGGACCTAAGGTAAGGGAAAATATCACAATCTCATTTTATCCGAGATTGTTTATACTTTGGTATTTACTGGGGTGTATTTTATCATCCAAATCCATGTTTCCTCAATATGTAATATTATTTCCATCCACATAAAATTGTTCAAATCCAATTTTACCCTTTTGTGAGTTTTTAGTAAAAGATATGAAATGAATATTTTGTAGTTTTTCGTACGAGGTACTTTTTGACTTTTCTGACAAAAGTACAAGAAGAATGTTTTTCTAACTTATATGGAATGAATGGATTTTTAAAACATTATTTCCAAGAAGACTCCTTTACAAGTTTTGATGTTTATTTTTAATCAACTTCTTTTAGTTTAAAATTGTATGACATGTTAAGAAAGGAAAATGTTTTTGAAGTAGAAAGGATATTTTCCTCAAGAATGGAGTTCAAGTGTTTTATCAAAATTATTTTCCATATAAGATAATATAGGGTTCTGTTTCTATCCCTATTATTACATTTACTTGATTATGTTTTGATGGAAATATTTTTATGAATTCATTTATCTTCTATGAATTGTTTTATGATGTCATGATGTTTAAGATTCCCATTTTTATTACATGGGTTATGCAATGATGTATGATTTATGATTTTGTGGCAAACATAAGAATGGAATCATTTTGAGATGGGTGGGACCTATATCTCCCTCCAATAAATTGGGTAAAGATTTTACATCTCATGAGATAGACATGGCTGGAACGGTAGGTTATACCGGTTCAGTGAAACAGGACTTAAACGAGGGTGACTCGGTTCAGAAAAGGACTTTGTCCACTAAGATAGTCATGGAAATGAGTCTTGACTAATAAGATATGATTATCTATGATTATGTGTGTATGCCACAAAGTTTCATGTTTTATGTTATGATTATTGGGATTTCATTTCACTACTATGATTTATCCCATGTTATGAAATTATGCTCTCTTTTGCAGGTTAAGATTTCCAAAATGTTATGTTCTTATGAAAATGTTGTGATTGATATTTCTTTTGTTTACCCTTACTGAGCATTTGAGCTCACCATTTTATGTTTTCTTTTCCCCAGGACATAAAGAAAGGATTTAGGTTAAAAAAAAGAAGATCTTTATGGGAGATGGTGAAGATCTTTCACCACGATTAGAAGATTATATTCCGAGTTTCCAAAGACACTAAACTATTACGGTCCTTGTGTGTGTTTTTGTTATGTACTAAGTATTCCGCAAAAGTAATGTAATGTCTATGTACGTTAAGCTTCGGGTCTGTACAATCCTAGAATGGGACTAATATTGAACAATAATGTGAAATTTGAATGACTCCTATATCATGAGTTATCATTGGGACAACATGAATCATCTTTCACATAGAATAACATCATTATTTATTTATTGTATGATTATGCCTCCTGTGTGAAGATGCATCTAAGGGGGAGAGTACTGAGTTTCTGAGAGTCCCATCCATCATTTTAAAATTCACACTATCTTACCATAATATGGTATTAGGTTTTATATAACACTAAAATATTATCCTTGTTGATAAAGATTAACTCCAATTTTATATTAGACAAATTAATTCCTTTGATAATTCATCTATCAATTTGCTTCAATTAAACTATGAATGTGCACTACCTATTATGTAATAGATCCTAAAATGACAGCTATTATTAAATATCATTCAAACATAACCATATCCCATGATAATCATATTGTATGATTGTATTGTAATAACCCCTTACAACCTTGTGAAAGAAATTTTTATAAATACATAGAATTGTTAAGTTCCTCCTATGAACACCGTTTTCAAGAACCGTATGATAAATCTATATCATAAGATACAATATAACCATTAATCTACTGAAAAATAAGTTAAATATATATATTATGGTTTTTTATGATATAAAATACTATATACCTTATATAATAAAATATATCGATATATATAAGAGTTTTATAGAATATTTCATTCAATCAACCACTTTCACAAAGGCTAAATATTATTGTGTCATTTCATCTTATATCATGTCATATATGATAACTAATTAAATTTACCCAAAACGATTTTGGATTTATTTAAATATAATTTTGGAAACATATCATCAATTGGATCTTAAGTCACATCATAGAAAATCCATGTGAATATCCATCCAAAATACTTTTTGGTTAACTATAAAATACTTTTATAGTATCTCTCTGAGTTAAAATGAATCCCCATTCAATCAACCACAATTTGGTACACCATGGTGATTTATTGAAATGGAGAAACATTAAAATAAACTAATTTTTAAATATAGGTAAATATTGTCCTCTATAAATTTATCAATTCTACTGAATCTAAAAATGGGTCTGACATGATCTCTATCAAACACTTGTATCTTGATACTAGTGTCCACTATACACGTCTCAATATAATGTGCACTCTCATATTGGTTTAATTATCCATAAAATAATATACCCATAATATTATTATTTATAACATGGCTTGCTTATTATAAAATTTATATTTTTTTTTCTATTAAATTTTGATAATTAGGGGAAATATCACATAATAAAATGGAAACATTCTCACAGGGCATATTTTTTCCCAAAAATAAAGCTCTATTTTTTAACCCTATTTTCATTCCATACAATATTCCATCATTTAAGATGATCCAACATAGCCAAAATCATGAAGTTGTTAAAATTTATACTCATCCTTATATCGAATGATAGAAATATAAAAACATGGGATGTGAAAAAAATGGGTAGTAAGAGATATAAATATAAATTATTCAAGTTAGTGTAGTGGAAAGAATAAAAACTTATGTAAACATTATAATTTCTCAAAAAAGTACATTGATAACATAAATTAAACATTAAGACATGTGAAAATCATTATTTACTCAATTAAATTAACCTAAATCCACTATAACTAATTGTAAAACCCATGAAGGAATCCCAAGGCATGTGTGAATCTCAGGAAAACATTCATGTGAAAAACCCTTTCACTTTTAAATTTTCAATACAAAATAAAATAAAAATATTTCTTCAGAAATCATTTTGAATATATAATATATGTTTTCAAGAGCATCATATTCAAAACCCATGTTCACACATGTGTAATATATGTTCTAAGAAACTATAACCCAATAATTATATAGTATTAACTTACCTATTTATCAAAATCATTTTCACCCTTGATTATGAATTATTTTGCACAATATTAGAGATATATAACAGGATCACTTACCATCATGTGCTATATCATGCTCAAAATTCATAATATTTAATGGTCAAGTAACATATAACAAATAAAAAATTGTAATCATTCATATTTTCAATATAAAACCTGTTAAAAACTCATTTGACCCAATAACACAAACACTTTCCATTTTTCATTATCATATTGAAGAATTTTCTTTTTTTAGAGAAAAATAAAATGATTAATTCTTAGAAGACTGAGAATATAAGTTTTTTCAATTACCATATTAAAATATAGAGTAATATTAATTATTAACCACTAATAAAAAAGTGGAATAAGTTTTCATGTTGTATACATTAAAAAATATCTTTTTCAAATGTGTAAAAAAATTCAAAATGGCCATAATGATAAACATTTAAAAGATTCCACATTGACTATTTAATAAGAAAGTATTAAGTAGTTGAAAATGAATTTTAACAATATTGGATGTCTTAATAAAAATATTATAGGAACATTTTTAAGAACATATATATGGTTTGAAATGAGTTTAAAACATTTTAAACAACTTTATAATTGGAAATATCTTACCTTATGTCAAGTTTATCCTCACACATTCTCAAACTCCCAAATAATTAAATTATATTAGTTTTTAATATCATAAAAACTCCTTAGATGTACATTTAATGATTTTTATTACTATTATTTCTTTTATTAATAGGCCATGTTCAAATATCACCATATATTTTAAAAATAACGACTATGTTCTACAACGTATAATATAAAGAACACCAAAATTAAAATAAAAAAATTATTATTATTTATATGTAACTATTATAACCTTTTCATTAAATTAGAGGAATTAATTTATTAGATGAGTTATGAAATATATACAAGGGTCATAATCATTTCTAAAGTATTAAATAATTCATTGTAAAAAACTCTCAATTTCTAGTGAGGTTATTTAATTTTCAAAAATATGTTTTTTTTATAAATTTCTTTCATTGTATTTTATTTCTGAACATTAAAACATTGTCATAAATTTTGAATATTTTATTTTATTTAATGAATTTGTTTTATAAATTATTCATGTTAAAGTTATATAATGGTCAATTTTTTTTTGATAATTTTATGAAAATATAGTTTTTCCAATGAATAGTGAAATTGATGATTTTATTTAAATATCATATTATTATATAATGAATTTAAAAATTAGAATTCTATATTGGATTTGGTTTAAAATTTAGTTATTTTAATTATATAAAAAAATGATATTTTAAATTGATTTTATTGTTGAATTTACTACAAAAAAAATTATATTTTAAAAGCTTATTTTTTTGAAAACCTATTTTTTATTGCATTTTGACGGTTTTTATTTAAATTAAATAAAAATTTAATATTTTTTTTTGAAAAATTGAATGATTTTTTTGAATTAGTTGGTCTAAATTTGGTAAATAAATAAATTTTATTTTTTTTAATATTAATAGTAACCATACTAATTCTTGTTACCTGTCTAAATAAGAAATTAGATAAATAATGTTAAAAAATAATCATAAGGATTAAAAAATTATCGTAAAACCTATATAAAGATTATTATGTGGGTCCATTTATCCAATAATCATTGATGATTTATTTATAAATAATTTTTTATCCATTTTAATGAGATTATGAATTTAATAATAATTTATTTAACATGATGTAAAAAATATCACACACATGTTAACAAAAAAATATTTTTAACATGGAGATAACAAGTAAAAATGTATAGTTATAAATAGTAATTTGATATCAAAAAAACTTTTATTCACAAGGTTAATTATTTTTAGATTTTAGTGAATAAATAACCACAATAAATATTTATATAATGCAGATGTAATAAAGATTTTATTAATGGAAAAATCGAATAATTTATATTAAATATATTTAATATAATATAATTTTATACAGTAAGTGTGATAAACATATCTGGATTAAATTTTACTTTTCTTATTTATTGTATTACATTCAATATAATTAATAGTTCTAAAAATTATCATTAATGATATTATAATAAATAATATTTTATTATATGATATAAAATTCCTAAAAATCATGGATTTGGTTAAGTGATTAGGCTATGGATTATAATATGAACCATGGTCCATTAACGGTCTATTTTTTCAATTATTTTAAAAATATTAAACCTCAAATATTAAACATCCTTATTTTCACTACATGGTTGAATAGGGTTAAAAAGGGTAAAAATCCAAATGATAAGAGACAAAATGTGATATAAACATGTCTAAATATTACTTTATTATATTATTTCGACCCAATGATGTCCTATTTTCCAAATAAACTATTTTAGATCAATTTTTAATTAAAATTTAACTTATTTTATTATAATTTTTTTAGGAATTCAATGAGTTCCCCTTCTATATCTTATAAAATGGAACTAATTTGATAATTTAATAACACTTAAAAAACCATTTTGTAAATCCAAGACATAATAAAATACCTTCCCTAATTATATAGGTTGTTTTTTAATCATAAAATGATCTTTTTGGTCTTATTGTTTTAAGACAAAGTGGTTTTTCATTGAATAGTTAACATTTTTAATAGAATAATTATGTTTAATAACTTTTCTCACTTCCTTAAAATCATATTCAACTATAAAAAACTAATAAAACCACTATATTCAATAAAATTGGATTTTATTATGATAATATAATTACATATAACCGTAAACTCTTCTATCAATGGGAAACAAAACAATTGTTCGTGTATACATAAGATTTCCGCCTTATGGACCAATGTAATTAATTTTCCATCAGCATCTCTCTTGGATGGTTTATATTGGTGGAATATATTTTTATATATGATAGTCATGAAATATTTACCATTATTATATTTTAAATTATATAATTCTTCTAAACACAAAATGATAACATCATATGTGTGTAAGTGTGGACTACAACCTCCAAGAAGCGATGGTATTCTTTTTTCACTTCCACATCACATGAATGATATATATATATATATAATTATATTATAAGGATAAATATTATTTTTATGATATGATAAAATTTATTTAATGATAATATATTATTTAATTTCCTTCCCTAAATATCTTTGAAAAATTTGAACGTTACTCTTGCGAATGTATGACCCTCCCTCTCCATGATTATAACAAAGATCATTTCTCACAACCACATTTAATCATTGTATTTAATTATAATTTATTTATAAAAATTATCATTTTTCCATTATTATTATTCAAGAGATGATTTAAAATTTACAACTTTTTCTATAGGTTACATAATAAGTCATTTTTGATATATGTGTTGAATATCATCAAAACAAAGGATCTGAATTTAATGGATTTAATAATTTCACATTACATTGAATTAATTGAAATAAACGAATAATGACCATGAAAAGGGTTCACAATAAATTAGAAAATTAATATATTTTGGTATTTTTTAAGACAAAGAAATTTTTTAAAGAGTCAGACAAAATGTCATGGAATTTATTTTAAATATACTCTCTTAAATATCCTCTTTAAAATATTTTAAAAAAGGTGAGAAGGAATGTATATTTTTAGAAATTCAAAGTGAAAAAATTTCTATCAATTAGAAAACTATATTACTTTGATGTTTCATTTTTAATTTTTTATAAAAAAATCGATTAAAATAATTTCTTCATGAGGTGAACCATTTTTTATTTTAATAAGTTACATAGTTTTACATTATTTAAATGTTTCTCAAAAGGAATATTTTTATGGAATGATTAGAATTGTTTAAAAAAATTACTATTCAATTTTAAAATATATGGTGAAATTTATTTCTCATTTCTGTAATAATAAATTCATGTTTTCATTCCTCTACAAGATAACATGTTTTATTAAAAAAAACCTTTCAATTATTCTGTGTATATTTGATGAGAAAAAGTTTAATAATAGGAATGGGTATTTTGAAATATAAAATATTTTCCCAATTGGTTTAGGAGATATTTTCAATGTATTTATTAATTATATGGTCCTTGAAAACTATTAATGAATGGTTGGTCTCTATAGTAGCTTACGAGTGAGAACAATATAACATATATTATTTGGGTGAAAACATAGCATTTAGTGAGCCTATTATAAATTATATGGTGGGTGGACCGATATTTTTCACCAATAAATTGAGTAATGATTGTGGTCTATAATGAATTATATTGTATGCCTTCCATATTGTTATTAAAATTGTAACGGTTTTGAGATTATTATGTTATAAGTAAACTATATTACTTATTTATGCATCCTAATGAGTTTTTATGGAAATATTTTGATTTCCATAGGTAAGATAATTATATTTTTAATAAAAAATAATTTTATTTTTAGATTAAAATGATTTGATTGGTTTTTTAGGAAAATTTTATTCATAGGTTTTAATGTTTTTTATTTGACTATTATATTTATATTCATTATATCCCTTAATAATTTTTTCCTCATCCCATGTTTTTAAAATATTTTTTCTTTAACATTTATTTATTGGTAATAAAAAGGTTTTATTCAAGTTGAATTCATGAGGACTTTTGATTAAAAAAATCTCATTGTATTTTAATTATTTAATATTGTGAAAATAGAAATTAATTAGAAGTGTACACATTGTATAATATGGGAGAGTTATTTCATAATTATATATGGTTTGAACCTAATAGATCATTAGATATATAATAAATTAAATTATTCTCTAAAGGCATTAGAATATGTAATGTTCAAGGATGGGTCCTTATAGTTGATGTGAGATAAGGGTTTAGATAAATTTAGAGGTAAAAAAGTTATTTTAGCATACTTTTCAATTAAATATGACCACAATGGTTATTATGTTAGTGGGAATCATAGTGATTTTTTATAAATCATAATAGTTATAGGTATGATATATTATGATATCTTTCTATTTATCATACTTATAAAAAATTTTGTTGTAATTTTATTGATATGATGATAGTAAGATTTTTAATTTTAGTAAATGGATTGATCTGGTTGGAATAAATGAGACAATGGATGTGAATAAAAACGTGGTGGTTGTCTAAGTGGGAAAAATAGTGGAAAAGTGTTGTATTGAGAACATTTTGGGTTATTCCTAGCCATGTATAAAGAGTAATGGTAAAAACAGGAACATATGTGATTTTACAAATGCATAAAATACAAAGGAAATGAATACCTTTGGAAGTTCTAGTGATAATAATTATAAAAGGATAAATATATTCAATGAAATATTTCTCAAGAATGTTAAAATAAGAACCCATAAGAAATTACATAAAAAACAAACATATAATTTATATGTGGTAAAGGAGGTCATAGAGAAATAATTAGTGATGAAAAAAGGATCCATTAAGTTAACTCCATGAAAGGGAATGAAGTTATTCAAGAGGTATCAATTTATTGTTTTAAAGTTTGGGAGAATGGTAATTATGAAAAAAATTCCTAAAAGGGTGGACTATCAATACGATTGTTAATATAATATAAATAAATATTTATAAATACCTTATTCGATTATTGATTATGATGAGGAAACATCACTTGAAATATGGAAGAAATTGATCTTTTTTATCTTTATTCCTTGACATTTTTAAATCATATAACCAAAATCATATTTTTTTGTTGGAAATAAGTATTAATGAATAATATAGAAAATAATTTTTAAGGGATTATGAATATTTTTGATTTATTTATTTGTGTAAATTCAAGTTTTATGATGCAGTGGTATATTTAAGGATGATCATATGTTTTAAAGACTCTTTTGATAATGGGATAACATTGGGAGTCTTTTATTGAGTTTTGATAGAAGTTTGAGTTATCTGTAACCTATAATTTTATCAAGTGAAAAATATATTTTAGGTAGAATAATCTTTTCACTTCATGTAAATATATTCAAAAATATCGATAACATTCATGGTTTATATGATATTTGATTTTAAAGTAATTATGGGTTATTTTTTTGTGATACAAAATGAATGTAATGTGATAAAATTTGAGGTTAAGTTTTTTTAACATTGAATATAATATGGTAATTTTTCATAATGTTTATAAAACATGTTGGAATTTTATAAGGAATATGATTTAGAAGAAGGAAAACCCATAGACTATGATATAACCAATTACATCATGCATGAATTTATGGCTTCATCCCACAACTGATGGGTAACAAGGGTGAATCACCAACCACTATAAAAGTATATTATTTTATTCTGTATTATGGTGATTTAGTTTTTTTTGTTGAAATTAATACCATATCATGGAGATTATGTGATTTCATAAGTTAAATTTTTTTTTCTGGGAAATTAAGAGAGATTTATGGTATTTTTGTAGGTAAATATTAAATTTATCCAAGATGAAAATGTCATCAAATAATTATGATTTTTTGGTTTAAATATAATGGAATATTTTTAGGAATTTAATGCCAATTTATTTTTATTAATGATCTATTTTTAACTTCGGTTATTATATATAAATTTTGGATATTAATGTAGTTTTTTTAATATAAGGGTATATTTATATGGTAATTATCATATCACATAATAACTATTTCGGTTTTGGTTAATTTTAAATTATAGGAGGATTTGAATATTTTATTATTCATATATTTTAATTACAATACAAATTTTTTAAAAAATTTCCCTTGGATACTCATCCTTTGGAGAAAAATATTATATTATATGGGGAATTGATTAAATAATAAAATTATACATTTCAAGTAACTATATTACTTTATGTTCTTAGTCTAGGAGGTAAAATAATTACTCAAATTATGGGAAGGGTTTTTTAAAAAAAGTTTTTATTTGTTTACTTTTATTACTATGATAAAAATGGCCTCTTAAGCCATCATAAATTTATGGGTTTTTATGGATAAATTATCATTACCATGTTCTCTATCAATCTATAATTTTCCTCAAAAGTTATTATTTATTCAATATTAATGTTTTACGTACCCACTTAGGTTCTCATACATGGAAAAATATTATGTGTTATTCTGTTTCACCTTGATAACATCCTTTCTCATTATTCATGTGGAAGTTTTGTTGACTAATTTTTAAATGATGGGTTACAAAAAAGGTATTTTGAGAAGCCAAATCCTAGTTAATGTGTATGAATAAAAATTTTTTGGATGAAATTTATTAAACGAGGGAGAAGTTTAGCTCTATATTTAAAAAAATAATAATTACTATGATTGAAAGCATACAAGATAAGAAAAATGAGCTTAAAAACAATTAATTATTATTATTTTAACAACATTCTCATTACATAGTCATTAAATTGGCATGATTGAATAAAATTGACCACATTGTGAAATATATATACTCATGGTACTAATTTTGAAGGTATTAATCCATATTTTTAATAAGATATCTCTTTATAGAAAAGTCGTTTTATTCTTTAAAAAGGAATTTTTTAAAAAATTGGTCTTCATGGTTTTTTGGATTGATTGTTATATTTAGTATTTTGAATGTATTGAAATTTATTTGAAAAAATGGATATAATTTTATTATTCATAATATGAAGACTATCATAGCATGAACTATATATAATATTTTGAAAATCATGACCGTACAATGAATATTGAAAAATAATGTTATTTATTGTAAACATATTTTAAATTAATGTATTTAAATTGTTTAATTAAATTTTATAATAGATATAAAATTACATTAGATCCATTATTTAATCATTTTTTTTTTCAAAATCCATTTTGTAAATGAATTCAGTATAAACACATATTATATTCTAAAATGAAATTTTTCTAAAAAAACTAATTTTATCATATTTTACCATAATTGTTATAAATTATAATCATAGATTAATATGTTTTTAATTATGAAAATTGGATTACTTATTTGGAACCACTGGGTCCAAAATTTATAAAAAGACCCATTTTATTTTTGATGGACATAAATAGTAATTCTAGTAATTTTTGTTAGCATTCTATATTCTAAAATGATTAGTTAAAGTTAAAAATAATGTGATACAGATTATGAAAAAAATACTAACAGTCACCAATATTTATTGGATAAATCCATTTTTTCCATACTCATCTAATATTCAGTTATATGGGATTTTCCCATTTGGATGATATTTTTTCTTTTATAATTTTTTATTTAATGAAATGTTAAACCTTTCAAACTATTTTTTCATAAAAATAATACATTTGACATAGGGATAAACTTATGATATGTTCCGTTATAAATTTTCATTTAAAATTTAAAAAATTTATTGTAATCATGGTAATTTTTTGTATTCATATTAAAGAAATAATGACTTAAATATTTACACAACTTTGATACAAAAAATATAAATTAATTGAAAAATAAAATAAATCATATAAAAATATTAAATATAATATAATTAAAGATAATTAGTGTGATTAACTAATATTATAAGTCACTATGATATTTTGGAGATGTATTGAATTATTTTTTATAGTTTTACTTATTGTTATGATGTAATTAGAAAAGGTAATTAATAGTTATAAAACCCAACAATAATGATATATTAAAATATATAATATTTTATTAAATGGTATAAAATTCATAAAACTATTACATTCATCCATTTTTTTGATAATATCAAACATGTTCCATTTAAGGGCCGTTTTCTTATTTACTATTACTATATTGACCCTTATAGTCAAAAATCCGTATTGTCACAGTAAGAGTGAATGAGGTTAATGAGGAGTTAGAACCAAATGATAAGGGTAAAAATTTAAAATACAATTGTCAAAAAAAGCATTGGATAATATAATTTCATCCAATAATTATAATTTATTTTAAATTAAAAACATTGGGACTATATAGAATTGAAAATTAATTTATGTTCATTGAATTTTTTTGAGGAATTCCAAGAGTTCCAATCCCCTATATTATAAA
The DNA here is from genome assembly GCA_963277665.1 of Viscum album. Taxonomy (NCBI): domain Eukaryota; kingdom Viridiplantae; phylum Streptophyta; class Magnoliopsida; order Santalales; family Viscaceae; genus Viscum; species Viscum album. Next base: position 1,044,821,474 of record OY728165.1, read on the forward strand.
AGGGAACCAATTATTCCCATTCTTTCATAAAAAACACATATTTTAGAAGGTAAAAACCTATGTAACTTACTTTAATCCATTCAACAATTTCTTATTAAATGTTTGAAGAATGAAACCATCTTTAATGGTGATATTCTGATAATAAGAAAAAGTTTTTGAAAGAATTGTTCTTGTTTTTAATTGAGTATTTCTATTTCATTTCTTCTTATAAAACAAGAAATTAATTTTCATGATAGATAAAATTATATCAGTAGTATCCTAAGTATAATTATATGTTATTATGTTAATATCATAACCTATATATGTATTCTCTTTTATCAAATTACCAATGAAACCATCATTATTGTGTGTGGTGGACTACCGTCTCACGAACCAATGTAATTAATTTTCCAAAAATATATCTCATGGAGAGATTATAATGATAAAATTACTTTTCATATATGATATTAAGTACATATTTATCATTATTAATATATTTTATATTACTTTACTTTTTAACCATCCATTCACAAAAAAATCAAAACAGTGTTCCTTCATATGTGTGTTTTACCAACTCCATGAAGAGATATGATTTGTTTTTCATCACCCAATTACATGGATGATATATATAAGTATATTTAAAGGATAAATATGATAGATATTATATTATTATTATTTTATAAAGATAAAATAAAAAATAACATCCTTCCATAATGTTCATTTAAAAATGGAAATATTACAATGTATATGTATGACCTACCATCTCCATGATTGTAATGTAGATAATTTTCATAACCATATTTAATGTTTGGATTTAAGAAAAATAATTTTTTAGAGAAAATTTATTTACTTCATGACTATTATTTTGGATATGATGGAATAATGTGTTTATTGACAACAATCAACATATGAGACATGTTTCTGTCATATGAGCTGAATATTCTCAAAATGCCCAATGTGAATTTTAGTGTTTAATTAATTTTACAAAATAATGTATTAAATGGAATAATTGAATAATGAACATGAAAAGGGTTCAAAATAAATTATAAAAGTTACATAAAATTTTAATTTAAGAAGCAAAATAACATACTTGATAAGTGTGACTCAAGGTAAGTGGATTACATTTATAAATCCTATTTTAATGTTACTCTTTCAACTATTTGAAAAAAGATAAAATGGAATATTTATTTTTACATATATTTCATGAATAGAATTTATCACTATCATAACTCATCAATAATTTTAATTTTCATTTATTTGTTTCCACAATTATTTTTAAATAAAATAGTTTCTTGATTAAGAGTGATGTGTTTAGATTTCAATAAATGATTTCATATAACATTCATTAAAATGTTTTCAAAAGAAATATTTAACACCAATAAATTTAATAGAATAAAATTTTATTAGATAACCTATGTAACATGAAACATAGAGCACAAATAACCCATGAAATATATTTCTTTATTTTTAATATATTCAATAGCCTGTGGAATATGAAATACAATGATTAAATGAACAGTAATATATAATAATAATCTAGTAATTAAATTTTAGGGTATGAATAGTAATAAAGAATTAATAAATTTAAGATTAACTACTAATTTTATATAAATAATAATATTTAAAAGAAAAATATATAATTTTTAGAAAGAAAATGTATTTTTTTAAAAGACAAAATAGTCATGTTTGAACACATAATTAAAAATAGTTTATTCAATTGTTTATTTTTATTTTTGAAAAAATGAACATGATATTTAAAATTAGAATATAAAAATTATTTTATGGTGTAATATTGGGATTCTTCTTAAATAATTCATGATTTGATAAATATTAAAAAATACTGAATATTAATTGAATACTACATTTTCATGTAAATAATTTATAACGTTAAATTAAATTTTAAATTGGATTTAAAGTAAAATTAGTTTAGTTTTAAATAAATTATTACAATATCTTTTATTTTTATCATTTTATAATTTAATTTATAAATAAAAATTTCGGTAATCTTTTGAACGTTTCAACTTTAGAAACCTGTTTTTTCGTCATGACTAAAATAATAATTTTAGGTTCAGTTTTTCATATCAATACATTTATTTAGAAAAAATGGATTAAATATTTTGAATAAGTATAAATTATAATTTATAATAATGGGAAATGAATTTTGGATAAAAATTAATAGTGAAAATAGTAAAAATTAAATACCCTAGTTATACTAAATATGATCTATTGGGTGATAAACTAAGAAGATAACAGTTAGATGTGACCTTCAAACTATTCCAACACCCATTATATTGAAATATTTCTATACTATCCATTTTTAGATGTTTATTTTCCCATATTAGAGGTTTTTTCATTAAAATAATGTGATATGATTAATTATTTTTTAAAAATTACAATAGTGCCACTCACCTCAGCTATAAAAGGCCATCAACACTTCTCTTCACTTTAAACCATGAAAAAATGTGGTTCTATCGAACCCAAACCAAATAAGTTCCCAAATTCCATCCCCTCATCTGAAAATTCTTATTTATTATGTAAATCCATAATGGGAAACAATATGGTGAAAACCTAATAAGTTCACCAGAAGAGGAGGTAACATTTCTCAATAAGCCTTTTTATTTTATTTCATTATTATTTAATAAAAAAATATTTAAAATATTATTATATTTTGTTATAAAAAATTTATTAACTACAACCATATTCACTTCGATCAAATGAGTTACGAAATCACACATTCATGTGTACGACAAACAACCACCTCTAGAACCAATTTCATTCATTATTCCATTACCCCCACTAAAGGTTGTGTATGATTATGGATCCAAAGTATAGATATGAAATTTATAAAATTATTATTCCTCTTGAGTAAATATATCATATATAACTTATTTATGTTTCATTTCATAAAGGATATGATAAAATTGCTCAAGTGTATGATGAAAATTACCTCTTGAAGTGAAGTGTTTCATTTTCACTAATGATTTACATGGAAGGTAACACTAATAAAATATATATATATATGGTATAATAAACATAATTATTATATTTATTTGATATTTATCATTCGTAATAGGTAATATATCATTTTATTTCTTACTATTTCACTCACTCAAAGATGATAAAATCAGTCATGTATGTGAGGACTAACATATTGAGGAAGCGATGTGACACTCTTTTTTTCAGGAACCAATTTGGGTCGACCCTGAACTAGTCACCTGATATGCTTTGCAGCAAGGCCCAAATGGAAATCCAGATGCCCTAGATATGGAAATCGGTGTCGGGAATAAATATTTAACCGTTGGTAATAGTTTGGACCATGAACGAAATATAAATATATAAATAAATATTGACGATATAAATTAAACTGGTAGTGGAATGAAAATAAAACTCCACATACCTCCATGTGACCATTAAAGACACCACCCAACCAATGGTTGACATAGCACCAAAAAAGAGAAAATCATCTAAGATAACCTGAGAAATGGAAACCTGTAACTATAATGATAAAATATGTGTGAGCATTAAAATGCGCAGTAGTTTTTCCACAATAAACCACAGAATCCCAGAATCTCATATCAAAAAACAATCCAAAGAATCAAGTATGATATATGAATATAAAATTAGGGTTTTAAAATTTAAAAATATACAACATGTTTTTCCATTTTGAAATCTAACACACTCTACAAACCATTTCTAAATCCATTTTTGATTTTATAAAAAAACCCATAACAAAAGATACCAAATATGGGATGATGAAGAATAGGTAAACATTGAAAGATAAAAATAAACTAGTATAATAGAAACTAAAGAAGAAATTAAAAAAATCAAGAAACCATGGGTGATCTTAAAAATCAATATAACACCCCTGGATGTACTCTGTTTGGAATGACCTATTGGTGCATGGTGAATCTCTTATGTTTATAACCTACTGGCCTCCCTCACTACAAAAGAAATAAGCATCACTCCCCATCTGGCCGCTATATCTTCTAGTGGGTACCAACTCATCAAATCAGGGTAGATAAGAAACCATCAGTCGATCAACTAAATGATTCCCATGAACCCACAGTGGTTATAATGATAATAATCTACAAGTAGAAGGCCCTCACATGCCTGACTCACCTTACCATGTTGTCACAACACTTGCTTTCCCTAAACATGGGCGCTTCCTATAAATTCACCCATACATGGTTAGCCTAGATTAGAGTATAAGGACCCGGCCTTAAACATTACATATTCTTGAATTAAATGGATAATTCACATTGAGGATCCTTTTAGTTTTAGAGTATTACAGAGTTAGGCCATAACATTTACATAACAACATGAATATTACGTGTAGAAAAATCTACTCAGTATCCATTTTTGCATAAAATAAAAACTCTTGAAAAAAAGTGTCATTTCTAGTTCCTTGTTATAGACAGCAAGACATTTTATTGATCCCATCCTTGACCCTATTTATCTTAAATTTATGTGAAAAAAATTTCAAAACATTGGTTGAGCATAAAAAGCTCAGTAAGGGTTATAAAAAAAGAAATAAATCCTTAGTCCATCAATACATACAAAACAAAAACTCTTTTACTTACCTCATGAAAACATAATATTTATGAATAACACATAGTAATCAAAAATCATAAGGGTACTTGTGACATTAATATCATACTTACATTGTAGCTACCATAGCTACATGGGGAGTTAAGTTGGAATACCCATCACAGTATATTCCCTAAATATCTTATAAGAAACATTCACATTTTCCTCTGTAGAGTTACCCAATGCATTGGAGAGCTATCTCAGGCTCACCCACCATAGGATTACCATGGAACGACCCATATACATAAATAATTCCCATGAACCATAACATATTCATAACACATAAAACAAACATAAATAAAGATAAAATTTTGACATTTCAATCACAATATATCATTTAAATATATTAACATAAAAAATCAATCATCAAATCCATTTTCAATACCAAAATATTTGAAAAGTCTATGGTATTTATTTTCCTTTAATAAAACACTACGTCTTGTTAAGGAAGCCAAAGATAAAATAATACTCGCAGTGGTAGAAAAAGGTTATTGTTGCCGCATACGTTAAAAAAACATCCTTTTTGTCGTTTATTAAGATGATTCATATAAAAATATTTTCTTTGAATTTAATTAATAGTGAAAGGGGTTTATACATCATATAAAAGAAAGTCACGTATAAAACAAAATATGCCTCAATGAAAGGAGATTGAGATAAAGTGCCTTACCTCGTGTCCAACATGACATGTTCGTTCTTTAATCTCCTGAATAATAAGCTAAAGTAAATTTATACTTATTTTGGAACTTTCTTCAAGCTTATTATTCCTTTTATATCACTCATTACCATATTATAAACATTATGTAATCATTTAAGTTAACAATTCTTGTTTTGTCGATATTTAGTACTTGAGTAAAAAATGAACACCATATAATTACAAGTTGTCCATGTGGTCAATATTAAATTACCTCTAGAATGATATTCATGATTTAGATATCATATTTATCATATATAGCTATTATATATATGTATTTATAATAGTACATAACATTTTGGAGATAAGAAATGAAATGCGCCATTCATGGAGACAGTAAGTCGTACGTATGCATGGTCACTAATTTCATTTCTATTTCGTACATTAATGGAATTAAAACATAATGATACACAGGTATATTATAATTAAAGTATAATTTCATATATAATATCATTATCTCTATTATTTAAACATCCCACATATGGCATTAACGTGTCATATCACTTTCATGGGGTGGTAGTCCGCACTTCCTGAAATGAAATTATCATGTTTACCCATTATGGAAACCAAAAAGGTTGGATATAAATGTAAAATTAAGAGTAATATAGAAATCATAAACATAATATATATCATATATAAATATATTTCCATCTTAATGGCCACCATGATAGGCTATAGGAGATAATCGAACAATCATCGTTTCGTGAGGCGTTAGTTTTCCAACCACAGAAACAATATGTTCTTCACCCATTAGATGGGGGTGTGTGTAAGTGTAGTTATAATACATCTCATAACAACATACTAGTATGTTGATGATATTTTTCTTGTTATAAGAGAAACTAATAAAAGGATTTTAGGGGTTTGAGAAGTAAAATAATAGAAAATAAGTTAAGAGGAACAGTTCCCTTTAATTTGGGTAACTCCCTTTGGTTTGAACCAAAATGGCTTCTTGATATGCATTTTTCCTAAGGTAAGGCTCCTAGGAGGAGGATAGGGATCTTGAGAGATTATTTGGGAAGGGTTTGGATGATACATGGGGCTTTAGAGGTGTGAGGAATGAGTTAGAAGTGAGAGATTTTTATAAGGGGTCGGAGGGGCTCTTTAGAAAAGTGTGAAAATATTATTTTATTATATAATGATATTCAGTTTCTAAATGTCCAAAACTACGTAAAGTAAAAGATAAGATAACTCTTGATCTAAATAAAATCATAAAATATGAATTGAATCGGTTTTGGGTATTTTTTTAATATTTATAATCTTAGTTATTTGAATCAAATATTAATGTGGTAAATACTACATCATTAGTGTGTCATAAATAATTTAATTTATTTGATCTCTAAAAATTATAAAAAAACACCATGATGTAAGAAATCGTTTTATCCTTCCAAAAATATTTATAGTTGAAATGATAATTTATACAACCCATGTAAAAATTGATTTAATAAAATATATTTGTTTATGTCAATTTTGCCTTTGTATTAAGTTAATTAAAATAAAGTGTCATTGTCACTTTTAAGTGGATCCATGGGGTTCCAAAATCAACCCAAAGATTCTCATGGTTGTAAATGACTCAACCAATAAGGTTAGGACAAGTGTTAAGGCAATTTTGTAAAATTATGATATTTTTTGTACCTTGAATTACCCTATTTACCTTTAACCGTAGTAAATAAAATCCAAAAGCTACTTTTCACCAAAAATTATTTTCATCTTATTTAATCTAATTTTACATACTAATAACAACCATGTATGTCAGATTTTCTAAATTCAATTCAACAAAGTGGTAAAATTTCATTTAAATGAAAAAGTCAGTTTTTTAACTACAACTTAGTGGTTTTACTATTCATCAAAATTGGTTTTTTTAGAAAACTTCCGAAAATTAAGACAAAGCCATATTTGATATTTTAAATTAAAAAATGATTTATATTTTACCAAATTTAAAACATATAAGTGGTAGAAATTAATTTAAAATTAATTCCTGCTGTCAAAACAAAAGCGGTGTTTTTAAGAAACTATAACTATAAAAAGATTAAGACTTATTTATGTCCAATTTCAAAGAGAAATCAATTACAAATGCCAAACTTAGATTAAATAATAAAAATATATTCTAATTACACTTTAAAACCAACTAAAAAGATAATATATTCATATAAATTAATTAGATTAAAAGGCACTTTTGAATAAAAATACAGTATTTTCACTATTCATTAAAAATGAATTTTATCAGAAAAATAACAAAAATTTATCCAAAGTAAATTTTGATGTACCGAATCTAAAAAATAATTTTATTTTTTCAAATAAATCACATATAAATTACCAAAATTATATTTAAAGAGGGTTCTCCATCAAAAGGTGGTAAATCGACCTTTTAGTGAATATTAGAGTATTTATGCTTAAAATTAGATTCATTCATATTTTAAGCCACTAAATTTTATTGGATAAATGTAAAAAAAATTAACAAACATGTACAATAATAATTTAGTATGTTCTTTTCATTCCCTTAAATACAATGGATAAGCATTAACTACTATTTAAAATAATAATATTGTATTATTAGTGTGCAATGTAAGATTTCGAAGAAACCCATAGTTGCGTATTAGGTATTCCAATGAACATAGAATCCCCTTTAAAGTAAAATTAATATTTAATTCAAAAAATTTAATAAATATGAAAATGTATTATTCTTTATTTACATGGGTTGTTACATCCTTCCCCCCTTTTGGGAATTGTGTCCTCACAATTTTTTTAACTTATCAAATAAATGGGGGTATTTATCCCTCATAGAAAATTCAGATTCCCACATTGCCTCTTTAACCATATCATTTTTCTACAAAACCTCTACCTAGTGAATTTTTTTATTCCACAACACTTTCTCTCTATGGTCATGAATCTGGACTGGTTGTTCCTCATAAGAGAGATTTTCTTCCAAATGAACAACCTCTGGGATCAAAACATGAGATGGATCTAGAATAAACTTTCTCAACATTGAAACATGAAAAAAATCATGTACATTGGATAAAAATGGAGGTAAAGACACTACATATGCAGCTGATCCAACTTTCTCCAGGATTTCATAAGGTCCAATGAACCTCAGACTCAGCTTTCCCTTCTTACCAAAAGCATCAAACATTTCCATGACAAAACTTTGAGAACGACATGATCACCTACCTCAAAAGATAAATCCTTCGTCCTGTTATATACATAAATTTTCTTCCTACTCTGAGATGTTCTCATGTGCATCAGAGTCAACTAAACCTTTTATTCCATCTCTTCTACCAATTCTGGCCCCATCAGCTTCCTTTCACCAACTTCATCCCAAAATTATAAAGTTTGACAACATTTTCCATAAAATGCCTCAAATAAGGCCATCTATATACTGAAATGAAAACTATTTTTATAAGAAAATGCATCCAATGAAAGATGTTGGTCCCAAAATCCCTGGTAATCCAGTGAACAAGAATGTGGCATATCCTCTAAGGTCTGAATTGTTTGTTCTGACTGCCCATCAGATTGTAGATGACAAGCTGTACTAAAATTTTATTCAGTACCCAACAGATTCTGAAGGTGTTTCCAAAAGTTAGAAGTAAACCAGGGATCACGATCAGATAAAATAGAGAGGGTAACCCTATGCAACCTGACTATCTCTTTAACAAAAAATCGATAAATTTTATCTACAGAGAAAGTATCTCGAGTAAGAAGGAAATGAGAAGATTTAATCAACTGATCAACAATAACCCATAATGAATTATTACCTCGATATGTCTTTGGTAATCCCACAAAAAAGTCCATGGCTATATTTTTCCATTTCCACTCTGGCACTGGTAAAGAATGAAGTATCTTTTTTGGTAACCTCCGCTCTGATTTAACCTGCTGACAAGTCAAACACTTCACAATAAAATAAGAAATATCTCTTTTCATTCCATCCCTCCTATAATACTCCCAAAGATCTCTGTACGTCTTAGTAATACCAGGATGAACTGAAAACGAGGAACTATGAGCTTCACATAATAACTCATTCTTCAGCTGCGAATTAAAAGGCACTAATAATCTTTTTCCAAACCTCAAAAAACAATCATTATCAAGGTTAAATTCAGGAATCTTACCCTTCTGAAACAACTCTACCATCTTCTACAACTCACTGTCTTCTTTATTCACTTGCTTTATTATGCCTGATAGGGATGATTTCAATGACACCTGAAACAAAACAGAATAATTTCTTGCACCAACAACTTCTATGCCAAAGTTAAACAAATAAAAAACCATAGGATCTCGTTCAAATGATTCATGGTTAATGAAGCATTAATTTATCGACTCAAAGAATCAACCACTTTATTTTACTTTTTTGGATGGTAATTATTCATGAAATCATAATCCTTTTTTAATTCCAACTATCTCCTTGGTCTTATGTTCAATTCTTTTTGGGTAAATATATAATTAAATATTTTTTTGTCAGTATATATTTCACATTTTAATCCATACAAATGATGACTCCAAATTTTTAAAGCAAAAACAACAATAGCTAATTCCAAATCATGTGTAGGGTAATTTAACTCATGAGGTTTCAACTAACGTGAATCGTAAGAAATTACCTGATCATTCTTCATAAGGAAACAACCATGTACTTTTAATAAAGCATCATTGTAAATAAAAAACTCACCAATTCTGGAATGCAATACCAAAACTGGAGCATTCAACAATCTTCTTTTCAATTCCTGAAAACAATCATCACATTATTTTGTCCAAAGGAAGTTAACTCCTTTTCAAGGTAATATAGTCCTTGGACTAGATAACCGTGAAGAATTCTCAACAAACCTCCGGTAATAACCAGCTAAACCAAGAAAACTACAGATCTCTATTATATTTGTGGGTCTTGACCATTCTTCAACATCTTTTGTTTTAGCAAGATCAACCGTTTTAACATTTTTTGAAATAATGTGACCAAGGAATGAAATTTTCTATAACCAAAACTTACACTTGATAAATTTTCAAAAAAAATTCTTTTATTTTATGGTTTTAATACAAATCATAAATGACTTTCATGTTCCTCTTTACTTTTGGAATAAACCAAAATATCATCAATGAACACAATCACAAACTTATCCATGAACTCACTGGAAAAATTCTATTAATAAGACCCATGAATATAGCAGGTTCATTGGTTAAACCAAAAGGCATAACTAGAAATTTATAATGGCCATATATATTATGAAATGTGGTCTTCAGAATGTCTTCTTCCATTACAATCTAGTGATGGTACACCGAACTCAAATAAATCTTTGAAAAATACTGAGCTCCCTAGAGCTGATCAAACAAATCATCGATATGAGACAAAGGATACATGTTGTTAACAGTGATGTTTTTCAATGCTCAATAATTAATTCAAGGTCTCATTGAACCATCTTTATTGTTAACAAATAAGACAAATGCACCCCATGGTGATGTTCTAGGTCGAATGAATCCTTTATATAATAACTCCTACAATTTCTTCTTTAACTCTAAAAGTTCAATTTAAGTCATTCGATAAGGGTGATTTTGAAATTGGATTAGCATCAGGAACTATGTCAACAATATATTCAACATCCCAATCAGGTATAAAACTAGGTAACTCTTTAGGAAAAAAATCATTGTACTCATTTACCATTGGCACATTATTAATCTCAACACATCCTTTATTTTCAACAATATGTGTAAAGTAACATTCATTTCCATCTTTTACAAGATTCTCATATTCATGATATGTTATCAAAATCAAGGGTTCTTTTTTGTACACAAACTAAAAATATTTTTGAAAAGAAAACTCCTTTTCTCTGTAGTCAATCTTTGAATTATAAACAAAAATACAATCCATACCAAAAAAAACATCAAACTCTACTAGAGGAAAAACAATATGGTTTGCTGGTAGATTCTTCCCGCACAGAAGGACATGATGGTTCTTATAATTTTTTTGTCTCAAAATTTCCCCCATTGTATTTAACATAAATTCAAGATTTATATCTTGAGATGGAATTCCACATTTACTAGAAAACTTTTTCAAAATGAACGAATGTGTAGAACCAAAATGAAAAAAAAGAAATGGCATAATCCGAACAGACAAACAGTTTACCTGATACTACTTCATTTGATGACCCAACATATGCTGAAGTAGTTGCAAAGTATTTCACCACCCCTTTCTGCTTATAGTCTGGCTGCTTTCCCTCAGTTGAGTTTTTTTGTTGGACACTCATTTTCATAATGACCAATTTCATTTCACTTAAAACAATTTACTGACTGTAAATCGGATTTTGTCTTACCATTAACCTGATCTTTTTAGGGAAATTTCAAGCCATATGTCCCATTTTACCACATCAGTAGCACTTACCAGAATTCAAAAGACATTACTAGAATGATTTTTACCAAAATATTCCCAAACTGTAGACTTAAGTTACTTACCATTAGACTTTATTGAAGAGTTATTCCATTTCTCCTTCCACCTAGGCCTCTTATTCTGTTGTTTGTCAAAGAACCCATGATCATCGGAAAACTCCATTTCAACCTTCTCCGAACAATAGACATGTTTTTCATAAATTTTGAACTCACAAGTTTCTAAATACCTTCAATGATTTGGATTTCATTATGATTAAAAATGGTTGATTTTACTATCAATATCTCTTATGAAATTTAGAGCATACCTTGACAATCGAGTGAATATTTCTTCATAAGTAACCACTAAGTCATCCTCCTACCTCAATTCCAGGAATTTTCTTCCCATTCTAATACAAACCAACTTAGGAAAATATTTCTCAAGAAACATACCTTTGAATTCATCCAAATCAAGAGCATCAATCTCCTCACTATCCCTGATATTTTTCACCATTGACATCGACCGATCAAATTCACCTTCAAAATCGTAAATAGAAAGACAAAAATTTTGATGTTTCGAACACCCATGACATCAAAATTATTTTCTAGTGATTTAATCCACCCTTATGCTAGCACATGGTCAGATGATCCTATAAATGATGGGGGGTGTTTCCTCATAAAATGCTCTACTACTGACATGTTCCTCTGTAGTTGATCTAGCTAATCTCGTTCATGGATACCACCACCATTTATATGTTGATTCAAATATGCCATCACTGCTATAAACTATTCAGTTCCAATTCCGACTATCTCAGGTTGCTGATTTGGAAGGGTGTCTTCTTCATGATGTCGTCCCAACATAGCTGCCCTATTTCCTCTATGAAAAAAAATTATGAAAAAAAATATCATAGCCAAAGAAACATGCTAATCTGTAAATGCTATATCATTTAAATCATAAAATAAGCTAAAAAATAATTTATGGATATTAATTTAACTATACTGTAACTCTTAAAGTTGTCTAAACCGACCTCTGATACTAACTATAAGGACTCGACCTTAAACATTACATATTATTGAATTAAATGGATAATTCACATTGAAGATATTTTCTGGTTTATAGTTTTAGAGATTTAGGTCATAATATTTACATAACAACATGAAAATTACATGTATAAAATTCTAATCAGTATCTATTTTTTCATAAAATAAAAACTCTTGAAAAAAATTCATTTCTATTTCCGTGTTTTAGACAGCAAGACTTTTCCTTGATCCCATCCTTGACCGTATTCATCTTTAAGTCATTTGAAAAACATTTCACAACATGGGATGAGAATAAAAAGCTCATTAAGGGTTATAAAATAAGAAAAAAATCATTAGTCCATCAATAAATACAAAACATAAACTCTTTTACTTACCTCATGAAAATGTAAGATTTAGGAATAACACATAGTAATCACAAATCATAAAGGTATATATGTAATTCATATCATACTTACATTGTTGTTATCATAGCTACATAGGATGTTATGTTGGAATACCCATCACAATATATTCCCTAAATATCTTAGGAGAAAGAGACATTTTACCTCCATTAGGATACCCAATGCATTGGAGAGCTATCTCGGGCTCACCCACCCTAGGTTTATCATAAAACCACCCATATATGTAATTAATTCCCATGAACAATAACATATTCATAACACATAAAACAAACATAAAGGAAAGATGGAATTTCCACATTTCAATCACAATATATCATTTACATATATTGAAATAAAAAATACATTATCAAAACCATTTTCAATAACAAAATATGTAAAAAGTATATGGTATTGATTTTCCTTTAAAAAAACACTACAGCTTGTTAAGGAAGCCAAAGATCCAACAATACTCGCAGCGGTGGAAAAATATCATTGTCACCAGTTACATTAAAAAAATTCCTTTTTTTCAATTAGAAAAACACTTAATATAAAAAGATTCCCTTCGAATGTAATGAAAATTCAAAGGGGTTTATACACCGTATAAAACAATGTCGAGTATAAAACAAAATGTGCCTCAATGAAAGATGGTTAAGACGAAGTCCCTTACCTCTTGTCCGACTTGACCCATTCGTTATTTAATCTATTGAATAATAAAATATAGTTAATTTCTACTCGGTTAATAACCTTTTTCAAGTTTATTATTCCTTTTATATCACTTATTAAAATTTTATTAACATTATGTAATCATTTACGTAAATCATGATTGTTTTGTAGATATTTGGTACTTGAGTAAAAAATAAACAACTTCTAATTACAAGTTATCCACGTGGTCAATAGTCCATTATCTCTAGAATGATATTCATGATTTAGATATCATATAAATCATATATATCTTGTATATATATGTATTTAAAATAGTAAATAACATTTTGGAGATAAGAAATGAAATGCACCGTTCATGGAGATGGTAAGCCGTACATACGCATAAATGCTACTTTCATTTATATTTCGTACTTTAATGGATTTAAAACATAAAGATACATAGGTATATTATAATTCCTGTATAATATCATATATAATATTATTAACTCTATCCTTTATATGTCCAACATATGTCATTAACGAGTCATATCACTTTGAGGGGGCAGTAGTCCACACTTCCTCAAATAAAATTATCCTGTTTACCCATTATGAAAACTATAATGGTAGGATATAAATGTAAAATAAAGATGAATAGAAAAAACCTAAAAATAATATATCTCATATATAAATAATGTTCCATCTGAATGGCCACCATGAGAGGTAGTAGGAGATAATCGAACAATCATCATTTCGTGAGGCGTTAGTTTTCCATCAATAGAAATAGTAAGTTCTTCACCCATTAGATAGAGGTTTGTGTAAGTGTAGTTCAAATACTTCTCATAAAAAATCCAAGTATATTTAGGATACTGGTGTAGTTATAAAATAAATGAATAAAAAGAGTTTAGGGGTTTCAGTATTTAAATAAAGGAATAAAAGTTAAGAGTAACCCTTACCTTTAATTTGGGTAACTTCCTTTGGTTTGAACCAAAAGGACTTATTGAAGTGCTTTCTGCCTAAAGTATGGATTTTGTGAGGAGGATAGGTATCTTAAGAGATTATTTGGGAAGATGTTGGATGATCCAAGGGTCTTGAGAGGTGTGAGGAAGGAGTTATAAGTGAGTGATTTTTTAAGGGGGAGGAGGGACTCTTTAGGAAAGTGTGAAACTATTATTTTATTACCTAATGATATTAGGTTAATAAAGGTCCAAAACTAATTAAAGTAGAATATAAGATAAATAATGGTCGAAATAAAATCATCCAATAAGAATTGGACAGGTTTTTGATATTATTTTAACATTTATAAACATATTTATTTAAATCATTTATTAATGGTGTAAATACCGCATCATTATTTAGTCATAAATAATTTAATTTATTTGATGTCTAAAAATTATAAAAAAACACCCCGATGTAGGAAATATATTTATATTTCCAAAAAATATTTATTGTCTTAATGATAACTTATGTAAACCTATGTAAATATTTATTTACTAAAAGATATTTGTTTGTGTCATTTTTTCCTTTACATTAAGTTATTTAAAATAAATTGTCATTATCACTCTTAAGTTGCTCCATGTGGTCCCAAAATAGACCCAAAGATGATTATGGTCTTAGATGACTCATCCAATAAAATAAGGACAAGTGTTAATGTAATTGTTTAATATTATGAAATTTTTTTACCTTGAATTACCCTATTTATATTTAACCGTGGTAAATAAAAGTCAAAAGTTACTATTCAAAAAAAATTATTTTCAACTTATTGAACCACATTTTACATACTAATAAAAATCATATATGTCATGATTTTGAAATTCAATTCATAGAAGTGGTACAATTTCATTTAAATGAAAAAGTCAGTTTTTTAACTACTACACGTGGTTTCACTATTCATAAAAACTTGCTTTTTTTCATAAAACTACAAAAAATTTATTACTATGATATATATGATATTCCAAAATTCAAAAATGATGTCTATTTTACCAAATTCAAAACACAGAAGTGACAGAAATTAATTTAAAATTAATTCCCGCTGTCAAAACAAAAGCCCTGTTTTTAAGAAATGATAAATATCAAAATATTGATACTTGTTTATGTCCAATTTCAAAGTGAAATTAATTACAATGTCAAAAATTGTATTATATGGTGAAAATATACTGTAATTAAGAAACTGTTGAATTAAAATGTAGTATTTTTCACTATTCATTAAAAATGATCTTTATCCGAAAAATACCAAAAATTTACCCAAAGTGAATTTTGATATCCTGAATCAAAAGAAAAATTTTATTTCGTCAAATAGAACATATAAAAATGAACAAAAATAGATTTAAAGAGAGTTCTTCATCAAAAGGTGGTAAATCAGCATTTTAGTGAAGGTTAGAGTATTTATGCTTAAAATTTGATTAATTCATATTTTACGCTCCTAAATTTTATTGGCTAAATATATAAACATTTAAGAAACATGTATATTAATATTGCTGGTAGTTATTTTCATCCCCACCAATACAATAACTAGGCGTTAACTACCATTTAAAATAATAATATTATATTATTAGTGTGCAACATAAGATTTCAAAGAAACCTGTTGTTGTGTATCTAGTAATCCATCGAAAATAGCATCCCCTTTAAAGTAAAATTAATATTTAATTCAAAAATATTAATAAATATAAAAATGTTAAATTTTTGGTTTAATTGGGATGTTACATGGAGATCCCCATATACTTATATAAATATTCATTTTAAACATGAAAAGTGCCAAAAAGGCTATCACATTATTTTTTTATCAAAACCACTTTATAAAACACGTGACATTTTCAACCAATCCTTTAGTTTTAAATAGTCAAATTCCTTTCGAAAATTTTCCACAAGCTCTTTTAAAATAACTCTTAACATCAATTTTTATGAAAAAAGGCAAACATGTGTATTGGTTCCAAACCACACACCAAATCACATTCCAACTACCAAACGATCCTTTATCATTTTAAAACTTATGTCAAAACCCATTATAAAGGAAAATGACCCAGCATTAAAGAACACAATTAAAGCCTTCCTTTTAAATCTCACAAGGGTAACCAACATTTTTTTAAAACAAAAAAAACCATTTATGCCACTGAGGATTAAAGATAAAACCACTTATCATGTGCCATCATCACTTGAAAGCATATACATGTGATAACCTACTGCACCCATGGATGTCGTAACATCCAATGGTACACCAACCACCTAAGAAAACATTTGAAAACATTTTCCACAAAGTCATCACATGATTTAAAAACCAAACCCAATAATCCAAAACATTTGTAAAGTATACAACTACCACAACAACACCATAAAACCACCTTTCCAAGAATTTAACACACAGAGAAGCTGTAACATTATACCAAACATTCTTAAAATAGTCTAAAATTACACTTTCACCCAAATATTACTTAATAACTGAACACACCCTTAAACCAGTAATAAATGTTTTAAAATTAAAAGAACCTTTCCAAAAACTTTTAAAATCCCAATGAAACAAATATTTCACTAAGGCTTAAAAAATAATCTTGAAACCATGTTTTGATACAAAGAATATCTTATAATTGAAAAAAATTCATATTATTCAAATACCTCGTGTACTCAAATATTATTCATAAATGAATAACCCCTTAAAAACACTTCCCTCAATTTCTATCGTCATAACAAATTCACACAAACCTAAATAAATATGCAGTAAGATTGTGAATCCCATTTTCATGTTAATTAAAAATAAAAAAGGAGTGAAAGTCATGTTTGAAAATTTAGAACAATTCACAAACATAATTTGGTTTACAACTAAATAATCATAACAAATAATTTCTTCAAAACATAATTTTAACAAAATCTATCAATTATAAAACATCATAATAAGCTAGGAAAATGTATCTCAAACATGTGATTCATCAAATAAAATGTATTTAAATGAATTCAAGAAACAAAGGATATCTTTAGAAAGTAAATACGTGAATCCACTTACCTCAATCATGTGAATTTGTGAAAAAACCTTCAACATGAAGAATAAGAACACCCTACGGACCAGTCTCAAACCCTATTCCACTAGAAAAATGCACCAATTTGCACTAAAGATATTGGGGTTTGGACATATTAAAAAAATACCAATGATGAAAATGTATTAATCATGGATGAGGTCACAAGACTGAGGAAATTGCATCAACATGATGGAGGGAGAGGCCGAGAGTTCGGCGAGGGGGTGGGTTGCATGAAAAGAGAAAGATATGGAGGGGTGGTTGTGTGTGCATGGATGGAGGGTACAAGTAGAGCTAGGTATCCTTACCTTTTTTTAATTTAATTTCTATAATAAGAGTAATAATAATAATACAACAATAATAATAATAATACAACAACAATATTAATAAAAATAATAATAACACCATTAAAAAATGAAGAAAATTTTAATAATAAATTTTCTAATTTTTCTTAAAAAAAATAATAACCCAAATAATAATATCAATAATAATAATAATATTCTTAGTAATAATAATAATAAATATAACAACATAATAATATTATTATTATTATAAAACACTATTATTATATATTTTTATATTTATTTATCTATTTCTCATTTTATTTTATTTCTCACGCAATCATGTTACTTATTCATAAAACTGGGTAACTGCACTCTCATCACACAACTTAATAAACATCATGCAAGTTGTAAGAAGCAACCCAGGACACATGGGAACCCACACATGAACTTGGTATGACAAGATGATTACTACTAACCATGTGGGGCCCATACACCAGGCTCAAACCCACAAAAATCATTAAACATAAAAAAACATTAAACTGTGTCCCTGGATGAACCATAACACGAGTAATCAAAGACATGTAATAAAAAAATAAAAAAATTAAAAGTCATGGTGTGAAAATTGTCCCCACAACAAATACTTTCTACCCCCAGAATGTCACCCTGCCAAACTATTAACAAAATAAGAATCTGTGCCCGATTGAAATTGAAAAAAACCACAACACATTAGAACGGGAGAACAAGGAAGGGTACTCCCCACCACAAGAAATAATCTATTATGGAAACTGGACATCCAAAAATACCACCCAGGGAAGGGGGGAAAACCCAGAAATACCCAACCAATCCAAACTATCTTCTATAGCGTGATCGGAACAACACCTCTACTGAAACTTGAAACTCTCGACCCAGACCAAAAACCCCTAAAACTAGAGGAAAACCTCCCACAAGACTTACCACAAGTAATTAACCCAATAATAGCAACAAAAATAAATTATTCAATAAGAACCTACATATCCATATGAACATATATAAACTGATATCTACCCAAATAGGTTCGAAACACACTTTTAATAAAAATGCATGATTCAGAAAACCACATCCACAAAAATAGGACTGCTTGGAATATTATAGAACAAGTTCATCATAACATCACGAGGAAAAAATGAACTTACAACAATGGAAAAACATTAATATTAGAAATACAATAATGAAAACATATTTAATATTTCAACACCAATAGTGAAAACAAAACCCGGACCAAGGATTCACACCCTCGGTAACTATTGACTACCTGCGAGCTTCACCCCAAGACTTGTGGTTGCGGCTCTGATGGATGAAGAATCTCCTAACACATAGTCAGGCACTAGAATCCTCTAGTAAAAATTCCTTTTTAGGTGAAAGTTCATATAGAACTTATCTAGATGACCCAGACACCCGCAATGATGGAAAGACTTCGGAAGGATGCAACATGATAGCTTCTTTTTCCCTAAACGTCCACATTTATGGAACACCATTGAAAAAACTGATAAACTGGAAGCCATAACCAATGAAGAGGACTCTATAGAAATATTTCCCTCTTGAAAAATATAATCTCTAGATAGATATCCTTCACAAGAAATTGGATACACTATATTTCCAACCATCTATGCATTGGAGACGTACTTAGCTAGAAATTCCCCATCCACCAGCTTCTCAAAATAATGGTCCGTAAAAGGGATTACCGGCTCCTTGTTCACTGGAATAAGACCCCCACTGAATAGAGAATTCCTCATCAAATCTTGTGATGCTACCTTCAGAGAAATGGACACCAATTCCTTTAAATGGTCCACATTTTTCTTCACTTTTCGATGACCTTGTTGAATACGCATGATCTCTTCCATTTTTTATCTTCACCATTTCAGGTATGAACCATCAGATGAAGAAAGATTTAAAGATAAGCCACATCATCCAAACATTCATTGAAGGTGGGATGAACAACATTGATTCATCTAAAGATGGGCCCTCAAATAATTACATGACAACTCGAAATCTAACTAACTCATGAGTTCCCAGTATCCTAAAGACACACTCGAGATCTTAATGCAACATAAATGCCTTTAATAGACCTATATCATTGTAAATAATAGGAAATGTCACAGAAGAACCAAAAACTCAACATGACTTACCAAAAACCTTGCGATCCATTCTAGGAAGCATTTTTGGATCAATATGTGAAGCACAATGCCAAAACCAATGTCATGATGAATGACATAAATGATAGAACCTTCATCCAAAAACAACCATATCAAAAACCAAATAAATATAAACACAAAAAAATAATAATACCTTAAACAAACCACCATTAGAAAACAAGATCATTCCTTTAATTTAAAATAAACACCCATGGTATCCCATGAACTGTCATATATATTCCCATCCATTTCATTCCATTTATTTACCAATTTATATCAACTACCAATTTATCATGCAAAAACAATTTCCATTAAAACCAATTTTACAAATCCCAAAAAACATTTAAAATAATTAATTGTCATTTCCAAAAAAAAACTAATTTATTTTCACAAACGCACTTACACCAACCAAAACCAAGACAAAACACCACTTACACCAAACTATAGGTGAGAGGGACTAGTGCCTATACCCATCTCGATGACATGGTAGTGATCCATGCCCAAGGTATGAAATAACACTAAGAAGAACTTGAATCGTGAATCTGGACATCACATGGGTCACTAATCCATGTGAAATCAAAAAATGACACTAGTATTCCTCCATTGTCATCCTTAAATCTAAAATGAACCAGAATAAGACAAGGAATAATTTCTCAGACTACCTATGGCGGCTCGAGGTTTTAAATGAGTGAGGGTTCATGACTCCCTTACCATACCCACCTCTTGAGTCCCGAAAGTCCAAATCTATTTCTACTAGAAACCCCAAATAACAATGGCCTCCTCTGAAACCATTTTTTCATGAATTACCCCTGGTTGACCTTGAACCAGTCACCCGAGTCGGCCCACAGCAAATCCTGAAGGGCATTCTCGATCCCATCAAGATGAAAACCAATGTCAGGAATTAAAATTTAACCATTGGGATAAGTTTGGAATGTGATAAAAAGATAAAAAGATAAATAAATACTGAAGATAAATATAAAATAACTAGTATCGGAAAGAAAATAAAATTGTATATTCTTCCATGTGACCTTCCTGGTCACCACCAGATTAAAGGCCACCCTTGCTCTAATAATGAGAATCTCAGCCAAGAGAACCTGAGAAAAATAAACCTACAACTAAAAGGATAAAATATGCATGGGAATTAAAATTATCAATAGGGTTTAAAGGATAAACCATAGAATCCATGAATCTCAACTCCCTAAAAAATTCAACGACACAAGTTTGAAATATGAATACAAAAGTAGGGTTTTGAAATTTTAAAATAAACAAAATGTTTTTTCAATTTAAAAATCAGACACATGAATCATACCATTTCCAAAACCATTTTTCATTTTATAAACAAACCCCAAAACAAAAGATACAAAAGTTTTGCTAAAGTAGAAATGGTAAGCATTGTAAGATATAAATAAATTAGTATAACAGATAGTGAACAAGAAATAAAAATAATTAAGTAACCATGGGTGATCCTAAACATCCCTTGAATACCCCTAATCATACTCAATTTAGAACCACCTGAAGGTGTATTGTAAATCTCTTAAGTCTATTACCATACTGGCCACCCTCACAGTAAAAGAGACCATCATCACTCCCCATCTAGCCTCTATACCTACTAGTGGGTACCAACTGTTATAATAGAGACTCATAAGTATCAATCAGTCGATTGTCTAAAAGATTAACTAGAGCCCATGGTAATCATAATGATAATATTGTGTATGTAAGAGGCCCTCACACATGTGACTCAACATACCATTCCATTATCACACTTGCCTACCCCAAACATGGATGATTCCTATGAATTCACCCATATAGGGTTAACCTAGATAGGAGGTCCCCAAAAACTTATATATATATATATATATATATATGTGAAACATGAAGCGTTCCAATAAATCCATCAAATAATTTGATTATCAAAACAACTTTATAAAACAATTGGAGTTTTCAACCAGGACTTTAGTTTTACAGAGTCAAATTCCTTTACAAAATTAATGGACAAGCTCTTTTAAAACAACTATAAGCACAAATTTATTATGTAAAAATATAGAAATTCCTCTAGGTTCCAATAACACCAAGAAAACACTTCACAACTACCAAATGCACCTCTATAATTTTCAAACTCATGTAAAAAAATTCAAAGGAAAATAAACCTGCTTTAAAGAACACATTTTAATCCTTCCTTATAAATTTCACAAGCAGATCCAACATTATTTGAATACCCAAAAAACCATTTATGCCACCATTTTTTGAAGATAAAACCATTTTTCAATTGCCATATACACTTTAAAACACATCCATTTGTGCACTATGGGCACCCCTGGATGTGCCAACATCCAATGGTACACCAAACATGCGAGAAAACATTTCAAAACCATTTCTCCAAAGTCATCACTTGATTTAGAAACAAAAACCTACCATCCAAAACATTTTAAATGTATAAAGTCACCCCATAAAGATAATAAAACCCACATTTCATGCATTTTAACATGCATACAAGATATGAAATTATCCAAATCATTTCCTAAAATAATCTAAAATGCTACATTCACCCAAATATTTCTTAATATCCGAACGCACACCTGAACACTATTAAAAGTTCAAAACCCAAAAGAACCATTCCAACAGCATTTAAAATACAAATAAAAAACCATTTCACCACACCTAAAAAATATGCTTGAAACCGTGTTTTGATTCAGTGAAAAACTTTTAAGAGAAACAATTGATTTTTTAATCAAACATGTCATGTACACCAATATATAACGTACATGCATAACCACTTAAAAAACAGTTCCATCAATTTATGAGATTGTAAAAACTTCACATAAACCAAAATAAATATGTGGAAAGTTTGAGAATCACATTTTCATATCAATTAGTAATAAAAAGGGGGTGAAAATCACATTTGATAATTTAGAACAATACCAAAACATCGTTTGGTGGACAATTCAATAGGCATAAAAAATAATTGATTCCAAACATAATTTTAAAAAAATATATCAATTCTAAAAATCATAATAAGCTAGGGAAAGGTATCTTAAACATGCAAGACATGAAATAAAAAATATTTAAAATAATTCACATAACAATGTCAAGCTTCAAATAGAAAATACATGAATCCACCTACCTCAAACCCACGCATATGTGAAGAAAACTTCAACATGACGAATAAAGATACCCCTTAAAATAGCCGCATACCCTAATCAACTAGAAAAATGCACCAATAAACACCCGATATATTGGAGTATCACTAGTTTAAATAAAAACACCAAAGATGAAAAAAATCTACGAGGGGCGAGGTTGCCGAATCGGATAACTCGCATTAGCGAGCAGTAGGGCGAGGCAAAGAGTGCGACGAGGGGGTGGGCTACATGAGAGGAGAAAGGAAGAGAGGGGCGACTATGTGCATAGGGATGAGGGTGTTGTGGTTTTTATTATACATAGTTTTATTCATCAATTTATTTAATTTTTAATGTTTTAATTAAAATTTTTTAAACTTTTTATTAAATAAATTTACTTATGTACCCTTTTAATTAAATGTATTAATTTTTCATATTTTATAAATAATTTTGTAATTTTATACTTTAAAATAGTTAATTTAGATTTATAATTTTTTTTTCTCAGGGTTTTTTATTATTTTGATTAGTTTTATTTATTCTGCTCCCTATTTAATAATTTGTTACTTTTGTTAATTAATCATTTAACCACCTTCTTTGTGTATTAATTAATTTAGTTTTTAATTTAATACATTTACCCTTATTTTTGACTCATTTAAATAAATCAACTTTATTAAATTACTTGTTTAATCATTCTGGAAGTTTATATTCTGTTAGTAAATAATATAAGTTTTAATCTAATAAAATATCATATTTTTGAGTTCTATTTTTGTTCGTTAATTATTTAGTGTATAATTTTAATACATTAATTTCCTTAATATTTTAAATAAATGAAAGAAGATAAAAATTTATAAAAAAATATATTAAAATAATGCTTTTATTAATTTAAATTAGTTTATTAATTAAATAGTTACATTTTATTATTAAACATTGTTATTTTAACATGTAATTTAATCAATAACCCAGATTACGTTTATTAGTAAATTTATTTCAATTTCTGTTTTTAATAAATCAATCAAATAATTACTTTAAATAATTTTAGTGTTATTTTTAGTAAATTTATGTTTTAATGTGTATTATATCTAAATTTTTAGTTGTGTACATATGAATCACTATTGGATTATCCAACAGTGACTTAATATAATTTTGTTCTTATTTAATTTAGCTTTTAGACTTTTTTATGAATTATTTTAAATTAATTAATTAGTTAGAGTTTGAAATTTTTAATTTATGTTTTTCTTTTTTAATTTAATTTTTTAGACGACACCTAAATTCTTTTTAACTATCAGTGAGTTGACTCACTGATCACATTCCAATGGTGTTGTTCTCTCTTATGCATCAACTTCAGTCTATCGTTCTAAACTATCAGGGGATCGTATTTTTAAACTAATGGTGATTTATTTTTGGTATCATCACCTTATATTGTTTCTTTTACTAATGGTGATTAATTTTTTGTTTTTGGTGAGTCACTAACTAACCATTCATTTCCTTTCATCAGTTTCACATGACACATATTAATTATTTTTTTATTTTATCTATCGGTGACTTGTAATTTTTTTTAAATGTATCAGTTTTTTATATTTTTTCTAAAAAAAATGGCGACTACCATCTTTCCTTATGATCAGTGTTTCACCCTAAAGCCGTTTGTATCACATTTTCTCTAGCCTTATCACACACTAATCCTCCATCTTCTCCCATCAGTCTCCTATCTCAATGATGGATTTACCTGCCAACGATGGTGCACTTCTCCCAACCTTACACTACCGTCTCCATCTCTGAAACCATAATTAATCTCCACACAATCCCTTTATCCACCCTCACATTTTCTAGCCTTGATAGAACTAAATCCACATCACAGGGTTGGAACTGCTCTCCCCTCTTCCCCTATAATATTTTTCGATGTTCCCTCCATGGCTATGGATGTCAGTAAGGTTCATATTCTTATTAGGTGCCACATGGTCTTCAGTATTGGATGTTGGGATCATAATCAGATGGTCATCCTCAAATCCAAAAGCGGTGAAGATTTCTCGAGTTTGATCGCATGTGACATTGATGGAGGATATCCCTATGTCTCTTCCAGTGTTGAGGTTCATGAGATGAACCTCGAAATTGATGAATGAAATCGAAGCTGAACCACTACAATATAGACCCAGAGGATATTCTTGAAGGAGTTGAGTTGTTCCTCCTTGCATCAATCACACCTGATCTGATGGTTGAAGCTTCCACACCAAAGGAGACATGTCTTGTGAGATCCAAAGTAGAAGGAACACATCTAGTTTGTAATTCCATCGACTGTAGGAGAGGTTCCATTGTGCCATGGAGGAGCCGAGCCAAGGAGTGACACTTTTTAGCAATGGCCATGTCGTGTATCTTGGATAAAGAAAGTTGTTTCTCCCCTGGCTCATTCAAGAGACAGAAAAACAACCAAGTGCATTCAACTAAATTCCACCGATGTTAGTTACGAGGGTGAATCTAGGGCGATATATGGTTCATCAAAATATTCACACGTGTGGTGATAAAGTAAGGAACCAAAGTGTGTCGGTGGATTCAAGGTGGTGAAGAGAATCATGTAACAGTGGATATAAAAAGAAAGGAAAGAAGCAATATTTTGGGAGAGATATTATGTACACACAATCAGGACACACATTCCAGTATAGAATCTTTTGAGATTCGAGATCTTATCTCTCATCAGCGTAGAGAGATCTGGTGGGCAGCCCATGAGTTGAAGGATCATAATAGAAAATCATCTTTTGGGGAGTTAGGTTTCCCTTGTATTTCAATTTTTTGACACTATTTATCAGTGTTATAAATTGTTGTTATAATAATGAACAGTAATTCTAGTTAAATCTTCTAGTTCGAGGAGAAATTTTTGTTCAGCTGGTTATCTTCAAATTTTCTTTTTCACATAATCATTTATATGTATTCATTATAGATCGACGAAATCAATACTGAATTCATTGAATTTCATTGTACCACTAGAATATAATTTCAAAACACTACAATTAATCAGTGAGAGTTATTGTGGATACATATATAAAAAGATAATAATTTCATAAAACTGTAGGATATACATTGAGTTTGTCCTGTTGTCATTTTCAAATAAAATTTTCACAGTTGACTTATTTTGCTGTGGCAAACTCTAAAATTGATCATCCTTTATGAACTAACACCTAGTGAGGGAAGTAAAAAATTATATTTATATGATGGTATACTACTTAAACTTTTATGTGAACTGGAATACTTTTAAAAAGAGTAGAATGGACAATTTTCCTTAGGAATTTAACTTTGATAGTTTATTTATCAGCATTCTATATTTTTGTTGTTCACTATTTTCAATCTATTTTCTATTTCATCTTAGTTAGATAAAAAACTAAAAAAATATGAGTTACATTACTACATTATAAAAACACAAAAAAATATATATATAAATTAAAAAAATAGAAAATCTACCCCACTTCAGACAACATTGGGGTCTATTTGAAATTTTTCTGAAAATTTTTGTTCTAAATTTCTTTTTCGGTGCGTTTGACTCTGATTACAACATATACAATAGTTAGAAGGTATATAAATAATTAAATTTTGAATAACTTCAATGATAATCACATCATGTTTTTGGTGCCATTTCCAGGGAATGAACAAGCCATTACATTTATAAAAAACCATTCAATAATCACATAAAAATAATCAAACCAAAATAAATTTGAGATTTTGTAAACTATTAAAAAATCAATTCTGACAACATATGTGTGTTACTGTACAACTATTGTATTTTGAACTGAATTTCACTTTTTATATCTTTTTTCATGAACACTAGGTATACTACTTATAGATTATACACCAGAAAACCTGAATTAGATAAACACTTAACTTATCTTATGAAGAAAAAGAAATTTGAAATGAAAAATTTAGATGAGAGCATTTTTGCACCTAATGAATTACAAAATCATCCATATATACTCTTAGGAGAAAATGAGAGGCCTAGGACTATAGATTTCCAACTTTCACAAGATTCAAGAAATCCTTCTTCCATTTTTTTATCTCATAGAGATCGAAACTATGAACTAAAATAGTCACACAATTCATTGTTGCCTTCCTTTAAAATAATTTCTAATAAGGACTCTTTTTCCATTACTAGAGACTTATATAACACTATACAATAGTTACGTCTTATAAGAATCCCAAAAAATGAACTTAGAATGAGATTATTTCCCTTTTCCTTAAAGGGAATGCAAGTAACTATTTTTTGAGACTAGATTTGAACAACATTGAAAACTGGGATCAAGTATACAATTCATTTATAATGAAGTTCTATCCCTAAAGACATAATGGTGAACTTAGAACAAAAATCAATAGTTTTTATCAAGAGGATGGAGAATCTTTTCATGATTCTTGGGATTGATTTAGATACTATATTAGAATGTGTCTCCATTATCAACTCCTATCTCCCTTATAAAATATACCTTATATGAAGGGTTATCCTCCTATGGATAGAATCTAGTTGATCAGCCTACTGAGGGTAATTACAATGATACGACTGAAAATTATTTGAGACAAATATTTATTAATTTTTCCCTGAACCATCAAAAAAGATTTCAAGAAGAAAAATAGTGAATAGAAACCCAAATACCGGTTCAATAGATGAAACTCATGCTCAACATTCTAAAATCACCAACCAACTTCAATCATTAATGAACCATATCGTTGAGAAAACTATTAACCAACTATTTTGTCAAAAAAACCAATTAATATTTAAGAGAAAAATGTTCACAATGTGGAATGTTTGGTTATTCTGAAAACTAATTTCCTATTTTTGATATTCCATCCCTATAGCAAGAGAATTATATCTTTTTTAATTATGGTTTTAAATGTCTCATAAGGATGTCACTTTTTTAAATAACTACATCCAAGTCTACATGAACCATCCAAACATTTCCTAGAACGATCAAGGCCAAATCAAGCAATCCACAACCCCTAATCATCAGAACCAACAATGATAAAACATTAAAAATAAACAAAGGCGTGAGACTTCAAATGAACAAGAAAATCACAGTAACTAGATGTCTTCTAAGATTGATTTAATTAAAAAATTAATTCTCAAGATGAATGATACATGACTCAGCTAACCAAATAACTAAATCAATATGAGTCATATAAAATAAAAATTGATGTTAGAATGCGAAATATGGAAACAAAACTAGGACAACTTACTAGAGATTATTAATCTATGGAAAAAGGTGTACTTCCAGGTACAAATGATCTCAACCCTAGAGAAAATTCCATGAATATAGTAACTAGAAGTGGGATGAGTACTCAAAATGATACTGAAAAATACCTTAAAAATGACCAAAATGAAAATATGCCTAAATTTTGAACCGAAACTATTCTTTGTTCACATTCAAAAAATTCACATTAAGGTTTTGAAAATGAATAAATTCAAAATTTTCACCTAAAACTCAATCAGGAAATTCATTTAAAAATCAAAAGAATAATGTAAAAGAAAAATTTTAGGAAGAGGTGAGGGAGACACCTACAATTATTAAAATTATTTCACCACCAAACCCTTTATCTGAAAAGTTTAATCCTCAAAGTAATACCAGGGTTGAACTTCATCAATTCCTTGGTCTCTTTTCCAAGCTGTAAGTGAGTATTACATTCACCAATGATTTAATTAAAATCTCATCTTATTTAAAATATCTCAAAAAATTCCTTCAAACAAAAATGGCCATGAAGAATTTACTACCTACAGCCTCACTAAAGAGTGCAGTGTTGTGCATCAAAATAAAATCTTACCCAAATTGAAAGACCTAGGTTGCATTATTATCCCATGTACTTTTGGAAATTATGGTCAGCTTATCTATTAGTGAGATTTAGGTTCTAGTATTATCCTACTCCCACACTAACTATTTTGATAGTAATGGTTGTATGAACATAATACCACCATAGTTATAATACTACAGCTAGCAGATATATCTTTCATCCATCCTGTGGGTAGGGTGGATGGATTGGTAGTTGGGGTTGTGAAACTGATTCTTCCTTTAATATTTTACGTCTTGGATATGGAGTGTGATCAAGAGGTTCCCATCATATTGGGTAGGCCCTTCTTGGCCTCAGGTGGGTCTTTTATTGATGATTCGAAAGGTCATATTATTTTTAAAATTAGGGAACAAAAAGAATAATTCAATGTGTTTAAAAATTTCAAAGGACCAAACTTTTCTGAAATCTATTCAATGGTAGAGTACTTAGATAATGAAAACTCAACTGAAAAAAATAAAGAATCATAAAATCAATCATTGGGTAAAGAAACTCATTTGGGAGTTGAAAATCATGACTTACATTTTGAAAAAATTAAAAATTATGCTCAAACAATGAATCTAGAAAATTATCCTGAAGTGGAAAACTATCGAGTTTCTGCTGTAGGAGAGTTCCCAGTTTCTGAACTCAAGAAAATTTTGAGTGAAATTGAGTGTAATTTTTTAACACCAATAATTATGAACAAATTTATGATTTTGATGGAGAGGTCTTGAGACAACTAGGTGATTCTTCATTAATAAATCTGTTAATATCTAATATGGAAAATGAGGATAGTGTGTTTTCTACTTTGGGTAGCAGCACTGGTATCTCTAAAAATTAACAAGAAGTTTTAAATATTTCATCATTTAATACTCCTTTAAAAAGGTATATTTAATATCACAGACCACCTAGACCTATGACTATTCTATCTTGTGTAGAGCCACCCATTCTTGAACATAAACCAATCCCATCTCTTTTGAAATATTCATTTTTTGGTGAGAATCCCACTTTGCCTATCGTAATTTCTACTGAGTTGAATGAAAATCAAGATGAAATACTATTTAGTGTATTAATGAAGTTTTAATCTACCATAGTCTAGACCATACCTGATATAACATTTATTAGTCCCTCATTATGAATACACAAAATACTTATGGAACCTGACCAAAAACCTAGGGTAGTGTGTTAAGGAATTATGAACTGAAACATGAAAGAGGCTGTGAGAGAGGAAGTTATTATGTTACTAGACACTAGAATAATATATCCCATTTTTGATAGTGCGTGTGTCTGCCCTGTCTAGGTTGTCCCCAAAAAGGAGGTTTCACTATTGTAAAAAATGAAAAAATTGAAGATATCCAAGTTAGGAAAGCCAAAAAATGGAGAGTCCATATTGATTATAGGAAGCATAATACAACCACTAGGAAAGACCATTTTCTAATGACTTTATTTGATCAAATTCTGGAGAGGAATACTGGAAATGAGTTTTTCTCTTTCTTAGATTGGTATTCTGGTTATAACTATGTTCTTGTTTCCCTAGATATTTAGAAGAATATCACTTTCACATGTCCCTTTGG
The DNA here is from genome assembly GCA_963277665.1 of Viscum album. NCBI lineage: Eukaryota > Viridiplantae > Streptophyta > Magnoliopsida > Santalales > Viscaceae > Viscum > Viscum album. The sequence continues at coordinate 1,044,852,060 of OY728165.1, forward strand.
GACATTTTCCTACAGACCGAAGCCTTTTGGGTTTTCTAGAGCTCTAGGAACCTTTCAAAGGTGTGTGATTGGAATTTTTTTTGACATGGTTGAAAGAATCATCATGGTTTTCATGGATGATTTTTCCATTGTGGGTAGCAGTTTTGATACATTTTATGGAAATATTGGTTTAGTCTTAGAAAGATTCATTGAAATAAACCTTGTTCTTAATTGGGAGAAGTGTTAGTTCATGGTCACATAAGGAATTGTTTTAGGTTATACGGTTTCAAAGAGAGGTCTAGAAGTTGATACTAATGAAATAGAAGACATTCAAAAATTTCCACATCCTGAAAATTTAAATGGTATTACAGGTTTCCTAGGGAATGCCGGTTTCTACTGACGATTCTAACAAAGTCATTTCTAAAATAACTAATCCAGTGTGTTCTCTTCTTGTTAAGTATTCACCTTTCAACATTGATGAATACTATTTGAAATCACTTAATCCTCATAAAGAGAAATTAATTACATCACCCATCTTCACTATACCAGATTGGATGTTACCTTTTGAGCTTATCCATGATGCTAGTAATGTGAATATAGGCGATGTCCTGGGAAAGAAAAGAGATAAGAGGTTTCATGTGGTTTAATATGTTACTAGGATGCTAGATGTGGCCTAAGATAATTATACCATAACTAAAAAGGAATTGTTGGAAGATGTTTTTTCTCTAGAGAAGTTTAGAGAGTTTTTGGTATGCTCAAATGTTATCATCTTTTCTGATCGTTCTACTTTAAAATACATACATTATAAAAAACAAAACCCATACTGATTAGATGGATTTTATTACTGCAATAATTTTATTTAGAGATTAGGTATAATAAGGGAGATGAAAATTTAGTTTCTGATAATCATCCTATGATTCCTCATACCCAATCTGAAAGGGAGATTAATTCTTCTTTTCCCGATGAGAAGCTTCTTAATGATTCTATTAGACAGTCTACATGGTATGCATATTTTTTCAACTTCCTAGAAGCACGTGTATTTCCCAAAAATCAATCCAATAAACAAAGAAATAAATTCATTTCTACGCTTGAATACTATCTTTTGGATAATCATTTCTTTTTTAGAAGATGTGCTGAAGGTACACTTAAGAGGTTTGTTCCTAAACAAGAGATGTTTCTTAGCATAGTGTGTTTTCACTCCTCACCTTGGGGAGGTCATCCAAGAAGTGAATGGACTGATCAAGAAGTCTTAAAATATATTTCTTATTGTCCCACTCTTTTTATGTATTCTATGAGATTTGTAGTTGGATGTGATAGGTTACGTAGTTTAGGCAATGTTGTTATGACACAGGAGTGACCCAAAAAAGGTATTTTAGAAGTAGATATTTTAGATTTCTAGGGTTTATATTTCATGGGTCCATTTATATTAAATCATCAGAATGAGTATATTATTTTCATTATATATTATGTGTCTTCGTGCGTTGAGGCTATTCCACTTTCCAAAAATCATGAAAATAATGTTGCTATGTTTGAAAAAAGAATATATTTTCTAGATTTGTAGTCCTAAAATCCTTTATCATTGATAATAAAACACACTTTAAAAACTATAAGTTCAAGGATTTGATGGAAAAATATGGTTGTGTTCGTAAAACTGGAACTCCTTATCATCAACAGTCTAGTGGACAAGTGGAAATTTCAAATAGAGAACTAAAATAGATACTTGAAAATACTGTTTCAAATTCTAGGAATGAATTTTCTTTAGAACATGATGAATATTCATGGTCTTATAGAACTACTTTCAAGAACCCAATTGGTATGTATCTCAAGAGTTTGTTGTTTACAAAATGATTTCATTTACCTGTGGAGTTGCAACACAAGTATTATTGGGAATTTAAGGCATTGAGAATTGATTTTAAGAGTGATTGTGAGAGAATATTACTTGAGATGAGTGACCTAGTTGAGATTATGGGATCGAGTAATGATAGTTTAAGAATTTATAAAGAGAGGACTAAAATATTTCATGATTCAATTATTCAAAAAAAGGATCTTAAACCTATACCGAATGCCTTTTACACTAATTATATACACATACCACTCCATGGAAAGAAAAAGACCAAGTGGTCTGGACCTTTTACCTTTGTGAGAGGGTTGAAGAATGGTTCTGTTGAAATTGTAGGTGAAGAAAACAAACGTATGTTGGTTAATGGTCAGAGAGTGAAATTATATTTTGAGGGACAACCCAAGGGCTTGACTTCCTTCTCTGTGATGGGGAACTGATCTTGAATAAATTGTGGATTAAGACATTAAAACATAATGCTATAGTGGGGTTAACCCATGGTTCTTTATGACCTCTTCTTGTTTCATTTTAACCGTGAATAAAGTGCTACTTCTGGGCTCTGTTTTTGTGATATTCCTATTACTACTTTCTATTAGTTTACTTATTCTATTTTATAGTTATCAAAAATCTATTGTTATGTCATTTAAGGAGTGGAATTCCCTTGTTGAAAATTTAACGAAAAACTATAATTCAGGGAAGTAATTGTACTTTAAATCTTGTATTCCTTTTTCTACTCCACTTTACTTTATTAAAAATTCACTAATAAGTCACATTTACTACTATCGGTGAGTCAGATGCATTTAACCCACTTATACACTATTGTCAGTGATTCATTATTGTTATTGTTGATGAATCATTGATAACACTATTGGTGATTCTGTGACAGTTTGTAAATTTTTACTACTGCTGTTGAAAATTCTTCCTTTATTACTGATTAATGTTTATTGAAAAAATCTATTTCATGTTTTGATATTATGGATGTTATTGTTTCTTGTCACTAAAGTAAAAAATCCATCACACAATCTATTCTAAAAAAAATTCTTCATGTGCTGCAATAGAGAAATATTCACTTATCTCTTTGCTTGAAATTTAAATTCATTATTACTTAAACCATTCAATGCTTGAGCATTAGTGCAGGGGGTACATGCTTGCTGGATTTTTTGATTTTTCTTTAGTATAGGTTGTTTAACATGTATATTTTTCATTATTGAAAACATTAGGCTGAACCAATATGTTTAAATTCTTACACCTAGTACACAGTGCCTCGATAAATTACATGATTTTTCTTGAACTTTTTGAAAATATTTGTTACTCGAATAAAAAATTCTACTTGCACTAGTTTGTGAACCTTCTGGTAAGTTATTATTTTTGGGAAACATACATTTTTAACTTCAAATAGACCCTTTTAACATCTCATTAATCTTCTATGTTGAAATTATGTTTTTATCATTAACTGTTATATTATTCTTCTCTCAATTGGAATTTAACTTTTGGAAAAAAGTTGGGTTTCAAGTGTGGGGGATGGGGAGAATTCATGAGTATGCTACACTATGTTTAATTGAAATCCCTTCAATTTCCAATGAAACATAAAAATTTATGTCAAAAAAATTTGTAAAAGATTTCAAAATTATTGTACAATTTTAGGTTGTATGTTGAAGTCAAATGGGTATTGCCTTTGGGCCATATATCTTTTGTAGTTAATATTTTCATTGAGTATGAAATTAATGATAATAGATGATTGTTGAGGGATCCATAGTGATTTAATGGAGATTTTGGTTTATGTACTAACTTTTAGAGTGATATATGTATATTATCTATGGAGTTATTAGCATAATCCTTGAATTGGGTGTTTTATCTGGATCTTAGGGGCCTCATTATTCTTTTATTTATAAAAATAAATCACTTTTGTGATCCAAAATAAATGGTTTTTATATAAATCATTTGAACTGGAGTAGACCTGGAATATTAGATCCCACTATGAAACTCTAAGACAGCAGATGCGGGGTGTGTTTCTGTTAACTATAGAACCCTCTTTATACCTTGAATAAGTGCATTACACAATTTTTAGCACATGAATGTGGCTTGGGAAAAATAATAATAATGTGTCTATGGTCAAAAATGACTTCAATATGGTGAGGTGAAAGATGAAATCCAAATGAAGAAAAGATCATTTGGATTATATATTCTTCATTTCAGTTTTATCATTAATGTGGTTCACAATAAAATTAATTATTTTTCTAACCCTGGATTGAGTCATTGTACAAGGTTCCTACTATTATGTTTTTAATTCCACTAGATTTTAACTTTTTGTCATTCTTGAAGTTATCTCTTAAGATTATATTGGATTTTATCATTAAGTAGACTCATTTATGAGGTAGGAAACATTCATCGATAGTTTGTTCATTTCATTATAGATTTCACATAAGATATTGTTAAAGATAGTCCATCAATTGAACATATTTTTCAAGATGTCTATTGATATTTTTCATCCTCTATTCTTAATTGATCAACATGTTTCATATTCAGCAGAATCATAATACAATTTTTGTTTTTTCAAAGATAACAAAACATGGGAATTTTTTGGACAAACAATGTTTATCTGTGGTAGAATTTGATGTGGCCTATATTTTACATAGTTTTCCACATCTGTTTATTTAATTTTAATTTTTTGATTAAGTATTTATAAAATTTTATTAAATAAAAGTACCTTTGTACGTTTTAAATTAAATTCATTAATTTATCAAAATTTATAAATAATTTTGTAATTTTAGTCTTTAAAATAGTTAATTTAGATTTAATAATTTTTATGCTAATATTTTTTATTATTTTCATTAGTTTTATTTATTCTTCTCAAAATTTAATAATTTTTTAGTTTTGGTAATTAATCATTTAACCATCTTATTTGTGTATTAATTAATTTTGTTTTTTATTTAATATTTTACCTATAATTTTAACTCATTTAAATAAATAAACTTTATTAATTTAATTATTTAATTATTCTAGGAGTTTATATTATGAAAATAAATAACTTATGTTTTAATCTACTAAAATATTATGTTTTTGAGTTTTCTTTTTATTCGTTAATTATTTAGTTCATAATTTTAATACTTTAATTCATTTATTATTTAAAATTAAAGAAAGTAGAAAACAATTTAGAGTTCATGATTATTAAATTCATTAAATTATAAAAATTTGTTATTTTAATGTATAATTTAATCAATAACCGAGTTTATGTTTATTAGTTAATTTATTTAGATTTGTATTTTTAATAAATTAATAAATTAATTACCTTAAATAATTTCACTATTAGTTTTATTTAATAAATGGTGTTCTGTTTATTATATATAAATATTTAGTTGGGTACATATGACTCACCATTGGATTGTCCAATGGTACCTTAATTTAATTTTTTTATTTAATTTATCTTTTAGTCTCTTGATTGATTTATTTTAAATTAATTAATTCATTAGAGTTTGAAGTTATTAATTTATTTTTTTCATTCTTTTTCTTATTTTTTTACATGACACACCGATTTTTTTAACTACCAGTTACTTGAATCACCGATCACTCTGCAATGGAGTGAGTCTCTCCTATGCATCGACTTCAGTATCTCGTTTTAAACAATCAGTGAATCATTTTTTAACTAACAGTGATATATTTTTAAGTATCAGTGTTTTATCTTTATTTTAACTAATGGTGATTCATTTTATATTTTTGGGTAGTCATTGACTCACTGTTCATTTCCATTCATCAGTTTCATGTCACAAAAATTACTTATTTTTTTATCTATTGGTGACTCATGATTTTATTTTTAATCCTATTGATGTCTTATATTTTTCTAAACTATCGGTGACTCACTTAATTCCTTCATATTGGTGTCTCAACCCCAATCTGTTCATCTCACATTTTCTCTAGACTTATCACACACTAATCCTCCATCATATCTCATATGTCTCTTGTCTCATTGACATCTCTTCCTGAAACAGATGGCAAACTTCTCCCAACCGTTCACAATTGTCTCCATCTCTACCACCATAATCACTCTACACACAATCTATATATCCACACTCACCTCTTCATTCCAGGACCAAACTAAAGCTGCAAAAAAGGGTTGGTACTGCTCTCCCCGCTTTTCGTTCAATTAATTTTGATGTTTTGTCCATGGATGTGGATGTCGGTCATGTTTGGATTCTTGTTATGTGCAGTAAGGACATCAATAAAATATGTTGGGATCATAATCTGATGCTCAACCTATATTCGATCAGCGAAGAGGATTCCACGGGTTTGATCTCACGAGACATTCATGAACGATCCACCCCCACCTCCTCCAGTGTTTAGGCTAAAGAACTCGACCTAAACTTTGAGGAATGAATCAAAGCCGAACCGCTGCGATACAGACCTAGAATTCATGCTTGAAAGAGATGAGTTGTTCTTCCTTGCATCAACCAAGACGGATCTGATAGATGAAGAAACCACACTAGAGGACACTCATCATTCCAGATCTAAATCATAAGGACCACCACCGGTTCATTTTTCCTATCACGGTAGGAAAGGTGTCATCATGTTGTGGAGGAGTCAAATCGATGAGAGATACTACTAAGTAGGGGGCAAACTGTGTTTCATGGAGGAAGGATTCCAATGCCCCCATGGTTCATTCAATTGTTGGAAAAATGACCATGTGCCTTTAATTAACTTTACCCAAAGTTAGATATAAAGGATAATCGAGTGCGACATGTGGTACGAGAAAAAACTCATGTGGGATGTGCGAAAGTAAGGAACCGAAGTATGTTGGTGGAAACGAGGTAGTGAAGGGTAGCAGGTAGAAGGATATTTTAAAATCCAAGAAAGAAGTGAAATTTCGGGAGAGAGATTATAGAAAAACATTCAAGACTCACTTTATAGAAGAGCATTATTGGAGATTGGAGAGATTCTCTCTCATCAGAGAAGAGAGATTCGGTGGGCAGCCAGTTAGTCTGAGGAAAAATGGAGCAGAGCATCTTTCAGGGCGTTCTAATTCCCTTTTATTTGAATTATTTTACCCTGTTTAACAATTTTCTCAATTGATGTTCTAATAATGAACATTATTTCTAGTTAAATATTCTAGTTTATCGAGAAATTGATGTTTTTTTGGTTATCAATAAATTTTCTTTTTCACATAATCATATCGATGTATTCAATATTGATCAGTGAGATCAATACAGAATTCATTCAATTTCATTGTACCACTAGATTTTAATTTCAAAACTCAACAATCAAACATATAGATTGATCATGGATACATATTTCAAATGATAATAAATTCATAAAACTTCAGGACATATGGTGAGTTCATCCTGTTGTCATTTTCAAAAAAAAAATTCACAATTGATCTATTTTGGAGTGGTGAACTCTAAAATTGATCAACCTGTCTGACTTAACTTCTGACGAGGGAAGTAAGTCATTTTATTTAAATGGTGGTATATTTAAACAACATTTAGGAGGATTGGAATACTTTTAAAACCTGTAGAATGGAGAATTTTCCTTGGGAATTTTATATTGATAGTTCATTTATTGACGTTCTATATTATTATCGTTCACTATTTTCAATCTGTTTTCTATTTCATCATAGTATAGATAAAAAATTCAAAAATCATTTTTTTATTTTCTGCATTATAAAAACACAAAACAGTTAAAAAATATATAAATTAAAATGTAATAGAAAATCTACCCCACTATTGACAAGATTGGGGTCTTTTTGAAAAGTTTTAGAAATGTTTTGGTCAAAATTTCTCTTCTGCGTGGGTTCGAGCCTAACATATACAGTAGTTTTAAGAAATATAACTAACTAAACACTTACTCGCTTCAATGATAATCACATCTAGGGGTGTGGGAAGCGTTAGGTCTCCCTTTTTTTTAATTTCTATAATAATAATAACAAAATAAAAATAAAGAAAATAATAAAATAATAATAATAATAAAATTATTATAGGAATGAAAATTTAAAAAATCATTTTAATCATTTCTTTCTTAAAAACAATAACAACAACAACAATAATATCAATAATAATAGTAATATTTTTAATTATAATAACAATGATAAAAACAACATATTATTATTATTATTATTATTAGACATTCTGTTTACATTTTCTTCAATTTATTTTTCTTACTCTCATTTCATTTTACTTATCATGAAATTTTATTCCTTATTCTAATAACCGAGTAACCATGCACTCATCGCACAACTTAATAAACCAAGTGCAGGTTGTGCACCTCAACCCATACCACTTGGGAACCTACACAAGAACCTTGGATGACCGCAATGTTACCGCAAACTATGTTATTCCCCTGAACCTGTCTAAAACCCACCTAAATCATTAAACATCAAAATATTTTAAATTGGGACCTGGCCCGAACTGTAACGCGAGTAACCAAGGCCAAGGAATAATAAAATACAAATAAATTTAAACATCGTGGTTTAATACTTTTCATAACCCTACCACATGTATGAAAAATGTAATTATGAATAGATATATAAAATTTTAATTTGGAAATTGTTATCATTATTTAACAAAAAAAAATATTACTTACCACTATTATTTAATAAATGTTTAAAAGATGAAAATGTTAATCATGTTCGTGCAAGGCCTAACATCTCCATGATGGTAATGTACATCACTTTTAACAATAAACATTAAATATTTATTTTGAAATTATAATTATTTTATATATATGATATAAATTTCATTATTATTAATCTTTAGATTATTAAAATATATAATATGTATAAGAATGAGGTCTTTTGTAATAACGAACGAATACAAAAACATGTAAAATATCATCCATAAAACGAAAAAATGAAATATTATTAGAAAATAGGTGACCGTTTTTATAAAAGAATGACATGTGATATTATAAATATTAATATGGTTTTGAAATAATTTACTATTTTTTTAAAACCACTATACATGATTTGAAATTATATTCAATCATAAAGAAGTGTGAAGTAAGGGACTTCATCAAGATTTATGATCATTGAGCTATATTATAGTGTCATGATCATAATTTTATTTGTATGGTGCATATACCATCCATTTAAATTATTAAATAATTATTCCTTAATAATTTATAGTATATTATGTTTCTATTTGAATTATTTCATCCAAGATGATTTGACTTGATAATTACCACGTGGTAAGGATTTATGTCACTCAATTTTTTTTCAATTGTAATATTATTTCATTGTTTCCTTTGATATTATATGATTATGTGTATACATAATTTTTATTATAATATTATATATTAATAATTTTTTATGATTATTTATAGTTGATAAACTTAATCGATTCAATGATTAACTATCACTTCAATGTTATGATCATTGTTATGGTTTATTTCAACATCCCATTATAATTAATATTGTTTATTCTTGAATTTTATTTGAAGGAAATTATTTTATCATTGTATAATAAATTAATTTTATTTTATTATTATATACTAATTCATGAGAGCTTCATGTAATAGGACATTTTTCCACTCATTGGTTCATAAAATAGTTGAGAAATTTCTTTTAGGAAAATATACCATCATTTAACTATTCTATCGGAAGTCTATTTCATTCCCAAAAAATGTATTGTAATAATATTTTCTAAATTTTTTTAACATTATAAAAATCATTTAATAAAGAAATATTTCCCCATTTTTAAATTTTATTTTTTTTGAAATTATTCTTCTTGTCATTATCCAAACACATCAGTTTTCTTACAATTTTATAATACAAAAGGAATGTTATTTTTAACTTTTTCATTATGTAAATATTACCTTCATTCATGACCATAATTTAATTTATGATCCCAATGCTTGTTTACATGGCTATTTTTAATGTAATTTTTTCAATATATTCTGAAAATTCATAGTTTTGATAGTTAATTTCAATGAAATGTCTTTTAAAAAAGAATTATATTTTATAATTTTATATTCAAAATGAATAGGATATTTTATTTAGAAATGTTATTAAAGTTAATTTAATGTTATTTGTATTCATCAATGAAAAAATCACATTATTTTACATTTAATAAAATGGGGATATTTTATATTAATACTATCCAAATTCATTATCTAGATGGTTTAGTATTATTTTGAACAATGATTGTATTGAATCTAACTTCCATGATTAATTCTTATGGTCAATAATTTTACCTCGAAATGTTCATTTTCCTGTGATCATTAGACATTAAATTTATCCTAAAATTAAATGTTTTTATTCAATGCAATTTTTATGGTATAAGCTGAATATCATTTATATATACATTGATCTACATCGAATGTTACTTGTTTATCTGGGGAAAAATTGATAAATCCATATTTTCTATTGAATATAGATATTTAATGATTAGGAAAACTATTTATTAATTAAATTGATTATGAAATATATGAAGAATTATTTGGACATGAAAGACATAGGTGGGGCCTGGTTATAAATTACCCTTTAATGTATCGTAAGTCTAATGAGACAAATAAGATGGATATACTTAGTAAAATTGTATTCTACCTATTAGGTTTATACATTTTTGGGAATATATCTTGGTTTTTGGGGCATCATATTCCAGAAACATAATGTCGAATAAATAATTATTTCATTCATTTTTAATTTAACTATTATTATCCATGATTTTTTCACAATGATATTATCTTTGGATGCATTTCATTCTCATTTAATTGATTTACTATCTTGAGTTTTTATTTACTTTCATATCTATATTTACTATTCCTTATCCAGTTATGATATTCATGTAATTAATTTTATGGAATGTGTTTTTAGTTATTTACCTTTCCATATTGATAATTATAGTAAGTTATTTGAATGATATGTGTGTTTAGTTATTCATGTTTGTATATTGATTTTGATGGTTAAATTATTTACATGAAATTAATTTTTAGTTATTAATAATTCCATGTCGATTATTTTCATTGATTCATGATATATTTAGTTATACATAAACATTAGTATGAATTTGAGATCATCTTATTTTTTTCCATTCCCCAGGATTTCATAAATTGTACTATGATTGGTTTGAATGGATATGAAAGAGGGAATAAAGTTATTCTCAAAAAAATATGTTGTAAATTTTATTTTATAATAAAATTTGATACTCATGTAGGTATCTATTTTACTAAGAGTACTAAATTATTAATTCTCATGTGATGTGATTACTTATATATTATTCCAATTTAATAAAACATGGACCGACTCTAGGCTAATGTGTTCTAGGTTGGAATAATTTGTTTTAATTCATTTTTAGTAGAAACCTCAGGAAATAGATATATGAATATATATGTATTAGAGATCATATATATATGGTAGACATTTAACATACATATATAAGATCATCTTAATGTTTTTTGTATGGAAATATTATGTCGGTTTTCATATAAAAACAACCCATTCTATATACTACTAGTGTAATGGGTTTTGGAACAGATGTACCTAAAGGTAATAACTATAAAAGGGGAATTATTATGGATCTGATCATCACCAGGTTCATCAAAATGGTACTAATTGTGCATTTAGTTTGACATTCCTTGGGATATTCTTAGGAGAATTTCCATTTTCATTAGAATACATTATGAATGATTAGAATATATTATGATATTGAATGAAAAGGCTATTCCAGTGGTTTTATAGATTAAAAAAATAGGAATCATAATTAAAAAATCATATAAAAGATTATATAGATTTCTCAGTATGATTAATGTTTCTCACACTGTTCTTTTTTGTTTTAGTCAATGGATGAATCCTAATGGAATCATCATAACATAAAACATGAAATACAATGATGTTACTATGAGAAACCAAATGGGATGATGATAAGAGTGTAAGATATCATAATTGTGCCTAATTGTTTCCTTGATATATGATTAATAACCTATATATTAACCAACTCTCAAACTCACCAAACAAGAGATGGATTTAGTCAAGTAATAACATGAGTGATAGAGGTTATGGATGAAAGAAGGTGTCACTTCCATTATGTTATAAATGTATATAGAGACACCCTATAACGTGTATCAAGGGAATGTGAAAATTATTTATATGCAAAATGGAAGGGCATAATAAAATAAACTTTCAAGAAAAAAAAATATTATGTTAGAAGGAAATAAATTAAATCTTAGGGATCCATTTACTATTTATGTATTACATCTGGAGAAAATAAGAATAATCTGAGTTAATTACCTCTTCTAAAAGATAATACCTAGTCCAAGAAAGGACCTATTTTTAATTAAAATTGATTAATTTTTTATGTATTCGCGTTCAATAATTAAATTGGATAAGTATTTTTTTACTAATGTAATTTTTAGGATAATAATTATGAAATATATAAGGATTGTGTTAAACATTAGTATCACTTCTATCTTCATTAACATAAAAGTTATGTACACCATTAGGGGTTTCTGAGTTTAATATCAATAACAATATTAAAGGGTTAACCACCATTTTTTAGTTATCTGTGGTGGGATTCAACAAATATTGGGGATACAGTTGGGTAAATTTATGGAAATACAACACCCTGATTTAGTATGTATTTTATTAAAAAAATTACTTGCAAAATAATTCCTTTAATTTTATCAAAAAAAATTAGAGGCTTTGAAAACCATTTGGGTTAATATTATCTTTAATGGAATTGTAATTATAGTCAATTTACATTATTATATGTTTAGAAAAAGTGTTATATTAAAAATATTAGTAAAATGGTTATTTAAAGATTAATTTTATTTTAAGGATGTATATCATATTTTTTATGGGAACATTATAGAAATTGTACTAATGTAATTTGGAAAAAGGAAAACCAGCATGATTGGTAACAAACGGTCCTATTAGGCAAGGTTGTGGGTCTTGTACCTAGACCAAAGAATAATAAGGGTTTAGGTTATACCACATTATTAAACTATATCGTGGTTAAAATTTCAATTTTTTCAGTTATGCTATTTTAAAAATAATTATTAATGATTAAGTAGTGGTGTTAATTATTTTTTTAGAGAATAATTTAATATATTGGATATCCAGTGCTAAATTTATTTCTTTTTGAAAAAATTTAGAGATAAATGGAAATAATTTTCACTCATTAATTGATCTTAAAATATTTTAAAAGTTAATTTTATTTATTTAGTAATAAAATTAATTCATATCTATAATTTTATTTCATGGATTAATGGATGGATTGGAAATTTATTAAAGTAGGTAAAATGTATTAAATAAATATTTTGAAATAGAAACATATCAAGTAGGTTTATTTTATATATATTGCTAGAAAATATAATATTTTTCACCTTTAAGAAATAGATATTGAATCAAAAATTATAAACTATTACATTAATTTAGGATAAATTAGATGGCCTATTAAATCATTACAGATTATTTTTTTGAGGCCCTTCAAATTCCATTTCCCATTCTCTTTCTTGTGATCAATGACCTGTATCACTCCCTATAATTATTTATTATTTTATTCCAAGACAAAATCCCCACATTTTGTTAAGGTTATCCTACATAGAAACATATTTATGTGTTATTCGATGTGACCATTATACTTTTGTTTATATCATATTCATATGATGTTTTATAAATATTTTTAAAAGATAAATTTATAAACAATATTAAAAATGTCAGACCCTTGATTACCGAGATCATGTTTAAATTTTTAGGAAGAAATCTATTTATGGTGGGGAAAATGTACCACCCAAAAATTATAGAAGAATAATATTTTATTTAGTAGTGTATGTGAAATGAAACATCAAGCTTGAACAAACCATGAAATATAAATCATTTATTCAATTATCTATGATAGCTTGTGGAACAGGAAACCCTAAGACTAAATGAAACCTAATATATTTTACCACTATAACATAACTAAAAATTTCTATGTATGAAGACTAATATCGAAATGAGGAAAATTAAGGTTATTTATTAGAAATAAATAAGAATCTTTTAAAATAAGCATATTAATATTTTTTAAAAAAACTATAAACTTTTTAAAAAAGATGAAATAGTCAACATTTGTGTACATAATTTAAAATATTTATTTATTTAATTTACATAATTTATTAAAAATATTAAATTAATTTTGTAAATATTAATATAAAAATTATACTAAGGTGAATTTTTTGAATTTCTCTGAAATATTTTATATTTTGATAAATAATGATATACATGAATTTTAATTGAATAAAATATTTTGGTATAATAAATAAAAAATTAATATTAAAATTGTAATTTTATTTAAATTAAAATTAGTTCAATGTTAAATCTATTTCCCAAATTTATGTTATTTTTATAAATCTCACATTTGATTTAGATATTCAAAATTTCTAAACTTTTGATCATTTTATTTTTTAAAAAATCATTTTCTCATCATGATTGTGAGACTAATTTTAAATTAAATATGTTAAAATTTTTGAAAGGTATTTGAAAATGGATTTAATATTTTGAAAAATAATAATTTATACCTTAAATAATGGTGAAGTTAATTTCCGAACAAAATTAATATTGAGAATTGTAAATATTATTTACTACTATTAAGAAAAAATAGATTTTCAAGGATGTTAAACTGATAAGAAAAGGGTGGAAAATATCCTACCAACCTATTTGACTACCTTATTTTGGAAATTGTAAGACCATATATTTTAAAATATATATGATAGATCTATTTTTGAGCCTTATTGAATGATTAAAAAGTCGGTATGATTGAATTATTCCAAAAAAATCATGTGTTCCACTAACCAAACTTATAAACGGCCACCCCCTATCCTCTACAATTAAAATCCTAAATCCCTTTTGGATAATAAAATACTTACCCAAATAACATTGTTCTATTCTTATTATAGGAATTATTATTGATATAAATAAAACATAGTACAATTTTATGTGAAAACCTATGGAGCTTACCCAAAGTAGAGGTAACGTTTTTCAACGATCATCTTTATATCTCCCTCCATCAAATTAAAATATAATTAAAAAATTCTGATATGATATCATATATATATTATATATAAATATATTTTTTTTATAAGAGATGAATGAACTAGAACCATATCCACTTCCATAAAATGGGTTATGAAATTATCATTCACCTATACGGTGAACTACCATCTTGCAAACTGATGTCATTCATTCTTCAATTAAAACCTCCCAGGGTTGGGTATGATGATGCATCCAATATATATATATATATTATTTATAATTTATTTATATCTCACAAGTCATTATATCATATAATGTTTTGTACTTTCCATTTCATGAGGGATATGATAATGATGCTCTTGTGTTTGATAGTCTACGGCCTCTCAAAGCGATGTGATTTGATTTTCAGAAATGCTTTACATATAAGGTAATAAGGATATACATAATGAATATATGTGATATAAATTACATAATTATGATATTCATGAAATATTTATCATTATTAATATATAATATATTAATTTCTTTTTTATATTTTTTCTCATTTTAAGATGATAACGTCTTTAATGAATGTGTAGACTACCCCCTTCACGAAACGATGTTACTCTCTTTTCATCACCACACCACATGAATGATATATATAAGTATAAATAAATAAATAATATGGTAATAATGAAAATATTATAATTTTTGGATGAAAAAAATTACTTACCACCTTTCCATAATGATTGTGAAAAAATTGAAACGTTACTAATATATAGGTACGACCTAGCATCTCCATGACTATAAAAGACATCATGTTTCATAGAAAAATTCATTCATTAGTTTTAAAAGTTTAATTGATTTATATAAATTATAATAATTAAATTATTATTATTCTAGTAATGATGTAACAATATAATATGTTTAAGATCGTGAAATTTTATAATAAATCACAAATGATAAAACATGGAAATTAACACTCAAAACAATGAAATAAATGAACGATTATTAATGAATGAGAGATAATATTTAGTAACCAGATCATATATGATATTATAAATATTAATAAGAGTTTTGAAAAAGATAATGACTTGTTTAAACCCATAATAAATGATGTTAAATCATATTCAACCAAAATAAACATTGAGGTAAATGACTTCATCTAAATTTCTAATCGTTTTAGAAAATTGCACTATTATTAACCCAATTTCATGTATATACTGTACATACACCACCTATGGAATTTTATATCCGGATTAATTAATAATTAACTCTATTTTAGGGTTTAATATGAATTATTTCATCTAATGGGATTTGTATCGAAACTTACCATGTTTTAAAAAAATTCATTACTCAATTTCTCTATAGTGGGTTATATAACTTGTTATTGTCATTGTTATTTTAAGATTATTTATTTATATAATTTTTATTTTCTTATATATCAATTAAATATTTTTATATTGATATAAATTTGATACACAATATCAATTAATTGATTAAATTTCACTTTAATATTCGGATCATTTTATTTTTTTTTATTTTACAATCACATTTTAATCGAGATTGTTTATTCTCGAATTAAAATAGAAGGAAATTATTTTATAATTGTCTAATAAAACCATTTATTTTTATCCTTATTTGGTTATTCATGATATTTTAAAGTAATAATTCCATTTATACTGTTTTTTTCATAAGATAATTTTGAAATATTTTTTAAAAAATTTAACTTAATTTATCTCTTCGGTCGAAAATCCATTTTCTTCTAAAATCATGTTTTCTGAAAAATATTTAGAAAAATAAATTTAACATTTTAAAAGGTTTCATTAATTAAATGTTTATCCATTTAACTTATTAAAAAATGGGTTGAAAGTAATATTCTTGTCATTTTCCAAAAAATGAATTATTATATTCTTTTCAAAGTACAAAAGGATAGTGTTTTAACCTGAATGATATGTATGGATTACCCACTGCCATGACCATCATTTCATTGAATATTCATTTTAATTTTGAAAATGAAATTTTAAACTAAATTTATCAAAATATTCTAAAAATTACTTTTTTTTAAAAGTGATTTTAAATGAAAATGACTTTCAATTTATTTATTTTTGAAAATGTTATCTAAAAAATGTAATGTATGTTTTCATTGAGAATATTTTTAAGATATTTTTAGGGTATTTTTATTCATAAAATGTAGAAAAATATTTATTTAAAATATAATCCTCTGGGAATATGTTTTATTGATACATATTTATTCTTCCTATCAATGATTTATGGTTATTTTTACCAAGTATAGAATTGAAATTCACTTCATTGATTTATTTTTAATTTTAATAATCCCACCTTGAAATTTTCATAGTAAATTTATAATTGAAAATAAAATTTCATTAAATTTACATATTATTTATCATGGATATGTTTATTAATAAAACATAATATCATTTTTATATATTGTGTTATACAATGAGAGTCATTTTTTCTACGGAAATATTGATAACTCTGTATTATCAAATAAATACAAATAGTTGATGACCTAGAACATTATTTACGAATTAATTTTCTATTTTATATAAAAATTAAGGATTTTTCAAATTAATGAAATATATAGTTCATGGTTATAGATAGTCGCTTGATGAATCAGTAGTCTCCTGAAATGAATCAGTTGGATATCAATAGTTAAATATGTTTTTAACCATTAGTTTTAAACTATATTTAGGATATATTATTACAGTAGAGGTTTCACATGCCTGAAACATTACAATTAATAATTATGAATTTCTTTAAATAATAATTTAGTTATTATTAAAGTTGATTTTATCTCATTGATATTATCTTTAGATGAATTTCATAACCAATTTATTATTTAAATGGTATGTTTTTTAGTTATTTACATTTCCATATTTATTATGCCTAATCGAGTTATAATATTCCATTTACCAATAAAAGTGAATTTATTTTTAGTTATTTACCTTTATATATGGATTATTATAGTTAAATTACTTAAATGGAATTTGTTCTCAGTAATTTACAATTCAATATTGATAATACCAGTCATCGTATTTAAATAGAACATGTGTTAGGTTCTATACATTACCATATTGATTATGCTCATTGATTAATGATAGTTACTGACATACTAATCCCGTAATGAGAATTTGATATCACCATTATATGGATTCCTTTCCCAGGTATTCCATTATCTGTGATATTATTGATGTGAAATGATATTCTCGTGGGGGTAATGTTATTATTAAAATAAATTATATGGTAATTTTTATTTCCAATTGTAATTTCAGACTGAAGTATGTATTTAGTTTACCATGACTACTAAAATATTTTATCCATTATGATGCTATTCATTGTATCTTATGACAATATAATAAAGAAAACATCGACACCTGGATACTAGGATTGGGGTCTCTGTAGAATATATTTACAGAATTGTTTACATTATTTACAAAAATATAAATGATAATGTTATATTTTAAAGTATATGAGAAAAAAAAACATTTTCTATCCTCCATAAATATAAATAAATTTTAAATTCCTATACAATAATTCATGTTTTCTTCAAAGAAAAATCACATTTTCCTTTTTTGGTTATTTTAGTATTTTTTTTTTAAATAATGGTTATTTTGATATCTGAATGTTTTCTCCATTGTATTAAACGATTTTCAAGGGTTTTATTCATGATATCGTCCTTTCACACTGTTTACAAAGGGGTAATATATCTTATAGATGATGGTTGATCCCAATATAGCTTATATAATGCCTATTCAAAGATAGTTCCCGGTGATCTAGTTATAGCTTATACAATGGGTGAGCCCATATAGTGCTAAAATTAATTCGGTTTTGATTATATTCTCTAGTGAATTATTTTTGATGTTGAAATTATGGTTACTCTAATTGAAAGGGGTTTTAAGGGTTCTAACATGATGATATCCCAATGCACCTACATGAATTTTCTAAGAATTATAATGGGCTTTCATAGAATAAATTTTATTTAAAAAGGCAAGATAATGTTATTTTTAGAATAAAAATGTTCATCCGTTTAGATAAAAATGTTTTTTTTTGTTTTAGGAATTTTAGTAAGAGGTTTTTCATAGGTTCCCATTTTTTCAATGGGTTAAAAAATTTATTTTCCTAATATCATGTACTAATGTTTTTGGGATCATACCAATTTTTTTTAAAATAATTCAATGTTTTTTAAGTATTTATAATGAAAATTAATAAGTTCAGTTGAATTTATGTTTATTTTCCATTAAAATGCATCATATTTTGTTTTAATGATTTCAGTTTTTAATAAAAATTAATATTGATGATAATATCCCAATTTGTACAATATGTAACATTTATAACCTTATTCTATAAATTTATAAACCTAAAATACCATTAGTATTGCAAGAAATTGAATTATTTTCTAATGTAATTATGATACATAATGTTTAAGGGATGTTCCCCATACATTATTTGTTACTAAATTGTTTAAGTGAAAAATGGATTCTTTAGGGATGTTTTGTTTATAACATCAAAAAATGTATTGAACTGACTATGGTAAAATAGGATATAGTACCATTACCTATAATATTTTAAACTTGTTTAAATTAACATGTTATAAAAAATAAAAAACATTTAAAAACAACCATGTTTGGATTACATGAAAATGCATCATGTAGTTTCATGGATATGGTAGTCTGTACATACACATGAATAAAATTTCCATTTTCCTACTAGGTTAAAAAAAAAAAATTAGATAGTCTTTTAATATTATAGAATCATAAATATTTATTAATTTCATATTAATTCATTAGTTCTATCCCATTGAAAATCTTTTAAATAAGGAAACAATAAATGAAACAAATTTGTTCATAGAGTTGGAATTCCACACACATTCGATGAAAAAATTATCAATTTAGATTGAATTGACAGGGTAAGAGAGTAAATACCCAAGCCATAGTAACCCATAGTTTGGGGTTGCATTATTATATTAGCATAAGATAAAAGGAATCTAACTATGAACGACTGTATAGTTTAGCAGTATTGGAAAACTAGATACATACATGAAATTAACATTACACGTTAAAACGTCAAACACACATAACTTTTTCTTAGAGAACACCAATATTTTACATTACATGTACCAAAATAACAATCATAAACCAATTCCTTTTATCATGTGAAATGTAGAACATAATAAAGGGCTGAGATAACAATATTAGTATGGGTAGGCTTATAGATGAAGTTATCATGCATTAATAAGAATAATCAATATAGAAAAGAAAATAACTAAAGTATAATCTATTTAAACAATAAATTTATAATAACATGGAATAAATTAATGATAATTAAATAAAGTTGTATAAGAAATACCATGATCATGAAACATATCCATTAATATTACAACAAATCGAAGACATCAATAAATTATCTCATTTTAATGGAATTCATAATTCCAGACATCTGAATCATATTTCCATGCCCTTTAACAAGATACTTTAATATTATGGGTAGAAACTAGTCAAATTTGGTTTACTATTTTCTATTGTGAGACATATAGATGCATCTAGGAGCTATTTATAACTGGGCTCCACCTATCACTTACCTATTCCAATGCTTCCGCATATTAATGGTGTTAAACATAATAAATGTAAACATGATTACTGAAAAACTATCTTATGAATTGTAAATACGTACCACAAAAAAAATAACATAATCATAAACCATGCAGATTAATATAATGAATTATAATAAAAGTGCACATCCTTATTAAATAAGATCAAAAACCATGAAAATAAAGAATGTGGATTATTCGATTACAACCTATCCCTATTGGATCATATCTAAATAAAGGGTTGATTTCATTAATAAATTTAAATACCATAAAAATATCATTAATGTCACTTTTTAAAATAACAATTACACATGAATATTTATATATATATATTAAAAATGTTAAAAAGTTATTTTTGAGAATTTTATACATTTATATAATCATTTATAAATATTAAAATAATGTTTAAAAAATTTATTATACATGATATTTGGTAATTATATTCAGGCCGTATGTATGGAAACAAATATTCCATTCACATTTTCGGTAAAATCCAAACGAGGGTTGTTTGGAAAAAAAAAAGACGATTACATTAAATTTTTTCAATAAATTTTAAAATAGTTGAATATTTATTTAATTATTAATTTTCAAAATGTTAAAAACATTTTTGAAATTATTTTTAGAAAATATAGATTTTTATGAAAATGGATTTTTGACCAATATTATAAAAAAATTCCTAGTCTATTTAAAACCCATTTCTAAAAAAAATTAAGTACCATATAGTGGGAAAATTGTCCCGTAACATGAAAATGTTTTTGAATAACCCTAATATAATAAAATATATCCATTTTTGGATTAAAATATCAAATAATTCCACCAAAGGATACTTAAAAAATCCAAAATAATGATGAGATTATGAAATAAACCCCTACCACATTGGTGAATTTTGAATCATAATCCCCAAGAATGAAACATCATCATGTTAAACGTTAAATAAAATTAATAGATGTATTTTAATCATATAAAATATCAAAATGGGAAGAATATAAACCATAAAAAATAATAAGTGGTGAATGTGTCATATGTCTCAAAGATGTAAAAGTGATATGAGAAAACTATAACCTCTGGTTTGATAACCTTCATATGATTTCAAATATACTGTTTAATAAAATATATCGTGTTATAAATATATTAAACAATAAAAATCATTTATATTATACTGTATTTTATTTAATTAAATATTGTTTACACATTTTATTTAAATTATTGGTAAAAATCAATATTTTTTGTGATAATTGGTTTTATTTCATGTACGATTTAATTTGGAAAAATTCTTCATTTTTCTTTGATCATGAATAAATAATATAAATAATTATATAAATTATATAAATATAATATATATTCATTATATGTGTATTTATAATATTCTATAAATGTTATAGAGAGAAAATAGATTATAGTGTTAATGGAGAAGTTATGTTATACCAACACGTTAACGATGTTTCTATTTTTATATATGTATGGACTGAAAAGAAAATAAATATTAATTATACTTTTTAGAATCATTTTTATATTATATATAATTTTTTAGTAATTAAATTTATTTAACATTCATGTGAATAAAAAGTTGAAGTCATTTCACATCGCCACATGGAGGCGGTAGTCCACACATATAGAGACGTGAGGATATTATTTTGTAACAGTTAAGAAGATAAGATTTTATGGGTGATATTATAATTAAAAAAATTATATTCATATCATAAATAATACATATATTCATAAAATATTTCAGTATCACCTTCCATGTAATGCGTGAGAAAAAATGAATCACATCACATTGTGAGGCGTAGTCTGTCGTACACAAGAGTGTTGTTATTGTGTTTCCCATGTGATATAAATTTAGTAGTTATATGTGATATAAAAATTAAAAAAATATATACTATTATTAAATATATAATATACATATGTTAAATTTGTCAATATATATGGCCTTTAAAGGTGGTGAATGAAAAATCAAAACATCTGTTAGTGAGATGATAGTCTATAGTACACACAGCCGATAAAACAATTTATCTTTTGATGGAAGTAGTAATATGTATGGTTTATTCCAATAAAATATTAAAATATATATATATATATATGAAATATTTTTTTAATTATTTTATAATATTTTAATATGTATTGAAGGATGTGGTTATGAAATTTAACAACACACATATTTAAAAATGATACCTCTTCATTAGAGAGCCTATTTATGTTTACACATAAAGACATCTTTGGAAGGATTAATAATAATAATAATAATTAACCAAGGAAGTTTAAAAGAATTTAATGAAGGTATTTGGTATGTTGGGTCTGAAAAAAGGATTTTTGAAGTGTGAATTTTGTAGAAGAATGGGTGTATATTTATAAGTGGGGTAGATGGCACACATTGAATTTTTGTAATGTTAAAGTGATACTAATGATTTTATCATTCCAAATTCCTCAAAAATGATTAATTATATAATAATAAAGTTAATAAGTCATATAAATGGACATAAAATAGAATTTTTGTAATTATTATATAATTTTCAACCATTATCCTTTTATTTTACTGCCCTTGATAAACACATTTTTTATTTTAAACAATGTAAATAATTTTTAATGTTTTCACAAGTAATTATGGTAAAACATTATTTTCACCTTCTTAAAAAACATAAATTATTCTTATTAAAAATATTTAATCTATGTTTTCAAATATATTTCACATAATTTATATAATTCTAAAAAAATTAAATTATAGACGTGTTGAAAGTGAGGATTTCTAAAGAAAAACATTACATACATATAAAATGTTATAATATCAAAATTCTATATGAAGCTGATTAAAATAGCTTAAATTAGATAAATTTTAATATAACTGAAATATTTTTTCTTTAATATAATTTAATATATAATTTAAATTTTTAATTAATTTATAAGAACAGACAGTTTTCAATAGAAAGCACATTTTTTCATTATTCATCAAAAATTAAATTATTCATAAAATTATCAAATTTTAACCCAATGATAATTTTGACACTTTGATTTCATAAATTTCAGTTTTTTTGATATAAATATTGTAAATATATTAAATATTAATTTCAAATTATGTCTACAATGTGTAACTAATCAACCTTTAGAAAAATATATTTTTTCATAAAATAATTCTTTTTAAATTAAATGGTTTATATTTTATTTCAAATCTATAGATATCCATTTAATTTATTTTATATATGTTAAATCCATATTGTTTTCATAATTTAGTGACTTCTATTCATACCCTCTATATTAATTTATAGGATATAATGTTCATTTTTAAATAATAATATTTTAATAGAGTCTAAGGTTTCATTTAAACCTAGAGTTTCGTGTATTGGATGATGTCAAAGAGATTGAATATATTTAAAATGAAATATATCATTATGTATCAATGTGTTACATTACCTTTTATTCTTTGTGATGTTTTTGGATATATAATATCTAATATGATGTTCCTTTTTTAAAATCTTAGACTGTTATATCTCAACCCCTTAAATAAAATTAGTACTTTCAATTTTTTCATGATCTCAATTATTGAGGGATTGAAATATATCAATTATATTTTTGAAATATGACATATGAATAAGAATTAATAAATGATCATATTGTTAAGGGATCAAAGAAATTATGACATTCATCGGCAACAATAAAATAACATTGTTTCCACGCAGGATAATAATGGTGGGAAGTGAAGATATATTTTAGGAGTAAAAGTGTAATTCCCAAATAAAGATAAAGTCTGATAAAGATCATTGATCACATAAATGTGAATGATCAAGAGAAATTAAAAAACAAAAAAAAACCATAAACTTCTAATGAGTTAAGGGACCAATCTATTAATTAGAAATAAAGTTGTAAAGATAAAATATTGGTTTCAAAATATTTTTTATGGAGGTGAAGAATTATTTTACAATATTTACTAGGAACATAAAAATATATAACTACATGATATATTTATATTCCATTGACCCAAATTAATCACTTTCTCTTTCTTTGATCAATTAAAATATCATATCATACTCAATTAAATGAATATCCAATAGAATCATTTATTCTTGATGATCTAAAATTAATATTTTTAGTGCCCTGACCCTAGTTACCCAGAGTCGGCTCATTATTACATATCATTAGCATGATAACAAAAGATCAATTCTCGAAATACTGATTAGTTTAGTAGACTTGGAATCACTAGATACATTCATCAGTATTACATTACATCATAAAATAAAAACTACCACATAATATTCTCCAAATTCCACACACATATCCCCTCGTACTATCCCTGCAGGTCATTCATAAATTACTTCTTCACATCCTAGGAAAAATAATACATGGAAAGGGGTGAGCGTAGATGCTCAGTAAGGATAACAATATAGAGGAAACTTTCGTAAATAAGCATAAACATTTAAGGAAGTGTATAACTAAAATAGAATCATTTTAAACAAGGAATTCTATATAAAATGGCAGAAATAAAATGAAATAACACCATTTACTTATTCACATGGATATTCTACTAGTCGAACAATCACATGCACTATCAATAACCACTTTCATAATGTTGGAATTCATATTGCCAAACTATCATAACTACATAGTCCAAGCCTTGTTCCAAGACTACAAGTACGATTTATTCAAGGACTTATGCCAAGACACTAGTTTGTTTCATGAGACCTACCAATCCATCGAGGAGCTATAGAGGGCTCCACTCATCACTTACTATTTCCAATGCATTCCTCATGTGAATAGGTTTAAACATAACATAAACATTCGTATTAAAACTATAATATGAAATGTCAATAATTTCTCCATAAACCATGAATGGTATAAAAATAATACATCCACATTAAATCATATCACAAAACCTTCAATACAATATGGATTGTTTGTATCATAATAAATCAACTTCAAATAAGCTTAAAATCTATCAAAGGATGTTAACATAGATGAAATCAAAACTATTTGAGAGAAATATCTCTTTTTGAAATCATTTAAAAGTCACATAATTGTAAAAGAAAACATTTACATTGAAAATATGCTTATAATCCTGTAATGGAAGCTTTGAAGATTTTATAAAGGCGGAAAATAGCCGCACCCACCGTATAAGTTAAAAAACATTCTTACCTTAATTTAGTCTTAAAGGTTAAAAATGACCTTGTTTGGAAAACGACGGAAAGATTCCTTTATAAAAATATTATAAAAATTCAAACAAGGGTATATATGACATTAAAACATATTATATAAAATATTAATAATGTTTTGAAAAACATTTTTATGAAACATGGATGTGGATGATAAAGTGGCCCTAGTAGATAATTACGTATAAACAATTTCAGATAATGAAAAGATTTTGAAATAAACCTTTACCTTGTACTTTTTTGTGGTTGAGGTTAGGTTAAAATCATGTATAATGGTGAATGAATTATTATTAAATTATACAATAATCATATACATTAATATTATATCATATATGATCTTTTAACATTGATTTGTTAATAATATCTTAGTATTATCGTCGTTTTGGGTGTTAACATACCTGTTTTCTTTTATATGTTTTGTTACATAAGCCGTGTTTGTTATGGATATGTTTTATCTCATTCATATACAGAATGATATCAACCCCTTAAAAATTATTTGTAATCATAAAATGCGAATTAGACTTGAACAGACACGACGGGGAATGAATCTCATCACGTTCGTGGAGACAGTAGTCTGTACGTACGCACGAGCGAAAATATCATTGTTTTGATAATAAAATAATATATAATGGGATGGTATATAAAATATACAGAATCATTATAATGTTATATTTATTAATTACATCAATTACACTACAATATCATACCCATCCAAATAATAATGTTTTGAATAACAATTACAGCACGACGTGGAGACGGTAAGCCGTACGTACGCATGTATGATGACATGTCATTCAAAGGATGGATAGAATAATGAAAATGGTTTTACCATATTTATAATAACATCACATTATGTATATGATACTGGTGTTATTGTTTTAAAATGGAAATAACAAATAAATAAGAAGTGGAAGAATATAGGAACTTAAAAGAGGGTGGTGAAATTATTACCTCTTCTTCGGGTTCTTTATTTTGATTTGATCAAAAGGGATCCTTAAGTTGGATTTATGACTAAAGGAAGGCCTTTATTATGAATTGATGGACGTTGAGAGGATATATGGGCTGGGTTTGGCGGAACCAAAAGGCTTTTAAGGTATGAATTTGAGAGAAGGGTGAGTGCCCTTTTATAAGAGGGGTGAGGGGCACCTTTAGAAAAGCTAGAAATATTATTTTATAATAAATTCATATTCGGTTTATAATGGCACCAAGGTGACTTAATTTTAGAATAAGGGGTACATGAGTCGAAATACTTTAATCTAATATATTTTAGACAGGTTTGGGTCATAATATTAACCTTATCATTTATATTTAACTCTTAGTTAAATAGTTTGACATTTACCATGTCTCATTGTATTTTTATTTTATATGGTTAATAAAAATACTATATACTTCCAAGAGACCCTAAAGTGGTCCATTAATGATACAACTATAATTATATAAGTCCTTCATTCCTACCACATATTTATTGGAATAGAATATCAATTAATAATAAAATATTTGGTTTAAAAAATCCTTTATGTCAATTTTGACACTATTTAATAATTGTTTTTTTAAGTCATAACAAGTTTATTAATTTGGAAATAATTAATTTATATAATACTAAAATTTCATATTAACCAATAAAATTTTTTTATGTCAAAAAAAATTTAAAATTATATTTATTTTAACATTTATAATACCAAATATTTGATTCTTTCATTAATAAGGAAAATAATGCATCATTATTGTGTCAAAAATAAATTTATTTATTCAATGTATAAAAAGTATAAATAAAATCCCATTATGTGGGAAATATTTTTATATTTCTAATGAATATTTATAGTCTTAAATATAACATATATAACCCTATGAAAAAATTGTTTTTCTAAAAGATATATGCTTGTGTCATTTTTGTATTTACTTTAACTAAATTAAAATTACGTCTCATTATCACTTACAAGTGGCTCCATGGGGTCCCAAAATCGACGAAAATATGCACAGGGTCAGACATGTATCAACCAATAGAGTTAGGACACGTTTTAAGGTAATTTAATATTATTATAATATTATTTGTTTACCCTTATTTGTCGGATTTACCCTTTAACCATGGTAAATAAAATATTTATCGAAGTAATTATTCAAAATTTATAAATATAAAAGTTACCTATTTAAAAAATATGTACCTACTAATTATAAATATGGAATCCATTTTTCTAAATTCAAATCACATAAATGGAAGAAATTAATTTAAAATTAATTCCCGTTGTTAAAACAAAAAGCGTGTTTTTAAGAAATAATAACTATCAAAAGATTGACACATGTTTATGTCCTATTTAAAAGTGAAATTTTGTCCAATGACCATAATTGAATTAAATGGAAAAAATATAAAATAATTATACTTTAAAATCACTCAAATTAATAATTTATCACTATTAATTATTTTGATTAAAAAAGTTGTTTTTAATTGAAATTTAGTAATTTTCATTATTCATCAAAATATAAAAGTTATCAGAAAAGTACAAAAAATTCACCCTAATCGTATTTTGATATTCCCAATCCAAAAATGAAGTCTATTTTGAAATAGAAAATTTAAAAAATTTCAAAAAGTGGGTATTACTATATATAACGGAAAGTTTGATTGGTTGTGGTGTGTGTTAGAACTCGAATTTGTGTACAACACACACTACTGTATTATTCAAAGAGAAGCGTACTGTGGAAACATGTGGTTTTACACATTTAATATATAATTAGATCAATAGAATGATGACATGGAATTCTTCATCTCCCTAAATATTTTAAAAAACCAAAATGTTGAGTAAAATTTATCCGATATAAAATATTAATCTCTATTAACTCAATTAGAACTCTAAAAATTCAATATAATCCATTTTATAAATGGGCATCCTTAGTACTCATCCAAAATTTTCCTAACCAAATTCCATGTAGAAAAATATAGGTATAATCTCACAAAATGAACATTATATTACCCAAAAAATATAAATTAGACATTAATGTCACATTCTATATTTGGTAATTCATTTATCACAAGAAAAAATTATTAAATACATGCATGCTTAAAAAAATCTCAGGTTGATTTATATGATTAATAAATATAAACATGCAGTAAACTCTAGAATAGATAACCTAAATCTTTAACAAATTTTTAGGTTACCAATAATATCGCATAAATATATATTTAATATAGTTCTATAAAAATTGGTTTCGTATTATGGGTTATCTTCCATAAATAATGTATTAAAAAATGATCATCATCCCATAAAATCACTTTTCTGGGTTATCCAATGTTAATTATCATATGATTTTGGATCAAGACATTAAAGTTAATACAATGAAATCTTTATACATTATAGGATTCTTGAAATGAGATTATCTATAAAAAATATTTCTACAATATATTTCTTAAATCAAAATAAGTTAACATTAACCATTCCACTTCGGATGTATCAGTAGTATAAGCTTGACCTTGACCCATTAGATTTCTATATGGTATATTCCATTATCGCATGGGGTATTCATATATGTAGCACCCCCAATACATAAATATAATGCATTGAAAATTGGTATCTCATTTTATTCATTTTAAATCAAAATTTTGGTAGATTTTCTCTCTAAATTTACAGAATAATTTCATTCCCTTAAATAATGTACAAGGGTATTTATTTCCATAATTACCAAATGTGGAAAAATCCTTCTTTCCCTTATTCAAATTATCCACATATTTCTATATCATATTTTCCTCTTACAATTCTTCTGAACCATACAACATGCATAACTATTTCACTATCTTGATAGAACATTATATCATGTCCTCATATGATGGGAATTTTTAAGAGGCAAATTTCCATTAAAGGATTCATTTTATCTCATCAAATAAACAGTCCTTCTCACTCATAAGATTATGCACATAGTCTATAGAATTCCTTTCTGACCTGGTAAATATATCTTCATAAATAACAAAAATTTTATCTTAATTTTGGATTAGACTAAGGAATTTCCTCTCCATATTTGGTTATTACACCCGAGGAAAATACATTTCCAAGAATTTTTCCCTTAAAATAATTCCATTCCATGTTTTCTCTATCTTCATTATAGTTATTGATTTTAATATATGAATGAAATTGATTAGTATCTCCATGAGAATAAGAAAACTACATTAAAAAATATCCCTTTCATTACATTCCAATGTGAGAAATATATTCTCAATGAAACCTATCCATTTATAAGCTACAAATGGATTTGTTGTCCCTTTGAATGAAGAATGATTTAGAAGGAAAAAGTGGTCTAACATTGGTACACAATGTAGAGGATAAGTATTATAATCCCTACAGGAAAGGTTATTTCCTATAAATCGAGTCATATATTCCAATATGGTAATAATTTCTTTAGTTTCAAATGCATCTCCAAATCAATCTTCATTATATTTATTAGGATAGAAAACCGTTATCGACTTATGTATATTGATATGATTTAAATTCCATCAACTAGGATCCATTTATAAACAAAGAAATACACTGCATTGGGTCATAAAATACATAAAAATAATATATAATTCCTATACTAGTGAAATACATTACATAAACATGAAAATATATTCATCGATAATATCATAATCCTAAATCTAGATTATTTGGGAAATCATCCAAATAATAAAAATATTTTCAATTCCTTCATAATGGGTTGTAATGAAATTGTGAATTATTCTAATAATATATCCTAGGTGTATCAAAATAGGTGAAATATGAGGGCCTTTTCCATATACCATTTACTTCTTGAGTCAATCTCAATGCACCTTTTTTGGAGTTATTACCCCTAGGTACATCTGTTTGTTAACCACATCTACTTATATTGTCTTTAAATGGATGTATTTATAGGAAAACCCATATAATCTACACCTCAACAAATCATTAGGATGTTATTATATACTAATCCTAAATTTTTATCCTATGGTTATATCCCCTAATCTCTGGTTTCCAAAATATCGTTCCAATAGTTTCAAAAAAACCTCTTATACTAACATGTAATGACCAAGACCCTTGTTTTCTAGAATCTATGTTTATATTATTATACCATCATAAAATATAGGGACTCACACACCGAAGATCCAAATCAATTAATATAAATTTATAAATAGATACATACATGAAATTCACATCACATTATGAAATCTCAAAATATAGTTTGTTTTCTTTTATAACTCAATTATTCCCCTTTTTATATCCCTTCATATCAATTATAAAATTGTTACAAGTGTCTTATGGAGAGATCAAAATAAAGGGATACACTAGTATTCTCAATATGGGTAATACTATTGTTAAATAAATCATGAATACATAATAATAATCAATATTTCAATGTAATTAACTGAAACATATTCCATTTAGTCAACCCACTGAGTATTATATGGATGAAATAAATGATGATTAAATAAATCAAAATAAAAAAACATGATTCTAAAACATATCCATGTATATTATAACTAATTTAAAAATAAAATGGATATAATAGATATCATAATTCCCTAAATTTAAATGTTATAATCATGGCCTTTCAAAATATTCTATAAATAATTTAGTATAAATCTCTATAATATGGACAATTGATTTGTCTCCTGAGACATGTCGATGCATTAGTTGGATATATTGGTAGGTCTTTAACATCACTTACTATTTCTAATTCATTCATGATATGACCGGATTAAAACATAATAACAATAAACATTCATATTGAAAATCAATCATACAAAATTCAATTACATACCTCAATCAAATAAATTTATTTATAAACAATCTAGAGCATTATAGTGAATGGTAATAAAATAATACATACTAATTTAAAACAGTCATAAAACATGCAATGAAAAAATAATTATGATATCAATACAATATATCCAAATTTTATCAAATGTACAATAATTTTTTTATTTCATTGATTAATATAAATTCTATAAAAACTCACTATAAAAATCATGGATTGAAATAAAATTTTCACATTGTAATTATTTTTTTAAAATAAGTTAAGGAATATTTTTAAAATACATTTCCTTGAAAATAACCACATAAAACATTTAAAATAATCATTAAAAATTTTATTGGTAAGGAAAATGGAAATAACATTCATGTCATACATGTTAAAAACTATTCATTTAACATTTTATATAACATCCAAAGGGGAATTATTTGGAAATTGACCTGATAACTCAAATAATTTTTTTTAAAATATAAAATTTGTAAAAATGAATTTAATAAATAATTTTGAGAAGTTTGAAAACATTTTTACAAAATAAGGATTTTGATGAAAATGTATTTTTGACCGAATATTTAAATAAAATTGTATTTTATTAAATACACCCCCCCCCAAAACATTTTTTTTAACAAAGTGTTGAAAATGAAAATATTAAAGAAAAATATTATGAATAACAATATTAGATGAAAATATATTGAGATATATTTATAATTATCAATTAATTTCCCCAAGACATACATAAAGAAAAACAATCATGAATAATGATGAGATTGTTAAATAATCCCTTATCACATTGTTATGTTTTCAATCATAAGCCCTATGAATAAAATACCACCAAATGAAATAGTAAATACTAATAAGATAAGTTATCTCATTATATAAAATAAACAAAATAGTAATTATATACCACACAAATAGGATCAAGTTGTATATATGGTGCATGTCTCATGAAAGTAAAAGTGAGACAAGAAAACCATTACCAAAGGATCAACTTTAGTTGTATGTGGCGAAAAATCTAGTATAATGAAAATAGGTTTATTATAAATATGTTTTATAATAATAATAATATATATTATAAACTATCTTATTTATATGTAGTATTTTATCCTCTTTTTATTGACAGATCGTTGTTAAAATCAGTATTTTGGTGACAATTGCTTCATTTTCCATGTATGTTTTTGTTCGGTAATATTGGTCCATTTAATTTTAATACAATTAAATCATCTCTATATTTATAAATATGAGATAAAAATAATATATATTCATTATATATGTATTTATAGTAATCTATAAAATTTATAGATTAAATATGGATTTCACAATTCATATATATGACAGGTAATATGTGCGCATGAATGTTTTTTCAATTTTTCTAGACAGATGGAACAAAATGAAATTAAATATTAACTAAACATTATAGAATAGTTATTATGATATATATAATTTATATTAAAAAAAATGAATTCTTATTACCCTCCATGTTAAAATAAAATATAAAACATTTCACATCCCAACATAGAGGTAGTTGTCCACACATACTATCACGACCCTCCTTCACGAAGATAAGGGAAGGGAGAAAATTTATAAAGCCTTCCTTCCTCAAGTTAAGGGAGAGATAATGACCCATGAGACCCACCTTCAATAGGCCCCATAGTGCTGACTAGCAGCAAGGGTATAGAGTCACATGTAATATGGAATGCATTACCCTTTTATTTAGTAGGATCAAGAGATAAGGTAGTAAATCCTAAAAAATACAAAAACTGAAAGGAAAAAAAATCCATTCCCATATTCAGGTTCCTATAATTAGTGCTACAAAGATTCCAAATAACTCCAAAGAGAATTACCAAAAGAAAAGAAAAACAACAACATCAATGGTCCTGGTGTTAGTGCTAATAAAGTCTATCACGGTCCTCGATATCCTCCTAGAAACCTGAAAGTTGTTTTATATAAATAGGGTGAGCATACAAGTATAGTCAGTAGGGAAAACCAAAAGCTCTTGTGAAAAATTGGGGATGAATTCTAATGCCCTGTGAGTAAAGGAGATAACCAAAGAAACTAGTAAGGAAACTATCCACCCAAAGCTAACCAATGAGGACTACCAAAATAACTTAAGTAAAGTAAAGTAATCATAATAACACATTTATATTTCGGTACCCTGCACCAATTTCCCACTGGTTATTGAAGAAATCATATGTTTCACACCACCCCCACCATTCTCACCGATGTCCCACAACCATACCCCACTCGCACACACACGGGATTCCTCAACCACGCATCATGTCCACAAACACCTGGGCCATAACAACCATACATAACCATGCCCGCAGACACCTGGTCCAGAACAACTATCACCACACCCAAAGGTAATTGGGCCAGAACAAGTACTACCATGATCGAAGACACCTGGGCCTCATCCTGAAGACACATGTGAAACATTCTTCCCCCACACACATGGTCCAACCACCATAAATACCTTTCCCAAAGATTCTTGGTCTATAATGGACCTTAGGTAGTCAAAACCTGCATGAAAATTCATGGGATACTTGGGAAACAGAGTAGAAAAGTAGCTAATAACCATCCACTCATAGGAGTGTTGGAAAAAACACTCTCTCCCACAAAAATGGGGGTTTTCAGCATGATGTTATCAACTTGAGTGGGGTGGGAATAATAATCATAAAAAAATAAATCATACATATTGGTAAACAAGAACTCATCCCAACCAAGGGGTACTAAAACCAGGCCATACATAAACACCCTCGTTACTATTCATTAATAAGAAGCACAAAAACAACAAAGTCATAACTCATTCCTAGAAAATAATTTCCCATTGAACCCATTCCTGTTTTCACATTCATGTGATTAAATATAAATAATTATTTGCTATCGGGAAACTAACAAGGATATCCATAATCCGAGTAAGAAAAAATAGCCAAGCATCAAATTTAGAATTTACACCTAGTTCTCTTGTAAATTGACAACAACCAAAGGGATCTATGAGATCCCTTAATCTACTAGAACTAAACCAAACCCCAAAATACATCCCCAAATAGACATAAATCCACAAAACAATTAATTCACCACAACATGGGATCCCATCCCCATCCATGTCACCCCATAATAATCAAGTAGAACAACCTCGCATATTACCAAGATAGAGAAAGGGAGTTTTCAGATTCAAACACCCCATTCATTAAGGTCTTTATTTCTATTTGGATAGATGGGGTGACACATAAGGATTCTTATTCCTTGGGAATCTATCTCATTAACCGAGTTTACATGAGTAACCAATTTCCATGTTACAACCATTCAATAATAGGATTTTCTATAATTAAAATGTTCTTTAGTGTACAAGGATGGGCAACCAACATCCACAATTTTTAGTGGACAGAAGCCCATACAATTCACAACATATAAACAAGTGTAAAAGAGTACAACATCATAATCAAACACACACCTTAATACTTTAAAAGTCATTTTATTATCTTTGTTAAGGTTTGGTTTCATCCATCCCCAAAGGAAACATTATCATACCTACCCCACATGATACACAGTAAAGTGAGACGATGGAAAAAACCCTACCTGTATGATCAATGATTGAAATCTTTCTCCTCGTGCCAATAACTGGGGATGTGTGACTTGCAGGGGAGGAAGTCAGGGGACTCCATGATTGTGAAGTAAAGGGTCCAACATGACTCAATACTAGCCTTGGGAATGGGTACTCCAAAAATACCAAGGAATGAAAAAAAGACCAACCAAGAAGAAGAAGGAATTAATCCTATGCGATAAAAGGTGAGATCCTAGAGTTAAGGGATATGAATTTTGAATGGATTCAATGGCGGATCATGGTTTCACCATGCAGTTGGATGGTTACACAAGATGGAATTAATTGTTATTAAATAATTATCATCAATTGATATTTAATAATTATCATAGGAGAGGTGGACATAACAGCTTTGCGTTAAAGGATTACATTTAAATAGAGGAAAATAGGTTCGTCGAGGGTCGCCCAACTCTTACGGGATTTAAAACATTGTTTATTGGGCTAAAAATGTCTTTAAACAACTTTTAAAAGGTTAAAAGACTTAAAAGTGGCATTACAGAAAATTGGGGAAATAAAACCCAGAGAAGCCACCCATGGCACTGATCAGGTGTGGTGCCGATTGGGGACTCATCGATCAGGGATGCACCAATCAGTGTCATAGATGGGTGAAACAACGGTGACATCGTTCCACTGACAGGTTTCCCTATAGATCAGGACTTACTGATGGGGTCCAGGGCATCCCAAACACTAGGAATTGGAAAAATAATGGACTAGGAGGGTCTGGGCTATTTCACATATGAACGAGCGGTGATATATTTTCCAACTGAGTAGAAAGTATGAATTCATATTGATATTATATATCCAGAAGTATTTATTTGTCATAATTATAACATACATTCATTAATAACAGCCTTATTAAATTCGATGTAATGTGTCTGTGAAAATTGAATCTCGTCACTTTATGAGTAGATAATCAAATATAAACACGAGCGATGCAATTCTATCCTCCATGGAATGGAATTTAAGAAAGAATATGTAATATGAAAAAGAAAAATGTATAATAATTTCATTAATATAATATAATTATTTTAAATATATCTTTATATATATTCATTAAATGTGTTGCTGGAAATCAAACTTTATAGTTTTGTGAGGAAGTAGTCGGTCGTACACGTTATCGATTATTTTCTTTCATATTTGATGGAAGTGGAGATGGATCTACGTCAATAAATTAAAATAATAACATATTATTATTTATTTTATACTAGTATTATTTTATTAAAAAAAATTAATACTATTTTTATGACGAGGAATAGTAAATAAAACAAATAATAAAGTTAACAATTTTAGCTCTTATTTTAATAGACTTATTAATTTTATACCTAAAGAATTATTATGATGGGTTTCTAATCAAAATAATAAATATAATTTGATGGGAGGAATTTATGGAAGTTATTTTTATAGTTCATGTCTGAACCAAATGGTTTTTAATTATTATGTGGGGGGAGAAGGGGTGGCCTTTTATAAGTGGGGGAGATGACACACACAAATTTTTTGGAATGATAATGCAATACCCATTATTTTCAAATACCAAATTCCACAAAATGGGTCATTATAAAAACATAAAGGTTATACAGTGAATATATAGATATATAATGGGGTTTTAAAGGTATTTTTCTCATTTTAACCCTTATCTTCTTAGATTAGTTCCCCAAGTAATTTCTATTTTTACCTTAATTATTTTAATTAATTATTATAATTTTATAAATTCGTTAAGGTATAAACTTACATTGAAATTATTACATAATGTGAATTGTTATTATTATAATTATTAAAACAATTTTTCCAAATTTAATTTATAGTAGTTGAAAAACTAAATTGAATATTGAACCAAATATGTGACGAAATAGTAGTTTTTAGAAGAGAAAATTCCCATTTGTATAACATGTTTTAATATATAAAATAAAAATGATGTTAATTTCTATAACCTAAATTGGTTAAATTTTAATATAATTTTAATATTTTTTCTTTAAACCCAATTTAACATATACTATACATTTTTAAATAATTTAAATAAAAAGGGAGATTAAAAAAATCGTTGTTTTTCACTATTCATCAAAAAATTAAGCTTTTAAAAAGATTCAAAAAAATCTAACAAAATATAAATTTACATGGCTAATTTAAATGAATATTTTATTTCTAGAATAAATTTTAAAATGTTGACAAAACTAATTTTAATTTTTTTTCATACCGAATGAATAAAAAGATTTTTATAAAAATATGATTTTTCATAAAACAAATTATTTTATATTTAAAATTGTTTTTAATTAATTTTTCATTAATATATAAGAACTTAATTTAATGTATAATTTCTTTAAATATATAATTTTCATAATTTAGTTGAATTTATTTATACACACCATTTTAATGGCTAGGTTATAATTGTCTTGTTTAAAGAATAATATTTTAATTGTGTACAAAGTTTCATTCAAACCTGACATTGAATGAATTGAATTTACAAAAGAGTTTGAAATTATTTAAAAATAAATATATTGGAAATTATTTGTGGTGTTAAATCCACTTGTAATCTTGGGGTTGTTTGTGATATATGCTATCAAATATTATTTTCCTCTTTCAAAATATCAAGGTGTTACATAGAAGGTATTCTGTATAATATTTTAAAAAAATATTAATTATTTAATAAATTTCACATATATGAATTTGATACATAATTTTAACCATCCATATAACATTATTGTATCATATCAGATTCAGATTCCACTAAAAGGTTCCCCGTACCAAGTTGGCCACATGGCCTCAAACACATTTCCCCAAATACGAGGGGATACCGGCTAGCAGTGAGGGCCTAGGGTGTGATAGTGGAGAAACTATGCCCCCATTGGTAGAGTGTAACATAGTGGAATAAATTATAACAATAGAAGAAATAGTAAAAATTATACAATTGAAGTAAAAAATGGAAGACCGAAAGGTAAAGATAACCAGAAGGCATATAATATTGGAATGATGTAGGATGTCACATGTTCCAAGAAAGGAGTGAATACTAGATACACATATATCATGTATAATAATATACTATGGTACCATAATACAAAATGAAACATAGCATCATCACAAGCCTTAGCTTGTTCCTATGCTCTCATGCTCTTAAGAAGAAATAAAGTACATGTATAAAGAGCCTTTCCAATATCGACATCTGCAACAATATAGACTATTTGGGCACAAAAACATGACCCAAACAGGGTGTAAAAAATAAATACCAATAACAACCACCAAAGGTCCGTTCTAATCTGTCAGTGAGTATATGCAGTTGTAGTGTATAATAATGAAATATTTAAACTAGTAATTACTCAAAAGTAATCAATCCAACAAGCCATGAACCATTTAAACCATTCATGTTCACTAATAAAATCAATTACATAAAATCTTATGTTCTTGGGATCCGT
The DNA here is from genome assembly GCA_963277665.1 of Viscum album. Taxonomy (NCBI): domain Eukaryota; kingdom Viridiplantae; phylum Streptophyta; class Magnoliopsida; order Santalales; family Viscaceae; genus Viscum; species Viscum album. The sequence continues at coordinate 1,044,890,282 of OY728165.1, forward strand.
CCCCGACCAGTCAATACCCTATTAAAGAAAACATAGTAGATACCTCAGTAAACAATCTACCAAGTAAAAAGACAATTGAACACAAAATTGAGTTTTATCTTGGAAGACACATCATAATTCAGTACAATAGTCAAACCTCAGTTAAAAACAATTACCTTAGGAATTACACATACCTAAAAAAAATTTACCCATAAGAAATTACACACAGACATAAAAAAAACATAGCCCATAGGCACAAAAAACATTACCCACATGCATAAAAAATATCTTCCTACAAGAAGAATAATTTAATAGGGACAATTCTAACATATAAGCAAATCAGCATAAGGAAACACATGTAATCATTACACAATTAAATGGTTAACAAGAAAATAATTCTTATTGGTAGGAATTCGATTAACCAATTCATTTCAAATAACTCGTAATAGGGAAAACTGAGGCATAATCACGGTTATCCTAAACTAGAAGGCCCAACAACATCTATCTGAGGGAACCACACCCAAATGGTGTCCCATATTCAAAACAAGCAGTCTCAACATGATTCAATTCATATAAATTATCACCTAAAATCATTATGCATTAACACGGGTCTAAGTCTCAACAATGTGACAACCCCAACATGGGAATGCGACAAAAATAAACATATAAACACTAGACATTAGGCAAGAAGAACAAGACTACCTACCTCATTATAGTATAACTCAACTCTTCTAGCCTCGACTTACAATTCTGGCTAGAATGGTGGATATATATGAAACACGAATATTCTCTCAAACATAACTAACATAGTTGAGAAAGAAAATCACCAAGAATAGATAAATAGTAATCGAGAGCTTATATATTGGGTTCAAAGAAGACATATCATGATTGATTGAATGTCCAGATGATCAACTATAAAGATGTCAAAGTTCTGTCACTTCTCTAGAGTTCTCCCAACAAGACCACTATCCAATATACCGAATGAAATTTCTATTACCACTTTTAAGAGAAAAACAAAAAATACATGGCATGTATGTCTATATACATGAAGGGTATATAATTTAACTATTCATTAAGTGGATGAATTTCACCAGCATACATTCCAGGGCCTACTGACATGACTACACGGTGTGTACTAGGAAGTACAGAGTGTGTAGTTGGCTTCCCCCCATTTCTCGCTGACATTTCCACACACAATGTATTCCCTTCATAAACGAACATACTATACAGCGTGTGCATGGCAGTACACTACGTGTAACCACCGATTCTAGTAACTTGAAAAAGTTTCCCTTATTTTTTTTAAAAACAAATCAAAGGAATATTTAGGTTCTAACAAACTTCCCCTCTTATATAAATTCGTCCCTGAATTACCCTTCCAAGGGTGGTGAAGGATTATTTGAGAATAACTCTAGCCACTGAGCACATACGTCAGCCTCGCTCTCCCAAGTCTCATCATTTACTATGCCATGCTTCCATAGCACCCGTATAAGTTGAACTAACTAGCCTCAAAGAACCTTAGTGCTTCTATAAACTATATGAATCAGATTCTCTTCAACGGATGGATCTACCTAAAGCTCAACCACTATAGGATGAAAAATGTTAAGTGAGACTTCGTGATAGTGGCATAATTGAGATACATGGAAAGCATCATGCATGTCATGGTACCGATGAGTTAAATATAACTGATAGGAAACTGACCTCACTCACTCCAGAATCCCAAATGATCTAACATTTCTCAGTGAATGCATAGCCTCTCTCCCGATTTTCTTCCGTCCCAATATTTGTGCAACATGAAGGAAAATAAGATCCCCATCCTCAAACTCCAAAGGTCTTCTCCGAAGATCGACATATGATTTATGAAAATATTTTGTAGTATCTATCAATGTCTAAATCAAATGGACCTCCTCGAAAGTCTCCTACCCAAGGCATGGTCCCGGAAAGGATGCCTCAACTTCCTTTAACCAGGATAGGAGAGAATGACATGACCTATAATATAATTCCTCATAAGGTTCCATTTGTATAGTTTCCTAAACATTATTTTTGTATGTGAATTCGACCAGAGGAATATGATTCTACAAATAGCCCCCAAATTCTAGGACAAATGCAATCAACATTTTCTCTAGCACCCGTATCATACGTTCTGACCGACCATCTATTTGAGGGTGGTAATTTCTGCATAGAAGAACCTGTGTACCCAACACCCTATTATAACTCTGCAAGAAATGAGATGTAAAGCAAGGGTCCCTATCTGAAATGATACAATGTGGGACCCCATGAAGTTGTACCACCTCTTGGATATAGATGGCCATCAAAACCAAAGGTATCCTTGATCGTCAATAAGTGTTCGACCTTCGTAAGCCTCTCAACTATGACCCACACCACATCGTTTCCTCTAGGCGAACTTAGTAACCCAGTAATGAAATTCATTGGAACAACATCCCATTTACACTCTGAAATAGGTAAATGTTTTAAATGCTTATCTGTACACTAATGTTCCACCATCACCTACTTATTGGTGGAAAATCTCAAAAAAAACTAGCTACTTCTTACTTTATAACCAGCCACTGATACTAATAGTGCAAGTCACGGTTCATCTTGGTGACTCTAAGATGCAATTCCCTAAATGAAGCATGAAATTCATGCATTAGTTCCTCATTTATATCCCCTTTAACCCACACACATCCATGTATATGAAGATCATTATCCCCGACTATATTCTATCCAGGATGAAGGTCCTCACTTGCCGCACTCTCCTGTAAAACTAGGCCTTCAGAATCTTATAACATCCTCATCCTCACCTTGTCTAGTATGGTAGAGGTAACAGCCAAATATGAAATATAACTCTTTCCATGACTATCATGCACCTATAAATTCATCTTAGAGAACAAATCTATATGCTACAAATCACCACTGGCATCCTGCACTACCTGTATCTGAGTCCTCCTGCTCAGTGATTTACCAACTACATTACATTTTATTGGCATATTGGCTAGCTCAATTTCAAAAGACAAAAGGTACTCAACCAACCTTTTCAATCTCTAATTTATATCTCACTGAGTGAAGAAATACTTTAGAGTTTTGTGAGTTAGTGTATACCAAAAAAAGCACTCCCAAAAGATAATGTCTCCAAAATTGTAAATAATTCACAATTATAGACAATTCGAGATCGTGCATCAGGTAATTCCTCTCATGTGTTCTCAACTATCGAGACCCATATTCAATGAATTATTATCTTCCATAAGAACTATTCTCAGCCTGATACATGATTTATCATAGTACATAGTGTAACTATATTGTGTATCTGGAAATATCTGTATCAGAGCAGAACTCAAACGTCCCTTCAACTCCTGGGAAGTTCTGCCATAAGAATCTGACCACTCAAACTTCTCACCTTTCTTAGTCAAGATCTTTATCAGTGATACTATTCATGAGAAGTCCTGTATATAATTTCTTTAGTAGCCAGCTATCCCCAAGAAACTCCGTACCGAAAAAATATTCTTGGGTTGTTCCAAGGTTACTACTATTCTATCCTTCCCTGGGTCCACTGATACTTTAATCTCTGAGATGATGTAACCCTAGAAGATAATATTATCCATCCAAAAGTGGGATTTTTTGATTTTAGAATATAAACAATTCTCTCTTAGTGTATTAAAAAAGATCTTAATATGATTTGAATAGTCATTTTGATTGTTATAATAAACCATTATGTCATCCACAAAATCCACCACAAATGAATCCATGTAAGGATGAAACAATTAGTTCGCCAGCACCATAAATACTCTTGAGGCGTTTGTGAGACTAAACAACATAACCATATACTCAAATAGTCCATACCTATTATTAAAGGGTCTACAAGGTTTGTTTGATGGTAGAACACGTACGTGATGATATCTGGAAAGTAATTAAATCTTCAAGAAAACTTACTCTACTCGATGTTGATCAAACATGTCATCTATTTGTGTTAAGGGATATCAGTCTGTAACTACAAACTGGATTAGTTTATGAAAGTACATGCATTAACTAAGGGAAGTTTCAACCTTTTTTTGTAAAAAGGACTAGTGATCCCTAAGGAGAAGTATTGGGTCAGATAAAAACCATAACTTATAGACACTCCAACTTTCTCTTGTGCACTTTCATCTTTGTCGTAGTCGTCCTGTACAGAGGAATGGATACCAGTGGAGCTCCTTGTATTAGTTCAATAGTGAAATCCACCTCTCTGGCCGAAGGTATTCCAGAGAAGTAATCTAGGAAAATATTCCACTATTGACCAACCACAGGAGGGAAATATACCAGACATGTTCCCTAGTCATCCAGATATAAAATCATAATCTGGGCTGTCATCCCACCCAACCCATGATGCTCAGGTATAGCTATGCTCACCTAGACGTCCCATTCACCATTATATAGAAACTATCCACCCTCTGGTGATGTGAGATCACCCTACAGTGATAGAAATCAACAATGGAATGAAAAGGAACAAACTAGTTAATTATGAGAATGAAATCGAATCCTTTAATCTTTAAGATATAGAGGTTCTATAGAATGTGACAGCCTCTAATCTCATGGGGGAACTCTTTAAACTAATGCAAACCTTTCATTATAATCTCTAACGGAGTGTCGAGTATCAAAACATTAAAAGAGTATAAACACAGAGCCAAATCCTTTCCACATTGGAAACATATATTAAACTATTTGTATCACCAAAATGAAGAACTGCAGATGTTATAATAGAGGATAATAGGATACTACCGCAGATAGTAGAATGTCTGAGATCCTATTTCTATAAGGTATGTTGTACTGTATATGTATGACTTGAACCGTAGACCTTAGACACTTATTGGCTACCTGAGCTGACCCTCAATGCAGTCACTGAGATCCCGGGGTCTGACTACCATTCCATGACCAACACCATGGCCTCAACGCCTTGAAAAATTTCTATTTCTAGATTAGTGATAAGATAAACACACCGATCCTACAAATGGAGTCTATACAAAATTTATTTCCCTAGCCACGTGTTGAAATACCATGCAGTAGCATTGTAGATATCCCATCCTAGCACAATCGCGGCACCCAACTAGGTCTCTTGGGCACTGGGCACTACTATTCCCAAACATTCTGCACTGGCAGCACATCACCTAGCCACTAGATGAAACGTTATTGGTGCTACATTCAGCATAAGATAACTCCTCATGACGCTTCTCTTGTTGGATGGGAAAATACCAGAAACCTGTGATGACCCACCCTAACATGCACCACTAACATCCCATAGATTGTGATCAGTGATCATATCATGATTCAAAATAGTTGAGATATCCAGAAACCTAAAGACATTAACAAATGATTGGATATCTAACCTGATACTATCCTCCAATTTTCGGGATTTCGATATGTCATCACACATCAGAATAGGTGTGAATCACTGAATCTCAGTAAATCGGGTAGAATGTTCAATAACTGAAAGTGTGCCCTGCTCTAGTGGCATGAACTACCAGGCTTAGTTAAACCTTAAAATGTTAGGGAAATAATATTCCTAGAAGGCCAACTGAAAGCCTTCCCATTTCATATACAGATGACACCCAAACCGAGTGATATAATCCAATCATCTCTTGGAAGAATCACATATAATATATTTTGTGAGCTAGAACCTCATATTGTTAGGTATCACCAGATTCTTTATGATAGTCATCACAGATTCTAGCCATGATTCCTCTACATGTGGTCTGACATCCCCTGAAAGAGTCAGAGAATTCATCCGCTAGAAGATACACATTTGGTCTTTTATAGATGTGGTAGCCTTCGGTGATTTCAGAAAGGTCTGTATGATCCTTAAAAACCCATCACGGAACACGAGATATTTAGTTTCATTTGGTGTAACAGCTGGTGCCAAAGTTAGCATAATTGGATGATTCATCGATATCCCATTGCCTACCATTTATGGAGTATGATCACTGGCACTCTCTTGGCATACATCTCAAGGTCATTGCAGCGGAATGACATTAAAATGTCAAGACTATGCCTTAGTTCATGCTCATAATCATGGTTTTTAGTTTAGTAGTTCCAACACAAAACAGGAATGACCATTAATGTTTGAAAAAATGGGACTACATGGCGTGTAGAAAGAATACATGACATTTACCCTTATGTTGTCACAAGGTCGTGTTCTATCGTTCTCTTGGGAATTTTTCAACTCCAATTACATGGTGAGTTCCACATGCACACATCATTTTCACTGGTCTCTCCTCATAGATATGTACTCCCATATGATCAGGTCCACAAAGGTTCTGCCTGGGTAGCCTACAAGGAATGTACCGAATGTACATGTTGTGTCATGATCAAAACTCAAAATCTTGGGTTTTCTCTCACACGGATCGTTACACTGTCATATACTAGACATCTTCAACACTAATTATATGATGTGTATTATAGAAAAGATTGTATTATTCATGTATGAAGAACAAATGGAATGTGTCTATAGAATTACATGTTGTGTTGTCTGAGGTTCCGAACAGTAGGCCTCAGAAACATCCCTAAAACCCATATTTTTGTAAATTAATCCTTGATATTCAAAATTCTAATCTGTGAGGGCCCTTATCCTTGAAAATAAAATCTTGTAACCCCTACATAACATAACATTATAAGCTTATGTATAAAAAAGATGAATCATGATTTTCCAAATTCGGGTCCAAGAGGGACCACACACCTCTGGAACCAAAGTTTGGCATCTATTAAATCCAAACCATAGCACGTACCAATACACCTTTGAAAACAACATGCATATCTATCATGGTACTATCACAACATCATGCATTAGTAATTCTCCCAAACTAGCATGTCGTGTATGCGTGGAATGTGATTTCTAACAAGGGCATATATGATGCATTAGATGACATGCTCTCATCTCACCAGGTTGTAATAATGTAAACCAAAATAACATCAATAATAAAAGAAAAAAAACAACAGTGTCACCCGACAGTGAAATAGAATCATCTCTAAAGCTCAAAATCCAAAAGCATATTTTAATTTAAGGTAATTTGGATTTTCCCTATATAAGGGGTAGCTACTATTAGGCCCAACTAATTACGAAATTTCATATCCTTTATATTGTTTCCAAATAGTAATTAAAACTAGTTAAAAAACATTCTCTGATACGACATTGTAATGTCTCAAATCCGGATGCCACTAATGGTTCCACGTACCCGGTTGGCCACATGAACTAAAATACATTTCCCGAAATGATAAAGGCTCTTGACTAGTAGTGAGGGCCTAAGGTGTGATAGTCAGAAAACTATGACCTCATTGTCAGAGTTTAGCACAATGTAATAAATAATAACAATAACAGAAAATAGTAAACAACATGAAACTGATGTAAACCCTGGATGATTGAAAGATACAGATAACCAGAAGGAATATAATATTATAATGATGCATTATGTCACATATTCAAATAAATAAGTGAAAAAATATACACTATTATCAATTATAATAAAATAATATGGTACAAAAATACAAAATTAAACACAACTGCATCGTAAAACTTGGCTTGATTTTATGCTCTCCTACTCCAAAGCAGCAGGCAAGTAACTGTATAAGAATCCTTACCCCTACTAACACATGTAGAAACATAGTCTGTTTGGGCACAAAAACTATACTTAAATAGGGTATAAGAAATAAATCCCTATAGGAATCCACCAAATTATTTTTCCAATTTCTCAGTGTGTATATAGAGCAGTAATGTATAATTATGAACTCATTAAATAAGTATATACTCAAAAGTAAAAAATAACACAATTGTTGTTGCATTTATACCATTATTTTTATGATGTAATTCAATTTCATCAAATCATAATTTATTGGGATCCGGCCCTAGAAAATCAATCCCTTATTCAAGAAAACACAGCTAATATCTCAGAAGGAAATCTACCATGTAAAATAACAATCAAATCTGTGCTTGTATTTTTTTCTTGACAGACTCGTCCGAAGTCATTAAAATAGTCAAACCTCAGTTCAAAACCTTTCCCTCATGTAGTAAAACTACATATCAAATCCTTTCACACATGGAATTTCTACAAGCATAACAAAAAATAGCCCACAAGCACCGAAAACCTTTCCCACATGCATGAAAAATCTATTCCTACATGCAGAATGATTCAGTAGGTCCAATCATGACATATAATAAAATCAGCATAAGGAAAAACATGAAATTTTTACTCTATTACATGTTTAACATTGAAATTATTAACATTGGTGAGTATTTTATTAACTAATTCATTTCAAACAACCCATAATAGGGAAAACAGAGGCATAACAATGATTATCCTAACCTAAAAGGCCCAACAAAAATTATCTAAGGGAAACGCAACCACGGGGTGGCCCTTAATCAAAACAAGCAGTCTCAACATGCTTAAATTCATATAATTAATCACATAAAAATCCTTAGGAATTAAAACTGGTCAAAGCCTAAAAAAAGAGACACCCCCAACATGTGTTTGTGGCATAGTGGCACATATAACTATTTAACATCATGAAATAATTATGAGACCACCTACCTCATCGTAGTATGACTCTCCTTGTCCAGCCTCAACTTTCGATTCATGCTAGAATGATGGGGATTTACGAAATAATAATATTAACTCAAACATAAGTAATTTAGTGGAGAACTAAAATCACCAAGAATGGCTCAAGAAAAATCAAGATCTTACTTATTGGGTTCAATCGACACTGATAGTGTTTCGTTCATAGTTCAGATGATCAACAGAGAAGGGGTTGATGTTCTGGTTCTCCTCTTGAGTTATCTTAGTGATCCCACTATCAAATCTACCATATAGAGTGGCTATAGCTCATTTTAGGCAAAAAACACAAAAAACACAGCATGTAAGCTCATATAAGAGATGTTTATATCATTTTACTATCCATTCGGCTGCTGAATTTCACCGACTTAATTTCCAAGGCCTGCTGACATGACAACACGACATGTACTTGTATGTACATGATGTGTAGTTGGTTTTCTCCCTTTTATCTACTATATTCCCACACACAATGTATTCCCTTCATACATGGACATACTAAATGGAATTATCACGGGAGTGCATGGAGTGTAACCCCAAATTCGAGTAACTTTACCAAATTTACCATGTTTTTTTGAAAACAACTCAATGGAAAAAAGAAAATATGAAACTGTACCTAAAATAAATGACCATGTTCTTACAATAATGTTGAAAAATAAAACACATCACTTTGTTATGGTTGTATCCACACGTATGTGTGAGAAATGTTTTCATATATGAAAGGACAAAAATTGACATGAAAATGTGTGACAAAATAATTATAATAACATTATTTTTTATGGAATACAATTATATTTTTATTTCACTATGGTCAAATAATATTAATGGATGTATAAGAAAAAATAAATTATGAGACAATTAGATAATAAGTATACCTATTCTTTTGAAAAAATCCATTGGCTTACACGATAAATCTTATTAAGTTAGAATTTTGGAGTGTGAGGAACCTATATGATCTTGGGTGAGATGATGGTAAGGTATTTTTCCTGGTCTATGAAAATATGAAAAGGGAAAATTATGTAAATTAGTTGGGAGGGGAGGTTCGCTTTTGAATGTGGCATAATTGTAATTTGTCATTGTTTTAAAATAATATATTCTTATGTATGAAAATGTTCATATAGATATATCAAATTAAAAATTTAAGGTCAAAATTTTAGTAATACCCTCAAATATTAAGAATTAACAAAATATTTTATGGCCATATCAGTTAGTTTTTACATTTATGAACCTATCTTTCCTTAATCATGGTAACTAACTTTTATAGTTGACACCATTCATAATTAAAATAAATTAAATCAACCCTATTATAAAAAATTTACATCATGAATTAAAATATATAATCCATGTTTCATAATTCTATATATATAAGTGGAATAAATTAATATTAATATAAACATGAAAACCACAATAAAAAGAGTTTTAGATAAATTCCCATTTAAGCATAAAAATTAATTTATAAAAAAACAAGTATAATAATGATTTATATAGAATAAATTGTATTTTTTTTGTAAAATATAACTTGTTTCACTTTAAAATAAATCAAATATTGAATTTTAGTTCTTATATATTTGAAAATATGTTTTGAGAAAAATTGATATTTCTCGTTGTTACCAAAAAAATCTTTCAAAAAAATACTTCAAATACCCACTAATATATATTTTATATTATGAATAATAATATGATGTCTATTTATCAATTTATAAATATAATACCTATAAAATTATTTTTTTTAATAAAATCATAAAATATATAGAAATAAATTTGGTCAAATAAAACTATTTCTTTTTCAATAAAAACATTACAGAAAGTTAATTATAAAATTATGAAGAATATGAATGCATAAAATTAATTCTTATAAATGATAAAATTTATTTATATGTAGTATTAACTTTGTTTTGAGATTCTTCTACCAATTATGAAATTTCATCCTCAAATTGTTATTAATTACTAAAACAAGTGAGGGTATTTATCCCTCAAATCATTTTCTGATTTATATACTTCCATATTAATTATATGATTCTACCATTAAATATTTACATGGAGAAATAAATTATTTCACAATTAAATTATCTTTTATCAATAATATGATATGAATTTACATAATATGAATTATTATGTTCCAACTGTACCAATTTTGGTCTCAATACATGATATTACTAGTTATATACTTCCATAACAAATAAACATGAGAGAAATAACATAAATAAGATAAATTTAGAGATAAGGATTCATAGTAATAAAATAGCCCCACATTATATATAATCTCACAATGTACAATTAACCACCAAAATAACATTCCCTTTTTACTAAAACCTATAACATTTATCAAATATTTACACTAAAAATTGATCTCTTACATTAAATAAATGTTGGTTCATCATAATAGCTTTATAAATCTACTATCTAAATTTAGAAACCCAAATATGGTGTTTCATTATCTTTACCTTCTCAACCATCTATTATACAAATTTAAGTATAAAAATATCCTTTCATCTACTTTTTCACAACATAATAGATTATCATACTAGTTTCCAAGTAATTAATCCAAAGGTACAATCTATATATTGTAATGAGAAATAATACTATAAGAAAAGTCCTCCAATGAAATGTGCTAAAAAACATTCATTATAATATAAAGATAAATCACAAACATTTCCTCTAATGTTTTAATTTTTCACTCCATTTTACCATCATATTAAGGATGAAATGTTATTATAAAATTTAATTCAATACCCAATGACATATACTGTACATTCCCACAATGTTAGATTAACATTGGATAACAATCAAAAACAATGGAGGGAGGGATCCCATGTAATCATTCAATCTATTTAAGGTCAATTATAGATAGTTTATCCAATGAAATCATATCTTTAATAGGAATAAAATAAATAGATTTATAAAAATTTAAAAAAAATTAAATACATTACATTATTACATTGATATTCCATTGATAATAAAACCACAAAATCCATGGATATATTCTCCAACATCCATTGAGGCACATGAAATGGATTAATAATCCTTTTTGGTTGTTTTTCTGAATGTTAAACTATTCCCAAAACATACATTTTGCAGTGAAATTTAAAATATTATTCTTTACTCTAGCAAATCAATAAAATTTCAGAAGGTATATATACATCATAGTGCCTCCATGTTAAATAGAAAATGGAGTGATATGATCTTAATTAAATTATTAATTCTACAACTAGGAATTACCTTGCATTATATTCTTTTTTCCAAATATCAAAACACCTTATTCTTAAATTTTAAATTCATGAAACAAATCTTGCTCTAACAATCCAATTATTTACTATAAATCATGATCTCTCTTCTTTGAATGCTAAATTATTTCTAAAAAATATGAAAACCATATCACCTAAACCAAAATCAATAGAGTTTTTTACATAAAACATAATAGGCCAACATTATGAAATCATTAATAAATTGATTATGCTCGTAACAAAACATGTTTAATAATATATTATCTTTTAAAATCAATGAATCAAATAGCTTATTTTCTTTACCTGGATGATAGTGAATTTTGAAATCATAATCCTTTATCAGCTCCAAAAATCTTCTTCGCGTCATTTTAAATTACTTATGAGTGTATAAATAATTTATAATTTTATTATCTATATATATTTTATATTTTACACCAAATAAAATAATCATAATTATTTTTAAGGAAAAAAAATTCTTTCCAATATCAAGATCATGTGTCTCATTTATCTACTGATGGAGTTTTACTTGATGTGAAGCATTTGAAATTACAAGTGTATCATTCATCAAGACACAACAAATTCCCTCAAAAGAAGCATCACTATAAATTATAAATTCACAATTTTTTATTTTCAAGGTTGATAGCAGACCATTGGAAATTATTATTTTCAATTCTAAGTATCATTAAGAATATTCCGTTGTATATATAAATTAAACTACATTTCATGTCAAATTTGGTTGTCTGATATATAATCCACAAAATATTTCATCATCCCATCAATAGAAACCAGTTAATCCAGGTAAAAATCAAATATTAGTAACACTTAAAGTGTTTGGACACTCTTCTACCAATTTATTTTAATATGATCAATAATTATTCCATCATTTGAAACAGTATATTCATGAATTTAAATCTAGTATATTCAAAATTAAAATTTACTTAATTTTACATAAAATTTTATTTCATTTAAGGTATATAAAATATTCCTTAGGTTTTTATCATGTTTGTGAATACTTTATTAATAAAAGATAATTTTATTAATTATGAAACCTAAAATTTATCAAAATAGACATGGAAAAACCTATTTATAAAATCAATAAATTAAGAAGTTAAGTTATTCAACCAAAAATGATTGACCACAATATTATAATTTCAATACCATGTTTATAATTACTTCATTTGAATTTTATCCTATTTCAAAATCACATGGTGATACCTAGATAGATCATAAATCACTAAAAAATACTTAGAACCCATGAGTCAATCAAAAAATTTATCTACATGAGGAAACATATACTTCATATTTTCAATGATGTTATTGAGTATTCTATAATCAATGAAATGTCTCATGTAACCAAATTTGTTTTTAAAAATTAAAACATGGGAAATAAATGTTGAAGACATATTATATATAAAATCCTTATCATGAAAATATTACAACAATGTTTTAAAATCCCAAACCTCCACTGGAAGCATTCTATATTAGAGTTTTGAAATTGTTTTATCATAAAGAACTATATAAATAGAAAATTTATCACATTAACTATGAATAAAAACATGAAATCGATCAGGATATATATCCACATGTTCATTTAAATATGACACATCACTAACTATAATAGTTTCTTTCATTACAAAAATATTTTTTAGAAAAAAATTTCTTCCATATTTTATCATTTTCACATGTTCAGGATATGTTATAAAAACATCAAATTCATTTTTATATTCAAACTAATATTAAATATAAAAAATATATTCTTTAGATCTGTGATATATCAAATCTTAATAAAATGAAATCAAATCCATATGAATAATAACCACAAAATAAATAATGGAACATGCAATATGGTTTTCAGGAAAAACCATTCAATAGGGGATTAGAAGGGAATTTTTATAAATTTTTGTTCCCTTGATTCCTCCATTAGGAGTAATTACCAAGATTTTAGACCTCATTTCATGATATGGTTTTTCCAATTTACATGAAAATTTAAATGATATAAAAGAATACATAGATCATGAATCAAAAAATATATTGGGATAACCAAAATAAACATGTATTGTAATAGTAAACACTTTATATTACAGTCCCATATCAACCATATAAGTTATAAAAGACTTTTTTAGAATGTTTTATTTCTAATATCAATGATTCTCACCTTAATTAAGTGACATAGAACATGTGTTATAATAATTTCTTATTAATTTAAATTAAAACTACATAATGATAATTGATTATATACTCCACAATTAATTTTCTTATCTACACTCTTCTCAATGATTCCACATGACAAATAACAGAGAATATCACATTAGTAATACATTCCTAAGATTATAAAACATTATTGTATAGTCCCTTAACAACAATTAGAATATATAGGTTATTTACCTATGGATTTATTAGTAGAAATAGTACCAATTTATTTCCACATGGACTGCTTCTTACCCATGTCTTCATGTTGTACATATGTGGTAGGAAAGTATATATGAACATTCTCATCACACCAAACTACATCTTCATAACTTCTTAATTCATGATAGGAAAACTCTAATCATAAAAAAGGTTTTAAACCTATTTAAAATCTATCAACTTTATTTGTATGGCATAAAATAAAATTTGTTTCATATAAGGAAAATATTCTAAAATTTTTATCAAAAGTGACCATTATTTAATCTATATTTTTTCTTTAACTCTGAATGATTTAATTACATTATTTTTCAAATAAAAATATTTAAATACTTCTCCAAAAATGATAACCAAACACTATCTACTTTGTGGAATCAATCATTAATTTTTCTAGTATTAACAATCAGAGACCACAGTCGATCGACTTTTTCATCAAAAAATAAAATCAAAATAGTTACCTTTTAATTTTACATACATCCTAAAACATAAAATATATACTACAATACAATTATCCATCCCTCATCATTCACAATTATTAAATATCCACAAATATAATAAGGGTTCTATTTCATGAAATTATTAACTATATTAATGTTCTTCTATGAATAATTTGGTTTTTCTATTTCAGTGGTTCCAACATTAATATTTTATATTAATTGAATAGAAAATAACATAAAATACTCATTTCTAACTATTTCAATTTAGTTATTCATAAGTTTATTATCCTTTAGATTCCTTTAAAATTTATCTACTATGATTCATACATAGAAAACGACTCTATGTAGACTTGGATTTAATGATAAAACATTGAAATATTAAAAATATCTACAATGATAGTATAAATATAAATTTGTGTCTATTTAATGTGTCTTTTAACATTCATTTAATCTCTAAAAGTATTAAAACCATTTTTACGATACTAATTATAATAACCCTTAATATAATAATCCTAAAATTACATGATTTATAACATGGGATTCACATTCTTAAATTTATAAGTAAATTTCAGTATTTAGATTGGTAGAATTATGTTAACAACATTATCGAAAACATGATACCTTCACATAGTGTATATATTTTTCACAAAAATAATGATATATGCTGAAACTTATTTATTATTGAAGACACGTTTTCTTTTTTTATGGATAGTCACCATAGTGGAAGTATTGATCTTTATATAATTTCTACCTACCCTTAGATACTCTGAGGTGTGATGTGTCTTTCCCTAATGTGATGATATGTGTTCTTTGACCTATTGAAGAAAACCTTGAAGCGCCCTTCAGATTTATTGAAAAGTGGGGAGAAAGTGTAACTATTCTAGGTGGAAGAAAAGATACGGAGATAAGCTATTATGTAGAGCAACGATATAGACATGATAAAGCTGAGTTGATGCTATTTGGAAGAGATATAAGATATGGGATAATTAAATCTGGCGATGATAGAAGTGATCAATCTATTATTAGATATCATGATGGATGAGTTTCATGATGAAATAATATCATTGGTATCCGTGTATCATAATGTTATCTGCAGTTAGTGACTAGGAATGAAGTGATTCACTAATAAAATTTTAAAAATACTGTTGTTTCTTACCTCGAACATGGAACATGTGGTCTTAGAGTATGTGTGGAGTAAATCTCTGATCACTATCTTAATCGCATGATGTGAATGATGTTTGAAATGGAAGTAGCATTAATGAGATATAAAAATGAAAAGAATTGTTTTCAGAAGAGTTGTCAACAAACCCAAAGGGGGATATTGTTGGAGAAAAACTCCAAAAAGGTGTCCTCTCAGTATGTGTTGGGTGTGGTTGTGTTTGTTGACATATCCAGATGACAGAAAATGAGTACTGTTTGTGTTTACAGTGGAAAGGTTTTTAAGGTGACTCTATTTCCCAGTGTAAGCCAAATCCTTGGGCTTCCGAATCGGGTATTTTTGTAAACAATGGAGAATGAAGTTGGAAAAGTAATAGAAATGAGGAGCCTGATACATAAATTGAATACCATGTTCAGAAAGAGTACGTGGTTTCATACTAGATAGCAGGAATGGTACGCGTGTACGGTTCGTGAAACCAAAAATGGGTCACGGTAGAAATTGTTTTGGTATACTGATAGATTGTCTTTGGCAGAGGAGATCGAACATGCAAGAGAAAAGGAAATACACTTTTCATGTATGAAAAATAGTTGTGGAAAGCTTGTGGTTTGCGGTGGCAGAAGGATTGGTAAGTGGTGAAAGCTGAATCGAATATTTGGTAAATCATCGAATATCTGTTTTTACTGATATCTTTCCTTATATATGAATTTCTAATCAAACTGATTACTATGGAGATCAAATATCATTATAGAACATTTTTATGATTAGGGATGTCGATAAATATTGAACGAATTTAGTGAAGGGATGTTCGTGAAGGCTGGGGTGGTTCACACAGAAGTAATTTTTCTGAAGACGACTAGAAGGATTATTAACCCAAAAAGGAAGTCCTCTACACAGAGGAGGAATCCCAGTATATTGAAGGAGATGACTCAGTACGTGGATGAATCTCTAGTACATGAGAGGGAAATTTTTGGAAGTGGTATGCAGAGGGGGATCTCTGGTACATAGAAGTGAAGATAGTATGAGAACAAAGAACAGTTTACGGAAGGAGGTCGGTTCGTAGAGGCCGAGTGAAGGCAACGATAAGTAGAGGCGATAGCAGTTCGCGAATCTGACATCAGTATACATAGGTGGTGATATACATACCAAACCCAGTACATAGTATGTGGGAGAAAATGGTGGTTTGAGATTTTCTCATGAAATCATTGAAAAGCTTCAAAACAATTTGTGAAAGTGATCTCATGTACCTAGTAGTACCCGTGAAGGTGGAATTCATCTGTAAGTGAAAAAAGATCTTCAACAGAGCATCTACCTATAGTTGAGGATGAATGAATTCAAGAAAATTAAGGGGATATATGTCCATAAACTGTGTTTGACCTATATGTCCAAAAAATGTGAGTAGATTCCTTCCCAAGAGAAGTGGTCAAACAAAGAGAATGATGCTGACCATTTCGACTGGTTTTGAGCCAAAGAATGAGCCATAGGGAGTGACCCTTGGGAATGTAGTGATAAAATCCTAAGCCATGTAAAGGCAGTGATCCTAGGCATAGAAGATCTAGCACGAACATTATACTCATCACTGGCAGCGATCCTTGATAAATTTGGTGCATCTACACATTTTCATTCTATGCTCCTTAGACATAGCTCAGTGAGGGTGTTCCAAGTAAAAATAGATGTGTCCTATGCATGATTTAATATATGTTCATATATTTCTATAGGAGGAAGATATAATTGTGTCTTTTTAACAATTAAACAAGATTCAAAAGGAAAAAGGTTCAATTTTTCACACCCTGATTCACCCCCCTTAGGATATTCGTCATAGTGGAACAAACATATTATATAAATTATTTATTAATTATATAAAAATATATAATCATTCTTTATTAGTGATCATAGAGAGTGAGTCATATCAAATCGTGGAGATGTTAGGCCGTAGGCCGTACATACACTCAAGAGATGATATCATTCCCTTAATAGTGATTCTTTTGGGAATAGATGATATATATCTTTTTATGAATGAAAATAATGTTATAAATATAATATATTTTTACTAATTCCTTCATTGTACCAATAAATTCAACGTGGTGATGAAAAAACACATTACACCATGACATGAAGTGGGTTGTTCATATGTACAGACGATGGATGATATCATTCCCTTAATTGTTAATTGTTGTGGGAGTGGATGGTATATTTTTATATATAATAATTATCATGTTATAATTCAATGTTTCCATAATTATATCTATCCGAGTTGTGTGGTGATGAAAAAACAAACTACACCATGGCATGGAGAATCTTGGTCATACATATAAATGCATAGTGATAACATTTTTCATAGGATGGATAAAAAATGGAATATAGTTTTCACATAGTCATAATAACATTTCAACATATAGGTGATACAAGATTTAATGATCTATAATGGGAAAATTACAATAATAGGATGTAGATGAAGAAATACTATTGGGGGAGTCAGTAAAGGAGATTACCTCTTAATCCGAGAGCTCCCTCTAGATCATCTCTTAGGGAAAATATAGTTTGCCTTTTTTGAATACTAGAACCCCTAAAAATTAACAGAGAATGTGGGGAGGAAGAATGGTTTAGGTTTGGAAGAGATAGAAGGATCAATGATGTGTGATAAATCGGGGAAGGATATTCCCTTGTATAATAGTAGGGAGGGGCACTTTAGTGAACTCCTAAAATATTAAATTAATATAGAATGATATTTGATTTATAATAGCTATAATGGGATTGGTTTCAAATATAAGATGATGATGGGTTGAAAAACACTTAAACAAAGTCTTTTAGACATGTTTATGTCATAAAATTAACCTTTTCTCTTGGATATAACCCCTAGTTAAACCCTTTCTCTTTTACCATGACAAGTTGGATTTTTACTTTATAGTGTGAATATAGTAACTAAAATGAAAAAAAAACCCAAACTGGAATATTGATGACACTTTTAATCTAATTGTGTTTATTTTTTCCAAATTTTATATGTTTATTAACATTATATCATTTACTAAAATATTATTTATCTTAATGTATCATTTATATAAATTTTGATACTATTCATTTTGTTGTTTCTTTAAAAAACAATATTAACAAGATAAATTCAAACCAAAACTTATAATATCTCATTAATGTTTCAAATTTATATTTAAATATTTTATTTAATTAATTAATCCATATTGTATTTATTTAAATAATTTTAATATTATTTATTTGATATTTTAGTTAATTAAACAATGTATGTTTCATCATTGTGAAAGACTTAAATGAAAAATATTTATTCTAAAAAATTAAAAATTAATCATCATGATGAAGATAAATTTATTATATTTCAAATTAAAATTTATTTTCTAATTTATATTCTTTATAACTATTTATTAAAAATTATATAATTCTTAAAATATGTGTATGAAATTTTTAATTTGTCTATAAATAAAATATAATTAAATTCATATTCTTACCCAAATTTTATAAAAATGTTATACCTTCATCCTAACTTTATTTTGGTTCTAAACCCATTTATACAATGGTAATAGGACAAGTAATAGAGTAAATTTATAATATAATAATATTATTTTTACCTATAATCACTGGATTTTCTCTTAACCATGTTAAATAAAAATTTACAGATGTTACAATTCATAAAATCCAAAAATATATAAGATGATCCTATTAGACTCTAAATATCAAACTTATTACAATTTTGAATTTTCATTTTTCTTAATTCAATTTACATAAGTACAAAAACTAATTTTCATTCTAACCCCGTTGATATGGGGAGAAGGCAGGTAAAAAGATCATTTAAATGGTCAAAAAGTTTTTATATATAATTTAAATTAAAAAAATTTTAAAATGACAAAACTTTTATTGATATATTTATATTTGATATATTTGGACATTAAAAATCTATATAAATTATAATAACTATTTAACCGGAAATTGTAGTTTATAACTATAGTGCAATATTTTTTTCTATAAAGAATGAATCTTTTCAGGGAACAACTAAAAAGTCACTCTATGTTAATTTTGAAATTCCAAATTAAAAGGTAATTTTTATTTATCAAATTTAATTTTTAATAGTTTCTAAAATAGATTTTATTATTTTTCATAGAATGACATTAAAAGTAGTTCATTTGGGAAAGTTGTATGTTTAAACATATAAATACTTGAGCAGTTTTTTCCATTATAATAATTTTTTAATTATATAAAACTATTATAAATAATATTTTCAAAGTATTTATTACTATTAATATTACTACGTTTAATTGATAGGTTTTATCCATCAAATTTAAATAATTATAAAAATAAAATGGTGTTTTGTGGAAACATGATGTTGCGTGTAACGTACACCAAGACGTCGTTTCATGTAGAACGACCAATATTATTTTTATGTTAATTGAATTTTAGATTTTTTGCAATGAAATAAATTAATCAAAATTAATTTATTAAAAATACTCAATGTGTTAAATTCTATAACCCTTAAAATGAATTTCACCCTCAAAATTTATCATTATGATGCAAACAAATGGGGATACTTATTTCTTATCATATCCTAAAGTTCCCATGTAGTTTACACTAACTGGAGGTTTCTCCAAAAATATTTGACCATGTGAGTTGTATTATTGTAGAGATATTTATCTGTATGATCTAAAATTACAACTAGTTGTTTTGGAAGGATAGATCAAGTTCAAATGGTATGACTTATGAATATAGTACATTTGAAGGGTTGAGTATTTACATCCTTAATAGAGATACATGTAACAAATCATGGACTTGAGAGATATATAGAGGATATTCCATGAGATAAGATATTATCCCAATATGATCAAAAAATTGAAAGGGACTGATATATCTTGGGATTGGTATTCCATTCTTCCCAAGATATGATAACCTTTATCCATTGAAAAATCCATCGAAAAAAATTATCCCCAAAATGAAATTCTATATCACATTATCAGTTATTAGCATAACTTTTATTCTAACATTATGCTAGCTTGATATCCTAATGAATTATTATAACCTTCTCAATGATCTCTTCTGTGATCTCATCTCCCAATATATTTCATTATCCATATTCATCCCAACACGTTGGATCTCTACATTTATTCAAATATAGATTTTTATAAGAAGATATATTAATGACTTAGTGGAATCTACTATTGTAAGAAAACTCATATAGAATAAGGTATTTATCCTGACCACCGTTAAAATTTAGAGAACAAGATATTGACATATCTTCTAATAGTTTAACTATATTTAATGATTAACCATCCATTTTAGGATGATAAGTAGTGATGAAGCATAATTCTTTATCGTGTGCTTAATGAATACTTCTCTAAAATGTTCGAGAAAACCTTGGGTCTTGACCAAATATAATAGAATGTTATACTCTATTTATCTTTACCAATTTCTTAATGTTTATCCTAAAAAGTTGATCTTGATAGAATTATTCTTTGATATAAATTATGTATACTAACATAGTATGAAGATCGACTACAACGAATATAATTTTAAATCATTTTATAGGTTTTGTGGAGTCCAAAATCAAAATCCATTGTGATTTTCTCCAATTTCCATTCAGGTATGGGTAATGGATGCACCTTTCAATAAGATTTTTCACTTTTAGCCTTAAAGTTCTAGCATACCGAGCATTAAGAACTACCAATTCAATATTTATATTCTTTTCATCCCACCAAACATATTATTTTGAGTCTCTATACACCACCATACTTACAATATTAATAGAGAATGAAGAGATATGAGCTTCCTCTAACAGCTCCCTTTTCGAAACATGTATGGAATGAATATATGAATAGTTATTTAACCATATTATTACATCCTAGTCAAGGTTAAACTCAAGAAAATTTGTGACCTTATTTTTTTTCTCTACATCTTCCTTCTACACATATTTTATATTCAAAATGATTGAGTATTCAGCAGTCAATTGATTGAGATATGTTTTTCCCCTTCCTTTGAGATTTTTATATACATCCTTTTCAAATATATTAATATTGTATCTTTTTTGATCCATATCATGGAAAATATAGCATGATCCCTTTCACTGAAAGCATCTAAAACCTTGTTTTTTCTCATACTGGTAATATATTGATCAATCATAATTTTTAATTAGATCTAACCATATTCTTTATCTCAGGTTAAACTCTTTATGTATGAACAAACATTTCACAATTTTATGATCAGTATATACTTAAAACATTTCACCATAAAGATAAAGAATCCATATATTTATTGCAGAAATTATTTCAGTTTACTCCATATCATGAGTTGGGTAATCTTACTCATGAATTATAAAATATCACGACGTGTAAGCGATAACCTTGTTATTTTTCATAAGAACAAACCCAAATAATATCATGGATACATCACTATATATTAAAAATACTTCAACACTATATGGTAATTTAAACCTTGGGGAACTGATTAACCATTTCTTCAATTCCCTGAATTTTTCCTCACATTCATCTATCTAGGATAACATGGAACCCTTACGAGTTAACTTGGTATGAGGATTAGATATTGAAAAGAATTTATCCAAAAAAAATCTATAATATCTTGATAAATCAAGAATGAAATTGAGATTATTAATTGTGTTTGGACTTGACCAAATTTGAATAAACTCCACCATTGATGGATCTACTACTATACCTTCTCTTGATATTATATGACCTAAAAAAGTGAAACTGTCTATAACATTAATTCACCCTATATATTTTTCATTGATTTTATCATTCCATAGGGTCTTCAATAAAATTATCAAGTAACCTTCATGATATTTATTTCACATTTAATAGAGTAGAATATATTATATAGATACTACCACAAAATGAACGAGGTAATCCCTTAAGGGTATATTCATCAAATCTATAAAGTTAATAGGGAAATTAGTAACACTGAAAGGAATTAAAATTTACTTATATTTTCCATACATTTTATGGAATGATATTTAGGGTATAACCTCCTTCTTTACCAATAATTATTATGTCTATAATGATGGTCATTCTTGGACTATTATTTAGCTCTATGTAGTTGATTAAACCATCCATAAATAAAAAGACAAGGATACTTGTTTTTGATTGTGATATTTTTCAACTCTTAACAATCAATGAAAATTCAAACTGATGATAATGTTCTTCTTCAAAAAAAGTATTGAATCACCCAAGGGGACACATATTTAAGAACAATATGAATATCAATGGGGTCAATTTTCTGCCCCACCATTTAAGAGAAAATTTCTTTCTGAATGGGAGTAAATATATATACAGTATATGTAATCTCTATAGAAATATCTTACTTATCATCACATTGATAGATGATTATAGGATGATTTGAAAAATCACATATAACTTTTCTTCCTTGAAAATTGATATATGAATTATATATAGATATCCAATTAATGTGAAAGATTTCATCGAATTGAAAAAGAGGATGAATGACAAGATTTATAGGAAAAAAATTCCCAAAAACTTCAAATGGATAGGAATCATTGTCCTTAAAATTAATAATCATACCATTCAGGGATTGCACTAATAATTCCACATCTAATCATATGGGTGGAGTCTTAATACCGTTTGAAAATTCTTTAGATATGAAAGAGTGGGTAGATGCATAATCAAATAATAAATTATTATTTTTATAGTGGATGGTAAGTGTACCTTTAACCACAGTGTTATCAAATACCTCCTAAGAAATAGTTATCACATGATATCTCACCTTTTCACTTGTCTTAAATATTTTTTTAAAATCAATCACCTTTATAAACCCTTAGGTTTCAGAACATGTTTCATAATTCCCATTATCATTATACTATTATCAATGATGTGTGGGAGGTTCATTTTGTGACACATTATCTTTATGCTCACCATTATTATCTTTTTTCACAATGCCTCGACAAGAAAAATCTTGATGACCTTTTTTCCTAACATAAAAAATTTATAATATGCATTAAGAAAATTTTCTCTATTATTACTCCAACACATAGTGTATAACAGAATGACCATATTTTTCTCGTCATGGTTTTTATATTTGTTTCTAAGAATATATCGTTATTTTCTTATCAAAACTATGAGATTGTTACATGTCTCTACCCAATTTTTTATCATTTATTGATCAACCCAAAATTTATTTATACCTACTATAATATCTAATGGTAAATTCCTTTTTAAGACTTGGATTTAATCCATTAAATAACCCATCAACATTATTTTCGTTTTGGATGATAATTCCTAAAACATACTTGAGAAGTCTCACAAAATAAGACTTGTAGTTGGCAAGAGATTAATCATCTATTTGATTAAACTCAGGGAAGTATCTTTCTATCATGGTATGAAGAGTAATTGGAATTTACTTACTGAAAAAAATGTTCTTGGACCTATCCCAATCCAAGGATTAATTTTTATCTTATTGCCTTCTATTTTTAACAAGAGTCCACCACTGGTCTGCTTCTCTTTCTTATTGATAATGATCATCAATAATGTTATCATGTTATGAACATAAGAAACTATATTTTTTAGTACTAATGATCTGTTGTTCAGAAACAAGTTGATCATAAGACCCACTGAAAGAAGGTTGAAATTGACTCATGAAATAATCAATAGAAATTTGTTCCACCCTGTGCTCATTTTGATGTCCACCATGATTCATTACTAAAGAAAGCATTGTGATTATATGAACAAGAGTTTACATTCCATCTCATAGAGAATTTGGATTCTCACAAAAAAATTTATCTCATTGCCTATCACATTCACTATTAATATAGTTACTTTAGGTTTCAGCCATTTTATAAAACCAAACATATATAGTATGAGATAAATATCATAATAAGGAACCCTATATTCATTATAATTAACTTATACAATGTCTATATTGTGATGAATTCTATAATCTATGACACCACAGGTTAAACCTAGGTTATTCATAGAAAAATTATATTTAAATCCTTCATAATTTTTTTCAAAGAGTGTGAATTCCAAAAGAATATCCCCCAATAGTGTCAAACTAGGTGTGTAGCAAGGACCATTATCTTGTACCGTGGTTCGATCATTTTAGACCAAATGTACCTTTTCATATTTGTTACCCAAAAGTACATATGTGCAAGAGGCACATCCACTCTTTGTATTAATACATGGATGTATTTATAGGAAACCACTTTCATTATCATTTCCCAATATTCTAGGTCATTTTCTTTTACTTATTTTCTTATCTCTATACTTATCCTCAGACATGTCCTTAGGTTTCTCACTATGTTTTTTCACATCCTAGTTTCTAATGTTAAATAATCATTTTCTCTGATACCAACTATAGAGGATCTTGCTTTTCTTACATTAAAACTACATTACATTTGAAGAATAATTAAAAATTACACAAAAAAAACACCCAAATACCATATTATTCTAGTAAATTTTGGAACATGGAAACATAAAAATTGGAATGTGATTGAGAAACATTATTTTTCACTATGTTCTTATTGACTAAAAATCTTCATAGAAAAATAAAAAATAATACATATCATCATCTATTATGTAAAAGGAAACCAAAAAATGAGTGATATCAGATTCTATGTAAGGGTAAAAAACGGATATGTGTATTCATATTCATCAGTATATGGGTATCAGAAAATGATAATGAAAGTAAAAGGTCATACCATGCATAAAAAATATCATAAATAAGAATCATGATATAAATATTTGCAGTTCAAAAGACATGAATCATAAGGAAATAAATAACAAAAGCTATGAAATAAAATCCTTGGAATAAAAAATGGAACAATTAATGTCATGTAATAATATTATAATTATTTCCATAGTATTCATGGAATAACTTCTAAGGAAATGTTTGTGTTATGGGTTCACATCGCATTCCTTCTTAGAAGCTAGGATTTACTCCCATTACCATCTTAGTGGAAAAAATATTTTATGTCTTTCTAATTAGAAATAAAACACTACCTAACAAACCAAAGGGAGAAATAGTTCCCACCCTTCTCATAATGAATTAATTAATTTTTTCTCCATAATAACATAAATAATTTATCATATCAGAACACATGTAATGAAATTGGTTTCATAAACATCTTGCAGTCATAATATAACCCACGAAAAAATGGGTTTCATGAATATCATTCTTTTATATAAAAACCATTCCTAGAAAAAAAAATTAATGGAATAATTTGAGCATTTTAAAAAATAACATAAGTAACATAAAAAATATTATCTTAAATGGAAAATAATTTTGAGATAACACTTGAAAATATTTGAGGAAAATGTACATTATAATTTGAAAACATTTTTTACATGAATTGCTATCATATTTAAAATAAAAAAATTTATTTGAAAATAAATGTTATGTTTGTAAGGGGATCTAAAAGAAAATTATGTTTCATGAAAATGTAAATATTTGTTCATATTGTATAACTTCAAAGCATTATTCTCTATAATTTTCCAAAAAAGTCATAATGTACCTCATCATGAAAATGAAAAAAATTTCACTTCAATATATTTAATAAAAATTTAATAAATATGTAAAAATTATTTGGAAAATTTTTAGAATAATGTTAAAAATATTTTTTAAATCAACTTTGTGAAGCATGGATATGGATAGTAAATATACACTAGTAAATACTTATGTATAAACAAACTCATAAAATAATGAGAATGTGAAATTAACCCTTACATTATATATTTTTTACATTATATATATCTAAAACTCATGTATAATGTATTAAAGAATGTTATTAACTAATTACAGAACAATATTCATATGATATCACATATGATTATATAATCACCCATCTATTAATAATATTTCATTTTTCTCTTCTTTCGGGTATTAACTACTTATCTTCCTTATGCATGTTTTGTCATACATGTCCCAGATTATATGGATAGAATATATTTATTTCATTTATATAATAATATTATTCTAGTAGATCAATTATTTATGAATTATATACATTTATAATCATTCATTATTAGGGATTATAGTAAATTAATCCCATCACGTCATGGAGACGATAGGCTGCAGGTACGCAC
The DNA here is from genome assembly GCA_963277665.1 of Viscum album. NCBI lineage: Eukaryota > Viridiplantae > Streptophyta > Magnoliopsida > Santalales > Viscaceae > Viscum > Viscum album. Next base: position 1,044,917,105 of record OY728165.1, read on the forward strand.
AAGCGATGAAATCATTCTATTATGTGTGAAATAGTATGTGAGCTCATGGTATATTTTTTTAATGAATAAATATCATGTTAAAATTATAATACATATTAATTACATCCATAATTATCCCTATCCAAGTAATGTGATGACAAAAAAACTGATTAACCCATGGCCTGGAGATGGTTTTTCATTTATACACACGAGCGATGATATCAATCCCATAATTGTGAAATGGTGTTGGAGTGGATGGTATATATATATAAATAATAAATATAATTTTCTAATTATAATATATATTCATTATTTCCATCATTTTACCCATATGAGTATAGTGGTGATGAAAAAACATATTACAGTAAGACTTGGAGACGGTAAGTAGTACGTACGCAGGCATGGTGATTTTGTTTTTTATATGATGGTTAAAAGGTGGAATATAGTTTTTACATAATCATAATTACATATATGAATCTATTTTATATTGTTTAAATTAATTTACAATGTAAAAAATAGCTGAATATGAAGTAGAAGAGGAAATATCCTTTAGAGAGGCGATAAAGGAGATTATTTCTTCTTCGATGATCACCCCCGATCTTCTATTATAGAAACAAGATTTTGAATTTTGAGAAGAAAGGATCCTCTATAACATAGATATTCTTGTTTGGGGTATTAATGGTCTTGGTTTGGTCAGTTGATAATTCTCAAGGTGGTGTGAGGATATGGGGGGAGGAGTTTCCCTTTTATAATATAAAGGAGGGGAACTTTTGGGAACTCTAAAAATATAAATTTAATATAAATTTATTTTCAATTTATAAAATATCCATAGAGATTTCTTTCAAATATAAGATCAGGATGGATCTAAATCCTCTAATCCATATATTTTTATACATGTTCAGGTTACAATATTGACCTCATTTCATTTATTTAACCAGTTGTTAAACCCTTTAACTTTTACCAGGACAACATGTGGTTTAAATCATTAGGGTTAATATAGTAACTATAAAATACCAAAAGAACCCCAACTAGAATATTGATGAAATTTTAAACATTATACAACATATTAGGAAAAATTATAGGTTTTTTTTATTTTATATAATTTTATATATTATTACCTATTTTAATGTATCATTTATAGAAATTTTAATACCATTAATTTCATTATTTCATAAATAATATTGTCTTTATAACATTGAAAGAAACTTCTTATATCTCATTATTATGTCAAATTAATCAATTAAATTCATGGTTTTCATTATTTATTTCTCATAATATATAAATTAATATTTTAAATATATTCTATTTAATTTTTTATTTAATTAATCATTTACTGCATCATCAATATGAAAACCAAAAGATAAATTATTTGTACTATAAGAATTAAAAATAAATTATAATGAAGATGATAAATTTATTATATTTTAAATTACTATTTATAATATAATTTATCTTTTGGATAACCCTATATTAAAAATTATATATTTATTAAATTATGACAATTACATTTTTGTCCTATCATAGTGAAAAATATAATTAATTCTATATTCCTAACCAAGTTTTTAAAGAGGTTATAATTTCAACATAAGGTTTGTTTTGGTCTAAATCCACTCATGGAATTAATTTAGGAAATGTGATAGGGTAATTTTATAATATTATAATACATTTTTACCTTTAATTACTCGATTTACCCTTAATTGTGATAAATATAAATTTACTAAATCTACTAATATTAATATGCAAAAAATATGTTTTATCACAATATTATAAACAATATATCTAAATGATTATAGTATTTATGTCCTTTTTTATATATTCAATTCACAAAGGCAACAAAGTTTAGTTTAATGAAAATCTTGGAGACGTGGTGAGAATGTGAGTAGAAAAGAACGTTAAAATGCTCAATAAAATATTATATCTAATTTAAAAATAAATATGATTCCAATGATCTAAATTGGATTAATATATTTATAATTCCTATATTTTTACTTTAATGTTTATTCTATTTATAATAGTTATTTAAACAAAAGTGGAGATTTTTAATTATAATGCAATATTCTTTACTATTCATAAAAAAATAAATCTTCTTAGAAAAATATTACAAATTCAACCAAAGTTAATTTGACATTAAAAATTTAAAAAAGGTATTTATTTTCACAAATTAAATTTATAAGATTTTATAAAATAAATTTTTTTATTTTTCATAGAAGGACATGATAAATAGTTCATCGGAGAAAATAGTATTTTTAAACATATATAGACTTTACCAAACAATTATGTTCTTAATTATCAAAATGTTTAATTTATATAAAACCATTATAAATAATATTGGAAAATTATTTATTAATATTCACATTATTAATTTAAGTAGCTCGGTTAAACCCATCAAATTTAAATAATTATAATATTAAAATTATTATTCATTGAAAATTGATGTTTCCTATAACGTACGCCATGTCGGTGTTGCATATGGCACAAGAGAAGATGGTGTCGAGTGAAAGGAATGTTTTATTTACTTAAATGGAAGACATTAATGAAATGTAATTTATTCTAGAAAAGGTTCATAAAACATTTGGTGTTTCTATTAGACAATGATAAAATATTTTCGTAAAACATTAATTGACGAATGAACACTCGTAATTAAAATTAGATAGAAACAAAAACCCTTACCGATTACGTAAAAGTTGACATATAGATATGATGAATTATGTAAATAAATTGTAAAACAAAATATAATGAATTATGTTGTATTCATGATTTAATATGTAAACGAGAAGTATATACACCTCCTAAAAGAAATTACGTTCATAAAAGAACATATGTCTCAAATAAAAAAGTATATTGAAGAAACCCTTTCCGAGATTCAAGACAAGTAATGTATGTCATTTGACTTCTATATAATGAACTTCTATAAATTATTTTATTTCTTAAAAACATTTTCTATGTTTAATCACATATCCCTAAACCATTTAATTTATTTATTTTAATTACATATTTAATTACATATTCCATGATATTCACGTCAAGTGTTTTGAGGACATTCAGTTCAAAATATCAAAATGGAATCTGTGTTTTTTCCATGTTGAAGTGGTTAGTTATTCCATAATATATTGAATAATAATACTGACATAATTTTAATTTTTATACATCAATTATACATTTAAATCCAAGCAAAAAATATTATTTGAAAAAATGAACAACATTAAAATCGTAGAGATTGTGGGCCTTACATATGCATGTGAAATGTTTCAAATTTTCAACGAGAATTATGTAAAGAAGGAAAGTAGTATTTTATAAATATTTAATTATAATTATCACTTATATTATATTCTTTCTTTAAACACACTTATATTTAGAAACCATGTGATGTGGTAGTTTTCATTTTTCAATGCATGGTAATGTTAGAAGGTATACAATTTGTTACATTTAGAAAATAAATAATAGGTCATAAATATTATATATAAACATTAAATACATTATTAGGAATATTCATTTGATACAATAATGGAAAATGAGTTACATCTATTCGTGAGGAAGTTGTCCTTAATTTACATTAAATATGATTTCATTTCAAATTTGATGGAAGCAGAGATGGATTAATGTGATTACATTAAAAGAATAACATATTAGAGTAAGGGGGACAATTATTTTATTATAAACAATGATTAAGTAATTTATTAATGGGTTTAAAGAAGATATAAAATAGGGACACTCATTTATGAACAACACCTCTTTTTAGGACCACCACTTTACAATTATAACTAATTACTTCTTAGATTGGATTTATTATCAATATCAGTATTCTTAGATGTGGGGAGGGATGTATAGAATTTTATTGGTTAGGGATTGGTTGAAAATGTGTTTTTGATGTGTATAAAGGAGAATAAGGTAGGTGTTGTTTTATAGGTGTGGAGGAGTTTCATTCTATGAATTCCCAAAAAATCAATAATGAGAAGTCACACTCAAGAAAAGATACTCCAAAATAAAAAAATAAAGTGTTGGAGGAGATAAAAGCCCTATAAAAGAATCAATAATTCAAAATAAACATGTTTTGAAAATTTTACTCTATTTATCTACCCCCAATAAACACGTTTTAACATTAATCATGGATATAGTTTTTGATGTTTTCACAATTGTTTAAGACAAAACAATAAGTTGAATTTTTTATATAATATTTTTTATTCCAATTAAAAAAATTATTATATTTAATCAAATTCAATTCAAATAATTGTATGGATTTAATTGAATATTTTTACCATGGATGTGTTGAACAAACTATTTTTTCAAGAACTATATTCTTTAGGCATAATATGACTATATAATAACTCTATGTCAAGTAATCACTATTAAATTAATATCAATGAATATTTATATATATAATATAAAATTTTCATTTAAATAATTCTTTATTTGGTTTTATTTTAATTAATTAAAATGCAGAAACTTAATGCACTATAAAATATTTTTCAGAAAAAAAGTGTCCTTAAACATAAAAATAAAATTATATTAAAATATAATAAGAAGATGATTTAAATGTAACTAATTATATGAAATATAAAAAAATAGTATTTAACTTTTAGTTCATATTTAAATAATAATGGTACTTTTGAATTACTTAATTTATTGAAAATAAATCATAATTATAATGAAATCGTTATTTTTTCACTATTCACTGAAAAATCAGTCATTTCTGCAAAAATACAAGAATTCCACCCTATCTAATTTTTTATTTTCAGATTTAAAAAATTTCATTCAATTTAAAAGATAAAATTTCAAAAAATTTCTTAAATTAATTATAAAATATTCTCTCATAAATTAAAAAAATTATATTTGCTAGAAAGAATGTTTTTATAATAAAATATATTTACTTAATATTTAGTGATTATTAAGGATTTTTCCACAAACATTCACAGAAATTAATTTATATTTCATCGATTACTTATTACTATTAATACCCACTAATTTAATGTAGAGGTTAAATTAATCACATTTATATAATAATATTTCAATTTGATATTGTTCATCCTTTTAACTCAGTGTTGCATATTGAATACAATATCAAACAAGATGTTACTTTAAAAATATCATTGTGTTAAAATGGATGAAAAAAATTTATACTATTTTTATCACGGGTAAATTATATTTTATGGATGTAGAAGAAGAAATAAACATGAATAGTCTATTATAAATTATACCACTTCTTTGGGAAACCACTATTGAAGTAGAACTTAATCATTATTAAGAGATTATGCTATTGTGAATGTGACTTCAGGGATGTGGGGAATTATGATGATAATGTTTTTTATAGTAATTGGTTGTGATAAAATTCTCAATTATTATGAATAAGTGAATGAAAGAGATACCATTTTAAAAATAAGGGCAACGGTAATGTCATAATTTTGTAAGGATTTAAAATCATATAATCACTTAATCACTTGAATGTGGATCTAAAATTTTAAAATTACAAATATCAGGTGATAATAATTTAAATAAATTATAAAAAAAGAATTGAAATATATTTTATACCATTATTGTATAGTTTTTACCTTAACAAAAAAAAATTTTACCCATTAATGTAGTAATTTTGTTTTATCATGGAAACAATTAATAGTGAAAAAATAAAATTTATATTATACCAAATTTTAATTTTTTAATTAAAAATATTTAATCTCTATTTTAACATTAAAATTTTATAATTGGATAAAATTAGTTTTAACAAAAATACACTAAATGAAACAAAACCAATTTTTTAAAATTTCTTCATTTACGAAGAAAAATGTTTTTATAATAATTTTATGTAAAAAATTAAATTAATATAGAATTTATTGGATTATTATTTATAATAGGAGACTAGTTTACATTTAAATCCAATTTAATATTGTATTATACTTTTTAAATACATCAAAAGAAATGGTAATTTTATTAAAAATTAGTATTATTCATTATTCACCAATAAATGATCATTTTAATACAAGACTAAAATATAAACCATAGGATATATTTGATATTTTGAACCCATAAATGAAATAAATTTTAGAAATTTAAAACCGTAAAATCATGCAATATGACTTTTAAATGAGTATTTAATATCTGGAAATATAATTTATTTAAACAAAATTAATCTTTTTTGAATGGAAAAAATATAGAATTTAATTTACAAAAAAATATAAATATGAATATATAAATTTTATACTTAAAAATAATCACTACTGGAAATTCAGGCTATATCCATGATTTAAAACAATGTCTATAGTTCCTCGAACTGTGGATAAGTTTGGCGTGGCTAAAGTCCTAGACCTAAAGCCACAGTTTGGAATTTAGGGTATATGTATACATCCATAGTTTGAACCGTGGTTCTAGGTATACATCCATGGTTAAAACCCTTGTAATATCATTATATACATAGTTTATAACTGTGGATATACTAGAGGGAAGACACAATTTATTGGCATGGTTTCTAACTATCCATTAGAGATATAGCCATGGTTAAAAATTGTTGCAATAGACCAATAACCACAGTTATAAATTGTGGATATAGGGTATAAAAATCCATTAAAAATAGCCCCCCTCCCCCCGCCCACACACACACACCCACAACTCCCCTAATAGTATCCCCCCCCCTACAACTACCTCCCCTTTATAATGCTCCCTAGATAGCCCCCCCCCCCACTTCCCTTGTAGTTTCTAACCCCCTACATCCCCTCCCCCTGAAAATCCCCTGGATATCCCCCCCATACTGGACACAAACCGAAATATCCCCCACACTCTCCCATGGACACCCCCCATCTTGCAAAACCCTCCTCCCCCCAAAAAATAGCCACCACCCTCTCCCTTGGACAACCCTCCTACAGTAGCCCACCCCTACTGCCACCTCCCCGTGCATAGCCTCCCCTGGATATCACCCCACACCCATGGACACCACACCATAAAGCCCTCTTCCCCCTACAACCCCCCCCCCCTCCTGGACAACCCCCATCCCCCTCTTGTAGACCCCTCCCTCCTGGAAACCCCTCCTCTCCCCTACAAAACCCTATTCTTGGACACCCCTCCCCACATGCAGACCCCTCACTCCTAGACAATGGGCACCCCCCCCCAAACATACCCCACGCCCACTCCCTCCAAGACACCCCTACCCCTGGACACCCCACCCTCCATCCTAGAAACCCCTCCCCACCTCCACCCTCCCACTCATTCCCCTTGGACACTAGACACCCCCCACCCCTCCCGCAAACCCCTCCCTCCAAGACCCCTCCCCCCTCACACCCCCCACTTCCTCCTAGACAACACCCTCCCAAAATGCACCCTCCCACCCCTTCCCCCTAAAAATTGGACAACCCCCCCACCCCCTCCTATAAACCCATCTCTCCTAGATCCCCTCCCCCTAGAAGACCCCCTCCAGGACACCCCACCCTCTTAGACATTGGACACCCACACCAAACATAATCCCCATCCCTCATGGACACCCCACCCCCATGGACACTAGACAACCCCACCCTCCCCCTGGACACCCTAATTTTTCCCCAAGACACCCCTCCCCCTCCCCACGTGCTCCCTCCCACATCTCCCCCTGGACAATGGACAACCCCCACTCGTCCCCCCCCTCATACAAACCCCTCCCACATATACCCCCTCCCCTAGTCACCCCTCTCCCTGGACACTGGACACCCCACACCCCCCCCTCCTGGATAACCCTCCCCACCTGCACACTCCCACCCCTTCCCCTAGACACTGGAACCCCCCGACCCACCCTCATATAGTCTCCTCCCTCCTGGACCCCCTCCCCCTGCAGACCCTCCCTCTTAAACACCCCCTCCCTCATGGACATGCCCTACCCTACATAAACTCTTCCTTCCTAGTCACCCCTCCCCCATGAGAATGGACAATGGACGCTCCACCCTCCCTTCTAAACATCCCACCCTCCCCCAGGACAACCCATTCCCACCTTCACCCTCCCACCCCATCCCCCTAGACACTGGACAACCCCCCCCCCCCCCATGCAGACCCCTACCTCATGAACACCCCTCCCCCTGTATACCCCTCCCTCCAGGAAACCCCCTCCCTCTTAGACACTAGACACAACTACCAAACATAAAAAACCCTCCCTCCTGGATTCCCCTCTTCTATCCCTATACACTGGACACCCCCACCCTTCCTTTGGGACACCCCACCATCCCTCCTCGCCACCTTCACCCACCCACCCTTCCCCCGAAGACCCTGCATTCACCTACCCCCCCCCCCCCCCCGAAACACATTACACCCCTAGACACTGGACACCCCACCCTCCCACCTCCCCACCAACACCCTCCCACCCCTTCCCCCTTAAAAACATGACACCCCTCTCTCAAGGTCACTCCCCTCCACCCTGGACACCCCCAACCTTTTACTTGGAAAACCTAGCATCCCTCCTCCCCACCTTCACCCTCCCACCCCTTAATCCTCCCCCCTATACACCCCCTCCCCACTCACCCGTCCCCTCCGTCCTTGACACTCCCCTAAAATAGTCTATGCATTCCAGAAAAGAAAACATGTTTTCTAAATATTCAAATCCTCTCCAGCCAAAAAACTGTTCATGCAGAAATGAGAGGAAGACTCAGTGTGGAACATCCAACTCATCACCGTCCCATGTTGGGTGCCAATGGTTTGGGTCATGTTTTAATGGTATCAATGTAGTATGAGACCTATTTATGTAGTTTAGAGTTTATGATTATATTAATATTGGTTTGTGAAACTGAATTCAATGGTGTTAATGGCTAAATTGTTGGTTTATCATCCCCAAGGACCCTAATAATGGTTTTATGTGCAATGTATCTATTCACACCCCTATCCCTTTCCCCCAACACACACCCATTCCCCCCATCACTCTTGAAAACCCACTCCCCCTTCCCCTAGAACACCCCCTGCCCCTTCCCCCAACACACCCCCATGTCCCTGTCCCTCCACCAACAGACCCCTCCCCCTTCCCCCATCACACCCCTCCTTCCCCCAACACACCCCCTTCCCCATTCGCCCCCACCAACACACCCACCCCATTCCCACCACACACACCCCATGAAAGAGTTCATCATGGATAAAAATTTATTGATACACCTATTCTTATTCCCGAAGAAAGGCTAATTGTGACTATACATAGTGTATAAACGATAGAAGAAAGATGGAGGTAGAGCTTACGTCAATTGATCCAATTATAATTGGACTGCAGGGTGATGGAGATTGAACTTCTAATGTGGTAATGGAAACTATTGATCATTCACAAACACCACCTATACCATCACCACCTTCTATTGTTCTTGAGGAATCACCCTCAATTAGTAGGTCCTCATTATGTTATAAAATGTAATCTTTTTCCTCCGATATTCTAAATGCGTTTGATAATATTTGAGGGGATTATAATGAGATAAAAGAGGAGTTAAAATATAATAATGATGATATTATAGAACTTAATAAGTTTTCTATTCCCAAGGTTTATTTTTAAAAGTTGTTCAAGTTAATGACTACCCAAAAAAAGTTCATTAGGAATATTCAACCATTCCCTCTTATTCAAAAAGTTTTTTCTGAATTAAGTCTCAATGATCATAAGGATTTGAATGGTATAATTAGATATTTGAGGTATTTTTATTCTACCAAGTCTATGCTCAATGTTATTGGTGTAATTCTTGTATCTCAAGCATACATATTCATAAATCTTTCAATGGTGAAATTAGACATGTCTCAAGATTTTATAGAGGAGGTTAAGTCATTCAAGACATAAATAAAGGGAATCCTACAAACAACATAATGTGTTGTATTAATATAGTTTGATTTCATCAAAAGGTTCCAAACCTATATTACTTCCACCTCATATCCTTCAGTTTTTCGAATTTTCTAGAGTGGATTTGATCAATTTCTCTCAAAACAAAATTATGTGTCCTTATAAATTCAGTCTCCATAGTGTGATATGTTCACACTATTCCTTATGAAATATTACAAGAGGGGTTTTATGGGTCAGTTCCATGATACCAGAGAATATGTAAGGATGCTTGGTATTGGAACTAATAGATCTTAAAAACTAATTAGTGGTCTTTTAGGATGAATTTGATGGGAAGTTGAATGAGATCATGAATGTCTCTAAGTTTGATCAATGTATGGTTTTTAGATCTCTTGTTATAGTATATATAAATTATCAGCACTTCTTAATCTCTTTAAAGAAGGTATATAAATAAGTTCAGGGGTTATATTGATATTATTAATTGAAAAAGATATTGGTTATTATAAAACAATTTTTTAAAACTAAATGAAATTTTAATACAACATTTTAAAACAATCAGCCCATTATGGAATTCAAATTAAAAGTTTAGGAAGAGGGAACCAACCTCAACCTTACTGCGTATTGCTTTTGACGATGACAAATTGAATCTTCCTTTTTTTCTCTTTTATACATATACAACTTCACATATTTATAAGGACCCCAAGACCCTATGTAAATACTTTCACGGCCAAATATACACAACGGGTTCTTTAGATATTTTTTTATACTTGAATATACCCCATTACACTTACACCTGTATGAATTTTTTATATCTATATATAAGAAAACCTTTCCCAAATATATAAATTTACACTTCCAGGAGTGAATATATATATAATGGGGAAAATTATATATGTATATGCCTACCAGTGAATACACATGTGAGACTTCATCATCAGCAACTTGAATCCACCTCAACGATATGAAAAATGCACTGCAAAAATTTAAGTTATACAAATATCACAAGTGCCCTTATTAAAATTTTACTAATGAATAAAAATAGAATAAACCTTATCCAAATAAAATGTTCATATCACTGTTATCAATGGTGGTGGATAGAATTGGAATCATCATATGAAACCACCTATAAAAATTGTGTGGAAAATGAGATATAATGACTTCTTGTATATTTTTGAACTGTGTGTCAACATTACATGATAATTGATACATGAATATATAACCAACAATGAAAAAATAATATTCGGATAGATAAGTACATCACAATACTAAATAACATTATCATTAACAAATATCATTATTTTTCAAACATCGCCTTCAATTGTGGACTTTAGGAAAACATTATAATTGTTAACATTCATTTTTAAACACATGAGTTTCATCTCTAAAAATTGAATGTTATAATATATTTATAAGAGATCATGTATTATTGGGTAATACAATTCTATGCAATGGACGTAGCAATTTATTTTGAATAGTAAACATTACACATTATTGTGTTCATATTTTTTGCATGGGTATAGAAAAGGATTCACCATTGTGGAATCATAAAAAATAAATTTTCACATAGTCACCATGCTCTAGAGGAATGTATATAATAGGGAATCAAAATTATTGGTGTTATTTTCATCTATACTAATTCAAGGATAATTAGTAGATTATTTATTCACCAATGTTATTGATATTGGGAGATCAATCATAGATTTTTAGAAGATATATAGGATTCAATAATTATAGAGAAGTTGTTTCATATCATTCTAAATAATTTTGATGCTAAAGTTTAAACTTTTTAAAATCATGATTTTAATGGGATGACTAAAAATGTGTCTATTGAGGAAATTAAAGATTTATATTTGGATAGATATGTTGAGGTGTAGTCTGATAAGACAATGTCACTTTTCATAATAAGTTCCCAAAAGGAAAAATGTAGATATACCACTAAATTTACATTTATGTGTTTTCGTTATTGAGTAATTGAAAAATTTTCTATATATTTTCCAAATTTATAGGTTGAGGAGAGTGAATGTGAAGATATGTCAAACGATATTGTCTATTGGATGATGAATTCATAATTCAGTAATAAGATGTAACCTTCATAGGGAAATGAATTTTTTTTAATGATTAAGAAGATGTGTTATCTTTGAATTATGTTTGAATAAGATTATAATGACAGTAAATGCGATGATAATTGATTACCATGAAATTAGAGTGAGAATTTTTAGATTTCTGAGGTGAATAAAGAAAAGTTCTCTATCAATGGAGATAAAGAAAAAACATAAATAGAGCTAATTTTGAAATTTAGAGAGAGTTAATTATTAAAATCTCAATCAAAGAAGGATAATAATAAATTGTACAATAGGCTCTTAGTATTATGATGTCTATGGAATGAGAAAAATAATTTCAATATGAATGAAATATATTAAATATATATATATATTTTAATCAAGATATTTAGGTGATAGATAACCCACTAAAGAAATGTTCAGAAAGTGGGTGAAAATTTTAGAGTTCAATCAATGAATGAGGTTTCTATTTTGAATGAAATATATTTAATATATAATAAACTATTTTCATAGGTTATAAACCTAATTCCAAAAGTGAGGTGTAATCCAAACATGATGTATAAGTCACCACCATTCCCTAGTACTAGACTACCCCCTGCACCATCCCCCACTGCACTAGTCCCCTTCCCCATAACCATCCCCTAACCCCCCTGCACTAGACCCATGCACTATCTCCCCTAACCTCCCTTGCACTATGCACACCTCCACATGTACTAGAATCCCCCCAAAATAGGTCCCTTCCCCCCACCACCATCCCATAATCCCCCCACACCACCCCAAACCCCTATCATTCACCATCCCCCAACATCACACCCATGCACCAGCCCCCTTAACCCCCTCCACCACCCCCACCCCTTCCCATGTACTAGGCTCCCCCAAACTATTCCACTCACCCAAAAACTAGTCCCATCCACCCCTCCCTTACCACCCTTCTCCACCCCCAAACCCCCTAGCCTACACCCCCCACCCGCACCAGCCCCCTAACACCCTGAACCACCCCCACCCCTTCCCTTGTACTATCCTTCCCCCCAAACTAGCCCCCCTGACCAGTCCCCTCCGATGCAACCACCCCCTACACTACCCCCAGACCCCTAGCCTACATCATTCCCCCAAACCCCCTTGCACCAGCACCCCTGAACCCCATCCCCCTATACTAGAATCCACCTAAACCAGCCCCCAATCCAATCCCTTCCCACATATCCATCCCCTAACGACCTACACCACCCCATCCCTCTAACCAAAACCACCTAATTAAAAGGAATTATAATATTCATCTCTTTTTATCCATATTTCAGTTCAAGTGTATCAATAATTTATCTTTAACCTACCAATACCTAAAATTTCTATAACTGATGAAGTGACCTGTTTATAAAAAGTCATGGTATTGTACTTCTCAAGTGATGCATCATAATACTTTAGGCTTGGAGCTTGGAGTTGGATCTTGGTGCTTGTTTGGGGGGATGCATGCTTTGATTCCACATTAGTGTTATTGAGTTATTTATGTTTTCATTGATGTGTAGTATCATTTATTTTATTCCATATGCTACTATGATATTTCATATATTTTGGGTTGTGTTGTACTTCATGAAATGCATCATATAGAAAGGATTGTCTTTGTTTCATATTCAGAAGATTATTCTCATCTCTCATAAAATCATCCCCTAATGATCTAGCATTCCCCTAGAACATATTTATAGAATTTATGTTTTGGGGAATCTACCTAATCTTAATAAAAAAAATTCCAATTCCTAATCCAATAGGTAAGGGGAAGGATGTTACAATGTTGGGAAGAAACTTTATTACCCTTATGGAAGATATCCTCACCATCTTTGAGGCCTCAATCCCACTATCATCCTTGTTTCAATTATATTTTATTTACTTTAATCTTATTCTTTTTTTTGGGATTATTTATATTGATTGAGAAATAGTATGAGTTGGAATCTAATTACACTATTATTGAGAGTGAGGATCTATCCCAAGGAACATTAGGATATATGATCACCATAAAAAGACTAAAAAGGGGGTATCTATTTCCCAGGGCTAACCATATTCACCCACCCACACATTGGATGTGTGGTTTCACTACAAGTATTTATCTATCCAATTATATATCTATCAACTTCATATTCTATTATAGGGTTGCAGGTTATTGTTTTCCAAGCCACTAGTTCTCTCATTTTATCTTCCTAAGATATCCATGGCCTTGTAGCCTTCCTCTTCCATTGACTTATCAGTACCTATCCATATTCTGACTGAAAATAGTGGCCCAAAAAGCTGATACTATATTCAATTTACTATAGATATTAGAAGCCCGATTGACTAACATGAGTATTTTATGGCTTTCCAAAGCAAGGGGAAGGGACATGCCACAAAAAAAGCCGACGATAACTCTTTTTTTTAACCTTAAAACACAAAAAAGATCAAATTTTTATATTATAAAGTTAATTTATGATTACCCCTCAACATTAACTCTGAAACAATCCATGAATATAGTGTAGAGTTCCCTATTATTATATGAGAAGGGTACACCCAGTAACCAAGATTAGAGTCCTCTTATTTTAGACCAACCCATTCAAGATGGGTAGCCAGTTTCAACCTTGGTTTCACATTATCCTTAATAGGTAACTATTAAATCAATTGATACTACCAACCATATTAAGTAGCTCTCTCCTGATGAGGAGTACACTCATATGGAAGACACCGTGTGCGAGCCTCTGGATGTGAACCTAGAGTATTAGGATTTTCCTACTCTCAATGTTTTATCTATTTTGAACTTAACATGTATTGGATATGTATTTGATTAAACTTGTGTTTATTGTTTTTCTATTTTATATGCATTTAATGAACATATTGTTGAGTCAATAAGGTTTACTTATGACTTTTCCATTACTTCAGGGTTGGGGGGATTGTTGAGTCAATAAGGTTTCCTTATGACTTTACCAATCCTCATGTTATGAAAATCACAAACACCGTATCTCAAGGAAAATTACATCTTACCCTGGGTTTTACATTCATAAGGAAAATTTTTCTTCCCCAACAAAATTTATCCTTATTATGTTATTAATTGTTCATTTTTTGTAAGTGTAAAATTCATTTTCATACCTAAATCCTCAAAATAATATAATACATAGATTAAGATCATTATGTTTTCCGGATCGGAATTCAGACTCTGAGTTCTTTATATTCAGACTTCGAACTCTTTTGAGTTATGACTCCAAATTCTCTGAATTAAGAATCCTAACTCTTATGAGTTTTGGCTGTGAGTTCTCTGAATTCAGAATCTGAACATTGTATGTTCTGACTCCGAATTCTCAGAACTCTGAATCCAAAATTTGTAAGTTCAGGTTCCAAATTCTTGTGAATCCAGATTGCATGCTTCCTTGAAATTTATACTCCGGAATTCTGTAGAGTTCAGGTTCTGGATTCCTTAGAAAATAGAATCCAAATATCATTGTATTATAGATGCCTAATATGTTTTTTTAGACTCTAAACTTTTATTTTCTTACATTATGAATTTTCGATTTTGGTTATGTAACCATATTTTTGCTTACACTCAATTTTTTAATAAAACGATGTCGTGAATTTAGTTACTAACTAACCGTAGTTTGAGTGACACGTGTACAGGTCCCTCCAAAATTCAAGGGAAAATATGATCGTTGGAGGAGGGAGTTGTCCATTGGTGATGTGCCTATAAATAAGAGATCATTTGAAAGATCTCATAACTTTCATGAAGGGTTCTATGAGCCTAGATATTACATGATGTAGAAGTAATTTCTAGAGAGAGACTCACATTCTTAGTGCATACTAAACGTTCTGTTCAAATTTGTTTTGTGTGATTCCGAATGTTGCTGAGTACATTTGAGGACTTCTAGGGATAGGAAGACAGAGGTGTCGAGTACCTTAAAGTTTGATGACTTATTTGCTGAGGACAAAAAAGGTGCTGACTACCTTGAAGTTGAGGACTTGCAGGGATAACAAGATAGACTCCGATCTTCATATTGAAGTCTTACCTAGGTGTGGGTAAGATAGACTTTCTTGAAACTATAAATCAAGTAACCTTTATCCATGGTTGTTGGATACCCTTATCTTTGGGTAAAAAGACTTACTACTTGCTACTTGGTTTCTTTCAAGTTTTCTGTTGTATTTGGATTACTGAGGAAAGTATAATTATATTATACTTCCTTGTACATTTATAATCTATTTTAGTAAGACTCTATAGAATTTAATATAGAATCATATTATTTTTAATCTTTCATTAAGTTTCGTTTTCTAGAACCATATTTTCCAGAATCACTTTCTCAGAATCATATTTCTGGAATCTAGAAAGTCTGTAGAACTAGAGGTTTTGTGAATTACCTTGTTTTACCTTATTAAACATAATCAACATTAAATGTTCCAAAGGATTTTTAAAAGTATACAATTCACCTCCCTCATGTATTTTGAGCATTATTAGATACTTCATTCAGTATCTATATTTTTTTGATCATATATTTGGTATTATAGAGTATATCAAACTCCACATACCATCTCAACAATTGGTATCAAAGGATTAGTTAAATCTGAATTAATCTCACTAATAGATTCCGGAAATAATTCATCTTCTTCTTATTTTTGGAATCATCTTTTCCAACTCATAAAGTTCAGATTAATTTTTTGCTTAGATATACTTTTTTTCTATATTTTTCATGCTGAGGAATATTTTCCTTATTTACAAAATTTTATTACTAATGAGTTTCTGTGGAAATATTTTCTTTAAGATGGAAAGAATCAATGTTTGTTCCATTGATAATCTAAATCCAACTAGACCACATATTTTTTATGGTAATTATTAAAAATATTGGAGGGATCCCCTGAAGAAATTCAATATCTATAACGGAGTAGAGATTGTTTTCATGCTTACTAAAGGATATGAAATTTATGACAAGGAAGTTTGTTCTTTCACCAATCAAGGAAAGCATGAATATAACCTAAAATATAAGGTATGGAATACATTGATTTGTTCAATGAATACAAGAATATATAGCCAAATTTCATCTTGTGAAGCTGAAAAATGTAAATATAAGAAACTTGAAGTTACATACCTTGGAACTTCCAAAGACATTGAAACTAGAAGAGCCATGCTCAGAGATGATTAACATTTTTTGTGTTCCTTATGGAGAACCCCATATGTAAGGTGGAACAGGAATTCATGAATATCGTTAATAGTTTACAATCTATGGGTGAGAAAGGATTAGATGATGAAGCTCTTGTGGAAAAAATCATTGACATCATTACCAATAAATGGGAATCCAAGTGAACTACCATTGATGAGAATAGAAAGGTTACTCAGATGTCTCTTGATGAACATTTTGGAACACTTCTTCAACATGAGACTAGAATGATGGGAGATGCTGACAACATTAAGAAGAAGAATGGGAATGGCAGTAATACTTTTACTACAACTTCAAATCATATGAAAGCCAAGAATTGTAATAGAATTACTAAATCTAAATCCAAGAAGACTGTCATACAATCCGAATCTAGTAGAAATAAATCTTCAGAAAATGAACTGGGAAATATTTCTCTAAAGATGAAAAAGTTTGTTGGAATGAAGAACATTCAATCCAGATACGAGAATAAAGAAAGGAAAGATAAGAACGATTCAGAAGTAACCTGTTATGAATGCAAGAGAGATGGACATATAATACCTAATCTTTCTATGCTTAAAAGAAAATAAAGAAAGGAACAGAATTCTAAGAGAAATATAAATAAGTACTACAAAGCTAAATCTAAGAATGTCTTGAAAGATAATGACACCGAAAGTGCTAGTGGTGGAAAATAATCATACAAATAATTAGATTATGAATCTTCTGGATAGAAGAATATTGTTCTAATATCCATACTACCTATTGATAATCATTTCTTAATGGACAAGGAAAACAATTATAAATCAATGACTACTATTTCTTTGAATTAAAATTATAGTAATGATAAATATTATAAATTCTTAGATGAAGAATCTTCTTTTGATGAGGATGATAGTTTACTTAACTATGAAGAAGTTTCTAGGTTTTCCAAGCTATTTGAGAATAAAAATTCTAAATTCAACAAAAAACATGATAAGGAAAATTCTAGGATATCTATATTTACTAAGGAAATATCAGATCTTTCGAAAGATCATGATAATAAAATCCTTGATTTTTAAAATATTTCAAAAAATCATAAGTAAATTATGATAAGAATAAACTTTATAATGATCAAAAATATGTAATTCCAAAGAAAAATGTTTTTAAGCCTTACTCTAGCTCTGAAGCTAATGTTTTGGAAGATAAGAACATAGTTATCAGACTGAAATCTGAAATTTTTTCATTGAATAAGTGTTTTTCAAACATTACCTTAGGTAAGGAAAATTTTGATAAAATTTATTCTCAAATCCGAACTCTAAGGAATAATTCCAGGTTTGATTATACTAGTTCTAACGCGATTTTTAGTAATAATTATTTTGTTCCTTCAAGTGATCCATTCTACACTAAGTGTCAGTGTGGTGGACACTAGGCAAAAAATGATTCCTTAAATAGAACCCAATAATTAGGATTTCATAAAGCCTATTTTTCTAAGAAAATGTGGGTGCCTAAAATTTTTATTTTTGAAATTTTTGGATCAAAGAAAGTTTGGATTCCGAATATCTAATACTTTTTCTTTCCGGAAAATAAGTAAAATACCAACAGCAATACATGGTACATGGATAGTGGATGTTCCCGACATATTACTAGTAACAAGAACTAATTTGAAATGATTATCATGATGAAAGGAGGGAAAGTAACTTTTATTGATAATTCTAAGGGAGAAATTATTGGAATTGGTATCATCGTTCTTCTTAGAAAAACTTTGATTTCAAATGAACTTTTTGTCAAGGTTATTAAGCACAATCCCATTAGCATAAGTCAAAAATGTGATGAAGGTTACCTTGCTAATTTTATGAATGAAAAGTGTTTAGTACACAATTCCAAGGAAGAGTTTATTCATCCTACCAATAGGAAAGAGAATGTCTGCAAACTAAACATAGAAGACCACAGAAGCCAAGACCTACCTTGACATAGTGCAATGGAAGATCATTATTGGTTGTGGCATAGAAGGTTAGGGAACTGTAACCTTGGTAACCTATGAAAACTCTATACGAAAATTTTAGTTAAGGATCTATCGGAGCTTAGATTTGATTCTTCACAAGTTTGTGATCCTTGTCAAAATGGAAAACAACATAAATCATGTTTTAAATCATTCAGTGAAGTCTCAAAAACTGATTCATTTCAGTTAGATCATTTGGATCTTTTTGGACCAACACAAACTGGAAGCATTGGAGGAAAATATTATGTATTTGTCTAAGTTGATGATTACACAAGATTTACATGGGTCTATTTTCTAGCAAAAAAATATGATGCTTTTTCTTATTTCAAAAGATTTATAGCCCAAGTCCAAAATGAGGAAAACCTTCCCTTGATAACTATTCATAGTGATCATGGAGGAGAATTTCAAAATTATGATTTTGAAACTTTTTGTAGTATAAAATTCATTACTCATAACTTATCAGCACCAAGAACACCTCAATAGAATGGTGTTATTGAAATAAGAAACAGAATTTTTCAAGAGATAACAAGAACCATGTTGAGTGACTATTCTGTAGACAATAATTTTTGGGCTGAATATTTAAGTAATGCTTTTTATACTATAAATCGAGTTTTTATTGGAACTTTTCTTAATAAAATTCCTTATGAGGTACGTAATGGTAGAAAACCTGGACTTTCCTACTTCAAGGTTTTTGGTTTCAATGTATTCATTCTGAATACTAAAGATAATATTCAAAAATTTGTACCAAAATCTTAGGGCGGAATTTATTTAGGTTACTCCACCACTTCTACGTCTTATAGAGTTTTTAATGAAAACACTTGTACTATTGAAGAGGCAGTACATGTCAAATTTGATGAAACATACCCCAACTTACATCTTCGAATGTGTTTTAAAAAACTGATTATCAACCCATGATAGAAGATCCTTCTGACTAAGAAAATTTCAAAGAAGAAAATTATAAAAAACTTACCCCAGAATATTTCCTAACCTATGTTGATAAACAGGTCTTACAAAACTCAAATCAGTTGTTTCTAAAGAATCATCCCAGTGATAGTATCATTGGTGATGTGAATCGACCTGTAAGGACAAGAAGTTCCTTAAAGAATGATGTAGAACATCTAGAATTTCTTTCCCAATTAGAACCAAAAGGCACTAATAAAGCGTTAGGTGATGATGATTGGATAAAATCTATGAAAGATGAACTAAATGAATTTGAATAGAATAATGTTTGGACCTTGGTTGAAAGACCTAAGGAAACTTCTGTTATTAGTGTAAAATGGGTCTTCAGAAATAAGTGTGATGAAAATGGAATCATAGTAAGAAAAAAAGCTATATTGGTTGCTAAAGGCTATAATCAACAAGAAGGAAAAGACTATGGAGAATGATATTCTCTAGTAGATATACTTGAATCTATTCGTATTTTACTTGCCTTTGAAACATTCTTCAATTTCAAACTTTTTCACATGGATGTGAAATGTGCTATCCTTAATGGTTTTATACAAGAGGATGTTTTTGTTAAAAACCCTATTGGTTTTGAAGATAAAAAACATCTTGAATATGTTTATAAACATACTAAAGCTTTGAATGGACTTATGCAAGCCCCTAGAACTTCGTATAATAGGCTTACCAGATTTTGGATTCAAAATAATTATGTTATGGGAAATGCAGATCCAAACCTTTTTATAAAGAAAGATAAGAAAAATGTTTTGATTTTTCAAATCTATGTTGATGACATTATATTTAGTTCAAATAATCAATCATTAACTTATTAATTTGTGTAAATAATGAAATATGAGTTTGAAATGAGTATTATGGGTGAGTTAACATTATTTCTTGATTTTCAAATTTCTCAAAAACCAGAAGGAATATATATATCCCAGCATAATTATATTTAAGATATTCATAAAAAGTATGGATACAACAACAATAAGAGTATAATTACTCCCATTGGTACCTCAAACACTCTTGATCTTGATAAAGCTGGAAAACCAGTAGATCATCATCTTTAAGAGGTATGATAGGAACTTTACTTTACATGACATCTAGTCGTCCAGAATTAATGTTTTATGTATGCTTAGGTGCAAGATATATGTCCAATCCTAAGGAATCACATTTAAATGAAGTGAAAATAATTTTTCACTACTTAAAGGGAACCATGGATCTAGGACTCTTTTATACTTCTGGAAATGATTTTATTCTAAAAAGTTTTTCAGATGCTGACTTTGGTGGATGTAGAATGGATAGGAAGAGTACATCCAGAACTTGTCATTTATTAGGAGATTCTTTAAATTCTTGTCATGCAAGAACCAACACACAGTAGCACTTTCCACTACTGAAGCTGAATATGTAGCAGCATGAAGTTGTTGTTCTCAAGTGTTGTGGATGAGACACACACTCACAGACTATGGTATGAGTTTTACCAAAACACAAATATTGTGTGATAATACTAGTGCCATTGCTTTAAGAAAAAACCCACCACATCATTCTCATGAAAAACACAGAGACATTAGGCATCACTTTCTTAGGGATCACACACAAAAGAGACGTCATTCTTCAATTTATCGGAACACAAGATCAACTTTCTGATATTTTCAAAAAATCTTTACCCACCGATAGATTTTATTACATTAAACAGTTGTTAGGAATGATAAACATAAGGTAATCATCCTCATTAAATTTCTGTTGAAATCAATATCCTTACAGTAATAAACAATTTTTCATAGGCGGAGTACATTTTCTTGTTAGTTAAATGAATATTTTCATAGTCATTTTTTTTTCAAAATTTTTCATAATGAAAATTTTCGTAGTCAGTCTATTTTTCAAAAAAACATTTTAATAAAAAATTTTGTAGTCAGTTTTTTTCAAAATTTGTCTTAATGAAAATTTTCATAGTCTATTTTTCAAATATTCATAATGAAAATTTTCCTAATGAAGATTTTCATACCCAAAATATTTTCTTTATAAATATTTTCATACTCAAATATTTTTTTTTCATAATCGATATTTTCGTTGTCAAATATTTTTTCGTAATCAAATTTTTTTCGGAATCTAAAGTTCTTCATGAAATTTTTATCTCAATATGAATAATCTTCTTAGAAATCCAAAAGGTATGTCTCATTTTTTGGAGTTTTCATAATCATCATTTACTTGCTGGTATTTTCTTTTGAATCAAATTTTTTTCGTATTCTCTTTTCCTTAAATCTGAATTTTTTTCTTAAAAACCTCAAAAGATCACATTAAATCAAGTTTATCCTTGTGGATATCATATCAATCGTTAAATCTAATCAAAATTCTTTTCATACATTTGATTGAGTTTGGAAGATGAATAGTCACTTCCAACACCTATATAAGGGACCCCTGAAAGATTTTCCCACATCAATTTCAAGCTCTCAAGTGCTAATGTTCTGACTCTATACTTAAACCAGTTCCGAAATATTCAGAGTTTCTCAATTCTAAATGTCTATAGAAGAATATTATCAAATAGATATGTCTACTGTGAAGCCAATTTTGGAGTGGCAGGTTTATATAGAAAGGATGGTGCATCTGAACATCTTCAAAAAGTATGATTCTATAATTACGATGAACACCAAATTGAATGGATGGGAGACTGTTTGCATATCAGAGCCAGGGGCTCAAGATTTGCTGTATTCGGATCTTCTGATAGAGTTTTATTAATTAGTTAGTTTCTTTAAGAAGAATACAAAGGGAAGTTTTCCTTTAAAATATATGTAAAGACTTATGCTCTTTTATATACTAAGGCAGATAGTTTCATTGGAGTGTCCTATGAAGAAGAATCTGAATTCTATTCCCACAAGCTGCTGGATGTCAAAAGATGTTTTTTAAAGGTGAAATATATGGAGTGCCTCAGTTTTACTTATATCTAGACTCCAAATATTTCTAATCTCTCTAAAAATAATCGGATCCTTGATCTCTGGGTGCAAGGATTTATCATCCCGAGAAAAAGTGACAAGGACACTTTAATGAAGAGTGATATGTACATCCTAGATTTTATGGCGAACATGAGAAAGGTAATTTGGTTAGGAATATTCTGATTATGATCGAGAATATCAAGAGTGAAAATATGAAGGCTTAGATTATTATGTACCTGGCAATTATTTCAAAGGTGATTGTTTTGTGTTTAGAATCTTTTAAAATCCCTTGTAGCTCAAAGCCTAGGAACTATAAAGGTATGCTTGTCGGTGATGATACTTTGAAAAGAATGATCAATGTATTTCATAGTGACTCTGGAGAATTTTCTGACCTACTAGAGGAGGATGATGAAGCTAAGAAACAAGAAGTGGCTGAACCTTCTAGAAAGGCCTCCAAAAAGAGGAATCTGAAAGTAGTAGAAGAGGAAGAGAAAACCCCAAAACCTAAGGATTCTCAATCCGCACCTCCAAAACCTAATAAGCATAAATCACATCCAAATGAGTTTTTAGAAAAGTGGAGGGAAGACAATGAAAAAAGGAATGCGGAGGAGCCACATTTTAGCTTGGATCCTACTAAAGCAAAGTCTTTAAAATAGAAGACATATAATGAGCTTGATAAGAAAGATAAGGATAATAAGTTAAAGAAGAAGATGACTAAAGCTGAGTTAGTGAAATCACGTCTGAGGGATACTAAGAGAGAATCAGAAAGTATCTCATTACCAAAATCTTTTTTAGTAGAAGCTTAACTTGAGACTCCCAATAAAAAGTTTTTCACTCTGGAAAAACTGAATGGAATAAAAGAAGAAGAAGTAGTGGAAGAGGTTGAAGAAGAAGAAAGCAGTTTTGGCACTGAAGATCTCATAAAATAAGTGGAAGATATTCATGAAAAGGAATGTCCATCCAAAAAGTTGTCAATACGAACTTAAGAATAAGAATCTTCAAAGACAACTATGTCTGGGAATGATAAAAAAGATGAGGATGAGAAAGCTGAAGATGATGTGAAAAAGTTGTCTAAGGAAGATAGTTTAAATCATCATTTTATTCATCCTGAAGATGCTGACGCATGAGCTAAGAAGGATAAGATAGATGATGATAGAGTTGTTCAGCTGTCTGACAATGAAAAAAAATATCTGGATGATGAATCCATTTCGAGAAGCGATAAAGGAAAACAGGTGGTAGTTGAGACACCCACTAAATAAGTTTTAAAGAAAAATGAAACTAGTGGATCATCAAAGATGAAGGCAGATGAACTAGAGAAATAAGCCTCACCTAGTAAAGTCTCAGATTCAGAATCATCATCTTTAGGACATGATTTTTTTTTGTGCAGTCTTTGAAGAAACTGGTTGGCACCATTCTTATTTTCCCATTCATAGACTCAAGATGTAAGATTCTTCAATATACACTAAATCCGAAAGAGGATTCAGTGTCCATGGTGATGGATAAATGTGTGAAGCATTATGATGATTTCAATAATTTCTTCATTAAATATGAATAACACAAGAGAACCCAGAAGAAGATGAATACTTGGTCTATGAAAACTATAGAACATATGTGGATTCTTGATGTATTTCAAGAAAATGTCAAGGATTCTTTTGAAACTGAAGATAGTAAGATCAAGGACCTCTCAAACCCTTCTGAGGAAAAGTTATCTTTGGAACAAAATTCTCGGATTCAAGAAGTGAAGAATTTGAATGGAACGTTGTATTCAGTTTCCCAAAGCTATAAGAGATAAAGGTATCGTCGGATTGAGATTGAACAAAATATTTTCAAGCAGGAAGAACTCTTCAATGCTCAGGCAGAGGCTCTTAAGTGTCATGAAGAAATAATCAAATCCTCAGAGAAGAAAGTTGAGGATCAGGATCAGGTTCTTAAGCGACCATAGGAAGATCATGAGGAGCTCAAAAAGATGAATACTATAGTCAAGAAGTTGATGAAGAAGGAAAAGAAAGGATAACTGTGTTCCTATCCAATAATTTGTTGTATTTATCTTCCGTGTACAAATTATATCTAATCATAATGAAATTTCTGGTTTCTTGTCTTTTGGGTGTGTTTTACTAATTGTTCTGGTACCATAATAGTTTCTCTATTCCCTAAAACTCTTCTTGAAATTCACAAAGGGGTAGAAAGGAAAAAAGAATACTATGTAAAGAAGAAATATCCCTAAGTAAGAGGGAGTTTATCTAAGGGTGGTTTTCCATTACAGATATTTCCATACTCAAGATAAATATCATTCTAGAAATCCTAAATATGATCCTTAGTGTTCCAAAGGATATGGGGGAGTTAGTTGTATTCATCTTTTCCCATATGATAACGGGGATATGTTTTGTTTTCAAAGTCTAGAAAAATATTTTTTATGTTTTTATTTTCTTTTTTGTAAGGTTGTTTTGTGATTTCCAAAAAGGGAGATATTTTTGTGTCAATAAGGTTTCTTTATGACTTTACCATTCATTCATGTTTGGGGAGATTGTTGAGTAAATAAGGTTTACTTATGAATTTACCAATACTCATGTTTCGAAAATCACAAACACCTCATCTCAAGGCAAATTTCATCTTACCCTGGGTTTTACATTCATAAGGAAAATTATCCTTCTCCAAGAAAATTAACCCTTTCTATGTTTTTCATTGTTCATTTTGTCTAAATGTAAGATTAGGTTTCATACCTAACACCTCAGAATCAGATAATACTTAGATTAAGATCATTCTATTTTCAGGATCCGATATTAGACTTTGAGTTATCTAAATTCATACTCCGAACTCTTCTGAGTTCTGAATCTGAGTTCTCTGAATTCGAACTCCAAACTCTTGTGAGTTTTGGCTCCGAGTTCTCTGAATTCAGAATTTGAACTTTGTATGTTTTAACTCTTATTACTCATGAACTCTGACTTCGAACTTTGTATGTTCCAGTTCTGAATTCTTATGAATCCAGATTCCGAATTTCCTTAAAATTTAGACTCCAAAATTCTCTAGTGTTTAGGTTTTGAATTCCTTATAAAATAGAATACGAATATCCTGGTTTTATAGACACCAAATATGTTTTTGGTTAGACTAAAAACATTTATTTTCTTTCATTTTGAATATTTTATTTTCGTTATGTAACCAAATTTTTGTTTACACATGATTTTGTTATTAAATGATGTCATGCATTCAGTTACTAACTAACCATTGTTTGAGTACACGTGTACAAGTCCCTATGAAATTCAAGGAAAAATATGACCGTTGGAGGAGGGAGCTGACCGTTCGTGTTGTGTCTATAAATAGGATCTCATTTGAAAGAGCTCATAAATTTGATGAACGGTTCTATGACTCTAGAGATTACATGTTGTTGAAGTAATTTCTAGAGAAGAGACTCTCATGCTTAGTGTGTCCTGAACGACTTGTTCATATTTTCTTTGTGCGACTCTGAATGTTGTTGAGTACATTCGAGGGCTACCGGGTACAAGATGACATAAGTGCCAACTACCTTAATTTTTGAGGACTTCCTTGTAGAGAAAGATAGAGGTGTTGACTATCTTGATGTTGAGGGATTGCAGGGATAGTTGGATAAAATCTGATCATCGTATCGAGGGCATACCCTGGTGTGGGTAAGACCAAATTTTTTGAACGTATAAATTAAGAGACCTTTATCCAAGGTTGTTGGATACCATTCTCTTTGGGTAAAAAGACTTATTACTTATTACTTGGGTTGTTTCATGTTTTCCGCTATATTTTGATTGTTGAGAAAATTATAACTATCTTGTACTTCCTTATGCTTGTATAAACTATTTTAGTAAGATTCTATATGCTTTAATATAGAATATTAATCTTTGTAAACTTTAATTATGTTTCGTTTTCTGGAAACATTTTTCCGAAATAACTTTCTCAGAATCAAATTTCCAGAATCTAGAAAGTTTGTAGAACTAGAGGTATTGTGAATTACCTTGTTTAATCTTAATAAACCTAATCATCATTAAAAGTTCCAAAGGAATTTTTTTAAAGTATACAATTCACCCCTCTTGTTTTTTGAGAATTATTAGATACTTCATTCAGTATCTATATTTTTTCAATCCTACATTTGGTATTATAGAGTATATCATACTTCACATACCATCTCAACACATATAGGCTAATTTTTTAACCACCGCTTTTATATATGCCTCACTGTTTATCTTTGTTGACCTCACCACTTTAATTTAATGGATTTTTGTGATTGTAGACTCACAGCCCCTTACTCATAATTGAAAAGAGGTTTCCAACCACACGATATTCATATTCCATTCAAAACATCATTTTTCAAGGGGATTTTCTTATATTTTTCCTGTTTATTTTAATATGAAAAACTTCTTTTTCCTTACAAACCTTACACATTAATCTCTAATAATATGGAAACTATTTGAATATTAAGTGTCTTTAGGGGGGTGAGCTAACACAATTGACCACATGAATTTTTTCTTAGTCATTATTATTATAAGATACATTTTTTATTGGAGGCGTTATACTTATTTAATGTATTTTAAAACAACCATACAAATAGAAGTGAATGTTTTAGATAAAAATCCTCAAAAATCACTTAATCATGATCATCCATAAATATTCTCATCTCAATAAAGAAAACATGACACACAGAATACCTGGAGGACCCCAAAGTCAAATAAAATTCATGATTGCAAGATTGGCTCAAAAAAAATTCAGAATCATTACATATAAAACAACTAGATGTCATGATTCTGGGTTACCTAAAATGACCATGCCTCTAAAAGTTCAAAAGAATGTATTGAAAAAATACATTCCTCAATTAAGAAATTATATATACTCTAAACTATTATCATATACCAAAGGAAAGGAAGAATTAGGACCATTTATTCATGTTACCCTCTCATGATAAAATCAACAAAAAAAATCAACACCCACTAGTAGATAATCAAATATATTTCCATGATAGCTCTAGTCAATTGAGGCACACACTGCAAGATCAATCCATATCCAAAATATGAGACAAAACACATCAATGTTTCTCACCATATGACCTATATATCCTAGGAATCCATACATTTCAATAAGAACATTATTGAGTGACCATCTAAGAACAACTAAACCAAATTAAGTGAAACCTAATGAACACCAAAATGGTCATAACAATTTGAAGATAAATCAGGGATACAAGGAAATAAAATCATGAAAAAATCCACAAAATTTACCAACACTAGCAAAATAAATAGATTGGTCTTCACTAGAATAGTTCAAAAATATTGCCATAAATAATCTAAAAATAGTAATCAATTTACTCTAATATTAAAATTAGCAATATCCAAGAATAATAAAATGACTACCTCTGAAGATAAACCGTCCCCTTTATCGTGATACCTTTCCAGGAGGCATGTTTTAATCAAATAAAAAAATATTCAACACTTTTTTATGTTTCTAAAATTACATCAAATGGTCCCAACTAGTAGGATGGGACAAAACCCCAAATGTACATGAAAATAAGATATCCCATAATCCAAAAATTACATTTATTTAAAAAACACTACATTACAAAATAAAAAATATTCTATTTTTTGATAACTCCATTGTTTTTTGAAGCACAAAACCATTCGGAAAAATATATATTTTTTAAACATTTACTTTTAGAAGTGGCTTATAAAACATTTTATCCCAATTTAAAAAACAAATAATTCCTGGACAAAATAAGGAATAAATTTGAATGCTCAAATATCATTCTCCAAACCATTTTAAAAAAATTCACCCATAATAAATTTTTGTTTTAAATATTAACTGAATCATCATATTCCAGTAAAAAAATTATTTTTTTTTGGAACAATGACCAAGGAATCTAAAATTATCATAAATTGTATAGAAAATGATTTTTATAACTAAAAATATTTCCAGATACAATAACCAAATCAACTAATAAAAAAAATAAACGCTGGGAAAATAAATTCCATTTTATATAAACAAAAAAATGGAGTAACCCCCAAACCAAAAATCATTCACAAAATTCAAAACCATTTAGTAGACAAACATAAATACTTCATTTGAAACAGAAATAACTGTCCATAATAAAATTAACATTTTACTAAAAATGGTTTGAACAGTCACAGAAAAACGGGGGAGCCAAAATATCATTGTAAAAACCAATTTACATTGTAAGAATATAATAAAACCCACCTAGACTGAACTACATGTGCATTAAATTTATAATGAGTAGTATAAACATCTATTAGAATGGTATAAACAACCATGCTTTACTAATCTATGTAGTTAGATATATTATGGTCCATTTATCTAACATTCCCTATAACTACATTATGGTTGAGTGTTTGTTCAGTTCCATTTTTATTCAACCATGTGAAGTAACATAATTCCATCAAAAAAATATTTTCCCATCACAAAATTTAATAAGAGCTCTACTGTAACCCATACAATACAAATGAGTATTTTAAAATCATCACAAAAAATCAATTGAAATTTCAAGTCAATAAATAAAACCCCAATAACTGTGGAAACTCATGTGTCATTATGAAGGGTGGTGACTAAGACCCCACTCATGACCAACCACTGAAGTCTTGATGACAATCCCAACTAAATCATACCCAATTTTCCAAAATAACAAGAGATGGATTGGAGAACCATGCCCCCTATAATGAATCCTAGGATCCAATAAAATTTACAATGAAGTGTCATGAAGATACCATCTTAATAGACACCAAACATAACCTAACACATGCCCAAAGGGGGTTCCTAATACCCCCAAGGTAGAAACTAGTACATGGGTATTGATAAAACCATTTTGGGAAGTATTTCACCCATGAATATTAATGTAAAAATAAACAAAAATTGTAAGAAAGAATTAAAAACCCTTAAAAACATAGTATAAGAAAATATCCATAAAAGGATATAGATTTAACAAAATTAAAAAAATGTGGAACAAGATACATAAATATTATAGGATTAAAAACGTCGATACAATAATCCAAAATTAAAATAGATAGTGAAACACAACAAAAAGTTCTCTTATAACACAACCTATGAAATATGACCACTCTTCACTTCCCCACATGTCTACTTATAAATAAACCCAAACCAATGAACTAAAATAGACCTCCAATTTCACAAAACATTTATAGAAACACTAAAAAGATAATAAGGAAACATAGCTCAATTGAAATGATTAAATGTGGATAAAAGATAGGAACTCAATAGTTAAGAGCAGTAGTTTGATCATGGGGAGGATAGGGAGCTCGATCACGAAGAGGGGAAGCATCGTCCAATGCACAGAAAGTAGGAGGAATAGCCAAAAAAGGGCATGGAGTAGTGATGAAATGTGTGAGGGATGGAGGAACCGATAATGGAGAAGCCAATGGGGGATGGAGGAACCACAAATGAAAAGTCGGTCAGAATTTGGTGATAGAGAATCGATCAGGTGCATATCTTTTGAAGATAAGAGTTTTGGGAGAGAAAAACTTAAGTACATGGGTAGGAGAGGAAACCCAAGCATGAGGGTTGGATAGGAAAATTAGTGGGTGTTGTTTCCATGGATGACAATATCCTTATGTCTTTATCTTACCTATAGCTATAGAAAATTAAATGTGTGGCTATTGATCCATGGGTATATGTATTTTTCTTATATTGAATAAAATTAATTTATTTTAAAATTTTCCTTGGTATTAAAAATACCCCAATTAAAAAAAATCATTGAAAATTTATTCATTAATTAAACATGTAAGAGTATTTTTCTCATAACATTTTATGATTTCATTTTTTTACTCAATAATTTGATTATTCCATAAGACCTCTACCAAGTGAATATAATTATTTCATGATACCTAATATCTTATGTCTAAAATTTGAGCTGTCTTTTAGTAATTCGAAAAATTATTTTCCAAATTTACCATCAAAGGGAACAAAACATAAGATGAATTTGGTTTGTACTTAATTAGGAAATATGGATGATAAAATTCATATAAATGAGAAAAAATGGAGGTTATACAATCTAGTAAGAAACAATCACCACTTTCCCAAAAATTTTATAAGTCCTAATAAACTATATACTTAACTTCCCACTTTTACTAAATCACAAAACAAATTTCAAAGAAAATACTTTAAGAAAAACAAATCCCCCTACCTAAAATGAAATGACTTTCCTTATTTAACCTAAATAACACTTAGATCTACTCATATATACCCCCATACAGTGTTGAATCATCAATACATTCTATACCTCCACTTCTTCAATATTAGTCCAAACACATTTATTTCAATGAATTTATTACATCATGATGTAGTTTTCCACTAATATAAATATAATGACTCAAAAGGTTCCATTTGTATACTAGAAATGAAATGTATTATTTTAATAAAATTCCCCCAATGGATGATAATGACCATAACATCCCTGATAATCTGAAAATTAATTAATTTATTCAGATGATAAAAAATAAATGAAATCACATTATTACACTAATATTTGTTTTTATAATCCCAACCTTAAATCCATGGATATATTCTCCCATTTCAATTCAGCTGCTGGAAAAGCCTTATCCATCACCCCCAATTGGTGACTCTCATCTTTAACATATTGAAAAGTCAAACATTTCATAGTAAAATTAGTTATATAATTATTCATTACACCCTACCATTAATAGTCTTGAAGTTCTATGCATAACTTTTTACTCATATGATGAATACAAAATATAGATCTATGTGATTCATTCATCAATTCTTTCATAAACTATGAATTATATGGAATGAAATCCCACTTTCCAAATTTCTGAACACATTATTTATTAATTTTTAAATTCAAGATACTTGGACATATTATCCAATTCCAAAAATTCAAGAGAATCAAGACCCTAATTATGGGAATGCATAATTATACCTGATAGAGATGACTACATTGACTATTTAACTAAAAGGGAGTGTTCTTATTTTCCCAATTTTCTTGAGGAAAATCATTAAATCATTAATGAAATAATATTGTTCCAAACATATTGTGGTTAACATGATATTATTTTTTGACGCTAAGTATAAATTATAATGAATTATTTACATATATTATAGTGAATTGAAAAATAGTAATTCTTTATTAGCTCTAAAAATATTCTTTTACTCGTGTTAAACTCTTTTAGGGTAAATATAATTTTTAATATTTTGTAGTGAATATATATGTCACAGTATATGTTATATAAGTGATGCCTCAAATTTTTTAAAAAACCCATCAATAAAAGCTAATGATAATGTATAGAATATTTATACTCATTGAGTTATAATTTACAAGAATCATATTAAATTTCCTAATCTTCTTATATCAAGACTGAAATAACATAAAATTAGAAGCACATTAAGAAAATACATATATCTTGTTAACTTGGATACAATTTGATCATCAACCAATATATTTTTATATTTTTTGAAACATTCATAAGATTTAATTTTTTAGATGAATCATACTCATGTTCATGTTAATATTATTATTTTTATAGATACTAAGAGTGGTTTTCATGAAATAATCAATAGTAACCTACTAATAAAAGAAAATTTCTAATCCCAATTAATTTTTTTTGGAATGTCTACTCTTACAGTAATTTAGTTTTAGTAGGGTCAAATGTTATTATATATTTTAAAACCATAGTACATAGGGATGAAATCTATTTTAACAAAAATATAATTTTTCTGAATTTTCCACCATAACTATTTAATTTTAAATTTATATAAAAAACTATTTTGTGGTTCTTGTATTCATTATAAATTTTAAAATAATCTATAATGGAATCAATGAAAACCTCATAAAAT
Source organism: Viscum album (assembly GCA_963277665.1). Lineage (NCBI taxonomy): Eukaryota > Viridiplantae > Streptophyta > Magnoliopsida > Santalales > Viscaceae > Viscum > Viscum album. The sequence continues at coordinate 1,044,949,690 of OY728165.1, forward strand.
TTATCATAAAAATCATGGAAAAATCTCTTAATAAGATCCATAAACAAAATAGATTCATTCATAAACAAGAAATATATAACCATAAACTAATAATTTCTATACCTAGTAATGAATTACAACCTTTGAATATCTTCCTACATAACATTAATTTGGAAATACCTTAACTAAAGACCAGTTATTTAAAAATATTGGTCACCCTTTAGCTGATCAGAAAAGCCATCTATATGATGGAAAAATATTTTTTCATAGTTGTGATATTATTTTGTTCTCTATAATCAAATAAAAGTATCATGTAACCATCATTATTTTTAAAAACATTAATAGGGGAACCCTATAGAGAGGTGATAGAGTTAATGAAACCCTAATAAAAAATAACTTTTAATTTATCTATCAATTACAAGTGTTATATTGGAGTCATTTGATAATTTTTTTCTAATTGAATAAGGATTATTACCTAATTTAACAGTAAATTAAAACCACCTAAATAAGAATAAAACACGGAAAATAATCTAAAAATATATCCAAATATTTATTTACCCTTGACACATCAATATTTTAAACTGTTCTTTTATGTTTAATAATATTTATTACATAATATCAACGTACATATTTTTTCCATTTTTTACCTTTTTATTATGTTATCAATGTTATGAACTTATTATTATATACAAAATGAAATTAATTCTAAAAAATAACTTTTTTAACTCTCTAATTTATTATAAAATGATAACCAGAATGACAATCCATATCCAATATAAGATCAATATCTATAATGGGAATGAAATAAATGTTTGGAGGAAAGAGTACCCCAAAAATGTTAACATGAATATTTATATAAATTATTTATTATTTTATACTACATCAATGATTTCTTTGATATTTTAATGAATTCGTTTCTAGAATTAGAATTTCTATTCTGCATGAAATTTTTTTTGATATTAAATAATGCATGTATCCTTAATGATATTAGTCATTAGAATAATATGAATTATTAACATACCAATCACTAATTCATTTGAGCGTCTTGAATCTAATGTTAAATTAGAGAAATGCCTTTTCACTATAAAAATATGAATTTAGTGATGTTTCTTGTATAATTTTTTTAAAACATCGTAATTTTTTTAATTTATAACTTTTTTTCTGAAAAAGTGGATAGTTTAAGGATTTTTTCCCAAAGGGAATGTTATTATAGAAACGTTTCATGAAGAATGTCACTAAATTTGTGTTTTCTAATAAATTTCACTAATTTCGCCAACTCTTCTATGAAAACATTATAATTTAGCCATGTTTTTAAGGAAACATTGAAAATTTGAAATATTTTTCTAAAAAAATTGGTATATATATATATGTACCTCACTTTCATGCATCATTAAATTATATAGTTATATATATGTGTACATATTAAAATTTAAAAACGCGTAAACATATATATATATATATATAAACATATATATATATATATACATCTACACATACACACAGATTTATAAATATATACAAATAAACACACACACAAGCATATATATATATATAATATTTATATTTAAAAACAAACGTATATATTTTAATTTAATACACATTTTAAGAAACCATTTCTATTTTAGTGATATTTTTACCATTATTTTGAAACATAGAAAATAATATATATATATATTTATATGTAATTATGAATTTGTATTCATAGACATATATATTTAAACAAATACACACATGTATATAGACATATATATAAATATAGACATATTCATATATAATATAAACATATATATTAATATAATCCTATAATATATATATATATATATTAATAACATATATATTTAAGCCATGTTTTTTAAGAATTATTTTTAAATTGGCAACATTTGTTCTTGAGACATTGCAAAAAATTTAAATATTTTTATAGATAAACTTCCCACATCGACGTAAATATATATTTAGATATATTAATATATATTAATATACATTAATATATATAAACAGAAAGAAATATATAGATATATATATAGATATATATATATATACAAATATATATATATACACACATACATATAAATATATAAATATATGAATTGAAATATACCTATATATATAATGAGAAACATACAGAGAAGGATATATATGTGTATGTGTCTATGTCTGTGTGTGTTTGAAAGCACAAAGGTATTTTATATTTATTTTATGTAATTTTAGAAAGCATGGCTATTTCATTGGAATTTTTAGCACTATTTTATAATGTGACTAATTATATATATGTATATATTATAATTATATATTTGTATAAATGTACATACAAACACACACACACACACCCATATATATATAAACACATATATGTTAATATAAACCTATATTATATATAAAATACGTGCATATCACACATATAATATAAACATATATTTATCTATAATATTAACATAAATATATACATTAAAAAAAGAATAACATATATACATTTATACATTTATTATAAATATAAAAATATATATATTCATAAAATATAAACCAATATATAAAAAAATAATAAAAAGATATTTATATATAATTTAATCTCAATTATATGTATATAAACATAAAATTTAAAATTTAAAATTTAAATGTATATTTTAATATATTTATATTAATATATAAAATTATGTATATAATATTATTGTTTTTTAAAAAATTGAATTCTATCTGTATATATATAAATACAACATAATATATTTTTATATTCAAAATTAGGATAGGATCATTGGTGTAGTCATTGGGTATAACCCTACAAGTTATGGGTTCAAACTATTGATGACATATATTTTTTGTTCATATATCATGTGTTTAGTGTGATGACCAACATGGAGGTGAGGCTATTATGCATCTTTAAATGTGTTTCTTGAGGGATGAGGGTGAATGAGTGTGAGAGTTTTTTACTGTGTAGTGTGTACTATGTGTGGCATCCCTCATGGAGGCGAGGACATCATTCTTCAGGTGTATGCGGAGGGGTGAGGGTATTATAGGCTGTATAATTTTTTTTATTTTATCTTTTTAATTATAGGAAATTATATATTTCATAAAAAAATAAAATTTTAAAAAAATACTAATTTAATCAAAAATAATTTTGAATGAGGGTAAATTTATGAAAACCATGTAAAAACATCGTTAAATGAGGATTCTATAATTAAATATGTTAATAAACATCCCAAATTATAAATTTTTTAGTATTTCTATGAAATTTTTACTAAGGTTTTTTATAAACATCGGTAAATTTGGTGACATTTAACATTATTTCTAGTAAATGTTTCTAAATGGGGTTTGGTGAATAAGTGATGTCTATAAATGTAACAAATTGGAAGTGTTTATAAAATTTACAAATTGGGTATTTTATAAATGTAACTGAATTAGAGACACTTCATTTATCGACCTATTTCCAAAACATTAATTAATGAAGTATAGACATTTTAAAATGTCGCTAATGAAAAAACACAATTATAATTTACAATTTTTTAGGTTTTTTTTATTATATTGATGATTCCCCCATTGAGTTACTACCTATGCACATACTTTAGCATAATTACATGACGTATTGAAATGAAATAAATCTTACTACTTGGTGATTATATTTTTTCCATTATTTTCCTAATCAAAAATATTTTCATATAGTCATGAGCCAAATTACCTAGACTACCACATGGTAACACTTCTACAATAATATGCTAAATTATGTAAATTTCCGTTTACAACATCTTGAAATTTTTGGGGGCTTAACTCTTAATTTATTTGTTAACCTCAACTCTAAATTTTGACATTAATCCATTCTTAAAAATGTTTTCACTATGTATATATATATCGAAAAACTCTGTATCAACCAAATTTTTGAATAAAAATTGTTCCCTAAAAAGTGTGTTATATTACACAAAAAACATTTCTCTATAATTATGAACTAAATATAAATGGAAATGTGACCATTTGAATTCGACCCTTATATGATCATTTTTCAATATGATCATTAGGAACTATAAATTTGATAATAATTTTAATGTTATCATTATTGTTTATAAGTAAATGTTTTAATAAAGATAATTGATATAGAGAGAAGTGTTGATGTCCTCAATAATTAGAGTCATTCCTTTTGAATACTATATATCCACACTTAAGAGGGAGGTATCTTCACTAGTGTCCTCCCTTGACAAATCCCATGTAACACCCCAGGTAAATAAAGAATATGCCATTTTCATATTTATCCATATTTGTGAATAAAATTTTAATATGGCTTTAAAGGGGATCCTATGCTCGATGGCATACCCAACACGCAACAACAAGTTTCTTGGGAATCTTACAATACACTCTAATAATGAAATAATATTAATTTTAATGGTAGTTAACATGTAGCCGTTATATTGGTGGTAATGGATATAAATAACTAAAATATGATTATATATGTTTTTAAACGTTTTTACATTTATCCAATAAAAGATAAAGGCTTAAAATATGGAAAGAATTCAATTTAAGCCATATATGCCCTAGTCTTCACTAAAGGTTCACTTATCACCTTTTGATGGAGAACCGTAATTGTATATAGTTTTGTTCAATATTATACATTCTATTGGACCAAATAAAACTCTTCTTAATAATTGGGACATCAAAATTTACTTTGTGTAAATTTTTGGTATCTTTCCGATAAAGTTCATTTTTTAATGAATAGTGTAAAATGTTGTATTTTAATTCAAAACCTACTTTTAATCTAATTTATTTATATGATTAGATTAAATTTTGAATTTGTTTTAAAGTGAAATTAGAATATATTTTTACCATTAAATACAATAGTGGTCGTTGGAATTAATTTCACTTTGAAATCAGACTTAAAGTAGTGTCAATCTTTTGATACTTATTGTTTCATAAAAACACACTATTTTCTCTGACAGCGGGAATTAATTATTAAATTAATTAATGTGACTTATATGTTTTTAATTTTTTAAAATAGACGTCATTTTTGAATTAGGAATATCATATATAGCTTAGGGTGAATTTTTGGAATTTTCTGAAAAACATCAATTTTTGATGAATAGTTAAACCACTAAGTGGTACTTATAAAAACTGATTCTTCCATTTAAGTGAAATTTTGCCATCTTTGTGTTTTGAATTTCAAAAATCCGACATAAATGGTTGTCATTAAGAAGTAAAATGTTGTTCAATGGGATAAAAATAATTTTTTTGGTGAATAGTAACTTATTAAGTTTTTAATCGCGATTAGAGGTAATTAGTGTAGTTTAAGGTAAAAATAATGTTTTAACAATATGAAATGAACTTGACACATGTCCTAAACTCATTGGATTTGTCATGGCCGACCAAGACAATCCATGGGTCAACTTGGGGACCCCATGGAGCCACTTTGGTTGGAAAATGACCTAAATATCTATTTATTTAATGTTAAAGTAGAAATGACACAAACATGAGATGTTTTACTAAAACAATTTTTACATGGGGTTATACAAGTCATATTTTTTACTATAAATAGTCATTGATAAGATAAATATATTTCCTACATAATAGGTTTTTTTTATAATTTTTAGACATTAAATAAATTAAATTATTTATGACATCATGATGATGCAGCGATAACCTCATTATTTAACGATTTAAATAAAATGGAAAGATAATGTAATATCTAAGAACTAAACATGTCCAAAACCTATTGGATGAGTGGATTTCGAACCATTATCACCTTATCCTCGAAACGCATCAATGTGGGACCTCTTAAATCCGAGTACCATTTTAAAATAAAGTGACTTTTCTTTACCTTCCAAGAGTGCCCCTCCTCTCCTCTTATAAAAGGCCCCCACCTCTACCTCCTTACCCACACTCCCAAAGCCTTTCGCTCAGCCAAACTCTGCCCATTTTGTCTCTTCACTTCCCTATATTACTCCTTGAAGCCTCACTTTGTGCAGAAGTCTTCCCAAGGAAGCCTTTGAGCTCAAACCAAAAGGAGTTACCCGATTTTAAGGTAATGTCTTCACTTGAGACCTTTTGTTTTATTTTTCTTCTCCAACCCCCTAAACTCTTTTTATTCATTTCTTTTGTAACAACTCCAGTATAATAAATATACTAGGATGTTGTTATAATAAGTATTCGAGCTACACTTTCACACACCTACATCTAATGGTTAAAGAACATACTGTTTCCGTGGATGGCGAATTTCGGCCTCCCGAAATGATGATTGTTCAACATTCTTTTAACACCTTCAAAGGTGGCCATTAAGATGTCACTATATTTATATATAATATATAATATGTTTATGTTTTACTTAAGCTTCTTTATTTTTCATTTGTGGCTTACCTTTATGGTTTCCATTATGGGTATACGTGATATCTCTATTTTAGGAAGTGCGGACTACCGCCCCCTCAAAGTGATGTGATTCGTTAATGCCATACGTGGGACGTATACAGGATGGATTTAAAGTTATTATATATGATGTTATACTAGAATTATAATATACCTCTATATCATTATTTTTTTTCCATTAAAGTTTGAGATAGAAATGAAAGTAGCGTTCATGCGTACGTACGGCTTACCGTCTCCATGAACGGTGCATTTCATTTCTTATCCCCAAAGGTAATGTACTATTATAAGTACATGTATATAATGGATATATATGATGAATGATACATCTAGATGATGAATATAATTCTGGAATTAAAATATACATACCTCTCATTTAGTTTTAATTCCATTAATATGACAAAGAAATGAAAGTAGCGTTCATGCGTATGTACGGCTTACCGTCTCCATGAACGGTGCATTTCATTTATTACCTCTAAATGATTATGTGATATTATAAATACATGTATATTCTATATATATATGATATATATGATATAAAAATCTGGAATTTCATTCTGGATATAAAGAACCTTTGACCACATGAACAACATGTAATTGTAAGAAGTCCACTTTCGACTTAAGAACCAAATATCGACAAAACAAACATTATTAACTTAAATGATTACATAATTTTTATAACATGGAAATAAGTGATATAAAAGGAATAATTAACTATAAAAAGGTTCTTAAGCAAATAGAAATTTAATCAAGTTTAGTATTCAGGATGTTAAAGAACGATCGAGTCAAGTCGGACCCTAGGTAAGGGATCCTACTCCTCTCTTTCTTTTTAAGTACACCGTTTTATGTCATTCCTTTTAAGCTCATATTTCTTGTGATTGGGATATTATTTTTTATTACAGTTACTGTAATTTTTATGTTCATATGATGAGATACCCTATTTCCTCTCATCAACTCATTTTATGAGTTTTGAAGTGATGTCGTTAGGCTGCCGAGTTTTCATAAGGGATTTTTCATCTCCCTTTTATTCCAGTGAGATTTATGATACATTTGCCACAATTTACTTTGAGTGGTGTATGTACTGCCCATTATTATACACTTTGTGTAGTATAATTTCATTTATGGGTATTCACATCTTCATTGTATGACCCTACTTCCATGGGGTGTACGTTCCAAAAGTTACCCAACTCGGTAAGGGGACCTTTCACCCTCCTCTTTTTAAAAGAATTATTTTGTTATGTCTTTTAATTCACATACTATTATGTTGGGATATGTTATTTTATATCCTTATTGATGTAAATTTTATGTACAAGTGATGAGATTCCCTTTTTGTCTCTCATCAACTTATTTTCTGAATTTTGAAGTGATGCCGTTAGGCTGTCGAATTTTACAAAGGGAAATTTTTAACCCAATTTCGATTTCTTTGCGTTCAACATGTAGTTATTGAATATGTCATAATTTGAATATGTGTGAATGAACATTTATTGTTTTACACTTAATATCCACTTATATTGGGTGTATTTATATTTTTCAAACATAATTTTGAGATTTAATTATCCTTAATTTAAGGATACCTTCTTTATAATGGAATTCATCACATTTGACATTTCTATTGAGACTTCATTGTTGTTATGCACCAATTCAATCTTATATGGTGTATATACTGTCCTTTGGAATATTATATCATGATTCCATTTATTATAATGATATTATAAAGTTCTGACTAAATTTTATTCCTCAATTATTGTATTCAAGTGTCTCTAATTTTGGTAGAACCCCTTTAACGAAAATATCACTTTAAATGTTTTAATTATTTGTTCTTATTAATATCCATGTTTTCAAAATGGTTTTAAGGATTTATTTATATGGATATTAATGGTTTAAAATTTTAAAAGCTTCATGGTGGTATGGGACACTTTGATTCAAAAATCTCTTTATTAAATGTTTTAAATGGTTTTGGAAATGGTTTCTTTTTGAATGGATTCATTATTTCAATATACTAAAATGTTATATTGTGATTGAAATGTGGAAATGTTATGTTTCCTTTATGCAGGTTTTATGTGATACGTTTATGTTATGGTTCTTGGGAATTGTTATGAAAATGGGTGGTTCCGTGATAAACTAAGGGTGGGTGAGCCCGATATAGCTCTCCAATGCATTGGGTAACGCGAAGGAGTGAAACGTTAATGTTTCTCCGAAGAGATTTAGGGAATATACTGTGGTGGGTATTCCAAACGTAACCAAGAGGATTACTCCTTATGTAAGAATGTTATGAATGCCTCAAGTTACCTTTTATGTCATATGATTTCTATGATTTATTCATGATTTGATGAGGTATGTTAAAGTGCCTATGTTTTCTGGGTAAAGTATGAATTCATTCTTATGTATATATGAACTCATGTTTCCTTTCCATATTTTTATAACCCTTACTGAGCTTTTTATACTCATCCCATATTTTTTGAAATGTTTTTCACAGGTCAAGGGAAAGGTACATGATGTGATGATAGTGTCAAGTATGTTTCAAGAAAGAATCCATGTTTTATTTTAAATATATTTCTGTTGATGGGAAGAATGAATACTATCTTTTATGTAACCAATTTGTTTAAATGTGGAATGTAATGCAAGTTTCATGATCTAAAACTCTAAAACTCTAAACCTGAAAAGATCCTCAATGTGAATTACTCATCAAATTCAATATTAAGTATGGTTTAAGGCTAAGCCTTATATCCCAAGACAAGATTCAACATTTGAATCTTGGATGTAATTTTTTATGGATGAAGTTTAGGTTAGTGGATATTACCACTCAGTCGATGTTATCTAGGGCTCCTAGCGAAACTAACAGTATTGCACACCTTAATTTTATGGTTTATTCTAGTGTAATAATGTGTTATATGTTGAGGCCCTAGTTACATTATATTTAATTCGATTTTAAAAATAAAGTTTTTAATACAACATTTTGATTTTAATAATATTTTTCCAAAAAAAATTGAGATGAAATTTGATAAATTGATTTTTCAAATAGAATTTATACATTATTAGAAAAAAACAAATTTATAATAAACTACGGTATTATGAATTATTATTATAATGAGATAGCATGATTAAAATAATTTAATTTAAAAATAAATGATAAATGTTTTTTTCACGTGTCAGAAATTTTACTATAGATTATCAAACTGCTATTATTTTTAATAAATACAAATTTTCATATTTAAAAGTTAAAATCATCTTATCTAGAGAACTGTTATGATAAAATAAATATAATTTTTGTAATCATCACTTCAAAATATTATTACAATGAATTTATGTGAGTTTTCAAAAATATTTTCTTTATAAATAGTAAAAAACACAGTTTGAGTTTTTCAGTACGTTAATGACATAATAGTTATTCAAAAGTAATTTAATAACTAATTAATGTCAATACATGACTTAAAATGTTTTATTTTATTAATATTTATTATTTTAATCGATTTTAATAAATTTTAAATGATATATTTTCAGAATATTAAAAAGGAAAAATTAACATTAAAAAATTTATAGCTTTAAAATATTAATTTCCATTGTTATAATAAGTTATATAATATGATGATGGATGGTTTTGGATTTAAAAACATAAAATATGTCCCAATTTTCTAATAACAATGGAAAATATCCTAGAAAATCTTGTGGTATTATATTAACTACTACATAGGTACCCTATCCATATATTTGGAAACTAACAAACAAATCCTCCACTTTTTCTATAAATACCCAACCATTTCACAAAATATTTTCACTCCGAATTCATACTACATTACACTATTGTATTTTTACATCCCATGGTGTCTTCCCAAGGTGTCTTCAAGCCCCCAAGGTCCCAATCATCTTGTTTTGGGAGTTACTCCTCAAGGTAAGGGAAATATCATTATTTTATTTTTCACTTCAATAACTTCTTTTAATATATTCCTTATGAATGAGTTTTTCAATATATATTATTTTCATTATATTTATACTCGTACTAGAAAATTATTTTTCATCAATGGTATTCCCATACCAGGTTTCTTTTTACATTTTCGTAAAACAAGGTTTTATACCCATTGTGCTGATGATTTTAATTCTCCAATTTATATATTCTCCTCAATAAATTACCTTTTATTTTATTTTTTGAGTACCCAAATAAACATATTTTCTAGGTGTATTCAACATTATGTAAAAAATATTTATTTTATTCTTTTATATTCATACATAAAACCCACAATCCAATTCCATTAGATAAATTTTATATAATGATCATGTTTTTAAAGAACTTTTGAAACGTTGTGATTTTGATATAAACCTATTTAATTTTATTAATCACTAGTTTTATAGGAAATTATTTGTTTTTATCTATGTGGATTACATGAAAATAAAAAAATATGAAGGGTGTTCCTTGATATAACTCCAATGTATTGAGTAAAAAAATTAATCTATAGAGTTGACATGATTTGTGGTACATTTAAGGAACAACAATGGTATGTTTTTGACACCTCAGTGAATCAAATATGGTGATATTTTCTTAAATTTCTTATTTAATCTTGTAGAACCATTTACATAATATTATTGATGTCATTTTATTATTATATTTCTCAATATATAATGATATTTCCAATGTTCTTACTAATATTTTTGAAGACTACTTGTAAATGGTTTCCCTTTCTTATTCCTTTATTGGACCTTACAATGGTCTCTTCATTCAATGTATGACTTGAGGTTATGAGATATAGTAAATTTAATTAGTTCGAACCAATTGACAAGCCTTTAATGTTTTTTAGAATAAATGTTTTAAATTTTCATTTATTACTTATGTTATTTCCAAGAAACTAATATTTAAAACCTACTCTATTTGTACAATGTAATAGAGATTTATATAATAAAATGGTAAGATTATATAGTTGGTATCAAAGAGAGGATTAGTTATTTGTGAAAATTAGGGTTTGAAAACATTCATAATAGCCTTAAAGAAAAGATAAAATATAGGAATATATCCTTGTATTTTGGTGAAGTATTAAGTAAGTGGTTTCTGAGGAATGAAATCTATGTCTGGATACGAACAAGAAGATGTGACTCTGGAATAGATGTATCTAGGGGTAAAACCAAAAAAATTGAGATAAAATATAACGGGAACTAGTGTATAATAATGGTTGTTGATTCCCTCTTGGTTTGACATTACTGGGGGATATTTTTGAATAATCAGAAGAAATTTAAGAACCATTATGAAGGATTTATAGAAAATTTAATTTTTGTTAAAGAATTAAATATTTAATAATGATTTTCTAAGACAAATAATTACATTATAATAATAATATTAAAAAATATACATCTTCCTTACTATGTTTTCTTCATTTACAAAATGGAGGAAAATATGAAGAACCACATAAATTGTGAGTGTAATATACTATGAGATGATGACCATCCGATAGAAGGTGGGATAGAAAAATTCCAATGAATGATGAATCAAATGACTTGAGGTATGATCAATAACATGAATCGATATGATAGACAGAATTTTCCTCAAATGTAAAAACACTCCATTGAGTACTTTATGCATCAATGAACACCTTCTTTTGATGGATCTACTGAAACATTGATTGTTGAATAATGTATATGATCTATAGAAAAAAATCCCTTTTAAACTCCATTTTTTTGATGAAGAAAATTTCAACATAGATATGTACCTATCAAATAGATAAGTTAATCAGTGGTGGGAAATGATTCAAAACATGAATAAAATAAGATAGATTTATTCTATTGAGTGGGAAGAGTTCACAGAACCTTTTTCCAAAAATATTTCCCATATTTTTTTAGAACTAAAAATGATAAAGTAATTCATATAACTAATGTAAAAGGAAAATGATTATGTGTCATTTTATGAGATAAAAATTACAAGAATTTCTCACATCACCTCTAGCATTATCATGTATCTCTACGGAAAGGTTGAGATATTCCTCATTGGACTAAGACTCCATCTATAGAAGAATCTAGTTAATCGAGACTATGGAAACTTTGAGAAGATAGAGAGATGTGCTATGTGGGTTGAACTCGAGTTCGGAGAGATACAGTGGCACCATTGATTGAATGGAAAAAAGAGATCAATGGATCTTTGATTAGGGTGGAACAATTATCATGGAAAATGAGGAAACCAAATTCAATTTATCATGAATAAAAAACATGGAATGAATCATTTAGGGAACAACGTTCCATGGAGCGGTAAATTTCACTTGTTTGGAAGAGATGGAAAAATTTCTCAAGGACTATTATAGTGAGGTGAATCCTAAATTAATCGATACTAACAATAAAGTAAAGATGGTGTAGGCCCATACAAAAGTCCAATGATTCAGGTGTGGACATCTAGAATACTTTTCCAATCCCTATAGAAATATGAAGATAGTTGAGGTTAATTAGTATCAACCTCATCATATTCTAAGGTAAAAGGATCTTGATTTTTCTATCAGGATGTTTGATGATGAAGCTCCAAATGATGTGTTGGTAGGTACGCCCATTGTTATATAAAATCTATTAGTAACATAGTTTGATTCTGGTTATTTTAATTACATTATTTTTGTCTTTGTTTTAAAATAATATAGAATAATTATAGGAACTTACTGATATAGATCTATCTTTCAAGACGCCACGGTGTATTATCTACGCATCAACTATGTATAAATACTATATTATTTCATGTGGTGAACATAAGATCACTATAAATATTATAGACATCACCATGATATAATTATACAATATACTAGGTATGGACTCGTTATCACTATATAATTCAAAGGTAAATGGAAAAAACAATGAAATATCAATAGTTTTGAATAGAAATCATATAGTTGTTTTCTACAGAGATATATCACCACATGGTATTTTCCTAAAAGAATCTACCATTTCCTTATTTATGAAAATGATCAGTGAAAATAAATAATAAACTGAATATATACTAATAGAAAAAATCCCAATCATTAAAGAATACATTTAGATATTTCCTGAGGAGTTGCTTGGTCCTCCCCTAGAAAGGGAGGTAGAGTTACCCATTGAACTCATGCCACGATTCCAGACGATATCAACTATAATGGCCTATACTTTATATACATATATATTACATAAAAACTGAATTACCTTCATTACAAACCATAAAAAAACTATGGCATAAACATATAGGATTAGCATGTCGAGAAACATAGAAACAAAAACAACTTTTTCAGAAATCATATACATTGTCTCTCACTTATTTTTTCATAACTTGACCTTTTTGACATATATTACTTACCCTATTTCATGACCTAGGGAAAAGAAACATAAAAAATCTGATCTCATATTCTCAGTAATGGTAAATAAGGGAGATATAAATCATATGATAATAATAAGACATAAGAACATAACATTTGGATATCTTATCCTCTATATGAATGATCATGATATCATGTAATGAGATAAATCATAAATGTTCATAAAGAATCAATGAACATATTTCCAAAATTCATTACATATGAAATAAAATTTTATGGAATACATATAGTCTTATAAAATGATATCATATTATTCGAGGCTCATTACCAAGGCTATCATAGAGGATATATTCAATTATTGAACTACGATAACTCCTTGTTCCATCCTAGTATTAGAGAACCATGATCTTTTCACATTCTATCCCTATCAGTAACCAAAGATATAAATCATTACCTAATGAATTAGAGAAATATATAGGTCCCACCCATCTTATAATGAAATAATTATTACATGTTCCACAAAAACATAAATAATTTGTCATAGCCAAACCCATGGAACAAAACGGGTTTCTTAAACATCATTCCATCATAACATAATTTATATAAAACAAATGGATTTCATAAATAACATTACATCATAAACATAAAGAAACCATAGTAATAATAGGTTTAATATACATATAACATATCCTTTTTAAGTATTTTCATGTTTTATCAAATATAATTTTGTTAAAACACATTAAATTAATTATTGAGGAAAATATCATTTCTTCTTCAAAATTGTTTTATTTTCAAATAATTCCATAAAATTTTATGAGAAAAAATTTCTCTGAAAGTATAATATAGATTTTCTAATGAAATATTCATGTAAATAAGAAATTATAAAAAATTTAATTTTTTTTGTCATATTAGTAAAAAACAAGTATGTCATACTTTATTTGGGAAACTCAAAAAGTTCCTCATATAAAAAAGGAAAAAAGATTCCTTTCATACTGTTTAATAAAAATTCTCCAATGGATAAAAATGAAATTAAAATTTTTTAGAAGAATATAAAAAATATTATTGAAAACATTTTATGAAAAATATGAAATGATGATCAATATAACCCAATAAATACTTAAATATAAAAAATCTCACATAATAACGAGATTACGAAATTACCCCTTACCGTAATTCTGATTTCTTCGGTACATGTATAAAACTCCAATATAGTGGTTTAAAACATATTATTAACTTCTAATGGAATGATGATAATATTTATGAAATAATATATGATTTATTAATGAATTTATATTATCTTTTCATTCAACAATTTCATGTTATAACAATGCTTCAGGTAACAATAGTTTTATTTATCGTATGTTTTTTGACATGATATTCTTGATATTATTAAATAGATCGTGATTTAACAGTTTATAAAATGTAAAATATGATTCATATATCATATATATTAATTATATAAATATATATAATAATTAGATAAATAAAATGGAATATACTATTCACGGAGATGGTATGTCGTATGTACACATGAACGCTGGTTTTCTTTTAATATTGTATTGAATTGAAGAAAGTGAAAGATATATGTATATATACTGTAGTATAATTATTATTTCATATATTTGATTCTTTTTATTAATATATATTTTTATAATCCTTCTTGAATGGGTATCTTGGAAAATGATCCTCATTGTGTTGTGGAGATGGTAAGTATTACGTACGCACGATTGATGGTATCATTCCCTTAATAGTTAAATAGTATAGAATTGGATGGTATATTAATTATATAGAATAATTTTAATTTCATATTGATTAAATTAATCTTTTTTAATCTTTCTTATACCCATCCAAATAATCTATAGATGAATAACAGTTTACACCACGACATGGAGATGGTAAGCCATATGTACGAACGCGTGGTGATATTGCATTTCGTAGGATGGGTAAAGGGAGTAATATGGTTGTACCATAATCATAAAAAAAATTAGAATATATTATAATCTGGATTTGTTAATTTGTATTGAATCAAGGTATGAAAAAGATGTAGAAGAATAAAAAAACTTTTAATGGGTTGTTAAAATAATTACCACTTCTTTGAGTGTCTCTTTTTGATTTGTACAAAAGGAATATTTAGGTTGGATTTATTCCCAAAGTATGGACTCTAATATAAAGTCAGATAATTTTAGAGGAGTAATGGTAAGGGTTTGGTGGAGCCAAAAAAATTTATGGCTATGAATAAAATTGAAGGATAGGTTCCCTTTTATGAGAGGGGAAGAGGTACATTAAGAAACTCAAAAAAAATTAATTTATTATAAATTTAATTTTGATTTCAAAAAGATACAAAGTGAGTTATATAAAATATTATGTGTATGGTTGAGTGTACTATCATCCAATAAATTTAAAACATTTATAGGTCAAAAAATGACATTATCTTTTGGCTTTAACCCTTTCATAAATAACGTAACTATTACACTAACCTCTTGGGTTTTTATACTATATGGTTATTAACATAACAACAAGACTCCAATAGAACCCAAATTGGATCATCTATGACATATTAAACATTATACTTGTTATTGGGATGAAAGATATATTTTTAAGATATTTTATCATTTAATAAGATAATATTTATTTTGAAAATCTCTTTTATGGAAATTTAGATAGTATTTATTACTTAACATTCTAAAAAATCATAAAAACATGATTAATTATAATAAAATATTATCATACTGAAAATATAATAGTCATAAAAAAATTGTGGATGACAGCATATATTTAATTTGATAATTAAAATATAATTAATATCATTTATTTGTTTCTACCTTTAATAAATTAATTATTTCGTCATCATTATCTCACCATTTAATTTTATTTTATATTTTGTAAAATTAAAAATCAAGAACCATGATGCAGTTAAAAAATTTATCTTTCTATTGAATACTTATAGTCAACATTATAACTTATAATAATAACAAAATAATCATAGAATTATAAAAGAATTTAATATTCTTTAAATATAATCTTATAAATATATTCTCGCCATCCAAGTTGCTGCAAGTGGTCCCAAAATTGACCTAAGGTTTTTTTTTGGTCAAAAAAAATCATATAGTTATATTATTACAAGTGTTAATGTAATTTTATAAACATATTAATATTATTTTTAACCTTAATTACCTGATTTACCCTAAACAGTGGGAAAAAAATACTAAAGTTACTATTCACCAGAAATTAATTTGTTCATATTAGACCAAAACATTCATACTAATTATAACCTTGTTTTCCTATTTTTAAAAATTCCATTAACAGAGGTGGTGAAATTAACATTTAATGCTAATTCTACAGATGTGGATAGATGGCGGGTAAAAGATACGTTCAAAAGTTTAATAAACTTTTATATGTAATGATTCTATAAAAATTATTCAAATGACATGAATTATGTTTATATTTGTGTTATTTTTATATTTTGAACATAAAATAAATTGAATGTAAAAAATAATTATTTAAATGAGAAAGTCAGGTTTTAATTACAATTCAATATTTTACACTATTCATCAAAATTGTAATTTTTCAGAAAGGTACCAAAAATTCACCCTCTAATAATATTCATATTCTAAATTCAAAAATGAAATCTATATTGAAAATAATTATAAATTCAAATTTTTTTTAATAATATTCAGAAAATATTTCTAAATGGCTAGTTTGAGAGGTGATGGTGAAATCAAACAAAGTTTTTCATGCATTGAAAGATATTGAAGAAAATGAATTTAATTAAGAAGATACATACATTTAATATTGTGGGGTTACATTATAACACCCCATAAAACTGAATTTCACCATTGAAATCCATCACATGGATATAATTAGATGAGGATACATCTGCATCATCACATTCTCAAGTTCCCACATAGCTTCTTCAAATGAGTGGTTCTTCCAAAATAATATAACCAAGGGAGTCATATTATTTCATAGAACATTTTCTTTACATTCCAGAATATTTATCGGTAAGTATTCATAAGACAGCTCATTCTCTAGTGGTGAAAATTATGTGTTTAGTATATTTAAGGGATCCGGTATGTAGTTTCACATGAGAGATATATGGAACACATCCCGATCCGGAGAGAGAGTCGGTGGAAGCACTAATTGGAAAGCCACCATACCAACACGATCCATAATTTCAAAAGGATTGATATACCTACGGATTGGCGTTCCCTTATTTACAAATTTAATTACTCCCTTTTAGGTAGATATTTTTAGAATCACCTTGTCACCCACTTCAAATTATAGGCCATCATGTCAATTTTTAGTATAATTTTTTTACTCGGAAATGATCTTATGTGTTGTGGAATAGATCTGATATTTTTTAGCATCTGATCAAGAAGATCACGTCCTAATAGATTTATTTCCCAAAATTTATCTCAATAAGTTGGATTTCTATACTTCTTTCCATATATGGATTCATAAGGATCCATCTGAATACTGGAGTGAAAGCTATTGTTGTAATAAAATTTCCCCAAAGGTTAGTGTTGATCCCAATAACCTTTGAAATCCATAGATAAAGCTATCAAAATGTCTTCTACAGTTTTAATTGTCCTATCAGACTAACCGTCAATCTTGTGAAGATAATAAGTGTTGATACTTAAATCTATATCCAAATCCTTCTAAATAATTCAGCAGAATATTGAGGTAAACCTCAGTTCTTGATCATTTATAATGGAAAATTTTACTACATGAAATCTTACCAGGCCTTATATATATAGTCAAAATCATACCAATACAGATCTCTTATCTAATGTCAATGAAGTGTGATGAATTCATAAGACGATCAACTATAACCCATATAGCATTATAGCCTTTAGATGTCATGGGATGGCTGAAGACAATTTTCATAGTGATGTTTTCCCATTTCCATTCCAGTGTGGGTGATTATTGTAATATCCCTTTGGAATTTTGTCTCTCATCTATAGATTTCTAAAAAAACCAAGCACCGAGAGATATATTCAACAACAAATATTTTCTCTCCATCCCACCAAAGAATAATCTCTCATGTCCATGTACGTGTTTGTTCTTCCAGGATGAATAGAGAATGATGAATTCTGAACCTCATCCTATAGATCCTTCTTGAGAGTAATGACAACTTGTTTCTTGATCCTTATTATTCCATCATAATTCGGGTTGAATTTAAGAACATTTCTCACAATCTTCTGTATCTCTACATTTTCCTTAAGCATCTCCTTAATCGAAATTGTATAGTTTTTTGAACATTCATTTGAGAAAGATAAAATTTATCCACTTGAAAATTTCATGATCCATCCTTAGAAAATATATAAATATTGGATCTTTTTTTATCATCATAATTGATAGAATAGTATGATCTTTTGCAATCAATTAATCTTCAAACTTGTTTTCTTTTCTAGGGTGGTAATGTATCGGGTATTTATAATATTTAATCAACACCAATCACAATAGTTGGCACATATTCAACTCATTTTGTGTGAAGATAAAATTTAAAATTTACGATTAGTATAAATATCACCCATTTCTCCATAAATATATTGATTCTATAAATTTAATGAAATGATAAATGAAGCTAACTCTAAATAATTAGTTGGATAGTTTTTCACTTGGATTTCCAATTTTCACAAGATATAAGCTATCACCATATCCTTTTTCATGAGAACACATTCCAAACTCTTCATGGATAACTCATTGTAGATCAAAAACATTTCTCCACTATAATGTAGTGTGAGCACATGTGCACTGGATTACCTTCTATTTATCTCTTTGAAACACTATTCACATTCTATTTTCTACATGAACATAACTCCATTCCATGTTAACTTGGTGAGTGGATTTTATAGTGATGAAAAATCATTCACAAAACATCGATAATATCCATCAAAACTAATAAAATATCAGATCTAAATTACCATTGTCAGTCAAGGGAAACTATCAATAACATCAATTTTTTCTAGATCTATAGAAATCCATTCTCTTTGGATTACGTGAGACTAAAATGTAACTTTTTGAATCCAAATTTCTCACATGGTAAATTTATCATAAATAATGTCATTACATAGAGTCATTAGTACAATTATCATGTAATCATCATATTTTTTAATTGCTCTTGAAATATACATGAATATCAAGACTACCAAAAACTGATCAAGATAGTCTCTAAAGACCTTATTCATTAGATCTATAAAGATAATGGGAGAAACTAGATAGGCCAAAAAGAACCAATATATATTTATAATGTAAATACCTTTTATAGAATTCCATATTTGGTATATCCTCCATCTTAATCCTTAATTCATGATATCCTAAATAAAGAGAAATCTTGGAAATTTATCGTTCTATGTGTAGGTGGTCAAATAAGTCACCAATGCGGGAAATAAGATATTTTTTCTCGATAGTGATCTTTTTATGTTATAAATAATCAATGTAGAGTCTCATCGATCAATCTTCATTCTTAAAAAACAGAACAAGTTCTCCCTAAGGAGATAAACTAGGGCACATGAATCCCTAGTAAAGATTCTCTTGGGGTTTCTTATTCCATCCTATCAACTAAATTGGGGAAATTGGATACAGGTTTTTTAAATAGAAATAGCACCAGGTATGAGTTTTATTGAAAACTCAACTTCACGATTTGGTGTAATACTAGGATACTCTTCAGGAATGACATCAAAAAATTCTTGTTCGATGTGTGTATTCTTAATGGTGAGTTTCTCCCAATAAAATTGAGATTAATAACTTTAATATACAGTAATCAAGACCCATAATACATAAGAAATTTTCATTGGAAATTCATCCTCATCGTTGCATTAATAGACAATCATATATTGATTTAGAACAATAATTTCAACTTCCCTTCTTTCGAAATTGATATGAGCTCTATATAGAGAAAGACAATCCATGCAAAGGATAACATCAGGTTCTACTAAAGGAGGGATCACTGGATTTTTACAAAGCTCATTACCACAAAATTCAATTAAAGAAAAATTATATAATTTTTATATGGTTTCTCTTCCATTAGGGGTTGTCAAAAGTAACAAAACAACTAATTTTTTAGTAAATACTATGATAACATTTGAATATTATTTAAAAATAAATGATTTTTGGATCTAGAATCAGGTAAAACATTTTCTACATTAGAGTGGATGGTAAGTGTACCTTTAGCCATGTAATTATTATATTCCACATTGCTGATATCGATCTCATAAAAATTTCCATTGTCATTGGAATTAGGTGTTTATTGACATGATCAGCATCAACAACCCTTTGATTGGGGAATTGCTTGGCATAATGACCCATTACCTTTCACTTGTATAATTGATGTGTAAGAGGTGAATTCTTTGTAGCCTTTTCTCTATTCGTGTCACTAGACATCGTTTTCACATCACATCAGTATTCAAATTTTCGGTGACCTTATCTCCCACACAAAAAAAAAATTCAGTACCATTATGAAAATTTATTCCATGTTTCTTTCCATGCATTGAGTGTAAGGGAAAATCATATTCTTTTCAATGTGGTCTTTATATTTTCCATTAAATTCCATTTTCATCTACTTATCAAACACAGAGGACTGAGGGAGTATTCATATCTCTATCTAATCCTTAAGAGAACATCAAACAATTTCCTTATAGACACTGATGTCCCTCAAAGATAATGCCCTTTGGAGACATTTTTTTAATACACTAGTGAAATGATGAATTTTACTCTCAGGTTGGACAATAATTTTCGATCATTACCTTTCATGTCTTGTAGAATTTTCTTAATAGGTACCAAAAAATTCATCATCCTTTGTCTTATGCATAAATAACTCATTCTCCATCATTGTTCGAAGAATACGAGGAAATTATTTATTGAAAAATAATTACTTTAACTCATCCCATTTCATGGATTCAATTTCATCTTATTTCATCTGAATTTTTATGAGGTTGAACCATTGATCATCTTGACCTTCCAAATGATAGAATAACAAAATGACATTATCTTGTTCAAAACCTTGGGGAACTGAAAATATTATTTCAGTGGTACTAATCTATGATTCATCCACTAGTGGATTAGAATACTCACTGAAATAAAGAGGATGTTGCCTCACGAAGTATTCAATATAAATTTTCACTCTTTTTCTTGTTTGGATGTCATACATTATTCATAGCTTGAGAAAGTCATATGTAAATACTTAGAATATTTTTAGTTCGATATACAGAAACATTTGGTTTCTCTGAAGGATAATCATTGAATTTCCCCTCACATTATGTATTAACATGGTTCCATCGGGTTCTAATAATGGACTAGAACCAAGAATCATAGTGCGAGAAACATAAATCATAATGGGAAACCAACATAATCATCAACAAAATTTCATTTTAGTACAGATTAGGTTTTACCCTATATTATTAATGATAATTCTTAAAACATTAGGTATGTAACATGGAATTCAAAAAATCTTTTTGGTTCCTAGTATGGTTTTCTCATCCTATTTTCCAATGGTTAATAACACATTCACTATAATACCAAAAATAATGGAATTTACTTTACATAAATTGATATTACATAAAAATTGAATAATATTCAGTGCATAACTAAAACACCATGCCATGACCATATAGTTTTAGTTTTTTTAGAAACTAAAAATCTTAAACAACTATTTCATAAAACATATACATTATATCCCACTTATTTATTCATAACTAGACCCTTTTTTACATATATTACTTAATTCCGTCCTCATGACCTAGAGAACAGATACATAAGAAATCGTGAGCTCAGATTATCAGTAAGGGTAATTAAGGAAGATATCAATCAAATAATAATCATAAGACATAATAACATAACATTTGATAATATTATCCTATAAATGAAATATCATGAAATCATGTAATGGGATAAATCCAAAATGTTTGTAAAGAATCAATTAACAAAATTACAAAATTCATATAATATGACATGATTTTTTTGGCATAATAATAATCTTAGAAAATCATTAAATATTAGTCAATTCTCATTTCCAAGATCATCATAGT
Source organism: Viscum album (assembly GCA_963277665.1). Classification (NCBI taxonomy): domain Eukaryota; kingdom Viridiplantae; phylum Streptophyta; class Magnoliopsida; order Santalales; family Viscaceae; genus Viscum; species Viscum album. The sequence goes on from OY728165.1 coordinate 1,044,972,272, forward strand.
GAACATTATTCATTACTAAACTGAGTTCACTCCAAATTACAGCCTTGTATTACTAAACCAATATCATTTTAGATTCCATCCATGTATATCTCGTGATATATAAATATTTACACATTGAATTGGAGGGAGATATAGGTCATGGCCATATTATAATGAAATCATTGTTACGTGTTCCAAAAAAAAACATAAATCATTCATCATGGAATAACCCAAGGAATAAAATAGGTTTCTTAAACATCATTCCATCATAACATAAACCATGTAAAACAACTAGATTTCCTAATGATAATTCCATCATAAACATAATAAAACCATTATAATAGTAAGGATAGTATAATTGACCCATATAATTATTAAATAATGTCATATTTTATGGAAAATAGTTTTGAAAAATCAATTGAAATTAATTCTTGAGGAAAATATCTATTCTTCTTCAAAATCGTTTTATTTTCCCAAAATATCATGAAATTTTATAAGACGGAAATTTTTATTAAAATATACACGGAAAATTATAAAGTAATATTATTGAAAATAAGTATTAATGAAAATTTAGAGATTAATTAATGATTTATAAGTTAAAAATAATCTCTTTTTACTTTTTCCCAAAACGCCAAAAAGTACCTCAAATCGATAATGATAAAGGATTTGATTCACACCGTTTATTAAAAATTCACCAACGGATAAAATTTACATTAAAAAAGTTATAATAATAGAAGTAATATTTTTCAATAATTATTTGGGAACCATGGACATGGATAACAAATATACCATAGTAAATGCTTATGTATAAACAATCTCTAATAATAAAGATATTGCAAAATTATCCCTTACCTTATGTCCGATTTATTTCATAAGTGTCCAAAACACCTGTATAGTTGATTTAAACATAACATTAACTTTTAAAATAATAATAATAATATTTATTACATTATATATGATTCATTTATGACTTTATATTACTCATGCATTTGATAAATCCATGTTAATGCATTATTTGATGTAATAATCCCTTTGTTTATCATTCAGATTTTTACTTGTTATTTGTGATATTATTACATAAATATCAATTTAATTATGTCAATAATACGAAATATGATTTATATATCTTATATATTTATTATATAAATATATATATATAATATGTAGATAAATGAAATAGAGTAGACTATTCATGGAGATAGTAGGTCGTACGCACTCATGGCCGTAGTTTCAGTTTTCTTATCCTATTGAATAGAAGAACGTAAAAGATATATATATATATATATATTATTCTATTAGAATTATTATTTCATATATTTATTTCTTAATATATATATATATATATATATATATTATAATCATTCATTAACGGTTAACGTGTATAATAAGTGTGATCACATTTTGGAGATAGTATACCACATGTATGCACGAGCAAAAATGTTATTGCTTTAATGGTTAAATAGTATAGAATTGGATGGTTTATGAATTATATAGAATGATTATCACTTGATATTAATTATTTCAATCCTTATATTCATATTTATACCCATAAAAATAATATATATATGAAAAATAGTTTGCAGCATGGCATAGAGATGGTAGGCCATATGCACGTATATATGTTGATATTATTTTTCATAGGATGGGTAAAAAGTGGAATATAGTTGCACCATAATCATAAAAAAACTCATATTATATTAGGTTTTTTATTTATTACATTATTATCGAATAAACTTAGTAAAAGGAAGAATAATAAGAAAATAACATTGAATGTGTTGTTAAAACAATTACATCATCGTCGATTGTCTCTTTTTAATTTTCCCAAAATTACTCAATATGTGGTATTTCAGAACAATTCACATATCTATGAGGAATTGTGGGAAGTTTTGAGGGTAAATGATTAGTTTTTGGCCTATCCAAAAGGATTTAGAGGTGTCAATAAAAGGGAAGGAGAGGAGACCTTTTATAAGAGGGAAAGTGGAACTTTTAGAAACTCTAAAAGAACTAATTTATTATAAATTGGTTTTTGATTTAAAATAGATAAAAAGTTATTTCATTATATATTGAGATTATTATGGGTATAAATCTTCTTAATCAATGAATTTTAGTACTATTTAGGTCAACAAATTAACCTCCTCCTTTTTCCATTAACCCTTAGTTAAAAAACTTAACTCTTACCATGACATCATGTATTTTTATACTATAGTGTTAATATAGTTAATATAAAATGAAAGTAAAATCCAAATAAGATAATTTATGATATATTATACATTATAATATTTAATTGGATTAAATATATAATTTTATGATTTTTTTCATTTCATGACATATTGTTTATTTTAAAATATTATTCATGTCAATTTTGACAAAATTTATTACTTGACTTTGAAAAAATAATAATGACTTGATTCCTTTAAAACAATACATTAATGATTCTGTAAATTGTTTTATTCATCCAAAAAATGGTCTAAAATCAAATATTTAAAATGATAATAATTTTAATATTATTAATATCATTTGATTTATTATTCCTTTATAAATTAATCACTAAATCATCTTTATGTCACCATTTAATTGAATTATATTTTAACTTAATATTAATAATAAATAAACATGATTTATATAAAAATTTTAGATTTCTAATTGATATTTATTGTTGACTTTATCCCTTATATAACCACTTATTAAAAATATTTACTTGTTTAAAACAAAATTCTAACACAATTGGGTTTCATTTAAATAAAATATTATAAATATATTAATGTCATCCATGTGGAAACATGTGGAAAAATGTGGTCCAAATATCTATATAAGGATTATTATTTTTTCTAAAAACACTCATCCAAACAAATTAGGAAAACTATTAATTCAATTTTCTAGTGTTTATAATATTATTTTTATCATAAATTACTAAATTTACCATTAACTATGGTAAAAAATACTAAAGTTACTATTCAAAAAAACAATATGTTTTTCTATTAGAACAGAAAATTATTTACTAATTACATCCATTTATGTTCATTTTTTTAAATTCTATTTAGAAAAGTGATAAAATTACATTTAATTATAATCTTGTAGATGTAACTAGAAGGTTGGAAAAAGAGACATTCAAAAGATCAATAATATTTTATATATAATTGTAATATAAAAATGATTCCACTGAAATATATTAGGTTTATATATATATTATTTATCTATTGTGACTTTAAATTCAATTTAAGGTAAAAAATTATTTAAATAAAAAAGTCGGGTTTAAAAATAATGTAGTATTTTTCACTATTAATCAAAATTTAAATATTTACGAAAAATAAAATTAATACACCGATAGCTAATTGTTTTTTTCAAAATTTAAAAAAGATATATATTTTGGAAAAAAATAAAAAAATTTATAATTTTTTATGTCACGACCCGTCCCTCGGGGCCTCTGTCGTGACTACCCCAAGCCCGCCTTCCATGGGCCAGGGGCTAGCAACTAGAACCAAAGGCGTAAATCCCTAAAACTAGGAAGGAATTACGTTTATAAAGTAGAAACACACACAATAGAGTAAGCTGGAAGCAAAACACTAAGTAAGATTGTATACAAAAGGAGTGCTGAAAAGTAAAGGGGCCGGATATACAAGACCAACTGTAAAGTACAAGGAAACTGAAAACAAGTACATCATAAGAAAGGTAAACTTTGAAAGGTAAAAAGTAGCTCCTGGAATGTCCACCATAGATCTTACCTGAAGGGTAGGTAAAGATAGCCTCCTAAACACTCCACATCCATCAGTCTCCTCGTGTACCAACTCGTCGTAGGGTCCACCTCTGAGTACTGTTCAGTCCTCATTCTCTCAACCTCCATTAGTGCTATCTATCATCTACATTCGACACAATAAGGTGTGTCCATAACCCGTGCAGGGGTGAGTATAATGAATCTCATTAAGGGCCGCGAGATAACCGATGTCTCTCAAAATACACCAAGGGAAAACTATAGAGTAATAAATCAACAAATAGCCATTACGTAGTTATATACCCATACATATACCTAAGTTATCAAGTAACCCATCTCAATAACGAGGAAAACACAGAAGTCACAGACTCAGCTCACATAGGTATACAAATTTTGAAGAGAGATATAGATGATCCGGTGTAGCCGTTGAATCATCTGATCTATCAGACCCATATAGGATCCAGGCCCACCGGTTAGAACTGTCGGACACACACATGATCCAGGAATAGTAGTTGGGGCTGTCGGACCAACACATGATCCAGGACCAACTATTCTGTCGGGCCAACACATGATCCAGGAACCGAAGTCAGAACTATCGGACCAACACATGATCCAGGAATAGTCGTCAGAGCTATTATACCAACACATGATCCAGGACCAGCTATTCTGTCGGACCGACACATGATCCAGGAACAGATGTCAGAGTTGTCGGACCAACACACGATCCAGGAACAATGGTCAGAGTACAACCAGCCATAGGGTTTTCCACAACGCACGCTTTATTTTGGGAGGGTCAGCTCCTCCATCCACCTGTCAATACATCAACTACCATTAAGTCCCATGTAAAACTATCACAATGGTACACCTCGTCATAGGGGTCTCAACGCAGCTGACATCACGTCAATCAGATGCCCAGTCTGTGAGTTATAGGCCTTTTAGTCCTGGGGCCCGGTTGGATTCATGTACGATCCAACTTGACCGTATCTCAAATATACCCCAAACATTAGTGGGGTATTCTCATAGAGATCTTCGTGTTCTAATAATACCACCGTCGCTGACGGTTCGTCAAATAGACGTCTGATGCCAATGAAATGGCCAAAAGAAAGTAACAAGGTCGGTAATGGCTCTGGTCCCGGTCTGACCAGGTCGGACCACCTCGGCCCAAACAAGACTGGGCTGACCTGGTCTGGGTAAACCTGGTTGGACCTACTGGGTTTGACCTGGCCTGTTTGGTGGGTCATCCTGCTATGTTTGGTCTGGTCTGCTGGGCCTGGCCGAGCGAACTGTAGGGGCGGTTCGGCCTGAAGGTTGCTGCGTAGGCGGCTCGGCCCGGAGGCCAGGGCCAGTTCGCCAAGCACCACGTGGGGTGTGGCTTGGGCAGCTCGTCCCGGAAATCCGAATGGTTTAACCAGCAACACCGCCAGGACGTCGCGGGCCGGCTCGGGTGGCCAGCGTGGCTCGACCGGGAGTCAGGGCACGTGCAGACCGTGAGGGGCGTTGAGCACGACACGGGTAGGCCCCGCAGGGTGCGGTCAGGACGGTAGGGTGCGCGGGCCGGCCGCAGAGTGCCAGAAAGCACATGGGGAGGCCAGATGGCCCTGCGGGCAGCGCGCGGGCAGGCCAGGGTGCGCCTGGTAGCGCATGGGTGGGCTGCGAGGAGGTCAGGAAGCGCGCGGGTAGGCCAGCGGGGCAAGCAGGCAGGCCACGTAGCGCGCGGGCAGGCCGCGGGGCGCTGGGCAGCACGCGCAAAGGCAGGCGGGGTGCCGGGAAGCACGCGGGAGGCCGACAGGCACACGGGTAGCACGAGGGCAGGCCGCGCGGGGCATGGGCAGGATGCAGGCTCGGCCGGAGGCAGTGTGGGACGCTGCGAGGGCGTCACGGTTCACGGAGGCCACGGTAGCGTGACCTTTATCGTTGTTGTTTTTTTCATGTCGTCGTTGTTACGTCTCCATTCGATAGAACACCATAAGAAGGAAACACGACAGAGGATGTTGGGCCATGTCAGGTTGGCCCGGACCCTCCGCGTTTAGGGAATTGTCATTTCGCTCAACAATACAAGAAGTTGATCATTAAGACTTTCGCAACAAACCATTTCTATCCTATGAAGAAGATAAGAAAATGTATAAGATCATCATTTAATAAACCCCCTACCATTTGGTGGTCTATCATCGTTTGTCGACGGTGTCGCAGAAAGGGAACGAAGGAGTTTTCTGTTCATCGCCTTCTTCACTCTCTCCTAATCCCAGGCTGCATCAGTTCGTTGACGACGATGAGGAATGAAGATCATCTAAAGACGTCCTACGTCGAAGGGGTATTTTTGGTAGAAGATGAGGAGGATCATTATTTATTGGAAGCGCTCCTCATTGGGAGCCTCCTCCCAATATTTTTCCCAAGTTCATCCATTCTCTCCACTCCACCCAAAATGAAATCGAGGCCAAATTATAGATTAGGATCTATTATGTTCATTGGTGAAAATTAAATTTGATTGATTCAATTAAATGAGTTGACTCATTTAATTAATGGGGTTGAGTTTTCATAACAATTTAAAAGAGAGAATTAATTAATTAACTCATCTCCCCTAATTAATTCGAGAGAGGTGGCACTAATTAAATTAAAGGGGAGTTGGCTCCATTAAGGTGGTGAAGTTCAAGGGGTTTCTCCCCATTTAATGGGGAGTTCGGGAGGTTTTACCTTCCTCCACTAATAGGGGTTAAGCCTTGTCTGGTCCCCTCATCATAACCTCTCACATGAGGTTATGCTCGGGTGGGCCCCACCACCATAACCTCCCAAGAGAGGTTAAGGTGTGGTGGTACCACCTCCAACTCCAAAGAGGATTTTTTAATCACCCAACCTCCACATGGAGGTTAAAAATAAAATAAAGTGAATCTACATTATTTTATTACTTCACACGAAAACCGAAAAACTATCTTTTATCCTTGACTCACTGTCGTTGAAGTGAAAGTCTTCCTAAGAGAATACCGATAGTGGGAGTTCAATTATGATCTGAAATTTTAATTCCAAGCACCGGTTCAAAATTTATAAAAACCCACCCGTACGTTTACTATACATAACCTAGAAAAAACTTCAAAAATTGATTCTGGACACACCGGGCCTCAAAATAACGGGCAGTAAACTTTCACGTTCTCGGAAAAAAATCCCATGTATTAAAAAAAATTCCACAGGATTTCTATGTCTTTACATTCTCCCCACCTTAGGGATTTACTTCCCCGTATGATACAACTCGAACTAAGGAAAAAATGGGGGTATTGAGCACGCATCTAAGCCTCCTGCTCCCATGTGCTCTTTGGGAGGTTCCCGTGCTGCCAACGAATGCACACCAGAGGTATCGACTGCCCACGTAGGACCTCTTCTGTAGATCCTCAATCTACACTAGAACCTCTTTCAAATTCACCCAATCGTTGACATCCATCTCTCCATGGTCGGTGATGTGAGAAGGGTCATGCACGTATCTCGTCAGTTGAGATACTTGGAAGACGTCATGCACTGGGTGCAACTGAGGTGGAAGAGCTACGTGGTATACCACCTCTCCAATTCTGCTGTGGACCTGGAAAGGTCTGATGAACCTCAGAGATAACTTGCCGCCTTGTTCAAAACTATGTAGTCCTCATCGAGGTGATACTCGTATAAAATAATGGTCGCCATCCTCGAACTCCGGAGGCCACCATCTCTTGTCAGCATACGATTTAGGCCTACTCTATGCATTCTTCATCCGCTCCTGGATGATCTGCACCTTCTCAGTGGTAGCCCATACCATCTCTGGTCCCACTAGTGCTGACTCCCCAGGGTCAGTCCAACACAAGGGTGGTCTGCAAGGACACCCATAAAAGGCCTCAAAAGGTGCCATCCCTACGGTGGAGTGATAGTTGTTATTTTATGAAAAATCCACCAATGGAAAGTGATCCTCCCAGCTGAGACTGAAGTCAAGGACACAAGAACATAGCATATCCTCGAGGGTATGAATGGCCCTCTTAGTCTGGTCATCCATCTGAGGATGGAAGGCGGTGCTCAAATGTAGATGCGTACTGAAAGCCTCCTAAAACCCCTTCCATAGCTATAAAGTGAACAGTGCACCACGATCTGAGACAATGGTGGAAGGTATACCATGTAAACACACAATCTCATATACATAGAGGCGTCCCAAGCTCCCTACTCAACCCTGATCTATGATCGGTAGGAGTGGGACGACTTGGTGAGTCGGTCAACGATCACCCAAATTGAGTCATCACCCCTAGATGTATGGGGAAGACCCATCACAAAGTCCATGGATATCCCATACCATTTTCACTCTGGTACCTCTATAGGTTGATCCAAGCCTGCTGGTACCTGGTGCTCTGTCTTCACTTGCTGACAAGTGATGCATCGAGAGACAAACTCCGCTACCACTTTCTTCATTCCTGGCCACCAGTGTTGTCGTCAAAGGTCCCGGTACATTTTCGTCACTACTATATGTACCTCTAGAGGGGATGTGGCGAACTCCCTCAACACTTCCTCCTGATGTGGCACTGGTACCAAGGTATATCCTTTAAAGAGGATGACGTGCCCCCCACCTTCATAAAATCTATCAGGTGCCTGCCCTATGGATATATGATCACATCGTGTCTCACAGTCAGCATCCCCATACTGTGCCTCCCGGACTTGCTGAAGAAGTAGAGGAGTGACTGTAAGACACTGAAGAAAGGTGTCTCCATCTCTATCCACAAAGGATATCTGTAAAGTATCTAGATACTCTCTCACCTCTCCTAGCAGCTGTATACCAGATCTCCGGCTGAGCGCATCCGCAACAACGTTCCCCTTCCAAAGAGTATAGACTATCATAAAGTCATGGTCTTAGAGGAACTCAATCCAACATCTTTGTCTCAGGTTTAGGTCCTTCTGAGAGAAGATATACCAGAGACTCTTGTGATCGGAGTACATGATAAAACGTTCGCCCATCATATAGTGTCACCACATCTTAATTGTGAAAACCACTGCTGCTAACTCCAGGTCATGGGTAGCATAGTTCGGCTCATGTTGTCTCTACTTCTGGGAACCATACATGATCACTCCTCGCTCCTGCATCAGGACACACCCGAGTTCGGTCCCTGACGTGTCGCAACAAACAACATACAGTACACCTTCTTATGGAATCCTCATGATGGGGGGCACTATTCAGCCTCTGCCTCAACTCTTGAAAGCTCTGCTGACATCTCTTTGGCCACACAAAGGGTTTCCCCTTCTTTGTCAAGGATGATAGTGGTTCTGCAACTCTGGATAAGTCTGGAATGAATCTTTGGTAGTATCCAGCCAAACCCAAGAAACTCTGTACCCCCATCACACTCTTGGGTAGATCCTAAGAATGTACCACCACAATCATCACTGGATCCATAGAAACTCCAGTCTCCGAGATGACATTTCCCAAAAAGTAAACCTCTCAAATACAGAACTGGAACATTGAGAGCTTACCATAAAGTTGGTGCTGTCGGAGTGTGTCCAGTACTACCTGCAAATGGTAGGCATGCTCCTCCTCAGTAGTCGAGTAGATCAGTATTTCATCGATGAAGACTACGAAAAAGTGATTGATGTAAGTCTGGAAGATCATGTTCATGAGTCCCATGAACACTTCTAGAGAATTAGTTACACCGAAGAGAATAATAAAGACCTCTTAGTGGTCATACCGACATCCGGAGGCCATCTTCTGCACATCCTCGTCTCAAACTCTGAGCTGGTGATAGCCTGATCTAAGGTCTATATTCGAGAACCACCGTGCTCCCTTCAGATGATCAAAGAGGTCGTTGATCCTCGGGAGTGGGTACTTGTTCTCCAAGGTCACCTAATTCAGGCAACGATAGTCAACATAGAGCCTCAAGCTCCCGTCCGCCTACTTGGAGAACAGAATTGGGGCTTACTAGGGAGAAATGCTAGGCTAGATGAATCACTTCCCCTCTAAGTCCTCCAACTATACATGCAGCTCACGAAGCTTAGTAAGAGCCATCCGAAATGCTGGGATAGATATCGGTTCCGTCACAGGGTACAGGTCAATGTAAAATCCCACTTATCTATGAGAAGGCAGACATGGGGCATCATCAGGGAAAACATCTACATACTGGTCCACAAATATAGGATAGCTCGGACATTCAACATAAACTGCTTCGAGGGTATGGCAGGCCAACTGATGAGTGATCAGATACACCCTCCTCTATGTAAGTCAGTATTGTGCTGTAAAGTCTTCCTTCTCACCGGTGAAGGTAAATTTGGTCCCATCCGTGAGGACACACTGCACATTGGGCCTAATACAGTCGATCTGATCATGGACTATAGATAACCAGTCCATATCCAAGATGACATCGTAAGGCCTCAATGCCGCTAAAAAGTATCCCAACCGAATCTCTGGCATCCTAGAGTAATCTCACACTGCCATCACCAGTGCGTAATCTTGATTCTGCTCTCGTAGGAGTATCTATACTTAAGGATCGAGCGAACAGATCCATCAAAATATCTGATCTTTGAACAAGGGCAGTGGAAATGAAAGAGTGACTGGCACTTGTGTCTATAAGAACTGTATCTAAGGTGTAGTAGACACAGATCACACCTCGAATCATCTCCAGAGTTCCATGGTCGTATTCCTCAACTGCCTGGAGCTGTTCTCTCCCATGTCCACCTACTCCCTGCGGTCGGGGTAGACCTCCTGGTGGTGGTGTTGGTAACACCTCGTAATAGCGTCCACCGCTAGCTGCATGACCAACTCCTCTGCCACATCCACCTTCTCCCAGTGGACCACCTCTATCGATCCTCTACCTCTGCCTGGGAGGTCCCTCAACTGTCTGGTGATCATAAAAATGGTGGGTCAAATAGTCACGAGCCATGTGACCCTACCTGCCGCAGGTGTAACATTGCCCACTACTTGTATGACAGGATTTCCTGCACAAGTGAACCTATATCTAGAGTTCGTCCACCGGATGGCCTGGTATTCTTGGTCCTCTGTGATACTTGTCTAATACCAGCTGCAGAAGACTCCACTGCATGTCGACTAGTGGTGGGTCTCACTGCTGAAGTCTACTCAGCAAGGAAACTCTTCACTAAGAGGGCTCTCTCTAACACTCCCGCTTGTGTCGGGATGCTGAGTGTGATCATCGATGCTCTAATCTCACGTTCAAGCCCCTAATTGAAGTTATGGGCCCTGAAGAAAGGGTCCCACACCATATGGGTGGAGTAGTGAGAGAGTTCGGTGAACCTCTCTGAGTACTGTGCCACTATCATGCTTCCCTACTGCAAATGAAGTAGCTCATGTTTCTGCACCGCACATAGGGTGGCTGGAACAAACTTATCCCGAAATAGTCTCTTGAAGTCTTCACAAAGTAGTGGTTCCTCATCATGCACCTGGAGCATCAGACTCCACCATCTGCCTACTGCTTCATGAAGGATACTCATGGTAAGGATCACCATAAGGTTGGCTGGTGTCCCTAGTAGTCTGAAAACTCTCACCACAACCTCTATCCAATCCTCAGATGCCTGCGGGTCTGTCTCAACCATGATTCCGGGCAGCCTCTGGCCCTGGAACTCGTGCAACGCACTCAAGTGGCGTTCAATCTCTGCTGTTGGGGATGGTGGTATCAGTGGTCCAATAGATAGTGGTACCGGTGGTGCCTCCGCTGTGATGGGACCCTACACCGATGTTGTGTCTCTCGGTGGGCTTCCATCTCGTACCTCTCTTAAAACCCTAGTTGGCTATCTGCGTAGAGGCATCCTGAAAAGAAACAAGTGTTACATGTTCAATAAGTCATACCTGATGAGATGACTCAAGATATCACAAAGAAAACTCTACAAAAAACAGACACAATCTGTGTTTTCGTGAACTGAGTCGGCAATCAAAACTCAGGGTCCTGGTGTATGGAGCTTTATAAACCCCATTATAGAATCTTGAAAAATTCAATGTCATTGAATAATCATTAATTCCTTATAAAACTCTTAGGATTCATTGACCTTATAAGAATTCATGAATAAACATTTTTGTATTCTAAAACATTCATTTATTCTTCAATTTTGAACCACTTCCCTTTTTAACATTCTATATTGAATCAAAATGTTGACATCGATTACCATGATCATTTATTATCATCACATAAGAATATTTTGTATGTTTTTTATAATCATTTAACATATTTTAATTTTTTAGTTTTTTTTAAAAAAAATGAAATCCATAACCATAATAATAAATTAGAGAATTTATTTTCTTACAAGCATATAATAATACCCAATCGTATAGATTATATGAGTGAATTCTATAATTCACCAAGTCACATTACATCTAATTCCTATTAAATACAAGGTTAATAATATATTATTCATATTTATATAGATTCTACCATTAAACAATATCAAAAATATCTTAATCACTGTAGTGTTACTCTAACTCATAGAAGTTTTACCTAATTATAAGATGATTTCTTATAATTAATTTTTAAGGAGTTTCTTAAATTAAGAGTATCCTGTATAGAATTAATGTCATGGATAAATTTAATGATGATTATGCTTTTATGTATAGTAAGTGATTTGATTTGAAGTTTACCAAAATTTATTACCACAGATAAGGAATTTTTTAAATGAGATACTCCTAAAATGGTGAACCATTTATAGTACATCATATCCATTAGTAGGTTATGTTCCATATTTCATTATGACTTACATCGATTTTTTCGAATACATAATCATTGAATATATCTAAAAGAATTTTTTTTCAATCATCTCATACATAAATCTTTGTTAAGAGTGAATAAAATTCCTTTCCCATTCCATCATGTGCATAAACCTAAAACTATTCCTCTGGTATACTAACCATTATGTTTTCTCAGCTAGTGTGACCCACTGAAAAATCATGAGCACGGATACTGAATTTAAGGGAAACAACGTTACCATGTTTTCTTTCACAAGATAATCTAGGGGAACACATAATTATAATTAGCTACCCTATTTGATTATCATGTCCAAAAATGTAAATCATTTGAAGGAATCTAATACATAGTATTTTGAAGGGGATTTAATCTCCCCTTATTATTTCATGTTATTATCATTATGTATGCATGTGGATAACCATTTATTTTTCAATTTATATAACATATAAAAAACAATTTATTAAATCCATACTTATATGAAACTCATTACACAAACCACAATTTTTGATAGTCTCATGAAAAAATAATTCAAACATATTTACAAACATCCAAGTGAGTCTCATGAAAATAGTAGGTAAACTCTTCTTATGAAGGTATAATATTAAATGAAGTTAGTAATCAGCCCATGAGTAATTCCAATGAAACATATATCCAACCTAAAACATTTTTTAACAGTCCATAACCTCTTGGATAGTGGGATTTTTATACCCAAGTCTTATTCTATAAAGAGTTTTTATTAAAGATGGAATTCAATTCATCATAATTCTAACACCAAATTTGTATATAGTATGTTCAAAAAATAAATTCAAACTGATAATGTCTACTAAATACTAAATTGAAGGAAAATGAAAACTAAATTTTCTGTTAAAGCACCTATAATTTATTCTATGTCTTGAAATTCATTATGAATACTATTTTACAACATAAATTAAAGCATAAATTAATTCACCATATATAAAAAATTTGTAATAATCAATACATGAGGGAATAACCTTTAATAAAATTAAAACTTCATAAATTTATACAAGTGAAAATTTAATAAAAATTTATAAAATATTTCTTAATGAGAATAATTTATTAATTTTAGATTGTCAATTATTTAAATTTCATAATTTTGAATATAAAATTTTATATTCAACCCATAATAGGATATTTTCATATTATTTATTATATAACATTTTAATTTAAAACAATATATATTTATTTGAATTATATAGATTATATATATAAATTTATAATATTTAAACTTTTTACATAATCTAATATTCCTGTCATTAAATATTATTTAATCCTAGATCATATCAACCATATAAACATTCTTGATGTAGTTTAAATAATATTACAAATATTTCTTTTAAATTCAAATTATATAATTTAATTATTAAAAGCATTTCATAATGATCATAAATATATAAACCTTCATATGTCCGTTATTTTTTATTTTAAGAACACTTTTCAAATTACCCATTTAATTTTACATAAAAACACTTTATATTAAATTAATATGTCATTCTAGTGAAATTTAATTTTTTAAACTTTTTATTTATATAAATTGAATGTTGATAAATTTTTCAAAATATTTAATTAATTTCCCTTAAATATTTTATAATTAATTAATTAATTATAAAATTATAAATTAACAATTATTAAAAAATATAATTTTCCAATTTTTTTAAACAACTTAGAAATTATAAAATTCATTTAAAAATTAAAAACAATGAAGCATTAATTTTACTCAATATATCACACATTACAATACAACCAAGTCATAATGTTTTACTAATTTTTTTCAATATATATTATATCATATGTGCATTATGAGTGATACCCAAATATAAATGTATGTATACTTGTGTCTCATGATAATGGTATTTTACTATAGAAACACCCCTTCATTAAAAATAACATCTTATATGATTTTTTTATGATATTCATCATATCTTTTATACAATACAATTCTATATTTCGCAAAGAAATATGAAAAAGTTTGTTTTTAAATATAAGTTAGAATTTCTCTAAAAACATTAGAAAACATAATGACATAAAAAATGCAATATCTTGAAATATACCATATCATTTTATGTGATTCAAAACCATAGTAAAAATTAACTAACTATATTTTATGATTTCTAAAAAATATGTAATCTGATTTATACTATCTTTATTTCATGATAGATTTCACACATCATTTTTCTTGGGAATTTTTGATACCACTGATATGTTTCATTCGGTATTAATCAATATGTTTTTAATTTTAGTATGAAATTAAAAACCCATACCAAGATAACCATGCATTAGAAATATTAAAATGTATATTATAAATGAAGAATAGTATGTAAAACACGCACCTTAAACTAACATAAAAAATTCATTTTCTTTAAGCCATCCTAAAATGGTATTTACGAAAACCAATATATTAGAATAAAAAGTCTTCCAACCTCTGATGATATCCATGTGGAAATATATATCTTTGAAATTATGGACGGGATTATGACTTACTTAATATGATGATGGTATGTTGGTCATAAAATTAGAAGAGGGGGAGAATTTCAGTTATCTAAGAGTATTTTCCAAACATCCATGTTCCCACAGACTTTTTCCATCATATAGAAATAGATTTATATAACCCCATTGGAATCTCTTGGGTGATACACTCAATAAATCATATGTTATTATGGATGAGTTAATTTATCGAAAGATTCATGGAATAAATTTCATGAATTAATATATCCCCACAAATTATATCTTATGTGACATATCCTTAAATGATAGATATTATGGAAGGTCATTCGAAGACAACCCTATTCAATGGAAGTCATACCCTATAAATACATGTTAATGGACCCTTAAAACCATGTTAAATCCAATATTATATTTGTATATAATGGGGACTAAAGTGTTAAGAAAACCATTTTCATTCCCCGTATCATATATATATATCAAAAGATTTGTTATGACCACACATATCTGGAAAAATAGGCTATGTCTGTGGTTTTTGATTGGTTATGTCATAAAAGTTGATATATCATATATAATTATATTATATATATATATATGAGATAATTATGGAATATTTTATACATGAATTTCCTATAAAAATTATAGTAATATATCTTACCCTAGTAAAATTTTTATGACCATTGAATAGGCACATATGTTTAATGAACCAATTCCGTAAAAAATATCACATTTCAAGAATTCCTTGAAGTGCCCCACCATTATCCATATATTATTTATTATTTCAAAAGAATAGATATATTATCATGTAAAATGAGAATCAAACCCATGTATTATAGTATCTCCCTAGAATTATTTCAAGAGATCTTATTCCCTCTCAATATAATGTTTCACAAAAAAATATTCACATAGTGTATTTTTATAAAAAACTCATTATATGTGAATGTATAATCTTCTCAATTTATATCTACCAGTATCCACCACTAATATGGTGAATCTTATAGTAAAATAACTACCAATATCACATGACACCATGATGTTCAGTACCCAAAATGTAACTTATTCTCTAACTCCTCTAACCAATGGATAGCCATACTATATTAGTGTTTTTTATTGAATCTTGGGATTTACTACCTATAGAAGAATTCCAGTATTATATCCCAAAAATTCTTATCACCCACTATATCGTCAAAACTACTATTGAAATGATCAGGCTCCCAATAAACCCTATCCAAATCAAGTTTAGTTACTAACATTGGATCATTTTATATATCATTATCTTTTTTCTGGATTGATTCTACCATTGTATTAGATTTCTCAATTTCATTATTCTACACTATTGAAACAAATAAAAACTATACTCACATAGCCCCTCATAAATAACCCTTCACCTATGAGGTTTTATAATGGTAGATATGTAAATATAAAATTGAATTAATATAGTTTTGAAGACCTTTAAGTTTTTACTAAATAAACATTTTAAAAAAAGGTATAGTTATAAAAAAATTCTTAAATATACATAGTTCTTGCTTTCCTTATGTATCCCAAAAGTTTGTAATATAAATGATGTCTATTCATTTATCCTCAATTATAATACCGTTAAAATGTACAATAAGTCCCTAAAACAGTTATTGAATCTTATATTATCAATAAATAAGGATAAGTTTCTTAATTATAATTATTAATGTCGTCCCATCATGAACCTTGTCATTTAACTACTATAATACCACACTTACGTTTCGATAAAAATATTTCATATCTTGGATTACAGGTATGTTAACTCCATAGACTCACCTCTATATGAATACGATCTAGCAATCTATTTTTATGTATTCACATATAAATGAGTTACATTACCCAAATATACAATCTGTATCCTATTAAACACAACATTATGGAATTATATATAACAAAATAAAACACACATATATATATATATGATATGTGAGTGAATATTCATGTATTTCATATAAGACCTATAAAATAACTAGATACTATGACCCATAAAAATAAATATATCAATTAAAAAATCTAGAAATACCATTAAGTATCATTGTCAAAAATGAGAATCCTTGCACCACTAATATACAGATGTCCCAATGCACCTATACTTTTCACCTATTGATCTGCATGAACAAAAGGATAATGTGCATAAGTGTTCATATAGGAGTATTTATTTGGAATCAGTATGGTAATAATATATTTTTGAATGTCTTATAGATTTTTATAAATATATATATAAATTATCAACTTCTAAAACATAGATTTAATCACATACATAGTAGGGCTAAGACTCATTTATAATTCAACCCATCATTATTTCTTCATTTCCACCATAAATAATGAATGATGCATTATTATTAATATATACCAATTCATTAATAATATCTAGATAGAAATAGTTCCAATGAATGATATCATACTACAGGTTATTGGGAACCCATGATCTCATCCCATGCCTCAATTTCGTTACTAATTACCCTGAACACGGTATTAATGAAAAAAAATCTAGCCATTAAAAGAATCAAAGTGAACCCCCAGAAACATATGTTTGAAATCATAAAACTGACATGTGGATGGTAGTAACATAACATAAAAGAACATTACTAGTATTATTGAAGAACACATAAAAATAGATTTATGTCACAAAAATGAGTGTCCAAAATCGCATAAAATTATCATATTATATCTTATATAAAATTATAAAATTTACACCTAATGAATAATGTTATTTTAAATACTATCATTTTTTATAGAGATATATCTATTATTATTCTTTCTCAATCCAAGATCTATCGATTATTAGGTAATTAGTACTCTATTCATCATCATTTGCCTCAGTCCTACAGTTATGAGAGAGAAAATTTAGAATGAATTTGTCTTATAATCATTTACCTAAAAACAAGTGAAATGGATGAAAATAAGAATATGAATGTTATATAATCAAAAAAAATCAAACCTACGTATATGGGTGAGAATGAAAAAATATTCTCATATATGACAATACCACTATCAATAATGGGAATATAATTCCTTCTTAGGGGTTGACACAAGAATTTTCATTGAGGAAAATCTACTTACATTTCTTAGTCAATTTTTATGTAACCCTTTTTGATTCCTCTATAATTATATTTAAATTGTTTACATGTTTAATCAGGTAAATATTTCATCAATGGGATGACCAATGAACTAAATAACATTTTATTTATTTTATCATTAAACATGTTGTTTTAATGTGTTTTCATATTTATATCATTATTCACTCTATTGAAAATAAATTTTATTATTTTTTATAATATAATATAATATATATTACCAATTATAAAATGTTCACTATATATATATGTATAAATATAGATAAATCAAAGGCCTTTTCAAACACAAATTATATGTTGTTACTGACTATTTCCCTTCACAATAGAAAATTTTTATTGAAAATTTGAATTTTCCATTTATAGAAGTTCTCATGTTTAAATTTCAAATTATGAGTTGTTTGACCTATAGAGTTTAAATTAAAAATCATATTATTATTATTATTGCATCCCGCAATTCCTTTATTAATGTTCTCCAAAACAACATATCGTATTAAAGCCATAAATTATTATATTTATTGATTTTGATGATCCCTACTACTACTGCATGTTTCAACCGTATTCTCACTATTATTCATAATTTCTTGAACACAACACACATTTTTTTATACCGATCTATAAATTCATCAACTGCCTATAAAGATAATTCAAATTTTACAAAAAAAATTAATTTTCTTTAATTTTTATAAAATTTCCTCTTCCAGGGTATCATTTAACATCTCATAGTTATTATGTGAGACACATAAACTCATATAATTTTCACCAATTTATTCCATATTTATAATTTTGGTTTCACAAAATCATTTGGATCATGATATTCTCTACCTAAATTTATTTTATCTATCTCCAATTTAATGTATTTTTTAGTATATTACCATGTATCACATTTGGACATCAATTTTAAGTCTATTTGTTTTTTATATCGATCATCTAAAAAATATTTTACAGTCACATTTCAAATCAATTACTTCTCACTAGGATAACTAGGTGATAAATATATGAGTTAGTTTTTATGAACCATTTTAATTTATACATTCAATTACCATAAAAGTAATTTTAATTAATATATCTTTACAGGATTTTTTTTCTTTTGTACAACATTAATTTTTTTAATGTTTTTAGAGTATATATCTCATTATAAAGCATCTATAAGGAGAAAATTTATGTTCTATATCAATTATTATAAACATGTATTACTAAACCAGGATTATATTTATCTAATGATGAATAGATTATGTCTTACTAGTAGGGTCTTGAGACTAAAAATGGGGAAATATGTATTCTTGTGATTTGTCCCTTAGTTATCTCCAATAAGGGAGGATTTGAGGATATACCTACCAATTGGAATTACACATATTATATGTGCTATTGGATATTGTTATCTGTAAAAAGGGCATTATTAGTTATAGTGGGTATTTTAATTAACATATTTCATTAATCATATACTTGGATAAATTTATTTAATATGGGTTGACATATTCTATTGAAATTTTAGAATTCATTGTGTGAATTATAAGTGATTTAACAATAATTGAACAAGATAATAATTGATTTTTCGATTATGAGTTATTGAAATTGGATATTTCGTGACCATTTGTCTATATGGAACTATATAATTAAATCCATTTCAATTTTAGTTCATCAATAAGTTAATTTTAAAGAGTTTATGAAAAATAATAAAGGATAAGGGTTGTTGAGACAAGTATGAATCATGGTTGATGACATGTTGAGATAATTGGATTGTATTAAAAAATAACTTTCATCAAAGGTTATTTTCATTATGACCCCAAATTTATTATCTTTGAGTGACATGACCTGTTTCTAGATGATGATCCTGGATATTATAAAATATTTCATTATCCAATTGAGAAAAAGACCTAGAGATTTACACATTAATTGTATCCCGAATCATTATAAAATTCAATTTGAATTTACCATTAATAATAAATATTATTCTCATATTTTATAAATATAATTATCTAATTTATGTTTATTTTAAAAATTCAATCAATTGATTTATCAAAAAATAGAATATATGTATGTTTAATATTAAATAAATATTTATTTTAGAGTTTATTAATATATAATTTAACCATATCTTATTTAACGAATTTATCACACAATAAAATTTATTTATTTGTGTGAATACATAATATTGAAGATTTAATAAATTTCAAGTACAATTGAAATGTTGATTCAGTGATCCAATTTAAATAATATAAATTTATTTAATATCATTTAAATATATATTGTTTTATTTATTTAAAAAATTATATTTAATTATTCACGAGTTAGTACATATCATCAAATATATTTTTTAAAAAATATATTATTATTTTATGTGATGTTTATTTATAATAAAGAATATGACAGATGACCTTTCTAAAATAACTAATTGTTTAGATGTCATGAAACCTCCCCCTAATGTTACCCTCCCTAGGTCTACAAAGAGAGAAGGGAAATAATGACTATTAAGTCCCGCCTCCAATAGGATAGGGGTTAGAGACGTACACCATGGGTGTATCATACTCATAGATGGGATGACTTACCCACTAAGGTAAACATGAGTATATAAATATACGATACATTTAAAATGTAACTCAGGATCAAGATAAATAATATATCACAAATATATTTATATAATTTCATACGTACCAAATAAACTTTGAATGAAGCTAAAAGTACAAAAAACATGAGAGAGACCTCGAATCCCAAAAACTACTAAAAATCCCAATAGGTGGTCATATCCAACTCGATAACCAACAAGATCAGGTGGTAATAAAAAATATCTTATAAATATGTAGTATGAGATGACAATTTTTACTCAATAGGGTCCTCCAAAAATCCTCTCTTGTACATGATAAAAAAATCCTAATACATCCCATTACACCATATGTAGATGTCACACCACACCTAAATAAGTATATAATCATTCCATCGTTAGCATGGATCTATCATTATGTATCACATAGATGTAAACATATATTTTCAACCATAATATCAATTAAGGTTCCCTGCAAACACTACTCCCCAATTTTCCACAAAACCCAACGTTGCACATCCAAAGCCATATCTATCCAAAATACAGTCCTTCCCAATGTCACATGGTTAACTATATCATATCAAAAATATCATGATTTACATTATACTATAACATCCCCAACCCGAGATCCACTAACTAGTGGCGTGATCTGGGTCGCCCCATGACTCTAGTGCACCTCCCCATCTGCCAAATGTTTCTAACAAGCATTTAGGGTCTAAAAGTCACATGGGTAGAATATACACTCTTTACCAATGTAAGGAACAATAATAAATAAATAAATAATTGGAAACAACATAGAATAATAAATTGACATGAATACACAACCATTTCCAGAAACAAGGTAAAAACCACAGAAAATATTAATTATGACATGTCATCCTACAATGCCTAGTAAAAAAACCCCACAATAAAATTCTATAGAGGAACCCCTAAAATGGTCAGGATTCCATGTTCAAAACCTCATCCATGCACATCAAAAATAAAAATCAACTCATGAGGACATGACCATTAGCCTTTACCTGACATGAAACCATGAAATCTGCTCGAGTTCCCGACAGTGGCCTGAGCAGGGTGTTAGTACAACTCAATATGACACCACCAGCAATGTCTATAATATATCCAGTCTAAAATTATAGTTCTTGAAATTGATAAATAATACTAATTAAATAAAAATATTTCAATTATACATTGTTAATAATGTTTCCTTAAAGTTAAGGAACCATTATATTTTGATAAATCACTTATAACATCTCAGTGCATAATTCACAAATCTTATGTGTTTAATAGATTAGTAATGTTCAATACTTTTATGGAATATGGGAATGAGCCAAATCCTATATCACTAGGGAAACACACAATGACAACCACTTTTTCATCACCTTCAATCCTTAGTCTGGGTGAAATGAAACCATTAAATGAATATAACATTGTATCCTTCCCTAACCATTGAATTGGGGGTGCAGTCTAAAGCCTCGATCGAACTCGACCCATTGTTGTAGAACCTCATTTCTATACCACACATTACCAAGCCATGTGCAGATGCTTATTTATTAATTCACCACACATAATCACATTATAACCAAGCATATACAACATCATTAGTAATATCCTGAAAATAAAAAATAGTAAAATTTATTATGACACAATCTAATAACACATTTATCATTTATTTCACATATACACATTGCCCAATTCCAATTCCCTATTACCAAATAACTAAGAATATTCAATTAAAAAATATGATTCATTGACACATCCTCATTAATCCCATGTGAAAATTTACATGCCAAACCAAACAACCCCTTAACCATTATCCTGGAATATTTAAAGTACTCATAATCCATTATTAATCAGTATGTTAACCCATTTACACATTCCCTAAGGGCTCTAATTAATCAAAAGTAAATTCTAGACATTAAAATTCCATTAACCACATTCAAGAGGGTCAGCACACCCCTTGGATATCCCTAAATTGGGAAATTCATCTTCCATGAATCCCATAGTGATCATGAGGGGGGTAAATTTGTTATTTAGCAACCATTATAACAAATATGGAAAAAAACATCAAAAAAACATCATGTATAGAAAAAGAACATAACCCCACATGCACACATATATGTAAAAACTAAGGGATAAAACATGTAGACAGACTAACTCAAATCTATTGACAGAAAAACTGTTAATTGAAGCCTTAGATCATGAATCAACCCACCTTTAAAGACTCAACCAAAATCTAACCTGAAAAAAGTGGTTTTGAGATTCATATAGATATAAGAGAATGATGAAAACCCTAAACAAAAAAATAGAAGCAAGAGAGGGATTAGATATATTCATATCATTAATCAACAAATGAGGACACTCTAAAAAACATAGGGATGGAATAGGATCAACCATGGAAGACCTTGGGAGCACATGTTCGTCACTAGGGTTCAATGGAGGGAATAAGATATGAAAATCAAGTATGGTTTTAAAATTCTATAATGGCATTTTTGTAAATATTACAACTTTATTGGGGATCACAGTTAACCAGACCTATTTTAAAAACACCGAGATATCTATGTGCTAGCCACTATACAAGGGAAACTAGTTCATATAGTTACCTAGGTAGGCCACATGATTTGAAAAACTATGCAATGATCATGTGTCAAGCCACTTTCCAATGATGTATAGTTACCTGGGAATTCTGCAGGGTTTTCTAAATCGTGCTCCAACAGTGAACCTTGCAAAGATTCACCCAATTCTCCATTTCTCGTGTCTCGGACCATTGGAACTCCCCCAAGAACTGGTAAAATATCTAGAACCAATTAATTTACTAAAAATGAGATATTTAAAAAAATTAAAAATAGTAATGTACCTCCTTGAAGTCTAGGATCTTACAACCTCCCCATGTTATGACGACCTATCCTAGTGCTGCTCTTCTTGAGAATTTTTGACTTTTCGATGAATAGAGATTTTTTCCGTGGGCCCAAATATCTCAATCTCAATCCTATTTTTCTTCTTAAAATATTCCATCATTCCATAAAATGTGAACTAAGGGAACAATATTTCCCCACAAGTCTTTCTCACGATGGTCCACAATACCAAACATATTCTCTTTGAAGGACGTATCATCCACCAACACTATATCCTGAACATTTGTCTTCTGAGATGGATCACAGAGATACTTATAGAGTTAAGAGACATCGAAAAAACCACGTATGCCTCTATAGCACTATATAAGACTCAATCTGTTAGCCACTAGTTTGTTACTTTCTATGATCTCGAATAGTCACACATACCTAGTTGCCAACTTTGCTTGTTTCCATATTTGATGGTCACCCAACCTTGGCGACACCTACAGAAACAAACTGCCACCCACCATAAACTCAAGAAGTCTAAGATTCTGATTTTCATATGAATTATTCAAACTGTGATCATTTTACATATTCTTCTGTATCAATAAAACCCTCTCTGATGTCCCTTGAATGAGACTCAGTCCCAAAAACTCAGATTCTATTGCTTCTATCTCACACAACTTAGATATACTGGGTCTTCTATAATGTTCCTAAAATGTTTTCATCTGAATCATAGCCTAAAAACTATTGATTTAGAAAATCTCAATAAAAGATAATTTTATTACCGTGAAACACTAAAATTGAGAACACAAGATCACAACATGCCTTCAAAATACATGAATCATAAGCTCTGACTACCTATTTGTCTATGGGTTATAACCCATAATGGAAAACACTTGGGTACCAAGAATCTTCTATAATCCTATCTAGAAGTGTGATGTGAAATGTGGATCATGATCCAAATCTATGGTTATCAAAACACTGTGCAACACACTATCTCTCAAACATATAGCTCACCAAATTGATCAATGGTTTAGGTATCCTAGATTAGTATTAAATTGGCCACATTTTTCAATCAATCCATGACTAACCAAAATAAATCATTATTTTGAGACATGCTTGGAAGTCTCAATAAAATCTCAACCATTATGTCATTCCACTTTCACTATGGGATAAGTAATGCCTATAATAAACTACATAAGCACATATGCTTGGCCTTTTCCTGCTAGAAGGTAATAAATCATTTAAAAAAACCTAAAACTCATTCTTAATTAACAGACAACAATACTATCTATGATGACTATGATATATGTTAGTCTAACCAGGATGAACAGCCTTATTTTATGCATGGAACTAATTTATAACTATTCTCACAAACACACTAGTACAACCACACAACCATGATTATTGAAAATCCAATCATCACCAATTTCCCATCAAGATGGTGACTCCCCACTTTTAAGACATTCATTCAACACCACACACTCTGAATCCTACAACTGAAATTCCATTTAATGGTTCAAAAGAGAATACTAAATTTCTATAGATGCAAGGTTCATTTTCCCATGCACATCCTTAACTTATAGTTTCATATCATCAAATAAGGAAATCATTTTATACTCGGAGTCGGATTCTTGAACCATCTGATTCTGATTCTTATGGGGCAAAGAATCTAAAACACTATTACCTTATCTTGGTGTGTATACTATCTAAAAATATAATGACTATAGGTACTCAACCCATATTCATTACCAAATAGTTGAATCATGATGAGAGGAAATTTAATTAAGACTTTTATGGTTGGTAAACAGCGTAAACCTCCCTCCCATCAAATAATTCATCCAACACTTTTAGGCATAAACCATGGTATCTAACTCAATGTCATGAGTCAGGTAATTTCATTCATGAGGTCATAACTATCTTGACCCATAAGCTACAACCTGATCATTTTTCCTCAACACTTCCCTAACTCCAACATTGTAAGCATAAAAAAACAAGGTGTACCTCTTACCTGGTTTGGGTAAGGCAAGAATCTGTGTGGCTGTCGACCACTTATTAAACTC
Source organism: Viscum album (assembly GCA_963277665.1). Classification (NCBI taxonomy): domain Eukaryota; kingdom Viridiplantae; phylum Streptophyta; class Magnoliopsida; order Santalales; family Viscaceae; genus Viscum; species Viscum album. The sequence goes on from OY728165.1 coordinate 1,044,997,617, forward strand.
TTGAAAATAATTCTCATGTGACTATAACCACTAAAACATAACTTGCTCCTTGGTTAAGTTTAATATTGGAACCACCAAATGGGATAATACTCTATTGAACGTTTAGTAATAATCATCCAAACCTAGAAAACTATAAATATCAGAAATGTTCTTGGGAATCTCTGAAGACAACATCAAATTCACTTTCTCTGAATCCATCAACAATCATGAATCAGAAATGATATTTGACATGAAATTAAATTTATAAATTCAAAACTGACATTTTAATTTCTCGGTGTAAATCCTCTTCACTTTTAAAGTACTAATGACGATGTCAAAATGCTATCATGATCATAATTTTTTTTTGATCATTCCATGATTTCATCAATGAAGACGACTATAAAATGATCTAGATATGGGTGGAATAGTTGGTTCGTCAAGGCCAAGGACACAACCAATGCATTGGTCGGCCCAAAATACATCACCACAACCTCGTATAACCCATACCTACTCTATAATTATATTTTTCGTCCGTTAGATGTTCTCACCATCAACTGTTGTTTTACTGATCTTAAATCAATCTTAGAGAACACTTGTGATCCCTTAAGTTGATTATACTGGTTTCCAATTATAGGTAGTGAGTATCAGTTCTTAACCCTCATCTTATTTAACATCTATAATCAACAAATATCCTCCATGATACATCGACCTAATTATCAAAAAATGTGGGAGACCCCCAAGGTGACATACTAAGACAGATAAATCATTTACACTCCAACTAATCAAGATGGAATTTATATTTCTAGTGAATATCTAGATCTATTAGATATAGAGGAATGGAAACTGGATCCTTCCCCAGTAGTAATTCAATAATAAACTCAATATCTATCTATGGAGGTAGCCCCGAGATGTAATGATGAAACACACCCTGAAATCATTCCACAACAAGAGGAATCACTGCTTGTTCCCTTCCTCCTTCATCTAGAACAAGACATGAAACTTGAGTTATGATTTCTCACAACTACTAGAAAATTGTCCCTGAAGATCTAGCATGAAAATCACACTATCCAAGAAAAACATAAGTTACTCTATTTAGAGATGTGAAAATCACCCGACATCTGTAACAATCGATATGATATGGACACAACACCAACCAATCCATACAAAAAATTTGGTCAAAATATGAGATCTATAGGAAAAACAAGTTACATAGAAAATGATATCCAAAAACCACTAAGGAAAAACCATTACACTATCTGATATCCTCACCCCATACCACTAAATGAGTATCAAGTGACATAAATCCACACACACATTTCATGGTTAAGCCCAACACAACAAAAAACGAACATAAATAAAAGAATATGTAGTACATGTATTAAGAGATGCACTACAAAGCATGAAATCAATAATAATCTTAAATCAGTAGGTAGATATTCATAGATCACTGCCTTTATGTGTAGACTGAATTACATGAAGATGTCATACCCCTCTACCATGGGTTCAAACCTGATTACCCTGCAATGAAATTCCTTGTTGGTATATTTGGTCTCTCCCTAGAGTTCTGTACCCACAATCCCTACTGATAAGACCACAAAACTCCAAATTTATAATTTATACGAAGTCACCAACCCTTTACATGAACTTGAAATCTACCTATGACTTCTACTATTTCCCATCTGTTGTGGATTCCGGAAGTACCTATACACATGGTCCGACCATTTGCATGCTCGAAAATCAACTGCTGATCAAGGAAACTAACATCACATGTTTTCCAACCTACCACACTAATAACAGAACACCTAGTGTCCACCCTAAGAGGTTAACACCATCTTATGGTGTCTCTATGCACTTCCACCCTGATAAAGATTCCTAAAATGGCACTTCATTTTCTCAGAATCTTCTCCAATTTCCCCTTCCTAACACCACAAGTCCATCACCTAAAGCTCCCTTAAGGATCCCATATATTATTAAGTCCTGATCCATTATATTGGAAAACCATTTTAAAAATAATATTTTCACATGGGACATGATTTTGTGTTTCAACCTATCCTTAAAACGTTTTGCCACAACTGCCTCATCTTATTCCATCGTCCAAAAAAAAGTCACAAATCCGTGAAATGGTTATCATTATCCATCCCCAAAATTATCCCTTGGGTAAAAATCATAAAATCCACATCTATATACTACCTATTGTTTTCTCGATAGATGTTTTTGAAGAACTTATCATGGAAATATTTTCCTATCATTGCTTCACATTTCTCTCTTGGAGCTTTAATGTCCAATCAATGATTTTCATGGACTTGAAATATATAGGATAAAAATAATGAGTTACGTATCAATTGGATTGTCCATATGATCAATAATATTCTAGATAGACTCTATCCATAACTTATCTTTTTCTGGACCACCCTCTCTAGTAGTGTTCAGAGGGTGCTGTAGCTGAAACTCACTGGTCAACTCGAACTAGCTTGATGCAACCCTACCCGTGTCTCATTCCATAATCCACAAGAAATGATAAAAGTTATAAAGGAACTACTCATCTCTATTTTCCTATATTAACACTTTCTCCTACCCCACAATGAGAAGTGTGTTATTGGAAACATCCTTCTACTACTCGACTAAAATATGATTTCGTAGTGGAATTTATCTCTAATGAAAAGCACATGATTTAGAGAACAAACCATAAATATTTCACAATATATAATAAAACGGTTATCTCTAGCCATAAATAATCATTTCACATACTACTCTAACATGACCAACCATACCTGAAACACTACACTCAACCATCCCCACCAATTTCATGATTAACCCATGATAACCAACTGACATGTTTACAAGCCTTACCTTCTACTTTATTCAAAAATTGTTTCATTTAAAAAAACCTACCCAAAAATAGTTTTATTCATTTACTCCCCCTTACCAAGAACACTTCATAAATCATTTTTTAATATCTTACCTCTCGTTTTTACCCATTATCATTATCTCATTAGAAAAAAAATTCATTACTTTCAAGAAATTCTAATTATCCTTCCCAATGTTCTACACACACCCTTCCTATGTGTGCCTACCATGACACATTTATCCTATATACTTAGGTTCTTATTGGATTATCGAATTGATAATCTAATGTTGTTGCAGCCATGAAAAAATATTATAAAATATTCACATCACACAACATGTTCATAAAAAAATGGTGAAATATCATCAACTGTAACAACACATAAAAAACATTCCACCTGTGTGACATGGGGGTTTTCCCTCATACATGGGTTAGAGACTCCCATGCATGAGCTTATTTCCATGGCCTGATACCTTCATATAAACCATTAAACAATTCCCAAATAGTAATTCATTGGAAAAAACCTCCATATGATACCACATTGTAATGTATTCGACTTGAGATCCACTAATCAGTGACCTGAGATGGGTCATCACATGACCTCAAGTGCCTCTCCCCATAAGGAAAAGGATTTTTACTAGTTGAGAGGGTATAAAAGTCACACAGGGAGACAATACCTTCGATAAAAGAGTAATACATAGAGGAATATAAATATAAAATCAGAAACAACATAGAATAATCAATGAACATTCATACATAATCAATTTTGAAAACATGGTACAAACCAAAACTGACAGTAACTATGACATGTCATGCTATATTACCAACGGAACGAAACAGAGATTAATGAAAATAGAAGAATCCCTAAATGGTACTAAATCCATGTCTGTAACCTTATCCACACACATCTGAAACCCAACTCAACTCTTGAACAAAATACTGTTACCCTTTACCTAACATTCCACCATGAAATCTCCTCAAGTTCCTGATGACGACTCGACCGGGTGCGAGTACAACTCAGTAGGCCCCCACCAACGGTGTCTATAATATATCCAATGTAAGGAGATAATGCAAGAAATTTTAAAAAATCTATGTAAAAAAATTACATTTGATGTAGCCATTATTAATTAGTTTTACTCTATATTAAGCCACAATTAAATTCAGATTCAATACTTACAATATCTCGGTTATTAATTAACCCTATTTATGTGTTTTATGGATTATGAATGTTCAATAATTTTAAGGAATATGGGAATAAACCATGTCCAGTCCCACTAGAGAAACACATCAAAACAGCCACATTATCATCACCTCTAAGCCTCAATCTAGGTTGAATATTACCGTTAGGGGAATATAACTCCACCCCCTTCCCTAACACGTGTATTGAGTTTCAGAGTCTAGATCCTTGATCAAACTCAATCTATGGGCATAGAAACTCATGTATATACACCACTCTACCAAGCCATGTCAATATGATTGTTTTTTTCTCACCACACATACCCACATTACAACCAAGCATATCAACCATCATTAGTAATATTAAAACAATAACAAAAGAAATTTGAATCTATATTCTGACAAATACATTAACACAATTATCATTTATTTCACATAACCATTTAGGAAAATTTCCATTCCTCATGCATAACGCGCTAAGCATATTCAATTAAAAAACAGGTTTCATTGACACATCCCCATTAAACCCATGTAATAATTTATATGCCACACCAAATAATCCTTTATCTATTATCCACAACATGAAAGACAACCCATAATACTTTTGTAATCATTACATTAACCCATTTAAACATTTTCCAATGGATCTACTTAATAACATGTAAATTTTACACTTTACAATTACAATAACCATATTGGGGAGGGTCGACACACCCCATGGATGGAATTAAGTTGGTCCAATCATCCTCCATGAACCTAATAGGGATAATGAGGTGTTTTAATCCGTTATTTATAAACACATTATATCAAATCATGTAAACTAAACAAATAACACATTGAGGAAACAACCATAACATATCCACTCATACAGATATCTATTTAAAACCCAAGGGATATATCATGTAGACCACCTACCAGAAATCCGATGTTGAATACCCTTTTGATCAATGACTTAGATCCCGATTCAACCACCATTTAAAGACACATACTATTTCTCACTAGAAAAGAAGGGTTTTTAGACTTTTATATATAGATAATATAGGTATGAAACCCCTTATCCTAAAAAGGGAAGAAATAGAGAGATAATACTTACCTGGATCATCGATCCGCAACTGAAAACACTCCATATGACATAGGGATGAATTTGTATCACCCACGGATTCCCTTGGGATATCTTTTTTACTAATAGGGTTCAAGGGAGAAAATGAGGTGTGAAAATTGATTTAGGGTTTAAAATCTGATAATGGGATTTTTGTAAATTTTTCCAACTTTATAGGGGCACACAATTTACCCACTCTATTTGGAAAACTGTACGAAAACCTTCCACTACCAGGAGTCAAAGGGAATATGGGTCTCACGATTACCAAGACAGGACACATGGTTTGAATAACCATGCACCAACCATGCTTTAATTCTCTTTCCAATGGTACATTGATACAAAGGAATTCTTCACAGTTTTGGTAATTGTCTTCCAACTATGAAACTTCCACAAATTGGCCCAATTCTCATATTTCTCTTGTTCTAAACCATTAGAACACCCCCAAAAAACAATATAATCCCTAGAACCATAAAATTACCGAAAAATGAGAGACTGAAAACCCAATTTCCAAAACAAATATCTCCATGAACTTCAAGATATTAAAATATAATCACATCATCATCATACACATCTCCAGATAGTATATGAGTAGTTTTGGGAACTATCATATCACTTATAATTAGTATTATATTAAAATAAATTAAAAACATTAGACAACAAACCTATAATAATACTTAGAAAAAAATATCTGAAAATATATGTGAAGGAAATTACCAAAATACATTAAAACACATTAGAAACAAATATGGGAAACTTAACCACCATGCATACTAGCACACAATATTATATGGGGAAGAGAGTTTATAATGATGGGATAGTTAGTCATTTGTTCCTCTTCAACATGAATATTAGGGAAACCATCTTTTATAGGTCGGCTACGTGTTAGTCTCCCTACCAAAAGTGGTGGGGTATCATATGAAATCACATGACATACATGATATCTTTATCTCACAACCACAATATGAGAAAGTACCTATCCTTAAGATTGACTATAGTTATCACCTCATTGAAAACAGACTGCCACTTTCAATGACTATATATCCTTTACTAACACAATAATTAGAAAAATAATTATTGATTCATTATTATTTTAATAACTTCAAAAATTCAATAATTAATTCAATCACCATTAATTAATTATAAAACATTTCCACTTTTAAATGATAATATATGTATGTACCTAAACTCTAGGAATAATACAACCAATCCAATGGTTCCCAAAAATTTAGTATCATTTGACATTCCATTAAAGAACCAACCCCATGGGTACATTCATTTATTAAAAATTGTAATTTCTTAATTATTGTTATTATAGGAATCATCCTAAGCAACCATAAATATTTCTATCTTCTATAAACTACCAACTACAAAAATGGTGTTGAAAAATTAGAGAAATAAGAAACCTAACTATCCATCAATTAAATAACATTCATTATCCAGTAATAATCTGATATTTTGTCACAAAAACAAAAAATCCTAGCTTAAAATCATTCCATAAGTACCAGTGCAATCCCTAACACTATCATGCATATCCCCACTCATAAAAACATAGAATCTCATATTTCATATTCTCATATCAGATTTTAACTACTTCCCAAAACCCAAGCCAAATATCAAATATGTCATAAAACAACCATCCATTATAAGATCACATCTATTCACATTACAAGGAACACATATAGAGAATCTACACAAAAAAGTATGAAAGAAATGGAATTTGGGTAGTAAAAATATTGAATACTTCATTTAATAAAATGTCCTTACCCATATCTAATAATTTCTCTTTATCAATAAACCGGTTCATATCGAAATTGAATTGAGAAATTAATTTATAACAGGATGCAATCACATGAATCCAAGTCCAATATCTTTCAACACGTATAATATATTAAAAATTATTTCAATTATAAATTCTAGTTTCAACAAAATATATGGATGTTCAATTACACTTATAAATGAAAATATAGTCTCTTTAACCTCTATCATAATATATATAACCAATGACCAAATTTAATCATGAATTTTAATTATTTTAAATAAATATTTACAAACCTTATGTTATTTATGTAATTTCATAATATCAATATAAAAGATCATAACATAACTTTCATGCTAAATTAAATCATAAAAAATAATAGAACACTGTATTGAAAAATCTATAGGTAAACTGTTATCATGATAAGAAACACATGTAGTCAATAAAAACATTATTCAATTAATTTATTAATCCTACTTCATATAAATTAGGGTAATTTACACCATTATCCAAAGATATAAATCTAGATAGCATTATTATATCACATAAAATTGCAGAATAAATAATCTCCTAACTCATAAATTTAAATGTTCCTCAAATGAGAATAGAACTAAAATGAGGATCCATGATCTCCACTCCCAAAATAAATCTACACCCATCCATGGAGGCAGCACCATAACCTAGTGAACAAACATTAAAAGAAAAACCTAAGATTAAAGGAGATTAATTTCCATAACATGAAAATCAATCATAGTAGGAAACAAAGAATAATGGAGGAGTAACACATGTTAAATTGTTATAACTCACCTTGAATCAGCGTAGATCAGTCAAGGCATACTGGTGATCAATGCCTATCAAAATGGATTCAACAAAAATAACAAAGCACCTCTAGTTACCATGATTTGAAAGAGACATAGTGGGTTTTGGGAAAATAAGAGGGTGAGATTTAATTTATATGGACAATTCTAGATTTTTATTAGAGGCATTAACGGTGCATTCACATTATGATTAGACCGAGTTTTAAGACTCGTGTTAAGACATATCTCCATAACCCAAAAAACTGTATCCATAATCATTGTGATTTTTATGATCACATTTTTATTTTTTGGTAAGTATTAATTAAATAAAATACTCATCCATTCACATTGTGAAACCAAGATTAATATCCTAAATCACACCCCACAAACATCACTTACTCAATCAATGAACATCAACATCAGTGTGTGAACTTCTCCCTCATATCATGTCCTAAAATGCATGGTGTAAATCCCTCCACCATATAGATTCCTTCACCCAAACTATACTACACATACTATATGAATCCCCTAATAAGATGAGATCACAAAAAAAATGAAATGGAATTGTCTCTAAGGATTAGGTTCCCAACAATAGATACAAGTTAAATAATTTCCATAGACTAGAATTTAAAACAAAACCCAGATAGAATGAATTAAAAAAAGTCAATTTGAACCACCATACTTGGATAAATATTTCAAGAATCCATCCATCATATAAGAATAACTAATTCACTTATAGGAATAAGGTTTAATATAAAAAATATTAACAACCTACAACTAAACACTCTCCTAGGGGAGTTACCAATTAAAATAGTGAAATTCTAGAAACAAGTCATCAAATTAGATAAAACTGTCACATAATCTAAAACTAGTCCAATAACTAGAAGACATTATTAAAAATTTAAAAAGTAATAAAATAATAGATTGATATACATAGAGAATATCTACGACTCATGATCCCTTGGTTCTCAATTCCATGACACCATGTTTCCAAAGGAATTCAACCATGATAATGACATGCCAGAACAACAGCTTTTCCTGGTGGCCCTATATCTTTATAGGTTTCTCCTTAATGTTTGAATCATCATCAATGTTGATCTCACCCGAACCAATGTTGCAAGAATTTTCCTAAGGGTAATAATAATTTTGAATCACAAGAAAGGAATCAAGAATATGGCTCCTTTATATGGGAATTGATATTTTATAATAATATGATCTAACATGATCTAACACCTAAAATTTTTGAACAAATTGGGGAGAAATATTACTTCTACAATCAAACCTTCACTACCCATGATACGAAGAGAACTTTTGGAATACATGATCTGCAATTTCAAACTACATATTCCTCATCCTATGGTTCATATAGGACTTTTGATGATATTTTACTAATTACATCCTATCACAAATGACATGAACAATATCCATCATTGTTTGCCTTAGTTATATACTAAGAAATTCAGAAACTATGAACCTAGTCCAACATAATAGATAATGTAATGAAAAACCCTATTAATATTAAAATGTGGACAAAACAATTATGGAGAAAAAATAATTATTCTAGGAAAACTCAATTGTTGGTGGGTTCCTCATTCATTTTCATCCAAAATATAGGACATCAGATTGAATCAAATCATTATGCTTTAGGGTATTTTGTTATGTATAAATATCCATCAACAAAATAAAATTCATGCTAAAAAACATATAAGATTCAAAATCATGAAGGATGACCTACAGAAAATAGAGGTAAAAGGTGGATCACGATTAGAGATGATCATCATTGGAAATATATAGAGAATCACCACCTCTATCAAAAAGTTCCTCATCAAAATCTACAATTATCACAACTCATTGATAACTAACAAGTGGGATTATATTTTCAATTGTTCCACTCTCACCAAAATCGAATCATAAACAACTTGAGATTAGGGTAACTCAATAATTATATCCATTGAAATATCATTTCACATCAAACGAGTAAAATCTAATCACATGATAAAACAACTGGGTACACAATGTTTGTTATTGAGATAATGGGAGAAAAAAGTCAAGATTGTTTTTCAAATTAGTGAATTAATCCAAAATAAAAAAACTAACCTCTCAAAGAATGATATATAATTGTAACTACATTTTATACTACTATGGGTGAGAAATGGATCTCATAGAAGCCCATATTTTAGATCACCAATGGAATAAAATGGTTCCCATGAAAGAAAAACCTATAATAATCAACCCTAGACTATCTATTAGGGGAATCACCATAGACAACTAGTTATCTCTAGAACCCCACCTCAGAGTCCCCTAGCTAGTACTCCTTTACCTGATCCACTATGGACGACCATGATTTTATCTGAAAAGAAATCAATTACCACTAGGCACTACATTACCAAGATGCATCATGGATATCTCTTCAATCACACTATAATAATATCTATATTCATTTATGTTATCACTACATGAATATCTTCTTATAGAATTAGATACAACATGGCCCTTTCCCAATGTATAAGATTTCTAAACATCATAATCCTAATATAATTCCATCCACCATCATTTATTAATGTTTAGGTAATTCTAGGATAATACATGTAACATCCCATTAAAATCATTCTGGTAGTTAACATATATTTACATGTTTTTCTCTTTAAATGGGATAATATTTGGACTCTTATGGATAAAGATATTTTTTTTGGAAAAAATCCCAAATGTTTAAGGTGGTATGTTTATTTCAATTATTGGAGTCCACGTATAAACATTCAATTTCTATGTGGGGTTATCCACGTGTTCATATAATTTCAAAACTAGTTTGGGTTTTTGTGTAATATTATTCGGTTTTTATTATATTCTAAAAATACACACATAGTTTAATGTGAGTAAATGGTGTGCAATGTTCTACAATTTCATGTAGTGATCAAATTACATGGTGTGAATGATATCTGGTTGTGTAAATATTACATTACATATAGCAATAAAAATCATGTAGTTAATAGAAATGTGATTGGTTTTTATGTTTATATAGAAACCAGAGATTACATGACATATAAAGGGTTACACTCCATGTAAATTTCATGAGTTGGGATTTTAGGTTACTACATGACTGATATTTAATTAATTCACCCACATTCTTCATCCCTCTCAACCTATAAGAACCCTCATGTTATTTGGGGAACATTTTCTCATTATGGATTGATCTATTCAGTGTTTTATCATCAATGTTTAACACGGTGTCTCTTCAGGTAAGTAATACACATGTCTTCTTCATTTCATGTGATCATGGTAGCACTATTGTGTGGTTTTATCGAATCTTTTAAGCCATTATTATGATTATCTTGATTTCTTTATGGATATATTGAGTGATATTTTTCTGAGGTTTGATTCTTTGTTGGTGTGGTGCAGGGGTTATTTGTTATCGATGTATGTTGTGATATTTTCTCTTCAACATACATTTGGATTAAATTATATTAATTATGACATGTGTGGAATGGTTCAAGTGACTAAAACTTTTGTCTATATTTGAGGATGGTGGAGCCCATTGTGGGTATGGGAGTCCTGCATTTTGAGGTAGTTAGTTCGGTCTAATGCATGTGTTGGTGATCTCCAATGACCTAGTTTTGAAACATTGTTTTATAAATGAAATGAAAAAATTGCATGATTTTAATTTTGTGTGTTTTTAAATATGATTTGGATTAAATATGTTTTTCTCCAAGTTTTGGAAAATGAAATGGTTTTAATGCAATATGAAATGGTTTTATTAAATTATTTTCAAAACTTGTTTTATAAAAAAGGGATTGATGATTTTTTTCACAAATTTAAAACTTGTGAGACTTAATTACATATGTGGAAGGTGTAGTAATATCACTTTTCTACTATTGTGGGGTTTCGTCTTCAGGATTTCCTCTGCTCCATAGGCCTTTTGTAATGGGTACTTGTTAGACATGTTGAGGTTTCACCTATTGGAGTCTTCCTCTTCTATATAGACTCGATGAATATGTCTAGAGGCATTATATGCTTGTTATTTCCTATGTTAGATATGATTTTCCTAGTTATCCTAACTTAGTGTGATCTTTGGAGTGATTGTACATATTGTTTTGTCCAATTTGGTCTACTTTGGATTCTAATATTTTGGTTGTTCTTCCATGTATTTTATATAAATTGTCATACATAATTTTTGTTGATATATCTACATTGATATTTTTATATGAAATTATTTGAAGTAGATTTACAACCTTTATTAAGAAGTTTGAAAGTGTGTAAATTAAATTGTTTTTCTATGAAATTGATATAAAACTACAAAAATAGATATCATTCATCATTTTCATTATAATTTATAGTTTTTTATTATTATATAGGGACTTGTTATGGAACACATGGTTGAGATTATATTGAGCATGTTATCTCAAACCATTTACACCCCTTCATTGGTGTGTAGACCTTGTTATGTATTTTGATGCGGGGAAAGTCAAGGCACCACAGTGTAGTGGAAATTTTTTCTACCAGTTGGGTTATGTAGTTAGGGGTTATATGGTGGCCGTTTTCCTATATTATCATGAGGACATATTAGAGTAATAGTTTTAGTATTTTCATTCATTTTAATTGTAATTGTCTCATGGATATTGTTTTATTACCTTTTTAGTTTTGTCAATTCAATTTTTCTTTATATACATTGGAATAAATTTATTTCTTCATTTGTTTCTCTCTTCTATAAGAATATATTACATGTAGTTTATTAATGTCGGGAGAAATAATTCTTTATATATGGTGTTTGATTCCATTTTCTTGTCTCTAGCCCATGATGATTAGGAACTACATCGGGGTATGTGGAGGATCGATTCAGGTGTTATAATTGAGACGGTATCTAGTTTGGTTTTTACAAAATGGTATCAAAGGATACACATTACTAAAGTGCCCCTTTCATGGGACATTTGATAGACTGAATCTATAATTTTAATAACATTAGATGTAAGTTTTAGTGAGTTCTTATCTAGATCTTGTCATTATGATACTGAAGATAACATTATAGGTTGGGATGTGTGTCTATTTTTAGTGTTTTGATATTAATATTAGTTTTTATGTGTTTTATAGTTTTAACTGATATTTTTTATGTCTAATAATTTCATCATTTTTAGGTTGGAGCTGTATGCCTCCAAGATGTGTTCTGTGAGTTCTAGAGGAGGCTGTATCTAATGATCCTAAAGGGGATACACATGTCAATTAGAAATTTATCAAGGCTTCCAGGGGCTAGTACGTGATGTTGATTAGAGAATACCATAAGTCCATAAATAATTTATGAAGCTATATTCACAAATTTGTGAGGAAAGAGATCAATAACTATATTTCAGTCATGAGAAGAGATCATTATTTAATGATAAAAATGAACCTCAATAGGTGGGTGGTTGGATTTAAAAGATCGATCAAATCATTGAAATCCTAGATACACCTGAGAGTATCATGTTGAAATGTGCATCATTAATTATTGAGGTACCAAATAAGATTTAGTGAGCATCTATTGTACATGGAGAGTAACATGTAGTATTTTACTAGGAGGGTATTAAGACTCTCCTATTCCACCAGTTTTGTTCTTGATTCACTTATGATAGAAATATATAGAGAGTTACTATTTCATAACTTAGGAGAGAATTCAGTGTCATCAGACATCAATCATTTTAATGAGATGTTTTTTTCACCCGTGGTTGCAAAGAATGATAAGATGAAGGCTTAGAAGTTCCAAAATAGTCTATTACTAGATATCTGATCGTAGGTATTTGTGTAGATTTTTCTACCATTACAGAGACATTAGAAAAGAATTTGATGGATGAGAAGAATATGGAAGGAAATGTTGGATATTGTTTCACTTAACTTCCACCTAGTGGTAGACTAGTGGAATTATAGGGAAGAAGATGAAGTGGAAAATCATTATAGGAGTGGTGGAGGTGGTTCTTAGTAGAAAGACCCTTCAGCACCTCCAGTTTTTATTGGTAGTTTTCCTCTTAATTTATATCAATGTGGAAGGCTCAAAAACAGCCAAAATCATTCTCCTTCACATGAAAATATGTGAAATAGTTTTCGAATTTATGGTCATATGTTGTGTTTCTAATAGTCTATGTATACTCCTTGATTAGATCAAGAATCATCATCTCCAAAGGCTACTACTGGTTAGTCAGATGATTCAAAGACAATATGTCTCCCTCCTTAGGCCCCTAGAGTGATGAACCATCATGAAGTTGATGAGTATCTAGTTTCAGAAAATGTAGGATCAATTATAGTTATAGGTAATATATTTATTTTATTTTTAGTGGCTATTTGTTTATTTATAACAAGAGGTTCCCACTTTTTTATATCTATCCGTTTTTTAATATTCATAAGCAATCAATTAAACTCATCAGAATCATTATAGATTTTGTGACATGTCATTGGGATATATTGGATTGTTTCTTATCAAGATGATATTGATGGTCGTCATTGGTATGTCTCATTTATCGTGATCTATGGGGGATCAAGGGTGTTTTAGGTTGAGTGGGATCTGATGTCGGGTTTTACAGGACATTCGCACCCAATGGCTTGGAATTTATTATATTTTTTAGAATTTGTTTCCAATGATGTTTCCTATGTTTTTTATCTTCAAATTTGTGTTCAATGTTTTCTTAACATTATCATGTATGATTTATTTAGGATTAATCTAGAGTGTGAGGTAGAGTTTACAATTAACTCTGGTCTAGGTAGACAATATCTTTTGATACCTTATTTTCTTATGGAACTAGTGGAGCTAAAATCTATCATGATTTAGATGGAAATTTGGATGCATATGGGTTTTGTTAACTCTAGAGTTTCACCTTGGGTAGATGTGGTTCTCTATTACTAGAAGGAAGCTCATTCACTGTGATTGTGTGTTTATAATTATAAGATAAATAGGGAAATGGTTATGAAAAATTATCATTTTTTCACATTGATGATTTAGTTGATTAGTTAATGTGGTTAAAGTGGTTTTTTAAGATTGATTTTTTTGTTGGGTTATCATGATCCCATAGTCAGAAGTGGAATATGATGAATATGGATTTCAGGATTAGGTCTGGGTATTACGAGTATCTTATGATGCTCTTTTTTCAAATTAATTCTCATCTGGTTTTTATAGTTTTGAAGAATTATTTATTCAATCAATATCGTGACATTTTTGTGGTAGTGATCGAGGATAATATTTTGGAAAATTTATGATCTGAAAATGATCAAAAGAACCATTTCATTTTGATATGGAAAATCCATACGAGTCGCCATTTTATAGATACCTTTTGAGGTGCAATTTTTGGATTCAATAATTAATGTTCTTATGGAATGTGATTTCTAATCATGTCTTATCTGTTCATCCTAAGAAGTTAGAGGTTATTTTTCATGGGGAAAACCATAAAATATATTTGAGATTGAATGTTTCCATAGTTTTTTTGGATTATACCAACTGTTCATTGGGGATTTATCATAGTTATAATAACCATTAATTTCACTTATTAGTAAAGGGTAGAAATTCAAAATGTAGGAAATGTGTCATTATTCATTTAATGAGATGAAAATACTTATGACATCATCCCCTGTTCAAATCTTATATGAGCCTGATAAAGATTATATAGGTTTCTGTGATTCTTATGGTGATGTTATAGGTGTTTTGCTTATGAAGGATAAAAATTTGATAGCTTATGACTCTCCTCAACTCCAAAAACATACTCATAATTATCCCACTCATGATTTAGAGGTAGCCTAAATTATTCATGTGATTTAAAGGTGTTTTATGTATCATTTTGGGGAAATTATTATAGTTTTTCTAACCATAAGATTATTAATAAAATATTTTCTATGAAATACATGAATTGTAGATAGAGGAGGTGTGTGGAATACCATAAATAATTTAACCTCATAAATTTCTACATTGTGGGGATTGGGAATGTTATCGTAAACACACATAACAATAACGTGCCATAAAAATATTTTATAGAATCAACAAAATAGTATACGCTTTTAGGAATTTTATATCAGTTATTATTGAATACCAAGAATGATTTTAAAGGTATAGTACAAATCAGTTTTAAGATATCATCATATCTCATTATCTATATTCATAAGAGTCATCAAGAGGAAAATGGGTTCAGAGGAATTCAAGATACCACTTCTTGTGGGGAGACTATTTGTAGTTGTTCTCTCTCTTCATATGGTATTTTCTATTTTTGGGACTTGTTTTTAATTCCAACATGGGTTGTGAGCATATTTTTTAATTATAATTGTTATTTGTGGTGTATTAATTTAGTCACTATTATGATGCATTATGAAATGAGACAAAAATTCTGTTGGATGGGTATGAAGGATGACATTACTGATTATGTGTCCGAATATTAATCATTCCAATATATTATATTATAACATCAGAAATATTTTGGTTTGATCTATAATCATCTTGTTCCAATTTGAAAAAGGGACAAAATTATCACATTTCATTTTGATCAAAGACACCAAAAAATCATGATCTGGCTAATCTTTTTGTATACTATATTGTAATCATACATAGGGGAATCCTTCCATTTTTGAGGATAGGGATCCCAAGTTTAGTTTGAGGTTATATAAGAGTCTACAGAAGGTTATGTGAACATATGATAAATTGTTTATAGATTATAAACCATAGAAATATGGTAACATGGAGCTTAATATTTAGATTATATATGATATTGTATGTTCCCATGTTTTGATTTTTGGTGATTCATTAGATATCTATCTGGTGTAGGATTCCTTTTCATATAGAAAAATTTATCAGTCATTGATCAGAATGAATCCTTTGGAGGATTTGATCAGACACCCATTTAGATCGCCTATTTTTTGGGTAGAGGTTAGAAAACCCACTTTTCTGGGACTGAGTTCGGTTCTAGGGATCCCTATGAGGATTCTGGAAATACATTATCATATTGGAACATATAAAATAAGAAATAAATTTTATTCAGACCTAAAACTTCATCCATTAGTGTTTTCCATATCAGTCTAGTTGTTCTAGAATGTTTCACCTCATTTGGGTCATTATTGAGTTGGAAATTAGGAAATTATGGCTATGAGATATGTTAGACTTTTGGGTTCATTGATAGTATTGGGTAGGATACTATTGAATTTGTATTTTTGGTTCTATTGATAATAATTCATGATGTTTTCCAAATATCACTACTTGATAAATACCATCTGGATCCCACTCATGTTCTGATTTGGGAAGAGATTGAGATAAAGACAGATGTGTTTATTTTGGATAGTCCAGTAGAGAGAATTGACTCAAAAAATGAAAGTGTTATAAGGGATGTTTATTATGTTGGTCTGAGTGTTACATCAACACATATCAGTTTATCACAATACATGGGTGCGCCAGTCATTTATGAGTCTTAGTGGACTCACCTCTTTTCTGGATATTATTTTTCTACACCACTTCAGACAGATAGCGAGCCAATTTTGGAGAAATTGAATAGTATTCAAGTATGTTGGTTTATTTGAATTAATGTTTCCTTAATTCAAATCTGTAACATATTTTTAGGATTCTCCCTATGTTTAAATAATTCCTATGGTGCTTCCGGTTTTTGTGTGTGCACATTTGGCTTTCACTCCCTACTAAAAATCTATATTCTTTATAATGGGTACTCATGATTAGTAATGTTTTACACTCTCATGTCATGAGCTGAGTACATATAGCTAAATATTACACACCTTGTATGTTAAAAAATCAATGTTTTATTAAAAATGTCATGTGTTTTTTTCCATATATAGACCATGTGGTTTACATGCTATGTAAAAGGGATACACGCCAAGTAAATTTCATGAGTTCAGATTTTGAGTTTCTGCACCACAAAAATTTCATTCAATACTTCACATACCTATTCCCTCTCGATATATATGTATTCCCTATAAATTTTGGGAACCTCCTCTCATATATTTATTTGCTTAGAGTTTTTCATTGTGGTTTTTTGTGTAATTTCTTCTGGTGAGTACTCTTTTATTATTATTTATTTACAATTACTGTGTTAAAAAAAATTCAATGTGTTGTCAGATCCATTTATTTATGGTGATTATTATATTGATTCATCTCTGTATCTGTTGGGAGATATTTTTACGGAGACTTATTCACTTTTCATTGTGGTGTAAAATTTGTGTGTTCAGGTTTTATTTTGTGATCTTTCCTATTTTGACCCATTTTTTTAAAATTAAATCAATTCTAATATATTTCAACTTTTAATCGGGCCTCTATTATTGTTTTGTTTTCTTCCTTTTTGGTGGATGACAATATGAGAATGTGCAACCTGGGTTTTAAAGAAGGTTTTTTTGTCTCTTTCCATTATTGGTTAACTATATTTCATCAGTTCAATAAATATTTTTTATAAATTAAAATAGATTAAATAATTGACAAAAATATTTTTTGTGTGGAAATGGGTTGTTGATAAAATATGGTTTTCACCTAGTTATGGTCAATTAAATTTTTTTCAAAGAATTGGGAAAAAGATTTTCGGAAATGTTCTTCAATGCATGGTTTGATGAAAATGGTTTGATGATTTTTTTAAAAAAATAGAGATCACGAGAATCCTTGGGTACAAATGTGGAAGGTGTAGTGATAGGCCTCTGAAATTGTTGGGGAATTTTCTAATTGGGAATTCCCCTGATCCCTCGGCCTATAGTTATAAGGTATTTTTAGACATGTTGGATTGGTTCACTTGTAGGGGTTGTAAAGACTCATAAAATTCAAGGGAATTTTTTTTCTTAATTTTCGTTGGAATTTTACAAGAGCGCGGTTTCTGACGGTACCTGATTCCGAGGCCCGGTGTGCCCGGAATCAATTTCCGAAGTTTGGCTCGGGTACGTTCAGTGAACGAACAAGTGGGAATTTCTAACTTTTGATCCGGTGCTCGGAATTGAAATCCGAGGGCACCGATGAACTCGCAGCGCCGATATTCGCTTAAGGAGACCTTTTCCGAGGTTGCGTTTATTTCGGGTTGAGAGTTAGTTTTTGGGAGTTTAGAATAAGTTAAATAAAAATTTTGGATTACAAATTTTTATTTAAACTTGTTGGTTAACTTCTCTCAAAGGAAGTTAGGGGTGGGACCCACACCCACTTAACCTCCCTTGAGAGGATTAAGTGTGGTGGGGCCCACATGAACCCTAAACTTTTCATCTTCTCTCAAACTCCCTTAACCCCTCTTTAAATGACATGACAATTGTTATTTAATTTTGGAGTTATCCTTTTTGAATTTCAAACCTTTGAAATTATTTTGTTAAGTTTGTGAATAAAATAAGCTCTTATCTTATTTTGTTGGGTTAGAACTCTTTAGCCATCTTGTGAGGATTTGAGAGCTTTTCTTTCTTTTTCAAACTTTGACGAAGAACGCTCAAGCTTGACGAAGAACGCTCAAGCTCCGACGAAGAACACCGCTCCTCTCTTCTTCATCTTCCGTGTCAACGAAAGGGAACGCCGCTTCCTCCTCGGACTTCCTTCATCGGCAATCGAAGTTTTGCCAACGACGTATCTCTTCGGGCGTATCTCTTCGTCAACGGATTTGACGAACGACTACCGCGACGCCAGACCTCGGCGACGTTGTCTTCCGCGGGACGTTGACAAATCTTCGAACCTTATACCCAAGGTAGGGGTGGTTGTTAATTGTTTATTTATTTATCCTTGTTCGTGGTTCTAGCGTGACTAACGTGAGGTTTTTTAAATATGTGTTATTGTTTAACGTGAGGGGGCCGGACCGCATGAACACGGCCGAACCCCCTCCTTCGTTCTTGATGTTTTATATTGCGGATGAAACAAGGTGGTGAGGTGCCGTCGCACCACACGGTTATTCGCCCGATTATATTGCGCGGCGCCGTCGCGCCGCGCCGTGGAAGAATCATCAAGAACGCGACGTCGTCGCGCCGCGTCGAGACGGGAAGACCGTCGGTCGGTTCCGGGCCGCGGTCGGTTCCTGGCCGCGGCGAGATGGGAAGACCGGCGGCACGCCGGGCCTCCGGCATCGGAAGCCGGAAAGGGGACCGGATTTTCCGATCCGGTTGGAGAAAAACCGGCCGGCCAGGTGGCCGGCCGGAAGGTCAAAGGCCGGGGGAATTTAATTCCCTCGGCCAGCTCAAAAACCCCACTCATTTAAGAGAGGGGGGCGGTTTCCTTGAGGGGGGCAGGCGGCCCCCCGGTTGCCTTCAAAGCCGGCCCCCACGAGGGGGGGCCGGTCTCCAAAAAGGCGCGGATCTTAAGCCGCGCCGCCTTGCTGGAAGCGGGGGCTTAGCCCCCCGCGCGTGACCCTAGCGGCGCCAGGCCGCGCCGCCGCCGGCCGGGCCGGGTCGGACCCGGGTCGGGCGACCCGGTTCGGGTCGGCCCGGACCCGGACCCCCCCATTTTCGAGACGACTTCGGTCTTTTGGCCATAACTTGAGCCACGGACCTCCGATCGACGAACCGTCTGCGGCAACGCGATCCTTGGATCGAGATGGTCGTTTCAGTATACTATACTCAAGGCGCACCTTCTTTTTCGGGAGCCTACGTGGTTAAAACTCCATAGTTAAGCGTGATTGGCTTAGAGTAGTGATCAGGATGGGTGACCTCCTGGGAAGTTTCCCAGGGAGGGTGTGATACGGAAAGGCTGACATCGTTCTGACTGGACGTCTGATTGACGGACCTTCAGCGGCGATGCGATCCTTGGATTGAGATGGTCGTTTCGGTATATCACACTCAAGGTTTCAGATTACTTTGAGTTCGGCCGGGTTGGTTCGTACACGAAACCAACCGGACCTTCGGAGCGGAAACACTCATATCTTGAGCTACGGACGTCCGATTGACGTGCCGTCAGCTTTGTTATTTTCCTCTTAGTGAGACGGATCTTTTGGAATACTCCGCCCGAGGTTTGGACGCAGGTGGAGTACGGTCGGGTTGGTTTTGCCTTAAAAACCAACCGGGCCCCGGAGACAAAAATGCCAATAACTCTCAGACCGGGCATCCGATCGACGCGCCGTCTGTTGCGTTGAGTTCCTGTTGACGATACGGAACTTTTGGATACATCAACTCTGGACTTTGTGACAGTTGATGTATCAGCCTCTCGGCTCGTGGAGCGGACCCTCCGAACGAGCTTGCTGTGTGCGGGAACCCTAGTGCTACTGCTACTGCTACTGTGACTGCGACGACGACAGTACAGAGATCCTGTGTGGATTCGACGACGACGACTACAACACTCAGCGATCCTACGTGGAACAGTGCTACGATCCTGTGTGGGTCTTTTCGGGGGTTAGTACCTATCGATCCTTCGTGGGTCCGACGACTTAGATGGATCAGTGATCATCTTCACCGTCATCCGAAGAAGTTTACCTGTGTGAGTTGAACCTTCTATTTTACTCGATAGAGGTAGTGCGCTTGGTTGTAGCGGCAGACCCGCGATTCTGGAGACGAGCATACGGAGTACGGAGACCGTGTAGCCGGCTGAGACCTGAAGACTGCTCGACCGACTCGACTTGGAGTCAGTCGACTAGCCCAGTGGACGGAGCGCCCGGTATTTGGCGGCAGACCCACGGCGGACGGAGCGCCTGGTAGTTGGCAGCAAACCCGCGGTACCCGACTGGAGGAGTACCTCTGTAGGCTATTTGGGTGAGCGCCCGGTATTTGGCAGCAGACCCTCAGCGGACGGAGCGCCCGGTAGTTGGTAGCAGACCCGCGGTACTCGACAGGAGGAGTACTTCAGCAGTCTTAGGTTAGTGAGCAGTACCTCGGAGTCGTGACAGGACCACTGTACACTTCAGAGATGGGGCTCTTCAGCAGTTACGGTTTTGATAATGAAAATCCTGGTGTGAGCTGAATCCTAATTGCTTTCCTGTGTGGATTGTGTTGTGCTATCTTGTGTGGATTACGTTTTGCTTTCCTGTGTGGAATACGTTTACTTTCCTGTGTGGACTGAGTTGTACTTGGGCTCGGAGGTTGGAGCGTATTTGAAATTGATGACTTAGGTATATGTATGGGCATATACCTAATCATTGTCGGTTGTTACTTCGTGTTAGTATTTTTCTTTGTGTTTTATCCTTTGTGGATTTCGGGAGACCTACAGGGGTCTCGGGGTCCCTACTGAGTATCTTATACTCAGCCCTGCACGGGCTATGCCCGCACTACGTTGTGTTGGTTGCAGACGACGGACAGCGTTGATCTTGGATGAGGCTTGCAGAGCAGGACAGTACCTGGAGGTGGACCACTGGGCGGGACGTTTTCGGAGCGGACGGCGGGACCCGTGGAGCAGTGGAGCTATCTGTACCCACCCTTCAGGTGGGATCTCCAGTGGACAGCTCGGTGTAGCGGCTTTTACTTACAGTTGTTGTTTTCCCTTTCGAGTGGTACTTTACTTTCAGTTTGGGTTTGTATACTGGCCCTTTTACTTTTCCGCACTTCTAGTTGTACTCTTCTTTTGCTTAGTGTTTACTTTCCGCTTTCTTTCTCTGTGGTGTTTGTTTACTTTACAAAGGCAATGCCTTCCCTTTTTACCGGGAATTACGCCTTGGTGCTAGTCGCCAGCCCCTGGCCTATGGAAGGCGGGCTTGGGGTAGTCACGACATGGACCCGAGGGCGGGTCGTGACAAATTGGTATCAGAGGAGTTCGGTTCTACCGCGAACTCTGATCTTTTATATGTGAAGCAATAATGTTTAGCGTATTGAGTGTGGTTATCAGTCCAGTGAGTCCAGTGTTGGTGCGGCGGCCGACGTATCCGTACACCAGGACCCTGACTTCTGATTTCCGACTTAATGCACGAAAACATTGATTGCGTGTGTGTTTTAAAGTTTTCTTTGTGATTTCTTTATATCAGCTCACCAGGTATACTGTTTGACCGTGGCGCACCTGTTTCCTATTCAGGATGGCCCCACGATGGCAGCCAGCTAGGGTTCCGAGAGTCGAGTGTGATGACAGCCCACCGAGTGACGAGGCCTCGGTGCAGGGCCCTTTGTCAGCAGTGGCACCGGCGGTAGCACTACCCGCCGAGCCCCCGATGCTTCCAGCGCCAGCCGCTAACGATGCACGTCGCCTCAGTGCACTGCATGAGTTTCAGCGCCAACGACCACCCAGGTTTCGCGGGGAGACAGATCCCCAGGCAGCCTAGGACTGGCTGGAGGCAGTGGTACGTGTGTTTAGGCTAGTGAGGACACCAGCAGACCTCATGGTGATCCTCGCTGCGAGCCTACTACACACAGCAGCATGACGATGGTGGAGCTTGATGCTCCAGGTGCACGATGAGGCATCTCTACTTTGGACGGACTTTGAGAGCCTCTTCCGCTCAGAGTTCGTCCCAGCCACCCTTCGTGCGGTGCGTATCCAGGAGCTTCTTCAGCTGCGGCAGGACAGCATGACGGTCGCTCAGTACTCGGCGAGATTTACTGATCTCTCGCGCTACTCGACCGACATTGTATGAGACCCATTCTTCCGGGCCCGGACCTTTGAGCAGGGTTTGAGACACGAGATCATGGCATCGCTGATCTCCCTCAGCATACCGACTCAGACAGGAGTACTGGAACGAGCACTTTTGATCGAGAGCTTCCTGGATGAGTCCACAGTGATACCTACCGTAGGGCGGCAGATAACAGAGTCTTCGGCAACAGGTAGCCGACGGATGACTCAGGGTTCCAGGCATACCAGACCTACCGGTGGCCGACTGCACGACTCAGGCTCAGTTGTGCGAGGGATCCAGGGTGGAGTCAGAGCCAGGCGTGCTGAGAGTGGGCAGTGTTACTCCTGTGGTGGGATTGGTCACATGGCTCGTGACTGTCCGACCCGCCATGCTGATGATCAGCAGTTAAGTGAAGAACCTCCCAGGCAGAGGCAGAGGTTCGACCGTGGCGATCCGCTGGGAGGAGGCGGACGAGGCAGAGGAGGTGGCCGAGCAATAGGTGGTGGGGGAAGCTTTGAGGCTCTGCCACCACCACCACCAGGAGGTCCGCCCCGACCACAGGGAGTAGGTTAACAAGCGAGAGCTCAGCTTCAGGCAGCTGAGACCTTCGATCATGGAGCTCTGGGAGCAGATGGACAGGAGCAGAACTAGTGGATACGTCCTTTGTACATCTAGTTCCTTGTTGCTATTGTGTAGCATCTATGTATTATGAGCAGCAATAATAAAAGACGCATACCTTGTGATGTTTTCATTCCTGCCCTCTTTTGTGTTGTTACTAAGAGGTTCCAGTTTGACTGTTGACTTGACCCTCACTTGTGAGACATCTACTGGAGGAGACCTAGTTACCACACACTGATGCCGACAGTGTGACTCAACTCTTGGAGGCGAGAGTAACGGTTGGATCTCTTGGTAGTAGCGTCGAGGCCTTACGACATCATCCTTGGTATGGATTAGTATCATCCATGTTAGGATTGACTATATTAGGCAAAGAATGTGGTTCATCCAAAGGATTAGACCAGATTTATCTTGTCGACAAAGAAGAAATATTGCAGCACTTGTGGGACCTGTGATGGTCCAGGCCACGACAGATAAGGTCCAGGTCATCCAGGAGCGGATGAGTACAGCTCAGAGCCGGCAGAAGCCTTATGCTGACAGGAGGCGGAGGCCACTGGAGTTCGAGGATGGCGACCACGTTTTCTTGCGAGTCTCACCTCGACGTGGTATTCAGATATTTGGCCGAGGCGGCAAGTTATCTCCGCGCTTCATCGGACCCTTTCAGGTCCTCAGCAGGGTTGGCGAGGTGGCTTATCGCCTGGCTCTGCCACCACAGTTGCACCGGGTGCACGACGTCTTCCACGTATCTCAGCTGAGGAGATACGTGCACGACCCGACACACATCATTGACCATGGGGAGCTTGACGTTGACGATGGGGAGACTTTTACAGAGGTTCCGGTGGAGATAGAGGATCGACAGGAGCGGGTCCTGCGTGGGCGATCGATTCCTCTTGTGCGCATCAGATGGCAGCACAGAAACCTCCAGGAGAGCACATGGGAGCGGGAGGCTCAGATGCGTGCTCAGTACCCTAATTTGTTCTCCTAGTTTTTGTTGTATCTTTACGGGGACGTAAAGCCCTGAGGTGAGAGTAATGTAAAGACCCGTAAAATTCAAGGGAATTTTTTTTCTTAATTTTCTTTGGAATTTTACAAGAGCGCGGTTTCTGACGGCACCTGATTCCGAGGCCCGGTGTGCCCAGAATCAATTTCCGAAGTTTGGCTCGGGTACGTTCAGTGAACGAACGAGCGGGAATTTCTAACTTTTGATCCGGTGCTCGGAATTGAAATCCGAGGGCACCGATGAACTCGCAGCGCCGATATTCGCTTAAGGAGACATTTTCCGAGGTTGCGTTTATTTCGTGATGAGAGTTAGTTTTTGGGAGTTTAGAATAAGTTAAATAAAAATTTTGGATTACAAATTTTTATTTAAACTTGTTGGTTAACTTCTCTCAAAGGAAGTTAGGGGTGGGACCCACACCCACTTAACCTCCCTTGAGAGGATTAAGTGTGGTGGGGCCCACACGAACCCTAAACTTTTCATCTTCTCTCAAACTCCCTTAACCCCTCTTTAAATGACATGACAATTGTTATTTAATTTTGGAGTTATCCTTTTTGAATTTCAAACCTTTGAAATTCTTTTGTTAAGTTTGTGAATAAAATAAGCTCTTATCTTATTTTCTTGGGTTAGAACTCTTTAGCCATCTTGTGAGGATTTGAGAGCTTTTCTTTCTTTTTCAAACTTTGACGAAGAACGCTCAAGCTTGACGAAGAACGCTCAAGCTCTGACGAAGAACGCCGCTCCTCTCTTCTTCGTCTTCCGTGTCAACGAAAGGGAACGCCGCTTCCTCCTCGGACTTCCTTCATCGGCATACGAAGTTTCGCCAACGACGTATCTCTTCGGGCGTATCTCTTCGTCAACGGATTTGACGAACGACTACTGCGACGCCAGACCTCCGCGACGTTGTCTTCCGCGGGACGTTGAAAAATCTTCGAACCTTATACCCAAGGTAGGGGTGGTTGTTAATTGTTTATTTATTTATCCTTGTTCGTGGTTCTAGCGTGACTAACGTGAGGTTTTTTAAATATGTGTTATTGTTTAACGTGAGGGGGCCGGACCGCATGAACACGGTCGAACCCCCTCCTTCGTTCTTGATGTTTTATATTGCGGATGAAACAAGGTGGTGAGGTGCCGTCGCACCACACGGTTATTCGCCCGATTATATTGCGCGGCGCCGTCGCGCCGCGCCGTGGAAGAATCATCAAGAACGCGACGTCGTCGCGCCGCGTCGAGGGGAATGGAAGGCGCGGCGAAGGGGCGCGGTGCCGTCGCACCGCGCCGGACGACGAACACCGTGGTCGGTTCCGGGCCGCGGCGAGACGGGAAGACCGGCGGCACGCCGGGCCGCCGGCGTCGGAAGCCGGAAAGGGGACCGGATTTTCCGATCCGGTTGGAGAAAAACCGGCCGGCCAGGTGGCCGGCCAGAAGGTCAAAGGCCGGGGGAATTTAATTCCCCCGGCCAGCTCAAAACCCCCCCTCATTTAAGAGAGGGGGGCGGTTTCCTTGAGGGGGGAAGGCGGCCCCTCGGTTGCCTTCAAAGCAGGCCCCCACGAGGGGGGGCCGGTCTCCAAAAAGGCGCGGCTCTTAAGCCGCGCCGCCTTGATGGAAGCGGGGGCTTAGCCCCCCGCGCGTGACCCTAGCGGCGCCAGGCCGCGCCGCCGCCGGCCGGGCCGCGCCGCCGCGCCGGACCGCGCCGCCGCCGGCCGGGCCGCGCCGCCGCGCCGGGTCGGACCCGGGTCGGGTCGACCCGGTTCGGGTCGGCTCGGACCCGGACCCCCCCGTTTTCGAGACGGCTTCGGTCTTTTGGCCACAACTTGAGCCACGGACCTCCGATCGACGAACCGTCTGCGGCAACGCGATCCTTGGATCGAGACGGTCGTTTCAGTATACTATACTCAAGGCGCACCTTCTTTTTCGGGAGCCTACGTGGTTAAAACTCCGTAGTTAAGCGTGCTTGACTTAGAGTAGTGATCAGGATGGGTGACCTCCTGGGAAGTTTTCCAGGGACGGTGTGAGACAGAAAGGCTGATATCTTTCAGACTGGACGTCTGATTGACGAACCGTCAGCGGCGATGCGATCCTTGGATCGAGACGGTCGTTTCGGTATATCGCACTCAAGGTTTCGGATTACTTTGAGTTCGGCCGGGTTGGTTCGTACACGAAACCAACCGGACCTTCGGAGCGGAAACACTCATATCTTGAGCTACGGACGTCCGATTGACGTGCCGTCAGCTTTGTTATTTTCCTCTTAGTGAGACGGATCTTTTGGAATACTCCGCCCGAGGTTTGGACGCAGGTGGAGTACGGTCGGGTTGGTTTTGCCTTAAAAACCAACTGGGCCCCGGAGACGAAAATGCCAATAACTCTCAGACCGGGCGTCCGATCGACGCGCCGTCTGTTGCGTTGAGTTCCTGTTGACGATACGGAACTTTTGGATACATCAACTCTGGACTTTGTGACAGTTGATGTATCAGCCTCTCGGCTCGTGGAGCGGACCCTCCGAACGAGCTTGCTGTGTGCGGGAACCCTAGTGCTACTGCTACTGCTACTGTGACTGCGACGACGACAGTACAGAGATCCTGTGTGGATTCGACGACGACGACTACAACACTCAGCGATCCTACGTGGAACAGTGCTACGATCCTGTGTGGGTCTTTGCGGGGGTTAGTACCTATCGATCCTTCGTGGGTCCGATGACTTAGATGGATCAGTGATCATCTTCACCGTCATCCGAAGAAGTTTACCTGTGTGAGCTGAACCTTCTATTTTACTCGATAGAGGTAGTGCGCTTGGTTGTAGCGGCAGACCCGCGATTCTGGAGACGAGCATACGGAGTACGGAGACCGTGTAGCCGGCTGAGACCCGAAGACTGCTCGACCGACTCGACATGGAGTGAGTCGACTAGCCCAGTGGACGGAGCGCCCGGTATTTGGCGGCAGACCCACGGCGGACGGAGCGCCTGGTAGTTGGCAGCAAACCCACGGTACCCGACTGGAGGAGTACCTCTGTAGGCTATTTGGGTGAGCGCCTGGTATTTGGCAGCAGACCCTCAGCGGACGGAGCGCCCGGTAGTTGGTAGCAGACCCGCGGTACTCGACAGGAGGAGTACTTCAGCAGTCTTAGGTTAGTGAGCAGTACCTCGGAGTCGTGACAGGACCATTGTACACTTCAGAGATGGGGCTCTTCAGCAGTTACGTTTTTGATAATGAAAATCCTGGTGTGAGCTGAATCCTAATTGCTTTCCTGTGTGGATTTTTTTGTGCTATCCTGTGTGGATTACGTTTTGCTTTCCTGTGTGGAATACGTTTACTTTCCTGTGTGGACTGAGTTGTACTTGGGCTCGGAGGTTGGAGCGTATTTGAAATTGATTACTTAGGTATATGTATGGGCATATACCTAAGCATTGTCGGTTGTTACTTCGTGTTTGTATTTTTCTTTTTGGTTTATCGTTTGTGGATTTCGGGAGACCTACAGGGGTCTCGGGGTCCCTACTGAGTATCTTATACTCACCTCTGCACGGGCTATGCCCGCACTACATTGTGTTGGTTGCAGACGACGGACAGCGTTGATCTTGGATGAGGCTTGCAGAGCAGGACGGTACCTGGAGGTGGACCACTTTGCGGGACGTGTTCGGAGCGGACGGCGGGTCCCGTGGAGCAGTGGAGCTATCTATACCCACCCTTCAGGTGGGATCTCCAGTGGACAGCTCGGTGTAGCGGCTTTTACTTACAGTTGCTGTTTTCCCTTTCGAGTTGTACTTTACTTTCAGTTTGGGTTTGTATACTGGCCCTTTTACTTTTCCCCACTTCTAGTTGTACTCTTCTTTTGCTTAGTGTTTACTTTCCGCTTGCTTTCTCTGTGGTGTTTGTTTACTTTACAAAGACAATGCCTTCCCTTTTTACCGGGAATTACGCCTTGGTGCTAGTCGCCAGCCCCTGGCCTATGGAAGGCGGGCTTGGGCTAGTCACGACACGGACCCGAGGGCGGGTCGTGACAGGGGTGTTCTTATTCTCTTTGTGCTCGGTGAATATGACTACAGTTTTGATGCACACAATATTTTCTATGTTAGGTATGAGTTTCCAACCTATAATAATTTTCTATTTTTCCTAGTGGGGTTTTAAATGTAGTTTTATCCTATTTTGGCTGTTATGAATTTTACTATTTTAGATTTACTTACATAGATTTGATAAGACATGTGATACTTTATTTGTCTTGATATATCATCTTTGATATATGTATTTGAAATTAATTGAAACCAATTTACCTTTTTTATTTGGGAATATGAAAAAATGGGCTGTAAATTTATTTTTACATTTTTTGATATAAAACTAATAAATTGTATATCATTTCTTCCTTCATTAAATCCTTTAATGATTGGATGATTATAAAATGACTTTTTATGGATCACCTGCATGAGATGTTGCTCAGTAAGTTATATGACACCCTATACACCCCATAAACGGTGTGTATAATTTGTTATGTATTTCTATGATTGGAATAGAAAGGTTCTTTAGTGAGGATGAGTTGTTTTATATCACTTGGGATGGGTAGCTCATGGTGAGGCGGAGGTAGTTTTCCCATGAAATCACCTAAAGTTGTTGGAGTATCTCTTTTGGTTTTTTCATCCTTTTCATGTAGACATGTCTCTTGGAGATATTTTTCAACTTTTTTAGTTGTATCACATCCAGTTTTCATTATATTATATGGAATATATTTATCTCTTCAACTATTTCTCTCTAATATATGCTTGTATTCCCTTTTTTTTATTCCAGTTGGGTGAAATGTCCCCCTCATGTTGTTTTTTGATGCTTGGGTGCTTATAGCCAGCCTATAGGGATCACGAATTCCCTTGGGGTATGTGGAGTAATGGGTTGATTCAAATTTTAAGAGGGTATCTGGGGTGGTTATGTATAAGATATACCTCAATATATTGTGATTGGGGAAAATGGAAAAATGGTCATTGATGAGGTAGTCCCACCAAATCTATTAGGCAAACAGAACTACTACAAACTCAAGATCATTTGCAGAATCATTAAACACATTTGGATGTATGTTTTGATACCCATATGAATAATATTACAAAACATGCCTTAAAAAACTATCTCATCAAATATAGAAATCATCCATGAGAACCTCAAACTGAACTCCATCCTCTATATGACGAACAATTGGATCCTTGACTATCTTCTCATTCATGTAATCAAATGTTACAGGAAACTATTCAGTTAAAAATAATGTGTTATCTATTTTGTTTATGGAAATTTGTAGATTTCCGAACAAATATGAATTTTCTATAGATATTCTATACTATATTGTTATAATAAGGAAAATCCTGACATTTGAAACCTTTTTTCATCCCATGAGAAAACTACCTTCATTATAGTCAGATATATAGATACACATTTTTAGGACATTCCATTACAATGGAAAAACATGAATATCTTAATACTAATTTTTTAGCTTCATAAATAACTACCGATGATTATGAACTCCAAAAAGTGGCCATAGATACTATGTATACTCTTCATAAAATGATGATAGTCAATACCTCAATTCTACCTACCATCATCCTTTTTTTCAAAAAAGGTTTACGCCAAGGTGGAACGCATAGAAAAACAATACCTCACCACAAAAGATGATCGATATGTACTTACTACTATCTCAACATAGAATGTACCACCCAATTTTAATAAAAAAGTATTAGATACGTGAAATTCTATATCTCTATCCCAATCACGATATCTCATTAAAGGGATAATTCCACAAAATCTTCTAGAATGAAAAATGTGTACTCATCTATGATCATTGGAAATAGTATTGTATGAACCTTTGATAAACTCAATATCAAATCACCCACAAATCATGTGATGGATTGAATATTCCATTGTCCTAACCAATGATATTGTTGTCCAATGAACCTAAAAAATAGTCCTTCATTGTCTTCGGAAAAAATATATATCTTAATGAAATAAAACATAGTCAATAATGAATACAACATGTCTATGCTAAGGATTATGTCATATGGATGAATATAAAAAATAGGGAATTTATCAAAGAGTAGAACTACCCCAAAAAATATCAAAGTATATACATACCTAGGTAGATAATATTTACCTCCAACTTTTTACGTCAATTCCAAGGAATGTATAAGACTCTAAACCTCTTATCCCAAAACATATACTTGGGTAGGTTATGGGAAGTAGTACCTAGCTCCTGAATAAAACAAGGAAATAACATGATTTGAATAATAGAAATGAACCTTGAACAATTTTTAATAGTACTTTCACTAGTGAGTCTAGAGAATATAACTAGCAATGACATGATCAAGGAAAACTCTATCCTTTTGATGCCCCCCATTTTCTACTCATGGATGATGGGGAGAATTATAAAACTATCCATTTATTTCCCTAAATCCCATGTACTAATAAAAAAGTTGATAATCCTTCTACTACAATCTCTGTTGAAACAATATCAGTGGCTAAACAAGAAATAGTAGACTATCTATATAATTCCTTTTTATAATGGTTAGCCAATCATTACGATGATGACCATTTCCTTTATAAGAAAAAAAGAGTATAATCTCTTGGATAATTATTGAGTTCCACAACCCCAATATAATTGAGATGATGAGGGATAATATATACCTGCAACTCTCTTTAATATCTCGAAAGTAGGAACCTCCAAACATTGATATTTTATAAAGGGGATCCTAATGAATCCCCTATCATAATGATCTAGTACGAACCAACATACTCTCAAGGATATCTACTCAAACCCAAACCTTTATATACTTCGACAACATAAATGGGGTTACCTGACATTGGATTTGGATAAAAAATCATCATCAAAATCCCTCTCTTTGGCCACCTCATCTTAAAATATTTTTCAAGCATATTAGAAATTTTTTCAAAAATAAATTCCAAATATTCAAATGTGAGAACTTCCCCTAGAATTGTTAAGAATCTCTTGATAACTATATTACATCATAGTAGAATAAAGAATCACTCCATTAAAGTATTCTTGAAGATTCACCAATGTGAGAACCAACTCAAAATGATCACTATGGAATATTAACCCCTACTTCTTAGATTCATAATACAACATCATCACCAATAATGAAACCTAGTTCGTCATACAAGCATGAATAAAAATAAAGGCTATCTCTAGCCCCTCTTGCTACTCCTCCGTTGTAGAGTCCAAAACTGAGACAAAACACTTCTTCACGTTAGAAAATATATACTCTTATAGTGTCATATATAATTATAGTAATCATCGACCTCAACTCTCTGGTGATCTTCTAGAATATCATACTAAAAATCATCGGCAAAAACCTAATGAAAATATTGACATGGATCCATTTTAATAAATTAATTAAATGGTTTGGTGATCCAAAACCCAAAATATTTAATATTTGAGATTAGTTATTTAATTATGTTTTTACATAATCAAATGTTCCACCCATTCAAATTTTTTGTGAAAAGATGAATGATATAAGATCAATTTATAGGAATTTACAATAAAACTAGTTTCACATCACATAGTAGGATCAATAATCATAAATTTATATGAATTAGGTCATGATGTTCCCGAAATACCTACGTATTAGCTAGTTTCCCATATTTCCCTTACTTGCTGGGATCAACTAACATTGTTTCCATACCAACCCATGCATGCATCTCTAGTGCCAACCTCCACACTGCATCTAATCCCTCAACCACCAATTCATACAACTATGTTATGAAATCCTCACCGAATAGTACCCCTCTTGGGCCGACAATGAGTGGGTGTGATAAATGTGGACAAATACCCCCACCAATATTTTTATAATTGATTATAAAAATCATGGGTGTATCATAAACACAAATAAGAGGCATTATTATATATGGAAAACATGGTTAAAGATAGACAAGACAAAACCACTATAAAAATTCTTACCAATATAAATAAAACATCACTAATACTTGAATTTTATATCATATACAACTAAACAATTATGAATAAAGCTCGTAGTGCCAAAATAAATCATTGATAAAGACATAAAAGCATCTAATACACCTGAATTACTCCAAAATATAGTGATATAAAATATTGATCACCAAAAAAATATTATAGCAAAAAAATATGTTATATATATATGGTGATTATAAATAGTATAGTTAGTTAAATCCTCCATGTAGCCTCTCAGGAAAAAATAAATAAATAATACTAAATCTCAATAAATAAAAAGTGAAGCTAACAAGTCACCTATATAATAATTATAGATTAAAAGTCACGTCATAAAATTATCACTATATAACACATAAAATTAATCATAAAATATTAAATATAATATCAATGAAGTTAACCTGTAACCACACACCCACTTTTTGTATGCTCTTATGCAACTTCACAGATATTGATTTTTCTCTCTCAAAAATGTAATTCTTTCTTAGTACATAGGAAAATGTACTATATCATTAATTTTGTTAATCAAATAATATAACCACATATTCATCATACACATGTAACGATAGTAACCAAGTAGTTTTTGGATACAAAACAACTACCATGTCTAGTATTATTACTCAAACCATTACAATCTATACAAGGAATACTAAAACTAATATGTATGATACTATATATAGATATAAATGTGGGTGAAAAAATTAATAGAAATTACAACCCTCTACAAAAATATAAGGTAAATGTTACCACCATGAATACCTACACATAAAACTAATATGAGATGAGAGAGGGGAAAGAGGTGTTAGTTAGCCATCCATTCTTAGCCAGCATGGATGTTAGGGAAAAACCATCATACATCCCACTGGGTGTTAGTAACCTTATCAAAAATTGTGGGGTATCATATGATATCATATAAAAAACATTATATATATACATATATATCATACAACCACACTATGGAAATGTACATAGCCTTATTCTTGAATGTAGTTATTATCTCAAAGACACCTAATTACTACTACTAAGTAATAAAAATCCTAAATAAATATAATCATTCAATGAGATATTTTAATTAATTTTGTCTTATAAATATTAAAAAAATATATTAATTTATTCCATGATAATTAATTTCTTTCAAACTCTTTACACTTTTATTAAAATTTGAATCTATGTCGTTTCCCGTAAAGCATAATCCATCTTGTCCAAAGGATCCTCATGATTTATAATCACTTGGAATTCTCATATTAACTAAATATATGTGTTAAAGATATTATTATTAAATATCATTCCATGATTCTAGGTACTCTATAACTCATCCTAGGATACCAAAAAAAAAGAAGAATCAATCATGAATTTCCTATTACATTATAGAGTGGGGAAAGAAAAGTGGAATCATACATCTTGACCATGAAACCATTAATGAATTTAATTAAATAAAGAAATATTGTATAGAACACAAATGGGAAATCCATGTTTTATCCCATTACATCAGTACTAGATTCATCCTTGGAACCATCAAGAATATCACAATTCATATCACCAAGCATATAACTATATATCCTATTATACAAGGTGTCAACAATTTCCATAAAACAGAGACTCCACACCCATATATCTCAAAACCATCTACCATACAAAGCTCACATCTTGTCACAAGGAATTGATAATAACCTAAAATGACACATTAGGTATCAAGAAACAAAAAATATAAGATAGGGTTTCCACAACCTAAAAAAATGTTTTCCAACATTTTACAAAATGGGATTTCTCGACAATATGCAATTATCATTATCAAGAAAATAGTTCATTACCATATTTAAGTAATCAATTAATTTTTATATTTTTATAACCATATGATAAATAAGTAATAATAAATAAATAGATATAATATATTTAATGTTTTTTCTAGCATTTATTCTAGTGATATTAACTCTGAGGAAGAATAATTAAATTTAATCATTCCTCTAGAATCACATTGATTTCCGTAAAATTATATGGAACAACATGTTCAATATAAAAACACCTATTTATCACATAAACAACATGCATTAACTACTTTTTCTTATTTATACATTTTCATCATATACAAATTCTAAACCATTGTATAATAGTCATGATACACTAATGAATAAACATACATAACATACTATCTAGAAAATAAAGTGGTAAGTTGTTATCATAGTAAAATGAAAATGCGGTCACTAATATCAAAATCCTTCTCTTTCATTAATCTAGTTTCTTCATCCTCTGAGTTATTTATTCTACTATTCAAATATATAAAGCATCAAAACCATATGACCTCACATAAATATAGATAATAAATGAACACCTACATAAATTTTTCAAAATTAATAAAATAAGAAGGGAAATATAATGATTATCCTAAATTAGTTCTCCAATAAATAATCTAATACAAATTAAATATTCCATGCCCCAACCTCACTAACAAGCATCAAAATAACTCTCTGAGATAATAGGAGATTAACTAGAATAACATTAAAAGGAATCAAGGGATGAATGAAAGTTGAATGGATAAGAACCAAAAGAGAAAGATGGAAAAATAACGTACAATAATCATATATTAATAATGGGAATTTTAGGATCCATCCATGTCTAAAGGGAATCAAAAATCATTGAGGAAGCTCATCTAGCCTCTTGGGGTAGATAGAGAATGTTAGGGTTTTGAAAAAAATACAAGGGTATAATTGAATGTATAGTAACACATATAGACATATATTAATCATGTTTATGGGTCATTCATGTCTTGAATGGACCATGTTTTATGACTTTAAAATAAAAACATCATCATATCCAGTAATCATGGATAAATTTATGTATGGAAATTCCATACCACATCCATGGTTTTTGGCGACATAATATTCAAATTAAAAACTCATCCATTAATGTCTTGATCCTATTATTTATATACTAAATCACACCATGAGATCTTATCTTACTCAATCTATAAATAACCACTTCTTTCCAGGAAATTCCTTATCAAGCCATAGACAAAAATACACAATATGAATCTCTCTTACTTATAGATGACACCTTCCAAACTCTACCAAACCTACACTAAGATTCCCCCATGAACCGTATACCTATGTAAAATGAAAATTATTTAGTCGAATAGATTTTGGAACATAAATTAACCCCATTAATAGAATTCAATTTATATCATTTTGGATAATGTTTATGAAATTTTTTCATAATTTATTTTCCTAAGAGAAATCTCTCAGGATTGAGAGAACCTCACTAGAACTCTCTTTATAGTTTATAGATAATAATCCCCTACATCCCCTATAATAATTAGAAAACAAGATATGATGTTTTTAGACCACATAATTAATTATTTTGACTAGTGGTGAATGATTATGGTTCTCGATTCCTCTATGCAAGTACCCAGAATACCAGAAATGTTGTTTCATGTTTTTTTTCAAAATGTATGGATACCAATAAATAAGATATAGTTTTAATTCTATAGAACTATAATAATATAAAAGTAGAGATAGTAATATTGATAAATGGACATGAGTATTTATAATGTAATGTAATGGTATTTGATAGCTTTAAATTACAAATAAATTATATGTTAAAATTATCCTCCATATAAAGTATATAGGATTTATAGATCATGTTATTTGAATTGTGTCAATTGAATCTTAAGAGAATCATTAATAAGATTCGTTATAAAATCTTTCACTACACCATGACACATATTTCGTGGTATATAATTATTCACATTATAATTTAGAATTATAAACTATTTGGTTGATCAAGAAGTAATTTTTTAGAATGATTTTTTTTTTCATGTATCCAAAATTCATGATAATGCATTCATTTTAATTTGTATAACCAAGAACATTACATTAAAATATTAAGAACACATAGAGATCATATTTAGTAGTTTTGATGATGATGGATGGAAAACTATAAAACACAATGTGTGACAATAATTACATGTCATATAAGTATGAAAAAACAATAAATAATGGTCCATTACAATCATTACCAGATGTAGAGGGGTCAATACATGGTCTTATTAATCATCATTTATTGACCAAAACATTCAATTATTATTCACAGGGAGTACATAACATGAAAATCAATACATAAAGTGTAGTGAAATGAGGTTTTAACTAAATGTGAATCCTAGAAGTGTCATGGTCAATTTATGTGTTGTTATTACATTCCATGTATTGACCACCATCAATGTGATTTGACTTTATGTAAAGTGAAAAATGGGTAACCATATTTACACAGATTTTAACATGTAATAACCTATTTGAGGTACATAAATGGTCCCTGGTCATGTAGTGTAGGTGGATAGATTCAGTTTTCACAGTGTGTAGAAGGTTCTACATGCTATGTTACTCAGGAAAAATCATACAAGGATCATTAAAAGACTATCTTGTTGTCTGAGTAAAAAAGTAGGAAAATAAAATCCTGAATGGACAAACTGACATGTATCTATATGTACACAATGTGATATAGTGTATTCTACCTAAAGTACATGACAAATGATTTTCAGAGGTTGTGTGGAAATAAAATCATTAATAATTATTTTCTATGTGATTATAAACATATATGAAATGTATTATCATTTTATATATTGAGTACCTCATGAGAATCACCAGTGGTACACAATCAATATAAAGAGGTGTACCTAAGGGTACATTTTGTACTAGTAAAATTTAATATATAGTTATTTAAGATGATATTTCCTAGGATTAGTGATTTTTAGTACATTGGATGGCATCTATATGTATGCCCCGTATAAGTATCCATATGTATGAACAATGTATGTTCATCATATAATTTTAATTTATATTTAATTATGTGGTTAATAAGAATTTTTAATATTTTTATAGATTACTATACACTTATAACTTTGGAATAATATCAATGTAAATATATAGGAAGAATAAAATCCACACCCTTGTTCACCTAACTCTCATGGTGTTTAGAACCATGGTCACAACACACTTTATTCTTTTATTTAATATAAAAATATTTTTTATTTATTTTTATTTAATATGTAAACATTATGTTTTATCTATATTTATCTTTTAGAGGTTTGGGGTGAAATTTAGAATTTTTGAGGGGTTGGGGATAAATGTATAACAAGTGGGTGAATGGTTTGAGAATGTCAATTTTTTTACCTCTAGTAGAAATTACAAGGTTGAAAATAGTAATTGTGACCATTTCTATGCATTATTAATTATTGAAATTTCTTTCTAGTAAGTAATTTACTAACACCTAAATTTTAACTAGATCATGTTTTAAGGCCTTATATGTTCACTTAATATTATCCTCGAATGTTCTATTTGTACATGTTTTTTGATTTTTTGTTCTATTAAAACCCATTGACACAAGTCTCTAGAATTAGTGAAACTTGGGAGATGATTTTGGTGGATTCTCCCCTTGGATATTTGTTCATGGATTGTGGGGTTTTAAATCTAAGGAATGTGGTCTCTAAATCTCAAAAGAGTTTTTAGTTCATTATTCCAATTTGGTAAAACCTTCACTACATATGTTTTTTATGATGTTATTCTATTATGATTGAATACATTTCTTTAATTTGGTTCTTTACACGTAGTATGGTTAGGGATTCTGTGGATATTGATTTCCAACATGTTTTTTCACTTCATCTCTATGTCTATGCTGGTTCATTCTCATACACTAGATTTTCCATATAATTACATGATATTTGATGTTGGATTATAAATAAATAAATTTATTCACATTTTATAATTGATTATTGTTTTTTATTATTTCTAAAAACGTGATTTAGTGTGTCTATTTTTTGGAAATAACAGATATGGGTTAGTTTCCTGGTGAATGGTCATTTACAGAATATTTTGGGGTAAATTGAATTGTTGTATTTGTTTTTTTTTTCATTTTTTATTTCTTTCATTGAGTTGAATGGACTTTGATATTGTGGTATATATTATAAATTGAGTTACATGTATTTAAATATTATGATTATTATTCATGGGATATTTTGGGTGGGTAATCAATCATGAGTTAAATTAATAAATATGTGTAGATAACATATTTGAGTCGTGTCAGATCACAGTTAACCTTAGGCATAGATGCGTAATTGGAATTGGTAGAAATTATAGAAACTGGTTATGTAGGTATTTCACTCATAATTAGAGGTGGATTTTTTTATATTTTTCTCTCAACATCTTATAGTCCCATTGGATTTTAGTTTGGGATTTGGTGTTTGGTTTTAGAAACAATGTATTAATGATTTTTATGGTTGTCATTGGTTAAAAAATATTTCCGTAGGATAAAATGTTATATGATTTCATTAGTTTTTTTAAACATTTTACTAGAGCTTGTTTTATATAATAAATTTAATATATTTGTTGACTTGACATTTTTATAGTGAGTGATAACACTTGAGGATATCATAATGGGTCTATACTCACCATACACACTAATAATTATATAAGGGTAAATTTTATAAAACCATATTGAGGAAAATAAATAACCCTATCAGTGGTTAAAAACCAAAGAACCCTTATGATTTTTTTGAATATGAGTATAAAAATGGGTATCATTGTTAAAGAAACTGAGATATTATTGATAAATAATTCATCTTACACTAAGGGAATGATTTGTCTAAAAATAAAAATTCAATCTTATTATGTGTTGTTTATATCATCATTATATTATATGCATTAAATATATTTTTTAATAAGGAAATAAATTCCTTTTTTAGGTTTATTTCAGGTTGTATTTTTTGAAATCATTATCTAGGATGACTTGGAAAAAATATTAGTTAATCGTAAATGCATATGAAAGAATGGGATTAATTTTTAATACACATGAAAAATCATAGCATGAAAAAGATATTCATGCCTTTGTGTATTTGACTAAATGTTATTAAAAACTGATAAATAAAAAATTACTTAGTTATTTCAACGAAAAAATTGTTTAAACATATTTAAGGTTTCTCACACTATGATCTCTTAGGATATGTTTTTGATGATATTGATTTTATGAGAAGTTAATTTGAGCGAGTAGCTATTTTAGGGAGTTAATAAAACATTATATTGGTTTGAATCTGAAGTAAGAAGACTCAAACCATAGATTAAATGATTGTTCTATAATAAATAAATTTATAAACTATTTTGATTCAACTACACCATGAAGAAAAACAATGGAAAGTTTCGATAAACCCCATTTTGAGAGTCTATTAGTGATTGTGAAGTTAAAAAATCATTCACACAAAAATGGGTATTGAAGTAAAGAATACCAAGACACAATAGAAGAATCC
This sequence comes from Viscum album, assembly GCA_963277665.1. NCBI lineage: Eukaryota > Viridiplantae > Streptophyta > Magnoliopsida > Santalales > Viscaceae > Viscum > Viscum album. Next base: position 1,045,037,514 of record OY728165.1, read on the forward strand.
ATTTTGTTTCCCCTTGGGGTATAATGGTTTTATGTTTAGCTGGTCTTAAATATTACCTATCTACCACAATTAATTGTATAAACCAATATGCAATAGATCTGAATATAGATGATTATATTGTTGATGTTTCTGGTGGAATAAAATATACCATTCCATGATTATTTTTTAATGTTTCAAATCTAGTAACTGATCTTACCAGATTCATCATGATCATTGGGGTGTAGCTTTCAATGTATTATAGATATTAGGATTATACTACATCTACGGGTGTCATGTTCTATTGAATATTATTTAAATAAATAATTTGAGATCCCCATGAAGATGGTATATGAGATCAAATAATAGCTATCAGACTATTTGTGGGTCTTCTGAATGTCGATGTAGTGAAATTTAACTATGTATAACAAGGATGAACAATATGTCTAAATTCTAGTGCTCCTTAGGTTATAGGAAGGATGGATCATTCAAATTTTTAGACCATATCATTCACCTTGTAATCAATGTTCATGATAATTCTTATTCACCTTTCCTTGTTCAATTTATAATAAATTGTAACATGGGCAGTGGAATTGAAATAAATCCCATAAAGGATTATCTAAATCATAAAATGGGTGAATGAACCTTGTAAAAACCAATGAATTCATGTGTTTTCATTACCACTAAGTGTCTCATTATCACATCAACACCATTGATAAATTTATATGATGAATATTGATGAGAATCACTTAGTGAGAACGTGAGATTTAGATTTATTGTAGGTCACTAATCCACCCCCTCTTAGTGGTGGTATATTCTCCCCCAAACCAATCCCTAAACTGAAAATATCCAACATCACTAGTAATAGACTATATTTATGGTGGGGGGACTATGGATGTTTTTGAGATGATGAAATAACTCATGGGGTTCTTTGGAAGGATTAGATGATTCGTTTTAGCATTCTCTATTGGCATTTTTATTTTATTACCCTGATCTACCCTACTTATTACATTATTTACACATTAAGTTATTTTTTGTATTAGTTTGACTACTATTTAGGTATTTCAATGTTTTTCTAGGAATAATTTAAATTATGATTAATGATATTTATTTTGGGTTTTTATTATTTAGTATATATTAGGATAGTATGTCATAAAGATACCTAATATCAATTTTTTTCTATAATTGCGGGTTGAGGAATGTTTTTATTTATAGTTAATCAATATCTTAATAGTATTGGGTAAACCCTTAACAATTATTGTAAATATTTGATGACCTGGATGACATTCACAATGACTAGTAACTTTTTTCATGACTCAATTGAGGTTGAGATCCGAATGGATGGGTTAATACTTTGAAAATAGTAATAATTTTTATGTAATTAGTTATTATTAATAAATATAGTTTGATTTTAGAATCATTATATACAAAAAAAATTATTTATAACCAATTAATATCAAACCATGAGTTACTAGGATGTTCAGTTAGAGTATGTCATTATTGTAAAACTTATATATTATTATAAGAGTCATTTTAGTTATTTGTCTATGTATCATGGAAAAAATGGACATTGTATATAATGTATGTATTTTGGATAAAAATAAAAATATATTTTCATTGTTTTATATAAATTATTTTGTTTTATTATGAAATTAATTTAAAAATGTTTTTTATGAAAACACTATTTTTTTAAAGAATATTACAAATTTTTATTTATGAAAAATATATAATTATTTATAAATGATTAATATTTAAAAATGTAATTTCAGGTGGAAAGATATCCTTTGAGCATGGGTGTTTCGATAAACGTTTTCCAAGGCTATTTGTAATAAACTTTTTTATTAATGTGATAAACAATTGTATTGATATTGGATGACTATAAATGTTATATTTATATTTGAGGGTTATGATTTTTACTTATGTATTTTGGATGTATACATAAAAGGATACCTCTGATGATTAATTATTACAATAATCCAAGTAATTTGGAAATATTACTATATGTTTTTCAACATAATAATTTATCAAATACAGACTAAGGTAAAAAAACCTAGTGTATTTGGAAGACATGAACAATAATTATAAAACATGAAAGTATAATACCCAAACATTTTCGTAATATATATAAAGAGTTAATAACTCCTTTTTAGATCCTATAACTACAAATGATAACCTTGTAAATAAGTAGAAAAAGGATGTGTGAAAAATCCCAGTATGCGAATAAACATGGAAACGAAGAATAACACCCGAGTAAGAAGGCATAACATGATAAATTAAATGGGACGGTTAAAAAATAATGATATAGTGTCATAAAATTTAGAACATTTAATCATGATATCATGGAAATATCCGAATATAGAAGAAAAAATATAATTACATAAACATAAGTCCATGTTATTATTGAAGATGATATCATATGGTGGGAAGAGTCTCATAATGGATTAGATTTAGTACCTAATCTCATATACAACATATATTGAGACTAAAACATTACCCAATGTGTCAAAGTACAATTTAATCATGATAATAATAACATGTACTTGAATATTTGTTCCCCCAAAATAAATCATACGGAAGGGATAAACATAAGGGTTAATCATTCCAAGAAATGGGTTTCGTAATGTCATAATATTGTATAACCAAAGGGAATATCTTAATGGTATCTCTGAAACAAGGGCGTAAATCATTAATAGAAAATAATAATGTAAAAAATATGAATATATGATGAATAGTGATGTCCATCTAAAGTAAAAAAATCATGAAAAATAATGTTTAAGAAAAAATATAAATCTTCCACATTATGTAGTTTTAGGGAAAATAATAAAAAAAATTAAAGAGGATAAAGGTTTAATTAGTTACATAAACATATAAAAGATATAAAAGATATATTCATGATATAATTGGTTATTTTTTAGTTTTTATTGGTTAAAATATTTTATGAAGTGTACATAAAAATTGGAATGAAATAGAAAATCTCCCATTAATCAGGTTTTCTGGTCTAAAGGAATTCATAAATTAACATCTATTGAACTTTAATTTAACAAAAAAGTATGATAAATTGAGATGGATATGTATTTTTTTGTGAGATATATTGAATATGAAATAATTTTATTATACGAATTAAGAGATATATTTTTTAAAAAGGGGATAAATAATCATCCAAAGGAAATATTGAGGTTCAGAGACGTTAGTCATGTATAACATCTGATCAAACAAGATCTATCAGTCAATATCCTCAATTCATTCCTTCCAAATTAAATATATATAGAAAGGGGTAACAACAATAGACTATAGGTATGTTTCACTATCCTTACCAAAAACGTTTCAACAACAAAGTGTTCAAATTAAACATAAATTTGATTGAAAATAGTGGATAATGAATCTTGTTGGGAGAATTCGCTACTATGGACACACCTTAGGTGGACCTTAAGCTAGTGAAACCTCAAAAAAATGGCATTCCACTGTCACTCGTATTTCTAAGAATAAATATATTGATAAGTTGACCTTTTGAATCGAGAACTATATCCAAAAGATCTACCATACAACTATAACTCTTGGAGCTTGTGTAGAACCGTTCTTCTATGTATCATGTGGTTTAACTCTAACACTATGAAAATGAGGCTACTATCATAGAATACTAACACAAAATGAACCAAGAATGTTTAATGATCATGATCATATGAATTTTTAACTCTGGTTCGGCATTAAACTGGAAAAAGGGTATACCTATGAACAAAATGAAAACACACCAAATCTCGGAATCCCCCCATAGTAAACCCACCTCTTAATCATTGAGTTATAGATAACCTATATTGGGGTCAAAATATATTATCCACTTTGTATCCAATCATAGGAAAAGAGGTCATTGATTCTTTATGGTGGATAATCCCCCCATATAGTCACCTGTATTGGGAAATTTCAATTCACATTGGACCTCAAACTTTAAGAGCTATATTAGGTCATCTGATATATTAGCACATCTACCATGTTGTCCCTGATGCATGTTTATTCAGAAAAAACTCAAAATTTGTAGTTAAACCTAACACATACTATAGATGGACACACTCATACACCTCCACCATTAATATAAATTGGGTGCTCAGAGAATCCTCTACTCCATGGGAAATATTAGGAAAATGGTAAAGAATCATATGTATCTTCCTGTGAGTGATCTTATACTAGCCTACCAAGGGATCACTCCTTATCGAAGGAGAAAAATCCATCCCAACAAACCAAAATAAATGTTGTAGTAATTGGTAGAAATAACTTGATAATGGATTGTATATGGCCAGCCCATACAGAGGAAAATATCAAAGGTTCCCACTACCATTATAGAGATATTTCATCTAAGGATCCCTCTCCTTGTATAGTTCAATCACACCATCAATAGAAATAGGTTATCAGCTAACCTATCTGTTGGATCCCCCAACATAATGGGTGAATAAAAAGCCTCCACTAGTACCTCAATTGCTCAAACAAGTTCTAAATCTAGGGAAATATGTGTTGTGACAGTGTGTTATAATTGTATATGGATAATTTGACACACGTGTCATACCTCAAGCCACACCCACATCCACTGAGCCACGTGTTCCTACCATATCAATCAATCCACTAAATTAATCACCTTCTCACAATAACCTTGAAACACTCTAATTCCATATAATATCAAAACAACCACTAAATTACAAGTCAAGTGATCTCCTCCACTTCGCTGTGATACTGTCTTATTTTTATAGAATCGATTGACCCCCAAATTTTCGAATCGTGTCACAAAAATGCATCTTGGTGGGAGAAGTTTTTATCATTCATGAATGTGAAAATCCATATTGATGATTCCCAAAACAGGGATCTAACGACACCCTGTCTCACCCTATGGAAGTCTCCCTACAAGAACCTTGATCAAGAGGGGTCATATCCCATTGGGAAATTGACACTATAGTCATGTTGCTGTCATTACCCACACAATATGAGGGATCATATCTCACCATGAAGCATGCAAGATCTCTATCTCCAATACTCATGATGTGCACTCAACATAAGTGCATCATCTATTAGTTCTTCTATAGAGAAAAATGGTTTCATGGAGAGGACTAGTCACCAACACACCTATCTAGTTAGTCTTGGTCTACACAAGACAGAAAACATGAACCACTTCCTTGAGTTATAGTCTACCGCCCAAAGGTTTATCTCTTCATGGAACATCAGTGTTCTCCTTCACTGGAACATCTGTAATGTGCTAAGCTGATGTGTTCTATTATCATAGCCTATTGGGGGTATAAATTACCCAACACATGGATGATCATATTCATAATTAACATATTAATACATGAACTCCAAAATATGTGGTAACACTACTCAGTTCTTACATTTCGAAAACACATCATAGGTGAATCCTTAAATAACGGTCTCATTTCATATCCAATCATCACTACTATACTATCTCTAAATCCTATCGAGATATCATCATAGAGAAATATTAAATGACAGAAATATGTACAACGATCAAATAGAATATATGGGGAGCTAACTCAAGATGTAGATTCAAAGTACTATATCCTATATGATGCATGCCACCCTGATCCCCAAAACTGATGTCTCTATATACTGACTTGAAATAAAAGGATTTGTAGTCCTCATGTATGGAAATGTCATCCATGACACCAACAATGGATTCTATAGACTAAGATATATATTGAATAAACATTTATATTGATTCCACAATCACCAAAAAACCCACATAATGAGACAAAACTAAAAACCCTATCCCAAGTATAAACTAAATCTCACACAAATCTGTCAGGAACCGACCCACCAGGTCCTGCCAGGCTAGCAGAAGGACATTCCAAACTACCCCACACCCTTATCAATAGTCCAAGGGTAGGTAAAATGTATCTCAATGAATTACTAAAAAGTTATGACTTTTCCTAAAGTCACTGTTCACACACACCCATCCATATCCATGAAAAAGTGTCAATGAATAATGGAAAAACACCTTAACAACTAGATTTAATTACATTCATGTAATAAACACTAGATAATATAAAATAGATTGATAGTGTAACATAAAAAGTAATGGAAAAAATACCTATGAAAATAAAGAAGGATGTCCAAATGAGAAAATAACTGGAAAATAAAATTTGAGAGAGCCCAACCCAATATCTCCATATCATTATTTGTGTATTCTATAAAATGAACCAAATTTTCCATATGCATCACTAAAATCACCTCTGATATGTGAATATTCTACATAATATATTATACATAGTGGAAATTTATAAGAAGGTGTTAGTATGTACATATCTTTTAGGATACCTTTAAAAACAAAGAGTTTGTAATATAAGACATAACAAAATAGTTATCTCATCAAAATAAAGTTATGAAAATCCATATATTACACACCAATTATAAAAAAATTGATATTCTAAACAATAATTCGAAATGAGGAAGAAATTATATCTCAATATCATATCACAGATAATAATAACGACTGACTCTATAACTCTGAAAGGGACCATCTCTGAGGCCCAAAATTATTTTTTATTTCGATGTAACCATGTAGAGGAACAACAACTCACCATTGTGCCGCACAATCATGGTGGGACAATCTCCCATTGATATAGGACCAATGAGGTAGGTGTCCATTCGTAACAACTTCCCATGTGTTGAGCTCTACATTCCTCCACCAATGCAAGGTTGAATCTCCCACATTTGAAGTTAGAATCAACTATCATTAATCACATTGGATAACCACCAGTATGTCTGGGATTCCCAATTTCTCCTCTTTGAATTTTTCTTTTTGTATTGAATTCAATTTCTATCTTAACTTATTTAAAATATTTTCTTGTATTTGTATTTATTTATTCATTTTCACTTGAACCGTCACATATATAATGCTAATAGTGGAAATGTAAATCCTTTTAACCACAAGTAAGGTGGTCTATGTATTTCCCTTAAAATTTATTTGATTTATAAAGGACACTATTGTTCCAAATGCAATACTTTTTTGTGTATTACTTAAAAGTTTAATTTATTTACGTAGAATCTAACAACCTATATTAAATAACCATTATGTATTTAATAAAACCATTTGAAGCTATTCAACAAAAATTGAACAAACATATAAGGGTATGTTTATTAAATTCCATTGACTTTCATACCTTATCTGGAAAAACGGTTCTCCCTTTGGGAATGTTAGTGTAAATTATATTGATTACCAAACTTATTGTATGCATAAATCACCATTATGGTGTGTAGGATTAAACCTAATGTAATATTACTAAATGAATTTAATGAATTTTTATGATAACCACACATATTTTTTTAATGAAACCACTGATGAGGTTCCCTATATTATTTAATATAAAGGTGATACCAATTGGAGTTATTTGATGTGATAAATGGAATTAACGTTCCCATTTTCTTCTCAATTAACTATGAATGGAATGAACCAAATTTTATACTTAATTTTTGATAGTGAATACTTAATAATATGGAATATTTATTTTTCATACCTGATTTGAGTTATGAGGTAGATAAATTATATCACAGGTTGATCTAATTATTGTTTCCCAAGTAGTTATTCCTTTGGTTTTCTCATTGGTTTAATGAATTATGAATGTCTTGAGTGATACTCAATTTTTTTTATAATGAAATCAATAGGCCCATAAGATAACTAAGACTACATACACCATTACTTACAATCAGGTTCTTTCTATGGACTACATTTGATGAGATTAGTGGATAAATGAACTATGATAATTCATGGGTGATACTTTGGTTCCTTCTATGGAGAACCATGTATATAATCATTAGTTAAATGAATTTTAATATACTATGGAGATATTCATGATTTTCTTATATATAATTTAATCGATGCTATCATTAGATTAATGATTTATATAATGTCATAAGTATTACATGGATTCTCATGTAAGATTTCCATGAATGGGACTGTAGAAAAAAATGAAATTTCAATATATGCTTGATCCCCTTTATAAAATGATTTAATTGGTTTACCCTAATTAATAGAATAATATTATCATCATATATCATTGAATATGATCCGTGGTAGTGTTTTAATCATTAAATCCTTTGATAAATAAGTGACTCATATTTTATAATTCTTATTAAAAGTGGATGCCTTGGATATGATTTAGGTCATGGATAGTCTGGTGTAACTATATATATGACTATATATGCTTGAACATATATATTAAAAATATATATGTATAGGCATACTTATATATATCCATAAAAATATATACATATGGGGACACTTGTTTGAAGAAATTCCATCTTCGACTGAAGAATGTATTATAAGCCATGAGTAATTGGGAAACATAACTGTGTCTTGTTTACATCATTGTACATACCTGAAAAAAATGTTACTTTTTTTACAGACATAATTTCATTAGACACTATTTTAGGTGTCCTACTGAGGCTATATCACCCCCTTTTTGGGCCCCCATTTGGTACCTTCATAGGCCTCATGTTGTAGGACTATGATCATATATTATTCTTGTGTTGTTACTCTTATACATGGGGGTTTTGGAGAACATTAATTTTCTAGAGATCATGATTATTATAGAGATATACATTGTATATTTTTTCTTTTTGTTTTGTATTAGTTATGCATGACTGTGTCATCTCTTCTTATTTTATATTGTAGAATCACGTAGACATGGAAGGATGTACTATTTTTTATTTCCAGGTTATTAAATGTATTTTCCCTATCTTACATTTATACTACATATTTTCTTGATTAATTTGTCGTATACCATTGCTTTACTAAGATCATTATTCTATATTCTCCCATCATGCAATCATTGGACTCCCTATTATAGTCATCATCCTTTGGTATATGGAGAGGCACTCTTGAGGCAATGAGAATGACTAGCTCGAGGAACCATTTAAGTGGATACCACATCGGGATGTTACAAAGTGGGTTCAGATATTATTTTATTTTACTTAACTATTTAGTGATGACAGACTGGAGACTAATAATATTTCATCACTTGGTGAGTAGCTATATCTAAGATGGATCAACCCATACATGGGAAAAAGACCAAGTGTAAAGGGTTGAAATGATTATTTGTGTTGTTTGTTATTAAAGTTGATTATTATTTCACAATGATATGTCATTGTACTTTACAATTCTGACTAATTCATAAGATTTTTGGTATTTTAACCTTTTACATGATGGAATGGATGTACTGCTACATTCATCAGTATAGACACCTAGAAATTCACTTAACATGTTTTTTTCCATTACATGTATATTTTATTATTTCACCACCTCATACATACTATATGTGAAAAGTGTTATTATATGACATATGTAATTATTATTTAGCTTGTATAAACATATACCATGTTTGTTTGACTTAGCTGCATGAATAACTATATAGCTTGTTGGGTGATTTATTTTCACAGTTTCATGTATGAAATTATTTTTTTATTAGGTGTTATATTTAATGATACACATTTATTGAGTTATAGAATACCTAGTATAGTATTATTCATTAATATTGTGAAAGCACAACTTTTTGTAATTATAATAAAATTGATATTTATTGTGGTTTTTTATGATAATTAATTGTTCTTTACACTATATATTGATCACAGAACCTTAATTAAAAATATTCAACCTTATTTCCATTAACCATTTGTAACAAGGACAAAATCAATAGTGGCTGTGATTAAATTGTTTCAAAATAAAATTTATAAAAAGTATCAGACTTTATAAATGTAAAATAATGAACCATATAATAGAAGAATTATATATGTAGTTTTTATATTTTGAGACTGAAGGTGAGAACTTGGTTGCAGTTACTTGAATGCTAATTGTAAATTAAATGCACATGTGGCCCAAAATCTTTGGAATGGTAGTTCATCCAATTTAACCAATACATATATATATGTGTATATATACAATGTAAGGACTAAAAATTTAATGTAATTAGTTTTCTTTGATAAATTCGAAACATTTATTATGTATTTCATTTAAAATGGTGTATGTTTTAACCTATTTGTCATGAAACATCATAACATTAAAATAATTACACTTATAACAAAATACTTATAAGATATTTTCATCCCATGTAGTTGAGTTTGATAATATTATGCATATATCAAATCCCCACTAAGGGAGTCTTTATTATTTAATAAATAAACTACTGTTGGGTTGAATTTAGATGGACCCATTTAAGAATTAAGGGACACGAATAGGTCTTCATTAGTTTCACATTCCATACTGATTAAAACCATTGCGGTATACTCATTATATATGAGGGTGGTTATTTGAGATGTAGGAAAGCACTTATATGGTGTGATGTATACCAGTATATTAGAATCATAACAAACTAATATATGAAAAACAATATATAATTAGTGGTATGATTATTAAGCTTATTTTATACAAGACCTTTTTAAATTAAAATATCAATTACAACCTAAAGGGTGTTTTCCACTATATATTGGAGTATAATTTTTCTTTAACTAAGACCATATTGTGAAAACCATATGGATGAATAAATTGTTAAGAGGGATTAGTGAGTTAAATTTCCTAAAAAGTTAAATTATATTAGCTAGTTTGTTTTATGGATTATATGATATAACATTCCTATTATTCATTGTGGAATCAGCTAAATAATGTTCCAACTGTAATTCCTATCATAACTAGTAATTGTTGATTCATATGTTAAGGCTCTTAAAAATGTTTATAATAAATGTAAACTTTTGTAATTGATTAAACTAAACATTATAGTTATGTTCATAGATTCAACCATCATGGAAGGGTGGTTAAAATCTTATATTTATAGTTTCCTTGAATAGGAACATAGAAATTATTAGTGTATGTATTTGATCATTCCATTACATTGAAACATAGGAAAGGGAATTAAAACTTATAAATTATTATGTACTCTCATTATAAGAATTTTTATTCTTGTACCTTAGTATGGGTTTAGTCTTGTTGGGATAACAACCTCAGAGGTATATTAACACTATTAAATTTAGATTTCATTTCTCAAACCTGAGGAGTTGTCTGGGTGTTGTTTTCTCGAGTACGAATCTTAGTGTTGAAAAAACCCACAGATGAATGTGCGGTCATTCGGTATGTTGATCACCATTATGGTAGTATGAATATGTATTGAAAAAATTCATATGGTAATAGACACATATGGCATGGTTGTACGCTAATTAAGCAATGTGACCTTTCTTCTTTAGTGATGGATAAATCTGGAGGACATCATCCAAGTTAATAGTTATATGGGGTAATCCAACTCTAAGATAAATCTTTTTAAATAAATATAAATTCTATTTCTCAAAGGATGGATATGAAAATCGATATTGTTTAATGACTTTTCTTTTTATAGATGAAATCATGGGGTAGTATGCATCGATGCACATAGTACCCATTGAGTTAGGAAAATAGGGTGGTGAACTGAAGGTGTTTGGTTGAATAATTTAATCATTGAGTTGTCACATTATTTTTATGAGTCAAATATTGATTATATTTATATTGGATAGAGAATAATTGATTTGTATCAATTTAGGGGACTTCGTTTTAAAAAGATATAGTTTTACAATAATACATATCATTTTCCTTTTTTCTACAATGTCTTATAATAATGATTGGTGTCAGTACATCTCAGAAGAGAGACCCATATGTATAGAGTGAATCTCTTCTATCCTATCCATTAAAAATATACCTTGTTAAAATAATGTTTCCTGGATTTGTAACTCATATTTGGTGGTAGATATAGTGTGTTCAATAAATTGAGATACCATTTTTAGTAAAATCAACAATGTCATTACTAATGTGGGGAGAATCATGTTGCATATTTTAAGGATAAATCTTCCCGATTGAGGGATAATAACAACAAAAGGCCTATTGTACATGGTAAAGTTGGAAATTGGTAACCATTTTACTAGTAAGTTTGAGTTTTTTCTTTAGAGGATATATATTAAGAAACATTGTTTTGGGTTTGGATTGATTCTGGACACCACATTCAGAGTTATGGTGTGTCAGAAACCCAAAGAAAGAAACTCTTCTAAAAATTTATTGTGAATTCTAGGTTGCATGATTATAAAATGGTTTTATATGTATGTGAACATCGAGGAAACCATGAGATGAGGTTGTAAAATAGTTGAGGGTTTTTAGATAAAAATATAACATCATTGTATATGAGTTATAAATATTACTAAATTAAGATTCATTTTCAGTTGTAGCCAATATTTTTATAAATAAAATTCCAATTAGTGGTTTAAACTTTTATAAAACCTATAGTTTGATTTGGATGGATATAATCCATGACATTCACTTCATCTTGGATACGTTATAAGTGTCTCAAGTCACTTTGGTAATTAATATATCAACTTATTGCACTGTTGTTTTTTGTGACGATCGTGAAATTATCTTAATATCATCTGTAATAAACTAAGAGAGCGTCGAATATAATCCAAGATAATGAAAGAAATTAAATGTATTCTTGTTTGAAATATTGCTTCTTTTGCGGTAGCACACATGGATAATTTAATGATACATAGGTATTGACTATCCTATGTGACACATGGATTCCAATGTAGGAACACTCTAAATGGACTCATAGACACAAAACAACTCTTCAACTAAATCCCCCATGGAGATAAAATAAATTTTATAGTTACTATTCTCAACACATGAATGTCTCAACTATGAACCAAATTCTCACTTTTAAAATCCATAAAATGGATTACATTGGATGAACTCCTTAGATTCAAATAGTGGATTTAGAGGCTACCCCAGGCATACTATTACGCTTGGATGATATGATTAATGTGTGATGATATAATGGTCCTATATCAAGAAAACACATATGTTTATTCTATGGAATTACAACATTAATGATCATTTGTGTTGGAGATTAAACTATGATCTAGTTATGGGATTCAATATGATTTGTAGAAGAAAGATATAGATGCCTTTGATTAAAGGTGTCCGAATCAAATTTCTGGTATGTGACTACTATTAAAGGTGTGTACCTACAGAATGGTAAGTCGATAGTGTTTTAACATATATTATCCTTATAAGTTTAATACATTAAATGAATAACCATGTCTATAATGTAATTGGGATGAGGAGACTACAGTGCAATGTTCCACCGACACATTTCATTGAACATCCATCATGGACTGGATAAATGAGTTGAGTAAGGAATTTACTCTAACATAAAAATGGAAAAAATTCAAGAAGCATTGTTAGAATGGTAATGGTATATTATTTTTAGGAAAATATTATTTTGGAAAGTAACATGGAAAAATTTTGGCCATTAAATGCTAGAATCGATGGTGGAGAGATCCCTATGATAGTTGGAGAAAGAGATTATGAGATTATGATGTGACTGTTTCTCGGGTTATATGGGTTCAGGTAAGTGAAATCATTTAAAATATTTCCATATAGTTTTTATGGCCCAAGGTTTGACTCAGGTGTTAAGTGGAGTTTTAGGGTACGAGCTTCTAAAAAAAATCTATTTTTAGAGAAACCGATTGTCATGCATGGTTGGACCAAGAATAGTACTAACCATGCGACAGAAACTATGTGGCCTATTTTTACTGTGGAATAAAATATTAAAAACATGTTCCACTACATTAGAAAGCAATAATAATGTTCAGATGGATTGTCAAGGGTCTCACTGACTTCACCCAGTTTTCCAATACCATGTTCCTATCCCACAAGGGTAGTTCCACTTATAGATTGAGCCTATATGGTTAGCTCATGGGTTAGAAAAACCATGTACCCAAAATACACACCACATTAAAGGGGTGGAATTAATATTCTTCCCATATTAATTATAAACCTTTCCCATACCTTTCTTTTCCTCACAAGTGAACAATAGCTCCCCATGTGTCAAACTTTCCACATTTCTCATTGTTATAGTAGGATCACCTTCATATGAACATGGAATCATTCTCCATTCATCATGTTGGATATCCAAGAGTATCTATATGATTCATCCTTCCTCCAATTTCAAATTAAATTCGCATATTTAATTTTATTTAAATTCTATCTTGCATTCCCTATTTTAGGGTTGTTTAATTATTTCTTCAATTTATCATTAACTGGATCAAATCTATGATTGATAGGGGATGAGTGATGAACCATAATAATTCGATCGGTGGTCTATGGTTTTCTCTTAAAATATCATTGATTTTAGAAAAACAAATTGTCCCCCATGCCAGATATTATGTAAATCTCCCATTAAATTCGAGTTTATTTATGTAGAATCTATAACACTATATAATATAAATGTGATGTACTTAATTGAACCATGTAATGTTGTTCACACAAACTAGAGACACCCATTTTGTGTGTGTTTCTTATATTTAATTTAATTGTATACATTCTTATGTAAACTAAACAACCCATGTTGTGTGTTAGTGTAAATCATTGTGATTATCATTCTCATTGTAATGATTAATCCCCATTGAGGTTTGTTGGATAAACTCTAATGTATGAGGTTTAGTTTGTATTAAATGATATTATATGATGAATATGGAAACTTTTATAATAAAACCACATATGTGGTGCACTACCTTATTTAATATAAAGTTGAAACCATATATATCTTTTTGAAGAGTCAAATGGAATGAGCCTACAATATCTCTTGTTACTACTTATAAATGTAATCACCCATATTTTGTTCTTAATTTTACTTGTTTCATGATTATAATAATTGAATAATTATTATTCATAATTGACTTGGGACATGTAATTCTTTCTTTGATTCCCAATGTTATTTCATAAATTTATGTTGTATGTGGATTATATCACACCTTGAGTGAATCTTGGATTCACATGTTTTAATTCCTTGTCCAGGTTTATAGGATGAATAAATTATGTACACCTTGAATGATTCTTTGGTTAACATATAGATATTTTTTTAGATAGGATCATAGGCTGATCGAGACTACGTACACCATGTTCGACACTCAGGTTCCTTACACTAAACACTTTGGATAGGCGTAAAGGATAATATGAATTTTATTAAGAAATGGGTGATACATTGGTTCCTTACATGGTGAACCTAAGAGAAGATCATTGGTTAAATGAATTGTAACTTACTATAGGGAGATACCTTGGTACCATATATGAAATTAAATTGATGAGATTATTGGGTAAATTATTTACATTATGAATTGAGAGATACATCGATTCCCATGTTGGAAAACCATGCTTGGGATTATAGGACTAATGATATTTTTTTGGATATTTGATCAGAATTATATATGGGTATTTTGGGATTAACAAGACTCATATATGAATGTAATAATTTTATGACCTCTGATATTATAATTGTTTTTGATATTTTAGATTATTATTTACAAAAAATAATTTAATCTTATATTTTCATTCATATTATATTTTGACTCCTTGGTTACAAATTAAGTCCTATATAGTCCTTTGTAACTATATATATGACAACATATGATTGTAAGTATATATTTAATATATATACATACATAACTAATTATTTATATTTATATATATATACATATATACATACATATTGGTATAGTTTTTAGAGAAATTTTGGCATGGGGTATTGTATGAATAGATGGCCATGTGTTACTGGGAAACCTGAGTTTGACTAGTCAAAACTTGTTTTTACCTAATTAATTATAAAACTAGATATAATATAATTTTATTTTCATGGAATATATTTAATTAAACAAAATTCATGGAGACATAATGATTTTACCTCACACCTTGTTTGGGTCATTGTTTATCCCCCTAATATATCTCATGGTTATAAGGTTTGGATCATAGAAATTTATTATATTTCTACTCTTCTGTATTAGGGATTAGGATCGTAGGTTTTATCCAGATCATATGATGAAAATAAAGATATACTTTTAGTACTTTTTAAATTGTGGTCAGTATTGTTTATGTGCTTCAAATCACCTATATACTTCTTGTATATTATATATTCACAGGGAAATGAATGGTTGTATTATTTGGCATTGTTACGTAAGGTGATTTATTTCCCATGTCTTACATTTTCACAAATTTGGAATTGAATTTACTTATTTTGTACCATTGTGATACTCTGATTTTGTTTTTATAATCTCCCCCATAATAACCACATTGGAGTCATGCTGCTATTCAGAAACTTATATCATATGGAAGGTGTGCTTGTGGCCATTTTACTGACCAACCTAGGGGACTGTTATAGTAGATAATTTGGACAAAATTCACATACCCTTACTATTTTTTTCATATAATATTATTCATAAATGTAAAATTTAATTGTAATTAGTCATTCCTAGTTAACTAGACAAGTTACTAGAATGAACTATCATTGAATATAGTTAAAACTAGATTACTGAAACTTTCCTTGAATATAAGAAAAAATTACATTAAACTGAAGTACAAATAGGAAAAAACTATTGACAAAAAACAAACACAATCCAAGCCAAAATAGTATCAACTATAGAGTAATTCAAAACCCTAAATGACCAATAATTACTAAACAATCTGAACTGAAAGTAGATACAAGAAAACAATCTAGCATACCATAAAATTCTCTTTCCTTTACATTGTATCCTATGATAAAAAATCTAAAAATTTCCAAATGCACAATTAGGGAGTGATATAAATCATAGTAGGATGGAATCAATGTTTCTATACAAGGTTTAATATCATGAATGTAACAATTAAAACATTCAATAAAAAACAATTTAACAAAATATTTTCATAAGATAAATATAGTTATAAAAACTTATAGATTTGGTTTTCAAAAAAATCCATTCATATTCTCTAAAAAATATATTAAGTGTAGAATTCATAAAATGTAAATAAATACACATACATAAAGTGTTACATATGTCCATTAAATAACCTATCATGCGAAGCTATGTGATACAATCTAATATAAAAACTTGTGAGGAAGAATCCATGATAAAAACAATCATGAGATAAATAACCATAAATTGAAAATAAAAACTCACATTGTATTGGGATCTGAACTATTTGAAAATGTTTCCTAGAAACATAGAATTCTAAATAATAAAATTTTAAATACAATATATTTTGTTTCTTTCCATTCGATATAAAAAATGGTTACCTCGTAGTGGTGGAATATACACTAAGGCCATCCTTTTCTCTATCCCCATTCACCCAAGGATCCCAATGTAAAATTATCAAAATAAATATTCAAAACCATTCTCAATATTTCGTAAATATCTTGACGAGAGAATCCAATTCAGTGTTGATTTTGAAAAACCATATCTGAATCAAGAATATCTTATTTAAAAGCAATATGCCTTTTTGAAAAAAATTAATTTCCATGAAATCACTTGAGACACCTTATAACGTTATGTCAATGAAAAAACAGTAAGAATTTATCAATTACAAAATGAAATTATCCAAAATAACACATTGTATTGAATCACCTACCACAACATTGTACAAAAATATATTTTCTTGACAACGGTGTTGAGAAACCAAGGGAATGTCTTTCAAAACATGTGGAATGTGAAGAAACTAAAAAGATCAATAGAAAACAATATCCAATCACATAAAAAATAGTTGTAACTAAGGGAAATGAAAATCTAGATGGATTAACTTTCCACAGAGAAGAAACCCAATGACAATGATGATTAATCACTAAATGTAGCAATCTAGAAGGAATGGACTCACAAAACATTACCTAGAGAGGGCCTCTAGGTTGATAGAATGGAAGCCTGAAATGAATCAAAAAAGTTTAATACTTTGAAACACCCTAAAATCAATTCTCTCGAATATTATACTTCATGTAACCCCATATATATAATGTAATCCACAAATCTAAAATATGATGAAAATACCATCCTCTTTTAATTAGAACCTAATGTTATCCCTAACCAGACATGTAAAACTATAACTCTCTATATCATGTTTATGAATTATTATTGATAATAATTACACATATTTTACTACCATTACATGATGTGTAATTACCCAATTAACAACAAAAGCTATTGGTTTATGTAGAAAATTATAGGAAATTACTATCTTTACAATTATAGATTTTCTCCCAATTAATTTTTAAAATATTACAAAAAAAATTAAATAGGAAATAAAAAATAAAGGATATAATATACATAAGAAAAAAAAGGGGAATTATAATATACCCTCCATAAATGCTATCTACAAACAAAAATCTCCTATAATCTTGGATCCAAATAAAAGAGAAGGCCACTAATATCAAATTAACATGTCATACTCTCACATCTTATCACAATACTATAAAAACATACCCAGTACATTGACTTGGTGATCATTTTTCTAGAGGTACCATATTTCAAAGAACGATAATTTAAAATGGCTTCTTAACTAATGTAGTATCGGGCTCAATATCAAAATCATCCAATATAATCAAATGGGAAGGATCTGGAATATATCTCCTCAACATGTAAATATGAAATAATATTGTATTATGTTAATGATGATGAAAATTCAACCCGATCAGACACCCTCCCATGTCATCCAATGATCTCAATTGGTCTAACAAAACTCAGTGCCAACTTACACTACCTACAAAACCGATAACGTCCTAAGAGTGGTGAAACTATAATAAGGAATTGGTCACCAACCTCAGTCTTTAGTAGCGGATGAAAATAGCCCTCATTATAATTCTTATGAATTTCTGTTGTGATAAAACATCTCTATATTTACTCCACTATCATTTTCATCTCATGAACTACAATTGTCTGAACCAAGGAAAACCTTCCCATAATAGCCCATCCCAAGTGATATCTAAATGGTCACCCATAAAAATCCATGAAAGGAACTAAATTTAGGAACTCATAATAAATATTTTTATAGGGAAATTCAACCAAAGGATAATTATTTTCCAACTATCATCTGAAATCAATCGCACATGTCCAATTTACATACTCTAAAACCTATAAATCCATCTATATCTATCCATTCATCTATGGATGATAATATATGGTCAATATAATCTGGTAACCCATCGCCTTTATCATCCAATCTAGAAGTTAGATGTGACGATCAGATATCTATCAAAAAACTACCGAGGGAATCCCCTGATGTATCACAATATCTCATAAAAACAAGTCCCTAGGATGTTCCACATTCAAATTCTCCTTGATAGGTAATAAATTCAAAAATATAATGAGTAGATCAATGATCACTCAAATTATGTCCCTCATAAATGGAGTCTATGGAAAACCAATGAAAAAATACATGGAAATCACATCCCTATTTTAAACCAGAATGGGTATGGGCTTCCAAAAACCTACAATTCTCTAGATTTATTCTTCAATTTTATGATTAATATAATCCCTCAATGAAAAATCTCCAATTATCCATCTCAAAAACATGACATGAATCCCATTTTCTGAAGACATTATATAATATGGTATCCCTAGGGTGAGAGGATTAACAAGAATAGTGTCCACTATCTAAGAACTCTAATGGTATCTAGCAAAACCCAAGAATCTCAATATTTGAAAACATATTTCTTTTTTATTCTCTAAATACAATTTCTTAAATATTTTTAATTTATAATATGAAACAACTTTTAGATATCAAATTTCCTAGAAACATGAAATCCTGGATCTAAAAGATACATTTGGGAATTTTAAAATACATATGGTGTTATTCATTTTTTAAAGACTAATATCCAAATATTCAATATTCTCCTCCACTAACATGGAGTACATAAAATTATAATCCACAGAAACAATTATAAAAGTGTATAATAACCAATGAGATATCTAGTTCACCAAATCCATAAATTCCATAAAATATTTAGTGAGACTAAATGTAAAAACCATAAAATAACATTTATCATATCGGTCCTAAAAAAATCATATGTATATATTCTTAATTGTCTCTAAAATAGTGGTACCATGACCACATGTTAATACTATAAAATGACTGATCCCCTTTATCATGATAAAAAAGATCATCAAAACATAAAAATGGATATTTATTCATAATGGTCACCTAATTCAACATTTGAAAATAGATAAAAATATGATTCTCTTATCTTCCTTCATCGAAAAGCTTATTTGTGCATCCCAGGGTTTCGTGAAGGAAAAATAAATATGTTGGCCTTTAGGTCCTCAAGCTAGACGTTATGTTACACTAGATGAACATGTGACATATGGAAAGATGTTGTTGAAATAGACATCATACCTAGGAGAATTTCTATAGTAAAATCAACATCTATAAATGGTGGAAAACTAGGAAAATCATCTAAAATGACCTTGGGGTATTAACACACAAGTACAAGAAGTTTTCCTCCCAATCACGGTTCATCAATAATAAGAAAAATATCAGGCAACTAGTATGAGATTACCCCAACATAAAGAATAACATGACATTACCTACATAATATAGAGTCCCAATCACTATTGGATACATTAATGACTACATTATTATATAATAACTAATCCCGATGATGATCATAGTATATCTGGTATTTGAAATTGATCATCAAATCCATTTTTTTGTCAAGTTTACAATGTAATGAACAATCACTATGATGTCCCAAACTAGCTCATAGTCGCCTATCATCACCTGATTTGTTGGATAACTAAAAAATTGTTTAGATAAATTTTGAATAGGCATAAAAAGATCCAAAATGAATTTCATAAATTTTGAATGAATTAAAATAAATTCAAAAAAATAATACATGAATTAATTTGGAAAACCTGTATAAAAAAGGTAGAACCATAGAAAATGAGAAAAAGATCGTACCTCTAGTAATAGATGTCCCTACACAGAATAACTCTGGAACATACTCCAATATATATAGTCATCTGATAGAATACATATTAACATCTTGATTGGTCTAAGGATTAGACACAACACCTTGGAAAAAATTAGTATAAATATTAAAACACATGGTAAATGTGGATCTATCAATACTTCCCTTGGATATACTTTCATAGTTATCCTTTTGATGGACCGATAATTTACAATGATGAAATGTCATAGGAGACTATATAAAATAAGGCATGGTATAACCACACATCCAAAGCTATTAGTAGACAATCAGATGTTACCCTATTGAAGCCCATGTGTGATGTCCTGAATCCATATTCCACATATGGGTTCCCCGAGCTCAGTGGGCCACATGCTCTTAAGCACATCTCCCCAAAGGCGAAAGGCTACTAACTAGAATCAAGGGACTAGGGTTTGTCTGTTGGGAGACTATTACCTCTTTACCAATGTTTTTCATAAGAGATGAAATTAAACAACATGATAAATAGTGGAAGAAATATATGTAAACATAAGGATCAATGGAAAATAGAGAAAACAATAATAATAACAAAAAATACTGGAATATCCTTCAACAATTGATTATATGTCATATCAATAGAAAACAAGAAAACATGGGTATAATATAGTTTGAAAAAAATTACTACAAAAGTATAAAGGAATAAAAAGACTATATGAAGCATCTGGAGGTCCAGATCATTCATCCTATATCAAGATCCATACTAGACAACAAGAAATCATGTGATTGAAGCCTTATTATTCCTTTCATCAAAAACTACAACCATGTAATATGTTACGTTTACCAAATTGTTCCTGAAGATGGTATGAGATAAATATATGTGCGCTACATCCAATAGTGACTATAACATCTAACATGATTAATGGAAATATAATTTTGTGTAGGAATGTATATATAAAGTAATGAAGTACAATGTAACTAAATACCCAAGTACTTACTTTAGACCTTAGCTGATGTTTGAACATGTCACCATGTTCGGGATAAACATCACTAACAACACCTTGTGAAATTAAAAATATTTTAGGTTCCATGATGTAACAAGGAAACCATGATTAATGATATTTAATAGTGAAGTCCCAAGGTAACATCCAAGGTGAAGTAGAACTCAGGGATCAACAAATTAGAAATAAATGTAGCCTAACATGGAGTAAGAGTGTAATACAAATTACATAGTCCATGTCATTCTACAATGATGCACCTACCGTGTCAAAGGTGATCGAACAAGGTAAAACAGGGAAAAAAAGAGATAGGTCTTGATGGGATATTAACATGGCACCAACTTTACGATGATGGATCCAAGGAGTGTATCCAAGGCATCCTGTAATGATAATGAAAGGATCGTATAACTTAAAACCGGAAAACCAACAATAGGAATGGATCCTAAAATAGGTGGGTTTCATCCTAAGGAGGTAGTATCCTTGAATCAGAATGGGGTTATTGAGTGATCATAGAATTCTATTATCAGAATCCAAGGTGAACTCAAGTCCTCTCCTTCCTATTTGATTATAAAATCATGGGATATATACTTTGCTTCAATAATTTCCTTTAATTAGTGTGATATGTTCAAGTAGCATGTCACCTTTTAATCAATTAATCTGGTTCAAGACTTTATAGTCATTAGTTTGTCAAGAACATGTAGAATTCAAACATTTAATCCATTAAAGGAATATTACATACTCAAGGTTCATTCCACTACATTACATTAATGGGGTAAGGGGTGATACAAATATGAAACCAATAATTAATTCACATTAAATTAACAATTTTAAGAGCTTACAATAGGTAGGTCAAGAAGTGAGAACAAATGGTATATTTTATTATTATTTTCTCATTACAAACTATCCATTTAATATTGAAATGATTACCCTTAAAAAGGTAAGACAAGGAGCACCCGGACAGTGGCTCAAACGTGTCCAAACCCTAAAACAACAATTAAGGAATAACATTATAGATGAAATGTATGTAGTTGTGGGAATAACCACTAATATTTAATCACATATAGGTAAATAGAATCATGATACAGTTATGAAGATTATAATCAGGTCATATAAATTCAATAAATGTAACTTGATGAAATCAGAGGACCCCACACAAAAACACCAAAATAAAAATATAGAGATGAATTATATACCACCCACATTAGGCTTATAAGACTCCCCACATATGGTATTGTCCCTTGATTTGGATATTATTGGATTAGATCTAATAAAAAGTGAAAACACTCAGGCCCAGATAACTCGTTCAAGATCAAGAGAGAAGGATGATGTCTCAAGAGGACATGATTACATACTGTTGTGCATCCTATTTGATGAACGTATGCTCGATCGTGTCTTGGATGATTAAGAGCTCTGAATCCCTAACTTTGATCTTCATAAAGACGAAAATTGTGAAAGAATTAGGTTAATCCTACTAAAATATGGAATTGAGAGGAAGAGGGGTTGTAATATATCATTAATGAAAAATTTGTAATGTTAGCCAGAAAAATGGAATGTGTATGATTTTTCCGCATTGTTTGAAAAACCTTACCCAAATAATGCATGGTTACTTAGGATGAAGGAAACATTTCATGGTTAGGTCACACATACATGCACAAACTATACAAAGTGGTTATGTATGAATATTTCAATCCACATGGTTAGGAAATATGTTCACCAACCGTGTGACTTGGTCTTTTTTCCCAAAAATATGAGTTTTGGGCTCCAAACATGACCTTGACCCCCCAGTACCTTTTCTAAATCATTGGGCATCCATATTATGTCCAAAGTATAGATATAGACTGAAATTTATTAGATCCATACTAGAGTGAAAATCCAAGTTCTTACAGTCTTCCCCTTTAAAAAATGAACTCATCCATGAGTTCACCTTCCAAGGGTGTAGAAACATTTTTTGTGCAAAACTTTGTCCCCTGAGCACATATATTGGATTCCCTCTTCCATGTATCATCCGTTACCCTAACATGTTTCGATATCACCCATACTAGAGGGATAAACTGGCCCTGAAGAAACTTCATGCTCCGGTCAATGATGTGTACCAGATATTCCTCAATTTTATCATCAACATATAACTCTACTTCCTAGGGATCAAAAGTATAATATGGGTGAGGATGATATAGAGAAACTATGAAACATGAAATACATCGTGCATGGAATAATACAAATGAGGTAATATCAACAGATAGGCTATTAGACTAGCTCTCTATAGAATCTGAAACAGACCAACATAATGAGGTGATGTCTTCCCTTTCTTCCATTACCATCTATGCCCTATCCATGTAAATACTAAAAAAACATGATCCATGACCTCGAACTCAAGAGGTCACATATGGTGATTGACATATGATTTTTTTCTGGACTGATCAGTAGTGATACACTTTCTGATTAGTTGATCTAGATTTGATGTCTCTTGTATGGGACAAAGACCGAGTAGGGCTACCTCACTTGCCTCTATCCTAAACAAGGTTGAAGGAAATGACCTACCATATAATTCCTCAAAAGGATCTATCTGAATTGTTTCTTGAAAGATATATTTATATTATAACTCGATTAGCGGGATATGATTCACCAATAAACAACAGAAATAAATAACAAATCTTCAAAACATATCATCTAGAACATATATTCCCCATTTTTATTTTCCATTAGTATGTGGGAGAAAAGATGTGATTAGAATCACTAGAGTCCCTAGAGCCTTCTAAAAACCCTTCTAGAACTGTGATGTGAAACAATAATCCCAATATTAATGGTTAGTATGAGGGTCCCTATGTAGTCGTATGATTTCTTGGACATATATTCTTCACATATCAAACTAATTATGTTTCCCAAACAGGAATAAAGAGGGATGATTTCATTATTTTGTAAATGAATACCCATATAGAATCGCTAACCCTTAGTGACCAAGGTAAGACAACTAAAAATTCCATAGAAACATCTTCCCTTTTTCATTCTAGGACAATAAGTGGATGTAAGAATCCTGCAGGTCTCTGGTGCTCTATCATCACCTAGTAATAGGTGGAACACCTAGTGTTAAAGAATATAACCTGATGTTTTATACGTGGAAACCAATACTGACATCTCATTTCTCGATACATATTCGAGAAGCCCAGTTGAACTATCCACTAAGTGGCATGGGAATCTTTCATCAACTCCTCTCTCATATCAATAGGGACCCAAAACGTCCATCAATGAACTGGATGTCTTCTTATATATAGACCAATCCAGTGGTGGGTTATCTCCAAATATAAACACATGGAGAACCAATCCGTAAGGATCTCAAAATTTCTTAAACTTAACCATCTTAAGGAGGGTAGAGGTAACTGTCATGGATGAGAGATAAGATTTGTCATGAATTTCATGAAACACCAGATGCGGATCATAAAATAGTGACATCAATGTCATTCATCACTAGCTTCCCTTGCAGAACCTGTTTGAGTTTCTTGACTCAACGCATCTACCACTATATTTCCTTTCCCATTCATATGGGTGAGATCAAAATCCAAGTATTTTAGATATTCGACCCATATCTCCTTTCTATGGTTTATGCTAGGTCGTGAAAATTGATATTTTAGGAACTTGTGGTCTGTGTACCCTAAAAAGTTCTCACCCATTTGATAATGTCTCCATCAATGCATGGAATCAGAAACTAATGTGAATTCAAGGTCATGCATTAGGTAGTTTCCCTCATGAGGCCTCCACTACAGAGATCCATATAAAAAAATATGTATTCCTACATAAGTACTTCTCCTATTCCAACGATTGATACATCATAGGAGATGGTATAACCTATACCCAGCTCCGAAAGAATAAGAATAAGTGTCAAAACAAGCGTCTCTTTCATCTTCTAAAAGGATTTCTCACATGTTTCTGATCATATGAAACTGATAATCTTTTTTGTAAGGCCAATAAGTGATGAAAAATGAAATGAAATGTCTTTCAGAAAATGCATGTATTATCTAGCTAGCCCCAATCAACTCTGTATATCAAATAGGTACATGAGATTCTCCCAGGAAACTAAAACACTCACATTTTCATTGTGAATAGATACTCATGATTCTGATTTTATATAACCCAATAAGTGGAATTTGTCAATAAAAAAGTGGAACATAGAAAGTTTTCCATAAAGCTGATGCTCTCTCAGTGTACTCAGAACGATCTCAAGATGTTTGTCATGGTCGCTATGAGTGTTACATTACACAAAGATGTCATCAAGAAAAACTAGAAAAAAGAGTCCAAATAGGTGTGGAAAACCATATTCAATAGTTCCATGAAAATTGAATTCACATTAGCATGACCGAATGACATAACTAAGTACTCATGTAGACCATACCTGCAACGAATGTTTACCAGCTATGTTTGATGGTCTGACTCGTATATCATGATGACCCAATCTCTTGTTAGTCTTGAAGAAGAACTTTTCTCCAATTAGTTTGTTAAAAATATCATCTATTCGAGATGGTGGGTACCCATTTATGACTGTATGTTTGTTCAAATTTCTGTAATTGATGCATATATGTAAGGTTACATCCTCTTTCTTTGTAAAAACATAAGAAACCACCATGATGATGTACTTGGTCATATGAAACCATTAACCTCTAAATCCTCAAACTACCTATTGAGAACCTAATGATCTTATACTCTACCTCTTTCTCCCAGGAGGTAATCGAAAGGAAATCATTCAGAACGACATTTTCAATATGATCCACTAATTGGGGAAATCATCTGTTCGTAAACCCTGATCCTCAATGAAACTATTTTCAATCGGGGCAACCACTCCACCTATCCTATGATTCTATGGTCCAGATCTACCAGTTTGAAGATCCCACTCACCCATATGTTGATAACTGATACCCTCTGGTGATGTAAAAAATACTCTATAGTGATAATAGTCTACATATGCATGATACTAAACCAACCAATCCATCCAGAGAATGACATAGATTCCAGTCATCTCAAGAATGTTGCAGTTCCATAAGAAATTGTAACTACATATTTCAATGGTAATATCATTACATTGGAATATTACCTTTATTATTATCCTTAATGGTTTATCTAGTGTAATTACACCATATAGATTCTATATCTTGAGTCTGAGAAATTCCACAATAGATAAAGAGAAAAAAGTGTTTGAACAAACAGTATCAAATAAAGAAGATACAATAGTAGAGTATACTATAATAGTACCTCATATTGAAAAAGGCATCATAGCCTAATCCTTAGGTATTGGTTGTAGTGCATGATACTGAAATGATCCATGGCCCTGTGGAACATATAGTCTACCATGGTCATAAAATACCAATTTTTGCTACCGGTGATTAGGGTTCTAGCTACCATGGCCATGATATCCTCCCTGACCAGACCTATTGGTGCAATTCTATCTCCCCTGACACATCGTAAAATAAATCTCTCATAATGGTGGATCTGGTAAAGATCCTTTTCCACACATGGTTGGTAGAACGGTCCTATAGAAACGCTAGATATTCCCCATACAACTGCAATCCCAACACTCTTGTAAGACTGTATCACACTGTGGCTTTGAATTCCCACATCTTTCACAAAAATGAAACACTTTAGAGATCAAAATGGATACTCTAGTTATCACTACTATGACGAGAATCTTCATGTGAATTCTTCCTGCCACCGTAAGAACTACTAGCCTACCATAGCACTGGTCCTCTTTGACAGGTAATATTTCTGTCCCTCAGGTTTTTCTTAGTGATTAGAGCCAAATTGACTATCTTAAAAAAATAAGAAAGAATATATACATTTGCTTGTGTAAGGATGGTGTAATGGAGCCCATCCTCAATGCATCTAGAATGCGAAATCTCATCACCATCTAGAAGTTGTCCACATTGCTACAACTCTGTGAAACATGTCGAATACTCTATAACTGAAATTGGACCCTTCTCGAGATGTATAAAATATCTGGATCTATTATCTCTCATCAATAGTGTAGTGAATTGATCATAGAAAGCAGTATAGAAATCATCCCATAACATGCCCTGATAAAGACCAACCCGGGTAATCACATCCTACTAGTGCTTGGACGAATCCTAATGCATGTATGTGGATATCTTGACCCATTGATATGAAGACGTCTCCAGATTCTCCATGATATGTAGGGGGGATTATATCTATTACTCAGCACCAAAGGGACTTTAATCCCCAGAAAATGTACGATGATGTTGCGGTGGAAACTCATGAGTCAATGCAAACATCGTAGGTGCATGTCGTGGAGCACCATGAATAAACAACATCATATGTAGAAAACTATCATGAACATGGGAATTAGTGCACATATTAGGTACAACAGGTGGTTCCTCGAGTGGCATTCTTGGAGGTAAGACTGGCAGCTCAGGACCCACCATGTCTGGAGCATGATCATCGCCACCCTCCTGTCATACGATACGAGGAAGTCATGGTAGAATTGGTCTAAAAATTCCAAGAACATGCATTAGAACAATCTTAAGAAGAATTATAGAATCACTAGTAGAATCTAAACATATGAAAACTCATTACCCAATGTATACTACCAAAATTACATGCTTATACGGCTAGGAATCAGTAAGTGCTCAAGTATAAATTTCGTTTAATTTTAATTTAGTTACCCAGTTAAATCCATTACCTATCCAAAAAATAAAATTGTGGGATAAGGATGTGTAACCATTTCATATTAGATGTCAGGATTTGATTTATAATGGATATTCATTTCTGGTGAATCAGTTCACAAACAACTATCACTAGAAATGAGACACATTTATTTATAGCATAATGGCTCGACTCAGAAAATTACTCATACCAACCCATGAGGTACCATATACCTCATGAATTGAGACATTTAAGTCACTAAAACACATCCATGAGTAATAAAATCCTAATATAACTATCACAACATCACACAATAATCACATGAAAATCAAGAAATTCAATGTAGTGATATGAACCTCTATGGCATGGTAATATAAATGACATGTTAATTTTAGGTTCATATAATAATGCATGTAACAATGCTCATTTCCCACATATAATCAAGCTGTGGATGAATGAAAATCCTCAAAAAGATTAATAATCAAAAACATTTCCAATCATGAGTGTCACACAATGGTGAAATAATGTAAATTTTAATATGAAAAATCATAACAACAATAATTATTTAGGAAACATGGTTTTTACCATGAACATGGGTTCGTGACACTGAATCATGACTTATGACCAAGTCCCAACCACTAGTAATTTCCAACATATTGTCTCCAAATAGTAAATAAAGAAAGGTACCTACTCCGATACCACATTATGATGTCTCGGACCCGGATACCACTAAATGGGTGCCTTGAGCCCAGTGGGAAATTTTGCTTCCAGCGGATATCCCCAAATACCAGAGGCTTCCAACTAGTAGTGAGGTCCTATGGTGTGACCATGGGGAGACTATGTCCTCATTACCAAATTGTAGAATAGGGGACAAATGTAAACAACATGATAAATATCGGATGTAGTATAAGTAAACATAAGGGACAATGGAAAATAGAGACAACATTAAAAATAACTGAAACAACTGGAATATCATTCAACAACTAATGATATGTCATGTAACTAGAAAACTGGAAAACATTTCCTCAAGACATCAGGCATATCATGTTCAAGAAATTCCTGAAGGAATCCTAAGGCTATCCCAATCTTCTCAATATTCAGCTCTGCCATCTGATATCAAGCTCCATACTAAACAACAAGAAAACAATTGTTTGAAGTTTTATGCTTCCATTTGTCAACACCTAAATCCATGTAATATACTCTTTGTACCAAATTGTGGTTGGAGAGGGTGTGAGATAAATATCAATGGTCCACCAGAATCATTTTCTATAAAATCTATCCTGAGTAATGGAAATCTATCATTTTGTAGGCATGAATTTATAAGGTAAATAAGTAAAACGTTACTAAATACCCATGTATTAGCTTCAGCCATCATATTCTGTCTAAACATGTCAATAAGTTCAGCATAGACAACAATGACATCACCTCGTGATTGTATAAATAGAGTGGGTTCCAATATGTTACAATGAACCCTTGATCAATGACACTTAAGTGTTATGTTCCAAGGTAATAACCAAGGTGACGTAGACCTTAAGAGTGACCAAAATCAAAATAATTGTAGCTAGTCATGAGGTTAGAGTGTAATACAAGAAGCATAGTCCAAGGAATTCTAGAATGAGGTGCCTACTAAGTCCTAGGTGATCGATGAAGGTAAAATATGTCTAAGAAGAGACAAATCCTAGTAGGCTTTAACTATGTAACCTACTTTTCAATGCTGAATCCAAGAAGTCTATCCAATTTATCATGTAATGATAATGAAAGGATATTATAGTGTCATACCAAAAATCCATTAATAGACAATGATTGACATCTTGGTGGGTTTCAACCTATGGGAGTGGTATCTTTTAATCATAATGGGGTTACCAAGATATCATGGCATTCTTTGATCAGAATCCAAGGAAAACATGAGTCAGTCCATTCCTATTTGATTATGAATTCATGTAATATATTCTTTAGTTCAAGCCTTTTCATTCATTACTATGATAAGGTCAAGTAGCAGACAACATTTTTATCAAGTCATTTTGTTCAATTCATTCCCTTCATTAGTGTGATAAGGACAAGTAGCACGCAACCGTTTAATCCATTTAAGGAATATTCCATATTCAAGGTTTATTCCTCTACCATCCATTAATATAATATGCGGTTCTACCAATATACAAGTAATTAATCATTGACATTATATTTTCAATTTGAATCTGTTAACATAGGAATGTCAAGTGGTGAGCACATATGGTAGATTCTATTATGATTTTCTCATTACAAACATGGAATTTAATATAGAAAAACATACCCTTGTGAAGGTCAATCCAATGAACACCCAAACAGTTTCTCAGTCATGTCAAAACGCTAAAACGACAATTAAAGTATAACATCCTATATGAAATGAATATTTTTTT
The DNA here is from genome assembly GCA_963277665.1 of Viscum album. Taxonomy (NCBI): domain Eukaryota; kingdom Viridiplantae; phylum Streptophyta; class Magnoliopsida; order Santalales; family Viscaceae; genus Viscum; species Viscum album. The sequence goes on from OY728165.1 coordinate 1,045,068,261, forward strand.
GGTAATATCCACCAACATTTAATCACATGTATAGAAATAGGATAACAATATGGTTCTAATGATGATATGCATGCCATATAAAATCAATAAAAAGATCCTGATGAAATCAGTGAGACTCACATGAAAAATAAAAAGGAATCGAACATTAGAGATGAGTTATAGACCACCCATATTAGATTTTTTTGAATCTCCTCCTCTAGTATTGGCCCTTGATTTTGATTTCATTGGATTAGATCTACAAAAAAGACCAAAATGATCATACCCCGAAAAATTGGTGGAGATCAAGAGATAAGGAGAATGGCTCAAGAGGACAAGGGTACATACCATTGCACATCCAACGTGACAAATAAAAGATCGATCGAATCACAGAGAAATGATATCTTTGAATCCCAAATTTAGATCTTCCGAAATCCCCAAATTGATAGAGAAATAGGTATATCATCCAGAAATATGGATTAGGGAGGAATATGGGTTCTAATATACCATTCAACAATTTTTTTTAAAATTACTCAGTAAAATGGCATGTGCATGGTTTGTCCGCACAATTTGACAACCAGTGCGCAAACCCTACATGGTTACATGGAAATAAAGTAAAATTTCATTCTTAGGAAGCACAAACATGAAAAAACTTTGTGAATTGGTTCTATCTATAAATTTCAATCTCCATATTTAGGAAAATTGTGCGCCAATCGTGCGACTTGGTCAGTTTTTCCAAAAATATTGGGCTCGGGCTCCAAACATGCCCCAAACACCCCAAATAACATTCCTAACTCATTGGGAATAAATATTAGGTACAGAGTAAATATTTAAACTGGAATTTAAAGGATCAGTATATGAGTGATAACCTGGTTTCTTACACCCTGGAACTGGTATAATAAAAATTGAGCACACTTATGCTAACTTTATTTTCTAGATGATAAACCCTAGATAGACATTGAACCAACATAAACACCACCAAAAACCTTCCTTTCAGATATGTATCCCTCATCCAAATATTCAATTTCAACAACCTCCACAATGGTTAGAAGTTACATTAGTATCTACATCAACCAAATATAAAAAATTCATCCTAACTGAAAACTTTGAGACTTTAGGTTCAAATTAGTGACAAGATCCAGTGTGAGACGAACCATGTTGATCTCCTCATGTTTTGATCATATTTAAATGATCAAAATATTTGTTCACCTTGTTTAATCTATCTCAAATAATCTATAGTTATTGTTGGTTTCTCTATGCTTTAAATTGACTTTCAGGAGATCCTAATCCCTATCAATCATGTTTGATTATTGTGAACTATATTTATTTCTCTTCTGTAATAATTTATTATATGAATTCTTAAGTCTAATTCCTTCGGTGACTATTATTTTCTAAGAAAACTTTTCAGTTAATTGGATAAGTTAGATAAACTGTAATTTTGACACTGGTTATGGATTTTTTCAAAGTCCTAGACATCGTAACCCATAAATCGTAACCCATACATCGAGACCTAGACACAGTGAACTAGACACCGTGACCCAGAGACCGTGACCCAGACACCATGACCAAGACAATGAGACCCAGACACCATAACTAGTTTCAAATTATATATATTCTATGACACTAGTTCCTTACTACTATCATAAAGACACCATTCAAGGTTTTCAAAAAGGACTAGACACGAGTACTAGGACAACATGATCATAACACCACATCTATGCAACCAGTTCATGATCTCAATGCATCTATGGCATCATGACTCTCTAATATCTCAATAGAAAAGAAGAAGTCACTTTTTCCTAGTGAAAATGTTTCCAAGTGATATTGTTTCAAGATAAACTATGCCACCGTTATTTAATATTTTTTTTCAATTTAATTTCTATCATTCATATTTGAGTCATTTAAAGTTGTGACATGATTAATGTCTCTTTGTGAACATGTCACCTGATAGTACGAGGTGAAATATACTTGAATATTGTCGTCTCCAACACATGCACCCCGTAAAAAAAGGAAACTGTGACACTAGAGTAATGGGTGGAGGAATGATCATTTGAAAAAGATGACTGATGGATGAAACTCGATACAAATGAGGAACACACAAAACACCATCGACCCCAAAAGGCCATAATACCCTATATCAGAGCAAAAAATATCTTCATAGTACCAAATCAAATAAGAACATGACCTATATAACTTACATAGTCAAACTGGAGACCATTGCACCAGACTCGTGACACTTTGTTTTCCACAAGAGGGATTGATATTTTCATCTACTTCATCCTACAAGTCCAAAGCTTCATAGAATAACACATATAGAACATCTAACACTTTCTTGTCATGTTTTCTATATTGTGTACTATTTTAGATTTGGTGTAGTGTGTGTGTGTGTCTATATTTAAACACACAGTATCTCCTATATTAAACATAAGGATACAAGATATCGTTCCTCTCATGTCTTGTAACATCTTTTCTCTACCACAGATAAGTGTAGAAGAGGTCCTTATGTGACCTGGTAGTTTATACCCACGAAGAATAGTCAAAGAGGTTTTGTGACCTGGATAGCCGTCTATAATATTATTTTACCCCGATCTAGGGTGTGTATCAATCTCTTATCTATATATACTTCATGGTGGATGGTGATCACTAAGTGGATTTCATTAAGTCTCATCTTGAGATTTAACAACTTGTTTTATCCACATTGTATTTTGATTTAGTTTTCTCTTATTTTCTGTCTATTTAAGAAAAAAAATTGTACATTGATATTCAGTATTTGATAGAAGTTATAAATATTTTGCCTTATTATAATAGGTTCAAAATTTTTTTCAATACCTCACATTGATATTAAAGGGAATTAATTAATTTTATGAGAAGTTATTTAAAAAATCAAACTATTATAACCGTAGAACCTTGATTAACTGGCATTTATATATTTTTATTGGGGAATAAAATTATGTAAACTTCTTAACTAAATTTTTTTATAGTTACTATATTCACCCTCCCCCCTCTTGAGAAATCTACTCCTACCAACATTTGGTATCAAATTATTTTATTCGTGTAAAGACTATGTTTCAAAATAATTTCAATTGTGATTTTAGTTGTACTTTAATGATCTTAAAATTTCCGTTAGTTCAAAATTTCAATCTGTTTAATTGTATTTATTTATTATGGATAATAGACTCGAAGGTTTTGCAACAAATATACCTCTAATCTTTAATGAAAGTAATTATTATCAATGGAAAATTAAAATGAAAATGAAATTGGAAATTATGGGTTTTGAAATTTGGTCTTAAATTTAGATGAGTATAAAATTCCTTATACTGGAAAAACTACTTGGGATGAACCAACTAAGAATGATTATAACAATAATTTCAATTCCATGACTTCCTTAATCTTCTCTTTAGGAGATGAGGAATTTAACAAAATTTCTGCATGTAAAACAACCCATGAAATTTGGGATAATTTATTTGTTTCTCATAAAATATCTTCTAGTGTCAATGAAATGTGACTTAGCCCTTATACTATTAAATAGGATAACATAAAAAATGAATCCTCATGAGCCTATTTTTGACATGTCTCTTAGGTTCAAATTTTTTTTCAACACAATGACCTATCTAAGAAGAGAAGTTAAAACCAAATAACAAATTATGAATATTATCAAGTGACTACCTAATAGATGAGGAGGATCTTCTATCTCTAATAGAGAGTCATGTGACATTAGAAAATTACTTATCCATGGACTCATTCGTAAACTAATAATGTATGCAAATGAGATAAAATCCAATAAGGAAGAGGAAGATGATCCCAAAATTAAATCTTTGACATTTAAGACCACTACCTCTAAACACAAAAAAATGGAGAAACTACAAGTCTCTAAAGAATGTTCCAGCATTAAACATTCATCACCTGATAGTGATAAAGAGATGTCTTCATTAACCATATGGTTTAAGAAATTTTACAAAGGGGATAAATTTTTCTGAAATCCTATCTTTTAATGGAAGATATGACCCAAACGTAATTTGGAAGAACGATTGAAAAATAAATGACAATTGATATGAGATAGTATGTTATGAATGTAAGAAAAAGGGATGTGTAATGGCTGACTATCCCAAGCTCATGTATAAAAAGAAATATGATGATGATGATAAAATGTATAGAAAGGAAATTAATGAAACATGGAGTACTTTTGAGGATAGATCATGAGACTGAGAGTATTCACATAATGAAAAGGATAACAATGAAAATATGTGATTCATGAAAAACACTTTTCATATAACCTTGAAATCTCATATACAAAATACTTATTTTTATATAGATGAATGTGAGTCTCAAAATATGTCTAATGAGAAATGTTTTATTATTGGAATGTGATTGAAGTGACATTTAATGAGATAAAATATAAATACATGTATTTTAAGAAACAATAGGCTCTTTCTTTAACTTTTAAATATGAACTTGCTATAGAAAGAGAGAAAAATGTGCAATTACTCAAAGAAAAAATTGAACTAATGATATCTAATGAGCTGTTGAAAAATAATCTTGAATGTTTTACTCTTGGTAAAGATACATTGGTACAAATTCTAGGAAAAAATATTTCCCTTTAATACATTTCTGGTGTTTCCTATCAACCTGGTGAACGAAATTTTGGAATAACCAAATTTGTTTCTAAAAATAAAACATATAGATTTACTTCTAGTTCATGAAAATATTATTCTAGTTCAAACAATGATACATTCCCTATTGTTTATTTTTTTTTCTGGTGCAAATAATTTTTATTTATAAAATATATTACATAATTCTTATAAGAAACCTTTGAGGAACATGTGGTTTCATAAACCAATAGATAATAATATTACTAGAACCAAACAAATGTGGATACCAAAGACTCTTTTTATTTTACTATTTTGTATGAAAATTGTTTTTGAGAGCTAATTTTTTTTTTCATACATGGATAGTGGGTATTCAAGATACATGATAATAGACTACTCATTTTTTAAGAACCTAATAAATATTGATGATGGAAATGTCTCTTTTGGTTTTAATTACAAAGGAAAAATCATTGTCCTGGGACAATTCAGTAACTATGACTTACTTTAAATTTCCAACGTACTTTTTTTGATGGGCTAAAATATAATCTTCTTAGTATTTCAAAAAATTGTGATGATGGATTTCATGTTAAATTTGAAAATTATAATTACAATGTGTTTAATTCTAAAAATGAATTAGTATTTTATTCATTAATAAAGTAAAATTTATATTCTGTTAAATTATATTATTTAGTTTCTCAATATTACTCATGTTTTTGTGTATTTCACCAAGAGTCTTGGCTTTAGAATAGAATACTAGGATGCTGTAATATTCACTCCCTTAGAAAGATAACTTTAAAATGATCTGTCAATGATCTAACCAAACATGAGTTTCTAAATGATAATGTTTTTAATCCTTGTCAAAATGGTAAACAATAAAAAATTTCCTTCAACCAAAAAAAGTAGTTTTAACTTCTCAACTTCTTGAGTTAGTTCACATGGATTTTTATGAACCCTATAGTGTTTTTAGTTTAAATTAGAAGCACTATGTTTATGTTCTGGTTGATGACTTTTCTAGGTATACTTGGTCTTTATTCTTGGCTCACAAAATTGTACCATGTTATTATTTCACCAAGTATGATAAAACTGTATAAAACCAAATTGGACGTAGAATTAAATCATTATTAAGTGATAATGTCCGTGAGTTTGAAAATCAAGAGTTGGAATCCTTTTTCTCACAAAAAGGCTATAGTTATAATTTCTCTACCCTGAGAACACATCATAAAAATGGAGTTGTAGAAAGAAGAAAGAGGACCTTGAGAGAAATTTCTAGAACCATGATTTTAGAATTTGACTTACGTTTTATTTTCTAGACGATATTATTTTTGGATCTTCAAAAAATTCCTTATGTAATTTGTTTTCTAAAATGATGAAAAATAAATTTGAAATGTGTTTATGGGTGAACTAAAATTATTTCCTAGATTTCAAATATTTCAAAATAATGATGGTATTATTTTAAATCAATGAAAATATACTAAATATATTCTAAAACATTTTTCCTTGGAGAACACTAAAAGTAGTGATAATCTAATGAGTACTACTTCTAAGTTGGATCTTGATGAAGATGGATACTCTATTGATCAAACCACTTATAGAATAATTAAGGGAAGCCTATACTAATTAACTACTAGCTGACCTGAAATTATGTTTAGTGTATGTATGTGTGATTTTGTTCAAGAAAACCCTAAAGAGTGTCATCTAAATTCTGTTAACATAATTTTCAAATACCACAAACATACACAAAATCAAGGACTTCTCTATGATAGTGGTCAATCATTTGAGTTATTTAGATATTCATATGTTGATTTCTGTGGTTGTATGTTATATAAAAAAAGATCCTCTAGAACATGTCACTTTTTATGCAAGACTCTAGTGTCATGAGGTAGTAAGAAACCAAATTTTGTAACATTACCCACATCTGAAGCTGAATATATAGCTACTAGTAGTTGTTGCAAAAAAGTTTGGTGGATGAAACACACATTACTAGACAATGGATATCAATTATGGCATGTAACTATAAATTCTGACAATACAAGTTCTATTAACAATTGAAATAATAGTGTTTCACAATCTAGGAGAAAACATATTTCTGTAAGACATCACTTTTTGATAGACCATTATCAAAAACGTCATCTATATTAGGAATTCATTTGAACTGAACATCTTGTTTTCGATATATTCAATAAACCATTAAATTATGAAAGGATAAATTACATCATACAAGAATTAAGAATGATAAATCTCAAATATAATGTGTATGGTTTCGAAACATACTGTTTCACAGTTCACAGTTTCATGATTTGCAGTTTCAAAAGTCACTACCTTAGATTTATTGTCTAACTATCACGGTTTAACAAGTTACAGCCTTTAAGTTGTGGTTTCATGTTTATGATCTCACAATTACTATCTTTTTGATAAAATAATTCACTTACTTTATTAAATTATATGATTTCACTATTTGGAGCCACACTGTAAGGATGACATCATCACAATCTATTCTGGTCTCACTGTGAAAATCTGTTCCGGTCTCACAATGACATTTTTTTCTGGTCTAACTATAATTACTAGTTTCCATTTTATTTTTATTTTATTACCTATATTTATATATTTACTATGTTATTGTTTTTATCCTACTATTTTGAATTTTTGATTCTTGATATCCATGAATGCTAAGAAGAAAATATCATTCACTCTTTTCCTCCCTCGAGATCTCTTCCGTCAAAATAAAAACCCCTCTATTTCAAACTATAAGTCATCTTTCAATAATTCTTCTTCGTTGAACCCTCATTGTATTCCCAGAATGAAAACCCCATCTTCATCAACTCCTAAGAAAAAAAATCTCATAAAAAAGTGAGAAAGTCAATGAATGTAGCACCCAAAAGACCATTGAATCTGAATCTTGCTGAGAGAATAGTATTTTTGGAACTGTAATTCTAACCTAATTGGTTGCTGACAAGTAAGTTATTAGTTATGAATTTAATATAAGAGCAGGGATGGATGAACTAGTTCACAAAAGTGAAAAGGAAAATTTATCCAAAACACGTTTCTTTGTTTTATTTGTATGTCCAGTTTTCATTCGATACTGAAGATGGTTTTGTTGTAAGAAGATAAATTAATAATGAATGGTGTACTTTTTTAGTTGAGGTTATGGGATGGTTTCCTAGGGGTACCTCATGAACGAATATTTGTGGACTACCATAGAATTTCTCTTCTTCCTCGTGATGTTTTTGTCTTAGAAGAGGACCTATAAAGCTTGACTGTAAATAAAAAGAAAATAAGGGAGTTTGTTGCTGAGTTGGAGGGTGAAATGAGGTAGCTGTTTAAGTTCCTCGAGAATATTATTAGTCCATGTAAAGGGTATTTTTATACCCCCAAGAATCAATATGTATTCTTGATACATATTAGGAATAATGGGAACAATATTAAAAATTTTAAGTATATTATAATTCACATGTGTGAATTTATTAAGACAACCTCAAATTCTACATCCTTGTTCTATTCAAGACTAATCTCAGCAATGTTGTCTACTAAAGGAGTGGTTGGACAGAATAAAGAAGTCATCAAAGATTATGAGTTTTGTATCTCATATATTATAGGTAGAAGGATTAAAATAAGTTGGAATCTTTGGAAAAAGTCTTGGGTGGAATACAATGAAAGGTTGTATGAAAAGATTAATCTGGTTAAGAATCCTTAAAAACCTAAGAAAGTAATTGATCCTGGTCTAAAACAACAAAAAGTGGTTGATTATTCCAATGAAGAAGAAGAATTGGCAGTTGTTGATTCTATGGAAGAAACATTCTTGGACAAAGAATACAATATTTTACATATTCAATAAAATTTAGTTGAGAAGGATTCACCAGTTACTAAAAGAAGTGTTGATTTTAAAGAAGAACCTCCTTCTGGAAAGGAATTTGCTGCTGGTTTAAAATAAATTCTTCTCCTTAAGGATCACATATAAGAACATGAAATTGAGGAAGTGGGTACTATATGAGAACATATAGAAGATGATCTTAAATTTATCCCAACTACTGATGAAATAATTGAACATGCATTTCATCTAACTACAAATGAAATGGTTCAGGGAAATACAGATGAAAATTTAGAAATAGGTCATGGGACTGAATCAATTTGACTTATAAGATGTGCACCTATTGAGGGGGAGATACACCCCTATATTGAATGTATTGAAGTTCCCAATCCTATTGATCCAAGAATTTTGGATACCTTGTATATGTTTCCTAGCTACTTTGTTTTAAAGAATACTCAGGGGGCCTTAGTTAAAGGAATAGACCTTTCAACTAATTTCTAATTGAAACCAGTTTCTACTCTAGAAGTCATCTCTACTAAGGATCCTGAACATGTTTCAGATCGTGTTCCAAAACCTACAGAAGAACCATATCTTTCTTTGAGTCACATTTATTTGAAATCTATTGGATATACTTTGGTAGATGGATTTGAAAAGATCGTGAACACATATCATGCTCCGGTGACAAATCATAGTGAAATAAATGTTTCCTCAACGTTAGAAAAAATCATATGGAAATTTCATCCAAAAATTCTTCATGAAATTCAAGAAGTTATAATTGAGTAAAATAAGTTTATTGATGAGGTGAAGTCTCAGATATATATGGTTTAAGATATTCATAATGTGTTGAAAACTGGCCTACCAACTACTTCTCATCCGATTGAAGATGTTAGAGATCAGATTACACTAAAAGTTTCATATTTGATTCCAAAAAAGATGAATTCAATTGATGAAAAAACAGATGAGAGAAACATAGAGATAGTTAATGAGATGTGTAATATTGTTGTTGGTCCTAAAAATATGACTAATGAGTACACATGATTTTTACAAAAAGTCCTAAAAAACTCAATTTTCTCACTTCAGAAGTTATAGCATCCAATGCCTATGGTCAGTCATCTCTACCTATAGAAAATGATCTTCTCAGAACAGTTGTTATGGAGGAACTTTAGTCAGGGTTAAGAGGCATAGAAAAGAAAATTTTATCTACTATTTTCAATAATAGTGACAGAGTACATAAACTAGTGAATATTTATGCAAATATTTTTAATGATGCTCAAGAATAAATTACAAATAATGTGGATTTCTACTCTAATGGGATTTTCTCGAAGCATGATATAAACAATCATTACAAATATCTTGTTGTGAATATGAAAATTACTCTTTTCGCACAATAATTAAAGACTCACATGAAAAAGATGAAATATTTCTCTCCTCTACTAAAAAAGTTCATGGAGAACCAAGATAATTTCGGGAAGGGAATGTAGTATAATGGTTAGATCATTACAGATGTCATTCAATTGTTGATGCCTTATCTTCATGTGAAAGGAATTCTCATAATTTCTCCTACAGCCGCACCATTGCGAATGGGTTCAACTCCTTCAATAACCTATGTGTTTTCTTCTACTTCCATGTGTTTTTATTAGGATCTTATCCAGATCAGACATGTTATCCTTGACCAAAACTTACCTCGGTCATCAACTAAACCCACTATAGAACCTTTGGTTTTAGCAGGGATCCCTCTTCCTTCTTTGACAGTTATCTCAATCCATTCTTCAACCTCTACTTCAAATCATGTGTCTCTTTCTGATGTTTCTTTCATGGGAAAGGAGAAGGCTTCTTAGTATTGGGGAAAAGTAAAATATATATTTTTCATAGGGATGTTTTTTATTTTTTCCTCATGATTATATTGGCATCAATATTTTTATCTAATAAAAATCTTCCCTATGGTTGTTTTTTCTCTTACCTGAATTCATTCCATTTTTATTATTATTTATTATTATTTTTTATAATCCCAAAAGGGGGATAATGAATTATATGAATAGTCATGTGACTACTATGTTTTTTGATAATCACAATGGGGGAGATTTTTGGACTCCACATGTTTTATCCATACATCCCATCAGCTCCAACACATGAACCTCATAACAAAGAGGAAAGCATGGAACTAGAGAAATGGGTGGAGGAATGAGCATTTGAAAAATCAAACTGATGGTTGAATCATGATACAAATGAAGAACAAGTGAAACACACTCATCCCCAAAAGGATGGACTACCATAGTTCAAATTCAAATAAATCATTATAGTAAAAACTCAAAAAAGAACATGAGGTACATAGCTTACATCATCGAACTAGAGACCAGAGCACCAGACTCACGATACTCTTTTTTTACAAGAGGAATCGATATTTTCATCTACATTATCCTACTACTCTAGAGCTTCATAGAAAAACACTCTTAGAACTTCTATGATTTTGACATCATCTTTTCTATGTTGTTTACAATTTTTTGCATTCAGGTAGCATGTGTGTGTCGGTATTTAACCACACACTATCTCATTAATTAAAACTAAAAGATACAAGATATATTTTCTCTCAAATATTTTTACCTCTATTTACTCCCATATATTTGGGTGGAAGTGGTCATTGTGTGACCTGGTAGTTTATACCCACGAAGAAAAGTGGAAGAGGATGTCTGACATAGACAGTAATGTGTGCTGTTTTTTTCCCTAATCCAGTGTGTGGATCAATATCTAATCTATATAGACTACATGGTGTTAGTTGATCACCAAGTAGAGTGGAATATGTCTCAAATTGAGACTGAACCACTAGTTTTATCTGTTGGGTCTTTTGATTTATTTTTTCTCTCTTTTACATTATATTTTAGAAAACTAAATTCTATACTAAAATCTAATCTTGGATAAAAGTTATTAATATTTTTTCTTTATTAAAATTACTTCAAAATTTCTATTAATAACTCACATTAATATTTCCAAGAATTTAATAATATTATGCGATGTTATTTGAAAAGTAAAACTATTATAACCGTATTACCTTTATTAACATTTCTAAATTTATTTTTATTGGGGAATCCTTTTAAGTGACATTTTTTATAGGAATTTTTATAGTTACTAAATTCAACCATCTCTTGATTAATCTACTATAACCAAAAACCAACTTAGAAATATTGGTAGAATACTCTAGAATGGTATTCCAACTATAGTATGTTTAGGAAAAACACTTTGTTCATCAAGACAGATGAAATATTAGGGTTTAAATAATAGTTAAATATTTTTAAGATGGAATCCCAATTGAGATCCTTTAAAAATGTAAACTATAAATGTGTCTCAACATCTCTTCCCAGTCCACTGATCATATATGTGTAAAACCCCACCATAGAGTTTTCAAGAGTATTCAAGAATTAAAATATACTATTTATCTTTTCGTGACACTCCTAAAATTCCTAGGGTCATTTTTCACTATAAAATATGGGTGGATGATGCATAGTATATTCAGAGTCCTGAACCAATACACTTCCATGCTTCCCCACTCCCACCTTACCCAGAGTCTAAAATTTGTGGATAATAGCTTCTACCAATGTAGGTTCTACTCAAGGGTTTTCCTATGGAACCAGTATGGTATCTTTCATTACAAGATTAGGAATATATCATATCAGAGAAATTATCTATCAAAATAAAAAACTAATAAGTTATTAGAAAATATGAAAATCATTGTCCTGATATTATGTATTGATAAAATATATTTAAAACATTAAGAGTTTAATGAAACCGAAAATATCCTTAACTAAAAAGGAACATGTCATTTTAAATCAACTTCCTGTATAATTCATTGTAGTTACCTCATACCCAATGACTCAAAGAATGTAAAAATTCCCCAGAAACACTGGGTAACTACTTTTCAGTCACAGAAGTTAGTAGGTAAGGTTCCTTTTCTACAATTACTATATGAATTTTGATGGTCCTATCTACTATATACCCAATATACAAAAACAATAACAGGAATAATTAACATGCTACTATAAGATCATCCCTTTGATACAAAAAATTAATCCATACAACTTGTGTCAACTAGACAAGGAAAAAATGGACAATTATATAATATATGTAAAATGGGATAAAATAATATAAGCTTGAATATAAGAAAGTCAAAATGTAAAACCAAAGTATGAAATCAGAAAAAAATTGATATTCCACAATGACATATAATCCAATCCAAAATAGTGTAAACCAAAAAGTAAGTCAAAACCCCACATGACCAAAATTCCCCTCAAGACTAACCCAAAACAAAAGTATCAATAATAAGAAAAGATAACATACTACAAGATTCTATTCCCATTTCTAAATATTTCAATAAAACATGATAAATTTCCATAAGGTACAAGTATGCTATGATTCAAATCCCATTAGGCTATGACCACAATTTAAATAGAGGTTCAAATATAAAGAATGAAACAATTATAGAAAAATAATATTTTTACAATGAATTATAATAAATTAAATTGTGTTTTTAATAATTTTAAATTTGGTTTTCATAAAATATTATCACATTCTATATCAAAAAATATTACAAGTATAAGTAATTAAAAAAGTAATATCCATTAACCAAGAGGTATACATATCCATGAAATAACCTTTCATTCAGAGCTATGTCATACAAACTCATCTTAGAAACTATGTGCAATAAACCATGAAAACAAAACATGCGGTAAATAACTATAAATGAAAAAAATAAAATACTCCTATTATTATCTGTCCTATATGAAATGAAATACTTGATAAAAACATTCCGAAAAAGAACACATTGGATCAAATGGATATCTAGTCCTACTAATTAATATCACAAAACATTACTTCCTAATTGTGAATAAAACAGTAAATCTACACTTGTCTCTTTTCCAACATGACTAATGTTCCCAATGTGAAATTGTATATATTTTTTAAAACCATGTCCACAATTTCCTAAAACGTTTTCATTTCCATGAAAACATACTTTGGAATTTAGAACAGATTTCTAAATCAAGAAAATTTATTTTTAATGGAAAAACCTTTTGGAAAAAATTTCCCCTTCCATGACCTAATTTGAAACAACTTGTAACATAAAATAAATGAACAAAAAAATTATCCTTAATGAAATTTGATTAATCGAATTAAATATTTGTATATAATAAAATACTTCCACATATTAGAAACCAAGATTCCTTTTGAAAATATGGATTGGAAACCAAGATAACAACCTTATAAATATGAGGATCGAAAAGAAATTGAAATAGATCTATATGAAACAATATTCAATCACATCCACAACCATAACCACATATGAAACCAAATTTAAGGAGAAAAAGAGTTATTACATGCCTAGAGAGAAGAACCCCATCCATAATAGCCATCATTAGTAGAATGATGGCATCCAGAAAGCATGAAATCACCAAAAATTTCCTAGGGATGACAACTAGGATGATAATAGGGAAGCATGCAATGAATAAAATAAAAAATTACCATTTAATCACCCTAAAAATATAAATCATGAATATTATATGTCATGTAAACCCATTAAACATCATCTAATCAAGGAAGATAAAATACACCAAAAAGAAAATCTCATTTTTATAAAAACTCCCAATATTTTTCATTAGATTACATAAACCCTTTACAGTGAATGAAAACCTCTCATGTTGTTAATATATTTCATCAATTCAGAGAGAAACCCATTACACATATTGGAAACCAATTACATTTCATGAAATTTCACAACGAAAAACAAATAATGTAGGTTTATTCTGAAAATTACAACAAATCCATTACTTCACAATTACAGGTATAATACTAATTCCTTTTTCGAAATACTCTAACAATAGAATAAGTAACTTAAAATAAATGTTAGAACATACATGATATAAAAATATTGGGGAATTACATGAATGGACATATTTAAGGAACTTAATGGGAGGCCAAGTCTTAATTAATTATGTTGGGAATATGTGGCATTATCATCCATGGTGTGACCAAACATGGTATAAGAGATAATAGAAAATTAATAGTTAATTTATATAAATATAATAACTTATCAGGGTATGAAGGTTAAATATTATTACCATTGTCAATTACATTTGGAGTATTTTGGTAGAAAATATTGTTTTCTAATGGTTTTAGTGATATTGGTATAAAAGTAGCCTGGGATTTTGGGGAATTTCACTCCCCGATATATGAAACCATTTGAGGCATTTAAACATATTGGTTGTGTAGAATACTTGATGGAATTACCACCCTATTATAGTGCGATTAATGATTTTTTATACATAAAAGTACTGTATAAATATATACCAGAAGCACTGCATGTGGTTATTTAGTACTATGTGTATTTAGACCCGAATAATATTTTTAAGCTAAATCATGTCCATATTATTGATAGATGGTGGAATGTATTGAATAATTAAGAAATTTCATTCTTAAGAATGATTTGGAGTGATGATATCATACATGAAGAGATATGTTAGAGGGAATCATTAATGTTTCAATATTGTAATTATATTTTCAACAACAAATATGTTTCTTAACTTCACTACGATATAAATTAAAACATTATATAGTACACTAATGTACTATTTGAGGGATGATATATAATTATATAATATTTATATTTTATTGGGGGGTGTTAGGGTAGAAATTGGGAAATTTGGTTTTTTAAATTAGTAATGAATTCATGAATAGTTGGGGGGCTACACATTATTCCTACATGGTCATGAATATTGATTTTTCCCCAGTTGTCTAAAATTCACTATCAGAACCAAAATCTCATGGAATTTTCATGCCATATAGGATTGATAAATTTGTTATTATAGTAATAACATTTTAGTAATTAATATGATCAATAATACTTTGTATTCATGCAATAAATTAACAAAAATTAATCAGAACACCTTGTATTGTTAATTTTTCTATGGGTATTGGGTCCATTATGACATTTCAACATAAGGATCCTAATTTATAGGATTTTAGAGGAGATTTTGGTGTAATTTCTCTATTGGGTATACTGGTCATTGGAATATGGGATGCTAAATGGAAGATAAGTGGCCCCATAATTATTCCCATATGTTTTTTCATGAATCTCCTTTGGTTAATACATAACCAACAAGGGTTTTTATGTAATATGTTGTCTAATCATGGAAAAATTCAGTTCTTTTGGGTCCCAGATTGTGAAGATGTTATAGATATCACGTATCTGAGTTTGATGGTGAGATTTCATACTATATCCATTTTTAAGTAGGTGGATTCTTATAAACTATATTTTCTAAAAAATCAAAAGAGAATAATTATTGGATTTTATTGAAATTATTATTTTTGTAAGAAAGATGATTTAATGATTTTTTTGAAATGATTATACTAGATTAGAATCGGTGTGTTTTGTTTTAACTCCCCAACCGCAAAATCATGGAGTTGGTTTATTATTTTAATACATTGGGACGTTTTTATGGAATCAAATCATGAAGGACCGAGTAGTTTAGTAGTTTTCGAAAACCATATACATACATAAGTTGAACATTACAACATGAAAAGAAATACAATATATAAATTTTAATGGGAACGTCCACAACTCTAATATTATGTTTTCCTCTCAATCCTAAAAACACATATACATATCATGAAAAAATGAAAGATAATAAAGGGTTGAGGTCAAACTCATTGTAAGGGTAAGAGATATACTAGAAGATATCATAAATATAAAAAATAGGCACATTGAATAACTAAAAACACATGAATCTACAAATAATAATCTTTATCTAATTATGGAAAGAATATTAGTTGAGTAAATAATACCATAAAAAAACATAACCATGGGTATTATACTAGTCGAATAACGACATGAATATTCAATTACTATCTTAATAATGCGGGAAATTCATATTACAAACATTATAAAATATACTATCAAGGCCTTATCCAAGACATCTAAAAATGATTAAGGCCTCAGCCAAAACCATAAATATCCATTTTGTTTGGGCCTTGTGTCAAGACCATAGATTGTCTCATGAGATCTACTGACGCATCAAGGGGCTGTAGCAGGCCCCAACAATCACATAATAAGCCCAATGCATTCCCCTTATGAATGGGGATTGAAATAAACAACAAATATATTAATATTGAAACTAACATATGAAATGAAAATAGCATTCCCTAGTTATTAAATGTAAACACTAACCATTCAGAGTAATATATTGAATGGTATCAAGATAGAACATCTACATTTAAACTAATCATAAATCTTTCAACAAAATATTTTTTAGATTATATCATAGTATTTAAATCTATATGAAATAAAATATCCATCAATCGATGATGACATAAATAAATATACTTTTAAATGAGACCATTGAAAATTTCTGGAGGAAATAATCCTTAATCATTCATATGTTTCCCATTCCACAATGAAATATTCAAATTATAATCCATTAGGATATCATAAGAATAAAGATACTCTTCATATGATAAGAAAAAGGTATGTAGAAAAACCAAAATTATGAATTAGTTGGTGAAGAAAAAATATATCTCATAAAAGTTTAATTGAGATGTGAAAATAAATTTTAACTTTGGAAAGAAGAGTTATTCTGGAAAACCATTTTTATTTGTCATTAAATCATATTTTGAACATGTATATCCTAGATAATTAAAGTAAATATCATAGAAATTATATTTTCAGCAAAAATAAATTCTTATTGGGGATAAATCATTTAAAAATAGTTTTTAAATAAGCTTTAGATATAAAACATTTTAGTGCGGTTTAAGGACTTCATTAAAGATATTTTAATGGGAAAAGGCATGTTTGCTTTCATAAAACCAGAAATAGATCAAAATATATTTTTCACCTTAAAATTTGGAATTTTAGAAAGATATATATGTATTAAAACATATTATATTGTTAACATCACAATATGTAAGAATATGAGACGTTCCTTGAATCAACCATGTATTTCAGGAAGAATTCTTGAAAGATCCTTCTAAATCATATAAATAATCCTAAATTTATGTTGGATTATAGTTGATACAAATATATAGAAAATTAACACAGATTTGTTTAGGAGTACATAAGAATAAATAAGAATTTCATTTAGGTGTGTAGAGAATAAGAGCAACCCGAATGAAAATGGTGGTTTGGGTAGCAAATGCGTACAACATTGTAATCAATTGAATTGTATGTCCCAAAATTAATAATCATCAAATTATTCATTGAATATCATGGAAATAAATATGTTAATTATATTATGAATCAATGGGCAGTATAAATATACCATACAAAAGTAATAGTAGTGGATAAATATTATCTCACAAAAATGGATGCGAGATGAAGAAACCCTTAAATTATGTTTGAGGGTGTTATTCACTTGATCATAGTGTCATGTATAACAAAATTAAATTAATTAATTACTATTTAAATAACCATTTATTTATGTAATTGATTTGTTATAGCCTTATTATGTTCATTCATGGCCATATTGATGGGTTTAAGAGGTTTAATGTCATTGTTCAAGAGGGGTTTCCTCCTTATTTTTCATGATCATTCTATTTATATTCATCTGGGGATAAACATATAGAATGAGAAAGATTTTCTATAATTGAAGTTATATGTTATTATTGAACATACAAAATATTAAATAATTATAATATTTATTTGGTTATTGTGAGTGAATATGAATAATTATATAAAACATTAATGATAATTGATTGGGTCAAATGGAGTTTTTTTATTACAACAAACTCTTTTTGATATAAAAATTAATATCATGTGTAAAAAGGATTCCATAAAAATAAATATGTTATACTAAATATATTATAGTCTATTTCAACCATAATAATGGTTTCATTACCAGAATCGAATATGGTTATAGAAATTTGAAACTGGTCATCCTTGAATGTGATAAATTAACACATCACGTAGGGTGTTTTCATTTTTAGTATAAAAGAAGGGGAAAAGAGAGACAATGATGAATTATTAAATTATCAAAAAAATATTTTAGTAAATTTATGTTAATTCATTAGTAATAAAATTTGGATTAATAGAGGTTATGAATGAAAAAAATTAAAGAAAGAAACTCGAAATAAAATAAAAGTTGAGAAATCCCGTACAAAAATTCGACAGCCTGACAACGTCACATAAAAATTCATAAAATATTTTAATTATATAAAAAGTGTCTCTCATCACTATTAAATATTATGGAAAGTACGAGGGATATGGAATGACATATCACAACAAAATACAAATGAAATTAAAAAGAATAACATAAAATGAATGCTTGAAAAAGAGAATGGTGGTGGATTCCCTTACATTATAGAGTAACTAGTAAAACGTGAAGGTTGGAACCTTGGGGGACTAAGGACACCTTGGTAGGACTCATAGGAAGGTCAAAATACTAGATCCTGGAGTATGATGAGTTTATAATAAAGGAAAAAATAAATAATGAGTGGGTATTTATTATAACGAGGGGGAGTTTTTTATTAATTCCAAAGGACACCACATTAGTTGTTTTTGCAATACCATGTGATAGCCTATGTAATTATCCAATAGGGAAAAATCATGGAATAATTTATTGTACACAATTATACATGAATTTTATATTGATTATTACATCATTATGATTTCATTTAACATACAAAAAACTCAAAACTGTATTTTTACAATTTACAAAAATTTGATGTATTTTGGAAAAATACCAAAAATACAGCACAAATATTTTTTTGACTTATGGAATTTAAAAAAAGAAATAAATTTTAGGAAATTAATTTCATAAATATTTGTGATTTATGTTTTAAATAAAATCATAATTTATACAAAATAAAAAACATTGAAATTATTACTTGTTTTATAACACATTGAGAAATTAATCAAGGTCCCATTAAATTATCTTATAACCATAATAAAATAATGTAAAAATTTATGATTACATTTTATGAAAATACATTTTAATTTAAAATTGTTAATCTAATCATAAAATTGTTTATAAAATAATCATGACATACAAAATTACTAAAACTTATACAATGATCATTTTTTCACTGTTAATTTTTATAACATGTTTTTACACATTCATGAATGAATTTTGTATTTTTTCTCAATTTACTATCCATTAATATTCATAAGGGTTTGTTACTATTCATTAGGGTATGTTATTATTCACCAAAAATTATGTTTTTCTCATCAGACTCTAAATATCTAACTGAATGCAATCGTTTATGTCTATTTTTTGAAATTCAAATTAAAAATGTTGAAAAATTATGCTTATTTGTTAGGTTATAATAAAGTGTTGTTTTATAGAAACATAGTGTTTCATTAATTCAATACTAAATCTATTTTTAAATTCATGAGGTATTACATTATTCCCCTCACAATAAGAATTGTGTCCTTAAAATTTGAAATTGCACTTCGAATGATAATGGTTGATTCTTGAAAAGTCCCTTATGGGAACCCCACATTAATAATAAGGCAAATAAAATATCCTCATAAAAAGAGGTTATAGTAAATGAGGTTGTCACCAAGAAAATTATGTTTTTGAATGGGGTGACACTTTTTGGGCATAAAAACCTGGACATGGAAGAAAAATATAACTAGGATGTTCCAATGGAACCTGATAGAGAACATGATCAGATAGATGTTGATTACTAAAAAAATATATTATACTATAAAACATTTATTGTTATTATCAAATATTATGATAATAATTCAATATATTATTTAATACACATTTCCTTGAGTTGAGCAATTATTCCACTCTATAAGAGTATAAATATACGTTTCTATTTACAAACTCATCCTTTGATTGCACCCAAAACTATCTATACCTCATCACTTAGCATATGTTACTCCATACGGTGAAGTAATAAATTATCATCTAAAATATCATACAATGATCAACATAATCTATTTCATAAAAGAATACAAATTCTAAAATATAATTATTTAACACTTTAGAATGAAGTTTCCTGAATTTCAAAGATGATTTATCATTAACCCTTAATCAACTTGAAGTAGCTATAAAATTTCACATTCAAAACATGTTAATAACTTCGTAATGTATCCTCTTAAAATATGCTAATAACTTGAATTAAAATTAAACACAAATTGAAAAAATTTATTCTTTCATATTCCTTATGCATGATACATGCTATTGGATATATTCCTTAGGTCCAAAAGTGTTGTAAAATCCATTGATGATAGAATAGGCTACTTATCGACAAGTCAATAATCAATTACAAGGTAGTTTGTACATATCCAAATCAAACATTTCTTCATCAATATCTCAACATTATATATTTTTTAAGGGTTTTATTTCCATCAATCATGTTTTTTAAAAAACTTTTAACATTATAATGAATCACTTTTCCTTTGTAGCATTCATAATATGACCCCAAATCCTTCTTGAAATAGTACCGTAGTACAATCCTTATATATCTCATAATTCTTATATAAAAAATAACATAACATTGTTTACAAATACAAAAACACAAATACATTATTAATAGTACTTCATCCGTAATAACATAAATAGGATTACCTTGATCCCTTTACTTTTTTATAGTTTTATTTCCATGATTATTAGTACATTCATTTGTGTAGTGCCACATATCCAAACACTTGAAGCATTGAATATAAGAAAATTCATTCCTTCTCTTAGAAATCTGATCTCGGTAGCCTTTTCTTCCACTATTGAATCAAAATCCTTTTCCTCTTAAAATACACCATGGTTTTTCCTCCCACAATTATCACAAGTGGAAAATTAATTCTTTTCAGTCTTCCCATTATCCATCTTTTTCCAAGCTATCCTTTTCTTCTCATAATTCTTTCCAAATATAAATTAATTATAAAATAATTTATCATTCTTATTTTGACATGATATTATCTCCTCATATGATGAGAATTTTTGAGATATTATTTCCCCTTGAATGCCTGTCTTAAATCAATTGAAGAAACAATCATTCATACTCTTGGAATTATGAGGTTTTTTGTGGTTTTCATTACTTTTGGTATCTCTATTTCTAAAAAATGCAACACACAAGATTACATTATGAACCATAATGTATAATCATAACATAAAAAAATACTAATCATAAATTGAAATCTAATCCATTACTAATCTAAAAATCATAAATAATTTTTCGTTGAAGGGAAAAAATTTATATTTAATTCCTTCATAATGGTTTCTAAGGAAAATATGAACTATCCAGTGAATATCCCCTAGAAGTGTAACATTATGTGCACAAAAAGCCTCATTTTTGTGTACTAAGATACCTCGGGTAAGGCCTGAAACTTCTTGTTAGAGTTATCACTATGAGGTACATCTGTGCCAGAACCACATCCACTTATAGTATCCAGACACAGATGTATTTTCTTGAAAGATACACATAATCTATTCCTTACAAAAATATTACATGATGTTCTGATATGTTTATCCTCAAATTCTATATTGTGGTTATTTCAATAATATATATTTTCTAAATATGGTTTCCATGTTTTTTATTTAACTTCCATTAATACCAACTGTAACACCCCAGCCCTAGAATCCTAGAGCTGGTGCATTATTTTAATTCATTTGAATGATTACAAGGAATCAAATCCCGAAGGACCAAGAAGTTTAGTAGTTTTGGAAAACTAGATACACACAAAATTTCATCATTAAAACACGGAAATAACCAACATAGAAAATTTAAATTTCTTCACAATCCATTATATGTAATCACTAACCATTTAGAGAAATATGGGGAATGGTATAATGATATAAGATCCACAATCAAAAAAATTAGACACCCTAAATCAAAATATTTTGTGGATTATATAATAGAATATAAAAATTTATGAAATACAAGATTAATCAAATAATGTTGACATAAATAAATATAATTTTAAATGAGACCATTGATAAATTCTTAATGAAATAATCCATAAACATTCCAAAGCCTCCCATACCACCTTGCAAGATTAAAATCATAATACCATAAAATATCATGAGAATAAGGAGGCTCTTGATATGATATATCAAAGGGAATTACATACACAAAAAATAAGAATTATGTGGTGAACATGGAATATATCTCATAAAAGATAGAGTGAGATGAGAAAAATCCTTTTTTACATTAGAAAGAAGAGTTCTTTTGGAAAATGACTTGTATTAATCAAGAAATCATATTGTAAACATGTATTTCCAATAAAATGAAAGGGGAGATCATTGAAATTATATTTTAGGCTTAAACAATGTTTTATTGATGTGAAATCATTTAAAAAATATTTTTGATGAATCTATATAAATAAAACAATTTAGTGCGGTTTAAGGAATTTTTTAAAGAGATTTAAAATTACAAAGGCGTGTTTGCTTTCATAAAACTAGAAAAGAAAAAAATATCCATTTCAATTTAAAATATTTTATTTTAGAAAGATAAATATGGCTTAAAATAGAATATAGAGTGAACTTTACAATATTTATGAATCTGATATGTTCCTCGAATCGAGCTTATATTTCCAGAAGAATTTTTAAAAGATCCTTTTAAAACGTATAAATCCACATATATGAAAGTTATATTTTTGATAGTACACATATATATAAGATTCGAATAGAATTTATGAGGATTACATAATAAAAAATAGTAATTTCATTAAGGTGAGTATTGAATAAGAGAAACCCGAAAGAAAATGGAGGTTTGAGTAGACAATGCTTACAACATTATTATCAATTGAATCAATTTCCCCATAATTAATAATCATCAAATGATAAATTTAATTTCATTAATATAAATAGATTTTTGGTATGAAACATAAATGGACTATATTCATACACCACACACAAGTAATAGTAGTGAATATAGAATATCTCACAAAGATGGAAATGGGATGAAGAAACCCTGACCTTAAGTGTGATGGTGTTCTTAACTAGATCTTAGTGTCCTGGATAACCAAATTAAATTTTTTTAATTAATATTTCCAGAACCTCTTATATATTTAATTGATTTATTATATCCTTATAATGTTCATTCATGGACTACTTTATGGGTTTAAGAGGTTCGATTTCATTGTTCATAAGGGTTTTTGTTCCTTGGCTTTCATGATAGGTTTACTTATATTCATGTGCATATATACATTAAGAATGAATATGGGTTTACAGAATTGAACTTATAATTCACTAGTGAAAATACCAAATATTACATAATAATGAAATTTATTTGGTAATTGGGAATTTAGAAGAATCATTATATAAAACATTTATGATAATTATTTGTGTTATTAAGTGGTTGTTTATCACAATGAACACATTTTGATTTATAAATTAATATCATGTTTAAAAAAGGATATAATAACATTAAATAAGTTATAATAAATATATTTTAGTCTGTTTAAAAAATAGAAATGGTTTCATGAACATTATAGAATATGGTAATATAAATTGAACACCCGTCGTCCTTGAATGTGAGAAATTAACACATCTCAGAGGGTGTTTTCATTTTAAGTATAAAATAAGGGAAAATGAGATATGAGGATGAATTATTCCATTATCACAAAACATTATTTTACATATAAGGTACCATAGTTATAATAACATTATAATGAATGTGGTGATGAAAGAAAAAAAATAAACGAACTTGAAATAAAAGAAAAGTTGAATAATCCCTTACAAAAATTAGAAAACCTAAGGACATAGCTTAAAAATTAATAAAATATATTAATTAAAGAAAAAGAGTATCAAATAATAATTTCATAATATGTAAATTAATTTGGATATGGAATTTCATATCCCAACATTATCTAGTTGCATATAAATAGAATAACATAAAAATGAAATCTTGAAAAAGAGAAGTGTGGTAGATTCCCTTACCTTGTAGAGTGACCCCTAAAATATGACGTTTGGGACCTTATGGGATTGAGGAAACATTGGGAGGACCTGTAGGGATGTAAAACTCCCAGATCTTTGAGGATGATGAGTTTAAAAATAAATAAAACTAAGGAATGAGTGGGGATTTATAGTAAATGAGAGAGAGCTTTTTTATTAATTCCAAAGGACAACACATTAGTAGTTTCTGAAAAACCATCGGCATGACCATGGTATTTACCAAGGGTATTAGCCACATTAGGAAAAATCATTTCAAGTTTTACATTACACAAGTCGACTAGAATCTTATATTAATTATTATATAATTACGATTTCATTAAACATACTGAAAACTCAAACTTTTATTTTTTATATTAAAAAAATTCAAGTATTTTAAATACATCCCAAAAATTCACCACAACCATTTGTGGATGTGTATAATTTAAAAATGAAATAATATTTTTGAAATTAATTATGTCAATAGTTTTAATTTAATATTTAAATAATATGATAATTTATACCAAAAAACAACTCTAAAACTACAACTTGTTTTATAACACACTGGGAAATTAATCTAGGTACCATAAAATTATCTTACAACCATAAGAAAATAAAGTAAAGAATTTATTATTACATTTTATTAAAATAAATTTCAATTTTAAATTATTAAATTAATCAAAAAACTATTAATAAAAGATATATGACATACAAAAATGCAAATAATTATAATATGATAATTTTTTAGTTTTATGATGTCTAAATTGTTATTATACAGTCATGCTTGAGGATTCTATTTTTTGGCTAATTTTCTATTTATTACTATTCATATAGGTATGTTACTATTCATCACAAATTAGTTTTGTCTTACGAGACACTAAATATATTATAGAATGCCATCGTTTATGTCAGTTTTTCGAATTTCAAGTTATACAAGATGAAAAAATATTTTTATTTGTTAGGTTACAATAATGTTTTGTTATTATAGACTCAATGTTTTGTGAATTCTATATTAAATACATTAGTAAATTCTTTGCGAGTTAAATTATTCACCCCTCAATATAATTGCATCCTTAAAATTTGAAACTACTCTTAAAACATTAATGTTTGATGTTTCAAAATTCTTTTACGGGAAACCCACATCAGAAATTGGGTAAATAAAATGACCTCCTAAAAAAAGGTTACGGGAAATGAGGTCATCGCCAAAGAAATTATGTTTTAGAATGGGGTGAAACTAGTTGGGAGTAAAGATTAGGGAATGAAAGAAAAATCTATCTATGAAGTTCTGATGATACAAGATTGAGAACATGTCCAGATAAATATTCATTACTAAAAACTATATACAACTGTAAAAAATCATTGATATTTTCATGGATTATGATAATAGGAAAAAAAATTATTTCAAACACTTTTCCTTGAGTTGAGGAATTATTCCAGTCAATAGGAGGTATAAATATACGTTTCAATTTACACACTCATCCTTTGATTACACCATGAACTATCGATACCTCATCACTTAGCACATGTTACTCTATATATTTATGTAATACATTATCCTAAAAAATATCATACAATGATCAACTTAATCAATTTTATAAATTTTTAAAAATTCTAAAATTTAATGATTCATATCTTCAGAAAGAAGGTATATGAATTTCTATGATGAACTTATCATTAACCCTTAATCAATATGAAACATCTCTGAATTTTCACATTTCAAACATGTGAATAAATTCCTCATGTTTCCTCATAAAATATGGTAATAACATGAATTTCCATAAATCCCATATTGAAAACATGGATTATTATATATTATTTATGTATGATACATGTTATTAGATATATTCCTCAAATGTAAAAGTGTTGTAAACTCCATCGATTATAGAAAATACCACTTTCTTGATAACGCTATCATTAGTTCCAAGGTACTTAGTACAAATCTGAATAAATAATTTTTCATCATTATCTCAACATCAGATAAATATTAAGGGTTTTCTTTCCTTCAGAAATGATTTTTTCTAAAACATTTAACTTTATACTGAATTAATTTTCCTTTATACCATTTATCATACGACCTCAAATCCATAATGAAATAGTATGGTAGTACAATCCTTATATATCTCATAATTATATTAAGAATAATATCATAACATATTTCATGAATCCAAAAACACAAATACATTATTTATTCTACTTCAACCATAGTAACATAATAAGATTAACTGTGAACCCGTTAGTTTTTCAAAGATGTATTTCTATGATGCTTGGGAGATTAATTTGTGTAGTGCCGCATATCCTTATAGTTGAAGAATTAAATATAGGAAAATTAATTCTTTCTCAAACAATTATGACCTTGATAGCCTTTTTATCCACACATGAATCAAAATTATTTTCATCTTAATCATATACCACGGTGTTTCCTCCCACAATTTTTACATGTACGAAAATACTTCTTTCCCTTCATCCTTTTATCCATTTTTTTAAATTTTTATCTTCTTATCTTGCTTCTTTCCAAATCCAATATTCACAGAATACACATTTATCCTAATTATTTGTACATTATATTATCTCCCCATATGATGAGAATGTTTTAGATATTATTTTCCCTTGAAAAACTGGCTTAAACCCATCGAAGAAATGATCATTATTACGCTTTGAATTATGTGGTTTGTTGTGGTTCTCATTCCATTAAATTTTCTCTATTTATAATCAATAGAATATAATTGATTACATTATGAATCATAATTTATAATGTAAAATTAGAAAAATAATTACCATAAATTTAAATCATATCCATTTCAAATCTCATAATCATAAACATTGTTTTATTGAGGAAAAAAGTTAAATTTAATTCTTTCATAATGGTTTTTAATGAAAATGTTAATTATCTCTATCATATCCCCTGAGAGTGTGAATCCAGGTGCTTAGTAAGGACTTTTGTCATGTACATGGATACCTCAGGTCAAGCCCAAAACTCATTGTCATTGCTTTCACTCATAGGTATATGTTCCAGAACCAAATCCAGATGTAGTATCCAAGTAGGGATGTATTCTCTAGAAAGATCCACATGATCAATTACCTACATAAAATATATTATGTCCTTGTATGATTATCTTCAAATACTATCTTAGGGTTTTTATCAATTTTACATCATCTAAATCTATTTTTCATTTTTTCTACTAAACTTTCATTGATACCCACAGTAATGCCCCATCCCCAAAAGCCGGGAGCTGGTGCATTATTTAAATTCATTTGAATTATTACAAGGAATAAAATAATGAAGGACCTAGTAGTTTAGTCATTTTGGAAAACCATATAAATACAAATGTTCAAAATTACAACTTAAAAAGAACTAACATATTAAATATTAATATCTTTCCTTTATCATTAAATGTAAACACTAACCATTTCGAGTAATATGGTGAATAGTATCATTATTGAACATCCACAATAAAACTAATCATAAAACCTTCAAAAAAAATATTTTTAATGATGTCGTAGGAGATAAATCTCTATGAAATACAAGATTAATAAAATAATATTTACATAAATAGAGAAACCTTTAAGTGATACCATTGAAAAACTCATTAGGAAATAATTAATAAACATTAAAAACTGTCCCACAACACCTTGAAACTTTCAAATAATAATATCATAGAAAACCATAATAATAGTGAGAATCTTGATATAATATACTAAAGGTTAGTTCATACATCACAAGTAAGAAGTATATGATGAAAATAAAATATATCTAATAAAAGTTAAAGTGAGATGAGAAAATACTTTTTTACTTTGGAAAGAAGTGTTCTTTTAAAAAATGATTTGTATGTGTCATGAAATAATAATGTAAACATGTATATACCATAAAATAAAAGGGGGGCAATTGAAATAAATTTTTATGCTTAAATAAACTCTTATTTATGTGAAATAATTTAAAAATAGTTTTTAGAGAAGCATTAGAAATAAAACATTTTAATGTGGTTTATGGAATTCACAAAAAAGATTTTAAAGCACAAAAGAATGATTAATTTCATAAAACCAGAAATGAAGTGAAGTATCTTTATCAATTTAAAAAGTTTGATTTTAGAAAGGTAAATATGGCTTAAAAATATTATTTAGTGGACTTCAAAATATGTAAGAATCTGAGAAGTTCCTTTAATAAAGATTGGATTTCATCAAGAATTATTGAATGATATTTATAAAAACCATAACTCCCAATAAAATAATGTTTTATTCATCTTGGTACAAATATATAGAAAATTAACACATAATTTTATAGGATTAAATATGAATAAATAATAATTTCATTGACGATATTATAAAATAAGAGTAATCCAAATGAAAAGTGTAGTTCGAGTAAAAAATGCTCACAATATTGTAATCAATTTAATCACATGCCAAAAAATTAATAATCATCAAATGATACATTTAATTTCTTAGAAATAAATGTATTCATGGTATGAAACATAAATGCTCAGTATACATACACCATACACATGTAATAGTACCGAATATGGAACATCTCACAAAAATGGTAGTGAGATGAAGAAATCCTTACCTTATGTTTGATAGTGTCATATACATGAACTTAGTGTCCTGGAAAACCAAATTAAATTATTTAATTATTATTTCCAAAACCAATTATTTATTTAATTTATTTAATATAACCTTTTTAAGTTCAATTATTTATGTTTTTAGTTAAAATCCAAATGATTATATAATTATAAAAATAATTTTTTTATTGGGAGTGAAAATGAATCATTATATAAAATTTTAATGATAATTGTTTGGTCGAATTGGTGGTTTTTGATCACAACAAACTCATTTTGATTTATAAATTAAAATCATGTGTACAAAATTATTTCCTAACCATACATAATTTATAAAACATATATATTTTATCCTGGTCCAACCTTAAAAATGGTTTGATGACCAAAATTGAATATGGTAATACAAATTGAAAACTTGTTGTCCTTGAATTTGATGAATTAACACATCTTAGAGGGTGTTTTCATTTTAAGTATAAAAGAATGGGAAATAAGAGATTATGATTAATTATTCCATAATCACAAAAGAAATTTAGTAAATGTAAGGTATTGTATTAAGCATATCATTTGAATGAAATGAGGTGAGGAAATAAAAAAAGAAAATAATGGAACTCGAAATAAAAGAAAAGTTGAGAAATCCCTTATGAAAATTTGACAGCCTAATGATGTTTCTTATAAATATATAAAATATTTTGATGAGAGAAAATTCGTATCTAATAATTATTAAATAATTTTTATAATAACGGGGATATGTAATTTTATATCCCAACATAATTTAATTTCGATAAAAAGAATAACATAAAATGAAAGCTTGAAAAAGAGAAGGGTGGTAGATTTCTTTACCAAGTAGAGTAACGCCTAAAACATGAAGGTTGGGAACTTGTGGGCCTGAGGAAACATTCAGAGGACCCCTAGAGAGGTAAAATGGCTAGATATTTGTGGATGATGAGTTTTAAATGAACTAAAATGAACGAATAAGTGGATATTTATAGTAAATGAGAGGCAGATTTTTATTAATTTTCAAAGATACAACATTAGTGTTTCTTGTAAAACCATGGGCATTCCCATGGTATTTTCTCATGGTATTAGCCAAATGGGACATCTCATGTCAATTTTTATAGTGGAAAAGTCGACTAGAATTTTATATTAATTTTTCCATCATTATGATTTCATTAAACACACTGAGAACACAAAACTGTATTTTTTACAATTGACAAAAACATCATGTATTTTAGAAAATTCCCAAAAAATAATCCCAATCATTATTTTGCGTTTATAATTAAAAAATTAAATATATTTTTTGAAATTAATATTCTAAATATTTTTAATTCAATTTTTAAATTGATTCATTATTTACTTTTAGAAAAACAACTTCAAAACTATAACTCAATTTCTAACACATTGAGAAATTAATCAAGGCCCCATAAAATTATCTTATAACCATAAGACAATAATGTAAAAATTTAAGATTAATTATTATGAAAATAAATTTCCATTTTCAATTGTTATATTAATTACATAATTTAAAAAAATAGTTATGCTATACAAAAATACCAATACTTATACTGTGATCATTTTTTACTTTTAAGATTTCTAAATTGTATTTATACATTCATGGGTGAAGTTTCAATTTTTTAGCCAATTTACTATTCATTATTATTCTTAAGTGTATGTTACTATTCATAAGGGTATATTACTATTCATAAGGGTATGTTACTATTCATAAGGGTATGTTACTATTCATCAAAAATTATGTTTCACTTAGGTGACTCTAAATATCTTACTAGATGCAGCCATGTATGTCAATTTTTTAAAATTCAAATTATAAAAGTAGGGAAATTATGTTTACTGGTTAGTTTATAATATATTGTTGTTTTATAGAGACTCATTGTAGCATGTATTATATATTTTATATATTTTTAAATTATTTGGGTGTCTTTTTTGTTATTAGAAAAAATGTGAAATAATGTTTCTAGCGCTCCTATGTGATATCAAGAAATTATGGTGACAATTTCGATGTTATAGTTGATTTTTCAGATGTTATTATTATTGATTCATTTTATTGAGTTTCATAGATGTTTATATTATTCTGAATTTTTGAACAATTTGAATGTATTTAAATTTATTATTATTATTAATGTGGTCATTTTGTTTATGGCTCATTGGATAGTTGGAATTATATCTAAATGTATGTTACATTTTTGGGTTTATAAGGGTTATAATTCCTTCATTTGTGTGGGTTTTTCATCATGAATGAAATCGATATTAGAATATTTATGGGTAATCCGTTTTCTCATGATTATGATTTTTCCTTTTAAAATTAGTTTTTTATGATTACATCAATTTTCACTTGTTTTTTGGTTCTTGAGTGTGTGCGTGGGTGTTTTCTTTTAGAAATGATTAAATATATGAATTTTTCTATGATTATTTTTATAAGATTATTTTCATTTAAATGTTATATTTTTTATTTGGTTATATAATATATAAATGGATCCATACATGTTTTTAAAACATAATTAATATATTTTAAGATTTCCAAATTCATAGTATGTATGAGATGTCTTAGCAATATCATATTGGGGTTTTTTATATTTCAGTTTACCACCTTTGGGGATGTGATGATTTTATGTAGTGTTTTATGGATAAATGAAATGTATCATCATTCACTAGTAGATGATAATAGTCTTAGAATTGAAGCTATGGTTGAAGAGTTCCTAATGAGAAATTTTCTTGTGGAGTCTTTTGGGAGTCATGTATGAGCCATTTGAGGATCCATTTTTATAGTTTCATTTTACAACTTTTTTAGCCTTACCTATTAGGTCTTACACAATTAATCACTCATCGATTTTTGTTTAAATATTTTTAATGTTTCAAAAAATGTTTTTCATGCATAGTGTTTTCTATCTGGGTAAGGGTTTTCACTGTGTTATTTTATTTCTTCTTATTTCCTAGTAATGTATGATATATTAATACCTTATAAGAAAATGTTAATATCATTACGACCTATGGAGAGAGTATTGATTATGGTATAACCTCATCACAATAGTATTATCTTCATCATTTTTTCCAAAAATTACTGATTATTATGATTCAATTTATTCCAAGGAACAATTTTACATGACTTGAGTAAGGTCAAGATGAATAAAAAAATTGAGATCCTATAAGGTTGTAATTTCATCATCCTCTTATAACATTTACTTTTATGGATATTTTTATATGTGGAAATATTTTATAAAATTATAATATTTTTAAAAATATATTACTTTTTTATTTTATTTTTGTTTCTAAAATTCAATAATGAAAAGGAATTACATTCATAATTGTATTCATCAATATAATTATCCCCAAACTCTCCTTAGGGATGTTGATTCTTTACAATAATTTTCATCAAATTGAATTCTTTAAATTAAATATAATTTTATTAATTATTATTATATAAATAATTAATAATATTTTCATCTCCTTATTAATCCAATTACATTATATTTAATTAATTTTTACATTTTCCATGTATTTATATTTCCAAATCTGAAATCATTTACGCATATTTAAGAAAAACTCATATATACTACAGTACCAAAGTTTGTCCTTGAGTCATTAAATGTATCCTCTAATAGTGGTGAAGATTTAATTTACTTATGTAAATAAATTATTTCTGGGGTAATAAAATTCCATTTTCATGTCCTTAAAATATTGTTAATGAAGCAATATCCTATTATCTATGTATATTTTCTCTCATGTGAAATTATTTTGAGACATTATTTATATTTTCTTTGGGGAAAATATTCTAATTTTTTTTTTCAAAAATTATAATAAATAGAAATTATAAATTAATTTTTATACAATATATAGACCTCTATATTTTTCAAATTTTGATTCTATCAGTCTATATGTAATTATAGTACTATGTATCTTATCAGAATATTATAAAATACATCAATGCACAATAATTAAATATAAAAAACCAAAAGATCGCCCTAATAGTGATATACTTGTTGAAAATGCTTTGGATAACCTTATTATTTAATGAATTGCATGATTCATGGGAAATATAAATCACAGTATACCAGAACAAAAGTTGATAATAAAACCTTGGAGTCCAAAAACCTTTAATAAAAATCGAAATATCATGAGGTGATGAAGAACATTGGGTGGTGTGAATAATGTTTTTTCTATTAGAATATATATTTTAATTAATAATCACTTTCAAAAATAATAATTATGTTGAAATTATTTTATATCAGGTTTAAACATCAGTTTTCTTCTACAATAGAGATACAATAAAGGCACTAAACAACAGAAATATTATTTATGGATTCTACTACATGGTTTCAGTATCTAGTCTGTAGTTAATAGTGATTGATGTACCACTTCTAATGGCTTCATATAATTTTCTCAAATTCATGTAAAACCAGAATAAATTAGATTAACATTGACTTCAAATATAAGGTATGTATTAGATATAGTATGTTCCTCTTAGGGGAGTATAATGAAATAATTAATTTCAATGTAAACTAGGAGGTAATCGATGGAAAATGTAACAAAAAATGAAATCATCTTTTTTACTATATTAAAAGAAATATAAATTAACATTATATGTTTAAAATTCTATATATAATTTTTTTAATAAATATCATCTCCTAGTGGATTATGAAGACTCTAAATTAAATGAACATATTTTAAATATGATGTTGTAACTTCAAAAATTATCATTACTAAATTTGAAACCCATTAAATTAAGATATTATAATTTCATTATAAAAGAATAAATATAGATAGAAATCAAGAAAAATCTATCTTCATTAAAGAGAGATTAATTATTTAATGTGTTTTATAAAAAATATTCTTTTGAGGAGGAAAAGTTTATCTTTGGTTTCTATAGTAATATATTATTTTTTTAGATAAAAAATCAAATACAATATTCTATAAAAATTAATTAGATATAAAAATTATCACTAAATAAACAATTAGTTTTTACCATGATTAAAATAAATCATATAATCCATCATTAATGGGACAATGTTACCAAACCCATTTATTTAAAAATATTGAAAAAGGTTTTTAGTAGAAAATGACCCCTCTTAATATTTTTTATTTAAAAAATGTTAATATGGTTTTAATAAAAATATCACCGAAAATATTTAAAAAATAAAAAACCCTTACACATTTTATATAGACTCTAACCTTTGTTCCAATAGAACTCCTTGAAATTCAAATTGGAATATAGTAGGCTTTATTTTTCCCAACAAAACTAGGTTAAAATTACACTATATGTACCAATAAAATATCAATAGATTTTTTGGGATAATTACAAAAAAAAATTATTCAAATTTTACTAGTAATATAACACCCCTCTATATATTTTACTAATTTTGAGAATAAAATTAATTAGTATTTATGGTCTTTATAAACCATTATTATGTAAATGTCATACCACTTTTTTTACTCTTTATACCTGTCTCAAATTTGAGAACTCTTATAATTATAGAATTGTAATAAAAAACTTGTCTAAATTTATAATAACATTATAGAAATAATTAAAATGAATATTAAAATATTATGTAATTACTTATATCTCTCTATGATAACAACATACAAGATGAAAATTTACTGAAAATAAGTTTATGTGTATTCATTTAAGAATTTATCACTTCTTGATTATATATGTGCATCTACTGTGAACATAAATAGTTCAATAATTACGAAAATATTATAAAAAGATATTTAATATACTCCCAAGTCATGATGATAAAAAATTCAAAATGAAAATGAGACCATGACCCATTAAATAATAAAATAAATGAAATTATAATGAATCAAAATGAATATTCATATAATTAAATAATACAATTATTCGGTTTCCAAATTGTGAATCTTTTTAAAATAAAAATTGTTAGAATTTTTTTTAAGGAAAAATATCTCTCAGTGAGAAGAAATAATTACAAAATGGAAATTTTCAGTGTTCTCCCTAAATTTTATATTCATCTAGAAATAATATTTAATATAACTTTATAAAAATAATGTTAGAATTTAAATGAAATCACAATTATAATTATATAAAATTTAGATGAAATTAATAATTTTCAATGGAGCGAATTGATGAATAAAATTAAAATTTATCAATAAATATAAAATTCTGTTGGAATGTTATTGAAGAATAAAAAATTTCAATTACACTCAATATTATGAAACTAATTATAGATAAAAAATAGTAGCAATTTTTTTATAGCTACACTAAAAAATTGTCACTTTTATTAATGTGAGAAGTGTTCCGTTCACTTTGACATATACAATAATATCACTATTATAGAAAAAGGTTATACCAATGGTTTGGAGCCATTATTTTAAAGACCCATAAATTCTATGTTATTTTTATTAAATTATTTGGTATTATTTTGAGGTCTCCAAATATGATGGCACATGATTCCATGGACTGAAGTGCCCATAATGATCTGTCAAATTTATGATAAGCATTAATATTCACACGTAAGTAGTTTTCCTAAAAAAGTAGAACAACTCTTAAATGGGTGGCTGGATTAGAAATCTGAGGGCACCATTGTGTTCAGGATATTAGGTTTGCCCTAGGTGTGACTTATGTTTAGTCGGCGCAGGATTCCTGTGAGAAAACCCTCTAACGGCATAACCATAAAAAAAATAATTAACAATTATTTAATTGTTAAAATCCATAACTTCTAAATGATAACTCATATAAAAAATATGAGAGTACCATTTAGTTTATTTGGATGTGTTTCCCTTGGGCAGAGCCTAACCTCGATCGGAACGGGTTGAGGGTGACTGTTAATAATTTTCTGATCTTTTTTAGGTATGTTCAGTAAATGCACGGGCACCGTTTTCTACCTTTTAACTCATTACTCAGATCCAAAATCTTATAACACTGTTGAATATGCAGCACCATGATTTTCTTATGTGAGGATTCACTTCAACCACAATAGGCCAGAACAAAAGTTATTTTCTGGACGTTTTTAAAAGAACAATAAAAAAACATTGTTATTTTATTTCTTTATTTCATTTCCTCTAACGGACAAGTGGCAGTGGCGGGACCAACGAAATCTCGAGCCATTAAATCGCTTGACTCCTAATATCCTATTTAACAACGCCATTGGAATTAGGAAGGTTCCTACTTACTGAACCCCCATTAATTCCACGGGCTGTACTCACACTCCCCCTCTCGTATTTATATGGACCTTGGGGAGATGTACTGGCACAACATAACCAATGATAAAGTTCTAATACAGTGCCCCGATGCTAATCACTTAGAGGACGGAGCCATTCCAGCAGGCGGTGATGCGCGACAGAGAACCAAAAAACGAAGGATGACGTTTGAGCGACAACGTTGGTGGCGTGTTCTGGGGACGACAAACACCGACTCGTCCTCAATCGTGGGTGTTTTAAAATGATCTATAGGTAGGGGGTTGTTTGTAGTTCATATTTGATTTTTTCTTTTCTTCCATTCATTATCATATGAACGTGGAGGGTGCAAGCCAAACGAACCATGACCAGACCCCTCGCCACACTGTTTATGTTTCTATCATCGAGGTTGTTTTCCTCAGGGTTATCATATCAAGAAGACGATGGTATCACATAAGAAACCACGAAACTACCGGTGCACCAAGTCGGTGGTGGCTGGAGGAGACCCGTGGAAACCGGCCGAGAGTGGTGGAGGTCAGCATGCGACGACACACCACAGAGGCCAGAGGTGACCGGCCCAAGCTGGCCGCATGGAATGAGGGGAAGCGCCCACATGTTCCATCGGTGGCTATATCCACGGCTAGTGGTCTGCAGCAGGTGGAGAGCAATGTGGTCCCACGCCGCACCAGGTTGGAAGACCCTTGGTAGGCCAAAACAGCCGACGGTTATGAGGTGGGGCAGTGCCCAACCACACTACCAAAACAACCCCACACATGTGGGGCCAACTAGAAAGATAGGTTTGCCTTCTACCAGACTGGGTCGGCCAGACGTGGTCCGGACCCGCCCGACAACATTGACCCACACAGTGGGCTGGGCCGTTCACACAGCCCAGCAGGTTGGGCTGAACACACATCCTAGTTGGCCAAAGCGGGTGGTCCGAGCCCCACTCAACAAGCGGGCCAACCAAGTCTGAGGACCGCGAACCAAACAGGGACGACCCCGATGGGATGGACCCAATAAATCGGGCTGACCCATAGTGGGTCTAACTTGAGGGGGTTAGGTAGACCACGAGACTTGTTGCATTGGTTCGCGGTGACTGAGTCAGACGGGGCCCAGACCCAACCGTTCCTCTAATAATGAAACACCTGTAACTAAAAATCTAGGTGTTTGTTTGACACACTATTAGTGAAATTGGTACCCCATTAGGGAAGTGGTCCCTTGGGCTTATTTTGGCGGGCTCGACCGAGCTAGTCTAGACCAAGGTGCGATCACCCCCATTTCCCAGAAAGAGGTGTAACTAACATATCAGGCATCCATTTGATGAACAGTTTTTGGCACCAGAACCTTTAAGAATAGGTGATCATTTTGGTATACTCCACATGATATTTGGAGAAAGTTTGGGTGTGTCCGTCTTGGATTAGACCTGATTCTAACCAGGCCCTTGAAAATAAAATTCTTATAAGTCACAGACTGAGCATCCGATTGACATGTTGTCTGACGCATTGGAATCCTTACAACATGGCAGTCCTTTGGGATACTTTTTCTTGGAACTTCGTGCTGGTTGGGTAATGACTGATGTCTTGAAGACAGTTCATCCAGAATCAAGTGTTCTATGAGTAGGAATCTAGTGGCTGGCAGTCAGGTAGAGCTTGGAGAAAGATCATACGGAGGTTAGTACCGAGAGATCCTATGCGGGTCATCGCTTACTGTTATAGTTTGGGTAAGATCTTATGTGGGTCAGTGCTCAATGATACTGTGGGGGTTATCGCGTACCAATCATGTGTGGGTCAAGTCTTGTGTGGGTCAGCACTCAGTGATCCTGTGTGGGTAATCGCATACCGATCATTTTTTGGTCATATCTTGTATGGGTCAGCAAGGGATTGTACCTATCGATCCTGTGTGGGTCAAAATTCATATAATCATAAGCAGTGCCTCTTGACAGAATAAGATGATCTTTCTTCTCAAATAATCATCTATACTTATATGTCTTACTTAGCTACCTGGTGTGAGATGTGTCATTTACCTTCGTGGTGTTACCATTGTGGTACCTTCACCTTCTTGACGTTATCGTCATGGTGGTACCTATGTTGTACTTTTACCTTCGTGGTGTTATATTCTTGGTGATACCTGTGTGGTAATTTTACCTTCGTTGTGTTATCTTCGTGGTGTTACCTATATATACTTTAACCTTCTTGGTGTTATCTTCGTTGTGTTACCTGTGTGGTAATTTTACCTTCATGGTGTTACCTTTGTGGTGTTACCTTTTTGGTATTCTCCCCTCATGTACGAGAAAATTATATCATGATAATTTATGTATATGTATTGGTACATAACTAAGTAGAGTTATTGACTACTTCTTTCATTGGGATTGAGGTCTTAATTTGTGGTTTTTTCTTTTGTGGAACTCTGGGAGAGTGTTGGGGGTGTCAGGGTCCCTATTGAGTATTGTTATACTCACCCCTGAATGGGATACACCCGCAACAAGTTGTGTCTTGTGCAGATGAAAGAAAACATTGATCGGGGCTGAGGGAGCCTGGACGAGATGGTGCTCGGAGGTGGACCTTTGATGCAACGTGTTGTAGTGAATACTAATAGTGAGTTGTACCTACCCTTCAGGTAGGATCCTCATTTGAAAATCTAGGAGCTATGTTTCTCTTTTAATTTGTATATTTAGTTTCAGTTGGTCTTGTATTCCGGCCCCTTTTCATTCAGTACACTTTTTACTATAACAGTTTACTTTGCGGTTTCTTCTTGTTGTGTTCTCGGTTGGGGTATTTGTATAGGTGTAAAGGAAATTCCTTCCCATTATAGAGATATGTTGTTTCATTGATAGTCTTTTTCCCCTGGCCTATGGAAGGTGGGCTTTCAATAGTCACTGCATGGGCCCCAAGGGATGGAACATGAAAAAGTGGTATCAGAGGAGTCAGTTCTACCGAAGAACTAGGTATCTAATTTTTTCAATGTAGTAATATTGTTATGTGTTATGAGTGTGGTTTTTTGTTTGGGAAATTTCTTGTTGGTGTGGTAGCTGATACATCCATACACCAAGACCATATATTCTGATTTCCAACTTGGTTCACGAAAACACTAATTGAGTGTGTTTTTGAAATCTTATTCTTTGATCTCTTTTGAGTCAGCTCACCAAGTATAACCTTTTGACCATGGTTCATCTTGATTCTCCATTTTGATGCCTCCATAGAGACAACTATCTAGGATTCCCAAGAGTGTACATAATGATGGCCCCCCCTAAGCGATGAGGCTGCAATGCATGGACATCTTACTGTGTTAGCACCTTTGGGTGGTGTACCAACAACACTACCACTTTTCAAGTTCGTGACCATGAGGATGGTCCGTAGGGTGAGGAAGATTCAGTATATGAACCGTTTCCTAAGATGGTACCTTCTGGTAGTGTGCTAGCTATATCAATGGCCGTTGGTCAGTAGTTACAAATGGTGGTACTAGTAGAGGACACATGTAGGCTTAGTGCCTCACATGTGTTTCAACATCAGATACACCTCAGGTTCCAAGGAGAGAAAGACTCATAGGTTACTAAGTATTGTTTTAAGGAGGTGGTTGATTTTCTATCAACCTGGGGAACCATTCGATCAGATGGAGGTCCTGGAAGAGTTCCTTCTATGTGTCTCAACATGACAATGACAAATTTTAGATTACCCCAATCATGTA
Organism: Viscum album; assembly: GCA_963277665.1. Taxonomy (NCBI): domain Eukaryota; kingdom Viridiplantae; phylum Streptophyta; class Magnoliopsida; order Santalales; family Viscaceae; genus Viscum; species Viscum album. The sequence continues at coordinate 1,045,107,859 of OY728165.1, forward strand.
AAGAGTTGAATTTTCTGTGGACAAGAATGAGAACCTACCTAATAGACGGGGATCTCATTCCATAAAAAGTTAAGGGGAAAGTGTTCCCAAGAGCTTCTACAGATTTGGCAGGATGAGATGTTGGAAGATGAGTATTCATCGGGATGTACTGCCCATTCCAATTACTAGATGAATACAATACATCCAGTGATTCAGGGATCAGACCTCCATACAAGGTTATTTTAGGGTCATCTGAGCTAGCACTTTTCCTATATGCATTCCTACTTTTGTTAGGGTGATCGAGAGGATCTTTGTGGTTGAATGTTCTTTATTTGAGCAGATATAGCTAGTGAATGTTAGCAGTAGGAAAGCAAGAAATTGATTCCATTCTCAAAGACATGGGCATGTAAACTAATTTGGGAAGAGGAAGTGATAGGTATATATGAATCTGTGGGACAGTAGATATTGAAGAGGAGCTTGAAGAGAAGCATGAGGTGGTATACATTTCAGCATGTCAGAATCCCCCCCCCCCCATGTGGTCTGCACCAGGCTTAGGGAGCTGGAAGACAGGGGAAGAGAGTAGTTGAAAGTGGTCAAGTAGTGTGACCTAAGGGCTCCATGAATTATTTTAGTTACATTCTATGTATACTACTAATTTCTGTGTTAATAGACATAGGTTCCAATCATTCCTTTTTTCCATGAATCTAGTTCAAGACCTAGAGTTTCTGGTTAAACCGATGTCTTGACCCTTAAGTCATGAGATACCTTTGGGAGGAGAGTTGATAATCATGAATTTTCCTATGGTTTGATTTTACCCTTGAGGTCGGATTTTCGGTTAAAACCTCCTTGTGGAAGCATCGAGGACTTACAATGTTAGTTTGAGGACAGACTGGACATCCACAATTCATACTCGGATTGATTGATTTAAGCCAAAAAGATGAAGTATATATACTGTGTTGGTCATTTAATTAATATTTGCATGACTTATTATATACTCTATTTACTGATATTATATTAAATTTTCATAATTTGTGTGAAATATTAATGTTTTACTACTAAGTATAATTGTTGAGGATTTTTTGAATTAGTCCAATTGAGTCACTTAATATTTTATTTACAACTCTCACCCTAATAAATAAAATTGTGTGGTTCATGTTTTTTAGGATTACTTATTAAATTTCTCACATATCATTAGAATGAATCATGGGACAATTCTACCATTTGAAGGCTCATATGGTCAACACAAGAACACCCAAATAATTTGTGATGAAACTGGACCAACAATGATGATTGAGTTACTGGTCTTAATACCGAAGCCAAAATTTCATGAAACTCCCCCATATGTTCTAGATTATCCAAATGAATCAATGATAAAAATTGGATGGTCCAACTATAAGAAAAGTGGGCCCAACTAATGCCTTTATATTCAAGCCACCATTCTGCCGTGGAATTAAAATCAGGACACTATTCATGACATATCTCATGATTTAATCACACAATAGAGCTGAGAGTTTGCAGTGCGAAAGAGGTGATATAGTTGGCCTCCATTGTTGAAGAAATCATTCGGCTTTGAAGGCATATTCCTATGAAAAAACCCTTTCATATTTTGGTCATCAAAAATTATATATTAAAATGGACAGATTAAAGTTTTTTAATCAACCAGCCATAACATTAGCTCCATAGGTCCAAATGACTCTAAATATTTTGAGAGGTCATCCAAAATTATTATCTTCAACTTTGGAGAATGAGATATTTTGAGATTTGGCTGTCTAGATGTACAAATCGTCGATCCAATAGGAGGGACAGATTGGGAATGCAAACATTCCACTTCCTTGGGCTATAAATACATTCCCCTATTCTCCTTCAAAGGGGTTGGCATTTCAGATGAGAGGAGCATCAATTGGCACTACCAAAGCCTTAAAAAGGATTGGAAGGACCTTCCATACTCAGGTTTTCACTTGAGATACCCTTCTTCCTCTCTTTGTTTCCTTTCAATTCTGTGTTGTTCTTCATTTGTAATCTTGTAAGTTTGTGTTTTGTAATTCTATTTTAATGTAAGATTATTCTTCAATATCTCTTATTCTCATCCAAATTCTATAGTTTAATTTTAATTTTCTTAAAATAGTTTAAATACAGGTGAATCCTCTTCCCTTCTTTTGATTCATCATTCAATCAAGAGTCCATTTTTAATTATCATCATTGTCCGTGTGTGTGTGTTTGACGCACCACTCTTTTCTTATTACTTTCTTTTGATTTTTTTCTTAATTTATCATCATAATCATTATAACCAGATTATTAAACACCCAAATGTATGAGTAAATCTATTATTGGGGTGAGTCAAAATTTAGGGATGGTAAGTGATTGAGAGTATCTGCTCGATGAGTATCCGTTAATTTAACATTGTGTATGTTGGACTTAACATGTCATGGATTAATGTTATATTTTGTCTAACATGCGGTTTCCATGGATTATTGGAACAGAAAATACACTACCATAAACAAGTAATGGTAATGATTAGAACCCTAATTTATGTTAAGGCTTGGATTAAATATTTAACACTTAGTAATTCCAATCAACATTGTCCTCTGAAGTGGGTGTTAATTTAAATGAAATATAAAGAAATGCTCAAGGATATCACAAGATTAACTCTCTAATAATGAACTCACCCCAATATTTATCAATTTGTTAAATCAAACATCATCCATAAATTATTTCATAAGCTTTGAAGACAAACCCCCCAATCAAAATAGAATTAACTAAAAACAACTGACTATTTAAAAGTATTATCACCGAGGATTCGACCCGAGTACTGCTATACACATTAGCAGAGCATCGAAACTTTGACTGGTCAGTAAGAGACAATCAGTCATGCTTTTAAAATGGTGTCATTTCTGGGGATGGTGAAATTATGTAGTCATTAGTTTCTGGTTATTGTTAAAAATCAAAAACAATTTTTTTAATAAAATTTATTAAAAAAACAAGAATAAAAACCCGTCTTCCTTTTCCTTCCAACATCTCTCTGAATGCCCCGTAGCATCCCAAACAATCCCTCAGATTGTTTTGATGCGGAAATTGAACAAACACTTCACCAAATTAGGAAGAACATAAGATTTAATCAACTCATTCAAGAACCAGTCCTTGGCCAACCAATTGAATTAGATATGGCCAACCTTAGGGAACAAACACTAAAAGAACTTTCTTCCCCTGATATGAATTACCAACCTCTTGGTATCTAGTATCCATACATAGAGGCTGACTTAAAACTCAAATTGGATTTGATTTACCTTCTTCCTCATTTCCACGGGCTAGCCAGTGAGGATACGCATCTCTACCTTAAAGAGTTGCAAGTGGTGTGCTCTACTATGAAGCCTCAAGGGGTTTCTGAAGAAAAAATCAAACTTAGAGAATTCCTTTTCTCCCTAGCTGACACTTCTAATTCATGGCTCTACTACCTTCTTCCTGGTTCCATAACCACATGGAATGACATGAAGAGAATTTTTTTAGAGATATTATTTCCTTCTTCTCATACTACTTCTATCCAAAAGGAAATAAGCTGTATTCGTCAATTCCCAAGTGAATTGATCCATGAGTACTGGGAGAGGTTCAAAAAGCTTGTTGCATCCTGCCCACACCACCAAATCCATGACCAAATCTTGCTCCAATAATTCTATGAGGGGTTATTGGCTATGGAGAAAACTGTCATTGATTCTGCAAGTGGTGGTTATCTTGTTGATAAAACTCCCGCATCTGTGAGAGATCTCATAAGTAACATGGCTGAAAACACACAACAATTCCATTGTTGAGCACATGTTGAAGTCAAAAAAGCCCAATATAATAAATCAATTGAGCCGAACAAGATGATCGAGTGGATGAGTGAACTTACAGGTCTTTTGCAATAACTAGTTATGGCTACCAAATCCCCAACCTCATCTTCTCCGCAATCAATGTTTCATGGACCTGTCAAAAACTCTAGAATCTGCAACTCTCCATCTCATCCAACTGACACCTATCCACAACTTTAGGAGGATCAATCGGATTCATCTATACCAACAATGCTTAATGCAGCATATTCTCAGAGGAACACCAACCCTCAACTATTAGGTCAATTTGTTAGAAAAATCAACCAACCACATTCTGAGCCATTCTCTTCTACATATAACCCTAACTTGTGATATTGGAATCCAGTATCTCATCCCCCTCAATTCCATCCTCAAAACCCAAAACAATTACAATATGTTCAAGGTGTTGGTAAGTTACAACAACCTTATCCTTTGTTTCCTCAACCTCAACGTAACAATTCTCCTCATGGATTCCATTATTATAGGGAGCCTCCCAAATTTTAAAACTAATACAATCTCTTTACCAAGAACCAAAATCAGGGTAATACCAATCTTGGACAAGCCACTTATTCCAAGAAACTATGGGAAAGAAATGTTGAAGATCTTGCCTCCCTCACTCGTTCTAGTCTCAAGAACATTGAAACCCTAATTGGTCAACTAGCATCCCAACATATTCAGGAGAAACCATCTAATTCTTCCCAACTCCTAGCTCAACCATTACCCAACCCCAAGGGTAATGTATGTGAAATTGCACTTAGATCAGGAACGAAAATTTCTATACCTGAAGATAAGTCATATAAACCACCTTTAAATGTTGACCTAGAAAATGAAAAGAAAAAGAAACATGAAAAGGAACCTGAATCCATTCACTCACCTTCTTCTATTATACATATGAACTCAATTCCTTTTCCTCAAGACGTTTCTAAGCCAAAGATGTACTTTGAACCCAATTCTGAAATGCTCGACATGTTTAGACATGTTGAAGTCAGCATTCCCCTAATAGATTCCATAAAACAAATTCCTATATATGCCAAGTTTCTCAAGTAGTTATGTACCAACCAGAGGCAACGTAGTAAATTAGAAAATGTTTCCACCCAGTAGTATATTCCTATAAAGTGCAATGATCCAGGGACCTTTACATTTCATGCCTAATTGGAAGTTATAACTTTAACAACACACTCATAGACATAGGAGCCTCAATTAATTTCATGCCTAAATATATATTATCCAACCTTGTTATGTGTTCCTTTCATCCAATGGGTGTTGTAATTCAATTTTCCAATCGAAGCACAGCCAGTCCTGAGGGAATAATTGAGGATGTCCCTATTCGTGTTAATGATCTTATCTACGCAGCTGATTTCTATTCCCTCGACATGGAAGGTGATAGGAACTCTTCTCAATCTCCCCTAATTCTAGGGAGACCACTCATCATGAATACTAGAACCATGATTGATGTCCATTCAGGCATCTTATCCCTGGAATTTTTTCACTAGCTGGTCAAGTTCAACATTTTCCAAGCCATGCGATTCCCATCTGAGAATCACTCTGCATTCTAAATCCATGCTTCTTGGGACACATCTAAGAGTCAATCGAACCCGAATCCACCATGTTCTTCCTGTTCTAATGACAATGGATCTTGTTAAATCTGCACCATGATTCACCTAGTCATAAATGGTGATGTTTATGTAGACCTCTCATTCATAGACTCCTTAAATCATTAGGAACTTGAAAACTCTCTTGAATCCCACATCAACTCCAATCTCTACTACTCCACCTTGGACGATATTAAGAAGAATGAATCTGAAGCAAATGAAGTCTCTTCCTCCATTCCCGAGTTTTCTAACCCACAAATGAAAGATGAGACTGATCTAAAACCTCTACCTAAACACCTAAAATATGCATTCCTTTTCTGTGATGACTCATATCCTGTCATTATCTCTACATCACTTACCAAAACTGAGGCGTCCAAACTTGTTCAAGTGTTATAGGAAATCAAAATGTCCTTTGGTTGGACCCTAGATGACATACTATGAATCAACCTTGCCCTTTTCATGCATCACATCCATCTTGGGGATTCATCCAAACCAATTAGAAAACCACATAGAAGACTTAATCCCATCATACATGAGGTAGTTAGGGAAGAGACCACCAAGCTTCTTCATGCTGGTATTATCTATCCAATTTCTGATAGTGAATGGTTTAGTCCAATTCAAGTTGTACTTAAGAAGGGTGGGATAACTGTTGACACAAATTACCATGGAGAGGTAGTCACAACATGAGTAAAGAACAAATGGCGTGTGTGAATCAACTATTAGAAATTGAATGTTGAAACAAGAAAAGATCACTACCCTCTTCCATTCCTTGATCATAAGTAGAACGATTAGTTGGAAAGTCACAGTATTTCTTTCTTGATGGATACACTGGCTACTTCCAAATCACAATCGCACCTCAGGACCAAGAAAAGAAAACTTTCACAAGACCCTTTGGGACATATGCATATAAGAGAATGCCTTTTGGCCTTTGAAATTCTCTTGAAACATTACATAGGTGTTTGATGAGTGCCTTTTCTGAATTCAGTGAACACTAAATGGAATTATTCTAGATAACTTTACCATTTATAGTGAGTCATTTGAATCTTTCTTGAATTCGCTCTCTCTAGTCCTTAAAAAGTGTGTCAAGTGAAGCCTTATGTTAAATTTTGAAAAATGTCACTTCATGGTTGAAATGGGATTGTTCTGGGGAACATTGTTTCAAAAGACGGTATTGAAGTTGATTCTGCCAAAACTGAAGTGATCCAATCTCTTCCTTAACCAAAATTTGTTCGAGAAATCCATTTATTTCTCGGTCATGACAGTTTCTATCGGAGATTCATCCATAACATCATTAAAATTTCCCTCCCTCTCACTCGGTTTCTCCAAAATGATGTCACATTCCATTTCGATGAGGATTGCAAGAGAGCATTCATTGAACTCAAAAATGTTCTTACATCTGTCCCAATAATCCAACCCCCAAATTGATCCTTACCCTTTCAGTTGATGTTTGATTCTTCTGATAGAGCCATTGGGGCTGTTATTGGTCAAAAAAGAGAAAAGATTCCTCATGTAATCTATTATGCCTCAAAAAAATTTGTTGAAACTCATTCTCACTACACCGTCACTAAAAAGAAACTTTTAGTAGTGGTTTTTTCCATAGATATATTCTGGCCCTATCTCTTAGGTGCCAAAAATCATCATCATCAAAGACCATTTTTCTATAAAGTTATTACTCAAGAAAAGTTAATTACAAACCGTGGCTAATAAGATGTATACTAATTCTCAAAGAGTTTGACCTTGAAATAATAGATAGACCAGGAAAAGAAAACGCTGTGGCTGATCACTTGAGTAGAATTTCTAATTCTTCTCATTTTGAAATAATTGATCCAGAATTTCCAACTGAGAACCTTTCATATGTAACTCCAAAAATACCATGGTATTCCCCAATTGTAAATTACATGGTTTCTGGTGTTATTAATTAAATTTTTTCAAAAGAACAAAATATGAAGTTGAAAAGTGATTCAAAATACTATTTTTGGGTTGAAAATAAAATTTGGAAAATTGGGGTAGACATGGTAGTAAAGAGATGTGTCGATGAAAATGAAAATTCTTACATCTTATAATTATATCACTCATTGCCTAGTAGTGGCCACTTTGGACTACAATGGACCTTCTAAAAGGTCCTAGACTCTACATTCTTCTGGCCATTACTCATCGAGGACTCACATGAATTCTGTCAATCTTGTCCCACTTGCCAAAAGATTGGCATAATTTCCAATAGAAATGAAATGCACCAAAATCCTTAAATTTATTGTGAGATCTTCGATGTTTGGGGAATCGATTTCATGGGAACATTTCCCCCTTCCAAAGGATTCTCATGCATCCTTCTTGTGTTTGATTATGTCTCTAGGCGGGTCGAGTCCAATTCCACTAGAAATGATGATTCACATACTGTTAGTGAGTTCCTAATGACACACATCTTCCACCAATTTGGAACACCTCATGCATTGATAAGTGACATAGGAACCCATTTTTGTAATAAAACCATGCAATATCTTTTGAAAAAGAATGGGGTTTTACATAAAAATTCAACTGTATGTCACCCACAAACAAATGGCATGGCGGAACTTTCAAATAGATAATTGAAAAGTGTGATTGAGAGAATTGTAAAACCCGCCAGAAAAGACTGTCCTGAAAGACTTGGTGAAGAACTTTGGGCTTATCGAACTGCTTATAAGACACCCATTGGGATGGCTAAAATTAGGCTAGTTTTTGGTAAAGCATGTCATTTTCCAGTTGAAATCCAAAATAAGTCCTTTTGGGCAGTGAAAACATATAATTTTGATCTTAAAAAATCCAGTAAAGAAATATTGTTGCAAGTGGATGAACTAGAGGAGCTTGGACGTGATTCATACTAGAATTATAATCTCTATAAAGAAAAATCCAAGGTGATCTATGACAAAAACATCCTTGGGAAGGTAATACATGAATGTGATAAGGTAATTCTCTTCATTTATCGATTCCAGATTCACCCAGGTAATCATAATTCTCGTTGGGAAGTTCTTTTTGTTAAAACTATTGTTTACCTGTTTGGTGGAGTGCAAGTCCAAGACCTCTCTTCCAAAAGGACATTCACGGTTAATGGACATTGGTTAAAACATCACCATGAAAGGACGCAAAATCATGGATCAACATCGACTTCCACTAGATCCCCAACTTCTGTAGTCGACCAACCACTAGATTGAGATGGAAACTCACCAAATCCAAACCAGGGGGAACATCTTTCCCTTTAACTCTCACTCTCACTCTCTCTTCCTCCCTCTACCTCTTTCTTCCTCTTCCCCACTCTTTCATTTTTTTTACCAATTTCTTCATCAAACCCTTTTTATATAATCTTTCTCTTTTCTGTGGGTGTATCTTTATAAACAAAATATTTAAAAAAACCTAAAAATCAAAAAAAAATCATAAAAAAATGAAAATTCAAGATTCATGCTTACTCACCATAGTGTTTTGAAAATTTTCCAACATTTTTGGGGAGTCAACAAGCATGTTTTATACTCAAAATTTTTGTATTTTCATCATGAATTTTGACAATGATTTTTGTTTCAAAACCAACACATTTTGAATGATCAATTTTTAATTTAGAAAATCATTTTTCCCACAAGTGAGGAACAACATTTCCTTTCACGGAAAGGCCACCTATATCCATATTTTCAAAATGAGTTTTTTTACTTCTAATTATGAATCTTGAGTTTTAGACCTTCGATCTGAATTTCCAACATTATTGTGCATTAATACGGTAGAGGAATTTTCTGAACCTCATGAGAATTATAATAGCCAAATAGCCTCCCATTAACCATACATTAATATTTATTTTGAAATCCCCTTCAATCCTATTAAAACCTTTTTCTTGATAGCCATATTACAATCCCAATTACTTATCCCACCCAATATCAACATGGATTTGTATTGCATATTTATTTTGAATTTTATGTGTGGGGGGAATTTATTTCATTTTGGGTACCCTTTGGTTGATGTCCCTATATTATCTTATGCTTGAGGGAGATCATCATTTTAAGTGTAGGGGAGTGGTTTTCCTTCAGCGGGTTTTGGTAATGTATATATGTTTATTATTTACAATTCAAAAATGTTCAAAAAAATTTAAGAAAAACAAAAAATTTCAAAAAAAAATTGAAAATAAGAATGGTTTGTGTCATGGGTAGGTCAAAAACCAATATTTCCCAGCCTTTGATCTTGTTATAACTATTATAATTAGTGTCATGAGGAGATCAATCATGGGTTGGGATATGAGTGTGAGATCTGTTTCAAGTTCAACTTTCGATGAAAAAGAAGATAAAAGGTAAAAAAAGAACACTTGCATTATATTCTTATATCATTGAGAGAAGTTTTGTGTTTTGTAAATTTTCCATATTATCATTCCATTCATATTTCCTTCCACTTGATTGTATTATTTCACATTTTCATTCCCTTGTAAATATGTGTTTCCATTTCTTTTCATGTACCATTTCAAAAAAAAAAGTGTGCATTGCTTTTTCTAGGTTGGTGTTTTACCCCTCTTCTTCTCTCTCTTGGACATTATATTCCTACCATCCCATAGCCACAGAAAACACCCTAAAAATACCTCTTGATTTTTGATCACTTTATGATAGGGAATGGAAGGTGAAATATCTTTCAAATTCTACTATTTTCACTTTTAGTTTGTGAATGAGTGAACCCCCACAAATGAATTTTATCATCTTGAGAGGTGCAAGTTTTGAGTGTTCACATTTTCTATTTCTAAATTTGAGCATGGAAAAATGTATTAGTTTTAGAAAATTTTTTCAGTAACAACTTGTGGTGGAATTCATAATGGATGAGTGAAATATTCTAAACCTCCCCTGATTCGAGAAAACAAAATTTAAATTTTTTTGGTGAGTGAAAATGATTTTGTTATGTTTTTATATTTTTTGAAAATGAGGAATGAACAAGACTAAATGTGGGGGAGTTGATGTTATTAATATTTTCATGACTTATTATATACCCCCTTTACTGATTTTATATGAAATTTTCATAATTTGTGTGAAATATTAATTTTTTACTACTAAGTATAATTTTTGAGCATTTTTAGAAGTAGTCCAATTGAGTCAGTTTACTATTTTTTTTGTAACTCTCACCCAATAGATTTAATTTGTGTGATTCCTGTATTTTATAATTCCTTATTAAATTTTTCACATATCCATAGCGGGAATCATGGGCCAATTCTTCCATTTGAAGGCTCATATGGTCCACACAAGAAGACATAAATAATTTGTGATGAAATTGGACCATCAATTATGATTGAGTTACTGGTCTTAATCTCGAAGACCAAATTTTATTAAACTCCACCATATGTTCTCGATTATCAAAAGGAATCACATGTGAAAATTGGAAGGTCCAACTATAAGAAAAATCGGCCCAACTAATGCCTTTAGTACAGCCAACCATTTTGGCTGGGAATTAAAATCAAGACACTTTTCATGATTTATATCACGATGTAATCATCCAACCGAGCTCATATTTTTCAGTATAAAAGAGGAGATATAGGCAGCTGACATTGATGAATAAATTATTTGGCTTTCAAGGCATCTTCCTATTTAAAACCCCTTTCACATTTTTAACTTCAAAAATATTGGATTGAAATGGACAGAAAAAAATTGTTTAATCAAATGGTCATTACATTGGCTACATAAGTCCAAATGACACTACATTTTAAGGGAGGTTGGAAAAAATTATTTTCTTCAACTTTTAAGAATGAGATATTCCGTGATTTGGCTGTCCAGATGTCTGAATCGTCAAGCAAAGTGGATGGATAGATTGGGAATGAAAACAGTCCACATCCTTACGCTATAAATACATCCCCATCCTCTCCTTCAAAGGGGTGGGAATTTCAGAAGATATGAGCATCAATTGTCATGAACAAAGCCTTTAAAAAGGCTTGGGAGGACCTGCAATATTCTTGTTTTCACTTGATATACCCTTCTTCCTCAATTTGTTTCCTTTCACTTTTGTGTTGTTCTTCATTTGTAATCTTGTATGTTTGTGTTCTGTAATACTGTTTTAATGCCAGATTCTTCATCAATATCTCTTATTCTCATCCACCATATGTAGTTTAATATTAATTTTTTTTAAATAGTTTAAATATAGTTTAATCCTCTTACGTTATTTTTTCCCTCATTCAATCTAATGTCCATTTTTAATTCTCATCATTGTTCGTGTGTGTGTTCGATCCACCACTCTTTCCTTATCCCTTTGTTTTTCTTCTCTTCTTAATTTATCATCATAATCCTTACCACTAGATTTTTAAACACCCAAATGGATGAGTAAATCTATTATTGGGGTGATTCAAAATTTAGGGATGTTAAGTGATTGAGATTATTTTCTCGATTTGTATTCGTTAATTTATCATTGTGTATGTTGGACTTAACATGTCATGGATTAATGGAATATTTTGTTCAACATGTGGTTTCCATGTATTATTGGAACCATAAATACACTACCATAAACAAGTAATGATAATGATTAGAATCCTATGATAAGTTAAGGCTTGTATTAAAGCCTTAACACTAAGGAATTCCAATCAACGTTATATTGTGAAGTGGGTGTTAATTTAAATGCAATATAAAGCAAAGCTCAAGGATATCACAAGCTTAACTCCCTAATAATGAACTCACACCAATATTTATCAGTTTTTGAAATAAAAAATCATCCATAAATTATTTCATAAGATCTAAAAACAAACCCACCAATCAGAATACAATTAACTAAAAACAACTGACTATTAAAAAGTATCATCTCCAAGGATTCGACCTGAGTACTTCTATACACATTAGCAGAGCATCGGAACATTAACCGGTCAGTAGGTGACAATCAGCAGTGCATTTAAAATGGATCCATTGTCGAGGAAGGTGCAATTAAGTACTCATTAGTTTCTAGTTATTGTTAAAAAACAATATTTTTTTTAAAAAATTGATTAAAAAACACAAAGAAAACCTTGTCTTCCTTTTCCTTCCAACATCTCTCTGAATTCCCCATAGCCTCCCAAAAAATCCCTCATAATTTTTTGATCGTGAAATTGAGTGAACACTTTTCCAACTGAGAAGTAACATAAGAGATGATAAACTCATTCAAGAACTAGTCCTTGGACAACCAATTGAATTAGATATGTCCAACCCTAGGGAACAAACACTAAATGAAATTGCTGCCCCTAATATAAATTGCCAACCTCTTTGTATTCAGTATACAAACATAGAGGAGGACATTGAACTCAATTTAAGTTTGATTCATCTTCTTCCTCATTTCCACGGGCTTGCCGGTGAGGATACTCATATCCACCATAAAGAGTTCCAAGTGGTGTGCTCTACCATGATGCCTCAAGGGGTTTCTGAGGAACAAATCAAACTTCTAGCATTCCCTTTCTCCCTAGATGACACTTCTTTGTGATGTCTATACTACCTTCCTCATAGTTCCATAACCATATGGAATGACATGAAGTAACTCTTTTTAGAGAAATTTTTTCCTGCTTCTCGTACTGCTTCTATCCGAAAGAAAGTAAGTTGTATTCGTCAATTTTCAGGTGAATCGCTCCATGAGTAATGGAAGAGGTTAAAAAAGCTTGTTGCAACTTTCCCACACCACCAAATCCCTTACCAACTCTTGATTAAATACTTCTATGAGGGGTTATTGGCTATGGAGTGAACTATCATTGATGCTGCAAGTGGAGGTTCTCTTTTTAATAAAACTCCCACAGCTGCAAGAGTTCTCATAAGTAACATGGCTGCAAACAGACAACAATTCCATACTTGAGAACATGCTCAAGTCAAAAAAGACCAAATAATCAATCAATTGAGCCGAACAAGATGACCAAGTGGATGAGTGAACTTACAGGTCTTGTGCGACAACCAGCTATGGATATGAAATCCCCAACCTAATCTTCTCTGCAATCAATGTTTCCTGGACCTATCAAAAACTGTGGAATCTGAAACTCTCCATCTCATCCAACTGAGACCTATACACAACTTCAAGAGGATCAATCTGATTCATCTGGACCAATGCAGCTTAATGTAGCATATTCCCAGAGGGACACCAACCCTCAACTATTAAGTCAGTTTGTTAGAAACTTTAATCAACCCCATTATGATCATTTATCTTCTACATATAACCCTAACATAAGATATGGGAAAACTATATCTTATCCCCCTAAATTACCTCCTAAAAACCCAGACCAATTCTAATATCGTCAAGGCATTGGTTACTTCCAACAACCTTATCGTTTTGTTCCTCAACCTCAAAGAAACAATCCTCCTCTTGGATTCCATTATCCAAGAAAGTATTCCCAATTTCAAAACCAATATAATTGCTTTCCCAAGAACCAAAATCAAGGTAATCCCAATCCGGGACAAGCCTCTTCTTCCAAGAAACCATGGGAAAACGTTGTTGAAGATCTTGCCTCCTTCACCCATTCTAGTCTTAAGAACATTGAAACCCAAATTGGTTAACTTGCATCCCACCTTAGTCAGCAGCAACCATTCCTTTCTTCCCAACTCCTAGCTCAACCATTACCCAATCCAAAGGGTAATGTAAGTGAAATTTCACTTATATTAGAAAATCAAATTCCTATACCTCAATATAAGTCATATAAACCACCTTTAGACGTTGACCTAGAAAATGAAAAGAAAACAAAACTTGAAAAGGAACCTCAATCCATTCCCCCACCTTCTTATATTCCTATTAGGAACCCAATTCCTATTACTCAAGCTATATCTAATCAAAATAAGTACTTTGAACCTAATCCTGAAATGATCTACATGTTTAGATGTGTTGAAGTCAACATTCACCTCTTAGATTCTATAAAACAAATTCCTAAGTATGACAACTTTCTCAAGACGTTTTGTACCCACAAGAGGCAACTTAGGAACTTCGAAAATGTTTCCACCCAACAGTGTATTCCCATAAAGTACAAAGATCTAGGGACCTTTAAGGTTCCTTTCCAAATTGGAAGTTCTAACTTCAATGATAGAGTCATAGAATTATGATCCTCAATTAATGTCATGCCTAAATCCATATTATCCAACCTTGTTCAAAGTCCCTTACATCCAATGGTTGTTGTCATTCAATTGGCCAATTGAAGTATAACCAGTCCTGAGGGAATAATTGAGGATGTCCTTGTTCGTGTTAATGATCTTATCTTCCAAGCTGATTTCATTGTCCTTGACATGGAAGGTGAGATGAACTCTTCTCAATATCCCCTATTTATAGGAAGACCATTACTCATGACTGCTAGAATAAAGATTGATGTCCATTTAGGCATCTTATCCATGGAATTTGGTGACCAACTGGTCAAGTTCAACATTTTCCAAGCCATGCAATACCCATATGAGGATCACTCTGCATTCTCAATCCAAGCTTATGAGGAAACTTCTAAGAGTCAATCGAACCCCAATCCACCATGTTCATCATGTTCTAATGAAAAAGGATCTTGTGAAATCTGCACCAAGATTTACCAAGTCATAAATGGTGATGTTGATGTAGACCTCTCATTCATAGACTCCATCTATCTAGAGGCACTTGAAAACTCTCTTGAGTCCAACATCAACTCCAATCTCTACTGCTCCACTTTGGACAGTTTTATGAAGAATGAATCTGAAGCAACAAAATTCTCTTCCTCTATTCCAGAGTTTCTTAAACCAACCCCCGGATTGGTTCTTACCCTTTGAGTTGATGTGTGAGGCTTCTGATAGAGTCGGTGGGGCTGTCCTTGGTCAAAGAAGATAAAATATTCTTCATGTCATCTGTTATTCCTCAAAAACATTGGATGAAACTCAATATCACTACACTATCATTGAAAATGAATCTTTTAAAAGTGGTTTTTCCTTTGATAAATTCCGGCCCATTCTTTTAGGTGCCAAAATCATCATCTTCACAGACCATTCTACTATAAAAATCTTACTCATGAAAACTAATTCCAAACTGATTCAAATAATATTAATCCTAATTCTCCATGATTTTTACCTTCAAATAAAATATAGACTAGGAAAAAAACCCTCTAGCTGATCACATGAGTAGAATTTATAATTCTTCTCATTCTAAAATAATTGATCCAGAATTTCAAACTGAGCACCTTTCATCTCTCACTCCAAAAATACCATGGTATGCCCCAATTGCAAATTACTTGTTTTTTGATGTTTTTCCTAAAATGTTTTCAAAAGAAAAAAAGATGACGTTGAAAAATGATTCAAAATACTATTTTTGGGAAGAAGATAAACATTAGAAAACTGGGGTAGACATGGTAATAAAGATATGTGTCGATGAAAATGAACATTCATCCATCTTATAATTCTGTCACTCAATACCTGGTGGTGGCCACGTTGGACCACAAAGGACCTCCCAAAAGGACCTAGACTCTGGATTCTTCTGGCATTCTCTCTTCAAGAACTCACATGAGTTTTTTCAATCATGTCCCACTTTCCAAATGTTTGGCACAATTTCCAAGAGAAATGAAATTCCCCAAAGCCTTTAATTTCCTATGAGATCTTCGATGTTTGGGGTATTGATTTCATGGGACCATTTACCCATTCCAATGGATTTTCATTCATCCTTATTTCGGTTGATTATGTTTCTAGGTGGGTCGAGGCCAAACCCACTAGAAAGGATGATTCACATATTATTAGTGAGTTCCTAAATACACATATCTTTCATCGATTTGGAACACCTCGTGATTTGATAAGTGACTTAGGAACCCATTTTTTTAATAAAACCATGGAATTTACTTTAAAAAAGAATGGGGTTGTACATAAAACCTCAACTGCATATCACCTACAAAAAAATTCCATGGCTGAACTTTCTAATAATGAACTGAAAATAGTGCTTAAAAGAATTGTAAAACCCACTAGAAAAGACTGTCCTGAAAGAGTTGGTGAAGCACTTTGGGTTTATCGCACTTCCAATAAAACACCCATTGGGGTGTCTTATTTTAGGATAGTTTTTGGAAAAGAATTTCATTTTCCATTTCAGATCCTGCATAAGTCATTTTGGGCAGTAAAAACATGTAATTTTGATCGTGGAAAATCTGGTGAAAAAATATTGTTGGAATTGTCTGAACTAGAGGAGCTTATACTTGATTCGTAAGAGAACTGTAATCTCTATAAATAAAAATCCAAGGTTCTCCATGACAAAAACATCCTGAAAAAAGTATTCCATGAAGGTGAGAAGGTAATACTCTTCAATTATCGATTTTTTTCTTCACCCAGGTAAGCTTAATTCTAATTGGGATGGTCCTTTTGTTATTACTAATGTTTACCAGTTTGGTGTAGTGCATGTCCAAGAGCTCTCTTCCAAAAGTACATTCATGGTTAATGGACATCAGTTAAAGAATCCCCATGATAGGACGCACAATCCTGTATCAACATTGACTTCCACTGGACCCCCAACTTCTACAGTCGACCCACCACTAGATGGAGATGGAAACCCTCAACATCAAACCAAGGGGAACCTCTTTTCCTTTAACTCTCACTCACTCTCTCTGTATTCCTCCCTCTACCTATTTCAACTTCTTTCCCTCTCTTTAATTTTTTTCCACTTTCTTTATAAAACCCTTTTATTTACTCTTTTTATTTTGTGTGGGTGTATCTTTATAAAAATAATATTAAAAAAAACTAAAAAACTAAAAATAAAAAAAATCATAAAAAAATGAAATGTCAAGATTCATGCTTACTCACCAAATAGTATTGAAATTTTTTCAAACCTTTTTGGGGAGCCAAAATTCATATTTTCATCTCAAAAATTTTGTAATTTCATCGTGATTTTTGATAAATAATTTTGTGTCAAAACCAACACATTTTGAAGGGTCAATTTTTTATTTGGATAATGATTTCCCCCACCCGTGAGTAAAAAATATTTCATTCCTTCCAAGTCCACCTGTGGCCATATTTTCAAAATGAGTATTTTTTCACCTCTATTTGTGAATCTTGAGTTTGTGGACCTTCGAGCTTTATTTCCTAATTTAGTGTGCATTAATACGATAGAGTCATTTTCGGAACCTCAGGAGAATTATAATAGCCATATAGCCTCTCATTAACCATACATTAACCCTCCTTTTGAATGCCCCATAGATCCTATGAAAACCTTTTCTTTGATAGCCGCATTACAATCCAAATTATTTATCCCACCCAATATCAACATGTATTTTCATTTCATATTTATTTTGAAATTTAAGTGTGGGGGGACCATATTTGATTTTGGGTACCCTTTTGCTGATGTCACTATATTATCTTATGCCTGAGGGCAAGCATCATTTTAAGTGTGGGAGAGATATTTTCCTTCAGTGGGGTTTGGGAATGTATATATGTTTATCATGTACAATTGAAAAAAGTTTAACAAAATCCCAAAAAAATCAAAAAAAATCAAAAAACTAAAAATAAGAATGGGTTGTATATTTGGTAGGTCAAAAAAATACTATTTCTTAGCCTTTGATCTTGTTACAACTATTACCATTAGTTTCGTGAGGAGATCAATCATGGGGTTGGATATGAGTGTGAGATCTGTTTCAAGTTCAACTTTCGAAAATAAAGAAGAAGAAAAGGGAAAAAGAACACTTGCATTATATATTATTATGTCATTGGGAGAAGTTTTGTATTTTGTAAATATTCGATCATCGCATTCCCTTCATATTTCCTTCCACTTTTGTGTCTCATTTCACATTTTCATTCCCTTATAAATACGTGTTTCCATTTCCTTTCATGTCCCATATAAAAAAAGTGTGCATTGATTTTTCCATAGTGGTGTTTTACCCCTCTTCTTCTCTCTCTTGGACATTATATTCATTCCGTCACACAGCCACAGGAAAACCCCCTAAAAAGACCTCTTGATTTTTTAGAACTTTATGACAGGGAATGGAAGCTGAGAGCTCTTTCAAACTCGATGATTTTCACTTTGGGTTAGTGAAAGAGTGAATCACCACAAATGAATTTTATCATCTTGAGAGGTGCGAGTTTTGAGTGTTCACATTTTCCATTTCTAAATTTGAGCATAAAAAATGAATTATTTTTGGAACATTTTATCTATAACAACTTGTGGTGTAATTCAAAATGTATGAGTGGAATAGTCTAAACCTCCCCCGACTGGAGAAAACAAAATTTTAATATTTGTTGGTGGGTGAAAATGATTTTGTTATGTATTTATATTTGTTTCACATGAGGACATGCACAACTATTTGTGTGGGTGAGTTGATGTTATTATTATTTTAATGACTTATTATATACTCCTTTTAATTATTTTATCTGAAATGTGAAAAATTTGTGTGAAATATTAATGTTTTATGACTAAGTATAATTTTTGAGCATTTTTATAAGTAGTCCAATTGATTCAGTTTACAATTTTATTTATAACTCTCACCCTACTGATTAAAATTGTCTGTTTCTTATTTTTTAGGATTACTTATTAAATTTCTCACATATCATTAGAAGGAATCATGGGCCAATTCTACCATTTGAAGGCTCATATGGTCAACATAAGAAGACCAAAATAATTTGTGATGAAACTAGACCATCAATGATGATTGAGTTACTAGTCTTAACCCCGAAGACCAAATTTCATGAAACCTAATCATGTATTCAATATTATCCCAAATAATAATGGATAAAAATTGGAAGGTCCAACTATAAGAACAAGGGGCCCAACTAATGACTTTATTTCCAGCCCACCATTTTTTATAGGAATTAAAAGAAGGATACTATTCCTAATATATCTCATGATGTAATCATCCAATCGAGATAAGATTTTGTAGTGTGAAAGAGGAGATATAGTTGGACGCCTTTGTTGAAGTAATTATTCGGCTTTGAAGGCATATTACAATTCATAAACCCTTTCACAGTTTGGACTTTGAAAAGATTGGATTGAAATGGACAGATTAAAATTGTTTAATAAATCGGCCATAACATTGGCTCCATAGGTCTAAATGACTCCAAAGTTTGAGATAGGTCGGCTAAAATTATTATCTTCAACTTTAATGAAGGATATATTTCTAGATTCTACTTTCCGGATGTCCAAATCATCGAGACAATTGGAGAGACAGATTGGTAATGCAAATAGTCCACCTCCTTGGGCTATGAATACATCCCCCTCCACTCTTTCAAAGGGGTTGGAATTTCAGAAGAGAGGATCATAAATTGGCACGACAAAAGCCTTTCCAAAGGGTTGGGAGGACCTTCCAACCTCAATTTTTAATTTGAGATACCCTTCCTCCTCTCATTGATTCCTTTCTCTTTTGTGTTGTTCTTTGTTTGTAATATTTTAAGTTTGTGTTTTGTATTTCTGTTTTAATGAATGTTTCTTTTTCAATATCTCCTATTCTCATCCAGATTCTGTGGTTTAATATTAATATTCTTAGAATGGTTTAAAGACAGTTGAATCATCTTCTGTTCTTTTTCTTCCTCATTCAATCGAATGTCTATTTTTAATTATTATCAGTGTTCATGTGTGTCTGTGCGACGCAGCACTCTTTTCTTATCCCTTTATTTTTCTTCTCTTCTTAATTTCTCATCATAATCATTATAACCAGATTATTAAACACCCAAATGTATGAGTAAATATATTATTGGCATGAGTCAAATTTTAGGGATGTTAAGTGATTGAGAGTATTTTCTCGATGTGTATTTGTTAATTTAACATTGTGTATGTAGGACTTAACATGTCATGGATTAATGACATATTTTGTTTAACATGTGGTTTACATGGATTATTAGAATCATAAATAAAATACCATAAAAAATTAATGTTAATGATTAAAACCCTATGTTATGTTAAGGTCTGGATTAAAGCCTTAACACATAGAAATTGCAATCAACGTTATCTTGTGAAGTGGGTGTTAATTTAAAAGAAATATAAAGAAAAGATCAAGGATATCACAAGATTAACTACCTACTAATGAACTCACCCCAATATTTATAAATTTTTTAAATCAAACTTCATCCATAAATTATTTCATAATCTCTGCAAACAAACCCCCCAATCAGAATACAATTAACTAAAAACAACCGACTATTAAAAAGTATCATCATTGAGGATTCGAACCGAGTACTACTATACACATTAGAAGAGAATTGGAACTTTTACCAGTCCATAGGTGACAATCGGCTGGGAGTTTTAGTTGAAATGGGGTTTTCCTTGGTCGGTGATAAAAAAAATCCCAGGCAGCATAGGATAAACACATGCATAGGAGGGTGTAGTCGACCCCTCTTGAGTCAGCCAGCCTTAACCTCATGGTAGTATGAGTTTAGAGTTTTTCAATTCCCAATCTTATTGGAAGAGTGTGGGGAATTCTTTTCAAAATATGTTTCCATGATTACCTCCCTTAAGAGGGAGGGACTTCTTCTTGGGTTGGGTACTACCGATGATTTTTTCCAGACTTCTCAAGGGTAGTGGTACCCTTGTTAGCTTTGACGAAAAGGGGGATCCTTTCTTGTTAACAGAGAAGTGTCAGTATGGATTTCAGGATTTGAGACATAGATTGGAGAGTTCCCCCATCTTGAGGCCACCAGAAGATGGCATTGTGTTTTTAGTCTTCTGTGATGCATCAGGACCATAATAGGATGTTTCCTGATGTAGGAGCGGGAAGTGATCACTTAAAGCTCGTGAAAGATGAGACAACATGAGCAGAATTATGCAACCCATGACCTGGAGTTAGCACCAGTGGTCTTTGCACTGAAGATGTTGTGGCACTACTTGATGGTTGAACGGTTTACTGTTTTCTATGATCACAAAAGTCTTAGGTATATATTCACAAAGAAGGACCTAATCCCGTGACAATGAGGATATCTAGATTTCTTCCAGGAAAATTACATTGAGATAGCCTATACTCTGGGGATGGGAAACATGGAAGAATATGAAAAAAGTAGGATGCCTGGTCTACAATTACTGAGTGAGGTGTCAGATCATCTAGTCATGCAGTAGATCTTTCATGGATGAAGATAGAAAATCTTACATCCAGTATATTTCTATCACTCCCCCAATTCTTCACCAAGTTTGGGAGGCATAGCTTGGGGACATTGACTGTGAGGCCCAACGTGCTCAGATATCCTTAGGATGGTCTTCGGAAGGATTTTATGAAGGTGGGGAGCATTTCTTTCTCTTTAGAGGACACACCATGGTACCAGGGACGCTTCAGGTGGAGGTTTTGAGGGAGTTCCAAACATCCCATTTAATGGTACATCTTGGAGTTGGGAAGATGTACCAGGACCACCAGCGTCAGTACTGGTGGCCATGGATGAAAGAAGTAGTGGCAGAGTTTGTACCACAATGCCTCCCTTGTTAGCAAGTGAAGACTACACAGAGCCCATATAAATCTTTTTCTGGTTAGAGACAGATACCCATGGTGTCTGCGGAGGGAGATCATGTCTTCTTACGGGTCTCACACCGATGAGGATTGCAGAGGATTGGACGGGGTCGCAAGCTATCTCTGAGGTTCTTTGGACCTTTCTATATTCTCACCAATGTGGGTGAGGTGGCGTACTTTCTATCACTTCCCCCACAGATGCACTAGGTGGATAATGTTTTCCATGTGTCATAACTGAAGAGATTCATGCTTGACTCATCACACGTTATCGACTAGTGCGAGTTGGACTTAGATGATGGGGTGAAATTTATGGAGTTTTTGGTGGAGATAAGGGATTTATATAAGTGAGTCATTTTTGGTCGGACAATCCCTTTGGTGCGAGTTTTGTGCCACATGGGAACCTCCTGGAGATCACATGGGAGAGGGAGGATCGTATTCGTGCTCAGTACCCCCATTTTTTTGATTTTACATTATTTTTTCTTTCGACGAAGAAATGCCCAAAAGTGGGGAGGAGGTGGAGACCCTAAAATTTCATGTATTTTTTTAATTATTTTGGATTATTTCGAGGTCACGAAATATGACATCACATGGTTTTGAGGCCTCGAGTTCCAGGAATGATTCGTCGAATTTTTTTTAGGATTTAATTAGCATGTGTTTGTAGTTCTTCTGAAAAGGGGGAAGAACTCTAAAAAGGGTTCCCAGATCAAAAATCCATGGGCGTTTTTGCGTTCAGCATAGCGGGTTTACCCTAGGTGCGGCTTATGTTTAGTCGGTGCAGGCCACTAGTGAGAAAACCCGAGAATGGCATTACCATAAATAAAACAATTAAGTAACAATTATTATATTGTCAAAATCTATAACATCTAAATAATATCTCGGATTGAAAATCTAAGAGTACTATTGAGTTCGTTGTGAGGTGTTTCCTCTTAGGCAGATCATAACCTTTACCGGCAGGGATCGAGGGGGATTGTTAATAATTTTCTGAACTTTTTTTCAAGTAGATTCAGTAGATGCGCGGGTGGTGTTTTCATTCTTTTGACTCCTTTCTCGGATCGAAAATCTGAGAGCACCATTAAATCTATAGTTCATAGATTCTCTTAAGGGATGCTTCACTTCAACAATAGTAGGTCTGGAGAAAAAGATAGATTTTGAACCTTTTTAAAAGAATAATAAAATGACTTTGTTATTTTATTTCTTTATTTCTTTTCCTCCAATGGACACGCAGCAGTGGCGAGACCAACGTCATGCCCAGCCATTAAATGGCTTGACTCCTCAAATCCTTTTTAACAACACCGTTGGAAATAGGAAGGTTCTTTTTAAATGAACCCTCTTCAATTCCCCATTGGTTACTCACCCTCCCCATTTTCTATTTATATTTAGCATGGTGAGAGGTATTGGCACGACTTCAGTAAGAGACAATGTTATAATAAAGTGTCGTGATGCCAATCACTTAAGGAATGAGCTGGTTCCAGCAGGCAATGAAAAGAACCACCAAATCACGCACCGAAGGCTGATGTTTGAGCGGCAACATTGGCGGCTTATTGTGGGGACGACGAACACCGACTCTTCCACAATCATGGGAATTTTCCAATGATCTAGTGGTAGGGGGTTTGTTTAAAATTCATCTTTGATCATTTCATTGCTTTTGTTCATTATCATATTAATGAAAAGGGTGCGGGACAAACGACCAAGGCCCGGACCCCTCGCCGTTCCGTTTAAGTTGCGTTCTTTGGGGATGTTTTCCCTAGGGTGACGGTAGTAAGAAGACAACGACAACGCGGAAAAAACCGCCGAAACACCAGAGAACCACGTTTCCGGTGGCCGTTGGCTGCTGGAGAAGACTCGTGGAATCCGGCTACGGGTGGAGGAGGGTGGTGCGTGATGGAATGTTATAGAGACAGGAGGCGGTCGACCCAGGCTGGACGCACAGGACTAGGGGCGGCACCCACATGTGTCGCTGGGGGCTATAGCCATAGCCAGTAGGCTATGCTAGGTAGAGATCAGTGCATCCCCGTGCCATTCTAGGATGGAGGACCCTCGGGTGGCCAAAACGGCCAACTGTTAAGCGGTGGGGTAGAGCACAATCAGCTGGACGAAATGGCCCCGCACCAGCGGGGCCAGTTGGGACGACATGTCCGCCTTCTGGCCGATCGGACCAGATGTGGGCCGACCGAGCTGATCAGACCTGCCCAGTGAACAAGAGGCACCCAGTAGGCCAGGCCAGACCCATGGGCCAGCGGGCTGGACCCACCAGTGGGTCGGTCCATACCTACAGCCTAGGGGGCCAACGCTGGTGGGCCGAGCACCACCCATCGGGTGAGGCCAACCGTGACCCAGGCTAGCGAACAGATCTGGGCCAACCCCAATGGGCTAGACCCAGTAAATCATCCTGATTCTTAGTAGGCCGAACCCAATCAGGGTCAGGTAGAACTCAGGACCCCTTGTGTCAGGCCGGCATGACCCAGTCGGACCGAGCCGAGACCCAATCGGTCCCCGAATAAAAAAACGTATGTAACTGATAATCCACGTGTCCATTTGACACACTGTAAGTTGCAATGGGAACTCTTTTGGGAAGCACTCTATTTGTCTTATTCTGGCGGGCCCGACCGAGCTGGTATGGACCAAGGTGTGATAACCCCCTTTTCATAGAAAGTGGTGTAACTAACTTATCGGGCATCCGTTTGATGAACCGTATGCGGCACCAGAACACTTAAGACGAGATGGTCCTTTTGCTATACTCCAAAAATGTTTTGGAGAAATTAGTAGTGGAGCCAGTTTTGATTGAACCCAAATCCAAATGGGCCCTTGAAACTAAAATCCTTATAATTCACAAATTTGGAGTCTAATTGACACGTCGTCTTTCACGTTGGAACCCTTAAGACATGGCGATCCATTGGGACACTACTTCATGGAAATTAGTGTCGGTTGAGGTATGAAAATTGTATTGAGGAGAGGTTCTTCTAGAATCAAGCATGCTATGAGTGGGAATCAAGTGGATAGTATTGAGGCAGAGGATGGAGCCATGCCATACTGAGGTTAATACTGAGCGATCCTGTGTGGGTCAGCACTTACCGATCCTGTGTGGGTCAGATCTTGTGTGGGTTAGCACTGAGTGATCATTTGTGGGTCAGTGCATATCGATATGATTTGGGACGAATCTTGTGTGGGTCTACGGGGGATAATACCTATTTATCCTATTTGGGTCAGACTCAGTATAATCACCATGAGTGCCTCTTGACAGAAAAATATGATCTAGATTATCGACTGATCATCTGTACATCTTTTCTTTACTTATATACCTGGTGTGAGATGAGTCTTTTACCTCCATGGTGTTACCTTTTTGGAACCATCATCTTCATGGTGTTATCCTTGTGGTGATACCTATGTTGTATATTCACCTTCGTGGTGTTATCTTCTTAGTGATACCTGTGTGGTACTTTTACCTTCATTTGGTTATCTTTATGGGGTTACATGTGTTGTACATTTACCTTCAGGGTGTTATCTTTGTGGTGTTATCTATGTGGTACTTTTACCTTTGTGGTGTTACTTTGGTGGTGTTAACTTTGGGATATTGTTTCCTCATGTATGAGAAGATTATATCTTGGTAACTTAGGTATATGTACGGTCATATACCTAAGTAAAGTTTTTGAATACTTCGTGCTTTGGGACTAATGTCTTTCTAGGTGGTTTTCCCTTTTTGGAAATCTAGGAGACCTTCAGGGGTGTCAGGGTGCCTACTGAGTATCGTTATACTCACACTATCATGGCCTACGCCTCCATCATGTAGTGTCTTGTGCAGACAACGAACAACGTTGATCAAGGTTGAGGGAGCTGGGATGGGACACTGCTCGGAGGTGGACCATTGATGTGACGTGATGTAGTGACTACTGATCACGGGCTGTACCGATCCATCAGGTAGTATCCTCGGTGGATGATCAATGTCCTATTTTTCTCTTTTAATTTGTACTTGTACTTTTCAATTGGGCTAGTATTTTAGCCCCTTTACATTTTATATGATTTTTTACTACAGTAGTTTATATCATGATTGATTCTTGTAATGTTCTTAGTTTTTGTGTTTATATAGGTTTAAATGTAATGCCTTTTCATTATCGGGATTTTCCTTTTTAGGGATTTTCGTTGGCTCATGGCCTATGGAAAGAGGGCTTCAGGTAGTCACAAAACAGGCCCCGGGGGATGGGTCGTGAAAATTGTTATAGGAAATCAAACCATTTTCATTGAATATACAAACAGTTTGAATTGTTTTTAGATATTTTGGAATCATGATAGAAATAACAACTGGTTTTGGAATAACTATTGGTACTTGTGTTCTATACCATGATCTATTAAATCATTGGTATAGGTCATATGGAATACCTATACCATATTTTATTTAAAATTATTTCTATAGGTAATGTATAAAAAGGATGTAATTTTTAATCTGAACTCCTCTTAATAATACTTCAACGAATTAACCACTATTCTATAAATACGTCTTTGAATATAATTATATATATATATATACTTAGAACAATTTTATATTTTGATATATTATTTATATTTGAAATAACTATTCAATAAATTCAAAATGGTATGTGAATGATTTTGAGGAATCTTTGTAATTGGTAACTGAATATTTTTGGAACCATACAATTTGTTCCTAAAAACTATTTTTAAATGGTATAAATAACAATAGTTCTACATGACCATTTGTATGAGTGATAACTATATCAATGTTTTTTGATAAAAAATTATTATAAGTACAATATACAAATGGTTATCCCAACTATTTGTATAACTCCATAGTTATGGGTTGAATTTCCAGTAGTGTATACTTTCAAGGATAAAATACATCATCTCTAAACTATAAGATCATATTATTTTGAAGGAAAATTACAGAACAATTTTTTATATAATATTTCACATTGGTTCAAAAAATAATGTTTTTTATGTTATCCTGTGTTCCAAAATCATGATATCATTATTTATGTTAACTCTATAAAATCCAATTTTTAAAATGAATCCACATTAAGGATTTGAGATAACAAATTACAATCAAAACAAAATAAAAATATCATTTAAAAATAAAAAATAATATAATTAAAAGGATTTCATAAATCAATATTCAGGATAAGTTAAAAATTATTTCAATAATGGATCCCATACCAAAATATTTAGAATGGAATATAGCTTATATGTAACAAATGAGGGAATTAAATCCCTAACATGAAGGTAATAATTATAAGTAAAAACATTTTCTTCCATTAATTTATTTAGATTATTAAAATTTACAGGAATATAGTCCCAAAATTAATTTCTCAATCCCAAATTCCATATCTCTGCAATAATTTTCACATCTAGTAGATCCTCTATTCATAATATAATGTTGTATCTTTGTTACATTTCCACCACATAATAAAAATTTATGTATTTAAAAAATAATCATTGATGAATTTCATAATATTAGAGAAATTATGTTGAAAATAATAGTGTTCTTGGGATTCAAATTTTGGTACTAGACATTCAATTATAAGGGTGGGCTCCTATGAAGTTAAAAGCAGATGTTCATATTTTAGGATGGGTTTTTCTTGTACTTTATAATAACATATAGGATGTTAATAGCTATAAATTTAAATATATTAATATTCATCAATGACGTAGGTGTGTTGGATTTTTCCTTGTGTGTTCTTGTCTTCCTCCCTAGAGTAAATATGTATCTACCAACATCTAATATCACATTATTCCATTATATTGATTTAGAATGAATTAATTATAAAGCCTTAATATCCTACCCATTCCATAATATATATTGGGAATACAAATATGTATTTATACCACCATTTATGTCTTAATAATTATATTCATCTTGAGAAGATTTTGATTTTAATGAATTCATATAATGTGAAGCATGAATATGTATCTTTTTCCCCTAGAACAAATAAACTACCACACCTAATCCTTATCCATGAAACCACAAAAAAGTCTATAAACATATTCCAAAAATAAATACTAGTTATTTATTCCTTAACATAATATTATTTTGATTACCTGTTATAATAAAAACACATTTGAACTGAAAAAATAGTTACTCGTCTCCCTGATATATATTTAAAACCTACACATTGGGATCAAAACTATGGCATGAAAAAAGAGATTTAATGTACATGATACCCACTATTGAGGAATATTATTTAAAATATATAAACCATATTTTTTTCATGTAAGTTGGGGTCACTCTTATTAATAAAATATAAGGAGTAAGTATTTTTTTGACATCTCATTGTCTAAAAACCCACACCAGAGACTCTATATTTGTTCCTTACATCACTCTCGTATGTGTGTTTTGTTTATCAATTGAAATGGAAGGAGATATAATCTGAACATTTCAAAAGAATCCATCATAACCACCATTGGACTCATATTGAGATCCATAATTTTAATTACCATAATTATATCCCCATACATATATGAAATGTTTTTGTAGATGTACCAATCAATTGATGGGGGGCATATAAGTTAAAACATAACTAATAGATGAAGTATTGTTTACATCATAATTAATCTTCAATCTAAATATTGTGTAATTCCACATAACTGAGCTATACAAAGAGTCTAAGACATATTTGAGGGAAAATGGTGTGACACATTTCTTTCAACATTTAGTCTAAATAAATAAATAATCTGATCATGTTACGACAATTTTTAGTATAGGTATATTAAAAAAAAGATGTTGTAATGTATTAAAATAACCCTAATAGATTTTGGATAGGAGGTCATAATGAATAAAAATATTATAATTCCATATAATATAGAATAATAATATTCCCTTGATAAATTTTTTTTCTTTTCACTCTACTAAGATAAAAATATTTTCATTTTACTAAATGAATCAATGGATTCTAGGGGTCCAACAATACCCAAATCACCCAGTCCTTCAATCACCATACTTCATTGAATTAATGAACAAACACATCAACCAAAGCATGACTCCAACCGATGTGTACCACTACACAATGATATTAGAGGGATAATGCTAATTTGAACTATTAAAGAAATAAATGGTTCATGGTAATATCATTCTCATGAAAGGATATTTTGGGAGAGGGGAGAATGAATGGAAATGTTGGAAGAAGTTTCCATCAATTGAAGGGGGTGAAATATAAGGGTAATTATAAATCATGACCACCAATGGTATCTTCCCCCACCACCTCGAGAAGTGGATTAGATAAGATGTCATGGTCACCTATTCCATTTTATCTAAATCCAAGAGGAGCACCATGTCCACACTATTATTTTTGATTAAAAATGTGAAATTATTATTTTTTCTATTTCATTCATATGAAAAATGTAAGAATAAATAAATTAGAAAAAAAATTTATTTAGGTTTACTTATCATTTTATATTATAAAATAATATAAAAAATAATGTCCAATAAAATCATTATAAATTACAATTTTGAAGAACATTTAAAATTATTAAATTATTAAAAATAAGTTAATTGTAATCCAATTTAAATATTGCTAAATTTGTAATATGTTATATTTTTAAAACTAAAATTTATGTAAATTTAATGATTTTAGAATATTTTTATTTGTTTATAATGGATTCCATCATATGCGTATCAGGTTGTCTGGGGTCTTACACAACTCTCTTGTTTTATAAAGATGAGTGGTCTGTCGATCACATGGGAAAGTGGCGATGACACATTCTATTAGAAGAGATGATAGGTGTTTTTATATTACATTGAAAGGAATTATTTACTAATATTAAAATAAATTACATATTTTTGTCATGTTTTTTAATAACATATCAGAAACAATACTGGATGCCCTTACAAGAAAATTATTGAATAAGAACATGAATTTAATAGTATACTAAATGATGAAATAATATTGTATCTCATTTGATATATATATTTGGACACTCTATAGTTATGATCCATTTATTTTGACATAATATAATTTATCACTATTCTATGAAGTGTTGGGATCATATTAAAGGAGGATTTTTGTGTTGTAGAGTTGGAATCAAACCAATGAGAAATATTTACAATATATACTTACAATGGGTATGAAAACTCACATAGTTCTATGAAACATAACTAGAAACTCAAAAAAAATTGAATTCATTTCAAAATGAAAAAAATGGTTTACTTTAGGTATTTAAAACATTAATGCCTATAATAATATTAATGTCTTTTTTAGTGGACTAATTTCTAAAAGGTAACCAATAATAGTTTGTTTAAGATATTCACATAACTGGCCCTTTTCTAGTTTATCCTAATATACATGTTTGGTGAATGAATTTTAGTAACCAAGAGGCATATAATGACTTATGGTATTTGGAAAAATCATGTATGTAATCTTGACCAATGTAATGTGTGGAAACCAATAGAGATATTTCAACTCAGGTGTAATGATGGAACAATAAATCCTATATCGAGTTAAAGATTATGGGAATAATTAAAGGCCTATCTAAACTCAAGGAATATAAAAAATCTATGAGGTTTATCTTGACTTAACAAATATGAGAAAACTAATAGTATAAGCTCAACTCAGAGAGCATGATAAATATTAAAAGTGTATCATGACCTAAGGTGTCGGGGGAAAAGAAGTGGTGTATCCAAAATCAAAGAATTTTATTAAAAAAATTAGTATATCCACGCATGTTTTATGAGGAATAAAAAAGGATTACCTTCACTCAGTTTATATTATGGGATCAATTTAAGAGTTTTAGGTACCAACACAATTTTTTTTACTAGACATGAATATTTTATGGTGTGACTCAGTTTTTCAAGGGTTTTAGTGAGGCATATAGATGGATTTAACATACATCTAAATATAATAGACAATCAAGAATACCTATTAGGGGTTTTTGGGTTTAGAATCAATGGTATAGACTATAATGTCAAGGATGGGTTCCTAGACTAGTGGCATGTGTGAATGTTTTCAAAGGATGTTACCTTCAGAAAAGTGGAACCTATATTAGAGGGTAGGATAAATTAGATCCTACGATAGAAGCCACGTTTAATTGGTTCCCTAGTGTCTAGTTCCCATGTGGTTTCTGGATAGGTTAATAAATTCTTTGGAAATTATTACAAGATACATTGGATACAATGTGATTGGGTGGGAAGTTAGTGCAGTCTATAAGTGTTCTAGAATGTTTGTATCAACACTCCTGTTCCTAGGATACTATGATTTTGGGTGCATAGTTTGTTGTCAATCATGTAGTTAGACACTGTTATAGCCCATGTATGAGTTACCAATTCCCATGTTCTTTTGTTCTTAGGTGGTTGGGCACTCAACTGGCCTGATATCTATATCAAAACTACAATTATGTGGGGAGGAGAGAGAAAATTCATTCCCATATTAAAATTAATTGGCTCAAAAACAACATGAAATATATTTTGAATGACATGGGTGTTGAAGACTATGTTCCATGACATAATGTGTTTTAGGTGTACACATTATCCAAACCTCATTCTTGGTCAACATCATGTATTTGAATGGTGGGTCTATGTGTCATTTAATAGGATTCCACCATCTTGGGAACCTAGTAAATGGAGACAACTTCCATGATAACACAGTTATGGATATAGACATTCTTGACAGGGGGTACAAGGAGTTTCACATAGGGATGTGTTCTTAGGTAGGTTTCACTAGGATAGGGTGTGAATGAAGATTCTCACAATGATGAGTTTCTAAATAGGTAACTGTTGTGGGTTTTGGAAGATTTTTTATTGGATAAAGGTTCACTAGAAATAAGTCATCAGTTGGAGGTCATTATATATAGGTAACCATAAATATTAATCCTATAGTGAGGCTTTAGTGAAATTGGTTTTAAGAGTCTGTACAATTTACTCTTGGTATTTATTCTATCAAAAAAATAATATTGGATTGAGACCACAAAATGGAGAATATTTGATAGGGTTACCTTAATTGTAGTTCTCTAGGATGATGTTTCTTTTTGTGATATTTTTTCTTGGGTACCTAGAATTGGTGATTAAATAGGAAGGTTAAATAGTGAATTGGATGTTTTCTTGGTCAATGAAAAGTTGATGTTGATTCTCATTGTTGTTTGGAAAATTATCACTGAATGAAAACAATATAATTAAAGGTGGTGGCCCATCTGACATGTATGTTAGTATATGATTAATATTGAGAGTTTCTAATTTAATTCAATTGGAAATTCTAAATTAGAGAAAAAAATTGGGGATGAGTGTTGTTCTATCTTATATATCCACAAATTAAAATATCTATAGTGTTCTTCAATTGATGTAGGATATTTTTATGAACCAAAAAAATATTGTTTGTTAATTTTTTTGTTATCATTGTGGAGTTTTCTTGGAATTTATTTGTGGTAATAAGGTGAATATTATTTTTATATTTGGTCCATAGTCATGGGATGAGGTGGTTTTTAGAAATACCACTATCCAATAACATTGTGTAGAATTTTTCTTCCTAGGAAATGCTTATTAAATATATTTCTATCCAATGTACATAGTGAATATCATGTTCATAGGGAAGAACATAAGGTGTGATTATTATC
Source organism: Viscum album (assembly GCA_963277665.1). Lineage (NCBI taxonomy): Eukaryota > Viridiplantae > Streptophyta > Magnoliopsida > Santalales > Viscaceae > Viscum > Viscum album. The sequence goes on from OY728165.1 coordinate 1,045,140,120, forward strand.
CCAAACAAGAGATGTTAAATGGTTGGTTTTACATCATTCAAAACATTATACATTATCTTCAAAATGGCTTGTATTTATTTTCTTATTGTAGTTATTTTTTATAGTTATATGAATAATTACATCATAGTAAGGTTAGATTCATAATGTTATGATTGGTTGAATAAAATTTTCAGTATAGATAATTAAAATAGACGGTCCTTTGATATAGAACTATTTTTATTCTCCTTTGTCAGGTAGATTTTCTAAAATGTAGGAAAACAAAGTATAAGATATGTTGAAAAGGTAGGATTTAGCCTCAATGAAGCTGTCTTATGCCTAGAAGGATACATTCAACATTAGATAAATGAAAGCTACTATAGAGGTAATGCAATATTAAATTGAAATGTATGAGAATAAAAAAAATTCCTTTATAAATATTATATGATGTTACTGTTTTTTAGTAAGATGTTTTAAAAAAAAGCATAATAACTAATCATGTGACTGAATTAAATATTATCTAATGGAATATTGAGTCATTGATGGTAATTTCAAGGATGATATTTACCCTTTTATTCTTTATTCCCCAATTCTAGAGTGCTAGTATCCTCAAAAGAAGGTCCATCTTAAAGTACTATCAATACTACCAAATGATGATGGAATCCTTAACTGAATGTCAATGGGGAAAATAATTCTTCAATTCACTATTTTCAGAGAAATGATGAAAAAATAGACTTGTAAATGTCCAAAGAAATGGGTTTTGGTGGATAAGGGGGAATATAAATAGATATTATAGGAATTTAATGAATTCCACCACATCCTGATAGGAAACACGTTGTGTACTATAGATAGATGTTCTAGTTTTATATATGACATAATCATTTATATGTGGTAATGGATTAATAACCTGGGTGCCTATTTTTAATCAAATAATGAGAGAGGGTGAACAATTGATTATGTAAATGGAATACGGGGAATAGTAAATCATACAAATGATCAATATCTAGATATATTTTGTAAAGGTGATGTGAATATTGGAATAAAAAATTGATGTCTCTTAATAAAAAATGATGTATGACATATTATAGGTCTCTAAAAAAATTTCAAATAAGTGGGGACACCAAACGATTTAGGTTGTAGAACAAATTTTTTCAATGGATTCTAAAATAAGAATTGAGGGTCAACGGTTAATTGTTGAGGTGTAAATAATGTATCCTTGTACTTTGTTACACACAAGTATATAATTGTAGTGATTGAAATTTCATCATTGAGCAGTCGATAAATTTGGCACTATATGTTTGGCCACCTTTGTGAAAATAATATTAATGTATTAGTAGTTAAGATAATACGTAAATATGAGAATATGGTCCTAAAAATATTTTAAAATTGTAGTATAAGGAAATATAATTTATTTTTATTTAAATTGGATATAGAACACCCTTGAATTGAAATATGAAATTTTTTTATTTTTATGATTTAGGTCCTACCCTATTTAAATAAAATAAATGATAATGGTACTTTGTGAAATTTATTGAGGATGGATCATGAAATTTAAGTGTTTATGTCCCAATGAATAAATCTAATGTCAATCATGATTTCATTTACTATGTGAATGTAATTTGAAGTGTGTATGGAGATAAAATGGTCGGGAATACAGTAGGAAAAACTCTCATTACATTTATAAATGGAATAAAGTCATGCATATGAAAAATTTTATTATAAATCAACAAAAAAATGGATCATGTGATTGAAAAATCAAAAACTAAAAGGGAAATCCAAGAGAATGATTCTATATGTAGGAATTAGAAATAGAATTTTAGTACAATCAATTAATAAAATAGTATATTTAGTTAACAAAAGGATGAATTCATCTATGGAACAAGATCTATTGAGAGAAAATTTTTTGGTATGATATCTTAGGCGAAGAGTCTCAAAATATTTGGAATTATTTTATATTTTCAAATAAATTTTAATTAATGAGATAAGTCAAAATAAAAATCCATAGTGTTTTTTCTAATTGGTTATGGTGATGAAAACATTAATGACCACCTATGGGATGATACGAAAATGCATCCAGATAAAAGAGTCTATTTTAAATGACTTATTTATATAGAAATGATATAAATTGCATTGGAAGGATATTATGAATAGTTCAAATGATGTTGTTCAAGATGATAATACATGGATATTAGTATATATTTTCTATCTGAAAAAGTCAATTGAAACATTTTAGGATAGTGTACCTATAGACATACTACAAGGCAATTAATTATAGAATATAACTATACTACATGGAGAAATTTTTAAAAAATGACAACCAAATAGACATATCCCAATGAAAAAATATGGGGTTTTTTGATGATATATGTTTATATTAGAATGTGTGTTCAGTGGTTTGGATATGATTTGAATTCTTTACGTATAATGGATACATGGGAAAAAATTCCTAGAAGAGGTATTTACTCTAAAAACTAAAAATAGTGGGATTTATCCATGGAATTGTAAATTAATTTACAAAACATCAATATTACATCTATTTTGGATGAAATAAGTGAGGGTAAAATTTATCTGGGAAAAATTGGGTTTTTCAGATTACAGATTAATTTAATAAAAGGAAAAGGTACAAAAAATTTTAGTTGTGAAGAGATTTCAAAAAAATTATAGGGTTAAACTTTTAAAAAAATTTCTCAGTAGTGGTGAAGTGAAAAAATATTCAGATATTAATCATCATATTTTTTTATTATCTACATAATGATTATATATATGTCACGACATACATTCTTCATATTAATTTTAAGGAATAAATTTACAATGGTGAGGCCAAATGGTTATGAGGTTAATCAGAAGAAGGATATTATATAAAATAATATAATTTTTACTTATATAATGAAGAAACCTACATTATAGTGGAAGAAAAAGTTTAGGACATTCATGAATAATTAAAGTTTATATCTGTGTGATTCTAATAAATGTTATTAAAAACCAACTGGGATGATGGAATGAATGTCTTTCTTTTTTTCTTTGGATTATTTTTTGATTCTTACGCTGAAGATTCATTAGATTGAGAAATAAAGGTGGAAGCTTTCAAGAATCTTTTCGGAGAAGAAGCGAAGAAAAACTATGATGATCATGGGGATGAGAATCTAGATGGAATGTAAATCCTTTGTATAGGTTCATCTAAAAATAAACTCATAATAATGGACTTAGAAGGATATACAATGAACAGTTTTAAACATGTGCCACCCCTCATCGATTACATAAAATTTTATAAATCATAATTATCATCACTAGACATAAAATTATTATATATGAAGATGTAACCTTTTACCTTAGATATTTTATGTTTTATGTTTTCACTTGTTTATAAGTTACTATATATTTCTGATTCTATTAGATTTGTTAGCAGTTACATTTCAAATCTATGAATCAGTCATTTATAGGATGTAAAATGGATCTTATGAAAATTTATGGGGTTAATGGATGAATTATTATATTTTATTAATGAGGACCAGTTGTATGGTTTTGTAAATATATATTTAATTATAAAAATGCTCTCACCAAAATGTACTACCTGTTTTTAATTTTTATTAGAGTGACACCTATCAGTATGATATCTTACATTTAGATTTTTGTTAATTTATCTATAATAAAAGTAGAGTATGTTTCTATGAATAATGTTGGGAATTATTTGTTATGGTTTATAGGATTTTTTCGGAACTGATTAAGTAATCAAAATTTTTGGTTTACTTTAATAATATTAAGAGTTCTATTAATTCCCTTAGTAATTTGGTGTTGACTGACTGAAAAAAACACACTAACATAGTGTATCAATTTATTTCAATCATTATAAAAGACTTTTTTTGACAAATATAAGATAGATAAGATGAAAAATTTTATGTATATATATATTCAAATGTGTATGTTTAATAATTTATAAGTAAAAAATAATCTTCATTTGGACATCATTTGTTAGACAAATATGATAACACTCCATGAATTATAAAGAGGCCAATATTAGGAGAATTATTAAAGAATGATTAAATAAAAAATAAATTCCCATGTAGAAGATTATTAGGTGTTTTTTAAATTAATCACTACCATAAAACCGAGCATCACAAGATAGAAGTCATTGGAATGAGGTCATTGGATAAAGATAACAAGATAAAGGAAAAATGTATTGAGACTTCTGTAAAATTGGGTAGAAAAGGCTATCAAATAGATTTAATTGAAAATACAAGATATGACATAGATCTTAAAATGGATTCCATCGAACAAAGTTCCCTCATTTATTGTTTACCATTATTAATTCTCTTTTCATGGGATTATTTATGTGGTACCAAAAAGTGGATGATACATAATATGGTTTAATAATGAATTAGAGGTTTCTTAGGTAAATTAGAGTATAACCATGAAATCCAAGGTTAATGAAAAATTAATACTTAATGAAGACCTCTATAAATATATGTGGTTTCCCAGTTTATAGGTATAAGAGTGTATGATGAACAATTGGAGTTCCTAACATAATATACATTTAATGTTTAAATTGGAGTGGAGTTGAGTGATGAGCTTTATTTTTAATTATATATCCAGTAATAAAAATGTTTATAGTGTTCTCCCATGGATATAGAACTTTTTTAATACCACACACACACACACACATATATATTAGATTTATTTCCAATTTTTTAGAAGTTTAATAGAAATTATTTTGTTGTGATTGGGTGGGAATTAAATAATAGGTCCAGTGAAATGAATTTTGAGTAAGTTTTTTATTATAAGAAAATCTTTCGTAAAATATTATAAATAATTATATAATGAATTTTGAAGTCATTGAAAAAATTTCCATCTGTTTTATGTAGTTTTTTGTGTCCTTTTTGTAGAGAAGATAGAGTGATTCCTCTCGCCAATATGCATGTGCGATTGGGCACATGTATCGTTTCATGATGGAATTCGAGAATATTGAAAATAAGAACATTATGGTGTGTGAAATTAGGAATTTTAATATTTTTACATGAATTTTATTTCCTAAACAAGGAACACTAAATATATTCTGAGTGGGATTAGAATGCAGTGTTGAAAAAAATTTCCAAATTCAAATCAAAATGATTTTTTTCATAGGTCGAATTTATTTCTATGACCATTAATATTGAACAATAAGGAATTAAATAAACCCAATATAGTTATAATCCCCACATTATATTTTTTATATAGGAAAATAAATATTTTAAATGTTTTAAAGAAATATATTAATATTGGAGAAACATTTTATCGAAAAGGTAAAATCCACATCACATTCTTTTTGGGGTGTTCTGACCACCACGTCAGTGGATTGTGTGATTTTTTTATGGTTTCTATCCCTGGGAATGTGATTATTTATGACACATTGATATAATATTGTTTATTTATCATAATGTTTGGAACTCTATCACCAACTCATCTTATATCATATGGGTCACTTTTATCGTCACAGAAATGATCATAGTGTGCACTATTTTGGTTGAAAAAATTCCAACCATAAAATTACAATAATTCAGAATGAAAATAATATATTATGATATATGATGAAGTAAATTTCTACATTAGATAGATGTCATGTGAGTTCCTATATTATACAAGTTGAATTAGTGTTAAGTGTGATTGGGATCTCAACTAATGTATTTTTTTGGAACCACCTTCTGAATTTAGAATAAAAGAGTTTCTATTTCATAGAGGATAATCCAAAGTCAGGAATTTTTTATTTGTTATAGGAGGAAATCAACTCAACTATTTCATGTATAATGGAGAGAATCTTTAGTCAACGTTTTTGGATTCTCAAATAAAAATATTGAATAAATTATTTTAGATTTACATGAGAATAATCTAATATAAAGTATTTTTCATTTCCATGTGGAATGACGTTATTCTAGGATATTGAATTTCCATGAGGAGAATATGAACTCAATGAATATTTATTTCCCTCAGAAGAATCCTGAATAATGGAATTTTTATATCCATGAGGAGGATATCGAATGAATAATTCTTCATTTCAATTAGAATGTTATTGACTCAATGTTTTTGTATCTCCATGATTAGGATATCAACTAATGGATTCTTATTTTATAATAGGAATACTTAGATTGAGGGTTTATATTTTCTGAGAGGAATATAAAACTTATGGAATCTTATATCCCAGATAATTGAAAGTGGTGGAGATAATAATGTTAATAGGTAATGGGAAAAAATTCTAGGATGGTGTGAGGGATAAAAAGAAAGTGTAATTTTACGATGGATCCAAGATAATGAATCTATATGTCGCTACTGTTCTTATGAGAACAATAACATGCCACCCATATTTCTTCCTACTAATTCTATACTTTTATGCAACTCATGAATATGGGAAATTGAAATGAAATGAATTAATACCTATGCATTAAATGGTAGAATAGAAAATGATGTTAGTTTAAAATGTTCACAAACCAGAGGATATGATAAAAATTATACACTAAGACTAGTCACTAGATAAGTGGCCAAGATGTATCTAAATTTACTCAAAGGATAATAATCATTCACCATGTTTTTCTTTATCAGGGGATCTCTTTGAAGACACAACTCTTGTACAGAAAAAAATATAATGGTTATTTCCTAGTGAATGGCCATTGTAGAAGACATAACATGAGCTACTAAACTCATACAAGTTGAAAACAAATAGAAATAATGTTAGTGTAGAGGAGAAATTAGGTCACATTAAATGGAACAATATATGTAGCTTATAGACTTATAGGGTGGAAAATATGGCACAATATTTTGTGCCATGTGTCATAGAATCCGTGCAATGTGTAAAAGTTTTAGGAGATAAGGACTAAGTGTATTTTATTTTAGGTTCATGTGATGAGGATCAAGCACCTAATGAGACTTTCCCATAATGAGTAATTCAACTCATGGTTTTATAGTATTTAATAGGAATATCATGTCACTTGGAATAATTTATTTCATAGAAAATTAACATCAAGATTTTAAATGTTAAAATAATTGGATTTCATAATATTTATTTGATACTAAGTATGGTTCCAAAATACATAACATCATGGATAATTGAATCCACATGAATATATGAGATATGGAATGTGTAAATTAGAATATAACAATTTTTGTGTTTATAGAGACACTTGATAATAAGTTAACTATTATTAATGAAGATACTACCACCACACCATTTAGAATAAACAAATGGGAAATAGATATCTTATCCTATAGGAGAAAAGTTTCCTCTTATTATATAGTTAGATACATGTCGTACATTTAATTAAATTAATATGATTCCATTTGAAAATTCAATATAATCATTGGGAATTTCTATGAAAAGTAAAAACAATATGATATGATCATGGTTTATGGGATCCCATATTTGGAGTCTTGAATAATGGATCATCAATGCTAATATTATGAATATTTTCAGTCAAGGTAATTATCAATCCGATTTGGAAACTAAGAATGAGTATGCTTATGGAAATTAATTTTCATACTATGATTTTGAGCTTCACTTTTTCTGGATGTGGGAAGTCGTTTTCTAACCTATCTACTATCGTTGTTGAATTTTTTCCATCGATTTTATATATGTTCATAGGTTTTAGCATCTGAATGGACTTTCCTAGTAACATACCAAAATATGAAAGGGTATAGTGATATAATGTCATTATCATTCATTGAAAATTGTTATGATGTAAAACTATATAACATCGATATTATTTTAATTCACTGTAATAGTTATGTCATGAAATGTCTAAATCAAAACATACGAATGGTGGAGTTAATCTGAAACTGAGACATGTGAGAATATGTTTACCACTGGTAATGTAGATATTACCACTACACTATTATAAAATAACACATGGGTTTAGGGGGGAATTCTTCCATATGAAAACATGCATCTAGTGGGAAGCATGATCAATTGGCATAAATTCCATTTCTATGTATTAGATTACTTTTAGAATAGTCAATAACCATATCAAATGGTTATATAAATGGTGGAACTAAGTGGATTTGATCCTGGATTTTGGGTTTTCATGAGGAGAATCAATCCTCATGACTTTTTGGTAATGTTTACTCAAAAATAAATAATTTGAAGAAAATTTATGGAGAAAACGATGTTTACGAAGGGGTAGAGCATTCTGATGGGTTTTCCCCAGTTAATTAAACACATTCTTAGGTAAAATAAATGAAATTTGAAATTTATTAGGATCCTAAATACTTGAATGAGTGGTTTAATAAATGTGAATATGTTTCCTTATTAAGAGTGATGATGTACACTTAAAATTCATTAATCTCACTTTTAATCCATAAGGATGATATTAGATGAATATTTCCAATATTTTTGTTCAAATTATTATATCTATAAATTTTTTAAGGGAATATGTCAATGAATAAATTAAGTATTTCTTTTTAATTTTTTTCTTTATCTTTTCCCATGAAAATAAAAGTAATGGATTAATGAGTAGAGAGTTTAATTTTCCCCCATTTACCCACTTTTGTGGTTTCAATAAGACAAACCCGCATGTTTCTTCTATTTATTTTAAATGATATGATTTTTATTAGACTGTATAAGGTGTATTACTATCTAGTATATACTCAATATTTTCACATAATTCCTATTCAAGGTTATCATCATTGATCGTAAATTTTTTATTTTCTTTAACAGTTCAAGGCCTTATAATCTTGACCAATGAAGATGATATTTAATTTAAAATAGATTTGACCATGTTTTAGAAATTTTTATATTTTTATGGATTTGATCAATTGTTGGGACATCAAACATTGAAATAATTATAAGGAAAATATGATAATTAGAGAGTTTCTAATGAAAATATAAACATCCTAAATGATATGTAAAAGTATTTAAAGGCATGATTAATTTAAAAAATAATTTTTTATATACGGTGGTTTTATAAATCATATCATGTAAGGTTTTTAAAATAGCTCTAGGTTTATCTAGTTCATATACATGAATAAATGGAATGGAATAAGGGAAGGACCCTATAAAGGTTATAAGAGGCCAAATACGATAATAATTAGTAGTATCCAAGAACCACGATAGAAATGAAAATTGATTGAGATGGATATTCATATATTTCCCAAAGATAAGGGATCTGAGAATCGTTATTTTTTATTTGGAAATAATAATCAAGCAATACGCCATTATTGAGGAAAATATATCATTTCAATAAAGATTATATTTTTTATATAGACATCATAAATGTGAAAACCATATCTTTGGAGGGGGTATGATCATGTTGAATTTTATAGCTAAGCCCAAAATTAGAAACATCAGAATCAATATATTTCATTTAGTAGTATAAATAAATTTATTCATTGTTCTGGATAATAGATTATGTAAACAAATCTACTCATTTTCAAGGGATATTGTAGTGAAATGGAAAATTATGTTGGTGTGAGAAGGGTGTAATAATTATTTGAATTAGTTATCAAAACCAAATATAAAATAAATACTATAACCAACAAGCTTTGAATATGATTGTGTTTTAAATTTTCTACAGAAGTTATGTTTATTAGAAAACATCGTATTATGAGGATGTTCAACAAATGTTAGTTCTAGTGGAGAAAAATCAATAACAGAACCTTATTTAAATATATATCAAGGACAACACATTTGGATTCAACAACATTCAAAATAGTGATATTTTGTATCTATAGCATTCACGAAGTTTATATATAGCTAATGTTTATCACCCTTTGTCTGATAAAAACTATGAACATTGAATGATCATGCATACATTCAAAAAAGATTCATGATAATTTAAAAGTGTAGATAATCCAATGAATTTTTGTAGAATTTATTTCAATTTTTTGACCAAATTTTTAGAAAACCATTTTTAGGTTTTGGTGATGTTTGGTGTATTATTCAGGGTGATGTAATATATTCCATGTAGTAAGAATTTTGTCCATGAGTAAATCATTAATGGCCACATATGAAAAAATGATGCTCACCAGGGAAGAATGTAGTCTACTAGGTATTTTAATGACCTGGGAATGGAGTTCGTTAAAGTGAGTAGGCAATATAATAAGGATTACACAATCCAAATACACACCATGTGGTTAAGAGAAATAGAAGTTTTGAGTAATCATAATAGAAGTGAATCTCATGTATTCATGTATGTGAAAGGTGAAAGGGTTTATTATGCCTAAATTATAAATCTAATGATATTGGTTGTTGAGTACAACAAGCATTTTAAGAAAAGTTCCAACGGAGTATGTTGTTAGAGTGTAAAAATGTTCTTTCACCATGCATGGAGTATGAAAAGGAAAATTATCAAGGTTTGATCATTAATTTCATTGTTTAGTGAGATTTAATCTGGTGTTTTCCATTAAATATTATACTTTCCAGGTAGCATCCCACCTATCATCATTGGTCTTAGAAGTGACTATATGAAATTGTCCTCTGATGAAATCCACAAGGCACACAATGCCTTTAATATATTTTACGGGATTCAAATAATTGTTGTGGAAAATTTTCCATTTATAGATAAAATAACATGTAAACACTATATAGTAAACATCCAATCCTATATCATCATTAATATTTTTAAAGTAATAAGGTTACAAAAATTAAAACCACTAAAATGTAAATAGTATCAATGTGACAACATAAAATGGAATTTCAAAGACAAAACTAAAAGATATCGTGGCTTGTAATCCTCAATAAGAATGATCTAAAAATGCATTACCAAGATTCAAGAACCAACTACATCTATTATACCCACAGTATAACAGTGAATAATAGGAGAAGTATAAAAAAATTTCATTCCAGTATAATTGTAGATGAAAATTTTCAAATTAACAAAGATAACAATTAGGGGGTCAATATAAACTATGTATGATTTTCACAAATACTTTCCAAATCTTACCACTATGAAATGAACTGGTTACCACATTCATATAATATAATTTATAAAAATGTTAAATACGTTTATATGAAATCCATAAATATTTCCATGTAATACAGTCATTAGAATAAAAAAATCAATACTCATAATATACTTATGTATTATGATGTTTCCACACACATACACACATCACCAATTTCATTCCATTTGATAGTTCCTTACTCATGAGTGGTCTCTCTTAAACCCACCATTTCATAAAAAATTTACCAATATCCCCAAGCCCAAATGGAACAAAACACTTTCTCAGGGTCACATATAAAAATGACCTCCAAACAAAAAAATATACCATATATCATGCCAAACCATTTATTAACATACCATTATTTCTCGGGAACATTTAATCGACCACTTTTCTTGCATAAAAAATAAGTCATGATTTAAAATTATCATTTTAAAATAATAAAAAATTGAGTTTTTTGAAACCCATCCAATTAAAAAAATTAAATATTCCTAATAAAAATATTTTTCTTTTGAAAATCAATCAGTGTTTTAACAATATTTTAATAAAAACATTTAATAAAGACAAGGAATTAATTTTATAGAATGGTGAAGATGAGAGTAAAGCCCACTGCCACTAAATTAATGGTGAGAACGAAGAACAACATTAAGATATTATAGATTTTCCTAAAAAATATTAACTTTAATAGATTAAACCATTAATAATCAATATTAACATAATAAAACACATATATATCCCAAAAATACTATATCTATGTATTTTGGAAATGAGATAAGATTGGATCTAATAATAACGAGATGAAATGATTTTTTACTGATGAATCTAGATCTCCAAAATGATTTGATTCAACAAAATTTTTCTCTAGATTAAAAAGAATCACCTTGGGATCCTTGGGAGGAATATGAATTTATAATCATAGAATAAAATTAAAAAAATATGGGCTATGGTACCTTAATATGGATTAAAGTAAAAACATCATGTCATTATCTGCGTGTTCCATGGTAAGGTCGCATTGTTTGTAAAACCATATGAAAATAATGATTTTTATTCAAGATAAGATAGGTGGTGTCATTATTTTTCCTAAAAAACGTTTCAAACCATGAACTATCCATTCGGTGATACTCTCTAAATCATATACCACGCATAATTGGCTCATATAGTTTGAAAAACTACGAGACAACTATTTTTTCCATATGTATCCATTTTCATGGGTTCCCCAAGGAACTCGTATTATTTTGTTAAATGAAATACCCGTGTATTAAACCCAAAAACATGTATATCAGTTCTCTAGAGGGGGTCCATGGTTTTTAGAAAGCATGACCAAATCATTCACCTCTATATATACCTTCATGAAATGTCAAAACATATTCGATCCACAAAAAATGTAACCTAAGCATTATATATGATAAATTTATTAATTAAATAGTTTAAGTACAAAAAATCCATTTTCTACAATTCATATCATTCCCCACTATGGGAAATTAAATACAACTATTTGGAGGATGATTTAAAACTTTCTAAAGAAATATCCAGCTGTGACATAAGTAGATGAAATATAATTTTATAAGGATACATTATAAAGGTTTTATGTGAAGAAGGTCTGTGTGATGGAATCTCATGAGTGGAATATATTGAGAAAATTATGTAACCCCCTTAATTTTGTGTAATATATTTTTTCAAATAAATTATGTTTCTTTGAAAGCATCTGATACACACGACATCATGTTTAATAGAATCATGATATATTAATAAAACATTATTATAAAATTTTACAGTTATAAAATATTCATGAAATTGGAATGTTTTAATATGAGTATATAAATTAGTAAAATTTTGAGTTTTTTATATGTATAAATAAATTCATTGGTTACCAATATATTTCATATAAAAAAATTACATTTTAAAGAAAAAAAAGTTTTTCTAAAAAACAATTTTGATGCAGACATTGCGTGTTTATCTTATTAACCCAAATTAACCACTATCTAAAAATTATTTTAATTAAATTAATATATTAAATATTCAATTAATGTTCTTATAAATCATATAATATTTTTTGGATTGGGATAAGTATAAATATTGTTTTATGGAAACAATTTATTTTTCTACAGAGTGGATTTGAAGTGTCCTGTGTGCTTATTTTTAAACAAATTTTTTCCAATTTTCGAAAATATAATTTCAAAAAAATTACCATTTTGAATAAAAATATTTGAATTATATTATTATGAAATTTATAGAATTATCGAAAAGGATTATTTTTTGGTGAATAGTGAAGAATACTGATTTTTATTGAAAAATGTCATTTCCTTTAAAGATCATAAAATACACAATTTATTTTTACAATATATTAGAAGAAATATTAGTTAAATTATATTATTATTAATGATATTTACATAATTTGGTACAATTTCATGTTTAATTTTGACAAAAAATCGTTTTTTACTTTTGAATCATTTTTCTTTGAAAAATCACTTTCTAGTGATGTCAAATGGTTAAATATTAAATTAAATCCTACCACTCAAATAAATTGAATAAGATAAAATTGTTTTAAAGTTTTGAATAAAAATAGTTTATATTATGTAGTAAGTTAATGGTAATTTTTTCATAATGAATAGTAAAAAAATAGTAATTAAATACCATGGTTGATGAAAAAATAGTGTTTTGTGGTTTACATGGACATAGGGTGAAATTGTTTTTTCATAACCATAGGGTTTTTATTTGATAAATTTGATATAATATTTAGAATAATTTTTTCAAAGTAGATAAAATTAAATAATTAGTATTGAGATTAATGGATTATTTATCTTGGTAAATAAATAAAAAACTAGTAACCCAACAGAAAACTAAAAAGATAAACATAAGAAAAAATAGAGGTTATTAAACAAGGTCCTCAAAAAATGTGTTTTTTAGGAATTTCCGTAACATATATTTCCTAATTTCCATTATTTGTTAATATTTTAGGCCCATGGTTTGAGATAATATTCTAATTATTGAATATTTTTTGTTATTTAAAAATCACTACTCAAAAAATACCTTATACCAACTATTTGGAACCGTTGGTATATGACTCAAAATTGTTTGTATATGCTATACCAACGGTTTGGAGAACCGTTTCCAAGTAATCTATGGGAAAAGGTCTATGCCAATGGTTTTGGGAAAACTGTTGGTGTAAGTAATATGAAAATCTATACCAATGGGTCTATAAACCGTTGGTTTATGTAAATCACGAAATAATCATTTGGTTGGTTTTGATCCCATCACCTCCTATTTGTGATTGAACAACCTAACCACTAACCTAAATTAATTATGTGAACATAATTTCCTAAATATATATATATGTATTATCATAAGTATTTTAAATTTTGATTCATTTAATGTCTTCTGTAAGAATATTCCATTAAAGATACATGTACCTATACCAACGGTTCTCAAAATCGTTGTTATAGACCTATACCAACTGTTTTGAGAACCATTGGTATAAGTTCATTGATTTTGGGACCTATACCAATAGTTTTGGACAAAACATTGGTATAGGGGGACCTATACCAACGGTTTGTCCAAAAACTTTTGTATAGGTCCATATAAGTGACCTATCCGAACGGTTTTGGCCAACTATTTGTATAGGTCCAAATTAGAGAACTATAACAACAATTTTCCCAAAACTATTGGTATAGTTCATATTTCTTTTATTGAATGGAACACATAAATTGTAAAATAAATCTTCATCCCCGTACTTATTCAAACACCATAATCCATTTCTATAGACAATACACTAAAACAATATCTCCCATAAATCCGTATCATTGTTCTAGAGATATTTGGGTTCCCTAAAATCCAATTCTAGTGTCTATACTACAATATCCAAAACATGTTTCTCAAATCCTAGGTAATTTCATTCACTATGCACTTTCATCTTATTTATTCTCCTAACACATTAATTCACGACTTAAAAATTATACTATAAAAGAACCATCTAGAATATACATATATGATATTATGTTTTATGTAATTACATATATCTGTCTTCATAAAATGGAAAATGAAACCATCATTTGTGGAACAGAGGACAACCTCCATGTGTACCGATGTAATTCTTTATCCTTCACCACCTATCAAAGAAGGATAAAATGATTAATTTAATGTATTTTATATGATATTAATGAATTAATTAAAATTATTTCATTATAATATCGAATCTACCTTCATTCCTTCCAATTCGTTCTAAAATTATAACATCTCTTGTGCATACAAATTCACTACCACCTCTAGGAAGTGATGTAACATTATTTTCAATTCAAATTTATTTGGATGAATATAAAGACAAGTTAATTTGATATGTTTTATATATATGAAATAACTTTGATCATATAACTATTAAATATTATTTACCTTTAATTTTATCAACCATAGAGAAAATGGATACAACATTCATGCATACACACATCATATCGACTCCATGAAGAATCTTATTCAATTTATATATCCAACATTAATGGACTATTCAATGTAAATATATATGAAATATGTATTACTATTATATAAGTATTAGAATTATTGATATCATTGAACCATAAAAATTGTATAAGGACAAAAAATACCAAACTATAACATACATGATAAATATAATAGGTATAACTTAGAAAAAATGATTTTAATAATATATTTTTAATAAAAAAGTTGTAAATAGAAATTTTTAAATCATATATGGTATGATATGTATGAGTTTTGATATATTCTCAATTTACATGTATTTATTAAATAAAAACATCAAATATGTACGATGGAATTTCAGAAATGAGGTAAGATATTTTTGTCTCAAATTGTCTTCTTTATGATATATGTTATGTTACGAACCAATCTTAATTTATGAATTCTATATACAACCCCATTGTTTTTTATATATTTAATTATATTAATATAATTAAATTAAATGTTTATTTTAATGATATACATTCATTAATCATACAATTCAAAATTTTGTAAATGAATATAAAGGATGTTTGTCAACTATTATTTATCTTAGAAAAAAATATTCACCACTTGTTTAAATTTTGTAGTGTATATATATACCATAAATGATGATTATTATAGATTTTTGGGTATTTACATATCCATTTTAGGTTTTTCTTTTGTTTCACGTGGTGTATGATAAAAAATATATCAATGTGAAAATGGTTTTATGCTAGAATATCATTATTTATCCAGATTATTTATGATTAAGTTTCGAAGGATGGATTATTATGATCTATACATCATCCCAAAATTTTTTACATAACTCTTCATTAAATTTTACAAATAGATTATCATTCAAGTCTAGTGTCTTGTAAAAAATATACATAATACATAAAAACATATAACATTATTTCAATTATCTTGAACTGATTCTTGAAATTTTCATCGTATGTATATTTGCTTTATATAATAAACTGCTGAAATACATTAAAGGGGTGGTTGAGTAAAATCCCAGTAAAAGAAAACATGAAAAATAGTTTATATGTGAACTTGAGAGAGCATAATAAGAACATGAGGAAATATCATAAAGGCATTATAAGAGACATATCATGATAATAATAACATGAATTATATCTTGAAAATATGTCTAAAACATTTAATCTAGACATTAATAAGCATATCACCAACTTCCATCCCCAAGGTTTCATAGAAGTTTCCATGGTTATTCACCGATGTATCATAAAAATTTTCAACTATAGCAATTAATTTCAATACATAATGCATTGGTGCCCTATCAGGGTGAACCATTAATATGTTGTTATTTTCATTTGATCCACATAGATCATAATAAAAAATTTCCTAAATATCCGTAATATAATATAATAAATGGATTTCATATCAAAATCGTAACATTTTATAAAGTGATTAAAAAAATTATCATTATGTTATTCAAACTCCAAATAAAGGTAATGAGGGTTTTATGTATTTCAATTCTAGAATAAAATATATAATTTTTATTTCTTGATGAATACACATTGAAATTATATTTTTTTGCGTATTCATATAAATAAAATAAGAGAATTTATAAAGAAAAAATAGATAGATTTGGAGACGAAAATTAGGTACCATAATGACTTGGAAACATGGTTTGACAAAACATTAAAAATACTAGGTACATGGGTAACCCATACATAAAATACCTATAATATATTAGAGGAAAAATATAAAATTTAAATAATAACATTGTATAGAAACATGAATGATATACCACATAGAATATAACTTGAATGAAAAAAGAGACGTTTAGAATTCCATTTCCTTCAAGAGTAACATCTAAAAATCTAGGATCATGTCATTGGGGGCTTGGGGACACATTGGAAGGACACCATGGTAGGTAAAACTATCTGATATTTGGGGGTAATGAATTTGTAATGAATGAAAATGAAGGCATGGCTTGTTATTTATAGCAAAAAGAAAGAGTTTTTTTTATTAATTTTCAAGGACATCTCATCGATGGTATTTTCAAACACATGGGCTTCACCCTGATATTTTTCCATGGTCATGGCCACTTGGGACAACTCATAAAATATTTTAATCTAAATTATTATACCATAATTTTAAATTACATATAACATCATTATGATGTCATATAACACAATAAAAACTCGAAAACTATATTTTTAGTATTGACCGAAAAACATAACATTTTAAAAAAGTCTATTAAATTCACCCTAACCTAATATAGATGTTCTGATTTAAAAAATGATCTATATTTTATGAAATTATTTTAAATATATTATAAATTTAATTTTTAAGTAAAATTACTACTTACCCAAAAATATTCTAATAATTAATTAATTAATTTTAAAATAGTTGTTTACTTATACTATTATATCACATTTCAATTCAAGATTCCAAAAAATTATATTTAAACATATTTAAATTAGGTTAATATTTCATCGGAAAAATTATTATTCATAATGTAATATTACTATTGCTAATTTTCTATTCACCAAAAATTAATTTGATCTTATCAGATAGTAATTTTTTATTGATCAAAACTATATATGTCTCTTTTATTAAAATAGTTTCATATTATTATTTATTTAGAGTATAAACATATTTTGAAATACTATTTTTTTTAATATTCATCAATAATATGAATCTTCGAATAAGAAAACTATAAATTCATTATATATTTGTTTGACATTTGAAATTAATAAAATGATTGTTAATTTTATATAACATAAAAAAAATTATTTATACAAATGGATTACAGAAATTAAATATGTCCTCATTATAAATCCCCTTCTAATAGCTGTATAGGACCTAAGGGTATGGTGGGAAATGGTGATAGAATCTTCGGGCATCTTAGACAACATGGCCTGAGTGGTGATTTCTATCACGATGAACTTCCCTCATAGGCGATTACGTTCAAGATTAACATGTTGATGATTAGCTTGTGCTTGGTCCAAATCAAAATTCCAGTGATGCTACCACCTTCCAAATCTTAGACATACGGGCTTCGTACGACCCAAGTCTACAGGATGAGGTCATCGGATCTTCTTTTTTGATTAATTGTCCATTATTATTTCTGTTTTAAACAAAAATTATAATATTAAAAATTATTATTGTCTCCAATGATCCAACTGACCAATGGTCATATAATGATCAAATCCTGATGGTCACATTTCATTTATACATATATTTTTTATTAATTAAGACATATTAAGACATACATTTTTACGGAATAAAATATTATTCAAAATTTTGGGTCGTTATAATATATATCTATAAAAACACATGAGTTTTATTCTTAGATGGTTGTTATTTGTGAATACATTATTTTATCTAAATTTAACTCTATTTGTACCCAAGATATATGTAGAATGTTTTCATATAAAAAATTGACATTATTATTTTCATCGATCAAAATTCTTTTCTCTTCTATGAACATATTTTATAAAAATGATTTAATTTTTTTTAATAATATAAAATGGGTTTTTAAATTAATTATTACAATTATTTTACATTTTATGAATTTATTAAAAGTAGTATTATTCTCTTTCTCAGAATGAGTTAATTTTAAATTTTTAATGAAAATATAGAAGGGCGATTTTTATTAACATGGATGTAATGATTGATATTTCTCACCTTCATAACAACAGAATTATTTAAAGAATCCCTTAAAATATTAAAAGTTTTTTTTGAAGTGACTTATTTACGTAATATTTCTAAAAAATCACACATTAAACAAGTGTTTTCAATTTATAAATTATATTATCTAGAAAAATATTTTAATGACAATTCTATGGATTATCTATTTATAAAAAACAATGACCTTTGTTATAGATATTGTTTTATTGGGGATATGATGAAATTCTATCATTCTTATTCATTCTATGGATGGTTTATTATTATTATGTTGACATTAATATAAACCCCATTTATTCTTAGGGTTATGCTACATTGAGTTGGTGAAATTTTTCGAAAACAAATTTTTATTTCGTTAGTTATGATGTGATGATATGAGGAATTTTTTTATAGTTTTGTAGCACACATATGCATGGATTTAATTGAGTGATATTTTGTTCTATTATACAAAAATAAATATTGTAACTTTATAACAAAGGTTGTGTGGTAACATTATAAAAATGGTTTGGTGTTAAAATTTTAAATAAAATGATATGTTGTTACCTTATAAACCATGGATGGATGGTTAAGTTATAAACCATGTATAGATTGATAAGAAATAAATAAATTATGTTTGTGAAAATTATAACTCTCTAAAAATCAGTTAAATATTAATAACTCGTGAGTTACTTATGTTTTTTATGAACCTGATTTCATCATCATAGATTTATGTTTGGACCTAGTTTCCTATCCATTTGGTTATGTATAGGCCTGCTTTCTTGTCCATATGTTTACACAAGGGCATTATTTGTAATCCTTAAACCAAAAAGTGAACTTTTTTCTGTTGATACATTTTCATAAAATAAATATTAAATTTTTATGAGTTCTTATGTCTATGTTATGATCTCATAACATATGTTCATTGATGTACTTTATGAATAATTTCTTATGAAATACTAAGATTTATTCCATCACTGATGGTTATGATTTATGTCATATAAAGTATGGTTTTATATTACTAATCTCATATTATTATTCACATATGTTGAATTATTTTTATGTGATCAATGATATTTCCCTTTCTCACCATTACTATGATTCAGTGGAAACCCTATAATATGTTTCCTATCTCAGGTTATGAATAATTGTATTATTTATGGTGTCTATAATATGATGATATTCATGGAAGATCTTAAATATATTTCATGAAAAAATAATTTTGTGTATCTCATCCATGAATACACTAATCCTTTTCAGTCCATCTTTTTTTTATTTTTGACTAAATTTGAATATTTATATAAAAATATATATTACAATAGTATGAAAATCTAGGGTTACAATATTTGGTATCAAATATATAATAATATTAATCCTTTGGATATTATCTGGATAAATCATTAGTGAGAACCCTAAAGATAATTTAAATTATTTAAAAATGTATTTTAATTTTGGGGAAGGATAGAGAAACTGGGTTGAAAGAAATTACATCCCTATGTAGATATTATAAATGATGTGGCTCTAGAATAGTTATACATAGGGATAATATCTATAAAAAGGGTCCATAAGGAATTTAATTGGTCAAAACATAGTGTATATCAATGGGGATTATTTTAAAAATATCTTAACTCTCCCTAGAGACATTTTTTAGAAATTCACAAACATTTTATGCACCAAAATGAAGGATTTTATTTGATTACAATAATTAGTAGATGAGGATAAAGCTAAGTCATCTAATATTTTAGAAAATGTTTCATGTTTATGAAAAATAATAAATGATTTTCTCTGATTATGTGGTTTCCCACAATGAATATTATAACCTGAACTATGATTATGGTTTCTGTAAATGGTGGGAACCACATGGAACTATATTAAAATTGATTTTGATAGATAATTTTTTAATAACAAACCAATTTGTATAATTAATATATTCAATGATATTCTAATTATTCCTAATATGATTATGTTATATATAATTAATATCGTCTACATTAACAAACTATCAAACTCACCAAAGAATATAAATATAAATTTCATTGAGAGATTAGTTGGTGGAGACCATGGGGGGAAAATATTCAGTTTACTATATTTTGAGAATGTGGAAAAAATATCTCAAGGTAATTCCTCAAGGGAATGAGATGTTTTAATATGTCTAGAGAATAAGGTCGTAGTGTATGTAATTTATGAGTATGAATTAAAATTTCAGATGAATAATTTGATGGGAATAATGTTTTTCCTTTGGAGTCATTAATGTTTAAATGTTCTAAATATGGAATGTATGGTAATGATAATAATTTATTTCACTGGTGAAATGATCAAGAAGAAGATCAACAAGGTTGAATGAGTAATGATTTTTGTATTGATGATAATGAGAATAAAAAAAATATGATATGAAGCAGGTGTTAAGGTATAATATTTTGAATCTTTGTTAATGGTTAATAGATTATGTGGAATTATTGATGTTTTTATATGTTGGTGCTAAAAAAGTATTTTATTTGAATCATGAAATATATAAGGAATTTTTTATAAAAAGTTTAAATTATGGTTTTTTAAGAATATGATTAATGGTACAGATGACCTAGAAAAGTTATTTAATGGATAAATGATATTTCATAAAAAATAGATAATTATGGCACCGATACAACATAATATGTTAAGGATGGTTGGATAATAGATTTAGTTTTGATAAATATTTGATTTATATTGATAAAGTAAATTGGGCATTGTTGATGAAGTTGGAACTGGTTAGTGATTTGATTAAAAAGTGGATTATGATATCATTTATAGAGTTTACTAATTTTTTGGATTTATTGAATATATTAAATAATATTTAGTTTTTTAAGGAGTAAGTAAAAATGTATGTTTTAATTATTATTTTAGGGTTACTATAGTTACTACTATGTTTTTTTAAAAATTAATGTTTTTGTTATTCAAATTTATGGTATGTGACAATTATGACATTCTTTACTGTATTTTTCGAAATAATGTTATTTTTATTTTTGAAATTATAAAACTTTTTATAAAAAATGTTTAAAATTTAGAAAAGTATTATGATTATCCATTTGTGTAGTGGTTTTATTTAGATATTAGATAATGTTTTAATAATTAATTGTTTATTTCATCATATGATTATTTTTCCATATTGGATAACTCGTGCTAGCCATTATTATTTTGATGATAACCTTATATAGAAGAAACAAATTTTACTTCTTTTATGGATATTTTTATCCATTAGTGCCTCATGTAAGAAAAAATTCATCTTCATTTCATGTATTACTAGATAATGTGAAAATGAATTGATGAAAACCAAAAGGATTAGTTTGTATTAGGTATGTATATTTTCTCATGCTCTCTGTTCTGATAGTGAAAATTCCATTGACAATTGGAATATGATATTAATAAAAACTTTCGTCCTATTACATTCATTTATGATGAATCTATGGTATCTTAACTTATCAAAAATTTCTTATTTATGGTGGATAACTTTCTTATGACCATTATTTCTATCACATTCAATTAATCATTGGAAATTAGTACACTATTCAATGTTTGTTTTATCACTTCATAATATTATTATTCTATTTGGAGACGCAATTTTTTGTTATTTAAGATGACCTTCATATTTAAATTTTTATATTTTCAAGTGAATAATTTATTGACACTTTTTATAATGTTAGAGTCCCTTATAAGAATTTTAAAATGTAAAACCCCTGATTACCAAAGAGAATTTCAAATTGTGAGGAAAAAATTTATTTCTGGGGTGAGAATGTAACACCATAAGATTTTCTAAAATATTTTCATTACAATATTTTTTAATTTCATCGATAACAATCATTTCATAGAATCCTAATATAAAACATATCATTATATATTAAAAAATATTTTTTTAATATTTACTTATATCATATACATTAAAATGGAAGGTGTCAATAGAAAAAACAAAATTATAATTATTTTATTTTTTCAATGTTATAGTGAAATAAATTGGTAATTAGTTCTTTAAAAATGAAAATAAAAATCATTTGAATGAAAATGAAATGTTTTTCTTGAAAAATATTTTTATGTGAACAATATCTGTTTATCATATTAAATAAAATTAATCATTATGAGTGTATTATGTTAAATCTATATCTATATTATATATTCAATTGACTTTTTTATCATTCAACTCAATTTTTTTTTCAAGGAATTGGAAAAAAAATAAATCTAGTTTTATTCTTAAAAACTGTTTAAAAAAAAGAGGTTTCATCACATATTACACACTTATTTATAAAATAAGTTTTACACCCTTAGAAAATCTATATCAATATATAAATTTAATTTTTTAAATTCACATGTAATAGTTTTCTTTGAGTGTACTTTTGATCATTTTATGAAAAGTTTGATTTTTCTATGAGTCATTAACAAATACTTATTTTTTTGAAAACAACATTTTGTTTTAAATAATTTTTAATGTTCCATATTTTATTAAATAATTTTAGAAGTAAAATCAATTTATATATATTAATTTAAATCAAAATAATTTTATTTTAGTCAGTTTAGTGTTACATTTTGATATTAAAATATTTTATAGTTTTTAATGTTTTTATTTGAAATTTTTTTTTCACTATGTCAGTTGTTTTAATTTTAAATTTAATTATAAAATATATATGAATTTAATTTGAAATAATGGGGAAAATATTTGGAATAATAATATATAAATATAGATAATAAGGGACACTTTCTGGGTTATATTGATAGTAAAAATGGTATAAATTTATCACAATGGTTAGAGCTAAAATAAGGTTTTGAGCATTAAATGTGCCTATGTTAAAAATTATTTCCCAAAACAATAATAGTTTTTTTGATAAGTTTAATTTAATATTTAAAAATATTGATACTATTTTATCTTATAATGATCTGTTATTTTTAAGTTGAAAAGACAAACAACCTAGGTATGTAAATAAAACATGAGTTACCATGGTGAAAACTATAATGCTAAAAGTATGTAATCATAGTGGGTTATGTATAAAAATATTTAAAACATTTAATTTTATATGGTAGAGGTCTGTGTCAACCACAACATCCATTAAGTACATTATTTATCAATTTTAGAGGAACATGCGTAGAGGGTAAATTTAAATTATTAAATATTTTTTAGTATTTAAGTAAATATAGATCCTTAATTGTAAAAGGGGTCATGCTCTCATCACTAATTCACACCAGATATGGAATTTCAATTGAAAACCCCCCAAAAACTATTTCTCTATAATGATTACTTATGTTCTATACCTACTAGTTTTTTAAAAATACCTACTACGAGGCTCCTAATGAGAGATCCAAAGGAGGTTCTTCTATGTGATGGTAATTTTCTTCACTGAGCTATTTTTTTCATACTTATTCTATTACCACATGCATTCATAACAAAATAATTTAAATATAATAACTAATATATATACATTAATTTGAGATTTTGTTCAATTTATGCCATGACTTATGTCTCTCTCATCTTCCATAAAATAGGAAACAACACCATCAATTGTATGCATAGTAGAGTACAACCACATTATTTGAAGTCATTAATTTAAATAATATCCACTCTTGGCAGGATATAATGATAGTTTCAATATATTGAAATGATATTTATGACATAATTAATGTTATTTAATTATAATATAACATATACATTCTTCATTCCTATTCTTTAGAAAAAGATAATGTCACTTATACGTATGTGTGTACTACCACCTCTATGAAATGATGTAACTTATTTTTTATTTGGGATTTATATGAATGGTAGTATGGATAAATTATAATTTCATTTGGTGTATCCATAATGAAAATGGAAACATATTTCATGCAAACCTACGAACTACCGTCTCTATGAACAGTGTAAACCATTTAATATCTATAAATTTTTTGGATTATTATAAATATATATATTGAATTTATATGATATTATTATCACTAATAATTTTTTAATATTATATACCATTAATAAATATACATGTACTAAAACTATTCAACCAAAATATATTAAAAACACGAAGCATTTATCCACCGAAATAGTGATTTGAATAGAAAATTTCTAATAAATGGGTGGAAAAATGTTGTCAGTAAATCATAAATTGTATGATATTTACTTGTATAAGTTTTTTTATAGATTTATAACAAACATATAATTATTATACATGAGTTTAAAATGTGTTTGAGGTAAGTTGATACTTTATAGAAGGGTTTATTTTATCAAATTTTCTTTTTTGTGACATGTGTTATGTTTTTCATATATCATTATTTATGATGTGTATACAAATCCTAGTTTATGATTAATATCATTAATTGATTTTTTATAAATATATGTAATGATTTAATTAATTTTTTTATTTCATAGGGATTATGATTCAAAAGATACCAAAGAATGTAGGGGATTCTTATCTCACATTTATTTCTCGAAGACTCAGTCCATATTCAATATTTTTTTATTATATTTGGTTTTCATAATGGCCATGAATTTAATTTTTTATTCCAATTATTTATTTTATAGGGATTTTAATACAAATCTATATTTCTTTATTCTATAGGGATTATTATCCAAATCACACCAACATTTTAAAAAATTTATATTTCATTCTCTTGTAATGTAGATTGTGTTTATAATTAAGATTACAATGAATAATTAATATGATATATATATCTAGAGTATCAAGAATTTTATTCTCCACTATATTTTTTTGGAGAACACAATATTTCATTTCATTATTCTATATTTTTGTACTCAAGAGAATAAAATAATGTTATTAAAGATAATGGACATTATTTATAAGGCCCCGACCTTAAACATTACTTAATATTGAATTAAATGAATAATTCACATTGAGGATATTTTCAGGTTTATATTTTTAGAGAATTAGGACATAACTTTTACATCTCAAAAGATTACAAAGTAGACACTTCTACTGTGTTTCCACAGAATAAAAACTCTGAAAAAGAAACATGTCTAGTTCCATGTTTAATGTAGCATGACTTTCCCTTGATCCCATCCTTGACCCTATTCCACATTAAGTCCTGTGAAAAACATTTCAAAAAACTTGGGGTGACCATAAAAAGCTCAGTAAGGGATACACAAATAATGAAAACTGTTAGTTTTTCAAACATCAAGTAAACCATGTCTACTTTATCAAAGTAATACCTTCACCTTTATGAAGTAGTAAAAACTCTTCACTGAATAAAATATCATTACTACCCTTTTGTAACCAAAGGATTACCATAAAACCCATATAAAGAACACATAACATATAAAAATAACTTGGGACATAAACATACTTAAGTGGAATAACCATACGGTCGACTTCCACACATATCACTTAATTGAATAGCCATACGGACAACTTCCATACACACTTAATGGAATATCCATACGACCGACTTCCATACCCAATGCATTAGAGGTTATAACGTAACCACCCGTCCTGGAATTCAGGGCACCACCTGTCTGATGGTTTATCACGTAACCACCTATAAAATGTCCAAGTACCATAATTACACATAAAATATTGAAAATATAAACATTTCAATAACAACATTTCATTTTCAATCACAATAAGTAATTCCAAGATATTGAATTAATCAATCTACTTTCAAAAACCATTTAAAAGAGATTTTTGATTCAAAGTTTCCCATACCACTTTGAAGCTTTTAGTGGAATTATAATTTTAAAACATTAATGTACATATAAATAAATACTGAAAAACATTTTCAAAACATGGACATTAAAGATAAATATTTAGAATAATGAATCTTTAAAACATTTAAAACGATATTTTTGATAAAGAGTTTTTAACAAAATGAGAGACTCTTGAATACAAAGAATCGCAGAATAACATTTAATCCGAGATTTATAATATCATGAGAATAAAGGGATTCATGATATAATATGTGAAAGGACAGTATACACACCAAATAAGAGTGAATTGGTGCATAACAACAATGTAGTCTCAATGGAAATGTAAATTGAGATGAAATCCTTTATAAAGAGGGTATCCTTAAATTAAGGTTAAATCAATCTCATAATTATGTGTGAAAAATATAAATACACCAAATATAAGTGGGTATTAAGTGTAAAACAATCAAAGTTAATTCACACATATTAAAAAAATGACATATTCAATAACTACATGTTGAACCCAAAGAAATCGAAATTGGGTTAAGAAGTTCCCTTGGAAAAAATTTGACATCCTTACGGCGTCACGTCAAAATTCAGAAAATTATTCGATGAGAGATGGAATGTTATCTCATAAATTGGACATAAACTTTACATAAATAAGAATATAGAAGAAAATATCCCAACATAATAAGATGTAAATTAAAAGACATAACAAAAGAAGTCTTTTAAAAAAGAGGAGGGTGAAAGGTTCCCTTACCGACTTGGGTAACTTTTGAAACATACACCCAATTAAAGAAAGGTCATACAATGAATATGTAAGTAACCATAAATGAAATTATATTACACAAAGATTATAATAATGGTAAGTACATAAACCACTCAAAGGAAATGGTGGAAAATGTAGCATAAATCTCACAGGAATAAAAGTGAGATGAAAAATCCCTTACGAAAACTGGACAGTCTAACGGCACCACATAAAACATACAAAAATGGATTGATGAGATAAAATAGGGTCTCTAATCATATTAAAATATAGTTTACAGAAAGAGGAATATAAAAGAACATCCCCCAACATAACAAAGTGGAGCTTAAAAGAAGTGACATAAAGGAGAGTACTTAAAAATAGAGAGGTTAGATCTATTACGAAAATTCGGCAGCCTAACGGCGCCACTCAAAACATCCAAAATGGATTGATGAGAGAGAATAGGGTATCTAATCATATGAACATAAAAATTAAAGTAATATTAATATAAAATATCATCCCAATAACAAGAAAGATGAGCTTTATAAGGGTTGACATAAAAGAGTGTAATTAAAAAGAAAGAGAGGAGTAAGTTCCCTTACCTTGGGTCCGACTTAACTCGATCATTCTTTAAAATCCTGAATAAAAAACTTGAGTTAATATCTACTTGCTTAAGAACCTTTTTCAGGATTATTATTCCTTTTATATCACTTATTTCCATGTTATAAACATTATGTAATCATTAAGTTAATAATGTTTGTTTTGTCGATATTTGGTTCTTAAGTCAAAAGTGGGCTTCTTACAATTACATGTTGTTCATGTGGTCAAAGGTTCTTTATATCCAAAATGACATTCATGATTTGGATATCATATATATCATATATATCCAGCATATACATGTATTTATAATTTTATATAATCATTTATAGGTAAGAAATTAAATGCACCGTTCATGGAGACGGTAAGCCGTACGTACGCATAAACGCTACGTTCATTTCTTTGTCATATAAATGGAATTAAAACTAAATGAGAGGTATGTATATTTTAATTACATAATTATATTCATCATTTAGATGTATCATTCATCATATATATCCATTATATACATGTACTTATAATAGTACATTACATTTGGGGATAACAAATGAAATGCACCGTTCATGGAGACGGTAAGTCGTACGTACACATGAACGCTACTTTCATTTATATCTCATACTTTAATAATAATGATATATAGGTATATTATAATTCCAGTGTAACATCATATATAATAACTTTAAATCCATCCTTTATACGTCCCACATATGGCATTAACGAATCACATCACTTTGAGGGGGCGGTAGTTCGCACTTCCTTAAATGATGATATCGCGTTTACCCATAATGGAAACCATAAAGGTATTCCCAAAATAAAAAATACATAATCTTAAGGAAAAAATAAACATATTATATATCATATATAAATATAGTGTCATCTTAATGTCCACCTTTTAAGGTGTTATAAGAATGTTGAACAATCATCGTTTCGCGAGGCAGAAATTCCCCATCCACGGAAACAGAATGTTCTTCAACCATTAGATGTAGGTGTGTGTAAGTGTAGCTGAAATAATTCTTATAAAAAAATCCTAGTATATTTAATCTACTTTATTTGTTACAAAATAAATGAATAAAAAGAGTTTATGGGGTTGGAGAACCAAAATAAAACAAAAGGACTCAAGCGAAGACATTACCTTAAAATCGGGTAACTTCCTTTGATTTGAGCTCAAAGGCTTCCTTGGAAAGGATTCTGACCAAAGTGATGCTTCAAGGAGTTATAGAGGGATGTGTAGAGACAAACTGGGCTGGTTTTGGCCGATCCAAAGGCTTTGGAAGTGTGCGTAAGGAGGTAGAGGTCGGGGCCTTTTATAAGGGGAGAGGAGGGGCACTCTTGGAAAGTAAAGAAATGTTACTATATTTTAAAATGATATTCGGATATAAGAGGTCCCACATTGATATAATTAGAGGTTAAGGATATAAGGGTTCTAAATCCACCGATTCAATAGGTTTTTGACATGTTTAGGTCTTAGATTTTACATTATCTTTCCATTTTATTTAAATCGTTAAATAATGAGGTCATCACTCCATCATCATGATGTCATAAATAATTTAATTTATATAATGTATAAAAATTATAAAAAAATACTATGATGTAGGAAATCGTTTTATCTTTCCAATGAATATTTATAGTCCAAATTATCATTTATTTAGACAAAACTAAAAATATTTTACTTAGGTGATACATTCTCTGTTACATTTAACATTCTTTAAAAAATAAAAAGATAAAAAGTCACTTTCTCACAAAAGAGATTCCATAGGGCCCCCAAGATTGGAACAAGGCATCCCACGGTCGTCCATGAGACAACAAGTAGCCTTAGGACACATTTTGTGGTCATTGTTTTTTATTATGATATTTTCTTATTACCTTTAACTACCCGATAACTCATTAATCAAGATAATTAAAGATAATTACCGTCGTTACTATTCATAATGTATAAAAACAAAAGAGTCTTAATTACATAATTTGGACCTTATGATTTCAAATATGTAATTAATTTTACCAAATTACAAACACATAAATTGCAATAATTAATTTCAAAAAACATCTCGTTGTCAAAACAAATAGCGGGTTTTTAAGAAACAATATTTATGAAACGTTTGGCACTTTTTTATGCCTAATTCCAAAGTGAAATTAATCTCAAGGACCATCATTGAATTACATGGTAAAATTATATTCTAATTAAACTTTAAAACAAATTAAAAAGATAATATAACCATATAATTAAATTATATGAAAAAGCAGTTTTGATGTAAAATGCAGTATTTTTCACTATTCATTGAAAAATGAACATTGTCAAAAAAATACCAAAAATTGACCCAAGGTAAATTTAAATGTCCCAATCATAAATAATATGTTTATTTTGAAAAAATGGAGCATATAAAATTTTCAAAAAGTGTATTTAAAATGGGTTCACCATCAAAAGGCGGTTAATCAACCTTTTAAAGAATATTAGAATGTTTACGCTTAAAAACTGGATTCATTTTCATTTTTAATCCTCTAACATTTATTGTAAATAGTAAAAATATTTCACAAACATATATAATCATTTTTAGTTAGTTATGTTCATTCCCTCCATTACAACGGCTAGGCGTTAACTACCATTAAAAATAATATTATTTTATTATTAGAGTGCAACATAAGATTCCTAAGAAACTCGTTGTTGAGTATTGGGTACGCCATCAAGCATATCATCACCTTTAAAGTAATATTAATATTTTATTCACAAATATGGATAAATATAAAGATGTCAAATTCTTTATTTACCTGTGGTGTTACATCCTCCCCCCCCCCCCTTTTGGGAATTGCGTCCTCGCAATTTTAAAAATGGGCTTGGAAACATCCTTGAAAGTCCCACATCGGAACAAGAGTCGGTAAAACAATCACTTTAAAATAAAGAAAGATAAGTACAAAGGTCACCCGAGTTAACCCATACTAGGATTCCAAGTATGAAAATATGGACATGGAGGAAAAAAACAAAGGGTCATGTTCTGATGGAGAGTGATAGAAAACATGTTTAGGAAAAGTTAACCACAAGAAAATGACAAACTTGTGATGGGTTAAACGGTATTCAATTCCCTAGTAGGAAAAGTTAATAGACAACATTTTTGGTTTAAGTTACTTTTTATTGAGGAATTTATTCATAAGGAAACATAATCACTTATCATGTTGACTTTCAACTTTTATTAGATTCCTTACACAAACTCATATTTTCTCCAAAAGACGAGTATTTAAGAAGATTTGTTCACATTAAGAGTACTATAATCAACTTCTAGAGAATCACCAAATCCACAAAAAAGAACTATATTCTTCCCATGTCTTTAGACTTTAACCAAAACCAAAACCAAAAAGGTTAGTACAAGATCAGATAATCCAGAAAAGGATAACCCTTTATAAAAAGAAAATTTATTCTTAATATCCAAAATTTTTCCAACAAAACCCAAAGTTCAACGAGGACCATTCGATAATCAATTTGTCCATAAAATTCTTCAAAGTAAACCAAACTAAGTTTGAAACCCAAATATTTGAAGGATTTAGTCACATAGTCTTCCATGTTAAATAGTAACATTTATCTCCAAACAACATCAGCTGATCTTAATGTCTCGTATTGAAAAGTAATTAACCTAATCACATATCCTCCATGACAGGTTAATAAATATCCATAGAAAACCCATAATCAACATACTCTTAATTCATAAAATCATCTAACTAAAACGAATCGGTCAAACTAACTAGGGACTTCATGTAGTCCAGTGGTAGGCGATAAATACCAGTCGCACTTTGGTTGTGGGTTCGATTCCTGCAGCTTTGTCCGACGCGACGGGTTGTCACACGGTCTGCATGTTGTCCTTTTTCCAAAACTATATAATTCTTAAATCATTCCCCATAAAGAGATAAAATCATCAAAAATAACCATAACATAATTTAACCTCAATTTTATCTCATGCCTTTCACTTCCATCATATTGTAACCCATAATTACTTCAAAAGTAAGGATCATATAAACCCAAATGGTTCATTATAACTATGTCCACAAAAGAACAGATAACTATTCCTTGAATAAAATTTTCATATATTAAATATCAGGGTTACACATACTATAAAAAGTCTTCTAATGTAACCCCATCATCAAAAGAGACTTATTACTCTTACGAATTTCACCACAACTCTTGAAGCCCTTATATGTTGAAATCTTACTCATTCAACATTCTTCATGATCCATTAACCATTCATTTCCAACTTATTCTAAAATACTTCTTTCCAACAAACAAAATGATGAATCATATCCTAAGATTCCAAAATAGGAAAATAATAGTTATGAATTAATCCAACCCTTTTATTGGTCATTTACAGTTTCTTCATCCTCAATCAGAATGGAATTAGGTATTGGTAAACGAACATTTGTACGATCTTGGTGATCCCATTCATGAAACTTCTTCATAGGACATGTGTTTTCATAATGACCATGTACACCACATTTAAAACATTCAATTGATCCCTCATAATGAACTTCTTTCCCTTTCCTCGAGTCAATTGGATGCTTCCTTTTTCCATGGCAGGTTCTTGCTTTATGACCTTCATTTCCACATCTATGGAATATTTATGTCCCTTTGAAACATTTTCCTAGGTGTTTCTTTCCACATTATTGGAACATAGGTTTTTGGACACACTTACCTCTATAGTTATTACCTGTAGTTCCGTAGGGATTTGTTTCTCGCATAAATGATGCCTTAGAGGAATCACCAAGGTTTAGGTGGTAAATCATGACTCCAGATATTTGGTTGAGGATAATCACAAGAGTTCTCATTGCAGCTCCAATATCATTCAATTTCTTCCTCAAAAAAACTGTCACAGTTTCCTTCACATCCACTATTACTTTGGTGCCTGCTAGATCCAACCATTTACTAAAACCAAAAAGGTCAGTGTGAGTATATCAACAAAACCATAATGTACTAATGAGGAAGGTAAACACTAAGATATACTTACTCATTCACTTTATCTAAAACTAGGACTCTTTCTAAAATCCTAACCATTATGGTAATATCACTTATGCTCAAAGAATACCCTAACCTCTAAAGTTATCTAAACCGACCTTTGATCCCAACTATAAGGCCCCGGCCTTAAACATTACTTCATATTGAATTAAATGAATAATTCACATTGAGGATCTTTTCAGGTTTAGAGTTTTAGAGAATTAGGACATAACTGTTACATCTCAAAAGATTACAATGTAGACACTTCTACTGAGTTTCCACAGAATAAAAACTCTGAAAAAGAAACATGTCTAGTTCCATGTTTTATGTAGCATGAATTTCCCTTAATCCCATCCTTGACCCTATTCCACATTATGTCCTATGAAAAATATTTCAAAAAACATGGGGTGAGCATAAAAATCTCAGTAAGGGATACACAAATAATGAAAACTATTAGTTTTTCAAACATCAAGTAAACCATGTATACTTTATCAAAGTAATACCTTCACCTTTATGAGGTAGTAAAAACTCTTCACTGAATAAAATATCATTACATACCCTTTTGTAACCAAAGGATTACCATAAAACCCATATAAAGAACACATAACATATAAAGGTAACTTGGGACATAAACATACTTAAGTGGAATAACCATACGGTCGACTTCCACACAGATCACTTAATGGAATAGCCATACGGACAACTTCCATACATACTTAATGGAATAGCCATAAAGCTGACTTCCATAACCAATGCATTGGAGGTTATAACGTAACCACCCATCCTGGTATTCACGGCACCACCTGTCATATGGTTTATCACGTAACCACCCGTAAAATGTTCAAGTACCATAATTACACAGAAAATATTGAAAATATAAACATTTAAATAACAACATTTCATTTTCAATCACAATAAGTAATTAAAATATATTCAAATAATAAATCTACTTTCAAAAACCGTTTAAAAGAGATTTTTGAATCAAAGTGTTCCATACCACTTTGAAGCTTTTAATGGAATTATAATTTTAAAACATTAATCTCCATATAAATAAATATTAAAAACCATTTTGAAAACATGGACATTAAAGATAAAGATTTATAATAATTAATATTTAAAACATTAAAAATGATATTTTTGTTAAAGAGTTTTTAACAAAATGAGAGACTCTTGAATACAAAGAATCACGGAATAACATTTAATCTGAGATTTATAATATCTTGAGAATAAATAGATTCATGATATAATATGTCAAAGGACAGTATACACACCAAATAAGAGTGAATTGGT
Organism: Viscum album; assembly: GCA_963277665.1. Lineage (NCBI taxonomy): Eukaryota > Viridiplantae > Streptophyta > Magnoliopsida > Santalales > Viscaceae > Viscum > Viscum album. Next base: position 1,045,174,311 of record OY728165.1, read on the forward strand.
GCATAACAACAATGAAGACTCAATGGAAATGTAAATTGAGATGAAATCCATTATAAAGAAGGTATCCTTAAATTAAGGATAAATCAATCTCATAATTATGTGTGAAAAATATAAATACACCCAATATAAGTGGGTATTAAGTGTAAAACAATCAAAGGTAATTCACACATATTCAAAGGATTACATATTCAATAACTACATGTTGAACCCAAAGAAATCAAAATTGGGTTAAGAAGTTCCCTTGGTAAAATCTGACATCCTTACGGCGTCACTTCAAAATTCAGAAAATTAGTCGATGAGAGAGGGAATGGTATCTCATCAATTGGACATAAAATTTACATCAATAAGGATATAGAATAACATATCCCAACATAATAAGATGTAAATTAAAAGACATAACAAAAGAAGTCTTTTAAAAAAGAGTAGGGTGAAAGCTTCCCTTACCGACTTGGATAACTTTCGAAACGTACACCCCAATGAAGAAGGGGCATACAATGAATATGTAAGTACCCATAAATGAAATTTTATTACACAAAGAGTATAGTAATGGGAAGTACATACACCACTCAAAGGAAATGGTGGCAAATGTAGCATAAATCTCATGGGAATAAAAGTGAGATTAAAAATCCATTACGAAAACTCGGCAGCCTAACGGCGCCACATAAAACGTACAAAAATGGATTGATAGGATCAAATAGGGTCTCTCATCATATTAACATAAAGATTACAGAAAGAGGAATATAAAAGAACATCCCCCAACATAACAAATAGGAGCTTAAAAGAAGTGACATAAAGGAGAGTACATAAAATGAAAGAGAGAGGTTAGATCTCTTACGAAAATTCGGTAGCCTAACGGTGCCACTCAAAACATCCAAAATGGATTGATGAGAGAGAATATGGTCTCTAATCATATGAACATAAAAATTAAAGTAAGATTAATATAAAATAACATCCTAATAACAAGAAATATGAGCTTTATAAGGGATGACATAGAAGAGTGTACTTAAAAAGAAAGAGAGGAGTAAGATCCCTTACCTCGGGTCCGACTTGACTCGATCGTTCTTTAACATCCTGAATAAAAAACGTGAGTTAATTTCTACTTTATTAAGAACCTTTTTCAGGATTATTATTCCTTTTATATCACTTATTTACATGTTATAAACATTATGTAATCATTAAGTTAATAATGTTTGTTTTGTCGATATTTGGTTCTTAAGTCGAAAGATGACTTCTTACAATTACATGTTGTTCATGTGGTCAAAGGTTCTTTATATCCAGAATGAAATTAATGATTTGGATATCATATATATCATATATATCCAGAATATACATGTCTTTATAATATTACATAATCATTTAGAGGTATGAAATGAAATGCACTGTTCATGGAGACAGTAAGCCGTACGTACGCATGAACGCTACTTTCATTTCTTTGTCATATTAATGGAATTAAAACTAAATAAGAGGTATGTATATTTTAATTCCAGAGTTATATTCATCATTTATATGTATCATTCATCATATATATCCATTATATAAATGTACTTATAATAGTACATTACATTTGGGGATAACAAATGAAATGCACCGTTCATGGACACGGTAAGTCGTACGTACGCATGAATGTTACTTTCATTTCTAACCCATACATTAATAATAATGATATATAGGTATATTATAATTCCAGTATAACATCATATATAATAACTTTAAATCCATCCTTTATACATCCCACATATGGCATTAACGAATCACATCACTTTGAGGGGGCGGTAGTCCGAACTTCCTTAAATGATGATATCACGTTTACCCATAATGGAAACAATAAAGGTATGCCCAAAATGAAAAATACAGAAGCTTAAGGAAAACATAAACATATTATATATCATATATAAATATAGTGTCATCTTAATGGCCACCTTTTATGGTGTTAGAAGAATGTTGAACAATCATCGTTTCGGGAGGCAAAAATTCACCATCCACGGAAACAGTATGTTCTTTAACCATTAGATGTAGGTGTGTGTAAGTGTAGCTAGAATAATTCTTATAACAACATCCTAGTATATTTAAGATACTGTATTTGTTACAAAATAAATGAATAAAACGATTTTAGGGGGTTAGAGAAGCAAAATAAAACAAAAGGACTCAAGCGAAGACATTACCTTAAAATCGGGTAACTTCCTTTGATTTGAGCTCAAAGGCTTCCTTGGAAAGGATTCTGCCCAATGTGAGGCTTCAAGGAGTTATAGAGGGATGTGGAAGGAAAAAATGGGAAGGGTTTCGCTGAGACAAAGGATTTGGAAGTGTGGGTAAGGAGGTAGAGGTGGGGGCCTTTTATAAGAGGAGAGGAGGGGCACTCTTGGAAAGTAAAGAAATGTTACTTTATTTTAAAATGATATTCTAATTTAAGAGGTCCCACATTGATATAATTCGAGGATAAGGTGATAAGGGTTCGAAATTCACCCATACAATAGGTTTTTGACTTGTGTAGGTCTTAAATTTTACATTATCTTTCCATTTTATTTAAATCCTTAAATAATGAGGTCATCGCTGCATCATCATGATGTCATAAATAATATAATTTATATAATGTATAAAAATTATAAAAAAAATACTATGATGTAGAAAATCGTTTTAGATTTCCAATGGATTATTAGAGTCCAAATGGTAATTTATGTAGACAAAATTAAAAATATTTTACTTAGGTCATACATTCTTTGTTTCATTTAACATTCTTTAAAAAATGAAAAGATAAAAAGTCACTTTCTCACAAAAGTGATTCCATGGGCCCCCCAAGTTTCGCACAAGGCATCCCATGGTTGGCCATGAGACAACCAGTAGCCTTAGGACACATTTTGTGGTCATTGTTTTCTATTATGATATTATCATATTATCTTTAACTACCCGATTACTCATTAATCAAGATAATTAAAGATAATTACTGTCGTTACTATTCATAATGTCCTAAAACAAAAGAGTCTTAATTAAATATTTTGGTCCTTCTGATTCCAAATATGTAATCAATTTTACCAAATTCCAAACACATAAATTTCAATAATTAATTTCAAAAAAACTTCCCGTTGTCAAACCAAATAGCGGGTTTTTAAGAAACACAATTTATGAAAAGTTTGGCACTTGTTTATGCCTAATTCCAAAGTGAAATTAATCCCAATGACCATCATTGAATTAAATGGTAAAAATATATTCTAATTAAAATTTAAAACAAATTAAAAAGATAATATAACCATATTATTAAATTATATGAAAAAACAGTTATGATGTAAAATGCAGTATTTTTCACTATTCTTTGAAAAATGAACATCGTCAGAAAAATACCATAAATTAACCCAAGGTAAATTTCAATGTCCCAATCATAAATAATATGTTTATTTTGAAAAATAGAGCTTATAAAATTGTCAAAAAGTGTATTTAAAAGGGGTTCTCCATCAAAAGGTGGTTAATCGACCTTTTAAAGAATATTAGAATGTTTACACTTAAAAACAGGATTCATTTGAATTTTTAATCCTCTAAAATTTATTGTAAAGAGTAAAAATATTTGAAAAACATATATAATAATTTTTTAGTTAGTTCTATTCATTCCTGCCATTAAAACGTCTAGGCGTTAACTACCATTTAAAATAATATTATTTTATTATTAGAGTGCAACGTAAGATTCCTAAGAAACTCGTTGTTGCGTATTGGGTACGCCATAGAGCATAGCATCCCCTTTAAAGTAATATTAATAATTTATTCACAAATATGGATAAATATAAAGATGCCATACTCTTTATTTACCTGGGGTGTTACATTATTGTTATCATCAGTACATAATCCTTTATCTTATATGTCAATATATTATAATAAAATTTAATAACTATTATAACCATTATACAATTATTTTTAGATACTGTTTTCCCATTTTGTATTTATTTTAAATATATTAAAAAGAATATTTTTGGAATTTATAAATGAGGTGTTTTTTACTTCTTAATGAAATTTGAAGGGAATATTTGTTTTTATGTGTTTGGTATGATAATTATTTACTAACTTTATGAAATATCCGTGAATTAATAGTTCCCTTACATGTTTACAAGGATATTTGAAATGAAATGTTTTTCTTAATATTTTGAAATTTATAAATTTTAATGAAGTAATTTTAAAATCGGAAGAACATATTCCTCATGAATTGTTTAATGATCTTTTGATAGAATTTCCAAATATAAATGAAAAAAAATTTGTTATTCATATTTTCTACTAAGGATATTATTCATCTATATCATTCTTGTCCATTCACATTATGGTTTTTGATTATTTTGATAAAATGAATTTACCTCCATTTATTCTCATCAGTTATTATATAACAAATTGATGAAATGTTTTTTAAACCTGTTTACCATAAACAATTTATTATGTGATGACATAATGAAAGATTTAAAATCATATAGAACAAATATATATATTGTTTTTCAGTATCCTGTATAGTGACCTGGGATTTGTCAGTTATGTTGGTTAATGGGGATATAATTAACCTGATGTTTGTTCATGAAAACCATAAGGTATTTCTACAAAGTAAGAAATCATAAATTTAATATGTGAGTTTGTTATATGGATGAGGATTTGATGATGGAGAAGTACATGAAAGGGTTTTCATGGTCTTGGAGTTTGTTACAAGATTTATTATGTATGAATTTAGGTATTACTTGTAGAACAAATGTGAGTTTTGCAGGTTGTAGTGTGCAGTCTGTGTGGGGATTACCATGATCAAGAGGTAAGTACAAGAAAAAAATATACCATTTTTATTCTTTATGAAATAAATATTTGGGAAGATATTTTCATATAAATATTTTTATTATGAATTCTAGTTATAAAAAATAATATCTACTAGTTGTAATTGTTCGAGAGAAATCAACGTTATCAAATATATAATTTCATTGACTTATCTAGTTTGGAATATATATTGTAGTACTGAAGGATGAATATAGAGTATCCTTTTATATATATCACAAAGAATTATAAATATTGGTAAAATAATTCTATTATAGAACTATCATCGTCTATAGAAGATTCATTATTGATATAATAGTGTGGAATAACTAGACAATGAAATTGAATTTAAGAGTTGATCTTTCTTTAATTAATGAATTGGGTGCACTAATAGTACTAAAATGGGAATCAAATTAGGATGTGTGATTCAATTATAGTATCAAGTGATATAGATAATGGAAATTTCATCATTTATCTATTGAATAGACCTATAGATATACAAAATAGTGAAGATACTACATGAAGTCGTGTATATGAGTGAAAATATGAAATGATCCTCATGTGAGGAGTGATCAAACACATAATATAATAACATTACTATGGATTTTAGTAAGTCAGAATTACTAAAACATTGTAAACATCAAACTAGTGATTCCTAAAATATTCTGGTATATCTAGAATGTCATTGACATATATTCCATGGTATAAAACTTACCAGTTAGCCATGTGATATTTTTTTATGTTCAAACTTTACATTCTTTTATACCAAATAATTTTTTAGGGAAGGGGTGATATAATATTTAAGAAATATTTTCAACAAAATTCTCACTAATATTGTAACAAGATTATAAATGTTCTAAACTAATAAAAATGGAAATTTTTATTTATTTTCCCATAAAATTGATTCACTACCTCTCTGTTTTCCTTTCGAAAATCAAGTGATATCAGACTGTAATGTATCCATCATTTTATTCAACATTAAAAGCATTTTTTTATTTTTATCATTCATAATTCTAGGACGTGGACTCCATTTTTTGAATAGTGCATAATTTTGCTGCTTGAAAAATGAAATGATAATATACCTACAATAATATAGAAACTAACTTATTGTGTATATTATAAAATATGAAAATATGACTCTAAAAAAACAAATAAATAAATAAATATATATATATATATATAATATTGTGAAAATTTCATTATGTGATAAGGTTTATAAAAATAAATGTCAATATGTTAATAAATTTGAGATATGAACAAAATTAAAATCTATTATAGGAAATAAATTATGTAATGATGAAATAGATTCCAATATCTATAATAGATGACCATTGTATTTTGTCCATCATTTAATGGAAGAAAAATAATAAGATGTCTCTTGTGATGTCAAACTCACAAATTGTAATAAATATCTCATAATACATGGATATTTAAAATTATAATTTTTTTGGAATATGTGATCATTTAAGAAAATTAACTTACCCTACAGAATTTAGATAGAATGTGGGAATATGTAAAATACACCATTTAATCTGTTGTAAAATGGCCTTTTATTAATAAAGAAATGTCCCAATCAAAATGAGAAATATGATCAACATGAAATCATTAATAAAGTAGAAATTTCATTAATATATGATATTTGGATCAATAAAGATTAAAATTAGTATTAGTGATCACAGTGTTTGATATAATGAATACGGGTGTTAAATGAAGGGACAATGTGACATGCTTGAAGAAATTTCATATGAAATCAAGAAATATAATTCCACAAAAAAGGAAACATTAATAATGTACTACCCCTATCAATAAAAAAAATTTAGTAGGTGATATAATCAAGAATTTATGGGGCCTCATATCTAAGGAATATTGATTGATAAAAAAATAATAAAGATGAGTAGATTTATGAACCTGAGATAAACTGATGTTTCTCCATGGGAAAAGAGAAGTTGTGGATGGTCACTATATAAAAATAATTATGTTTATTAAACACAACCATTAATCATAAATATATATGTATGTATGAATTCATTTAAAAATATAAAAAATTATCTGAAATGAATATTGATAAAAAATTCAATCACTATATATGATGGGTACAAATCGTTAGATTATGTCATAAATCCTAGAAAACCATTGATGAAAAAATAATTGAAACATTTATTTTTTCGAAGAATTGTGATGAAATAATGTATTAATTTCATGTTTAATGATTTATATTTCTCAATATCTACCATATAAAAATCATTGAATTTAGATTAATCCATAGGAAGAATAAAATTCTATAAGGGTATATTTAACTATAGTGTAACACAAGAAAATATCATATAATTAATAGAGACTCATTAAGATAGATAATTATTTCACTAGTCTGGTGGATGAATATGGATTAGAAAAAATATGTTCAACAATAAAATTCATTTTTAACTAATAAAAACACTCCTATAATAAAAGAAGAAATATATGGAATAAAAACAATGATGATAATCTAGTTTTGAGCAGTAAATGTATTCATCTAAAAATGAATCACCATGGAAAAAAATTATGAGTTAAATGAAATGGCTAGGAATAGAGAATTTCAAGAAGTATTACATGGTGGTTTACCATGTCATTTCATAATGTGGGAAGCAAAGCCATGAGTTTCTTCCCATTAGTGGACTAGAAGGAAAAAAATTGAACCAAGTCTAATAGGACCCAACATAAAAATTATATTAATCATGTATGAAAATAATTTTTAATCATAAGGTTAGATTAGTTGGAATTGGCCTAGAAAATAGAAAATTAAAAAATAAATGATATTTTTTCTTGAAATTATCGAGAATCAAATTAAATAAAATATAATTTCAAATAATGAGTTTGAAAGGAAAAAAAGATGATCCTTAAAAATCAGCACCATTGTAAAGGAATTTAAGAGAAATAAAATTCAAGGGATTTTCGACAATAACCGATTAATATTATTTGGATGAGAATTCAATTGGAATCCCTCACTCCATATTGTTTATTATTTCCAACTATTGATGATAGTGGTGTAGTATGAAGGCTATGATGTGATCCATGGGATTAATTAATCGAAAGGGAAGACACACATGATAGAAAATGAGAGTAACATAAATCAATTAGATTTAGGATATTTAAAAATATAAAATTGGTTTAAAATATAATAATGTGGTGTCAAGATTCAATAAACTCAAAATTTATTGAAAAAATATATAATATTTTTTTAAATCCAAATATAAAATTCATTTAGTGAAATGATGATGTTAAATTGATGTCAACATGATTTGAAATAAAATACTGTCAAGGCCTCTATAGATTCCACTAGTGTAATTATGTTGATACCATTACTAAATAATTTACTATTGATAGAATATATAGAATATACTATAATAAAATTTTAACTTCGATGAAATGGAACTCCATACATAAATATTATCTCAAAACATGTTGAAAGAGTTGAATAAAAATGCAAGAGTTGGTGTTTTGTTATCAAAAGTTTATTATAATTATATGAAGAAAAATGAGTTTCTATATAATGAATTTAGAGGTCCACTATGTTGTATCAGGTGGTTATGAAAAATGATTAGTATCAATTCATCATGTATGTTTTATATCTCCAACTGCTATTATTTATTTAATATTAAATTATATTTTTGGGATATTGTGATTTTGTTCACATGATGTTAATAAAAAAGAAAATGAAATGATTCAAAAATCTATGGGTAAAATTGAGTGACATGGATAGATTTTATATTAAAAAATTATAATTTTGTATCCTACTCCAGATTTCATCATTTTTGGTTTGGAGGATATATTAATGACACAAATTAAATGTTTTAAATTCAATCATTGAAAGTATATATCTGAATATAAATTAAAATTAAAGGATTAAATGATTAAAATAAAATAACTTTTTAATCAACAAGGTGATGGGAGAACCTATAGTTCAAATGGTTGAAAATATATCATTTTTTCATGTTTTTTGGTTTGATGAAATTTTTTGGGGAAATATGTAATAGATAAAGGGGAGTGTGGATCAATGAAATTCAATGCTAAATATACTAGTAGTAACATTCAGTACAATATATGGAAAAAAATAACTGTTTCCCAATAAGTATTGTTATTATTTAAGTCACTCATCATGTAAGAGTTGATGTGAGAATATTTTCCTCTATTTTAATCTATGAAAAATATGAAAATAACATTTTCTTCCATAAATTGTCAATCATAGTACATCTATGCCTTATTAGAGATCATATACAAGGACATTAATGATAAATAGAGAGTTAATTTATAACTATTAAAACACATCTTATTGCTAAAAATTTAATGTTACTTTCAGGACCAGATAGATCATATACATTTTTTTTATGAAATTGGTGTTGAGATTAACTATAAATTCCTATAATGTACAACTGATATTTGTATCCAAATGAGGGGTTTAATATATTGATATATTGATAAAATAATGAGGGGGGATGTTTTTTCAAAGATGGTATGCATGGGATTCATTATAATATTGATTATGTATGTATTGAAATTAAATACCTTCTAATATGGGGATGTTCATTACCTGTCAATGTTGGTGGATAAAATGAAATGATATTCCTTGATGTATTTATATATTATGTACATAACTTTCTTATTGAAGAGAATTACTAATAGATATATTTTTCTATCTAGAACTTTTGTACCGTATATGTATAGATAATGTGAAGCACCATGAGATTGATGATAAATAAATCACATTGAATGATCTTTAGGACCTTTGATATTTTTTATGACAATTTGAATGTATATGGGTATCAATATTCATATCTAATTGAATTTTTTTCATGTTTTTACCAAATATCATATAAATAAATCTAGTGGGTTTGGTTATGTTTTGTGAAGGATTCATGCTGATGTATTAATATTAAAACAGCATGATTGTAGTTCGTGAAGTTGACTACGTGACATTTGTAGGGAATATCATGAAAAACATGAGATGTATTCATCTCATTGAGTAAAAATGTGGGTATTGAATGGAGTTTGTAGAAGTGAGTACACAAATTATAGAGGAGTTTACAATAACAAAACATAACACACAGTTATATATCAAGGAATTATAAAATGATGTTTAAGTAATTACTTGTTTTAGGTAGTCAATTATATGACATAGGCATTAAGTCCACAACAAGGGTTATTATGTTTAATGTACATGGCCTAGGAGGATGGTTCATGGAGTCCACGGGGTATTCAAGCATACAAAGAGTTGTTTACATGTTAAAATGAAGGATTATTAGTTTACGATAATAGGATCATGTAAATATAAGATCTCATATTTTGGAAATTTATTTATTTCTTTAGAGATATATTAAGAGGTGTTTTCCTATAAATTTATAATTTTTGATATCATTATTATTTGATGAAAAACTAAATGGTGTGATTAGGAGGATTATAAAAAAATTTCCATGGAAATCATTTTTTGTTAAGGAAGAGGGTAATGTTGAAATACAAGGGTTAACCTCCCACGGGTAGTATTTGGAGGCGGTATGTGAGACGAATTCCAATGGTAGTAAATTTAAATTGGGTTTAAATGGGGATAGTATAATTAGTTATATTCATGAACCATAAATGAGTATTAATAATGTTCACAACAACAAAAATGTCATTTTATTAAGTAAGAATCTATAAGGTCTGTACAGAAAGTAGGTCCATGATGGAGGATTCCTTGGGGAATGAGTCAATGAAAGGGAATTTCATGTTCTAAAATATTGGTTGGTGTTCATGAGGTTATCATGTCATGATTAGAGGTAGACCATAAGGGTGTTCCATGAGGTAAAATTTTTAGTTCTTGAGGAGTATAAACTATATGTGAATTGTGAATGTAGTGAATAATATACCATGGGGCTTCTTTGTGTAAGGAATATTTATGATGTTATATTTACATGAAGATATTAGGTTGGTATTCTATAGATAGAATGGTATATCAGGGGAATGTGGGTTATATATAATAGTAGTACAAGATACCAAGATTATTCCATTTAATTATATCATTTGGTTTAATAAAAGAAGTATTGATGGAAGATGAGATAGTGTACATTATTACAGCTTGTTGGGGATGGATGATAGAGGGAAACATGATAACTCTATTTTATAATTATCCTCATATGGATAAGTTTTTATGGTGTTATAATAGTGTGTATGGAATATACCCAACTATCACATTGAAGACATGATCATCTCTAACAATGAAAAATAAGAGTTCTAGAGGACTAAAAAATGAATGAAATCAATATAAATAATTCAAATAGAGGCCCTAACATGTCAGGCATAGACCATTGCATCCAGTATTCTATAAAGATACCTATAAATATACAAACTATTAAAGATCCTTCATTCAAGTAGTGTGTATTATTTAATAATAGGAACATTCCTATGTTTGAGGAGTGGAAGAACCCCAAATCTATTAAATAATGTGATCTTGGTAAATATTGACCATGATCAAAATATTATAACAAAAAAACTAATTATTCATAAAGGATTCTTATATATTCTAAAAATCAATAGTGTATTATATTTGAACTATAACATAATGGTTAACCTGGTAAAATCATTGTGCTATGTCCATGGTATAAATTCCTTCATATCTGATAATTTTTTGGTGAGGCTAAGAAATAGATTATTCATCAAATAGGAAAAACACAATTCCTTCCAATATGTGAACATTATACTAACAGGAAATCCCAATTAAGAAAAGGGAAAAGTTTATTAATTTTAATAAACTGAATTACTCCCCATATTATAGTTCATGTGGTCCAACATTGATTTTTTTACATTTTAATACACGACCTTAAAAATATCTGATGGGATATGGTGAATTTCTCATCACATTTTAAAAATTAGGAAAGAGAATGAAATTTATAGTTGTGTCTTGGATTGGAGACACAAGCATCACTACATATCCTATAAGAATAGAAATTAATCCCTATGTAGTTCTTCAAAATGGAAATTGTTACCCTAGGTTTTTTGATCAATGAAATTAGGGATTGTAAATGTATCTACAACCATAAAATAATTGATAAAACAGAGTTATCATGTTGATTGAGCACTGACATTAGGGTTTATTTTCCATTTAAGTTCATATAGAGTAGACCAATCAATTTAGTGTATGGTAATTAGGGGTGGATCCCTCTTAAAAATTTAAGGTCATGTGTGTAACATCCCATTTCCTTGATGGGGGTACGTTTTCATTTTTTATATTTTCCCATTTGGTTCAATGTCCATATGAGTGGTTTTCTGGGTTTTCTAAAAGACGCATATCAGGTACACGATGTGTAATGAAGGTACACAGTGTATAGTTACATGTTGTGTACATGAGGTATAGTATATGTAGGTAAACATCATGAACCTAAGGTACACATCATTTAAGTGTTAAATTGATGTTTTAAAACATGATGTGACTGGTTTTCCAGCGTAACTTATCTAGTGGACTATATGTCCCATACATGAGGTACACAGCATGACTCGGTTCGTTGCCATATTAAATTCATGTGTTTGGATGTTTCTCTACAACCTCTCTTCCAAAAAAGTTTTCATCACAAACCTAGGATACTTCTAGGTGATTTTAAAAGGTAACCCTTCTTTGAAATTGATCAGATCAACTTGGGATATTCATGTAGTTTGTGGTGCATTTCTCCATGTAAGTGTTATTTACAGTTCTTCCCTGCAGTTAATCACGATAATGACCTTGATTTGTGTTATCAGATCCACTTATCTATGAAGAAGGATTCTTACTGTCTTCTTCTAGATCCATTGGGAGATCCCATTCTAGAGGCCATTTTTCTAAGTTAGTTGTGTTGTGGAAGATAACTATCCCTATCAAATGTGGGTTTTCTTCTATCTGTCGAACACATTTCTTCTAAATTGAATCAATGTTGACATATATTAGACTCTAGGGCCACTTCTGAGGGTATTGGATTTCATTTAATTTGTTTTCTAATGCGAGTGTGTGCGACCCAAATTTTGAGATAGGTGGTTCCATCCTGATTTGTCTAAGTTGAATACCATATCATTTCATTATTTTTTGCAAATGTTGATTTAAAATCAACTACTATCACTTGTTTCAGTTTATTTTATAAAACTAAATTCCAATGAATTAGTTGAATTTATATGGTTTTTGAACTGAAATTTGGAATGCTCCCAATTCCATTTAATTGGGGTTTGTTTAAATAAATTTGTTGGAATATGAGAATTGAATAATTTAAATTATTTAATTTCATTGTGGTTTTGATGGAAATGTTTCCAATAAATTGATGAATTTAATTGTAAAATTTAATTTTAGGAAGTATTCATTGGGTTTTAAATGATTTTAAACTCATTAAATTGACTTAAAATGATTTGATAATAATCCAATGGTTTTATCTTGTGAAAAAATGTAATTTTTTAAAAAAAATTGTTTTTATGTAAGATAAATTGGAATTTTTGAAATGGAAGAATGTAATATATTTTATTTTAAGAAAATTTAAAATAAATATACAATCATGCAAGATCACATGAAAGCCTTCAGTAGTGGGTGAATAATTTGGATACACTCTATGATATGAAAATATTCTAAAAACCTATGGTGGGCCACATCCCTGAGGGGAGGGTGATGTGTCACCTCTGTCCATTATTAGGTGGATGTGAGTATACTCATTTTTTTGTGTCTACATAGGGAGTGAAAAATCCTATAGATGGTTAATATTATCTTACCTTTTTTTAGATGACCATGTTACACACTTGATTATATAAAATTAAGTTATAAATTTATTAAAAGAAAATTGAATAGCTTTTCATGCCTACTGAATTTTTATAAACCATATTATATAAACTTTTTACTTATGTAATTTTTTTATAAATATTTCAACCCTTGTGAAGTAAATATTGTGCATTAAAATTATCCTCAATCATTTGAAATATATAATATGATTTTTTTTAATTATGATTTAGAATTCCAAATATATTTGTTTTTTAAAATTGAATGATTTTCCTTTGGTTATTCAATTTTTGGCTTCTGTTAGGGAATCTTTGGTGGTATCATACTAGGATTTGTCTCACACCTTACTTTATCCTTCTATTTTTCTTATAGGCATTCTTCATCTAGGTTCGAGCAAAAGGAATGGGTCACTTTGAGGTGGTTCTTTATGCTGAAATGTTTTCTTGGTGAGTTGTGTCCTTAGAAAATTGAAGTTTTTTTCTTCCCACATTAGCACTTGGGTTTTAGTATATTGACCTTTTATGCCATGTTATATTCTTGAACATTACATCCAATGTTGTTTTCCTTTGATATTCATACTTTTCTTATTTTCTTTCACTTCCACATTATTGTAGAAAAATTCATTCCCAATTGTATATTTTATGATGTCAGGTTCTAGTCACCAACCCGTGGGGATCAAGAGATTCCTTTGATATATGTCAGGTCTAGATCGGTTATCAGGTTACCAGGGTACCCCTGATGGTTCTTGAAAATGTGGTATCAAAGGAAGGTTGTTCAGAATCTTAACTTCATGAGAATATATATTTGAATACCTTGTTGGGACATAAGTGGTAGTTTTCATTGAGTATCTAGCCTGCTCCCACCGCAATGAACCTTACGTCACCAGGGGTGGTTATAGAAAAATGTCTTGTGGATTTTTATAGTATTTTCCCTATTTAGATTTGGATAGAGTGGAATGAAAATATGATTGTTCCATCTGTTATTATTATATTTTCCCCCATCACTCTATTTGAGAAATACCTAATGTCTATAATATTTACAGCTGGTGTTTTTTAGAGTCATGCCCTTGAGAAGATATACAAATTAGATTCAAGAGGAGGCTACTAATGAAATGAAGTATGAGAATCCTCCACTAGACTGAAATCATATTGAGGTGATTTTATACACAATCCAATATTTGGGACATGCACAACCTCTAGTTCACACTCTATATCTAGCTGTGGATCCTCAGGGGTATGTTCTTTGGAATCATTTTCAAGAGTTCATTTTCCGAAAATCTACCATTTTTATGTGATCCATTGAACCTCAACATGTTGAGGAATGGTTGTGTGTGATAGAACGTTTTTGTGTGTTTTTGGAGATAGAAGAAGGGATATGGGTTATGTGTTCCACCTTCATGATTGAGAGACTGAGCAACAGGCAATGGGACACGATGATGATGAAAGAAAAACACGAGAGTGTAGAATAGAAATACTGAAACGTTATTTTCACCAAACAATTATATCCCAAGTCAATGGTATTCTCTAAAGCTATATAATTTCTCAAGCTTGACCAGACTGACAAAACCATGACAGAGTATTCAAATCATTTTACTGACCTAGAAATGTTTATTCACAATATTGTGTCTAATGTGTGGATAAAGGCTTTACGGTTCAAGTTGGTACTTTGATCATATATCTATTCATAGGAACTCTTACTAAATCTACCCACTTATGATGAAGTGATGAATAGGTAGATGTTAGTTGAGATGGACCTGGCCAAGAAATCATGGTTGAAGGGAGATACTATTTCTTCTAGCGACGACGTTGGTTCCTCCAATGGAAAATAAGTGTGACATTTCTCAAAAGATGATTCATTATTAAAATCATATACCTCTATGAAAAATTTCATTGTTCTGCAATTAGTATGGAAATCAATGAAATCCTATGAAGGTTTTCATCGAGGTAACCAAGGATTGTAGCTCTTGCATGAGTTCAGGACACTTACATAGGTTCTACCATCACTTTACTACTCTACATAGTGAGGTATGATCATCAGCTCCTCCCAAAAACAATTGGGGCCAATAAAATTCTTCATGTTTATAATGGTTCCTATCATAGGAATCTAGAATTAATCTTATACACATAGTGGATGATTCTTCAGAGGAAGTAGACATTAGTATAACAAATGTGATAGATACCATTTCCATTTCTTTTTCATTAGTGACTACTCTATTTAATACTTCTTGATTCCAATATTTTATTTCAACTTGTATTGTAAATATTATTAATAATTATATGGAGAAACTATCTTTTGAAATAGATATTACTACACCCCTTATTATGAAGAGAGTGTTGGGTCTCTGTAGTCCCACATGTGTCTTCTCTCTATATGACGTTGAGATATCTTGGAGTTTCCTGGTTCTTGATATGAAATGTCTTGAGACCATATTCAGGGTGGACTATCTCATTGCCAACAAATCACGAAATGATTGTTATTTTTGATGAGTCCAATTTACTAAACCTAGTGGTGTGCCTATTATTTTGCAATTAATTTGGGACCCGTGTTTGGGAAGTGTTGAACCATATTATCCAGAGTTGGGGAAAGTGATATCGATGTTTACTTTTGATTTCGAGAGAGATTCAATGGGCGGTGATCTTCCTCCAGTCGTCGTCAATTTTTCTAAAGATTTTTTACATATATCTCTAGTCTAACACTAGTGAGAGAGCTTGAGTTTTCTATTGACATAACGACTAGAATGAAAAAAGACCATATTACCTCTTAGAGAAATGTTCCAGCTGAACTAAAAGAGTTGAAGTCCCAAGTGTATGATCATCTTGGAAAATGCATTATTCATCCATGTGTGTCACCTTGGGTAGGACCGATACACTTTGCTAAGAAGGATGATAGTTCTCTTCAATTATGTATTTATTATCTAAATCTCAATTGAGTAACAATAAATAACAAATATCCATTACCATGGATTGATGGCCTATTTGATCAGATGAAAGGGGTGAAGTGGTTTTCAAAGATCGACCTTCTATTGAGTTACTATCTTTTAAGGATAAAATAATATAACTTTCATAAAACAACCTTTCAGAGAAGGTATGGCCACTATGAGTAACTTGTTATGCCCTTTGGTCTGACCAATGCTCTAGTAGTTTTCAAGGCTTTAATGAACAATATTTCTTATATGTATCTAAAAACCTTTTTGATGGAATTTTTGGATGTCATTATTGTATAATACATGTTGGAGGAGGATCATATGCAACATCTGAGAAATGTTTTGTTTCCTATGAAAATTTACCCCCATTAGGCCATGATTTCACTTTGTAATTTAGGTATTCGAGAAGTGAAATTCATGGGACACATGATGTCTGAACATGTTGTATCATTTTATCATGATAATGTGAAGTAAGTTTTGACTTTCAAAAAACCACTAAATTTCTTTTAGATATGGAGATTCATGGGCTTAGCCGAATATTAATATAGGTTCATGAAAGAATTCTTGAAACTAGCTATTTCATTGACTGCTCTGACATAAAAGGGGGTGATATTTGTGTGGGATGACAAATGCCAGAGTTCTTTTGTTGTTCTGAAACATGTATTGACTATTACACCAACGTTGACTCTTCTAGAATTCAGGCTGTGCTATGTGATATTTTGTGATGCAACTGGTTTAGACTTGGGATGCAATATTTTGTAGGGTGATAAAAGTAGTAGCTTATGGATCTCATTATCTTAGGACACATAATAATAATTACCCTACCCATGACCTTTAACTTTCATCACTGATGCCCACATATAAGAGTTCAAGGCATTGCCATTTTCGAAAAAGATTTATAGTGTATTTAAACCAAAAAGTCCTTAGTTATATCTAGTCTAAAAAATAATTTGAATCTTTGGAAGAGGCATTGGATGGAATAGAAAAATTATTTCAACATTGAAATTTCCCTTACACCAGGGAAAGGGAACATTATTGTAGATGGCTTGAGTAGGAGACATCTAACCCATGTATTGAATGAATCCTCAGAAGAGTGGAATTTGATGGCTCTCTTTTCATAATTGCATATTGGAGTTCATGAGGAGGGGGATGAGGTTTCCATAGCCAGTTTTCAAATGGAAACAACTCTTCTTGGGATGATTATTTAGCATAAAGAGCTTCATTATTAGTTTTGTACCATTACATATTCTCTTTATGGTGGGGAGATATTTTCCCAGTGGTTATTCTCTATAGAGGGTGTTCTATGCTATCAGAATAACTAAGTGGTGATGTTAAAGGCAAAGAAGGTAGTCATGGGAGATTTCTATAACTCCCAAAGGGATGTGAACCAAGGTACCACAATGATGTTCTCTATCATGAGGTAGAATATCTAGTGGAATGGTGTGAGGCATGAAATTTCTACATTTGTCTCTTATTTCTATATGTGTATAAGATTAAGGTTGGGCATTAGAAAGCATCAAGAATACTTCAAAAACTTCTAGTTTCTACATTGAAGTGTGATGAGACCTCTATGGAATTTGTGGTTGGGTCTCCGTGATCCTTGATAAAGAAGAATTAAATATGATTTTTGATCAAAAGGCTGACCATGTCGGCTCACTCTTTACCCATTCGAGATACGACCACAGTTGAGGAGTTGGGAAATATCTATATGGATGGGATTATTTGCTTGCAGGGAATTACATCTATCATAGTATCTGATATGGATCCTCAGATTACTTCTATTTTGGATAGGAATTTCAGAAGCACTAGGATATCAGACTTGTTTAAGCGTGGCTTACCATCCACAGAGGGTTGTCCAGATAGAAATACCTATACAGATTCATCAGGATAATCTTCACACATATGTTCTCAACATTCGTGGGGATCTGGATGATCTCTTAGGGCTAGTTGAGTTTCAAAACAACAAATGATACCATCCCACAACCCAAATGAAACCATTCAAGGCCTTGTATAGCTGGATTTGTAAATCATGGATGTGTTGGTTGAAGGTTGGTGAAATTTCCATTGTTGGACCAATCTTGGTACAATATACGATAACTAATATTCAGAAAATATTTTAGAGGATGTTGATAGCAAAAATCTGATATATTTCTTTGGCTTATTGACACCATATACCTTTTTTGTTTTCTATTAGTGATATTTTTTCTTGAATGTTTCACATCAATTGGTTCATTAATGGCTTGGTGGGAATAGAAATATTACTCCTCACCTTCTGGGACCTTTGGAGGTTTTTTAACAGGTTGGTAAGGTCGCGTACCATTGGGTACTACCACTATAGTTGACGATGATACATAATATGTTATATGTATAATTTCTGAGAAAGTATCTTTCTATTTTATCTCACATTTTGAGCTATAGTGATATTCATATCGACCCTAATTTATCATTGACTTAACGACTAGTCAGGATAGTTGATTCTGAGTCTGAGGTACTTTTTGGGAGGATGATACCTTTGGTTTTTTACTAGGTCAGCATGTATCTGATAGTCATGAGATTTGGGAACATGATTCACTAAGGAGCAAGAAGTTTTCCAATTTCATTGGCATGGAATCATCTTCATAGGCTTTCTAGGGACATAATGTTTTTTTGGTGGGGAGGATGTACATCATGGTACCTTGATCAGGTAAGATTTCCTTTTTCTATGTTCCCTTTTATCTAAATGTCGTTTGTAGTGGTTTTCTTGTTTTTTTATATGATGAAGAGTAGGTACTCTCTATTTACTGGAGGTACACACTATGTATGGGAGGTACACATTATATATGTACATGACATGTACCTAAGGTACATGTCCTATAGAGTTTAAATATATTTGTTAACTTGAGATAATGAGTTTTTTGGGAATAACTTATCCGTCATGGATTACACACCGTGTAACAAAGGTACATGTCATGAGTTGGATCACACTCAGAATAATGTCACATGTCTGGCTATTTCACTTGGCCTTCTATTCCCAGATGTCATTTCCCTCCACCCTAGGCCGCTCCTATGAAATTTCCAGAGGCGCCCCTCTCTCAAATCGATCTGATCGGTTGTAGATCTTCATTGCATCTGCTGTGCATCCCATAGGTTATGTTTTCTTTCAAGTTATTTCTTGAAGTTAATTGTAATAGCACCCTATATTTGCATTATCATATCCACTAATCTATGTTGAAGTATTTTTGTTGTCTTTAGATCTGTTGTGTCATCTCATTCCAGAGGCCTTTTTCATTCATTATTTGTGGTGAGACATACCACTGTTCTTATTGTGTGTGGTTTTACCCTCTCTGTTGACCTATTTCCTTATAAATTAGGTCGAACATGGCATATAATTTATTCTAAGTAATTTTATGATGTTTTTGGATTTCATTTCTTTTGGATTTCCATTTCAGGCATGTGAAACATGAAATTTGAGGTAGGTTGTTCCATACTAATTTGGTTAAATTGAATATCATTGTATAGCATGATTTTTTTAAAATGTTTATTTAAATTCAACTACTGAAACTTCTTTCAATTTCATTTATACAACCCAATTCCAATTAATAGAGACAATTGAGTTGGGTCTGGTATGGGACATTAGAAACCCCAACCTCCATTTAATTTCTATTGGTTTATAAAAAGTGGTTGGTTTATGGAAGTTGACAAATTTAAATTGATGAATTTAATTGTGGATTATATGGTGATTTTTTCAATTAATCTATTGAATTTAATTTTAAAAATGAATTTTTGGATGTATGGAGTTGATTTTGAATTATTTTAAATGAATTAACATTGATTAAATTTTTTTGATAGAAACCTTGTGGTATTATCTTGTGAAAGTGGCATGTTTTTTTAAATAAAACCAGTTTTGGTTTTAAATCGAAAGAAATTGGAATATTTGAAATTGAATAATGGGATTTATTGTATTTTAAGAAGTCCTAAAATAAATATCCAATAATGTCAGAGAACATGCAAGAATACGGTTTTTTTAGAGTCATTTGGATACACTCTATAATATGGAAATTTTTAAAACAATACTGGAGTGGGTCACATCCCTGATGGGAGGGTGAGAAGTTCCCTCTGGCTAGTGTTAGGGGGACATTAGTATACTCATTTTTCGGTGTCTACCTAGGGAGTGTGGATTCAAATATCTAGTTAATATTATCGCACCATTTGGTAGATACCCATATTTCTCTCTTGTTTGTTTATATTTGAGATATAAATGTATACCATTGTTGTTTGAATTTTTTTACATGCATGGTGAATAAATGTAAATAGTATTAAATAAATGTTTTGCATATTCCATTAATTTTAAAATATTACATCTATTGTGAAGTAAATCCTATGCATTAAAAGTAATTTCCATCATTTGAACTTTACGACATCATTTGATTAAATATTCCTTAAAATACCAAAATTATTTATTTTTCAAAATTGGATTCTTTTCCATTGGTTATTAAATCATTAGAAATAATTATGGAATATTTTGTAGTAACCTATTGGTCTTAGTATACCACCCTATTTTTGGGTTTTTGTGTTTGTAAACATTATTCTTCCAGGTTCAAGAAAAGGGAATTGCTCACTTGGAGGTTGATACAGCTACTGAACTATAGTCTTGGTCTGTTTTTTCCTAGGGGGCCATGGGGTTGTTTTCTTCCCATTTTAGTAAATGAGTTTCAATAATTTGGTCTTGTATGCCTAGTTTTATTATGGTATATTACTCATAGTTGAGTATTCATTTGATATTCATACAGTTCTTGTTTTATTTCTCTTCCTCATTATATTGGAAAAAATTATTCCCACATATATTTTGTATTATTCCATGTGCTAGTCATCGACCCATGGGGATCAGGAACGACCCTAAGGATATGTTAGGTTCGGATCAGTTATCGGGTTTCCTGGGTACTCGGGATGTTTCGTGACAATATCTGTTGAACTGTATACCATATAGTTTTTTAGTGAGGAATAAAAAACCACATTATAGGAAGTTTAATATAATATGATAATGACCCAATGTAATGAATTTTCACATTATGTGAAAATGATTAAGATGGTTATAGTTTATGATTAAAAGATTTTGACCAAATTTTCATGCAGTTTATGACCATCTAACTTGAAGCTACATCGATTGTTCCTATAATACATATTTGAATATGGTTCAGAGTAATTTCTCATCCATTTGAACATATATATTTAGAGAAGATAAATATGTCATGAAATGTCTAAATTATATATAATGGAATGTTGATTAGTTGTAATATGGTTACAATTAATAATGAAGAATCCACACCAAATTTATCAAAAATATAACGCATTGGTCTAGAGGATATACTCTTTATGATAGAAACATGCCTCGGGGTTGGAATTTCAGCTAAATGGAAGATGTTTAATCACCAATTAAAGTTGTTATTTGAAAGTAAGAGACAATCATGACTAATTTATATAAAAGGGGAAAGTAAGAGAATGTTGTCAAAGTTTCTATATTACAAATAGAGAATATTGAATGATGTTCAATGGTTTCCAAGAAATTAATTTCAGGTAAATGATCTTTAGTTGATGGTAACATAGATACCAAATTTATGATGTAGGTTTGGTGGGATAACAGTTTTCCAAAAGGGTTTGTAATAATCTATAATTACATAATCAAGTTTTGGGTTCAGCAAAAAGAACTATAATTTAATTTAATATTAACGTAAATTAACCAAAATAAGAAATGTTTTTATGTATAAATATACAATAGAGAGAATTAGGGACATCAGTTATGTTTTCTCTATTATATATGATGAATTTTATAGATTTCAACATGTCATTCGCTCTCCCAAGGATAATGTTTCTTGTCTATGAAGTATGATCACATACAAAAATCCAAGGAACATAGTTTATGATACTCAATCATTGAAAAATATTAATAGTATAACAGCATGTGGGATGGACCATACATTATATTATATACTATTATTTTTAGATGGATATAAATCATGTAGTTTACATTATTAATAAAATAACCATGCATCATTAAGTTTAATGTATTACAATAAATAACTCCCTCTTTACAGTTTATATTAATGGGGAATGTACTTATATCATTTAGTTTAACATCATATGGAAATTACTTTGTGTTTTTTAGTTTTAAGTCATTCAATATGGACTTCACTGACCTATCATGGGCTTTCAGATACAATTTTTTTCTTGTGATAATGACTTTCATATAGGATTCAGGAACCTTAAGACCCTCCTACCCTATAAATATTTCACATATATATTTATGAATTCAGTATTTAATCAAGAATAATTCTCTAATATTATTTCCCAAAATTAATTGGTAGTTATATTAATTTCGAATGTCATTAAAAATGTCTCTTATGGGTCTCTTGAGATTTGGAAAACTGATGAAGGTTAATATTTGAGGAAAAGATAAGATATTCAGTCACTTAACTTGTCCTATAAGAATAAACCATATTTTTTCTATCCATGAGAGATGGGTAAAGCTAATTATTTCATATCATTTGTGTACTTTTCAGTGTTTTGACAAGTAATATGTTTAATTTGGGTTTAATTAACTCCATGATCTCCCAATCTATCTGGTTTTGAATCCAATCATTAATAAATTTTCACTTGACGAGGTTATACAACAAAAATTATGGAAGTTGTTGTAATTAGATTAGTCTATTAAAGTTGACTCTTCATGTATTTTATCCATGGGTGCTAAATCAAATTATTCTCCTTGGTATATGTAAAATACCTAAAAACTGTCAATAATTGAAAGGAATATACCTAAATTTGTTTGCCTATATTATGGTGATGACAATGTTACTCATGTATGTAACATACACCCTAATTATTATAGGAATATTGATGAATTTGAGAACTGGGTAGTGGTTCCTTGATCCCAATGAATTTGAGATAATATGTTTAACCAATTAGTGGTTTTAAATACAATGGTTCCACCCTTATATCAAATTAATCTAATTTTATTAGGGATTTTGTCACAATCGGACCCCAAATGGGGTTCGAACCACAACTACCCCAAGCTCACCTAAATAGGAAAAGGCCTAGAAAAAAGTATCAAATGCATAAATAACAAGGGGATGCCTCATACTATGTACCTGTATGAATACATATATCTAACATGATTCAAAATTGTAGAGTAATAATAGAAAAAGATAGAAAATACTAGGGAAACCACCATTAAATAAAAACCCCTAGACACAAATGATTATGGTAGTGTATACTAAAAAGTAAAGGATGAAAATACATGATTAACCATAAAAATTCATCATGATAAGAAATAGTTAATGTAAAATTATGAGAGTGCCTAGTTCATGATATTCAATATATGGCCACTACACATGGTCCATTGTACTTTGTATCCCTTTGATCTTCTCTAGTCACTTCTAACCATTCCATCATCTTTATAAGACATGAAATGTGTGGGAAAAGTCCATGTAGGGTCAGTATATACATACCCATTAGGATTCCCTGAATGTTGAATGGGTAACAGTAAGAGATACAACAGATATATGAGGACAATATGTAATAAACAGTTGGAATATATAGTTCATTCTAAATTATGGCATATAGTAACCACATCCAAACATAAGGGGATCATGATGGTTTTTATATGGATTGAGGTGAGTCTTTTCCACCTATATAATGATAGTAAACTCACTGAACTCCGAGAATCTAAAAACGGGAAGCACATGACATACCCATCATGTCTTCACAACCCATGGTTAGGGAGTAACCTGATCAAAATTTAAGGATGTAGATTTATATATATTCTAAGTAAAAAAGAAAAACCAAATGATGTAATAATGGGAAATCTGACTAAAAACCATGTCTAAGAAAAAAGAGATTCCATTATTTCCAATAGTCCAACAATGATGCCCAACATCTTGTATGTTTTCCAAGGAGAAACCATATAACGAAAACACCTTTCCAATGTGTTGAATAACCAAGGGGACACAAAATATTTGTTGAAGAGATATACCCAAATGAATAATGGGGGTTACAATCTGTATGTATCAATAATGGATTCACGCCTCGGAAAGTGTGGGGTTCCACTCTAGTGTCATAAGTACCCAAGCTCTATCTAATATGGGGTTCCACTAAGTATGTATATATAAGGGACCCAAAACTATCATAATGGTGGGGGTGATGAATTGTACTATAGTTTCATGAGTACCCACACCCTCTTCAAAAGGTGGTTACACACAAAAGCTAGAGGACTTATGGCCAAGATGGTGGGGGTTTAAACTGTTCTGGACAATCACCCACACCTTGTCATGATAGGGGTTTGAAATATAGTCATCGAGGACCCACACAATATCCAATATGGGGTTCCACATGGTATGAATCAATAGGGGAGAAACACCCAACATGATGGGGGGGGGTCTACTAGTTTCATGAGGTCCCACACCTATCGGATTGGGGGTTCCACTATGGTAATTGATGACCCACGCCATATCCAACAGGGGTTACAATCAAAAAGCCTTTGGTGATCCCACTGAATTAGTACATTCTTCAAGAGTCTACTCAATAATCTCTATTCCAGGAACACTTTACATCATATCTCAAAAATCAGCAATTGATGGAACCACCAAATTCTATATAGAAACAAACTCAAGTTATGAAACTCATGGGCCAAAATTTTTGTTAAAAGGAAGGAGATAAAAAATATTAATGTTTCCTCAAAATAATCATGTGGGTATATGATGTGTGATTCCACCCACATGATGTGTTCTCATACTCCATTACCTTGAATATTCCATAGATGTACATGATTTCTTTATCTTTGTAGGGATTCACCATGTGTAGGGGATATACATGGAATGACCATGCCACTCTACATCACACCCATGTTCTTGGTCATGTCCATGTACCAAAACCATGTACATGTACCATACCTTATTTCTCTATACATTAATACATGACATTCCAGGATGTATCCTCACCATCACATGTCATTCTATATAATGTAGTTCTACACAGCATGTTGGAGTACAACATTACGTGTCTCAACATAAATACTGACAAACACATGAGGCTCATCATCAGTTTGAAGGTTATAATGCAATTCATATGATATTCCATTACAAATAGCCCAAATGTAAAAACAGATCAAACCATTGAGATCATCATAGAAAAATGATTAGGGTAGGCTATACAAATTAAAAAATTAGATTCATAGGGGAAAGACACATTTCTCTATATAACTCATGAACAATGCATCATGGGACCAATCCATGATTCTAAATTAAATACCTAATATTGGTCACGAATCAATTTCTTCAAAATTTTGGTTCATGATTCTATAAATGGTTCATCAATCCAACATTGTACATATGAGTTATGTTAGATATAAGGTTCCAAAATAAAAATAAGAACAAAATTTGGTATTTCATAGATGAGATTCGTGTGTTTGAAAAACATTCCCAATATAGGTCTTAATATGACCATCTCAATTCCACAGTCATGCAGCCATTGAAAATTTATCAATATGACACAATATGAAGAAATTGTGATTTGATAAATGTTTTATAACCATAATAATAATAATAATAATAATAACAAATAATTTTTTATCTTCAGTCAAATTCAAAGGGCACACAATAGGATCTCTCCCCATGCATGTACACACCTCCAGGTGACACTTCATTCACTTTTATTTCATTTAATTTTATTAACATTATCATGTCAACATCATCATAGTCATCATTTAATATAATAGTAATAATATTTTAAAATAATATATACCATCCCTATCACACCCAGGTCAAGCGCCACACCCCTCTTCTCTTCAAACCATTTTTAGTTTATCACTTTAATTAAATTAGTTTTTCAAATATTTATAACTATTATCATAAAATAATAAGTGATGAAAATGAAAAGGAACAAAACCCTCTCCTTCCAATTTAATTCCATAAATATGAAATTATAAATTTAATTTACTAAATTAAAACCATAAAAATTAATTAAAGAAGCATAATTTATGAATCTTATTATTATTATAAATAATAATAATTAAACCTATTGTGTTTACCACGTCTGACCACTCCATTGAAGATCTATGTTTGGTAAGCAACACATCCACCAAAGGAAGCCTGCTCCATCAGGCCTTCCACACAAATTTTTCTCAGAACCAAAATTTTCTCCACTCACATCATCACCACATGTTAGTTGGGAAAATGTTGATCACTGATCCGATCAAAAACTACCTTCGATTATAAACCTACACCCACGATATCAATCTGATCATTTTAGAATACACTATCCAGACCATTTATCATTCCATCCACAAACCATTGATCATTGTTTCTTTCACATTACCATAATGAATATATAAATTCAATTTCACTCAAACCTTCCCTAGTAATATCAAATCATGAACTTGTTTCCCAATGATGTATAACACGATAAAAAGTGAGTAAAAATCACAAATAATAATGTGTATCAAAATTATTTTCTAGGTATTATTGGACAAATATTCTGTAGAATCAAATGTTGGTTGAGAAAATATAGGATATAAATGAACAAAATTGAATGAACAATTTATTTCAATATTCTGGAACATGTGAAGGTTCATTTAAACACATATCAATGAAATTAGATTTGATCATGCTGAATCATTTAATCACATGGGTTTAACAACAAGTGATATGTACTACATCAATTATGTGTTGATATTTCTTGAATAAAGCATCCGATAGTGATGATTTTTATCCAATGCAACCACTGACTACTGATTCACCTCAATCTAATCACTGATTTTCTTCCAGTAAAAATTCCACTAGTGAAGAAGGGTTGAAAACTACCCTCAATTATAGCATACTAATGAGGGTAACCCTCGATATTTCCATAGAATTTTAATTATAATGTAATGTTTTTTGTTTATTTATTTCAAAATAAAAAATAGAATTTTTATTTTAATTAAATGTATCCCCCAACTACCTCCTTTACGAGAAGTCCCACGCTATCCAACTTTAGGTCATGCCTAAAATTATCTCAATGATTTGAACTCAATGGTGGTATCATATTTATCATCAAAGTCTCCATTTTTTGAGAAATTTGATTTATGTTTAAGAAAAAAATTATTTAAATTATTATATTTATGAAATGAAAACATCGACTGCTGCCACATCTGAATGCCCCACACCGAACAACATTAGGTCATTCCTTTGATAAACCCCTTTCTATGGATTAAATTGTAGTCTCATATTTCCAATTAGATTCTTTTTTCATTATATTGTCTAGTTTTTTAGGAAAATATCACCCAAAAAATATAAAATATATTCAATATTATTATAAAATAAATTCTGGGATCACAGAGCCTCAAAATCATGCATGGTCTAAACATTGGGCCCTAAAAATATTCATCAAAACATTCTATAGTCATCCATGGAAAGATAAAAGTCACTATTTTTTCCCTTATTCAAATATTTTCATCTGAAAAAAAGGAAAACACTGTAGAAAATGTCGGGGACACTAATCATACATTTGGCTCTCACACACCCATGAGCTCCCTCAATAGTTACTCATTATGTCAACTAATTCACACCCATGGAAAACCAAATCCCATAACGGGTATACTACTACCTATTCATAACAACATGGGCTCCTTGAAAAAAGGAAAATCAACTCTCATGGAATATAATACCACAGTCAGTATCACAAAATTATTTATCCATATACCCATGACGTATAGAAAACACCAATACCCCAGTCTAACTACAAAGAGTATGACTACACCATCTCCTCACATGATAAGAGTGGTAAGAAAACCTCTACATGAGAATTTGTTTCCATGACCATGCCTTGGGTGGCTCTGAAACTCACACCTCCTCAAACTATAAAGGATCTACTTTCACTCACATGTTTTATAAGAAATATCACTAGATGTGGACCTTTGAATCAGGAACTAACTCCATGAGAGTTTTAATATGAATAGAACTCTTAGAGAATGTATTCCACTGTGCAGTTGTGTCTCGTATGCCCCAATTCCAATGTTAATAAAATGAGGGTTCCAACGCTAAAAACAACCATCAACTTGTCCATGAAAGGTTAAGGATCTAGATCATAATTATTTCAAACTATACTAGGGTTTTCACCATTACTTATGGTATCATTATTTATTGAAGATACCACAAAGGCTATAGGATGCCACATGTGGAATATC
Source organism: Viscum album (assembly GCA_963277665.1). NCBI lineage: Eukaryota > Viridiplantae > Streptophyta > Magnoliopsida > Santalales > Viscaceae > Viscum > Viscum album. The sequence goes on from OY728165.1 coordinate 1,045,202,922, forward strand.
CTCATCTGAATCTTAGAGCTATTAATAGCCCATCCTGATGTTATGCATTGAGATCCACTTCTCCTCAATCCACTGGGTTATGTAGTCATTGATTCTATGTGATTGAATCTCTTCCATGATAGTCACCCATCTCAGGTGATTCCAAACCACATCTGACCTCATAATATCCAATATACCATATATGAATAACATCGGGATGCCCATGAAATAGCAGACTAGGTATTAAAAATACCCTACTATGTACACTCATCTAAAAGTACATCTATTTATGATAGCTACACGAGGTCATTTGATTTGAAACCACAGATATGGGGTCATCCCTGTTGCATGTCCATGTAGAAGGGAAAACTCAATGGATAGTTAAACCCAAAATTATTTTAGGATGGGAAACCTCGTACACATCCACCTTTTTAGGAATCTAAAATATCACATAATCCACTTTTCTGAGGGTAATACTATTAAATAGATAAGAAAGATGTAATATCTTGTGAATGAGCTCATTATTTTCTATAATCAAATCACTCATTTTGAAGAAGAAAAACTCTACCCCACATCCTGGAAGAACTTCCATACACAGTGGTACCAATAATCATAGCATTTAGGGTAATGAACTAGTCCATATGAGAAAACATCATATCTTCTTAACCACCACTACTGTATGATTTTTTATGAGGTTATCTCTACCCTCATGGAGTAAATTCACCCAATAAATAGAAACATGTGTTCACCAATCCACCCCTATAGAATACTCCATCAAAATGGTCATCTAAAAAGGGAATACATTGGTATAACTATCTCTCAAATAGGGGCTACATGAAGGGAAATTTGTCATTCAACTCAGTTCTATAACTATAGATAAAGAAGTGGAGACACATTTCTTACAAAAAACCACACACAAAGACACTAAGACAAAAGCATATAACACATGAACCTATCCATTCCATTTAACACGTGTTCAACACAACCAAGGATGTATTCTATACATTATCACATCATGAGGACCTCACAGACAAATAATGTTACTCTTTAACCACACCTTATTACTATTCACTTTGGCATCGCACTGACTCAAAAACACATTATTGAATCACATTTCTAGAATGGGTATCAGTGGGAGTTGTGTCCCCATTTTTCATGTTTGGTTCCACATCAAACATCACCAATGAAAGGATATAATGAAAAACTATGTCACATTGGAGAAGTCTCACAGTAAGTAACACCATCAAAAGTGGTTCCATCCGAGACAGATATAAAAGATACAGGATTAGAAATTATCAAAACCACCTTAGAAGGGAGTATGGAACAACATGAAACCTGAGAGATCATATTCCTCAAAACCCGTAATAAACACATATAACAAGTGCATCATTAGCTGGTAGAACCAAAACAAACATATCCTCTATAAAGAGCACTAGTTATGAGTGCAATAATTTTATCGATTGAGATATAGACAATCCTGAAAACATGGATCACTAACTCTATCCAATCGTCCAATTAATGGGTATCTGTATCATCATATAATCATAGAGGCTTTTGGTATTATAGCTCACTAAGTGAGATAATCATTCATGAATCCTCAACATGATTTACTGGTACTATCTATTACAGGATAGGTGGGTGTGTTTCGACCATCCCACCTAGAATAAGGACCAATTGTGTTCGCCCCTTAATTATGTAATCCTCACTAACAGGATCATCATCATGATAATTAATTTCTAACCTGTCAATATGAATTCACTGAGACATCTCAAAAGTAATCAATAAGTAAAAAAGTAAATTACGAATATATAAATCAATGGATAGCTTAATGAAGAAGGATAGTCAATGAATCAAAACATTATAATTCATGTAACAATGTTCCCTACCACCAACGTCTCGGTATATCAAGTCAACAATTAGGTGGAAAGAGTCTTGATGAATGAATACATTGGCCAACAACACCAAAATGGGGTTCCCATGATTAAGATATACAAATGAGATACTATAAAATTTTAATATATATATCAACCACATCCTTATAAGGGGACTACTCCAAACATTGTATCATTGGTCAAGACACCTATGATACCAAACTATCACAACCTAACTCTTAATAGGGCTCGATCCGAAAGAACCCCAAGCTCACCTTCATAGGCTCGGGGCTTGTGACCTGCAAGGATCAGATAAATAACACTGGGAGGCCTTTTACAATGTTCCTATCTACACACACATAGCCATCACGATGTAGAAGTGTAGAGGAATATTACTAAAAGATGATAAATACTACGGAGCCAATATTTCACGAAAACCCTTTGGACAATACAACATCATGTTAGTGTGAACTTAAATGTAAATGGTTAAAATGAACACCCTACCAGAATGATGTCACAACCAAAAAAAACTCGAAAAAACATTGAGAAATCCCAAGTCATGATATTCATGCTATGACCACTGTATGTGGTCCATAGTACCGGGTACCCATTTGTTCAAATGTATTGACAGTCTATCTTTTCATCATCTTCATAAGACATTACTTTTGTGAGAAAATTCTGTGACGGGATTAGAATAAACATACCTAATAAGATGACCCGGGTGATGGAGAGGGGTGGTAAGAGATACCAGAGGAATAAGAGGACAATATGTAGTAAACGAGATGAAAGGTGTACCTTAGCATAGGGAAAGAGAAACAGTAACCTTTTCCTTAAATAATGGGATAAATATATTGTTTATATAGAATACACATCTAGTCATTTACACATATATAAGAAGATTAAACTCATCCAACCGTGATAAGATAAACTCGAAAAGCATGAGTCACAGCTTTTGCATCTTCACAACCAATGACCAGGGAATATCTACACTCAATGGTATGCGAATAGATATAAATATATTTTATGTCAAAATAATTCGTAACAAGCGAGTAATATGATCTTCATCTCATATATTAGCTATAAAAAAGAGTTTCTAACAGTTCCAAATGACCCAAATCAATGCCCATCATCTCGTGTGTCTTCCAACATGAAACTTTGTTAAGGCCCCTATCTCACCATTATGATGGACAAATGAGGGGACAAACACAATTTAGAGAACCCCCACATAGTGTGTTAGGGGGTTCCACTCTGTGTGTATCCTTAGAGGACCATGCCCAAGTGGAATGGGTGTTCCCATCTAGTGTCATGAATACCCACACCCTACACGATAGGGGGTTCCATTCAGTATGTAACTATAGAGGACTATTAACCATGCTAATTGGGGGTTCTACTCTAGTGTCATAAGGACATGTTCCTAACCTGTTATGGGGGTCCACTCGGTTGGTAGAGGACCCACCCCTAAGCTAATGGGTGACGCTCCACTTTATATGTCAAAGTCCTACACCCTAATGTGATAGGTGGATTCCACTCTAGTCATCATGGAACCAAACACTACAAAATATGGTTGTTCCACTTAGTATGTATCTATTTAGGACCCTAACCCAATATAATGGGGGTTTCCACTCTTGTTTCATGAGGACCTACCATCTATCCCTTAGAGGGGTTCCACTATTGTCAATAAGGACCCACACCCAATCAAACAAGGTTGTTCTACTCAGTAAGCCTCTGGTGATCCGACTTGATCACTACCATAATCCGGAATCACCCTAATAAGATCTATTCTCACACATGTTCACACTATATATCACAATCCCCAACCGAAAGAACCATCAAGGTTTATGTGGGGTGAAAATTACAGGATACTCATAGGCCAAATTTTGGGTTCAAACAAAGGAGATACAGATCATTGACATTTCCTCAATGGAACGAAAGGTGAACGCAGTGTATGAGGGGACCCACATGATGTGTGGTCCTGTTTCCTCACTTGGATGTGTCCCAAGATGTACACAAATCATCAACTGTGTAAGAATAAATATTTTGTAGGAGATATATAATTTGTCCCAATTCCACTCCGGGTCGTTCACATGTGCATGGACATGTCCATGATCCCATGATGTATCGATGTCCTTTACCCTATTTCTGTGTAAATTATAACATTGTTTTCCTACAAATATCCTCAGAAAAAATGGTTTTCTATCCATGTATAACTACAAAATTTCTAGGGGTACAACACAATGTTTCTAAAATACAAGACTAAAGAATGCATGATTACCGTCGTTGGTTTGATGTTAAAAAATAAAATTCCATTTATATTCCTCTACAAATAGCCCCATATTTCTAAAAAGGTCACACCATTATGATCCTCAGAAAAACTGTAGGGTGTAGCCTATTCACTTTTCCCAAGAATAATCCAACTAAAGAATTATAATTTCAACACATAATTCATGAATGGTTCTTCATAGTCCCAAGACATTATTCCAAATAAAATACAAGATATTGGTCTTGAAAATATTTCCTCAATTTCATTGTCATGATGTCTTTGACAGATCATAAATTTGATATTGCATGGATGAGTTATGTGAGTTACAAGGTTTCGAAATAAAAAATATTATTAATTTATTTTTATTTTTATTATGATTATTTCTTTGACATGATCCATGAGTCTGAAACAGGTATCCAACATTGGTCAACAAATTAACGGCTCATGTAATGGGACAGACTTCTACAAAAGGCATGTTAATTTGACAACATATGGATATGTAGTGATTCAATTAATGTTTGAAAACAAAATGAATAATAAAAATAATCTGAATATTATTATGTTATATGATTATTTTTATCCCCATGGAAATTGAGAGGGAACACTATAGGCTCTCATCCCTTGTCTGTACATACCACCAGAATCATCTTCATCATCATCTAATTCCAACAGTTTTATTGAATTTCTCATGACATCATCATCATTATTATTGTATAATATATTAATAATAATAGTTTGATATAATGAATGTGATCCCATATCGCACACATGTAATTTTCTACATCCTTCCTCTCCTCGATTTATTTTCCCCTTTATGATTTTAATTTAATCTGTTATTCACATAATCAATACCAACATGATAATGATATTTAGTGAAGAAAATGGGAAGGGAAACTTCCCTCTCATCCAAATTTATTTCAATTAATATAAAAAATGAAATTTAAATTATTCAATAAATAAATTAAAATTTAATTAACCACAAAAAATTATTTATTATTATTATTATTATTATTAACACCTTCCACATTTACCACATATAACCTCAATGTTAGAGGTCCATCTGGAATCCATCTTGTCCACATCAATATTCCTCCCCTATCAGACATTATGCTCAACATTGTCTCACACCCAAAATTTTTTCACTAAACATCATCCTCATGCAATAGCTGGGAAAATAGAGACCACAGATTCGATTATAAACCACCTAAATTCCTAAACCCAAAACCACAATACTGATCTGATCCATTTAAAAAATACTATGCAACTCATTAATCATTCAATCCAAAAAAATTTGATCTATGTGTCGTTGATACCACCATAATTTATCTAGGGGTTCGATCACATTCGAACTTACCCCCAGCAATGTCGAATCATGTCCCACATGGTCCAGTGATGAATAAATATATGAAATATGGGGGAAATGAATTAATAAGGAAGGTGATAAACATCATTATACATGTGTTATTGGAAAATTATTTTTTATCAGCGAAATTGGGGTAATGAAATATGGAATAGACAGAAAATTACTTCGAAGAATAATTTATTTCAGTAAATAGGCTCATGTGAATGGTGATATAAAATTAGATCATTTAAAAAAATTCATTCATACAAAATATTTAAATAATATTTTCAAAAAACACATGTGAAGAGTCATACCCTGATTATTGATCAATCTTTTGTAAAGAACGCATGTTCTAGAAATGGAGATGATTTGTCACTTCTGCCCTAGTTGGTTCACCTAAATCTGTCACCAGTTTTCATCCTTCTTTATTTTGATTGATGAAAATGGGTTATAAGATCCAATCAACAAACTCAGTATTATGCATCTAATCTAGGATATTCTCTATATAGAATTTCTTATTTAGAAAAACCTGATCTAGTAAACTTATTAAAAAATAAAAATAAATTATTATTTTAACTAAAGGAACCCCCAATAGATTCTATTTCTTGATGTCCTACACCGAACAACTTTAGGCTATTCCTAGGCTAAAATCCAAGTTTCACACTAATAATTTGTCTCATGTTTCCCAAATGTGCCTCAGTTTTTGAGTTATTCTGTTAGGGTTATAATATAACTAAATTTGATTAAACTATTTATCCAATGCACTCAATAAAGGTTTCCCTATCAAAAAATCTTCAACCCACCAATCCTAGGTCATGACAAGGGTTAAATCTATGCTAATTATTCAACTGAAATCCTAGATTTTTATTCAAAGACTATATTTTCATGATATACCACTTTTTCAAGAAACTTTGTATGTGTATTAATATATATATATATATATATATTAGTTTTATAGAATTAATTCATGTCTCACTAGACATTGGAATCATGCTTGTCTATTTTCCTGGATCCAAGAAAATTCCTAAAAATATTACAAAGTCATACACATATAAACAAAAGTCACTACATATTTTGTATCACCAATGTTTAAGGGTGTTTGGAATTCATCCATCTTTGTGTTGATTGATATAAAAAATACCCCATCTCATACGATTGGTGTACTTCACTATGGAGAGGAACAATGTTTCAAGATACATTATTTTCACTATGGGGTGATCATCTATGAATATGAAATAGATAGGTATTCAGATTATGGGGTTTATCTTATATGGATAGAACTAGTAAATGGAGTGATTCATCCAAAAAGTTATCATGATGGTATTACTTTTCAAGATAATATTTACACATATTTTATATTTATTTTAATTTTATCAATAAACTCAGTGATATTTTCATTAGTATATAAGGCCTTGAATCCTTCTATTGTTATATAGATGTAATACTTGATAACACCCTTAACAGTCTAGAAAAAATGTTAAATGACCAATAATGGATTCTCAGTGGGTACCAAGTACTAAATTATTCCATTAACATGATCTAAACACATGATATTCATATTTTGAACAATTAATGAATATTTTTATAGTATAATGATCACTAACCTAAGTATTTTCAAAGTCAGTTTTTGAATCATTTACCTTGATGGAATTGTTTTTTTATATGGCAACGAACATCGAAGATCCTCCCTTGATAATACCTTATTAGTGAAAAGAATGTTCCTATTTTAGAGAAGTATTATTTCTTTTTTTCCTCATTTATAAATTGTATTAAATTTACTGATGTGAAATAGTTCTCATAATAATAATAGTATCTTGTTTTGTGGGAAATTCTCATTGATGTTCATTCATAGAAGATTATTTTCATTGGTGGGAGCATGTATCTTACCTCAATGATAGGTTCATAGATTCCAATAGTGTTTAGATTTTTTTAATACATAGATACTCATCAATCTATTGGAATCACTAAGGATGATTACATACAATCATGGGAAGATGAGATCCATAAGGTTTCATTTTTTGAGTTAAAAGTGAATTATGTTCCATATTTATTCATTCAATAATGCTAAAATGATGAAATGTGCATGATTCACAATATTCTTGATCATATGATCATCCAAATGTTGTGAATTTCCATATGGGGAATTTTTTCCATTCTTATTATTCTTTGGGGAGTATAGAATAAACACATTTCACATTATCCATTTGATAGTTCAGTGACACGTGAATATCATTAGTCATATTTTTTAATTGATCTTTGATGTTTAATAATTAATTGATCGAGTTACCCACTATATGATAATAAAGGAAATAATTCGTGTTATCCTTCTACAAAACATTATATAGCTTCATCATTATAAGAAATTTGACCTGGTATATTTCTATTGTAGTTATAATGTACTCTATAATATAATTATTATGGAAGGAATTAAAATTTTTCATCCAATATGTTGAGTTAGGACACCTCATCATTAATGTCACGAGGACGAAAGAAACTATTTTTTCATCATTGATTTCCTTGTTTATGATGGTGTTTCATCATGTTATATTTCATTTTTTTTTCAAATATTAACCTCTATATATTATTCTATAATAAAAAACTCATGGAATCCACTTGGGAACATCATTGTGATATCAAGGTTTAAAACTCATCCTATTTGTTATCCCTAGATATCTCAAAACATTATTCAAATAGAATATATATTTTTATATAATATGTTAGAACCCTCTAATTGTGTAATGAAATCCAAGAAATGTTAATTTTTGCACTGCATATTACTATATAGGTAAAGGATAGTTTTTCATCCACATAGAGATGAGTTTTGAGAGAAATTACAACTAGATATCTTCCCAACATGAAATAAACCAATATGTGTGTTTATTTTATTAATAAAATTAAGTAACTATTTCAATATATAAGAAATATATTTTTGGGATACCTATTATACTTATAGGGTTCCCAACATTTCGTTAAACTTGGAAGAAAAATTGATGACATTTCACACATAATATACTTTTATATGAAATTTTTAGTTGTTGGGTTTCCCAAAGTTGTTCATAGGATGATTGGAATCCACCCACACATGATATGAAATCCAATTTGGATTTATCATTACAATTATCCTTTTTTTGAATCTATTTTATTTTTTAGATCATTTTGTAATATCGGAGATAAAACTACCTAAGATGAAACATGGGTAACATATCACCCATGAATTGGTATTATTGACTTGTTTGAATTAGTAATGAGTGAATCTCTTGATATAGCATCTAATGACATTATACGATTAATAGGTGATGTTTTCATAGTGTAGGGAACTCTTAATAGTCAGTTGATGCTATAATAAAATTGGTATGTTGATATGATGATAAATTAATGTGGTGGATCGATTATGATTTCTTTTATCCCAGGAAATATCCTTCTTTTAATGTGGATTATCTAAAGGAAACATGTTATCTTTATCCGAATGATCAAACACAATGGTATTGTTTTGATTAAGGAATTGATAATTAATATTCATAATATTATCTATTTTGGAATTGAACTAGGAAATTTTCTCTTTAGATAAAACAATCTCACTTACCAAGGGTGGTGATTGAGTTATGGATGTTTTTAGGCCATTTCCTTTATATTGTTTTCTTCCCACCATGTGGTAACTAAGAGAAATATTGTTGGTATAAAAAATCATTGAAGTTAATTATATATTAGGTTCATAGTCCACCCTCACGTACCTCATTTTTAATGAATATATCTAAATATGCATCCATTTTTCATTTTATTTGATAGTAAAATGATCTATCACATCAGTTGGGTAATGAATACACATGGACTGTGAATTTATAAAATATTAGTATATTATTTAATAGTGGTTGACACTATAGATTAGTCTAAGGGTAAAAATCACCCAATCCTTATGTTATAGGATTTCCCTTTGGATATTTCTGACATTTGATCATCTACATCTCCCTCTCAATATAGACCAATATTCCATCATGTACCAGAAGTGGTGGGATTCTATTTAGAGGAAATAAATACTAAAAAATGGAATCACTATTCATTTATGGGTCTATTGAAGTAATCTTAATGGTAATATTTTGTAAATTTTTAATATTATTGATAATAGTGAACTTGAATAATCCCAGAGCCATTTTCTGGACATAGCAGTGGGCCTAAAGTGTGTTTGATCTCATAGGGGTATGTAACTAGTCCATGGTTGTTAATTTTCATCAGAGAGGCATTATTCTAGATTATTTTTCTTCCTGGTTCGAGGGAAATAATATTGATTTTAAATGGGTTCAAAAAATATTAAAATATATTTTCTTGATTAATATCTCTCTTATGTGTCTTCATATATTTCACCAGGTTATACAGATTAGCTTCATGGATGTCAATGGGACCAAGGTTGGTGTCTCAATCCCACCCACTGGTAGTAAATTTAACAAAGTATCCATTCCTCATTTGTGATATAGTATAGAAAATTAGTGAAGATATATCAAAGGACATCTAAAAAATATAATTTTCAGGGGTCATGGTTGTACAATGCTGGTGACAATGGTCCCTAGTCGGAGATATTATTGGTAGATCATGAATGGTTATATAGATGTACTTTCTGTCCTCCTCCACCTATCTAGCATAAGTATGGTTAGAATTAATTCTTAGAATAAAATCTAAATCATTTCTAACATGGATATGGGGCCTCCCACACCATATTTACATGTTTGAGTCCCTCCAAATTTATGCACTGTATCCCCAATGATGGAATTATCCATTCATAGTGGTACCCTTAGACCATTCAATCAAATATCTTGAATTTTATTCTATGGATAGGTAACATTAAAATTCATTACCTTATACATAAATATGATATGCTAACACTATCGGTATAAGATCAATGTCACATTTACTAGTGGATCATGGAAATTATCAATGTTGGGAACCTTCTATTATACCAGATAGAAGTCATTATAATTTTTTGTATGTTCATCATGCATACCATAAACAATCTATTGTAGAATATTAGAAATACATCAATGTATTATCACTCATATAAATAAATGGTTACTCAATTTCATTTTAATGTAAATGATTCACATTGGGTTCAACATTATGTTTCTAGTGAATTCCATTATAGAGATCCATTTTTGAATGTTTCCGGTCTCAATCGCTCTCATGATTTCCACAGTCATGTAGCCTATTGATCATATTGGGTGGTGACTAGAGAACCTTATCTTAGGTCCTATGATAGAAGGATAGATCAGACATTTAATGGTCTTATTTCCTACTTGGATAATCTCTTAAAAAATCTTGACATGTTCAGGAAATCCTTCTCATTAAAAATGATGGTTACCATTAAGTGAAATTGATTGACTAAAAAGAATTAATTTTATAGGACACTAGATGTTGGAATTATGTTGTTTCTTAATTTGATCATGTATTTTTACACTCAATAGTTTGGATTCATATTAGTTTGAACATTATAATTTTTCATCATTTGGGAAGGAATTGAGCTTCTTTTAAATATTGTAGTAGGTTTATATTAAAAATGACGGGGCTAATGAGAAGAGATTCTTGTGGATTCCAATAAGGGTAATAAGACCCCATGTAGTTTGGTACCAGTTAACATGAAATTTTATAACTTTTATTGTCTTATTAAATTATATAATGTGATTATATTTTTGGTTGTTCACCCATGACCTTATCAATTCAGTTTAAATTTGTTTAGAATAAAATACTTTGTGAAATGTACCTCTAATTGGTTAGTTTGGGAGAAATCCATGAGAGACACTTTGGAATTATAAGTGAAGTAAGAGAATTTCAGAATCCAATTGGATTATGTCAACTATATGTATTTCAGAAAAAACAAAGTGGATAATCATAAATCACGTATTGTAAGGATATCAAGAGGAGTATTTCAAATCATGGCATATGAGAGAATCAATACAAGTATCATGACATAAAGTGTATAAGGTAACTAAGAGAAGTATCTTAACATAAAGAATATAAGGAGACCCGTAAGAGTATCTCCACTCAAGGAAGATGATAAAAAAATGAGGAGTATATTTTCTCAAGGATTATGTGGAAATGGAGAGGTATATATCAACTCATGATATATGAGGAAACTAAGGGGGTCATCCTGACTCATTGAAAATTAAAAAATGTGGGGTACCTACACTCATGTTATGTTGGAAAACTATTATGTTTATCATGAATAAAGGTATTTATTGGTATCAATAATGGTTTTGTATATACCACATTATAAATTGTGTAATACTAGACGCTAAAAGTCCAGGGTGTGACTCATGATTTTTGATTAGGGTCACTCAAAAATGTTGATCGAGCAGTAGTGCTGGGAACCCATAATATAGGCCTGGGTGAATTGGTATCCAGGTAGGTTACTTTGGTGATGATAATGTGGGATAAGTGGCCTTGGTTATTGAGTTCCCACATAGAAAACTATTGAAAATTGGATCCCTAGTCATTTGTGTGATACTGATCAGTGCTTATTTGATATCAATCACATGATACATCGCTCATGTTATATAGCTCCTAGATATTTAGGCTATAAAGTGGTGTAGATACAAAGTGGTATAGTTCATAGAAATCAACACCTAGGTACTGAGTTTCCTATGTGGTTGGATACTGATGTGATAAATGAAAAACTAGTTAGTCTCATGTGTACATTATCATCTAGGTGAAGTGGGTGCTTAGATGGTCTGTGACCTAGTGGAAGGCCATTTACCTTTTCTTGAACCTAGGTATTAGAGGCTATGTACATCAACACCAATGTTGTGGGTTTTCTAGGTGGTCTAAACCCATATGAATAACTAAAAATATAAGGGGATTGGAAATTAATTTATTTCCCCAAACCATTTCATAGATTTAAAAGAAATATATATTGAATAATTCTAATATAATTGGCCATGTGAGACATTGATCAATGCAATTATTTTCTATAAGAGTTCACATGGATCAAATTTCAATCATTATTGAAATATAAAATGGGGGTCTGGGGGACCTTTTCTTAGAATACCATAGCATTAGTACCCATATAGGGGTGATTGATACATAATCCACATTGGTATTAGTCTAGGAATGTGTGTCATAGAATTCATGGTGTTGAATATAAGGATTAGAACATATGCATGGTTTATGGGGAATGTTAAAAGAACGTTTTCAGAAATGTGGGGGGTCCTAGGAAGACCCACATCGAGTAACTAATGTGTTTTCATACATGAATATGTGCACCAATGTTTGGCACACAAAACTTATGATTCCATGGCCTTAAACATTAAATAATCTTCTGTTCTGTCAAGAATTAAAATTGGGGATATTTTCACTTTTTTAGATTTATAGATTTAGGCCATTACTTTTAAAATTATATCTCAAAAATTAAAATGTAGACACTTCTACTTTATCCAAATTTCCCACAATAATAAAAATCCTCAAATAAAAAAATTAATTTTTTTCTTGAAAAAAAAATTCATTAATTCTTAAATTCTTACAACCTTCCTTATACCATGTTGAATACATTTCAGAAACTTGGGATAAGCATAAAAATCACAGTAAGGGATATAAAAAATAGAAACAAAACGTTAATCCATGAATATATAAAAATCCAATAAACCATATATTTCAATCATAAAACATAATCCCTTTATGATAGCTCATGAAATCATATGATTTATTAATTATGCATAAATATAATAAATCATAAAGATCACTTTCAGAATCGATAACATACTTACAATGTATCTTTCACAGCTACATAGGCAATTACATTTGGATACATCATCATTGTATATTACATAAAGTTCGTAGGATAAACATTAACATTAACCTCTGTCATGCTACCCGATGCATTGGAGAGATATCTTGGGCTCACCGGTCCTTGGTTTATCACAAAACTACCCATATACATAAAAAATCTTAAGGACCATAACATATTCATAACACATAAAACAAGAATAAATGAATAATAACATTTCCACATTGCAATCACCATATATTATTTCAAGATATTACCATAATCACATCCTTCATAAAACTCTTTTCAACACAAAAATACGTAAAAGGGTATATGGTATTATTTTCCATTTAAAAAATATTATGACTTGTAAAGGAATACAAATATAAAATAATTCTCAAGACCGAGGAAAGTTCATTGTCACCTCGTACATTAAAAGAACACATTCTCTTTTTAAATTAATAAAATGATTCATCAAACAAAAGATTAATTTTCAAAACCATTGAATGAAATTAAATTAAATATGGTATAACTATACAGCATATAAAATAAGGTCATGAATAAACAAAAATATTCTTCAATGAAAGATGATTGAGACCAAGTCCCTTAGAGTGACCATATCCTTAGATTAAGGTTAAAACATTGACATAATTTGGTGTGACATATATAAATACACCCAATATATGGGGATATTTAGTGTAAAATAATCAGTCTTAATTCACACATATTCATGGAAAAACAAAACCAATGACACAAATATTTAACTCAATGAACAAAAATTGACCTAATATTTTATTTACAAAGTTCATATAAATGACGTGAGAATTTAACAATGTGGAGATATGTGTTGAAAAAGTATATACACACAAAGAGAAGTAATAATTACAAAATAAATAAATAATCAGTGATTTCACACATCATCTTGTCATAATATAATCAATGAAGTATGCATAAAAGAAAATGAGAGGAAATTTATTTTAGAAATTCTCTTACGAATATTCGGCAGCCTAAATGCATCACATCAAAATTCAGAAAATGATTTGATCAGATATAGAAGGTTATATAATCACTTGGAAAACAAATTAAAACAATAATGATATATAATAACATAACCCAACATAATAAAATGAAATTCAATGAAATAACATAAAAGAATACTTTTACTAAAAGAGGAGGGTGAAAGGTTCCCTTACCTTGAGTCAAACTTGTTTCGTTTTTTCTTTATATTACTGAATAACAAAACTTGGTTAATTTATAGATTTTTATAACCTTTTTTAATTAACATATTAATTTTATATTACTAATCATGATGTTATAAAAATTACAAAATTATTTATGTTCATATCAGTCATTTTGTCGATATTCGGTACTTGAGCCGAAAATGAACTTGATATAATTACAAATAGTCCATGTGGTAAAAATTAAATTATATCCAGAATAGTATTCATGATGTAAAAATTAAATATATAAATTAAATATATTTATTTATAATATTCCATAATATTTTGAGATAAAAAAGAAATGCACCATTCAAAGAGACGTTAAGCCATACATAGGCATGGACACTAATTTTATTTCCTTTTCAATTTTAATGGAATGAAAATTAAATAATACATAGGTATTTTATAATTATAGTATAATAAAATATTTTATATACAATAAATAAGTTCATTAACATTATCTTCTATACGTTCCTTGCATGGAATGAATGATTCATTTCACTTTTAGGGGGAGGTATCCCACACTTCCTCAAATGAAATTATCGTATTTACACATTATAAAACGCATAAATTTATTATATAAATGAAAAATACCAAAGAATAAAGACAATATTAATATAATATATATAATATATAAATATTTTTCCATAATAATGGCCACCATGCATGGTGGTAGGGGAAAATTGAACAATCATCGTTTTGTGAGGCAATTGATCACTATCCACAGAAATAGTATGTTCATATCCATTAGATGAAAGTGTGTGTAAGTGTATTTAGAATAACTATAAAAAAAATATCCTAGTATTATGAGGATAATGGTGTTGTTATGTAATAAAAAAATAATAATTGAATAGGGAGTGAAGAAGTAAAATAATGGAATGGAACTTTATAGAAGACACTACCTCTTAAAACATGTATTTATATTTTATTTGAGCCAACTGGTTTCTTTAATTGACTTATGCCCATATTAATGCTTTTAGGATGAATAGATGGATATTGGAAGATTATTTGGCCATTATTTGGATGATAAAAGTGGCGTGAGAGGTGTGATTAAATGGATAGAGATGGTGTCTTTTTATAAGATGGAGGAGGGGTAGTTAAAGAAAGTCAAGAAATATTAGTTTATTATAATTTTTTTCATGTAAAGTTTTAGCTAGTTAGAATATATGATGAATATAAGTATAAATAGAATCATTCAATAATAATTAGATAGGTTTTGAATATTTTTTGTACTTATTTTTGAATATATCTCTTTTTTAATCTTACCGTTTTATCATGCATTCAACACTTTGAGAATAAAAATAGTTACCTAAACATAAAAAAATGTCAAATTAAAGAGTAATTATTCTAATTTTAGACTTCTTGGAACCATTTTTAAGAATATTATATTTTTTGGAATTTAATATCATTTAATAAAATATTTTATATTTTATGTTATGAATTATGTCAATTTTGGACACTTTTCATACTTGACATAATTAAAAATTCATAACCCAACTCCTCAAGAAAAATTAACTCAAAGAAAATATGTCAATAGCATCCAAAAAATTCGTGGATGATATCAAAATAACTAATTTATATTTATTTTAACATTTATAATATCATTTATTTGAATCTTTCATTAATGAAGTAATTGTTTCATCGTTATTGTGTCATAATTAAATTTAATTATCTAATGTCTAGAAATTATAAATAAAATATCATGAAATCGGAAATCTTTTTAACATTATAATAACTATTTATTGTCGAATATATCAATTATAAAACCCCATATATTAATTTTTTTAGTAAAAAAGACATGTTTCTGTTATATTTTTCTTTACTTTAAGTTAATTATTAAAAAACGTCATTTTCAAATCTATGTTTCTCTCTAGGGTTCGAATACCGAACCAAGGATACCCATGGTCGGAAATATCTCATCAAAATGGATTAGGACATGTGTTGGGGTAGTTTTCCATTATTGTAATATCATTTGTTTACCCTTATTTACCAGATTTACCCCTTAACAATGGTAGATAAAATAATTACTGAAGTTACTATCCCTAATGTCTAAAAATAAAAGGTATGTATTTTCGAATTATTTATCTCATGATTTCAAAAATGGAATAATGTTTTCCAAATTAAAAACATATAAGTTGTAGATATTAATTTAAAAATAATTCCCGTTATTAAAACAAAAAAGAAGGGTTTTAAAAAGTAATAACTATCAGAAGATTGACATGTTTTTCTATCCAATTTAAAACAGAAATTAATTCTAATGAAAAAAATAAATTAAATAATAAAAATATGATCCTATTAAACTTTAAAAACATTTAAAATTCCAATATAAATATATATATAAATTAGATGAAAATTCATTTTTTTGACTTAAAATGTGTTATTTTTTTCTATTCATTAAAAATTGATCTTTATCAGCAAATTAAAAAAAATTTATCCAAAGTAAATTTTGATGTTCCTATTCTAAATAAAAAAATTATTTTTCAAATAAAACATATAAAGGTGTCAAAACTATATTTGAAAATAGTTCTCCATCAAAGTCAGTAAAACGACCTTTTAAAAACATTATAGTATTTCATGTTTAAAATCAGATTTAATCTTATTTTATGCATGTAAAATTTATTGTATAAATGTAAAGATATTTAATAATCATTTATAAAAATATATTACTTAGTTCTGTTCATTTTTTCAAATAAAAATTCAAGGTGTTAACATTAATTTAATATAATAATATTATTATATTTTTTTCAGTATAACTTAGTGTTGTGTGAAACATAACATTTCAAGGAAACCTGTTGTTTCATGATGAGTATACTATCAGAAAAAGAATCCCATTAAATTTAAAAATCCAATATTAATAATAAATATTATCAGAAATGAAAAAATTATTATTCTATGATTACATGGGTCGTTTCATCCTTCCTCACTTTTGGAAATTGTGTTCTAGAAATCATAAAATTGTGCCCATAAACTTCATTGAAAGTTCATCATCAGAAAAAAATAGTAAATAAAAAAATCACATTAAAAGAAATAATGATAAGAAAAAAGGTTACACAAGATAAAACATATTATGATTCTAGGAATGAAACCATGGATATGGATGAAAAACTAACTTACATGTTCGGATGGAGAGTGATTGAAAACATGTTCAGGAGAAACTTAACCACCCTAAAATCACAAACATGTGATAGGTAAAATTGTCTTTTATTCCCTAGTAGGAAAATTAAATGGACAAAGATTTTTTTACTAATGTTTATTTTCATAATGTTTCATAATTTATTTATGATATTGACTAAATACACACGGAGATATACTTACTTTTCACGTAGAGTTTCATCTAATAAATTTTAACAACAAACTCATTTTTTATCCAAACGATGTGTATTCAAGATGACTTGGTCACATATGAATCTCTAGAATAAACTTGTAGAGAATTACATAATCAAAAAAAGATAAAATATATATTTCCTCTATATATAGACATTATCCAATACCAAAATGGTTATTATGAGTTTAGATAATCCCAAAAAGGGATAATCGTTTATAAAAATAAATAATACTCTTAATCTCCAAAATTGAAAAAAATACCCATAGTTTAACCAAGGCCATTTAATACACAACAATCCTTATAATTATTTAAACTAATCCAACTAAGGTTAACATACAAATTTCATAAGGATTTTTTCAAATAGTCTTCCATGATAAATCTTTAAATTATTTTCAAATAACATCAACTACTCATAATGTATCATATTGAAAAGTTTTTAACCTAATCAGATATTCTCTATGATAGGTTAATCATTTACATAAATAACCTAAATAGACATATGTCCACAATAGATCATATATTTTTTCAAAGTAATATTTCAACCCTTACCCACAAATTAAATCCCATTGTATTCTGTTTTCATTTAGCATATAGTATTCCCAAAATAGATAACGTCTTCCAAAATAACATTCATCACTTAATCACACAAATATTTTTCATATACTAATGATAAATATTTTATAAAACATAAGTTCCAAAATCAACTTATTCTTGATCCATAAAATCATTTAATAAAAAATAATAAGTCATAATGACCAGGGACTTCACGAAGGTCTGTGGTAGGTAGTGCACCCTTGTTGACCTTCAATTGTGAGTCTGATTTCTGTGGCCTCTTTAGTAATGATAGTTTGTCACCCATCATATGGGATATAATTTTTCTAGAACCCTATCAATCTTATAACATTCTCAAAAATAATATAATTTCATCAAAAATTACCATAACCCTCTTTATCCTCAAAGTTTATTTCATACCTTTCATTTTTCATCCCAAAATGTAATATCCTTTAATTAGCTAAAAATTATATAAACTCTTATGGTTATCCATTATATCACCACAAGAAATGTAAATTAATTATTGGAAAATATTATCACATATCAGTCATCAGTGATAGACATATTAGAATAATATTTCCAATGTAATCCCATCATCAAAATAGAATTAGTTCTTTTAATCATTTCATCATCCTACAATGTATGATAACTATTGAATCCCTTATATGTAGAATTCATACTCATTCAATTCTCTTAATAATCCATTAAGTATAAATTTTCACCTTATTTTTTAATACATCATTCATAAAAATTAAATATCCTCATTATTTATAAATACCAATCCAAATATTCTTCATTCATTATAGATAAGAAAGTAAATCATACCTTAAATCCACAAATCAGGATCATTAGGATGTTCCCTTTCCCTTTTGGAATGTTTTCATACACTCAAATAGAGAACTTTTTCTCCACTTCTGTAATTTCACGTTTCAATAGTGTTAGAAATTTTGAGATCTTGAAATCATATGGAAAAGATACCATGGCCCATAAATTTTTTTAGAAATTATTAGGTTTTTGATAACTCAAACAATTTCTTGCATGTGATTTTAATACTAAAGAATCTATAAAAATCATTCAAAAATGATTTTTCCATAATAGTTGTGATCAAATTATCAGGGAGGGATAAGAAGGTTGTGAAATATCTATTTACTTCCATCTTTTCAAATGATCATTAATTTTCTAAAAAGAATCAACACCTAAACACGAAACAAAATATTATCATTTAAAATAATAATACTATATATGGTAAAGATATCATAATAACATTTATATTACTCTAATCCATCATTTTCCTTAATCTCCATTGTTCAGGTTTTCATCCAAACAAATTATTTTACCATAACCCTCTAAATGATTCTATTGGATAATAACCCCATTGGTTGTATTGGATCCTTTACCTACACCCAGATAACACCCTAACCTCAATAGTTATCTAAACAAACTTATGATACCAAATATAAGGCCCAATCCATAAACATTAAATAATCTTGAATTGGGTAAATAATTTGATGATATTTTCATGTTTATAGTTTTAGAAAATTAGTCCATATATATTACAATTAAATCTAAAAAATTACAACATAGAAACTTCTACATTGTATAATTTTCACACAATAATAAAACTCCATAAATAAAAAATAGATTTATTCTCATGATAAAAATATTAATTAATTCCTTCATTCTCTTACCCATCCTTATACCGTATGAATTTTTTTTTTAAAAACATGGGATGAGGCTAAAAATTGCAGTAAGGGATATAAAATAAAGACAGAAAACATTAGTCCTTGAATACACACAAAACAAAAAAACCATATTTTTCAATCATAAAACATAATATCTTTATCATACCTCATGAAATAATAAGATTTATGAATAACACATAGAAGTCATAAATCATAAAGGTAACTTTTTAAATACATAACATACTTACATTATAGCCTTCATAGCTAAATATGGAGTTACATTTGGAATAACCATCATGATATATTCCCCAAATCTCTTAGGAGAAACATTAATGTTTACCTCCATCACATTACCCAATGAATTAGAGAGATATCTTAGGTCCACCCACCATTTTTTTTATCACGGAACCACATATATATGTATTCAATTCTCAAGAAATAATACATATTCATAACAAATAAAACAAGCATAAAAAAATATAACATTTCCACAATTCAATCACAATATATCATCTCAAAATATTGACATAATAAAATAATTCTGAAAACCATTTTCAACACCAAAATATGGAAAAAGGTTATATGGTATTTATTTTCCTTTCAAAAATATTACAACATGTTAAGGAAGACAAATTTCAAATAATACTTGTCAAGGCGGAAAGGTCATTGTCACTGTGTACAGTAAAAAAACATGACCTTTTTCATTTATTAAAATTATTCATAAAACAAAATATTCTTTTTGTATACCATTTAATGAAATTTAATGAAAATATTATAAAAATACAATTTATAAAATAAGGTCATGTATAAAATAATATGCCTCAATTAGAGGAGATTGAGATGAAGACCCATAAAAATATCATATCATTTGATTAAGGATAAATCAATGATATATTTATGTGTGAAATATATATATATACCCAATATTTGTGGATATTTAATTTGAAATAATCAGTGGTCATTCACACATATTCTTTAAAAAACATAACCAATTACATGGTTATTTAACTCAATGAATGGAGAATGAGAAAATATTTCCCTTACCAATGTCGCATAGATGACCATAGAATTTATCAATGGTGAATTTATTTGTTGCAAACATATATCCAAAAAAGGGAAGTGTAAATTACAAAATAAATAAATAAACAGTGATTCCACACATAATCATGCCCTAATATAATAAACAATTATTTGTAAAACCCAATGAGAAGAAATTGAGGTTAGAAATTCCCTTATGAAAATTCGAAAGCATAACGATGTCATATCCTCTAATGGCCCGAAGGCCTTCATTTTTTATTGATTTTTGATAATCCACCTTTCAAGGGGCGGGTGGAACCCTTGCAAGGCCCATAGGTGTAAGTATTACATGGCCCATAGAACTTAGAGGAATTCACTACCATTAGACTTCAAACATTACATACAACCTAGACTAACTACTTGGAACTGCTCCTCCCCAACATCTTCATCGTGAAATCAGCTCTCCACCTTCACATAGCTGTTCAGGTAGGATTTCTAATTCATGCACAAGATTGTCCCGATGAAAGGTTCCATACCCTCTCATTCTTGCAATATGTTTATCTTCTGCTATGGTGAAAGATCATTGCTCATTCTCCTTCTGAAGCTTGTTCCTTGTATGTTTTCTAGTTTGAACCTGCACTTTAAGGTGGCCCGAAGGCCTTGAGGTGGCCTGAGGGTCTTAACTTGAGTCCAACTTGTCTCGTTCATTTTTTATATTAAGGAATAATAAACCACGGTTAATTGATAATACTTGAGACCCTTCATCATTTTTAATTTTTATTTTATATTACTTATCAACATGTTAAAAACATCACATTATTATTTTAGCTCATATCGGTCATTTGTTTGTTATTCGGTACTTGAGTCAAAAATGAACATGATATAAACACAAAGTGTACATTTTCTAAAAAAGTAAATTATCTTAAGAATATAATTACTGATTTAAATATCATATATACCTAGTATATATATGTATTTATAATATTCCATAACATTTGGAGATAATAAATGAAATTCATAGTTAATGGAGAGGGTAAGTCGTACGTACACATGAATGCTACTGTCATTTCTTTTTCATAATTAAAGGAATAAAAACTAAGTGATACATAATTATATTATAATTCTAATACAATATATTATTTTATATATGTTACCTATGTTCATTAACTCCATAATTTATAAGTTCAATGTATGGAATCAATGACTCATATCACTTTTAGGGGACAGTAGTCTGAACTACTTCAAATGAAATTATCTTATTTACATATTATAGAAATCCTAAAGGAATTATATTAATGAAAAATAAAGAATAATTAAAACAATATGTATATAATATATATTATATATATAAATAATTCCATCATAATTTCCACTATGAGAGTTGGTAGGGGAAAATTGAACAATCATCGTTTTGTGAGTCAGTAGTTCCCTGTCCACAGAAACAGTATGTTCAAATCCAATAAGTGGAGGTGTGTGTAAGTGTCGTTTGAATAATTCTCATAACACCTTCAAAGTATGTTGATGATACTGGTGTTGTTATTTAATCAATTAATAAGAATAGAATACGGAGTGAATAAGTAAAATAATGGAAAGGTTCTCTAAAGAAGATGATGCCTCTTAAAACGTGTAGCTGCCATTGATTCGAGCCAAAAGGCATTCTGGAATTGCCTTCATCCTAAGTTAAGGATCATATTAGGAATGTTGGAAAACAATCGGATTATTTTATAACACTTTGAATGATACAATGAGTTAGAGAGGTGTTATTAAATGGGTATAGTTGGTGGCCTTTTATAAGATGAGGGAGAGGCACTTTAAAAAAATCCAGAACTATTAGTTGATTATAAATTCTATTTCGATTCAAAATTCAGCCAGTTCAATGATAAAATTAATATAAGTTGAAATAAAATCATCCAATAATAGTTATATAGGTTTTTGATATTTTTTATTGAACATTTATTTATTAAACTAGTTTTCTGTTACCGTCTTATCAACCATTCAACACGTTGAGAATCAAAATAGTTACCAAAACATAAAAAATTTCTAATGAAATAACAATTAATATAATTTTAGACTTATCATAACCAGTTTTATGAATCATATATTTTTAGGAATTAAATATATTTTAAATTAGTATTTTATATTTTTTTTATTAATTATGTCAATTTTGGACACTATTCATACATGACTTGTTTACAAATTAAAAAAAACATGATTCCTTCAAAAAAAGTCATTAAATCAAATATAATATGTCAATATCATACCCAAAATTCGTGGATGACATGAAGATAACCAAATTAAATTTACTTTAACATTTATAATATCATTTATTTGAATCTTTTATTATTGAAGTAATCACTACATCATAATTATGTAAAAATTAAATTTATTTATCTAATGTCAAAAAAAAAATAAATAAAATATCATGATGTAAAAAATATTTTAATATTTATAATTACTATTTATATTTGATAAGATCACATAAATCCCTATATTATTTGTATTAAAAAAATACATGTTTATGTTATATTTTTCATTATTTTCAAATTAATTGTTATAAAATGTCATTTTCACATCAATGTGCCTCCATGGGGTCCCAAAAATGACATATTGATGCCCATTGTCAAAACTATATCATCCAATAGGACTAAGAAATGTGTTAGTGTAGTTTAATATTAATATAATATTATTTTACCCTTATTTACCAGATTTACCCTTTAACCATGGTAAATATAATAATTATTGAAGTCACTATTCATAATGTTTAAAAATGAAAAGATACATATTTACACAATTTTGACCCCCTAATTAAAAATATGGAATCTAATTTTCCTAATTCAAAACACATAAGTTTCATTAATTAATTTAAAATTAATTCCCGCTGTCAAAACAAAAAAAGTATGTCATTAAGAAATAGTTACTATTAAATGATAAACATGTGTTTCTGTCCAATTTAAAAGTTAAATTACATACAATGGATAAAATTGGATTAAATTATAAAAATAAAATCCAATTACACTTAAAACCCCTTAAAATTAGAGTCTAACTATATAAATAAATTATATTAAGAGGTAGTTTTGACCTAAAGTGTGGTATTTTTCACTATTCACTAAAAATGAAAATTATCAAATAAGTGAAAAAATTTATCCAAAGTAAATTTTGATGTTCCTATTCTAATGAAGAAGTTTATTTAGTAAAATATAAAAAATAAAGGTGTCAAAATATATATTTAAAAGGGATCACCATCAAAAGGCCATAAAATGGCCTTTTCGAAATATTAGAGTATTTCATGTTTAAAACCGGCTTAAATCTTATTTTATGCCTCAAAAATATATTAGATAAATGTAAATATATTTAACAAACATGTATAATCGTATTTTAGTTAGTTCTGTTCATTTCTTCAAATAGAATAGTTATGAGTTAACTTCTATTTAATATAATAATATTATCATAATATTTTTATTATAACTCATTGTTATGTTCAACGTATGATTTCAAAGAAACTTGTTGTTCCATGTTGATTACGCTCTCAGAAAAGAAACCCATTTCATGTAAAAATAATATCTTATTCATAAATATTAATATAAATGAAAAATTTATCATTATATAAATACCTGGGTCGTTACCAAATGTCCTTTGAGTATGGAACGATCAAAATTAAAAAAAAATTCCTTCGAACATGAAATGATAAAAAATAGTAATCTATATGGATTTTTTATATCCACAACCTATCAAATAAAATCCTATAAAATAATTAATATTTTGGGATATTGTTATTTCATTTAGTAGATGCATTATAAAGTCAGAAGAAGATTTTAGTTCTTATAAAGATGTTTATGATGACTACAAAAACCTTTTCTCAAAAAATGGAGGAAATCCATGGAATAATCATATAGGGAGGTCATATACACCACATCACTATATTGGTATATGATTTTTAGTGTTTCCTACACTATTTATTTGATTATTCTTTCATCACATGGAGATATTATTGGTGTATTTTTTATTGAGTGTGAAACTTATTCATCTTCAACTATAATATTTCCATTGGAGTGAGGCTTATAATATACTCATCATTAAAAAGTGTATAGTGCACCATTATCTGATACCAATAATAATTGTAATTTTAAATATAAAATTATATTTCATACATCTCAAAAATTGTTGAGTTTTATCCATATATTGACTATAAATAATCCAGAAATTACACTAACAAGAAACAAATTTCATTAAAAAGTAACATAAATAAAGTTGTTTCATGAATTATATCAAAAGGTATATGAAAATAGGTTAAATAGAAATTGACCAAGGTTATGCTACATTATATATACATGGATTAAAAATTTTCTTGGTAAAAATGTGTTATAATGCAACATTAAATAGATCTAATGAAGAAAAAAGTTGTTAGATTAATTCATTTGTTGGTAATTTCCCTACACTCAATCTGAACATGAATTTTACTTTACAAAAAAAGAAATTTATTAATAAAATTATAATTTAATTTTTTAAAATAATTATCTACTATATTTAAAATTATTTTAATATTAAAAAAATTAATTTGACTAACGAGATTATAGAAAATGTAGAAAAAATTAAATAAAATACAAAATAATTAAATGAAAAAAATTAAAAATATATTATAAAAAAAAATATTTTAATTTAATAAAAAATTTATTTAAAAAAATTATGTTAAAATATAAAAGTGAATTAAAATATAAAAAAAGTACAGAAATTATTTAAAAAGAAATTATTGTCTCTCCCATACTCAAGGACGTTAATGCCTTTGTGAATAAATAGAGTGAAATAAAATATAACCATAATATAACATTATCAGTGGTAATACAAAAGAAAAATATTAAATAATTAATATATCATGAGGTTTAATTATACTAAAAATAAATTAAAATTTAAATTATTAATCAATAAAGTATAATTTATTTTAATAATTTTATATTCATATTAAATTTTATTTAGTTAGTCTTATCTGATAGAGAATTATATTTTATTTTATTTCAATTATTGACACTTTTATGGGTTAAGTTTTCACCATGATTATATTAAATAATTCATAAAGATTAATCTTCAAATTATATGATTATTTAATTACATATCATTTTAAGGATATTATGATCATGTAATCTTTGTAAAATCCATTTGATAAAAATCTCATTCTTTTATAGATCATCATTAATGAAATATTTAAAGAAGTCAACCATTTTTTCCGAGGTTCTGATGAACTCCTCCACACTAATCTTAAATTCAATAAATCTAAAATCCAAAATGTGGTCATCAATGTTGATCATACCTTCTTAATGAAAATATATATAGACCTGTATGACCCATTAATATATTCTTTCGGCACCCCCTTTTGCGGAATTTATTAGTAGGGAGTAATCTTTTATCTCACCATAGGAGTGTATCAAAATTTCCAATCTAGTAAGAAACATTTAAATATTCATCAGATTATATTGATCCATTATGGGAACATGATATGTATCTTTTATATTATATTTAAATAATTATTGTATGTTGTTATTTGGACTACTGCTTCAAGCATCAAAGAGAACATTTTGAACCTATTCTTATAATAGTAGAATGCCACTTATTCTCATATCTTTTATTCCCCCTCTACTCCTGTCTTCCAAACCATATAAAGAAATAACGAGTCCAATTCTAATATAGAATAGTCCTTCAGAATTTTCCCATCATGTATCTCATTACATATATTCCCCTAATTGTTCCTAGCCTCATTCAATGAATGAGTTTTTGTTTTAGTCCCCATAATTTCAGATCTTGCAGTTATCAATTTTAAGAGCATGGAATAATCTTCATAGTAACATTATATTGTACTTTTATTAACCACCTACATTCCTAGGTGAAACCCCAAATATTCCCATATTTAGTTCATGCCTGAAATAATTCTTCGGCATCCTCACAATCAGATAAACTCTATGAAAACCTTTAAAAAT
Organism: Viscum album; assembly: GCA_963277665.1. Taxonomy (NCBI): domain Eukaryota; kingdom Viridiplantae; phylum Streptophyta; class Magnoliopsida; order Santalales; family Viscaceae; genus Viscum; species Viscum album. The sequence goes on from OY728165.1 coordinate 1,045,229,880, forward strand.
TAATTTCATCAACAAAAACACATGGAAAAACCCCATTACAGTCACACTCACTCCAAGATATGGGTTCTTTATCATCCAATCCATATATGTCATATATCATAAATATATTTTTAGGAAAAAATCTACAGATAAATTTTGTGAATTGGGGCCCAAAGAGAGGTATACATATAAATTCTTTAATGAGTGTCTACATTGAATCAACATTCCCCTCCAATAATCTTGGTTCCAGGAATAAATTTATAGATCTCATCACCCAGATTTCTTGTGAAATACCCTTTAAAGGATAATAATAATGAATCGTTATCATATTAATAGTTTCAATCCATTATTCATTCTCAGTTCTAGGAGAATTAGTGAACACCTTAGGATAGAGGGATTCCAGACTGGGATTTTGATCATTTCATATGTAACCCCAACATCCATTATTTGATGGAGTATCCTCCTTCCTAGTAATAACCTGACTCTTAAAGATGTGGAAACCTTACTTAACAGAGATGATTGAGTACCATACAAAATATATGTATTTATACAATTTATAATTATATTAGGAGAATCCAATTCATTATTGGATATAATGATCATATCAATATTAATTTCATTTTCATGATGTTTACAGTGACCCATAATTTTTATAGATATATACTCAATATCATTATATGAATATTTATTAACAAAAATTAAGATACATGAAATATTTGTATAGGTTTAGTGTATTATGAAACATGGATACATAAAAACCAATTTTATATATGATCTAAATAATCCCACACTTGTTTCATTATAACTATCACCTTTAATAATCATATCATAAATTTAAACCATTCTTAATAACCCACAGAAACATAAAAAAGGGTGAGTATAGATTTCTAGTACATGTACACAAGGGAGTTATCAAGGATCAATTAATCCTAATAAGGGAAATGTTTATGAGAAAATAGGCTTAAAATTTTAGATCCATACACGATATAACATAGATGATAATCTTTAACCTAGGGATGAAATATTCTGTTCATAATACATGAACTATAATGGAATCAAATTACATGAGACATGCGAGTATATTTTTGGAATAGTAAATATGTCAATGTCATACAAATAGGTATGGAAAATCATTTTATTAGTATCCAAGGCTGATTTAAAACAATTTCATATAGTATTTAGTTCACTCCCCATTCCATCATATCAGTCAAGGTTCACTCCCAAGACAATCATACTAGACAGAGTCCCACACCAAACATGGTTTACTACCCATTCCATTTATAATTAAATATTGAGATATTTATATTTTCCCATTTAATTTTTTTATAATTATATGATCACCCATATCAAAATCATGATCTATTTATATGTGTTATTCATGTTCATAAATCACTTATCATATCATAACCCGTGAAAAGGAAAAATATTCATTAATATTTTAGCAATTAATTAATGAATTACACATTGAAATTAGATATATTTTTTTTCATTATTTCAAATTAAATATAAAAAACCATATATAGTGTGAATAAGTATGTAATTATTTTAACATATCCATAATAAATCATATGTAACATCAAATTATGTCATCCTATATTTAAATCAATTTAAAATATTACATTGAATATTTCTTGAGGGAAATTTACACTTCAATTTTAAAACACATATTTTAAATATAAATATTTACAAAATATTACCAAAAAGTATTATATGGAATTAATTATAAAACCCTTTAAAGGAAACCTAAAATAATTTATTTTTAACGATAGTGGGAAATTCTATTGGTACTGTTAAAAGAACTATTCCTCTCACATTTTTGGTCTCATGAGTACATAAAGAGCAAAAAATGAAAGAAAAATATATAATATAATTATATAAATATATGGGAATAAAATTCATGAGATTCATGTGTTATAGGACATAAAATTTAATCATCAGAAACATTGATCCTAAAAAATTCTGATAAACAATGAGAATAATACATAAATCGCTTACCTCAAGTTCGACTTGGTTAAACTGTTTTTTAACATCTTCCACAAGAATATTACGTTACGATAATTGTATAATTTTTTAATGTATCTTCTTATAATATTATATATTGACTTTATATAATATTTAAACACCCACTTATTAATCATTCATGATGAAAATCATTATTTTTATGTGTTACCTGTTTCATTTTTTATTAGAATTTTGGATCAGTAGTTATAGTCGTTGAACATCGACACTGGTACTATAATCCAAATAATGATAAAAATGATATATGAATATAAATAATATATATTCATTATATATATATATATATTGATCCACGATTTATTGAGATATAAAAAAATTACATTGTTCATAGAAATGGTAAGCCATAAATACGCATGAACACTATTTTGACAGTTTAAAGGATAAAAAAAATTATATATAATAATTAACGTACAATAATTATTTATTATATAAAATATTTCATTTATATAATTGTAATATATCCTTATTTCCATACACATAAATAATTATAGAAAAAATCGCATTTCTTTATGGAGGTGGTAGTCTACACATATGCACGAGAAATGTTATTGTATTCCAACATATTGGATGGTTTAAAGGTGAACATATTATATTTCTAATATATTATTTATATTATAAATATCATGAATAAACATTAAAAAATAACCTTCCTAAAATTATTGTGATGGAAATTTATTTACATCTCTAGGCGATGGTTGTAGTCTACACATACACACGAGTAATGGCTTCTATTCTAATATGATGGAATACAAGGTGGATATTAGAGTTTACATAATCATAATAAAATTTATTTATAGTGAGGGTAGTAATGAAATTATTTTATGGTTAATATATATTATTTAAAATAGGTAAGAATAGATCAAATTCAAAACAGACCAGGCAAGATGATTACATCTTCTTCAACTAGCCGCCTTCATATCCTTTTTCAGTATCCCTTGAAATGGTCTTTTAATAATTCCAACACATATATACGATTTATAGGTAATTATAGAAGGTAGTTTTTCTTGTTTTTGTTAATGGATAATTATTAATGTTGTTTTATGAAAATAATGGCTATGTGACATTTTATAAGTGGTAGATAAGTAATAAGTGAAATTTTATAAAAGAATAAAATACAATTAATTAATATTCAAGAAAAATTCCTCAAAATAGTAAGATATTAGAATTTTAGATATTATTTGGTTTAAATATGGATATTAAATAATATTTTTAGTGGTTAATGTTTCAATTTAACACTTATATCATGGTTTATCTCCATGTTAAACCCATTTTAACCTTATCTATTGTGACCAAATTATACAATTTTTATTATTAATTATGATCTATAATAAATTAGAATATTTTAATATTTTTTCATTTATGACTAAAAAAATGTAACTAATTTTATGAAATTCATTAACTATAAATTTAATTAATTAATTTTATCTTAAACTCACATAATGTGTTGAAAAAGCAGTTTTCTAGAAAAATATTTTTTCTCTAGTATACAATATTTTTTTACAAAAAAACATAATTATTTATCATGGACATAATTTGATTACCCACAGTATAAAATGTTTAATTTTTATAATAAAAACATTTTATAATATATTTGATATTCTTAAATTCTTTAAATGATAAAAAATATTGAATAATAAAATTTATTTTTAACTATTCATTGAAATATTATGGTTTTTAAAAAAAATAGAAAATAATTCACCCTATGATTTTGTATACTTTTAAAATTTAGAAAAATAAAGTTCATATTTTCAAATAGAATTTTTGAATGTGATAATAATTAATTATATTATTTTCTCATGATAATTAATAAAACCCATTTGTAATGAAAAATGTATTTAAAAAATATACAATGACTTAATTAAAAATTGATTACATAATTAATAATATATTTTACTAAAATAAAATAATTAAAAAAATTCTTATTCATTTATTCATATTCATACCACCTATTTAACAACTAGGTGATAGGTATATACAATATTATTGTTCATTAATACTCGATGTTGTTTGTGTCATAAGCTGTAAAAGAAATTAAATTTATTTAAATATTATTATCTCATGAAATATTAGAGTGTTACATTATACCCCCATTAAAATGAATTCCTTTCTAAAAATTATACCACTATGATGTATAAATATTTTGACATCTATGTTTTATCACATCCCCAGGTTCCAACATACATTTTTTTCATTTATGATCTCTCCAATGAAATTCAACCAGATGATCATTCTTGTTCATTGAAATTTATCTCAATGATACCGAAATTTTATTGTTTATTATTTATAGGAAATATCATGCTACTCTAGTATTACCTTTTATTTTATGTCATGTTATGGATAAATTACATACTTTGTTAGGAGATATAAATATAACAAATCATAAACATTATAGAGGTTCGGTGGAAGAACAAATGGATAAGATACAATACGAGCTCAATAAAGAATATTAAAAGGTCCAATATAACTATGTAAAAAATTAATATTATTTTAAAATATCATTACCTTTTCTAGGAATAAATTCACAGAAATACCTTATGACCAATATCAAATTATAGATTTTACTAATTATTGTGAGCATAACTCTTCTCATGAATGTAAGATTTCATGATATGATGATGAATGAATGTAACATTATGTACCATTTATTTATCTCGATCTGGTCTCTAAATATTTATTTAAATAAATCACCCCAATACATCAGTGTTCTATACTTATTTACATTAATGGAACCATAAAAAGATATATAAATTATCATGTGACTTATATTAATATATGAGAACATTATTATAGGAATGTATTGATCCCAAAAACCATTGAAATCCATAGAGGAAGACCTTATCATATCCTATAGGGTTTTAATGGATATATTAGATTAACCATCTAACAATGCATACTAAGACATAATGAAACACAACTCAAAATAAATATCATGAATAAGAGTTAACCATAACATTGAGATCATCCTTTGGTTTCTCTCACATACAATATAATGTGGTACACTGTGAAACATTATCTCTTCCAAAATTTATATTTTGTTATGATAGTAATGTGTGAAATATTACTAAACATCATTGAAGTGATCAGACATCATATAGTGATTGACTATACCAAAAATTTAATTATAGATTTACATATTTTTGGGAATCAGAATAGAAATCCCATGATGATATTTTTCCATATCCATTCATGTATGGGTAATGGTTAAAAAATTCTTATTGAAATTTGGTATATTATCCCTTACATGATGACACACCAAGTATCAAGAAGTATATTTTGTAATTCATATCTTTATGTTCCCCACTAGAAATTCACTTTCATATCTCTATACATATTCATACATCCATTATTAATACAGATTAATGAATGATGATGTTCTTCCATCAACACATACATCAAATATGGTATTGGAGGAATAAGTACACAATTATTGTACAATATTATTCATCATAAAAAATGATAAAATTTGGAGTATTTCTAACCTTTTATTGTAGATATGCATATTAAATTTTCAACCCAATAATTATTACTAGGATAAATTGTTGGGCACCCATATAATAAAGATAAGATTTCCCCCTTTATTTATTGTTTATATATCGTTCCATTTCATATTTAGAAATATTGGATCATTTATGATCCTCATCATAGATAATCTAGCATGATCCTTTTAAGTTAGAGAATCTTCCACCTTGTTCTCTTTCCATGAGTGGTAATTAATTGATAATTCATAATCTGTAATCAATTAAAACGATATTATATTGAACATATTCAACAAATTTTGAATGAATATATACGTAAACCATTAATTATCAATATATATATGACACCATTCTTAGAATGAATAAATCTTCAATATCATTAATGAAATAATTACCACATCCAACATTAAATTTTGTGTTTGGAAGTTTTTCTCCTGACCTTTAGTGGGTTCTAAGAAAATGCTATCAACATAAGATTCTACATGAGGGTACATCCCAGTCCCTTATTTTATTCATCACCATATATCAAAACCATTATCAACTATAGTTTAACGTATGAATAGGTGCACTGAAAAATAGTTAATTGGGTTAATTGAAATATTTATCATATTATTTTTTTCCTAAGGAACATGGACCCCATAATAGTTATCAGAGTGATTGAATTAGACTACCATGTGAAATTTCTAACAAAAAATAGATAATCTCCATAAAAATCATAAAATACTCTAGCTCTCAGGCAGCATGATTGGTTTGTTATTAAATTCAATATATTTTTCCATTAATAGATCCATATATTTATACAGTTTCATTAGATTGCATAATAAAAGAAATAAACTATTTGAAGCCAAAATTAACAAATGGTAATTTATTCATACTGATTCACAATCCTTATTTTTTGCATTATAATTATCATGGGATATCCATGATCATATTCTAACATTGAATATATATAAATATCATCAATAAATTATACCAAAAACTAGTCAATTTCTTCTATAATGTATTTATTCATTAAAAAGTTGTTGATATGAGGGATAATAGTATGAAAAAATAAATCACTAAAAATTATAACTGTCCATAACATTTTTAAAATAATTTTTTTGGTATATCCTCCTTCTTGACACTTAATTGTTGATAATAAAAAAGATGGAATATCTGGGAAAATTATTTATCTATATGTAGTTGATCAAACCAAGAATCAATAAAAGGAATAAGATAATTATTACTGATATTGATCTTATTATGTTCTAGAAAATAAATGAATAGTCACATTAATCAACCATTATTCTTAACAAAAGAGAACAGGTGAAAACCATGGTGAAAAACATTGCCCAATGAATTCCATATCGTGATTCACCATGATTTTTTTCTTCAATTTCTAGAAATCAATTTGGACAATTATTTATGAAAAAATTAGAATATGTATAGCACTAGGTTTGATTTTTAATAAAAAATAAATTTTGAAATTAACACGAATATATTTAAAATATTCCTGAAAATAAATAAATAAAACTACCTCAAAATAGATCTAAATTCAATATGTTGTTTCTCCCCAACCATTTAAGATAAACACCCCATTAGAAAAAGAATCAAGACCCATTAAATTGATTATAATTCCCAAAAAAAGTTCTTATTTTAAATCATACTATTAGAAAATGATATTTTTGTTAAGAATATCTATTTAAACATCCCATAAATAGAAATTACTATGAGAATGAAAAAAAAATTTATTCTTATGATAACATCGTATTCATCTAGAGGGAGAACAATATAAGTAGAAAGACACATATTTCCACTAACTTTAATTGAGGATGATAAATGTAATGGGATGTGTTCATTATAACATTAGGGGTTTCACTATTAATTCAACATATAACCATTGAGTTGTTACTATGAAAACCATATAAAATTTCTCATATATAAAACAGTGGCTAGATCTAGAATCAAATAATACATTAACAATTCTAGAGTGGATATTATGTGTACCTTCCACATAATAATTATCATACCACACATCAAAAATAACAATCTCATGGGAGATCCCTTTTTCTATGGGTTAAAGAGGTATTGGATATCAATAACGTTCGTCATTCATTGAATTTGACAACTAGATAGCATAATTACCATACAATTCACATTTGAAACACTAGAGTGTATGTGGCATATTCTATGGATCTTTCACATTACTCACATTTTAGCTTACTTATTCCCACCACATAATAATTCTATTTTATGATGACCGTATTTTCGAAAAATAAAATTATTAATACTTCTGTAAAATAAATTATCATCAATTATTCTATTCACTCTTTGATTATAATGGAAGGATCAAGTTATACTTTCTATTCTTCTTGGAAATTTTTTTATTTCCATCTTTGTTTTCATATCAATAAATGATATTAATGGGAAAATCAAATATTCATTTCCACCATGACAGAAAAAATGATTTATTCATAGCAACTAAATTCTAATATAGATAATTCCCTTCCATATACATCATTATAAGTCATCAAATAATCTACCAACCATACATTTAGCATAGAGGATAATACTATAAGTGTATGAGTCATGTGATAAAAAAGTTACCTCATTATTTTCAATAGATTCATCCTCATTATATTTTATCTCAAGAAATTCATTCTCCAATTTTATATGAAGAAGATGAGGTGTGTACATAATAATTGAGAAAATATTTATATCATCCCACTCTATAGAGATTATTTTACCTAATTTCCTCATTTTCTTGATAGGAGATTGATATAGAACCGTGTCACATTCTAAATGATAAAAAATTAAAATATATTTTTCATTATTAGAACATTGGAGAATGGAAAATATATTTTCATTGGTAATGATCCAATTCTAAGTAACCAGTGGATCAATCAGACCACTAAATTAAGGCTAGTTCTTACTCATGAGGGACATAACAAAATATTATTCTCTAAATTTATAGATTGGAGGTACAAATTTATTTATAGATTTATAAAGTTTTTTAAGAATAAAAACAATATTTTATTTATTAAAACTCCATTAAAATTTCATTGCTACAAAATCATTACATTTTCAATGAAATTCAATATTAACACAGTTCCACTAGGTTTTATCCATTGAATAAAACCAAAAACCATAGTGTGAGAAATGGTAATCATAGTGGAGAATAAAATAACCATGAATCAAAATTTAATCCATGTCTAAATAATGACACCATATTTTCAATCTATGTCACCATTGTTTTATTTTTTGTAAATAATGGTCATCATCTACTTATATCCTTTTTATTGTTAAAAAGGAAAACATAAGATATACAAGGGCCTAGATCCATGTGGATTGACAGTTTTCATGTTCCTGAGGCATGAAAAGCGTATAGGAGGCCTGAGGGATGTCTATAGGAGTTCAAGAGATAAGAACTAGGAGTGCGGAACTTTCATTGTGTGAAAGTGGGCTTTACATCGTCTGGAATAATTACACAATGTTAAATTTTGATTCACATCGTTTAATATTTTGGTGTTTGAAAAAAATTCCAAAGGAAATATTTTTCACTGTAGAAATCGTCCTTGGAACATTACATTATGTGAATGGAGATTACATGTTTTGTAATACCTTAACAATGTAATGTTTTAAAAAATTCTATCTGCTCGGTTTTTCAAACCATATCGTTGTAGCTTCCCCCTCTCTAAAACCATGAGACCTAGCAGCCCCCTCTTTGTCATTTTGGAGATCCGTTAGACATGAATCTATCATTGGGTTCTCATCTTCGATCTATGTTGACCCAACTTGTTCTAAGGTGTGTTTTAATTTGTTTTACTATGGTTTATTCAGTTTGGATATAATTTTCCCCTTGTTTTTCTCATAATACAAATGGTGGTTTCTTACACCTGGTTATAATAACGTTTCTCTTGGTTGTTTTTGGGGAATTGGTTCCCTAGTGTCCCTGAGTGGATGAAAATATTTTTGGATATATGATCGGAGATTCATTGTGTGGTCTGTTCTCATGAAAAGAATGTTGAAAAACATTAAAGGTAAGGGATTCATTTATTCTCTATTTATTTACGTTAAATGATAGATTTAACACAATTTTACCCCTTATATCACAATGAAATTGACCATATAAAATACTAGAACAAAATTAAAGAATTTGTATCACTCTCCAAGAGATGTTTCTACTTTGTACCATGAGAAATGTTTGCATCTCGATTTTATATATAGTGTTACATCTATTCATTTCTTAGTTTAGCATGTTTTTTTCAAAGTATGTTTTTAATTAATGTAAAACCATAATTAATTGATAATTAATGGGATAAAATATTAAACAGTCATCTTTAATGAATCGGTTTTTTGTTGTTGTTTAAATTTGATGTTAATAAAATTTATTCAAGTGTGCATGTTTAATTGAATTGGTTAATGAAGCTAAAGCATGATGATTATTGACTATAAAAGAGTTAAAGTCATGTTAAATTAATTGTGTAAGTAATTTTCATATATATTGATATATATTGTTTATTGGGTTTCACATAGTTGGAACCTATGATTAATGAATCAGTTATTTAAATATGGAATAAGAACCAGTTGTGCGAGAAAATATAATTCCTTTAAAGTGCCCGAGTTGATTTTTTTCATGTATATGCTAAGTGACTTGTTTGTTGGATCCATTAAAGATTGTATAGTTTAATGTATGGATTACTTGATTAAGGGTCAAGGACCCATGGCTATTTTTTTTTATTTCCTATGATGTGACATGACCATGGGATGAGGGAGTCTGGCAGGATGTTGTGGTATGTGACGCCGAGAGGCCCAAAAGTTACACGAGCCTTGTATGGAAGTGCTCGGATGGCTGTTATGGTATGAGGGGATAAGAATCCCAGTTGATATGGAATTAGTGGACACATAGGGTAGCGAGATACATTGGTATATTTTGTTGGGTGTCATGGAGGACACCAGAGATAATGGGATGTGTTGAAGATTAATGTACCCATAGATTTCAAGATAAATTATTGTTTGAATCAGTTGATTGGAATAATTCCATGTTAATTTTTATTGGTATTACTTTCCCCACAGCTTGAGGCAGATGGGTTTTGTTACCCAACATCCAAGAGAGGCGAGGAAGTGTGGGGTATGCCACTTTCTGTTTGTGTTTATCTTTACTTGGCAGGAGGAGTTTATACTCCTACTATATGTGGTGAAGAATCTATAGGTACTTTATCTACTCACCGGGTTGAGCCCCCTTTTGTTTTGTAGAATAAAATGTTTTCCTACAATACCTATTAAGATATAAATAAATATTATTAGTAAGTGAATACATTTTTAACCCCTGGAATTTAAGCTTTATTAGATGTAATGATGAGGTTATAATCCTGAGAAGCTGTGGACTCTGTTTTCTAATGCTTGGATGACATGGATCATTTTTATATGACAATGAAAATTAATTCAGGTAATGATAATTGTTAATTAATGGTTATAAATTAAATTACGTAATGTGAATCTAATGAAAATAATGGATATAATTTAATGTATCTCTTTAAATTGGTGTGTGCATGTATGATATATGGTCTTAATAGTGAATGTTGGGAGTTCAAGAGTTGTTTGACCCATTTTTTTCCTAACATTAGTATATTCCTTGAGTGTGACTAAGATTCATTATTATATCATTTAGTTTTTGTGCTGCAATATTCTACTCCTCAATTTCAGTTAGGGAAACTAACACACCATAGATTCTATGTTGTGGGGGTTGTTTTCCCAAACATCTTAGTGGGAGGATATGTGGATGACTACCACCTTTGTCCCTACTCACTTATCTTGGTAGTTATATATACTGGTATGCATGATGATTTTTTTTCATATATGTTTATAGAAGGTTGTAATTGCTTGTGGTTATTTCACACCCATGTATTCTGGATATTGTTTCCTATCAAATATTATATGTATAATGTTTATAGGTTGTGATAACTTGTGGAGCCTTACATGGTGTATGGGCTGTGATGGTTTGAGGTATAATACCTGATATATGACACATGTTTCGTAGGATGTGATGGCTCTTGGAAACTACCCATTTACCTTTGGTTATGTGTATGTGGTAGTGTTTTATACAAGGTACATGTTGTGGTGCATATCCCAGGTGTCTATGGGTAACCTTTTTGAGAGAGATGTGTTGGTTGTGAGATGTTTGGGAAGAGCTAAAAACTAGTGGGGAAGAAATAGTGGTGTAACCTTTCTATTCTTTATTATATTATATTCTCTTGTATTTTATACTTAGTGAGAGTATCCATAGTGATTCATGGAACTTAGTATACATTTTCAATTGATGAGTTAGTTTCAATTGTTTTTCAATGTTCTTTAGACGTATTTTTTTACCAATTGAACAAGAGGGTCTGTGGAGGATTCTACTGAGTATACTATTATACTCACCCTACATGTATATAATATTTTTTATGTTAGTTAGAGCTCGCTGGAGATCAGGCTTGTAAATAATCGCTTTTGGATGTATGAGCAGTTTTGGCATCATGGTAACTTCATTCCCTACTTTATTTTGGTACATGTAGTTTTACCTTTTTGTTTTAGTAGTTATTTCATTAAATTACATTGGTGTACTTGGTATTTCAGCAATATTTTAGTCTAAGAAGAAGTTGGATGGCTTGTATATTATTTACCTCTTCGGAATTTGTTTATTTTAGTGATTAGTGCCTTCTATCTCCAAGTATATTATACCCTCAGTGGTAGTTACCAACTCGAGGCCTACTGGAGGTGGGTCTCAGGGGTCACTATCTCTCTTCTCCCATTTTCAACCTTAGAGTGGTACACTTTGTTGGGAGTTTTTCATGACAAAGTGGAATCATAGGTGAGGTTGTTTGATATAATGATTTTTTTAGTTAGAAATATGTGAGGATGCATGGGTTAAAATGGAAATGGTGTCATCTATGTTTAGAATGAATTTTAAACATGTGAATCCTGTTGGGAAATAGGTATTAAGGGAACCATGTGATTTGATTCACAAACCATTAATCATATAGTGGATACTAATTGAGGTGATACTGGTTGTCGAGCAGAGACATTATAAAGGACCATCCATCATTCTTCTTTGAAACTATGTTTGAATGGATATACACTGCAATATGTTAACCTAAAATGAATAAAAATAAAACAATAAGTTAATGCCAAAATCTTCCATATTCTAGTTTAGGAGCACGAATTGTTTTTTCACGTGCAAGAATGGATCTTGGTTGATGTCCTCATTATGTTCTCACATGATATGTTCCGTAGGTTGTGTGAGTAGATCTTCAAAGGGTAGAGTTTGATGATGATGAAAAATGGAGGTGGATACGCCGATAGTTTCAGTGCCATATTATGAAATGGAATGAGTGTTGTGTTGCAGATGAAGTCATGAAAGACATGTTGGGGAAGTTGATATATCCTTTAGTTTAATCCATGCATGGATAGAGAACCAAGTGACATTAGCATTAATGGTGGTATGTGGAAATGCGAGGAAGTAGAGGTTATTGTTTCTTAGAGACTGTGATGGGTCCGTAGTCTCATGGGAGGAGCTTAGAGAATATTTTAGAGTTGAGTATTTTGTTTATTCATGAAGACGGTGAGTCTACTAGATCTACTTACCCTTCCACACATGAGCTACAGTGACAGAGATTTTGGAATCCATTTCCGGAACATTATGTGATATTCTTCAATCCTATTGTATGATGAGTTGGCTAAGCTGACACATTTCTTTGAGGATTTTCATCCAATGATAGGACAACATGTTACCAAATTTATGATGAAGAAGTATCTCAAGGTGCGGGAAAGAGCAGAGTTCATTTAGATAAATTTATCAAGAATAGGATTTTCATGATATGAGATTCAATAGTTTTTATCTTAATCAAATTTGTGGTAAGGGGTTTCATATTTTTAGGAAAGAAGAGATTCAGACCAGCTAGGGTTTGATCCCATCCCTCAATGTCTTTTTTTCTCTAGAAGAAACAACTCCTAGACCTATGACATGGGATCAAAAACATATTTTTCTTATGGAGTTGTAGGGAATCACTTATGAGAGTGCATTACTTTTATAAGTAGTCTATGTGGCCAGTTTTTCCACTTCAGGTTCCGCCAATGAGGCAGTTCTCATCGGGGCAAAAAAATCAATATCTTCCAGTTTGGGGTCAGTAGAGAGAATTTGGGGTAGGTAGAGGACATCCTTGCGATTATTACATCCCTTAATGAATATAGTGTGTCCATATATGTTTTCATTAGTAGGTTAATAGAGGATGTGGAGCAGGTCATGGTCTGCTTCATAATTTACCATTGCCAACGTCGAGCGAGCTAGATGTAATTTGATATTCCCTTTTCTTGTTTTCTACACTGGTACATGCCTTGTTTGATCTAGGGGAGACATAATCCTTCATATCACCTAACCTCTTCCATTCTTTGGGACTTGATATGGATATAGTTATAGTTATCTTGGAATTTTCCATGTCTATTGGAGTTTGAACTTAATTGTTTGAATCATATAGTGATTGTAATATAGTGTTATGGTAGCACTGCTTATGGGGTTATTTCCTATATTTAAAGATAAAACAATATGAAATCATTCTCATCATGGATTGGTTGTATTAAATGTACGATATCATGGATTTAAAAAGGATGCATGGTGTGTTCTTTGATGATGATGGATATCCTATTGTTTTTTTGGAGATAGAGACCCTCATATAGATCCAATGAATATTTTTTCCTTATCATTCATAATAGCAGAGATGATTCTATGATCATTGGAGGTGTAGTAATAAGAATTTACTAGGGTCTCATAAGAGTACCCTGATGTCATTCCATTGGAGGTTGTAGTGTTACCCCATTGACAAGAGGTCGAGTTAGAGGTCGACATATATCCAGGCGTGTATCCAATATCTATGTCTCCATATTGGATGGATCTTATGAGGTTCATGATATATATATATATATACATCTTTTTAGTTTTGTGGTGTGTATTTTTTTGGCTAGTTTTGTAACCGTCGGGTGCACTAGTTTTTTTCTTAATGAAGCCTGATGATAGTAAGTAGTTTTGTATCGATTATCATCACTTGAACGAAGTGAAAGTGAAGAACCAATATTCTCTTCCACAAATTAATGATTTATTTGATCAATATATTGGTTCAAGTTTGTTCTCAAAGATTAAATTTTAGTCAGGATATCATCAGATACATGTAAAGTTTGAGGATATTACAAAGACACCATTCCAATGTCATTATAGGCATTATGAGTTGACATGATGTCATTATTTGTGATGAATAAAGCAGTTGTGTTTATGGGGATAATGAATTTTTGGTCTCATATGTTATTGGATACATTCAGGGTGGTTTTAATTGATGAGATCCTTATGTACTCCTCATCTAAAGAGAATCATACAGAGCATCTATGTGTCGTCTTGGGAGTTCCTTGACGTGAGAAGTTGTTTTGGAAGTTTTATAAGTGCGTGTTTTGGACATGAGAATTGTATTTATTGGGTAATGTTTTATCCCTTCAAGGAATACATATAGATCCATTGAATATAGAAGTATATTTGACTTCGTCATCCCCCAAGAGACTGGGATACATGTAATGATTCTTTTATCTTATAGGATATTACTGGGGGATGAAAGATGATTTTTTGGGTTTCGACCCCATTGACAGTGTTGATCCAAAAGGAACATTCTTACCTATGAACTAATCAGTTTCAAACAAAATTTGATTATCTTAAGGATAAGTTAATAAGTTCTCCAGTTCTTTTTGTTCTAGTAGAAGGAGTTTAGTTTGAAGTTTATTGTGATTATTTTTTCTTGAGTTAGGCTATGTAATAATGATGTAGAGATTATCCATTTTTATGCGTCTCAGTAGTGACATCCCCATGAGAGTAACTATTCCTCCCTTGATCTTGAGTTGGCAGTAGTGGTGTTTGATCTCATGTTGTGAATACAATACCTCATCGGTGGTTATTTTGTGTTCTTCACCAAAAATAAGATCCTGAGGTAAGTTTTCTACCAATGTGACATAAAAATGCATCGGCCTCAATGAATAATGTTCTTATAGGATTAAGACATCATGATTTCTTATACACTCAGAATGGGGAATATTGTAGCTAATGTGATCAGTAGTAAGTCATGTGTTGATATAGTACATGAATTAGGTGATTTATGGAGAGTTATTGAAGAACTTTTAGAATTGCATCTAGATATTGGAGAATTCAGTGGTATAAGTAAAATTTTTCATATTATGGTTCATTCATCACTAGTGTTCTAGGTGGAGGAATCCAAGTTTGGGGATCTGGAGGTGAAATTTTGGAGAGACATGGTTGTTTATTGTGAGGCCATTGATGTTTTTTAGAGGATTAAGAACACCAAGTGTTTTTTCATGGATGACATTTTTTTTGGATATGTGTGATATGGATCTTAGAGTGTTCCATAACTACCCCATAACAAGACACCCAATCATAATAATGTTGTACGAATGATAGAGAGGTTAGTTTTTGTGACCTCAGTTGAGGCATGAAGTTTTATATTTTGAGTCTCATTGTTTGGTCTTCCAAAAGGAGAATGTTGAGCACTGTGTTCTAATGGTTTACTCCAGACTCTAGATGTTCCTTATTGGAGGTGGGAGGACATCACGATGGAATTTGTTACTAGTTTACCATGAGACTAGGTAGGTTATGGGACTATATGGTTTGTAGTAAAATGTTTCATGAAATCATACCAATTTATAGATATCAAGGTGTTTATCTTAGCAAAGTTAACATCTTGATAGTATCTAGAGGAGATGGTGAGACTCTATAGAGTCTCATAGATGATCATTTCTAACATAGATCCTCATTTAACCTCCAGGGTGTGGAGAGGTCTGAAATATGATTTTGGTTCCCAGAAATGCCGTAGAACATCCTTTTATACATAAATAGTTGGTCAGACGGTGCATTCCATCTAGAAATATGAATACATGTTTCACTCTTATGTCCTAGATTTTGGAGATCCATGGATGAGGCCATTTCAATCAGTAGAATTCACTTATAACAATAGTTTTCAATTCTCCATTAGTATGACCCCATTTAAATCCATGTATGGATGACCATTCTATTCTCCACTTTTCTAGAACGGGGTGGAAGATTTAGAAATTCTATGGCTTCAACTGGTACAAAATAAAATAGAGACAATTTACATGATTCATGAGTGGATAAAAGTAGTCTAAGATCATCAAAAAACTTATGTCGGTCATAGGAAAAGTCCTTTGTAGTTCTAGTGTGGGCATCATGTGGGTTTTAAAGGTATCTCCCATGTATAGTAATCAAAGGGTTTGTCATGGGAGTAAGCTTTCTTCTTTGTTTTTTGGGCCTTTTTAGTACTTTTATATTTTTGGAGTTATGGTGTATAGGGTAAAACTTTCCCAATAGATTTTCCAGATACACGATGTTTTTCACATTTTTCATCTCCCTTATTATCTTCATGATGTATCTCACATAATCTATTGGGGTGAAATTATTTTTAATGAATATGTGACCTTCATAGATAAACATATAAGGATCAAGGACCTCTAAAAGTAGGTGTTGCATGGGTATTCTATCTACTTAGATCATGTCTTTTGGTTGCACATTTTCATGGAGTATAGTACCTAGGAACATGATTCATAGATTTTAGCGCAATACCCTAATCGGATTAATATGTTTCTCTTCTCCTGTAATGTTATTCATTTTTGTGGTTTTAGACCATTCTTAGTTGTGAGATGGATTTCTATTGTTTCTTATTTTGAATTTGTTTAATTTGAGATGTATCTTCCCCTATGTGAGTTTTTTGAATATTTATTGTCATTTTTGTGTGTTTTTATGTTGTTTTTCTAGTGAGGTGGTTGATCTCTTGTGGTGGAGAGATAATTGATAAGTATCTTTCTGGGTGGCTGTTCAAATTACCCCCATTTCCATTTTCTAATTGGGATGGTTTTGGAATATTGAGGAAGAGATTTCTTATATGTGGTAGGATTAAGGTAATGGATGCATGTGTATCAACCCTCTATATGTTCTCGATACCTTCAGAGATCAGAAGAGGCTCAGAGGATGTCTGGAGGTGTTCAGTTGTGGAGAATTGGGAGCAGTGAACATTCACAACATGAAAGTTGGTTTCATGACGTGTAAAATATTTTCATGGCATGAAATTTGGATTCATTTCTTGTAATATTTCTGGGTATGAAAAATAAAATAACTATGAAAGGTAGCTGTTTGTCTATGGAAACTTCCCTCAAGGAATT
Source organism: Viscum album (assembly GCA_963277665.1). NCBI lineage: Eukaryota > Viridiplantae > Streptophyta > Magnoliopsida > Santalales > Viscaceae > Viscum > Viscum album. The sequence goes on from OY728165.1 coordinate 1,045,247,594, forward strand.
ACATGTTGTGAAAGGGGACAACATATTATGAAATCACACAATGATGTAATGTTTTAGAACATTCTAGACCCTCAGGTTGTCAAAGGCTACAATTGTAGTATTCCAATCTCTCTTCCCAGGTGATCCAACGGTACCCTCTATTGAATTTTGGAGATCTCTTTGACGAGAATCAATATTTGGGTATCCTTTCTCATTATGTGGTGATCTATATTGATTTAAGGTGTGTTTTTCATTTATTTTGCAATGGTTTCTACTGGTTGGATTTCTTTTCCCCCTATTATTCTTATCTTTTGATACAATATTCTTAGACATGGTTTTAATGTGGTTTCTCTTTTTTTTTGGTTTGGTGGTGGTGTAGCGCCCCTGGGTAGAAGTAGATCTTGTGGGAGAGGTGATCTAAGAACTATTGTGTTTTCCGTTCTCATGAGATGAATTTATAGGACCTTTTGTGGTATGTGATTCGTTTTTTCACTATTTATTTATGTGAAATCATGTGTTATCATGATTTGAACCCGTGGATTGCAATGAAATTGAATTAATTAAATACTTAAACCTGATTGAAGAATTGTTATCTATATCATAGTGATGTTTATGATTTCTTCCACGATAATCGTTCTCCCCATCATAGGATAGATAGATGAATATGTATTCATTACATGGTTAAGAATGTTTTTCTTGATATAAATTGTCAATGAACATAATGCCGAAATTAATTGATAATTGACAAGCTAAAAGATAAAAGATTCATGTTTTGTGTATCTAGATTTTGTTGTTATAATTAGATGTTAATCAAATTTTGTCTTGTGAATATGTGCAATTGAATTGGTTAACAAACCATAATCTTGACAGTGATTATTGATAAAACAAATAAATTAATATATAATCAGTTATTTAGTTAATTTCTCATTTCATGAGAAATCATGTTGATTTGGATACCCATAGTTAGAACCTGTGATTAATGAATCATTTTACTGAAGATAGAGTATGAATTGATAGTGTGATAAAAGATAATGCCATTAAAGGGCCTGAGTTTTATATTTTTTTGTATTGACTGAGTTCCATGTGCTTTAGTGTATTGGGAAATCATTATTTTTAAAGGATGGATTCCTTAAATTAGGTCTGATATCCCATTTATATGTTTGTATCTGATTGCTTGTTATGTGACCTTAACCTGGTATGGGGGGAAATGGAGGGATGTTGTTGTATGTGGTGTTGGGAGGTCCTGTTGTGACATGAGCATATGTTGGATGATCCCGGAGGGTTATTTTGGTATGGGGTGTAGGTATTCTTAGTCGTTGTAGTAGAAGTTGATACATGGAGTGGAAAGATGCATTTTTATATTCATATGGGTGTCGGGGAGGACACCATATATGAAGGGATATACTAAAGATGGACATACCTGTTGATATAAAATGTGGATTATTGTCTGAAAATTTTCATTGGATAAAAGATATATTATTGTTTATTTTCATTATATTCCCCACTGCTTGAGGTAGATGGTTTTTGATACTCTCCTTCTAAGAGAGGTGAATATGCATGGGGAATAACATATGCTCTCTGTGGTTAGCTCCTCATGGATGGATGAGTATATACTATTGCTATAGGTGTCAAATAATCGATAGGTAATCCATCTACTAACCATGTTGAGATCCCTAGTGTTTTATTAGGTTAAATGGTTTCATAGAATACCTGGTAATATGGAATGTATTGTTATTAATAAATTATATTTTTTAACCCATGCGGTTGGAGATTGCTGGGATGCAATAATGAGGTTATAATTTTGAGATGATGTGGACTCATTTTCTTATTCTTAGATAGAATGGGTCATTGTTGATATGCTAATGATATGTAATTTTGGGAATGATAATGTTTAATTAATGGTAGAAAATTAATTAACTTAAACTAAAACTAATGAAAATAAATAATTTATTTTATTTTTTCTTTTTATATGGTTTATTGTGTATTGGATATATAGTATTAACAGTGGTTGTTGGGTGTTTGGGATATGTTATCTCCAATTGGGTCTAAGACTAGGATATTCCCTGAGTGTAGATGAGAGCCATATTTTTTAATGTAACTTTTTTGCTTCTATAAGTAACTCTACTCCATCGGTTAGGGTACCAGACACCGCGGATATTCTAAGGATTGGGGGTTTTTCCCCAATATCTCTATTGGACGATGGATGGTTGACTACCCCCTTTAGCCCCACTATATTCCATTGCTAGTTTCTTTTCCCTATGGGCTATGATGGATTGAGGTACAATACCCAATGTATGATACAGGTTATGTGGGATTTGGTGGCTCCCAAAAACTACATGGTTACTTTTGGTTATGGGAAATTTGTTGCATGTTGCATGAGGTTCATTTTGTGGTGATTTACCAAGGTGTCTATGTAGTTTCCTTTTTTGAGGGAGATTCTAAAGATGTGAGTGTAAGGGTTGGTGTCCTCAGAACCAACTGTTTTGTACTTTGATTACATGAATGATCACTTATTATATATTGTTCATCGTTCTGCATGACTATATTATAATAATGTCCTGAAATATTTGTTGCATTAATAAGGTCATAGTAGATCCCCGCTATGATAAGAACCTTGAAATGCTATTACAATATTCTTTAATAAAGTTATGTGGTTGGATGACATACTATGATTGGACACATAATATACAGACTGTCATGTGTGGGTACTCGTAAGAAGATGAGACTCTCTCTCATGGATTTCGCACTTGGTAATCTCCAAGATGGGAGATTATGAGAACAGACCCGCCAGTAGTAATTCTGTATGTCTTGGTGTCATCAGATATTGCTATCTACGAGTGTGTATAATGGTCCTTAGATTGGAAGATTATCATTAACTCACGTCATGACTCGCGCACTTAGATTTACTGACGAAAACTGTCACACAGACAGTTGGCGGTAAGTAGGGTACGTTGGGTGCATCACGAGTGACATTTTGTTAATGGATAAGTCGAGGAAGGATTAGTCCCTTCCATTTATGGAAGTTGATATATTGGAGCTTTGATTGAAATAGAACTATCACAATAAATTCCATGGCCATGGTGTGAATGAAGAGTTTATTTCTGGTAGTCAAAAAACGATGGATCAAGCATATAGGTTTATGACACTGCCATAAAACCTGTGTGAGGAGATATTGAGACAAATGGATTAAATTACACAGTAAGCGTTCGTATGAGGTGATATGTCAATGCCGCGTCAACTTCTTTCTCTTGGGTGCCTTGACCCATTGCTAGACTGTAATATTTGACTTTAGGCAAGCCCGCCAAATGCCAACGAGAAAGTGGCCTAGAGGTTCACACACTAAGTGTATCCAAGTATCTCAAGTTGAATAAAGATTATTCCCGTACGTGGTTTAATAATTATTCAAGGAAGCCTAAGTTGTTTTAAATGATGGAGGAAAAATAAAATAAAACAAGTACACACCGTGGATTATTAAATGTACATGCCATGTAGTTTTATTTTGGAAAGGAAATGAATAAATGAAAACAAGATATACACACCGTATACATTTAATGTACACGCTGTGTAGTTTTTAATGAAGAAAAACAAGTACACGCAGTGTATTTATTATTACACGCCGTGTAGTTTTTCTAGTAAGGATTTTGAGGATATAATATCGTTTTATTAAATAATATATATTATAATCAGCGTGAGGGCATGTCAAGGAATTAATTATTCGACATGGGGGTTTTCAATAAGAGTTAATGAAATAAATGAAACGCGTAACGCGTTTATTTATTGTCATAACTCTACAACCTCAAACTCGATTATAAATATCCTCACAACCCCAACTCTTTTCCTACACAAGAGAATCGTTGTGCACAAAATCTCTGGAGAATTATTTCAAGACCGAAAGAACCTCTTCCTCCAAGAATGCTCTCAAGACCGAGAGAGATCCTCTTCCATCGGATCAAGACAATCTAAGGCGGACAATGCAAGCAAAGGCTTCTCCACGCTTGCAACCATAGAATCCTTTGGCGACGTCCAGAGATACGAGGTACATGTGTGGATCAGTGCTAGAGGGAGTCTACACTTGGCTTCTGCGACGCAACGACAGATCACATCGACAACGTGATCAAGAACATAAACGAAGAAAGAACACCCAAAAGGTATTTCATTATAATTAATTAAATTAATTATAATCAACCTGTAACGATCCTTGTTTTTGGTTCCGGGACAAACAATCTTCTTTGTCTTTTTATGTGTTTCGATTCGTGGAGTCTGGTGTTTATCGTCATATTGATCACGGATAGATCATTTCTAATAACAAAAAGCCAAGTGGGCACATCCACCGACGCGCTTCCACTGCGCCCAGAACCATCAAATGGTATCAGAGGGAGGATGAAACATTGATTATAGTTATTTAATTTTCATTGATAATTTACGCATTTATATTTGATTCAATTCAAAATATATCATTCTATTAATCTGAATAAATGAGATCTATTCTTCCTCATTCGTTTCTCGATTCATATCATAGAAATGTCCTTATAATTTTAATTTTGATTAAAATAAAAACGATGAACTCATCCGGAGGAGACGCTCTTTCTGTCTGTAAAACATGGGATTACACGGTGTGTACTTAAAACTATACGCCATGTACTTTGGTTCAACGAACCGACACTGGTCTCCCAAACCACGCCATGTGAATTGCTTATTCCTATGTTTTAATCACGCTGTGTTGACCAGAATTGAACTGTGAGTGGAAACCGGAATACACGACGTGTATGTTGGAGCAACACGCTGTGTTGTCCCTTCCGGCCCTGGTGATACCGTGTACAAAGATAATCCGCGTACCGCGTACACGGGGTCACCAGGATGGTTACTGCGTAACGAGGAAGTACACCCCGTGTATGATTCATCTACACGTCGTGTACTCAAAAAACTCCAATGTAGAGAAAACACGCCAAAGCCCCGGCGTGTACTTTGGATAAAGGGTGAAAAGAAAAATACACGCTGTGTAATTATAAACTACACGTCATGTACATTCCATAAATAGAATTTCACCAGGTTTCCTCCAATGTACAAAGACCCATACAAGGAATATGGATGAGAAGAATCTCACGGAAATTCAGAAAGGAATTTATGATAAAGAATTGATTAATTATAATATCATAATTAATTAAATTCGAGTGCGTCTTATCTTAAATAAAAGAACGATTAAATGAATTTGAATTCTAAATATGTGTAAATGTAATTGCATACTATGGATGATCATGAGATAGACCAAAGACCATTTTTATGTGTATGGATTCAGTTAAATTTATTTAATTCAAATTTGTTGGCCTGCGAGCCTTCTTCCAATAAAATTTAGGGCCTGCGTGCCCAGGGTTTCTTTAATGTAAACCCATGTAGTGGAGGATATCCCATGCCAGAGGAGACAGTTCAATTCCTGAAGCCAAGGCGAAACTGACACAAGAAGATACAAAGGTGGACAGGTGGGAGCTACAAAACACGAACCAACTGGTTCAATTTTTTTTCCCTAGGTCAGGGTTAGCTTATCAAAAACCTCTACATAAGCTAACCAATAGAAGCTCATGATCATGCCATCTTATTTTATTTCTGTCTGATTGCATGGTTTATTTATTATGTATGTGTTATCGCAATCAAATAATTAATAAAATGAACAATCATGAAAAGATGGAATAAAATAAAAACCGTACTATGCATAAACATTATTAGAACATGGTTAATCACTTAAGTAAGCATCACATAATATTAACAAGCATGTGATAATGTGAAACTACGCATAAAGGAATAAAATCCCTCAATACCATATTAAGTCAGACCAAGCCTTCAGTTACATGATTAAGGGAAAGACTCAATAAAACTATGTGTTTGACCAACCCTTGTTGGGACACTTACTTTAATAAAGGAAGCCCTTATGAAAGGTTTCGGGTTGACTTTACCATATTATATCAAGGGAAGTATCCCTTTCTAGACTTGGTGTAATATTGGAGGCAAGAGTTGAGGAAATCCAAGTCAGGATTTCAGGATTGGGGAGTCCACTCAACAGACCAAGGAACTATAAGCTCACAGTTGGAAAAGACCCGCCTACCTAAATACCTTCAAATAGCTTGACCAACCCTTGTTGGGGTTATACGAAGGAAAAAATGGATCCTTGCGACTAGAATGTCAAAGCAACAGGACATTCTGAGTTCAATGGTGAGGGCCATTGGGACTTGATAAAATAGTGGGAGAATTAATTAATTCATTCATTATTTCTCATAATTTGTAATCAAGAAAGTACTAATAAATCTGCTCTTTTAAATTGTAGAATCGAGATGAAAAACTCACCAACCACATTTTCTCTACGATCAATACTAGATAAAGACAATATCCTCACCGGCAGTAACTTTCAGGAATTGTTTAGGCGCCTTCGGGTTATCCTACGTCATGAACGAACGTTTTACGTGCTGGAGTCCTCACTTCCTGATTTTCCTGCCCTAGGGGCAAGTGATGAAGATTTCCTGGTCTATGATCAACATTTGAATGATGCTCTCGACGTTCAATGTTTGATTCTATCATCGATGTCTAGTGAGCTCATGAAGTCTCATGAAGGCATGGATGCCTATAGCATGCTCGAGCACCTCCGTGGTCTATACCAGGAGAGAGAAAGACAGGAAAGGTTTGAGATCTCCAAGGCTCTATTTCAGAGCAATCTTGGAGAGGGTGCCCCAGCTGGGTGTCATGTAGTCATGTTCATTGGCTACATTGAGCGGTTGGAGGTTCTAGGGTTTAAACTCCCTGAAGAACTAGGTACTGACCTCATTCTTGCATCACTCCCCCAGAGCTTCTCAAACTTTGTTGTGAAATTCAATATGAACAACATTGAGAAGTCTCTGTCTGATCTTCTCATCCTCGTTTGCCAAGTGGACACTGACATTAAGCGTGAAATGACTTATGTCCTCATGGTGAATAAAAGGAAAGGGATGGCAGAGATCATTAAGCCCAAAGCTTCTTCAAGGCCTTCCAATAAAAGGAAGATCAAAGGGGAGGCCCAGGAACATGATGTTGTTTGTTTTGAATGGGGCAAGAAGGGCCACTGGAATAAAAACTGCACCCAGCCAAGGAAACAAGGGGAAGCTTCAGGTGCGTTTGTTATCGAATGTAATCTATCTGTTTCTACTAATTGGGTATTAGATACTGCTTGTGGTTATCACATCTGTATCCAAATACAGGAACTAAGTAGATTCAGGAATATTTATTGAGGGGAGGTAGATCTACAAGCAGCCAATGGAGCCAGACTTGTTGTTGTAGCTATCGGGGACTACCACCTCACATTGCCTACAGGGATGGTCTTGGTTTTGAAAGGGTGTTATTATGTGCCTTCTGTTACTAAGAACATTATTTCAGTATCCAGATTAGATACTGATGGATTCATATTCAAGTTTGGAAATGATTGTTGCTACTTTTATAAAGATAGAATTTGTTTTGGTAGGGCACATTTATATAATAACCTTTATGTGTTAGACTACACAAACCAGGTAATCGAAATCGATAACAAAGTTAATTCACATGACTCATACCACACCCAACTTTGGCATCACCGGCTAGGTCATGTCAATGAGAAACGTTTGACCAAATTACATCAAGATGGGTATTTAGATTCTTTCGAACTAAAACCACTTGGTGTATGTCATGCCTGTCTACAAGGAAAAATGACCAAAGACCCATTTAGTGGGAAAGGTGATAGAGCTAAATAGCTTCTAGAATTAGTTCACACAGATGTGTGTGTACCATTTCCAGTTCAAGCAAGGGGTGGGTTCTCGTACTTCATAACTTTTACTTATGATTTTAGTAGATATGGATATATCTATTTAATGAGGTATAAGTCAGATTCTTTTGATCAGTTCAGAGAATACAAGATTGAAGTTGAGAAACAGCTTAGTAAGAAGCTTAAGAAACTCCGCTCAGACAGAGGCGGAGAATATTTTAATCAGGACTTCATTGATTTCTTACAAAATTTTGGGATTCTATCTCAACTCACTCTTCCTTACACACCGTAGTGGAATGGTGTAAGTGAAAGAGGAACCGAATCCTGTTGGACATGGTGAGATCAATGATGAGTGATGTGAGTCTTCCATTATCCTTTTGTGGATATGAATTACAAACACCAGTGCACATACTGAACCAAGTACCAACTAAATCAATAAATGGTATTCTATATGAGTTATGGAGTGGACGCAAAGCCATATTATCGAATTTACATGTGTGGGGTAGCGAAGCATTTGTTAAGGCCTATTCAGGTAACAAACTTGCACCCTGAGGCACAAAGTGTATCTTTATAGAATAACCCAAGGAAACAAGGGGATATTACCTATACAACCCCTCAGACAAAAAGGTTACAGTGGCAAGACACGCCATATTCCTTGAGAGGGAGCACGTCTCCAAAAGAGATAGTGGGAGCGAGATAGACTACAATGAAGTCGAGGCTCAAGATACACATGAGTTGGTACAAGAACAGATTCCACAAATCCCTGTGGAAGAACAATCTGTTATAGAGACATAAGAACTGCGTAAGAGCATGCGAGAGGTGAGAGAACCAGAACGATATGGTTTTCGTGTCACTGAGGATGGTGACTCGTTATTGGTTAACAATGATGATCCTCTTACCTACAAAGAAGCAGTTTAAGGCACAGACGTTTCCAAGTGGCAAGAAGCCATGAATTCTGAAATGGATTCCATGTACCAAAACCAAGTCTGGATTTTGGTAGATCTTCCAGTTTATGTAAATCCTATTGGTAATAAATAGGTATTCAAGAAGAAATTGGACATGGAAGGGATTGTCAGCACCTACAAGGCACGACTGGTTTCAAAAGGATTTAGATAGCGTCAAGGAATTTACTATGATGAAACCTTTTCACCGGTTGCGATGCTGAAATCCATCAGAATCATATTGGCCATTGCATCTTACCATGACTATGAAATTTGGAAAATGGATGTCAAAAATTCCTTCCCTAACGGGAACCTCCAAGAAGATGTCTACATGACACAACCTGAAGAATTTGTGACTCCAAAGAATGCCAACAAGGTATGCAAGTTGCAGAAACCCATTTATGAATTAAAGAAAGTATCAAGATCATGGAACATTCGTTTTGGTGAAGCTATAACAGAATTTGGATTCGTTAAGAACGAATGTGAGCCTTGTGTCTACAAGAGGATTATTGGGAGTGCAGTCATTTTCCTAATATTATATGTTGATGAGATATTACTAATTGGAAACGAAGTACCTGTCTTACAGTCAGTTAAGTCATGGTTGCATAAATGCTTCTCCATGAAAGACTTGGGCGAGGTAGCATATATTCTTGGGATTAATATCCATCGTGATAGATCCAAGAGAATGCTGGGCCTGAGTCAAAGTACATACATTGACAAGATACTGAAGTGATTCATTTTGGAACAAACCAAGAGGGGATTGTTTCAAGTGTCACATGGCATTCATCTTTCCAAGAAAATGTGTCCTCAGACATAAGAGGAAATAAAGAGAATGTCAAGGATCCCTTACGCATCCGCGATTGGGCCAGTCATGTATGTTATGCTATGTACGAGCTAGATGTTGCTTACGCGTTAAGTGAGGTAGGCAGATATCAAGGTGATCCAAGAGACCTCCATTGGATGGCAGTCAAGACTATCCTGAAGTATCTAAGGCGTACTAAGGATATGTTCCTGGTTTATGGAGGAGATGAGGAACTAGTCATCAGAGGACATGTAAATGATAGTTTCTAGACTGATCAAGATGACAAGAAGTCGCAGACAGGATACATCTTCAGTTTGAATGGAGGTGCAGTGAGCTGGAAGAGATCAAAAAAATGTCTGGGGGAAGATTCTACAGCGAAGTCCGAGTATATCGCAGCTTCTGAGGCAACTAAATAAGCAGTATGGATGCGAATCTTTGTCCAAGAGGTGGATGTTTTACCGAGCAGTAAAGATCCTATCACACTCTATTGTGATAATACTTCAGCGATGGAACTTGAAAAATAGCCAAGGTCACATCAGCAGAAAAAGCACATACTTCGGAAGTATCATCTCTTGAGGGATTTTTCTCAGAGAGGTGAAGTTTCAGTGAGCACAATTTCCACGGAAGACAACGTGGATGACCCATTGACTAAAGCCTTGACTCAGCAGAAACATGATAATCATGTGAGGTCTATCGGACTAAAAGTCGTAGGCAGTTGGCTCTAGTACAAGTGGGAGTTTGTAAGGGTTGGTGTCCTCAGAAACAACTATTTTGTACTTTGATTACATGAATTTTCACTTATTATATATTGTTCATTGTTCTGCATGACTATAATATAATAATGTCCTAGAATGTTTGTTACATTAATAAGGTCATAGAAGATCCCTGCTATGATGAGAACCTTGAAATTCTATAACAATATTCTTAAATAATGTTCTGTGGTTGGATGACATACTATGATAGGACACATAGTATAAAGACCGTCATGTGTGAGTACTCATACGAAGACGAGACTCTCTCTCCTGGAGTTCGCACTTGGTAATCTCTAAGATGTGAGATTATGAGAACAGACCCACCAGTAGTAATTCCGCATGTCTTGGTGTCATCAGATATTGCTATCTACGAGCGTGTGTAATGGTCCTTAGACTGGAATATTATCATTAACTCAGGTCATGACTCGTACACATAGATTTACTGACGAAAACTGTCACGCAGACAGTTGGAGGGAAGTAGGGTGCATTGGGTGCGTCACGAGTGACATTTTATTAATGGATATGTTGAGGAAGGATTTTTCCCTTCCATTTATGGAAGATGATATCTCTGCCCTTTGATTGAAATAGAACTATCGCATTAAATTCCATGGACATGGTGTGAATGACGAGTTTATTTCAGGTAGTAAAAGAACGACGGATCAATCACATAGGTTTATGACACTGCCATGAAACCTGCTTGATGAGATATTGAGACAAAGGGATTAAATTACATATTAAGCATTCATATAAGATGATACGTCAATGCGGTGTCAACTTGTTTCTCTTGGGTGCCTTGACCCATTGCTAGATAGTAATCTTGGACTTTAGGCAAGCCCGCCTAATGCCAACGAGACAGAGGCCTAGAGGGTCACACAATAAGTGTATCCAAGTATCTCAAGTTGAATAATGAGTATTCTCGTATGTGGTTTAATAATTATTCAAGGAATCCTAAGATGTTTTAAATTATGGAGGAAAAATAAAATAAAACAAGTACACGCCGTGTATTATTAAATGTACACGCCGTGTAGTTTTATTTTGGAAAGGAAATGAATAAATGAAAACAAGATATACATGCCGTGTACATTTAATGTACATGCCGTGTAGTTTTCAATGAAAAAAAACTAGTACACACCGTGTATTTATTATTACACGCCATGTAGTTTTTCCAGTCAGGATTTTGAGGATATAATATCATTTTATTAAACGATATTTATTATTATCAGCATAAGCGCATGTCATGGAATTAATTATTCGACATGAGGGTTTTCAATAAGAGTTAATGAAATAAATGAAACGCGTAACACATTTATTTATTGTCATAACTCTACAACTTCAAACTCGATTATAAATATCCTCACAACCCCAACTCTTTTCCTACACAAGAGAATCATTGTGCACAACATCTATGGAGAATTCTTTCAAGACCGAAAGAACCTCTTCCTCCAAGAACACTCTCAAGACCGAGAGAGATCCTCTTCCATCGGATCAAGACAGTCTATGGTGGACAACACAAGCAAAGTCTTCTCCATACTAGCACCCGGATAATCCTTTGGTGACATCCAGAGATACGAGTTACACGTGTGGATCACCGCTAGAGGGAGTATACACTTGGCTTCTGCGATGCAATGACGGGTCACATCGAAAACGTGATCAAGAACATTAATGAAGAAAGAACACCCAAAAGGTATTTCATTATAATTAATTAAATTAATTATAATCAACCTGTAACGGTCCTTGTTTGTGGTTCCGGGAAAAACCATCTTCTTTGTATTTTTCTATGATTTGATCCATGGAGACTGACTTTTATCATCGTATTGATCCTGGATTGATCATTTCTAATGAAAAAAAGCCAAGTGGGCACATCCACCCATGCGTTTCCGCTGCGCCCGAAACCTTCAGTGAGAAGTTGAAATGGAGTGGTAAAATAGTGGGGAAGCGGTAGCGGGGTACCATTGATATTCATTATTATATTAAATTCACTTGTATATAATACATAGTGAGAGTGTCCATGGTGAGGATGGGATTTTATAATACTCATTTAGATGATAAGCTAGTTAAACTTATTATTCACTCTATTTTAGGATACATCATTACCATTTTCATGAGAGTATCCAAGCATGATAATACTAAGTATACTTTCATTATCACCCTACATATATATTAATATGTTTTTAGTTCAGTTGGTTTAGGTTGGAGATCAGGTAGGTTACTACTAGCTTGTGGTCACTAGAGCTATTTGGGATTCGTGGTCACTATTATCCATACATTCTTTTAGGACATGTTGTTTTCCCATTCAGTTTAAGCAGTTTGTGTATGAAATTAAAATTATGTACTTGGGTTTTATTTTATATTATAGTTTGAGAAGGATTTTTTAGTGTCTATCTTATATATCTCTTCTACATGTGTTTCTCTTAGAGGGTAATGCCTCCTATTTTCATGTTCAATATACCCTCAGTGCTAGTAGCCATCCTGGGGCCTACTAGAGCTGTGACTCGAGGGGTAACTATCTAGATTCCCCCATTTGTTGGTCCAATTGTGGTATCTATTTTTGGGAGGGAGTAGTGATAAGATATCAAAAAATATCCCTCAGAAGTGTTAAACTAGGTTCACAATAAGGGAACACTCACCATGAACTAGAATGATATTTATGATATACTTTTAAAACTCTTTTTTCTTATTACCCCTAGATGAATATGTTCAAAAACAAAATCCAAATTTTGTTTAAATATAGGTATTATTTGATTGAATACCACACTAGTTTATTTATCATATAATAAGACATTGTATTATACATATTATAATCTTAAGGGTTCTCTCCAAATTTATTTTCTTCGATGTTTTTAAAGGTAACTAAAACATTCTGTAATACCAACTATTGAAACCCCTAATTTTTATACATAGATACTACATTTTAATAGATTAAAATTCATTAAATAACATTATGATCTAAACTATATAATTATAGCAATTATTTCAATATAAAATTTGTCAAATAGAATGTGTTTAATAAGATATCTACATTATGTTACACATTGTTTTTCATAACTAAAATACTTCATAGTAATATCATACTTTAAACAATTATTCATAACCTATATAAATGAATCATAATAATTTGTGAGATTATATTTATAGTAAGGGTAATCAATGGAGTAATATAAAATTATTATTATAACATAACATGAAAATTAGTTTATCTAAACATGAAATTAAAATATAAAAACCATGCCTATAAAACATATATTAGAATAATGGATAATGGAGTAAACATTTTCATTTCATAATACATTAATAATAAATGAATTAAATAATATAAACCAAGGGAAAATTGAAATGTGATAAGATATATTTTTTTGGCATACACAGAAGTATAGAAAAACATATCATTAGTATCAATGTATAAATAAAAAGTCTATCATAGTGGATTGGGGTAACCCCTCATACAATCATATTATTCATGGTTTACTGCAAATATTATGTAGTTGAAAGATTCTCTTACTGAACTAGGTTTACTAATCATTTCATTCAAGATTATATCATGATATTACTATATCTAAAAAATTTATTGGAGACATATAAAATTATGGGACCACCAATAACCTAATCACAACCCATTTATATGTGTGTTATATAATCTTAAATAGTTCATTATGTAATAACCAAGGAAAAGGAAATAAGTTGCCAAAAAATTTATATAAGTCATCATATCATAATTATAATATATTAAAAAGGTTCCATTACCATTTCATAATAATATAAATAAACCATATATTTCCACAATAAAGACAGTTTCATTAGATAACATCCCGATTAAAGAATAATTATCATTAGTTGATGCGACATTAACTAAGGGTTCCTTTACAATATAACATGGAATATTTCTTGGGGAAAATAACCCTTACGCATGTCATTAAAATCCTATATTTTTTAAAATAGTATGGAATACCAATTCATTAAGATGAACCATGGAAACATATAAATTAAGCATCAAATAATTTATTGATCATGATGATGGGAAATTTTATTATCTTATTAATATTATTATTCCTTTAAAATTTTCAGAAAAAAGCCCAATGTATGATTTCAATAAAATGATAATCATTTTTCATGTAAATTTTTTATTAAAAATTTAAAAATAATACAGATTTACATTATATATATTATTAAAATACTAAATCAATGTTGAAAAAATATTAATGAAAATATAGAGAAGAAAGATATATATACCTGATCTGAAAATAAAATAATTTTAGTTTTCTATGAAAATATTATTTCAGTACCTTACATATGTAAAGAGATGAATAATGAACATAAAACATATAATTTGAAGATATAACTAGTTAAAAAAAATTTTATATATTCTTGAAATATTTTTAATAAAATATCATCATAAAAAACATGATTATAAACAGTCTTGATAAATAATGAAATTCTAAAAGTAATATGTTACCCTATGTTTGTCTTTCTCTGATAGAGCCTTATACTCTATTATAATATATTTAAACTTATTATAAAAAAATAAAATTTTATTTAAATCCATATTATATCATACAATATCCACATATAATATTTCAATACCCATTTATTAATAATTCCTTATAAAACCCATTTTGTATATGTGTTAACTCTTTGGTTTTTCTTAAAAAATTTATGTAAGTTTTTTTGTCTTTACAAATTTATCATGGTTCCATTATCTCTATAATGTGAATCAGGATATAAATATCATATATAATTACTAAATATTAATATATATATATATATATATTAATTTATTATTGATAGAGAATTAAAAATAAATTACCTCGTTCATGGATAAAAAAAGATGCACGAATGCATGAACATGATTTTGTTATTTTGATATATGCAACAAAAGAAATTCAAATAATTTTTCGCATTTATAAAATATTAATTTTATTATATGTATAAAATAAATTTATTAAAACTATAATTATTTCAATCCATGTAAATATTAAAAATTAATCACATAGTTTCATGAATTTGGTAATATGCATGTATGTACGATTAAAATTGTCATTTTCAAACAGATTAGAAGGTAAGAAGGTATTCATAATATTATAATTTCTTAAAAAAGCATACTATAATTACAATTAATAATCACTAAACCCATAAAAATAACAATCTTTAAAATATAATGATGAAAGATGAATTGTGTCGATATTAGGAGGCAGTTTTCCACACGTACGCATGAGCGATACATTCAATTCCAATTTGAGGGAATAAAGGGGGAATAATATTCATTCCATAATAATAAAATTTTATTATATTTTATGATAGTTAAATTATTATTTTATGATTAATAAATCATATTTAGATAAAGAATATGTTGAACTTAATTCAAAGTGGTCTGGTAATACGATTACCTGTTCTTTGTTAGTGATCTTTTAAATCCACTATTAATGTCCATTAGAATAGTGAATTAAGAAAATAAAAGAATATATATCTTGGATAGGGACATTAAAAAAGATAAATTCATAGGGTTTTGTTGATCCACATTTTTTTTGAAAATAATGAATGTTTAAATACTTTTTTCTTTGTGCGGGGGAGAAGACATTAGAAATTTCAAAAAATAATAAAATATAATTCATTCATTCATTCTATATCATAAAAATTCCAAATGGATAGATATTTTATGGTGGGATTGGATAAGGTACAAAAATAGATATAAATTAGGATATGGAGACATCATCTTCTATATTTCACTCATATATCTTTTTTTAAAAATTGGCCAACTCGTCTAATCCTTAACTATAGTGACAGAGGATTATAGTTTTTACTATTCATTATAATAATAAAATGAAACTGTAATAACTAATAAATTTACATTCCGATTAAAAAAAGGGAACCCCTTTTTTTCTAATCAAATATCTTATATTGGCATAAATTACATTTAAAATAACTTTCAACAAATGATGAGAAAACACTATTAAAGAATTTATTTCATACGTGTACAATTTTTGTATACCAAAATAAAATGTATTCTAATAACCGAAATTGGATTACTCAATATATATATGAAAAAATTTTATTTTTAAAACCATTTAAAAATGAATGATTTTAAATTATATAACTAATAATAATGTTTTTAATAAAAGTATTTATTTTTCACTTGTCATAGTAAAATTAATATTTTAGGAAAAATTCCAAAACATAACTCAGTACTTATTTTGAAATTCATATTTCCTAGGAGTAGTTAATTTTTTCAAAAACATTTTCTAAATGTATATATTAAAAACTATATTATTTTATCACAAAATAATTAATGATATTTTTTTAAAACATATAATGAATTTCTTAATAATTGTCTACTTAAATACAAATATATTTTTCCTTCATATAAAACAATTATAAATATTTTAAAAATATTGGTTTTTCTATTCATGGTTCAAATATTGAAGGATAGTTTTAAAATATTTACTATATTATGGATCTTTTTTAATTTAGATGTTTTTTATTATAAGGTATTGAAAAAATTAAATTTATTTAATGATAAATAAATCATAATATATTAGGGTATTATAATTCCATACCAATTGATGTTATATCATAAAAAATAGGTATGAATAGAAATCACACCATGTCTCAATATTCACAATTGAAAATTACAGGAACTCTTCAACAAAATAAAAACAAAATTATTTGACTGGTGTTCTAGAAATATATATCTGTACACAAGAAAACAATGAATTTATATATTTTCAAAGGGAATGGGAGGACTAGAGAAGAATACCTGATTTTCCAAATTTATGTGTTTTGATCAATATTTCTCCTTAAGGTTTTCATTATACTGTCTCTCTCTCTCTTGTTCTGTGGTGGTTTATGTTCGTCCTTTCCCCATCACGACCGATCCTCCATAATCAGGTTTCATGGTCACTTTCTCCCTTCCCGGTCGGTCAGGTGTATCAGATACCAATAGAGTTTTGGGATGTGGTTGAGGATCATTAAGTGCTCTCTGATGGCATGAAATGTGGTATATTTATCTAGTTACTTCATTCATTATTAATTTTCTATTGCTGATGGTTTTTTTCGCTACTGCCTGAGTAGTTTCAGTGTTAAGGAAATATGTAAAGGCTCTAGGTTTAATGACAAATTGATGCGATGAGGGTTCTAAAATAAGGGAAATGGTGTAGTAGTGGTGGGACAATCTATGTTGGTTAGGTCTCACTGGTGAGGTGGTGACTCAGGAGGCATTGGATTATCATTTTATAAGGATGGATATGACATGATGATTATTGATGTGTGTGATGATGACTGGTTCAGTGTGATTAGTAGTGGTAGTATGATTTCGAAGATTTATTTCCCACAACAGTGCCCTTGGGTTTTGAATATTTCTTCAGTGATGTATTTGTTATTTTTGTTATTGTTTTATTATATACTGATGTGGTTAATATATTTTGTCGCTGGTATTTTATTATCAGGGTGTGTAACTCATCGAGGTATGTGTCTTTAATGTGGTGATGATGTTGTTTAATTTTAATGTTAGATTATGGGTTTTTCATTATGTATCTAGTAGTGTGAATGGCTGTGAAGGATCCCACATAACCAAAAAGTGGTTTATAAAAAATGGGCGGGAGTAGAAATGAAATCCACTATTTATATTGGTGGAGTGAAACAAGTAGTAAGAGATATCATCCTATCCTGTAAATGAAATCAATATTCATTGATGAATTATGTAGTTTATAGTGCTATGAATCATCATTCACAAACATCTGTTATATAATCTAACAAAATAGTGGACAAAAAAAACATTTATAGTCCAAAAAAGATATAAGAGATGATTACAAACTAGGCGTGTCTTTTTAAATTTATAAGAGAAATAGAGAGAGTGGAAGATTATGAATTACATCCTTTTCTGAGTGAACTTTTTGATTATGAAAAATTCAAGGAAACTATCGTGGGGGTTTTATTTGTGAATATGGTGAAATACATTGGGAGATATATGGATAAGTAAGAGGATTCTCTCCCCCATTTGAATCCGTGGAAGGACAACCGAATCAGTCACTACTACCAGGGGAATACCTATGGTATAGGGGAAAGTGAAAACAATTTAGTCAAAAATATATTAATAATGAAAGGATATATAATGGTATTATATGACACAATAAAAAAATTTATCGAAAAAAAATTAATACAAAGAGACGATGATACTTTAATTTGATTATTTGTTCCATTAAACCATTAATATGACATGATTTTATAATTTAAATTAATTTGGGCCATATAAACACTCTTGTACTAATTTTTTGATTATTATGAGCCTTTTGGAGTTCAGACATTAAAACAAGAAACAATGAGAGTTAAAAACATGTTTTTTACTCAATGAAAAAAAAAGACCAATAGAATGAATAGAATATTGAATCAAACTATATAATAAAGATGAATAAATTAATATAAAACTATATAAAAAATAATACTATATTTTTTATTCAATATTTGGTAATATAAAAAATAAAAAAATATTATTTGGAAACATTTTTTGTATTCAATTATTTAAATTGTTATCACATCAATAAGTTAACATTTCTATACTTTTTTCATATTCAATTATCAAAAATTAATACATTTTATTTTTTATAGAACCTAAATAAATATTTATAAATACTATTTATAGAAGGACAACTTTTTTTTGTTAACAATGTGAACCATAATTATCCATAATGTTTATAATAAAATCTTATTCAATAAAAAATTATAAATATAATGAAATAAATTAATTTCATATGAAAAATTTTATAGATGAAAGCTAATAGAAAATAATAATTTAGAAAATAACAGATAAAATCTCATCATAAATATGTCAGCCCTCTCTAATATGCATATTATTTTCATAAATTTATGAAAATGAAATTATCAATAAAATCACATATATGCATATTTTCATTGATGAATAAAATTTAAATTATTAGTTGAATGTTATAAATGAAATTTTGGACAATTAAGGTTTTTGTGAAAAAAAATGTATTTCATGGATCAATGTACACAACAGAGGTGTTACTATGTTACCATAAGATATTTAGAAATAAATTTAAATAATTTTAATAAAAATAATTTCTCCATAAAAGTTTTAGGACTATTTCATTTCAATTTACATTAAAAATATAGGGAAGTTATATATTTGAAACACCAAAAAGGAAAATTCAACTTGCAATGAAAAATATTTAGGTAAGAAAATTGTTAATATGAACAAAAAATAATCACATGTAATAAAATAATTTATAAAAAATGTATGCAATTGAGATTTAGAATTAACATGAATTTATCAAACTAAAATATCAAATACTCCATAATTAAGAAGTAAAAATGTCGAAACTTGACCCTAGATAGCCTAAAATAATTTAATGATTCCATTACATTTGCATGACTATAATGAAATAAAACCCAAAGGATTAATCAATTTAGTAGCCTCCGTAAACGACCTATATATTTTAAATTTTTTTATTACAAATGAATACACTAATTACAATATATTTTTTTTCATTCATGTATAAAATGATTCCAAATTACAATATCCTTGAATATGTTTCATAGAATTCTTAATTGATTCTTGGAGAATGGAAACAAAATAATCATGGTATCAGATTCTCAGTATGGGTCAAATGTAGTAGAATCAATAATGAATCAATGAAAATAATGAATATGGAATAGCTATAACTGAAAACACCTTCTATGTAATGAATAATGTGAGAAGGAAGTGAATGAATTGTAACACCCCAAGATTTCATAGTGTGTTATTTCTTTAAAATAATTCAATAATTTGCATTACACGCAACACTGAGTTCAAGCGCACCATTACTTACCAATGAAGCCGTTCAAAAGAGGTTATGAATAGTATTTACTAAATTTTAAACTTTATATAATACTAGTAATTTTAGAATCCATATGAAGAGTTTCTTAGACATAATGTAATAACAAATTCATTTTCAGTATTGCACTTTTAATAGTGAACACTTTTTAAATCCAATATTTTAAACGTTTATATATTCAATTTGACTAAATAAATTTACTTTTTAGAATGGGGACATCAAAAATTTACAATGAAACATCCCATGCTTCCACAATATTTTTTCCTTTGAATAATATAGTAGTGTGTGTTGTACGCAACTTCGACTTCTAACACACACCACAACCAATCAAACTAGCTGTTATGAATAGTAATACCTACTTATTAAAATTTTAGAAATTTTATCTCTCAAAATGGACTTCATTTTTGGATTCAGAGTATCGAATTTATCCTAAGGTGAAATTTTGGTACTTTTCGGATAACTTTAATATTTTGATGAATAGTGAAAATTACTAAATTTTAATTAAAAACAACTTTTTAAATCAAAATAATTAATTGTGATAAATTATGAATTTTAGTGGCTTTAAAGTATATTTAGAATATATTTTTACTATTTAATACAATGTTGGACATTGGACATAATTTCACAATTAAACCGAACATAAACAAGTATCAATATTTAGATAGTTATTATATCTTAAAAACATGCTTTTTTTAGAGCGGGAATTAATTTTAAATTAATTTCTGCCACTTCTGTGTTTTGAATTTGAAAAAATTTATTCCATATTTGGAATCAGGATGTTCAGATTTTATAAATAAGTAACTTTTATTTTTAGACATTTTGAATAATTACTTTGGTAAATATTTTATTTACCATGGTTAAAGGGTAAATCCGGTAAATAAGGGTTAATAAATAATATTATAATAATACTAAATTACCCTAAAATGTGTCCTAACCTTATTGGTTGATACATTCCCGACCATGGGCATCTTGGCGTCGATTTTGGGACACCATGGTACCACTTGTAAGTGATAGGGACACTTTATTTTAATTAAGTTAAAATGAATACAAAAATGACACAAGCATATATCTTTTAGAAAAACAATTTTAACATAAGGTTATATATGTTGGATTTTAGACTATAAATATTGATTAGAAATATAAAGAAATTTCATAAATAATGGTATTTTATTTATAATTTTTAGACATTAAATAATTTAATTTATATAAGACACAATGGAGATGCAGTAATTACAATAATAGTGAAAAATTAAAATGATTGATATTGTAGATACCCAAATACATATAATTTGAGACTTTTTATGAATTCCAATAATTTCCAAGGTTAATATGACATGTTAGGAATTCTATAATTAACCTTTTTAGAAGTATTCATTCTGTTATCATTGTTACAAAAATCAATTATTGAATAGAGTCAAAATTGACATAAAAGAGTTTTTAAAACAAATATTATATTATTAATTGATATTAAATTCCTAAAAATCAATGGTTCGGCCAAGAGACTTATATCATGATAGGGGTATTATTAATTGATCACTTGGGTGTATTTTGGATGTATATAGTATGTTTATTAACCATATAATATAAAAATACAAAGAGACATTGTAAAAGTGCAACTAATTAACTAAGAGTTAATACTTAAAGATATGGATAGTATAATGAACCAAACCTGTCTAAATTCTATTGGTTGAGAGTTTTTAGACCTATACCCACCTTAACATTTAAATAATCCACTTTGGAGCCATTAGAAACCGAATATGAATTTATTATAAAATAATATTTCTAGCTTTTCCAAAGGTACCACTCACCCCTCTTATAAAAGGGAACTCTCCATTCTCATTAACTCACACCTTCAAAGCCTTTTGGTTCGGACAAACTCTGCCCAAATACTCTCTAAACTTCTCTCACTTCATCCTATAGGCCTTACATTAGTCAAAAAGCCAACTTAAGGGTCCCTTTTGATCAAATCAAAAGGAAGAACCCAAAGAAGAGGTAATGATTTCACCACACTTTTTCAAGTTCCTTTCTTCTTCCACTTCATCATTATTTGTTATTACCATTGTAAAATAATAACTCCAGTATCTTATATATACTATGATGTTATTATAAATATGGTACAATCATATTCAGTATTCTATCCATCCTTTGAATAACATGTCACCATACGTGCATACGTAAGGCTTACCGTCTCCACATCGTGGTGTAATTGTTATTCAATAAATTATTTTTTGGATGGGTATAATAATGATGTGTAATTCATGTAAATACTAAATGTAACATGATAATGATTATTTATATATGATATACCATCCAATTATATATTATTTTAAAATCAAAAGAATGATTTTGTCACTCGTGCGTACGTACGGACTACCATCACCACGAACGTGATGACATTCATTCTCCATCGTATCCATTCATGTCTAATTATTATTTGATGATTAATAATAGTATCTAAGGACTTGATATCATTTGGTATATGATTAAGATACAACCTATCCATTACAAACACGGATTATGTATCAAAATATATAAAAGAAAATGAGCAAGTTAACACCCAAAACAATGATAATACTAAGATATTATTAACAAAGCAATGTTAAAAGATCATATATGATTTCATATTAATATATATGATTCTTGTATAATTTAAAAACAATTATTTCACCATTATACAGGGGGTTAACCTACCCCAACCAAGTAAAAGTACAAGGTAAGGGTTTATTTCATAATCTCCTCATTATCCAAGGTTGTTTATACGTAATTATCTACTGGGATCTCTTTATCATCCACATCCATGTTCCTCAAAAATGTATTTAAAAACATTTTTAATATTTACTAGATAATGGGTTAAAGTCATTTATACCCTTATGTGTTTTGAAAGGAATCTTTCCGTCATTTTCCAACCAAGGCACTTTTATCCTTTTCGACAAATTTAAGGTAAGAATGTTTTTTTAATTTATACGGCGGATGCGGCTATTTAACACCATTATAAAATCGTCAAAGATTCCCTTACAATATTATAAGAATATTTTCAAAGTAATTGTTTTATTTTATAATTATCTGACTTTTAAATGATTTCAAAATGAATATTGTAAGAATTTTTTAAAGGTACTCTTTATCAAGATCATAATTTTAAATGTTTTAAAGATTTATCTTTCTAAATATTTTTAATTAATGTCCATTTTTTCAAAATGATTTTATGGATTTATTTATATGGATATGAAGGTTTGAAATAAAATTTATTTTCAAAAGATTCAAAGTGGTATGGGACACTTTGATTCAAAAATCTCTTTTAAATTACTTCATTTATAAATGTGTGACTTTTCAATGATTTCGAGAAAAGAGATATTTCTCTCAAATAGTTTTGATTTCATATATGACAACATCCTTTGATGAATTTTAAGCTTATTTGTAGTTGATTTATTATGATATAAAACTTTCGTATTGTATTGAAGGTTTTCTGATATGTTTTTACTGTGGATGTGTTATTTTTATACCATTCATGGTTTATGGAGAAAGTATTGATAGTTCGTAATCTAGTTTTAATACGAATTTTTATGTTATGTTTAAACCATTTCATATGGGATTGAATTGGACTTAGTAAGTGACGGGTGGAGCCCGCTATAGCTCCTCGATGCATCGGTATGTCTCATGAGACAAACTATTGTCTTGAACAAGGCCTTGGAAAAATCTTATTTGTAGTATTGGCACGAGGCTTTGGCAATGTGGTTATGATAGTCTGGAAGTATGCATTCCATCATTATGAAAGACGTTATTGATATTTCATGTGATTATTCGATTAGTAGAATATCCATTTGAATAATTAAATGGCATTATTTCATTTTATTTTTTCCATACTATGTTGAAGTTCAAGTTTAAAAGGCTTTTGTTTTAGTTATACATTGCCTTATATGTTTATTCTTATTTATTAAAATTTTCTGCTATATTGTTATCCTTAGTAGGCATTTGAGCTCACCCCTTTTCTATGTTTTATTTTTCCTAGGATGTGAAGAAGTAAATTATGAATGACCTGCAGGGATATTATGGGGGGATAATAGTGTGGACTATGTAGAAAATATGTTGTTTTTCACCTTATGATGTAATGTAAAACTTTATGAATATATCTAGTGTTTCCAAGGCTACTAAACCAATCGGTCTTTCGAGATTTGATCTTTCCTGTGATCATGACAATGTTATGTAATAATGCACCGACTCTGGGTATCTTTGGGTCGATTTTGGGACACCATGGTGCCACTTGTAAGTGATAGGGACACTTTATTTTAATTAAGTTAAAATGAATACAAAAATTACAACAGCATATATCTTTTAGAAAAACAATTTTTACATAGGGTTATATATGTTGGATTTTCGAATATAAATATTCCTTAGAAATATAAAAATATTTCCTACATAATTGTATTTTATTTATAATTTTCAGACATTATATAATTTAATTTATATATGACACAAGGGTGATGCAGTAATTACCATAATAGTTAAAAATTAAAATGATTGATAATGTAGATACCCAAATAAATATAATTTGAGACTTTTTATGAATTACACTAATTTCCTAGGTTAATATGACATGTTAGGAATGATTTAATTAACTGTTTTAGAAGTAATCATTTTGTTATGATTTTTTAAAAAATCAATTATTGAATAGAGTCAAAATTGATATAAAAGTGTTTTTAAAACAAATATTATATTATTACTTGATATTAAATTCCTAAAAATCTAAGGGTCGGCCAAGAGACCAATATCATGATAGGTGTATTATTAATGGACCATTTCTGTGTCGTTTGGATGTATATAGTAAGATTATTAACCATATAATATAAAAACACAATGATAGATTGTAAAAGTGAAACTAATTAAATAAGAGTTAATACTTAAAGATAAGGTTACTATAATGACCCAAAACTGTCTAAATTCTATTGGTTGAGTGGTTTTAGACCTATCCCCACCTTAAGATTTAAATAATCCACTTTGGAACCATTAGTAACCGAATATGAATTTATTATAAAATAATATTTCTAGCTTTTCCAAAGGTGCCCTCACCCCTCTTATAAAAGGGAACTCTCCCTCTCATTAACTCACACCTTCAAAGACTTTTTGTTTGGCCATCCTCTACCCAAATACTCTCTCAACTTCCCTCACTTCATCCTAGAGGCCTTCCTTTAGTTAGAAAGCCATCTTAAGGAGACCTTTTGATAAAATCAAAAGGAAGAACCCAAAGAAGTGGTAATGATTTCACCACCTTTTTTCAAGTTCCTTTTATCTTCCACTTCTTCATTCTTTGTGATTACCATTCTAAAATAATACCTCCAGTATCTTATATATAATATTATGTTATTATAAATATGGTACAATCATATTCAGTATTCTATCCATCCTTTGAATAACATGTCACCATACGTGCGTACATACGTCTTACCATCTCCACATCGTGGTGTAATTGTTATTCAATAAATTATTATTTGGATGGGTATAATAATGATGTGTAATTCATGTAAATAATAAATGTAACATGATAATGATTCTGTATATATGATATACCATCGAATTATATATTATTTTAACATCAAAAGAATGATATTGTCGCTCGTGCATAGGTACGGACTACTGTCTCCACGGACGTGATGAGATTCATTCTCCATCGTATCCATTCAAGTCTAATTTTTATTTGATGATTAATAATAGTATCTAAGGACTTGATATCATTCTGGATATGATTAAGAAACAACCTATCCATTACAAACACGGATTACGTAACAAAACATATAAAAGAAAATGTGTAAGTTAACACCCAAAACGACGATAATACTAAGATATTATTAACAAAGCAATGATAAAAGATCATATATGATATCATATTAATATATATGATTATTTTATAATTTAATAAAAATTATTTCACCATTATACAGGAGGTTAACCTACCCCCAACCAAGGAAAAGTACAAGGTAAGGGTTTATTTCACAAATCTCTTCATTATCCGAGGTTGTTTATACGTAATTATCTACTGGGATCTCTTTATCATCCACATCCATGTTCCTTAAAAATGTATTTAAATTTTTTTTACTATTTACTAGAAAATGGATTAAAGTCATTTATAACCTTATGTGTTTTTAATGGAATATTTCCGTCGTTTTCCAGACAAGGCACTTTTATCCTTTTCGACAAATTTAAGGTAAGAATGTTTTTTTAACTTATACGGCGGATGCGGCTATTTACCGCTGTTATAAAATCGTCAAATCTTCCCCTACAAGATTATAAGAATTTTTTCAAAGTAAATTTTTTATTTTATAATTATGTGACTTTTAAATGATTTCAAAATGAATATTTTAATAATTTTTGAAAGGCACTCTTTATCAAGATCATAATTTTAAATGTTTTAATGATTCATCTTTCTAAATATTTTTAATTAATTTCCAAGTTTTTAAAATGATTTAAGGATTGATTTTAAGCTTATTTGAAGTTGATTTATTATGATACAAAACTTTTGTATTGTATTGAAGGTTTTGTGACATGTTTTTACTGTGGATGTGCTATTTTTATACCATTCATGGTTTATGGAGAAAGTATTGATAGTTCGTATGATAGTTTTAATAAGAATGTTTATGTTATGTTTAAACTTTTTCATATGGGAATGAATTGGACTTATTAAGTGACGGGTGGAGCCCGCTATAGCTTCTCGATGCATTGGTAGGTCTCATGAGACAAACTAGTGTCTTGGCACAAGGCCTTGGCAAAATCTTATTTGTAGTCTTGGCATGAGGCCTTGGATATTTGGTTATGATAGTCTGAAATTATGCATTCCATCATTATGAACGTGGTTATTGATATTGCATGTGATTATTCGATTAGTAGAATATCCATGTGAATAAGTAAATGGCATTATTTCATTTTATTTTTTCCATAATATGTTGATGTTCAAGATTAAAAGGCTTTTGTTTTAGTTATACATTTCCTTAAATGTTTATTCTTATTTATGAAAGTTTCCACTATATTGTTATCCTTACTAGGAATTTGAGCTCACCCCTTTTCTATGATTTAATTTTCCCAGGATGTGAAGAAGTAAATTATGAATGACCTGCAGGGATATTATGAGGGGATTATAGTGTGGACTATAGAGACAATATGTTGTTTTTTACCTTATGGTGTAATGTAAAACATTATGAATATATCTAGTGTTTCCAAGGCTACTAAACCAATCGGTCTTCGATATTTGATCTTTCTTGTGATCATGCCAATGTTATGTAATAATGCACCGACTCTGGGTAACTGGGGTTGGGGCGTTATAGTTTGTATCAGAGGAAGTTTAGTACAAAGCTTGGAAGCTAGATTTAGAGAAACCCTGATTTGAGTTCGTAGACCTAAGATGAACTTTGAAAATTAGTATAGAAGAACTTCGGAGAATTTTGGTATTGTAGAGATTGTGTGAGTTTTTCGAGCAATATATCCCTGTCTGGATACGAGCAGGTAGAGGCGGCTCTAACACAGATGTACCTAGGGGTAAAACCCGAAAACACCACTTTCAGCTAGACTCGAACGGGAACTGGTGCACGACAATGGGCCTTGCCGCACTGTTGGTTACGACACTCCCGGGAGATATGCTTAGGATAATTCTCATTTTCTATACAAACCATAATGAAGGGTTTATGAGTATATAATTCCTCAAAGGAGTCATTTTTATGAATATGGATTATATCCATAAACTATTTAATTTATGTTCTGTTTTTTACAAGTTTGGGATTAGGTATTGTTATTCATAAACTAATTTAGTGTATGCCATTGTTTAGAAATGGCGCCCAGTAGAATGAATGAGAACTCCAGAAATGAACATGATCCAATGAGAAAGAAGGATCATATCTTTCATGGTCTTAAGCCATAATTTTTAAGAGAAATAGTCTCCCATGTATTATCATCATATGAAGAGATAATATCATGTGTTGATAAGATAAGTAAAGAGTTTACTGAGTCCTATGGCTTTGAAGGGAAGCAAGAGAACAAAAGGATGGAAGAGAGAAATATGGATAAAGGGAATAGGGAAAAGAAGAATTTTCCATATGTGATAACTGTGGGAAGAAACACCCTGGAACTTTCCTGAAAGGAATGGGAGTTTGTTATAAGTGTGGAGGAAAAGGGCACAAAGTACGTGACTGGAAGGGTAATAAAATGGTTTCAAATGTACAATGTTTCATTTGAAAAGAGTTTAGACACTATGTGAACCTATGTACCAGTCATCAGACTATGCCACAAATGATGCTATTGGATAATAACCAAGTTATGATACTACCACAGATGAAGAGGAATGATTAGAGTTCTTATGTTGATTATTTCATTTTAGTGTTGTATCAACAATGTACTTGTTATAATAATTATGGAGTATATAAGGATTGTACTGCAGTACTATTTCATTAAGGACTTGAGATTGTGTGGAACAAAGAAAAGTGACTCAATAGTAGGTTATTGTTTTGGAAAATATATGGTTGAGAGAAAGATAAACGATTATATGGTTCTGATACCGAGGTAGTGATTTTAGAATAATACATGATTTATTTGGATAAATTATATTGGATATTCTTGACTACCTTGAAACTGATTAATGATTTTTATATTCCATCATTTTTGGGGTTTACAACATTTTTGGATTTAAGGAGTATATCTATTATTCATTAAGGAATAAGGGATCATGAAAGTAATCAATATGGTTTTATGGTAATTCAAGATGTAGCTGTGTTTTAAAAGAATACATGATGAACATGATCACTTGTTATTACGCGGAAAAAAGGATCTTCATTATGTTTACCTTCCTTATAAATTTTGAAATGAAGTATTTTGGATAGTTCTAGTTTGGATTATTTTGGATTTCCATAAAAGGACAACCCAGAGGTCGGGCGGCAACACATCGCATAGGGAAAGGCCACGAGACTTGAACCCACAACCGAAGGGCGACAAGGGTGTATCACCAACCACTGACCCACGTGATGTCCTGGATTGAATAATGTCGTTTTTTATGGTTCTGATTGATGAATTATAAATTCATTTTTTTAACCCTATACGAATAGGATAAATAGAATATTCTTTTTAAGTTCTATTATCTTTTAGAGTGAAAGATGAGTTTGTGGTAGAACTTAGCTAAAGGATGAGACTCTACTTGCCAAGTATATATTTTTCTTCTTCTCTTATTCAATGAATAAATTAATTCTTATACTTTAGTGAAGGGATATTAAAACAAGAAAAATGTGTTATCCTAATACCATATGTTTTGCTGAACCGATGGTATTTTAAATCATGATAGATTGATGAATTTAAGGCCCTCAATTTTACACGTTTTTGTGATTGATGACCTCAATCACTACCAATAAATATTTACATTTTTCCTCCAATTATATGTCTTTAATTTCCACCAATGTTCTCCAAATAGATATCATAATTTGGTGGTGACCCTTTCATTTCTCTTTTCCTCTTATTAAGACTAAATTTTATCAACCCAATTCTTGATGTGGGTTTTCCCACAAAGATATTTTATATATTCACCTTTTATTTTCGAATAAAAATTTCAAATTGCGAGGACATAATTTATTGAATGAGGGGAGAATGTAACACCCCAAGATTTCATAGTGTGATATTTCTTTAAAATAATTCAATAACTTGCACTACACGCAACACCGAGTTTAAGCGCACCATGACTTACCAAACAAGCCGTTCAAAAGAGGTTATAAATAGTATTTACTAAATTTTAAACTTTATATAGTCCTTATAATTTTAGAATCCATATTATGAGTTTCTTAGTCATAATTTAAGAACAAATTCATTTTCAGTATTGCACTTTTACCAGCTTTTAATAGTGAACCCTTTTTAAATCCAATATTTTAAACTTTTATATATTCAATTTGACTAAATAAATTTACTTTTTAGAATGGGGACATCAAAAATTTACAATGAAACATCCCAAGCTTCCAAAGTACGTTTACCTTTGAATAATACAGTAGCGTGTGTTGTACGCAACTTCGACTTCTAACCCACACCACAACCAATCAAACTAGCAGTTATGAATAGTAATACCTAATTTTTATAATTTTAGAAAATTTTTCTCTCAAAATAGACTTCATTTTTGTATTCGGAGTATCGAATTTTGCCTAAGGTGAAATTTTGGTACTTTTCGGATAACTTTAATATTTTGATGAATAGTGAAAATTACTAAATTTTAATTAAAAACAACTTTTTTAATCAGAATAATTAGTAGTGATAAATTATGAATTTGAGTGGTTTTAAAGTATATTTAGAATATATTTTTACCATTTAATACAATGTTGGTCATTGGACATAATTCCACAATTAATCCGAACATAAACAAGTATCAATCTTTAGATAGTTATTATATCTTAAAAACACGCTTTTTGTTTTGACAGCGGGAAATAATTTTAAATTAATTTCTGCAACTTCTGTGTTTTGAATTTCGAAAAATGGATTCCATATTTGGAATCAGGTTGTTCAAATTGTGTAAATAGTTAACTTTTATTTTTAGACATATTGAATAATTACTTCGGTAAATATTTTATTTACTATGGTTAAAGGGTAAATCCGGTAAATAAGGGTTAAACAATAATATTATAATAATAACAAATTACCCTAAAAAGTGTCCTAACCTTATTGGTTGATACATGTCTGACCATGGGCATCTTTTGGTCGATATTGGGACCCCATGGTGCCACTTGTAAGTGATAGGGACACTTTATTTTAATTAAGCTAAAATGAATACAAAAATGACACAAGCATATATCTTTTAGAAAAACAATTTTTATATAAGGTTA
This sequence comes from Viscum album, assembly GCA_963277665.1. NCBI lineage: Eukaryota > Viridiplantae > Streptophyta > Magnoliopsida > Santalales > Viscaceae > Viscum > Viscum album. The sequence goes on from OY728165.1 coordinate 1,045,278,471, forward strand.
TATATGTTGGATTTTGGACTATAAATATTCATTATAAAGATAAAAAGATTTCCTACATAATTGTATTTTGTTTATAATTTTTAGACAATATATAATTTAATTAATATATGACACAATGGTGATGCAGTAATTACCATAATAATGAAAATTTAAAATTATTGATATTGTAGATACCCAAATAAATATAATTTTAGACTTTTTCTGAATTACACTAATTATATAGGTTAATATGACATGTTAGGAATGATTTAATTAACTTTATTAGAAGTAATAACTCTGTTCTAAGTTTTACAAAAATCAATTATTGAATAGAGTCAAAATTGACATAAAAGTGTTTTTAAAACAAATAATATATTATTAATTGATATTAAATTCATAAAAATCTAAGGTTGTGCAAAAATACGTATATCATGATAAGTTTATTTTTAATGGACCACTTGGGTGTCGTTTGGATGTATATAGTATGTTTATTAACCATATAATATAAAAATACAAAGAGACATTGTAAAAGTGAAACTAATTAACTAAGAGTTAATACTTAAAGATAAGGTTAGTATAATGACCCAAACCTGTCTAAATTCTATTGGTTGAGTGGTTTTCCACAAAAGAGTATCCCAAAGGTCCTTCATGTCATTAGGGTTCTAATGTGATTGATGACACATCATTCAGACACACGGTCTGTGATTTAAAAGTGTTTTTGTATCGAGGGGCCCGGATGGATTCTGGTTCGATCCAACTTGGACATAATGCAAAATTTTCAAAAACTTAGTCATAGTATCTCAAAAGGACCATCTTGTTCCAAGGATTCCATTTCCACATATATTTTATCAAATGAATGTCTAGTTTGTGAGATATGACCTTTTAAGAGAAAATGGGCCGAAAAGGGTGTGACTGTGGTCCGACTTGGTCAGACCGACCTTGTGTGGGTCGAACCTGTCTGACCTGAACTGGCTGGTCCGGCCCTAGTGGGATAGGCCATAGTAGACAAGGCCCACTAGGCCGTAGACTGGCCTGACCCCCATTAGTTGTGCGCAACCCATACAGGGGTCAGCTCCCCTCCCGAATAGACAATTTGTCTATTAGGTTTGCAATGGCAGTACCACATGGCGCCGCCCCCTCTTTAAACAGGACCCACATGGTGCGGGTCCCTTTCTACCAGGGCACAAAGATGTGTACTCTCTCCATGGATTGCATTTCCGCACTACTAGATGATGATGCGGCTAGCCAAGGGCCGACCTCCCCTGCAGTCTACTACGGTGCCTTCAGGCTCTGCCTTCCTCCGCAGCCAGAGAGAGCCGACTGCCACCGTCGCCCGCCAGCACCAGTGCCGCATTGGTGGGGATTCTTTGCACCACTGAGTGAGATCTGGTGATATATTTTCTCTTCTGATTTCACATATGGGCCTCCCAGGATGCTTCCAACACTAGGAATCTACCTAATTCATCTTGCCACCATATTTTCCGGTTTCCCACAAAGAACGCAATTCAAAGCAACAAAGGCGGAGGGTCCTGGCTTTGGTTGGTTGGCCTGTGACCTCTACATTAGAAATATATCAAGGGTGATATTTCAACCATCATTGATAGAAGACTAAATACCTTTTAAAACTCCTTCACCAACCACCCACATTTTTGTCGGAATCATGGATTAACTTATTTTGGATAATTAGAATTCGTCACATATTTTCAAGGAATATCGATCGAAACAAAATCACATGAATTTCAAATAAATCACTACCTGAAATTTGTAGGAGATGTTGTAGTTGTGGGAGTAGAATCCACATTTTTTGAAGTCATCAGTGTTTTTTTTCAGATTGATTCCTCCAACTTCATCGTTTAAGCCTCTATTCTTAGATGGAGGGAAAGTCTTCGATGCTTCGCCTGAGCTTCCTCTCTTATCTCTCCCAAATCTCAAGCCTGAGATCATATTAAATAGAGGGGAGGATAGGATCAACACACTAAACAATTAATGAGATTTATTATTGAGTTTGATTAATGAACCTCTTTAATTCTCTCAATGGCGCAGTTAAAAATTCTTTTAATTTCCCTTAATGGTGTAGTTACACAAAAAGAGAGTATAGCATTAAATGGCTCGATATTTCCCCGCGGTCCCACCCCCATTTGTATAATGGTTGCAAAAAAATAAAATATAATAATATATAGTGATTTAAATATTTTTTTAAAGTCGAAGAAATAACCCTTTTCATCCGACCCTTACTAGATGAAGTTAATATTTTCTTAAGTGAATCATGGTGCTTCCGATTAAACGGTGCCCTCATATTTTTAATCTGAGCACCGGTTTAAAAGATAGAAAATTATGTCCACACATTTACTGAATGTAACTTCAAAAACTCAATATTTGGTGTCAGGATCTCCGAGCCTTGGAATGACACACAATCAATTTTAACAGACTTGGAATAATCCCTTATAATTTTATAAAATTATATATGAAAATTGTTTGTGTTCATATTTTATAATAAATCTATGCCTAATAACTAGCATTGTTTGAATAAAAAATAAAATTTATTGATATATAATATATAAATTTTAGTTAAATAATTTTATTATAGGGTTTATTTTAATTAATTGAAACTGATAAACATTTTGTACTTTACGACAATTTTGAAAACTGTCCCGTTTTTAAACCCAAAAAAATATTATACTCAAGTACAATGTGATGATGACTAAATTAAAATTATGTGGTTATAATATTACTAAATAATACTTAAGGTATAGTAAATAATAATCAGAACATAATTTGTCTTTTAAATTAGTAAATTTGATAAAAATAAATGATATTGTTACAAAAATATGTATTTTTCACTATTCACAAAAACATCAATATTTTCTGAAAAGCACTAAAACATAACTCAATGTAAATTTTTTATATTATGATAAAAAAATGAACATAATTTCATCAAAAAACTTTAAAATATTAAAATAGTTATTTATAATATCTTTTTCAGAAAAATGACAAGAATGATATTTGAATAAAACATATATTTTAATAATACTATTATTTACTACAAATTTATTGATTATTTACTAAAAATATATCAATAAACACAAATATATATACATATATATATATATATATAATAATTAGTTAATAATAATATTACCCTCTGATTAAATTTATAGTTTATAATCATTATATATATCTTGGTTAATTTGAACTTGGTATAGAGTGTTAAATAAGCTATCAAACATAAAAATATTTTGGATTCATGTACTGCAAAATATCTAGGAGATTAGAATTTTTTAAAAAGATTTATTTTGTAAAATTTTTACAGTTTATAGTCTATTTTATGTTTATTGTGGAATATTTTTATGCTATTGAATATAAATTTCTCTCTTAAAAATCTCAGGGTGTTACACAAATTTATTCACAAACCCTTAACACAACTTATTCATCTTATTCCTTAATACTTATTTCCTTCAATATGTCATTTTTAGTCTCTTAATCACTAGAAATATAACCATTACTCAATCAAAATTTTATAATATCATTATGAATGTTCCCCTTAAGACATCGATTTTTATAATTCCCATATATTTCACCATAAAAACATTCTAATGATGTTGATACCTTATTATGGACATTGTTCTCATCCATTTAATCAACTAAACATTTAATTTTCCTATGTATATTTTTTGTTTTATTTCTTTATTTACCATACCAAAAATAGATACTCATCCCTATTATACATTCCCTAGAATGATTCTTCCCAAATTATCAACATAGAGGTTTATAAACCTTCATTCCTCCATGGCATTCACTACACAAATTCGTTGTGAACTCTATCCCTCTCTGATTTGGAGAGTATTCAATTTGGTTAAGGTGCATGTTATTTATAATTTTATGCGACAAATAATTATTGATAATCGTATTATCATTCTTTGTAATTATCATCACTTATGGCTAGTCATCAGATATTTCAAAATTCATTTAATGTTAGACCTAATCCTTCATTTTCCATCCATTGAATAAAACCTAAAAGAATTGTGTGATAGACAATAATAATAGTTTAAATACATAAAATCATGAAAATAACTTATAGTATTAATAAACAATGAAAAATTATTTTAAATCCATGATAGATTAGCCATAACATAGGTCATCCATGATCATTATCTATTTAAATTAGTCATGATAATTGTATAATGTTTTTGGATTTCCAAAGTATATCTCTTGGGTGTTTCTAACCAATAGGGAAGCAAGTCCCATTTTCTTGGACCAAGTGACGATCGAGTTGAGCTCAATTCACCATTTTTGGATTTATTACCCCTAGGTACCTCTATACTAGAGATCCATTGAATTTAGTATCTAGGAAGGATGTAAATTATTAGAAACCACATACTGAATCATTTTACAAAATTTGAGGGCATTTTCGTATTTCTTTTAGAGTACATAGTTTTATCCTTGGGGACATCTATAGACATATCCATATAAATATCCATAGGGAGTTAACAAATATTTTTTTATCGTCTTTTACAAGAGATAAAAAACATAATCCACTAATACCATATAAATATATCACGGATTTTTATACAGATAAATTATATCTTTTTAGATGAATATTTAACAGATTACACAAACACAAACATGATGAACATAATAGTTTATTTTACTTAGAGATGATGTAATAAATATTATAATTTAGTGAAATATATTCAAAATATACAATAAATATCATCCCCTTTAGTACTATTAAAAATTATATTCTAATTCAAACCGTTATTCCTAACCTTGGGAAAGGAAACACAAGAATGTGTGGGCTCAAATAATCAGTATGGTTAAACCAGGGAGATGCATAAGAATAAGGTTATGAGGACGTGATCATATATTTTTAAAACCAAAACCAATATATCAATAATAATAATAAATAATCATTTAATAATGATAAGTAATTCATAATATATGAATCATAATGTAATAAGAAATTATGATCCATGTGTGTATAACATTGAAATAATACACATAATTGTAGGATACACAAAATAATAGAAATTCATATCCATAGAAGACAAGGATCCTATACTAGGTTATGATAGTGTAGTTTTTTTCTCTATAACTCATCCTAGAAGTCATGGTTGACTTCGGAGATCACCATAGATTAAAAATTCACTTACTGAACCATGTTCACTCAATGTTACATTACTATTATCTCATGATATATAAATTTTTACCCATTGCATTAGAGAAAGACATATGTCCCACTACTTACATAATATAAATGATAAAAATATATGATATAATTTTATAAAACATTCAAAAAATCATAACCCCTAAATTTAAATTGGTTTTATAATCATTTTTTATATCAAAAACTATAGAAAATATAGTGGTTTGTTAATCATATCATCAATTAATCATAGGAAATTATAGGGAAAATAATTTGGGTATCCGTATAATTTTGACTTGATATGACCTATAGAAGAGAAATATGTTTCATAAACATCATTTCATCATAAAAATAAACCATATATACAAATAATAAAAATAGTATCTTAGGTTCATATCCCATGAAAAGAATAAATGACATTAAAGGATGTCATCTTATATGGGATATTATTTTGAATGAAAAATTACACTGAAAATTTCTTGGGGAAGAAATATTTTAATTGAAATTATAATTTTAAAACATAAAATTATTTAAATATTTTATAATTCCATATCATTAAAAATATTCTTTTAAAACATATACTGGAATAATAAAAATAATTTAAAACATTTCTTGGGGAAAATAAATCTTCCACTTTGAAAAATAGTTTTTTTACATAATATATTTTTGAAATAATTATCTTTGAGAATAACCTTGATAACATATAGTGTATCATTAATGAAAATAATGATCATAATGGTAGGAATTTATGTACATTTCTATATGTTAAAACAATTAATTCTTCTTATTTATTGTAAAACCAACTTACACAATCATTGGAAAGAGAAATAAATATTCCATTACATAATTTTTAAAAAATCTACAGCATTGGTAAATTTAATTTTATGTATCATTTTAAGAATATTAAAAACACTTTTTAATACATTTTTAAAACATTGGGGGTTTGGTAGAAAAATGGGATTTTGATTGAAGAGATAAATATAGATTAATTTTTATCAAAAATATTATTCCAAAAACATTTGTACATAAAGAGAAGAAAATTACAAGGACTCATTCTAAAGACCCATAAATTTCAAGGAAATTTTTTTCATAATTTTCTTTGGAATTTTACAAGAGCACAGCTTCTGACGGCACCAGATTCTGAGGCCCGGTGTGCCCGAAATAATTTTCTGAAGTTTGGCTCAGGTACGTTCAGTGAACGGACGAGCGGGTTTTTCTAACTTTTGAACCGGTGCCCGAAATCGAATTCTGAGGGCACCGATGAAATCGCAGCGCCGGTATTCCCATAGAAACGCCTCTTCCGGAGTTGCGTTTGCTCGGGTGTGGTTTTTAATTTTCAGGCTGAAAGTTAAGAAATAAAATAATTTTTCGACAACTTTATTTTATTTCACTTATGATACTTGGAAGCCACTTGATGCCACATAAAAGAGGCTTAAACTGAGTTGATCTGGATATGATGCTATCCAGAAAATATCCTACCCGCTCGGTAGGATATTTGTGAGGTGGGGCCTGCACGAGCCCCGCCGTTTCTTTCCGCTAAGTAACGCACCCACGAAAACCCGTCATTATGAAAGTCAACTGACGCGTTTTCTAAATTCTTAACAGACCATTTAACTGGGCGGTTTATTTCGTAAATTAAATGAGCTGTTTCTTTCGTTGAATTAATTCAATGAATTGATGGGTTGTTACTTACCCCTTTTCATGTGTTGGCATAATAATAAAATAAGACCAACCAATTTTTTCTTTTGGAGGATTTCTCGTTGAGAGAGGATCCCTGAACCATCAGCCTCCATCGCGAAGAACGTGAAGAACGCGAAGAACGCGAAGAACGCCGAACCTGGAAATCGACGACGCGATGCCGAAAACGTTCTTCTGCGGCGTCTCTTCCTCCACGACGGATCTTCGATCGGCTGCTTGAGGTAAGAGTCTCAGACCTTCCTTTTTATCTCCTTTGTGGTTCTTAACCAAAACACCGATTTAATTAATTAAATTAAATCTGCTGTTTCATGGTGCGTTGAGTTCGCCGACTCAACGCCGTGTTCCGTGACGATGCGACGCCCTTCCGCGACGACGCGACGATCTCCACCTTCCGCGACGAGCAAATTCCGCGAAGAACGCTCACGCGCGACATCCAGCGAGGTAGGGATTTTATAATTTGGAATACCCCTCTTTGTATTCCCGTTAACGTTCTTTAAAAATTAAAGAACCAGAATCAAAGAAACAATTTTATTTTATTAAAATTATCGGTTCATGTGTTGAACATTTTATTTTCTCCCGTCGATTATTTCTAACGCGGAGGGTGCGGGCCAAACGAACACGACCCGGCGACCCTCCTTCGTTCTTCGTTTTGTGCGGATTTGAAGGGTGACGACGAAACGTGCCACATCAGATGTTTGATGTTTCTGCATTGAAGGACGAGTCCCAGGAGGAGCAATGGTGCAGACGGGAAGGAAAACGGGCCACCGGAGCGACTCCGGTGGCCCGCGGAAGAAGGCGGCGGCGCGGGTCGCCGGCGCGGCGGCGACGGCGGCCGGAGACGGCGGCGCCCGTGGACCCGCGGCCGCGCGGGTCCGGCGCCCCCGGGTGTCCAGGGCGGCACCCCGCGGGTGCCGCGGGGTTGTCACGCGGCGCCCCCGGGTGTCCAGGGCGGCACCCCGCGGGTGCCGCGGGGTTGTCACGCGGCGCCCCCGGGTGTCCAGGGCGGCACCCCGCGGGTGCCGCGGGGTTGTCACGCAGCGCCCCGGGTGTCCAGAGCGGCACCCCGCGGGTGCCGCGGGGTTGTCCCGCGGGTGCCGCGGGGTTGTCCCGCGGGTGCCGCGGGGTTGTCTCGCGGGAGCCGCGGGGTTGTCCCGCGGGTGTCCCGTGGGTGTCCAGCGGGTGTCCCGCGGGTGTCACGCGGGAGCGGCGGCTCCTCCCGCGTAGGCCGCTCGGTCGATCGGCCGACCCGAGCCGGGCGGGCTGAGCCAGACCGGTCCGACCGGGTCGGACCGGGTCGGCCCGGGTCGGCCCGGGCCTGGACCCCCTGTCTTCATACAGTTTTCGTTCAAATGCTCGTAACTTGAGCTACGGGCCTCCAAACGACTCGCCGTCAGCGGCAACACGATCCTTGGATCGAGACGGTCATTCGGTATATCGCACTCAAGGTTCGGAATACTTTGAGTTCGGCCGGGTTGGTTCGTACACGAAACCAACCGGGCCCCCGGAGCAGAAATGCTCATATCTTGAGCTACGGACGTCCGATTGACGTGCCGTCAGCTTTGTTGAATTCCTCTAAGTGAGATGGATCTTTTGGCACACTCCGCCCGAGGTTTGGATGTAGGTGGAGTACGGTCGGGTATGTTTTGCCTTAAAACCCAACCGGGCCCCTGGATCGAAAAAGCCAATAACTCTCAGACCGGGCGTCCGATTGACGTGCCATCTGCGACGTTGAGTTCCTGTTGACGATATGGAACTTTTGGATACTTCAGCTTCGGTCTTTGTGACAGTTGATGTATCGGCCTCTCGGCTCGTCGAGCGGACCCTCCCGAACGAGCTTACTGTGTGCGGGAACCCTAGAGCTGGCTGCGACTACTACTTCGACTGCGACAATGACCGTGCAGAGATCCTCAGTGGACTGCGGCGACGACCGTACAGAGACCCTCAGTGGACTGCGACGGCGACTGTGCAGAGATCCTCAGTGGACTGCGGCGACGACCGTGGAGAGATCCTCAGTGGACTGCGGCTTCGACCGTGCAGATATCCTCAGTGGACTACGGCGACGACCGTGCAGAGATCCTCAGTGGATTGCGACGACGACTGTGCCGAGACCCTCAGTGGACTGCGACGACTACAACACTCAGCGATCCTACGTGGATTAGTGCTACAGGTCATGTGTGGGCCCGGTCCTGTGTGGGCCCGATCCTGTGTTGGTCTGATCCTGTGTGGGTCAGCGCTCAGCGGTTCTGTGTGAGCCACCGCCTATAGGTCCTGTGTGGGCCCGATCCTATGTGGGTCATTGCGGGGGTTAGTTACCTATCGATCCTTCGTGGGTCCACGACTTAGATGGATCAGTGATCATCTTTATCGTCATCCGAAGAAGTATACCTGTGTGAGCTGAATCTTCTGTTTACTCTCCTTTGTGGATTGTGCTGAGCTATCCTGTGTGGATTTTCTGTTTACTCTCCCCTGTAGATTATGTTGGGCTATCCTATGTGGATTTACTGTTTACTCTCCTTTGTGGATTGTGTTGAGCTATCCTGAGTGGATTTACTGTTTACTCTCCTTTGTGGATAGTGTTGAGCTATCCTGTGTGGATTTACTGTTAACTCTCCTTTGTGGATTGTGTTGAGCTATCCTGTGTGGATTTACTGTTTACTCCCCTTTGTGGATTGTGTTGAGATATCATGTGTGGGTATACATTTTGCTATCCTGTGTGGACTGGGTTGTGCTTGGGCTCGGATGTTGGATCCGAACGGAAATTGATGACTTAGGTATATGTATGGGCATATACCTAAGCCTTATCAGATGTTACTTCATGATTGTATCTTTCCTTTGTGGATTATCCTTTCTGGATTTCGGGAGACCTTCGGGGGTCTCGGGGTCCCTACTAAGTATATTATACTCACCCCTGCACGGGCTTTGCCCGCACTTCGTGGTGTTGGTTGCAGACGACGGGCAGCGCTGATCGAGGTGGAGGCGTGCGGTGCTGGACGGTACCTAGAGGTGGACCACTGGGCGGGACGTACTTGGAGTGGACGGCTGGACCGAGGATCTGTGGAGGCTATCTGTACCCACCCTTCAGGTGGGACCTTCAGAGGACGGCACGACGCTGCAGCTTTTCTTTACAGTTGTTGTTTCTCCCTTTTCAGTTGTACTTTACAGTTGGCCTTGTATTTCCGGCCCCTTTTACTTTCAGCACAGCTTGTACCGTTTTTACTTAGTGTTTACTTTTCCGCTTGATTACTCTGTGGTGCTTGTTTACTTTTCAAAGGAAATGACTTCCCTTTTTGTTGGGATTTACGCCTTGGTGCTAGTCTCCAGCCCCTGGCCTATGGAAGGCGGGCTTGGGGTAGTCACGGCACGGGCCCCGAGTACGGGTCGTGACAAATTGGTATCAAAGGTGGTCGGTTCTACCGCAGACTCTGATATTTCTTCTATGTGAAGCAATAGTGTTTAGCATATTGAGTGTGGTTATCAGTCTAGGGATTCCAATGTTGGTGCGGCGGCCGACGTATCCGTACACTATGACCCTGACTTCTGATTTCCTACTTAATGCACGAAAACATTGATTGCATGTGTGTTCAAGTTTTCTTTGTGATTACTTGTGTCAGCTCACCAGGTATACTGTTCTGACCGTGGCGCACTTGTTTCCTTTTCAGGATGGCCCCATTATGGCAGCCAGCTAGGGTTCTGAGAGTGGAGCGTGATGACAGCCCCCCGAGCGACGAGGCCTCGGTACAGGGCCCCTTGACAGTAGAGGCACCGGCGGTACCTTTACCCGCCGAGCCCCCGATGCTTCCAGCGCTGATCGCTGACGATGCACGATGCCTCAGATCTCTGCACGAGTTCCTGCGCCAGTGACCACCCAGGTTCCGCGGGGAGACGGACCCCCAGGTAGCCGAGGACTGCTTGGAGGCGTTCGTGAGAGTTTTTCGGTTAGTAAGGACACCAGCAGACCTCATGGTGATCCTCGCAGCGAGCCTCCTGCACGCGACAGCAGGCAGATGGTGGAGCTTGATGCTCCAGGTGCACGACGAGGCATCACTCCTCTGGACGAACTTTGAGAGCATCTTCCGCTCCGAGTTCATCCCAGCCACCCTCCATGCGGTACGCATTCAGGAGCTTCTTCAGCTGCGGCAGGGAAGTTTGACGGTCGCCCAGTACACGGCGAGGTTCACCAACCTTTCTCGCTACTCGACAGACATGGTACGGGACCCCTTCTTCTGGGCCCAGACCTTCGAGCAGGGATTGATACACGAGATCAGGGCATCGCTGATCTCCCTCAGCATCCCGACCCAGGAAGGAGGGCTAGAGCGAGCCCTTCTGATCGAGAGTTTTCTGGCCGAGTCTACAGTGAGACCTACCGCAGGGCGGCATGTGGCGGAGTCTTCGGCAGCAGGTAGCCGACGGATGAATCAGGGTTCCGAAAGATGACCTCAGGACACTGGCTCAGCAGTGCGGGGCACACAGCGCAAAGCCAGCCTTCCGAGAGGTAGGCAGTGCTACTCGTGCGGTGGGCAGGGCCACATGGCTCATGACTGCCCAACCCGCCGTACTGAGGAGCAGCAGACGGTGGAGGGGCCACCCAGGCAGAGGCAGAAGGTCGACCGTGGCGGTCCACAGGGAGGTGGCGGACGAGGCAGAGGAGTTGGCCGAGCAGCAGGTGGTGGGCGACGCTTTGTGGCTCTGCCACCACCACCACCAGGAGGTCCACCCCGACCGCAGGGAGTAGGTGGACATGCGAGCGCTCAGCTTCAGGAAGCCGAGGCCTTCGATCATGGAGCTCTGGGAGCAGATGGACAGGAGCAGAACTAGTGGATACGTCCTTTGTACTTCTAGTTCCTTGTTGATATTGTGTAGCGTCTTTGTATTATGAGCTGCAATAATAAAAGACGCATACATTTGTGATGTTTTCATTCCTGTCCTATTTTGTGTTCTTACTAAGAGGTTCCAGTTTTGACTGTTGACTTGACCCTCACTTGTGAGACATCTACTGGAGGAGACCCAGTTACGACACACTGATGCCAACAGTGTGACTCAACCCTTGGGGGCGAGAGTAACGGTTGGATCTCTTGGTAGTAGCGTTGAGGCCTTACGACGTCATCCTTAGTATGGATTAGTATCATCCATGTCAGGATTGACTGTATTAGGCAAAGTATGTGGTTCATCCAGGGGATGGGACCGGATTTCTCTTATCGGCAAAGAAGAAATCTTGCAGCTCTTGTGGGACCTGAGATGGTCCAGGTCATCCAGGGGCAGATGAGTACAGCTCAGAGCCGGCAGAAGCCTTATGTTGACTAGAGGTGGAGGCCACTGGTGTTCGAGGATGGCGACCATGTCTTCTTGCGGGTCTTACCTCGACGTGGTTTGCGGGATTTGACGAGGTGGTTTTTCGCCTGGCTCTGTCACCTCAGTTGCACCGGGTGCACGACGTCTTCCATGTATCTCAGCTGAGGAGATACGTGCACGACCCGACGCACATCTTTGACCATGGGGAGCTAGACATGGATGATGGGGCGACTTTTTCGGAGGTCCCGGTGGAGATAGAGAATCGACAGGAGCGGGTCCTATGTGGGCGATCGATTTCTCTTGTGCGCATCAGATGGCCGCACGGGAACCTCCAGGGAGCACATGGGAGCGGGAGGCTCAGTACCGCATTTGTATCCCTAGTTTGTGTTGAAGCTTTACGGGGACGTAAAGCCCTGTGGTGGGAGTAATGTAAAGACCAGTAAATTTCAAGGAAATTTTTTTGTTAATTTTCTTTGGAATTTTACAAAAGCGCAGCTTCTGACGGCACCGGATTCCGAGGCCCGGTGTGCCCGGAATCATTTTCCGAAGTTTGGCTCAGGTACGTTCAGTGAACGGATGAGCAGGTTTTTCTAACTTTTGAACCGGTGCCCGGAATCAAATTCTGAGGGCACCGATGAAATCGCAGCGCCGGTATTCTCTTAGAAACGCCTCTTCCGGAGTTGCGTTTTCTCGGGTGTGGTATTTAATTTTCAGGCTTAAAGTTAAGAAATAAAATAATTTTTCGACAAATTTATTTTATTTCACTAAAGCCACTTGGAAGCCACTTCAAGCCACTTAAAAGCAGCTTAAACTGAGTTGATCCGGATAGGATGCTATCCAGAAAATATCCTACCCCCTTGGTAGGATATTTGTGAAGTGGGGCCCGCACAAGCCCCGCCGTTTCTTTTCGCTAAGTAACGCACCCGCGAAAACCCGTCATTATGAAAGTCAACTGACACGTTTTCTAAATTCTTAACAGACCATTTAATTGGGCGGTTTATTTCGTAAAATTAAATGAGCTATTTCTTTCATTGAATTAATTGAATGAATTGATGAGTCGTTACTTAGCCCTTTTCGTGTGTTGGCATAATAATAAAATAAGACCAACCAATTTTTTCTTTTGGAGGATTACTCGTTGAGAGAGGATCCTTGAACCTTCAGCCTCCTTCGCGAAGAACGCGAAGAACGCCGAACCCGGAAATCGACAACGCGACGCCGTGATCCGCGACGCCGACAACGTTCTTCTGCGACGTCTCTTCCTCCGCGACGGATCTTCGATCGGCTGCTTGAGGTAAGAGTCTCACACATTCCTTTTTATCTTCTTTGTGGTTCTTAACCAAAACACGGATTTAATTAATTAAATTAAATCTGCTATTTCATGGTGCGTTGAGTTCGCCGACTCAACGCCGTGTTCCGCGACGACGCGACGCCCTTCCACGACGACGCGACGATCTCCACCTTCCGCGACGTGAAAATTCCGCGAAAAACGCTCACGCGCGATGTCCAGGGAGGTAGGGATTTTATAATTTAGAATACCCCTCTTTATATTCCCATGAACGTTCTTTAAACATTAAAGAACCGGAATCAAAGAAACAATTTTATTTTATTAAAATTGTTGGTTCATGTGTTGAACATTTTATTTTCTCCCGTCGATTATTTCTAACGCGGATGGTGCAGGCAAAACGAACACGACCCGACGACCCTCCGCCATTCTTCGTTTTGTGCAGATTTGACGGGTGACGAAGGAACGTGCCACAGCGGATGTTTGATGTTTCCACAGTGAAGGATGAGTCTCGGGAGGAGCAACGGTGCAGACGGGAAGGAAAACGGGCCAACGGAGCGACTCCGGCGGCCGGAGGTGGCAGCGCCCGTGGACCCGCGGCCACGCGGGTCCGGCACCCCCGGGTGTCCAGGGCGGCACCCTGCGGGTGCCGCGGGGTTGTCACGTGGCGCCCCCGGGTGTCCAGGGCGGCACCCCACGGGTGCCGCGGGGTTGTCACGCGGCGCCCCCGGGTGTCCAGGGCGGCACCCCGCGGGTGCCGTGGTGTTGTCACGCGGCGCCCCCGGGTGTCCAGGGCGGCACCCCGCGGGGGCCGCGGGGTTGTCACGCGGCGCCCCCGGGTGTCCCGGGCGGCACCCCGCGGGGGCCGCGGGGTTGTCACGCGGCGCCCCTGGGTGTCCAGAGCGGCACCCCGCGGGTGCCGCGGGGTTGTCCCGCGGGTGCCGCGGGGTTGTCCCGCGGGTGTCCAGCGGGTGTCCCGCGGGTGTCCCGCGGGTGTCCCGCGGGTGTCACGCGGGAGCGGAGGCTCCTCCCGCGTCGGCCGCTCGGTCGCTCAGCCGAGCCGAGCCGGGCGGGCCGAGCCAGACCGGGTCGGGCCGGGTTGGCCCGGGCCTGGACCCCCTCTTTGGACGGTTTTCGTTCAAATGCTCGTAACTTGAGCTACAGGCCTCCAAACGACACGCCGTCAGCGGCAACGCGATCCTTGGATCGAGACGGTCGCTCGGTATATCACACTCAAGGTTCAGAATACTTTGAGTTCGCCCTGGTTGGTTCGTACACGAAACCAACCGGGCCCCCGGAGCGGAAACACTCATATCTTGAGCTACGGACGTCTGATTGACGCGCCGTCAGCTTTGTTGAATTCCACTAAGTGAGACGGATCTTTTGGCACACTCCGCCCGAGGTTTGGACGCATGTGGAGTACAGTCGGGTTTGTTTTGCCTTAAAAGCCAACTGGGCCCCTGGGACGAAAAAGCCAATAACTCTCAGACCGGGCGTCTGATTGACGCGCCGTCTGCGACGTTGAGTTCATGTTGACGATACGGAACTTTTGGATACATCAACTTCGGTCTTTGTGACAGTTGATGTATCGGCCTCTCGGCTTGTCGAGCGGACCCTCCCGAACGAGCTTGCTGTGTGCGGGAACCCTAGAGCTGGCTGCGACTGCTAGTTCGACTGCGACGACGACCGTGGAGAGATCCTCAGTGGACTGCTGCGATGACCGTACAGAGACCCTCAGTGTACTGCGACGACGACTGTGCAGAGATCCTCAGTGGACTGCGGCGACGACCGTGCAGAGATCCTCAGTGGACTGCGGCTTCGACCGTACAGAGATCCTCAGTGGACTGCGGCGACGACCGTGCAGAGATCCTCAGTGGAGTGCGACAACGACTGTAAAAAGATCCTCAGTGGACTGCGACGACTACAACACTCAACGATCCTACGTGGATCAGTGCTACAGGTCCTGTGTGGGCCTGGTCCTGTGTGGGCCTGATCCTATGTGGGTCCGATCCTGTGTGGGTCAGCGCTCAGCGGTTCTGTGTGAGCCAGCGCCTACAGGTCCTGTGTGGGCCCGATACTGTGTGGGTCATTGCGGGGGTTAGTTACCTATCAATCCTTCGTGGGTCCGACGACTTAGATGGATCAGTGATCATCTTTATCGCCATCCGAAGAAGTATACCTATGTGAGCTGAATGTTCTTTTTACTCTCCTTTGTGGATTGTGTTGAGCTATCCTGTGTGGATTTACTGTTTACTCTCCCTTGTGGATTGTGTTGGGCTATCCTGTGTGGATTTACTGTTTACTCTCCTTTGTGGATTGTGATGAGCTATCCTGAGTGGATTTATTGTTTACTCTCCTTTGTGGATTGTGTTGAGCTATCCTGTGTGGATTTACTGTTTACTCTCCTTTGTGGATTGTGTTGAGATATCCTGTGTGGATTTACTGTTTTCTCTCCTTTGTGGATTGTGTTGAGCTATCCTGTGTGGGTATACATTTTTCTCTCCTGTTTGGACTGGGTTGTGCTTGGGCTCGGACGTTGGAGTCGAACGGAAATTGATGACTTAGGTATATTTATGGGCATATACCTAATCCATGTCAGATGTTACTTCGTGATTGTATCTTTCCTTTGTGGATTATCCTTTGTTGATTTCAGGAGACCTTCGGGGATCTCGGGGTCCCTACTGAGTAGTTTATACTCACCCCTTCATGGGCTTTGCTCGCACTTCATGGTGTTGGTTGCAGACAACGGGCAGCCCTGATCGAGGTGGAGGCGTGCTGAGCTGGACGGTACCTGGAGGTGGACCACTGGGCGGGACGTACTCGGAGTGGATGGATGGACCGAGGAGCTGTGGAGGCTATCTGTAACCACCCTTCAGGTGGGACCTTCAGAGGACGACACGACGCTGTAGCTTTTCTTTACAGTTGCTGTTTTTCCCTTTTAAGTTTTACTTTACAGTTGGGCTTGTATTTCCGGCCCCTTTTACTTTCAGCACATCTTGTACCATTTTTACTTAGTGTTTACTTTTCCTCTTGCTTACTCTGTGGTGCTTGTTTACTTTTCAAAGGCAATGCCTTCCCTTTTTGTTGGGATTTACGCCTTGGTGCTAGTCGCCATCCCCTGGCCTATGGAAGGCGGGCTTGGGGTAGTCACTGCACGGGCCCCGAGGATGGGTCGTGACAATCATATATTATAATGACATAACCTAAGGATGAAAATAATGATGAGTTTCATGGGAAAAATCATAATATTTTATAATCAGATAAATAATCATAACTAATTCCAATAAAAATTATATTTTCATATAAAATATATACGGTAATGGTAACATTGGATTCTAATACATATGAATGCGAGACCCTCAATGGATATTAAAATACATAAAATTTTAAGGATAATAATGTTAATATACATTGATGGATAGTATATACACCACGTAAAGTGGGGAATATGGCATGTGTCTCATAGAAGTAAAAAAGGGAGATTAAAATAATGTACCACTTTTTTAATCATTTGAATCATAATTCAAACTAAATAATAACTTAATATAAAACAATAAATATCATGAAAATTCATAGATTCATTATATGAAATTTAAAATTTGTTTTATATACACCATACCAAAGAAATGAGTGGTGATTTTTTATTATTTCCCATGAAATCATAGGGAGATTAGAAATCCCATAATATAACTCTTGACATACTTCATAGACTTTCGAAACTACTGTATGATAAATATATGTTAATTCTAAATCTATTATAAACGAATAATTATATATATTATAAAATATATTATTTAATTATTACCATTCATTACATGCTTAATAAAAATTCCATGTTAAAATCACATTTTTGGAAATAACCGCTTTATTTTTCACATATGTTTTGATTTTTTTACATTCAATCCACATAAATTGATCATTTTTCCTTCTTCTCAGGAATAAAAATAATGATATAATTATCATATTTTTACATCATTTATATTTTCATTCTCTATAATAGAATATGTTTTTGATTAATAAAGTACCTTTCGATTATAGAAACTATAAGTCATACTTATGTTTGAGTAACATCTGCATTTTTCAATGATCATTATGGACAAGGGTAAGTAGTTTTTTTACAATTAAATAATTATTATAATATAAAAAAACCATATTATTTCATTAATTATAATTATACATATCATCCATGTGGTGTGGTGTATAAAAGAGATAGTAGTGTCACTTCACAAATGCAGTAGTCCACACATACAAGAATGACATTATCATCTTTGAGTGAGTGAAAAGGTAAGAAATAAAATGATATATTATCTTTTAAGAGTTATTAATATTTTATTAATATTTTAATTATATCATGTATATCACATGTATTCATTAAATATAGGCTTATTGAATTCTATTTGAAGAACTGGTGAAAAGTTAATCATTTTACGTTATAAGGAGGTTTGTTGGTCTACACACGAGCAACGTTATTACATCACATATGGAATGAAAAGTAAAAAAATGTGTATATGATATCATGAATATATATATAATTATATTATAAATGTCATATATATATATATATAATTATTTCCATTGTTATACCCAATGGTGATAGTTTTCAATGGAAAAAACAAATGACATATGTTTGAGAGGTCATAGTCTGCCACACACATTAATGATGATTCAGCAACCAATTTATTGGATATGGCGATGAAGGTAGGTTATGAAATAGAACTAAATATAAAATTATATGGATGATAATAAGGTTATTATTTCATCATGGTTTTCATAAAAATAATTCTGTGGTATTATTTTTTATTAAAATAATGATTATCAAAAAATGATATAGATTTTGTGAAGGGATATTGGTTAGTTATTAGCCCAGAATTTTTTTTAATGTTTATAGAGGAGAAAAGAGGGGGTGTCATTTTATAGTTCATTTTACTAGAACAATTGAAATTTTTGTACATAAAAATGTGTTTCCACATTTTTCATATGCCACAACGCTACAAAATATATTATTATAGAGACATAAACAAGATAGGTTCAAAATATGATCATAAATTTATATTTTAGACACATTTATTGGTCATTTTTACCCCAATATTTTTTGTTCAACCTCTGATAAAAACATTTTTTTCACTATGGTAATTAATTTTTATTATTATTCACTATTCATTATATCTTGAAATTGTTTTGAACCTATTATAAAAAATAAATTATACATATTCAAAAAATAGAAACTAAATTGTTTAAATTTCATTTCAAATGTGAGAAATTTTAATTGAATATTTATTCCACAAACATGGTGAGAAGGTGGGTTTTAAAAGAGAAAATGATAAATATTTTAAAAATATTTTATATAAGGATTCTATAAAAAATTATTTTAATGACCTAAAAGGTTTTAGTATATATATATTTGAACTATATTTAATTTAAATACAATTTAAAATATAATTTATGTTTTTAAATTATTTAAATGATAATGATGATTTCATTTTAAAGTTAATTATTTTTCAACATACATCAAAATTAATCCATTACAAAAATTAATAAAAATTAACACTGTGATAGTTTCTACAAGATGATTTAAAGAAAGAACATTATTTTTTCAAAAAAATATTAAAGTCTAAAAAATTTATTTTAATATATGTTCCAAAAAATGCTACAAAACCTCTTTTTATAAAAATTGTGTTTGGATGTATAAAATTGAACTAATTATTTCTATTATCTAGAAAGAACATATTATAAATGTTAAACATTTAATTAAACATATAATATATAAATTTATTTAAAATCATTTATATTATGTCATTTAATTAATTTATTTAGTGAAAACATTTTTTCTACATTAAAATAGTTTTTTAGAAAATGATTACCTTTATTTTCTAATGGTTTTAATTTCAAATTATAATTAAATTTTCACTAAGAAATTCATTATTTATACATATTCAAGATATATAATTACATAAATTTGTTAATACTATTTGTACCCACTATATCTATAACATCATAAAAATATTATAATATTATATCACGATTTTTTTAAACTCAATATTGTGTGTTACACAATATAAAAAATATGTTACATATATAAAAAGATATCAAAAAGATTAAATTCATTGGAAAAAATTCAAAAACAATTTGTTGAAACATTAATCAAGTTTTCTCCTCTTCTAATTATATCTACCACAAATGTTTTCCAATCCTTCATATTTGTTTTTTCTTCACTGATTGGATTAAATTTTGGTCATATCATATATTTTTTGGGAGTATATTATCATTTTTGGACCATAAATCATAATTTATTAAATAATTTTTTCTTAAAATTATATTTTATTCTAGAACATATATTATTTGTGCCATTATGTTTCATAATACTAGAAAAAACAACTTATCCTAGATCATATACCTTGATTTTACTTTTATCCTAACCCCTACTATTTTTGTACATTATAAAATGGAGCCATATTTTTTATTGTGGTGTTTATTTTTAAAGATTCATTTATTTATAAATTTTATATAAGAGAAAATCTATATTTTTTCATCATGGGGAATGTATGTTTAATAGTCTACTTGTTTTTTATATCTCAAGACATACATGTCACACTCTATTCTTACCTAGCTTCTCTTTTCGTGTGGTATTCTCTTCATGTAATGAAGAAATTTTTACATGATAAGGAAATATAAGAGCTCAAAAATATTGGGAACACTTCTATTATAGTACTCAAATAAATTTTCGTATCATTTAAATCAGTTCATTGTATACAGCCTCATTTTTAGTTAGTTTTTATTCTCTTTTTCAGATCATCTGTTTTATTAATCTCTACACCCTCTAAAATTACACATTCCATTATTTTAAATAATTTTAATGTTATTTTATCATTTCAAATACTCATGGAAAAACATCCAATGACAACAACAATAGCCAATGAACCTAATTATATTATATTTTTGCGTGATCTATTTATTTGTTAGATATTGAAATCATCTATTATTTTTTGTGGCTTGGCCCTACTTTGGGACACTTCTTGGGGAATAGTTCTTTGATATTATTTTCAAATTCAATATTCATGTGTGGGATTCAATGTCATTTTTTCACCATCAATACTTTCCAAGTGTTTGGTTTAAAAATTGTATGAGCACTTGAAACATCATTAGTACATAAAATAGTTGTTGGGTTTTGGGATACTATATTATTCATTTATTATTTAATTTTTTAATGTATGATCTCATGTAATTTATGGAAAAGTGATACTCAATAAAAAATTGAGTGGAATCATCCCTCATTTAATTATTTGGGATGTTCTGGCCTGTAGTTATTTTTGATTTTTATGTATCAACTTCATACAAAAAAATTTCATGTTCAGGAGTTTCTTCTAATCCTAAACTGATATGAGTAAGTTATCTAATTCTTCATTTTAATTCTTCATTTTTCATTCATTCATTAATATTTATTACAACATTTAATTTTCAATAACCAAAAAACTATTTCCTATATACCCAAATTCAGCATATTTAAGAACCATATAAAATTTATAATAATATTTAAATTCACGGGAAGATTCTACAAAACCTATCTCAAAAAATTATTTCACACAAACAATTCGTTGAAATTATTCAATAAATATTTAGTGAACTTTATTGAAACAAGAAATTTTTTCAGCGTTTCATCAAAAAAATTTGGAGCGTTTTTGATATACTAAAAAATTTGGAAAAATTTTCTTTTTTACCATTAATTAATTCTTATAGATTTATTTTTTCATCATTATGAACCTTAATACATTCAATAACATTTTTAACACTAATTTTGGTATAATCTATAGATATTCGTTGAATTAAATGAGTAGATAAATACGTTATCAATCATTATCTTACTTTGAGTATGATTCATTTGAATAATTATAATTAAATGTATCACAATGGTATATGATATTTTGATTACCTTGACATAGAGTTGTCTCTATTTTTATTGTGATATTTTTCCTCTTCGTTCTTTCCTTTTTACTATTTATATTCTTTTGAGTCATGGATGAAATTTTTAGATTAGTATCCTCATGGGTAACTTAAATTTCTCCATCTGATGTATCTCACTCATTTCCTAAAATATACAATTGGTAAAAACTCTCTATAATCATTAAAGGTGACCCTCCCTATAATAACAATTCTAGTTACCCATGAATGTTTGACCACTGAGGAGGGGAGATCAGAGGTTTACTTTTGACAAATTCATTCATTTGAATTGAACCCCTTGAAATTATTGAATTATTAATTCCCATTAGTGATATACCATATCCTAAACTCATATGTAAAAATAATAATAGAGAACAAGAAATATATTTTCAAGGTTTGATAAAAGTTCTGACTCCTTTCCATGTTGACGATTCTCCCCAACATGGAATCTTCACTACAATACGATAATCAATTAAAATGGTTGATAAAAAGTCAGAATATATCTCTCTCAAATCAAAATAAGTGGTTCTATATACTGCAACCCATGGTGTTACCAGAACCGTAATAGCCTATCATTGAATCCGTACAAGATTCTCCCGCTCTTCAATTTGAAAAGTGATTTCTCCTGCTCCGAACTCCAAATAAATGTCTTCCTCAATTCTTAAAATATTTTCCATCTTAATTTGGAATTTTTTTTCATATATGATAATTTAAGATCATTCATCCTCATGTACCCACCAAAAACCCTTGAATATTGATGATGTTTATCATAAAGATCCAAATACCTAAATTAGATTAGATATCTAAGTGAAACAATGATAAATCTAGGATTTATTCTGACAGGAAAGTCATGATCACATATAAATGACTACTTGTGGGGGAAAAAATTCTTCAACAATATATTGTATAAAAATAGTCAAGCACAATATAAGGTCGCTATCATTTTTAATTCTGTATTAAATGACATACATGAATTTCATGGGCACCAAAAAAAAAATATTCGTTAAAAATTTTTGTGCTTCTCAAATAAATTCAAAAATAGAAAATTATCTCATGAATCCATTAAAACATACTTTTAATTTTTTTCATCCAAAACATTGATGTTTAACAGATATGGTGCATAGATTGTTTGGATTTCGGGTGTTTCAAAAATGTTCTGTCAAATGATCCCTTCAGGTGACTAGGATGTGTTCATGTAATCTATCCTCATTTAACCACACTATTATCATGACATCCTAGAAATCCCCCTGAATTATTGTCCTTTTTTACCTTAAAATTAATGTGATATCTCACTATAATAATGTAAGCTAAGTGATTATGGAATTTTCTTAATTTATTTCTAGTGAAGAGGTTTGGAAATGTCAACGGTTCATCATGAAATTTCCTCTAATGACCATATGATTGTCTGCAGATTCCTTATCAATCAACTTTAGGTAAAAAATACCTTCTATTAAATACATGTTTTTTACAATGGTTCTGTCGGTGATATCTTCTCAAGTGCCACCACATAATAAACAAAATGTTAGGATGAAAATTAATGTGTGTGAGTTATACTTCACATAAATTGTTTCACAGATAAATCTTCTCTTTCACATAACCAGAGTGGTTACTTACATGCTTTTAATACTTTTTCTTCATATGAATGAATTTCATGACATTTTTCTTTTGTTATTTAATCTATAATTATAAAAGTGTAGTAGAACCCACCCTTGACCATGATTTGGTGTTTATAGTTAAGGATTAAACTACCTATATCCATTTTTAAATCTGAGTCAAGTACTACTTTGAAATACATAGGATATTAGGATCTTCTAAAGGAAAAAACTCATGGATTCTTAAAACATCATGTAACTAAAATTAGAATATGTGATTTGATTGATTGATTCACAGGCCCACATTTTTTATCATGAAAATACTCGTTAACCATTATCCCAAATAACTCAATAAATAATTAATACAATATATGTGATAATATTAGAATCCATGTTATATTCTTTTTTAATGGATTCCTTTTATTGTGTGATCCATTAAAATAATTACATGTCATGTATAGTTAATCATGTTCTCATGAAATGTTTTCATGATAGATCAATGACTGGTGACATTTTATTGCATGATCATAGGATCATAAAGTGATGGGTATCTAGAATTTATGTGATGCGTTTTTTAGAAATCATTATTCATCAAATATTCATCACAAATTAAAAGTGAAGTTTTATTCTATGGTCTAGTTCGATCAACCATGACTTAAGCCTTTGAAGGGGTGAGTGGAGATTCCCAATAGTATCGTAATCATGTAGACACCCCTCAATTTTATATCGATGAATAAAATCATTATATTTTAATTAGCGTAGTGCATGGTATATTAGAAATATGAGATCTATATAATAAGAACAATCTATTTATTTTAGTATTTTTTTACTATATGGGTGAACAATGGCCCTGGTAATTCATTTCATATCTAAAGTGATCTATGTCACGGCTTCAGTATATAATTCAATTCAATCCACGACATATTTCACTCTAGATACGGGGGATCAAAAACATTTACACCTTTTATCCATGATTCATGGTCCAAACCTCACATGTGTAGGCCTACTAGAACACTGTAGTCCATATACAAGTTCCCATATATTCCTTTAGGAGATCACTCTTAATATCGTAATATATAGGCCCTCTCATACCTATTCCTCCTTTTTATGAATCATTTGGAAGGCTTTTACAAGGGGTTGATAATTCGATCCACCTAAATGTAGCTAAGGGTTATTCCTTGGGGGCTTGGTGTTGTTCCTTAATTATTATGTAATTCTATTACTAGAGATTCTTAAAATATTACTGAAAATAGGATAAGAATATATAACCAAATTTAATGTAATTCTTCAAAATTTCAATGACCGCCTCTCAAATTCCATTTTCCAATAAATCATCATGAATTTTTTATACAAATAAATTTTTTCCTATAATTATTAATTCCCTCATGAAATTAAATTAATTAATATACTCATTTAAATTGAAAATATTTCAGGGTCCTCTTTAAAACAATTTAGTAAAAAAATGCCACATTAAAACAAGACTTAGATGATAAGTTAGGTCTGCAAACGTTTAGATTTAACATGTAATATTTCTAAAGAATGATATAAAATTCCCTCATGGAATCCATATAATTTTAAAAATTATCAACACTTCATATAAACTCACAAAATATATATTCACAGCTAATTAAAAAAATATGCAATGCTATGTTCAACAAATATAGTAATCCATTTTTCACAATAATTCCAATCAAACTAAAATCACTACTATGTTTGTCTGGTATATTTATATAAATTTATTATGGTTAAATTCATTGATAATAGAAAATTTATCTAATAAAATTCAATATAAAACAATTGATAAATCTAAAGTAACACATATTTTTTATCATTTTAACATTTTAAGAAAACAATAAGAAATAATCCGAGACAATGGGAAAAATTTATCTAATCACCTATATTATTCTTACTTAATCACATTCATAGAGTATAAACCACCTTCTTTCTATGATCTATATAAAATTAGAAAATACTTGAAATAATAAATAAGGAATGGTTTTATTATGAAAAATTAATGTAAAAGAACTTGAAAATTCATGAAAAAATGGTTGGAATTGGAGTTGTATAATCACATCTAACTCTCTAATGCATGCGATTAAATTTGATTCAGAACCATATGATGGGTATTTAACTATGGGTATATGAGAGGGAGGAAGGTGCATATTAGGGTGATTTAGGACCCAAAGTGGAATAATATTATACATAATAAGAAGGGGAGGCCGCCTGATTCAAATTATGGGTCTCTCATTATATAAAAAGTTCATAAGAGACTATTGAGAGCCATTGGACTCCAATAGAAAGTTTTTATTCTATTATCTAGAAGGTATATTTCTTATTAAGTGGTTAGTGAGACTATAAACCTTCCTTAGATACTTATATGGACACCAACTATGTGGTGGCCTTGTAGTGGCATGGCAATAGGGTGTCATCTTCACATAGTAATATCCACTCCATATCCAGAACCATCGGTCCACTCCAAGAACTCCACTTTCTATCCTTCAAGCTTCTTTTGAATCCTAAAATTACCTATATGATGTGTATACTTGCATAATACATTATCCCAAATCATAATTCAATAAATGACCCCAATATAAGAAAAATCCATGTTCCCCCTTATAAATATCAATTTTCATTATGACCAATGGAATTATAGAAGCTATGTGGCTACTTTGGCCATTCTCCAACTTTATCCCGAACACCCAAGGATTCCCTTAATCATAAAACCACGACTAAAAACACAAATGTAGTATTTAAAAACATTAAAAATTTCATCAAGAACCTTGGTTCCCTAAAAAGAATATTCATCAAGTGGAATGTTAAAATCTGAAAAGGAATTTATAACAAAAAATGAAAAGGGTAGTTTAACCCCCTCACTATAATGAATATCATCACTAATAATAATTATTAGTCCAAGAACTATGTCTCCAAAACATCCTAGGATTTTGGTATATTTATTACTCACTATGTTCCATCTATGAAAACCAATTCATTTTAACTATGATGTGTCAAAAATTCCATATTATTTTCTCCAAAAGTGGACACACCCACACATGACCAACATGAATAATGATAAGACTCTCATAAAACCTATATCTCATGATATATATAATTATATTCTTATTTCTTTTTTCATATCTTCTGTCACTCCCCACTATAGGGATACACTTTTCATGGTGAATTCCAGGGTATTGTTATCACCTCCTAGGGAATATCTAGTTGAGGACACAACGCAAATGGTATATTAATATTCCATACATATAAGAATGACACTTATTATGTGGGTTCCATTCAACTATATAAAAAATACTTTAAAAATAATTGTTGAAAAAATTTCAATCAACCATTCCCCAAAACACTTAGTTTATCCAATTAATGAAACAAACAACAAAAAAATCATAATTTATCAACTCAAAATGACATATAGTGATAGCTCAATACATTCTGAAACTATCAGACATGAGACTTGATATAAGTCACTATTTAAAAACCAATGGATTTCTCTAATCAACGTGATTAATCCTCAATCAGTAGAACACCTCTGATTTGACTCACATTTTATTTAGACTGAACCACTATGATCACAATTCTATAATGTCAAATCACCTAATAAAATATAAATGAATTAATTCATATTTATAAAAAGGATAATGATCTTATCATATTTACCACACTCTTACACTATGGTTTTACCTCTACCATTCAATGAACAATCCTTCATGACCACCAGAATCATTATCACCAGAAGGTCACTTATGAAAGTCCAACATGATTCTCTCATCCATAAGAGTATCTTAATTATCACATTCATTACATTATATCCAATATCCCATCCTATGATCATTCCATCACTAGAAATAGTGAATTCCCATATTCATTCTACTCAGACACCCGTTATATATTGAACAATGTTTATCACATATTCCCAAATTACTAGAAATATTATTCTTGATGTCATTAAAATCCAACATGTATGAGTCTGACACACAATAATGATCAAATAATTTTCTCTCTACCACCCATTTTCCATTTCATTTCACAATTAGTGTCGAAAACAATGGTCTCGAACAATGTATATTTACTACTCCTTGGCCAATATAACCTAACTAAGCAAACCGTATATCTTATTCAACACTCAATATAGAATAGTTGTGCCACAAAACCTAATTTAGTATAAATTTCACATTTTATAAGAAGAAAATTTGTAATTCTTTATAAGAAAATATAGCCCATTCACTCATACATCCCATGAATTCATCAGTGATCTCGCTCGGAGAGTGACTTCGAACTAAAAAAATCACAACACTATCATCATAACATCATTTTTTACACACACTCATAAATATAAAGATGAACATATAAAAGGGATGATGAACGACTACAACAAACTCTAGGACTACACATACGAAGCACAAGCCAAACATCTCATAATAAATCTCTTTCCATAATGAGTTAATGATTATCACTACACTCCATACAAAGTAGAGTGGCCATGTAATAACTCACATATATGTCGTCACTCACGATCCTAAATGGTCACACCCAACCCAATGATATCTTGTTATTTTGTAAGAATACAAAATTACTCTAATAATTCTCTAATGTTTCTCATCACATTGAAGATAGGCTCATGAACTTAAACCACTGACCCTGTTACAATGCATATGTGTTATAGAATACTGGGGGGGAATATAGAGAATAATCTACATAACTAATATATCCTAGATTTAAATACTCAAAAAACACTACAAAACACATGTATTTCAATAAAAATCAAATTAGAATCTACCCATGCTCTGGGACTCATATCACTCTCCACACAGGAACCTTAGAAACCATCGAATGTGAATTTAATCCAAAAAAATGGCCATGTATCAGTGATCATAGCTTTAGGTTATAACCTTGATGTCAGAATATTGTACTCATTTTATATAAATATCTAATGTAATGTCACACATGACTCACACAAAAACCCCCTCACTGTTTACACATCCTTAGGGAAACTCATGATCATCGTCTTCTTATTTATCTACAATCCAATGCATTTACCAAACACATTGACTTCCATGTTGAGGTGAAAAATTCATCCCCCAACACCTTAAATGCCTCTATCCATCCCTATAATATGGTAATACACTCCACAAAAATTGATTATCTAGTAATAAGATCCACAAGTCCTTCCATCCTAAAAGTGTCTTAAAAATCACACATATTGAGATAAATGCTATTTTAGTTATACAATTTTATTATGATGTGTAGAGACCCATACATGAAATAAATATACATTACATTACTTTTTTTGAATACTAAATACATAACAAGAACCAACACTCAAGGACTGTAATAGTTTAATGTCTTTGGAAACATGGAACATAATCTTCTAATCATGGTGAAAGATCTTCAGCATTTCCTATAAAAATCATCCCCTTTTTTTCCTACCTAAAACCTTTCTTTGAATCCTCGTGAAAATAAAACATATAAAGGGTGAGATCAAATGATCTGTAAGGGTAATCATGGAGAAAATAAAACAAACCATATACAATTGAAATTAAAACATGAACATAATGTTTAAACATCAAAATCTTGAGAAATGAAATAAAACATAGAATTTCATAAGGAATAGATCATAAATAAACAATAATCATGATAAAATATCATGGGAATAAAACATGTAATTGTGGAAAACCATTAATCACATGATATGATTTACATAGTAGCCAAGGCATTGCTTCCAAGACCACCTTAGTGGACAAATTCCCCTTCTGAATTGAGTTCACTCCTTGTTCCAGTCCTGTATCACTAAACAAGATTAACTTACCATTCCAGCCATGTCTATCTAATGAGATATAAATCATTAACCAATTCATTGGAGGGAGATATAGGTCCCACCCATCTCATAATGAAATCATTCTTACGTGGGCCACAACATAAACATAAATCATCCATCATAACCCAAAGAATAAAATGGGTTTCATAAACATCATCACATCATATCATAATCCATATAAAAAAATGGATATCATTTCATCATAAGAAAATTGAAACCATATAAATCATAGAGATGTTATAATTTAAACATAAAAATATAAAATAATGTAATCTTAGAGGGAAAATAGTTTTGATAAAACACTTGAAATGAATTCTTGATGAAAATATCCATTATTTTTCAAAATCATTTTATTTTCACAAAATGCCATGAAATTTTAAAAGAAATGGATTTTGTTGAAAATAGTCATGAAATCTTTTAGAGTAAGCTTCATGAATTTAAGGCGTTATAAAAAATTAAAAATCCGTTCATGTCGTATATGTTAAAAAAATAATCCTCATCCTTTTAACGGAAAAGCCAAAAAGTACCAAGTATGGTAAACAAAAGATAGATTCCTTCCATAACACAAAGTAAAAGTAATCGGGGGTTAAAAATGACTTTAAAAATACATGGAAGAATATTAAACACATTATGAAAAAGACTTTATGTACATGGATGAAAAATATACCCCAGTAAATACTTACAAATAAACAATCTCGGATAAGAACGAGATTGGAATAATTACCCCTTACCTTATGTACGATATGCTTCGTATGTATCCGTACCTTTTGTATAATGATTTAAATAATGTCATTGAATTATTAATGAATCAAATTCATTGTTATGATATCATATATGGTTCACTTATGACTTTATATTACCTGTTCTTTTGTAAATTCCATGTTAAAACAGTGTTTTGGGTAAAATCATTTCATTTATCGTACGTGTTTCGATTTGTGGCTCTAGATATTATTACATATATACTGATTTAATTAATTACAGATTTTAAAACATTATTTTTATTTATAATTTATATTCATCATATAAATATATGTGATAGATCAAAAAATGGAATGAAATACACCGTTCATGGAGACAGTAGGCCGTACGTACGCATGAACACTGTTTTCATTTCTTTATTGAATTAAATAGAATTAAGTAAATGAATCATATATGTACATAAATACAGTATCATTATTATGTAATATATTTCATGATTATTTATTATATATAATTTATAATCATACTTTAATGGTTAATCATTGAAAATGAATCTCATCGCATTCGTGGAGACGGTAGTCCGTACGTACGCACGAGCGATGATATCGTTCCCATAATTATTGAATAGAATTGGAGTGGATGATATAATATCTAAGAATAATTATGATGTTATAATAACCATATATATTTATTTTTTCACCATTATAACCATACAAGTAAGGTGGTGGTGGAAAAACAGATTACACCACGGTGTGGAGATAGTATTCTGTACGTACACATGCGTGGTGATTTTTTTCCATAGGATGGATAAAAGGTGAAATGGTGTTTTTTCATATTTATAATAACATATAAATATATTTGTGATACTTATTTCATTAATTTATAATGAAACAACTAAAGAATATGAAGTTGAATAAGAAAGAAACATGAAAGAATTGGTAGAAGAGATTACCTCTTCTTCGATGCACCTCTTTTAAAATTCCTCTTAAGGGACTAGAGTTGGTCTTTTGAGAATACCATAACATATATAATGTTTCTATTTAATGGGAGAATAGAAATGGGCAGGGTTGGCCGAGCTTGAAGGCTCAATGTGTTGTGAAGTGGAGAGGGTGGAGGTGTACTTTTATAAGGGAGGAGAGGGGCACCTTTGGAAACATAAGAAATATTAATTTATGATAAATATCAAAACAAAATAAAAACCTCCAAAAATGACTTAATTCGAATATTAGATGAGATAAGGTTACAATATCATCATCCAAGAAAATTTTGAGATGTTGGTAATTTTTTTTAAAAATTATCAATTTGATTTATCTTTATTTATTTTATTTAATCTTATTTGTGGTAATGATATTCTAGATTGTAAATTGTTATAAATAATTACTTATGTGTTATGAATTATCCATAATTGGGTAATTTATGAAATTTTAGACCATATAAATTTCAATTTATAATTTTTAAATTTTTATGTGATTTTTTCTCAATTTAATAATATGTTTTTTTTATAAAATAACAATAGTGATCATTTTGACACTATCAATTTATTTGAATTCAAATAAAATTAACAAAGAGGATATATTCAAACAAAAATATTTAATAAATTCATAAAATGTCATATGAATCTACAAAATTGGTGTAGAACATTAATTAGTTCATATAATGTTTATTTTAATATTTATAAACCCATTTATTTGATATTTCTATTAATAAAAAAAGTACTAAATCATTTTTGTATAATAATTTAATATACTTATTAGTTGAAAAAAATTAAAAATAAAATCCTATAATGAAGATAAATATAATACCTTTCATGAGAATATTTTTATCTAATTTATCATCTTAAAATAACAATATTTAAATTGTTATATTTATTAAATTATAAAAGTTACATCATTGACATCATTTAAAATAAAATAATATAAATGACATAATAGGTTTTATAAGGAACCAAATGGTCCAAAAATAAACCCTAAGATGATTAGGGTATATATATACTTGACAAATGAGGTTCGTTCATCTTTTGGGTCCTTTTGATTGGTATTATTATTTTAATAAAAACAATATTTATTGATTTTTCACTAAATAAATAATTTTGTCATCATTAATGTATAAGAAATTATGGTAATTAAATATTTCTTAAAAATTAAAAATAAATTACCATGATAAAGAAAAACATTTTATCTTTAAAATGAGTATTTATAATCGAATTTATATTCTATATAACTATATATTAAAAATAATCTAATTATTAAAGTTTGAGTGAGACATTTCACTTTCCTTTAAATAAACTAAATAAAATGTCTTGATCAAATACCAGTGGGTTCCATTAGATTCCATTTCTACCCAAGTATGATTTAAGGATAATTTAATCATACAATTATATTAGGAAATGTGTTTGGATAATTTTAGAATATTATATTTACCCTTAATTACCTTGATTTACCGTTAACTATGGTAAATAAAATTTACCGTAGTTACTATTCATAATGACTACAAATAAAAAGTAGATTGTTAACATAATTTAGACCTAATGATTCCAAATTTGAAATTCATTTTTCCAAATTGAAATCACAGAATATTAACAAATTAATTTAAAATTAATCCCATTGTTAAGAAAACATGTTTTAAAAGTTAATACTTTACAAAAGATTGAAATGATATTACCTATGAATTCAATTTAAAATCAATGCTAATGAAATACATTATTTTAAATGGTAAAAACATATTCTATTTATACTTTAAAATCATTAAATATTATAATTTTTCCATATAAATTATTACGATGAAAAAAATTGTTTTAAGTCACATTTAGCGTGTTTTTACTATTCATCAAAATAAGAACGTTGTCATAAAAATATCAAAACATTACACAATGTAAATTTTTATATAATGATTCAAAATAAGAAGATTATTTTTTAAAATTGAACTTGTAAACTTTTCAAAAATTATATTTAAAATTGGTGCACCATCAAAAGGCTGCAAAACTGCAATTTTTGAAAAATACTTATTTTACCCAAAAAAATTATTTTGTTCTCATACCATGTTATAGAAAATGTGTAAGATGAATAATAATGTTATAAAATCAAAAATTTAGTTAATAATATTCATAACGGCTAGTTTATAATAATATTATAACAACATATCGTTGTTTAGTGAAACTCGGTATTGCGTACTACACAAGCTATCAAGAAAGGTCATGATTGCGTGAAATGCAAGGCAAGTCAAAGCTGTGTGTATTGAATGATCCCTCTGTTGTTTCGTATAACATAATCAAAACTTATTTCATTTATACATTAAACAAAATCTATACATTATGTTGCGTAGAATAATTTCTACAAAACGAACATGAAATTTTTTGTAATACGAGCCAAGAATAGGGTTGCGTATACTGCAAGAAAATATGGTGTTGCGTATAGCACAAGATAATTTTTTTGTAGTGTACAACAGAAGACATAAATTAAATTAAAAAGAATAATTCTCATAAAATATTGGGTTTTACATTCTACCCACCCTAAAATAAATTTCGCCCTCAAAATTCATCAGGGTTATAAATGGTTTACTACTTGAAAGTTTCTTTCATTGAAACCCACATCGTAAAATGGAATACCAAAACTTATCTTTAAGAGCTAACGTATGAAACATAAGAGTAACCCAAATTAACTAATCACTGTGTTTCCATATAAGTACCCGACCTTAAAACCTTACATAATCATGTATTAAATGAATAATTCACATTGAGGATCTTTTTAGGTTTAGTGTTTTAGAGAATTAGGACATAACTATTACATCTCAAATATTACAAGGTATACACATCTACTTAGTTTCCATTTTTTTCACAAAATATAAACTCTTGAACAAAAGATTCATGTCTAGTTCCTTGTTTTAGACATCATGACATTTCCTTGATTCCATCATTGACCGTATTCCACATTAAGTCATGTGGAAAACTTTTCAAAAAATTGGGATGAGCATAAAAAGCTCAGTAAGGGTCATAAAATTACAGAATGAAAACATTAGTCCATGTATATATACGATTCAATTAAATCATAATTTACTCATAAAACAGAATCACTTTAACATACCTCATTAAATCATTAGTTTTAGGAATAACTCAAAGAAATAATAATACATAAAGGTAACATGAGGTATTCAAAACATTCTTACGTAGGGAGTAACCCTCATGGTTACGTTTGGAATACCCGTAACAGTATATTCCCTAAGTCTCTTAGGAGAAACGTTAGTGTTTAACTCCTTAGTGTTTAACTCCTTCGTGTTACCCAATGCATTGGAGAGCTATCCCGGGCTCACCCGCCCTTAGTATATCACAGAACCACTCGATATCATACACATTGCCCAAGAACCATAAGATAATCATAACACTTAAAACATGCATAAATGAAACGTAAAATTTCCACATTTTAATCAAAAGAGATCACATCATGATATTATCAAAAATAAAAACATCTAATAAAATCATTAAAACTCTATGAGAGAAAAATCCCTTTATACATTGAAAATATTAAAAGAAGACATTTAAAAAAGATTTTAGAATAAAAGTGTCCCATACGACTTTGAAACTTTTGAAAGGGTTTTAAAACATTCATGTCCATATAAATAAATCCTTAAAACAATTTTTCAAACATGGACGTGGATGATAAATGTTTAAAAGAATAAATCATTAAAACCATTTAAAACAATGTTTTAATAAAAGAGCCTTTTCCATTTTGAACATTTAAATTATAATCCACATGAAAGTAGACCATTTTCATAACATTTAAATGACATTAATATAGATATAATATGGATATGGAATTTCAAAGGGGTTGTATATACACTTTATAAAAAATAAAAGTAAATATCATTAATAAATGTCTCAATGAGAAGAAATTGAGATGTATTCCTAATCAAGGATCATGCCATTAGAGTAAATATAAGGAAATGAAATAATTATGTGTGACAAATATAAATACACTAAATATAAGTGGATACTCAGTGTAAAACAATAAGATGTCATCCACACATATTCACAGCATGACATAATCAAGAAGTAGTGTTTTAACCCAAATAATTGTAATTAGGTTAAGAAGTTCCCTTGCAAAAATTCGATAGCCTAACGGCGTCACATCAAATTTTAAAAAAAGATTTGATGAGAGAGATAAAGGGTATATCATCACTTGGACATTAAATTTATAGAAATAAGGATATATAATATAATATCCCAACATTATAATATGTAATTTAAAAGACAAAATAAAAAATAAGTCTTTTAAAAAAAGGAGGGCGAAAGGTTCCCTTACCGACTTGGGTAACTTTCGAAACGTACACCCCATGAAAGAAGGACTATAAAACACTGATGTAAATACTCATAAACGAATGTATGTTACACAAAGAGTAGAATAATGGTCTGTACATATAGCACTCATAGGAAATGATGGAAAATGTAGCAAAAATCTCATGGGAATAAAAGTGAGATGAAAAAATCCCTTACGAAAACTCGGCAGCCTAACGACGCCACATAAAACTTCCAAACATGGATTTATAAGATAAAATAGGGTCTCTCATAATATGAGCATAAAAATAATATAATGAAGAATATAAAGGAACATCCCCAAACATAAGAAAGATGATCTTAAAAGAAATGACATAAAAGAGAGTACTTAAAAAGAAAGAGAGAGGTAGGATCCCTTACCTCAAGTCCGACTTGTCTTGTTCATTTCATTATATTACTGAATAATAAACTAGAGTTAATTTATAATTTCTTAAGAACGTTTTTCAAGTTCATTATTCCTTTTATATAACTTATTATCATGTAATTAACATTATTTAATTATTGAAGTTATTAACGGTATTTTTGTCGATCATTGGTACTTGAGTCAAAAATAAAATTGTTATAATTACAAGTTGTTCATGTGGTAAAATATCTCTTATATTCAGAATTATATTCAATATTTCGATATCATATATATCATATATATCCATTATATACCTGCATTCATTATATTACATAACATTTAAAGGTAAGAAATGAAATGCACCGTTCATGGAGACGGTAAGCCGTAGGAACGCATGAACGCTACTTTCATATCTATTTCATATTTAATGAAATTAAAACTAAATGAGATATATATATTATAATTACAGTATAATATATATGTTATATAGGTCACATATGTTCATTAATTTCATTCTTTATACATTCCATATATTGCATGAACCAGTCACATCACTAGAGGGGGCGGTAGTCCACACTACCTCAAATGAAATTATCGCATTTTCACAACATGAAAAGCATAAAGGTATGTTTTAAATTTAAAATAAAGAATCATAGAGAAAAAAAATATAATATATATCATAAATAAATATATTACCGTCATAATGGCCACCATGAGATGTGGTAGGAGAAGATAGAACAATCATCATTTCGTGAGGCAGTAATTCGCCACCAACAAAAATATTATGTTCTTTAACCATTAGACGGAGGTGTGTGTAAGTGTAGCTTGAATAAATTTCATAAAAACATACTATTATGTTGAAAATACTGGGTTTTTTACAAAATAATGGAATAAAAATATTTTAGGGGTTGGAGAAGAAAAATAAAACAAAAGAACATAAGAGAGGACATTACCTTTAAATCGAGTAACTCTGTTTGGTTTGAACCAAAAGGGTTTCATGAAGATCTTTCTGCCTAAGGTAAGGTTTATAGAATGAAGAGTGGGATGTGGAGAGATAAAATTGCAGAGTTTTTCCAAGCCAATGGCTAGAGGGGTGTGGGTAAGGAGGTAGAGGTGGGGGCCTTTTATAAGAGGGTGGAGGGGAACTCTTGGAATGTCATGAAATGTTACTTTTTATTAAAATGATTTTCACATTTTAAATGTACCACATTAATATATTTAAAGTATAAGGTGATTAGGGTTCTAAATATAATCATCTGATAGGTTTTAGTTGCGTGTAAGGTTTAGATTTTACATTATCTTTTCATTTTATTTAAATCGTTCATTAATGAGATAATCGCTGCATCATCAGGGTGTCACAAATAAATTAATTTATATAATGTCTAAAAAATATAAGAAAAATACTATGATATAGTAAATAGTTTTATATTTTCAATGACTATTTATAGTCTAATATATCGTATATTGAGACAAAATTAAAATTATTTTACTTAGCTGTTACATACTTTGGTTACATTTTCCATTCTTAAAAAAAATATGATAAAAGGTCACTATCACACTAATGTGATTCCATGGGGTCCCATGGTTGGAACAAAGCATCCCATGGTCAGAAATGACACCACCAATATCATTAGGAAACATTTTGGGGTCATTTTATATTTTTATGATATTATTTTTTTATCCTTAATTAACTGATTACTAATTAAACACGATAATTAAAGATAATTCCCGTCGTTACTATTCATAATGTCCAAAAACAAAAGAGTCTTAATTAAATAATTTGGACCATATGAATCCAAATATGGAATCCATTTTATCAAATTCGAAACACAGAAATTTTAGTAATTAATTTAAAAGTAAATCCTATTGTCAAAATAAAAGACAAGTTTTTAAGAAGAAAAATTTATCAAAAGATTGACTTGTTTTTACATCCAATTGAAAAGTGAAATTACTTCAAATGAAAAAAATTGTATTAAGTGATGAAAATATAATTCAATTATACTTTAAAATCAACTAAAATGACAATCTAAATATATAAATAAATTGGATGGAAAGGAAGTTTTGAATTAAAAAACTGTATTTTTCACTATTCATAAAAAAAGACATTATCTGAAAAATACCAAAAATTAACCCTAAGATATATTTTATATTACAAATTCAGAAATGGTTTCCATTTTACAAAATTAAAAACATATAAGTATCATTAATAAATCATATAGTTAATTCCCGCTGTCAAAACAAATAGCGTGTTTTTAGGAAACAATATCTATCAAAAGATTGACACTTGTTTTGTCCATTTTCAAAGTAAAATTAATTCTAACGACCACCATTGAATTAAATGGTAAAAATATATTCTAATTAAACATTAAAAAATTAAAAAATATTATCTAACCATATAATTAAATTAGATGAAAAAGCAGTTTTGAAGTAAAATGCAGTATTTTTCACTATTCATTAAAAATGAACATTGTCAGAAAAAAACCCAAAATTTATCCAAATTAGATCTCAATGTCCCAATTCTAAAGAATAAGTTTATTTTGAAAAATATAGCTTATAAAACTGTAAAAAGTTATATTTTAAAAAGGTTCTCCATCAATAGGCGGTAAAACAATCTTTTAAAAATATTAGAGTATTTATTCTTCAAATTGGATTCACTTGCATATTAAGCCTCTAACATTTATTGGATAGATGTAAAAATATTTAACAAACATATGTAATAATTTTCTAGTTAGTTCTGTTCATTCCATCCATTACAATGGTTGGGAAGTAACTATTTAAAAAAATATTATTATATTATTAGACTGCAACGTAAGATTTCAAAGAAACTTGTTGTTGCGTATTGGGTATGCCATCGAGCATAACATTACCTTTAAAGTAATATTAAAATTTTATTCACAAATATTGATAAACATGAGAATGTAAGATTATTTATTTACCTGGGATGTTATATCATTCCCCCCTTTTGGGAATTGCTTCCTCGCAATTTTAAAATTGGTCATGGAAACATCATTGAAAGCCCAAATCAGAAAAACAGTCCGCAAAACTATCACATTAAAAGAAAGAAAGATAAGTACAGTGGTCACATGAGTTAACCCATACTAGGATTCCATGTAGGAAAACATGGATATTGAAGGAAAAAGAGGGTCATGTTCTGAGGGAGAGTGATAGAAAACATGTTTAGGAGAAAGCTAACCACCTGAAAATCACAAACTTGTGATGGGTTAAACGGTATTTGATTCCCCAGTAGGAAAAGTTAACATAAAACATTAATTGTTTTAAATTACTTTTCATGGAGTAATTTATTTATGTGTTTAACTAAAACATAAGGAAGCATACTTACTTGTCATGTTGAATTTAATCTTTTTTCTATATTTCTTACAGAAACTCATATTTTCTCCAAAAGGCGAGTATTTAGGATAACTTGTTCACATTAAGAGTACTATAATCATCTTTTTGAGAATCACATGATCCAAAAAAGAGAACTATATATTTCCCATGACTTTAGACCTTAACCAAAACCAAAACCTATATGGTTAGCACAAGATCAGATAATACCCAAAAAGGATAATCCTTTATAAAAAAAATCTATTCTTAATCTCCAAAATGTATCAAACAATACCCAAAGTTCAACAAAGACCATTCAATAAACATCTATCCATAAAATTATTCAAAGTAAACAAAACTTACATTGAAACCCAAATCATTGAAGTATTTAATCACATAGTCTTATAGGATAACCCTTAACATTTATCTCCAAATAACATCAGTTACTCTTAAAGTCTCATACTGAAAAGTAATTAACCAAATCACATATCCTTCATGATAGGTTAATAATTTCCATAGATAACCCAAAATCAACTTATTCTAGATTCATAAGATCATTTAACTAAAAATAATTAGTCAAACTAACTAGGGACTTTACGTAGTCCACTGGTAGGCGATAAATACCAGTCTCACTTTGGTTGTGGGTTCGATTCCTGCAGTTTCGTCCGACGCGACAGGTTTTCACATGGTATACGTGTTTTCCTTTTTCCAAAACTACATAATTCTTATAAAATTCCACAAAAAGTGATAAAATCTCCAAAAATAACCATAACCTAATTTATTCTCAAGTTTATCTCATGTCATTCATATTCCATCATAACATATAGTAACCATTAATTACCTCAAAAGTAAGGATCATATAAACCCTAATGGTTACCTTTATAATTATTACCTGAACATCCACATTGAGTTGGTTCTCTCGTACATGATTCATTAAAGAACTCACCGAGTATCAAGTGGTTGATCATGACTTCTGATAGTTGGTTTAGAATAACCACGAGATTCCTCATTGAATCCCCCATTTCATCCAGTCTTTTAATCAGAGAACCACCATAGTTTCCTTCAATCCCATTGTCACTTTGGTGCCTGCTAGATCCATCCATTTACTAAAACCAAAAAGGATAGTGCGAGTATATCAACAAAATCGTCATGTACTAAAGAGGAAGATAAACACTAAGATATAATTATCCAAGTAATCTCAAACTCATTCCAACTTTCAAAAATAACAATGAATATATCTAATATAATAACCATTGTGGTTAGACACAACTTGTCACTTATGCTTAAACAACACTTTAACCTCTAAAGTTATCTAAACTAACCTTTTATACCAACTATAAGGACCCGCACTTAAAACATTACATAATCATGAGTTAAATGAATAATTCGCATTCCAGATCTTTTTAGGTTTAGAGTTTTAGAGAATTAGGACATATCTATAACATCTAAAACATTACAAGGTAGACACATCTACTTAGTTTCCATTTTATTTCACAAAATATATACTTTTGAATGAAAGTGTCAGGTCTAGCTCCATTTTTTAGACATCATGACATTTCCTTGATCCCATCCTTAATTGTATTCCACTTTATGTCCTGTGGAAAACATTTTAAAAACTTGGGATGAGCATAAAAAGTGCAGTAAGTGTTATAACAATACGGAAAGAAAACATTAGTCCATGTAAACATACGAATCAATGAAATCATACATTACTCATAAAACACAAGCAATTTAACATACCTCATTAAATCAGAAGATTTAGGAAGAACTCAAAGAAATCATAAGACATAAAGGTAACTAGAGGCATTTATAACATTCTTACGTAGGGAGTAACCCTCATGGTTATATTTGGAATACCAATCACAATATATTCCCTAAGTCTCTTTGGAGAAACCTTGGCATTTAACTCCTTCGTGTTACCCAATGCATTGGAGAGCTATCTCGGGCTCACCTACTCTTAGTATATCATGAAACCACTCGATTTCATAAACATTAACCAAGAACCATAAGATAATCATAACACTTAAAACATGCATAAAATAAACATAAAATTTCAACATTTCAATAACAAGAGATCACATCATGATATTATCATAAATAAAAACATCTAATAAAATCATTAAAACTCTATGAGAGAAAAAACCCTTTATATGATGAAAATATTAAAATAAGGCATTTAAAAGAGATTTTAAAATCAAAGTGTCCCATACAACATCGAAAATTTTGAAAGGGTTTTAAAACATTCATGTCCATATAAATAAATTCTGAAAACCATTTTTAAAACATAGACATGAATGATAAATGTTTAAAAAAATAAATCTTTTAAACCATTTAAAACAATGTTTTAATAAAAGAGTCATTTTCCATTTTGAACATTTAAATTATAAGCCACATGAAAGTAGACCATTTTCGATACATTTAAATGAATTTAGTAAAGACATAATATGGATATGGAAATAAAAAGGGGCTGCATATACACATTATAAAAGAATAAAATTGAATATCATAAAGAAATGTCTCAATGAGAAGAAATTCAGATGTATTCCCAATCAAGGATCATGCCATTAGAGCAAGAATAATGAAATGACATAATTATGTGTGAAAAATATAAATACACTAAATATAAGTGGATACTCAGTGTAAAAAAATAATATTTAATCAACACAAATTCATAGCATGACATAATCAATAAGTATAGGTTTAACCCAAAGAATTGGAAATGGGTTAATAAGTTCCCTTGCAAAAATTCGATAGCCTAACAGTGTCACATCAAATTTTAGAAAAAAAAGTTGATGAGAGAGATAAAGGGTATCTCATCACATGGACATAAAATTTACAACAATAACGATATATAAGAATATATCCCAACATAAGAAGATATAATTTAAAAGAAAAAACAAAAAAAAGTCTTTTAAAAATAGGAGGGTGAAAGGTTCCCTTACCAACTTGGGTAACATTCGAAATGTACACCCCATGAAAGAAGGAATATACATCATTGATGTAAATACTCATAAATGAATGTATGTTACACAAAGAGTAGAATAATGGGAAGTACATAAACCACTCAAAGGAAATAGTTGAAAATGTAGCATAAATCTCATGTGAATAAAAGTGAGATGAAAAATCCCATACGAAAACTCGGTAGCCTAACAACGCCACTTAAAACTTCCGAAAAATGATTTATGAGATCAAATAGGGTCCCTCATAATATGAACAAAAAAATTACAAAATGAGGAATATAAAGGAACATCCCCAAAAATAAGAAAGATGATCTTAATAGAAATGACATAAAATAGAGTACATAAAAAGAAAGAGAGAGGTAGGATCCCTTACCTCAAGTCCCACTTGTCTTGTTCGTTTCATTATATTCCTGAATAATAAACTGGAGTTAATTTCTACTTGATTAAAAAACTTTTTCAATTTCATTATTCCTTTTATATCACTTATTACCATGTTATTAACCTTATGTAAATATTTATGTCATTAACGGTCGTTTTGTCGATCATTGGTACTTGAGTCACAAATAAAATTGTTATAATTACAAGTTGTTCATGTGGTAAAATATCCATTATATCCAGAATTATATAAATTATTTAGATATCATATATATCATATATATCCAGTATATACTTTAATTTATATTATTACATGACATTTGAAGGTAAGAAATGAAATGCACCGTTCATGGAGACGGTAAGCCGTACGTACGAATGAACACTACGTTCATTTTTATTTCTTATTTAATGGAATTAAAAAAATGAGAAAGATATATATATTATAATTCCAGTATAATATATATGTTATATATGTTACATATGTTCATTAATTTCATTCTTTATACATTCCATTTATTGCATTAACGAGTCATATCACTAGAGGGGCGGTAGTCCACATTTCCTCAAACGAAATTATCGCATTTGCACTACATGAAAAGCATAATTGTATGTTTCAAATGTAAAATAAAGAATCATAGAGAGGAAATAACTATAATATATATCATAAAT
The DNA here is from genome assembly GCA_963277665.1 of Viscum album. Taxonomy (NCBI): domain Eukaryota; kingdom Viridiplantae; phylum Streptophyta; class Magnoliopsida; order Santalales; family Viscaceae; genus Viscum; species Viscum album. The sequence goes on from OY728165.1 coordinate 1,045,320,909, forward strand.
AAATATATTTCCATCATAATGGCCACCATGAGATGTGGTAGGAGAAGATAGAACAATCATCGTTTCGTGAGGCAGTAATTCGAAATCCAAAGAAACAGTATGTTTTTTAACAATTAAACGGAGGTGTGTGTAAGTGTATCTCGAATACTTATAAAAAAAAGACTATTATATTTAAGATACTGGTTTTGTTACAAAATAAATGAATAAAAATAGTTAAGGGGGTTGGAGATGAAAAATAAAACAAAATAACATAAGAGAGGACATTACCTTTAAATCGGGTAACTCCCTTCGGTTTCAGCCAAAAGGGTTTTTTGAAGAGATTTATGCATAAGGTAAGGAATCTAGAATGAAGAGAGGGGTGTGGAGAGATAAAAAGAGAATATTTTGGCCGAGCCAATGGCTTGAGGGGTGTGGGTAAAGAGGTAGAGGTGGGGGCCTTTTATAAGAGGGACGAGGGGCACTCTTGGAAAGTCAAGAAATGTTACTTTATATTAAAATGATTTTTCAGATTTTAAATGTCCCAAATTAATATATTTCAAGGATAAGGTGATAAGGGTTCTAAATATAATCATACGATAGGTTTTATACATGTTTATGTTTTAGATTTTACACTATATTTTGATTTTATTTAAATAGTTCATTAATGAGATAATCACTGCATCATCATGGTGTCACAAATTAATTAATTTATATAATGTCTAAAAATTATAAGAAAAATAATATGATGTAGTAAATCTGTTTATCCTCCCAATGACTATTTATTGTATAATAGATAGTTTATGTAGACAAAATTAAAATTATTTTACTTAGGTGTTACATACTTTGGTTACATTTTCCATTATTTAAAAAATATGATAAATGGTCACTATCACACTAAAGTGATTCCATGGGGTCCCATGGTTTTCACAAGTCATCCCTTGGTCATAAATGACACCACTAATAGCATTTGGACACATGTTGGGGCCATTTTATATTTTTATGATATTATTTTCTTATCCTTAATTACCCGATTACTAATTAAACACAGTAATTTAGGATAATTACCGTCGTTACTATCATAATGTCAAAAAAAGTCTAAATTAAATAATATATACCTTATGAATCCAAATATAGAATCCGTTTTATCAAATTAAAAACCCAGAAATTTTAGTAATTAATTTAAATGTAAATCCAGTTGTCAAAACAAAAGACAGGTTTTTAAATTGAAAAGTGAAATTACTTCCAATGAACAAAATTTTATTAAGTTATAAAAAAATAATTCAATTATACATTAAAAACAATTAGAATGGAAATATTAATATACAAATAAATTGGATGAAAAGGCAGTTTTGAACTAAAGAAATGTATTTTTCACTATTTATAAAAAAAGACACTATCAGAAAAATACCAAAAATTAACCCTATGCAATATTTTATATTCAAAATTCAGAAATGATTTAAATTTTACCAAATTCAAAACATATAAGTTTCAATAATAAATCATATAGTTTATTCCCGTTGTCAAAACAAATAGCATATTTTTTAAGAAACAAAATCTATCAAAAGATTGACACTTGTTTATGTCCATTTTCAAAGTAAAATTAATTGTAGTAACAACAATTGAATAAAATGGTAAAAATATATTCTAATTACACTTTAAAATAATTAAAAAAGATAATCTAACCATATAATTAAATTATATGAAAAAGGAGTTTTGAAGTAAAATGCAGTATTTTTCACTATTCATTAAAAAAATGAACATTGTCAGAAAAAACAAAAAATTTATCCAAATTAGATTTCAATGTCCAAATTATAAATAATAAGTTTATTTTTACAAATAGAGTTATAAAACTATCAAAAGTTATATTTTAAAAATTTTCACCATCAAAAGGCAGTAAAACAATCTTTTAAAAATGTTAGAGTATTTATTCTTAAAATTGGATTCATTTTCATTTTAAGCCTCTAACATTTATTGGATAAATGTAAAAATATTTAACAAACATATGTAATCATTTTTTAGTTAGTTCTGTTCATTCTCTCCATTACAATGGCTAGGTGTTAACTATTTAAAATAATAATATTATATTATTAGTGTGCAACGTAAGATTTCAAGGAAACTCGTTATTGCATATTGGGCATGCCATCGAGAATAGAATTCCCTTTAAATAAATATAAACATTTTATTCACAAATATTGATAAACATGAGAATGTAATATTATTTATTTACCTGGGATGTTACATTCCACATAGGATAACATAGTTGAAAATATGGATATGGAAGAGAAATATTACCATCAAGTTCTGATGGAGAGTGGTAGAGGACATGGCTATGATAAATCCAACAGTCATAAAGCCATAAATTTGTGATGATCTAAGGTACCATATGATTCATTAGATATGATATCACTTAGGACAAAATTTTTGGTTTTCAAGATCATTTCCCTAATGTTGAAGAATTTTTTAATTAAAAGAAATACTTACTTGATTTGGGTAAAATCTCACTGTTGTTCATGCCTTGAACAATTTTCACTTCATCTCTTAATGAAATGAAGTTGAATTTGTCTTCCATGAATTGTTAACGGATCGTGAGATAGAATGATATGTCATTCCATTTTCCACAAACAAATGGTTAGAAAAAGTTATTAAATATACATAAGTCCATCTATAGTGAGATTAATCATATGTGGTTCCTAAAATGGACTTATACTTCATATATCATACCACTTAATAAATTAAAAATAATTTATAATAACTAGGGACTTCCTGTAGGCTAGTGGTAGGCGATTAAGGCCTATCAAACATCAGTTGTGGGTTCGATTCCCACAGCCTTGTTCGACACGACGGGTTGTCGCCCGTCTTACAGGTTGTCCTTTTTCAAAAACTGCGCTATTATATCATTACATAAATTATATCGAAAAAAAGTTCTACCCTTAAAAAATACTATCTTATGTCTAACTTAATTCATTCCAATCTTCAGGCTTATCCAAAATACTTCAGTCTAAGCTCAAAGTATAAAGAAAATGATTACTAGAAAGGTCATATAATAAGCAAGTGAATACCATTATTTATCCCCCATATATCAAAAGATATATATTGTTGATCACGTTACAAACATGTGAATACCTTAATCATGTATTCTCTTGAAACATAAATTATCATAGAATGATAGTGAATGCATGAATTCTCTCAAAAGGTATCTCTTTCCACATACCAAAATCCCAAAAATTCAACATACTCAAACCATGACATCACTTTCTCCTTATATCAGTCAGGATCTTATTAATACTATCAAACATTTAATTAACTCCATATCCTTTCATTATGAGCATATCATCTTCTTTACAAAAATATCTGAATAACCTTTCATGGTTATCGGTACCGTTCAACATATAATTTCAAATACATTAGGAAAAAAATAGTGTAACAATCCTTAGATATGTCTTTATTCCATAGTACCATTACCTATACAACATTGCTCTTGATAAACATAAAATCATTCCACTACCTTCTTAAACCATTGAACGATCTTTAACAATTATTTTATATCACATATCATTTGTAGTCTCTTCATCGTCATCAACATAAATTTTACCCATACAACCATGCTTATTCTCCTCATGAGACTTTCCCTTAGGGGATTGGTTTGTATAATGCCCGTACATTTCACATTTAAAACATTTAGCCGTTGTTGATGTCTTAGCAATACCATTATCCTTGTCCATGGTTTTATCTGAACCATTTCATTTAGAATTACTAGCTTTGTGTCCTTATTTCCCACACCCAAAGCATCTTCCAGTTCATTTGAAACATTGTCTTTGATGCCTCTTCCCACATGATTTACATGAGAGGAATTGAACATTCTTTCCTCTATGATCATCATGAAACTCCATATTTTCATTATTAGCCAAGTCAAGAAACTTACCAAAGTTTATATTATTGATCATATTATGAGATTGCTGATTAGGCATAATAATGATGTTTGGACATCCAAATCTGGTTTCATTTGGTTTCTCAGGAAAAATATCTGTACATTGTCCATCATATTCTCCATTAACATGAATCCTCCTGATTCTATCCATTTGTTAAAACCCAAAAAGAATATTCTGAGAGGAAAAAATCATAATCAAGGGGGATTTCCTTCAATATCTAACATTTTAGGTTTAATTCTAATATCGTTTCCGTAATTCTAGGACTATAACCTATACTTATACCTAACCTTAGGGACATCCAAAGATATACCTTAGAAATATCTCTAGGGATCTCACTAAAGTTTTTTCATCCTAGTTTCCATAGGTTTACTAGACCTTTCCTCTAATACCAACCATAGTGACCCATAATTGACGTACATACACATTACATTACTTTTTGTGGAATACATAATATATTAAATGAACCAATACTCAAGGAACTTAATAGTTTAATGTCTTTGGAAACTCGGAACATAATCTTCTAAACGTGGTGAAAGGTCATCAACATATCCCATCATGATCTTACCCTTTTGTTTTCTTACATAAAACAATTCTTTAAATCCTGGGGAAAAGAAAACATATAAAGGGTGAGCTCAAATGCTCAGTAAGGGTAAGCGTGGAGAATATAAAAAAAAACCATATACATTTGAAATTTAAACATGAACATAATGTTAAAACATCAAAATCATGAGCAATGAAATAAAACATGGAAGTTCATAAGGTATTGATCATAAATGAACATTAATACTGATAAAATACCATGGGAATAAAACATGTAATTGTGGAAAACCATTATTCACATTATATGATTTCCATAGTAGCCAAGGCATTGCTGCCAAGGCCATCTTAGTGGACAATGTCCCCTTCTAAATCGAGTTCACTCCTCGTTCCAGGCCTGTATAACTGAACCAGATTAACTTACCATACCTAACATGTCTATATCATGATATATAAATCTTTACCCAATGCATTTTAGGGAGATATAGGTCCCACCCATCTCATAATGATATCATTATTACGTGTGCCACAACATAAACATAAATCATTCATCTTAACCCAAAGAATAAAATGGGTTTCATAAACATCATCCCATCATAACATAATCCATATAAAACAAATGGATATCATTTATTCATAAGAAAAGTGAAACCATGTAAATCGTAGAGACATTATACTTGAAACATAAACATATTAAATAATTTCATCTTTTATGGAAAATATTTTTGAAAATAATACTTGAAATGAATTCTTGATGAAAATATCCTTTCTTTTTCAAAATCAATTTCTTTTCACAAAATGAAATGCAATTTTAAAAGAAAGGGATTTTTTTGAAAATAGTCATGATGTCTTGTAGAGTATTCTTCCTGAAAAAAAGTAGTTATAAAACCGTAAAAATCCTTTCATGCCGTATAAGTTGAAAAAAATTATCCTTGTCCTTTTAACGGAGAAGCCAAAAAGTACCATGTATGGTAAACAAAGGAAATATTCCTTCATAACACAAAGTAAAAGTCATCTAGGGGTAAAAATTACTTTAAACATACATGGAAGAATATTAAACACTTTATGAAAAACACTTTATGGACTTGGATGAAAAATATACCCCAGTAAATTCTTACGAATAAACAATCTCAAATAAGAATGAGATTGGAATAATTATCCCCTACATTATTTCCGATATGCTTCGTATGGATCCGTACCTCCTGTATAATGATTTAAATAATTTAATTAACTTATTACAGAATCAAATTCATTGTTATGATATCATATTTGGTTAAATTATTACTTTATATTACCCGTACTTTTTTAAATTCCATGTTAAAGCAGTGTTTTGGGAAAAATCGTTTCATTTATCGTACATGTTTTGATTTTTTGTTCTAGATATTATTACATATAACCTGATTTAAAAAATTCCATAATGTTAAAAATTATTTATATATATTATTTATATTCAGAATAAAAATATATATGATAGATCAAAAAATGGAATGAAATACACCGTTCATGGAGACGGTAGGCCATACGTAAGCATGAACGTTGTTTTCGTTTCCTTATTGAATTGAATGGAATTAAGTAAATGAAAAATATATGTACATAAATACAATATAATTATTATGTAATATCGTTTATGATTATTTATTTTATATACTTTATAATCATACTTGAATGATTAATCTTGGAAAATGAATCTCATCACATTCGTGGAGACGGTATTTCGTACGTACGCATAAGCGATTATATTATTCCCATAATTATTTAATAGAATTGGAGTGGATAATATAATATCTCAGAATAATTATGATGTTATAATAACCATATATAGTTATTTTTTTCACCATTATACCCATCCAAGTAAGGTGGTGGTGGAAAAATAGATTACACCACGACATGGACTTAGTATTCCATACATACGCATGCACGGTGATTTTTTTCCGTAGGATGGATATAAGGTGAAATGGGGTTGTTTAATATTTATAATAACATATAAGTATATTAGTAATACTTATGTTATTAATTTATTATGAAACAACTAAATAATAATATGTTTAAGAAGAAAGAAACTTCAAAGAATCGGTAGAAGAGATTACCTCTTCTTCAACGCACCTCTTTTAAGCTTCCTCTTATGGGACTAGAGTTGGTGTTTTGAGAAGGAAAAAACCTCTAGAATGTTTCCTGGGAAGGGGAGAAGAGAAATGGTCAAGTATTGGATGAGATTGGAGGCTCAATGTGTTGTGAAGAGGCGGGGTAGGAGGTTCCCTTTTATAAGGAAGGAGAGGGGCACCTTCGAAAACATAAGAAATATTAATTTATAAGAAATTCCAAACGCACTTAAAAACCTCAAAAATGACTAAATTCAAATATTATATTAGATAAGGATGTAATATCATCATCCAATAAAATTTAGACATGTTGGGAATTTATTTTAAACCTTATCAATTTTATTTATCCTTATTTAATTTATTTAATCTTATTTGGGGTAATAATATTCTAAATTTTAAATTGTTATAAATAATTACTTATGTGTTGTTAATAATCCATAATTTGGTACATTATGACATTTTAGACCATATAAATTCCAATTTATAATTTTTAAATATTTATGTGCTATTTAATCAATTTAATAATATGCTATTTTTATAAAATAGCAATAGTGTTCATTTTGACACTATAAATTTATTTGAATTTAAATAAAATTCACACAGAGAATATATTCAAAAAAAATATTTAATAGATTAATAAAATGTAATATTCGTCTAAAAAATTTGTGGAGAACATTAATTAGTTCATATAATGTTTCATTTAATATTAATAAAACCATTTATTTTATATTTCTCTTAATAAAAATATTACAACATAATTTTTGTATAATAATTTAATATACTTATTAGTTGCATAAAATTAAAAATAAAATCCTATAATGAAGATAAATATAATTAATTTTATAATAATATTTTTAATCTAATTTATCATCTTAAAATCACAACATTTAAATTTTTATATTTATTAAATTATGAAGGTGACATCTTTGACATCATTTAAAATAAAACAATATAAATGTCATAATCTATTTTACAAGGCTCCAAATGGTCCACAAACATACCCTTGGATGATTAGGGTATATATATACTCTACCAATAAGGTTTGGTCATTTTATGGTCCATTTGACATGTATTATTATTTTAATAAAAACTATATTATTGATTTTTTACAAAATATGTAATTTCTACATCAATAATGTATAAGCTATTATGGCAATTAAATATTTCTTAAAAATTAAAAATAAATTTCCATGATAAATAAAAACATTTTATATTTTAAATGAGTATTTATAATAGAATTTATATTCCTTATAACTATATATTAAAAATAATCTAATTGTTAAAGTTTGATTGAGATATTTCACATTCCTTTAAATAAACGAAATAAAAAGTCTCAATCAAATACAAGTGGGTTCCATTAGATTCCATTTCGCCCCAAGTATGATTGAAGTTCAAATATAATAGTCCAATTATATTTGGACAAGTGGTAGGATAATTTTAGAATATTATATTTACCCTTAATTACCTTGATTTACCTTTAACTATGGTAAATAAAATTTACGTTAGTTACTATTCATAATAACTAAAAATAAAAAGTAGCTTATTAACACAATTTGGACATACTAATTCCAAAATTTAAATCCATTTTTCCGAATTCAAATCTCATAACTTGCAGAAATTAATTTAAAATTGATCTCGTTGTTAAGAAAACAAGTTTTAAATGTTTAATCATTGCAAAATATTGAAATGATTTTACCTATGAATTCAATGTAAAATCAATTCTAATGACATACATTATATTAAATGGTATAAATATATTCTATTTATATTTTAAAATCATTCAATATTATAATTTAACCATAATAATTATTACGATGAAAAAAGTTGTTTTTTAAGTAATATTTAGCGTGTTTTTACTATTCATCAAAATAAGAACGTTGTCATAAAAATATAAAAACTTTATCCAATGTAAGTTTTTATATCCTTATTCAAAATAAGAAGTTTATTTTATAAAATTGAACTTATAAACTTGTCAAAAATTATATTTAAAATGGGTGCACCATCAAAAGGTGGTAAAACTGCATTTTTTGAAAAATACATATTTTACACAAAAAAGTTATTTTGTTCGCATACCATGTTCTAGAAAAGGTGTATGATGAATAATAATGTTATAAAATTCAAAATTTAGTTAATACTATTCATAACGGATAGTTCACAATAATATTATAACTACATATCTTTGTTTAGTGAATCTCGGTATTGCGTACTACACACGCTATCAAAGAAGGTCGTGATTGCATGAAATTCAAGCCAAGTCAAGGCTGGGTGTTGTGAAATATTCCTTTGTTGTTGCGTATAATATAATAAAAACTTATTTCATTTATACATTAAACAAAATCTATACATTATGTTACGTAGAATAATTTCTACGAAACGATCATGAAATTGTGTGTAATACGATCCAGGAATAGTGTTGCGTATACTGTAAGAGAATATGGTGTTGTGGACAGCACAAGATAATTTTTGTGTAGCATAAAACACAAGACATCAATGAAATTAAGAAGAATAATTATCATAAAATCTCAGTATTTTACATGATGCATGAGTACTTACCACATTAGAAAGGTCTAAGATTCAAACCAAAAAAGAAAATATCATTTTTGACATATCATATCCGTTTAACATGTCAACCACAATAGTAAAAAAGAAGAATTAATATCTTATTACCCTTATAACAACAACATCCACCATGAAAAGTGTTTATTACTCATTGGTATGAGGTCCATTTCATGTTCCCAAACTTTCTTAGAGGTACTATAAATAGACTCACAAAATATAAAAAAACATTCCCTAATACAAATTTCTGATGCCTTGAAGAATGTTATAATGTCCAAGTAATTTTTACATGTGGTCATAGGTGAACCACATCATTCTATATAAGATTATGACAAGTGATGAAGGTCCACAAATTTAGTGGGGATCCGTTTACATAATTTTAGAGTCTAAAATAGTTGTTGTAACTACTAAACAATGATAATCAACAACATTCAATAAATTATACAGTATAATAACAAAACATTATCCTATACCAAAATAATTCTATCATAGATATATAAAACTCATCAACAACCCAGTCATCCAAATATAGATATAAATAAAAAATAAAATACATGTAAGATCTCAGAGAATTCCTATAACTCCATATCTCTGTATCAACAAACTCATGGAGCTATTCATTTCGGATCAACATACTGAATAATTCTATGAAAGGGAAGAATATATAAGATATTCATGTGAAATAAGATGTCCATGTAGGGTTTGAACATAAAACTCATTATGATCCCACCCAGAACCCATTACATACAACATCATAGGTGTGATTATGCATGATTAAAATAAATATATAAATAAACAAGCTCTCTAATTCTATATATTCTATCCAGAATAATTTGATATTGGATGAGATACACATTATTTTCATGTTGTATAATACTAACATAAACAGCTCTGCACCCAACAATACCTTCTTTGGTTCAACGGTGGGAAGGATGTCTCAAAAAGTAATTTTTAGGACATAGATCATTCCCTAATGTTTGAATGTTTTCTCTACATACATAGAATGCTATCTGATACTGATGTTGCAAATTTATGTAACCACACCAGAATTTACTTCAACTAACCATCACACATTTCACCATTAATGATTAATATTATAAGTATATTCATTTTTATTTTGTTCTATATAATTGAACATATACCTCACAAGACCTAATATTTGGAACTCTACTCATGTGAAAGGATTTTATCCCTCAGTACATCATATTGAACACTTGTAATAATAGAGTTATTCCAAAGGGTACTATTCATTGTAATATGTTTTGAAGGTGGCATGCTTTAAAAGTAATAATTATGTAACTAAAAACCATTTTATTCTAAGGATGTCATCCCTCCCACCTATGAGGTTCCAACTAGACAACAAAGAGAATATTGATCACCTTAACATCTAAAGTAGAGTTACCCCATTCTATGAACACATTAATAAATTGGGCATAACCTAGAACAAAATAATCATAGAAATTCTGGGAAGTGTCCCACGATCAACAAATCCACCTCCATGTATGGAATAACTAGAAAAAACAAAAAATCACAATAATATAATGGACATTATATGGTTACAACATAGCTCAAATATGCACCGTAACGCTGGACTTGTAGGTTGGTATAGGTACTACTAAAAAACACCATTGTATTCTAATTCCATGACCTTAAATAATAATTCATTAACTAATTTTCACATTCCATGCAACTAAATCCTCTCACAAGTCTTTAGGGAGACCAAAAATAATAAACACGCATCCCTATTATAGATACCCAAAATGATCTAGTGAAAAAGCTAGTATATTTCTAAACCCATCTCACTCCACATGACTTCCTAAGGCCTCTCACCATCACATCAATAATAATTTCTTCTTCATGACAAAGTCATTGAAACAATATTAAAGTCCCATGTTATTATAAGAACTTTTATTTTGTCTAGGGTACAGTGCTACCCCATTATTCAAGAATAAGGGCCTATGAGTTCTTTTCTACTTGACATAATCCCATGTTGAAACAAACCCTTACATGCACACCCATTCAGAAACATACATATGATTTTTATGATTGGTCCCACCAATAATAAAATATTTATCAACCTCTAGGATATCCATAAAGACTCTATAAATACAGTCATTTATTTTCATATTCCAAACCCCCACTCAAGAACCTTATTTATAACACATATCATCAATAAATTATTATAATCCATTATAATTATTTATCAAATTTAAACTATAAAATAATAATATTTATAGAGATAACTGAGCACCACCATAATACCAGAACCTCAACCAACCATAATTGAATAGTTCAAGACACACATTTGACACCATGCATCATGGACTCCCAATCATACAATATCTACACAATTATTAATTTCATCTAAATATGAATAGAACCTAATATTAATTTTGTACAGTGAATTAAATTATTCAAAATGTATTTTAAAGATTTTTAGAAGGGGACTTAAGAAATTCTATATTCAAACCACATGAGAGATCCATATCATTATATTTTTTACAACCATTATAAGATGTCAATATTTTATATGTGGTTCATTTTTAATAAAATGTGATGCATTTAATAAATTTCTTTACATGAAACTATGAGTCAATATGAATTGAACACCATTAAAATAAAGTGGTTAAATTAGAAGGTATGAAATATAATAACCATTAATATAAAATAGATATAAAACACTTTAATATTTAAAACATATTATTAATACATAATAATTAAGAAATCATTTTTCAGTGATTTCATTTTATGCATAATAAATAATTTTTCTTAAGTATTGGGCTTTGTCACATTTTGAATACAACCATTATTATCAATTTCAGAAATTTTTATAAATTCCATTTATGAAAATGAATATATTTTTAATAAGAATTATATCAATAATAACATAACATGATTCTTGAGTATTATTCCTAAATGATTTTTTTTAATGAATACTGAAAAATATTTTTTTAAATTGTCATTTTATTTTATAATAATGGACCATTATGTTTTGAGGATGATATTAATGTACCATAAGTACAAATTAATTATTAATAATAAAATTTATTAAATTTGAATCATTATTATTCTTGATTCTTGTATAAGATATTGGTTGTGGTTACGAATGAATATTAAAATAAAATACATGTGTGTGAAATGCATATTGAAATAAATAAATTAATTTGATAACTATTTACAAATTATTTTAATGAATTATTTTGATTATATACTCTATATAATATTTCAAAAATTATTTTTTGTTTTTAATGTGGTAGGTAATGTAAGTTACTTGATGTTTATGCCTAATGATAACTTTTCATAAATAATTTTTCATTGTGGTATTAAAACTAAATTAAAATAGAATTATATCACTTATATAAATTTAATTATATGAATTGGATTCAATAATCTTAATCATTGTGATTAATACAATATAATAGGGTAAACTCAATTATGTACAAAGTTAATAGTAGACATAATAAGATTTTTTTACCACTATTAAGTAAAGGTATAGTTTATAGAGAGGGGATTAAAACATTAGATAAGGGTAGAACATCCACTTAAATATATAAAATCATTATTTTTTGAAGTTCTATCATCATTATATTATCCTACATTTGAATTCCTTTCAATTTGGCTCCTCTTTCAGGGAATTTTCCTTACATCCTTGAAATATTTCATGAAATTCCTTGTGTGTCCCTCCCATCACATACAAAGGGGAACCTATTCTACTCACTTATCATACTATTTGATAATTAAATCATACCAAATACACCCTACAAGACAATCTTATAAAAAATAAAATCATCATATAGATTATGTGATTATTTTAGTATAAATCTCCAAAGGCTTAATGTGTAATCCAAATGATGCATGTTAAAGAAGACCTATATATCTTTACTATTCTCTTTAAATTTTATTTAATTTTTTAAATTTTCTAAGAACATTTTCACTATAAAAACAAAATGAAACCAGTATCATAAACACATTGAGGTTTTATTATGATTATGGAACAACCATTTATTACTTCTTTGGAATCCAATGTGAGATGAATGTTTCAGTCATGTGTATGTATAGACTACCACATCAACATTGCAGTAAAATTCATTTTACACCACTTTCATTCATGATTGGACAATATGATAGATTTAATATATATATATATGTGTGTGTGTGTGTGTGTGTGCATGTGTGTGTGTGTGTGTTTTTGATTGTGTGTGTGATATTTATTTTATAATAATTACTCTCTATATATGAATTAATATTTTCCTTTATTTCATTCCATTCATAAAAAAATGGTAGTATCCCTCACCCATTAGTACAGACTATTGTCTATGAAAAGTGATGTAATTAATATTCCATCAATGATTTAGATAAATTATTACAAATAGATAATAATTAATATACATTATATATTCTATGACAAAACATATGGAGGTGTTCTAAACATGATCAATGTGAAAGTACCAAAACTATCAAACCAAAAAATAAATGAAAAATGAAGTGGGTAATACATGACAAGTGGATTATAATAAATGATTTTATAGAAATGGGTGATAAGATATTATAAGTAAAAATGAATGGAATTTTAGTTATGTTTAGGGTTGTATAATAAAATTATAATATACATAAATTTATTATATGGAATATTATAGAACTTATTACAAAATATAGACTTTAGGTTAGGGTGTTATCTTACAATATCATTTTTACATGGATTGTTAATGGTTAAATGTTCTAGTGAAGATATATTTTGATATATCACTAAAAAAATTATTTTCTTCTACTCAATTTATTTATTTATATTTAATTTTTTCCTTTTATTTTCATCTCTTTACAAACTTATGAAACCAAAAGAAATTGCTTCAAGGAAAACCGATATTGTTTCCCCCCGCTCTCAGGAATAATTTCTACAATGTCCATATTTTATTCCGAAATGTTTTCATGAATGTTTTTACATTTCTTCAAAAAATATTTAAGGTCTTTTTTGACATTATTTTAATTTCATAACCTTTATTTAAAATTGAAAAATCTCACTATTTTAAAAATGTGGAACTATGAACATTTATTCAAAATTGAAAAAGAAATATTTATCTTATCTTTTACTATATGGAAGGATTTCCCCACCACTATTAATTAAGTATTCATTAAAATTTCCATTATAAGTCTCCATTGTTATTTTCATATAATTTTTTAACTGAAATATTTTAAATCATTTAGATTCTAAATAATTTTCATCAAATGAAATGATTTTTTTTCTCAAGAAATTTTATTGCGATCTCTTAATGGATGTCTCTTATATAAAAAAATAATTTGATGTAAAATTTTATTTAATAAGTATTAAATACAATGTTATAATCCTTATTTTATGTATTTTTTATGATTATGATCATGAAACGATAATGAAACATGTATCCTTTCAACGCATAAAGATTATATGTTATGATTAATGATTTAATGAGCTTATGGAATACACATACATGGGTTTCAATATGTGACGGTTGGGAAAAGAATTATATATTCATCCCAAACATTGGGAAAATATGGATATCTAATGAGATAATATGTACTGGAATGGGGATTGAACCGAGTTCTTGAATCGATTTAACTAAATGGGATATTCTGGGGAGTAAACTGTGACTAATAAAATGGTGGAATAGGATAAGATCCTAGTAAACCAAGATAGAATTTGATGTTATCGTTGACTAATAATGAAATATTATATGTTTTTAAAATAATTAAATAGCACTTATGACATGGAACACATATCTCATTTGAACCAGACAATAAGTTTTTATATATGACCATTATAAAATAGCCATATAATTAATGATTGTGAATATGATTATATAAATTATTAAATTTAATAAAATATACACTAAATTAAAAATTAATTTATTAATTCTTATAAAATAATTAATAAATCATTATTATGGTCATTTTAGGGCTAAAAAATACTTTTTACGAAAACAAATTATTTCCTTTTTTGAGAGACTATTATAATTAAATTCAAGAACATATTAAAATAGTATTATATAAAAATGATATTATTTTTAATTCATAATGAAAACACTATCATAGGATGAAATTTGGATATTTAATTGAAATGATTTGTTGTTTATTAAATATGCAAAAATTTCACTATGGAAAAATTATCTATCCTTTTATTTTAAAAATACCATTACGTTTTCAAATTTAATTAAATTTAAATTATTAATAATTTAATAATAAATAATATAATTAATTAAATCTAAATCAACTTTATAACAATTAAATATATAAATATATCTTTGTGTTTAAGAAATTAATTTTTTTAAGAAAACCAATTTTTATAGGTTTTTGTGTTTTAATATTAAAATAATTATACAACATATAAAATTTAAATTTTTAAAAATAAATTAATATCTATAATAATGATGTCAAATTTTTTTTATATGTACATGTTTTTTTGGTCAATATTACTAGTAAACATATTAAATATTATCACCTCGATATGGAAAAATTATGTAAGAATAGTAAAAAAAATAATATGGTAAAAAGTAAAAATAACCCCGAATATTTCTATGAAATTATTTTATGTGTTTGGTTTGACTATATTTACGAATTAAACGAATTTAAGGCAAAATGTAGAAAATTTTAATTGAAAATTTATTTTATATTATTTTATGTAAATATAATGTCAAAAATTTCACTCTGAGTGTTTCAATAAAAAAAACAATATGATAAGGACACAAAAAAATTAAGTTCAGTTATAGATTTTTATATAAATTATAAATCGACTTTTTTCATCATAGAATTTTTTTAAAATTTTAGTGATTAAATAAATATATTAAATTCTTATGCAACCTCAACACAATTTTTGTGTATGTAGTATAAAAAGAAAGTAAATAATATTAAAAAAACCATATATAAAAATGTTTGGGTGAGATAAAATGTCCCACTAATTCTATAGGTAAATTTTACATAATGGATATTTTTTAAAAGTTTTATATTATAATTTCATTACTTTCATGTTATTACTTAGTCATGTTACGGGAATAATTATAAATATGAAATTAATAGATATTAGTGATAAATAATATTATATTAAACTATTGAAAAACATAGAAAAATTTAAAATAGGAGAATTATAAAGATAAATGTTCTAAAATATCATCAATTAGATAAATATTATCAAATTTTATACTCATATGTAATATTTTAAAACATTAATATTGAATATTTCATTTCTAAGGGTAAGGTTAAAATGTGTTATCTAACCAGTTAAACTAAATGATTGGGATTTAAATGATATAAAAAAATATAAAAAATAGATAGGTAATTATATAAAATACATATCATACATATTTTTTAAAACCATGTTATATTGGAACCATTTTACATGATATATACACATATTATATGACAATATTTCCTATATTTTCAAAATTGACATAAATTATATTTTATAATAATATATATTTTATTAAATTATAAATTAAAACTAAATATATTAAATATTCATTAATAATAGGTGATGGTTGAATATATCAACCATTGTATATTTTTTGGTCATTGGTCTTTTATAATAAATTTATTGACCCCTATAAGGTGAAAAACATTAATATCCTAGTTGTTGTCAAAAGGGATAATGTTGTGTTCGATCTAAGAGACAAGAGATAAAACATAAAAAAAGTTATCTCTATTTTATTTAATAATGGAATTTATACAATTACTCATCATATATTCTAAACACATCATTTTTTATTTTATTTCCATGAAATTAAATTTAATACCTTAATTAAATTCCATGAATACCATCCCCCACTTATGGATGAGAACCTCCTATCATCTCTCATGAATCACATTTAAAATAATCTATTTTTGATATATAATAAAAAATTAAATTACTAGAATCCTTAAAATCAGTTCATAGGTATTACATTGGAAATAATATTCAATTTTTTTGGATTAAGGTGAAAACAATAGGATGTTCTTGGAAGAAGTAAAACATTTAACTTAATGTTTTAGTTTTATTTATTATACTACCCAATTTAAAATTATTCCAAAGATGAAAAAATATTAATATAATATAATTTAATAGAATTATATTTTATTATTTTAATTTAATAACCAGTAACTATCATCATCTTCCATTAACTGGGAAATTAAGCCATTATTTACGTGCATGTCAGACTACCGCCTCATGAACAGTTGGAATTTGTTTTCCATCATAACCTCTCACATTTCATTATAATAATTTATTTAATATATATATATATATTATTTAGGGCATAATTATTAATGAAATTTAATATATCATATATTTTCAATTCATTCCCACTATTGAAAAATGATAATGTCATTCATGCGTAAATGTGGATTACCAATTCTATGGAGCGATGTGATTCAATTTTTCATAAAATCTTGAAATGGATATTATAGAAAAGCTTATTAAAATATAAAATATTATATATATGATATAATCATGATTATAGAATGATAAAATAATACTGAAATTCATCCCATTATGGTCATTGAAAAATATGAATGTTACTCTTTCATAATTACAACCTAGCACCAAAAGAATTTGGAAGTAGTTCATTTTTCACAAAAATCATTCATGGATTGTTTTCAAAGTGTAATTGATGTAAAAAATTCTATTTTATCATTATATTTATTTTAAATATGATTCAACTATTCTATAATTTACCATAGTGAACCAAATAAAGTCATGTTAGACATATTAATATAATATTAACAAAAAAACCGATGTAAAAATAATTGATTAAGTAATTATATATAACATGGTAATAAATAATGGACAATAACAATTATAGCGGTTCTTAATATATTATATTTTTATTTTATTGATATTATTAATGAGGATAAATAATGTATGTGATGATTCAGACTCCACGCATGGAAAATTTTACATTGAAAACCCCATTTTAAATTTTTTGATGATTTATTTTCTATATCCATTTCATTCAAGAATAAATACCCATAAATAATTATTATATGTTTTTATATGTAAATAAAAAAATAATCAAAATTTTATATCTATTTTAGCTAAATTATAAGGATTTCAAAATGATTTAATTTACATATTAAAAATTAAATGTGTTTCTAAAAATGGAAAACTAAAAGTCTATTTTAACATACATAACAAAAAAAGATTTTTTGGTTGTTGTAATTGTCATTTTATTTTCATTCTTACCTTAATAGATTTAATATTGTCAACAAATAAAATCCCTCATTTACTATTTTATTGTTATTTTATAATTTTTTTTAAATGGAATTGATTTTTAAATATCCTCAGATGTTTTCTAATCGGTTCAAATAAATTTTTGTGTGTGTGTTTGCTAGTAGAGAATGAAATAATTATTATTGAATAATTATTATTTTTTTCATGGACATAATTTATGATAACAGGATGTTCCAATATAATTAAATAATTAGTGATTTTATTATTAACTAGTTATAGGTGGTTTAATTTTAGAACAAGTATGCTTGTAAACATTATAAATCAAGGTTGGGTTCACCTCTTTTATCCCTCAAATGCATTGGGTTCTCTAATTAATTATTATGGAATTTGACCACACTAGTTATTTCATTAGTAAAATTAATTTTTAAAATTGTTTACCATGTTACATAAATGATATTTTTATTCCCAATATGAATTTTTTAATGAAATAATTTTTTTTAGAAGTAGTGATAATTAGATTATTTTTAAAGAGATGAAATATACTACTTCATATGGGTGAAACATATAACTTTTGTAAAAAAAATATTATTTTTTAATTAGTTCAAAGAAACATTTGTGTTTTTTTTACTATTTTATATGAGATGTTTTAGGTTAATTATTAATAAGAGTTATTTATTTCATGGGAAATAATATATTTATTTTGATCCCATTTTTGAAAAAGGAAAAATTTTATAATTTTCTCTGAACTAATAGATATAAATATTTTTTTATATAACATGACGAGAATTTGGAACTCATAACATATTTTAAAATGTTATTCAATGGTATTTAATTTTTATTAGGTAATATTATGAGTTTAAGATTAATGTTTTAAAGATATTTCATGAAAGGAAAACTTTTTATATGATAAAAGTTTCATAATGATTGAAAAATCGATAATAAGTAAAAGTTCCCACTTTAATATGTACTAATTTTTTTTTAAAGTTAATGAACCAACTATATAAAACTATAATTAAAAAATATCTTTAAAATTAAATATATTTAAGAAATTTCTCAAAAATAATGATTTTTAAATTTTTAATGTTATTCTATTATGGTTTTTATTAGAGGTTTGATTTTGATAAATCTGGAGACATGGATGGTTTCAAATTTAGTTAGTATAATATTCACGGATATCATCATGATTTTCTATGTTTATTCTTGATCATAAGTCTGAAGGAATATATATTTCCGTTTTTATAGAATCTGAATTAATTGATAGGACTTTTTTTGGATTGATAGATTTTGGGGTTATATATTTCCTATAAGATAAACATATAAAAAATTTATGTGATGAAAAATAAATATAAATTTGTAGGTCATATTTGAATAGGTTTCGATAATCAAAATAGGGGTTTTATTTTCATTGATATTGATTAAATTATTGTTTATCACATTTTCATAATATATGTTTTATTTTATAGATTAAAATGATATAGAAAAGAAATTTTATACTATATTTTCAAAAGAAGTTTACTATATTTGGAACCATGTATTATTAAGGTAAATGAAAATATTTATAGATATTATGGAAATTTATCTATATAATAAATGTTGAATCATATATTAGAATGATATTTGGTTTTAATACGTATTTATGGTGACTACAGTTATTTATAGAAACACTTATCATATCTTGTACATTAAATAATTAAATAATATGCATTATTATATGATATTTTTAGAGTTATTGACGTTATATAGGGAAAATGTTATATTTATTATAGAATAATATGTTATAAAATAATTAGAATATTTGGGTTTCTTATTATTTAGAGTATTTGGAATATTTTTAAGGATGTTAATTTATGGGACAATTTATTTGGAACATTGGGTATTGTAATTGAATTTTGGATACTAATGTTGTATGAAATCATATGAAGGATTATTCATTATGGGTATCAAAAAAACCTGTGGTTGATTTTATCGGTTATATTATAAATATAGAGAGAATATAATTTCTTCATTTCAGTTACCACATGGTCAATAATATGTTTATTTTAATGATTCTGGAATAAAAAAATATTTTCAATACGCATCATTCAGATAAAAATTTGAGATTGTGGTGAAATTTTTTTTAATTGAAGAAATTGTTCTTTTTATTTAATTACATTTGATTTATTACTTTGTCTAGATGGTAAATAAGTTTTCAATTCCTAATAAATTGATATTAAAAAAAATGTTTTATCTAATAACCTTAATTTATGATGTTTCCATAGTATTTTAACACCTCTTCTGTTATTGTAATGTAGTCATTGAAATTATTACGATCATTCATTTTTTTATGATCAATTATATATATATATATTAATAATTAATTAGAAATTATGTTTTACCTCCATTTACATAATCACATTTGACACTACTTTTTTATTATTAAGAATCTAAGTAATGTTCTAATTTATAAAACCTTTATATTTCTATTTCCCTCTTTTCAAGAGTAAGCAATATTAACACTTTACAATATGTTATTTTAGGAAAGATATATTATAATTACAAACCCTTTATTAAAAACTCATGCTAAAATTTAGATGGTGAATTTTTTTAGGGGTGAATTTAATATCTTGTGATTTTAAAATAAGAAAATAGCATACAAGATATGCAACACCGAGCGCAAATGTATTAGGGAATATTTTTATTTATGTATTACAATTATAACATATAAATAGAATTTATGGGTATGAATATTATTAAAGTAATTATGATATATATATTATATGATCCTACTCAATAAGAATATACTAATTATTTTATGATAAAAAGTCACTCAAATGTTTTATAAAAGAGGTTTTATGCATCAAAAATATGTTTTATTAAAAATTGTTTTATTAATTTCATTGAAAATATTATAATTATTTTAATAAATATTTTAAAAATACAATTATTATTAATATTTTATTATTTTTCAAAAAAAATTATATCAAATTTATCATAGGTTAAATATATGTTATTCTCGTGAAAAAAATTGAATTTTTTGTGAATAATAAAAAATATTAAATTTTAAATATTTTCATTTCATTTTATTTTAAAGTACCATAGTGATTCCAATTTAATATAAAAGTATAATAATAATTATTTTGTTCTAAAAAATATAAATAATTAAATTTTAATCATCTGTATACCTTATTTTTTCATAAGTACATTTTTCAGTTTAAAGCTCATTTTTTAAAGACTCTTTTACGTTGAATATTTTTATATTTAATTAAATTGTACCACGTGTTGATCTTTATTATTGAAAAATTTATTCCATATTTTAAATTATGATGTTAAAAGTCGGTAAATATTCAACTTAATGTTTTTTTAGTATGAATTGTATCCTTTGTAAATATTGTCACCATAGAAACGGTAAATCAGGAAATTAAGGGTAAAAAATATGACATTGACAGAAATGATCCAAAAATAGTTTTTTTAATATTTTTTATAATTTTAGTTCTATAATTGTCATCCAATATTCTAATTTAATGAAATTTTGTTTCATTTTTCGTAGAAAATTACACATATATTATTTTTTGTACATATAAATTCAAAAATGTCACTCTTATTGTTTTAATACAAATAATATTTTATAATGGGGATAAAAATAAATTAGTTTCTATTATAAATGGTCTTTTAAATTATATATGTATTTTTTTATCATGTTAATTTATTTTTGTCTTTTTATTAATGAGACAATAACATTATATTCTTTTACAATGTCGACGGAGTGCATGTGAAAATAGAATAATAACAAATTAAATAATCCTAAAAACTATAAAGGAAATATTTATTGGGTGTGTTAATGCTCCCCCAAAATTTTGGATATAAATATAGCATATTATTGTTGTTTTAATGGTATGTGTTTTAATTTCTTTACAAGCATTTTTTTATTTCTAAAAATAAATTAATAGTAATTAAAATGTTATTAACTATATTTTATATTGAATAATTAATAATTAAATTATTTATGAAACATAAGAAACAAATAAATAAGTAAATTAGGTTGAAGAATGATATTATATAAAATTAATTGGAAATATTTGAGCCAATTTTCACCTTATAAGTACCTTTATAGCCCTATAATATTGCATAATATCATTTCCACAAGTAAGGGTGAAATTGTTTAACAAAGGTATTAAGATTAATGATATTATTTAAAATGATATAAAAAACTATAAAAATTTTGATTGGGTAATGATATTAAGAATATATATTCTTTTATTCTAATCCATTATATCTTGGAATAATTTTAAATGAGTTTTACACATATTAAATTTAAATATCTCACATATTTCAAGAAATGACTCTTTTCAAAAAAAATTAATAATTTTTTCTATTAAATGATGAGAATTTCATAAAAACTATATATTACACAAATATAATGAAATATAGTTCAAAATATCAACTATGGTTCATGGATTGATTATTTTTTATTTTTAGTAATATTCTTGTGTAATAAATAGTCAAAAACATTTATATCATGGTAACTATCCTAAAGGTTAACAGGGGTTAAAACTAATAGATAATGGTCAAAACATAACCAAAACTTGCCATATTTTTAAAATTGACCAATAATCATTCTATCATTAAAATATATAATTTTTATAATTTTTCCCATGAAAATTTATTTAAAAAATTATGTAAATATTGGAGTGCCTCACTCTTCTGTCATAAATGAAAAAATCCTATCATCTCTTCCTCCCACCATTATATCACTATATTTTCTCAAATTTTGATAAAAATTACATCCTAACATTTAGTTGCATGATATATAGGTTTCAACTTTTATATAATATAATCCATAGTGGTATTATAGAAAACAAAAAAAGAATTATGTCCGAAGAAGAGGAATTGACATTAACTGAATGTTTTTTGATCAATTTCTCATACCGCCTCCTCCAAATCAATTTAATCTATTTTGATTTTATAAAACATATATATTCTATATAATAATTTATTTTTATGATTGTTTCATAATCTATATCGATCTTATTCTTCAAGGAAATTGTCATTCAAACCATCAACTTCGCAAATAGTGGGCTACTGCATCACAAACTGATGTAATTTGTTTTCATTACCCCCTCTCACAGATGGTTATAATGATGGAAATAATATGTATATATATGTTTAATGAAATTATTATTATTTCATAAACATATTATATCCTATATTTTATTACCTTAATAAACATTAAAATATGATAATTTCATTCATGCATACGTGTGGATTAACACATCCACGAAGAGATGTGATTCATTTTCAATAAAAACATCACATTAACACATTATGAAATTTTAATTTAATAAATTGTATTTTATGCTTTATATTATAATTATTTTTTAAATAAAAAATGATACTTACCTTATTTTTATCTTTTTTGGTAAAAAATGGGAGTGTTACTCATGCACACTTACGAACAAATATTATCATGATTGTAACATAGTTATTTTTTTCATAACCATCATTCATGGTTCATTTTTAATGTATGATTTTTTAAAATAATTATTATTACCTGATTCCTTTTATTATAGTGTTTATGGAAAAAAATATAATTGATCGTAGTTACCCTACAGAATATATTTTTGTACATATGACCCAAATATCATCTAAAAATCCAATATGAATTTAATTTATTTGTTAATTTCATATATAATGATAATAAATATAATTTAAAAAATGATAAGAATAAAAATAATTTTAATAATGTATATACTTAAAAATATAGTTATTATTCATAAAGATAAATAATGTACATGATGATTTAGTATCGACACAAGGGATACTTTTCATTAATAACCCCATTTAATTTTTTAATGATTTATTTTATTATTTGCATATTATTCAACAAATAATATATATTTATATATAAACAAATTAATTTTAAATTTTATTTTATGCCAGTTTTTAAATTCATTTAGTATATTCAATAGAAATTTTTTTTCTTATTTTATACAGTGTTTTTAAAAATCGAATGAGGAATTTTTTTTGCATTGTATAAAACATTAATATGTTTTCCAACTTCCATAATCATTATTTTTTTGGATTCCTCTAAATATTTTCATGTTTTCTACAAATAAAATTTTGTATTCCCTATGTTTTTTATTTATAATTAGGGTTTTAAATAGAATGGACATTTCAATATGTATAGATGCTTTTGTTGTATGTGAAATTAATATTTTGAAGTGTGTGACAATTAAAAATAAAGTTATTTATATTTTATGAATATGTTGTTGTTCTTTAAAATTGTATTTGATTATAAGTGGTTTCATTATAAATCAACGATGAGTGTTTTCATTGTAGTAAAGGGTCGGATTTTTTGGTTATAATATATGGAAGGTTGTTTACATTATAAACTAACGAAATGTCGTTCCATTATCATCTTTTAATGAATTGTGTTCTTTGAATAATTATGATGTAAATTGACCATCTTGGTTATTCAATGTATATGAATGATATAAATATTCATTTTCCAAGTTCATTACAAGATTTATTTGTTATTGAAATGTTTTTTATTGAAATATTATGATTTCAAAAGTTATGATATTGATTTTTTGTTTAAATGAATGCATATTCTACTTATTAAGTGTGAAATGTATAGGTTGTTGAAATAGTTAATAATAATTTTTAATCATTAAAAATAAACCATTTTGAATTTAAAATTAACATGAAGATAAGGTTGGAAATGTGTTATTAATTTTTTTAAAGAGAATATGATTTATTGTGTAATATTATTTTCATTCTAAGACTAATGTTTTTTTTAAATAATTTATCTAAATTATTCATGAACTAAAATATTTCATTCATTAATCTTATATGTACCACACTAAACTTTTTAGTCATAACCCATGTTTTTAATATTTTTCATTGGTTTTCTCACTGAATTGGGAAAATGATTTGATTATAATGAAAATTGGGAAGATATGTCATGAAGAGAAATATATTTATATCTTAATATTTTTATACTATGGAAAATCGATAATAAGTGGATGTTTCAACATTGTGATGTGCTATTAATTTATTTATGTCTCCTGAATTAATTCAATAAAACTATAAAATTTAATGTCCCTTAAAATATAATAGAGTTATTTTTTGATGTTAAACTCAATATTTTTTATTATTTAAGAATGGGTATTGTCATAGGAAATAATTTCCACAACTTATGTGCCAGAAATAAAGATATATCTAATACTTATGATATTTTTTCAGGGAACATTATTGACTATTAATGAATATAAAATCATATTTGTGATCTATTTTTATTGATGAAGAAATTTTATATATTTAATGATTATGATATATGAATTGATGTGTATTATTTTACAATATCTAGTTAATTGTCTTATACCCTTACTCTTATCCTATGCTCACTTATGCCAATTTTTTTAAATCTCTTGTGTATACCCATAAAGATCATCTGAGTTCAACCTTTGTTATGATTCCCTTCACCATATTATAGATAAATTATTTTTGTTTTTTATCTATACGATGGATGAGAGTTTTGATGAGTTATATGGTAATTTTATATATCTTTTATATACCATCAGTTTATGTCTCCCTATTTCTGAAGTCACAAAACCTCCACATTTATCAAGTTTATGTTATTCTGAAATGTATTGAGTTTTCATATTAAATTATTTAGTACTAATTTATGAAAATTACTATTGGTTATATTTAGTTCCAAGGTAAATTTTTATTATATTTTAAAACTAGAATGTGGGTTCTAAATTAATAACCCTTTCATTAAACCAAAGTATAAGAGATCATCCAATATTACAGTAATGAATGGAGTTTGGTTTCAATAAGAAGAAAAATCCTTATATAGTTATATGTATTACACTTTGTTTTGGAATAAATTCATCTTGGGGTAATATACCCCAATATATTAGATTGACTAAATCGTAACCATCATTATGGTTCATGATGAATTCGCATTTTCCATGAACCTATTTTGAAAAAATGGAGGAATATTAGTATATTAATTCATATTTTCTATATGATAAATTATAATGAAATTTAAAATGTAATTATAAATATTCAATAATGAAAAACATATGGATTCATTCACTCAGAAGAAAGTTTCATTATTTAAAAATCATATAAATGATTTTGACTGTTATAAAATTTAACAGTATGATTATTGTTTCTCATATTATTGATGAATGTGATTGAAAATTTAATGATTATCCCTCTAAGAAGCTAAATGATATGGTACATGGAATGAATAATCATATTACCATGCTTATACGAATTTCCCATTCCATGAATCATCTTTTTATTCTAAATGACAAAAATAAGGAACAACATAAAATTGATTTATTCATATAGATGCACCAACTTTATTTTAGTGGGTATACCAATACAGTAATTAATCTGTAGTGGATCAGTACCACATGGATTATTTTTTCTTATCTCCCATTTTAGAACATGAAAATGATATCTTTTCTATTTATTTTTTAGAGTTTAAAGAAAATCAATGGTGGAAACGTATCAATAATACTAGGCAATGGGTGGAAATTGACTCCATGAAGTGAAATGATTTTGGGAGATTGTTTTTTGATAAGTACATTCCATTCAATTTCATATAGAGATAAATAATGAGTTACATGAGTTTAAGTGGAAGGATTATGGATCAATTGGTATCCATAATGAATTTTTTTAAATAATTTTTTGTTATTCCTCTACTAATTTTATGAAATAAGAAATATATTTTATATTAATTAAATTGGTTAAAACAAAGTTACTAAAGGACATTATAAATAAGATACATGAATAGAAATGATGAAATAAATTTTTGTGCTATCAAAGGGTAAATTATGGTTGGAGTAACTGATTAATTTATCAGTTTTGGTATGAAAAGAAAAATGGAATTAAAAGTTGATTTTTATAATAAAAATCAAGGAGTGAAGAAAATTATTCTTTTTTTGTGTCATATCTGACGAAATATTCATAGTGGAAGTTATATTATGTCAACTTGTATATTTTATTATTGTAGAGATTAATTCTATTTGAAAATTTAATGATTAAATAATGGGAAGAAAATAAATATTGATGGAAATGGAGAGAAATATTTAAAAATATCACAACTCACTCTATAATTATATCATTATAATGAGTATATATATTTGGATAAATATTTACTCAATCAATGGGTTAATAATGATTGTGGATTTCCATAACCTCTTAAGACTATATTAAAAAGATGAACCCATGCATTCACTATTTGAAATGTGTGGTGTGATAAAAATGTGGTGAAAGGTACACTAACCATCTATACTAGAAATACAAATGTATTATTTGTTTCATGATCTACCTACTCTTTTATATTTGAAAAATATTATTGTGGTATCACATTACCACCCCAAGTAATATATATTGAAATAAGAATAGAAAATATGAATGGAATGTTTTTTTATCAAAAGACTATGAATCCACCCCAATAATTTTTTTTGGGAATGTTCTGCCTATAAATGGTGTGATTATTTATTTAGTTGAATTTTATGTTACACTGTGAATGAATATAAATTTATTTATAAAACCCATATCAAATTTCATTGAAGGGTTGTAATAATTGATATAATTACCGAACCTATTATCTTCTATTGGTGTGTAGATAAATTTGATCATCAAATCTAAATTATAAATATTTCATAAATTTGGTTATTAATCTCTAATGGATTGGGAGATACTCAAAAATTATGATATAACTATTTATATATTTTGTTTCAATGTATTTCTCAATGATTTTCATAGTTTTTCTCTATAAAATGTTTTTACATTATAAATAGAAATAATACATGGTTCTACACCAATTTCAATGACTTTATATAGAATGTTTCTATGCGAGTTTCAAAAATTAGGCAACACCTCTATGAGAATCATGATAAGGGATTCATTCAAACAGCTGTTTCACCATAGGGTTCACCTGTTATTTTTTATGAAGTAATATGGATCAATGTATCAATATACTATTTATTGGGAACCTAAAAAGATTATAATAATGAATTTGTATCCTTTTCCCCATATAATGTTTTTTATTAATTTTGAGAAGAATAATATTTCTCCATAAAAGATATACAATCCAAAATATATTTTTTTTGATTCAAGTGAAGACATACCCTATAAAAAATGGGTCTCGGCAACGGCACAACCACTCCACCTTAACATGGTCGTTGGGTCCCGGCCTGCCAAGTACCACCAGTTTCCCCGCAGACAGGTTGTCAACACCCTGTGGCCCACCCACGTGCCTGAATGGGTCATCTGACTAATGACTATCCCCACAGGCCAACACATGTCCTTTTCAGTGTGCTTTGTCCTCACTCGCACACACCATGGGAATCTTTCCAGAAGGTCACCCATCCTGATCACTACTCCAGGCCATGCATGCTTAAATGTGGAGTTCTAATCAGACAAACTCTTGAAAAGGAAGGTGCACCTTGTTGACATTAGTAATATCATTTAGTCATTTATCCCTTTTATCATTCGGGGGTGTTATAATCACCCCTTTCTCATCCCAGGTATTGCACTGCACTTAAGCATGGGTACCACCTTTGATACCAAATGTAACAAATGGGTCCCGGTGATGGAAAAACCTCTCCGCCTTAACACGGTCTTCGGGTCCCGGCCCGCCAGGTACCACCAGTTGCCCCGCAGACACGTGGTCAGCACCCTGTGGCCCACCCTTGTGTCTGAATGGGTCATCTGACTAATGACTATCCCCACAGGCCAACACATGTCATTTTCAGTGTGATTTGTCCTCACCCGCACACACCCTGGGAAACATCCCAGAAGTTCATTTTTCATGACCCGTCCCACGGGGCCCATGTCGTAACTACCCCAAGCCAGCCTTCCATAGGGCAGGGGTTGGCGACTAGCAGAAAAGGCATAATCCCCTAAAAATGGGAATGCATTGCCTTTATAAAACATAAACATGCACAAATAGAGTACAAGAAGAAGGAAACACTATGTAAAACCTGTATACAAAAGTAGTGCTGAAAAGTAAAGGGTCCGGAAATACAAGCCCAACTGTAAAAAACATGGCAAAGACAAAATAGGTACAGCTAAAAGACAAACAACTGTAAGGTTTCTAGCAGCTCATGGATCGTCCACCACGGATCCAACCTGAAGGGTAGGAACAGATAGACTCCTCAGCGCTCCACATCCGTCCATCTCCTCTGGGTACCGACTCGTCGTGAGGTCCACCTCCGGGTACCGTCGAGTCCTAGCACTCTCGGACCCCATCATCATTGTCCATTGTTTTCATCCAACACAACGAGGTTCAGGCATAGCCCATGCAGGGGTTAGTATAACAATACTCATAAGGGACCCTGAGACCCTCAATGTATCAAAAATCCAACAATGATAAACCACAATGTATAATTTCAACGGATAACCATTACTTAAATATATGCCCATACATATACCTAAGTTATCATTTAACCCATCTCAATCATGAGGAAAACACAAAGGTCAATGATTCAGCTCAAACAAAGATTTTGATTAATGAAACCACGGCTGCTAGATAACTCCTCCTCCATCGAGTACAGTGGGCATGTTGCGACTCCGAGGTGCTTCTCACTAACCATAGACCGCTGAGGTACTCCTTCTGTCGAGTACCGCGGGACAGCTCCCTCACAGAGTAACACCCCCCACCATGGGTCTGCCACCTCACACAGTAGCGCTCCCCCTAATAGCCTATAGAGTTACTCCTCTTGTCAAGTACCACAGGTCTTCCGCCTCACACAGTAGGACTCCTCCGCCATGGTTCTGCCGCATCACATAGTAGCGCTCCCCACTATGCTAGTCAAGTCACTCCAAAACGAATCGGACAAGCAGTCATCAGGTCTCAGTCAGCTATTAGGTCTCTGTAGTCTACTCTCCCGTTGATGGGAGGGTCTGATCCACAAGCTACAAGTTGATACTCCAAGTGTTATGAAGTCCCACGAAGAACTATCTCAAAGTTCCGCCACATAATAGGGGTATCAATGCTATAGACGGTGCGCCAATCGAATGCTCGGTATATGAGTTATCAGCCTTTTCTTCCCGGGGGCCCGGTTGGTTTCTTGTAAGAACCAACCCGACCATATCTCAATTATACTTTGAACTCCCATGGGGTATTTGAAAAGGGACTGTTTCTCTATGATATTACCAGCGCCACTGACGATTCGTCAAACGGACATCCGGTGCCAATGATATGGCCAAAGTAAGAAATGGGTCATTAGTGGGCCCAGGTTCGGTCCGACCTGGTCGGACCGACTCTGCCCAACCTCGTCTCAGTCGACCCGGTCAGACTTCCTAGGTCAGACCCGGCCTGTTGGGTGGTTCAACCCATTATGTTTGGCCCAGTTCGCTGTGCCTATCCCAACGGATTGTGTGGACAATTCGGGTCGAAGTCGGGACGTGGGCGACTCGGCCCGACGGCAAGTGGAAGGTTCGGCCAATGCTGCGAGGTGCGCGACTCAAATGGCTCTGCCCGAGAGGCCACGACTGGCTGCACGGGGCGCGGTTCACAGAGGCCACAGGTAGCGCGAACTCTAATTGTCGTCTTCGTCGTCGTCACCATGTTGCCATGCTACTGCTACTTCGCCATCGATCCAAGGATCTGAAACCATAAAGGTTGCGGAGGGGTCGGGCCATGTTCGTTTGGACGGAACCCTCCATGTTAGAATGATAGCAAGCAGTTCATGAAGTTGATTTAATGAGAGATGATTAAGCGTTAAACAACTTATAACACACCCCTACCTTGCTTGTCATTCGTCGTTGATGAAGTCGCTCGAAGCGGGCGTCATTCTGTTGATGTCAGAAAAGAAGAAGTCGAGTCTGACATCGCGTTCTTTGTGGATGATGCTTCCATTTCGTTGTTCTGGTAGAAGAAGGAAGAAGACGCCTGAGGAAGAAGTCGAAGAAGAAATCCGTCGTTCTTCGCGTTCTTCATTGGGAGGAGCGTTCTTGTTTGGGGAGGATAATATTTTCCAAGTGTCGGGCGTCACGATACTTTACCAGCACTTCGTCTCATGGTGAAGCCATCCCAAAACCTTCTCCCAAGCTCCCTATACATAGGATAGGTGGATAGATCAGTAACCATCTCGAAATTTATGACGGTTTATTTATTAGGTACCTTCTTAAATTCCAAAAATACAGTTACTTAATTTAAAAAGGGGGTCGAGCGAATTAAGTTCTGTTGGCGCAATTTAAGAGGTGTGTTGGCACGATTAAAAGGGGAGGATGCCAAGATGATTCCATTAATTAAATTACACTCGTTGGCGCAATATTAAATAAGGGGGAATGTCAAGGGGTTTTCCAACATTTAATGGGAAGTTAAGGAAGTTTTATCCTCCTCCATTAATAGGGGTTAAGCCTCTTGTGGTCCCCACTCAATTCTCCTCTATTGGGAGGTTATGCTAGGGAAGGCCCCACCACCATAACCTCACATGGGAGGTTAGGGTGTGGTGGTCCCACCACCAACTCCCAATGGGAGGTTGCAACCACCAGTGGGTCCCACCTCTAAACACTTGCATGGCGGCTGAAAATAAAATAAACTATTGCACATTATTTTATTATATTTTCTATAAAAAGCCAAAAACTAATTTTCATTCTCGATCATCTATCATCGAGGTGGAAGTCTTATTAAGTGAATATTGGCGCTATGAGTACAACGGTGTCCTCATATTTCAATTCCGAGCACCGGTTCAAATGATATAAAATGCCTCTCGCACGTTTACTGAACGTACCGAAAAAAAGTTCAGAAAATTATTATCAGTCACCCTCGACCAACTGCCATCGAGGTTAGGCTCTGCCTAGGTGAAACATGCCCCAACAAACACAATGTTACTCTTAGATTTTTAATCTAACTCATTGTTTAGAAGATATGAATTTTTCAATAAAATAATTGTCAATTAATTATTTTATTTATGGCAAAAACTAACTTTTTCTGGTGTCCCGCGCCGGCCAAAGTTTGTATTTTCATAAATATAGAATTCCCTCATAAGTTCCTATGCGGTCTCATATATTTAATCCGAGATACCATTTTTGAGTTATATGCATTTGAAAAGTAAAATAATTTATTTAATTATTTTATTCATGGTTATTCCATTTTTTGTATTTCTCACAGGAGGCCTGCACCGACTAAACTTAAGCCACCCCTATGGTAAACCCGCCATTATGAGTGACATGGTGCCCTCTGATTTCTGATCCCAGTAACAATTTATGATTTATTATACTTTTTTCTGGAAAATTGCTTACGCATGTTAATTTAAGCTTAACAAAACTTCGACGGATCATTCCGGGCACTCCAGGCCTTGGAATCACGCGCCGTCAGAAATTGCAGACTCATAAATTTCCCATATATTTAAAAAACATTACTTAGAAATTCTAGGTCATTAAATTCTCCCAACCTCAGGGATTTACGTCTCTGTAAGCTAAAACTCAAACTAAGGGAACAAATGAGGTTACTGAGCACGCATATGAGCCTCCCACTCCCATGTGCTCTTCTAGCGGTTCCCATGCTTCCAACAAATGCACACTAGAGGTATCGAACGTCCACATAGGACCCGCTCCTGTCGATCCTCAATCTCCACTAAAACCTTCGTAAAAGTCTCCCCATCGTCGATGTCTATCACTCCATGGTCGATGATGTGAGTAGGATTGTCCATGTATCTCCTCAGCAGAGATACGTGGAAGAAGTCGTGCACCCAGTGCAACTGAGGTGGAAGTGCTAAGTGGTAAGCCTCCTTGACTACTCTGCTAAGGACCTAGAAAAGTCCTATGATCCGTGGAGATAACTTGTTGCGGAAACCAAATATTCATAGACCTCATCAAGGTGAGACCCATATGAAAATGTGGTCTCCATCATCGAACTCCAATGGCCTCCGTCTCCTATCAGCGTAGGACTTCAATCTGCTCTGTCCAGTCTTCATCCGCTCCTAGATGATCTGTACCTTCTCCTGGTAACCTCAAGATGGAGAACTGGTCAACCTCTACCTTAGCTCTTGAAACCTATACTGGCATCTCTCTAACCACACATAGGGTTTCCCCTTCTTCGTGAATGCTAAAAGCGGTGCAGCAACTCTGGAGAAGTCAGGCACAATTATAAGTCTCGCCGACTCATGAGTGATCAACTACACCCACTTATGCATGAATCCATCCTATGCTGCCTGGGGTTTTCCTTTTCATCGACCAAGGAAAATCCATCCCAACGTTGTAGGTAAACCACAACCTTTTCCCCTAATATAGCCAATCTGTGTAGGAACTGTGGTTGTCCTATCCATACCCAAACTAACATCATAAGGCCTCGACGATGCCACCCAGAAGTTCCAACCGAAACTCTCGCCTCAAGGGTCGGATCACACCATTTTAGTAAGTGTGATTATCGAGTCTCATCCCAAAGTTATCTTCTGACGTGAGGGTCAAGTCAACGATTTAACCGAAAACTTTTGGTCTGAGACAAGATCTGTGGTAGGATGGAATGATTGGTGCCTATGTCCATTGATACGTCATCTAGTAATAGACACATACCATACCTCAAATAATTCCTAGAGCCCTTGGGTCATACTCCTTGACCACATGCAGCTATTTTCTTCCCTTTCCCTCCTGATCCTTGATCTAGGATGGGACTACAAAGGCAGGTGGTTATAACATGTCAAAATGTACATCACCATATTCTACCCTCCTAGCTCTGCTTCCACGTCTGCTGCTTTGCAGATTCATCTGTCCTTAACACTTCCCCTTATTAAAACATTTTAGATGCCCAAGTCTCTGAGATTGACCTCAGTTCCCTGCTTTCCCACTACTAACATTCACTAGCTGTATCCGTTCAGCTAAAGAACATTAGACCACAAAGGATCTCTCTAACACCCTAGTAGGAATGCATAGAGGAAATGTGCTAGCTTAGATATCCTTTAAACAAACCTCATTCAGTAGTCTGAGCCCCAAAGCACTGATTGTATCGTATTCATCGAGTACCTGGAATGATCGGTATACCTCGATGAATATTCACCTACCGACATATCGTCATGACGAAGCAGTATAAGTTCTATAGAAATATCATCCACCTCCTCAAGCCTATCCTCAGTCGCCAGGGAGTCAGGCTCACATCGGAACCTGAGGGGTACCTGATGCTCTAAAAAATGTAAGGAACTAAGCCTACAAGTGTTCTCTACCGGTACACCCGTTGTAACTACTGATCAACGAGCTGTGATATGGATGTCACACTACCCGAAGGTACTATCTCAGGCATCGGTTAACATACCGAAGCCCCACCACTAAGTGGACCAACCTCGTGGTCACGCGCAAAAAAATTCTAGTAGCTACGATCACCATGTTCTCTACTATTGTCTCAAAGAAAAGGAAAACTCTAGAAATCACCTCAATCCAGTCCTCCAATGCATGGGAATATGTCTCGCCTCGAAAACTCAGAGGCCTCTGCCATTGGAACTCGTGCAACACGCGTAGTCGGTGTGCATCATCCGCCAGTGCGGCTGGTGGTATCTACTGCGCAAAGGGTGGTGGTGTTTCTGGTACACCACCCGAAGGTGTCAACATAGAAAGATGGCCCTGCACCGGTGCCTCGTCGCTCAGTGGGCCATCATCAGGTACTCTCTAAGAACTCCAACTGACTGTCTACATGGAGGCATCCTGAATAAACGTGACATGGTCAAAAGACTGTACATGGTGAGATGACCTGGTTGAGCTAAATTAAAGAAAACTTTTGAAGACACACACACAATTAGTGTTTTCTTGCACTGAGTCGGAAATCATAAGTTCAGGTTCAAGTGTATTGATACGTCGGCCACCGCACCAACACTCGACTCCCTGAACCAAAAAACACACGCAGTATCCTTAAAACTATTTCTTCATATAAAGGAAATATCAGAGTCCTACGTTCTGAGGTAGAACCGCCCTCTGATACCAATTTTTCATGACTCGTCCCCCAGGTCCCATGTCGTAACTACCCCAAGCCCACCTTCCATAGGCCAGGTGCAGGCGACTAGCACCAAATGTGTAATTCCCTAAAACTGGGAAGGCATTGCCTTTATAAAACGTAAACACGCACAACCAGAGTACAAGAGGAAGGAAAAACTAAGTAAAAACTATATACAAAAGTAGTACTGGAAATTAAAGGGGTTAGAAATACAAGCCCAACTGTAAAGTACAAGGAAAATTCAAAACATGTACAATTAAAAATACAAATAGCTAGAAGGTGTCTAGAAGCTCCTGGATCGTCCACCACGGTTCCTACCTGAAGGGTATGTACATATAGCATCCGCAGCACTCCACGTCTGTCTGTCTCCACCAGGCACTGACTCGTCATGAGGTCCACCTCTGGGTACCATCCAGTCATGGCGCTCTCGGCCACCATCAACACTGTCCATCATCTGCATCCAACAAAATGAGGTTCAGGCATAGCCCATGCATGGGTGAGTATAACGATATTCAGTAGGGACTCTGAGACCCTCAAGGTCTCTCAAATCCAACACAGATAAACCAAAAAGTATGATTTCAATGGATAAACATAACTTAGGTATATGCCCATACATATGCTTAAGTTATCAAGTAACCCTACTCAATCATGATGAAAATACAAAGGTCATGGATTCAGCTCAAACCATGATTTTGATTAACGAAACCACAACTGCTGGAGAACTCCTCCTCCGTCGAGTAAAGTGGGCCAATCGCGACTCATAGGTGCTACTCACTAACCTTAGACTACTGAGGTACTCCTTCTATCAAGTACCGCGTGTCTACTACCTCACACAGTAACACTCCCCTCCATGGGTCTGCCGCCTCACACAGTAGCGCTCCCCCTAATAGCCTAAAGAGGTACTCCTCCTTTCTAGTATCATGGGTGTGCTGCCTCACACAGTAGATCTCTTCCTTCATGGGTCTACTGCCTCACACAATTGCACTCCCAAATGGGATGTTCAAGTCACTCCAAAATGATTTGGACAAGCAGTCATCAGGTCTCAGCCAGCTACTAGGTCTCTATAGTCTGCTCGCTCATCTCTAGGAGGGTCCGCTCCATGAGTTACAAGCTAATACTCCAAGTGTCACGAAGTCCCACAAAGAAGTATCTCAAAGGTCCTCTATGCCAT
The DNA here is from genome assembly GCA_963277665.1 of Viscum album. Lineage (NCBI taxonomy): Eukaryota > Viridiplantae > Streptophyta > Magnoliopsida > Santalales > Viscaceae > Viscum > Viscum album. The sequence continues at coordinate 1,045,357,279 of OY728165.1, forward strand.
ATAGGTCTCAATGCAACAATTGGCGTGTCAATCAGACGCCCGGTCAGTGGGTTATTAGCCTTTCTGTCCCAGGGGCCCAGTTGGTTTCTTGTATGAACCAACCCAACCATATCTCAACTATACCCGAACTCCCATATGGTATTTTCAAATGGACTATTACTCTATGAGATTACCAGTGCTACTGACGGTTCGTCAAATGGAAATTCAGTGCAAAAGATATGGCCAATGTAAGAAATGGGTCACTAGTGGGCCCGGGTTCGGTCTAACCCAGTCAGACCGACTCGGCCCAACCTAGTCCGGGTCGACCCGTTCAGACTTGTGGGGTCTGACCTGACCCATTGGGCAGATCAACCTCTTATGTTTGTCCCAGTCCACTAGGCCCGTCCTAGCGGACTGCGTGGACAATTCAGGTCAAAGTCACCACGTGGGTGAATCGTCCCGAAGGCTAGTGGCTGGTCCGGCTGGAACTGGGAGGGGCGCTGCTCAAACGACTCGGCCCGAGAGGCCACGACGGGCCGCGTGGGGGGTGGGGACTATTGGGCAGTCGACCTGGGCACCAATAAGGAACCGGTAAGGTGGCCTGGGTGCCGGGAGGGCGCCAGGTAGGCATCCTGGGTGTCGGGGGGTGCCGGGCAGGCACTGGGAGTACAGCTTGGGCGCCGGGCAGGCACGGGGTGCACCGACAGCGCACGGGGTGTGCGGGTAGGGAGCCGACGGCCATGTTGGCGGCAGTTTCGGCTGGGGCATGCGCCAGGAAACGTGCGGGTAGGCTAGTCCGGCATCGCCCGGTCGGAGGCATGTTTTTCGGAGGTCGTGGGTAGCATGAAATCTAATCATCGTCTTCATCGCTGTCACCACGTTTCCATGCCGCTGCTACTTCACCATCGATCCATGGTTCTTAAACCATATTGTTTTTGGAGGGGTGAGGTCGTGTTATTTTGGCCCAAACCCATCACGTTAGAATGATAGTAAGAAGTTCATGATGTTGATTTAATGAGAGAAGTTTAAGCATTAAACAACATAAAACACACCCCTACCTCGCTTGTTATTCATCGTTGATGAAGTCGCGGGAAACGAGCGCCGTTCCGTTGATGTCGGAAAAGAAGATGTCGAGTGTGAAATCGGCGTTCTTTGAGGATGAAGCTTCTCTTTCCTTGTTTTGGTAGAAGAAGGAAGAAGACATCCGAGGAAGAAGTCAACGAATAAATCTAGTGTTCTTCACGTTCTTTGTTGGGAGGAGAGTTCTTCGTTGGGGAGGATAAGTTTCTCCATGTGTTGGGCGTCACGATACTTTACCAGGGCTTCATCACTTGGTGAAGCCGTCCCAAAACCTTCTTCCAATCTCTCTATATATAAGAGAGGGGGAGAGGTAAGTCACTATCATGGAATTTATGATGGTTCATTTATTAGTAACCATCATAAATTCCAACGATGCATTTACATAATTTAAAAAGGGGGTCGAGCAAATTAAATTGCGTTGGTGGAATTTAAGAGGTGCGTTGGCAAAATTAAATGTGGAGGATGCCAATAGGCTTTCCTTAATTAAATTACACACATTGGTGCAATATTAAATAAAGAGGAATGTCAAGGTGTTTTCCCCCATTTAATGAAATGTTGAGGATGTTTTATCCTCATCCATTAATAGGGGTTAAGCCTCGTGTGGTCCCCACACAATTATCCTCCCTTGGGAGGTTATGCAAGGGTGGGCCCCACCACCATAACATCTCATGGGAGGTTAGGGTGTGGAGATCCCACCACCAAATCCCGAGTAGAGGTTTCAAATACCAGTTGGTCCCACCTCTAAAATTTTCATGGCGGCTGAAAATAAAATAATGTTTTGTACTTTATTTTATTATATATATTTCTAAAAATACAGAAACTGATTTTTACTCTCAATAATCTTCCATCGAGGTGAAGGCCTAATTAAGAGAATATCAGCATTGTGAGTTCAACGGTGTCCTCAGATATCAATTCCAAGCCACCGGTTCAAAAGATATAAAACGCCACTCGCGCATTTACTGAACGAACCCAAAAAAATTTCGGAAAATTATTATCAGTCACCCTCAACCAACTTGCATCAAGGTTAGGCTCTACCTAGGTGAAAAATGCCCCAAAGAACCCAAATTTACTCTCAGATTTTAAATCTGACACACCGTTTAGAAGTTACGAATATTACAATAAAATAATTATCACTTAATTATTTTATTTGCGGCAAAAAACTGACTTTTTCTGGTGTCCCACTCCTACCAAAGTTAGTATCTTCTTAAATAAAACATAACCTCATGAGTTCAGCTATTGTCTCAGATTTTTAATCTGTTCTACCATTTGTGAGTTATAAGCATTTGAAAAATAAAATAATTTATTTAATTTTTTTATTCACGGTTATGCCATTTTTGGGATTTCTCACAGGAGGCCGACGCTGACTAAACTTAAGTCACGCCAAGGGTAAACCTGCCATCGTGAGTGCAATAGTTCCCACATATTTCTGTTCTGAGTAACAGTTTAAGAATTATTCTACTTTTTCAGGAAAACTGCTTACGCGCGTTAATTTAAACTTAACAAAACATCGACAGATCATTTCGGGCACTCCGGTCCTCAGAATCATGCGCCGTAAAAAACTGCGGACTCATAAAATTCCCATATATTTTAAAAAAAATTACATGGAAATTCCAGGTGTTTAAATACCCAAGGAAAATTTTCATTTGAGGTATGTACACAAGGAATTTGGAGTGACGTTATTTGGGTTAAATAATACATCATTTATCTTCATAGATTTAGTTAATATATTTTTTATTTATTACCAAGATAAATTTATGGATATATTTATAGAAAATACATTTCTATATTCTTGAAGATAAAAAGTGCATTAAAATTACTTATGTGTTATAATACATATCCAGATGAAAGAGATTTTTTATGAATCAATTTACCAATTATGAATTTTTTATATATAAATGTTCATTTAGAGGTTATATAATCTCTAGTTATGGTATATTGGTAAATACGTGATAGATAAATGTTATTTAACATTTTATTATAACTACCACTATGAATACAATATACAATATTATTGGATTTTATGGATATTATCATGGATTTGTGATTAAATAAACTGGGATTTATACTACCATCACCATGTTAACATAATTAGAAGTTATGTTCTTTTGTTCTGATTATTATGAAGAATATTTCATGGAAATGAATAGGTGGTTTGTTAGTGAACTTATTCTCACACTACCCTATAGTGGAGAGGTTTTTTTATTTATATGATTCATTTTAAAAATTTATGGGTTGTATTCTTATAAAAATTTTATAGTGATAACTTATTTATCACACCAATTTTCGTTTTATAAGAATAATTACTTGAATCATGATATGAAGTTATTAGTTGTATTCTTTTCATTAATGACATAGAGGATTTTCAATTACGAAGCAATGCGTGATATATACTCTTGTAATAAACATGTATAGTATATATTCATCTATAAATATTTTAATATGTTCCATATAAGATATGTAGAGATAATAAAATAATGTGACAGCTCAATAAACTATCATCTAGGGAAAGTAAATAATGTGGCTAGTTATTTTAATTGAAAAGATCATGCTAGATTATTCATAAAGAGGATTACCAAATATAAAGTATTTATGGATTTATAAAGGATATAAATTATAATCCTGAATGAATGAGAGTTATATTAGAATTCTCATGTGAGTCATCAATCATATATCAATGTAATGATTAAATAGGAAGAAAAAGATGAAGTATACATGAAAATATAGTGGTAATTAAGAATGAGTTAAATATTGAAAGAGATTGAATGAGAAGGTTTAGGAACCAAGTATGTTTCCCTTAAATAATATATCTAAAGATGAATATTCAGAGTATGCTCAAAGTATATCATTATATATTAATTATTGATGTACAAAAATGTATAAATATCTAAAATAGTGTTCATGGTGGGACAACATAATGAGGGATATTTTGGATTATGTATGTTGGTTCTTAGTATGTTATCATGTTATTGATGAAAGGAATAATTATAAGGTGATGTTATAACTATTACCCTTATAATAATAGAAATTAGAATAAAATTACATTGATTTTATAAATCATATTCCTTAAATGATCTAATGGATGTAATGATATTTGGGTTGTAGTTTTTTACATTATGAATTTATAAAAATACAGCGGTATTGGGTAATATTTCCCATTTTGTCAACACAACATAAAAGTTATTAAAAAACTGTTAAGGTTTCATGTGGTACCACATTTCATTATATGTCATCTGGTTTTGATATTTACTCCAATTTTATAAAGAATTATTCATTATGCTATATATATATATGTGTGTGTGTTTTTTGGTTCTTCATTTCATCCACATCCTTAAGGTAATTATATTAGGACCATTGAAACCCTATGTGAAATATTTATATATTATCGTCTTGATTTCAATGGTAGATGTGATCAACACATCCTTCTATATTAGTTTTCATACAATAATATATTTTATCAGGGAATTCAAATTTCTCCTTTTGAAGACCTATATGGAATGAAATATAGTACTCTGATATAAATTGATGATGTAAGATAAAGTATGATATTATGACCTTATCAAGCAATAGAAATGTATGAGAAGGCTAAACCCATTTAGTAACACATCAAGGTATCTCAAAGTCAATATAAGAGTTATGATAATAGTCATTAGAGAGATATGGAATTATATTCTAGTGAGATGGTTTTCCTATTCTTTTATCTATATATTAATTTTATAAGATTCAAATATAAGATAATGATGATAGTTATATATATTAGTTTCTTTTTGAATCATTATTGACATTGGATAATTTCTAATCACATGATACATCCACCAAACCCCTCTTATGTTCATGATTTGTTCTAGTTATCTATCTAAATGATGTAAAAAAGCACAATCATTTACATATACTAAATATAGTGGTTATACCACAGGAAAGTGATCATTATAATGAAGAACAATGATGAGAAATAATTATTTATAGAGATAGTGTCCTTTGAAAAAGGATAACTAACTTTCTAAAATATCATTAAAGGAATCATATGTTTATGGAAGGTACATTGAAACAAGAGGATTTGGTGAAGTAGGTATATACTCATTTTCTTATACCATAGTTACAGAATTTGGAGGTATAAATTCGTTTTAATAGTGGAATAATGCAAAAAATATTATTTATTTTATGGTTTTCCATTGAAATAAAACATGAAGTGCTCGATAGATTTACATACATACAATCATAAGGCAATATGAACCAAAATATATTATAACCTAGTAGTTAAATTAGTAAGCATGAATTGAAAAAAAATGAATTTATAAAAAATATTGCTAAAATATTTCAACAATGAAAATGTATTTATTAAATCATTATAAATACATAGTCAATTTTTATTACATACTTTGAATGATTAAATAATATTTTTTCTTAAAAAATGGGCCTTTAACAATTTTTCATGAAAAAAATAATAAACTTCTCACATTTTTATAAATTTTAATTGATGTAAGGAATATAATTTTTAAAATTATTACATATTTTGATTCCCGCCAAATTAGCATAAAAAATTATAATGTAATAAAAATAATAATATGTGTTCTATCATCCTCATAAAATAAAATGAAGAAGAAGGTGGTCGAGACCCACATATCACATGAGCATGCAACGGATGAATGATCGTGTGACCATCATTAGGTCATGTGAAGACTACATGCGTTGGGAATAAAATATGAAAGGTTGTGCACAAATACTTTTGTAAATACTTAAGAGCTTATAAATATGCTCCTGATATCCATATCTTATACAGTGACATAAAAATAAGATCTCCCAAGTCACATTGTTTTTCAACCAAATGATTCATGGAAACCCATCCAATAATCCATCAAAAAATAGAGAATAATATTCAAAAAATAGCAGCATCTTGCAGATGTAATGATCATGTGACTCCTCATTGAATGGAGTAATTATATTCCTTTACAACATTCAAGAAAACTCTCGAAACTCTAAATTATTTGTAAAATAATACAAAAGAAAAAAAGGTGAGGAGGTGGAAGCCATTCACATATGTAGAAGACATCTGTTTTGAAACTAGTGGTGTTTAGGGAACCGCGAGACCCTGGAGACATATCCGCCTCATCATTCAAAATCCCATTGGCTTTTCATACTTATCTTGCGAAAGACATCAAGTATTCATTTTCAATGTCGCACTCCCTATATTGATCCCTATGGATAAATGAATGAAGTTGTCCATGAAATTCTCAAGCATATCCATAATAATTTTATTGGTCATTTGATGCATCATTAAGAGATTGAGTAATTTTCTTTGAAATTACATAGTTAATCTCACATGGCCATATAGCTTAGGAGAATAATGAAATGAAATAAAAAAAGGATAGGATTCATAACCCTATCATGGTCGTAAATCTATTGTGAAGTGTTAAGGATTTCTGCAACATGATATCATAAGACTCCATGAAAGGAAGACGAGATCATATTAAATGCCTCTACAAGCCACCATTGCCTAACAAAATATACTAGGAAAGTCTTCAAGCATCTCAAGAATTACTTTTAGAATTCCTATAGATCTCATGAGTTCCTGAATACATGTTAATATTATAAAATGTATGTTCTTTGGTGGATCCACATGACTAAACTTGTCCCTTTTAATTGTAAATAATCTTAATAAAGTGGTAATTGATTGGAAGGACATGTTGTCACTAAAAATCAAGAAACACCCTCAAAGTAATACATGACAGAGACTTGAAAAGACATGTGGCACTAGAGCCTTTCACTGACCCTTACTGAGATATTCATGATGTGCACCGCACAAACTGAGGAACAACAACTGCGGAGAGGCATATAAATCAGCCATCACATCATGAAAAATACACAACAAACATGAATAATCAGATGAACACCACAACAATGATGAGAAGATACACCCTTTTTCATCCAAGAGTAAGAGAGAATTTCATGGATTGGCTGATCACATGACCGGAAAAGCCTCTCATTAGGTAATGTTCAGGGAACCACATGAGCATTCAAACGCTATTCATAAAATACTTTACATAACCACTCATCGATCAGACAACGGAATCCTGTACTGAGTAGTGAAGAACACCCAACATATATTCTAGATAGAACAAGACATAAAATAAACTAACACTAAATAAATTAAAGTAATTAACAATATATAGGATAAAACAAAGACTAAAGGTCTAAAACATAATCAAAATACATGTCCGTTGATCATCATGTAGGTTGCATGATCCAACCAAGACACGTGATATCACCAGGACATGTCACCTAGATATTGAGGTGTCCATTCAATATGTTGTTTGTGTAATGAGAAACTCTCAATAAAAGTCATATAAAGTCACATGGTTCCCCTCATTAGGCCACCGTCATCTAGAAAATCCCATTGGGATTTTCACCTAAACCTCATGATGTCTTTAAATTTGGTAACCATACATAGATAATGGAATATGCTCATGTCATCCAAGTCTCTCGGTAGCACCCGAGCTTGTCAACTAGATCTCGAGATACTCTACAGTAAGGCCAATTGGGTTTTGTGATTTCATCTAGACATGTCAGCTATGACATGAGACAACCCACAAGGATATGTGATGGTGTTCAAGAGATGTCTTCCAACATTAACCATTTTGTTCTCACGATCAACCCAAACATGTCATCTAGGACATGAAACACACATTAGAAAATTCATCTGGATCATGTGATCACTTTCAATATCAATCAAACCTGCCTTATGATGTCCTAAAAACATGAAAACCCTGATAATGTGGAAACATTCTGAAATTTCATCCTGGTTATGAAAATTACTTTGGAAAATTAATCTAGATCATAAAATTTTCACTGATCACATCAAGAATACTCCACACGATATGTCAATTAGAAAATAAAATCATGTTGAGTAGATCATAAACACATGTCATTTATGAAGGAAATCTGGGTCAATAAAGAATCCCTTGAATTGATAACCATGTCCATCATTGGTCCCTAAGACACAATTATAAATGAGTCCTAGTAATTTATAACTGATCTTATCCATAGTGTGTAAGACAAAATTAGAAGGTAATATTTATTGGGGTATCCCTGATTAAATGATCTATAAGAACTTGGATTCATGATACATCTAGGATATGTTGGATGCCTTTATAAGGGATGTGGTCCATATTTAATTTTCAAAGGGCTTCCCTTATATGTTTGACCCTCACACCTAAGGAAATAAAATTGATCATTTCCCATACCTTGTTTCAAACACCGATCATAAATCATGTGGGCCTAGTGAGCGGAAATATTCATATCATTGGCATCATAAACCTATACACGGGAAAGTGAAACATCGGTGTTTAAAACCTAATCAAGTGAACAATGATGACTATGATTCCTTCCATAACCACGTCACAAAGAACACCTTTTATAAAGTATCAATCCAAAAATAAAGTGGTAATCCACATCATATATATGCCCCATTATTTCAACCATTGAGACCCAATCAACCACATGGTCTAACCACTCAACATCATCATTCAGTGGATTAATTGATCAAATAAACTACGATGAACCTGATTCATTCTATAACTAAGACACATAGGATGCATCCCTGAGGCCATAGATTTAGGGTAAATCTCTTTTTTACTATCTATATACAAATATTTAGAATATATAACAAATGATAATGATCACATGTTATCCCTTATTTCTCATACCAAGCATTTCTCACACGATCTTATGAAATTGTAGTAATCAAATCATTTTCATCATGAATTTCATCTAGCTACGAACTTTTTTGTCTATAATACCCAAATGGAATGATGAAAACCTCCCCCATATAAGGAAATTTACTTGGGGCTAGTCCCAAAGGCAAGAGGAAACTATGAAAACTTTTCTTCCTATAATAAATACGATATGTTGCAAAAATTTATTAATGTCCAGAGCTCAAATAGGAATCCACCATGGTGAAAGTCATACATGACTCTAACATCTCAAATATTGGGACCATGTTATTCCCATGGGATAATCATTCAACATCTTACACCAATAGACTACGAAACAAAATGAACTGTGACAACTCCAATGTTATCCACAATCATGATATGTAGGACATATCCCTAGAACTCAATCTCAAACACTCAATGCCTCAACGAACTCATATATATCATCTCGTCCAGACATTAAACCACAAGGGATAGATGAACTTCATGGGTTTTGATTCCATATATAACCAAGATACATAGGACACCTCAATATATCTCAATAACCACATCAAAATATTAATAGCCTCCATGAATGGAATCACATTATAAATATCTGAGTTATATATCATGAACCCATAAGTATCCACCCAATACTAGAAATGGGTAGAGAACGGTGGATACATATAGATTCATTCACTTATGAGACCCTCATATTTTTCACATATAAGAGAATTATACCATGGTATTTTTTATGGTAATTAGTCTCATATCAGGATAAGGAAGAAATTCATGAATACATTTTGATTCTATTAGAGAGTCATAGAGTAAGAAATAATTTTTCTTTAAAAGAAATAAATGATCCTCATCAACCATCCTCTCGACCAATAAGATTCCCCAAGATTTATTGGCCTAAAAACCCATATGACACCCTATAATTGGAAGGTATGTACCATGTTATATATAAGGGAACCATTGGTAGTTTCTAGGGAATACTATAAAAATGGAATACCCAATGAAGTAGACTGAGAAAGGCCCTAAACCCCCCACAATCAAACCATCTTGTGGATCCTATTCCACTTCAGATTATTGATGAAATAAAATTGGTGAACACAAATTGAATCTATGAAATAAAAAATTATTTTTTATCATCTATCAGACTATTTCATTTGCACAAAATAATAAAAAACTTGAAAATACTTACATGAGTATCTAAAATAATAAAATTACCAGTTAATCATGTGTCTTGTTTTTTTTGCATAGCCTATCCAAAAATGTAGTAAGACTGACAAGATCTGACAATTGATCCTCTATAAATGGGGTTCTCTAGAAATAAATTCATTCTCACGTGGATAAGTTATAGTGAGCATATTGGCCAAATCATGAATAAAAAACAATTGTGTTAACCATGAATATCTAATTGATCTTATTATGTATATGATATTACACTAATCAATAACCTTATTATTTTATCCTTTTCAAAAGTACTGATACTATTCTTAGCAACCTGATTCATAGTAATGTATCTATCATCTAGTGATCACTTCGGAAAATCACATATGACTACAACCACGGTGAGTCGTAAAACTATCTAACCTGATCGACAACAATAAGGCCATGTAGAAAACATGATGGTCAATTAGTACCACTGACATGGTACAATACCAAACATGGAATCTTCCCCCATGGTTCTCCAAGAATGAAAATCTGTGAGTCTTCATCACATAGAGAATGCTACAGCTAATCCTGGGGCTCTCATTTCCAGAACCAATTGCTTTGAAATATTATCCCCAAAGTAAACAAACTATAACCTTAATTCAAGGAAGATGGTCAATTAGCACGAAAAAATAGCACCCTTTGTGTTTATGTGCTACCAAGGAGGGAAATTATCAAACATTGTCACTAACACCATTTCACCAATACCAACTAGTCACTTGTGAATGTTACCACATGACACACTACCACCTCGGATTACCATGAATGAGCAACAAGGAAGGATAATATGTGGTGAAATTAAATAGATATCTAGGATGGATATCATATATCTACTCTTACAAATGAGTCATGGTGACATATTCTGGTTGGAACCATCAACCAAGCTCATATCCCTACTCTCTTGGAATAATTCTCTAGTAATATTCTGGTAAAACATATGGGGGAGGCGAATATCCATACACCCATGAAATAAGTCCATTAGAATATTCTGGTGGCACAAGGATGACATAAAAAGGTTCATATTCCCTCTTTAATTGAAGATTTATGCACATGTATATTGGATATAGAAAATGTAATGGACTATATCCCTACATACACTTTATTAAATGCCCGTATATTTTAACAACAAATGAATAACTCTTCCAACATATTTTTGAATTGTTAAAGAAAAAGGAATAGAGACATATTTCTATCCATATAGGCATCGAAACTCAACACATTGATCATTGTGAAAAAAGTGTTTAAACTAGATAAATGACACACTATTTCCCTTTTAAAATAGTATTGCAATCAAATTTTGATAAAGGGCTAGGCATTAGACCAGGATGATACACCCATTCCAATCAGGGATCACCAGGTGAGAGTGGAACATGTCTTGGGACAGGGTCACATGCCTATCAAAAATGTCCAGAAACAAATTCCAAAGGCCTAGGATCGGTCTCATATTCCCATTCTAGACAGTGATTATAATGTGAATGGGGCACAAGTATCGGGACAATAATATATTCCTATCGATGTGGTCTAGTAGAATACTCCAAAGTTATAGGATCAGGAATATATCATAGTTTCAGTCAGGGATGGCCATGTTAGAATGAAACAATCCTCCGGACATGCTCATATTCATATCACTAAAATTGCCTGGAATATTCCAAAGGATCAAGAACACTAGATTCATATTCCCACATCCACCAATGAATGAATACACTTGAATCATTTGTAAAAAAATATATGAGGAGGTTCATATCTCTTCTCCTATTATATAGTTCCATAGTCATTTTCTACTGTGGAATTCATGTTCAAACCAGGCTAAAATTCTTATTCTGACTAGGATCAGTAGGTGAGAGTGGAAAATGTCTCATGAAAGGCTCATATTACTTCTAATAATGACCAGTGTCATATCATAAAGGCTATGGATTGGTATCATACTGTACTCGTAACTAAATATCACCATGGGATAATGTAACATTCCTCAGGACATGCTCCTATTTCTATCGATAATGATATATCTCATAGGAATATTCCAAATGCTTCTCCGATGTGGGATCCCATTCCAACAATAGAAAATAGTTGTATGATTGTTCTAGAAACCTTTATACAACATGCTCATATACCTACACAATTTCAAAAGTAAGGTCATCATATTCTAGCCATGATGTAGATCGAGGCCCATAGTCCCAATATTCTCAACTCTAGTGTACTTGAGTATATTCGAGACACATTAAAAATTCCACATTAGTCCATAAACTATTCAACTAAAGTAGAGTATTATCATTCCAACAATAGTCCTCCTTATGTTAGGATAGAGATGGATCCCAAGGACTATACTAAAGATATCCTTCGTACTAATCCTTTCCACTATGATATCTCTCATGGAATATGATATCCTGACCTCTCCACTAATCCTCTGCATATATAGGTGTACAAAACACTGCAACCTTTGTCTATACAGGTGCCCAAAACCTCAGGACCAACTGTATATAGTTCCCCATGAACATCTATTACCACTCCACTCCCATCAACAGGAATCCCTCAAAAGAATCTTCTATGTTGTAAGTGGAAAAAGTTGTGTACATATAAGGAATAGGAGGATGATATATACATATATAGAGAGTTATATGAAATAACCTCCCCATAATGTTCTACCCCCACTACTTATGACTATTAGATCCCAAATGAGTTAGAAATTGAGTGCAAGCCATGTCTACAACAGAATATGTGGGATATTCATTAGAGACTACAGGCTCGATATCTCTCTTATCTAGGATACAAGTGTCAGCATCAGAAAATCATGAATATCTATTAACAATAATTCCTAGATTCTATCTCCATGGTTCAGGATCCAAAAACAGAATAGAAAATAGAAAATATGAAACATTCCTATCACAAAAATCATTAATGGTTGATCTCTCAAGTCAGGTCATGCATCTATATTAGAGGATGGTGACAATATGGAGAGTTGAAATTTTATGTTACCCTAGAATAGTTGAATCCCTCATATATGATATCTGGTATTATTATAGCCTCTTGCAAAATCAGGGGAAAGGTAATGTTCGGTCCAGTTGTTCAGAACAATTGTAATGACCCGGAATGTCCATGATTTTTTTTTAAACAAATGGGATTTTTACGGGTCTGTGAAATCTGACGACGCCTGATTCTGAGGCGCAGAGTGCCCGAAATGATCCGTCAATGTTTTTTTAAAGCTTATGTTAATGCGCGTATAGAGTTTTCCTGAAAAAGTGGAAGAAATCTTAAATGATAACTCAGATCAGAAATCCAAGGGAACCATTGCGTTCAGAATGCCAGTTTTACCCTAGGCATGAATTAAGATTAGTCGGTGTGGGCCTCTAGTGAGAAAACCCAAAAAATGGAAAAATCGTAAATAAAATAATTAAATAAATTATTTTATGTTTCAAATTTTCATAACTCATACACAGTAACTCTGATTAAAAATCCGAGACCACCGCTGAACTCATGAGTCTATGCTTTCTTTAAGCAGATACAAAATTCTGCCGGCATGGGAAACCTGGGAAAGTCAGTTTTGGGCCTCAAATAAAATAATAAATGCCAATTATTTTATTTTAAAATTCATAACATATAAATGGTAACTCGGATGAAAAATCCAAGAGTACCTTTTCATTCATTGGAGCGTGTTTCACCGAGGCAGAGCCTAACCTTGTCTGGCACGATTCAAGGGTGACTGATAATAATTTTACGAACTTATTTTCATGTACATTTAGTAAACACGCGAGCGGCATTTTGTATGTTTTGAACAGTTTCTCAGAATTTAAATATGAGGGAACCGTTGAACTTATAGCGTTGGTATTCTATTAAGGGCACCTTCACCTCAACCGTAGTGGGTCGAGAGTGAAAGATAGAATTTGGTTTTTTCGTGGAATAATAAAAATAAAAAAAAGTGTGTGACACTTTATTTTTATTTGCAACATCCATATTGGTGTTGGGAGGTGGGGTCCATTAGAAGTAAACCTCCACATGGAAGTTAGATGTGGGGACCACCACACCTTAACCTCCACTGAGATTTTATGGTGGTGGGGACCCCCCGAACCATAACCTCACATGAGAGGTTATGGTGGTGGGAACCACCAAGGTTTTTAAACCCCCTTGAAACATCCCATTAATTTGGAGAAACCTCTCAAGTCCCTTTTAAATGTGGGAGGGAGCCTCTTGGTATCCTCCCAATAATTATGGCCAACAAATCTCTTAAATTTCACCAGCATAATTAAATTAGCTTTCTCCATTTAAATTTAAATAACTACAACGTTAGAATTTAAAATATTCCTAATAAATTAACCATTATAAATTCCAATGATCGTTACCTATCTCCCTCCCACTAATCTATACTGGAAACGTAGGAGAAGGTTTTGGGACGGCTTCACCAAGTGAAGAAGTGCTGGTAATGTGACGTGACACCCAACACTTGGAGGATTACGCTTCCTCCACAAAGAACGCATTCTTCCAACGAAGAACACCGGCAATGAGTGACTTTGACTTCCTTCCTCAGAACCTATTCTGATGTAGGAAGTCTTCAACTACGACAAGCCAACACACAAACTGATGATCGAGGAAAACACTGACGACACTGATGTCTGCCTTTTCCCTATGATCCATCTTCTTCCCTGTTCCAACGTCGAAAAACATCGAACAAAGGTAGGGGTTGTTTTCTTTTATGTTCCACGTTCTTCTTTTCTTTCAAAAAGAATAAGAAGGATATGTTTTCTTTGACGGGTGAATTATTTTTCATCTTTCTCTTACATTGATGAGCTGATTTTTATCACCCTAATCGCTGAGGGTGTGGGCCAAACCAACGTGGCCTGACTCCCTCCATTGTTATCTTTTGTGATGATCTTCGGCATGGTGATAAATCAATGAGGCTACGAAGGTGGCGAAGACAAAGGGCATGCTACCCGCGACCCCTCTGACTCATGCCACCCCCACGACTCCCTACACCGCTACCGGCATGCCCGAAAGCCCGCCTGCCCGTCGACCCCACTAGCACCATGCCCGTCCACCGGCCGGCCCTCCTGGCGCCTAGCCCGTCCACCCACCGGCCCCCCTAGAACCCTGCCCAACCGCCCTCTGGCCCCCCTGCTGGCCTGATCGTGCCCTGCCCAGTCGCCAGCCGGCCTGGCCACGCCCTTTCGGCCTACTTTCCTGCCAACCCGGCCACCTCCCGTACTACCCAGCCACCACTCAGCCTACCCGGCCACCTCCTGGACGGCCCACGACCCCCCTCACAGCGCCCTGGAAAAACCGGCCCGCCCACGCCCTCTGGGCCGAGCCACGCCAAGCCGCACCCTCACGGTGCTCCTGGCCGAACCGGCCCCGAGCTCGAGCTGAATCCCCCATGCGGCCTGTTGGGTTGGGCCCAACATGCTGGGATGAACCTCACAGGATGGGCTACACAATGGGATGAACAAGACCCATCAGGTCTTACCAGGTTGACCTAGACCAGGTCGGCCCATACTGGGTCGGACCGGAACCGATCCCACTACCAACACGTTACATTCTTTGGCCATATCTTTGGCATTGGACGACCATTTGAGGATTTGTCAACAGAGCTGGTTTTCTTCGAGCGCGACGGTTCCCTTGATTATACCCCACATGAGTTCGGTGAAATTTTGAGATACGGTTAGGTTGCATCATGAACGAATCCAACCAGGCCCCCGGAATATAAAGGGTAAAAACTCACAGACCGGACATCCAATTGATGCGCCATCTATTTCATTGAGACCCTTATGACGAGGTGGACCTTTGAGATACTTGTATGTGGGACTTTGTGATATTTGGAGTATCGACCGGTAGCTCCTGGAGCAGATCCTCCCGGAGACGAGCGAGCATAGTGCAGAGTTATTAGACCAGTTTTGGTTCTACCCTACAGTAGGGTTGGTCAATGGGTTACCCATTGATGTTAGGGTTTTCCCTTCAGCTGGGATGGGATGTGGGTTACCCGTTGACCATTAGGTTTTACCCTCCAGTTGGGCTGGGCAGTGGGTATTCGGACAACCTCTTAGGGTTTACCCTCCACATGGGCTGGGCAGTGGGTTACCTATGGACATTAGGGTTTACCTTCCAGCTGGGTTGGGCAGTGGGTTACTCAATGACCACTTATGGTTTACCCTACAGCTGGGCTAGGAAGTGGGCTACCTGTTGACCCTAGGGTTTACCCTACATTTGGGAAAGGTAGTGGGTTACCCGACGACCTCTTAGGGTTTACCCTCCTGCTGGGATGGGCAGTGGCTTATCCAATGACTTTTTTCAAACTCAACCCTTTCTATGAGGCTAGTCAGAGACATTACGCGGTGATTTCTGGAGTGGGACCCTTTGTTGTATGGTTCAACGATAAGATAGCTTTGAGGTCTGGAGACCTAGTAGATGGATGAGACCTGACGACTGCTGACCGATTCGACTCGGAGTGATTCGTCTAGCCCAGTGGGGAGTGCCTTGGTGTGGCGGCAGGCCCACTGTACTTGATAGGGGAGAAGTTCTCCAACTGCTGAGGTTTCAGAAATGTGACTGGGGATGTTATTTGATACAACACCTAGATTAAAATCATGGTTTGAGCTGGGACTGTAACTTTTCAGTTTAACTCATGATTGAGATGGATTACTTGATAACTTAGGTATCTGTATGGACATATAACTATGTGGGGTTATTTGTTGGTTTCTTACCTTGTGGATTATCCTTTTTGAATTTTGTGAAACCTTGAGGGTCTCGGGGTCCCTACTGAGTATTTTTATACTCACCCCTTCATGAGCTATGCTCGCACCTCGTTGTGTTGGTTGAAAATGAAGGACAGTGCTGACTGAGGCTGAAAGTACCAGGACTAGACGGTACCCAGAGGTGGACATTATGACGAGTCAGTACACAGAGGAGACTGACAGATGTGGAGTTCTGATGAGGCTATATGTACCTACCCTTCATGTAGGAATCCTAGAGGACGACCCAACAATTGTTTTTTCCTTTCTTCATTTGTACTTGTATTTCCTGTTCCTTTTACTTTACAATTGGGCTTGTATTTCCAGCCCCTTTTACTTTTCACCACTCATTTGTTATAAAGTTTACATAGTTTTTTTATCCAGCTATATGCTCTATGGTGTTTGATTCAGGTTAAAAAGGTGAAGCCTTCCCAGTTTTAGGGAAATATGCCTTTGGTGCTTGTCTCCAGCCCCTGCCCTTTGGATGGTGGGCTTGGGGTAGTCACGACATGGGCCCCGGGGGACGGGTCGTGATAAATTGTTATTAGAGGATTCAGTTCTACTATAGAACTTAAGAAGCTGATAATTTCTGAGAAGCGATAGTGTTAAGTGTAGTGAGTGCAGTTTTCAGTTCCGGGAGTCCATTGTTGGTGCGGCGGCCAAAGTATCCAAACACTAGGAACCTGACTTCTGATTTCTGACTCAGTGCACGAAAAAACTGATTGCGTGTGTGTTTTCTTTGTGATTTCATAAGTCAGCTCACCAGGTTATCTCACCAGGTATAATCTATTAACTATGTCTCATCTATTTCTTTTTGGATGCCTCCACATAGATAGACAGTTAGAGTTCTAGAAGTTTTTCGCACTGATATCCCACTGAGCGACGAGCCTCTGATGTAGGGCCCTCTTACTATGTTGGCACCTTCGAGTGGTGTACCAGCATCACCACCCCCATTTGGGCAGTAGATACCACCAACCACACTGGCCTATGGTTCACACCAAATGAGTGTGTTACATGAGTTCCAGCAGTAGAGGACCTTCAGGTTTTGAGGTGATACAGATTCCCACATAGCTGAGGGCTGGCTAGAGGGGATTTCTAGAGTTTCCCATCTTGTTGAGACATCAGTAGAGTAGATGGTGATCTTAGATACTAGTCTGTTATAGTGAGTGACCATAAGTATGGTCCGTTTATTGATGAGGCTTCAGTACGTGCACCGGTACCCGAGAGTGTACCTTCAGGTAGTCTTCCAGTAATATCACTACCCATTGGTCAGCATTTACAACTGGTGGTTCCAGTTGAGGACACATGTAGGCTTAGTGTCTTACACGTGTTTCAGCATTAAATACCCCTCAGGTTCTGAGGCGAGCCCGACTCACAGGCGGCTAAGGACTGGATTGAGGAGGTGGCTGAGAGTTTTCTAGAACATATACAGCTTTGATAGGACGACATGTTGGTAGCTGAGTATTCATCGGGGAGTACCGATCTTTCCTAGTACTCGATGAATACGATACGATCAGTGCATCAGGGATCGATATTCTGAGTGAGGTGTGTTTAAAGGAAATTCGAGCTAGCACTTTTTTCTCCACATTCCTACTTATGCTAGGGTTCTAAATAGAAACTTTGTGGTTGAACGTTATTTGGTTGAACGGATACAGCCAGTGAATGTCAGTAGTGTGAAAGCAGGGAACTAGCGCTAGTCTCATAGAATTGGGCGTGTAGAATGTGTTAGGGATAGATGAATCTTTAAAGAAATAGACGTGGAAGCATAGCTAGGAGAGAATCATGTGGTGGTGTACTTTTCAACATGTTACAACCACCCCCTTTTTTGGACACCGCCAGGCTCAGGGATCTGGAGGATAGGGGAAGGGAGTTGTTTCATACAGTCAAGGAATGTGACCCAAGGGCTCTAGGAATGATTTGAGGTATAGACTATGTATACTATTAGCTGCATTATCAATAAACATGGGTACTAATCAATACTTCCTTCAACAAATCTTGTCCAGGACATAGAGTTTTTGATTAAACCGTTAACTGGACCCTCACGTATGGAGATGCCTTTAGGAGGAGACTCGATAATCACACTTACGCCGACAGTGTGATATGAACCTTGAGGCAAGAGTTTCAGTTGGAACCTCTTGGTGGAAGCGTCGAGGCCTTATGACATAAGTTTGGGTTTGTACTAGACATCCACGATTCACACTCAGATTAACTATGTTAGGAAAAGAGGTCGTAGTTTATCTACAACATTGAGATGGAGTTTTCCTTCATCGGAAAAAAAAGGAATCCCAGGAAGCACATGATAAACTCATGCATAGGAGGGTGAATCCAATCACTCATGAGTCAGCCAACCTCACCCTCATGGTAGGAGATTTTGACATTGAGTGTTTCTATACTCTTGGGAAGGGGAACATTGTAGCAGACGCACTCAGCATATGGTCTGGCCTGCATCTGCTGAGTCAGGATATAGAGCAGGTAGTCACCTTGTAGATGTCCTTTGTGGATCGAGAAGGAGAATCTTTTCATCAATATCTTACTATCACTCCCCCACTTATTCAGTGAGTCGGGGGGTACAGCATGGGGATGCTGACTGTGAGGCACGACATGCTCATATATCCACAAGGCAAGAACCTGATGGATTTTTTGAAGGTGGGGAGCACGTCATCCTCTTCAGAGGACAAACCATGGTACCAGTGCCACTTCAGGAGGACGTATTGAGGGAGTTACACATATCGCCTCTAGTGGTGCGTCCAGGAGTGGCAACGTTGTACCAGGACCTCCGATGATAGCACTGGTGACCGAGATTGAAGAAAGATGTTGCCGAGTTTGTCTCTCGGTGCCTCACTTGTCAACAATTTAATGTGAATCCTTAGGTACCAATAGGCTTGTTTCAACCTTTAGAGGTTCGAGAGTGGAAGTGGGATAGGATATCCAGGGACTTCTTGATAGGAATCCACATACATCCAGGGGTCATGACTCAATTTGGGTGATAATCGACCGACTCACCAAGTTAACCCACTTCCTACCAATAAATGAACTAGGTTCAGTAAAGATCTTGAGATGCCTCTATGTGAAAAAGATTGTGCGCTTACATGGATTACCCTCAACGATCATTTATAATCATGATGCATGTTTCACATTATAGTTATGGATGGGGTTGCAGGATGCCTTTGGGACGCAGCTTCGTATGAGCACCACCTTCCATACTCAGACAGATAGTCAAATTGAGCGGACTATTCAGACCCTCGGGGACATGTTGTGTGCTTATGTCCTCGACTTCGGTCAAAGATGGGAGGATCACTTATCTTCTGTGGAGTTTTCATAAAACATCAACTATCACTGCACCTTAGGGATGTCACCTTTTGAGGCGTTATTTGGGGGACCATGCAGATCACCTTTGTGCTGGGCTGACCCAAGGCAGTCAGCACTCATGGGACTAGAGATGGTACGAGATACCACAAATAATGTGCAGATCATCCCGGACCGGGTGAAGACTACATAGAGTAGGCAGAAGTCGTATGATGATAAGAGACAAAGACCTATGGAGTTCTAGGTTGGCAACCACATCTTCCTACGTGTCTCACCCCGATGAGGTCTACAGAGATTTGTCCAAGGAGGACAGTTATCTCCGAGATTCATTGGACCTTTTTAGGTCCTCAGTAGAGTTGGTGAGGTGGAATACCACTTAGCTCTTCCACCTCAGTTTCACTGGGTGCACGACGTCAGCCACGTATCCCAAGTGAAGAGATACGTGCATGACCCTTCTCAAATCGTCAACCATGTAGTGCTGGAATTCGACAATGGGGATAATTCTACGGAGGTTCTAGTATGGATAGAGGATCGACAAAAGGGAGTCCTTCATGGAAAGTCAATACCTCTGGTGTGTATTTGTTGGTCGTACGGAAACCTCTAAGAGAACACATGGGAGCGGGAGGCACAGTTGCGTGATCAGTTCACCCAATTGACTACCTATATTAGTTGTGGCTTACCGGGACGTACAACCCTATGGTTTGGAGAAATTAAAGAACCGGAATGTCCATGTATTTTTTTTAAATAATGGAAATTTTACGGGTCTGTCAAATCTGATGGTGCACAATTTCGAGGACCAGAGTGCCCGTAATGATCCATCGATGTTTTTTATGATTAATTTAACGTGCATACGAATTTTTCCTAAAATAGTGGAATAAATCTTAAATGGTAACGCGTATCAGAAATCTAAGGGTATCATTGAACTCATGATGGCGGTTTTACCATAGGCGCGACTTAAGATTAGTCGGCACGGGCCTCCTATGAGAAAACCCAAAAATGGTATAATCGTTAATAAAATAATTTAATAAATTATTTTATTTTTCAAAATTCATATAACTCAAAAACAGCAACATGGATTAAAAATATGAGACCACTACTAATCTCGTGTGTGTATTCTTTATTTAAGAAGATATTAACATTGGTCGGCACATGCCACTAGAGAAAGTTAATTCTTGGCCGCAATTAAAATAATTAAGTGAAAATTATTTTATTGTAAAATTCATAAAATCTAAACGGTAACATGGATTAAAAATCAGAGAGTACCATTGGGTTTGTTGGGGAATGTTTCACCTAGGTAGATCCTAACCTCCACCGACGTGAGTCGAGGGTGACTGATAATATTTTTTTGATCTTTTTTTTCAGGTACATTCAGTAAATAGACAAGCTGCATTTTATAACTTTTGAACCGGTGATCAAAATTGAAATATGAGGGAATAGTTGAACTTATAGTGCTGATATTCACATAAGGAGACCTTCACCTCGACCACAGTGGGTCGAGAGTGAAAGATAGAATTTTTATTTCTCGTGGAAGAATAAAAGTAAAAATAAAAGTGTGTGACACTTTATTTTTATTTGTAACACCCATGTGGGTGTTTGGATGTGGGGTCCACCGAAACTAAACCTCCACATGGAAGTTGGATGTGGGGACCACCACACCATAACCTCCCATGAGAGGTTATGGTGGTGGGGACCACCCAAACCATAACCTCCCATGAGAGGTTATGGTGGTGAGAACCTCATGGGTTTTTAAACCCCTTTTAACTCTCCCATTAATTGGGAGAAACCTCTCATGTCCCTATTAAATGTGGCGGGAGCCTCTTGGTATCCTCCCAATAATTATATCCAACAAACCTCTTAAATTTCTCTAACGTAATTTAATTAGATTGATCCTTTTAAATATAAATAACAATGTCGTTGGAATTTTGAAAGGTTCCTCATAAATTAACGCCCATAAACTCCATTGATCGTTTCCTAAATCACCACCTCTCCTATATATAGAAATCTTGGGATAATATTTTGGGACAACTTCACCAAGCGACGAAGCGTTGGTAAAGTGACCTGATACCCAACACTTGGAGGATTACGGTTCCTCCACGATGAACAAATTCTTCCAACGAAGAACGCCGACAAAGAGAGACTTTGACTTTGTTCCTCGGAAACTACTCTGACATAGGATGTCTTTGACTACGATGATTCAGAACACAATCCAACGATTCAGGAAAACACCGATGATACCGACGTCCGTCTTTTCCCAATGATCTGTCTTCTTCCTCACACCATTGTCATAGTTGTTTTCTTCTATGTGTCATCGTCATCTTATATTTCAAAACGAAGAACGAGGATATGTTTCTTTTGATGGGTGATTTTTTCTACATTTATGAACCGGTTGTTATCACCCTAATTGCGGAGGGTGTGGGCTAAACTAACATGGCCCGACTCCCTCTTTTGATCTATTTTGTGATGATCTTAGGCATGGTGACATAGCAAAGAGGCAACGAAGACGGCGAAGACAAAGGCCACGCTACCCACAGCCTCCGTGACCCACGCCGCCCCAGCAGCGCCCCACACTGCCGCCGGCCGAACTAGCCCCGACCGAGCCCCCGCCTGTCGGCCTGCACAGCCGCCTCCCGGCCCCTTGGCGACCAACTCGGCCGCCTGCCTAGCGCCTAGCTCTGCCTCCCGTTGGCCCATTGGCGCCCTACCCGGACATCCATTGGCCCACCTAGCGCTCTGTCTGGCCCGCATGGTGCCATGCCCGGCCGCCCTCCGGCCCCCCGGATAGCCTGGCTGTGCCCTACCTGGACGCTTGCCGGCCTCCCCGACAGTCTCCCCGCTTTACCGGCCACCACCTGGTTGCTCAACCTACCAAGCCGGCCCGCATCCCCCATCGCGGCGCCAAGGCAGAACCGGCCCAGCCAGGCCCTCAGGGCCGAACCGGTCCCGAGCCCGGGCCGAACCACCCATGCGGCCTGCTGGGCGGGGCCCATCAGGCTGGGCCGAACCTCACAGGTAGGCCCACCCAATGGGCTGGGCAAGGCCCATTAGGTCTGACCAGGTCAACCCAGACCAGGTCGACCTAGACCGGGTCGGCCCGTACGAGGTCGGACCGGACTCGGGCCCACTACCGACCTTTTACTTTCTTTGGTCATATCATTGGCACCAGATGACCATTTGACAAACCGCCAGCGGCGCCAGTTTTCTTCAAGCATGATAGTTCCATTGATTATACCCCACTGGAGTTCGGGGAAAAGTTGAGATATGGTATGGTTGGATCGTGCATGAATCCAACAGGGCCTCAGGGACTAAAAAGCTAATAACTCGCAGACCGTGCGTCCGATTGACGCGCTGTCTGTTGTGTTGTGACCCCTATGACAAGGCAGACCTTTGAGATACTTTTATGTGAGATTTGGTAATAGTTGAAGTATTGACCTATAGCTCGTGGAGTGGATCCTATCATAGATGAGCGAGCAGAGTGCGGAGTTATCTGGCCAGTTCAATGTTCACCCTCCAGCGGGGCTGGGCAGTGGGATACCTGTTGGTCTTAGGGTTTACCCTCCAGTTGGGCTAGGTAGTGGCTTACCCATTGACCTTTAGGGATTAACCTCCAGCTGGGTTGGGCATCAGGTTACCCGAGGACCGCTTAGGGTGTACCCTCCTGCTAGGCTAGGCAGTGGGTTGTCCGTTAACTTTAGGGTTTACCCTCTAGCTGGGTTGGGCAGTGGGTTACCCGATGACCTCTTAGTGTTAAACCTCTAGCTGGGCTGGGCAGTTGGTTACCCATTGACCTTAGGGTTTACCCTCCATCTAGGCTGGGCAGTGGGTTACCCGACGACCTCCTAGGTTTTACCATTTAGCTGGGCTGGCAGTGGGTTACCCGATGACTTCTTTCAGACTCAGCCCTTTCGATGTGGCTAGTCCGGGATATTTCTCTGTGATTACCAGAGCGGGACCCTTGATTGTATGATTCGGAGAAAATACAACATTGATGTACGGTGAACTACTAGCTGGTTTAGACATGACAACTTTTGACCAGTTATACTTGGAGTGATCTGACTAGCCCAGAGGGGAGCACCTTGGTGTCATGGTAGGCCCACTGTACTTGATAGAGGAGGAGTTCTACAGCATCCGAGTTTTCGACAGTGTGACTAGGTATGTTATTCGATACTACCCCTAGATTAAAATCTGGGATTTAGTTGAGTTAGTAACTTTTTAGTTTATCTCATGATTGAGATGGATTACTTGATAACTTAGGTATATGTATGGGAATATACCTTAGTGGGGTTAACTGATGACTTCTTACCTTGTGGTTTATCCTTATTGGATTTTGTGAGAGCTTGGGGGTCTTGGTGTCCCTACTGAGTATCATTATACTCAACCCTGCACGGGCTATTCCCGCACCTCATTGTGTTAGTTTCAGACAACGAACATCGCTGACTGAGGCTAAAAGTAGCAGGATTGGACGGTACCCGGAGATGGACCTTACGGTGAGTGGGTACATGGAGGAGACTGACAGATGTGTAGTTATGAGGAGGCTATATATACCCACCCTTTAGGTAGGAATCCCGGAGAATGACCGAACAATTTTTTTTCTTTCATTATTTGTAATTGTATTTCCACTTCCATTTACATTACAGTTGGTCTTGTATTTTCTGCCCATTTTACATTTCGTAACTCGTTTGTTATACAGTTTATGTAGTTTTTTGTCTGTAGTTGTGTGCTCTTTTGTGTGTGTTTCAGGTTATAAATGCAATGCATTCCCTGTTTTAGGAAAATATGTCATTATTTCTAGTTACCTACCCCTCGACTTTAGAAGGCGGGCTTGGGGTAGTCACGAAACGGGCCCTGAGGGACGGGTCATGACAACAATGGAATTCCCTTGTATCATTGAGTCCTAGTAATCACAATTGGATGGAGAGGACAAGAAATGTAAAATTAAACTAGGCCCCTAGAAGTGATTTGAATGTATTTCAGATAAAGAGACTAATGTTTCAATCTCCCGGAAAGCATCATGTAAATAATTGTTCTTTTCTTGGGCATCCATCACATGCATATCCTATGTGAGAATAGTTTCACCATATCAAACTAGTCATAGTAGTAGCTATTGTAGCAACCACCCCCGATATGATCCAGCCCATCGGGGTGGAGGAATATCTATCACCGCCTCCACCTCTCAAATCATCTATTCCTGGGATGATCCATCATATATCCCAAGAAGAAACAAACAAACTCTATCTCTCTTGGATGGGGGAATTTATACCTCAATCAGCATATCCATGTTAATGATCCCCTGATAAGGTCTTAGGTAATCCATTATATATTCTATATCATTCACCCTAAGAAATAGGATCATTTAATTTCATTTGCGGACATAAATACCCCCCCCCCATCATTTGAGATGAGGTCATTTTAATTTTTATCATAAACATATAGGGAATCCGTCTCCTCAAGGGTGGGAGGACAAGATCAATGGTAAACATTCCAGTCATCCCTCCAACTACAAAAAAACATCTAGTATCCCGGTAAGGTTCGAACATTGCGATCAAAAAATCCCTCAAAGTCACAACTTATAGGGAAATATTTGAGGAACGTATGACAAAGGATATCAGACCTCGCTGGGGATACAATCCAGACTCTCCCAGTATAACAAAGAGTTTAATGAAAAACCCTGATGAAGGAAATCCAAAGAAATCCTATTGTGTCAGATGTAATGGAATAACCACTATTGTCTTATATGATTATTTAATTTTCATTAGTATAAATATGTTGGAAATTGTGGATAAAGAAACAAATGCTGGGGTTCAATGAATAGAAAACCTAGCCTAAGAAGAACGTGATCTAGATCCACCAACCAAGGATGTATGAACATTGAACAAGAGATGGATCCAAAATATCGAACCACCAAATAACAAGATACCACCTCATCTATAGACTATTTCAAAAGATAAAGGGGAATGGTATAGTTACATCCCATTCATCACCATGAAGCATAGTGTTTTCTACCATAGAGTATCAATTATTACAATATGATAGTGAAATAAAAACACTATGAGAAATGAAAGCGGAAATACTCTGGGGAATATCACCACTGTGTATCATCCACTAGTTGAAGAAATATCATTCCTTAAGAGAGTATCCATCAATAAATTATCATCTTCAGATCAAATCGACTTCGGATCTAGGAATCCAGTCAACAAAAATGAGGAAGTTGAAAAATATCATCCATACCCTCTAATGTGATGGAAGGTTCTTCCTCTCCAGAAAAATCATTCAGTCTTAGGATGAATCGATAATCATTAGGATGTGAAAGAGGGTTCACCCCATTTACCCCCACCTATTCCTTGTGGAAGGGAGATATCTCTGAATGTAGTACCCCTAATGTTTATTAACTTCATATAGTCCTTTTATAATGGAATACAAGCCATGAAAATGGAACACACACATGTGTAGCCTGAGAGGAATCGATATCCCATATTGGTGGATGATACTCCACCTCCAACCATTTTCTTAAATAATACTGTCTCTTCATTTTATTTCATAAGAGACACCAAGAAACATCTCACACAATTACTATCATGATGTGGGTCGATGATGGGCCTTCGATATCAATAAGAGGTGAAAAAGATACGGTGTTTTTAAATACTCTTATAGGGCTAGTCATTGTTTGGTACAATTGTCAAATAATAGGATATAGTGTAGGATGAGATGAAAATTTTCAATAGTTCAGTTTGATTTCCTACTCCACACTATGGAAAACCATGGTAATCGAACTAGATAACTAAAATAAATGATAAAATGATAGAGTTTATAAATTCATATATGGGTGTAAAGGATTAACATTTTCTCTTAACGTCGTTAGCTCGTATGATGAAATATTAAAACTATGTGGTTAAAATCTCAAGGTTGAGTTGCAGACACAATAGATTCCAATGAAGTATCCTGGTGGATTTAATGAGTTCACAAAAACGGTCTGACATTTGGAAGAATCCTTTTTCCAAACCCGATCCAAATCTTGACTCATAACCCCCTTATAGTAAAAGAGATAGAGACAAATATAATATGTATCTATCAATATCAAGAATGAAACAATACCCATTAAAGTTCCTAGGTAGGTCCCAAACCACCGTACACCTCTTATAAAGCGACTTTATCCATAGAATCTCTCTCATTTAGATGTACAGTAAAATCAATTTCCCCAATGATTTGAGTAATTTATGAAAAATTTATTCTACTTATATAATGAAAATGTCCCTAGTTACTTCTTGGAATTCATAGACAATAACCTAATGAGGATCCTACAACCTAGGAATCCCGATGAGGTAAAACTCAGTAACCATCTCGACTACATCACTTCCCAATGACGGCTACGTCATAATATCTAGGGAAGAATATTCTTAAAATACATCTTTCTTGGCGTGGTCAATTCTAAACATTTGTTGTTAGATCAATCCTTAGAGGAGGTGTATTGCCTCACCATTTCTTAGTTAGAATAATAGAGTTATTAGTATAATCTTTCATCCAAGCATGAGAAAATGTTTGAAAACTAGATAACTTGAAAAATAGTTTATCGAGATCAGGAAACCATGAAAACACAATGCATATACCCACAATAGCTCCACCACCTAAGAAAGAGACATTAGTTATAAGTCCAAATTTTGGATTGATCAGATTAATAAGGTAGAAACGTAAAATTAAGAATCATATTTTATTCCAACAGATGAACTAACTCCTATAGATTTATTCCCAATGAAAATTGTAACAAAGAAACTACCCCACCGAATATAATCCTCATTGGATGATGTGTTCATATTTGGGTTTTTTGACATGATGCATTTGGTAGAAAACATCTCCAGTGATGACCATTCTTCATAATATGAGTTTCAAATATATATTCAAGGAATAGGAGAACACATGTGACGTAACCAAGAATATAGGGGACAATATAGTTGTAGTCAGGCCTAATATATTGGCCACTCCCCTATATAATACATATATGTGGCTGTGACACATGGGATAGAAAATCATCAAAACTAAGAAAGGCATGGAGGTGTCTCAGAACCCTCTAGCTATCATCCACACCCAATTTTCATGAATTAATTCTTATCTGGGATTTAATTATTTGATCAACCCAGACAAAACGGTAGGTCTGCATGACACACACGACTGGAATAATATTCTCCCACATCCTACGCACATGCCCGAGGCCTATCCACCTCAAATTCTATATCTCATATTCCACATGTCCAAAAGTTACACACCTTGGTAATCAAAGACCTCTAGCAAAAAATTAAAACATTATGAAATAATTTTAAATGGTCCCATCTATGATTTCAATAAATGATGAAATCTATATTTCAAAAGTGCTGTGGAGGCACTCGTTGAAGCCCTTGATAGACCACATGTTTTTTGGATAGATTTCCCTACGTCTAATTATTATCAAGGGGATAACATGACCACTGAATTCCATGTTTCCATCTCGTTCACTAAAAAGGATCTAGAAGAGCTCATCCAAGGTAACATCAGATCCTTATATGTCACCAACATAGTCAATAATGTCTACATCCAATGGATTTAATTGATAATTGTTTTTGGATCAAACTCATTCTTTGATAAAATCCTACCACATTTTGGATACGGTGAAGGGGGTATATCTCCCACAAGGATAACCATCCATGTTTACTATAAGCATGAGAAAAGACCTCTTAGGATGATCAAACATGAAGATCTATTTTTGGATATCACATATAATTTCATGTTTAGGATTATCTATTAAGGCACTATATATTATTTCTTACTAATAAGGCCTTATCTCCAAAACCAATTTGTTGTACATTCGAAATTCTATCACTGTATATTGTACCCCATCTTCTGAAAAGCCAACTTACAACATAGTGACAACTCCAATTTCAATTCATTCATAGAGACATATTCTGATGAAAATTTTTATTGGAAGTGAGGAAACAATCCAATTTATGTTTATGAAATAAATTTTATAGGCCATAATTTCTTGGGGACTACCAATAAAATTACATAGGGTAAGCTTGATAAAGACTATTTTCTCTCGGTAAATATGGTCAATGTACTAGATCTTTTCTCATAGGTTTAACTGCCTTTTTTCCCTAATGGAATTCCAAAAAAAATTAAATTAGACACCTATATACAGTGAAATAGGTGGTTTGGGATGATAATGTCCATTCCAATAGCCTTCCTCACCCCAATAGTGATGGATAATCCCCAAGATTTCCATATTATATTGAAATGTATCCACAGACTCACAATTTTAGGAACATGAAAATGAACACTAGAGAACCCCTCCCACATTCAAGGAAGATGTATCTACCACCATGAATGAGCTCATATTGGTAAATGTGGAAATAAAATATGACCCACAGAATACAATGATTAGTGTCTCCATTAAAAATAAAGAGAAAGATTTGTATATTTAATTTTTAAAACAATGGAAATATGTGTTTTCTTGGAAATATATGGAAATTAATAGATTAAAACTAATTTGTCTATACACCATCTCGGCCTATTTGATGAGGATTGAGGATTCAAGAAACCCTCAAGAGGATGAAACCATCTCCTTCCACTAATATATTGGTTGATGGTGACAAATTGGTCGATTCCAATAATGCCTGAAAAGTGTAATACCTAATATGTATTTCCAACATTTTCCCTCTAAATAAAATGAAAGGGAGGACCAAGGTCATTATTGATTTTAGAGTCATCAATCAGCAATTCCCAAAGGGCGATTTCCCTTTTCAAATTGTAAGAACTCGGTTATTAACTCTTGTATGGATCCATTATTTTTTGCCTAAATCCTTAATTTGGACATAATATGGATGCCTTTTGAGTATGTAACAGTTCTGAGGGTGTATAAGGATTTTTAGGATCCCAAAACCCATCTTTTGTAGAAAATAGACTCTATTCATGGTATTGAGTAAACTATACAGGTTTTTGGCATGGGTTTCCAAACCATTCAGATGGTTTTTTTAGATAGAGCCACCTTTCATGATCGGCACATGGTCGTGTGACCTAACCGTGCGAGCACCCCATTTTCCTAGGTATCTATTCATGATTTGAGCACTATTTAAAAAAAACCATCTGGGCCAAACCGTTCGGGCAACGACGTCCCACACTATTTGCACAGAGTTTGAAAAAACATGTAGACAAATTGTGTGTACTCTATTTTTCAAGGTAATTTTCACATTTTTTCCATAATGATTTAATTATTCAATATTTCCTACCATATTTATGTTTATGTATTATTGAACTTTTTATCTCTAAATTTGCGGTTTTCTGAAGATCTAAACTAGGAATCAAGCAATCTCATCCATCTGTCTTCTAAGTAAGGTTTTCTTCGTCATGATGGATGAGAAATAGTATGTACTTAAGTCCTCTTTATCCATTCTTCTTCTCTTCCACTCTCAACCAAGATATCACCATGTGAGAATTTTTCACTCCTTCATGGATATACATCGATCCTAGGAAAATCATGGGCTGATACTGGGGGATAAGGATTGTACAACCTTAAGGTTGGTTATCTATAACTCATCCCTATATTTTGTTGTTTTTTGGAATGTTTGTGTTGGCCCACCAGTTTCATTGGAAAACATTTATTAAATTTTTAAGCCATGATTATACTTTTTTAATTGTATGATCCTAATCTTTCAAAATATGTGATTATTTTTAAGTGGTTAAACCCAGAATTCAATACACCTAATGTTGATCGTTATTCCAAAATTGGGTTTTTAGAGTTTCATTATGTTTGAGCCACTGTTCAGGTGTGCCCTATCTTGACCTTCCTAAAGTTGAACCTCTCTATATTAATGAGGTTTGTTATAAATGAGAATTTCATAATGTCATGTACCAGGTATTCTCATCACATTACCGCCTAAGGTAAGTGCTTTCAAATTTACTATTAAATGTGAAATGTGGAATGGAAAGTATACTAAGTATATAATTTGGACATATTAAAAGAGAATTAAGAAAGGATACATGCCCATATCACCTGTTTCTAGGTATATATAAGGTAGCAGTGTGAACGTCAATAATTTAATATGCCTTATTGGTTAACTGAGACTTGATTAAATGGTTAAAATACTACATGGCCTATCCAAACTAATGGGAGACAAGGCATGAACCAATAAATAATGGTTTTAACTCTACATGACCAATCCACACTAATGGAAGGATAGACTTGAACCAAATGATTTATTACCTTATTACAATATCAAATAGGATTGGACTGACTGAAGCTTACTTTGGATTCTGAGAGGAAGATACCTTGGGGATCAGGAACCCCATTCCTATTCAAGGATGCAGTTTTCTTAGGTTGATGCCCACCTGGACTCTAGTTCTTATTAATTCCTCAAATGATAGGTATACTACTGTAGGGTCCATTTCATTATTACATGATACCTCATATACACTCCTTGGGTCCATCTTTGACTGGTAGGTTCCATGGTCAAATTCCATAGGGACCTATCATTGCCTAAAACCATTTTACCTTTGTCAATCACCTTGGACTCAATAGGCACAATATTGTGGAATTCATTGGATTTTACTCCTTGGATTACAATCTTACCACATATCTTGAATCCGATACTACTAAGTTAACGTTCTAGGATTTTATGTTACATTGGTTATTACCCTGGAACTCCCGCACTAGATATATTTGTCAGTTTTCCATGTTTGGTCTTGGTACATTCACTACTTACACTATCACGAGGCCATGTCAACGCTGGATATGCCTCACATGAACTATTAACATTAACTTGTAATTACTAAATCAATGAACTGGTTACATGTCCGGACAGTATCTGAGGGATGAAGAATGTACTGGATATTTAGTTATGGTTCCAACTGCTTTAATTTATATATGCATTCCTACAGACTACTACATTCCATTACATGGGCTGGTTGTTATAGACACCATTGGTGGCGGCCCACTATGATTTATCTCACACCCTTTTTGGGCGTCGTTTGGTACATGGAGTAGATTAAATGGTTACAGGTATTGACAGAGGGAAGTATACAGCTTCCAACACATGATTGTGTGGTGATATGTGGGAGCTTTATATAAGATGACTATGTTGGATCTCAGGGTTCTTGGAGTAGCCTTTATTTCGAATTACCATGTGGAAGTTTTTAATTCCTATTTTATTGTATCCATGTTTTCTAGATTTCCAATGTCATCACATTACGTCATCATTGTTTCAGTTGATACATTTATGGTTATTATCATTTATCTATTATATTGGTTTTCTTCCACGATTTATTCAGTTTAATTATATTCATTCCAATATTTATTACTTTTTGTCTTCCTTATTTTGTATTACACATGGATAATGAGGGCGTAGTCTTCCAACAGACATACCCTAGGCCCTCGTTGTTAGTCAGCAGCCTCTGGCATTTGAGGAGATGTGCTTGACAACATGTGGACCACTAGGCTCGGGGTACCCATTAAGTGGAATCCGGGTTCAGGATGTGAAAAGGTGGTATTGTAGGTGGTTTCTTTTTTCATTTACTATTTGGATTCATATATAAGATAATATAATTCTTGGGACTTGATCATAAGAAAATCTTGGTCATTGGGAACCCATGATCAGGTTAAAATCCTGGTTACCTAAAATTCAATTATTGTTCTATTTTTCTTATTACAGTTGATATTATTTCTCTGATGGGTGATGCAAATTCTGTGTAGTGTAGTAAATTATTAATCTTTTTATGGTCTTATTTTATACTTATCATAATGATATGAGGGAAAGGAGAATTGTTACATGCATTATTATATGGACCTAGAATTCATATGTCATGCATATTTCCAGGCCATATAGGTGCATTTTACTTCCTTGCATTGGTTGAAGTGCTTGTTATTATTGAGTGATATAGTGATAGTTTGATTTTACTTGTATTATTTTGGCTACTATTGACTGATTTCTTCTCTCAATTCATGAGGTGCATGGGACCTCATGGTTTGGGATGAGTAATTTACCGAGTTGATCCATTATTCTATAAATAAATGTGTGTCTCTTATGGTGATAGGTGTATGTGCATAGAGACATCAGAAATGGATATCCATTATAAAGAGAATCTTGAAATCTAAAATTAATTTATTTTACATCTTTATCATGCCTTGTAATTTTTATGAAAGGTAAAGTAGTGATTGTAGAAAGTAACTACACAATGACACGAAACATATTCATGAGCACTTATTGATGCCTCGACATCTAAGTGGGTAGTTTGGGTAGTAAGCCTTGGGTAGTGAGTTTTTCGTACCTTTATTTTCTACTAGTGATTCTATTTTATGCTAATTTTCATGTTCTAAAACGTTTTCATAGAATTTTTAAAACAATTTTGTTGCATTTTCCTCGTGTCATTCTCCAGGATGGTGGTGCCAACCATGCTTCAGACATCGTTGGCCCTGAGCTGCTAGTATTACTTCGAAGAGTACAACATGATTAAACACCATCTATACCTGATACGGGCACTGATGCCAATGTCTATAAAACATTCCTTTATCTATTTTAGTGTATGAAAGGTGATCTATGAGTTGAAAATATTATGGACGATCTGATCCGCATGTTCCAGCAGAACAATCCTACTATTTTTTCAATGGATGGTGGTTATCAGGCTGCTGAGTCTTGGCTAGAGGCCATACAGATTATCTTAGACAATCTATAAATTCCTCTAGTGAGAGGAGTCAATAATGTTATATAAATGAATTGGGATTCATCCAAGAGTTGGTGGGATGTGGTTACCTAGGCTGGTCATCATCAGGGAATGTTATGGGTTGATTACCATAATGGCTTATATGACCAGTTCTTCCCGCAGGAACTAAAAGATGACAGAGACAAAGATTTTATCCATATCGATGAGGGTCCTATACTGGTTATGTAATATTCATCACTTTTCTCATATTTAGAGTTCTTTTCACCACTTCTAGACAATGATGACTTTTCGTGTGCTAGATGTTTTGAGGATGGGCTCCAGTACGCCATCTGAACTCATGTGGATGTGTTTCATCTTCCTAGTTTTTATACAATAGATGATCAAGCCCTTATCATTGATCGTATCATGAGGGATGACATGGTTAATAGGTTTAAATGATGAGTTTTATGTCAGGCCAGTAGTTCTTCTAGAGGCAAGAATCATTATTTGCAGGTTTCTTATTAGGGAAGCAGTATAAATGGTATACAGTTTGAATGCTCTATGGTGTGTCATCAGTGTGGAAGCTCAAGTAATAAAAATACTCAATGTGATAGAGACTCTATAGAGTGTCAATATTGTGGCCATATTGGTTATCTTTATCACTTTTTCAGGTCCTTTCCACCAGCTTCGAGTGGTAATAGATGAAGTTTAGCTCCACCATCAAGAGTTTGTTCTTTTTCACTGCATCAGGTGGGGATTTGGAATAACATCGGCAGGTATGGCTGAGGAGGAGGTTGTGGTCATGGTAGTCCAATCCCTAATCATCAGCAGCGCTAATAGATTATTCATGATGATTTTATTCCATATGTTGCACATGGTCGAGGATCATATCAGTTGCATTCTTTATAGTTTATAACTGAGGATCAGGCAAAGAGACCATCTAGAGTATGAGGTACTATTCTAGTAACCTCTACTATTGTCTCTACATTTTTTTTACATTTTCTTCAAAATCCATTATTTATGAATCTTTTGTGAAAAGTCAAAGAATATAGATACAGTATCACTATGGTGTAATGACCCTTGACACAACATTAGTAATACGAATGGAGGCACACATCAGTGGAGGGACATTCCCCTTGAGGTTGGCAGTTACCCTTTCTTGTGGAATCTCTTTATTCTTGAGATGATAGGCTTCAATGTAATTCTTAGGATGGACTGGGTGGTCCACTATCACACCTTTGTACACTGCTATCGCCCCATGGTTTTTTTTAAATCACCAAAAGTATATAGTTATCTTTTCAATGGTGAGTTGGATTCCTAGGATGAGAGAGCTAGACTAAAGCATCATGGGCTTGGTGGAGTGGCCGCCCAGATTTCTAATCTTCTTATAGAGGATCAGGTGTTTCTTCTAAATAATTTCCCTCCAGTATTTGATTGTTTTAGGGAAGTCTTTACTAATCATTTTTATGGATTACCTATTTAGGGAGTGGTAGATTTAAAATTGTTCTTGTTCTAGGAGTAGCTCCAGTGTCCATTCCTCCTTAGAGGATGGCACCTTCTATGCTTTCGGAGGTCAATAATCTGATGGATGACCGAGATTCTAAAGGATTTATATAGCCTAGTACATTCTCTGGGGGTTCACCTCTACCTTTTGAAAATAATTTTTATGTAACCTTACATATATATGTGGATTACAAAAGGTCGAACCAGCTTACGATCAAGAACCAATATCCAATTTCTCAAAATGCTGATCTCATTGACCATCTATGAGAATCAAAAGTTTTCTCTAAGATAGAGTTCAGATTAGGTTATCCTCAGAAGCAAGTCAGGCCACTAGAAAAACCTCGCATAGATTACCATAGCAGTTATTATCAGTATGAGTATCCTTTTATGATGTTTGGTCTTACCAATACTCCTGAAATTTTCAAGGATTTAATGAATTGGGTTTTACACCCCTATTTGGACTCTCTATTCATGGTCTTTGTCGAAGAAATCTTCGTGTATTATCACACTGATAACGACCATCACAAACATCTATAAATCCTTCTATGTACACTGAGAGAGCGTCATCATTATGCCAAGCTTGTTAATGTGACATCTGGATTGAAAAATTCCACTTTTGGGTTATATTATTTTAGAATGAGGAGTATTTTTTGACCCTGTAATGGATATTGCTTTAGTTTCTTAAGAGCATCCTAAGAACATGTTTGATACTAAGAGTTTCTTAGGGATCTCTAGATATTACAGGTGTTTCATGCAGAACTTCTCACATCTTGCTTCACATCTTACCAGTTTTTCAAAGAATGGGGTTATGTTTCTATGGTCAAAATCATGTGAGGAATCCTTTTAAGAGATGAAAGAAAGGCTAGTATCAAAACCTATTCTGATTCTTCCAGAACCTACTAATGATTATATCATCTTTCGGATGCACCGAGAAATGTCCTAAGAGTAGTGTTGATGCATGAAGACAAAGTTGTTGCATATGGATCTCAGCATTTGAGGCCTCATGGTAGAAATTACACAACATTTGACCTCAATCTAGTAGTATTTGTCCATGCCTTACGTTGTTGGAGACATTATCTAGTGGGTGAGTTATTTTTGGTGAATAAAAACCATAAGAAACTCAAGTATATATTTTCTTAGATTTAGTTGAACCTCAAACAATAGAGATGCATCGAATATCTACAATCCTTTGATTTTGAGCATGCTTGTAATCCTGGAAATGGAAATGTGGTCACAGATGCAATAAATCAGAAAACTCCAACAAAGGCCATACCAGAAGGTAGTGTTGAATGGATGTTAATGTACCTCTTTTTTGAACATCATATAGTGATTCATGATTTTAATGATATGTATTACCTCCCACCCTTAACAGTTATCTCCTCCCTCTTTGAAAATGTGTAGTGTAGGATGTTTTCAAATCCTAAAGGTCTGGTTCTCTATGAGAGTATTAAGAAATAACCCACCATTGAATTGGTCTTTGCGAAGAGACGATGTTCTGCATTTACATGAATGTATCTGCGATCTAGTTGATATGAGAGATTAGATGATGAATAGGTCCCACAAATCTCAGTGGGTAGTTCATCCAGGCATCATGAAGATGTATCGAGATATGCGACACCAGTATTGGTGACTAGGAATAAAATTTCGGATTTCAGGCTTCATCACTAGATATTCCACCTATCTGCATGTGAAGGCAGAGCTTTAAAGACCTATAACCTTGTTACAACCTCTTCCAGTCCTAAAATGGAAGTGGGATGACGTTACTATGGATTTTTTTAGTCATCTTACCATGTTTGCTGAGGGGTAGCGATGCTATCTGTGTAGTCATTGAATGAATAACTAAATCATCCCACTCATTTTCTATTCCAAAAAATTATCTGTTGATGTGCAATGAATACTATATATCTATGAGATCATACAACTACACGGGTTTCTACATACTATCATTTTAGATAGGGATGCTCATTTCACTTCACAGTTCTGTAAAGTCTTTCCAAAAAAATATGGGGACTCAGGTGATTCTAGGAACAGATTTTCCCCCTCATATTGATGGACAATCGGAACAAACAATACATGTTATATAGGATATTCTCAGAGAAGTTTTTTTAATTTTGGAGGTTTTGGGGGAAAGCATATCACCATCATCGAGATTGATTATAATAACATGTTTCAAGAGATGATTCAAATGGCTCTTCTTGAGGCATTATTTGGTAGGTCATTCCATTCACCCTTGTGTTGGAAAGAGGTAGGAGATATAAGGCCCCAGCCTTAAACCTTACTTAATCTTGAGTTATTACAAGATTACTGAAACACATGGCCGATTGTCACCTATCGACCGGTCAAAGTTCTGGTGCTCTGCCAATGTGTATAGCAGCACTCGGGTCGAATCCTCGGCGATCGTACTTCGTAATAGTCGATTGTTTTTATTTGATTGTATTTTGATTGGGGGGTTTGTTTGCAGAGCTTAATTGAAATGTTTAATGAATGTTGTTTAATTTACCAAATTGATAAAGATTGGGGTGATATCATAATTGGGGAGTTAAGCATGTGATATCCTTGAACCTTACTTTGTATTGCATTAAATTAACACCCATGTCATAAGTTGACGTTGATTGGAATTCCTAAGTGTGAAGGCTTTAATCCAAGCCTTAACTAAACTTAGGGTTCTAATCTCAAACAAAACTTATTTATGGTAGTGTATTTATGGTTCCAATAATCCATGGAAACCACTCGTTAAACAAAACATATCATTAATCCATGAAATATTAAGTTTAACATACACAATATTAATTTAAAGAATACTCATCGAGAAAAACTCTCAATCACATAACATCCCCGAATTATAACTCACCCCAATGAGAGATTTACTCAGCCATTTTGATGTTTAATATTCTGGTTAAAATAATTATGATGATAAATTAAGAATAGAAGAAAAAGAATGGGATTAGAAAAGAGTGGTACGTTGACACACACACACACGAACGATGATGATAATTAAAAATGGATTTTCGATTGAATGAGGAAGAAAAAGAAAGGAAGAGGATTGAACTGAATTTAAACTATTTTAATAACATAAATATTAAACTACAGAAGGTTGATGAGAATAATAGATATTGAAGAAGTAACTTGCATTAAAACAGAATTACAAAGAAAGAGAATCACAAGATTACAAAAATGAAGAACACAAAAGTAAGTGAAAACAAAGAGAGGAGGAAAGGTCTTTCAAGTGAAAACATGAGTATGGCAGGTCCTCCCAAGCCTTTGTCAAGGCTTTGGTCGTGCCAATATGATATCCTCTCTTCTGAAATGCCATCCCCTCTCAAGAATAGAAGGGGAGAGTATTTATAGCCCAAGGAGTAGACTGTTTGCATTCCTAATCTGTCCCTCAAATTGCATCGCCAATTTGGTTATTCAGACAGCCGAATCTCCAAATATCTCCTTCTTCAAAGTTGTATATAATAATGTTATCCGACTACTTCCAAAAGTGGAGGCATTTGGGCAAGTGGAGCTATGGCGGTTTTATTAAACAAAGGTAAACTGTCCATTTCTATCCATGCTTTTTCGATGGCCAAAATGTGAATGGATTTTTGAATAGGAAGATGCCTTCAAATCCGAATGACTTCTTCAACAAAGTCGGCCGCCTATATCTCTTATTTCCCACTGCAAAAGCTCAGCTCGATTTTAAGCTTACATCATGAGATATGTCATGTATAGTATACTGATTTTAATTCTCGGAAAGAATGGTGGGCTGGACTTCAAAGCTTCATTTGGGCCCCTTGTACTTGGATTTGGGCCATGAAATTTTTATCCAAGATGACATGTAGTGTCTCCCGAATTATGGTGGAGAGTTAATATTTTTGGATTTCTGTATTGATCCCAGTAAATAAATCTTCAAGGCTGGTCCAGTTTGTTCACAGATTTTTTGGTCTTGTTTGTGAGGACCATATGACCCTTCAAATGGCCGAATTGGATCATGGTTCCTTCTAATGAAATGTTGTATATTGAATGGAGAATCCTTAAAAACAAGAACCACACAATTTGGATCAGTATAGTGACAGTTATAATTACAAAATTAAACTGACTCAATTGGACTACTTCTAAAAATGCTCAAATATTATACTTAATATTAAAACATTAATATTTCACAAAAATTATGCACATTTCATATAAAATAAGTAAAGGGGGAATATAATAAGTCATGAAAATATTAATAACATCAACTCCCCCACACTTAGATTTGCGCGTGTCCTCATGTGCAACAAATATAAAAACATGATAAAATCATTTTCACTCACCAACAAATATTAAAATTTTGTTTTCTCCATTCAGGGGAGGTTTAGACTATTTCAATCATCCATATTGAATTCCATCAAAAATTTGGTTCACAATAATGCATCAGAAACAATTCATTTTTTCATGTTCAAGGTTTGAATTGGAAAATATAGGCACTCAAAACTTACTCCTCTCAAGATGATAAAAATGTATTTTAGGAGGTTCACTCATTCACCAACAAAAAGTGAAAATCAAGAGTTTCTAAGAGCTATCAGCTTCCATTCCCAAATATAATGTGTACAAGAATCAAGAGGTCTTTTAAGGGGTTTTTCAGTGGCTATGGGACGGTAGGTATATAATGTCCAAAGGAAAAGAGGGGTTAAAAACACCAACATGGAAAAATCAATGCACATTTTTTTTTGAAATTTTATTTGAAAGGAAATAGAAACACATATTTACAAGGGCATGAATGTGTGATGAATGAAAAGTGAGGGAGATAGAAAATGGAATAGGGTGAGATGATGGAATATGTACAACATGGAAGACTTCCAATAATGACCCAACACAAGATGATTCAAGTGTTCTTTTTTTTTTCTCTTTTTGCTCTTTTTTTTCGAAAGTTGTGCTTGAAACAAGTCTCACAGTCATCTCCCAACCCATGCTTGATCTCCTCGTGGAACTAATTTTAGTAGTTATAACACGATCAAAGGTTGATGATGAATGATTTTTGACCCACCCAAGACACAACCCATTCCTTTTTTTTTCATTTTTTTTAATATAATTTTTTTTTTCATTTTTTTGAACACTTTTCAATGACTTTTGTACAAATGAAAATTACACATATAAACCCCAAAGCTCACAGAATTACAACCTCTCTCCCACACTTGAATGGATGCTTGCCCTCAAGCATATGATGAAACATTGGAAATCAATGAAAGTACGCCCAAAAATGAAGTCCATTCCCCCCACACTTAAATTTCAATAAATTGTACAATGAAAACCCATGAAGATGTTGGGTGGGACAAGGTATTAGGCTTGTAATGTGGCTATCAAAATAAAGGTTTTCATAGGCTCAAAGGGGATTTCAAAAGTAGGATCAATGTAAGGGTAATGGGAGGCTATTTGGCTATTCTGATTCTCATGTGGCTTAGAAAATGCCTCTATCATATTAATGCACACAAAAGATGGAAATTCAGCTCGAAGGTCCACAAACTCAAGACTCACAATCAGTGGTGAAGAAACACAATGAAAAAGATGTCCATAGATGACCTTGGCATGAAGGCTAATGTTATTCCTCACGGTAGGGGAGAATCATTTTCCACCAAAAATTGTTCATTCAAAATGTTTGTTATTGACACAAAATTGTTTACCCATGTTTGAGATATAAATTCAATATATTTGAGTTTAAAACAAGCCTTTTGACTCCCCAAAATGGTTGGACATAATTTCAATATTGGATGATGAGTAATTATGACACCCCTTTTGTTTTAATTTTCATTTTTTTTAATTTTTTTTAATTATTTTATTTTTAATGACACATCCACACAAAAGCGAAAATAGAAAAAAGGTTGTGGAAGAATTTTGTAAAAAAATGAGAGGGAGAGAGGAAGAAGAAGAAATAGAGAGAAGAAGAGAGGGAAGAGAGATTGAGAGAGAGAGAGTTAAAGGGAAAGAGGTGCCCCCTGGTTTGGATTTGGTGGGTCGCCGTTTCCATCTAGTGGTGGGTCAATAGAAGTCGATGTGGAACCTGAAGTTAATGGCCTCTCATTGTGATGGTTTAACCGGTGTCCATTTACCGTTAATGTTCTTTTTGAAGAAGGGTCTTGGACTTGCACTGCACCAAATGGGTAAACATTAGTAATAATGAAAGGTCCATCCCAATGAGAATTGAGCTTACCTGGGTGAAGTCGAAATCGAGAATTGAAGAGAATTACCTTTTCACCTTCATGAAATACCTTTCGAAGAATGTGCTTGTCATGGAGTGACTTTGCCTTTTATTTTTAGAGAATGGAGTTCTCATACGAATCGAGTCGAAGCTCCTCCAATTCAGTCAACTGCAATAATCTTTCATCACCAGATTTTTCACAATCAAAATTACATGTTTTGACAGCCCAAAATGACTTATGTTGGATTTCAACTGGTAAATGATAGGCTTTACAAAAAACTAGCCTAAATGGAGACATCCCAATGGGTGTTTTATAGGCTGTTCGATAGGCCCAAAGTGCTTCACCAAGTCTATCGGGCCAGTCTTTTCTTGTGGGCTTAACAATTCTTTCAAGCACTCTTTTCACTTCTCTGTTAGAAAGTTCAGCCATTCCATTTTTTTGAGGGTGATATGCAGTGGATGTTTTATGTACAACCCCATTCTTTATCAAAAGTGACTCCATGGTTCTATTACAGAAATGAGTTCCTAAGTCACTTATCAAAGCACGTGGTGTTCCGAATCGATGGAAGATATGGGTTTTGAGGAACTCACTCACAGTTTGAGCATCATCTTTCCTAGTGGGTTTGGCCTCGATCCACCTAGAAACATAGTCAACAGCAAGGAGAATGTAGGATAATCCAT
Source organism: Viscum album (assembly GCA_963277665.1). NCBI lineage: Eukaryota > Viridiplantae > Streptophyta > Magnoliopsida > Santalales > Viscaceae > Viscum > Viscum album. The sequence continues at coordinate 1,045,399,251 of OY728165.1, forward strand.
TGGAAGGGGGAAAAGGTCCCATGAAATCGATGCCCCAAACATCGAAAAGCTCACAGAAGATTAATGGCTTTTGAGGCATTTCGTTTCTTTTGGAAATTGTGCCAAACTTTTGGCAAGTGGGACATGATTGACAGAACTTGTGTGAGTCCTTGAAGAGTGAAGGCCAAAAGAATCTAGAATCTAGGACCTTTCAAGAAGTCCATTGTGGTCCGAAGTGGCCACCTCCAGGCATTGAGTGGCAGAATTCCAAGATGGAGGATTGTTCAGTTTCATCAACACATCTCTTAATTACCATGTCAGCCCCAGTTTTCCAAAGTTTATTATCTTCCCAAAAATAATGCATTGAATCACTTTTCATCTTTTCTTTTTGTTCTTTTGAAAACTATTCAGGGAAAACACCAGAAACCAAGTAATTGACAATTGGGGCATACCATGGTAACTTTGGAGTGAGAGATGAGAGGTGTTCAGTTAGAAATTCAGGATCAATTATTTCAGAATGAGAAGAATTAGAAATTCTACTCAGGTGGTCAGCCACTGGGTTTTCTTTTCCAGGTTTATCTTTTATCACAAGGTCAAACTCTTGGAGCATTAAAATCCATCTTATTAGCCTTGGTTTGGAATCACTTTTCTTAAGTAAGAACTTTAATGCTGAGTGGTCCGTGAAGATGATGATTTTGGCACATAATAGATAGGGCCAGAATTTATCCAAGGCAAAAACCACAGCAAAAAGTTATTTTTCAGTCACAGTGTAGTGTTATTTAGTTTCATCTAATGTTTTTGAGGCATAAAAGATGACATGAGGATTGTTTTCTCTTCTTTGACCAAGAACAGCCCCAATGGCCCTATCAGAAGCATCACACATCAATTCAAATGGTAATGAGCAATCTGGGGGTTGAATTATTGGAGCAGATGTGAGAGCAGATTTGAGTTCAATGAAGGCTCTCTTGCAAGCCTCATCAAAATTGAATGTGACATCATTTTGAAGTAAACGAGTGAGTGGGAGGGAAATCTTGCTGAGGTTCTGAATGAATCACTGATAGAAACCGGCATGACCAAGGAAGGACCGAATGTCTCGAATTGATTTGGGTTCAGGAAGTGATTGGATCACCTCAATTTTGGCTGGATCAACTTGGATACCCTCTTGAGAAATTATGTGCCCTAGAAAAATCCCATTTGAAACTATGAAGTGACATTTTTCAAAATTCAGCACAAGGTTTCACTTGACACACTTTTGAAGGACCAAAGAGAGTGAATATAAGCAAGATTCAAATGACTCTCCATAAATGGTAAAGTCATCCATGAATACCTCCATGCAATTCTCAATGAATTCAGAAAAGATACTCATCATACACCGCTGGAATGTTGCAGGAGCATTACAAAGGCCAAAAGGCATTCTCCTATAGGCATAGGTTCCAAATGTGCAAGTGAATGTGGTCTTTTCTTGGTCTTGAGGTGCGATTGGAATTTGGAAGTAGCCGGTGTAACCATCAAGAAATCAATAGTCTGACTTTCTGGCCAATCTCTCAAGCATTTGGTCAAGGAAAGGAAGTGGGTAGTGATCTTTTCGTGTTTAAGCATTCAATTTGCGATAATCGATGCACACACGCCATTTGTTTTTCACTCGAGTTGTGACCACTTCTCCATGTTCATTTGTGACAACTGTTATCCCGCCCTTCTTCGGAACAACTTGAATTGGACTAACCCATTCACTATCAGAAATTGGGTAGATAATACCAGCTTGATGAAGCTTGGTAATCTCTTCCCTAACTACCTCAAGTATGAGTGGATTGAGTCTTCTTTGAGGATGCCTAATTGGTTTGGATGATTCCTCTAGATGGATGTGATGCATGCAGAGGGCAGGGTTGATTCCTGGAATATCCTCTAGGGTCCAACCTAAGGCATTTTTTTTCCTCTAACACTTGAACAAGTTGGGACTCCTCAGTTTCAGAAAGTGAAGCAGAGATAATGACAGGGTAGGAGGGATCATGGAAAAGGAATGCATACTTGAGGTGTGAAGGAAGTGGTTTTAGATCAGTTTCAGCCTTGATTTGAGATCTAGACAAGTTAGGAGAAGGATAAGGGATTCCATATGGGTTTGGATAATTTTCCTTAACACTGTCCATGGTGGAGCAGTAGAGATCAGAGTTGATGTGGGATTCAAGAGAGTTTTCAAGTTCCTCTAGATTGATGGAGTCTATGAATGAGAGGTCCACATAAACTTCACCATTTATGACTTTGTTAATCATGGTGCAGATTTCACAAGATCCTTTATCATTAGAACATGAAGAACATGGTGGATTGGGGTTCGATTGAATCTTATAAGTGTCCTCAAAAGCGTGGATTGAGAATGCAGAGTGATCCTCTGATGGGTATCGCATGGCTTGGAAAATGTTGAACTTGACCAGTTGGTCACCGAATTCCATGGATAAGATGCCTGAATGGACATCAATCTTGGTTCTCGCAGTCATGAGGAATGGTCTTCCTAGAATTAGGGGAGATCTAGAAGAGGTTGTCTCACCTTCCATGTCAAGGACATAGAAATCAGCTGGGAAGATAAGATCATTGACCCGAACAAGAACATCCTCAATTATCCCCTCAGGACTGGCAGTGCTTCGATTGGCTAATTGAATGACAACACCCGTTGGGTGCAAGGGACCTAGACCAATGTTGGATAAAATGGATTTGGGCATGACATTTATTGAGGCTCCAAGGTCTATGAGTGCATCATCAAAGTTGGAACTCCCTATTTGACATGGAACTGTGAAGGTCCCTGGATCTTTGCACTTCATGGGAATGGACTATTGGGTTGAAACATTTTCAATGTTCCTAAGTTGCCTCTTATGGGTGCACAATTACTTAAGAAACTTGGCATACTTAGGGATTTGTTTGATGGAATCTAAGAGGGGGATGTTCACTTCAACACGTCTAAACATGTCATGCATTTCAGGATCAGGTTCAAAGGACTTCTTAGGCTTGGAGATGGCTTGAGGAAAAATAATTGGGTTCCTTAGAGGAATGGAAGGAGGTGAAGGAGTGGATTCAAGTTCCTTTTCCAGCTTTTTGTTCTTTTCATTTTCTAGATCAACATCGAAAGGGGACGTAGAGGAATCAGCATGGGGAATAGCAATTTTCTTTCCTGATCTAAGTGAAATTTCACTTACATTGCCCTTAGGGTTGGGTAATGGTTAAGCTGGGAGTCGGGATTAATTGGATGGTTGTTGCTGGCTAAGGTGGGATGCAAGTTGACCTATTTGGGTTTCAATGTTTTTGAGGCTAGAACGGGTGAAGGAAGCAAGATCCTCTACAGCACTTTCCCATGGTTGTTTAGAAGAAGAGGCTTGTCCCAAATTGGGTTGGCCTTGATTTTGGTTCTTGGGAAAGCGATTGTATTGGGTGGGGAATTGGGAAGGCTCGTTAGGATAGTGGAATCCAGGAGGAGGATTGTTCCTTTGGGGTTGAGGAACAAAAGGATAAGGTTGATGGATGTTACCACCACTTTGACCATATGGGAACTGGTTTGGATTTTGATGAGGGAACTGAGGAGGATGAGAAATGGGATTACCATACCTCAGAGGTGGGTTAAAGGTAGAAGAGAAGGGCTCAGAGTGGGGTTGGTTGAAGTTTCTAACAAACTGACCTGATTGTTGAGGGTTGAAGTTTTGCTGAGCATATGCCGCATTGAGCTCCATTGGACTAGATGAATCAGATGGATCATCTTGAAGTTGTGGACATGTGTTAGTCGGATGAGATGTAGAGTTGTAGATTCCACAATTCTTGATAGGTCCAGGGAATAGTGACTGTGGAGAAGATGAGGTTGGGGCTTTGGTAGCCACCGCTAGTTGACGCACAAGACCTGTAAGTTCACTCATCCACTCAGTCATCTTGTTGGGCTCTATGGATTGATTCTCTTGGGCTTGTTTCACTTGATCATGTGCTCGAGTATGGAATTGCTGCGTGTTTGCAGCCATGTTTCTTATGAGTTCTCGTGCAGCTGCAGGAGTTTTTTCAACAAGAGAACCGCCACTTGCGGCATCAATGAGAGTTCGCTCCATAGCCAACAACCCCTCATAGAAGTATTGGATCAGGAGTTGGTCAGGGATTTGATGGTGTGGACAAGTTTCCACAAGCTTTTTGAACCTCTCCAAATACTCATGGAGTGATTCATTAGGGAATTGACAGATGCCGCTTATTTCCTTTCGGATAGAAGCTGTTCAGGAAGCGGGAAAGAACTTCTCAAGGAAAAGTCTGTTCATGTCAACCCATGAGTTTATGGAACCAGGTTGGAGGTAGTAGAGCCAAGACTTGGCAGAATCTGCTAGGGAAAAGGGGAAAGCTCTAGCTTGATTTGTTCTTCAGAAACCCCTTGAGGTTTCATGGTTGAGCAGACCACTTGGAACTCTTTGAGGTGAAGTTGAGGATCCTCACCAGCTAGACCATGAAAATGAGGAAGAAGATGAATCCAACTCGACATGAGTTCGAAGTCAGCCTCCATGATTGGATATTGAATACCAAGAGGTTGGTAATTCATATCAGGGGTAGCGAGTTCTTTTAGGGTTTGTTCCCTAGGATTGGCCATTTCAATTTCAATTGGTTGGATGAGGACTGGTTCTTGAATTATTTGAGTATCTCTTATGTTCCTCCTAAGTTGGCGAAGTGTTTGCTCAATTTCAGGGTCAAAAAAATCCGAGGGATTGTTTGGAAGGCTACGGGGCATTCAGAGAGATTTTGGAAGAAAGAGGAAGATGGTTTTTTTTCTTTTTATTTTTTTCAGTTTATGATTTTTAAGAGGAAGACGGGTTTTTCTTTGTGTTTTTTTTTTCAATTTATTTTTAATTTTGTTTTTTTTGGGTTTTTTTGACAATAACCAGAAACGAATTAATACTTAAAGCACCATCCCCGGAAACAGTGCCATTTGAAACACACGGCCGATTATTTCCTATCGACCGGTCAAAGTTCTGGTGCTCTGCTAATGTGTATAGCAGCACTAGGGTCGAATCCTCGGCGATGGTACTTCGTAATAGTCGATTGTTTTTAGTTGATTGTATTTTGATTGGGGGGTTTGTTTGCAGAGCTTAGTTGAAATGTTTAATGAATGATGTTTAATTTACCAAATTGATAAAGATTGGGGGGAGTTCATCATTGGGGAGTTAATCATGTGTTATCCTTGAGCCTTACTTTGTATTGCATTAAATTAACACCCATGTCATAAGTTGACGTTGATTGGAATTCCTAAGTGTGAAGGCTTTAATCCAAGCCTTAACTTAACTTAGGGTTATAATCTCAAACAAAACATATTTATGGTAGTGTATTTATGGTTCCAATAATCCATGGAAACCACTCGTTAAACAAAACATATCATTAATCTATGACATATTAAGTTTAACATACACAATATTAATTTAAAGAATACTCATCGAGCAAAACTCTCAATCACTTAACATACCCGAATTATAACTCACCCCAATGAGATATTTACTCAGCCATTTTGATGTTTAATATTCTGGTTAAAATAATTATGATGATAAATTAAGAATAGAAGAAAAAGAAAGGGATTAGAAAAGAGTGGTACGTTGACACACACACACGAACGATGATGATAATTAAAAATGGATTTTCGATTGAATGAGGAAGAAAAAGAAGGGAAGGGGATTGAACTGAATTTAAACTATTTTAATAACATAAATATTAAACTACAGAAGGTGGATGAGAATAAGAGATATTGAAGAAGTAACTTGCATTAAAACAGAATTAAAAAGAAAGAGAATTACAAGATTACAAAAATGAAGAACACAAAAGTAAGTGAAAATAAAGAGAGGAGGAAAGGTCTCTCAAGTGAAAACATGAGTATGTCAGTTCCTCCCAAGACTTTGGAAAGGCTTTGGTCGTGCCAATATGATATCCTCTCTTCTGAAATGCCAACCCCTCTCAAGGAGATAAGGGGAGAGTATTTATAGCCCAAGGAGTGGACTGTTTGCATTCCTAATCTGTCCCTCAACTTGCATCGCCAATTTGGATATTCAGACAGCCGAATCTCCAAATATCTCCTTCTTCAAAGTTTTATATAATAATGTTATCCGACTACTGCCAAAATTGGAGGCATTTGGACAAGTGGAGCCAAATTTATGGCGGTTTTATTAAACAAAGGTAAACTGTCCATTTCTATCCATTCTTTTTCGATGGCCAAAATGTTAATGGATTTGTGAACAGTAAGATGCCTTCAAATCCGAAAGACATATTCAACAAAGTCGGCCGCCTATATCTCCTCATTCCCACTGCAAAACCTCAGCTCGATTTGATGCATACATCATGAGATATGTCATGAATAGTATACTGATTTTAATTCTCGGACAGAATGGTGGGCTGGAATTCAAAGCTTCATTTGGGCCCCTTGTACTTGGATTTGGGCCATGAAATTCTTATCCAAGATTACATGTAGTGTCCCCAGAATTAGGGTGGAGATTTAATGTTTTTAGACTTATGTATTGAGCCCAGTAAATAAATCTTCAAGGCTGGTCCAGTTTGTTCACAGATTCTTTGGTCTTGTTTGTGAGGACCATATGACCCTTCAAATGGCATAATTGGATCATGGTTCCTTCTAATGAAATGTTGTATATTTAATGGAGAATCCTACAAAACATAAAACACACAATTTTGATCAGTATAGTGACATTTATAATTAAAACATTAAACTGACTCAATTGGACTAATTCTAAAAATGCTCAAATATTATACTTAATATTAAAACATTAATATTTCACACAAATTATGCACATTTCATATAAAATAATTAAAGGGGGAATATAATAAGTCATGAAAATATTAGTAACATCAATTACACATTGAGGATCTTTTCAGGTTTAGAGTTTTAGAGAATTAGATCATAAAACTTGCATTACATTCCACATATAAACAAAGTGGTTACATAAAGATAGTATTCTTCATTCCCATCAATGGAAACATATTTAAAATAAAACATGGATTCTTTCTTGACACTTACTTGACACTATCATCATATCATGTACCTTTCCCTTGACCTGTGAAAAAAATTTCAAAAAAACTTGGGATGAGCATAAAAAGATCAGTAAGGGATATAAAAATATGGAAAGGAAACATGGGTACATATATACATAAGGATGAGATCATACTTTACCCATAAAACATAATCACTTTAACATACCTCATCAAATCATGAATAAATCATAGAAATCATAAGACATAAGGGTAACTTGAGGCATTCATAACATTCTTACGTAGGGAGTAACCCTCTTGGTTACGTTTGGAATACCCATCACAATATATTCCCTAAATCTCTTCGAAGAAACCTTAACGTTTCACTCCTTCACGTTAACCAATGCATTGGAGAGCTATATCGGGCTCACCCGCCCTTAGTTTATCACAGAACCACCCGTTTCCATAATAATGCCCAAGAACCTCAACATAATCATATCACATAAAACATGCATAAAGGAAACATAACATTTCCACCTTTCATCACAAGATATCAATACAACACATTGATATAAAAACATTATGAAAACCATTTTAAATACCAAAATAAAAGAAAAGTAAAACATGGTATTTATGTTTCATTTAAAAAGATGGTATGGCTTGTAGAGGAAGCCGTCACTCAAATAATGGTCAAGGGGGCGGAGAAGTCGTTGTTGCCGCATACGTACGACAAAAACATTCCCTTTTTTCGTTTTGTAAAACGCTTCATATAAAAAAGATTCCTTTTGGATAAACGTAAAAGTCAAAGGGGTTTATACACCATATAAAAGAAGGTTGTGTATAAAACAAAATATGCCTCAATGAAAGGAGATTGAGACGAAGTCCCATACCTCGAGTCCGACTTGACTTGGTCGTTCTTTAATCTCCTGAATAATAAACTTGAGTTAATTTCTACTTGTTTAAGATCCTTTTTCAAGTTCATTATTCCTTTTATATCACTTATTTCCATTCCATGAACACTATGTAATTATTTAAGTTAATAACGGTCATTTTAACGATCATTGGTACTTGAGTCAAAAATAAGCCCTTTATAATTACAAGTTGTTCATGTATCCATTATATCCCGGATTATAATGATGATGTATATATCATATATATCATATATATTCAGTATATACGTGCATTTATAATATTACGTAATCATTTAGAGGTAAGAAATGAAATACACCGTTCATGGAGACGGTAAGCCGTACGTACGCATGAACGCTACTTTTATTTCTATTTCGTATTTATAGAATGGAAATATAATGATATAAAGTTATATTATAATTACAGTATAATATAATATATAATATTATAGTTCCATCCTTTATACGTCCCACATATGGTATTTAACGAATCAAATCACTTTGAGGGGGCGGTAGTCCGAACTTCCTTAAATGAAGATATCGCGTTTACCCATAATGGAAACCATAAAGGTATGACCAAAAAGAAAAATACATAAGCTTAAGTAAAACATAAACATATTATATATCATATATAAATATAGTTACATCTTAATGGCCACCTTTTAAGGTGTTAAAGGAATGTTGAACAATCATCCTTTCGGGAGGCATAAATTCACCATCCACGGAAACCGTATGTCCTTTAACCATTAGATATATGTGTGTGTAAGTGTAGCTATAATCCTTCTTATAACAACATCCTAGTATATTTAAGATACTGGATTCGTTACAAAATAATTTAATAAAAAGAGTTTAGGGGGTTGGAGAAGCAAAATAAAACAAAAGGACTCAAAAGAAGACATTACCTTAAAATCGGGTAACTCCCTTTGGTTTGAGCTCAAAGGCTTCCTTGGGAAGACTTCTGCCCAAAGTGAGTCTTAAAGGAGTAAGAGAGGGAAGTTTAGAGACAAAATGGTCAGGGGTTGGCCAAGCCAAAGGCTTTGGGAGTGTGGGTGAGGAGGTAGAGGTGGGGGCCTTTTATAAGAGGAGAGGAGGGGCACTCTTGGAAAGTAAAGATATGTTACTTTATTTTAAAATTATTTTCGGATTAAAAAGGTCCCAAATTGATATATTTCTAGGATAAGGTGATAAGGGATCTAAATCCACCCATACAATAGGTTTTGGACATGTTTAGGTCGTAGATTTTACATTATCTTTTCATTTTATTTAAATCGTTAAATAATGAGGTCATCGCTGCATCATCATGATGTCATAAATAATTTAATTTATTTAATGTGACAAAATTATAAAAAAACTACTATGATGTAGGAAAGATTTTTATATTTCCAATGAATATTTATATTAAAAAATCTTACTTGTATATCCCCATATAAAAATTGTTTTCGTAAAACATATTATGTTTGTGTCATTTTTACTTTTACATTAAATAAAGAGATATTTATGTCATTTCCCAACCAAAGTGGTTCCATGGGGTCCCCAAGTTGACCCATGGCTTTTCTTGGTCGAACATGACACAACCAATGAGGGTAGGACATGTTTCAAGCTCATCTCATTCTATTAAAACATTATTTTTACCTTAAACTACACTAATTACCACTAATCGTGATTAAGAACTTAATAAGTTACTATTCACCAAAAAATTATTTTAATCCAATTGAACCACATTTTAATTCTTAATGACAACCATATATGTCGGATTTTAAAAATTCAAAACACAAAGGTGGAAAAATATCATTTAAACGAAAAATCAGTTTCTTTAACTACCACTTAGTGATTTCACTATTCATCAAAAATTGAAGTTTTTTAGAAAAATACCAAAACATCACCCTAAGCTATATTTGATATTCTGAATTCAAAAATGAAGTCTATTTTACAAAATTCAAAACATATAAGTCACATTAATTAATTTATAATTAATTTCCGCTGTCAGAGCAAATAGCGTGTTTTTTTGAAACAATAAGTATCAAAAGATTGACACCAGTTTAAGTCTAATTTCAATGTGAAATTGATTCCAATGACCACCATTGGATTAAATGGTAAAAATATATTCTAATTTAGCTTCAAAACCAATTCAAAATATAATCTAATCATATAAATAAAATAGATTAAAAAGCAGTTTTGATGTAAAATGCAGTATTTTTCACTATTCATTAAAAAATGAACATTGTCAGAAAAATACCAAAAATTCACACAAAGTAAATTTTGATGTCCCAATCATAACGAATAAGTTTATTTTTACAAACATAGTTTATAAAATTGTCAAAAGATAGATTCAAAAATGGTGTTCCATCAAAAGGCAGTAAAACAATCTTTTAAAAATATTAGTGTATTCCATGCTTAAGATTGGATTTATTATCATTTTAAGCCTCTAAAACACTATCTAATTCATTAATAGACATAGATAAAAATATCTATTATTCATTACTTAATTGGGATGATACATCCTTCCCCCCTTTAGAAAATTGCGTCCCCGCAATTTATTTACTTATCGAATAAATGGGGGTACTTATCCCTCATTGCATTTTCAGAATCCCATGTTGCCTCTTAAATCATGTGGTTTTTCCACAAAACCTTTACATGGTGAATCACCTTATTCCGTAACACTTTCTCCATGTGGTCAAGAATCTGGACCGGTTTTTCCTCATAAGATAGGTTCTCTTCCAGCTGAACTATCTCTCGACTGAAAACATGAGATGGATCTGGCATGTACTTTCTCAACATCGAAACGTGAAAAACATTGTGTACCTGAGATTAAATCAGAGGTAAAGCCACTTGGTAAGCAACTGATCCAACTTTCTCCAGAATTTCATATGGTCCAATGAACCATGGACTCAGCTTTCCTTTCTTACCAAATCGCATCACACATTTCCATGGTGATACTTTGAGAAAAACATGATCACCTACCTCAAAAGATAGATCCTTCCTCCTATTGTCTGCATAACTCTTCTGCCTACTCTGAGCTGTTCTCATGTGCTTCTGAATCAGCTGAACTTTTTCTGCCAAATCTTCTACCAATTCCGGTCCCATCAACTTCCTTTCACCCACTTCATCCCAGAAATCTAGAGTTCGACACCGCTTCCCATATAACGCCTCAAATGGTGCCATCTGTATACTGGAATGAAACCTGTTATTATATGAAAACTCAACCAAAGAAAGATGTTGGTCCTAACTTCCCAGATAATCCATAGAGCAAGAACGTAGGATATCCTCCAATGTCTGAATTGTTCGTTCTGGCTACCCATATGATTGAGGATGAAAAGCTGTACTAAAATTTAATTCAATACCCAACGACTTTTGAAGGAATTTCCAAAAGTTGAAAGTGAACCTCAGATCACGATCAGATACAATGGAGAGAGGAACTCCATGTAACCTGAATATCTCTTTAAGATACAAACGGGAAATTCGATCTAGGGAAAAAGTATCTCGTATAGCAAGGAAATGAGCAGATTTGGTCAAGCGATCAATAACAACCCTGATTGCATTATTACCTCGAGATGTCTTCGGTAATCCCACAACAAAGTCCATGGATATATTATCCCATTTCCACTCTGGCACTAGTAAAGGATGAAGCATCCCTTTCGGTAACTGCCACTCTGCTTTAACCTGCTGACAAGTCAAACACTTCACAGTAAAATCAGCAATATCACTTTTCATTCCATCCCACCAGTAATACTCCCGCAGATCTCTATACATCTTAGTACTGCCAGGATGAACTGAAAACGGAGAACTATGAGCTTCACATAACAACTCTCTCTTCAACTGTGAATCACAAGGCACACACAATCTCTTCCCAAATCGCAAAACACAATCATTATCAATGTTGAATTCTGGAAAGTTACCTTTCTGAACCAACTCTACCTTTTTCTGCAACTCACTGTCTTGCTTCTGTGCTTGCTTGATTCTATCTGATAGAGATGATCTCACTGATACCTGAAACAAAATAAAAGAACTTCCTGCACCAACAACTTTTATACCAAAGTTCATCAAATCCTTAACCAAAGGATCACGTTCCAAATGCAACATTGCTAATGAAGCATTACTTTTTCGACTCAAAGCATCACCCACTTTATTTGCTTTTCCCGGATAGTAATGAATTGTACAATCATAATCCCTGATTAATTCTAGCCATCTCCATTGTCTCATGTTCAATTATTTCTGAGTGAATATATACTTTAAACTTTTGTGATCAGTATATATTTCATACTTTACTCCATACAAATGATGCCTCCAAAATTTTATAGCGAAAACAGCAGCAGCTAATTCCAAATCATGTGTTGGGTAATTTACCTCATGAGTTTTCAACTGTCGTGAAGCATAAGCAATTACCTGATCATTCTGCATTAGGACGCAACCAAGTCCTTTCAATGAAGCATCACTGTATATAACAATCTCACCATTCCTGGAAGGTAGTGCCAAAACTGGAGCATTCACAAATCTTCTTTTCAATTCCTGAAAACAATCATCACATTCTTTTATCCAGATAAACTTAACACCCTTCCGAGTTAGCTTAGTCATTGGACTAGATAACCGTGAAAAATTTCTAACAAACCTTCGGTAATAGCCTGCCAAACCAAGGAAGCTACGAATCTCGGTTACATTTGTGGGTCTTGACCAGTCTTCCACAACTTTTGTTTTTGCAGGATCAACAGTTATTCCATCTTTAGAAACAATATGACCAAGGAAAGAAATTTGTTGCAACCAAAACTCACACTTGCTGAATTTTCCATACAGTTTCATTTCTTTTAAGGTTTGCAAGATAACCCTTAAATATCTTTCATGCTCCTCTTTACTTTTAGAAAACACCAAAATATCATCAATGAAAACCACTACAAACTTATCCAAGAACTCATGGAAAATTCGATTCATTAAGTCCATGAATACAGAAGGTGCATTGGTTAGCCCAAATGGAATTACTAAAAATTCATAATGGCCATATCTCGTATGGAACGCAGTCTTCGGAACATCTGCTTCCTTTACCTTCAACTGATGGTACCCCGATCTCAAGTCAATCTTTGAAAAAAACTTAGCTCCCTGGATCTGATCAAACAAATCTTCGATATGAGGAAAAGGATATTTGTTCTTAACAGTGATTTTATTCAAGGCTCTATAATCAATGCAAAGTCTCATTGAACCATCTTTCTTTTTAACAAACAAGACAGGAGCACCCCACAGTGATGTGCTAGGTTGAATGAAACCTTTCTCTAATAAATCTCACAATTTCTCCTTCAACTCTAAAAGTTCAATTTGATCCATTCGATAAGGGGGTTTTGAAATTGGCTTAGCATTAGGAACTAAGTCAACAGTAAATTCAACTTCTCGATCTGGTATTATTCAAGGAAACTCTTCAAGAAAAACATCATGATACTCATTTACCACTGGCACATCATTAATCTGAATAGTTCCTTTATTTTCAACGATGTGTGCAAGGTAACATTCATTTCCATCTTTTACCAGTTTCTTGGCCTCTTGATAAGTTATCAACAGTAAGGGTTCATTCTTGTACACAAACTGAAAGTCTTTCTGAAAAGAAACTTCTTTAGCTCTATAGTCTATCTTAGCATGGTAAATAGAGAGCCAATCCATACCCAGGATAACATCAAACTCTACTAGAGGTAGAACAATAAGGTTTGGAAGTAGGTTCTTTCCACAGATTAGGATAGGAAGATTCTTATAAATTCTTTTTGCCTCAACATTTCCCCCAGGTGTTTTTACCACAAGTTCAGGAGTCATTTCTTAAGATGGTATTCCCATTTACTAGAAAAGGTTTCAGAGATGAAAGAATGTGTAGACCCCGAATCAAACAACACACTGGCATAATCTAAAAAAACAAACAAATTACCTGATACAACTTCATTTGATGGCCCGACATCTACTGAAGTAGTTGCAAAGGATTTCACTACCCCTTTCTGCTTGTAGTCTAACTGCTTCCCATCACTCAAGCTCTTTGTCGGACACTCGTTTGCATAGTGACCAATCTCATTTCACTTATAACATTTCACTAACTGTAAATCAAATTTGGTCTTACCTTCACCTTGATCGTTTTCAGTGCAATCACGAGCCTTATGTCCCATCTTACCACATCGGTATCACTTTCCATAATTCATAAGACATTCCCCCGCATGCCTTTTTCCACATTTATCGCAAACTGGAAACTTAGTTTTCTTACCATCAGACTTTTTTGAAGAATTCTTACCTTTCTCCTGCCACCTCGGCCTCTTCTTATGCTTGTTGTTATAGAACACTTGGTCATCAGCAAACTCCATTTCAACCTTCTCAGCACATCGAACAAGCTTTTCATAACTTTTAAACTCACGAGAAGGTAATGCCCTTCGATATTTTGGCTTTAATCTTGAGTAAAAATGATTGATTTTACTATCAAGGTCTCGGATAAAATTTGGAGCATACCTTGCCAATTGAGTGAACCTTTCTTCATAGGCAGCCACTGATTATTCCTCTTGCCTCAATTCCAAGAATTTATTTTCCATCCTAAGTCGAACAGCCTTAAGAAAATGCTTCTCAAGAAACATACCTTTGAATTCATCCCAGTCGAGAGCATCAATCTCATCAGCATCCCTGATATTTTTAACCATCGACCACCACTGATCTGCCTCACCCTCCAAACGGTAAATAGAGAGACTAACCTTTTGATTGTCTGAACACCCCATGACATCGAAAATCTTCTCCAGTACTTTAATCCACCTTTAAGCTAACACAGGGTCAGATGATCATCTGAATGATAGGGGATGTTGCCTCATGAAATGTTCCACCACTGACATGTTCCTCTGCGGTTGATCTGGTTGATCTCGTGCATGGATACCACCACCATTTATCGCTTGAGTCAACTGCGCCATTAGTGCAACAAACTTTTTAGTTCCAATTCCGACCATCTCAGGATGCTGATTCAGAAGGTTATTTCCTTCTGTATGCCTTCCTAGCACTGCTTCCCTGTTTCCTCTGCAGAAAACCATTCTGAACAAACATGTCTTAGATGAAGCAACATGGAAATCATCAAATGCTATATCATTTCAAAAAAAAATTGGATAATCATTTAATAGAATTATAACTCCTAAAGTTATCTAAACCGACCTCTGATACCAACTATAATTCCCTAGCCTTAAACCTTACTTAATCTTGAGTTATTACAAGATTACACATTGAGGATCTTTTCAGGTTTAGAGTTTTAGAGAATTAGATCATAAAACATGCATTACATTCCATATATAAAAAAAGTGGTTACATAAAGATAGTATTCTTCATCCCCATCAATGGAAAAATATTTAAAATAAAACATGGATTCTTTCTTGACACTTCCTTGACACTATCATCATATCATGTACCTTTCCCTTGACCTGTGAAAAACATTTCAAAAAAACTTGGGATGAGCATAAAAAGCTCAGTAAGGGATATAAAAATATGGAAAGGAAACATGGGTACATATATACATAAGGATGAGATCATACATTACCCATAAAATATAAGCACTTTAACATACCTCATCAAATCATGAATAAATCATAGAAATCATAAGACATAAATGTAACTTGAGGCATTCATAACATTCTTACATAGGGAGTAACCCTCTTGGTTACGTTTGGAATACCCATCACAATATATTCCCTAAATCTCTTCGGAGAAACCTTAACGTTTCACTCCTTCGCGTTACCCAATGCATTGGAGAGCTATATCGGGCTCACCCACCCTTAGTTTATCACGGAACCACCCGTTTCCATAATAATGCCCAAGAACCTCAACATAATCATATCACATAAAACATGCATAAAGGAAACATAACATTTCCACCTTTCATCAGAAGATATCAATACAACACATTGATATAAAAACATTATGAAAACCATTTTCAATACCAAAATATAAGAAAATTAAAACATGGTATTTATTTTTCTTTTAAAAGGATGGTATGGCTTGTAGAGGAAGCCGAAACTCAAATAATGGTCAAGGCGGCGGAGAAGTTGTTGTCGCCGCATACGTACGACAAAAACATTCCCTTTTGTCGTTTTGTAAAATGCTTCATATAAAAAATATTCCTTTCGGATAAACGTAAAAGTCAAAGGGGTTTATACACCATATAAAATAAGGTTGTGTATAAAACAAAATATGCCTCAATGAAAGGAGATTGAGACGAAGTCCCATACCTCGGGTCTGACTTGACTCGATCGTTCTTCAATTTCCTGAATAATAAACTTGAGTTAATTTCTACTTGTTTAAAAACTTTTTTCAAGTTCACTATTCCTTTTATATCACTTATTGCCATGTCATGAACACTATGTAATTATTTAAGTTAATAACGGTCGTTTTAATGATCATTGGTACTTGAGTAAAAAATAAGCCCTTTATAATTACAAGTTTTTTATGTATCCATTATATCCAGGATTATAATCATGATGTATATATCATATATATAAAATATATTCAGTATATACGTGCATTTATAATATTACATAATCATTTAGAGGTAAGAAAGGAAATACACCGTTCATGGAGACGGTAAGCCGTACGTACGCATGAACGCCACATTCATTTCTATTTCATATTTATAGAATGGAATCATAATGATATAAAGGTATATTATAATTCTAGTATAATATCATATATAATATCATAGTTCCATCGTTTATACGTCCCACATACGGTATTTAACGAATCAAATCACTTTGAGGGGGCGGTAGTCCGCACTTCCTTAAATGAAGATATCACGTTTACCCATAATGGAAACCATAAAGTTATGACCAAAAAGAAAAATACAGAAGTTTAAGGAAAACATAAATATATTATATATCATATATAAATATAGTTACATCTTAATGGACACCTTTGAAGGTGTTAAAGGAATGTTTAACAATCATCGTTTCGGGAGGCATAAATTCACCATCTACGGAAACCGAATGTCCTTTAACCATTAGATGTAGGTGCCTGTAAGTGTTGCTCGAATCCTTCTTATAACAACATCCTAGTGTATTGAAGAAACTGGATTTGTTACAAAAGAATTGAATAAAAAGTTTTTAGGGGGTTGGAGAAGCAAAATTATAACAAAAGGACTCAAAAGATGACATTACCTTAAAATCGGGTAACTCCCTTTGGTTTGAGCTCAAAGGCTTCCTTGGGAAGACTTCTGCCCAAAGTGAGGCTTCAAGGAGTAAGAGAGGGAAGTGGAGAGACAAAATGGTCTGGGTTTTGGCCCAGACAAAGGCTTTGGGAGTGTGGGTAAGGAGGCAGAGGTGGGGGCCTTTTATAAGAGGAGAGGAGGGGCACTCTTGGAAAGTAAAGATATGTTACGTTATTTTAAAATGAGTTTCGGATTCAAAAGGTTCCACATTGATATAATTCGAGTATAACTTGATAAGGGTTCTAAATCCACCCATCCAATAGGTTTTGGACATGTGTTGGTCATTGATTTTACATTATCTTTTCATTTTATTTAAATCGTTAAATAATGAGGTCATCGCTGCATCATCATGATGTCATAAATAATTTAATTTATTTAATGTCAACAAATTAAAAAAAAATACTTTGATGTTGGAAGGATTTTTAGCTTTCCAATTAATATTTATAGTAAAAAATCTGACTTGTATAACCCCATATAATAATTGTTTTCGTAAAACATATTATGTTTGTGTGATTTTTACTTTTACATTAAATAAAAAGTTATTTATGTCATTTCCCAACCAAATTGGTTCCATGGGGTCCCCAAATTGACCCATGGATTTTCTTGGTCGGCCATGACACAGAAAATGAGGGTAGGACATGTGTCATGCTCATCTCATACTATTAAAACATTATTTTTACCTTAAACTACACTAATTACCACTAATCGCGATTAAGAACTTAATAAGTTACTATTCACCAAAAAATTATTTTAATCCCATTGAACCAAATTTTACTTCTTAATTAAAACCATGTATGTCGGATTTTTGAAATTCAAAACACAAAGGTGGCAAAATTTCATTTAAACGAAAAATCAGTTTCTTTAACTACCACTTTGTTATTTCACTATTCATCAAATATTGATGTTTTTCATAAAAATACCAAAACTTCACCCTAATCTATATTTGATATTCCGAATTCAAAAATGAAGTCTATTTTACAAAATTCAAAACATATAAGTCACATTATTTAATTTAATAATTAATTCCCGCTGTCAGAGAAAATAGCGTGTTTTTATGATACAATAAGTATCAAAAGATTGACACCAGTTTAAGTCCAATTTCAAAATGAAATTGATTCCAATGACCACCATTGGATTAAATGGTAAAAATATATTCTAATTTCACTTCAAAACCAATTCAAAATATAATCTAATCATATAAATAAAATAGATTAAAAACCAGTTTTGATGTAAAATGCAGTATTTTTCACTATTCATTAAAAAATGAACATTGTCGGAAAAATACCAAAAATTCACACAAAGTAAATTTTGATGTCCTAATCATAAAGAATAAGTTTATTTTGACAAACATATTTTATAAAATTGTCAAAATATAGATTCAACAATGGTTTTCCATCAAAAGGCAGTAAAACAATCTTTTAAAAATATTAGTGTATTCCATGCTTAAGATTGGATTTATTTTCATTTTAAGCCTCTAAAACACTATCTAATTCATTAATAGATATAGATAAAAATATCTATTATTCCTTACTTACTTGGGATGTTACAGGTGAGGCATCCATACTAGGTCCTCATATTGTTGAGGTGACTTCAGAACTGGTCTAGCTGATTAGGTAGCATATGACTACTACTCAATATAGATAGTAATCATTTTTCGATTTCCATTGATGACCTCTTGAGTTTGAGTTTGAGGATCATATTTTTCTTTATGTATTACCCAGGCTTGGGAAATATTAGTTATGGAAGAAAGGAATGTTGTCACCTCATTACGCCAGGCCATTCGAGATTCTAGAGATTGACGGGCCAGTAGCCTATCAGTTACTACTACCTATGAGGTATTGTGCCATGAATGACGTCTTCCATGTCTCAAAGTTTCACCAATACCATGATAAACCATCTCAAACCTTTGATATTGTGAAAGTTGAGTTCGATGTTGATTCTACCTATGAGGAGTACTTGGTACACATTGTTAACTAAAGCACGAAGGTTCTTAGAGGCAATTTTTTCGCTCTTGTGTGTGTGTTATGGTAGCACGACTGAGTACATGATGTGATTTGGGAATGGGAAGATGATATACATTCCCAATGGATAGAGTTTTTCTCATATAGTTTTCCTTTCCCCTTGGAAGGATAATATAAGGGTGATTTATTTTAAGGGAGAAGACTGCAAGAACCAGGTTTTTCATTCAGTTATGGTTCTTTTATTTTTCAGTCGAAATCCTTAATTTGGACCAAATATAAATTCCTATAGAGTTAGTAATGGTTTCCAGGGTGTATGGGGCTTGTTTGGGGCACGCAACCCATCTTTTTGGAGAAAAAATACTATCTACATGGTTTATAGTAGACAGTGAGGATGGTTTTTTTGAATAGAGAGATCTCATAAAGTTGACGCATGGTCGTGCGACCTAATCATGCGAGTTCCCCTTTTTCCAATTATTTCTTCATGATTTTCACATAGTTTGAAAAAACAGCTAGACTAAACCATTCAGGTAGAGACGTCCTGCACAGATTGCACAAGGTATGACAAACCATGTGGAAAATCGAGCAGATGATCTTTTTCTAGTAAATTTTATAGTTTTCCATTAATGATATAATTATATCACCCCTTCCTCTCTGATCTGTGTTTTTGTGGTATCAAACTTTTCTCTCTCAAGTTGGGTTTTTTTGAAGATCTAAACTTGGAATCAAAAGGTCTCCTTCATACGGATTTTGATCGAGCTTTCGTTTACTGTTTTGGATGCAGAACAATATATACTCGAGTCCTCTTTAGTCAATCTTCGTCTCTTTCACTCTCGACCTCAATATCTCCATGTGAGTGTTTTTCAAAATTTCTTATATTTAATCCAATCTAAGGAATATCAAAGGCTGATACTGGAGGAGAAGGATCATATAACCCTAAGGTGGGTGGTCTATAATTCATCCCAAAAGAGAGTTGTTTTTTAAATGTTTGTGTGGGGCCCACCAGTTCTATCGGAAACTGTTTATTAAATTTATTTTCTATGAGTATACATTTTAGAATTGTATATTAATGCTATTTCAAAATATATGATTATTTTTTAGTGGTTACACACCCAAATCAAACTGCCTAATGTTGAAGGTTAATCCATAATTGGGTTTTTAGTATTTCAGCACGTTTGAGCCACTATTCTGGTGTTCCCATGCTTGACCATCTAAAGGTGATTCTTTCTATAATAAAGTGGGATCTTTTTAATGAGAATTTCATAATGGTATATACCATGTGTTCTCACCACTTGATCACCTAATGTTTTTTCTTTCAAAGATATTATTAAATGTTAAATATGAAATGAAATTTATATTATATATATAACTTAAACTCAATAAAAGAGATAGAATAGAGGTTATAGGTCTGTAGAAACCCTTTCTATGTTCATGGAAGGTAGTAGAGTGAACCTCAATAATTTAATATGCATTATTTGTTAACTGATACTATATTAAATGGTTGTAATGCAACTTGGCCAATACACAATAATGGAAGACAAGGCTTGGACCAAAAAATAATGGTTTCAACTCTACATGACCGATCCACACTAATGGAAATAAAGACATGAACCAAATAATTTATCACATGATTATAATATCAAATAATAATGGAATGACTCAAGCACCCCTTGGATTATGAGAGGAGGATAACTTGGGCCTCGAGAAACCTATTCCGATTAAAGGATACCGTTTTCTTAGGTTGATACCCACATAGACTCCAGTTCTTTTCTACTCCACGGATACCTAGTATACTACAATAGGGTCTTTTTCATTATTAAATTATACCTTGTATGCACTCATTGGATCCATCTTTGACTGGTAGGTTCCATGGGGAGAGACCATAGGGCCCTATCTTTTCATATCCCCATTTCACCTTGGTTGGTCACCTTGGTCTCAGTTGGAGCCTTATTTTATAATTTCACAAATTACACACCTTTGATTACACTCTTACCCTATATCTAGACTTAGAAATTACTGAGTTAGAATTCCATGAGTTTTACGTTCCCATGGTTATTACATAGGAACTACCTCACTAGATATCTTTGTTAGGGTGTAATGTTACTTATTGGGACCGTCACTACTTACATTATCACGAGGTGATGTCAGTGCTGGATAAACCTCACATGACCTATTATAATTTAATGGTAATTAAAAAATCAATGAACTGGTTACATGTTTGGAAATTAGCCAAGGGATGAAGTAGGTACTGCTTATTTAGTTATTTTTCTGCTTTCATTACGTTATATATGCATTCATGCACACACTCTTCGAGCATTGTTTGGTAACCATATTAGATTAAAAGGTTTTAGGTATTCAAAAATGGAAGCATACAACTTACAACACATGATTAAATTATGATTGAATGGGGCTATAATGTAGATGACCCGGTTGGATCATGGGGTTCTTAAAGTAGTCATTGTTTTATTTTACCTTTTGGAACATGTTATGCATATTTTCTTTTATCCATATTTTACTATTTTCTAGTGACATGACATTACATCATCATTGTTTCCGTTGATATAGTTATGGTTATTATCATTTATCTATTATATCAGTTTTTTCAGTGTTTATTAATTTTAATTATATTTATTTTTATATTTATTATTGTTTATATTTCTTATTTTGTGTTACACTATGCTAATGAGGGCATAGTCATCCCACATACACACCCTAGGTCCTCACTGCTAGTCAACAACCTCTGGCATTGGGGGGGGGTGCGCTTGAGGTCTTGTGCCCAATGGGATCGGGGCACCTATTAAGTGGCATCTGGGTATGAGACATCACAACAATAACAGAACACAAAATTAATGCACTAATAGCTTCCAAGAACCTTCTATCATTGATGGGTATTCATGGTATAATAATATCAACATGCTCCCTGAAGATAAAGGAGCGACTACATTTAGAGATCCCTAGGGGATCTTCTTCTATCATTTCACGACCTTTAGATTATAGAATGATGGTTCCACATACCATCATGACATGAACCATGTCTTTATTTCCTTTCTGAAAAGGATAACCAATGATATGTTTATGACCCGGTTGTTAAATCCTAACTGCGAAGTGATCACTTTAGAAACCATCGTATGGTCTTCGACAAAACGCGATAGTATAGTTTAAGGTTAAATCCACTTAAATTCCTTTTCAGGGTAATATCAAGGAATATTGATGGCTTTGTGGTATAACACCATGACTTCAATGTTGACCCAGAAAAGACTAGTGTTATTTCAGAAATGTATCCCCCAATAAATTTCAATGATCTGAAGGGAGTTGAAGGCACCTCATCTAAAATTCATGGTTCATAGCCAATTATTCTAGAAAATAAATACCCTTCATGATGACAGTGAATAATTTACTCCCCAATCAATGGGATTATTATTTTTAAGATTCCTTCAAAAGTATGACATTGTTTATACAACACTGACCACTTTTGATGCCGCTGGTGGATAGGAGGTCACTCATCATTCATGTTGCCACCATGGAGTGATAAAAAGGTTCCTACTCAGACAAAATAATGACGAGTGAATTTATAATATCCTCAACTACATCATATCGACAATTCTAGGTACTAAGACTAGATACTCTGAGATCGAGAAAAACTACATCTTAGTCATCTTTATAGTATAGAAGTTGAGGTTTTAATTGTATCACCCCAAATACTATCTTTAATAATTTATTGACCCTCTCAAGTACATGCTTGGATTCTATAACATTCCATGCTTCCACAGTACGTTTACCTTTGAATAATTTACTAGCTTGCATTGTACACAACTTTGAGATTCTAGCACACCACGACAAATCAAACTAGCCGTAATGAATAGTAATACCCACTTTTTGAAATTTTTATAAATTTTATATCTCAAAATGTACTTCATTTCTGGATTCAAATTATCAAAATTTGCTTAGGGTGAATTTTTTTTATTTTTTGAAAACTTTCAATTTTTGATGAATTGTGAAAAACCCTGAGTTATAGTTTAAAACCAAATTTTTATTTAAATAAATAATTATTGTATTTATATTTATTTTAGGTCAAAATAGATACATAATACCTATATATGTTCAATTTAATTCATTGGAGTAATTTTGAAACAATATTAGATATATAAAATTTTATTGAACTTTTCACCGTCTTTTACCCATCTCCTAGGAGAATTTTAAAATTTAAATAAAATGAAATTTTACCACTTATATGAGTTGAATTACCAAAATCCAATAGACATGGTAAATTTCAAGTTGTAAAATGTGGTTCAATAAGATAAAAATAATTTTTTGTGAATAATAACGTTTAACTTTTATTTACCATGTCTAAAAGTAAAAAGGGTAATTAAATTTAAAAATGACATTATTATTACCCTAACACATGTCCTAATTCTATTGTATAAGTATAATTCTACCAAAATCAACCATAGGAATAAAATATGAACCTATTTGGTCCACTTGAATTATATTAGGACATTTATTATTATTTAATTCAATGAAGAGTTAAAGAGTTAAAATCAATGTTCAATAACTAAATCATTTTTAATATAGGGTTACACATAAGATAAATTCAGCTATAAATATTCATTAGAAATATAAGACGATTTAATACATAATGGTATTTTATTCATATTTTTTAGACATTAAATAATTGAATTTATTTATGACACAATTATGATGCAGTAATTACCTAATTAATGAAATATTAAAATGATTAATATTATAAATATCCAAGTAAATATAATATGATAATTTTTATGAATTAAAATAAATTTATAGGTTCATATGAAACATTAGGGTTGGTTATATGAATTCATTTTGAAGTGATAATGTTGTTATGAATTTAGAAAAAAATACCAAATACTGTAAAATTGACATAAAATAGTTTCTTAAAAAATTATTATATTATTTATTGATATTATATTGCAAAAAATATAAGGATCAGGTAAAATACTTATATAATGATAGGTGTATCATTAATGAACCACATAGAGTTCCTTAGAAGTATATAGTATGTTTATTAACCATATAATATAAGAATACAAAGAGACATGGTAAATGTCAAACTATTTAACTAAGAGTTAAATCTAAAATATAAGCTTCATATAGTGTCCCAGACCTATATAAAACCTAATTGTTGAGTGGTTTTTGACCCATACCCACCTTATCTTATAAATAATTCACTTTTGAGCCATTAAAAACAGAAAATTATTTTATTATAAAATAATATTTCTAGATTTTCTTAAGGTTCCCTTCACCCCTCTTATAAAAGGGCACTCCCATTCCATAGAATTCACCCCTTATAAGAATTTTTTCTCTACAAACATATGCCCAAATACCCTTTAAAATGTCCTCCATTCATCCTAGATTCCTTCCTTTAGTCAGAAAGCCAACCTATGGAGCCCTTTTGATCAAATCAAAAAGAAGAACCCCAAAAGGCGGTAAATATTTCATCACCTCTTTCATGTTACTTTCTTCTTCCACTTTTTCTTTATTTGTTGTTTCGATTCTAAAATAAAAAAATCCAGTATCATCTATACACTATGATGTTATTATAATTATGGTATAACCATATTCATTATTCTATCTATCCTTTGAATGATATCTCACCATACGCGCGTATGTACGGCTTACCCTCTCTACGTTATGGTGTAATTGTTATTCAATACATTATTATTTAGATGGGTATAATTATGATGTTTAATTGATTTAAATAATAAATATAACATGACAATAATTATTTATATATGATATAACATCCAATTATATATTATTTTCATATCAAAGGAATGATATTGTCGCTCGTGCGTACGTACGGATTACTGTCTCCACGAATGCGATGAGATTCATTCCCCATCGTAATCCATTCAAGAATAATTTTCATTATATGACTAAAAATAATATTTAAATACTTAATATAATTCTTAATTTTAATAAGATACATCCTTTTTAAAACAAACACTACTTACGAAACAAATCATAAAACGGAAAATGAATTAGTTAACACCCGAAACAACGATAATACCCAAATATTATTAAAAAAGTAATATTAAATGATCATATATGATATCATAATAATGTATTTGATTCTGTTATAATTGAATAACAAATATTTCCCCATTATATATGATGTTAACCTACCATCAACCAAGTAAAAGTACAATGTGAGGGGTTTCTTATCTCACTTTTAAATCTGTGAGATTTCAATTGTTCGCCACTTATTTATTGGATGTGGGGTATTGTGTAATGCCATTTGATATATATTATCATGAATCTCTTTATATTCATGGTATTCTATGATCAATTTGGTGATTATTAAATTTTTTTCATATGACTCGATTTATTACAACGAAGTAAGGGTTTTTCATCTCACTTTTTATTCCCATGAGATTCATGCTATATTGGACATTATTTCCTTTTGTATGGAATGTGTATTGTACATGATTTTATTCTTGGTGTAATATAATTTAATTTATGGGTATTTAAATCTTTATTTTATGATCGTTCTTTCATGGTCTGTATGTTTCATAAGTTACCAAATCGGTAAGGGAATTTCAAATTCCAATTTCCACTCAGTGGGATTTTCGCATACTTCATTGATTATTTTACTCCGGGATTATGTGTGGAATAAATATTTAATATTTATGTAGTAATTTACACACCCTTTTGTGTTTATATACGTTTTATACACATAATAACTCCATAGATAATTTCTCAAGTCATTGATATAAACTTTTTCTTAACTCAATTTACATTCATTGAGTTAAACATTGAAGTCATTAGTGTTGTTTTTACAAGAATATGTGTAAATGTCCTATGATTTATTTACACTAAATATACAATAATTTTTAGTGTATTTTTATTTTTCACACATTATTATGTCATTTATTTATCCTTCACCTATGGATACTATATTTATAAGGGATTTCATCTCAATTTACAATCCATTGAGAATTCTTTGTTGTTATGCACCAATTCACTTTTATATTGTGTATATAATATCCTTTGAAAAAGTATATCATGAAATCATTTATTCTCAAGATATTATGAAGTTTTTATTACCTCAATTATTTGTATTCAATCATTTCTCATTTGGTTAGGAACTCTAACTAATATATCATTTTAAATGTTTTTAAATACATATTTATAAATCTTTCTCATTAATGTCCATATTTTAAAAATGGTTTTAAGAATTTCATTATATGGTCATTAATGTTTTAAAATTTAATTTAATTTTAAATGTTTCAAAGTGGTATGGGACACTTTGATTCAAAAATATACTTTTAAACAGCTTCTTGAAAAACAGTGTGACTTTTAAATGATTTGATGAAAAAGGGGGATATTTCTCTCAAATAGTTTTTATTACTATTTTAATCTATGTAAATACCCTTGATTATTCTCGATTGAGGTTAATATGTTACAATACAATCTTCCATATTTTATTGAATGAGTTATGTTCGACAGTGGATGTGCTATTTTTATACCATTCATGGTTTGTAGAAAAAGTATTGACATTTCGTATGCTAGTTTTAATATGAATTTTTATGTTATGTTTCAAAAATTTCATATGAGGAATGAATTGGACATAGTAAGTGATGGGAGGATCCTACTATAGCTCCTTGATGTATCGGTAGGTCTCATGAGACAAACTAGTGTCTTAGCATAAGGCCTTCACTAAAACTTATTTGTATTCCAGGCATAAGGCCTTGATTATGTGGTTATGAAAGTCTGGCATTATGCATTCCATCATTACAAAAGTGGATATTGATATTTCATGTGATTATTAGACTAGTAGAATATCCATAAGTGTAAGAAAATGACAGTATTTTGATTTATATTTTCCATATTATTATGATGTTTATGTTAAAAGGGATTTTTTTTATTTCTATACATTGACTTAAATGTTTATTATTATTTATAAGAGTTTCCTCTACTTTATTATCCTTAATAAGCATCTAATCTCACCTCTTTCTATGTTTTATTTTTCCCAGGATGTGGATATGTATATTAAGACTGACCTGTAGGGATAGACTATGGGATTTTAGTGTTGTCTATGGAAACAATGTTGTTGTACTTTTCCATTTTATGATGTAATGTAAAACTTATGAATGTATCTTGTACTTCAAGGGCTACTAAACTAATCGGTCTTTCAAGACTTGATATTTTGTGATCAGGATAATGATACGTAATAACACACTGACTTTGGGCTTTTGGGGTTGGGGTGTTACATTTGGTATTAGAGGAAGTTTAGTATAACCCTTGGAAACTAGATTTAGTTAAACTCTGATTAGAGCAGATAGACCTAAGATAGACTTGGAGGATTAGTATATTATAACATCCTAAAATTTTGGTATTGTAGAGATTTTGTGAGTTTTCCAGCAATACATCCTTTTTTGGATACGAGAAGGTAGAGGCGGCTCTGGCACAGATGTACCTAGGGGTAAAACATGAAAATACCACTTTGAGCTAGACTCGAATGGGAGCTAGTTCACAAAAATGGGCCTTGCTACACTCTTAGTTACGACACTACCAGGGATATTCTTAGGATAATTTACATTTTCTATAAAAACCGATTTGAAGGATTTTAATATAAGATGAGAATAAATAACCTTGGTTAATCCTAAGGTGTTTCAAATTGAAAATATGGTGTCATGATTTTCTTTAAATGATTTTATGACTACTGTTACTCACACAATGATTTTTGGTTTTAGTCAATAACTATATTCCAAGGAAGTCATAGTAACATTGATCATGATGTAAAAGGTGGGAACGGTGGTGGAAATAAGAAAAAAAATGGAATGTTTATAGGTGTAAAAGATATCGTGTTCATGCCAAATAAGTTTTCCAAAAAATATGATCATCAACATATATATTAACGAACTCCCGAACTCAACAAAGAAGAGAATGGTGATGAATAAAAAGATCTCCAATAGTGGAGACCATGGAGAAAATAATACTCAATTTCCATCATGCAGGAAATATAGAAGGGGACACCCAGGGAAGTGACTCAATGGAATAAAGAAATTCTGTATGTGTGGGAAAGAAGGACATAATGTAAAGAATTGATGAAGAAAAATGAAGAGTACTATGGAAGAAAATAAAAATGGTCCTTAGAATCCATTTACTGTTATTTTCCATAAAGTTAGGGGACCTGGCCATTACATGAGTGAATGCTCTATTTTATAGGATATTTTCTTGGTCAAAGAAAAAGCTATGTAATGATAAATGGTGGGAGAAATGTTTAAAATTATTAGTTCTCCTTGTTGATGGGTTTAATTTGGAATAATATTATCTTGTATTTGTACCCCTATAGTATTTCATGTGAAAATGATATTTGAGCAAGAATTATAT
Organism: Viscum album; assembly: GCA_963277665.1. NCBI lineage: Eukaryota > Viridiplantae > Streptophyta > Magnoliopsida > Santalales > Viscaceae > Viscum > Viscum album. The sequence continues at coordinate 1,045,427,618 of OY728165.1, forward strand.
TTTCTCTTGTGGATAGAGTTATAAATAACCTTTTGTTTTTATATGATCATTGGGTTTGAGGAAATTACAAGTTATTATATTTTGGGATGAAAATGCAAGGTATGAGATAACATTTGAGGTTAAAATATGTGATGATTATTTTTAAGAATTTGTCTCATTTTGTTAATATTATAGAATATGGTTTTTTAAAAATGAAAACACCTAGATCATGTGACAACCCATCGCGTCGGAAAAAGCTATGTGAATAAAACCCACAGCCAGAGTGCATTTGTGATTTATCACCTACAACTGGACTTCGTGAATTCCCTAGTTACTGTGACTAATTATTTTTAGTTAAATGATTTTATTGATCAATAATAAGTTGATTTTGGATCTTATGACTTATCAAATGAATACCCTTAGTATAGGAAAATGATTTGGTGATTAAGTGATAAATGTTATTTTGGAAGATGTTTTCTCTGTTGGCAACACTATATTCCTAAGGAAAATTGAGTACAATGAGATTTAATTTTATGAGTAATGGTGTATTTTTATCTATGTTTCTATTGTGTATTTATAGTGATTTGGGTAATATTTGGAAATGATTATCCTATAATAGAGAATATGTGATTATTTAATAACTTTTATGTACGTGACCTTAAGAGTAGTCAATGTTATTTTGAGATACAATTTAACGTGGAAGACTACATAACCAAATTCTTCTATGTTTTGGGTTTCAATATTATTTTGGACTATATTGAAGGATTTTAAGTAGATTTGTTTATTGATTGGTATGTTTTTAACTTTGGGTATTGTTGGTTTAATTTTATATATTAAGATTAATGTTTCATTCTCTAACGGAATATCCTTTTGGGGGATCATATAATCTTGTTATAAACATTATGGTTTTGATTAATATCTAAAGACAAGGTAAATATATAGTTTATCCTTTATGGATCATGTGATTCTATAGATGTTGATTCTAGCTCTTCTGGTGTGGCCAAGTAATCCTGAATACTCATCATTTGAAAAAAAGATGAGTTAGTGGTTGAAATTTATTAAAGAATGAACTCTACATAAAAAGTAAGTATATCTATTTATGTTACTAGTCAATCTCATAAATAAATTCCTCATCTTTATGTAATGTAACTTAAAAAAAACATTATCCGTTTACTTTTCCTACTGGGAAACTAATGACTGTTTGTCTCATCAGAAGTTTTTGGTTTTCTTATTGTTATCTTTCTCCTGATCATGTTTTCTATCCCTATCCATCAGAACATGAAACTTAGTTTATCTTCCATATCCATGTTTTCCTACATGGAATCCTAGTATGGGTTATCTCGAGTGACCTTTGTACTTCTCTTTATTTCTTTAAAAGTGAAGGTTTTATTGAAAATTTTTCCTATGTGGGACTTTTAATTTTGTTCCGATGCCCAATTTTAAAAAATTCAAGGACGAAATTTCCAATGGGGGGGGATTAATGTAACACTCCAAGCTTCCACAGTATGTTTCTCTTTAAATAATGTAATAGCTTTCATTGTACGCAACTTTGAGATTCTAACACACCATGACCAATCAAACTAGCCGTTATGAATAGTAATACCCACTTTTTGAAATTTTATAAAATATTTCTCTCAAAATGGACTTCATTTATGAATTTAGAATATCAAAATTAGCTTAGGGTGAATTTTTGGTATTTTTCTAAAAACATTCAATTTTCGATGAATAGTGAAAAACACTAAGTTATTGTTTAAAACCGAATTTTTATTTAAATAATTAATAATTTTATTTAAATTTATTTTAGGTTAAAATAGATACATAATACCTATATATGTTCAATTTAATTCATTGGATTCATTTTGTAATAATATTAGATATATAAAAATGAAATTATTATAACCATAAAACAAGTCCTAATTCTATTGGAAAATTATAATTAGACCAAAAACAACCTTAGAAATAAAATATATTCCTCTTTGGTCCACTTGAATTAGATTTCGATTTCCATTGGAAAAAATATTTTTATAGAGAATAGTAATATACCCATATAAATAGTAATGTTACCCTTATGAATTGTAATATGACACTTATGAATAGTAAATTATCCAAGGGAATATGATGCTTACCAAAGATAGTATAAATAAAATTTATGCATCCTATATGTGATAATATGATATAATTATATTATCTTGTTCGTATTTTTATATGTCATGAATGTTTAATGATTAATTTAATAATATAATTGAAAATTTATTAATAAGAACTTATTCTGATGTCTTATGATATATGATAATTTTAGGAGGCCATTATTATGTGTTCAAAGTATTAGAAAATTAGTTTTAATTTTAAAATTTTTATTTATTTCATGTAATTTGTAATTTTAGTTAAAAATTAAATAAATCATATTTAGAAAAATATTTTCATAAAATGGAGTTCATTTTTGAGTCCCAATTGTCAAAACAATTACAGCGAATTATTTTGATTTTTTCTTAAATATATTAAATTTTGGTGAAATGTGAAATTCAATAATTTATAATATATGATAAATAAATTAAATTCCGAATCATTATTGAGTCATGGAAGATGTAAATGGACAAGGGTTAAAACTCAAATTCCCTATAAACTATATTTAGACATTTAATCTTCACTATTTCTATCCTTGGGGGTAATTAATAATCTAATGAATTAAATATTGAGAAAACACTCCTCCCCTTTACTATAAATACCACCCCTCATAACCTCATTTCCTCACACCTCTCATGCTTCACTCCTTTTCCAAATTCTGAAAAAACAAATTAATTATACCCTCCCCTAGGTCTAGGGGCTATTTTTCTCATCTAGAGACCAATCCTAGGTTCTTTTAGTTGGATCTAAGGAGGATAATTCCAAATATAATATATATATCTCTTTTCATTCAAATTCCTTTCAAATATCATTTCTTCTCTTCTCTTATCCTCAGATTCTATTATAAAAATGTCGTGATAACTCCCATATTATTAATATACTAGTATAATATCATTGTAATAAAATATTATTCATTATACTCCACCCGCTCTCTCTCTCTATCTCTATTTTTTTTTATAAAAATGGAATTGTGGCTGGTGATGTGTTAATTTATCTACATCATGGGTGATGCACATCCATTTTCCATCAACACCATTATGGTTGTCAACAAAAACATTAAATGGTTGAAACAAATATTGTAATATTTATTTTCTAAGACATTTTATGTTCTGGAAACAACTTTTATACATAATACAAAAGGATAAAACAAAACATGTTCGGTGTGATCCAAAAACCTCCAAAATTAACATAAAACAATCATCATTAAATTTTAAATAATGATTCATCATCGTGCTATATTTTTATTAAAGATCATTTAAAATCCTATAACTTCATTAATATAATGTAATAGATATTTTGGATATTAATACAAGTTCTACACAAACTTCTATTCATGTGTATAAGTGAACTGTTCATGAAAACTAAGAAAAAGAACACTCTCGAATAATGAATTTAAACTCTATAACTACCCCAAAGGCCCATTATGGAACATATGAAAAAATAATGAAAAAAATAATATTTATAAAATGTTCATAATGTTTTAATTAAAGAATATAATTTGATTATACGTTACATTAAATTGAAGAAAGCATTCATACATAATGTAAGGATAATTTTCAAACCCAACTTTTTTCCTTTTGGGTTTCCCTCTATCACTGAATTCTCAGTATAGTTGTTAAATAAAATAATTTCTTTATTAGTATATTACCTTTTCTATGATATTAATTTTTTCCATTGGAGTTTATGTCGAACACAATGTTTTCCAAAAGAACTCTTCTTTCAAAAAAACACCTTTCACTTCTCATTCAAGGTTGATGGTTCTTGTCTCATGTATCTTATTTAGTTTATCATTTGAGAACCTAATTTTTATGAATGTATTATTTATGAAGTGAAACCAATTATGTTAAATTTTTTAGGTCCTATATTGATATATGTTCTATATTTCATGACTGATAATGTTAATGTTATGATTTGATGGGTGCACCCTGAATTATAAAGAGAAATTTTGATGTTATGATGGGATGGGTGCACCCAAAATTATACAGCGCTCCAACGCATTGGATAATGTGATGAATCTGATGATTTAAATTAAAATATATATGAACATGATTCAATATATTTTAAAAACTATGTGTGGTAGTTAACCACTAAGACATAAGGGTTCATTTTCATGCATTACCACTTGTCCTGCCTTTTATTAATTATTCTTATCATGTTTATGATACTTTGCCTATGTTATAATGATGATGATTATTCTCACCCAACATTGAATTGTATCTAGTTATTATCCTCTTAATATGATTTTATCTAACAAATTTTTCATTTATATATTTAGTGATTACAAGTAATAAGGAGAACTCAATGGCCAATAAGAAGCTGGAGAAGAATAAATTCAATAAATGTTTATATTTTGTGTTGTAAAAGTAATGTATAGTTCTATTTTTCCCAGTATACTAAACCTTTGGATCCTCATGGTGTAATGTTGTTATTTTTTTATCATTGAAATAATGTAAATGTAATGTAACAAAATCAGGGTCTCCATAGTTGGTATTAGAGGCATGGTTTAGTTAATTTTGGAATTAGGACTATAGAACCCTAGTTAAAACCCTAGAATGAGAATATGTATATGTAAATTCTAAATAACATTTTCTTAATGTAGGGATACCATAAGATATAATTTTAGTGTAAATTTCACAATGGAATGAATTATTTATTCATGAATGGTCTACTTATATTTTCTTCTAACCTTTTATATATTAGAAAATTGTGGGAAGCAGAAGAAACCAAACCAACAACCTGTACGGGGGACAATGTAGTGATTTCTTTAACAACATGACTAATTCTTTGGGAGGAGTGAAAAAAATCATCATAATTTTTACCCAGTTGTCATAGGTTAGGAATAAGAACCTGAAAAATAGAGAATGTTCCCCCTCCCTAAATATGGATAAACTGGTTGTTGAGTGTTTTTTCCCACCCAGACCACCATCCTTTAGTGGATATTTTGATCCACTTGTTATGGAATAGTGGTTCTACTCAATAGATAATACCATTTCTGTGCTTTTCTATTCTGTGATGGAGAAGGTGAATTTGGATATTTATTTCCTCAATAGAGAGGCTGACTATTGGTGGTATTTTTTTTAAGAACACCAAGCCATGAACTGAAATTGAAGGTATGGAGTGGGAATAAATCAAGATAATGTTTCATAATAAGTATTTCCCATAAAATATTTATAAAAATTTGGACAGAGAGTTCATAGGGAAAAATAAAAATGATAAAGAATCTTTCACGGCCTACAAAATGAATTTCATAAAGCCTGTAATGTATATTTCAAGATTTTTTTATCAGAAATGAGAGAAAAATTGATAGATTCATTAGTGGATTAAAACCACAACTTCAAATGGCTCTTGTAATTCAAGAAATTAGGATTTGTGAATAATTTGATCGATGTGATCTCAAATTGGAGATGGAGTGTGGATAATTGTCCCATGGCTATGCTGATAAGAAAAAAATGATGTAGTTTCATCCTAGAGGATCTAATGAGAAAGGTATAAAGAAAACTCAACTAAACACATGTCAAAAATGTAGGAGGAAAAAACCTGGTAACTGCTTAAAAGGGATGGGGGAAATGAGTCATGTGTGTGAGAGAAGTCCACCATGCTCCTGAGTGTTGAAAAGACATAATAATCCAGGAGAATGTAGTGGAGGAAAGGAGAGAATCATCTATTGTTAAATTCTACATGTTTAGAGTGCAAGGGAACTATGAAAGTTGGTTCTCTAAACCACAATTAATTTAAGGTAATTAGCATCAATGGCCAACAATGCCAAAGGAACATGTTAAGGCTTATATGATCACTACTATAGAATTGGAGGAAGAAAAGGAATACATACCAGGTACACATCCTATTCACTCATGAAAGGAAAATGTCCTATTTGATTATGGTTCTAAAAATGTCTTTATATCATGCATGATTGAAAAAACTATTTATTTGAAGCCCTAAAACATTTAAGTAAATATATCCATAAAAACACCATGTTGTGCAATCATTGCATCCAAAGTGTTGGACTCATCCCCTGTTGATGTATGTGGGACTATTCTTCTAGAGAATCTCATGATACTTATTTTGGTGTAATTTGACTCTATAATGGGGATGGATTGGATCTTTTCATATAGATCACATATCAACTATCAGGAAAAGAAAATATCTTTTCATATTCTAAGCCATCCCATACTCCTCTACAAATTTAAGGAAGGTCATGAACCTCCTTTGAATAATCATCTAACGATGTGGGTGTTGATTCCATGTGAAGTGGAATACCTAACTCAAATGGTGGAGTTAAAGGATGTTATCCAACTAGGGGAAATTCCCTTTATGGGGGAGTATAATGATGCATTTCTTAAGGTGTTACTCAGACTTCACTCAGTTCATGAGGTATAGTAATTAATATAAATTATACCTCGAGCTACATAAATCTAAATTTGTCCCTATAGAATGTCTCCTATTGATCTAGAGGAGTTTTTGAAGAACCTGAAAGATCATTTAGTCAAAGGGTTCATACACACTAGTCCATCACCTTGGGGTGCACCAGTTATCTATGTGAAGAAGAAGGATAGATCAATTCAGTTTTTTATTGATTATCGAGAACTCAAAAAGATCACCATATAGAATGAGTATCCTCTCCCAAGGATTGACAGCTTGTTCGATCTGCTATGAGGAGCTCATTACTTCTCAATAGTGGATCATTAATCTAGATATCATCCACAAAAGGTGAAGTATTAAGATATTCCTAATATGACCTTCCATACATTGTATGAGAATGATGAGTTTCTGGTGATGCCCTTCAAACATTATAATTCCAATAAAATCTTTATGGATTTGATTTATAGTGTCTTTTGAAATTACCTCAAAAAAAAATTGTCGTAGTGTTTATTGATGATATTCTAATCTACTCCAAGAACATGTAAGAACATGAAAAATATCTATTAATTTTTTTTGAATCATTAATAAAGGAGAAGGTGTACTCCAAATTCAGAAAGTTTGACTTTTGGATGAAGTAATTCACATTATTTGGACATGTGATATCAAGTGAGGGAATTTCTATGGACACTTCAAAAATATTAGTGATTGAGGAATGGACCAGAACCTCCAGTATCATATAAATCTATATTTATCTTGGACTAGGTTTGTAAAACTAAAATTTTGTGAGAAATTTGTCATGATTTTAATGCCTTATTACAATATTAACATGGAAAGGGGTCATGTATGTCAAGAAAGAATAATGTAAGGAAATATTAAAAGTGATACTATGAAGGATAGTCACTGCACCTATACTCACATTACCAAAAAGTGAAGCTATATTTTTGGTATACAGTTATGCTTGAAAGGAAGGCTTGGGTTGTGTAATCATGAAAAACGGTAATTTGATATCCTATTCATCATGGAAGGTGATGATCGGTGAGAAAAAACATCATTACAAATGATCTGGAGCTAGCAGCTGTGATTTTTACCTTGAAAATCTGGCGGTATTACCTCTATGGAAATAAGTGTTATATATACACTAATCACAAGAGACTAAAGTATACATTTACACAAAAAATTGATCAAAATGAATCATATGAGATCGATGGTACTAGTCATAGACTTCAATTTCTCTATTCACAATCATCCTAAGAAGGAGAAAAAGGTAGCTGATTCTCTAAGAAGAAAAGAACCAACTACTCTATCTGTGTACCTGATTGAGAATAACCATATCTTCATGGATATGTAAAGGCTAGATTTTTAAATTATATTGGCAGGGTATAAATTCAACCTTTCCCAAAGGATTGATAAACAATATATCCAAGAGGATATTCTGGAGGAATAAATGGATGATATAGAGTTTCTAAAGAAGTTGAATGTAGTAATGGATGAGAATCTATAAGGGTTCCAAATCGACAATGATGGTGTGATTGGTTTTGGAAATCGACATTTTTTTTCTCAATAATATTGGATAAATAATGATATATTTAAAAATTAACATAACATAACTTTCTTTATCTATCCTGGCAGCCCCAAGATGTTCTGTGATCTCTGATAACACTTATGGTTGGATAACAAGAAGAAGGAGATTGTAGAATATATCTCAAGGTTCTTGATATGAATACAAGTTAATGTAGAGCGACAAAAGTATAGTGGGATGTTTTAAACATTAACTATACCCATTTAGAAATGGTAGAATGAAACTATGGACATTTTCATGGGTCTCTCGAAGAAATCCAAAGGAAATAATGTGATATGGGTTATGGTGGACTGACTCAACAAGAATATCCACTTTATCACTGTTCGAGAAGATCTATCACTTGAAAAACATGAAATGATATATTTTAAGGAACTAGTGAGACTGTATGGGGTTATATTCTTGATTTTCTCTAATCATGATCCAAGTTTAACATCTATATTATAGAGGATTTTTCAACATGCCTTGAGTACTGAACTAAATTTCAGCACAACTTATCACCCTCAAACTGATGGCCAATGTGAAAGGATTGTTCAGTCAGTCAAAGATATGTAATGAGACTATTAATTATAATTCAAAGGGGGATGAGATTATCATATCCCATTGGATGAGTTATCATACAACAATAGCTTCCAATCAAGTATTCAGATGGCTACACATGAAGCTCTATATGGAAAGCAATGTAAAACTCCATCTTGTTGTGATGAAGTAGGAGAATGAAAGCTACTTGGGTCTGATATTTTACAAGAGATGACCGAGAAGGTTCAAGACATAATAAATCATGTATAATATACTCAAATTTTGAAAAATAGATATTTTGACATCTGTTAAAGGGACTTGGAGTTCGACATTGGAGATAATGTCTTTCTTTGAATATCAACATGGAAGAGAGTCATGATGTTTGGATATAAAGGGACTATATGTCCATGGTAAATTGGCCAATTTGGGATCATTGAATACATAAGAGATGCATCCTATAGTCATTAATATCCACTGAATATGGATCCTATTCATGATTTGTTTTACGTATCACTCCTAGGGATGTACATACTAGATCTCTCACATGTACTAAATTCAGTGGTGGTACAACTGGGAGATGATCTCTTTTATGAGAATCCATAAGTAAAGATTATAGACTAGATAGATAAGGTTATATGAAGGAAGAAAACCCACCATGTCACTGTGTTGTGGAGGGACATTAATAATTACGAAGAATATTTGGAACCAGAGGATGAGATGAGGGAGAACTACCCTCACCTGATTATGTAAACTGAAAAGTTGAGAAAAAATCTTCAAAAGGGGGAGGAATGTAATGACCCAAACTTTTATCAATGTAATTTGTCCCTTATTATAGTAATATCATTGAGTATAATAACATAAAATTTAATTTTAAAACAAAATTCCATATCATTCTTAAATGAAATAAAAAATTCTTTGTGACCTTTAAACATAATTTTTCTACATTGGTTAGTTGATTTATAAAAGTCTGACATACACAGTTTTGATCAGTAAGATGTTTGGAGTCTGATAGGAAAGAAAATTGTTGAATAGTAACATACCCTTATATATAGTAATTTTACCTTTATGAATATTATTACGACCCTTATTTATAATAAATCACCCATGTTAAGAGGTACCTTACTTATGATAGTATAAACAATATTTATCCATCATATAAGTGACAATATGGTATAATTATATTATAGCATTGGTATTTTTATAAGTCATTAATATTTAAAGAATAATTTAATAATTTAAAAGAAAATTATATTCATATAATTTATTCATAAACATGTAATTTGAAAACATAAAATTTTAGGATAATTTTACAAGACATTAATTAATTTTTCAATGTATTAAAGATGTATCTGTAATTTGTACTTTTTATTTTTTTCATGTAAATTGTGATTTTAATTAAAAATTTAATTAATAATATTTTGAAAATTAATTTCATAATATAGAGTTCATTTTTTAATTATAAACATAAAAAATGGTTACGGTTATTTATTGATATTTTTTTGAAATACTTTAATTTTTGCTGAATAGTGAAATTAGATAATTTACAAAATATGCCAAATAAATGAATTTATAAATCATTCATGAGTCATGGATGATGTCGATGGTAGTTTTCTAGAAATAACATGCATCATTTATTATATTTATTCTCGGAATCATCACTATTTCTTTTCTTGAGGTGAATAAATAATCTAATGAATAAAATATTGAAAAAACACCCCTCCCCTCCACTATAAATACCACCCCTCACAACCTAATTTACTCACAGCTACCAAACTTTTATCTATGTCCAAATTATGATCAAAATTTTTCCTTATCCCCTAAAACATCTAGGATCTCATGTTATCATACAAATACAAATCCTAGGTTCCTTGAGGAGGATCTCAAGAGTTGAATTCAGGAGGTAAATTCTCTCTCACTTTTCTTTCAAATTCCATTCATATTTCATCTCTCTTATTCTCTGATCCTAAAAACTCCTAACCAAAAGTCATGATAAATCTAGTCTGATTTATATATTAATATTATATCATGTTATTGGAGGATTATTCATTATACTCATCCCTCTCTCTATTTGTAAAACTAAAATTGTCATCTTTTATGTGTTAATTTACCTACATCGTGGGAAATACACATCTATTTTCCATCAACAACATCATTCTTGTCAATAAAACCATTAAATGGTTAAAAAATATTGTAGCATTTAGTGTTTAAACCCTTTTATGTTCTGTAAATAGAATTTATACATAATAGTAAATTATAAATAAAAACATGTTTGTTGTGATAAAAAAATAACCCCAATTAAGCTAAATTGATAATTATTACATTTTAACTAATGATTAATCCTCATGTATATTCTAAAATTTATTATTATACTATTTAAACTATTGTATGACCATTAATATCAAGTAACAGGATGTTTATCCATGTTCTACCTGAACATCCATTCATGTGTATAAGTGAACTGTTCATGAAAACTAAGAAAACGAACACTCAAGAATAATGCATTTAAACTATATAACTCATACTAACACCCAAAAAAGAAAATAATAACACCATTCTGAGTCAATTACATGTATAAAAGGTTCTAAAAGTGTTAATTAATGAATTTAATGTGATTATATTGGACATTAAAGTGAATAAACTTTTCAAACACAGGGTAAGGGGAATTCATGAACCCAACTTTCCTTCTTTGGGTTTGCATCTTTCACTCCATGTTCAGTATGGTTATTCCTTAAAAATCATTTATTAATAATTATATTACAATTTTTGGTATATACACATCTTCCAAAATATTTTATATCCAACAAAATGTTTTCCAAAATAACTATTCTTTCCAAAATGCGCCTTTTAATTCTCACTCAAGGTTTATTGTTCCTGTATCTAATATATTATTCCATCATTGATTTGAGAAAAAAATGAATATGAATGTATGAATTTTAGAATGAAACACAATACATTCCATGTGTTATTTATTTCAATGTTTGATATATGTTCTATGTGGCATAAATGATAATGTTAACGTTGCAATGTGATGGGTGCCCCCGGAATTATATTGCGCAATGTTGACAATATGATGTGACAGGTGCACTTGGAATTGTACCAATCTATAATTAATTGGGTAATATGACTAATCTCATGATTTAATGTGAAATATCAGTGAACATGATTCTATCTTTGTTCATAGCTATGTCTTGTAGTTATTCACTAAGACATAAGGTTTCATTTTTATGCATTTCCACTTTTCAAGCCTTTTGTTAATTATTCCGATATTGTTTATGATCCTATGCCTACGTTATGATGATAATGATTATGCCCAAACCATGTCATATTGTCTCATGTTATTATCCACTTACTGGGCTTTTATATCACCCATTTTTGATGTATATCATCAGTTTATTACATGTAATATGGAGAACTCAAGGGCCAATAAGAATCCAAAGAAGAAGAAATTAAATAATTGTTTATCTTTTTTGTAGAATTTATCAATGGTCGTAGTTTTCCTAAGACACCAATCCTTTGGATCCATGTGGTGTAATGCTTTTATGTTTTTTTTCATTAAAATGATGTAAATTTGACGCAATAATATCTGGGTCACTATAACACAAGATCAATAATAATTAACCATGAAGATCAAAAATTATAACCATCAAACTTTGTGAAAACATAAAAACCCAAGCTCAATAACTAGTAACTATTTTCATGACTCGACCCCTCAGGGCCCACATGATATGTAATATATCAATTGAGACTACCCGAATCTCTACATTAATAGGCCAAGGGATGAAGACCAGTACCAGAGTAAGAATATCACACAAATGGGAGGACATATCCAATGAAACATCTTTGCACACACACAAATCCATCATAATGAAATAGTAAACAAATAATACAATTGATACCAAACAATATGTGTACATTTATACCTAAATAAAATTAAAAAAACTACCAGTAGTAAGAAAAAGAAAAAAAATACAAGCCCCCTAAAAATAAAAAAAGGAATCAAACCTGATCTATAAGAGGGGAATCCTTTCAAATTCAACAACTTGTACACACCTCATTAAATCCAACTCACTATGTTCGACCTACATCCATTCCTCCTAGTATTTTACGAAAAGGTCTATCTTCTACATAAGACAAGATAAGTGAAGGAATATCCCATGTAGGGGTGTGTATAAAAATAACTTTTGTAATCCAAAAAACTGAAAACAAAATGGAGTAACTAATTGGAAATAGTTATATTGATCCATAGCACGAGGGTTCAAAATCCCAAGAGAGAGAAGATGAATTTCCATCTCGACAACTCCTCGCCTATAAAATACTATTGAAATCATTACCACATGATATTTCAATAATGAAATGTGAAATAAGAACATATACTATTATAATACCATATATATACAAATCTTATATTCCATGTCTCATGGACTGAAAAATATATCCTACAACAAGATTTTACTTGAGGATCAAGTGTATCACTCATCTAGGAGTACTCACTCTACGAGATGTGTCACTTCTGAAGAAAAACTTGTGAGATATGTCACACATCGAGTATAGCCATTCCATCTATCATGTCCCTATTCTGAGATATCTCACTCATAATGAATAACTATTCCAGCCCTTATGGAACACTTTTGAGATATATCACTAATTTTTTGAAGCATAGTCATTCGTAATGGAAGTCGTTTGAAAGATAAAACTCATTGAGTATAGATCTATCACCTTTGGTGGCGTGAATTTGATAGAACTTGTTCATCTGGTAACTCCATGTGGGGTGCCATGTTTGATCATATCACATCATTATAACCTTATATGGGGTCTCATTTTTGAATTTTTGGGTACTCCAAAAACTTTACCAGAACTAGGAAGATCTGAACTCATAGACAAGGGATCACACATTGGATTTTTGTGGGACACCACGATCCTAGTTTGGAAGTCCATAAATATCAATATTCATGTAGGGGATCACACCCATGGAAACTAGGGGATACAATGATAAATAACATCGAACGTGACCATGATACACAGAAAAGGGATCTCACTCAGTACCCACACAAGATACTACAATCCAAATCTACATCTGATCACTTAGTAGAGGATCACATAAAAAATGACATGAGAACCCCTACCAGACTATCCATCAGTGTACAGGATAAACTCTCAAGAAATATGGTTTTAAAGATATAAAAATCCACTTAGAAAATTTGGAATTATGGGGGATCCCACTTAAGGATTTTGGAGGGATACAGAAACTCTATACAAACATATCCTGTCGAGGGGATCATAATAATATACATAGGAATTAATAAAGTATTGTATCCTCATAGGTATGGATGAATAGAAACATCCATTGATAATTATATATTAATAAATAATAATAATACTAAAATATTAACTTCACATCACATCTCTAATTCCAAAATCATGGCCACTATAGCATTATACAAAGGAAACAACTCAGGATATGCTACTCATGTGCCTCTGTCCGACTCAGGATAATAGAGATATGTGAGGGAGAACATTTGTAACACCCCAGGTAAAAAAAAATATGACAATTTTATATTTATCCATATTTGTGAATAAAATATTAATATTTCTTTATAGGGGACGCTATGCTCGATGGCGTACCCAATACGCAACAACGAGTTTCATGGGAATCTTATGTTGCACTCTAATAATAAAATAATATTATATTAAATGGTAGTTAACGCCTAGCCGTTGTAATGGCGGGAATGAACAGAACTAACTAAAAATGATTATATATGTTTGTAAAATATTTTTACTCTTTCAATAAATTTTAGAGGATTAAAAATGCGAATGAATCCAATTTTTTTATGCATAAACATTCTAATATTCTTTAAATGGTCGATTAACCGCCTTTCGATGGAGAACCTCTTTTAAATCCCATTTTTAACAATTTTATGTGTTATATTTGACAAAATAAAATTCTTCTTTAGAATCGGGACATCAAAATTTACTTTGTGTAAATTTTTGGTATTTTTCTGATAAAGTTCATTTTTTTAATGAATAGTGAAAAATGTTGTATTTTAGTTCAAAATCACTTTTTAATCTAATTTATTTATATGATTAGATTATATTTTGAATTGGTTTTAAAGTTCAATTAGAATATATTTTTACCATTTAATCCAATTGTGGTCATTGAAATTAATTTCACATTGAAATCGGACTTAAACTATTGTCAATCATTTGATACTTATTGTTTCATAAAGACACGCTATTTCCTCTGACAGCGGGAATTAATTATTAAATTAATTATGAAAATTATTATTTTTTAATTTTGTAAAATAGACTTCAGTTTTGAATTTGGAATATCAAATATAGCTTATGGTGATGTTTTGGCATTTTTCTGAAGAACTTCAATTTTTGATGAATAGTGAAACCACTAAGTGGTAATTATAAAAACTGATTTTCCGTTTAAATGAAATTTTACCACCTCTGTGTTTTGAATTTCAAAAATCCGACATACATGGTTGTCATTAAGAAGTAAAATGTGGTTCAATGGAATTAAAATAATTTTATTGGTGAATAGTAACTTTTAAGTTTTTAATCGCGATTAAGGGTAATTAGTGTAGTTTAAGGTAAAAATAATGTTTTAATAATATGAGATGAGCTTCAAACATGTCCTACCCTTATTAGACGTTTCATTGCTGACAAAGACAGTCCATGGGTCAACTTGGGGACCCCATGGATCCACTTTGGTTGGAAAATGACATAAATAACTTTTTATTCAAAGTTAAAATAAAAATGTCACAAGCATGAGATGTTTCACTAAAATGATTTTTAAATGGGGTTATACAAGTCAATTTTTTTACTATAAATATTAATTAGAAAGATAAAAAGATTTCCTACATTATGATAGTTTTTTTATAACTTTTATACATTAAAAAAAATTAAATTATTTATGACATCATGATGATGCAACGATTACCTCATTAATAAAGGATTTAAATAAAATGAAAAGATAATGTTTAAAATATAACTTAAACTTGTCAAAAACCTATTAGATGAGTATATGTAGAACCCTTACCACCTTATAATAGAAATAAATCAACGTGGGACCTTTAGAATCCGAAACTCATTGGAAAATAAAGTAACATTTTGTAACATTACAAGTGTGCCCCTCCTCTCCTCTTATAAAAGGCCCCCACCTCTACCACCTCACCCACACCTCTCAAGCCTTTGTCTCAGACAAACCCTGCTCATTTTTCCTCTCCACATCCCTCTATTACTCCTAGAAGCCTCACATTGGGATGAAGTCTTTCCAAGGAAGCCTTTGAGATCAAATCAAAAAGAGTTACTCGATTTTAAGGACGTTAAAGAACGATCGAGTCAAGTCGGACCCGAGGTAAGGGATCCTACTCCTCTCTTTCTTTTTAAGTACACTCTTTTATTTAATTCCTTTTAAAAATCATATTTCTTGTGATTGGGATGTTCTTTTATATTACTCGTACTGTAATTTTTATGTTCATATGATGAGAGACCCTATTCTCTCTCATCCATCCATTTTGGAAGTTTTGAGTGGCACCGTTAGGCTGCCGAATTTTCGTAAGAGATCTAACCTCTCTCTTTCTTTTTAAGTATTCTCCTTTATGTCACTTATTTTAAGATCCTCTTTGTTATGATGGGGTATTTTCTTTTATATTCCTCTTGCTGTAAATTTAATTTTAATATGATGAGAGACCCTATTTGATATCATCAATCCATTTTTGGATGTTTGAAGTGGTGTCTTTAGGCTGCCGAGTTTTCATAAGGGATTTTTCATCTCACTTTTATTCCCGTGATATTTATGCTACATTTTCCATAATTTCCTTTGAGTTGTGTATGTACTGCCCATTATTTTACTCATTGTGTAATATACTTTCATTTATGAGTATTTACATCAATGTTGTATTGTCCTTCTTTCACGGGGTGTATGTTTCGAAAGATACCCATGTCGGTAAGGGAACCTTTCACCCTCCACTTTTTAAAAGACTTCTTTTGTTATGTCTTTTAATTCACATAAAATTATGTTGGGATATGTTCTTATATATCCTTAGTGATTTAAATCTTATGTCCAAGTGATGAGATACCCTTTTTTATCTCTCATCAACTCATTTTCTGAATTTTGTAGTGATGCCGTTAGGCTGTCAAATTTTTGCAAGGGAACTTCTTAACCAAATTTTGATTATTTGGGATAAGCTTGTACTCCTTGAATATGTCATTCTATGAATATTTGTGAATAAACTCTGATTGTTTTACACTTAATATCCAATTATATTTGGTTTATTAGTTTGTCACACATAATTATGTAATTGATTTATCCTTAATCCAAGGATACCGTCTTTGTATGGGACTTAGTCTCAATATCCTTTCATTGAGGCATATTTTGTTTTATACACAACCTTCTTTTATACGGTGTATAAACCCCTTTGACTTTTACGTTTATCCGAAAGAAATATTTTTTATACAAAGCCTTTTACTAAATGAAAAAAGGGAATGTTTTTGTCGTACGTATGCGGCGACAACGACTTCTCTGCCGCCATGACCATTATTTGAGTTCCGACTTTCTCTACAAGTCATACTTTTTTTAAAAGAAAAATAAATATCATGTTTTACTTTTCATTTATTTTGGTATTTGAAAATGGTTTTCATAATGTTTTTATATCAATGTGTTGTATTGATATCTTGTTATTGAAAGGTGGAAATGTTATGTTTCCTTTATGCATGTTTTATGTGATACGATTATGTTGTGGTTCTTGGGAATTATTATGAAGATGGGTGGTTCCGTGATAAACTAAGGGTGGGTGAGCCAGATATAGCTCTCCAATGCATTGGGTAATGTGAAGGAGTGAAACATTAAGGTTTCTCCGAAAAGATTTAGGGAATATACTGTGATGGGTATTCCAAACGTAACCAAGAGTGTTACTCCATACGTAAGAATGTTATGAATTCCTCAAGTTACCTTTATGTCTTATGATTTCTATGATTTATTCATGATTTTATGAGGTATGTTAAAGTGCTTATGTTTTATGGGTAAAGTATGATTTCATTCTTATGTATACATGTACTCATGTTTCCTTTCCACATTTTTATATCTGTTACTAAGCTTTTTATTCTCATCCCATGTTTTCGAAATGTTTTTCACTGGTCAAGGGAAGGGTACATGATATGATGATAGTGTCAAGGAAGTGTCAAGAAAGAATCCATGTTTTATTTTAAATATGTTTCCGTTGATGGGAATAATGAATACTATCTTTTATGTAACAACTTTGTTTAAATGTGGAATGTAATGCACGTTTTATGATATAATTCTCTAAAAATCTAAACCTGAAATGATCCTCAATGTGTAATCTTGTAATAACTCAAGATTAAGTAAGGTTTAAGGCTGGGGCCTTATAGTTGGTATCAAAGGTCTGTTTAGACAACTTTAGGGATTAGGAGTTTTTGTTAGACACATGGCTAGTCCCTATATCTATTATTTTAGTTAAATCCTTATTTTATAACTTTTTTTCAGGACAAGTAAAGTCAGTTACGAATGGAAGGAGAAGGATCTCAAATGACATTCCTATCTCTTCCTCATGACATGCTTGCAATAATTATTGCAAAGTCATGTTCGGATTATTGTGAAACTATTTCCAGCATACAGCTCATTTGCAAGCAGTTGTCTGAGATATCAAACACCTCCACTATACCTCGATATCATCGTGGATCATGGGTTGTTTTTAGACAAATACTATTTTCACAATATTCTCATATTTTCAAGAAAGGTAAATATTATCAAGGTATTTTCAAATATTTTACCTTATCACAAGAATTTGAAGCATATTATGATTTTAAAAATGGTGTTGAGGAAGGAGACCCTTGTGCGAACTATTTATATTTGCTTTTAAAATATAGTCTCTCAACACATACTTATGGTATTTTAAAAGAACCAATAATATAATGTTTCAACTCAAATTGTGTCCGACTATTTTATAGAAATCATGTTTTATTAGATGTTTTGGAATTATATGTCATACATTATTATTTTCCAAAACTATTTTTCTGTGAACACCCATATGACCCATGCTGTACAAGGTGTATTTGGATGGAGGAAGCAAGTGATTTTGAAGGATCTCTAAATCATTGTTTTAATGCATGGGACATCTACCTACGTGAACAAGATGACGATGAAATCGAGTGGACTCCATGATCTAGGTATGCTGTTATTCATTTTGGGAATCGTTTTATTTTATCTTATGGTGGTGAAATAAGACTTCAAGAATTAAGATGTTGATATCGTAATGAATTATGATGAAAATGAGAGTTATAAGGAAACTATTTATGTTAAAACATTTTAGGGTTATTTTTGGAGTTTTATAAAAAGGACAACACGTAGACCGTGTGACAACCCGTCGCGTCGGACAAATCTGTGGGAATCGAACCCACAACCAAAGTGCAACTGGTATTTATCGCCTACCACTGGACTACGTGAAGCCCCTGGTTAGTTTGACTGATTCTTTTTAGTTAGATGATTTTATGAATTAATAGTAAGTTTATTTTGGGTTATCTATGGAAATTTATTAACCTATCATGGAGGATATGTGATTAGGTTAATTACTCATCAATACGACACTTCAAGAGCAAATGATGCTGTTTGGAGATAAATGTTACCATTTAACTTGGAAGATTATGTGACTAAATCCTTCAAATATTTGGGTTTCAATCTTAGTTTTGTTTACTTTGAATAATTTTATGGAAAAATTGTTTATCGAATGGTCCTCGTTGAACTTTGGGTTTTGTTGGACAAGTTTTGGAGATTAAGAATAGATTTTCTTTTTATAAAGGGTTATCCTTTTCTGGATTATCTGATCTTGTACTAACCTTTTTGGTTTTGGTTTCGGTTAAAGTCTAAAGACATAGGAAGTATATAGTTTTCTTTTTTGGATTAGGTGATTCTCTAGAAGTTGATTATAGTACTCTTAATGTGAACAAGTCTTCCTAAATACTCGTCTTTTGGAGAAAATATGAGTTTGTGTAAGAAATCTAATAAAGGTTGGAAGCCAACATGATAAGTGATTATGTTTCCTTATGAATAAATTCCTCAATAAAAAGAAACGTTAAACAAAAATGATTTCTATTAACTTTTCCTATTGGGGAATCAAATACCGTTTAACCCATCACAACTTTGTGATTTTCTTGTGGTTAACTTTCTCCTAAACATGTTTTCTATCACTATCCATCAGAACATGAACCTATGTTTTCTCCCCCATGTCCATGTTTTCCTACATGGAATCCTTGTATGGGTTAACTCAGGTGACCTCTGTACTACTCTTTCTTAATTTTAAGGTGATTTTTTTACCGACTCTTGTTCTGATGTGGGACTTTCAAGGATGTTTCCAACCCCAATTTTAAAATTGCAAGGACGCAATTCCCAAAAGGGGGGAAGGATGTAACACCCCAGGTAAATAATGAATATGACATTTTTATATTTATCCATATTTGTGAATAAAATATTAATATTATTTTAAAGGGGACGCTATGCTCGATGGCGTACCCCATACGCAACAACGAGTTTCTTGAGAATCTTACGTTTCACTCTAATAATAAAATAATATTATTTTAAATGGTAGTTAACCCAAGCCGTTGTAATGGCGGGAATGAACAGAACTAACTAAAAAATGATTATATATGTCTGTCAAATATTTTTACTCTTTACAATAAATGTTAGAGGATTAAAAATGCGAATGAATCCAATTTTTTTAAGCATAAACATTCTATTATTCTTTAAAAGGTCTATTAACCGCCTTTCGATGGCGAACCTCTTTTAAATCCATTTTTGAACAATTTTATGTGTTATATTTGAAAAAATAAAATTCTTCGTTAGAATCAGGACATCAAAATTTACTTTGTGTAAATTTTTGGTATTTTTCCGATAATGTTCATTTTTTAATGAATAGTGAAAAATGTTGTATTTTAGTTCAAAACCACTTTTTAGTCTAATTTATTTATATGATTAGATTATATTTTGAATTGGTTTTAAAGTTCAATTATAATATATTTTTACCATTTAATCCAATTTTTGTCATTGAAATTAATTTCACTTTGAAATCGGACTTAAACTAGTGTCAATCTTTTGATACTTATTGTTTCATAAAGACACACTATTTGCTCTGACAGCGGGAATTAATTATTAAATTAATTAATGAAACTTATATGTTTGGGTTTTTTAAAATATAATTCATTTTTTATTTTGGAATATCAAATATAGCTTAGGGTGATGTATTGGTATTTTTCTGAAGAACATCAATTTTTGATGAATAGTGAAACCACTTATTGGTACTTATAAAAACTGATTTTACGTTTAAATGGAATTTTACCACCTCAGTGTTTTGAATTTAAAAATCCAACATACATGGTTGTCATTAAGAAGTAAAATGTGGTTCAATGGAATTAAAATAATTTTTTGGTGAATACTAACTTTTAAGTTTTTAATCACGATTAGAGGTAATTAGTGTAGTTTAAGGTAAAAATAATGTTTTAATAATATGAGATGAGCATGACACATGTCCTACCCTTATTGGATTTGTCATGGCCGACCAATAAAATCCATGGGTCAACTTGGGGACCCCATGGAGCCACTTTGGTTTGAAAATGACATAAATAACATTTTATTTAAAGTTAAAATAAAAATGTCACAAGCATGATATGTTTCACTAAAACAATTTTTAAATGGGGTTATACAAGTCATATTTTTGACTATAAATATTCATTAAAAATCTAAAAAGATTTCATACATCATTATATTTTATTTTATAATTTTTAGGCATTAATGTAATTAAATTATTTATTACATCATGATGATGCAGCGATTACCTCATTAATAAAGGATTTAAATAAAATAAAAAGATAATGTTAAAACTATAACTTACAGTTGTAAAAAACCTATTCGATGAGTATATTTCAATCCCTTACCACCTTATCCTAGAAATACATCAATTTGGGACCTTTAAAATCCGAAACTCATTTGAAAATAAAGTAACATTTTGTAACTTTACAAGAGTGCCCCTCCTCTCCTCTTATAAAAGGCCCCCACCTCTACCACCTTACCCACACCACTGAAGCCTTTGGCTCGACCAAACCCTGCTCATTTTGCCTCTCAACATCCCTCTATTACTCATAGAAGCCTCACTTTGGGCAGAAGTCTTCCCAAGGAAGCCTTTGAGCTCAAATCAAAATGAGTTACCCGATTTTAAGGATGTTAAAGAACGATCGAGTCATGTCAGACCCGAGGTAAGGGATCCTACTCCTGTCTTTCTTTTTAAGTACACTCTTTTATGTAATTACTTTTAAAGCACATCTTTCTTGTGATTGGGATGTTATTTTATATTACTCTTACTATAATTTTTATGTTCATATGATGAGATACCCTATTCTCTCTCATCAATCCATTTTGGAAGTATTGAGTGGCGCTATTAGGCTGCCGAATATTCGTAAAAGATCAAACCTCTCTCTTTGTTTTTAAGTACTCTATTTTATGTCACTTCTTTTAATATCCTATTTGTTATGATGGTGGATGTTCTTTTATATTCCTTTTGCTATAAATTTTATTGTAATATGATGAGAGACCCTATTTCATCTCATCTATCCATTTTTGGAAGTATTAAGTGGCGTCGTTAGGCTGCCGAGTTCTTATAAGGGATTTTTCGTCTCACTTTTATTCCCATGAGATTTATGCTACATTTTCCACAATTTCCTTTTAGTGGTGTATGTACTGCCCATTATTTTACTCATTGTGTAATATACTTTCATTTATGAGTATTTACATCAATGTTGTATTGTCCTTCTTTCACGTGGTGTATGTTTTGAAAGATACCCATGTCGGTAAGGGAACCTTTCACCCTCCTATTTTTAAAAGACTTATTTTGTTATAACTTTTAATTCACATAAAATTATGTTGGGATATGTTCTTCTATATGCTTAGTGATTTAAATCTTATGTTCAAGTGATGAGATACCCTTTTTGTCTCTCATCAACTCATTTTCTGAATTTTGTAGTGATGCCGTTAGGCTGTCAAATTTTTGCAAGGGAACTTATTAACCCAATTTTGATTATTAGGGATAAGCTTGTACTCCTTGAATATGTCGTTCTATGAATATGGGTTAATAACCTCTGATTGTTTTACACTTAATATCCACTTATATTTGGTGTATTAGTTTGTCACACATAATTATGTAATTGATTTATCCTTAATCCAAGGATACCGTCATTGTATGGGACTTCATCTTAATCTCTTTTCATTGAGGCATATTTTGATTTATACACAACCTTCTTTTATATGGTGTATAGACCCCTCTTAATTTTACGTTTATCCGAAAGGAATATTTTTTATCCAAAGCGTTTTACTAAATGACAAAAGGGAATGCTTTTGTCGTGCGTATGCGGCGACAATGACTTCTCCGCCGCTGTGACCATTATTTGAGTTTCGGCTTCCTCTACAAGTCATAATTTTTTTAGAAAAAGAAAAATAAATATCATCTTTTACTTTTCTTTTATTTTGGTATTTGAAAATGGTTTTCATAATGTTTTTATATCAATGTGTTGTATTGATATCTTGTGATTGAAAGGTGGAAATGTTATGTTTCCTTTATGCATGTTTTATGAGATACGATTATGTGGTGGTTCTTGGGTATTATTATGAAGATGGGTGGTTCCGTGATAAACTAATGGCGGGTGAGCCCGATATAGCTCTCCAATGCATTGAGTAACGAGAAAGAGTGAAACGTTAAGGTTTCTCTGAAGAGATTTAGGGAATATACTGTGATGGGTATTCCAAACGTAACCAAGAGGGTTACTACCTACGTAATAATGTTATGAATGCCTCAAGTTACCTTTATGTCTTATGATTTCTATGATTTATTCATGATTTTATGAGGTATGTTAAAGTTATTATGTTTTATGGGTAAAGTATGATTTCATTCTTATGTATACATGTACTCATGTTTCCTTTCCATGTTTTTATATCCCTTACTGAGCTTTTTATGCTCATCCCAAGTTTTTGAAATGTTTTTCACATGTCAAGGGAAGGGTACATGATATGATGTTAGTGTCAAGGAAGTGTCAAGAAATAATACATGTTTTATTTTAAATATGTTTCCGTTGATGGGAAAAACGAATACTATCTTTTATGTAACCACATTGTTTAAATGTGGAATGTAATGCAAGTTTTATGATCTAATTCTTTAAAACTCTAAACCTGAAAAGATCCTCAATGTGTAATCTTGTAATAACTCAAGATTATGTAAGGTTTAAGGTTGGGGCCTTATAACATTTAACCTTGTTATATAATGAGTTACTCTTCGACCACCATAATACCATTTCCTGTAATGTCCATGTGTATAAGGGGCCCTTACCGTGTACCATTACCCATTCCCATATACCTAGCAATTTCCTTTAGTATATGTACACCGATTGTAACGATAGATGTAGTTATAGAATAATAACTTTTTATTTATATTAATAATTATAAATAATAATTTAATTTTAAGTTAAATGGGATTATTTTACTGATAGGGTTATCGACACACAACAATGGGATTCTCTGAAATCTTACATTACATGCAACATTAAGTTAAACTGAAAAATAATAAAATAATATTATTTTTATTTTAAATGGTAATTAAAACCTACCTGTTAGAATGTAAGGAATGAATATTATCAACTAAATTTTGAAATATGGTTTACACATGTTTAAATGATGATTCATTGTTTACCAAATTTATTATAAATGGGAATAAAAACAAATTAAACAAAATTGTTGTGTTTTTATGAAAATCTATTTAAAAGAGAATAATTGTTTTTATATAACTATATATGGATTATTATTTAATTAATAATATATGATATATATTCAAAATAATTTTCTTAACTCATCTTATATGTTTTCTAGATATTATATAAGAATAAATAATTTTTTTTGATAAAATAAGTATTTTTCTAAAAATATAGTTTTACAGCCTTTTGATGGAGAACCTTTTTGAAATCTAGTTGTTGACACATTTAAATATTTCATTTGAGAAAAAAACTTATTTATAAGTGGAAATTCAAAATATACGTTTGATGAAAATTTGGTATTTTTCAGCTAATGTTCATTTTTTAATGAATAGTGAAAAAAACCGCATTTAAATACAAAACTACCTTTTAATATAATTTATTTATATAGTTAGATTTTACATTTAATTTGTTTTAAGGTTTAATTCAATTATATTTTTATAATTTAATTCCATGTTGGTCATTGGATGTAATTTCACTTTGAAATTAGATATAAACGCATGTCAATCTTTTGGTAGTTTTAATATCTTAAAAACACACCTTTTGGTTTTGAAAATGGGAATTAATTTTAAATTTAATTTTAAAGATTCTGTGTTTTGAATTTAGAAAAATTGATTCGATATTTGGAATTAGGAGTTCAAAATTTTAAAATAGATAACTTTTATTTTTAGACATTATGAATAGTAACATCAGTAAATATTTTATTTACCATGGTTAAAGGGTAAATCTACTAAATTAGGGTAAAAGACATATTATAATAATATTAAATTACCCTAACACATATCCTAACCCAATTGGATGAGGTATTTATGACCATGGTCATTCCTAGGTCGATTTTACGACCCCATAAAGCCACTTGTGTGTGAAAATGACATTTAATTACTTCTAATTTAAATTGAAGGAACATATATACTAAACATTATTCTTTTAATAAAACTATTTTTATATGGGTATGTACATTATATTTTCAATTATAATGTTTCATAATAAAGAAAAAACTATATACTATATTATGGTATTTTATTTCAAATAAAAAAATATATTTATGACAAAATGATGATGTAGTTATTACATTATTAATGAATGATTTAAATAAATGAGATTATAAATATTAAAATAAGTTTATTTTGAATCTATTTATTCCATTTATTAATTTTATGGATGATTATGAATTTTTATCTTTTAATTTATGTTTTTTTTGGAAATAATCATGTTTTTATGGATTTTTAAAAATCCATGATATGAATAGTAAAAAAATAAACATAAATGAGTATTTAAAACAAATAATATTTTATTAAATGATTTTTTTGTCCTAAAAATCTGATATTTGGCCAGATTACAAAGATAAAGATTCAAATGTAATTAATGAACCTCATGAGGTTCGATTGTCATTTTATTGTAACTATATTGGTCATATAGTGTGAATATACAAGAACACATGGTAATAGTTAAATTAGTTAACTAAGGGTTAAAGCTGAATGATATGGATAAAATTGAATTGAAGACATTTTTAAATCTTATTGGTTTAATAGATTTCAAAAAATCCTCTTTTTAACTTATTTTTAAATGAGTTCTGGGCCTTTTGAATATCGATATTCAGTTTATAATGGAACCATATTTAACTCATACTGCCTCTCATGGTGGCCATTATGATGGAACCATATTTAAATAATATATATTATTTTTATATTGTCTGTATTATTATGTTATTTTTATTTACATCATATCTTTATTATTTTTAGGATATGTAAACACAATAATTTCATTTGTGGTAGCGCGGACTTCCACCCCCTCAAAGTGATATGACTCATTCATGCCATACATGGAATGTATAAATGATAGATTTAATGAAAATATGTAACATATATAAATTATGATATTATACTAGAATTATAATATACATATGTATAATTATGTTTTCATTCCGTTAAATATGAAATAGAAATGAATGTTTTATTCATGCTTACGTACGGCTTACCGTCTCCATGAACGGTACATTTAATTTCATATAAAAATGTTATGTAATATTATAGATACATATTTTCTTGATATATATGATATGTATATGGATAATATTCCCTATATAATGGAATTTTGAGCACATGGACCAATTGTAATTATAATAAGATCATTTTGGACTCATGTACCCAATATCGACAAAAGAATTGATATTTACTTTAGTAATTATGTTATTTTTATAATGCGGTAATAAGTCATATAAAAAGAAGAATAATCCTGAAAAAGGTTAGAAATCAAGTAGAAATTAACATAAGTTTATTATTCAAGAAATTATAGAAGGAACTATTCAAGTTGGACACGAGGTAAGACACTTTATCTCAATCTCCTTTCATTGAGGCATATCATGATTTATACGTGACATTATTTTATACAATGTATAATAATACCCTTTTACATTTAATTTTATTCAAAGGGAATCGTTTTTTAATGATGTTTTTTGTAATGACCCAAAATTTCATTAATTGAAATCCTTATTGATCTAATTAAATGTCCCGTTATGTAAAATTTTTTGTGAACTTATTTGGTTTTATGATTTGGATTTCTCAAATACTATTAAGAATTGTGATCATTGCTAATATAGACATTAAAAATTTATCACTTGATTTGTATAAATATAGGGATTTAACAAATCTGATTTACTCACTCAATGGAAGCGATTAAATCATCTAGTAGACATTCCCTATATGAAGCCCATTTTTCAGAGCTCAGAAGGAGGTGGAATATTTGGGCTTCGCTCTTGACCAAGCCCAAGCTGAGCTTGAACACATCATGCTTGATCAGAACTGAATACAAGAGAAATGGATGTTAATACAGATTACCACCCCATCAATATTATCCGAGCCACCCCAAGAGTCTATCACCATCTCACACCTTACACTTAGGTCTTATGTGGGTGTTATAAGGGGTTATGTAAAAATAACCTAGCACAATTACTATGTAATTTATTGTTTTTAAAGAATGTGCATTCGTTTTATTATTGTTACATTGTAAACAGTTTTTTAAGCAGAAATTGTATTTTTAGTTAATATTCAACTAAGAAATATATTTTTATGAATTAATGGATTTTTGAAACAAATAATATTTTAATAAAATTTTATTATACTTAAATTAATTTTTATTAAATACAAATGAGTGCAATTGTAATTTTTATTATGGTTTGAAAGCCGTTTTTGTAAAAAACCATGACATTTCGTTAAATGTTGATTTTTATTTTAAAAGTAAAAAATTAACATATTTAGAAGATTATTTAAATAAAATGAAAATTTTTTTTTGGAATCGGGATATTGAAATTATCAAATGGTAAGTTTTTTATAATTCTATGAGACAGTCGGATTTTTGGGTAAATATTAAATATCTTATAAATATATAATGTGTTTTATGTCATTATATTGACCCAATAGTGATGTAATGAAATACTATAAGTGATACTTTTGGACAATATATGTTTTAAAAATAAAATAATGTAATTTTAGGTTTGTTTTATTTGTTCTACAAAGCTTTAGTGGACCCCCAAAGACCTATAGAACATTTTTTCTTTTTAGATTTCGTTCCCTAAGAGTGTGGCTCACCTCCACATAAGCACCATCAATATATTAAGAAGTTCATCCACTGGACTTATAAAATATTGTTTTCCACTCCCCTTTTGAAGAACCATGGGTAGAAACCATGAGGTGGTTTGTGTTATTAATTAGTTTAATCTATGGTGACTTAAACCTCAATATTAAATAATTCCCTCTCCTTTCCTATATAAACCCACCCAAGCTCTCACTTCCTCTTCACTCAAAGACTTTTGAGTTCGACCAAACTCTACACTCCTCTCTATATAATCCTCCAAGGTTCCCCAAGCTTCCATGAAGCCTCTCTTGAGCCTCTCCCAAGCCTTTAGGATCACACATTCAAGTAAGGGATTTCTTCCATTCTCATTTTTGTCCAATTTTTATTAAGTTTTTATTCCCTTTTGTTTTCAATTTTAAATGTTGGGGTATGATTTCTCACCACCCCAATACATTCCTATTTATGTTTGGATGATGGGAGACCCATTTTTCACTCAATAATGCCTCCCATGTGTACAAGTTATCATGCCTAAATTCCTTGAGGGATTTCTCCCTCCTCTTTTACATCCAAGTAATTCTTTTTTATTATGCATCAAAATCTCATTATGTTTGTTGGGACATGTATATATATGAGACCCTTACTATCCATTTCATGTATATATGATTAGACACCCTTTTCTCTCTCATCAACCATTTTCATGAATCATTATGTCACACCGTTATGCTGCCAAAATTGCATCGCATTTTTCCAAGCCAATATCATTGTGTAGTGAATACCACACCCATGTATCTATAAAGGGTATTCAACTTTATAAAAACATACATATTTATTGTTACGTTAATTTATTTATTCCATATTACTTAATCATAGAATAAATTATAATGTTGATTGATTCCATGATCCATGTGGCACACTTATACATGAAATGAATTGTTTAAGAAGGGTGCACCCTAATAGCAATCCAATGCATTGGGTAAAGATTAGAAACATGATACATAAATTGAAATGAGGGTTTACTCATTTTAATTCAATTTCAATGTGGGTTTACTCATGCTCAATGTGAAATGATCCTTGGCTCATGCTAAAATCATGTTCAATGTTGTTGCCACATTTCCATATTAAGATTATCTTGTTTTATCATGCCTTTATGTTAATGTTTATCTTATAATCCATTGGTATTCCTATTGTCAATAATGTACTATATCCCTCATGTTATTCAATGTTTATTTTCTTACTAGGCTTTATATATCACCCTTTTTTCATGCATGTCCTCAGTTTATCCTATGCAATGCTAAGTACGAGGGAATGTAGTGGTCATGTAAAAGAAGCTTTCTGTAAAGATGTTGTAGTTCATGTTATATGTTTTTATTTAAAGATTTTAATCCCCAAAGACATCAGACCTCTCGATCATCTATGTAGTATCAAGTGATGTTTATGTAATAAATCAAGTTTAATTGTGTAATAAAAAGAAGGGTTTTCATAGTTGGAATTAGAGGATAGGTTTAGTTATTATTGGGATTAGGATTAGAAAACCCTAGTGAAGACTTAGAGACAAGAATATATATAATAAAAAAATCCCTAAGTATTTTTGAGTACTGAGTAATTGGTTTATCAAGAAATGAAATCTCTATTTGGATACGAGCAGGTAGAGGCGGCTCCGACACAGATGTATCCTAGTGGAAAACCCTGAAAACACCACTTTGACATAGAATCGAATGGGAATGAGTGCATGATAATGGGACTTGTTGCACTCTTGGTTACGACACTCCGGAGGGATAGGATTTGTTAAATTTACAATCTTAGAATAAAACATTATCAAAGGAAAAAAATTCCCCTAAGAATATTTGTTGGAATTTAGATCATGGATAACATAGATTGAAGCTTATAGATTCACAAGTTATGGAAATAAAAGTAACATATATGCCATCAGTTTTGTCTTTGGATTGCCCTTTTAAGTGTTACCCTTAACATTCCATTTATGAGGACTAAGGCTAACAACCGAAGTGAAGATCAATGTATGAATGTTCTAATAAGATTCCCAATCCGATGTGATTGGTAATCGTGAACTTTGACTTGATTCTCTCATATTGAACTCAAGATTTAAATAGAAACATGGGTCAATAGGAACGTTCAACCCCCCCCCCCCAAGAAAGAACAAGTCACTATCGAGATCTTCATGAGACAAAGGCCTCCTACTTTTAATGGATCATCGGATCCCTCAATCACTGAACAATGGATCAACTCCATTGAAAATATCTTCTCCATCAATTTTTTGAACAGGAGAAGGTTATCTTGGATGCTTATCGTATAGAGGGTTAAGCAGATCAATGGCAGACGATGATCAAACATATGAATCTTGAGGAGGAGATTGAGTCATTGGAATGGGAGGATTTCTTGAAGGTGTTTTTTGATAAATATTTTCCGTGCTGCCTCCAACATAAGATGGAAAGGAACATCCTTGACCTCAAGAAAAAAGATGAAGAATCTATTGGAGTATACGGGGAAAACATCACAAGGCTTGCATGATACGCCTCTAGTTTTTTCATTACCCCCGAATGAAAGTTTTACTACTTCTTTGGTGGGCTAAAACATATCCTATGGAAAGTCCTAGTGATTTGTGACTTTGAAAGATATGGGAAATTTTTTCGATGTTCCCTCAACGTCGAAATGGAGATCGGAGAATCTCAGGGGTATCATGGGGATAAGAAGCGTAAGCTGGACTTTAATGTTGGTGGTCCGATGGATAAATCCAACGGTGCTATGAAGATCCAGCACCCCACATGCCAAAGGTGTGTAAAGAAGCACCCCAGATATTTCTTAAAGGGAATGAGGAAATGCTTTAGGTGTGTAAGCGAAGGGAAGCTAGCTATTAACTGTCGGGAAGACAAACCCTAGACTACGATAGTGGAGAGGAATTCTCATCTCGACCCTCAAGGCATTGTTCATTACTTCAACTGCAAATAATCGGGGCACTTTTCAAATCAGTGACCTAAGCCAAGGGTTTTTTGAGGCAACCCACAACCTCCAAGGCAGTAAGGGCGAGCTTCTTCCATCACTCCTGCTGAATTTAACCCTGAAAATGAAGTGTTGACATGTAAGCTAGATATTCATTCAAGAATAGAGAATGTACTTTTTGATTCTGGTTCTACCCATTCTTTTATATCCTGAAAGATTAGTAGAAAAATCCCAACACCACCAAAAATCATGCAAGTAATGATGTTGGTGAGTATGTAAAATGGGGAAATCATTGAATCCCCTGGAAATAACTCCTCCTATATCATCATTTGTGGATTGAACATCCCAAAGAACCTCTTCATACTCCCTCCAGTGGAATTTTATGCAACTCTTGGCATGGATTTGTTTTCCTTATATAAATCCAACATAAATTTCCATGATAGAGAAATCACTCTCTATATGGATAATCGACCTCCGATTATATACAAGTGCAAGGAGGAAGGTGAATCTTCTTTAGCTTAATTATCTCAAGAATGGATTGTACTGCTCTATGAGCACGATTATCTGGCTCAAATGATTGAGTACAAGTAAGAAACCATCCCTGAAGACATGCCTATTATGAGGGAATTTGATGATGTTTTTCCGGAGGAATTGTCTAGTCTTCCTCAATGAAGATATGTTTAATTCTCAATTGACCTTATACCTAGGGCTTTGAAAAATATTCACGACTCCGTATAGAATGACCATTGTAAAGCTTAAGGATCTAAAGAAACAACTACAGAAGAATCTAGATAAAGGGTTTATAGAAACAAGTGCTTCACCATGGGGTGCACTGGTCCTCTTCATCAAGAAGATGGATGGATAAATGCACCTTTTCATTGATTATCGTGAGATTAAAAAAATCACGATAAAGAACAAGTATCCTCTCTCACAAATTTATGACTATTTCGATCAGCTGCGCGGAACACAATACTTCAACAAGTTGGATTTGCTGTCGGGATATTATCAAGTAAGGGTTAAGAAGGAAGATATCACCAAGATAAGTTTTTGTACAAGATATGGGAACTATGAATTCATATTAATGCCTTTTGGACTCCCTAATTCTCCAAAAAATCCTTATGGAATTGATGAATAGAGCCTTTAGATATTATCTCGAAAAATTTTTTGTAGTCTTTATTGATGATATTTTAATATACTCCAAAACCATGGAGGATCATGAGAAGCATCTAATAACTGTACTGGAGACCTTGTGGAAGGATAAGTTCTATGCAATGTACCGCAATGGTGAGTTATAGTTGAAAGATGTCTCATTCTTAGTCCATATCATTACATGTAATGGGATATCTGTGGATCCTTCTAAGATAGATACAATAGAGGGATGGTCGAGGCCAACAACAGTAACAGATATCAGTATCTTTTTGGGATTAGCAGGATATTATCGACGATTTGTGAGAAATTTATCACGATTGTCCAACCCTCTTACAAAGCTGACTCAGAAGGGAGTAATGCTTTCTTGGAGTGATGAATGGGAGGAAAGCTTCACGAAGTTGAAAAGGAGGTTTGTCACTGCACCCATGCTCAATTTACCCACAAGTGGAGAACTTTTTGTGGAATTTAGTAATGCTTCAAAGAAGGGACTAGGATATGTGTTGATGAAAAATGACAAAGTCGTTGCCTTTTCTTTAAGGAAATCAAATGTTCATGAGAAGAATCATCCAAGACATGATCTGGAGATAGTTGTGGTGATCTTATATTTAAAATTTTGGAGGCATTATATCTTTGGGGAGAAGTGTGAAATATATACGGACCACAAAAGCCTCAAGTATATATTCACACAGAATGAGTTGAACATACAACAATGAAGATGGTTAGAGCTGATCAACTACTATGATTTCTCAATACATTACCACCCTGGGAAAGTGAACTGGTTGGTGGATTCTCTATGTAGAAAGGACCCAACAATTCAATCATTGATGAGAATTGATAAGGATCCAATATTCTTAGATTTGATGAAGATGGATATGAGAATCACAAAGAAGGAAACAACAAAAATCCTTTCACAAATAATTTCTCAACCGTCTCTTTTGGATAAAATAAAATATTCTCAAAGAAAGGATGTAGAAATTATGAAAAGGTCGGAAGATATTAGAAATGGGAAATACTCAGAGTTTGTGATTGACAAGGATTAAATTATGAGATTTGGGTCACGATTATGTGTACCATTTGATCCATAGATAAATAATGAGCTTTTGGATGACCCACATAGATAAACATTTTCTATTCACCCGACGAGCACAAAGATATATCGAGATCTCCAAGAAAACTTTTGGTGGGGAAATATGAAAAGGGAGATTACAGACTTTACATCAATGTGCCTGGTGTATTAGCAAGTGAAGG
Organism: Viscum album; assembly: GCA_963277665.1. Taxonomy (NCBI): domain Eukaryota; kingdom Viridiplantae; phylum Streptophyta; class Magnoliopsida; order Santalales; family Viscaceae; genus Viscum; species Viscum album. Next base: position 1,045,460,904 of record OY728165.1, read on the forward strand.
AAGATAGGGAGATGTCTAAGGGGATGATGCAACCATTACCCATACCAACATGGAAATGGGAGAACATAACCAAAGAATTTGTCATCGGACTTCTGAATACATCCAATGGAAACAATGAAATCTGGGTTATTGTGGATTGTCTTACTATGTCTGCACACTATATTGATATTCCGGATAATTTCCCACCGGATCAACTGGCACAAATATATATCAGGGAAGTGGTAAGGCTTCATGGACTACCACTATCTATTGTATCCAATCGAGATCCAAGATTCACCTCTAGGTTCGGGAAGAGTCTTCAACGTACTCTAGATACTAAACTAAATATCAGTATGTCCTACCATCCTCAAAATGATGGCCAATATGAGTGAACTATCCAAAGAATTGAGGACATTTTGAGAGTTTGATCAATGGTCTTCAGAAGAAGATGGTACCAACATCTTCCACTTGGTGAATTCTCTTACAATAATAGTTTCCACTCGAGCATCCAAATGGAGCTATATGAAGTCCTTTATGGGAAAATGTGAAGAACACTGATGTGTTGGGATGAAGTCGGTGAGCATAAGCCGCTTGGACTAGAAATGGTCGAAGAGATGATGGAGAAGCTGAAAACCATTCAGCAGCATATCAAGGCAGCATAGAGTTGATAGAAGAGTTATATTGATAAATGTCGTTGAGGACTTTAGTTTAAAGTGGTAGATATGGTATTTCAATGCATATCTTCAAGGAATAAGTTCTTGAGGTTTGGGAAAAAAAGGAAGTTAAGTCCAAGGTACATCCGCCCTGTCAAAATTCTTGAATGTGTCGCGGTTGTGGCCTATCGACTAGCACTTCCACCTACCATGGACAATATACATGATGTCTTTCATGTATCCCTCTTAAGAATGTACATACCAGACCCTTCACATGTACTCTTTTTAGAGGTGGTACAGTTGGAGGATGATCATTCTTATGAGGAGAAACCAGTGAAGATCTTAGATCGTAGAGGGAAAGTTCTACAAAATAAGACAATTCCCCTCATAAAAGTGTTATGGAGAAACCAAAAGTTTGAAAGAGTGATGTGGGAATCATAAGAATTAATGAAGCAGAGTTAACCACTATCGTTTTAGTGTGGGAAAAGAAAATTTTGGGGTGAAATTTCTTAAGCGGGAAGATTGTAACGAACCAAAAATTCATTAATATAAGTCCCTCTTGATCTAATTAAATTTATAATTATGTAAAATTTTTTGGGAAATTTTTTGTTTTATAATTTGTATTTTTAAAATACCATTAAGAAATGTGAGCATTTCTTATATAGCCATTGAATATTGACCACATGATAAGTATAAATATAGTGATTTAACAAATCTGATTGACTCAGACAAAGGAAGCGATAGCCTCATCCAGTATACTATCCCTATACGAAGCCCGTTTTTCAGAGCTCAAAAAGGAGGTGGCATCCTTGGGCTTCTCTCTTGAACAATCCCAAGCCGAGCTTGAACACATTAAGCTTGAGTGGAACCGACTACGAGATAAATGTATGTTAATAGAGATTACCACCCGAGCGATCTTATCTGAGCCACCCCCAGAGTCTGTCATCATCGCACACCTTGACCTCGGTCTTATGCGAGTGTTATAAGGGGTTATTTAACAAGACCCCAACACTATGACTATGTACATTATTTTTGTGTAAATAAAGTGAATTCCTTTTATTATTGTTACTTTGTAAATTGTTTTTAAAGAAGAAATAGTATATTTATTTAATATTCAACTAAAGATTCTATTTTGATTAGTTAATGGATTTTTGAAATAAATAATATCTTAATAATATTTTATTATAATTAAATTGATTTTTATTAAAGATAAATGAATGTAATTGTAATTTTTATTATGGTTTGAAAGACGTTTTTGTAAAAACCCTTGAATATTTTATAAATGTTGGTTTTTATTTTTAAAGTAAAAATTAACATATATAGAAAATTATTTAAATAAAATGAATACTATTTTAGGAATTAGGATGTCAAAATTATCCAATGGTGAATTTTTCTTAATTTTCAAAGATAGTCGAATTTTTGGGTAAAAATTAAATATCGTTTAAATATATAATGTGTTTTATGACATCATAATGACCCAATAGTGATGTAATTAAATAATATAAATGATATGTTTGGCCAATTTATTTTTTAACATTAAAATGATTTGATTTCAGTTTTATTTGATTTTTTTACAAATCATTAGTGGACCCTCCAAGACTTATAAAACATTTTTTCTTTTTAAATTATTTTCATTGAGAGTGTTACCCATCTCCACATAAGCACCCTAAATATTTTAAGAAGTTCTTCCTTTAGAAATATAAAATATTTTTTTCCACTCTCCTTTGGAATAAACCATGGGAAAAAACAATGGGATGGTTTCTGTTATAGATTAGTTTAATGTGTTTGACCCAAACCAAAATATTATAGAATTTCGTCTCCTTTCCTATATAAACCCACCCATGCTCTCACTTCCACTTCATTAAAAGTCATTGGAGTACTATAACCCTCTACCATAATATCTCTAGAATCCTCCAATGGTGCCCTAATCTCCCAAGAAGCCTCTCTCATTCCTCTCTCAAGCCTTTCGAATCACACTTCCAAGTAAGGGATTTCTTCCCTTCTCAATATTGTCCAATTTTATTTAAGTAGTTATGCCATGTTGTTTTCAATTAAAAATGTTGGGTAATGATTTAAAACTTACCCCATACATTATTTTTTATGTTTTATTGATTGGAGACCCCTTTTTCTCTCCTTATTTTCTCCTATGTACACCCGCTACAATGCAGAAATTCCTTGAGGAATTTATCTCTCCTCTTTTACATCCAAGTAATTGTTTTGTATTATGAATCTAAATTTCATTATGTTTGTTCGGAAATGTATATATATGACTCTTTTACATTAAATTTCATTTATATATGTTGAGACACCCTTTTCACTCTTATCAACCATTTTCGTGAATCTTTTTGTCATGTCGTTATGCTGCCAAAATTGCACCGCGTTTTTCCAAGCCAAGATCATTGTGTAGTGAATACCATACCCATGTCTCTATCATGGGTATACACCAATATACACATATAAATATGGAATTATACTTTAATTTATTTATTCCTCATTAATTAATCATGGAATACCTTATGATGTTGATTGATTCCATGATCCATGTGACACAGTTATGCATGAAATGAAATGTTTAAGAAGGTTATGCCTTGATAGCGCTCTAATGCATTGGGTAAATATTAGTATTATGATACGTCAGGTGAAATAAGGGTTTACTCGTGCTAATTAAATTTCAATGAGGGTTTACTCATGATCAATGTGAATTGATCATTGGATCATGATAAAATCATGTAAAATGTTGTTGCCACATTTCCATATTAAGATTATCATGCTTTATCATGCCTTTATGTAAATGTTTCTCTTATGCTCTTTTGATATGCCTATTTTATAAAATGTACTATATTTCTAATGTTATTCCATTTTTATTTCCTTAATGGGATTTATATTTCACCCATTTTTCAAGCACGACCTCAGGTTATCCTATACAATTCTAAGTACGAGGGAATGTAGTAGTAATATAAAAGATGTTTTCAATAAAGATGTTGTATTTCATGTTCTATGTTTTTATGTAAAGATCCCAATCCCGAAAGACACTAGAACTCTAGATATTACATGTTTTATCAAGTGATGTTTATGTAATAAATAATGTTTAAGTGTGTAATAAATAGTATGGTTGTCATAGTTTTACTAAATTTTAAAACAAATTTTTTTAACGTATGCATTGATCATGATCTCTCTTCCACAAGAATAGTTATTTGGGTTCCTATAAAAGCCTTAATGATTTTAAATGAAAAATAAATAGCTTATTATCTTTTTCGGTGTTTTGGTATTGAAAATGGTTTTTGAAATTCATTTAGTATTTCATTATCTTGAAATAGATATCTTGTGATTACAAATTAAATGTTATTTCTGAAATGTTGATATTTTCAATATTTTATGTGTTATGATTATGTAATGGTATTTGGAAATATAACGGGTAGTTATATGATAAAATAATGACGTGTGGTTAAATGATAAACCTTATGATGGGTGGTTCCATGATAAATCACATATGGGTGGATACGTTATAACTTGAAATGCATTAGGTATAGAAGTCAGACGTATGTCTATTCTATTTAGTGATATTTGGGGAAGTCAATCGTATAGTTATTCCACCAATGTATTTTTATGTCCCATATTACCTTTATATGATATACGTTGTTTTCCATGGGCTTTATGGTAATATTTTGGTTACAAAAAGGGATATCAATGAGGTTATATTTAGTGAAGTGTTTTTCTACTTCTTATAGTTAAATTTATTACTTTGTGATAAAGTATTCATGGTTTATATGTTTTTTTTGAAAAATAACAATTATCCTTATTTATGTATCCCTTAATGAGATTTTTATTTTCATCCCATGTTTTTAAATTATAATCATAAGATATAAAGTTAAATAAGGTCAAGGATGGGATCAAGGAAAATTCATGCACTTTAAATCATAGAATTTACCATGTCTTTTTTTAAGGAGTTTTTGTTGTATGTAAAAAATGGATTGTGAGTAGAAGTTTCTTATTGTAATATTTAAGTTGATATGTATATGTTATGTCCTAATTATCTAAATCTCTAATCCTTAAAGTTTCATTAATGTGAATTATTAACATAATTCAAGATTATGTAATGTTTAATGTTGGGGCCTTATAGTTGGTATTATAGGTCGGTTTAGATAACTTTAGAGGTTAAGGTGTAATTTAAGCACAAGAGACATAACCACAATTGTTAGAATATTTGAGAGATTCATAGTTATAATAGATAAATGTAATGAGTTTAATATAACATGAATATGTGTATCTTAGAATTTAACCTCCACATAAGATATTATATGATGATTTTACAGATATACTCAAACTATCCCTTTTGGTTTTAGTAAACGTCTTGCTCTAGTAGGAACCAAAGTAACAATGGATGTGAAGGAAACTATAACAGTTTTCTGAATAAGAAAATGAATGAAATTTCAGCTTTAATTAGAACTCATGTGGTTATTCTCCATCAACTTTCTGGCGTTATTATCGACCACTTGAACCTTGGTAATTTTTATAAGGCATCATATATGCAAGAAACAAATCCCTTAGGATGTTTAGGTAATAATTATAAATGTATGTATATTCAGAAACCTATAGGTGAAGAATTTGTAAATAAACACCAAGGAAAATGATTCAAAGGTATGGGAATATTTTGTAGATGTGGTATTGAAGGTCATAAATCAAGAACCTTCCATGAAAAAATGAAGCATCTTGTTGACTCTAGGAAAGGGAAAGAAGTACTTTTTAGGGATCAATTGCATGTTTAAAATTTTGTGTGAATGGTTATTATACAAATAAATGTACAATGAAGAAGGTTTTGGAATGGGATCAGCAGGACCATACAAATATATGTTTACTAATACCTAATGTCATTATAATTGAGGATGAGGAAACATACAATGAACAATAAAAGCTATGGATTATTTCATAGTGGATGTTTGGATATTATAGAATCTTATGATATAAGTCATGATTTTGTTTGTAGAATATAAGTATAACAGAATGAGTTGGAAAATAATGGTTAATGGATCATGAACAATTTTTAATGAGTAATAAGTCTACATATTAGGGATTCAAGAGTTATAGTATATTTTAGGATGAGGAAATACAAAAAAATATTATGTCTCTTTTGATGATGAGATTACATTAGATTACATTTTCTAGTATGTGTAACAATGAATATTGATATGTGAAAATGTGATTACAGATATAATTATCTTTTCTTGTGTGGATATAATGTATAACATTATGAGTTAATATGATCTTTTTCTTGAGGTGATAAATAGTTATTACATTTTGGGATGAAAAATGAACGATATTAGATAACCTTTGACGGTAAAATATGTTGTGGTTATTTTTAAGAAATTATATTATTTTTGAGAATATTATAAGAATGGTATTGTTCTAGAAAAAGGAAACCCTGTAAGTTGGGTGACAACCCGTCACGTCCAGCAAGGACGTGGGAATTGAACCAAAAACTGAAGGCCGACAAGGGCACATTTTGAACCACTGGCCTACGTAAGGTCCTTGGTTAGTATAACTTATTATTTTTAGTTAAATGATTTTATTGATCAAGAGTAATTTAATTTGTGATATTATGTTTTATCAAAAGTATATCCTTAATATAGGAAAAAGATTTGTTTATTAATTGATAACGGTTATTTTGGAAGACGTTTTCTCTTTTGGGAATACTATATGCTTATATAAAACAGAATACATTGGGATTTAAATTGAGGTGTAATGGCGGAATATTATTTTGGAAGAATTTTTTTTTATTTTAGACATATAAAGATTTGGGTTTTTATGAAAATGATTAACCTATCATAGATAATATATGATTAGGATACTTAATATTTAGTATCTGACTTTAAGAGTATCAGATGACATTTGGAGATAAATGTAATGATATTTGTGGAAGACAATGTGATAAAATCCTTCTAAATTTTGGTTTCAATATTATTTTCGATTATTTTGAATAATTTTAAGGACAAGTGTGTATTGATTGATCTTTTTTGAGCATTGAGTATTCTTTCTTCAGTTTTAGAGATTAAGAGCAGTATTTCTTTCTCTAAAAGATTATCATTTTTTGGGATTATCTGATCTTGTACTATCTAGTTTGGTTTTCATTAATGACTAATGATAGGGGAAATATATGGTCCAAAATTTTTGGATCATTTTATTCTCTATAATTTTATTCTATAACTTTAGGTGTGACCAAGTCATCTTGAATAATTATCGTTTGGAGAAAATGTGAGTTTTTGGTAGAAATCTATTAAACGGTGATAATATACTTGAAATAAAAGTATAATTCCTTATTTTCATAGTAAATATCATAAATAAACTCTCCAAATTTATGAAAGGAAATTTTAAAAATAAATTTTTTATTTACTTTTCATAATGTGGAATCATAAACCTTTTAACCTATCATAAGTTTCTGGTTATCTGGGGTTAACTATCTCTTGATCATGTTTTCTATCACTCCATACTAGAACATAATGGTTAGTTTTCCCATCCATATCTATGTTTTTAGGGAATGATAGTATGTGTTACATAGGGTAACCTTTATAATTCTCTTTATTTATTTTAATGTGATAGTTTTATTGACTCTTTTTCTGATATAGGTCTTTCAATGATATTTCTGAGCCCAATTTTAAAATTGTAAGGACACAATTTTCAAAAGGGGGGAAGGATGTAACAACCCAGGTATTTATAGGATAATATTTTTTGATTTCATTACTAATTATTAATTATATATTAATTTTAAGTTGAAGGGGACTCTTTTTCTAATTGTTTACTCGATACGAAGCAACAGGATTCTCTGAAATCTTACATTGCACCCAACATTGAGTTATACTGAAAAATAATACAATAATAATATTATTATTATAAATGGTAGTCAAGGCCAAGAAATTAGAATGAAGGTAATGAATAGTATCCAAAAAATTTCTAAATATTGTTTACACATGTTTAAATAATGATTCTTCGGTTACAATATTTTTTTAGAAATGGCAATAAAAACCAATTGAATATAATGGATGTGTTTTTATGAAAGCCTATTTAAAAGAGAATAATTGTGTTTTCATATCACCGTTTATGTATTTTTATTTAATAAAAATATATGATATAAATTATATGTAACATTTTAAATTCATCTTATATGGTTTCGAGATATTATATAAGAATAAATTAATTTTTTTAATAAAAGAAGTATTTTTCTAAAAATGATTTTTTACCACCTTTTAACAGAAAATCATTTTTAAACCCAGTTTCTGACAACTTTATATGTTTTATTTGAAAAAATTGACATCTTATTTATATTAGGAAAATAAAAATTTACTTTGGATGAAATTTTGGTATTTTCCTACTAATGTTCATTTTTTTATGAATAGTGAAAAATTCTGCATTTTAATTCAAAAATTCCATAAAGTCTTATTTGTTTATAAATTTAGATTGTACTTTTAAGTGGTTTTAAATAATAATTGGATTATTTTTTTATCATTTAATATAATTTTAGTTATTTGAAGTAATTTCTCATTGACATTTGACATAAATGCGTGTTAATCTTTTGGTAGTGTTTTCTTCTAAAAAACACTCTGTTTGGTTTTGACAACAGGAATTAATTTTAAATTTATTTCGAAAACTTCTATATTTTAAATTTGGAAAAATCTATTCTCCATTTGGAATCAAGAGTTAAAAATTGTATAAATGGGTAACTTTTAATTTTAGATATTATGAATAGTAACATCAGTAAATATATTTTTTACCATGGTTAAATGGTAAATCTGGTAAATATGTGTAAAAATAATAATATAATATTATTAAATTACCCTAAAGAAAATCCTAAACTTATTAGATGATATTTTTACAACCATGGGAATCCTTTGGAATATTTTAGGACCCCATTGATCCAATTGTGTGTGAAAATGATAGTTAATTACATTTAATTTAATGTTAAGGAAATTATTATCTAAACATGTAACTTTTAGTAAAAAATTGTTATATGAGGACATTCATGTTTTAATTTCAACTATAAATATTCATTAGAAACTTAAAAATATTTCCTACATTATGGTATTTTGTTTATAATATTTATAGTTCAAATAAATAAGTATATTTATGACACAATGATGATTTAGTGATTACCATATTAATGAAATATTTAAATAAATGATATTATAAATACTAAAATAAAATTATATTGAAACTTTTTATGCCATAAAACAATTTTTGTACGACTATGATTTTTTATCTTTTAATTTATGATGTTTTTCTGAAAGAATTTTGTTTTTATGATTTTTTATAAATTCATCATATGAATATTATACTAATTGATATAAATGAGTTATTAAAAACTAATACTATTATATTAAATGATATATTAGTCCTAAAAATACAAGATAAAGCTAAATGAAATATATATGATTTAAATTTCCTTAATGAACACTTAAGTTTTGATTAAAATTTTATGGTAACATTATTAACCATATAGAATAAATATACAAGAAGACATGGTAAATGTTAAATTAGTTAACTAAGGGTTAAATCTAAATAATAAGGATAAATTTGAAACAAAAACTTGCCTATAACATATTTTCTATGAGTATTTCAAAAAATAAACATCTTAACTTTTAATTAAATTAGCTTTGGACCTTTTGAAAATCGAAATTCATTTTATCATAAAATAATATTTCATGAAATTCCTAAAGTACCTCTCCTCCATATTATAAAAGGCGACCACCTCTAACCCCTTACACACACCTATCAATATCATTGGATCATCCAAAATCTACTACAATAATCTCACAACATCCCTATATTCATCCAAGAATCCTATCCTCAGGAAGAAGGAAATTCGAGAAATCCATTTGGCTCAAATCAATGGGAGTTACCTGTTTTAAGAGGTAGCTTCTTATCTAAGGTTCCTCTCCAATATTCAGCTTCTTCACTCCATATTATATTCTTATTATTTTATTACATAAAAACACCATTATATTAAATATAATAGGATTTTTTATGAGAATAATTCTACCTACAGTTACACACACCTCTATCTAATGGATTTACAACATACAATTTCTATAGTCGACGAACTGCTACCTCATGAAATGATGATTGTTCAATTATCTTCTACCGCCTCTCATGGAAGCCATTATGATGAAACTATTTTTATATGATATATATAATGTTTATATTTTATTTATTATTCTTTGATTTTTATTTTCAACGTACCTTTATTCTTTTCGTGATGTTTATACATGATAATTTCATTTTAGGATGTGCAGACTGCCGCCCCCTCAAAGTGATATGACTCGTTTATGCCATATATTGAATGTATAAACGATGGTTTTAATGAAATTATGTAACATATATAATATATGATATTATACTAGAATTATAATTTACCTATGTATCATTATGTTTTTATTCCATTAAATATGAAACATAAATGAAAGTAGCGTTCATGGGTACGTACGACTTATCATCTCCATCAACGGTGCATTTCATTTCTTATCTAAAAATGATATGGAATAATATAAATACAAATATACTAGATATATATGATATATATATATATATATATGAATCATATTTTAAGGATAAGGTACTTTTGACCACATGGACAAATTGTATTTATAACAAGATCATCTTCGACTCATGTACCCAATATTGACAAAACGACTGATGTTAAGTTAAATAATTATGTAATTTTTATAATGTGGTAATAAGTGATATAAAATAATTAATAAACATGAAATTTTTTCTGAAGAATGTATAAAATAACTTAAGTTTATTTTTTTAGGAAAATAAATAATGGACAATTCAATTTGGACACGAGGTAAGGGACTTCATCTAAATATCCATTCATTGAGTCATATCATGATTTATACATGAAATTATTTTATACAGTGTATAATAAAACCCTTTTAATTTTACATTCATTAATATGAGATATTATTTCTACAAAGCAATTTACTAAATGACAAATGGAATGTTTTTACCGTATGTAGTGACTATGACCTCTCCACCACTGTAACTGTTATTTAGCATCATCTATATGAAATAATGTTTTAAAAGGAAAAAAAACTCCTTATTCCTTTTTTGTGTGTTTTTATATTGAAAATGTTTTTTTGAAATGGATTGAGTATTTTAATATGATGAAATGATATCTTGTTATTTCAAATTATTTGTTATTACTGAAATGTTGATATTTTTAATATTTTATGCATTATGATTATGTAATGGTACTTGGAAATTTGATGGGTGGTTGCGCGATAAACCAATGACATGTTACGTGATAAACCAAATGATGGGTGGTTCCGTGATAAACCAAGGATTGGTTTTTACATTATAACCTCCAAGGAATTGGGTATGGAAGTTGGTTGTATAGCTATTCCATTGAGTGATATGTTTGGAAGTTCATCGTGTGGTTATTCAATATAAGTATTTTCATGTCGGAAGTTACCTTTATATTCTATACATTTTTTTCTATGGGAATTATGGTAATCTTTTATTTACAAAAATGGTAAGAAATGAGTTTATATTCAGTGAAGTTTTTTTCTTCTTCTTTATGGTGAAAAATATATCATTATGAAAATGTATTCATGGTTTACATATTTTTTTGGATAACTAACTATTTTCATTCATTATGTATCCATTACTGATCTTTTTATGATCATCCCCTATTTTGAAGTGTTTTTCATAGGACCTAAAGAAGAATAGGGTCATGGATGGGACCATGGAAAATTAATGATGTTTAAATCATGGTACATAACATGTCTCTTTTTAAAGATTTTTTGTTTTATCTAAAAACAGATAGAGAGTAGAAGAGCCAACTTATAATATTTAAGTTTTTATGTATAAGTTATGACCTAATTCACTAAATATATAAACCTAAAAGGATCCCTAATATTAATTATTAACTTAATTCGGGATTATTTAATGTTTATGGTCGGGGCCTTACACCGAGGATCTAGATGTGTACCTCCATACAACTATGTTCCCTTACATGGAATGCATACTAATGTTATTGGATACATGGAATTGACCTACTATATAGTGCGTAAGTCCAATACACACCGTGTTGTCCAAAATGTTCTATTTTCCAAATACATGAAGAACACATGATCTATTGTCCCACGATATGTGTCATGTATTCAAGATTTTGAAATGTGAAATCCCTATAAGCCACCATAACCCCACAATTTCCACATAAAACACAATGATCTACAAAGGAAATATCATGAAATCATAAAAGGTATCTAAAAACATGAAACAATTCATAAACATATATCAATAAATAAACATGATCAATCCAGACACATTATGGTGAAATGATAAAGCATCAGGTATGACATGTTGTCTAGAAGTGGTAGCATCTCAATCTGGTGATGATCATCAATCAAAAAACAGAGTCAAATTTTACCACTTCACCTCATTTCCATATCGCTTCATCCATAATATTTTTATAGAACCTCACCACTTCAGTAAATATGAAACATGAAAAATGGGGGTGGAGGGATTTTTTAACTATTTTATATTAAATTAGTAAACCCTTCATTAATATTTCACCAACACTCACATCCAACCAAGAAACTGACAATAAAAACCTGTATGTTAAATATAGTCTAAAAATCACATTCTTAAATATACCATGGTCTAGGATTTTATATTTTAAGTAGCACTCAAAAGTCATACCACATTAAATGAAAAATTGTTTTCACAATATATAATATATTCAATATTTTTTATATCACCATACTAGGGATATTTGAGATCGGAATCCCACATCGAATTAGTCCCTATATTAGAATATATTCTATGAACTATTTCAATGTTTTACAATGAATAAACAATGTTTCTACACCCTCCCCAAATTTAGGTATTGTCATTCTAAAAATTGAATCCATCCACCCAAGAGAAAAAAATTATCTCTTAGCAGGGTCTCCCACACCGATGATCTCTATAGTGGGTTCTTAGGAAATAAAAAAAACACACCCAAGGAAGCCACTTCCCTCCCACTACGTACATAAAAAATTTGAGACTCGACATACATTTCTAAACTATACTAGGTCTTCAACATGAAATGAATTCTACACATGTCTCCAAAGCTACAACAGGTGGAAAAAATAATAAGAACCCAGTCCAAAATTGAACACAAGGTCTAACATTACACAACCACATCAACATGATGTAGAAACATGAGAAATGGTATATGACCCTAAGGTTAGGCGACCGGCCTTAACTAATCCTCACAAACATTGATGAATTAATATATAATGAAACACAATATCTTATTTACAATATCCCAAGGCCACCATTGTCAGTCCATAAAGGACTCTGGGTGTGTCCCAACAGCCCTATACATGGACACTAAACCTGATGAAAAAGGATCTCGGTACAACCACACCTCTCCTGGTTGTACTACCAAGGATAATAAACCTCCTCATTATGATTTATCATAGTTTAATTGAATCATATCCAATCTTGGTAATGTCAATTTACCACCCAGTATAAGAATAACCACCTTGAAAATGTCTAATGGACATTCAACCATGGGAGACCAATAAACAAATCCAATATATTCCTTCATGAATCACTAAAAAATCTAGGGGTATCAACCATAAAATGGATATATGATTTAACAAAATCTAAAAAAATAAATATATAATGTGGTTAAATTCTATGTTACCTCCCTAAAAAATAGTCCCATAAAACCCTCTCTTGATAATATATTTCAATATCCACTCCCTTGGTTGTATCTCTAGTTATCATGACCTCAAAATCAACTTGGTCTACCATCACTCACTTGAAAAAGAGGAAATATAATTAGATTTGGACCTCATTAGTCCATAGATCTATCTACGATATCCACACATGATGTTGGTACTCATAGAGCATGTCTAGAATTCAACCACATGTGTGTCACGTAAAAATTTTAAGCTAAGAGAATAATGTAAAAAACCTGTAAAGACTTCCTTGAAATAATAAAAAATAGTTATGTATCTTGCCAAACATTCTTGTATCTTCCTCTTAGGTAATTATAGGGTATAATCATTTGTATACACTAGGTATTACTATAGCTTCCTTCAAAAATCACTTAACTACACCATAGATGATAAGGATCTGTGGGATTCAACTGATATATTAAATAAAATGTAGATTCAGTTATTGGGTTCCAGTATATGTAGAAGTATACATATTAGTTGGGATGTAAACCCAATATGTCCCCAAGAAGATATAACCATAATCCACTACAATTACTGGTTTGTTAAATCCCATAACATCCACTTCATTAAGGGCAATACTTCAAACTAATACAAGTTAGAAATATCCACGTTCACATGATCTCATCCTTATCTACCTAGGATCACTCCTAATAAAAAGAGTAACTCCATCCCAATATCTTGAAATTATTCCACACCCATTGGTGGAAACCATATGATCATCATTTTTAGGATACCAATCCAAACGAATGAATGAATAGTAGATTCTATCTTACATTGAAGGATGATTCTATGAGAGGATATTACCCCAAATGTTAGGTAAAATTTACATTAGGAATTAATGACCTCTAATCCACATTTATGGATCCAAAATCTACAAGGTTTGAGTTAAAAACACTCCACATGTATCAGTAATCCTCTAATAGGGGATAAAGTTAGGGTAAAATGACTCATGAAATCGTGAAAACTAAATATAGGTTTTAAAGTAACATGTAATGCCCTAAATGACACAAAAATACTCTAGTACAGAATCAAATTAATTTTGAACAACATTCATTACCATTCCACTACTTTTTCCCATAAATAGGGCCATCTATGACACCTCCTCACCAACTAAGATAAACATAGAAGTCCAAGGAACTCATCCTCCAAACATTGACACTATTTTTTTAGGAGGCACTATAATGTATGTATGATTTTATTTTCATAAAAATAACATCTCGTGGTGGGGTTTGTGTCTATCATTCTTCTTATTACCACGAAATGTAAAACATCACCACCACAGGGCTCTACTGACTCCCCTTATAAACCAAGATAATCAGTGTGGAAGAAGTGGATAGAAATGGTATGTCACAAATATATTGAAAATATACAATTTCAAAAGAAGAAATTATGTAGATAACACTTATAGATATCCTTAAAGACACTATTACATAAGCCTTTTCAAACAAAATGTTTCTTTTCCTCATCCCCTGGCATGCGGAAACTATAATGGACCACCTATGGGGTGGTGGTGTTAATATATCAGATTGTTTTCCATATACTTCTAGTCTACTTACTCATATTACAAATCCATTGTCAAGAGAGACTCTATTCTCCTACCATATTCTATGATTGTTCCATCCATATAAAGTATCTCTTTTAGTAAAATAATGTGTTAGATAATCTCGGGTGAAATTTATCCATCTTGCATAATATAAACAACACCTCTGTCACAGATTACAACAATGGGACTAAGGTCCCTAATTTACAAACCCTCTATCCTAGGATCATCTTAAGACGAATCTCAATTAAATATATCCCTAAGAGTACCCTTGGTGGCCATCTATTGAGATCTATTCCCATGTTAATGCAAAACCAATAGTTAGGGTATGCATAGCCACAAATCTATCCACTACGAAGACCCATTCAAGCAGTCCATCTCATACGGGAATTAATACATATATCATTAAATTCATGACGTATATCGATGGTACTTTCTTGAATGGAATGTTCTTCAAACACATAAAGGGAGTATTTTCAAAGGTTCGTGAAACTTTCCATTTACCCTTCCATGGTCATGCTACCTTACCAAAGATGTAGAACATTTTGGATACGCACCGATCATAATTTTGATTGATAAAACTCTTCCCTTAAGTGTTTATCAAACTCTATATAAGTGAGTTTTATCTCATCACAAGTCTTCATCGCTAGATTCAAACAATCCCCTTATGATCATTAAAGAAGACTAGCATCTAGGACAAAATTTTAGTCAGTAGGTGTACTCACAATGTGAAAAACAATGTGAAATGCCTCAAGAGTGTCATTTTCTTCCTAGGGGTTTAGATCTCCTCGACTCATGGTATGCCAATATCAATGAAGTAAATCAAGTATGATGATCCTGAAAACATCCCCAGTAGGGACTATTGGCTCTAAATAAAACTCAATAGGTGGGATATCAAATTGAAGAACACATAGAGGCACTTCGTTTGGTACATAATCCTACACATAATCATGATTAATTTGTGGATCATCATCATAATAAAACTATGAGAAAACAGTATTTTTGTCATCATAGTGGAATGATAAAATTTATTTATTAATCCCTATCATCAATTTGAATACATTAGAAGCTTACTCAAAATGATATGAAAAACAAAAGGCTTTATATATGATACATGTATCATAGTTTCCAAAAAATAGTACGTATATGTTTCGAGTTGAAAATAAAGTTATCAGAGTTCTAGTGAATGAATATTTTAGTCAATGAAGTAGTAGTAGAGTCTATTAGAAGAAATTCAATATTAAAATAGTTTAATAGTATTATCCTAAATCACAAACCAAATACACAACTAGAAAAATCCAAACTTTGATTCTAAGGTAGTACCTCTATAGATACATATCTTTTTTACCCAACCTATAATAGATTGATGGGTTGATGATAATTCAACTTTCAATACCCCATTCTTTCCACCAATATGCCAAAGGATTGTGAATAATGGAATGTAGAAACTTTCCACACATGAGATGCCTTACCCAACAGAACATAAACCAATGATCACACATCTATATCCATGAAAAGGTGCAGATATAATAATAGAACTACTAAAATTTTTTAGTAATTCATATATTCCATAATAATTGAACTAAAAAATTGGAAGCATGAAAAGGGAAAAATATATTCCCACAAATAACTGAAAAAAATCCAACCGTTTCAATAAAAAAGAAATTCTATCAAATACAACCACTAATATAGACCTCATAATATAAAGATTTGTATGATCTACCTCATTTAAGTCCTCTTGGGAATCCGCTGATTAGAATTCCATATGTAAAAGACACTAAATATATTGGATGATTCTAAAAAGGGGTGGGTAAAAAAATACACTATAGGAACTCTAAAAAACATAATTAATGGTAAAAACTGTAATACAATAGTATATTTTACCCATGACCAGAGGATACAAAACCTATAATGTCATGAGCCAATAAACCTAGAGCAGGTGAATTAAATTTTTTATTGGAAGGATTACTAGGAATTAAATCTAAATGGATAATTAGTTTAGTAGTTCTGTACAAAAATATTACATACATGATAACCATAGTAAATTTGGAAATATTTAAAAAAACACGATACATATTTAACTAAAATAAATTCCCTCTTTGAAAGATTAATCAAGGTTATCTTCCTCATAACCTGGGGAAGGAAAACATAATATGGGTGAGATACAATTGTTTGAAAGGTTTACATATAGGGGAATAATGAATCAATAATAACTGAAGTATAATCAATTACACAAAAAATATGGGATGATGAATAAATGAAAACAATTTCCATCAATCATATAAGAATTAAAATGCATTTATAGATTTTTTCATAGTGAAAACCTCATGAAAGGAAATAAGATAACACTGAATAAATAGAATTCCTATTAATGGGACATCATGTATTTCGAACATGAACCATTATACCATTAAGGTAGTTTAAATCCGTTGGTAAAACCCCTTATGATTTTTGGAAGCAATCTTCAAGGGTTTATCCCTAACTAATTTTACTCATAAGACCTGTCGACACATCGAGGGGATATAGAGATAATTACCCATCACCACCAGTCCAAATATTTATTTATACATATATTTAATATTGGAACAATATTCCTTTTCAATATTTTTATTGAATAGAGGGTACAAATTTATCAATATTACCCCAGTAAAAATATCATTCAAAATAAGAACTGAATGTAAATGGTATACATATTAAAGAAATGATCATATCCATGATACAAGAAAAAGGATATTTAAAAGAATTATAATTTATAATTTAGAATTATCTCAAACGTGTAGTATATACGCCACATAAGAAAAATTAGGTGCACAATACCATGTAAGTCTCAATGAAATAGAAATTGAGACAAAGTCTCTTACCACATTGCAATCAATCGAATCATATGATGAAAAATTAATAATCACATAATAAATAATATAATACCTAGAATATAAATATAATAATGATATTATATATAAAAATTATGTGTTCATATACCACATACAATAAATAAGTGGCGAACAAAGGAAATCTCATAGCATTAAAATCATGATGAGTAACACCTTACCTTATGCCCAAATATCTTCTTCGATTGATCTAAATGTCCAGAATAATAAAATTTAGATTCATTAAATAATTAATAAATAAACTAATATACATTTATTTGATTTATTATAACTTTATTAGGATAATTCATGGTCTTTTTTTAGGATTTTAAGAGGTTCAATTTAATTGTTTTGGAAGCATTTGTTTCGTCGGTTTTCATGATCAGTGTTCTGGTATTCATTAATGGAAGTATGTTTGAAATGTGTTTAAAAATCCCGAGCTATTAATATATATTAATATTGAAATTATAGAGTCTTAAATTATCTTATAATAACTTTGGTTATATACCATGGGAATGACTCATTAGATAAAAGAAAATGAAAATACCTGGGATTAACTTGGATGGTTTGTGCACAAGGAAAATTTTTATAAAATTATTTTATATTATGAGTGTATGGATTTGAAAACATTTAAAAAGATAATGTACATATATTATGATCTGGTTCAACCATTAAAAAGGTTTCATGACCATTATTGAAGATTGTATTGATAATTAATATCTTTTCTTCCTAAATCGTGATAAATTAAAACATATCTGATGATGTTTTCATTTATAGTATAAAAGGAGGGAAAATAAGAGATAATGATATAATATTCCATTATAATTACAATTTTCTAGTAAATATATGGTACTGGAGTTTTATTAACATTTTTATGATAATAGGAGAGACTTGGAAAGACAGCAAAGAAACATGAAAAGGAAACAACATAATTTAAAAGAGGAATATACCTCTTGAATATATCTTCTTGTGAGAGCCACATTAGGGGAGAGGATTTCATATTTTGATAATACCAAGGGATTTTGTATGTGTGGGAGGATATTAGGGAGTAATTTTATTAGAATTTAGGATGTAATTTAAGCTTTAGAGGTGAAAATAAATGAGAGTTTGAGTGGTGGTATTTATAGCGGAGGAAGGAGGGTTTAATTAATATTTTAATCATTAGTTTATTATTTATTTTTAAGATTATAAATAGTGATGATTTCATGACAAAAATAGTAATAGTTTGATGTGAGTTTGAACCAATCACGCTTACCTCAGAAGAACATCATCTATGACTCAATAAATCATGTATTTAGCATTTTCATATTTTTTCATATTTTACTCTTCACCAAATATTCAAGTATTTCATAAAAATACCAACAATTCACCCTAACCGTATTTATATTTTTAGAATCCAAAAAAGATCTCAATATTTAGAAAATAATTTTATAAATATGAGAAATTTAATTTTTAATTAGAATCGTCTTTTAATTGAAAAATTAAATAAATTAAAATATTCATCACCATTTTTATGGTGCCAAGTATTTATTTACACTTTCTTGGGTACGGTTAAAATTCATAAGGGTCATAACACATTTCATAAGGTTAGTTACAATTTATAATGGAATGTTACTATTTATAAGGGTAAGATATTAGTCACTAATAATTCAGATTATTTTTTAAGACTCCAAATATCACCCCAAACACAATAGGGAATGTCCGTTATTGGAAATTCAAAACACAGAAGTGGAAAATTTATATTTAATGGCTAGCTTATGAAAATATCCTATAAAAAATAATTTGTTGTTTCACATATACTCATTTTTTCATTTAATATAGTCTATCTAATAAATTATATGTATTTAAGAAAAAAACATAACCTAAAATTTTTGGGGTGTTATATTCTTCCCAATTTCAGAAAGTTCATCCACAAAATTTTTCATGTATAAATCCCTTTAAAAATATGTGTACAGTTATTCTTCATATCCTACTAAGTTTCCATCCTCGAATACTCTATTTTTTTTCCTAATAACCATTACTAGTCTAGTTGTATGATTTTGGAATACTTTCTCCCTTGTGTAAAGAATATGGATATGCTCTTCACAAAATGAAAAATCAGGTTCTATATCTATTTATTCATAGTGGAGTAGATTCATTGTTTTTGGAATATATTTCATTAACAATGACCCATAGAGAACATAATGAACTTTACAGAGACTTGGTGGCATTGCTAAATGGTAAGCTACAACTCCAATTCTCTTAAGAATTTCGAATGGTTTGTTATTCCCGAGGCTCAGTTTTTCTTTCATTCCGAACATTAACACTCCATTTTATGCAGATATTTTTAGAAATACATGATATCATACATGAAATACTAAATACATTCTCTTATTTTCTACATTAATATTTTTCTTACTTTTACCTACTTTATTATGGGCCAGTTTTCCCCCTTCTCAAGTCTCTCTCTGATATGTTTTGGGCATATAAGTTTCATCCTACCAACTCTATCCCAACAAGGTATTGATTGAATCATATAACCATATAATTATTTATATTGATAAATTTCAATTTTATAGTTCAAAATTTTATTGTAATAAAATTATACAAAGGAATGTATTGATCCCACAATCCATGAAAGTCATAAGAGCGTGATCTCAACATGTCTTACAGTGTTTCAATTTTCCTTTTAGACTATCGGCCAGTTTTTGAGTGATAATTTTTCCCCATATGATGCTCAGTATCCAAATATTTATAGTCACTTTTCCGGTATTTTGATGTAAATCAGGGATCTCAATTAGACACAATTGACAGTGGTGCACCATGATGCCTTACAACATCATTAATATAAATTCATTCTAGGAGCTCATGTGGTAAATATTATTTTATAACAAGTAAATGTGCCAATTCATTTAGACGATCAACAATTACCCTTCCTGCATCATTCCATCTAGGTGTCCTTAGTAGTCCTTCGACAAATTCCCTCATGATGTCAACCCACTTCCACACAGTAAAAGGTATAAGTTACAAGACCCCTCTTAGATGTTGTCTCTTGGCCTTTACTTGTTGAAAAACATGACACCTTGACATATAGATAGCAATTATTCAATTCATGTTTTCCCACCAAAAATGATCATTTAGATTTATATACATCTTGTTGCTACCCATGTGTGTTGAGAAATTTGATCTATGGGCATGATCTAATAATTCCCTTTTTTATCTATGGTACTGACAGAACAAATAACCTCTTTCCAAATTTCAGAACTCCATCCTCATACATTAATTCTTCCAATCTTCCATCCTTAACATCTTTAATTTAATTTTTTAGATCCTCATCATCAGATTGAAATTTTTTTCTCTTCTCTAGTAAATATGGTTTACCATTAATTTGAAAAAGAAAATTTGTTTCCCCTTGACTAATAATTCTCCTATCAATCATTAGTAGATCCATCAATATAGGATCTCTCTCAATCATAATTTGGAATAGAAGTCCATGATCATTCCTATTTAATGCATCTTACACCTTATTTTCCTTTCTTGGGTGGTAGTTTATTGAAAAATTTTAATTTTTGAGTAACTAGATATATCTCTTTTTCCCCATGTTGAATTATTTCTATGTAAAATTTTATTTCAAACACTTGTTATCCTTATATATCTCACATAATTCACCTTAAAGATAATGTCTCCATATTTTTAGAGAATAGATTACGAATTCTAATTTAAGATCATGAGTTGGATAATTTATCTCATGAGCCTTAAACTTCCTTGATGCACATGAAACAATTTTATCATTTTTCATAAGGACCAATCCCAGTCCATTATTTGATGCATCACTGTATATCAAAAATCCATCATTAACAATTGGAAGAGTCAAAACTGAAGCATTGACCAATATTATTTTCAATTATTCAAAGAATCTATATATTAATTCGTCTATAAAAACATGACCATGTTACGTGTGATCTTGGTTTGCTGGTTAGGCAGTCAGGAAAAATTATGAACAAAACACCGATAGTAACCTTCTATGAAAATTATTGTTCATACATTGGTTATGTTCTTTGGTGTGAGACATTCATCTATTTCCATTGTCCTCATAGGATATACTAAGATTCCATCTATAGAGAAAATAGGGATAATAAAATAAACTGATTGAATCCAAAATTCACACTTTCTAAAAATCCCATATAATTCATTTCTTCATAGAGTTTTCAAAATAATCCCCAAGTAATTTTCTTGGTCTTCATAGATTTTGTAGTATACCAAGTTTTCATCGATATATACCAGAAAAAATCATCAAAATATTCCTTAAAAACATTTTTCATTGATCCATGAAAGCATATGGTCCATTAGTCTATCCAAATGGAATTGATGTAAAGTCATAATGCCCATACCTAGATTGAAATGATGTATTCAGAATATCTTCCATCCTCACATGTCGCTAATGATATCTAGATCCAAGGGAAATATTCTAAAAATATTGGGCTCCGTGAATTTGATTAAATAAATTATCAATGTGGGAAGAGGATAATTTTAATTTAACATAATATAATTGTTCTCCCTCTAGTCATTGCACAACCTAATTGATCCATCTTTCTTCTCAACAAAGAGAAGAGGGGATCCCCAAAGAGAAACACTAAGGAGGATAAATCATTTATCTCTCAATTACTACAGTTGTTACTTGAGTATTAGTAATTACATAGTGCCCATTCTATAAAGAGTCATTGATATTGGTTTTTCACAAAAAAAATAAATCAACAGAGAACTAAACATCCCACTAGGGAGGATGTCCTTATAAATCCTCAGTAAATACATCAATGTATTCTTTCACAACAGGTACATATTAAATTTGAATATCTATAGATTATATTTTCTCTTCCTCACTAAGAATTTCTTTTAGAAGTGATACTGAAGGAGGATCTGTATAAGATTTTAATGACGATGTTTATTCTCTAAAGATAATTAACTATACGTCATTATCAAAATTGTTACTTCCTTCTTTTGAAATATGGTTTATAATTATCATTTGGAATCCAATTCATACCAAGAAATTCGTCAATTTCAATCATAGGTATGATGGTTAGGTCAATAACTAAAGAATGTTTATGTGTCACAATGTGGACTAACCAACACATCTTTGTTGTAAGGATATTTCCCTTAGATGTTTGACTAAAAAATCCATTATTAAATCAAATTGGAAATATATAATTTTCTAGAAAACCTGGGAAGATATAAAGGAATGTGATGATCTAGAATCAAATAAATAATTTTATATGTTTTAAGAAACAATTAATGTATCTTCCACCACATCATTAAGAACTACAACTTCCATGATTGTAAATGCATAAGATTTCCCTTTCTCTCATGGCCTTATTTAAGGCATGATTCGTTGGATCTTCGTACAATTATTTTCATAGTGTTACATGTCTCTAAAAATGTATCAATGAACTTTATTGTCTAGTTTCTTCCCTTATATTCATTAAATCGAAGTCCCTTTTCTCCACATTTATAGTATACTCCCATGCCTTTCAAGAATTTTCTAGGACAGTTATTTCCATATTTCTCATATAATATGAATTTTTTAGTTCCCATATTTTTAATGGTGCTTTTCCTAATCCATGGTTATCAGAGTACCAATTCTTATCATGGTTTTCCTGAAAAAAAAAAATTATCTATCCAATTCCTTCTATATTTTGATTGCACTTCATAAAATTTCATCATATGATGAACTTTTTTGAGAATCTAGAGAACTTTGATTACTTGAGTTAAGACCTTCAAATACATTATCAATATTTTTTTTTGAATAAAATTTGTAATGTATCACATACCTAGAAATGTTTTTGAAGGAATCCACATACTCTACAACAATATCTTATCCTCTTTTCCTTAGGCTAAGTAATTTCCTCTTCATTTCAATTCGTTGTTCCTGAGGGAAATATTTTCAATTAATATTTCCCTAAAAGTTATTCATTCCATATCTCCTATTTCTTCTTCCTATGTGGTATTTTGGATCAAGGACCACAATTAATCAACATCACCCTTGGAGAAATATATTGGCATTACTACCTTTTCATTTTCCTTGAATCTTAATTCCATAAATATCATTCCAAGGGACTTGATCAACTACTCAGCTACAACTAGATTAGAATTCCCACTAAAAGATGGGGACATCATACACATGGAATGATCCAATATAGGTGTAGAATGGTTATTCATCACAACATGAGTATTTTTTCCCAATATATTGATGATCTAACCTGCTCCAACGTTGACTGTGTTAACTTGATCAGTGGGGAAATCCCAACATTGTCTATAGGTATTGATTCTTTTTCTTCATGTAGGCTCTATCACTAAAAAATGGAATACAATAAATTATGTCATGATGCATAATTTCTAACAAGTAAATACATAATGTATTTTTAATATTTATGAAAATATAATATCATAATAATAAACATGGTTTATATTTACTTTCAAATACTTCATAATTGTTTGTAGAGAAATAGTGAATTATCATAAGCATATACCACAAGAGTATCAAACTAGGTGTGCAGTAAGGCCTATTGTTGTGTAATATGATACCCCAGTTCAAGACCAAATCTCATTGTCTGAGTTTTTACTCCTAGGTGTATCTATTTTAGAACCATGTCCACTTGTAGTATCCAGATAGGGATGTATTTTCTAGGAAGGACCACATAGTGTCTACCTTACCGAAATTCTAGGAATTTACTCAATGCTTATTCATAATGTTTGTATTGGGGATTCTTCCCCTAACAATTGTTTCATAAGTATATTTTTCATGGTTGATGCTAATATTTTTATAATACCAACTGTAACACCCCATCCCCAGAAACATGGATTGTTGCATTAAATATTATATTTAAAAGATTACATGAAATAAAAACCCAAATGGATGATTATTTTACTAGCTTTAGAAGATGAGTTTATATACATTATACCTATAGTACATTTGGAAAGATAGAAAACAACATGATACATATTAAACTGAAATAAACATCCTCCTTGAAATTGTATTCAAGCTTATATTATTCATAACCCGGTGAAAGGAAACATAATAATAGTGTGATAAATTTCTCATTAAGGACTAAATATAGTGGAATAATGAATTAATAATATGTGAATCACAATCAATTATACATAACTAATATGTCATGTGGAATTAATTAAAACAGTTTCCATCAATATGATAAGAATAAAAATGAAACTTTATGTTTTTTCATAATGAAAACTTCATAGAAAGAAATAAATGAATACTGAATAAAGAAAATTATTATAATTTGTATGTCACGTATCTGGTAAATGAACCATTATACCTTCTAGATTGTTTAATTAAATGGGTATAAACCCCTTTAATTTTTTGAAACAAACTTGAATGGTTTGTTACCAACTAATTTGTCTAATGAGACCTATCAATGCATCGAGGGGATATATCTAGCCCTTCCAATCATTTCCAATTGAAATAATTATTTATAAATATATTTAATATAAGATAAATATTCCTTTTTGATATCTTTAATGAATAAAGGATACATATTCCACAATACTTCTCTTATTAAAATATCATTCAAAATAAGCACTGTTTGTGAAATTGTATACAGATTATGGTCATAATCATATGAGTGATATAAGAAAATGTATATTTAATAGATTTATAATTTTAAATGATAAATGATCTCATATAGAATTAGATACACCACATAATAAATATTAGGTTCCCAATACCAATAATGTGTTACTGAATTTGAAATTCAGATAAAGTCTTTTACCACATTGTAATCAATCGAATCATATGACCCAAAATTAATATTCACTAAATAAATCATAGAATACCATGAATATAAAGGTAATAATGATACTATATATCAAATTTCATTACAAATACACCTTATATAAGAAATATGTGGGGAATAATGGGAATCTCATAGAAGAAATAATGTTATGAGAAACCCCATACCTTATGCTCGAATGTGTTTTAAATTGATGACAATGACCTGAATATTCTAATATACATTCATTAATTTATAATACTAGAACCTCATATAAATTTAATTTTATTAAGTATAATCATATTATGTTAATTCATATCGTTTTGATGTGTTTAAGAGGTTCATTTTTTTTATTTTGGAAGCATTTTCTTCATTGGTTTCCATGATCGGTTCACATGTATTCATGAAAGGAAGATTGTTTGAAATGTGGTTAAAAATCAATAATTGTTAATGTATATTATTAGTGAAAATATAGAGATACAAATATATTATAATTAATTTGGTTATATACCATGGGGACGACTCAAATTAGGTTGTTCCTCTAAACCAACATATTCATAGTCTCCTTAGGGAATACCCACCATGGTACTATAATACTATAAGGGAATAAACACATAATTTTCTCATCTCATCGAGAATTAAATATTTAAGGGATATAATTAATCCAAGAAAGACCATGTTCTATCAATCTAGAATAATATATAACCAATATTGCGAGATCATAAAGGTAACCTATTATTAGGTCCACCACTTCTCATTTATTTTATTTCATTTAATAAAACTTAATTTTACACATCTTGTGGCTCAGTATTACATGGAGAATACATTTAATTTCATCCTTATAAATCCTTGAAAACGTAATAAACTAATTTTCAATTATTAGGTGTGGGTATTGACACATAATTTATTGATAGATAGTATTAAACAATTTATTTAAATAATTTTATGTAACCCTCGGTGGTGAGGATTCATATCATAAGTATATAAATCAAATTTAAATTACATAGGGTATTTAATAAACTCCTAATACAACATTAAATTATTTAATAACCTTTTAATAGATTCCCAACAACTCTCACCTAATTCCTAAAAGGTCTAATCGGACATCATTCAGAAACACATGGAAATAACTCATGGTGAAACACACAAATAAATTAAATATAATAAAATTATAAATAATTCAAAAATTTATAGTTAATTTTAATGACAATAATTACTAGGTATAATGAATAAATAAAATATAATACCCTGAATATAAAGGGAATCATGATGTTATATCTTCATCATAAGAATTCCTATGTGCATCAAAAAAATTACTATAATATTAGACAAATTGTTCCATGATCTGGTAGAAATAATCAACAAAATCTAGCTAGAGTAAACCTAAATCAATGGGGGATACAATAGAAGTTGATAAATAAATATATAAAGAAGAGTAACACCATTAGTCAACAGATGTATTTCACCAATAAACCAACATATAAAAGGGGAATTGATGGAGATGAATAGAGGGATCCTCCCAAGTTCGATAATGCATGTGAGAGGATTATAAGAGAAGATGGTTGGGGTTTTTAAAATCATAAGGAAAAAATGTGTTTTCTCCAATTTTTTAAAGAAAAATATGGTGATACCCATATTTTATCAATACATTCACTACTCTATGCTTTACAAATGGGGTCCCCACTAAGTGACCCTGACACACATGAAACTACAGCAAGGGAACCTCACTATACACTATTTTTGTTAGGGATCCCCATATTAATCCTTTATATTATTGATCATGTCGTGTATATACCATTTATATTTACTTATTGGGGAAATTAGTAGACATGACACTCACCCTAGCACAAAATTATTATGCACCTTGACCATCTCCTCTCCCTATTTCTCTTTTAAACAACCTCACCACGAAATCCCCTCATATGACCTTAATGGCCAAGTTCACAATGGCTTAAACTAAGATGTGGTGGTCCCCATGGACCACCTAAAAACCTATATATAAGGGTATATTTTATTTTGAATACTATATTTTGGACACATGTATCCACCACAAATGGCCTCCCTTACACCCAAATCAAGAATATTTTTTTCATGAATATGCCTAGAGACACCACGTCATTCAAAACACCAATCCATTATCTATAAAATTCCCAGAAATAGTTCCCTTTAGCTGCCACACTCTTCAAAACACCCTACCTGAGAATTGTTCCCAAAGCATTTATAAATGCATATATAATATGTTACCTACTCAACTATGTGAAATATGGATATAACTAATGATCCAAGCTATCTAAAATATCACACACCATTAGCATATCACTACTAGATTCCCACCTAGACAATCCCAATGTACCAAATTCTCACTCAACCATTCCCTAAAATCCATTTGAGAAACCAAAAAAACTCATGTGACACATTGTTTTTTTCCAAAAATATATCATTGAGATATTATAATTCATAAAATATTAAATTTATTTGTGGTTCTTAAAATTAACCCCTCAGAAAAATCAACAAATAAAATTTACACTGATATTCATATCACACAATGGGATGGTTCTTTAAAATATTATTTAGATAACTAATATTCATAATAATACAATTTATAATAATTATATTTAATAACTCACATATCTTTATTGAAATAATAGACTCCACATTTTTACACAATAGTAGTATGAAAACAATGAAAAATTTGATTTATTAAGTTTCTTCCTTCTTTTTGTTAATTAGGAACAGTTTTGTGAAGTTGAAAAATAGTTTCAAAAGCTTTTTTTTTATTTTTTTTAAGAGTATTGATATTTAGAATATACTAATAAATTGAAATTTATATATATATATATAACTATACATCCAACCATAATACATATATACATATATATATATTAAATATTTATTTCTATTCTATTTAAATTGATTGAACAAAACAAAATATTTAGATTTATAATCAGGGTGTGAATCTTAATCTTTAATGATAAGTCAACCCTTTCAAATAAATCCAAATAAAACAATAAATTATTCTCTTACAAATTGAACCCTTCATGATTTAGTACTTGAATGATGTGGAAATAATTATTATAATTTAGTAACTCAAAAACCTCAATGATGGTTTATTCAAATCCAATTTTTTTATGAATAAACCCATTTTAATCAACAAAATAATATATTTCGATAAATAGATAGATCTCATATGATTAACTCCAAAATTATTTTGTTCATGTATGAATAATATGATCTTAAAATTTACATAAAAAAATTCATTCTTCACATATTATTATGAAGGTATCAGAACTGATTGTGAAGGGTTTCCATTTTCTAAAAAACCAATATTATATAAAATAAAATTAATGACTAGAATCCAATTATGAAGTTACGTTGATGACTAATTTTATTTCAACAATAGTGAAGGATTGTATGTGTTAATGTTATTCACAATCCCATTTAAGATGAATGAAGTGAAATTTGATTGTTGAGTATTCATTAGTAAATAATTGTTTAACTCATGGAGTTTCCATGATTGGAGGTGTTTGGAATAATCTATGGGTTTTGCATCCACATGAAAGATATAATGACATAATTATATGGATCACATGAAAATAAGTCCCTCATATAATTAAATATTATGTATATTAATGAAAGGTTTTCGTATGAGGGATTTAGTAATTATAGATTGAAAATATGTTAATGTTTGTCAGAAACTACATAGGAATAATTCATGGTTGTGGAATATTTAATGATAGAAGATCATTACACAATGTATAGTGTTGCAATAAAATAAATCTATATGATAATTGTCTATTATAGAGATGGTTGTTATGGATAATGTATTATTACATGATTAATTCTTAATGTAACATCATTGTTTCAAAATATGGTCTTCAAAGGGAGATTAAAATGTTAATGTTATATATGTTTTGTGATGTAATTTTTCATGTCATGATTTTTTAAACATGTAAATGTTGTAAAGTAAGATTATATTTTGTTATATAACATAACATTATATTTTCCCACATGAAGGGAAGTACATGACCTTTTTAATAAAGTTAAAGGTTGTTTCAACGTTTCTCACCTTGATGATGAAGGATGACTCAAATAAAAAATAAAAAATGGGGGAGTCATGTTGCTGCATCATGGTTTATTCAATGATGATAATAAAATTTAGTGATGGGTGTAATTCAGTTTTACAAAGAAGATAATATTATGATGTAAAGTGATTCTCATGGAATAATTGAATTGATTCACGATGAATATAAATAAATAAAATTTTATATCATTTAGGTACTTTTAGAGAACTAAATTAACGGTGGGTGAATCATATTTTTTATATTTATTTATTATTAAATTGATATTGGTCATTCATTGACTAAATCATGGAATATGTATAAGGACCTGACCTTAAAACATTACATAATCATGAATTAAATGAATAATTCACAATGTGGATATTTTCAAGTTTAATGTTTTAAAGAATTGGGACATAAATATGACATCTCATAAGATTACAAAGTAGATACTTCTACTCAGTTTCCATCTTTTTCATAAAATAAAAACTATTGAAAAAAAGGGAATTGTCCAATTCTATGTTTTAGACAATATGACTTTCCTTGATCCCATCCATGACCCTATTCCACTTTATGTCATGTAAAAAAAATTTCAAAAGCTTGGGATGAGCATAAAAAGATCAAAATGGGATATACAAATATGGAAAGAAAAAATTAGTCCATGTATACATAAGAATCAATGAAATCATACTTTACTCATAAAGCATAATCAATATAAAATACCTCATGAAATCATAATATTAATGAATTACTTTTAAAAATAATATGACATAAATGTAACTTGTGTCATTCATAACATTGTTACGTAGGGAGTAACACTCATTGTTGCATTTGGAATACTGATCATAGTATATTACCTAAATATCATCGGAGAAAATTAGCATTTAACTCCGTTGCATTACCCAATGCATTGGAGAGATATCACAGTCTCACCCACCTTTAGTTTATCACGGAACCACCCGACTTCATAAAAAATGCCCAAAAACCATAACATAATCGTATCACAAAAAACATGCATAAAGGAAACATAACATTTCCACATTTAAATCACAAGATGTAAATACAACACATTGACATAATCAAAAAATTATCAAAAACATTTTCAATAACAAAATAAAATAAAAGTAAAACATGGTATTTATTTTTCCTTTTAAAAAACATTTATGGCTTGTAGGGGAATCCGAAACTCAAATAATGGTCACGGCGGCGAGGACGTCCTTGTCACCACATACGTAAGACAAAAACATTTCTTTTGTCATTTAGTAAAATTATTCTTATAAAAAAGATTCATTTTGAATGATTTTAAAAGTCAATGGGGTTTATACACCATATAAAAGAATGTCTTGTATTAAAACAAAATATGCCTTAATGAAAGGAGATTGAGACAAAGTCCCTTACCTCGTGTCCGACATGACTCAGTCATTCTTTAATCTCCTGAATAATAAAATAGAGTTAATTTCTACTTTCTTAAGAACATTTTTCAATTTCTTTATCCTTTTATATCACTTATTACAATGTTATGAACATTATGTAATCATTTAAGTTAATAAGGGTCGTTTTGCCAGTCATTGGTACTTGAGTCAAAAATAAACTTCTTATAATCAAAAGTTGTTCATGTGGTAAAATATCCATTATCTTCGAAATTATATTCGTGATGTAGATATCATATATATCATATATATCTAGTATATAAATTCATTTATAATATTACTTACCATTTAGTGGAATGAAATGAAATGCATCATTCATGGAGACGGTAAGCCGTACGTACGCATGAACACTACTTTAATTTCTATATCATATTTAATGGAATGAGATCATAATTATTTAAAGGTATATTATTATTCCAGTATAATATCATATATAATATCATTAACTCCATCCTTTATGTGTCCCATATATGGCATTAATGATTCAAATAACTTTAAGGGTGCGGTAGTCCGCACTTCCTAAAATGAAATTATCGCGTTTATCCTTTATAGAAACCAAAAAGGCATTCCATAAATGAAAAATACAGAAGAATAATGAAAATATAAACATAATATATATCATATATAAATATAGTCACATATTAATGGCCACCATGAAATGTGTTAAAAGAAGATTGAACAATCATCATTTCGTGAGGCAGTAATTCTCCACCCACAGAAACAGTATGTTCTTTAACCATTATATGGAGGTGTGTGCAAGTGTATCTCAAATCCTTCTCATAAGAAAATTATATTATATTTAATAAACTATTTTTTTTAAAATCTAAAGGAATAAAAAGAGTTTAGGTGGTTAAAGAAGAAAAATAAAACAAAAGAACATAATAGAACACATTACATTTAAATTGGGTAACTCTCCTTGGTTTGAACCAAAAGGGATTCTTGAAGAGCATTATGACTATGTTAAGGATTCTATGATGAATATATGGATATAGGGAGATTATTAGAGTAGATTTTGGATGATACAAAGGGCTTGAGAAGTGTGATATATGGGTAGGAATTGTGGTCTTTTTATAATGGAGAGGAGGGGCTCTTTTGGAAAGCATTAAACTATTATTATATTATATAATGATTTTCGGTTTCTAAAGGTCCCCAAATCATTGATGTCGAAGATAAGGTGGGTCATCTTCGAAATAAAATCATCCAATAATAATTGGATAGGTGTTGGATATTATTTTAAACATTATATTCTTATTTATTTAAATCATTCATTTATGACGTAAACACTACATCATCATTGTGTCATAAATAATTTTATTTTTTTATGTCTTAAAATTATCAATAAATTACCATGATCTAAGAAATCTTTTTATATTTATAAGAAATATTTATAGTAAAAAATATATCTTATATAACCCCATGTAAAAATTGTTTTAGTAAAACAATACATGTTTGTGACATTTATATTTTTACTTTAAATAAAAGGTATTAATGTAATTTTCTTACCCAAGTGGCTACATGGGTCCCAAAAATTGACCCATGTATTTTCTTGGTCGGACATGGCTTATCCAATAAGGTTAGGACATGTGTCATGGTAATTTCATATTATTATAACATTATTTTTACCTTAAATTACATTAATTACCTTTAATCGCGATTAATAAAACTTAAAAGTTAATGTTCACCAGAAATTATTTTCTACCCATTAAACCAAATTTTACATAATAATGAAAACCATGTATGTCATATATTTGAAATTCAATTCATAGAAGCGGTAATGTTTCGTTTAACAAAAAATTTAGTTTTAACTACCTCTTAGTGGTTTCACTATTCATCAAAGAATGATGTTTTTCAGAAATATACCAAAAATTCCCCCTAAGATATATTTGATATTCTGAATTAAAAAATGATGTCTATTTTACAAAATTAAAAACATATAATTTTCATAACTTAATTTTATAATTAATTCCCATTGTCAAAGCAAATAGCGTGTTTTTATGAAACAGTATTTATCAAAAGACTGACACCTGTTTATGTCTAATTTCAAAATGAAATTAATTCCATTGACCAACATTGGATTAAATGGTAAAAATATATTATAATTAAACATTAAAACCAATTAAAAAGATAATATATTCATATAAATAAATTATATTAAAAGGAGGTTTTGACTTAAAATACAACATTTTTCACTATTCATTAACAAATGAACTTTATCGGAAAAATACCAAAAATATACACAAAGTAAAATTTGATGTCTTGATTATAAAGAAGAATTTTATTTTGTCCAATAAAATGTATAAAAGTTACCAAAACTATATTTAATGAGGGATCACCATCGAAAGGCAATAAATTGACCTTTTAGTGAATATTGGAGTATTTATGCTTAAAATTGGACTCATTCTCATTTTAAGCCTCTAAAATTTATTGGATAAATGTAAAATAATTTAAAAAATATATAGAATCATATTTGAGTTATTTATACTCATTTCCTCCAATACAACGACTACTTGTTAACTACCATTTGAAATAATATTATTATATTATTGCCAGGCAACACACGATTTCAAAGAAATCTGCTATTACATATCGAGTACGCCATCGAACGCAGAAACCCCATTAAATTTAAAATTAATATTTAATTAAAAAATATTAATAAATATGAAAATGTCTTAATCTTTACATACCTGGGATGTTACATCCTTCCCCCCCTTTTGGGAATTGCGTACTTGCATGTTTATTCACTTATAAAATAAATGGGGGTATTTATCCATCAAATCATTTTCAGTTTCCCACATTGCCTCTTCAACCATATGATTTTTCCACAAACCCTTCAGTTGATGAATTACCTTATTCTACAACACTTTCTCTCTACGGTCAAGAATATGAACTGTTTGTTCCTCATAAAAGAGATTCTCTTTCAACTAAACTACTTCTTGGCTCAAAACATGAGATGGATCTGGCATATATTTTATTAACATTGAAACATGAAAAACATTATTTACCTGGGACAAACATGGAGGTAATGCCACTTTGTATGAAACTGATCCAACTTTATCTATGATTTAATAAGGTCCAATGAACCTTGGACTCATCTATCCTTTCTTTCAAAAATGCATCACACTTTTCCATGGAGAAAATTTAAGAAAAACATGATCACCTACCTCAAAAAAAGATCTTTCCTTCGGTTATCCGCATAACTTTTCTGCCGACTCTGAGCTGTTCTCATGTGCTTCTGAATTAACTGTACTTTTTCTGCCATCTCTTCTTCCAATTCTGGTCCCATCAGCTTCCTTTCCCCTACTTCATCCCAAAAAGCTAGAGTTTGACACCATTTACCAAATAATGCCTCAAAAGGAGCAATTTGTATACTAGAATGAAAACTGTTATTATAAGAAAATTCTACCAAAGAAAGATGTTGGTCCCAACTTCCCTGATAGTCCATCGTGAAAGCATGTAACAAATCATCCAAGGTCTGAAATTTTTGTTATGAATACCCATGTGATTGCGGATGGAAAGCTGTACTA
This sequence comes from Viscum album, assembly GCA_963277665.1. Lineage (NCBI taxonomy): Eukaryota > Viridiplantae > Streptophyta > Magnoliopsida > Santalales > Viscaceae > Viscum > Viscum album. Next base: position 1,045,495,443 of record OY728165.1, read on the forward strand.
AAATATAATTCAGTACACAATGACTTCTGAAGGCCTTTCAAAAAGTTATAAGTAATCTTGGGATCACGATCACATATAATGGAGAGGGGAACTCCATGTAATTTGACTATCTCTTTAACATACAACTGAGAAAGTTAATCTAGGGAGAATGTATCTCGAATAGGAAGGAAAAGAGTAGATTTAGTCAATTGATCAACAATAACCCAGATTGCATTATTACCTCGATATTTTTTTGGTAATCCCACAACGAAGTCCATGGATATATTCTCCCATTTTCACTCTTACATTTGCAAAGGCAGAAGCATCCATTTCAGTAACTACCAATCTGCCTTAACCTATTGACAAGTCAAACACTTCATAGTAAAATCAGTAATATCTTTTTTCATTCCATCCCACTAGTAATACTCTCGATGATCTCTATACATCTTAGTACTACCTGGATGAACTGAAAATAGAGAACTATGAGCTTCACATAACAACTCTCTCTAAAACTGTGAATCACAAGGCTCCCACAATCTCTTCCCAAATCTCAAAACACTATAATTATCAATGTTGAGTTCATGTAACATACCTTTCTGAACCAGCTCTACCTTTTTTTGCAACTCACTGTCTTGCTTCTGTGTTTTCTTTATTCTTTCTGATAGAGATGATCTCACTGAAACCTGAAAAAATAGAAGAAATTCATGCACTAAAAACATCTATGCCAAATTTCATCAAATCAAAAACCAAATGATCTCGTTCCAAACGTAGCATGGTTAATGAATCATTACTTTTTCAACTGAAATCATTAGCCACTTTATTTTCTTTTTCCAGATTGTAATGAATTGTACAATTGTAACCCTTGATTAATTCCATCCATCTCCTCTGTCTCATGATCAATAATTTCTGAGTGAATATATACAATAAAATTTTGTGATCGGTATATATTTCACACTTTATTCCATAATAACGATGCCTCAAAATTTTTAAAGCAAAAACAACAGCATCTAATTCAAAATCATGTGTAGGTTAATTTAACTCATGAGTTTTCAACTAAAGTGAAGCATAATAAATTACCTGATCATTATGCATAAGTAAACAACCATGTCAATTCAATGAATCATCACTGTAGATAACAAACTCACCATTTCTGGAAGGTAGTTCCAAAACGGGAGCATTCACCAATCTTCTTTTCAATTCCTGAAAATAATCATCACATTTTTTTGTCTAGATAAACATAAGACCTTTTCGAGTTAATTTAGTCATTTGAATAGATAACCGTGAAAATGTTTCATGAAACCTCCAGTAATAACCTTCCAATCCATGAAAACTATGGATCTCGATTATATTTGTGGGTCTTGGCCATTATTAAACAACTTTTTTTAGCATGATCAACAGTAATTCCATTTTTTGAAACAATGTGACCAAGGAAAGAAATTTGTTCTAACCCAAACTCACACTTGCTGAATTTTCCATATAGTTTATTTTCTTTTATGTTTTTCAAGATAACCATTAAATGACATTCATGATCCTCTTTAATTTTAGAAAACACAGAAATATCACCAATAAAAACAACCAAAAACATATCCAAGAACTCATGGAATATTCTATTCTTAAGGTCCATGAATACAGCAGGTGCATTGGTTAACCCAAATGGAATAACTAAAAATTCATAATTGGAATATCTTGTACGAAACACGGTCTAAAAAAATATACTTCCTTTTCCTACAACTGATGGTTCCCCGATCTCAGGTCAATCTTTGAAAAATACTGAGCTCCATGGAGCTGATCAAACAAATCATCGATTTGAGGAAAATGATACTTGTTCTTAATAGTGATGTTATTCAAGGCTCTATAATCAATACAAATTCTCATTGAACCATAATTATTTTTAACAAATAATACATGAGAACCCCATGGTGATGTGCTAGTTCGAATAAAACCTTTCTCTAATAAATATTGAAATTGCTACTTCAACTCTAAAAGTTAAATTTGAGCATTTCAATAAGGGGGTTTTGAAATTGCCTTAGCATCAGGAACTAAGTAAACAGTAAATTAAACATCCCGATATGGTATTATTCTAAGTAACTCATCAAGAAAAACATCAGGATACTCATTTAACACTATCACATAATTAATCTAAACAGTTCCTATATTTTTCTACAATAAGTGCAAGGTAACATTCATTTCCGTCTCTTACATGTTTCTCAGCCTCTTGATATGTTATCAATAGTAAGGGTACATTCTTGTACATAAACTGAAATTCTTTCTGAAAATAAAATTCTTTATCTCTATAGTCAATCTTAGCATGGTAAACCGAGATCCAATCCATACCTAGGATAACATCAATCTCTACTAGAGGTAAAACAATAAGGTTTGAAAGTAGGTTCCTTCCACGGATAAGGATATAAAGATTCTTATAAATTATTTTTCCTCAACATTTCCCCCATGTGTTTTTACCACGTGTTCAGGAGTCATTTCTTTAGATGAAATTCCCAATTTACTAGAAACTTTTTTATAGATAAAAGAATGTGTAGACCCTGAATCAAACAACACATTGGCATAATCTGAGAAAACAAAAAAAGTACCTGATACCACTTCATTTGATGGCCCAACATCTGCTGAAGTAGTTACAAAGCATTTCACCACACATTTCAGCTTGTAGTATGATTGATTCCCATCATTCGAGCTCTTTGTTGATCACTCGTTTGCATAATGACCCTTCTCATTGCACTTGAAAAATTTCACTAACTGTAAATCAAATTTGGTCTTACCATCACCCTGAACATTTCTAGTGCAATCACGAGCCTTATGTCCCATCTTACCATATTGGTATCACTTTCCAGAATTCAAAATACATTCCCCATTTTGCTTTTTACCACAATTTTCACAAACTGTAAACATAGGCTTCTTACCATTGGACTTTTTTGAAGAGTTATTCCCTTTCGCCTGCCACCTTGACCTCTTATTCTGTTGTTTGTCAAAGAATACCTAATCATCGACAAACTCCATATCCACCTTCTCCGCACAACGAACAAGTTTTTCATAACTTTTTAACTCATGAGAAGCTAATACCCTTTGATATTTTGGCTTTAATCCTGAGTAAAAATGATTGATTTTACTATCAAGGTCTCGGATAAAATTTGGAGCATACCTTGCCATTCAAGTTAACTTTGCTTCATAAGAAGCCACTGAGTCATCCACCTACCTTAATTCTATGAATTGATTTTCCATCCTAGGAAAAACCACCTTAGGAAAATATTTTTCAAGAAACATACCTTTGAATTCATCCCTGTCAAGATCATAAATCTCCTCACTATCCCTGATATTTTTCACCATCGACCACCACTGATCAGCTTCAACTTAAAAATGGTAAACACCAAGACAAACCTTTTTATGTTCTCACCAACCCATGACATCAACAATCTTCTCCAGTGCTTTAATCCAACCTTCAAATAACATAGGGTCAGATGATCCTATGATTAATGGGGGATGTTTCCTCATGAAAATCTCCACTATTGAAATTTTCCTCTGCGGTGGATTTGGATGATCTCGTACATGGATACTACCACCATTTATAGCATGATTCAATGGTCCCATCACTGCAACAAATTACTCGGTTCCGATTCTGACCACATCAGGTTGCTGATTTGGAAGGTTGTCTTCCTCCTGATGTCGTACCAATATAAGTGCCATGTTTCCTCTGCAAAAAACCATTCTGAACATAGAAATATCTTAGGTGAAGCAACATGGTAATATGTAAATTCTATATCATTTAAATATTACCAAAAATTAATTTATGGACATTTATTTAACAATAAAGTAACACATAAAGTTAGCTAATCCGACCTTTGATTCCAGTTATAAGGACCCAACCTTAAAACATTATATAATCTTGAATTAAAAGAATAATTCACATTGAGGATATTTTCAGGTTTATAGTTTTAGAGAATTAGGACACAACTATTACATCTCATAAGATTAAAAAGTAGATACTTCCACTGAGATTCCATTTTTTTCATAAAATAAAAACTCATGAAAAAAAGAGTCATGCCCAATTCCAGGTTTTAGACAACATGACATTCCTTGATCCCATCCTTGACCCTATTCCACTTTATGTTATGTGAAATGCATTTCAAAAACATGGGATGAGCATAAAAAGCTCAGTAGGGGATATTAAAATACGGAAAGAAAACATTTTTCCATGTATACATAAGAATCAATGAAATCATACTTTACTCATAAAACATACACACTTTAACATGCCTCATGAAATCATAATATTTATGAACAACTCATAGAAATCATAAGACATTATGGTATCTTGAGGCATTCATAACATTCTTATGTAGGGAGTAACCCTAATGGTTATGTTTGGAATACCAATCACTGTATATTCCCTAAATCTCTTCATAGAAACAATAGCGTTTTACTCCTTCACATTAACCAATGCATTGGAGAGCTATCTCGGGCTCACCCTCCCTTCTTTAATCACAGAACCCCTTGACTTCATAATCAATACCCAAGAACCATAACATAATCGTATCACATAAAACATGCCTTAAGGAAACATACCATTTCCACATTTCAGTCGCAAGATATCAATACAACACATTGATATAATAAAAACATTATCAAAACCATTTTTAATTCCAAAATAAAATAAAATTAAAACATGGTATTTATTTTTCATTTTTTAAAAAAAAAATTTATGGCTTGTAGAGGATGACGAAACTCAAATAATGGTCATGGTGGCTGGGACGTCATTATCACCACATACGTAAGGCAAAAACATTCCCTTTTTCGTTTAGTAAAATGATTCATATAAAAAGATCCCTTTTGAATGAATTTAAAATTCAATGGGGTTTATAAACCGTATAAAAGAAAGTCTATTATTAAAACAAAATATCGCTCAATAAAAGGAGATTGAGACGAAGTCCCTTACCTTGTGCCCAACTTGACTCGATCATTATTTAATCTGCTGAATAATAGAATAGAGTTAATTTCTACTTGATTAAGAACCTTTTTCAAGTTCATTATCCCTTTTATACCACTTATTACCATGTGATGAACATTATTTAATCATTTCAGTTAATAACGGTCATTTTGTCGGTCTTCGGTACTCGAGTCAAAAATAAACTAATTATAATCACACGTTGTTTATGTGGTAAAATATCCACTATCTTCATATTTATATTCATGATGTAGATATCATATATATCATGTATATCTAGTATATACATGAATTTATAATATTACATAACATTTTTAGGTATGAAATGAAATGCACCGTTCATGGAGATGGTAAGCCGTACGTAGGCATGGACGCTACTTTCATTTCTATTTCATATTTAATGGAATGAAATCATAATGATATAAAGGTATATTATAATTCCAGTATAGTATCATATAAAATATCATTAACTCCATCCTTTATACATCACACATATGGCATTAACGATTTAAATCACTTTGAGGGGGCGGTAGTCCGCACTTCATAAAATGTAATTATAGCGTTTATCCATTATGGAAACCGTAAAGTATGCCATAAATGAAAAATACAGAAGCATAAGGAAAATATAGACATAATATATATCATATATAAATACAGTGACATCTTAATGGCCACCATGAAAGGTGTTAAAAGAATATTGAACAATCATTGTTTCGTGAGGCAGTAATTCACCACCCACAACAACAGTATGTTGTTTAACCATTAGATGTAGGTGTGTGTAAGTGTAGCTCGAATAATTCTCATAAAAAAATCCTAGTATATTTAATATACTGGTTTTTTTACAAAATAAATGAATAAAAAGAGGTTAGGTGGTTGGAGAAGAAAAATAAAACAAAAGAACATAAGAGAAGTGATTACCTTTAAATCGGGTAACTCCACTTGGTTTGAACCAAAAGGGTTTCTTAAAAAGATTTTTTCCTAATTTAAGGATTATAAGATGAATATAGGGATCTTGGGAGATTATTTGAGTAGAGTTTGTATGAGACAAAGGGCTTTATAAGTGTGAGAGATTGGTAGGAAGTGGGGTCTTTTTATAAGGGAGAGGAGGGTCTTATTTAGAAAGCATGAAACTATTATTTTATTATAAAATGCTTTTCGGTGCTTAATGGTCCCAAAATCATTAAATTAGAAGATAAGGTGGCCCATGTTCTAAATAAAATCATCCAATAATAATTGGACAGGTATTGGATATTATTTTAAACACTATCTTCTTATTTATTTACATCATTAATTTATGATGTAAACACTGCATCATCACTGTGTCATAAAGAATTTTATTTTTTTGATGTCTAAAAATAATAAAAAAATTACCATGATGTAGGAAATATTTTCTGAATTATGATTTATATTTTTATTCAATTATATAACTTATATAACCCCATGCAAAAATTGTTTTAGTAAAACAATACATGTTTGTGAAATTTTTATTTTAATTTAAATAAAAGGCATTAATTTCAATATCTTACACAAGTGGCTCCATGGGGTACCAAAAATTGACCCATGGATTTTCATTGGCTACCATGACTTATCCAGTAAGGTTAGGACATGTGTGAAGGTAATTTCATATTATTATAACATTATTTTTACCATAAATTACACTAATTAACTTTAATTGCGATTAATAAAACTTAAAAGTTACTATTCAAAACAAAATTATTTTCATCCCATTGAACCACATTATACATACTAATTAAAAAAGTGTATGTATAATTTTTGAAATTAAATTCATAGAAGTGGTAAAGTTTCGTTTAATGAAAAATTCAGTTCTTAACTACCACTTAGTGGTTTCACTATTGATCAAAAAAATGATGTTTTTCAGAAAAATACGAATAATTCACCCTAAGATATATTTGATATTCTAAATTCAAAAATGACTTCTATTTTACAAAATTAAAAACATATAAGTTTAATTAATTAATTTTATAATTAATTACCATTGTCATAACAAATAGTATTTTTTTAAGAAACAATATCTATCAAAAGACTAACACTAGTTTTTGTCCAATTTCAAAATGAAATTAATTCCAATGACCACCATTGGATTAAATGGTAAAAATATATTATAATTACACATTAAAACCAATTAAAAATATAATCTAACCATATAAATAAATTAGATTAAAAGGAGGTTTTGACTTAATATTCAACATTTTTCAGTATTCATTAGAAAATTAACTTTATCGACAAAATACCAAAATTTTTAACAAAGTAAATATTGATGTCTCGATTCTAAATAAGAATATTATTTGGTCCAATAGAATGTATAAAAGTGACCAAAACTATATTTAAATATGGTTCACCATCAAAAGGCGATAAATCTAACTTTTAATGAATATTGGAGTATTTGTGCTTAAAACTAGATTCATTCGCATTTTAAGACTCTAACATTTATTGGATAAATGTAAAAACATTTAACAAACATATATAGTCATAGATAAGTTATTTCTATTCATTCCCACCAAATACAACGGCTACATGTCAACTACCATTTTAAGTAATATTATTATATTATTAGCGTGCACCGCAAGATTTCAAAGAAATCCGCTATTGCATATTGGGTATGCCTTGAACATAAAAACCCCACTAAAGTAAAATAAATATTAAATTCAGAAATATTAATAAATACGAAAATGTCTTAATATTTATTTACCTGGGATGTTACAATATGTCAAAATATAACATGAATACATTTTTGAGAAATTGATATGAATCTATTTATTGATGTGAATGATTATTTTTATAATGAGTTTAAATTAATTATGGTGAAGAATTCCATGAATTTTTATATTATGGATATTAATATATTATTGTTCATTAGATAGGATCTATATTATCAGTAATCGTATTAATGCAAGAACCAAGGATAAAAAAATAAATATTTGTTCAACATATGTTTGATAAATAAAGAAATTTATATTTTTAATATCCATATCATCAATAAAATGATAAGTGGCATGGAAAATATGAATCAAATTTGAAGGATGTGGATGATTATTTTTCTGACCATGCTTATAGTAAAGTGAAGATCTAAATAGATGTAAAAATTGATATTATATCATGGTTTGAGAGATATTATTCTCTATAAAAAGGGAATAAGGTTTATAAGTAATGGATTATGAAATTAAATATCTAAGATAGAATGATAAAGTGGAAGGGATATGAGGCAGTCATTGTTGATGATTTCAATGAACGATAGAATAGTTTTTATAAATTTTCATAGAAGATGAAACTGTGACCATTTTGCTATTAAAAACATTATTTTGGATAGGATGAGTGACATGGAGACAATTAAGCTCCATTCTACACTCTATGTATCATCATTTATAGAGATATAGGTATATTTATGGATTTCCCAATAAAGTAATATTCGTTTATTAAATTTTTGTGCATTAGAGGAGTGTTGGAGTTACACTATGGATAGGTATCCATATCACCATTGAACAAGTGATTTATATATATTATGGTAAATTAACAAAATATCAATATATATTTTTAATGAATGGTTACATGATAAAAAAAAGATTTATGGTTTCGTGATAAACCAAGGCTGGGTGGTTATGTTATAACCACCAATACGTTGGGTATGGAAGTCAGCCATATGGCTATTCCATTTGTAAGAGTCATATGAATATAAGTCAACCCTATGGTTATTACATTTATGTATGATTATGTACCATGTAGCCTTTATATTTTATATTTTTAAATGTGTTATATGGTAATATCTGGATTACAAAAATTGTAATCAATGAGATTATATTCTAATGGATATTTTTACTACATCATAAGGGTGAAATTATTAGTTTATGATAAATTTTTCAAGATTAACATTTTTTACAGAACAACTATTCACTTTCATTGTGTATTCTTTACTGAGATTTTTATGCTCATTCTACGTTTTAAAAAAATTATAGTTTTTAAGTGTGATTAGAGATAAGGATGGCATGAAGGTGATTTTTGTGATGAATGAAAAGGAAATGAAACAATTTTTCTTTTTAATTGATTTTATTAAGTGAAAAAATGGATAGTGTGTTGAACTGTCTACCTTGTAATATTTCGGTTTTTATATTTTAATTATCATCTAATTCTCAAAAACTCTAAACTAATAAGATTTTGGTAATGTGTGAAAGTGAATTCATAATTGAAATAACAATTTTATGTAATAAATTCAGTCCATATACTTATAATTAAACAAATATTTTTGAACCAGATAACTCCTTCAGTGACTTTATAGTTTCAATATATTTATTGAATAATTTTTGGTTAAATATGAATTTAACATAAGAATCAAGAAGTCAACAATGATATATAAAACCCATTTTCATCGATGAGGTAATCATTTAAGTAAAAAATAAAATTTAAAAACTAGATAAGACAAACCTGTATGAGTTTTTCCAAAAGATAAATTTCCTTGTACAAGAAATACACTAGTTACAAACATTAAAGACGTATGCATTTTGACTAGTTTTATCATTGAAGAATCATATGTTTCCATGCCATCATCCAATAATTCTATCTGTTCATTAACTTGAGGTTGAATTTATAAATCAATGTCTTTTATAGTAATTTTATATGTAGGAATAATCATTGAAATAACTAAAGAATTATTATTCATACACATCCATGGATTTAGATTATAGTGGATCAAAAAAACAGTCCAAATGACATAATTTATAAATAAAGTAACAACAGGGTTAAAACCATCAGAACCAAATCCCAATAATATATTCCTAGGATATGATGAAAAATATAGATATATAGAAACAAAAAACTTCCCTGATGTTAAATATTTTGTTTTTCTCATCATGCCATTATTATTATCCTAAGCATTCCACTGCGTGTCATATTTAGACTTAGATGAAATGAATAATATTTTTATGAATCTTCCAAGAGGAATGTAACATAATAACTTTTCATAAGTTTTATTATTCTATTTCTTTCCAGGGGTTCCATTTATTTACACCCTTGTTGTTGTTCATTAACATTTTTCTTCTTCTGAGGAATTTTTTTCATTCTTATTTATCAGACTCTCTTTCCTAGTAATCATGATATACTTAGAAAATTCATGTATACTTCTATAATTAATTCCAAGATTATTAATGGAATTATTCATCTCTTGGAGTTATGAATGGATCTTAGATTTAATAAATTAATCATGAGGAAATTCTAAAATCATGGAAATTTATTTGTCACTAATTCCACAAAGACACAACATATTATACAAGTCATAAAAAATGAAAACATCAAATACTTGAAACACCCTTCATATATTTCATTAGGTATTTATTCAATTAATTCATACAAATAAAAGTTCTCCTTGAACATATAAGAAAAATTAACCTGATTAGGATCAACTAATAGTTCAATTGATTTATTAAATCATAGATATTATATTCTAGATAACCAAACTCTTCATTTGAAAAATTTCGAACTAAATTGTCTTCTATCAGGTCACTTATGTTTTTCATTGACATTATAGTACTTGTTTTGACCTTCCATAGAATTTGACTCACCATGCCTAATCCAATATATATATCAAGAAATAAACAAGTATATTGTCAAATGATCACATACATAATTTTTATTCAATCATTCCATTAATATACAATGACGACCAAAAAATTTTATTCTACCATCCAATGATCAGTTTGAAATTTCATAATCTAAAAATTCTTATGATCCCATGGCATACTAAGGTGTGTTTTGAGTTAAATAAAGAAATATTTTACACGTAGTCATTGGATTATATTCTCCAGGTATATTCAAATTAAAATATATGAATGTTTAATTAAATAGGTACAATAAAAGTTTAGTAAATATCTATACATGTTATAAAAAGACTCAAGAGCATGGTATTTTATGTCAAATACATGATTGAAACAATTAATATTTAATGATGGATGTGTGGAAAACCATCTATTTATTAAAGATGATATAGATGTATCAACTTTTAATATTTTAAAAGTATATTAAATTATTTTTGTGGGATAAAAAGATAATATTATATTCTACTAATGTTTTGTAATAAGGATTTCCCATTCTATTTAAAAATTAGCTACATTGATCAATATATAAACCATTTTCCATGGTCTTACAAAGACCCTGAGAACCCATTTAAAAATGTGAAATCAGAGTATACATTATATGGATATAAAACACTATTTTACAGCTAAAACCGATAAACATAGATGTTTGTTGTTATTATATGTGCATATACTTCATTCAACCATTTAGACCATATCCACCCTAACACTTCAAATTGACATATGTCTATATGAAAATAAAGTATCCATAGTCAATTCCTCTCCAAACCATTAAATCTATTTTTTTCAAACCATATATTATAATTGAAAAATAATTATTTATTTTAAATAATAAAATTTTAGACCAATATAATAAATTCACACTGATAAAAAATAACCAAAATGGCATTTAGATCTTGTACATTATAGTTCCATAATTGATGTTGCATTGTTGGTTCATAAGAAAATAACACATTTTATGGGTGATCCACTTCTATTTTGCTTCAACTCCTTCAAGGATGTCAATAAAACCATTAATTGTATGAAAAAATATAGTAATATGTAATTTTAAGACCTTTTATGTTCTGGAAATACAATTTATACATAATTCTAAATTATTAAACAAAACAAGTTCATTATGACAAAAAAACCAACCCTAATTAAACTAAAATGATCATCGTTACATTTTAACTAACCATTTATCCTCATGTTATATAATAAAATTCCATAAAAGATTATTTGAAGTCATGTACGATCATTAATAGTACATAATATAAATTATGGATGTTTATCCATGTTCTACATGATCTTCCATTCATGTGTACAAGTGAATCGTTCATCAAAACAAAGAAAAAGAACACCCAGGAACAATGAATTAAACTATATAACTCATCCAAAGGCCTATGAAGGAACATAATAAAACCATTCTGATTCAATAAAAATTTTAAATTTTTTTTATGTGTTTATTAATGACTAAAATTTCATTACAGAGGACATAAATGTGAAGTAAGCGTTCAGACACAAGGTAATGAGAATTATCGAACCTAGCTTACTTTCATTGGGTTTTCATAATTTACACCACGTTCAGTATGTCTATTCATTAAAAATAATTTATTCATCATTATATTAACATTTATGGGATAGATATGTATTCCAAAATAGTTTACGTTAAACATAATGTTTTCCAACATAACTATTCTTTCAAAAAAACACACCTTTTATTTTTCACTCAAGGTTGGTGGTTCTTGTATCTAGTATGTTATTCCCTCATTTATTTGGGAACCAAATGTGAATTATTGTATTAATTAAAAAATTAATCTCATTCCATACCTTGGGTTATTTATTTCAATGTTTTATATATGTCCTATGTGGAAGGCATGATAATGTTAACGCTATGATGTGATGGGTGTGCCTAGAATTATATACCACAATGTGGTTGTTATGATGTGATAGGTGAACATATAATTATACCACTCTCCAATTAATAGGGTAATTTGATTTATCTCAGGTGTTAAAGTGAAATATGAGAGAACATAATTCTATATTTTGTAGAACAATTTGTTGTGGTTATCCACAATTACATAACGATTCATTTTTTTGTATTTCCACTTTTCCAGATTTTGTTAATTCTTATTATCATGTTTCTGATCCAATGCCTATGTTATTAGGATAATGTATATTCTCACCCCATGTTGTATTTCTCATTTTATTATCCCCTTATTGGGGTTTTAAATTATCCCTTTTTATGTATATCCTCAATTTATGACACGTATTAAAGAGAACTCAAGGTCCAATAAGAAGATAGAGAAAAATAAATTAAACAAATTTTTATCTTTCATATTGTAAAATTTATATATGGCCATAGTCTTCCAATGAATCTAATCCTTTGGATCCATGTGATGTAATGTTTTTATGTTTTTAGTCATTAAAATGATGTAAATGTAATGTAATTAAATTAGGGTCACTATAACCCAAGATCCAAAACAATTAACCCTGAAGATCAAAAATTATATGCACCATACCATGTGAAAACATAAAACCACAAGGTCAGCAAGTAATACTAGTTTCATGACTAAAACCCTCGGGGCCCATTTGATAAGTAATAAGTAAATTGTGATTACCCTAATCTCTCCATTAATAGGCCATGGTATGGAGACATGTACGAGAGTAAGAATATCACACAAATGGGAGGACAAGTCCAATAGAACATATACACACACACATAAATCCATATCAATGAAATAGTAAAAAAAATACAATTGATACCAAACAGTATGTTTAAATTTATACGTAAATCAAATGAAAAAAACTACTAGAAGTTTGAAAAGTGAAAAATAAAACTCCAAAAAAACTGAAAAAGGAATCTATCCAGATCAGTATGAGGGGAATCCATTCAAATTTGACATCTAGTACATACCTTAGTCAATCCAACTCACTATGTTCCACCTACTTCAATTCCTCCTAGGATTCTATGAAAAGGTATATCAATTACATAAGACATGACAGGTGACAGAAGATCCCATGTAGGGGTGAGTCTAAAAATACATATTGTACTCCACAAAACTGAAAACAAAATAGAGTAACTAAATGGAAATAATTAGATTGATACCTATCATGAGGGTGCCAAAACCAAATAGGTAGAGAAGATGAATCTCCATCTAAACCACTCCTCACTAATAAAAGACGAATCAGAACACCACCACAAGATATGTCAATAATGAAATGAGAAATAAGAACATATACTCATAGAATACTATATATATAATCATCTTATACTACAATTCTGATGGACAGAACAATATATCGTACGATAATATTATACATGAGGGTCATGGGTATCTCTCATCTAAGAGTACTCACTCCACGAGCTGTGTCACTTCCGAAGTCAAACATTTGAGATATGTCACTCATCGTGTATAATCAGGCCATTTCTGATGTCCCTATTCAGAGTTATCTCACTCAATATGGAAAATTATTCCATCCCATATGGAACTTTTTCGAGATATATCACTCATTTTTATAGCTTTTCCCTTTGTAATGGAAGTCTTTTGAAATATATCACTCATCAGGGATAACTCTATCATCCCTAATGGTGTGCATCTGATAGAACATGATAATCTGGTCACTCCATGTATAATTTCATGGTTGAACCTATCATAACATGATAATAATTTATGAGGTATCATTTATGAATCTTTGGGTACTCCAAAAGCCCCACCAGAACCTGGAAGATCTCAACTCCTATAAAAGGGATTACACTTTTTTTGTTGATGGACACCAAAAACGTAGTTTTTAAGTCCATGTATATCGACATTATTATAAGGGATCACACCTTTTAAAATTGGGGGAACCAATGGGAAATACCACCACACAGAACCATGATACACAAACATGGGATCACACCCAGGACTAGTATGAGATACCACAAACCAAATCTACATTTGATCACTTAATAGAATATCACATACACAATGACATGAAAAACCCTACCAGACCATACATCTGTGATGGGGATCAACACTCATGAAATATGGTCATAACGATATAAAAAAATCCACTTAGTAAATCTGAATTTATGGGGGATCCCACCCTAGGATATTAAAGGGATACACTAACTCTATACGAACACATCCTATCAAGGGGATCATAATCATGTATAGATAACATAATACAACATTTTATTCTCATATGTTTGGATCAATGGAAAATCCAATTGATAATTATATATTAATATCTAATAATAATACTAAAATATTAACCACACATCACATCTCTCATTACAAAACCATAGCCACCATTCTATTATCGAAATGAAAACTACTCAGGATATGCTACTCATATTCCTCTATCTGACTCATGATGATAAAGATTTGTGAGGGAGAACTTTTAAGTGGCCTACATGTTATGTACCAACAGTACATAGTGTGCCTCCCCAATCTAGAACCTATCCATGTCCCCTCTCAATACATTGTGTGTATGTGGACAATACATGACATTTACCCCATGTCACATAATATGTGACCTCATCCAAACCACTAGGTGTTCCCTATCCCACAAATGACCTTGATAGACATATTTCCATACATGTTTTTTACCTGTGGTATATAATGAGTTCTTATTGGACCCCCATAAAACCAATTCCTTGAATGTCCCTATGTATAAGAGACCCTTACCATGTTCCATGACCCATTCCCAAATACCTATTCATTTCCTCTAGCATATGTACACCGAGTGTAACAAACCAGGTATTTATAGAATAATTTTTTTGATTTATATTAAATCATATGAATAATATATTAATTTTAAGTAAAAGGGGATGCTTTTTCTGACAGCGTACTTGATACACAACAATTGGATTCTCTGAAATCATACATTGCACACAACATTGAGTTATATTGAAAAATAAGACAATATTATTATTATTATTCTAAGTGGTAGTTAATGCCTAGCAGTTTGAGTGGAGGGAATGAATAATATCAACTATATTTTTAAATATGGTATAGAAATGTTTAAACAATGAATCATTGGTTACCAAATTTATTAGAAATTGAAATAAAAAAATTGAATATAATGATTGTTTTTTATGAAAAACTATTTAAATGAGAATAATTGTGTTTTCATTTCACTCTTTATATATTTTTATTTTATTAAAATATATATGCTATATATTCAATTTAATTTTTTAAATTCATCTTATATTTTTTCTATATATAAAATAAGAATAAATTTATTTTTTTCGGATAAAATAAATACTTTTCCAAAAATAGAGTTTAACCGCCTTTTGATGAATATCTATTTTAAAATATAATTTTCACCACTATATATGTTTTATTTGAAAAAAATAAAATTCAACTTTAGAAAAGGAACATGAAATTTTACTTTGGATGAAATTGTCATATTTTTCTACTAATGTTCATTTTCTAATAAATAGTGAAAATTACAGCATTTTAATTCTATGCCACATTTTAATCAAAATTATTTATATTGAAAGACTATACATTTAAATGATTTTAAATTGTAATTGGATTAATTTTTTTTTTCATTTAATACAATTTTATTCATTGTAATTAATTTCACTTTAAATATTGGACATAAACACATGTCAATATTTTAGTAGTTTTTACTTCTTAAAAACACGCTTTTTGGTTTTGACAACGGGAAATAAGTTCAAATTAATTTATGAAACATCTTTGTCTTGAATTTTGAAAACTGGATTTCATATTTGGAATATGTATGTCCCAATTTTGTAAATAGTTAACATTTGTTTTTATACATAATGAATAGTAACTTTAGTAAATATTTTATTTACCATGGTTAAAGGGTAAATCTTGTAAATAAGGGTATTAATTTATATTATAAAAATATTAAATTACCCTAAAACATGTCTTAACCCAATTGGATGATATATTTACGACCATAGTAGACCTTGGGTCAATTATATGACCCCATGGAGTTACTTTTGTGTGGAAATGACATTTAATTACGGTAAATTTAAGGTTAAAGAAAATACAACCTCAACATATATCTTTTAGTAAAATAATTTTGTATTGGGTTATATAAGTTATGATTATTAATTAGAAATATAAATATATTTATTAAATCATTTTATTTTATTTATAATATTTAGACATCAAATAAATAAATATATTTATGACACAAAGATGATGTAGTGAATACATTTTTAATTAATAATTTAAAAAATGAGATTATAAATATTAAAAAAATTTATTTTGAAACCTTTTATGCCATCCACTAATTTGAGATATGATTAGGACATTTTAACTATTAATTTTTTATGTTTCTTGAAATAATAATGTTTTATGGATTTTTAAAAAGACATGATATGAATAGTATAAAAATTGACATAAATGATTTTAGAAAAAACATAATATTTTATTAATGATATAATATTCCTAAAAATATAGGATTGAGTCAAATGACATAGATAATTTTTATCATGTAAT
Organism: Viscum album; assembly: GCA_963277665.1. Taxonomy (NCBI): domain Eukaryota; kingdom Viridiplantae; phylum Streptophyta; class Magnoliopsida; order Santalales; family Viscaceae; genus Viscum; species Viscum album. The sequence continues at coordinate 1,045,512,419 of OY728165.1, forward strand.
TAGTGAACTACTTTAGGTTCTATTAGAATTTTATGGTAACTATAATAACCATATAGTATGAATATACAAGAAAACATGGTAACAATTAAATTAGTTAACTAAGGGTTAAAGATAAATGATATGGTTAAATATGAAACCAAAACATGTCTAAATCCTATTAAATGAGACTATTCTGAACAATAATAATCTTACTTTAGAATCAAATGGGTTGTGGACCACTTGAAAATCGAAATTCAGTTTATAATAAAATAACCATTCAAGGGATTCCTAAAGTACCCCTCCTCCCTCTAATAAAAAACCACCACCTCTAACCCATTACCTACACCTCTCAAGCCCCTTGGATTATCCAACCTATGATCTAATAAGCTTCCAACTTCCCAATATTCTGTTTATAATCCTTTCCTTAGGAAGAAGGCAATTCAAGAAAGCCTTTTGGATCAAATCAAAGGGAGTTTTCCATTTTAAAAGGTAGCGGCTTCTCTAAACTTTCTTTCCAATATTATACTTCTTCACTCCCGATTATATTATTATTATTAGATTACATAACAACACCAGTATTTTAAATATACTAAGATTTATTTATGACATTAATTAAATCTACAATTACACAAACCTTCATCTAATGGATTTGGAACATACTGTTAATGTGGATGATGAACTACTTCATCGCGAAACGATGATAGGTCAACTATCTCCTAAAACCTATCACGGTGACCATTACGATAGAAATGTATTAATATGATATATTTTATGTTTATATTGTATTTTTTCTTCTTTTATTTCTATTTACAACATACTTTTATATTTTTCAGGTTGTATAAACATTATAATTTCATTTGAGGAATCGCAGACTACAGCCCCTCAAAGTGTTATGACTCATTCATTCCATACATAGACCATATAAAAGATTGAGTTAATGAAGTTATGTAACATATATAAAATATGATATTATAAAATAATAATAATATACCTATGTAGCATTATTTTTTCATTCCATTAAATATGAAATATAAATGAAAGTAGTGTTCATGCGTAGGTACGGCTTAGCACCTCTAGGAACTGTGCATTTCATTTCATATCTATAAATGTTATGGAATATTATATATACATATACACTAGATATATTATATATATATGTGTATAATATTCTGTATATAATGGACTTTTGACCACATGAAAGATTGTAATTATAACAAGATCATTTTCGACTCAAGTACCAAATATTGACAAAACATTCAATATTAACTTAAATAATTATGTACTTTTAATAACGTGATAATATGTCATAAAAGAGGAATATTAACCAAGGAAAAGATTATTAATAAAGTAGAAATTAACTTCAGTTTATATGATAATTTTAATGATTTACCCACACTGACAATTTTGGTTTTAGTAAATGGTTGGATCTGGAAGGCACAAAAGTAACAATGGTTGTGAAAAAATTGTGATGGATTTATGAATAAGAAACTGAATGGAATTGAAGCTATAATAAAAACTATTTTGTTTTCTCTCCACCAACAATCTAGAGTAATGATTGAACAACTGAACCTTGGTGTTTTTTACATGGAATTGTTTATACGACGAACAAATCCCTATGGATGTTTAGGTAATAATCATAAAGGTATGTATTTTAAAAAACTTATGTCTCAAGGATGTGGTAATAAACACCATGGAAAATTATTTAGAGGGATGAGAAGATTATATAGATGTGGTAATTAAGGTCATAAAAAAGAACATTACATAAAATAATGAAGAATCCAGTTTATTCCAAGAAAGGGAAAGAAGTTCTTTCTGAGGGATCAATTGAATGTTTTAAATTTGGTGTTTGTGGTCATTATACAAATATTTTTCCTATGAAGAAGGTCCAGAAATGAGACTCGCAGGACCATTCAAATATATGTTTACCAATACCTAATATCATTCCAATTAAGGATGATAAAAATTTCAATTACCAATGAAAGATATGGACTATTTCTTACCTGGTGTTTTGACATTATTGAATCCTAAGATATAATTCATGATTTTGTTTGTATGAAATAAGTATTATGGAATAAGTTGGAAAATAATGGTCAATGGATCATTAATAACGTTTAATGAGTAAGAAGTCTACTTATATTTGATTCAAGAGTTATGATAGGTTTTAGGATGATGAAAATCTTAAAAGTATTAAGGCTCTTTTTATTATGGGACTACTTTGGATGAATTTTCCCTATATGTGTAACACTGATGTTTGATATGAGAAAATTTTATTCAACAATGAATTATCTTTTATTGTGTGTAAATAATGGATAACTATAGGGGTTTATATGATCTTTTTTTGAGGTGATAAATTGTTATTACATTTTGGGATGGAAAATGATTGGTATTATTTAACCTTTGAGGATAAAATAGGTTATGTTAATTTTTGCAGAAATTATCTTATTTTTTAGAATTTAATAACAATGGTATTGTTTTAGGAAAATTTCTACCCATATTATGGGTGACAACCCATCGCATCTAGTAAGGCTAGGGGAATCAAACCGACAACGGAAGGGCGAAAAGGGCGCATCGCCTACCACTTGCCAATGCGAAGTCCCTGGTTAGTATAACATATTCATTTTAGTTAAATGATTTTATTGATCACAAATAAGTTGATTTGGGATCTAATATTTTAATAAATCGATATCCTAAGTATTGGAAAATGATTTGGTGATTCAGCGATAAAGGTTATTTTAGAAGACTTTGTCTCTTTTGGGAACTCTATTTTATCATCGAAAATATAATACTTTGGGATGTCAATTGAGGAGTAATGGTGGAATATTATTTTTAAAAAATATATTTTTCTATTGTAGACATATAAATATTTGGTTTATTTATGGAAATAATTACCCTATCACAGAGAATATGTGATTAGGTTAATTACATTTTAGTATGAGTCTTCAAGATTAGCCGATGTTATTTGAAGATAAATGTTTAGATTCTTGTGGAATACTATGTGATAAAATACTTTTGAATATTGACTTTCAATATTAGTATGGATTATTTTTAAATATTTTATGGAAAATTGTGAATTTAATGGTATTTATTGATCTTTTGGTATTGTTCATTCAATTTTGTAGAATAAGTGTAGTATTTATTTTTTATAAAATATTATCCTTCTGGGGGATTATCTGATCGTGTACTAACCATTTTGGTTCAGGTTAAAGTCTAATGAAAAATAAAATATATGGTTCATATTTTTGGATCATGTTATTCTATAGAATTTTATTCTAGTGATTTAGGTGTGACCAACTCATCTTGAATACTTATAGTTTGGAGAAAAGATGAGTTTTTGGTTGAACATTGCTAAAGGATGAAACTCTACTTGAAACATAAGTATATTTCCTTATGTTCTTGGTCGATATCATAAATAAATTCTAAAAATTTATGAAATGAAACTTAAAACAAAAAAACATTGTCTGGTTAATTTTCATACGGGGTAATCAATGACAATTTAACCTATCACATGTTTGTGGTTTCCTGGTGGTTAACTTTCTCAAGATCATGTTTTCTATCACTCTCTATTAGAACATGATGGTTATTTTTCTCTTTTATATCCATGTTTTTATGGAAAAATAGAATCTTTGGGTGACCTTTATACTTCTCATTATTTATTTTAAAATGATTGTTTTATTGACTCTTTTTCTGATATGGGACTTTCATTGATGTTTCTGAGGCCAAATTTAAAATTGCGACGATGCAATTTCGAAAAGGGGGGAAGGATATAATGAAACCGGTATTTTTAGAAGATTAATTTTTTATTCTATTAATATTTTTAATTAGATATAAGTTTTAATTTAAAATGGATGATTTTTATGATAGTTTACTCAGCACGCAACAACATGCTTCTCCAAAATCTTACAATGCACACAACATTGAGTTAAACTGAAAAATAATACAATATTATTATTATTTTAAATTTTTTTTAAAACCTATATGTTATAATAGTGGTAATGAATATTATCAGCTAAATTTTTAAATATGTATTACTCATGTTTAAATGACGATTCATTGGTTACGAAATTTATTAGAAACAGAAATAAAACATGATTGAATATAAAGGATGTGTTTTTATGAAAAACTACTTAAAAGAGTATAACTGTGCTTTCATATAACACTTTATGGATTTTTATATAATTAATGATATATAATACATATATTCAATTTATTGTTTTAAATTAATCTTCTATGTTTTCTAGATATGAAATAAGAATAAATTAATTTTATTCAGATAAAAGATGTATTTTTCTTAAAATACACTTTACCACCTTTTGATGTTGAACCCTTTTTGAAAATATATTTTGACACCATTAAATGTTTTATTTGAAATAATATACTTCTTCTTTATAATATGAAAATAAAAATTTACATTGGATGAAATTTTGTTATATTTCTTCTGATGTTCATTTTTAATGAATAGTAAAAATTCTGTTTTTAAATTCAATAATGCCTTTTAATATAATTTCTTTATACAGTTAGATTGTAAATTTAATTGGTTTTAAAGTGTAATTAGATTATACTTTTATGATTTAATCCAATTTTTGTCATTTTATGCAATTTAAATTTAAATTGGACTTAAACACATGTCAATCTTTTGTTAGTTTTTTCTTCTAAAACACACGAGTTTTGGTTTTGACAATGGGATTTAATTTCTACCAATTTTGATTTTTGAATTTGGAAAAATGATTTCCATATTTGGAATCAGGCGGGAAAATTTTTTTATGCAGTAATATTTTATTTTTAGACACAATGAATGGTAACATCAGTAAACATTTTATTTACCATGGTTAAAGGGTAAATCTGGTAAATAAGGGTAAGAAACAATATTATAATAACATTAAATTACGACAACACATGTCCTAACCCAATTAAATGATATATATCCGACCATGGTCATCCTAATATAGATTTATAAGACCCCATGGAGCCACTTATGTGTGAAAATGACATTTAGTTTCTTTTAATTTAATGTTATGGAAAATATAACATAAAAATGTATCTTTTGGTAAAAAAAATTATAGGGTAATATAAGTTATCCTTTAGAATATAAATAGTCATTATAAATATTAAAATATTTTATTCATTATGTTATTTTATTTATAATATTAATACTTTAAATAAATAAATATATTTATGACACAATGATTTTGTAGTGATTACCTTATTAATGAACGATTTAAATAAATGAGATTATAAATATTAAATAAATTAATTTTAAAGATTTTTATGAAATAAAAGAATTTTATTGATGAGTATGAATTTATATCATTTAATTTATGAATTTTTTTTGATATAATCATTTTTTTCGATTTTTAAAATGTCATTATATGAATAGTAGAAAAATTATCCTAAATGAGTATTTAAAACAAATACTATTTTATTAAATGATATAATATTCTTAAAAATCTATGATTTAGATAAATGACTTATATAATGAGGTAAATGTAATTAATTAGAACCTTTAGGTTCGATTGACATTTTATTGTAACTATATTGACTATATAGTATGAATACACAAGAAGACCTTGTAATAGTAAAATTAGGTAACTATGGGTTAAAGCTAAATGAAAAGGTTAAATTTGAAATCAAAACATGTCTAAATATATTTTTTGAAAATATTTTGAACAATAATAATTTTAATTTTGAAATAAATGAGTTTGGGACCTTTTGAAAATCAAAATTCAGTTTATAAAATAATAATCTTTAAATACATTCATAATGTAACCCTCCTCCCTCTTATAAAAAGCCAACACCTCTAACCCATTACTCACACCTCTAAATCCCATTTTAACATCCATCCTCTGTTCCAATAAGATCCAAATATACCTATATTCCTCCTAGAATCATTACCATAGAATGAAGTATATTCAAGAAATCTTTTGGCTCAAAATAATGGAAGTTTTCTGTTTTAAAAGATAGTGTCTTCTCTAAAGTTCCTTTCAAATATTCTGCATCTTCACTCCCTATTATATTCATATTATTTTACTATGTAAAAACACCAGTATCTTAAATATAATATGATATTTTTATGAGAAAAATTCTATATACCCTTACACACACCATCATCAAATTGACTTACAACATACTGTTTCTATGGATAACGAACTAATGCCTCACAAAACGATATTTTATCAATTATCTCCTACCAAATCTCATCGTGGAAATTATAATGGAACTATATTTATATGATATATATTATGTTTCTATTGCCTTTATGATTCTGTAATTTTTATTTACTACATTATTTTATGCATTTCATGATATGTAAACACGATAATTTCATTTGAGGAAGCACAGACTACCACCCCCTCAAAGTGATATGACTCATTCATTGCACACACAGAATGTATAAAGTATAGAGTTATTGAAATTATGTAACATATATAAAATATTATATTATACTGAAATTATAATATACCTATGTACTATTATGTTTTCATTCCATTAAATATAAAATATAAATGAAAGTAGCGTTCAAACTTACGTACGGCTTACCATCTCCACGAACGGTGCATTCAATTTATTATCTAAAAATGTTATGGAAAATTATAAATACATATATAATGGATATAAATGATATATATATATATGAATACTATTTTGGAGATAATGAAAATTTGACCACATGGAGAAATTGTAATTATAACAAGATCTTTTTTGACACAAGTACCTAATATCCACAAAACAACAGATATTAACATTAATAATTATGTAATTTTTATAACCTGGAAATAAGTGATATAAAAGGAATATTAAACATTAAAATAGTTCTAAAGCGTGTATAAATTAACTTATGTTTATTATTCATGAAATTAATGAATGAACAATTCAATTCGGGCATGAGGTAAGAGATTTCTTCTCAATCGCCTTTCATTGAGGCATAACATGATTTATACACGACATTATTTTATACAGTGTATAATAAAACCCTTTGGATTTTACATTCATTCAATAGGAATATTTTTTTTATATAATGCATTTTAACAAACAACAAAAAGAATGCTGTTAACGTATGCGGCGAAAATGAACTCTCCACTGTCGTAATCGTTTTTTTCATCGTCTATAAGCCATATTATTTTTTTAAATGAATTCACTTATTCACTTTTTTGTTGTTTTGGTATTGAAAATGGTTTTTAAATGGATTGAGTATTTCAATATCTTCGAATAATATATTTTTATTTAAAATTATATGTTATTACTAAAATTTTGATAATTTCGATATTTTATGTGTTATGATTATGTAATGGTACATGGAAATTTGATGGGTGTCATGTGATAGACCAATTATGTGTGGTTTCGTGAAAACCCAAATGACGGGTGGTTCCATGATAAATCAAGGATCTGTGGTTACATTATAACCTCTAAAAATACGGTATGGAAGTCATTCATATGTCTATTCTATTTAGTGATATGTATGGAAGTCGACTGTATGGTTATTCCATTTATGCAGGCTTATGTCCCTAGTTACCTTTATATGGTATATTTTTTCTATGGGATTTATGTCTATCTTTTAGTTACAAAATGGTATTTAATGAACTTATATTCAGTGAAGTGTTTTTGGTACTTCATTATGTTGAAATGTATTCCCTTATGATATTGTTTTCATGGTTTATATTTTATTTTTAAAAACTATAGATTTTCATTATTTATGTATCCCTTAATGATCTTTTTATGATCATCCCATGTTTTGAAATTCTTTTCACAGGACATAATGATGAATAGGGTCAAGTATGGGTTCCTAGAAAAGTCATATTTTTTATACCATGGAACTAAACATGTCTCTTTTTAAATATTTTTTTTATTTTTTGTAAAAATTGAATAGTGACTATAAGTGTCCACCTGTAATATTCAGGTTGTTATGTGTAATTTTTGACCTGATTCTCTAAATATCTTAACCTAAAAATATATGCAATGTGAATTATAAACATTATTCAATATTATGTAATGTTTATGGTCAGGGCCTTACACCGAGGATCTGGATGTGTACCTCCATACAACTATGCTCTCTTACATGGAATGCCAACCCCATCTCGTTGTCTACATGTCCTTGTCCTGCTATGTGGTTCATAAAACCAATACACATCGTGTAGTCCAAAATGTTCTATTTTCCTAAAACTGGAAGAACACATGGTCTATTCTCCCACAATATGTGACATGTGTTCCCAATTTCAGAATGGGAAATCCCTATTAGCCACCCAAAACACTGAATTTCTACCTGAAACACAATGATCTACATAAGGGATATCTAGAAGTTTTAAAAGGTATCTAAAACCACTAAGCAATTCATAAACATAGTTCAATACGTAAACATAATAAAACAACATACATTATGGTGAAATATCAAGGCCTCAAGTTTGACATGTTGTCTGAAAGTGGTAGCATCTCAATCTGGTGACGATCATCAATCAAAAAATGTAGTCATATTTTTCCTCCCCACCTCATTTTATCTTCGCTTCATCCACCACATTGGGAGGGAACCTCACCCCTTCCTTCCATATGATGGATTAAAAATGGGGGTTGAAGGATTTTTTAACTAATTTTTATTAAATTAAAAAACCCTTAATTAACATTTCACCAACACTCACCTTCAACCAGGAACCTAACGCCAACATCCATTATGTTTCATATAGTTTAAAACTCACATTATAACCAATATTATAGTATAGGATTTGATATTATAATCCCCACTAAAAATTTATACCACATTCATAGAAAACATGTCTTCACATGATATAATATATTAAATATTTTTTATATCACCATACTGGGGATCTTTGAGCCTTGAATCCCACATCAAAATTTCCCATAGATTCTAATATATTCTATGAAATATTTTAATTTTTTACAAAGTAAAAATAGAGTTCCTACACTCTCCCCGCCATTAGGGATTTTCATCCTAAAAAGTGAATCTATACACCTAATGGAGAAAACAAATCTCTTAGTTGGGTCTCCCACACCTGTGATCTCTATAGAGGGTTCTCAAGCTATCAACAAAAAACACACATAGGGAAACCACTTCCCCCAATAAGTACACATGAAAAGGAAGCTCGACATCTATTTATAAACTATACAAGGTCTTCAACAAGAAAAGAGTTTGAAACTTGTCACCATAGCTATAACAGATGTAAAATAATAAGAACTTTGTCCAAAATTGACCACAATGTCCAATAGTAGACAACCACATCAACCAGATGTAGAAACTAGATAAAGGGTATATGATCCTATGGTTAGCCTACCGTACTTGATAAATCCTCAAAAACCTTGATGAATTTACATTTAAAGAAACACAATATATCATTTAAAATATCCAAATTCCACCATTGTCAGTCCATAAAGGACTCCAGGTGTGTCCCAACTATCCCAATACAAGGCCACTACACCGGATGAAAACAGATCTCGGTACAACCACACATCTCTTGGGTGTACTACCAAGGTTAAAAAACCTCCACATCACAATTTATCATAGTTTGAATTGAATCATCTCCAATCCTTGTATGGTCTATTTACTTCCCAAAATTAAAATATTCACTATGAAAATGTCTAGAGGACATCCAACCATGTGATACCTCTCTATGAAAACACCAATATATTCCTTCACGACTTACTAAAAAATTCTAGGGGTATCAACCATAAAATGAAGATATTATTTAATAAAATATCAAAAAATTACAAATTTAACGTGGTAAAATTCATTGTTACCACACTAAAAAATAGGTCTTTGAAACACCCTCTTGAAAATATATTTCAATATCCACTCCCTTGGTTGACTCTCTAGTTATCATGACTCAAAATATTTTATGTCTACAATCAAAAACATGGAAAAGAAATAATATATTAAAAAGTGTACCTATTGAGTTCACAACTCTATCTAAGAGATATAACAATTATGTTGGTACTCTTAGAGCATGTTTAGAATTGTACCACATGTGTATGACGTAAAAATTTTTGTTTGAGAGAATAAGGGAAAAAAAGAAATATTTCCTTGAAATAATTAAAAATAGTGTTGGATCTAGCCAAAACATATTGTATCTTCCTATTATGTAATCAAAGGGGATACTCATGTGTATAAACTAGGTATTACTAGACCCTCCTATTGCAAACTTCTAAATGTACCATAGAAAATAATAATCCATGGGATTTAATTGATATATTGAATAAAATATTAATTGGTACCTGTGTACCAATATATGTAGAAGTATACATATTAGTGGGAATTAAAACCTTACAAGTATTCAAAAGGATATCATCATAATCCACCAAAAACACTGGTATATAAAATCCCATAACATCCACTTCTCTTAAGGCCATACTTTCCATCTAATAAAAGATATCTATATACACATTCACATGATCTCATCATTCTCTACCTTGGATCACTCCTAATAAATGGTGTAACTCCATACCAAAATCATGAAAATATAACACACCCATATGTGGGAACCATCTGATCATTGGGGTTAGGATACCAATCCAAACCAAATAACGAATAACAGGTTATCTCTTCCATTGAAGGATGATTCTATGAGAGGTTATTTTCTCCAATATTAAGTAAAATTTATAATAGGAATGCATGACCTCTATTCCTCTTTTATGAATCCAAAAACTATAAGGCTGGAGTTAAAGAGACTCCACTAGTATCAGTAAGCCTCTAATAGGGGAAACAGTTAGGCAAAAATGACCCATGACTCTATGATAACTAATTATAGTTTTTAATGTAACACGTAATGACCCAAATAACACAAAATCATCAAGGATAGAAGCTCATTTAGTTCGAAGAACTTGCTTAACAATTCCCATAATTTTTTCATAATAAGGGCCATCTCTGACACCTTCTCACCAACTAACCTAAACATATAATTCTAGGGAACTCTCCCACCATATGTTGACAATATTATTTTAGGGAAACACAGTAATGTCTGCATGATTTTAATCACATCAAAATAATGCCACGTGGTGGGGTAGGCATCTATCATTATTATGAGTCCATGAAATGTAAAACATCAACAATACAAGGCTCTACTGACTCCCATTGTCAGCCTAGATAATTAGTGTGCTAGAATTGGAAAGAAGTGGTATGTCCCAAATATATGATAAATATAATATTTCAAAAGAAGAAAGGATGTAGATAACACCTATAATTTACCTTAAATACTCTATGTTAGGGTCCTTTTAGACTAAAGGTTTCATTTTCCTCATCCCCCAGCACCCAGAAACTACAATTAAACCCCTAGGGGTGGTGGTTTTAATAGATCAAACTGTATGACATGTCCTTCTAGTCAACATTCTCAACTTCTGCGTCCACTATCAAGAGAGACACCACCCTCCTACAATATTCTATTCTAGTTCCATCAATAAAATGTATCCCTCTTAGTAGAATAATTTGTTAGATAATCTTGAGTGATGTTTCTTCATATGGAACAAGCAAAACAACACATCTCTCACATATTGAAAGAACATGACAAATGGCCCTGATCTATAATCCCTCTTTCCATGGATCATCTCATGATTCATCTCAAATGAATACATCCCTAATAGCTCCCTTGGTGACCATATATTGAGATATATTCCCATGTTTACCGAAAACTAATAGATAGGGGTTGCATAGCCATAAATATCTCCCCTACCATTTCCCACTAAATCAATCCAGATCATATGGGAATTAATACATATATCATTGATTTCATAACATATTTACATACTCCCTTCTCGATGGTACATGGTCAAAAATACATATCTTCATCCATATACTTGGAGTATTTTCTATGGTTTGTGATCCTTTTTATGTACTTTCCATGGTTATTTTACATTACTAAATATGTAAAATCTTTTGGATACGAACTGATCACAATTTTCAATGATAAAACCCTTCCCTTAAATGATTATCAAACTCAATATAAGTGAGTTTTGTCTCATCATTGGACTGAATCACTAGACTCCAACATTCCCCTTAGAATCCTTGATGAATACTTGAATCTAGGACAAAATTTTAGTTATTAGTTATACTCACAACGCGAAAAACCTAGTGGACTACCTCAAGAGATTCATTTCGTTTCTCTGGGTTTAGATCTTCCTGATTCATGGGATGTCTCTATCTATGAAATAAATCAAGTATGATCATCCTAAAAACATCCTCAATAGGGACTGTTGGATCTAACTTCATATCAACATATGGGATATCAAATTGAAGAACACTTAGAGGCACTTATCCCTATACATAACCCAACAAAGAATCATGACCACAGAGATGATCATTATCACAAAACAACAATGGACCCTATATTTTTGTCATCAGGGTGGAATCCTAAAATTTATTTAATAATCCACATGGTCACTGTGAATACATTAGGATATTACTGGAAAATGATATAGAAACCAAAAGTCTTCCTATATGATATATGTGTCATAGTTTCCCTAAAAATACTACCTATATATTTTGAGTATAAAAGAATGTTATCAGAGTTCTTGTGAATGAATATATTAGTTAATAAAGTAGTAGTAGGGTCTCTAGTCTAATCATCAAGATTAAAATAGTTTAATAGTATCACCCTAAATTCAAAACCAAAGCCACAACTTGAGAAATCCAAACTCTTCTCCTAAGGTAGTACCGCTATAGATATGTCTCCTTCATGACAAAACCCATCAGGGATTGACAGATTGATGATAATTTGACTGTTTCTACCCCATGATTTCCACCATTTTTCTAAAGGATGGTGACTAATGGTATGTATCCATATCACAAACATGAGATGCCTTATCCAATAGAATCTAAACCCATGAGCAGAAATCAATCTCCCTAAAATAGTGTAGATATAATAATAAAACTAATATGAAATTGTATGAATAAATATATTAAATAATTAGGGAAAAAAAATTTAGCAAGAAAATAAAACTACATATTCCCCCAAACAACTAAAAAGTCATCCAACCATCTCAATAAAATAGAAATTATGTAAAATTAAACCACTAACACACACCTCATCTTATCAATATTTCTATGATCCACCTCTTTTAGGTTCTCTTAGGAATCCGATTAATGGAATGAAATTTGTAAAAGACAATAAATATATGGGATGAGTATAAGAAGGGATGAGTTTAAAAATACATTTTAGGAAACCTAAAACCCATAATTAATGGTAGAAACTGAACTGCAATAGTCTTCTCAAGCCATGGCTATTGGATACTAAAACTGTAATTCCTTGATCAAATAAACTGGATCTGGTGCATTGTATTATTGTATTGGTAGGATTACAAAGAATTTAATCCCAATGTCTGATTATTTTAGATGTTTTGGAAGACATGATTACATACATTAGAATGATAGTACATTTGGAAAGATATAATACCACATTTTAGATATTAAACTAAAATAAACTACTCATTGAAAGATTATTCAAGGTTCTCTTCATCATGATCTGAAAAAAAACATATTAATGGTGTGATTGAATGCTCAGTAATGGTTACAAAAAATGTAATCATAAATTATTAACAATTTAATAATAATAAATTATACATAACTAATATGGAACGATGAATAAATGAATACAATTTCCATCAATAAGATAAAAATAAAAATGCATCCATAGATTTTTCCATAATGAAAACCCCATGGAAATAAATAAATGAATAAAAAATAAAGTGATTGATTATTAATTTTACATCATTTATTTGGAACATGAACCTTTATACAATCATGGAGGTTTAAATTTTTGGGTAGAAACACATTTGATTTTGGGAAACATTCTTGAAGGGTTTGTCACCAACTGATTTGACTCATGAGACCTATTGATGCATCTAGGGGATATAGCCGGCCCTGACCATCACTTCTAGTCCAAATAATTATTTATCCATAGATATAAAAAACAACAAATTTCCTTTTCAATATCTACATTGAACAGAGGGTATGAATTAATCAATATTTACCTAGTAAAAATAGCATTCAAAATAAGCATTATATGTGAAATGGTATATGACGTAAGGAAATAATCATATCCATGATATAAAAAAATGGATATTTTAAATAAATATAATTTTAAATGAATGGATATCTCAATGGGTTAGTAGATACACTGCATACGAAATACTAGGTTGACAATACCAAGTAAGTCTCAATAAAATGGAAATTGATACAAAGTCTCATACCAGATTGCAATCAAAAAAATCGTATGACCCAAAATTATTAATAACCTAATGAATCATATAATACCATGAATATAAATCGAATAATTATATTATATATCCAAATGAAGTACACATACACCACATACATGAAATAAGGGGTGAATAATGGAAACTCGTGGAATTAAAAGCATGATGAGAAACCCTTTACCTTATGCTCGAATGTGTTCTTCGGTTGATCATAACGTACTGAATAATAAAATTAATAATCATTAATTCATAATTCCATAACCAAATATACATGTAATTTATTTATTATAAATTTATTAGGATCATTAATGGACTTTTATGGGATTAAGAGGATCATGTTTATTTTTTTTGGAAGACTTTTTTTCTTGGTTTTCATGATATGTTTATATGTATTCATCAATATGAAGAATATTTTAAATGTTCCTAAACATACACAATTTTTCATATATATTATTAGTAAAATTATAGAGACTAAAATAATCATATAATTACATTGGTTGTATACCATGGGGATGACTCATTATATAAAAGTTAATGATAAACATTGGGATTGACATCGTAGTTTTGTGCACAATGAACATTTTTTATATTTTTATTTTATATTATGAGTGTATATGGATTTAAGAACATTAAAGAAGAAAAAATAACTATATTATGTTATTTTTCAACCATTAGAAATTTATTTTGAACAGTATTGAAGATAGTAATGAAAATGGAAAACCCGTCTTCCTTAAATGTGATAAATTAACATATATCAGACGATGTTTTCATTTATAGTATAAAAGGGGGGAAAATAATAGATGATGATGGAATATTAAATTATCATAACATAATTCTAGTAAATATAGGGTATTGGTGTTTTCATAACATTTTTATGTTAATAGGTGAGAATAGAAATGAAAAAAAAGGAACTTGAAAAGTAATAAAATGAAAAGAGGAATTTGCCTCTAGAATATACCTTCTTGTGAGAGCCTATTTAGGGGAGAGGATTTGTTCTATTGAGGAGAACAAAAGATTTTGGACGTTGGGGAAGACATTATAGAGGTATTTTATTAGAATTTAGGAATTTATTGAAGCTTTAGAGATGTGAATAAATGAAGGTGTGAGTGGTGGTATTTATAGTGGAGGTGTTGAGGGTTTTCTTAATATTTTAAACATATGTTTATTTTTTTCAATGACAATAAATAGTGGTGATTATATGAATAAAAATAGTTATAAGTTCATGTGAGTTCTAAGAAAGTGTTATTATCTTATAATAACATCATCCATGACTCAATAAATCATATATTTAGTGTTTTTCATAGTTTATTGTATTTTACGCTACAACAAATAGTCAAGTATTTCAGAAAAATACCAAAAATTTCACCATAACCCATTTTCTATGTGTAGAATTAAAAAAGGTCTTGATATTTCAAAAATAATTTTCAAAATATGAGAAATTTAAATTTTAATTAATTTCATAATTTAATAGAAAAATAAAAAAAACTTAAAATATTCATCATCATTTTTAATGTGCCTAATTTTTATTTACACTTTTTTGGGAAGTGTTACCATTAATAAGGGTTATATAAATATTCATAATGGTTAGTTACAACTCATAAGGGTGAGTTACTAATTATAATGGAAAGATACTATTCACTGATAATTAAGATGATTCTCTGAGACTCAGAATATCACCATAATCACAAGTCTGTATGTCCGTTTTTGAAACTCAAAACACATATGTGTAAAATGTATGTTTAATGGATATTTTATAACTATATATTATAAATAACCAACTATTGTTTCACAGACACTCGATGATTCATGAAATATAGTCTATTAATTAATCGAATGTATTTAATAAAATCATACCATAAATTTTTTGGGGAGTTATATTCTTCCCAATTTTAGAAATTTCATCCACAATATTTTTCATGTATAAAATCCATTAAAGATATATCGGTGGTTATCTTAATAACATCTTAAGGTTCCCACATTTCTTTTTCCATATTATAGTTTCTCTAACGAACCATTACTATTCAAGTTGTCTGATTTTTTAAAACCAACTCCCTTATTTCAAAAATCTTGATAGGATCTTCACAATATGGAAAAACCGGTTCTGGTTCTATTTCTTCATAGGTTAGTACATGAAATGGTTCTTTCATGTATTTCTTTAACAACGACACATATAACACATTATGAAATTTGGAGAGACTTGGTGACATTGCTAAACTGTAAGATACAACTCTAATAATTTCTAGAATTCCGTATGGTTTGATTTACCTAGGGCTCAGTTTCCCTTTCTTGTTGAACATTAAGACACCCATCAATAGAGATACTTTTAGAAAGACATGATCTCTTACTGGAAAATCTAAATATTTTCTCCAATTTTCTATATAACACTTTTTCTATCTTTTGGATACGTTAATATGGTACTGAATTTTGTTTTCCTTCTTAACTGTCCCTTTGATATGTTTTGGACCTATAAGTTTCCTCTCACAATCTTTATCCGAACAAGTTAGAGTTAAAAACCTATAACCATATAATAATTCTTATAAATCCGTTTTAATGTTAGTGTGAAAACTATTATTGAATGAAAATTCCACCAAAGGAATGTATTGATCCCACATACCATGAATGTCAAGAGAGAATGATCTCAACAAGTCTTCCAATGTTTAAATAGTCTTTTTAGACTCTCCGTCAGTTTGGGGTGATAGGTAGTTCTCATATAATGCTTATTAACCAAATAATTCTATGAATTTTTTTAAACTTTTAATGTAAACTGGGGATTTTGATCAAACACAATCGATAGAGGTTCATCATGATATCTTACAAGATCAATAATATGAAGTCTTTCTAGATGCTCAAGTGGTAATTATTTTCTTATAGAATGAAAATCTGACAATTTTTTTATATGATCACTGATTACCAAATTTTGTCATTTTTCTAGGTGTCCTCGATAGTCCTATGAAAATGTCCATCGTGATGTTAACCCACTTCCATAAAGGAACGAGTAGTGGTTACAAGACCCCTCTAAGATGTTGTATCATGGTCATTGCATTATGTCATACTAGACACCTTGACACATAGTCACAAATTTCTCACATCATTTTATAACAACAAAAATATTCCTTTAGATCTTTATACATTTTGGTGCTACCCGGGTGTACAGAGAAATTTGCGCTATGAACATCATCTTATAGTTCCCTTTTTAGCTCAGGAACTGATAGAACACATAACATCTTCCCAAATTTTATTACTCCATCCTTATACATGAAGTCTTCTAATCATTATCATTAACATATTTAATTTTTTTTTTGTATATTCTCATCATCATATTGAGAACTTTTTATATTTTCTAGTACATATGGTTTACCCATCATTGGAAGAATAAAATATGTATCCCCTTAATTAGCAATTAAAATATCAATATTTAGTAGATCTGTGAATATATGATATCTCTCAATCCTCATTTTGGACACAAGTCCATGATCTTTCTTGGTTTATACACCTACCACCTTATTTTCTTTTCTAGGGTGGTAGTGTATTGAAAATCATAATTTTTGAGTAACTCGAGCCATATCATTTTCCTTTTGTTGAGTTCATTCAATGTCAAATTTTATTTGAAACTCCTGTAATCCGTATATATCTCACATAATTTATCTTAATGAAAATTTCTACATATTTTTAGATTAAATATTAAGACTACTAACTCATGATCATATGTTGTATAATTTTGCACATGAGACTTCTAATGGATTGATTTATAAGCAATAAAATTTTCATTTTTCATAAAGAGCAAACCCAATCCATTATTTGATGTGCCACTGTATAACAAAAATCAATCATTAATAAATAGGAGAGTCAAAATTTGAGCACTAACCAAGATTATTTTCAAATCATCAAATTATTTGTACATTCATTCATCTATACAAACATAACCCCTTTACCTATGAGCTTGGACAGCCAGTTAGCCAGTTGAGAGAAATTATGAATGAAATGATGTTAGTAACCTTCGACACCAATAAAAATACATAAATTGATTATGTTCATTGGTTTGGGACATTCTTGGATTTATTTTATCTTCATAAGGACAACTAATATTCCATCCTTAGAGACAATAGGGATAAAAAACTGATTTAATCTGAAATCCATACTTCCTAAACATCCCATGTAATTCATTTGTTCGAATAGTTTTTAGAATAATCCTTAAATAATTATCTTTGTATTCTTATATTTTAGAGTATACCATGATATAATCAATAAATACAACATGAAATTCATCCAAATATTCCTTAAAACCCCACTTCACCACATCCATGAAAACATAAGGTTCATTAGAAAGTCCAAAATAAATTTCTATAAACTCGTATACATATACCTGGTTTGAAATCTTGTATTCAGAATATCTATCTTCCTCAAAGGCAGCTAGTGATATCCATATCCAAGGTAAATTTTCGAAATATATTGGGATTCATTAATTTGATTAAATAAAACATCAATGTGAGTAAGATGACACTTTTTTAACATAATATCATTTCCCTCCCTCTAGACATTTCACAACGTCATTGATTTATCATTCTTCTAGAAAATTAGAATAGGGGCTCACCATGGAGAAACACTTGGGAGGATAAATCCTTTATAACTCAATTCCTCTATTTTTTTCTTGAGTTATAATAATTCCACAGTGGTTATTTTATAAATAGTCTTTAATATAGGCCTTTCATTAAAAATTAAATCAATAGAGAACTCAACTTCTATCTTGGGAGGATGTCAATGAAAATCCTCTAGAAATACATTAATATATTCTTGATCAACAGGTTGATCTAAAATTTTAATATCCATAGATGATGTTTTATCTTCTCCCCACAAATAATTTATTTTATATGTTCTACTGAAGGTGGATCTAGATAAGATCTAGATGATTATGTTTCATCTCTAAAGATAATGGATTGTACATCATTCTCTAAAATTGCAACATCCTTATTCTTATAATATAATTTTTCTTTATAATTTCAAATCCAATTCTTACCATGAGCTATTTCAATGTCAATCATAGGTACGAAGATAAGGTCATCAGCTAAAGTACATTTATGTGTCACAATGTGGACTCACCGACACATCTTTGTTGTAATGATATTTCCCTAATAAGTTTTGACTGAGAACTCCTTTATAAAATAAAATTGGAAATGTATAATTTTCATAGAAAACTGGGAAGATAAAAATGAATGTGATGATCCAAAATCAAATAAAGAATTGGATTTCTCATGCTCTTGTGGCATTTTCTAAGGCATGTTTCCTCAGATCATAGGACACTTTTTTCATGGTGTACCATAAATCTACAATTATATCATTAATCTTC
Organism: Viscum album; assembly: GCA_963277665.1. Taxonomy (NCBI): domain Eukaryota; kingdom Viridiplantae; phylum Streptophyta; class Magnoliopsida; order Santalales; family Viscaceae; genus Viscum; species Viscum album. The sequence continues at coordinate 1,045,531,926 of OY728165.1, forward strand.
ATTTACTGGTTTATTCCCATTACATTCATCAGATGGATAACCCTATTATACTCACTTATAGAAGACTCCCATGTCTTTCAAGTATTTCCCAGGATGGTTCTTTCCATATTTCTCATGTAATGGGAATTTATTAGTTCCCATATTTTTATTTGGTGGTTCACCTTTTCAATGATTATTAGAGTACCACTTCATTTCATTTTTTACCTAGAACATATTTAATCTAGAGTATTGCTTCTTTATTTTGATGGTACATAATAATATTTAATCATATGATGAAATTTTTTGAGAATTCAATTCCCTTCGAAGACATGGATTAAGACATTCGAAAAAATTATCAATATTTCATTTTTAATCACTTATATAATATATCACTTATCTATCTAATCTTGTTAAGTTATAATCATACTCCACAACACCCTATTCTACAATTTTCCTTAGGATAAATAATTTCCTCTTCTTTTCATTTCACATTTCTCGAGGGAAATATTTTTCGAAGAATATTTCTTTAATAATTCTCCATTCCATATCTCTAATTTCTTCTTCCTCCATAGTATTATGGATCAAGGGCCACTATTGATCAGTATCACCCTTGAGGAAATATACTTCCATTACTACCTTTTCATTTTCATTTCATTTTAATTCCAAGAATATCATTTCGAGGGACTTAATCCTCTTCTCAACTACCATAGAACTAGCAGTCCAACTAAAAGATGGGGTTATCTTCAACATGAAAAGGATATTATATAGGTGTAACATGGTTATTAATCATACCATGAGTAGTTCATTCCAATATAGTCATGATTTTATCCGCTCCAACACTGACTATGTTGAATTGATCATTGGGGATATCCAGATATTGTACATTGGTATTAACTCCCTTTCTTACCTTAGGTGCTATTACTAAAAAATGGAATTCACTAAATTAAGTCATAATGTATAATTCCTTATCTAGAAAACAGAAAACATAATTTTAAAATGTATACAAAGATAATCTGATAATCATAAACATGGTTTCTATTTACTTATATATCCTTCATAATGGTTTTTAGAGAAACTGTGATGTATCATAAGAATATCCCCCAAGAGTTTCAAAACAAGTGCCCAATAAGTAATGTTGTCGTATACTAGGATATCTAAGGTCAAGCCTGAAACTCCTTACCATATTTTTTACTCCAAGTTACATCTCTTCTAGAACCACTTCTACTTGTAGTATCTAGATAGGGATGTATATTCGATGAATACCCACAAAGTATATACCTTACCGAAATTATAAAATGTTACTCAATTATTATCCTTAATTTCAAATTTATGATTTTTCCCTCTAAACTATGTTTCCTAAATCTAGTTTTTACGGATGATGCTAAACTACCTCTGATTCCAACTGTAATTCCTTAAACCTAGAAAATCAGAGTCATTACATTAAATAATTATATTTACAAGATTAGAAGGAATAAAAAATTAAGGTATTATTAGTTTAGTAGTTTTGGAAGATCATATTACATACGTGATACCCATAGTACATTTGGAAAGATAGAAAACAACAAGATACATATTAAACTGAAATAAAATACATCCTTGAAACTGTATTAAAAGTTCTCTTCTTCAAAACCAATGGAATGGAAAGATGATATTGGTGTGCTCAATTTCTCAGTAAGGATTACATACAGTGAAATCATGTATAAATAATAAGTGAATAATAATCAATTAAACATTACCAATATGGAATTATGAATAAATAATAACATTTTCCTTAAATAGGAAGAGAATAAAAATGAATCCATTGATTTTTTCATAGTAAAAACCACATCAAAATTAATAAATGAATATTGAATAAACATAGTTCATATTATTTTGATGTCATGTATCTGGTAAATGAACCATTATACCATCCATATTGTTTAATTCAATGTGTAGAAACCCCTCTTATTTTTGGAAACAACCTTGAAGGGTTTGTTAACAACTCATTGGTCTCGTGAGACCTGTCAATGTATCGAGGGGTTATAGTGGGACCTGCCCATCACTTCTATTTGAAATAATTATTTATACATATATTTAATATAAACAAAATATGAAATTTTGATATCTGTGTTGAATATTCGATAGCAATTCGTCAAATCTTCCCTAGTAAAAATAGCATTAAAAATTAGCACAGTATGTGTAATCGTATACAACATAATTTTATAATCACATCCATGATACAAGAAAATGGATATTTAATAGAATTATAATTTAAAATTGAAAATGATATCAAATGGTAACTAGAGACACAACATAATAATTATTATGTTCACAATACCAAGTATGTCTTGTTGAAATAGAAATTGAGACAATGTCTCTTACAAAATTGTAACTAATTGAATCGTGTGACCCAAAATTAATAATCCCCAAATTAATAATATAATTCCATGAATATAATGGAAATAATGATATTATATATCAAATTTCATAACACATACGCCACATATAATAAATAAGTGGCGAATAATTGAAATTTCATCGAATTATAAGTGAGATGGGAGACCCCTTACCATATGCCGATTGTGTTATTCGATTGATCTTAATGACATGAATAATCAAATTAAGCATCAATAATTTATAATTACATAACCTTGTATATATTTAATTTATTTAGTATAAAATTATTAGGATAATTCATGTCCTTTTTTATGGGTTTAGGTGGTTCAATTTTATTGTTTTGGAGGCATTTTCTTCATTTGTTTTCGTGATCGGTTTACTTGTATTCATGAATAGAAGTTTGTTTGAAATTCTGTTAAAATCACGAATTGTTAATATATATTATTAGTGAAATTACTCTGATATAAAAGATATTATAATGATTTTGGTAATATACAATATGGATGAATTATATTTTGTTGTTCCTCTGAACCAACATATCCATAGTCTCTTTAAGGAATACCCAACATGGTACTATAATCCTAGAAGGGAATACACACATCATTTTATCATCCAATAAAGACTAAAATATTTAAGATATATCATGAACCCCAGGTAAAAAACCTAGTCTATCCATCATGAATAATATATAACCAATACTACGAGATCATAAAGGGAACATATTTTCAGGTCTATCACTTCTCATTCATTTTATTTCATTTAATGAAATTTATTTTATACCCATCTCACACCTCAATATCACATGGAATTGTTTTTAATTACATCATTAGAAATAATTCACCAAGTAATAAACTTTTTTTCAATTATTATGTGTGGCCATTAACAGATAATTTATTTATAAATTGTATCAAAAAGTGTTTATAAATAAATTTATGATAACCCTCGGTGGTGGGGTTTCATATCATAAGTATATTAATAAAATTTATTTAATATTAGGGATTTATTAAACTCCAAATATAATATTAACTTATTTAATAAAATTAAATAAATTCCAATAAATTCTCACCCAATCCCTAAAAGGGCTAATAAGACATCATACAACAACACTTGGAAATAACACATGGAAAAACACCCAAATTAATTAACTATAATAAAATTATAAATATTTCTGAAATTTATATCTAATTTTAATAACAAAAATGACTTGGTATTATAAATAAATAACACAATGAAATATTATTTCACATAAAAACCAAGACCAACGATTTAAAGAATGTCCATAGAGAACATTTGATGATATTTTATGAAAATCCTTAACATGATATATCAAATCAATTACCAAATTAATTTGATTTAACAAAAAAGTTAAAATATGTCCCCATGGATATTTTACGTTAATGAAATTAACGAAATGTGATATTATCATTATAGGAATTATTATGAGCATAAAAAATATAACCATAATATTAGACAAAATTTTCCATTAATAGGTAGAAATAATCAACACAATCTAGATAGAGTAAACCTAAATAAATAGTGGACCAAATAAAAGTTCATAAATAAATATGTCAAGGAGTGGACCACCATTAGTCAATAGATAAATTACACCAAAAAACCCCCCACATCAATGGGGAATTGTTGTATATGAATTGAGGGATCCTCCCTAGTTCAATAATGCATGTGAGAGGAGTGGAAGGTAATATGGGTGGGGATTTTTTAAATCATAAGGAATGATTGTCTATTGTCTTCTTATTTAAAGAAAACTATGGTGAACCACATATTTTATCAAGATATTCACTACTATATACTTTAAAAATGGTCTTCCTGCAAAGTGACGTTGACACACCTGACAACACAGCAATGGCAAATCACTATTCACTATTTTGGTTAGGGATCTTCATATTAAACCTTTTTATTATATTTGATGTGGTGTAGATCCCATATATATTTATTTATAGGAGAAATTTGTATAATAACACTCACCCTATCATGAAATTCTTATGCACCATGGCCATTTCCTCTCCCCCTCGCCATTTCAAACAACCTCACCACGAAATCCCCTTATATGACCTAAATGACCATGTTCACAATGGCATAAACTATTATGTTTTGTTCCCAATGGACTACCTAAAAACATAGATATAAGGGGATATTTCATTGTGAATATGATATTTTGGACACATGAATCACCAAAAAATGTCCTCCATTACTTCCAACTTAAGAATATTAGTTTCTAGAACATGCTTGGAGTGACCACAACATCCAAAATACTAATCGATTATCTATAATTTTCTCAAAAATAGTACACATTAGGACCCGCAATCTTCAAAACACCCTACCATTAAATTTAACCCAATTCACTTAAAAATGTAGAGATTTTGGTTTCATGTTCAAATGAGTGAAAAATTTCCATAACTAATGATCCAAGCTATATAAAATATCACACGCATTAGCATTTCTATTCCAGATTTTCACACGGACAATCACATTGTACCACATGATTACTCAACCATTCCTTGAAATCCATTTGTGAACCCCAAAAATCTAATGTGGCACATTTTGTTACAAAAAATATCTCATTGAGATATTATAAATCATTAAATCGTGAATTGAAAAGTGGTTCTTAAAATGAACCCCTCACAAAAACCATATAATAATATTTTACACGGAAATTCATATCCCACAATAGGGTTGTTCTTTGAAATATTATTTAGATAAATAATACTCATAATAATAGAATTTATAATCAGTATATTTTGTAAATCATATATATTTATTGAAACAATATACTCCACTTTTTAGCACAACAACAATAGAACAATAATTTAAAATTTCATTTCATCTTTTTTTCCTTCTTTTTGTTTATTAGGAACAATTTTATGAAGTTTAAAAATCATTTCAGTAGATTTTTATTATTATTTTCACATGTAATGATATTTAAAATATACTAATAAAATAAAATTAATATATATAGAACTAAAAATCCAAAAAAATAAATATATACATATATATATATATATATTATTTCCATTTAAGTTAAATTGACTGAAAAAATTCCAATATTTATATTTAAAATCTAGTAATGAATTTTACTCTTTAGAGATTAGTCAAGATTTTAAATAAATCAAAATAACACAATCATGTATTCTCCTATAAATTTTACTTTTATTAATATAGTACATGAATGACATAGAACTAATAATTATAATTTAATCACTCAAAAACATCAATGATTTTTTATTCAAATCCAAATATTTTAAAAAATAAACCCATTTCCTTCAGTAAAAAAACATGGTTATTTAAAAAGATTGATCAAATATGCGTAAATCTAAAATTCTATTTTTAGTGTAAGAATAATATGATATTTAATATCACATGAAAATAATTCATTCTTCATATATTATTATGAAATGATCAAAATTGATTGTGAATGGTTTTCACATTTTAAAAAACCAATCATATATGAAATAACATTAATTTTTAGCATCCAATTAAGAATTTATGTTGATGAATAATTTGATTTCATCAAATGTGATAAATTTTCTGTATTAAAGTTCTTCACAATCAAATTTAAGATCAATGAAGTGAAATTTGATGATAGATTCATCAACAGTAAATCATTGTTTTACTCATAGTGTTTCAATGATTTGGGGTGTTTGAAAAAATCTATGGAGTTTGAATCTACATGACATATATAATGAAAAAATATTATGGATCACAAGAAAACAGGTCCATTGTAAAATTTAATATTATTTAGATTAATGAAAGGTTTCACTTTTTGGGATGATCCAATGCTAGAATGAAAATATGATAAATTTATTCAGAAACTACATTGGAATAATTCAAGGTTGTGGTATATTGAATGATAAAGGATCATTCCCCAAAGCACATTATTTAACTAAAATAGATTTATATGATATTTTTCTAGTCTAGGTATGAGTGTTATGGATAATGGTTTATGCCATGATTAATTCTTAGGGTAAATCACCGTTTCAAAATATTGACCTCAATGGGAGATTAAAGAGTTAATGATAAATATGTTCTATCATGTAATTTTTCATGTTGTGATTTTGTAGACACGTAAATTTAGTAAAGTATGATTATATTTTGTTATATAACTAGAAGATTAATTTCCCCATATAAAGAGAAGGACTTGACCTTTTCACTAATGGTAATGGTTTTTTCCACATTTCTCACTATGGTGTAATAGTATGACTCATAGAAAAAAAATTATATATGATAGGAGTCATGTTAAAACATAATGGTTCATTCCATCATGACGATAAAATTTAGTGTTTGGTGTAATTTAGTTTTAAATAAAAAGATAATATTACATTGTGAAGTGTTTATCAAGACAAAATTGAATAGAGTCATAAAGAATATAAATAATTAAAATTTTATATATTGTAGATATTTTTAGAGATCTAAATTAAAGTTTGGTGAATAATATTTATTATATTAATTAACTATTTAATTGATAGTGGGTTTTCAATGATAAACCAAGGAATATGTCTAAAATATATCATTAATGAATTTATGAGAAATTGATATGAACCCATTGATTGATGTCAATTATTATTTTTATAATGAGTATATATTAATTAAGGTGAATAATTCAAGGAATTTAAATGTTAAGGATATATATAATATGTTCCATTGGAGATGATGAATATTATCATTAATTATATGAGTGAAATAACCATGGATGAAAAAATGAATATATTTTCAAAACATATTTGATATATAAAGAAATTTATATTTTAAATATACATATAATTTTGAAAATGATATGTGGAATGAATAATCTGAATCAAATTTGAATAATATTGATTTTTTTCTGACCATGCTTATAGTAAAGTGAAGATCTAAAGTGAGGTAAACAAAGAGATTCTATAATGGTTTAATAGATATGTTCCCCGATAAAAATGGAATACGGTTCATGAATCATGGATTGTGTAATTATAGATGTATGCAATAATGATAATGTGAATGGTATATGAGGTACACATTGTTGGTATTTTCAATGAAGGATGGCATAGTTTTTATGAATTATCATTGAAGTTGAAACTGTGAATATAGTGGTATTAAAAACATTATTTTGGAGAGGATGAGTTATATAGAGACAAAGGCACTCCTTTATTAACCTGTTGCATCAATAATTATAGAGAAATTGTTCTTTTTTTGATTTCATACAAAAGGATACTCATTTATTAAACTATTGTACATTTGAGGAGTAGTGATGGGGTAACACTATGCATAGAGTATCCATTCCACATATCACCTTTGAACAAGTGAATTTTGTATATTATAGTACATTATAAAAATATCAATATATAATTTAAACGTGTGGTTTCATGATTAACCAAAGATGCATGGTTTTTTATTAAAAAAAGGATGGTTGGTTTCATTATAACCACCAATGCATTGGTTATGGAAGATGAACATATGGTTATTCCATTTGTAAGAGTGAAATGTAATGAAGTAATCCATATGGTTGTTACATCTATGTATAATTATGTACCAAGTTACCACTATATGTTATATTTTCATTCTATGTTTTCTATAGTAATATCTTGATTCCAAAAATTCTAAACAATGAGGTTATATTCAAATGGAAATTTCTATTACTTTGTTAGGGTTAAATTATTAATTACTGATAAATTATTCAGGATTTACATTTTTTTAGAGAATAACTGTTCTCCTTCTTTGTGTATCCCTTAGTGATATTTTTATGCTCATCTTAGGTTTAAAAAAATCATATGATTTAAGGAATATTAGAGATAAGGATGGGATAAAGGTAATTTTTTCGATGATTGAACATGAAGTGAAACTATTTTCTATTTTTAATTGATTTTGTTAAGTGAAAAAACGGATTATGAGTAGAAGTTTCCACCTTGTAATTTTTCTATTTTTAAATAATAATTATGATTTAATTCTATAAAACTGTAAACTAAAATGATTTTGGGAATATATGAATGTATATTGATAATTTAAATTACTAGGTCATGTAATCAATAAGGCCAGATATTTATATTTGACCTAAGATATCCAAACCAAATAACATATTCATTGACATTATCATTTCAATATATATATATTTTACAATGTTTGGTTAAATATAAATTTATGATAAATATCACAAAATAAACAATGATACATACAAATCATTTTCATCAATGAGGTAATCATTGATGTACAAAATAAATTTTTTAAAAAAATAAGAAAAATTTGTATAAGTGTTCCAGAAATATAAATTTCATAGTCTGGAAAATCCAATAGTTATCCACATTAAAGAAGTATGCATTTTGAATAGATGTATCATTGAAGAATTATATGTTTCCATTCTATCATCCAGTAATTTTCACAATTCATTAACTAGAGTTTGAAGGTCTAAATCAATTTAATTTCTATTAATTTACTATATAAGAATAATCATTGACATAATTAAAGAATTTGTTTATAATCAACCGGGGATTTTGATTTTAGAGGATCAATGTAACATTCCAAATGCTACAATTTTCACTTAAAATACCAAAAGTGTTAAAACCATAAAAACCCAATCCCAAAAAATAGATTAGTAGAATTTGAAGAAAAATCTATATATACAGATTCAAACAACTTCCATGGTGTTTAATATTTTGGATGTTTCATCTAGAGATTATTATTATTATGATCTTTCCACTTCATTCCATATCTAGTCTTAAATGAAATAAATAATATTTTCAATCATGGTTCTAGTTGAATGTAACACAATACAATGTCATGATTTTTCTTATTCTATTTCCTCTAGTAGTTCCATTTATTTATACCATCATTTTTGTTCATTGACATCAATCTTCTTTTATAAAATCATGTTCATTCTTCATTACCAGACTATGTTCCCTAGTAAATCCTGAAATCATTAGTGTATGAATGTATCATTCTATAATAAATTCCATGTTTATTAATGACAAACATCATCTAATGGAATGATGCCTGGATCTTAGTTTCAATAAATTCATCCTGATGAATATCTAAAATCGTGGACATTTATTTTTCTATAATTCCATAAAGACACGATATATTATACAACATCAGTAAAAAATAAAACATTGAATTCTTGGAATGCCCTTCCTATAGTTCTTTATGTCTTTATTCAATTAATTCATAAAAATAAATTTGTCCCTAAAGTTATAAAAAATATTAACCAGTTCAGGATCAATTAAAGGTTCTATGAATCTATTAAATCTTATATATTATACTTTGTATAACCATACTCTTCATTTACAAAATTTCAAAATGAATTATCCTCTACCAGGTATCTTTTTTTTCATTGAAATTATTGTCCATATTTTGACCTTCTATAACATTTTATTTACATTTCCAAATCCAAAATACATATCAATATAGAATCTTTTTCCATGTCAAATGATAATATAATTCATTTCTATTCAGCCACTTCATTAATTTAAAATTAGGGAACAAAAACATTATTCTAACGTCCACTGATTAGTTTTAAATTTTCTAATCTGAAAATTATTATAATCCTTTGGTGTACTGAAGTGTGTTTTGAGATAAGTAAATAAATTTTCTTCCCATAGTCATTGGATTATATTCTCTATGTACATTAAACAAAAAATATAAGATTGTTTAACAAAATAGGTGCAATAAAAATTAATGAGAAATATATATAGGTAATAATAAGACTCAAGAGCATGATATTTTATGATAAATGAATTCATGAAACAATAAATATTTAATGATAGATGTATGGGAAATAATGGACTTATTAAATAAGATATAAATTAATCAATTTTTTATATTTTAAACTGATATTATATTATTTTTATCATATAACTAGATAATTTCATATTCTAAAAATGTTTGGTATGAAGGGTTGTTCATTAGGTTGAGATACTAGTTACATTGATCATTGTATAAACCATTTCCCATGGTCTTATAAAGTCCAAGAGAAACCCATTTAAAAATATGAATTCAATGTATACTTTATATATATATATATAACACAATTAGATTGCTAAAAATGATAAACATTGATGTTTTTGTTTGTTATATGTGCTTATACTTCATTCAACCATTTAGACCACCTCGTACCACACACTTCAAACTAACGTAAGTCTACAGGAAAATTAAGTATCCATATTAAATCATCTCCAAACCATCAAGTCTATTTTTTTGTCAAACCATATATTATAATTGAAAAAATTATTTATTTCAAAAAATGAAATTTTAAACATATATAGTTAATGGAAATTGATTAAAAAAATTACCAAAAAGGTGTTTTTTATCATGTACATTATAGTGCCATATTTTACGATGCATTGTATCTTCTCTAGAAAATAACACATCACATGGAACTAGGTTAGAGAATAAATTCATTGCTATTTTAGTGGTTTCATGGAAAATTGACATGGGTTGGAGATGGTATTAAGGTCCATTATTTTATATATTTCATCATTATTTTACTATGAGGGGACACAAAAAAAAAGCTCTATGATGAGGGGAAGCATCATCGCATATTTTTAAAAACCTTTCAGTGTGTCTAATTTGTGTCAAATGATATATAATTAGTCATTCGAATCAACAAAAAATATATACACAATAATTAGTTCTCTTAAAATCATACTGGTTAAAATAAAATCAATGAATCTTTATTGGATGTTCTGGTTAAAATTACTAATAATTGTTTACCATGCATGTAAAACTTAACACTATCTATAATGTCATTATTAGATCTAATTTATTAAACACAATGATTCCTCACATATTAATAAAACATAATGAATTATAATAATTTTAAAAGGTGTATGAAATTATATTTTTAAGGTATTTATCTTTATAAACCTTTTTAGGTTTGGTGATGAAACCATGGGTGACTCCAACCCCTAAGCTAAATTGGTTATGATTTTGAAAATACTCCCTATTGTTTATATGTAAAAATTGAAGGTACTAATACATAGAGAATAAAATGGAATTCATTTATATAAATTAAAATCCATGGCATTACTAATGATCTAGATTCCATAACCAGCTTATATTATAAATATATTTATTTTCTTAATATGATACAATATAATAATATATATATATTTATAATAAATCCAAAAAATAATTGTAAAATAAATAAAAACTTATAAATCCAAATTACATATATATATTTATTAATTTTAAATGAATTAAAAAATAATAATATAAACTTCTTACCACCCATTATTTCCCATATAAATCTTCTAAATAATATATATGGGTTGATTAAAATATGATACATCCTTTAGGGGAGCCATCCTTTCTGCTGAGGATGGTATCCGAGTCACTGAAGAGTGGAGCCAAACATGGAAGATGGAGGTTGGAGGGGTGAGGGGGTTCAATGTCATTGTTTATGAGTGAAACCACTATGGATTGGGAGGATGTAGGTGTTCCACTTTTCCAATATGGATTGGTAGGTCAGAGGGGGGAAGGGTCATGTGGGTCAGCATTGGCGCCATAGAAGGAGGAGGTTGGTATGATGGGTGGTGGCATGGGGTTCGTTGAGTAGGTGGAAGGTTCAGGGTCTTATTAGGCAGGGGATAAGAGGAGGTTGGGGAGGGGGAGATAGGGGTTGGGACTCCACAAAGAGAGTTGGAGAGAGAGGGAATTATGGGGTTTTTAAAACATTTGTCAGTAATTTAATAAAAACCATCGCTAATTAGTAATGTAAAAAATCAACCAGTCAAATGAATAAATCATCACGATATTATTATTATTATTTAACTAAATTTATTTCATGGTGGTTTGAAGAACAAACTATAACAAAATTTTTCTAAAAATATATTTTTTTATTGTGAATCATCATTGTTCATTGGAGTTTAAGGATAGTCTCATAGATTATATCCCAATCTTCCACAAGTATGTCTATATTTCTTATTTTTTTAAGGTATTTTTCACTACATATTTAGTTATTTTTTCTGGTGATTCAGCGTGATTTTTTTTGTTAATTCCTATTTTTAAATTTTGTCTTCTTTTTGGATTAGGATGAATGGAATATCGGGAGATGAAAACATGGTTTTCATTATGATTTTCAGATAGTAGTGTTACCTAGTGTGTTTGGGTTCAATTATTCCAGGTTATAGATTTGAACTTAATCTTATAGTTTATCTATTTATTTATTTTTATGGATGAATCATTTGATCATAGCCATGATGGATGTTCTTATGATCTTGGGATACAATATGGAATATTGAATAAGGTTGGAGAACATGATATTGTTTGAAAAATTTTGTTATTTAGTGATCTTCGGTTCATGTGAATTCAAAGATATGAATTTTTATTTGTCCTCTTGGTTTGAGGATCCTATACAGTTTGTATGGGATTCTATAAGACTAGTAGTTAACATAGAATGAATAACATGCATAATTATTTGATGGTGAATCCTATGTAAAATGAGTATTAGTGGACCTATGTATGGATTTTTTAGAGGGATGTGTTGGATTTCGAAAAATAAAATGGTTGTCCTTTTTAAATATATTTGGTAAAATAGTTTATCATAAATGAAAATTTCATGGGACATGGATGATTTTTTAAATACTATTTTAAATGTTATTCTAAAATAAATTTTTTATTAAGTGCCTTTTAATGTGATTTATCTAATAAATATTTACGAGTAAAATGATACATGAGGAATTTTATAAGTAATTTAAAATTATGAATTTTCTTTTTCATGAATGTAAATATTGAAAATATTAGTTTAGATGATATTTCAAAAACTTTTCATTTGGTGGGTGATGCCCCATTTCTTTAGAACATGTTCCTTCTATATTTCCCATTTCATGATTTCTTTATGAATTGTTTCATATATGATTACAAAAATTGTGTCTTTAACTATGTGGTATCATTGTTTTATTATCAAAGTTGTTGTTTCAATTGAATGAACAAAATAAAAAAAATAGGGTTTTCTATTATGTATTATGATGTGTTTAGGACATAGAAAAATGTATTGGGGGACTGGTTCCCTGGTGAAAAATTAGAGAATTGTGAGATTAGATATGTGATATATTGGTTTTTTCATCAATGTTCTTATTGGATTATTTTCATAGGTGACCTCTGCTGGTTTAAGAGGGAATATTGTGGTCAATCCCTTCCATGAGTGTAAAGTATTTGGTTGATGACAACATATGATAGGGATGTGTGATGTATCATATGTGTTATGTTGGGTGAAAGACTCGAATAGAGAGAGGGTTCCTAGGCTTGACCATTTATTATGTTAGATGGATGGTCTTCAAAGTAGAACTATTTATTGGGTATCAATGATTCAATATTGTGGATTTTGTTGGGGATGACCAAGCTTAGGTCAAAGACTGACTATTAGTAGGATTGGTCAATATGGGATGTTGGATGTTAAATGGAACAACATTGAAGAAAGATGGTTGGTTTGAGGCTTGTGTTTTTATGATCATTTCCTATTTATTTTGTATGTGGGTCATGGTTTGGGGGATTTATTATCTATAATATTTGAGTTTTGTTTATGATGTTATGGATTCATAACATAATACCACCCTTATGTGAGCGTGGAGAAAATGAGATTTTGGTATAACAGCCTTCCCTGTATCACCAAGTATGGGTTAAGTACATGGTTAAGAACCATAACCAATGTCTTCATGTTTCGGTTTTTATAGGGTATATAGTATATTTTTCATTATATAATGGATCCATAATAGGTATTGTTGTGTTTATTGGGGGGATTGGTGCACACAGAATTACCAAACATGTTTGATTATATGGTGATTTTGTTGAAATATTATTGTATTGTATGTTGCACGAACATGAATGTACCTCTTTATATGTGTTTAATACACATCCATCTGATCATAATATCACTTAGTATTGTTGAAGTAACATATATTCAAAATATATAATTTGAGTAAATAAGACTACCATACATGAAATGTGTTTTCATATAAATGGTTATAAATCCATTTTTACACTCAGCGATTGATTTCTGTTGTTCTTGACCCATGATGATTTAGTAGGTCATTGATGATAATGAATATGTATGATGGACTATATGAGTTGATATAGATTATACTAATTTTACATTATATTTCTTTTTTAACTAGTTATATCTGACATTCAATTAATCTATATAATATGCCTGTTATTTTTAGTCTCTATTTTTGATGTTTTCTATTTTGATCACTCATATAAACTATTTATTTCATTATATTTTGAAACATAGAATCCTAATTGGAGACCTAGTTTTACATAGGGTTTACATAATGTATATTATTTGGATGGATCATGATGAAATGTTTCATTAACTCTACCATGATCCTCATGCTTCATATTAGATATTATAGTCTCCTTATGACTGTATTAGGCTCCTACCACTAGTTAGTAACCTATATAATATGAGGATAAATTATTAAGGTAACATAGTATACCCAATCACATGCCTTATAGGAATCCTAAGATAAAGAATTCCATGACAACATGGCGTTTTTCATTGATCTGATATCCTAATTATACAAAGTGTGAATTTTACTTTTTAGGAAGAGGGATATGTCCAGCCTTAGAGAGGTTGGTGAAGACATAATCATGTATAAGTACACACAATATCCTGAAAAAAAAATTCAAATGTATTATGGATATAATGTGATCTAAATTAATGAGGGTTGGCTAATATTTTAGAAAACCAATTTTTGATATCTGGTTGTCGATTGACTTTGGGTGAATCGAGGAATCTTCCTTGAAGATATCCTGTATAAATAATTGTTAAATTAATTATATTTAAATTATGGATTTCAAAAATGATATTTTGAGAACTATGTGGAATAATGATATTGAATAATTCAATGAATATTAATATTAGATATATTTTTTATTCTAAACCATTATAAATAATGCATATTAAAACAATAAAGTTATTTGAATTGGTATAAGTCAAATGAAAAAAATGGTATCCAATTTTTTGACTGTGTAATTAATATTGTTTTTAGGTAAAATATATAATGTATTTAAAAATATTAACAATAAGGGAGAGCTAATGTTAATATAATCAGGATTGATAATGAATTTATTTAGAATTAAACAATTGATGAGATATATTTAGATAAATTAATAGATGATCAGGGGGAGGGAATATGAATAGAGGTTATATATGTTTTGAGAATTAGTGGAGAAATATAGAGATTTTATTGATCATTTTGGAAATAAAATGATTTAGTATGTGAATGAAATCAATTTTATGAATATATATTAATTGGTTTTCTTATCCTTCACTAGGAAAACTATTGAACTAATGAATAGAAATCATGGATATTCACTAAAATTTATATAGATTTGTTTTTATAGAAATAAAGAATAGTTATTATTAATCAAGGAGTTCGTCATTACAGATTTGTGCTAGAAAAAATAATGGAAAGGATTGGAACACATTGATGATATTTTCAAAGAATGGTCGTGATATTTGCATGAAATTTCATGGAAGGTGAATCAATGATAATGAAAGTATTCAAAACATTAATCTGTAAAGGATTAGTGATGACGAAATCAATGCGAACATATGTATAATCAATGAATATAAATTATTGCAATATTTATCATGTATTTTATTATATGAAAATGTTTGATTAATTTAATACTGTTTTTATCATTGATAGAAGAGTGAGGTGTAAACCATGTACAGGGAGAGACTCCATGCTTGGAGATTCTATTCCAAAACCTGAAATAGTAATATTGAGTTTATAGGATTCTAGTACATAAAAATATTTCATGGCATGGCCCTTCGATTTTCCCTATGTAAATATACCGAGTAAAATTCATTTGACTTATGAATATTTCTTATTTACTTTCTGAATGAAAAAAGTTTATATGTGTTTTTTTAAGAATTTAATGGACTAGATAATAGAAAACATATGAAAATTAAGACATAGATAATCATCAATATAATAATATAAAAGCTACCCTAATATTGATGATTTCAAGATAAATGAACATGATGAATGTTTAAGGAAAAAGTAATGCGAATTTAAATAACATTTGATCTTTGATTCACCCCTCCTAGGGTGTCTATCATTAAATACCCAAGAAATATTTATAACAGTTTAAACATCCTATATATATATATAAATATATTCATTAATTATAAATTTTTCTATGTTTATGGTTTATTCATGAAATTTAGTTTTTTTACATTATAATTAATATACATAATTAATAAATTTTATATCATACTGATGTTCCATATTTGAAATTATGAAATAATATTATCTCCAAAAATTTTAATTTATATTTTCAATTGAAAAATAAATAGTTAATTCTATGTTAGGTGTTTTCAATATGTTATATTTTTTTAATTAAATGATAAATTTATAAACCAAGGAATTTCATTTTTTTGAATTATTTTTCTTTTAATATCATAATATAATATTTAGGATTGAATGTCTTTTGGGGTTTTTATGGAAGGCTTTATTTTATGGTGAATAAATAAAAATTCCTCTATCTTAAAAATTAATATTATTTCATTAATTAAAATATTTCCAATGTAAAATTATATATTGTATTTTTTTATAAATTAATATAATAATACATTTATATAAATTAATATAATTATTCCTACTCAAATTATCAATATGTTTATTTTTGTATAATGTTTTTTTATAAATTGTTTTTTATTGAAACAAATACATTTCCTTTTATTTTAATAAACTAAATAATTTTCCATCCACATAAACAAACTGAATATTAAAGAATTTATTTCATATTTATAATTAAGATGTTCAAATTAATCAATAAGGACTATTTCGTTTTTTCATAAATAATATGAACAATTGGAAATTGTTCTCACTTTGGTAAAAAGGGAAAACATGGAAATTAATTTTAATACTATGTGATAAGGTAAAAAATATAGTATTAAATTTCATTTTATTGGAAGGTTTCATCTTATTTACCCTCGCATTTTAACATTAGTTTTATACATTCCTCTTTCACTTGAAAAATTATTTGTATTTTTAAAAACATAAAATAATTATAATTGTTACGCTCCCCTCACTTGTAGAAGCGAAAACAGTCTAATCTCATATTTACACCACATGGGACAATTAACATGATCATTCTATTATTAAATACTTACCCAATATCCTACCTTATGTCCCAGAGGACCATATCTCACTATAGAACCAAACATAGAAGTCAAACGATGTAATGAAAAGAAGGTTTCAAATTTGAGTTATAACTCTAAACTAATTGTTTTAATGTATATTTTTTCTCAAACTAGTTTAGAATATTTATTAACCATAAAGATATAATATCTAATTATATTTAATATATTGAAATTTTATAATGTTGATGGAAGAACCCTTTTTCGTATCCCTTTTCATCATACTGAAAATTCAAACATCACTCATGAATACGAGTGCACTACCACTTCCACAAAGTAATTTGTTTTTTTTTCAACACATCCTACAAGGGCGTATATTATGATGGATTAAATGAATATATATATAAATATAATATTCATGATAAAATTATGATTCATTAAATATAAATTTTTATATACCTTTTTACTCATCCTTCCATTATAAAATTAGAATGTCTCTCATGTGTACGTGTGTTCGACGACCTCCACAAATAAATGATGTTAATTCATTCAAATATTACTTTCATGAATTGTTATTTAAATATTTTATTTTATATAAAAATATACTTTCATTATTAGTATTTTTAAATGATTGAATAAAGTCGCCTTTTCCATAGTCATCCTATTAATATTTTTGGGGAATATGAAAAAAACAACATGGAAACTTGAAAGATTATCTAAATTGATTTAGTGACCATATGTTTTATGTTAATAAATTAAATAAGGGGGATAATAATAATTTAATAGAAAATAAAATGGGTTATTAAAAAAATTATTAAATTAATAAATATGTATTATAAATTATTTAAAGTACACATGTTGTTATTTAAATATAAGGTAAGGGTGTTTTTAAACCGTTTGTTAATACTATTAATGTTTTTCTTCTCATTTACCTGCAAGTTAATTTCCAAAAAAAAGAATTTACTTTGTTATTCTAATATAATAAATTAATATATTCATTTTAAAACAATTTTTTTTTTCATTTGAATAGATTTAAAATTGTTATTAATAACGTTTTCTAATATGGATGTGTTTAAAATTATTATATATGTGAGAGATGATTTTTTTTACAAAATATAAAATATATGAATAATGACACACCATTAAGAAGATAATTGTTTTTTAATATTAATCTCTCTGTATAATTGGGTTTTCAATAAAAATTATGTTTCCTATTATGCTGAATTTTTTTGTTTTCTGATTATCTAAATAAAAAGTATATGTATCCTTCTATTTAAAAATTTCCTGAAAATGGTTCTACATATCACTTAAAAAAATACTTCTGGGTTTTTTATGGAAATAAAATAAAATATTTATTTTATATTCACTATAAATTATTCTTCTTGATGGGTGGTACCATGATATTTCTTCATTACATTGGTAATGATTTTGTTATCTAAGAAATATATGTTTAAATTAACCAATAGGTTGTTCTATTTTCAAGACTGGTAGAAAGATTTATATGATGATGTTGTACCCAAGAACCAACATGGATTAAAAATTAATTAATTTTTGGCTTCTGTTTTGTTTTGTACTTCATATTAATTGATAATTATATTAATTTTAATGGAATGTATATTTCCTTTTTATGTCTGAAATGTATGTTTTTTCAAGAACATGTTTTCTTTATAATGATTTCATCTGTAAGATTCACAATGACTATGTTACATTTATTCTTTATTTTGATAAATTTTAAAAAATATTTTATCATAGAAGATGATTTCATTTATATGTAATGATAATTTTTATTTCAATCTTTATTATGTTTACCATGGACATAAAAATGTACTAATGATTTTCAACAATTTTTTATCCATTACTATCTTATTTATAAAAATATATTATAATAAAATATTTTTATTGGGATTAAATACAATTAGTAAATATATATCATTTTTCTATATGGGTTCTTCTTAAAATAAAAAAACATGTTTTTGAATCAAACATTTGAGAAAATTTTGGATTATTTTTTTTAAAGGATATTGAGTGGAAGTGAAAACATTGTTTTAGAAGGATTTGATACGTATGAGTTTTAGTTAATAAATAAAACAATGAATAAAAAATATCGTGTTAATGTATGAAAATTCACTCGTTTCTATTAAACTCATAAATAGTGGCTGTAAAATATATGATCTATAATAGTTGTTATCCAATGGGGGATTTGAAAAAAATAGAGGATATGGTGTTATTAAGAAAATATATTTGAAGGATGTAAACATATGGATAATTTTATCAGGAGAAACACATTAATAGATTCCATGATTCTTCATATAATATGTGTCTATTTTAGAAGGATTTTCTGAAATATAAAATGGTTTAATGAAGAGGAAATGCATCTAGAAGATAATATTCTTCAAAATCAGAAACCTTGAATGGTTGAAATTAGAAGAGACTAGTTTTTGTCCATGTTAAATCAGTTAAAATGAGATATTAATGGGTGTTCCTAGTTAAAATATCAACCAAACTCTATATATATGATCATGATATTTGTATTGTATTTTTTGAAACATTACACTTTGACATATGGAAAAACCTCATATACGGTGGTATCCGAAGAATTAATAAATACTATTGGAAATATATTTAATTATTTGAGTTGTTATTAACATAAGAATTAAATTATATATTTTTTTTATTCAAATATTAAATTATAGTAGTCATGGTCTCTTATTAAGAATTATATGGAGAACGATGAATGCAGAGACCTGAAGCTTAACATACATAGACATTACATTACTTTTGCGGAATACTTTGTACATAACAAAAACACACACACAAGGATCGTAATAGTTTAGTGTCTTTGGAAACTCGGAATATAATCTTCTAATCGTGGTGAAAGATCTTCAACATCTCCCATAAAGATATTATTTTTTTACATAAAACCATTCTTTATATCCTGGGGAAAAGAAAACATAAAAGGGTGAGCTCAAATGCTCAGTAAGGGTAAACAAAAGAAATATCAATCACATAATTTTCATAAGAATATAAAATTTTGGAAATCTTAACCTTCAAAAGAGAGCATAATTTCATAAATGAGATAAATCATATTAGTGAAATGAAATCCCAATAATCATAACTTAAAACATGAAACTTTGTGGCATACACACATAATTATAGAGAATCATATCTTATTAGTCAAGACTCATTGCCAAGACTATCTTAGTGGAAAAAGTCCATTTCTGAACCGAGTCACCCTCGTTTCAATCATGTTTCACTGAACCGGTATAACCTACCATTCAACCCATTTCTATCTCATGAGATATAAAATCTTTACCCAATGCATTGGAGGGAGATATAGGTCCCACCCATCTCATAATGATACCATTCTTATGTGTGCCACAAAATCATAAATCATACATCATTGCATAACCCATGTAATAAAAATGGGAATCTTAATCATCCTGACATCATAAAACAATTCATATACGATAAAGGAATTAATAAAAATAATTCCATCACAACATAATAAAATCAATGTAATAATAGGGATAAAAACAGAACCCTTTATTATCTTAGATGGAAAATAATTTTGATAAAACACTTGAACTTCATTCCGGATAAAAATATCCTTTCTACTTCAAAAACACTTTTCCATTCTTAACATGTCATACAATTTTAAACTAAAATAAGTTGATTAAAAATAAACTTGAAAACTTGTAAAGGAATCTTTTTGGAAATAATGTTTTAAAAATCCATTCACGCCGTATAAGTTAAAAAAAACATTCTTCTCATACTTTTGTCGGAAAAGTCAAAAAGTACCTCGTACGAAAAACGACAAAAGATTCCTTTAATATCTTTTAATAAAAACTCACCAAAGGGTAAAATTGGATATAAACTATTGTAGAAGGATATAAATATTACATTTTTAGGAAACATGGATGTAGATGATAAAATACACCCCAGTAAATGACAAAGTATAAACAATCTCGGATAAAAATGAGATTGTGATATTTCCCTTATATTAGGTCTGATATGCTTCGTAAGTGTCCGAAACTCCTGTATAATGATTTAAATAATGTCATTGACTTATTACATAATCATATCCATTGTTATTATATCACATATGGTTCACTTATGACTTTATATTACCCGTTATTTTGTAAATTCCATGTTAAAGAAGCGTTTTGGGTAAAATCGTTTCATTTATCGTAGGTGTTTGGAATTGTTGTTATTGACATTATTATTACTTATATCATTATTTACTTACTTCCAGAAAATAAAATATGATTTATATATCATATATATTTAGTATATATATATATATATATATTAGATAGATAAATGAAATTAAACACACCGTTCATGGAGACGGTAGTCCGTACGTACGCATGAACGCTGTTTTCCTTTCCTTATTGTCTTGAATGGAAGTAATTAGATGACATATATATATACATAAATCCAGTAGATTTACCATGTCATATATTTCATTATTATTTAATATATATACTTTATAATCATTCATGAACGGTTAACGTGGAGAATGAATCTCATCGCGTCGTGGAGACAGTAGTTCGTACGTACGCACGAGCGATGATATCTTTCACATGATCGTATAATTGTATTGGAGTGTATGTATAATATTTCAGAATCAATATAACTTTGTAATATTTATCTATAGTCATTATTTACATGATTATAACAATCCAAGTAAGGTGGTGGTGGAAAATAGATTACACCACGGCGTGGAGACGGTATTCTGTACGTACGCACGCACGGTGATTTCCTTTTTCCGTAGGATGGATAGAATGTTAATTAGATTTGTTTCATATTTATAATAACATATCAGTATATAATAAATACTGATGTTATTACTTTATCATGAAACAACTATAGAAGAAGAAGTTGAAGAAGAAAGAAATTGAAAAAGATCGGTAATGGATATTACCTCTTTTTGACGCGCCTTCACTTAACCTCCACGTAATGAACTAAGGATGGTGTTTGAAGAAAACCAGGACCTCTAGGATGATACAAGGGAAGTGGAGAAGAGATTTTGACAAGGTTTGGCCGAGCATGAATGCTCAAATTGGTGTGAGGAGAAGAGGGAGGAGGTGCCCTTTTATAAGGGAGGAGAGGGGAACCTAAGGAAAATCTCAAAATATTATTTTATATTAAGGTCAAATTCCGTTTATAATGGTTCCAAAGGGTATTATTTAAACTTTAAAGTGGTTATGGGTCGCAATCATCTCATCCAATAGGATTTAGACAAGTTTAGGTTATTATTTTAACCTTATCAATTAGATTTAACTTTAAGTTAAATAATTTAACTTTTACCGTGTCTTTTTGTTTTCTTACACTATATGGTTAATAAACATACCATAACAAGCCAAACTAACCCAAAGTTTTTTATTATTAATATATCTATTCTTATCTAAGTCATTTGGACGAACCTTAGATTTTTCAGAATTAAATAACAATTAATAATATAATATTTTTTTTAAAACTAATTTTTGTCAATTTTGACACTATTTGGTACATGATTTTTATTAAATTCATAACAGAATGATAAGTTCGAACCAAGTTACTTATATCAACAATAACATGTCATATTAACCTAGAAAATTAATTTAAGTCATAAAAAGTCTCAAATTACATTTATTTGATCATTTATAACATCAATTATGTCAATATTTCATTAATAAGACAATTACTGCATCATCTTTGTATCATAATAAATGATAATTATTTAATTCCTAAAAATTATAAATAAATTCCTATGATGTAGATAATTGTATTATCCTTCTGTATACTATTCATGTTCGATGTTTCATGAAGTTTATCACTAGATTAAAATTATTATACTTATAAGATTTAAGAAAGTGACATGTTGTCACATTCTTTGGTTTTAATAATAATTAAATTATTTTCATTGATAAAATTTAATTAAATGAATCTAATCTGACCCTGAGGTGATATGGGTCGCCCTTTAGTCATCCAATAGGATTTTGACATTTGTTAGGGTAATTTTAAAATATTATATTTACCCTTAATTACCCGATTTACCTTAAACTATGGTAAATAAAATTTACCGTAGTTACTATTCATAATTACCAAAAATAAAATGTATCTTATTAACATAATTTGGATCCACTGATTCCAAATATCGAATCCATTTTTCCAAATTCAATACAAAAATGTTGCAGAAATTAAATTAAAATTAATCCCGTTGTCGAAAGAAAATGAGTTTTTCTTTAAAACAGTGCTAAAAATTGAATTGATTTAACCTACCAATTCAAGGTAAACTCAATGCTAATGACATAAATTATATTAAATGGTAAAAATATATTCTATTTATACTTTAAAACCATTCAATATTATAATTTAACCACATAAGATATTACGAAGAAAAAAGTTGTTTTTAATAAAAATATAGCGTGTTTTTACTATTCATTAAAATATGCAAGTTATCGGAAAAATATCAAAACTTTATCTAATGTAAATTATTATATCTTGATTCAAAAGAAGAATTTTATTTTTTCAAATTGAACTTATAAACATGTCAAAAACTAGTTTTAATGTGGGTGCGCCATCAAAAGGCGGCAAAACTGCATTTTTTTAAAAATATTTATTTTACCCGAAAAATGTCTTTTGTTCTTATAACATGTCCTAGAAATGTGTAAGATAAATAACAATGTTATAAAATTCAAAATTTAGTTAAAAATATTCATAACGGCTAGTTCATAACAATATTATAATAATATATCGTTGTTTATTGAAACCCAGTATTGTGTACAACACACACTATCGAGGAAGGTCGCGATTGCGTGTAATGCAAGCCAAGTCAGGGTTGCGTGTTGTGCAAGAATCCTTTATTGTTTCGTATAACAGAATCCAACCATATTTCATTTATACATTGAATATTTATATATATATATATACTCAATGTTGCGTAGAATAACTATTATCAAAATTGTGTGTAACACGATCCAAGACTAGTGTTGTGTATACTAAAGCTAATACGATGTTGCGTATAGCGCAAGGTAATCTTGGTGTAGCACAAGACATTAATGAAATCAAAAGAATATTTTTCATAAAATCTCAGGGTGTTACATTCTACCCCCCTTAAAATGAATTTCTCCCTCGGAATTCGTTGGGGGTTATAAATGGTTTGCTACTTGAAAATTTCTGTAATAGAAACCCACATCATAAAAAGGAATACAAAAACATGACTATAAAAACTAATGTATTAAACGTAACGGTTACCCAAATTAACTAATCGCTGGGTTTCCGCATAGGAGAATATAGGTGAAAATATGGATATGGAAGAGAAATATAACCATCATGTTCTGATAGAGAGTGGTAGAGAACATGGCTATGGAAAATCCAACAATGACAAAGCCATAGATTTGTGATGATCTAGGGTAACATCTGATTCATCAGATATAAGGGCACTTGGACAAGATTTTTGGTTTTCAAGATCATTTCCCTAATGTTGAAGAATTTAAAATAGAATAAATACTTACTTTATTTTGGTACAATCTCACTGTTGTTCGTGCCTTGAACAATTTACACTTCATCTCTTAAAGAAATGAAGTTGAATTTCTTATTCGTGAAGTGTTAGCAGATCATGTGATAGAATGACGGGTCATTCCACCTGTCTCAAACAAAAGGTTAGAAAAAGTTATTAAATATACATAAGTCGATCTATAGTGAGATTAATCATATATGGTTCCTAAAATGGATTTATACTTCATACATCATACCGCTTAATAAAATAAAACTAGTTTATACTAACCAGGGACTTCCTGTAGGCCAGTGGTAGGTGATAAAGGCCAGTCGCAATTTGGTTGTGGGTTCGATTCCCACAGCCTTGTCTGACGCGATGGTCTGTCGCCCGTCCTGCAGGTTGTCCTTTTTCTAAAACTATATTACTATAACATCACATCAATAATATCGAAAAAGAAACAATACGAACTTATGTCCAACATAATTCATTCCAATCTTTAGGTTTATCCATAATACTGCAGTCCACTCTCAGAGATTTAATACCATCGTTGATCCCCATATATCATAAGAAATATCTTGTTGGTCACATTCCAAACATTCAAAGGCCTTAATCATGTACTCTCTTGAATACCCATTGAACCTTAGTGAAAACATGAATGGAGTTAAAAGTTAACACTTTCCACGTACCAAAATCCTCAAAATTCTATATACTCAAACCATGATATCACCTAGTCCTTATATCAATCATGAGCTCATGAATACTGCAAAAATTTCATTTTCTCATTATCCCTTCATTACGCGCATATCATCTACTTTCCAAAATATTTGAATCACTTTTCATGGTTACCGATACCTTAAAATTATTGAAAACCACAATAGACCAATACATAAATATTTCAATACACCATAAAAGTACCTCAACAACATTATTCTTGAATACCAATACACAAACACTTCATTCCATCCACTTCAATGATTGTCCTGGAATATGTCCTTCCTTGATTTAGAAGTAACTTTTTAGGTCAGGGCATTGAGTTGGGTAATTCCCATGTTCTCCGCAAATAAGACATTGCACTCCATAACAGTCTGTCACTCTATGACCCTTTTCTCCACACAGATAACATTGGTCCCTCCATTTGAGGTATTCCTCAAGGTTCTTCTTCCCTTCTTTAGAAATCTCAATCTTCCTCTCTTTATGGTCTTCAACATGCGAACATGAATAATAGTTTATCTTCCTCTTCTTTGATGAATTTGGCATACCACTAAATTTCACCTTGTTAATCATATATCGCGATGACTGATTTGGTATAATCACAATATCTTTCTCTCTAGGAATTACACAATTTTGTTGCTCATAGTCACCAATTTTTCCATTGGCTTCAATGTTAACCGAATTCCTTCTGGTTCCCTCCATTAACTAAAACACAAAAAGAATCTTGTGAGAGGAAAAAATCATTCTAGAGAAAACAACATAGTAAAGGGGGAGTACCCTCAATATCTAACATCATAGGTTAAATTATAAGATCGTTACCGTAGTTCTAGGACATATATCCTATACGTATACTTATCCTTAGGGACATCCCTAGACATACCTTAGAAATATCTCTAGGGATCTTACTAACGTTCTCACATCCTAGTTTCCAAAGTTTGACTAATCCTTTCCTCTGATACCAACTGTAGAGACCCGAAGCTTAACGTAAATTTACATTACATTACTTTTGCGGAATACTTAGTACATAACAAAAACACACACACAATGATCGTAATAGTTTAGTGTCTTTGGAAACTCGGAATATAATCTTCTAATCGTGGTGAATGATCTTTATCATCTCCCATAAAGATCTTCTTTTTTTTACATAAAACATTTATTTATATCCTGGGGAAAAAAGAAAACATAATAGGGTGATCTCAAATGCTCAGTAAGGGTAAAAAAAAGAAATATCAATCACATCATTTTCATAAGAACATAAAATTTTGGAAATCTTAACCTGCAAAAGAGAGCATAATTTCATAACATGGGATAAATCATAGTAGTGAAATGAAATCCCAATAATTATAACTTAAAACATGAAACTTTGTGGCATACACACATAATTATATTGAATCATATCTTATTATTCAAGACTCATTTCCAAGACAATCTTAGTGGACAAAGTCCATTTCTGAACCGAGTCACCCTCGTTTCAGTCATGTTTCACTAAACCGGTATAACCTACCATTCCAGCCATTTCTATCTCATGAGATATAAAATATTTACCTAATGAATTGGAGGGAGATATAGGTCCCACCCATCTCATAATGATACCATTCTTATGTGGGCCACAAAATCATAAATCATACATCATTGCATAACCCATGTAATAAAAATGGGAATCTTAAACATCATGACATCATAAAAAAATTCATATATGATAAAAGAATTCATAAAAATAATTCCATCAAAACATAATCAAATCAATGTAATAATAAGGATAAAAACAGAACCCTTTATTATCTTAGATGGAAACTAATTTTGATAAAACACTTGAACTTCATTCTGGAGGAAAATATCCTTTATACTTCAAAAACACTTTTCCTTTCTTAACATGTAATACAATTTTAAACTAAAAGAAGTTGATTAAAAATAATCTTGAAAACTTGTAAAGGAATCCTTTTGGAAATAATGTTTTAAAAATCCATTCACGCCGTATAAGTTAAAAAAAACATTCTTCTCGTACTTTTGTCGGAAAAGTCAAAAAGTTACTCTTACGATAAACGACAAAAGATTTATTTCATATCTTTTACTAAAAACTCACCAAAGGGTAAAATTGGATATAAACTATTGTAGAAGGATATAAATATTACAGTTTGAGGAAACATGGATGTGGATGATAAAATACACCACATTAAATAACAAAGTATAAACAATCTCGGATAAAAATGAGATTGTGATATTTCCCTTACCTTAGGTCTGATATGCTTCATAAGTGTCCGAACCTCCTGTATAATGATTTAAATAATGTCATTGACTTATTACATAATCATATTCATTGTTATAATATCACATAAGGTTCACTTATGACTTTATATTACCCGTTCATTTGTAAATTCCATGTTAAAGAAGCATTTTGGGTAAAATCGTTTCATTTATCCTAGGGGTTTGGACTTGTTGTTTTTGACATTATTATTACTTATATCATGATATAAATACTTCCATAATATAAAATATGATTTATATATCATATATATTCAGTATATATATATATATAATAGATAGATAAATGAAATAAAACACATCGTTCATGGAGACCGTAGTCCGTACGTACGCATGAACATTGTTTTCCTTTCCTTGTTGTCTTGAATGGAAGTAAGTAGATGACATATATATATATACATAAATCCAGTAGATTTACCATGTCATATATTTCATTATTATTTATTATATATAATTTATAATCATTCATGAACTGTTAACGTGGAGATTGAATCTCATCGCGTCGTGGAGACGGTAGTCTGTACGTACGCACGAGCGATGATATCGTTATCATGATCGTGGAATGGTATTGGAGTGTATGTATAATATTTCAGAATAAATATCACTTTTTAATAGTCACATATAGTCATTATTTACACCATTATACCCATCCAAGTAAGGTGGTGGTGGAAAACAGATTACACCACAGCGTGGAGACGATATTCCGTACGTACGCACGCGCGGTGATTTCCTTTTTCCGTAGGATGGATAGAAGGTTAATTAGAGTTGTTTCATATTTATAATAACATATCAGTATATAATAAATACTGATGTTATTACTTTATCATGAATAAACTAAAGAAGAAGAAGTTTAAGAAGAAAGAAATTGAAAAAAATCGGTAATGGATATTGCCTCTTTTTGACGCGCATTCACTTAACCTCCACTTAAAGAACTAAGGATGGTCTTTGAAGAAGTCCAGGAAATATAGGATGATACTAGGGAAGTGGAGAAGAGATTTTCTCCAGGGTTGGCCGAGCTTGAATGTTCAAATTGGTGTGAGGAGGAGAGGGAGGAGGTGCTCTTTTATAAGGGAGGAGAGGGGCACCTTAGGAAAATCTCAAAATATTATTTTATATTAAGGTCAAAATCGGTTTATAATGGTTCCAAGGGGTCTTCTTTAGAAGATAAAGTGGGGATGGGTCGAAATACTCACATCCAATAGGATTTAGACAAGTTTAGGTTATTATTTTAACCTTATGAATTAGATTTAACTCTAAGTTAAATAATTTAACTTTTACCGTGTCTTTTTGTTTTCTTACACTATATAGTTAATAAACTTACCATAACAAGACAAACGAACCCAAAGTTGTTTATTATTAATATATATATTCTTATCTAAGTAATTTGGCCGAACCTTAGATTTTTACGAATTAAATAACAATTAATAATATAATATTTGTTTTAAAAACTAATTTATGTCAATTTTGACACTATTTGGTACATGATTTTTATGAAATTTATAATAGAATGATAAGTTCGAACCAAGTTACTTATATCAACAATAACATGTCATATTAACCTAGAAAATTAATTTAAGTCATAAAAAGTCCCAAATTACATTTATTTGGGCATTTATAACATCAATTATGTCAATATTTCATTAATAAGACAATTACTGCATCATCTTTGTGTCATAATAAATGATAATTATTTAATCCCTAAAAATTCTAAAAAATTTCTTATGATGTAGATAATTGTATTAGCGTTCTGGATACTATTCAATTTCTAAGTTTCAGAAAGTTTATCACTAGATTAAAATTATTATACTTATAAGATTTAAGAAAGTGACATGTTGTCACATTCTTTGGTTTTAATAATAATTAAATTATTTTCATTGATAAAATTTAATTAAATGAATCTAATATGACCCTGAGGTGATATTGGTCGACTTTTAGTCATCCAATAGGATTTTGGCATTTGTTAGGGTAATTTTAAAATATTATATTTACCCTTAATTACCCGATTTAACATTACCTATGGTAAATAAAATTTACCGTAGTTACTATTCATAATTACCAAAATTAAAAAGTAGCTTATTAACATAATTTGGATCAAATGATTCCAAATATGGAATCCGTTTTTCCAAATTCAATACACAAAAGTTGCAGAAATTAAATTAAAATTAATCCCGTTGTCGAAAGAAAACGGGTTTTTCTTTAAAACATTGCAAAAGATTGAATTGATTTAACCTACGAAATCAAGGTAAAATCAATGATAATGACATTCATTATATTAAATGGTAAAAATATTTTCTATTTATAATTTAAAACCATTCAATATTATAATTTAACAACATAAGATATTACGATGAAAAAAGTTGTTTTTAATTAAAATATCGCGTGTTTTTACTATTCATTATAATATGAAAGTTATCGGAAAAATATCAAAACTTTATCTAATGTAAATTTTTATATCCTGATTCAAAAGTAGAATTTTAATTTTTCAAATTGAACTTATAAACATGTCAAAAACTAGATATAAAGTCGGTGCGCCATCAAAAGTTGGCAAAACTGCATTTTTTCAAAAATACTTATTTTACCCGAAAAATTTATTTTGTTCTTATAACATGTTCTAGAAATGTGTAAGATAAATAATAATGTTATAAAATTGAAAATTTAGTTAACACTATTCATAACGGCTAGTTCATAACAATATTATAATAATATATCGTTGTTTAGTAAAACCCAGTATTGTGTACAACACACACTATCGAGGAAGGTCGTGATTGCGTGTAATGCAAGCCAAGTCAGGGTTGCGTGTTGCGCAAGAATCCTTCATTGTTTCTTATAACAGAATCAAAACATATTTCATTTATACATTGAATATATATATATATATACTCAATGTTGCGTAGAATAACTATTATCAAAGTTGTGTCTAACACGATCCAAGAATAGTGTTGCGTATACTACAAGCTAATACGGTGTTGCGTATAGCGCAAGGTAATCTTGATGTAGCATAAGACATTAATGGAATTAAAAGAATATTTTTCATAAAATCTCGGGGTGTTACAATGAAACTGATTCCATGGAGTAGTCAATATTTTAAGATATTTTCCCTGAAAAATTTATATTTGATGATTTTTTTAATATGAGGGAAATGTAATTTTAAATCTAATTTAAAGGGGGTATTTTTTTTATCATTTATAATTATATTTTTACAATTTTGGCCACCTATGTACAATATTTCATTTAAAAAGAAAATATAGAGAAATTGATAGGGATTAATATGGATTAATACCAATAAACAAAATTATACAATCTCTCAGGAATTTAAATGATATTAGAATGCTTTATAGAGTGTATGGAATATTTAGGTGTGTTGTTTTGAAATTTATGAAAACTAAAATTAAAAAATTATGTGGAATTAAATGAGAAATATTCTACTAAAAATTTATAAATAAGTCTCTTAATTTTTTAACTCATGATAAGTTCAGTAAGAAGTATCCTAGAGAGTGTATTATTAAATATAGAATTTTATATCGATGAGAAATGATAAAAAATTTCTATGAAAATTTAAATGAAATGAATTTTTGCAAAGGAATGACCAAATAAGATAATTAGTCTATGAGATACATTTAATGTAATGAGATAAGCATTATGCTGATGTGCATCTAGAAAAAATCAAGAATAATGAGAATCATCTTGATTATAAGTTTAAGGGTGGGAAAATATAATCAATAATAGCCAAGAAGAACAATGATCCACTTAATGATGTGATGACTTGTATTTTACATGAATAATATGTTTTTGGAAAATAACATTTGATTTTGGGTTTACATTTTTTTTGTTTTAGGGGAATTTGATGGAATTGGAGAACTATTCCCTCATGAAATATAGAACACAATTTTTATAAAAAAAAATTCATAATTATTAAGGAAACAATTAATTATAAGAATTTTTATATGAATATCTACTTAATTATGTTTACTAAAAACCATATTGTCTTTATCATACTTGAGTTTAATGATATTATTAGCATATGTTGTATTTAAGCTTATCATGTTATTTTACATTGTTGGTCTAAGGATGTTATATAAACTTTTGTGGGTGTTTAATTTTTTATATACGTATGAGTTTATATCTACGATAATATATTAATAATATAATAATCTGATTAATGATGTAAGTGAAGGTTATATTTATAATATTTTAAAAAAGTGTAATATTGTTTAGATTAGTGATTTGATAGTATTAAATTAATATTTTTATATATTGAGTAACAATTTTTCTTATGATATTTCTTATTTAGTAGTTGACATCAATGTTTACATAGTACCTAAAGCAAATAAATATTCAAAAACACTTTTTCAAATAGATCTATTAAAGTTAATGAATTCTGAAAAGTATTTATAGGTGTTTCAAAATTAGGGATTTATTTATCCTATCACATCATCTTAGGTAGAAGTAATTTATAATTAATTTTAAAATTGGTTCCTTGAATAAATTCCTTGATTATAGAGTATTTAATGAAATTTTTGTTAATATTAATTTTTTTATTCCTCATATTGATGAATGATCTGATTAGATTTATTAATTTTAAAAAATTTAAAAAATGTATTTCATGTTTGGATGTAATGAACAAAATTTAAAGGAGGAATTCATCCTAAATGGTGTATTTTTTGCTAGGTATGGGAATTAAGAGTTTTGGGTTATTCCTATTAGTCTAACTAATGAACACTTCATATTCATGGGTCATATGAATAAATTTTAATAATAATATATAGTAAATTTTTATTTATTTTTTATTGATGAAATTATTTTCTATTTATAAATTTATAAGGAACACAACAAACTTGAGAGAATATTTAATGAAAATTTTTAAAAAATAGTGAATCAAGAAAATTTTACAAAATATGATATTTGGATACACTATATTTTATTCCTCATCTTATATGATATAATTATGGATTAAATACTATTTTTTTTAAATATAATGTGTTTGGTTAATGGTCATGTACCAAAAAATGTAAAATAGTTTCAAATTAATCGTGGATTAGTGGGTTACTATCAACAGTTTGTCAATAAAAATTCACGATTTTCTAGAATACTGACTATGTTAAGACTAATAATATTGAAATTAATATTGAAAAGAGAGAGTTA
This sequence comes from Viscum album, assembly GCA_963277665.1. NCBI lineage: Eukaryota > Viridiplantae > Streptophyta > Magnoliopsida > Santalales > Viscaceae > Viscum > Viscum album. Next base: position 1,045,564,952 of record OY728165.1, read on the forward strand.
TTAATTTTTACGAGGATTGAAAATAAAAATTTAATACATTATTGTTAAATCTTCCATCAATAATAGAGGAATTTATATTTATAGTTATTCTTTATTGAAGGGACTTGGTTGTGTATTGATGTAAGACAATCTGATAGTTTCTTATTTATCATGAAAATTCATATTTCATTAGAATAATTTCCCATCATATGGTATTTAACTATATATAGTATTTTATTTTTTAATAATATGGTGAAATATTTTAGTTGGTGCAAAATATAAAATAAATTTTTATCATGGTTTTTTAAAGTGTATATTTACATAGAAATAGTTTAACATGATACAAAACATATGGTTGGAATTTATAATGTATTCTGACTTAATGATTCACTATCATTTTAGATAATTTAAATAAGGTACCCAATGACTTGATCTAAAATTATAATGCATCATTATATATTGTTCTTCTCAGAAAAGATAATTTAGTTAATGTGTTAATAAATATTTCCCTAAAAGAAGTGTTTGTAAGAAGATCTTCCCTTTTTATTCAGATGATAGTGAAGTAACCTTTTTCATACATCATTACTATTTCTCAAAAGGAGGACGGAATCTTCCAAATAAGTTCAGTGTTTGATATGAAGGGTTAGATTCTGAAATTTAAAATCGAAAACGAATGTGATATTATATTTTCAAAGATTTCATGTGTTGCAACTGATTCCTAGTTTAGGAAAAATGTGTTAATTTAATACCAAATATATCTATTCTATATTAATCTTGGAATCCCTGAGATATATTTATTCCACATATAATATTATTGGAAGGATGAAATGAAGAAGTGTATTTTGAATTTAACATGTTTTTTTACTTTTCTATAGGCTAATAGGGATAACAATAACTATAGGGTTTTGTTAAGAATTCTGTTATGTCTAAATAATGATAGAGGAATATATTCACGTAGTTCTTGGGTGTCATTACCATATAAATCTTTAGGTAATAATATAATTTTTGTAAATTTTTATCATTTAACTAAATCTGTTCATTTTCATTACATTTAAGAAAATATGTATTTAGATCAAAAATATACATTTACATTAAATATATAGTTATATTACATGGAGTCCTACTCTCTATTGTATGTATCCATGATCTGATATTTTCTTTCATTTTTTAAAAGAATTCAAGATTCATTGATCACATTTTTATGATTTAGTATAACTTTTCTTTTTTGAATCAAATGGATAGACTAAGTAAAAAATTCAAACATTTAAGTTTATACATCTATCTTCTTCCATGGATTTCTAGTGAAGTCGGGATTGGCATTTTTCATTGGTGTAATTAACATATAAAAACTATTTTTATTCAATTATACAGATTACACCTTATGAGGCAGTATGTTTAAAGTGATTTCAAAATCTACAATATTGGGACAAGTAAAGATAATGAATGTTATTTAGAAAGAAACATGTATGAGAAATGGTTGACATGTAAAAGATGAAACAATATAATATGGGGTAGGGATGGAGTATTTATATGTTTTATAATGATATAATCAGGATAGATCATTCATTTGGGGAAGGTCATCACGTCTTTTAAAAAGTATCCTCATATAAAGGATTTACGTGATTTTGTAAAAAGTTAAATTTAAGACCCTCGATTATATTTCTATATGAAATTCGACAATACAACGAGTTATTTTATTAAATTTTATTATTTTAACTATTTTTATATAAGGTAAAATAAGTGTTTTGTGTTTCATTCATAAGGAAGTATGTACATGATAAATCTCATGTTTAGAGTACTGATGTGGAACAATTTGAGGATAAAATTTGTTATTAGGAAAATGTTATTGATGTTATATATCATATACATTTTGCGACATATAATAAATTAAATCACCCAGTTATGGTTTTAGGGAAAACCCTATTATGGATGAACCATTAGGGGAACCTAAAAATAATATGATGGAAAAATATTCCCACCTGTTTAAGTGATGAATAAACATTCAAAGAAAAAATTTCATTAATTGTGGGAAAATATGATAATCTAAGTAATTTTAATTATAACTCAATTTAATATATTATTAGAATCCATGAAATTATTTTATGGAGTAATTTTAACTATTTCTTTTTTAATTAATTTTTTAATAAACTAATAGTTTTATTCAAACTAGTGTTTTTTCAATATGTTATATGATTTTAATTAAATGTAAATATTCTAAATTTTATAATTTAACGATTTATAATATTGAATACATATTATATATAAATATGTAATATATTTTAAATGTTTTTATTTCGGATTGTTATGAAAACACTTCTTGTTTAGTGAATAGTAAAAAGTACTTTTTTTTAATGTTGTCAATTTTTTCAATAAATCACGAAATTTATATGTCCTAATAAATTTTGGAATTATTTTTATAGTTCAATATGTTCCATTTTATTTAAAATAATTTTATTTATTTCATATATATAATTATTATATTTATTTAAGTAATAAGTTCATTTTAAGTTAACTATATTACATTTTGAAAAAACTGCTTGTCGATTCATTTTAAAATTTTCATTAAAAGAAGTAAGTTTTACATCAAAATAATTACTAATGAAAAATATAATTAATATATATAATCATTAGGTTTCTATTTATTAAAAAATCAATTTCATTTTTGGCCATAATGAATAATATCGATGCTAAAAAGTTTCTTCTACTGTAAAAAGGGTAAAATTTGTTTATTAATGTTAAAAAATTTATAAGGTCAAAAAATATATTATTACATATTATTGATTGATAGTATTTATAATGATTTTATATTATATACTAATTAAATTAATTATTTTTTACTTCCCCATGAATTAGACTTTTTTTATTCTAAAACATTACATAATTACAAGAGTGATAATCCGCTCAATTATAAAACAGAACCCTCTTTCATCTTCTCTTCACACTGTTTCATATTTTTATCAGAACCAATACCTACAAAAATACCTTCCTAAAATTTATAAACATTTCCTTGATTTCATACTTGTACATCAGGGGAAAACATAAAAGGTACAAGTTGTAATCAAAATGGATTTTTTAAAAAGGTTTTATAACTATCAATCTTGTTTTTCATGCTTTTTTCATATAAAATTTCAATAAAATTATCATTAACCAGGATGATGTAAAAAATAATTATCTTATGTATATATAAATTTTATTATTATGATTTCACAGCCCTTTTTCATCTCATTTTCCTCCCAATGTGAGATGAAAACTACACTCGTGCATACGTACAAACTAGAACCTCTAGGAAGTTATGTGTTTTTTTACACCAACACCTCAAAAAGATGGTTATTATAATTTATTTATTTAATAAATAAGATATTTATGACATACTATTTATTCTAGGAATAAAATATATTTCTCAACTTCTTACCCTTCCATCGATTTCAAAAATGATAAATTTTCTCGTTTATACGCATGGACTTTCATGACCATGAATCAATGTGATTCATTTTTCATTTATTCCCATCATAAACAGATCTAAAATTTTATAAATGATATAAAAAAAATATTTTTTATATGAATAATATTTTTTATAGAATGGAATGATGTCCCCTTTGACTATGGTGAACCAATACAATTTGTTTTGGGATTCTGAACTATTCAACCACAAAAAGTCCATCATGAATTTATCTAACTAAATAACTATATAAGGTCAGGTAATAAATACAAAAAGTGTTAATAATAAGTGAATAAAACGTAGAAAAATTATTTTATTAAACATTTAAATTAATGTATAATTATTATAATGTATATAAAATATGTATGAGCTGAGTTGAACACAATTTATTATATATTTCATAAAAAATGAAATTTAAAAGTTTAAATTTATTTATATATCATTACTTATATATCCATTTTCTAAAAAATGTTTTAAGTTTCCTATTAATATGATGAAATATATTTTCTATTTCATTTTAATTAATGGTTATATTTAATTATTATGGTTTTAGAAGAAATATTTTTAATATTTTCCTAATAAGATTTTTTAAAAAATTCAAAAGAATAAAACATATATGTTTTTAAATTTATATATTAAGATTGTAATTTCACATCAACATAATCATAATTATTTAATAATATATCTCTAAATTTTTTAATGGTTATTCAATAAAAAAATTATTTCACATTCTTCTAAGGCATTTTTATTTTAATATTTTCAAAGAAAAAGGAATTTTATCCATATTTTAACGAGATGCGTAAACAGAGTTCTGTATATGTATTGAACAGTAAAATTTATGAGTTTTTATTATTGATGTTATAACTTATATTTATTTTTTAATGTTATGGGGCTCTAAAATTATTCTTTATTATGGGTTATCTAGTTATAAATCTTTACTGGATTTGGTGTTGATTGTTTTCTCCATTGAATATATCTTGGAATTAATAGGTAGGTATTCTCAATTGTAAGAGTTCACATAAGAATAATTATAATTGATATATGGACATTATTACCTAATGAAAATGTATTACTATTTGATTTATTTAGATTACATTCATGGAATTGTTTTTATAAAAAATTAAAACGATCTTATCATTAATAGAAATTTTTCCTCATTAAAAGTAGAAAAGATGGTTTTCAATAAAGAAATTTATGATCAGTCAGGTTTTTCATTGGAAATTATCATGATTATGATTTTTAATTTATGATTAATTATGAGATATTTAATGAAGACATTGGTTTTGGTTTTATATTTTTTATATAATTATTTTTTACACAAATTTCATTTTGTATTTCATGATAAAATAAATACAGTTATGCATTTATTTCCTTTTGTATCCCTTACTGATGGAACCTGTCATATCATTAGGTGATTGTAAATTTTTATCCTAGAATCCAGTTGGATTCTATATAAAATTTCATCCATCAAAACTATTTAATAATCCCCGCTTATCCTCATCTATGAATATTTTGTGTGTTTCCTAAAAAACATGCAATAATACATATAATGGATAGAGTTACAAAACTAAGGGATACCTTATTAAATAGTGGGGCATAAAGTAAATCTAATATATTTTTATTTCTTATCACTAACCTACATAAAATCCCCATAATGCATATTATTTCTACTAGATGTGACTCGCACTACAAAATGTGGATATTCATTAGTTAATATTTTATGATCTATAAGAGTACCTATAGGTCCATCCTAATTAAGATAATTATTCATTTTTATAAATTCATGAAGAACATATTAACATGTAAATAGTTCAAATATTTTTGTCTTCAATCCTATGTTTCTATAAATTAAATATCTTGAAAGTTTTATTTCTCATTCTGAGGAATGTGTTGTGTGATGTGAAAAAACTACTTGAATTGAGTAGAGTAAGAATATAGTTACATCAATCACTTATAAAGACCCATAATCTCTAAAAATAAGATCTAAATTTTGTGAATTTTGAATGAAATCCTCAAAATAAGTAGTCTTTTATGGTCTTTAATGTAGTACCCTCATGCATTCTATCCTAGTTTTTAACACCCCACACCCTCTCGTAGGGTCCCTAAATTATGATAGAATAAAAATTTACTCATCATTACTCTACTAGATCCACTAGGGAAAACATCCTTTTTATTATTTTAATCCACCCTTCAGAATATTGTGGACCTACACTGTTATGAATAGATGTGGATACTGATGGTTGAAATCCTGACTTGAATCAACTGTTTTTCTGGATACATATCCCCCGTGAACAATCATTGGGAAAAGAACCAAAAAGATGTTTTTCAAACACTTGGACTACTAATGTATTTATCAGAGAATTATTAGTGGAATTCCACTATCCATCTAGTTATGTAACATGATCTTCCCCCATAACCATAGATTTTAGACCAACGTATATTAGTGGTACCAACATTCATCATCTTGGAAACATTGTTTTTTAATACAAATGGAGCACTTAGAACCTCACCATAGTTTTGATAAGATAAAAACCAATTTTGTTTTTATACACATATGATGTATTTATATATAATGAAATATCCCTTATAGTTACTCACATCATTAAGGATTAAACCACATAGTACTACTCATAGCCTACACCTCATCGTCCTTACAAACATGTCAGTCATAATCACGTATATTTAACAAAAACTAAGTTCATGTCGAAAAAACACAAATTTCATTATTATATATAATTAATTAACGTTAAAAAAATCAAAAACATAAATGAAAATAAATAAATCATATAAAAATGAATATGACATCTGATCTTATGTGAGTAGTCATGATACATGAATAAACCCAAATCAAATAATCTAAAACAAAAAAACCATAATTTGTATCAATATTAAACCATAAAGATATAACATTAACCTAAATCCCATCATTAAAAACTCTGAGGTCCATCTCATATATTTTGTCCTATCACTTAGGAAATTATCTCACTCAAGTTCTATACAGCTTAACTACATTATACCTTTCCCCAAAGATATCAAATATGAAATGAAAAGGAAATCCCCAACTATTGTAATTCACTAAATTAAATCACATAGTCTATTATGGAGAACTATATGAGATCATTTGTCTCTACATGTTTGAAAGGGGTTGATAAATAGTAGTGAGGATATGAACATTACAATAGAGAGAATATAACCAATATACTGATATCCATTTAAAGATAAAAAATATATAAATAACCCAAAAAGTAACTATAGAATTAAATGATAATAAATAAAATACCATAAGTCATGTAATGTGTCTTAGAGTTATATAAGAAAACTCTATGGACCCCAATGTGATATTAAAATGAGAGTATAATATCTAAAAATAAATTTAATGTAGAAATTTTGACACAACACCATATCACAAAATGGATCCTTTTCTCAACAAAAAGTTCTGTCTCCTCATATACCAATCGCTTGAAAATTTCCCTTCCATGTTACACTAATCATGATTTTTTCATTTGTAATGATGTTTCGATGAAATCTATGAGTATAAACACAATAGGAAACCACCAATGAATATTTACTGTAACATCACATTCATAAGAGGGATACAAAATTATAAAACATAAATGTGAAAAAAATCAATCAATCGTGTTTTGAGTGATTGGGAACTAATAAAGCATCCATGAACACCATCCATATTAAATTTATCTTCATGCTATAAGAGGATGCATAACATATGTAATGAACTTAGTTCAACCAAAATGTCTCTATCGATCTTTAAGCATCTAAAATCCAAATAGATCTTTTATCAGGCCACAAGGCTATCTTTTCAAATATATTCCATGAGTTAATAAAATATTATATCATACCCCATCTCTACCTTATGTCATACCTCATGGACTTTATACCCCATTCATGCCTCAATTAATGGCTTAAGGCCTTTATAACCAAACCATATTTATTCATGCATCTTCCTCATCATCTTATATAAAATCTGGATCCCCTCAAATGGATAACCAATCCATGATGTTCTACCTAATATTTATTACCATAAGAAAGACATCCAAGGGATACACATTCACAAACTGTATAAAATAACACATATTGGAAGAATATAGGTATCAACCAAGAGTTTGGGAAACCACACACACATGTTATCCTAATCAAGAAATGTCTTTTGGTCGATACAAAAACATGAAATAAATATTAAACATAGGTCTCATGGGATACACCCACAAGTGATAAATATTATTTAAAACAATTTATAAAATTTATTTATACATTAAGGAACATCCAACCTCGTGAATTTTGATTCCAAATAGTAATATCCACCAAAATTCATTTCCCAAATCATTATTGTCCCATTTGTTTTCTTGAACCAATCATAATTAATCAAAAATTGGATATTATAATAACATTCAAAAAAAATTACATTATAAAATCATTAATTAAATTAAACATTCCCACCATGATCCACCAGAAATGGTATATCTATAGATATTGATGGGAGAGAATGATATTCTCAATAGATTTTCACTTTTATCATTTAATAATATAGTAATTCTACATTATGCAACATTGTAACATTCATTTATTTCCATAAAATACCAAATATATTCTTTCTTCCAAATGAAATTGGAATGATCTAGTGTGGTATTGAATAATAGATATACATGATCAAATACCTTTAACTATCACAAATAAATGTATGAATATCTAATGGAATTAGAGTATAAAAGGATAATAATAACAACAAACCACCATTATAGTCCATAAGATTGAGATTCCATGGAGTATGAGGAATAATGATGGGATTTTTTGAGTTTTTGGTTTTGAAATTCAATGTTTATATTAATTACTACTCTGTGATTACTTTACTAAACCATTTTATGAGAGATAAAGACTTTCTACCTATTTTTGGAAGTTCCAAGGTTGGGAATACTTTATCCAAATTTTAATTTTTACATTATTTTCAGTGTTGTGTTTTTTAAGTAGTATTAAATGGTATTCTATAACTATAAATCTACCACACTCAACCAAATTCCATTCTCTTACAAACAACACTATTTCTTGGGTAGAGCTTCATGGTTTTCTCTAAAGATGCACAAATAGTGTTCCCACAAAAAGACCTATAAAAAACATTAACACCCATTAAAGATATACCAATGATAGTGAAAAAGAAATTAATAACCCAAACAAACTTAAATAATGGATGAATATAATACACATGTTTCTTCAAAACTCTATGCTCATATATATGACCTTATGAAGAAGGGTTTTATTAGACAGTTGGTATCCTCATTGGTAACTCTGATGTTGCTAGACAAGAATAATAACCTGATATTGATTGTTTTTATTAAATATTAATTCAATACAAATGTATAAATAAATAAAAAATTCCATATATTGGTGATATATGACCACTTTGACTATATAAAGGGATCGAATTGGATCTCAAATATCAATAATAGATCCAACTATCACAATATATATTTTTTAAAGAATGATTTTCTAATGATGAAATTCTAGTTCTATTATTGAAAATATGAGTTTCTAGTGATGAAATTTACAACGATAATTACCCAAAAATATTGGTGGAATTTATAAAACTGGTTATTGAGTGATTTTTTTATTATAATGTTGTTTTCATAGACTATATCATCTTAAATTTTTCATATGAGTGTGAGAATGCATAATATTTAATGGAATAATTATATAAACATGAGTAGAATGATTTCAATGGTAATATCCTGAAAATGTTTTTATGTATTTTAGATATATTATCCATAGTAAATTTTATCTTAGATGGTGGATTAGATATAGACCTAGTGAATATCAAGATAGTTCTTTATTTTAAGATACCATAAATAGTAATTATAGTGGGATATATTATTAGTTTTATAGTATAATATTGGATTTATCTATATAATTACCTAGGATTACATACCCAGGACTTCATTCATATTAAATAGGAATGTATTCATCTAGTCCTAGGAACACTAGATTTGTTATAGGGAGTGCAGGTAGAGATTTATGATCTCTTATGATATGAGGCTAACATAGTATTAAACAGAGTGTATAGTGTTTTATTATTCATATATAGATGGGGTATGTTATGAGGTGATCCATATAGATTTAGTGATTTTATATGTGTCATTATTTGTGAGACCTCACAAGAATAAATATTGTAATCATAATTTTGAATTAGTAGTGGTAGGGTTCACATTAATGTCTTAGAGACATTACACATTTTTTTTCATCAACTCATAATGTACAAATTTCGTAAGAACAACATATACATCTTCACAATGAGAGATCATAATCTACGGTAGATATATTTATTGAGGTTCACCTAGGAAATTCAATTTTATATTTTTTAAACATTATGTAAGTTGAATGTGGTGGAAGATTCTTATATCAATTAAGCATTAGATAAGTAGATATTGGAAGAATATGTGATTTTGGAGGTGATGTAGGTTTCATTTATTTATGAGGCAGATATGACCTATAGATTATTGATTATTTTGATCCCAAAACATTAATGAAACAATGAGGAGAACCACTTGAGAGACATCAATTGGGATGTCCTATATGAGTAGATATCCACAAGAGATGATCTAAACATTTATTTTGAATATATTGAGAATGTAAAATCATTAATAAGATAGAAATTTTTACTAATTAAGATATATTATGAGGATTAAAATGATTCCCCCACATCCCTCTTAGTGGTATATGTAGTCATGATAATGATGTTCTAGGACTTCATGCCTTTGTACTGCTGTCCAGGCAAGAGGGGGAGTGTTATAATGTCAATGTCATGGAATCTCACCCATCAACATGTGAACACAAAGCACCAGGTCATATTATGTTTTTCCTAACCCAACGAGGTTATATAGTGGATGAGGGATTTTATTTCTATGGAATACAAGAAATGAAATCCTTGTTCAATGAGAGGTTATCAAACTATTTTAGTAATCATTAATTGAACTTCCAATCAATTTCTTTAATATATGGGTGAAGAGTTTTATGAAGATATTGGTGTGGTTGTATGTAGAGGAGATTATCTACATTCATGGGATACCTTTAAGAATTATATCTGACTGAGCACCCCTATTCATTCCCCAATTGTGGACGAGTTTATTGGCTAATTATAGACATAGTTTTGGAAGAGTAATGTGTTCTACCATAAGGTGGATGGCCAAAATAAAAATAAAGTTCCATTATTAGGGATATATTGAAGGATTTTGTGTAGGATTTTGGTCATAAAAAGAAGTATCATTTTCCTAAATTTTCGTTTTCATATAATAGTAGCTAATAATACAATAATGGAATTGGAATTTTTGAAGACATGTATGGGAGAACTTCTAAAACACCCATGTGATAGATAGAGATTAGAGAGTAAATTTTGTTGAATCTTGAGCCTATATGGTTGAATAAAAAAATCATTAGGTGATGCATGGTTGGATGGTGATAGTTTAGATGTATCATAAGTGATATATATACAAATGATGGAGTTTATTATAGTTCATGGATGGATAAAATGGGTTCCAAAAGGTCCCACCGTGAAACATTTTTTTTGAGGTTTGGTTGGGTGAAAAAGCATTCCCCATGAATCATCATTCTATTTCATATCTTATAGACTGTGGTTGAGGTTTTATACCAAATAATTTTTCCTCATCTAATAGACTAAGAGAATAACATTATTCATTAATGATAGTTGAGGGGATATGTGAATGAATTCCCCCACATTATAAATCGTAGGGAGGAAGATGGTGAGGAAAATTATACCGCCTCTAGTTAATGGATGATGATTGAGGATTAGAAAGAGAGTACCATTCAAGGTCCTATATACTATTAATTTACATGATGTGGTGGAATTGGAACCTTCTAGAGATCTTTTGGGTGTGTTAGTACAAAGTAATGGCTCAATAACTTTACAATTATTGAGTAGGTTTATTTTTTTAGGATGAAAATTCTTTATGGGGGTGATAATCTAGTGACATGAATGTTTTCATATTCATACAATTATAATATATTAAACAATTTTTTTCATTGGTCACTAAGATATTTTTAATAGAATAATTTTTTATGAGCCCATATAAAATATATAAAATATATAAAACGTAATTTATTAAATATTACATATTTTATAGTCCACAAGTGAGTGATTTATGGAAAATAAATTTAATTATAAAATAGATATTTAAATGGGAAAATTAATATTTGGGTTTGATTGAGAATATGGTGTTTCCCTAGTGGGAATTTAATCCTTATTAGAAACTCTCCCTCTAGTTTTAGTCATCATACTTGTAAATAAATAAATTATTATTATTGGGAAACATGATTTTTCCATTTTTATTCACTATTAAGAGACCTCGTTAGGTTTTACCACCATAAACTATTCATGAGTGACATATATAGGGAAAAATATTGTGGGTGAACTAGAGATTTTGAAGATAATAAACACATTTTTTTCAAAGGTCATCTATGAAGCCAATGCACACATTTTCATAATGTGATATTTCTAACCCATGATGTTGATTCATCTAGGGGTGGGTGAATCAATAAAAAATAGTCTCTTCCACTATTATGATTTCATGGATAATAAAATTTTCATTCTCATTAGTGTGAACAATCTCATTACTGAAATTCGTATAAATCTGGAAAAGAAAAAATAACAAGTGTTATACAAGTTTTACTTATCAAAATGAGAATATACATATATAAAATGATCCCATATAAAATATCATTCTAATAAAATGAATAAACATATTCTATTTAATGAGATGGGTTAATCCTTGAACTCATGTTATAAGAGTAAAAAAAATGTGGTCTCTCGTTAACCCTCCTAAAAAATTATACTACTATTTTTATCTTCAATGTGGATGAGATTATCCTTTTACTATAAAATATTTTCTGCATAATATTTTATATCCATTTATCACTTCAATATATTATAGAATAGTTTGAACCTATTTTCCACTACTGATAATAAAAATATAATGATTAAAAAAAAACCTTTTCTTCGTTATTCTTCTTATATTCCTTCCATGAACACTTATTTTAAAACAATTAATCCTCTATATTTAATTCCTCTCTATCCATTTTTGTTTTCCTCTCTATATTTTTCCCATATCAATCATTGATAAAGAAATTAATCTAATTATAATAATAGCAAATAGCAAAACTCATTCCCTTTTAAAATGAAAATTATATATTTTAAATTCAAATAACTACCTCTGATTGTCTTCTACATTAAATCTGAGTCCTCATATCATCAGAAAATTTCTAGACACCATTGATTTTTTTCTATAATCTTTTAATAAATTTGATCCTCTTCGAGTTATACAATTAAGGAAGAAGTAGATATAATGTAATTATTATAAACAACCTCTCCTGTCTGTCATGCATATTATTTGAGAAAGTCTTGGCACACCATTACTGGGTAACTTGGAGAAATCATTATATATACAAATTGATTGGTACATATCACAAGTTAAATTAAGTTAAGCCTTATGTATTAACTTTACTCAAGGAGAGGACCTTACATATTATGTTAATACACTATTATGTATTTATTTTAACATTTATAAAACATTTTATAGTATTTATGGAACGAGATAAACCATTATGTATCATTAAAAATATAAAATCTAACCGTGAACTTATATTAATTTATATATTTTTTAGACTCATTCAAATTTTTATAGAGTGAACCATCCGTATAAATACATTGCCAAATTTTGAACCCTGATTTATTAGCTCGAGTTAAACTTTCATACATAGAAATTAATAATATTCAGACCCACTATTATCATTATAGAATAACCCTAACCTACTAGGTCTATACTATTTTATACACAAACTTTTTTGGGAAAAATTTACATATCCATAGTAATCTCATATTCACAATTATGTATTCAATTATGCCTCAAAATGACATATACATACATTTACCTTTTTCAAATGATTGAATATAAGTGACACTAAATTTATCCAAAACATATATATATCATTCATTATTATCAATACTCACTCAATTTACATTAAATCACTCCAAAAAATTCTAATGAAATTTACCACAAATGAACATCAATGTAATACATGAGTTTGAGAATGATTAAGGTGTCGAAAATAAAAATGACAATATAATAACAGTATCCACTTAGACTCTCCTAGAATTATACTTTTACATTTATATATAAACTCACTAAAACCCTCCCCCTGGGTTTGAACAACCTACCTAAGATCATAACCACTCAATATATAAAAATAATCTTTATTTATTGTGTCAATGAAACCCCTATTGGATTTATTAGGAATCATTACACATATATCATTGAATAAACTCATCACACTGATAAATGAATCATCATTCAATAATTCCAATCCAACATGATAGAAAAATGTATAGAAAATTAAAATTATGAATAATAATATCATTATTTGCATTAATGTATTTTAAATTCCCTTCTTCACAGATCTTATACTTCTACTATAAAAAATATTAATTGGATATATATTCCATAAGTTCCAATATACATGATAAACAATCATGTTATAATTTTTTACATTTTTACATATACTAGCTACATAGCTTATGGAATTTAGAAACAATTTTAAAATATATACACCACATAAAGAAGAGTGATATTTATAACCTATTTGGTTAAACATATTTAATTTTATTATCCCCGATATTACCCTAGAAATTATCCATCTTTTATAGGCCATGGAAATATGTCAGTGGATAAAAATAATGAGATTTATGTTCTCTCTCATCCAATTTGACAATTAATATCTAAATAAATGATTAGACTAGGGATGCTAGTAATCATACATTTTCCTTTAATAAATGAAGATTTAAAATAATTCTAATTTATGAATATTTTAGAATTAGACTCCTAATTTTAATAACAACCATTAGGGTTAATGAAATTCTACCTCAACTCATATTTTATAATAATATAATTATTATTTTTTCAATAGAAATCTAACATTAAAAGGATTGTATGTTTTTTGTTCACTAAATTTTTAATATTTCAGAACATTGACACTATTCTAATGAAATAGTAGAACATTCTTAATATTTTTTATTATAATCACTTTTGCATCACATCAACCCTCTTGTCTTATTATTTAGTAGATATTTTTTTTATTCCCTTTATAAATTAAGAAACATATATAGGATTAAACATTAATAAAAAAGAATATTTAGATGATTTTGAGTATTTTATATTTCCCTGAATTATGCAGTCTGAATGGTGAGAAAATCATCTGGTAATGTTATCGAACATTTCACATCTTCCACATATGATATCAAATTATTTGAAAATTTTCCCATACATTAGTTAATAATTTTTGAATTTATATATAAAATTAATTTATTAAATAGGTTTAGTTCTCCTCAAAAATGTACTCTATAATAATATAAATCATTAAAATATTTATAATTTAAAAAAATATCCCTTTAATGTTCCCTTAATCCTCCACAATACGAAAAATATCTATAAAATTTTTATATTCTAATGAATATATATAACATTCTAGTGGTAGACAGATTATATTATTTAATATTTAACACATAATGTCTTGTTTTTTATTTTCAAACATGATGTAAATAGAGCCACAATATTTCATCTTCAATAAAAAATTAAAATTTCAAATTTTATGATCACCATGTTTTTTATATTTCACATTTAAATAGGTTTACATATAATTTCTAGACATATGATTATGAAGATTCATTTAAAAAAGTTTGGTATTATTAACTTTAATGTTATCATAATCCATTTATATAACATCCGATAGATTACATACATATATATTATTTAAAAAAATTTAATATTTATTAAAAAATATAAAAAACCAATGACAAGACCATATATGTATAATGTAATTAGAAATTGGGAAACATAACCAACTAGTTTATAATAAATCTAAATTTTCTCATACTTATTCCTTCACAACTAGACCAATTTCTATATATCATACATAACTAAAATATTCATGACATGGGGAAGCGAAACATATGAATGGTTGAGCGAAAATTCTTAGTAAGGTTAAACAAAGGATATATCAAACATATCATAATCATAAGAGATAAGAATATAACATTTGAAAATCTTATCCTGCATAGGAATGATTCTGATATCATACCATGGGATAAATCAGAAAAGTTCATAAGAATTGATGAACATAATCCCCAAAGTCAAAACATTGGAAATGGAATTTTGTGGTGCACACATAAGCATATAAAATAATATCATATTAGTAAAGTCTATTTCTTAAGACCATCATTGTAGACAAAGTCTATTACTGAATAGGGTTCACTCATCATTCCACCCATATAATACTGAACCAATATCATTTCCTATTCCAGGAATAATTTATGAGATATGAATCATTACCCAATGAATTGGTGGGACATATAAGTCCCACCCATCTTATAATGAAATCATTCTTATGTGTTCCAAAATAATATAAATCATTCATCATAACCCAAAGAATAAAATGGGTTTCTATTAACATTATTCCTCCATAATATAATCCATGTAAAACAAATGGATTCAATAAATATAATTCCATCATAAACATAATAAAACCATAGGAACAATACAGAGATTATAGATTAAAAAATAACTCTTTTAATGAATTATATCGTAGATGGAAAATAATTTGGATATAACACTTGAAATTAATTTTTGAGGAAAATATCCTTTCTTATTCAAAAACTTTTTCTATTATGAAAATATCATGATGTATTAAAATAATATAAATTAATTTAATATAAACTTTAAATAATATAATTTATTCTTCATGGAAATATTTCATTATAAAAATGTAAATATACATTCATGCCATATAAGTTAAAAGTGATCATTCATCTCGTAATGTTGTGAGATTGATAAAATTGACCTCTTACTAAAAATGTCCCAAGATTCCTTTCATACTTTTTAAGAAAAATTAATCAATGGGTAAAATATAATATAATCAATTATATTATGATATAAATAATATTTAATAATAAATATTTATGAAAAATAGATGTGGATGATAAACATTTCCTTGTAAATACTTAAGTAAAAATTATCCGACATAATAATTAGATTGAAAATTTATCATTTACCATAGGTTTGATTTCTTTTGAATGTATCCAAACATATTATATAATGATTTAAAGAATTTATATGACTTATTTCAGAATCATATTAACATTTATGATATTATATATGATCATATTATCTTTATTTTTTTAGTAACATTATTTCTCATCCATTGGGTGTTAACTTCTTTCTTTTCTTATGCATGTTATATCAGATACGATTTTGTTCTTTTTCTAAGGGTATAATTATGTGATATACATAATGAGATTACTATAATATCTATCACATTTATTAATTCATATAATTTATAAAATCATGCTTCATGGAAGATCATGTAGAATGTATCACATCATATCATTAAAAAAGTAGGCAGTACGTACGCACGAGCGACAATATCATTCTATTAATTATTGAATGGTATTGAATTGGATGGTGTATAATATTTTAAAATAAATATTATGATATATAAATAATATATATTAATTTATTTTATCATTATACCATTCCACATAATGTTCTGGTAGAAAGTAGTTTACACCATCGTGTGGAGATGGTAAGTCGTATGTACGCATGAATGTTGATTTCATTATTCATGGAATAGATAGAAGAGGGAATAGGGTTTTTTTCATAATAATAATCATAATTCAGTATATAATAAATAAAATATTTATTATATTATAATAAAACAACTCATGGAGAATATTTAGAATAAGAAAGATGTTTGAACGAATCAATAGACGAAATTACCTCTTCTTCAACGTAATCATTTTAAATACCCTCTTAAATCAATAGAGTTTGTATTTAGGGAAGACCAGAAAATATATAATCTAACTAGAGAAGTTAATATTAAAATGTTTTAGATTATGGTTGAGATTTATGGATCAATGTAAAGTGAAGAGGTGAGGGAGGAGGTTCTCTTTTATAATTGAGTTGAGGGGAACATTAGGGATCTCCAAATATATTAATTTATAATAAAATAAAAACCCATAAAAAACCATCCAAAATGTCTAAATTTATAATATGAGATTATATATGGTTATAATATCATCATATAAAAAAATTTAATTTATTTTATAACAATTTATTATTTATAAATTTAATTAACACTTCATTATTTATTTGAATATTTAACAAGGGAAACAATTACTTCAATATTAAAAAGGTGAAATATTTAATATATGATTTTAATTTTACCATAAATAAATACCTAAGATAATTTTAAACTATGTTATAATTATTCTATATTTTTAAAAAATTCTTTATTACTTTAAAATAATTTATTAAAACATTATTTTGATAACCAATAAACAGGGTCAAATTTGACACTACTAAATTTATTTATTTTTTAAAATATTAAGATAACAAGATAACTTCAAGATAACTATTTAATAATATAAATAAGAGAAATATTTAATCTATAAAATTATTTACACTTATTAATTATCGCAAATTATAATTATTTTATTATTTTAAAAAAACATTTGTTTGATTTTTCCCTTAAAATAACAACTACAGTATTTTTGTGCAATTAATTAATATAATTATCTATTGAATAAAAATTAATAATATAATCCTATAATTAAGAAAAATATACTATTTTTCAGTAGAATACGTTTATATGAATTTATCTTCTATATAATCCACCATTAAAAATGTAATACTCATTAAATTATTAATGTGAACACTTTAAAAAAATTAATGTGACAGCCTCTTATATAATGCTTCTGATAGTCACTATCTCAAAACATTGATGATTATGTTTAAGATATAATGAACCATAAGGATTTTTTTAAGTGTTTGGGTACATTGATGGTTATTTTCATTTAAAAAAATAATTGATTTCCCATAAATTAATTAATTTTTACATCATCAATGTATATGTCTTTAAGGTGATTTTTTTCTTTCATAAAACTTTAAAATAAATTCCCATGATAAATAAAAACATTTTAGCTTTCAAATTAGTTTTTATAATATAATTTATCTTCTTTATAAACTCATATTAAAATTTTTATAGTTAATACAATATTAGTATGAAATATTGAATATTTCTTAAAATAAAATAAATTAAATGTCATAATCTCAACCAAGTGGAATCCGAAGGAAACCATTTTTACCCTTGGAAGATTTATGGCATAAAAAACTCAAAAAATGATATTAAGAAATTTGTTACGTTAATTTCACAATATTATTTTTTTCCTCAATTACCAAATTTACCCTTTTACCGTGTTAATCAAAAGCATCGATGTTACTATTTTAAATGCAAAAAAATAAAAGTAAGATATTTATAAAACATGGACGTAATAATTCAAATTATTGAATAGATTTTTTTTAAAATAAAAGCATATAATTTACAGTAATATATTTAAATTTAATCTCATTTTTTGAATGAGAGAATGAGTTTTAAAAGTGAAACCATTTTAAAACATTGAATTGTTTTTACATCTGAATTCAGTGTTAAATTAATCCCGATGACCTACATTATGTTAAATTATAAAAATAGATTATATTTATACTTTAAAACCATTAAATAATATAATTGATCTATAAATTATTTCAATGCTACAAGTTGTTTTCAATTATAATTTTGTGAATTTTTACTATTTATAAAAATTTGAAAGTTATTAAAAAATATTAAAAAATTACGGAAAGTAAATTTTTATATCCCACTTCAAATTTTTTTTAATAAATAAATTATTAATGCGTGAAAATCATAATTTTAAAACGGTTCATCATTAAAGGCGGTAGAATTTCCCTGTTTAAAAATATAGATTTTTATTCATAAAATAGAGTTCATTCATACCCTATGACTAAAATTATAATTGGATGTTTATTAAAAATATATTATTAAATATTTAACATATGTATTTCATTAATTTATTTTACTAATTCCAATTTACTTAATCAATTATTTAAAAATAAGAATATATAATTGGTTTAAATTTTTCTTAAGAAATTGTTGTCCAACGAATTCAATAAGCATTTTCATAATTTAGTTATATTTATTCTTGGTAAACTAACAGCTAGGTTATAATGGTCATTTTATATTATGGGAATCTCATGTTTCTTTTGAACTCACAATTGATTGCAATGAAAGATATTGAAAAATGAAAATTATTTAAATAAATAATTTCATACAAACATTCAGGTGCCACATTCTACACCCCTTAAAGAGAAATTATCTATAGAAATTCATTGCATGGAAATAATATGGTGAAGATTCCTTTCTCTCATCATATCTTCAAGTTCCCACATAGCTTCCTCTAATTAGTGGTTCCACAAAAAATCATTAACCAAGTGAGTGGTCTTATTTGGTGGTACTTTTTTTATGATCCATAATATCTATTTTTTGTTCTTCATAAGAAATATTTTGCTACAGTAGTACAACTTATGAGTTTATTAAATGAGAATGATCAATCATATACTTTATTTAAAGAGATACATGGAACTAAACATGAACATGAGAGATATTTGGTCGAAACTCCAATATATAAGCTACATTTCCAACACGATCCATAATTTTAAAAGGACCAATAAACATAGGGCTTAGCTTGCCCTAATTTCCAATTCTCATAGACCTATTTAAGCGAGATACTCGTAGAAAAACATTTTCACCCACTTCAATCTCCTGGTATTTACATCAAATTTCAGTATAATTTTTTTTCAAATTTTGGTTTCTCTTATGGGTTTTTAAATATATTTAACATTTTCCTTCCATTTAGTCAACAATATCATATCCTTGTAGCATTCTTTCCCCAAATTCATAATAGAAATTTGGAGTTCAACACTTATTTTTATAGAGGTCATCGTAAAGATACATCTGAATTCTACAATGAATGATATTTTTGTAAAAACATTACACAAATGGTTGGTGTTTATCCCAACCACTTTTAAAATCCATTGATAAATATCCCAACAATTATTATAGATTTTTAATTTTCCTCTCAGATTGTCCTTCCATTTGAAGATGATATGTAGTGATTAAACATAACCCTGTATCCACAGCTTTCGTAATTTTTCTCCAAAAATTCATGGTAAATCTATGATACTGATCTGATATAATAGATATTGTTAGGCCATAAAATCCTACCAATTCCTTTATATATATCTTCAAAAACTAATCAAGAGGAAAATCCTCTCAAATATCAATGAAGTGTGACAACTTCAAAAGGTGAAAAATTATAACCCATATATCATTATTGAATTTTTAATTTTTTGGATGTCCAATGAAAAAGTCAATAGTGATGTATTCCCATTTCAATTTTGGTAAAGTTAATAGTTGTAACATCCCCTCAGACATCTATCTCTCAGCCTTATCTTCTTGAAAAACCAATAATCGAGATACATAGTTAGTAGTATCTATTTTTATGCCATCCCGCAAAAAATACACATTCAGGTCCATGCACATAATTGTACATCTTGGATGAATAGAGAATTATGATCTATAAACCTCATCCAATAGATTTTTAATGCTTGTATATGAGGTATTCAAACCCGGTTCTCGATTATTATTATTCAATCGCAATCAATGTTGAAATTAAGAACATTTATTAATTTCATTTTAAGATATACAGCTTCCTTCTATGTCTCTTTAATCATTCCCTGTATAGATGGTTTATCAATTATTTGGGAAATATATTATTTCTATCAATCCTTTTAAAGTTTATGATCTAACCATTGAAAATTTATTAATATTAGATGTTTTGTGATCCTCTTCATGTATATGATATCATAGTTCTTTCGAATCAATGAAACTTATACCTTGTTTGTTTTCCCATGGGGGTAATGTATTGAGGAGTCATAATCTTTAACCCACTACAACTATCTTATTTGGTGTATATACATCTCCTTTTTGAGAAAAAATAATGTATACATTTATTATTAGTATAAATATCACACTTTTCACTATAATTATAAAGGCTCTATATATTTAAGGTAATGATTACAACATCAAACTTCAAATCAGGTGTTGGGTAATTTTGCACATGTATTTTCAATTGTTTCATAGAATTATATATCAGCATAACATTTTCCATGAGAACCCATCCTAGTTCCATCATGGAATAGTCACTATAGATCACAAACCTCTCTCCACTATATGGTTGGGTGAGAACATGTATATTAGTTACCATTTTTTATGTCTTTGAAAATATCTTCACATTTCTCTATCCAAACAACCACAACTCCTTTCTGAGTCAAATTTGTGAGTTTATTAGATAATCATGAAATATATTTTACAAAATTTCAACAATATATAGCCAAAAAAAGGAAATTTTGTATCTTATTTACCATTTGTTTTGTTGAAAAACATTAAATAAATTTTTTTTGCTGGATTCCCTTATATTCCATATTTTGAGATTATCTATCCCATAAATGAATCATTCTGAAGCCAAAATTCAATCTTTTTAAATTTTTCATAAATATTAACCATTCTCTGGGTCATAAGTACAATTATAAAGTGATATATATGTTCTTACTTTCTATTTAAATAGAAATGAATATCATTTATAATGAATACCAAAAAAATGACCAAGATAGTCTTTAAAGTCATTATTAACTACATCTATGAAGATATATGGGGAATTATTAAGACCCAAATGCATGCCTATAAATTCAAAGTGTCCATACCTTGTATGGAAGTTTTCTTTTTCATATCCCCTTTCATGACCCTTTATTGATGATATAATAAATGAAGATCAATCTTGGAAATTATTTAGCAATGCGTGGATGGTAGAATATGTCATGAATGCGAGGAAGATGATATTTATTTTTGATAGTGATATTTTTGAGTTCATGACAATCAATGCAGAGTACCATTGATCCATATTTATTTTTAAAATAAAGAACATGTTCTCCCCAAGGATTCATAGTGGGGCGTATGAATACCTTCTTAATATCCTCTTAGAGTTTCTTCTTCAATTCCTACAACTCAATTAGGGCCACTGTATAAGGTTTCTTTGAAATTGGAATAGCTCCCTATATGAGTTCAATTAAAAACTCAACATCAAAATTCAGTGGAAAACTTGGAAATTATACTATAAATACCTC
This sequence comes from Viscum album, assembly GCA_963277665.1. NCBI lineage: Eukaryota > Viridiplantae > Streptophyta > Magnoliopsida > Santalales > Viscaceae > Viscum > Viscum album. The sequence continues at coordinate 1,045,587,512 of OY728165.1, forward strand.
ATCAAACTCATGTACATTAGATGTATTCTTAAGGGAATGTTTCTCCCCAATCATTTCAGATAGATAACCTTAATTTATAGGAATCAAAACCCATTTGATGGGAAAATTTTCTAGCGTAAAATCATATTCATCCTTGCATCGATAGATATCATAGATTGATCTGGAATACGATGGAAATTGGTATGAGATCCACATATATAATTCCAATTCATGCCATGAATCACATCAAATTCTACTAAAGGTTGGATCACAAGATTTACAGGATTCAGATTCCCAAAAAACTCAACTGCAGTGGAATTATAAACTTTTGATGGCCCTACTATGCCATTAGGAGTTGTGAGAGCTCACATAACATGTAATTCATGTTTGAATCTAGTAATACCCTTATAAAATTATCATGAAATAAAATATTGGGTGGATCCAAAATAAAATAAAACATTTTCTAACATAGAGTGTATAATATGTGTACCTTTCATCACTTTATTATCATACAACACTTCACTAATAATGATTGCATGTGACATTACTTTATCTTTTTTCATAAGATTTGGTGACATAAATCAACATCAATAACCCTATTATTAGTGAATTAATTTTCATAATGCCCCATTTCATTTCATTTGTATCATTGTAGTGTAGAAGGTTCATTCTATGAAGCCCTTTCTCTATTTTCATTAGAATAAATATTTTTCAAATCACTTCGGCATTTATCTACCCGCTGACCTTCTCTCCCACACATAATTTTTTTTATTCCCATTAATAAAATTCCCTCCATATTTATTTACATGATTTTATCATAAGGTAAATATCATGTTCTTTTCCTTGTGTTGTTTGTATTTTCCATTGAATTTAATTTTTCTCTTCTTATCAAAGCCATAGGACTGAAGGGTTACTTCAATATCTATCTCAAACATGAAGGTACATCGAACGATTTCCTCATAGCTATTGAATACCCTTATATAATATTCACATAAGGGACTTGATTTTAATACACTAAAGAATAAATCAATTTTACTCTCAGGCTGTATTGTAATTCACGAATCATACCATGCAAGTCTTGTAACATTTTCATAGTAGGTACCAAGGGATTCATTATTCTTTTTCTTATGTTCATGGAACTCCTTCTCTATATTTTTTCAATGAATATAAAGAATACTTATTGAAAAAAAATTATTCAACTAGTCTCATTCCATGGATTCATTTTCATCTATTTTCATCATATTATTGATAAGGTAACACCATTTATAAGATTCACCATCCAAATAATTGGCTGATAAGATGAATTTATTATGTTATAAACATTAGAGAACTGAAAATATTATTTCAGTAGTATTGATCCATGGTTATTCCAAAAATGGATTAATGGACCCATTTAACAAAGGTGGACACTACATCATGAAGTACTCAACGGAAGGTTGTTCCCTCCTCGTTTCACTTGGATATCATGTATGAATCATAGCTTGAGAATGTTATGTGAACATAGTTACAAGATTTTTCATTCCATATCCTATAACATTATGTTTCTCTAGAGGAAAATCATTCCATTTCCCATCAAATCTATCATCAACACAGTTCCATCGGGTTCCATCCATTGTCCAAAACCAAGAAGCATTGTGTGAGAAACACTAATAATAATGGGAAAATCACATAATCAAGAATAAAATATCAATTAAAGAAACAATTATTTTTATCATAGGTTATTAATTATCATTTAAAAACCCATGGATTTATCATATACTTTGTCATATATTTAGTGTTCTTCCTAAGGTTTACCTTCCTAGTTTCAAAAGGATAACTATATCTTTCCTCTGATACCAACTATAACAACCCAAAAATTGTATAAACATATATTTTTTAAAATTTAATAATATTTATTAAAAATATAAAAAATCTAATATAAAACATTATAGGTATATTTTCCTTTGAAACTCATAAAAATAAAGTCATCATTCATAAGAAATCTACATTGTCTCCCACATATTCCTTTAAAACTAGACACTTTTTGACATATCATATGAATCAAAATTTTTCCTAACCTGGGGAAAATAATCATGTGAAAGGGTGAGATAAAATACTCAGTAAGGGTATACAAGGGAGATATACATCATATAATAATCATAAAACAAAAGAACATAACATTTTAAAATCATATCCTGTACATGAAAGAATGTTATATAATGTCACAAGATAGACCAAAAATAATAATAAGAATCAATGAATTTAATCAAAATATTCATAACATAAGACAATAAATTTTGATAGATACATATAAGCATAGAAAATATTTTCATATTAGTAAAGTCTGATTTCCAAGACCATTATAGTGGACAAATTCCGTTACTAAAATGAGTTCACTCATCATTCTATCACTATAATACTAAATGAAAATTATTTCCCATTCCCCCATCTTTATCTCAGGAAATAAAATTCATTACCCAATTAATTATAGTGTAATATTGGTCCCACCAATATGATAATTAAATAAATTATACATTTTCCATAAGGGCATAAATCATTCATCAAAATTCAAGGAGTAAAATTGGATACTTTAAACACCATTCCACCATAACATAATCCAGGTAAAACAAATTTATCTAATTAACATAATTCAATAATTAAAAAAATGAAACAATATAAAAATAAGGATATTATAAATGAATAATAAACCTATTAAAGAATGTCATATTTGATGGAAAATAATTTTTATATAACACATGAAAGAAATTATTGAGGAAAATTATATTTCTTATTCAAAATTGTTTTCTTTTCTAAAAATGAAAAATTATATTAAATGAAAATAATTTATATGAAAATAAAACTGAAATATTGTAAAGGAACATTCATCTAAATAATTTTTTATGAATATGTTAGAAGCCATTCATAACCTATATTTTAAAAGAGAACATTCTTCAAGTACTTTGGTTGCAAAATCAAGATGTACGACATACCAAAAATAAAAAATGATTCCATTAATACCATTGAAAAATTAAAAAATGAGTAAAATTGAATTAATATTTTCTATATGGATATAAATAATATTTTGGATTACATTTTTTGGAAACATGTTCATGGATGATAAATATACCACAGTGTTTACTTTCGAATAAACAATCTTCAGTAATAATGAGATTGAAAACATTTCCCTACCTTAAGTCTGATTTCCTTTTTATGTATCTAGACATCCTTAATAATTATTTAAATAATGTTATTGAATTATTTTATATTCATATAAATTTTTATTATATCATAAATTATCATATTATCTTCCATTTTTTAGTTATATTTTTACTCGTCCATCTAGTTTTGACCTTATTAATTTCATACTAATATTTAGTCAGATATGTTCTATTCCTATTAATAGGATATAGTTATATCATCTACATAATGATATTAGTATAATATATATCATATTTATTCATTTAATTCACTTATAAAATCATGATTTAAATAATATCATGTTGAATGAATTGCATGTCATCGTGGAGATGGTAGGCTGTATGTACGCACAAGAAATGATACCATTCCCACAATTGTTGAATGATATTGAACTGGATGGTTTACAATTTTCTAGAATAAATATTATATTATAATAATCATGTATAGTTAGTATTTCTATAATTATACCCATCCAAGTAAGGTGGGGGTGAAAACAGATTACGCCACAGCGTGAAGACGGTAAGTCATATATACACACAAATGGTGATTTCATTTTTCATAATATGGATAAAAGATGGAATATGGTAGTTTCATAATAATAATAACATCTAAATATATATATTATATTGTCTTTATTACTTTATAATGAATAAACTCATGAATAGTATGTATAAGAAGAATGTAGTATGAAAAAATCGGTAGAGGATATTTACTCTTCTTCGACATACTCCCATTAAATCTCCTCTTAAATCAAACAAGTTCAACTCTATAGAAGAGTAAAACCTATAAAATTATTCTAGGGATGTTATAAATTTTAATTGGATGGGAAATCCTGAACATGAAGGCTCATTATGATGTTAATAAGTGAGGGGGAGAAAACCTTTTATAATTTAGGTAAGGGGAACATTAGTGATGTTAAAAAAATATTAATTTATAATAAAAGGAAAACCCATCCAAAAACTTCTAAAATGTATAATTTTTTAAAATTATATTTTATAAGGGTGTAATATCATCAAAAAATTTATTTTAGGAATGTATTTATAGCAATTTAAATATTATCATTTTAATTAACACTTAGTTATTCAATTTACTTTTTCATTAGAGTAACAAATATTTCAAATTAAAATAATAAAATAATTAATTATTTTATGTTAAATAGAACATATATAAATACATTATTTCATTTTTTTATAATATGGAAATTATTATATATTTTTATAAATTTTTTTATGACTTTTAAATAATTTAATAATATATTATTTCCATAAAAAACAATTGTGTCAATTTTGACACTATTCAATTCATTGATTTTTATAAATATTAAGATAAAAAGTTATCTTTGAATGAAATATTTTTATTATATTAATAAGAGTTATATGTGATGCATAAAATTCAATGGTTATATTAATTATCGAAAATTATAATTATTTAAATATTTTTAGTATCATTTTTTTTATTTTCCCTTAAAATAAGAATTAAAATTGTTTTTTTTAATATTTAATATTATTATTTTTTAAATAAAAACTAATAATAAAATACTATGATGAATAAAATCTACTATATTTTATAAAAATACTTTTATTTGAATATATCTTATGTAAAATCTTGTAGTAAAAATGATATACTTATTAAATTATTAATAAGATCATTTTAAATAAAATAATTTATGTGTCACAATATCTTTTATAAGGATCCAAATGGTCACTACCTAGACCCCAGAATTATTATCGTTGATATATACTTGGCCAATAATGTTTGGTCAATTTTTTTGATCCTTTGATTATTATTATAATTTTAATAATAATTGTTTTATTGATTTTTCATTGCGAAAATAATTTTTACATCAAATAATAAAGTATTAATATACTTATTTAATTCCTAAAAATTAAAAATAAATTACCTTGATAAATAAAAACATTTTAGAATTATAATTTTTATTTATAATTGAATTTTTTTCTGTATAACAATATATTAAAAATGAAATTCTTATTAAAATTTGACTAAGACATATTTATCTTTTCTTTAAATAAAATAAAATAAATCTTTTAATCGCATCCAAGAGGATTCTAAAGGACACCATTTAGACCCAAGGATAGATTAGTTTGAAAAAAACTCATCAAATGACATTAATACAATTTTTAGAGTAATTTCATATTTCTAATTTCACTTATAATTAATTGATTTACCCTTTAACATATTAAAAAATTTACCAATGTTATTATTCACAATGCCAGAAAATAAAAGTAAGATATTTACATATTTTGTAATTATTTATTCCAATAATTGAATCCGTTTATATAAATTCAATGAAAAGAAGTTTTAGTAACTAAATTAAAATTATTCCCATTGTTAGAAAGAGAGAGCTGGTTTTAAAATTTAAAACACTACAATGGTTAGAAATGTTTTACATCTAAATTCAATGTAAAATAAATTACAATGACTTAAATTATATTAACTAATAAAAATATATTCAATTTATAAATTCTAGAAATTCAAAAATATAATTAGATGATAAATTATTTCAATGAATAATGTTGTTTTTAATAAAAATTTAGTGTATTTTATACTATTCATCAAAATTTGAATTTTATTAGAAAAATATTAAAAATCCATTCGAATTATTTTATTACCATTTCAAAAGAAAAATTTTCTGTTGAAATATAACTAATATTAATGTGTCAAAATCTTAATGTAAAATGGGTTCTCCATTAAAAGGTGAAAAAATTTATCAATTAAAAAATATAGGTTTTTATACATAAAATATAGTTTATTCATACCCTATAACTAAAATATCTATTCAGAGAGTATCAAAATAATTTATTAAATATATAACATATTTATTTTATTCATTTAATTTAATAATTTTAATTTAGTTACATTATTAAAAAAAAATAAAAAAATCTAAATGGGTGATATTTTTCATAAGTAATTCGCTACCAATGAATTGACCATAAATTTTCATAATTTAGTAATATTTATTCTTACTAACATTACAACTAGGTTATAATAGTCATTTAATACTATCGATATCTCGTGGTTCTTTTAAACTCAATATTGTGTGCAATTCAAGCTATTGAAGAATAAAAAATATATTAAAATACAATTCATAAAACATCAGGTTTTTACAATATGAAAAAATATCCATTAGGATTTCACCATCTTCATGAATTGTATTGTAGAAGTCCCTTTTAAAATTTTCCAAACCTCATTATAGATCAAATTATTTTTTATAGAAAATTTCAATATTTTTTCATTTCATTTGAAATTAATTTCAATGATAACATTAATCTTATTATAAATATGAATCTTGAATAAATATTTATTATAATTTGTAAAATTTTCTCACTTTTTGAATTTATGCAATCACTAATGAATGATAATTTATAGTACTTTTTAAACTAATATGTAACATTTTAAGTGATCAATCGTAATGAGTGGTGCATAAAATTTCATTTTCATCAAGAAAATAATTTTTCTCATTATCACATATACCGTTACTACATTATTCATTATTGAATTACTTATTACATACTTAAACAATAAGTAATTGTTCAATAACAACACATGAATTCTCAACTCCTTATTCATCCTCACTTCTATCAATATCATCAAGAATATAATATAAATTTATCTTATTGACTGTATATAAATTATTACCATTCACATTAAATAATATATTAGTTCTTTATTATTTTGATGTATTTTTCAAATCACACCCACAATAAAATGATTCATTTTACTTTAATTTAAAAAAAATATACAAAATGTTTAGTATATCTATAATTGTTGAACATTAGCTGTAAATGTCCTAAATAATGTTTAGTGTATTCTCCTCCTTATTGAAATAAATCATTTTTTTTTATAATTTCATTTAAATATGATCACCAAAAAGAGATTCTAATTTATATTCATGAATTTATTTTTTATATGTTCTAATTTATTAAATATTCTATGTACATTTACCTCTTTATGTAACTCTACTGATAGAAGACCCTTCCAATAATAGTATGTGCCTTATTGGTCTGTTACATGACCTATTTTGGTTGTAGGAGGTGTTTAGGGGAAGATTGGATTTATTTTCGATATTTTTATGTTGCTAAAGGCAGGAAGTAGTGGGGTTATATATCATCTAAGTAGATTACACAATATTAAAGTAGATTTTGAGTCTTGTACCTGTATATTTCATGATGTGTAAACATTTTACATGACATGAAATTTGGATTCATGATGTGTAATATTTTAGGGTTTAAAAATAAAAAATAAAATGAATAGGAAACAAATTTTCTACTATAAAACAAACCATTTGTATTACAAAATGTTAAAGGGTATTACACGTCGTGTAATACCCCGATCCAGTGTTGTTTTAAAAAGGGAAAAAAATTATGAATTCATCAATAATATATTCTTTATCTTATTTTATGTTATCCCTAGGAACTCTGATGATTTTTTGATCTATTCTTTATCTCTCATTGAAATGTTGATCCAAGTGGATGCTTTTTGGTGATCAGTGGTAGATCCAATGTGAGATTTCATCTCCTTCTCAAAAATATTCTTCCATTATTCTCCTAGGGATCTGTTGCAGTGGTGTTTGATTTAATTTAGGTGTGAGTTGAGTTCTGTTTTATGGTCTATGGATGATGCATATTATGAAACATGGTTCCTTATGGTGGATTTTTTGTTTCTAAGTAGTTCTTCCTCTCTCTATTATGCACATTAATTTGAAAAGCATCCTTGAGCTAGGATTTCATTTGTTTCTCTATATTTTTTCATCATGTAGGAAGGATTTATTTGGTTTACATATCATATATTTTTTTCTAGATTTATTGATGTTAAAAAAATTGGTGTATCATATTGAATGGGGAAATGGTGTTGGATACACATGTTTTTACAGCGTTATGATTATTGTGATGTGAGGGATTGTAGGATCTAAATGCCCAACTGAAAATTATAGTCATTGGATGTTTTGTTTTCAATATTTGACTTGTATTGTGGAACCTTTTTCTATTGTGATTTTTGTGATATCACATTAAATGGAAATTGGTGAATTACTTATACTTGGCTAATGATATTGTTTCTGATGTATTTTTGTTTTTGCGATAACACCCATAGAATTAAGTCCAATGTGATAAAAATCCCTTTTTTAATCTATAAATGGATCTTCTTGTGTTTTGATAGAGTTTGTGATTGTGGTATGGTGATGTATGGTCACTACTTATGGGGAATATATTTTTTTCATCCATGATTTTGGGGAAACGAGGTAATAGTTTGTGGGCCATGGTTTTGTGCCGGTGAGGTGATAGTTTATGGGTCATGATTTTGTGGTCATGAGTTGATTGTTTGTTTGGTTGTTCATATAGGGTAGGGAGGTGATATTGTTGAGAATGTTGAGATGTTTGTGGAATGTGATTTTTTTTGCAAGATGTCAGATTAGTGATTGAATTAATAAATGAATATTTAATAATGTTTGAAATCACATGGGTTGGTTTGGTTAATGGGATAGAAATATTTTTAATGGAAGATTAAATAATGGATGGTGTTGTAAAATTTGGTTGATGCGAAGTAATAAAACGAATGGGTATTGAATATATTCAAAATGCGAAAAAAAATTAGGACTCTTCACCTTCTAAAATGACTATCATAGATACCAAATATATGAATTTTGAGTTCGCATAAAAATTGATGGTGGTGTGAGTTGGATAGTTTTTTTGTAAACACATAGTATATGATTTTGTTATTGTTTCATTATATATGTATACACTCTAAATTATTATGATTTCTATACACACCCGTCCCACATTGAGAAGTATATGTGGATCACCCTCAAAGTCACACGGGGGATGTTATTCTCAGAATCTAGGGACAAGATCATGTGGATGGGTACCCACTAGTTTCTACACTCACTTCTAAGAAAAAAAGTTATTGTATACGATGTGATTTTTGGAGATCTATTATTGTTTTTGATGGTGGGTTTTTGTCTTCCTTGTGCCTTTGGATTGAGTTGCGAGGATGTTTCCCATGTGTTTTTAAGATGGGATGTGATATTCATTCTAAGGTGTCTTCAAGAAGAGATGTTATTTGATGTATTGTGTTGTGAGGACCACGTTTTTTTGGGTGGGATATATTGTGAGGCCTAGGTGTGTGCAGGTGGGATGCGTTGTGAGGCTCAGTTATGTGTCGGTGGGATATCTTGTGAGGACCAGGTGTGTGTGCAGGAATTTCTATTAGGCTCAGCTATGAGTGAGAGGGATTTGATGTGGTATATGAAATGGATGGGAGTGTTATGACTTACGACATTGGGTGATAGCATCATACTAGAGGGATGGGGGTGCTCTGTACACTATCATCAATTTTATCTACATTAAAATATATTACAAGACTTTCAATAGTTGGGGACTGTTATTTGGTGTGGTTGGGATGCTTAGTATTCCTTCATAGGTGCAGTTTGGTTTTTTTTCTCATGGGATAAGTAGTATGATTTTTTCACATATACATGATAGACTTTGGTTTTCTTATTATATATACAAGTATGCTCACTCAAAATATATATAATTTTTTTTTGGTTTCTAGAAGGATTGCGTGGACCGCGGTGTCCTTACTATCTCTTTCCTTGGGACAATTGTGGTGTCACTTCATAAGCTTTACCATTGGTTATTTTCTTTAGAGACTTTATTGTTTTTGAATCTGTTATATCTATAAATGAATTGTGGGATGGTTTTTGGTTATTTTATTTATATATTTCATTGAGTTTTCTATGGATGATTCATCTTATCAAATATTCTTGTTTCTTCAAAAAGGGTAATACTTTCCATATTGTGATATTTTTACATGCATGGTGCAAGTATCCAACCCGGGGGCTACTGGAGGTGATAATATTCCGAGGTTCATTATATTTGTCTCGTCATTTAGTTATCTTTTGAAGGAGGGGGCCATAAAATAGTGGTATTAGATTTGATGGTTGAGAGATAGGGTGATGTTTATATTTAGGCATAATGTGGATTACTTTGGGTAGTGTGGAAATAGTATGACTTAATCATGGTGCATGACACAGATCAATGAGATCGACTAGGACACCAAATTATATGCCCCCCCCCCGATGATCCAGTGCATGGACTCGATGATTATTTAATGGCCAAGTGATATGGACCTGCATGTACGGTAGAGACCAAGGATAGGTACATAAACTATAATATATTATGTTATTGTTTTAATAAAGTTTTTTTGGGAGTGGTGAAATGGATAAAAATGAATTAAATAATTTAAACTGAATTATAAACGAAATTCCATACCACTCGGGCTTAATAAATTCTTGATTAAATTTTACATAGGGATCAAGGTAATCATCTGTGTTCCACTCAAGAATTTGAGGTTCAGTAGGCTGAACTGGTTGATTGTCATAAGGTTCATCTGCTAGAGGAGGATTATCAGTGTAAAAGTAATTTGTGCTCGTTGTGGTGGTAGTATTTATGAAATTATGAGGGAATCATTTTTGATGTGGATACAGAGTGATGGATATAACATCTCATGATTGCCCTCAATTTGATATTGGGCTTGATGGAGTATTGTGTCCCATTTACAGTTAGTCCAACATGGGGAGTTGGGAGTCAGAGGTGTATGATTTTTCTTGGATATCAGAAGGTGGTATATGTTTTGGGGGTTTACATTTATAAGGAGTTCATGGAAGAGTTACTTTCATCAACAATTAATGTAGAAAAGAGGAAGGATATTATTTATCTTCGGAAGGGGAGCATGTTAGTATGGGAGATGGGAATCGGGTTTAATAATCATAAATATTTCCCTTATATCGTTTTTAATATTAGCAGTCTCATGTATGATGTCTTTGGGATGAACCCTTTCCTTCTATACAGTATACAATTACTGTTTTTACATTACCAACTATGTAGATATTCATAACAATGTAATGGTGATCGAGAAGATGTATTCGCAAGGAGGTAAATAGTGAGAGGGGATCCCATATGGTTATTTGCGGGTAATAATTGTTAGTTGAAGGTATTAGGCTCTAGGACCTCGAAGGTTTTCAATGGAAAGGATTCGACCTGAGTAGCTTCCTTTCGGACCTTTTGGTGTTTGTGGTTTTGGTGATTTTCCTAGGAGCTTTGTGCATGTGTGTTATCATTGTGGCCTTTGTGTCCATCTCTGTATTCACTTCATAGTGGTTCTATAAGATCATTTTTGTTGATGCGTATAGGATCATCACTATCCTTATCAACTAATTGATTTATGGCAGTTCCACAAATAAGGGAGTTTGGTTTTTTTCTCCACCAAAAGGAGATGGGGAAGGTAGAGGCCAACCTTATGATGTTCCTCAGGTTTAATGACAGTCACCAAAAAATGGACATGGAGTTGTTCATTTGTAGAGAGACATATTATATGGGCATTGAATCTTTTATGTCATGGAGAGAGTAGTATTTGTGGGGTATAGATCGACATAGGTACAATTAGTTTTTTTAGTACACTTATTTTTTTCCTCTTTGATTCAGAAGAATTGAACTCCTTTTTTTCACCCATTTTATCCCATGATGTGGGACTATGTGTTTGGATTCTTCTCATACCCCTGATGTTTAATACATCATTCAATGTTCAAACAAAATAGATTGATGTTTCCCGAGGATGTAGACTAATGATAAGGTTTCATGAGTCCAATGAGGATCCTTTATTGCTATAGATATATTTGTACAATTTTTTCCTCGGCATCAATTGGTTGTATTCTATATTTTTTATTATCTACTAATTATGGAGGAGATTCATGTTTTCTGACATGGATGGCCAGTGTGTGGTTTCCCTTGGTGATTGAATCTTTCAGGTAAGTATTTGATGTTTGGATCTCCTTCGATCCATGTTGGATTGGTTCTTGTTGGAATAATTGGACACATGGATTGAAGAGATTCGTAGAGTCCTTGGAGAGTTCCTGGATGTTTTCCTTAAGGTTTTTCTGAAGCTAACCCATCACCTTTATTTCAACATTGGGATAGACATTAATCTTGGTGATTCTATGATTTTTATGGATCCATATCAAATGGAAAATTCTATGTTATGGGAGTTAAGGATTTAGATAGATGATCTGATACATAAGGGGTTTATTCGGACCAGTGTGACTCCAGGGGGTTCTATGGTGTTGTTTTTAAATAAAGAAGTTGAATGTATAAGGGTTTTTATAGACTACAAGAGTTTGAATCAGGTGGTGATCAAAAAATATCACTCTATTTTATGGATAGGTGAAATTTTCAACTCGATGAGAGGGGTGAGTTGGTTTTCTATGATCGATCTACAGTCTGGATACCACCATTTGTGGGTGAAAAAGTTAGACATCCTAAAGACTGACATTAAATATGGGTATGGGGACTTTGAATTGTGGTAATCCCATTTGGTGTGACGAATGCACTAGTTGTGTTCATGGGAATTTTAAATTCTGTATTCTATCAGTTCTTGGACTGGTTCATCTCCATATTCCTTGATGATATCTTGATCTATTCAAAGTCATAGTAGGATCATATTGAGAATATTAGTACTATTTTTTATGTTCTTTTATGCTGCCATGTCTATGAATTTTTTTTCATGTGTATGTTATGTACATTTCCTTGGGCATGTGGTGTCTCTGTCGGGTATGGTAATTTACTTGTCAATGGTTGAAGATGTTGTTTCCATGGAGGCACCCAAGAATGTGGTAGATTATCATAGTATCCTTGGTCTTCTTGGATATTATTTGAGGTATGCAAAAAAATTATCTATAGTTTTAGCCCTATTGACATATTTGACTAGAAAGTACCAATATTATGTGAAGAATGATCGGTTCTAGGGAGTATTATGTTACCTGAAGGGGAAGTTATTCTGGGCTCTTATTCCACAGCTATTGAGAAAGGGTGTGTTGTTTTAGGTCTTTTATAACTATTTCCATCTATTATTAGGATGTATGGTGATGCGGTAGTTAATAGTGATTTCTTATGTGTATATGCAGTTACATCCCTAAGAGTTTAACTACACCATGCATGATTAAAACATATATGTGCATGTTTTTTCACTTTTTTGTGGAATTATCTTATTGTGTATCATTTTGTGGAATTTATAGATCACAAGAGTTTAAGGTTTATAATTTTACTGTATGACTAGAACATGTGAAAATGTAGGTTTATGGAGATTCTACAATATTATTATTTTTAAATCTCTTAGACATCCTGAATATTGAATTTTGTATCAAAAAATTTGAGCAGAAAGTCAATGAAGGATGTTGTGTGTGAATATGGGGTTGTTTAGAGAGTAATAGAGGAGTTAGCAGCCTTGCATGTAGATGGAAGAGTGGATGGTTGTATATGTTGTTTGTTTTTTATGATGGTTCATTATTATTTGATGCATCTAGTGGAGCATTCTCAGTAATAATAGTCACATGAAGAGGTTATGCACAATCATGTTTGCCAGGGTGATGCTCCGGGGGGGGTTAAAGGATTTTAAAACAATATTTCATTTAAAAGGAAGGAAGTTTGTTTCGATAGTTTTGTTTGATAGAGTCTTTCTTGAGTTTCATAGGTCACCTTTTTTAAGATACCCAAGAGTTTCTAATTTGTTCAATGAAATTAGGATGCAGTTTTGGTGGCCCATGATGAAATGGGTAGTGGTGATGTTTTTGGGGAAGTTCTTGTTTTTCAGGATGTAACGGAAGATAATCACTTTCTTATTGAATTGTTACATACCTCAGATGTCCCTGAGTGGAAATGGGATGAAATCTCGATGGATTTCATCACTGGGTTACCCATATCTCACGGAGGTTGTGATGATATCTGGGTGGTCAAGTATCAGTTCATGAAATCGTCTCACTTCCTGGTGATCAAGGTGTTAAGAATAGTGGATGATTTGGGTAATTTGAATGTGGATAAGTTAGTAATGTTCCATGGATTTCTAAGATCCATTATATTGGATTATGAAATATGTTTTACGTCACAAGTATAGAGGGTATATTCGCATTCTTTTGGTACTCTGTTTCACCTCATCACTTATTTCCACCCTCATTTATATAAAATAATATAGTGGACAATCTATATGTTGGATGATATGTTGTGGTTATGCATTTTAATCTTTGGTGGATTTTGTGTATGAAACCTAGACTTTTTTATTTTTCATCTAAAATAATACTTAACTCTCTTCCATTGGAACGCCCCTCTTTGTAGCATTGTGTTGGAGATCATTTTGTTCACCATTGTACCAGATAGAGGTTGGAGATATAATCATTCATGGTCCCGATGTGGTGCAGAATACAATAAATAAAGATAATCTCATTCGTGAAAGGATAAAAGTAGGCATAGGACTAGATGTGGCATTTTAACGATCATTGGAGTTGTCCCATAGATTTAATGGTTTAGGAACACATGTTCAAGAAGGTTTTCCCTCGATGTGGGAAATAGAGGTTTGGTAGAGAGAGTATTTTTTCTCTTAGTTGGTCCCTTTGAGGTGTTGGGGCGAGTTGGAGAGGTGGAATATCAGTTGGCATTTCCACCAAAGTTGGATAGGAAATAAGAAGTCTTCCACATCTCTCACATTCGTCAGTATCTTTATAATGGATCCCATGTCATTAACTGTGGGAGTGTTAGATATCAGGGATGAAGTGACGTTTGTGGAGAGTCCAGTAGAGATCTGTAACCATCAAGATAATATTTTGTGTGGATGAACCATTACATTGGTTCATCTATTGTATAGTAAATGTGGAAATTAAGAGTGTACTTGGGAGCAAGATATGCAGATGAGTTCCTAGTACCCAGATTTGTTTAATTCTTCTTTTCTCGTATTTAATTATTGATTAAATTTTTTGATCCCTTTGTTTTATGAGATGATTCATTTTCCATTTTTTATGATGTGTGTGGTGTTGTATTTTATAAATTAAGAACTTATGATAATGGGAGTTCTAGATTCCTAATCGATATATGTTAAATATGATGCGATTAAATCCATGAAGGTAAGGAATTTCCACCCAGATTAGACAGTATCTTTTCGTGGAGGATTGGAGTCTCTGATTCATTTATTCTGGACAATGTGGTCTTCTATTTATAATAGTTTTTTGTTTAGGATTCAAGGAGGTTTATATGGTGTTGCAGGGGTTGTGTGGAAGTGTGGTTGAGTGAGAGGTGGCAAATTGTAGTTGTAATGACATGGTTGTGTAGTTTTTTTGTGATAGTTTGGGTTGGATTGTTTGGATGGTGGTATATTTTAAGGTATGATGAGATCCTTGAGAGGATTTTATGGGGTGGTTGTTTATACCACTATTTATCTGAGCTTGGTTTTAGAATCTCGAGGGAGGGAATAATTTTAGTGGTATCTGATGTAATAGTCTGGGCCTTCCTGGCCTGTTACATTTCATGTGCTAGTTGTTGGATGTGCTTGGAGGAGTATCGTAGGGATTTTGAAGAATTTTTTTTGTCAAGGGTGGAATCTTGGATACTTCATGGAGTCTAAGTGGATTACTTGAAATTGAAGTTAGTTTCACGGATTTTACATGTAGGATTCATTATGTGAAAACATTTTACATGAGGCCAATGTCAGTTTCCTGATGTGGAATATATCACGGTTTAAAAATAAATAATAAAATGAATAGGTGGATAATTTTTTGGAGAAAAAAATACCTCGAGTATTACATGACATGAATGGGTACTACACATCATGTAATACCCCAATCTAGTAGAGATTCAAAAAAATCATCCAAAATTTCATTCATTTAGTAATGATCTCTTCTTTCTCGAATCTTGGGCCAACCCTCAGTGCCATGAAGTGTTCTTCATTCCCTTATTCTTCTTTATTATATCCTTTGTTCCCAATGGATGTTCTCTGTCAAACTATTGTTTATTAGAGGTTATATATCTTACTCTAATGACCTATTTTATTCCATTATTATAACAAGGATCCATTGTGGTGGTGTTTCCTTTTTTAGGGTGTGCGTTGTGTTTTGTATGATGGTCTCGGGACACAAAATTGGTTGATATGTGGTTCCTTATGGTGTAGATATGGTTTTAGACGTTTTTACCCTCACTATGTGGTGCACAACAAGTTGAAAGGCCTCTTTCAAGTGGGATTTCAATCATTTCTCTAAATTTGGGAAACATATGGGATGGGTAGATTTCATTTACCTATGTGATATGGTTGTTCTAGATTAATTAAAGATAAATATATTTTTTAATATATTTGAAATGGGAAATTGATTTTTTTTAAATTATTTATATTTATATTGTTATTGTGGTGTGATGGATAGTATGAACTAAATGTCCCGCTGAACATTTTTTCTATTGTTGATTTTTTTCGGTTTAACATTTTATTTGGAACCCTTTTTATTTTTATTGTGATGTCACTCTAAATAAAAATTGGTCAAAAAATTATACATAGATAATGAAATGGTTTCCTTATGATTATTGATTGTGTTATAATTCCCCAAAAATAAAGTAGAATGTGATAAAAATACCCTTTGTAAATCTATAAATGGATCTTGATTTTTAGTGATGTGAGGCCATGCATGTGGGGAAATGATGTATGGTTTAGGAATCTTAGGATGATAGCTTTTTGGTAGTGCTTGGGGCGGCTAGGCACTGTTTTTTGATTCATTCTTATTGGTTAGAATGATGATAGTTTGTGGGTAATTCTTTTATTGTGGAGAGGTGATGGTTTTCTTGTCCATGTTTGTTGGGAGGCAAGATGATACAATTATGAATGTTGAGATATTTTTGGAATGTTGTTGCTTTGTGATAGGTTCCCATGTAGTGATGGAATGAAGAAATGAATATTAAATTATGTTTTTAATTTCATGGGATGTTGTGGTTAATGGGATGGATATTTTTATTGGGAAAGTAAATGTTATTATTTTTAGTTAAATGTGGTTAATTCTAAATAATAAAATGAATCTATGTTAAACATAAGAGAAATGTAATGGAACTTTTTAGGGATATTAACCTTCTAAAAAGACTTCTTCATACACAAATAAATACATTTACATAAAGAAGAAATAGTGATAGTAACGTGGGTGGGTTACATAGTTTATAAACCAATAGGTTGGACTTATGTTATTTTCTGTATATTTATGCACACAATTTACATTCTAGTTATATCTATATGCACCCCACCCACATTGAGAATTATGTGTTAAACACACACATAATATTCTGTAGGTTTTTCCCAACATTTGATGACATGTATGGATGGATATATACCTTCTCTTTTCCGCACCCTCATCATGGAGTGGTAGGTATTTCATATGTTGTGATGGGTAGAGGTCTGTTAGTGCAATAGATCGCAGTTGTGGCATCCCATTTTTCTTTGAGAGGAGTTTTGATGTGGCATCCCAGGTGCTTTTGGGATGATATGTAATGTGATTTCCCAGGTGTTTTTTAGATGAGATGTGATGTAATGTGTTATACTATGAGGCCTAGGTGTGTGTGGGTAGGATATGTTTTGAGGACCAGGTGTGTGGGGTTGGGAGTTTTTGTGAGTCCCAAATGTGTTTGGATGGGTTGTTTTCTATTTCCTACGCATGAGAGGAATTTTATGATAGGTATACGTCCCTATCCTTAAGCATTACTAAGTCATGAATTAAGTCAACAATTTGACTTTATTTCACATTGTGTGTCTGTTAATGTTTATATATTTAGAGAATTAGGCCATAACGTAAACAAAAAAACTCAATATTACAATGTAGAAACATCGACTTGCTAACAATGAATTTATAAAAAAAAATGTTTTAAAAGAAACATAGTTTCTATTCATTTTTAGTAAATAATACTTATTTTGATACCATATTTGACTGTATTATTCTTTAAATGGGATGAATTTTTTTTAAACATGGGATAAGGATTAAAATATCAGTTTGGGATACACAAATAAGGAAAAATTTTACTCTATTGAAATCCTATAACCAAAAAATATATTATCATAAAATAATAATTTTTACCTTTAAGAAGTAGTAAATACTCATCCTTGAATATAAGATAATTCCGTACCATTTTTTGTAATCAAAATATTACCATAAAACCAATAGAATTAAGCATATAACATATAAATGTAACATTGGACCTAATAAAATAAAAATTGAATAACAATATGGTAGACTTCCACACATAACATTGTATGGAATATCCATACGACTGACGTCCATACTAAATGCACTAGAGAATATAACATAACCACCTATACTTGGTTTGTCATAGAACCACCCGTATTTGGTTTATCATGTAACCACCAATTTATTTATCATGTAACTACTTGTAAAATGTACAAGTACCATTATAAAATAGTATCCCCAAAAAATATTTCAATTATAAATATTTATTTCATAAAATTTCATTTTCCATCACAATAGATAATTTCATTGTATTCAAATATTCAATACACTTTAAAATCAATTTTCAAATCTAAAATATCAAAAAAGAGAATAAATTATTTATTTTCTTTTCAAAAACATTATGGATTATATATGATTCCAAATATCAAATAATGGTTTCGGTGGAGGAGAAGTCTATGTCAGTATATATGATAAAACCAAAAAATCATTTATATCATTTTGTAATGAATGTAAAATTATTTATATAAAAAATATTCCTTTTGATAAATTTGACTAAAATTTAATATAGAAATAAAATTTCATCTATAATACATTATATCCATATTAATAAATACATAGATTAATATTATGAATAAAAATACTTGACAATTAAATCGTTGAATGTTCAAGGTGCCCCATAGCACTTTAATAATTAAATCATATTCTCCATAAATTAAGACAATAAATAAAACTATATTAAATTTTTAATTGATAGAATAATTATATTAAATGTCATTTTAGATTTATATACACCTTATAAATGAATAAAGTTTCGTATTATCATAAAATTCTTCAATTAATGGAGATAGAGACAGAATCCCATACCTTATGTTTGATTTTAAACATATGTTCCTTATTATTCTTAAATAAAAAACTAATGTCCATTTATAATTTATTGAGAACAATTATCATGTTTAATATTAATTTTATATCACTTATTACAATATTAAAAAAATTATATTAATCTTTAAGATCATATCGAATGTTTTGTTGATATTAGTTACTTTAGTAAAAAATGAACATGGTTTGATGTCACTAGTCCATGTAGTAATAACTTCATCATATCCAAAATAAATTACATGTAATAATAATAATTTTTATATATAAATTATTATTTTTAAATAAAACCATTAATTTGTGGTAGGAAAATTGATCAATGTTATAATCATGGAGAAGGTAGGTCGTACGTATGCATGAGTAACATTTCCATTATCCATTGATCTAAATAGAAATATGGTAAATATTATCTAATCCTTCAAAAATGATCATAATATAATTAAAATCATACTAGTCATTAATGTATACCATTATATATCATACATGAAATCTGTTGAATAAAAACGATTCACATCATTTCGTGGAGTTTATAATTCACACATACACTATAACGATATTATCCTTCTTATGTGACTGGAAAGTAAGAACATAGTTAAAATATTAATCAATTAAAATAATAAATATGTAATTAATATCATATATATATATATATTACTTCATTATAACCATTATTGATAGGTGATAATGAAAATAAACTACATTATTTCATGAGGTAATAGTCCGCCGTAGAGACCAACGAAATGTTCATTTCCCATTTGATGAAATTATAGATGGATTTTGGTGATTATGTTAATATTATTTAATATAAATATATTAATGATAATGGAGTTATTATTTTCTCATAGATGATGTATATTTAAATAATTTTGATGAATAAATAAAATAGAAACTCTTAAAAATGATACACCTTCATCGGTTGATCGCCTTCAAAAAACGCCATAACATCTCCCAGGAGGGTGATAATCTGAAAATAAGGCCTAAAAATGTGGGGAGGGATTATTAGAAGTGGATTGGGGAGATATTCAAGGAAGAAAAATGCTTTGGATATGTGAGAATTAGCGAATAGTGGGTACCTTTTAATAGGAGAGGGGAGGCACACCTTTGGATACTCTAAAAATATTAAATTAATATAAATTCATATATAGTTCCAAATGGTCCAAAAAATAATTTATTTATAATATAATATGATATTGGGTATAATATAAATCATCCAATTAAAATTATACATGTCTTGAATATTTTTTAATCCTTATCATTTTTAACCACTTTAATTATTACTGATATATGAAATAATTTACAATTTGAAAGAAAAAATAATTACCAAATCATGAAAAAATTCTAATGAAAGTGTCATTTATGAAATATAAGGACTTATCCTAACAATTATTTAGTATCAAGTATTTTTAATAATTTAATATCATTTAATAAAATATTTTATATTTTAAAATACCAATATTTTCAGTTTTAATTTTATAAATTAGTTGATTTCTAAATATACCATAACAGAAGGATAAGTTAGGAAAAACTATTTTAAATCATAAAAAACTTGTCAATTATGACCATAAAAGTCTCATATGATATAGATTATGGCATATAATATTTATTTTAATATTTTTCAAATCATTTATTTGATTCATTTATTAATTAGTAAATTATTTCATCATCTTTTTTTCATAATTAAATTTAAATATTTAACTTCTAAAAATTATAAAAAACTATCACGATATAGATATTATTTTTATCTTTGAAATTATTGTTTATAGTTTAATATATACCCTCTATCAATCCAAATTAAAATAATTAATCTTAAAATACAATAGCGTAAAAAAATGACTATTAATTGAATATAATATTATAAATGCATTAATGTATTCTATGTGGATCCAAGATCTCCAAAAATTCATCCAAGGATGATTATGGTCAGAATACATTAATAAAATAAAATTTTTACTTGTGTTAGGGTAGTTTTATATTATTATAATATTATTTTAACCTTTAATTTAATGCTTTACATTTAATTGTAGTAATCAAATTTATTACCAATGTTACTATTCATAATGTTAAAAAATTGAAGGTACGTATTTACATAATTTGGAACTTTTGATTAAAAATATGGAATCCATTTTTTCAAATTAAAAACACATAATTTGATAAAAATATTTTAAAAATTAATCCCATCGATGGAATAAGAAAGAAGGGTTTTTAATTAAGAACCATCTATAGATTTAAATGTGTTTATATCCAATTGAAATGTTAAATTACATAAAATAACCAAAATTGGATTAAATTATGAAAAAACAATCAAATTATACATTAAAACTAATTAATAAGTTAATATAAAAATATTATTAATTTAGAAGAAGAATCATTTTGGAATTAAAATACTGTATTTCTCACTATTCATTAAAATGCAAATTTTGTTATAAAAATACCAAAATTTCAGCCAACATATATATTAATGTACCGCTTCCAAATAAAATGTTTATTTTTTCAAAAAAAAAACATAAAAATAGTAAAAAAACTAAATTCAAAATGGGTTCAGCATTACAAGGCGATAATACTGTATTTTTTTTTTAAAATTACTTATTTTATCACAAAAAAATTGAATTTGTTCTTATATACTATTTGGAAAACATATACAAATAATTTTAAATATTAAATTAATATTTTTACATGTATATTTCATTAATAAAATACATAAATAGTTATTTTCTTATTTTTTATTCTTCTTTATTTTCATTTAAATAGTTTTCAAAAAGATCCTTTGAATTAAAAACAGATTAATTTAAAAAAATTAAATATTTTATCAAAAACAATTAATTAAATACATGTGAAAATAAGATTTTCATAAGGTAATTATTATTTTTCAGTCCCACCATTTTAACATCTAGGTTATATAGAAATATTAAAATATTTATTTGTTTTCTTATGTTCAACGTCGTGTATTATGTATGCTATCGAACATATTGTCTTCTTCTAAAAAATCAGACTGTTATTCCCCCCCCCTTAAGAATTTCATCAGAACAATTTGATGTTGGGTTTGGTAACTATACTATGACCCCTCAAAATACATTTATTTTATTCCCATATAAAAAAGGATTAATAAAATATCCACTTTTAAAAGATTGAAATGACTGTATGAAGGTAACCTTAGATAAAAGGAACTAGGATTCCATGTAAGAAAACATGGATATGGAAGAAACAATAACCATAATTTATGATGATTGATGATAGAAAAAATTATCAGTAGAAATTTACCAATCCAAAAACCATAAACATGTGATGGGTTAAACGGTATTAGATTTCTTATTTCAAAAATAAATTGAAATTGTTTTCATTTTAACATCCTTTCATCAGTTTAAGGAATTATTTTACTAAATATACTAATAAAAAAATTAAATATACTAAATTTATAATTATAGTTTCATAAACTACTAAAATTCCACATGAAACTCATCTTTTTCATAAAACAATAATTATTCATGTGGAATTATCATCCATGAAACACTAGAATCAACTCCTAGAGAATCACATAAACTAAAAAATATTAGCTATATATTTATACTATCTTTAACCACTAAACAAAACTAATATGGTTAGGATAATATAATATAATTCTTTAAATATAATAAACATTAAAAGAATAAAGACTACTTTTAATCTCCAAAATTCAAATTAAAAACCAAATGTTCAAATTAGGACATTCAACAAATAAATGTCATCAAAATTCATCAAATAATACAAACTATGAATTAAACCCAAATTTCAAAAGTATTTGATCACATATTATTATAAGGTAAAATTTAACATGTATCTCCAAAAAAAATCGCTCACTCTTAATGACCCATACTAAAAATAAATTTTCCTAATCAGAAATAATCTATGTTAGGATAACCATTTCCATAAATTATCACAATCACCATTTGTCCGAAATGAATTTCACGACCCGTCCCCCTAGGGCTCGTGCTGTGACTACCCCAAGACTGACTTCTATAGGCCAGGGGCTGGAAACTAGAAGCAGAAAGTCGTATCTATAAAATGGGAAGGCATTGAATTTTAACCTGTACAGACATAAAATCCAAGAACACTATAAGAAGGAGCCACAAAGTAAACAACAATAGTAAAAGGGTGCTGAATGTAAAGGGGTCAGAATAAAGCCCAATTGAAAATTTCTAGTACAACTAAAAATTACAAAACATCTCCAGGATCATCCTCTGATGATCCTACATGAAGGGTAGGTACAACTGAAGATCAGTTGTCCCTACGTCACATCGCGTCAAATGGTCCACCTCTGAGCATCGTCCAGTCCTGACTCCCTCTTCCTCGATCAAAATTTAACATTGTCTTCTCAAGACAAAATAAGGTGTGGGTGTATCTCGTGCAGGGTTGAGTAAAACAATACTCAGTAGGGATCCTGATACCTCGTAGGTCTCCCTGAGTTCCACAATGGAAAACCCACAATTCAAGACCTCCATCTCATGGCACAAAGTGGTAGACATCATCTCTACTTAGTTATATTCCTATACATATACCTATATTATCAAGATATACCAATCCCATACATGAGGGAAGAATACCACAATGGCCGCACCACGAACGTAGAAGTACCACACATGTAACACCACAATAATAGAATAACCACACAGGTAACACCATTGAGGCAACACCACAAATGTAGAAGTACAACACAGGTAACACCACAAAGATAGAAGTACCACATAGGTAACACCAAAAAGATAAAATTAACACACAATTAGAACCATGACGATAGAAGTAACACACAAGTAACACCACAAAAATGGATGTACCACACATGTAACACCATGAAGATAACACCATGAAGGTAAAATACATAGCTCACAATCAGGTGTCACTTAAGAATAGAAGTATAGTTGATTAGTCATAAGCTTGGTCATCATATTATATTAAGTGGCATTGTTTTGGACGGACACAGGATCGATAGGAAATAACCCCCGCTGACCCACACAAAATCAGTATGTGCAGGCCCACACATGATCGCTAAGCACTGACCCACACAGGATCTGATTGATTCTGAACTACATAGGATCGATAAATGGTAAACCACATAGGATCAATGTTCTTTCTTCACATTATAGCCAGCCACAGGATTCCTCAAACTTGGTGGGCTCGATCTCTGTAGAATAATTCCCTCGAGATATCACTTGAATCTTGACCACCACTAAGCTTCACAGAGGATTAACCCAAATGACCGCAATGTCGAAAGGTTCCAATCCGACAACCAGTTCATCAATTGTATGTCTGGTCTATGAGTTATAAGCGTTTTAGTACTAAGGACCCAGTTGGATTCGGGTTTGATCCAACATTTCTATACTGCAACTATCTCTAAAACACAAGGGAAGTATACAAAAAAGAACACCTCACTCCATGGGTATCAGCGCCATAGACAGTTCGTCAAACGGACATACGGTCCTGATGTTATGGCCCTTTAAGTGAAACTAGTCCTGGTTGGGTCCAGGTCTGGTTCGACATAGTGGGACAGACCCGACCCAATCTAGGTCCAACCCAACAGGGCTGGGCCCTGGAGAGCTTCGCACGCTTTTCCATCGTTTGGCCCGACATGGAAGGGGGTGCGACTCGCCTCACTCGGCTCGCACATCCATGCTCGCAAAGGCACGACCCAATGGGATAATGCGACATGACCAGTGGTCGGCTCGGTATGCTGGTAGGCGGACCGGTCTTCCCAGCTGGTCCTATGGTGTAGGGCCTTTTCGACCAGCCAGTGCGGTGCTGCACCACCGCGATACGGTCGACCGTTTTGGCCGACCGGGGTTCTACAAACCAGCTTGGAGTGAGGGACGCGCCTCTCTCTCCACCTACTACAGCTTCGATTTATGGCCTCTTCTAGCGACGTGCAACAACATGCATCCCCACCTCCTCATTTTGTGGCCGGATCATGATAGCTGCCTCCTTCACCCACTGTGGCTTCAGCCTCTGCCCATATCCCACTGACGGTGCACCACACCACCTTTGTGGCTGGCCGGTGCTGGCCACTCTATCAACTGTCGCGGCATAGTGTTGCGGCCTCCTCCTATGGCACAAGACAGTGTGCCGCCTCCATCTTGGATGATCAGTACCGCCACTCCAGTGGTCTTACATAGAAAAATAAAGTGTAAACAAGGTTGCGAAGGGTATAGGATAGGTTCATTTGGCCTGTGCCCTCCGTGTTAGCTTGAAAACGTGACGAAAGGACTAAAGGATTCAAAAAACTCTTGAAATTATTACAAAAATCACATCCATATATCAAGAACAATGTAGAATTCCCATGATTGAGGAAGTGATTAGGTGTTTTTTTTTTCCACAATAAGATTCCAACAACACCACTCAAACATCATCCATCGGTTCATGGTTTTTTGTCACTCTTCACCGCCCACTGGAACCAGATCTGTTTTCATGGTTTTGGCATTGCAGAACATTATCAAAACTTCATTTCTTGGTGAAGTTGTGCCATAACTTCTCCCCAATCTCCACATAAATAGGATATGGGGAGGGTGGAAAATTCTTGTAGAATTTATGAGATTTCATTTAATAAGAACCTTCTTAAATTCTAATGATGTTGTCACATAGGATTTGAATGGTCAAGACATTTATCGGCTTGCACACCATTGGTCCCATGCAACTTATTGTCTGTTGGACGAAAAGAAATAAATAAATAACATAAAAAAGTTATTTAATTATTCTTTTAAAATATCTAAAATCTAAGTTTTTTTCCAGACCTACTACGGTCGAATTAAAGTCTCCCTTAAGATAATATCAATGCTACAGATTCATCGGTGCCGTCATATTTTTAATCTAAGGACCTATTCAAATGATAGTAAATTCCACTCACACATTTACTAAATATACAATAAAAACGTTTTGAAATTCATTGTGGACCCACCGTGCCTCGGAATCACGCGCCTCCAATTTTCACAGACTCATAATAATTCCATTTAATTAAAAAAATTACATGGAAAATCCAGGTCATTACATTCTCCCAACCTTAGGGATTTTCGACCTCTAAAGCCCCAATATAGACTATGGAAACAAATTGGGGTACTGAGCAAGAATATGAGGCTCTCACTCCCAAGTTCTCTTTTAGAGGTTCCCGTGCTGCCAATGAATGCACACCAGAGGTATCGACCACCCACGAAGGACACGCTCATGTCGATCCTCAATCTCTACTAGAACCTCTCTAAACATCCACCAATTATCAAATTCTAGCTCATCATGGTCGAGGATGTGAGATGGGTCATGCACATATCTTCTTAGCTGGGATAGGTGGAAGACATCGTGCACCCTCTCCAACTTCGGTGGAAGTACGAAGAGGTATGCCACCATGCCTATCCTCCAAAGTATCAAAAATGGTCTGAAAAACCTTAGTGATAACTTGTCACCTCAGCCAAACCTCTATAATCATCTTAAAGGTGAGACTGATAGTAAGACATGATCTACCGCATAGAGCTATAATGGTCTTTGCCTTCTGTAAGAAAATGACTTATGTCAGCTCTGTGCAGTCTTTATCTACTCCTAGATGATCTGCCCCTTCTTAGTGGTAGCCTGTACCAACTCTAGACCCATAAGTGCTGACTCCACTGGGTCTATCTAGTATAGAGGTGATCTGCAATGTAAACCATATAGGTCCTCGAATGGTTCCATACCAATGGTGGAGTGATTGCTATTGTTTTATAAAAACTCCACCAAGGGCAACTGATCCTCCAAACTGTGGCCAAAATTTTGGACTCAAGCATGTAGCATGTCCTCCAATGTATGAATGGTCTGTTCTATTTGACCATCCATCTAGGGATAAAAGGAGGTGCTCGAACATAGATGTGTTCTGAATGCCTCATGAAATCCTTTCCACAATTGGGAAGTAAAATGTTTGTCACATTCAGAGATGATAATCGTCAGAACCCCATGAAGTCGCACAATATCCTGTATGTAGAGGCATCCCAAGCCCTTTACTAACCCTTTCTCTGGGATAAGTAATAAGTGTTCCAACATGGTGAGTCATTCAACGATCACCCAGATATAATCATGTCCCCTAGACGTACGTGGTATCCATGTCACAATGTCCATAGAGATTCCATCCCCATTTCACTCTGACACCTCTAGTGGTTGCTCTAATCCCACTGTAACCTGATGCTCGGACTTCACTTGTTAACTAGTGAGGCATCGTGAAATAATCTCTACCACTTCACTCTTCATTCCTGTCCACCTGTGCTGACGCCGAAGGTCCTACTACATCTTTTCCACAATAGGATGTACCACTAAAGGGGACGTATAGAACTCTCTCAACACCTCCTCCCATAGAATCACTAGTACCATGGTACGTCCCCTAAGGAGTATGAGGTGCTCCCATCCTTTAGAAAACCATTTAGGTCCATGTCCTTAGGATATATGTAACACCCCAAGAATCCACGGTACGTTTCCCTTTGAATAATGCAATAGCTTTCATTGTACGCAACTTCGAGATTCTAACACACCGTTACCAATCAAGCTAGCTGTTACGAATAGTAATACCCACTTTTTGAAATATTATAAACTTTATCATTCAAAATGGACTTCATTTTTGGATTTGGAATTCCGAAATTAGCCTAGGGTGAAATTTTGGTATTTTTCTGAAAACTTGCATATTTTGATGAATAGTGAAAATTACTAAATTTTAATTAAAAACAAAACATTTAATCGAGAAAATTAATAGTGATAAATAATGAATTTCAGTGTTTACAAAGTATATTTTGAATATATTTTTACTATTTTATAAAATTTTGGTCATTGGACATAATTATACATTTAAACCGGACATAATCAAGTGTCAATCTTTTGATAGTTATTATTTCTTAAAAACACGCTTTTTGTATTGACAGTGGGAATTAATTTTAAATTAATTTTTTCCAATTATATGTTTTGAATTTAGAAAAATGTCTTAAATATTTGGAATCAGGAGGTCCAAATTGTGTAAATAGGTGACTTTTATTTTTTGACATTTTGAATAATTACTTCGGTAAATATTTTATTTACTATGGTTAAAGGATATATCCTATAAATAAGTGTAAAAAATAATATTATAATAATACCAATTTACTCTAAAACGTATCCTAACCCTATTGGATGATACATTTCCGACAATGGGAATCTTTGGGTCGATTTTGGGACACCATGGAGCCACTTGTAAGTGATAATGACACCTTATATTATTTAAGTTATAGTAAATACAAAAATGACATAAACATATATCTTTTAGAAAAACAATTTTTACATAGGGTTATATATGTTATATTTTGTACTATAAATATTAATTATAAAGATAAAAATATTTCATACATAATGGTTTTTTAGTTAATATTTTAGA
Source organism: Viscum album (assembly GCA_963277665.1). NCBI lineage: Eukaryota > Viridiplantae > Streptophyta > Magnoliopsida > Santalales > Viscaceae > Viscum > Viscum album. Next base: position 1,045,615,960 of record OY728165.1, read on the forward strand.
TGTTATATAATATAATGAATAATGACATAATTATGATGTAGTAATTATCATATTAGTGAAATATTAAAATAATTGAAATTATAAAAAGCCAAATAAATATAATTTTAGACTTTTAATGATTTCAACGAATTTAATTGGCTAATATGACATGTTATTATTGAATAAATGAATTTGGTTTGAATTAATAAAGTTATTAATACTTTAAAAAAATCAATTATTAAATATTGAAAAAATTGACATAAAAAAGTTTATAAAACAAATATTATATCATTAATTGATATAATATTCATAAAAATATAAGGATTGGCCAAAGTATTTATATGATGATAGGTATGTTATTAATGAACTACTTGGGGTTATATTGGCAGTTTATAGTAAGTTTATTAACCGTATAATATAAAAATACAAAGAGACATGCTAAATGTCATAATATTTAATTAAGAGTTAAATCTAAATGATAAGGGTACAATAGTGACCCAAACTTGTCTAAAACCTATTGTTTGAGTGGCTTTCGACCCATCATCACATTATCCGTGAAAATAAATCACTTTGGATCCATTAGAAACCGAATATAAATTTATTATAAATTAATATTTCTAGCATTTCCTAAGGATCCACTCACCCCTCTTATAAAAGGGAACTCCCCCTTATCTCAAATTCATACCTTCAATGCCTTTTGGATCGGCCAACCCCTGCCCAAATATCCTCGAAAAATCCCTCATTTCAACCTATAGGCCTTAGTTTGATCATAAAGCCATCCTAAAGAGTATTTTTGATCAAAACAAAAGAAAGAACCCGAAGAAGAGGTAATGTTTTCACCACCCTTTTTCATGTTCTTATCTTCGTCCATTTATTTTTTCTTTATTATTTCCATTCAAAAATAATAAATCCAGTATCTTCTATATAATATAATGTTATTATAAATATGGTAAAACAATATTATGTATTCTATCCATCTTTTGAATGACATGTCACCATACGTGCGTACGTACGGCTTACCGTCTCCACGTCGTGGTGTAATTGTTATTCAATACATTATAATTTGGATGGGTATAACAATGATGTTTAATTGATGTAAATAATGAGTATAACATGATAATGATTATGTATATATGATATACTATCCAATTATATATTTTTTTAATATCAAAAGAATGATATTGTTGCTTGTGTGTATGTACGGACTACTGTCTCGACGAACGCGTAAAGATTCATTCCACATTGTATCCATTCAAGAATAATTTTCATTTGATGGTTAAAAATAATATTTAAAGACTTAATATTATTATGAATATGAATAATATAAAACCTATCCATAAAAGACATGGCTCATGTAACAAATCATATAAAGGAAAATGAATCAGTTAACACCCGAAACAACAATAATACAAAGATATTATTAACAAAGCAATGATAAAAAATCATTTATGATATCATATTAATGTATATGATTCTTTTATAATTTAATAAAAAAAATTCCACCATTATACATGAGGTTAACCTACAATCGACCAAGGAAAAACACAATTTAAGGGTTTATTTCACAATCTATTCATTATCTGAGGTTGTTTATACGTAATTATCTAATAGGACCTCTTTATCATCCACTTCCATGTTTCTTAAAAATTTATTCCACAATTTTTTTAATATTTACTAGACTATGGGTTAATGTCATTTATACCCTTGTTTGAATTTTTATGAAATGGTTTGAAAGTAATCATTCTGTCATTTTCCAAACAAGGTCCTTTGTAACCTTTTCGACAAAATTAAGGTAAGAATGTCTTTTTTTAACTTATACGGCAGGTGCGGCTATTTTCCGCTATCATAAAATTGCTGAAGATTCTATTTCAAACTTATAATAATATTTTCAAATTTAATGTTTCTTTTAAAATTATGATTCTTTAAATTATTTCAAAAAGTGATATTTCTCTAAAATAGTTTTGATTTCATCTATGTCAACATCCTTTGAAGGATTTTAAGCTTATTTGAAGTTGATTTATTATGATACAAAACATCCATATTGTATTGAAGGTTTTTTGATATATTTGAACGTGGATGTGTTATTTTTATACCATTCATGGTTTATGGATAATGTATTGACATTTCATATGCTATTTTTAATACAAATGTTTATGTTATGTTTAAACCTATTCAAATGAGGAATGCATTAGACTTAGTAAGTGACGGGTGGAGCTCGTTATAGCTCCTCGATGCATCAGTAGGTCTCATGAGACAAAGTAGTGTCTTGGAACAAGGCCTTGACAAAATTTTATTTGAGTCTTGGCACAAGGCCTTGACTATGTGGTTATGATAGTCTGGCATTATGCATTACAACATTATGAATGTGGTTATTGATATTACATGTGATTATACAATTAGTAGAATATCCATGTGAATATGTAAATGGAATTATTTCATTTTATTTCTTCCATATTATGCTGATGTTCAAGTTTAAAAATCTTGTGTTTTAGTTATAAATTTCCTTAAATGTTTATGCTTATTTATGAAGGTTTCTGCTAAATTGTTATCTTTACTGGGAATTTGAGCTCACCACTTTCTATGTTTTATTTATCCCAGGATGTGAAGAAGTGTTTTATGTATGACCTGTCGGGATAGTGTAAGGGGATATGAGTGTGAAGACAAGATGTTGTTGTAGTTTACATGTTATGAACTACTATAAGACTTATGAATGTATGTAGCGTTTCCAAGGAAACTAAACGTATCGGTATTTCAAGACATGCTCTTTTGTGATCATGCCAATGTTATGAAATAATGCACCAACTCTCGGTAACTGTGGTTTGGGCATTACAGTTGGTATCATAGGAATTTTAGTGCAAACCTTGGAATCTAGATTTAGATAAACTCTGATTAGAGCACATAGACCTAAGATGGACTTTGAGGATTAGTATAGATGAACTTCCAAGAATTTTGGTATTGTAGATATTTTGCGAGTTTTCCGAGCAATACATCCATGTATAGATACGAGCAGGTAGAGGCGGCTCTGGTATAGATATACCTAGGGGTAAAACCTGAAAACACCTCTTTGAGCTAGACTCGAACAGGAACTGTTGCACGACAACGGGCCTTGCTACACTCTTGGTTATGACACTCACATGGGATATGCTGAGGATAATTCTCATTTTCTTTAAAAACCATTATGAAGGGTTTATGAGTATATAATTCCTCAAGGAAAACATTTTTATTGATTATGGATTATATCCACAAACTGTTCAATTTATGTTAAGAGTTTTACATGTATTGAATTATGTATTTCGATTCATAAACTACTCTAGTTTATGAAATTGTTTAGAATTGGTGCCTAATGGAAGGAATGGAAACCGAATCAATTCAAGCACTCCATGTAGGTATTTCCCTCTTGATTCAGATAATTATAGTTGATCTGGTGATACATCTGGTGCTAATCAACTTATATCCATACTGGGACAACTCACTCAGGTTATGAATAATAACCTTACCTTTATGGAGCATCGAGAACCACAACATGGAGGATCAATGTTAGATCGCTTCATGAGGCAAAAAACACCAAAATTCAATGGGTGTAAAAATCCATTAGTATGTGAGCAATGGATAAATTATTTAGAGAAAATATTCCATGCTTTGGGAAGTAGTGAAAGGGAAAAAGTTATCATGGAAGTTTACCGCCTCAAAATAGATGTTGATCAATGGTGGCCATTGATTCAAAACACAAAGGAAGATGATGATGTATCAAATATGGAATGGTGGGGGTTTAAAGAGCTTTTCATTGAAAAAAACTTCCTTGTGACCATCAAGATGATATGGAAAGGAAATTTCTGAGTCTGAGGAAAAAGGAGTATGAGAATGTCACAAAGTGTGAGGCTAACTTTAAAAGGTTAGCGAGGCATACTAAAAATTATATACGTAACCCAAGAAGTAAGATTGATCATTTCTTTAATGGGTTAAAACCATTTATCCATTGATCAGTAGTCTCACAATCCTTCTCGTCGTACAAAGATATTATCTCATATTCTATCAAGATAGAAAAGGAATTCTCTAAGTCTTATGACTTTAAAGAAAAGAAAGAGAAGAAGAGATTTGCTGATCACTCTTGGAATGGAAATAAGGGGAATAAGGGAAATGTTGAATATCCAAACTTCAGTAAATGTGGGAAGAAAAACCCTGGTACTGTCTTGAAGGGAATGGGAGTCTATTAGAAGTGTGGTGAAAAATACCAGCAAGCTCGTGATTGCAAGGGGAATAAGGAAGCTACCGATGTTCAATGCTACAATTGCAGGGAGATGGAACATTATCCAAATGAATGTCCTACGCATCAGAGGAATTTACCTCAAAAAAGGACAAGGGATCAATGCCAAGCTTATGCGATCACTACTACTGAGGATGAAGATCTGAAAGATGTGGTGGCAGGTAATTTAATGGTTTCCTCAAGTTTATCCAATGCATTATTTGATTCTGGATCATCTCATTGTTTCATATCATCCCATTTTTCTAAGAAAATTTGATATTTATAATTTTATTTATCATGGTATTTTTCTGTTAAAACTCTAAAGGGAAGTATCATTGCAACAAAGTTTTGTGATTCAGTCCCCATTAGAGCATATAAATGTTCTTTATCTGCTGATCTCATCGTCATACCTATGATTGAGATTGATATAATCCTCAGTATGGATTAGCTTTTAGACCATGAAGCAAATATTTATTGTAATAAAAAAGAAGTTATGATTTTTGATAATGATGATAATGATCATATTATCTTTAGAGAAGAAGCATCACCACTTGACTCTTATCTAGATCCACCCCCAGTAGCTCAACTAAATTCAATTATCGGGGAGGAAGATAATGAAATAACCGTGGGTGAGGAACAGAATGTTCAAATAGAGGATGTACCTATTGTGAGAGAATATTTTGATGTGTTTCCATAAGATTTACCTAGACATCATCCAGAACAAGAAATTGAGTTTTCCATTGATTTAATTCGGGGATCAAGGCCCATATCAAAGACCCCTTATAGAAAGGCCACTGTGGAATTAGTTGAACTAAAGATACTACTAGAGGAATTGAGTAATAAGGGATTTATTCACGCAAGTGTTTTTTGTTGAAAAGAATGATGGATCTATGAGGTTGTGCATTGACTATAGGGAGATCAATGCTATAACAATAATGAACAAGTACCCCCTACCTCACATTGATGAATTATTTGACCAACTACATGGAGCTCAATACTTTTAAAAGATTGACCTTTAATCTGGATATCATCAGTTGTGTGTGAAGAAGGAAGTCATTCCGAAAACAACATTTCAAATGAGGTACGAGAATTAAGAGTTTACAGTAATGCCTTTTGGGCTGACTAATGCACCCTCTGTTTTCATTGATCTAATGAACAGAGTTTTCAGGGAATATCTTGATGATTTTGTAGTTGTATTTATTGATGATATCTTTGTATACTCCAAAAGCTAAAAAGATCATGGAAATCACCTGCATATTATCTTAAAGACTCTAGGAAGACATGAATTACATGGGAAGTTTAGTAGGTGTGAATTCTGGCTTTAGGATATTTCTTTTCTGGGCCATATTATCTCTAAGGACGGAATCTATGTTGATCCTGCTAAGACAAGAGAAATCCATGAATGGCCAGCACCAACGAGTATAACCGAGGTACGTAGTTTATTGGTTTAGCAGGTTATTATCAACGTTTCATCCAGAATTTTGCCCGATTGGATAACCCATTAATGAAGATCACACGAAAATGGGTTAAATTTGTTTGGACAAAAGAGTGTGAGGAATGTTTTGAATAACTAAAGAGAATATTAGTCAATGCTCCTATATTGACTCTACCATTGGTGAATGATGGGTTCGTTATTTATAGTGATGCATCTAAGAAATGACTTAGTTGTGTCCATATATAGAATGATATGGTTATTGCCTATGCATCACGACAATTGAAAATTCATGAGAAAAACTATATTACTCATGATATTGTGTTAGCAGTTGTAATTTTGCATTGAATATTTAGAGACACTATCTCTATGGTGAAAAAATGTGAGATTTATAATGATCACAAGATTTTGATGTATATTTTCTCAGAAAAATAACTCAACATGAGGCAAAGGTGATGGCTTGAACTACTCAAGGATTATGATTGAAAGATACATTACCACCCGGGGAAGTCAAATAAGGTGGAAGATGCTTTGAAAAAAAAGGATCATGGAGTTTCGAACAAAATTAGAGTTGAAAGGGATCCTATATACATGGATCTAGTACTGATGGTTATGGGAATCACCATGGTAGGTGAAACATCAATACTTTTTGAAATGGTTGAAAACCCATCTTTACTAGAAAGGATAAAGAGTTCTCAGGCTAATGATAAAGTGTTTAAAAAGAAGATTAAAGCTGTGAATTATGGGAGATTGAGTGACTTTGTGTATGAAGATGGAATTTTGAAATTTTGGAAGAGACTGTGTGTTCTCGATATACCTGATCTAAAAAGGGAATTGTTTGACGATGCTCATAGTTCCAATTTCTCTATAGACCCTGGGAGCACCAAAATGTATAAGGATTTGAAGAACCATTTTTGGTGGGAAAACATAAAGAGGGAGATTGATGATTTTGAGTCAAGATGTATGGTTTGTCAATAAGTGAAAGCCGAAAGGCAACATCCTGGAAGAGTCATGCAACCTCTTCCAATACCAGAGTGGAAATGGGATAATATTACGGTGGACTTTGTCATGTGACAGCCAATGAATCCTGGAACAAACGATGAAATATGGTTCAATATTGATCGTCTTACCAAGTCATCACATTTTCTTTCTATAAGGGAAGATCTACCACTTGAACTTCTATCAAGACTATATATTAATGAAGTTGTGAGACTCTATGTAGTACCTCTATAGATTGTTTCTGATCGTGATCCTCGTTTTTCTTCAAGATTCTGGAAGAGTCTTTAGAAATACCTAGATACATAACTTCGTTTGAGCACTGATTACCACCCACAAACTGATGGACAATCAGAACAGAATATTCAAACCTTAGGAGACATGTTGAGATCTTGCTCACATGAATTTCAGGGTATGTGGGATCAATATTTTCATCTAGTGTAATTTTCCTATAACAATAGATTCCATTCAAGTATTCAGATGGCACCATACGAAGCGTTATATAAAACGAGATGTCAGACACCAACCTGTTGGTATGATGTTACTGAAAGAAAACTTGTAGGACTAGAACTTGTGGAGAAAACGATGGAAAAGGTGAAGGTAATCCAAACCCACATGAAAGCAGCTCAAAGTAGGCAGAGGAAATATGCTGACAACCGGAGGATGGATTTGGAATTTCAGGTAGGATATCATGTTTTCCTAAAGGTATCTGCATGGAAGGGAGTTATATGTTTTGGTAATAAAGGTAAATTTAGTCCCAGTTACATCATACTTTTCGAAATTCTCGAATGAATTGGGGTTGTATCATACTATTTGGCAATGCCGCCAAGTCTCTCCAAAGTTCATGATGTGTTCCACATATCACTGTTGAGAAAATACATGCCTGACGCAACGCATATACTCACCCATGAGGAAGTAGAACTGGAACCTAATATATCGTATTGATAAGATAATGTCAGGATTCTTGATACCAGAGAACATGTGCGGAGAAACCAGATGACTCGTTTGGTAAAAGTTCTATGGAGAAACCATAAGATGGAAGAGGCAACGTGGAATCCGAGGAACTAATGATGAAGAAACACCCTAGTCTTTTGATGAAGTAATATTCTAGAAATTTTGAGGATAAAATTATTTGAAGGAGGGGAGAATCTAACACCCCAAGCTTCCATGTTATGTTTCCCTTTGAATAATGCAATAGGTTGCACTGTACGCAACTTCGAGATTCTATCACACCGTGACCAATCAAACTAGCTGTTATGAATAGTAATACCCACTTCTTGAAATTTTTTAAATTCTATCTTCCAAAATGTGATTCATTTTTAGATTCAGAATATTGAAATTATCTTAGGGTGAAATTTTGGTATTTTTCTGAAAACTTTCATATTTTGATGAATAGTGCAAATTAGTATGTTTTAATTAAAAAACAACTTTTTTAATCGAAATAATTAATAGTGATAAATTCTGAATATGAGTGGTTTTAAAGTATATTTAGAATATATTATTACCATTTAATACAATTTTTTTCATTGGACATAATTTCACATTTAAACCGGACGTAAACAAGTGTAAATTTTTAGATAGTTATTATTTCTTAAAAAAGAGGCTTTTTGTTTTGACAGTGGGAATTAATTTTAAATTAATTTCAGCCACTTCTGTATTTTGAATTTTTAAAAATGGATTCCATATTTGGAATCAGGAGGTCCAAATTGTGTAATTAGGTAACTTTTATTTTTAGACATTTTGAATAATTATTTCGGTTAATATTTTATTTACAATGGTTAAAGGGTAAATCCATTAAATAAGGGTAAAAAAATAATATTATGATAATAATAAATTACCCTAAAAGATGTCCTAACCCTATTGGTTGATATATTTCCGACTATGGTCAGTTTTGGGTCGATTTTGGGACCCCATGGAGTCATTTGTAAGTGATAATGACACTTTACATTAATTAAGTTAATATAAAGACAAAAATGACATAAACATATATCTTATAGCAATATAATTTTTACATAGGGTTATAAATATTTTTTATTTTAGGCTATAAATATTAATTAAAAAGATAAAAATATTTCTCACAAAATGGTATTTTATTTATAACTTATAGACATTATATAATTAAATATATTTATGACACAATGATGATGTAGTAATTATCTAATTTGTGAAATATTAAAATAATTCATATTATAAATTCCCAAATAAATATAATTTGAGATTTTTAATTAATTTCACGAATTTTATTCTTTAAAAGGGCATGTTAGGATTTATCAAATGATTTTTTTAATAAATAATGTTATTAATATTTTAGAAAAAATAAATTATTAAATAGTGTCAAAATTGACATAAAAGAGTTTTTAAAAATAATATTATATAATTAATTGATATAATATTCACAAAAATATAAGGGTCGGACAGAGGACTTATATGATGATATGTATGTCATTAATGATACACTTGGGGTTCACTTGGTAGTTTATAGTTAGTTTACTAACCATATAATATAAAAATACAAAGAGACATGGTAAATGTCAAACTATTTAACTAAGAGTCAAATCTTAAAGATAAGGGTAAAATAGAGACTTAAACTTGTCTAAAACCAATTGGTTGAGTGGATTTCGACCCATCCCAACCTTATCCTTGAAATAATTTACTTTTTAACCATTAGAAAACGAATAATAATTTATTATAAATTAATATTTCTAGCTTTTCCTAAGGTACCCCTCACCCCTCTTATAAAAGGGAACTCGCCCTTATCTCAAATTCATACCTTAAAAGCCTTTTGGTTCAGCCAAACGCTACCCAAATATCCTATAAACATCCCTCACTTCATCCTAGAGGAATTAATTTGATCATAAATCCAACCTAAGGGTCCCTTTTGATCAAAACAAAAGGAATAACCCGAAGAAGAGGTAATGTATTCACCACCTTTTTTCAAGTTTCTTTCTTCTTCCACTTCTTCTTTCTTTGTTATTTCCATTATAAAATAATATCTAAAGTATATTATATATACTATGTTGTTCTTATAAATATTTTACAACCATATTCAGTATTATATCTATTTTTTGAATGATATGTCATTATACATGCGTACGTATGGCTTACCGTCTCCACGTCGTGGTGTAATTGTTATTCAATACATTATTATTTTGATGGGTTTAATAATGATGTGTAATTGATGTAAATAATGAGTATAACATGATAATGATTCTGTATATATTATATACTATCCAATTATAAATTATTTTAATAACAAATGAATGATATTGTCGCTCGTGCATACATACCGACTACCGTCTACACGAACACGATGAGATTAAATCCCCATCGTATCCATTAAAGAATAATTTTCATTTGATGGTTATAAATAATGTTTAATGACTTAATATCATTCTAGATATGAATAATATATGACCTATCCATAAAAAACACAGGTTACATAACAAAACATATAAAGTAAAAAAAATTAGTTAACACCTGAAACAACGATCATTCAAAGATATTATTAACAAAGAAATGTTAAAACATAATATATGATATCATATTATTGTATATAATTCTTGTATAATTTGATAAAAATTATTTTACCATTATAGAGGAGGTTAACCAATCCTCGACCAAGTAAAATTAAAAGGTAAGTGTTTATTTCACAATCTCTTCATTATTCAAGGTTGTTTATGCATAATTATCTATTGGGACCTCTTTATCATCCACATCCATGTTTCTTAAAAATGTATTCCAAAACATTTTTTCTATTTACTAGACTATGGGTTAAAGTCATTTATACACTTGTTTTACTTTTTATGAAATGGTTTGAATGAAATCGTTCCGTCATTTTCCAAATATGGTCCTTTTTAACCATTTAGACCAAATTAGGGTAAGAATGTCTTTTTATAACTTATACGGCAGGTATGACTATTTTCCGCTGTTATAAAATCGTTGAAGCTTCCCTTACAAGCATATAAGATTATTTTCAAATTAAATTTTTTCTTTTACAATTATGTGTATTTTAAATGATTTTAAAAAAGAGATATTTCTCTCAAATAGTTTTGAAATAATCTATGTCAACATCCTTTGATAGATTTTAAACTTATTTGAAGTTGATTTATTATGATACAAAACATCCATATTGTACTGAAGGTTTTGTGATATTTTTGAATGTGGATGTGTTATTTTTATACCATTCATGGTTTATGAAGAATGTATTTACATTTCATATTCTATTTTTAACATGAATGGTTATTTTATGTTTAAAAATATTCACGTGAGAAATGCATTGGACTTAGTATGTGACGGGTGGAGCCCGCTATAGCACCTTGATGCATCGGTAGGTCTCATGAGACAAACAAGTGTCTTGGCACAAGGCCTTGAAAAAATATTATTTTTAGTCTTGGCACTAGGCCTTGACTATGTGGTTATGATAGTATGGCATTATGTATTCCAACATTATGAAAGTGGTTAATTATATTGCATGTGATTATTTGATTATTAGAATATCCTTGAGAATAAGTAAATAGAATTATTTCATTTTATTTCTTCCATGTTATGCTGAAGATCAAGTTTAAAAGGCTTGTGTTTTAGTTATACATTTCCTTAAATGTTTATGATTATTTAAGAAAGTTTTCACTATATTGTTATCCTTGTTGGGCATTTGATCTCACCCCTTTATATGTTTTATTTTTTACTGGATGTGAAGAAGTATTTTATGAATGACCTGTAGAGATAGTATAAGGGGATATTAGTGTGAAGAAAATACGTTATTGTAGTTTTAATTTTATGATGTAATGTAATTATTATGAATGTATCTAGTGTTTCCAAGGGTACTAAACTAATCGGTCTTTCGAGAATTGATATTTTGTGATCCTACCAATGTTATATAATAATGCACCGACTCTAGGTAACTGGGGTCGGGGCGTTACAATATCTGAGCATGTCAAGCCTCACAATCAATGTCCCTATGGTGAACCTCCCCGACTCTCTAAATGAGTGGGGTACTAACTGTCATAGATTGGAGATATGTTAATCCATATCTATCCATGAAGGATATATGAAATGCAGCTAGCATAACGATCGCCTCACTCAGTAATTTTAGACCAGACCTCCTGTTGACTGCATCTGCTACTGTGTTCCCTTCCTGAGAGTATAGACTATATCAAAGTCATAGTCATAGAGGAACTCCTGCCATAACTATTGCCTCCATTTTAAGTCCTTCTGAAAGAAGATATACCATTTGACTCTTGTGAACAGAGTAGAATGTAAAATGTTCACCCATCAAGTAATGTCACCACATCTTCAGGGTGAAGACCAATTCTGCTGACTCCAGGACATGGGTAGATTAGTTCTTCTCATGTTGCGTCAGCTATTGTCAGCCATAGGTGATCACTGCTCACTTCTTTATTAGGACACACCCATGTCTGGTCCCTAGTGCATCGTAGTAGACTACATACCCAACCCCTCTTCTCATAGCCTCATTATGGGGGTGCACTTTAGTCTCCTCCTTAGGTCCTAAAAACTCTACTAGAATCTCCCCATCCATACGAAGGGCTTTACCTTCTTCGTCAATACTGAAAAGGGTGCTTCAACTCTGTAAAAGTCAGGAATGATTCTCTGGTATTATCCAGCCAACCCTAGGAAACTCTGCACCCCAATCACACTCATGGGTGGCTCCCAAGCAAGAATAGCCTCTATCTTAAATATATCCACTACAACTCCAGCCTCCGAGATAACATGTCCCAGAAAGTGGACCTCTCATATCTAGAACTGCCACATCAAGAGTTTACTATAAAACTGGTGATCATAGACTGTATCTAGAACTAACTATATATGATAGGCATTCTCCTCCTACTTTATTGTGTATATCAAGATGTCGTCGATGAAGAAAACCACAAAGAGATCAAGTTATAGCTAGAAGATCCTTTTCATGAGTCCCATGAATACTACTAGGGTATTGGTCAAACTGAATGGAATAAACAAGAACACTTTGTGGCTATACCGACATCTGAAGGGCGTATTCATCACATCTTCATCTTGTACTCTGATGTGATGATAGCCTGATCTGAGTTCTATCTTAAAAAACCAATGAACTCCCTTTAGCTAATCGGAATGATCACAAATCCTCAGAAGTGGATACTTGTTCTTCAGGTCACCTAGTTCAGGCGCCTATAGTCCACATAGAGTCTCAAACACCCATCTGCCTTCCAGGCGAAAAAATTGGGGCTGCCCATGGGGAAACAATGGGCCTTATGAACCACTTCCTCTACAAGTCCTCCAACTATAACCGCAACTCACGAAGCTACATAGGAGTTATTCGTTATGCCGGAATAGATATCAGTTTCATCTCATAGTACAGTTCAGTGTAAAATTCTACCTATCAACATGGAGGAAGTCCTTGAACAACATCAAGAAAGATATCGGAAAACTAGTCCACCAATACAGGATAGTTGGGACTCTCAACATCAACTACTCTAAGGGTAAGTCTATCCAACTAATGTGTGATTAGTTGCACCCTCCTCTGGGTAAGTCCATCATGCGCTGCAAAGGATCCCTTTTCACCAGTGAAAGAAAAACTTGGTCCCATACTCTTGAACACACAAAACTTGGAGCCTAATACCATCAATCTGAGCATGTAATTTGGATAACTAGTCCAAATCCAAGATGATTTCGTAAGGCCTCGACGCCTCTACTAGACGATCCCAGCCGAATCTCTCACTTCATAGAGAAAGCTCATACTACTGACATCACTGTGTAATCATTGAATCCCATATCGTATGAGTCTATAGCTGTAAGGATCGATCCAATGGCTCCTCCTAAATCTCCGAGCTCCGAACAAGGGTAGTGGAAATTAAAGAGTGACTGGCACATGTGTCTATAAGTACTGTAGATAAGGTGGTGTGGACATAGATATTACTTCTAATAATCTCTAAATCACTATTGTCGTAGGCCTTAGCTTCCTAGGGATGAGCTCGTTATTTTACACCTTCTCCATGTGGTCGTGGTGAACCACCTAGAGGTGGTGGTGGTAGAACCTCGAATCGCCGCCAAACGCCTATTGTATGGCTATCTCCTCTACCATGTCCACCTGCTACTTATGGACCTCCCCGATCAAATCTTTTCCTCAACCTTGACGGTCCCTAGACCATCTTCAAGTCCTTCGTACCATGGGTCGGGCATTTCTGATCCATGTGACACTATCCGCCACACAAGTAGTAATGTCTACTTCTAATCTTCCCTCCTATGTCCTACGATCCCCTCACCACCGAACTTGTTTCCTAAGGTCATCCACCCAAAATTTTGAACCACTTGGTCCCATGAAACATACGTATAATACACATGGCATATGAATCTACTACCTGATGTCTGATGGTGGCTCCCGCTGTCATTTCCTGCTCAGCTAGGAAGCACTCCACCAAAAGTGATCTCTCTAGCACCCCATCCAACGTTGGAATACTGAGTGATATCTTCGATGCTCTGATTTCCCATTAGAGACCCTGATCAAAGGTTGGGGCCTTGAATAATGATTACCATACCATGTATATGGACTAGCGGGAGAGATCAGTGAACCTCACCGAGTACAAGCCCATGGTCATTCTTCCCTTCTGTAAGTGCAACAACTCTTATATATGCACTGAGCATAAATACACTCGGACGAACACTGCCCTGAAAAGGCCCTTGATATTCTCCAAGATGAGGGTCTCCTCATCGTGTATCTGGAGTTCCAGACTCCACCATATCCCAGCTTCTCCCTAGAAGGGATAAATAGTTAGGATCACCATCAGATCGGTTATTGTCCCCACTAAGCAAAAAACTACGGCCACAACCTCCAGCCAGCCCTCAGCCGTCTGCAGGTCCATCTCATCTCGAATCCTTAGAGGCCTCTTCTGCTAATACATGTGCAGTGCACTCAGTCGGTGTATATCCTCTTTCAGTGGGGACGGAGGAAACCGCATCCCAACAGGTATTGGTGCTACTGGTACACCACTGGAAGGTTCTAACACCATCAGAGGGCCCTACATCGAGGCCTCATTTCTCAGTGGGCTATCATCACATTATCTCTCAAGAATTATGGCTAGTTGTTTTTTAGGCGGAATCCTGAAATAAAACAGGTGTGCCACCCTCAAAATTTTAAACCTTGTGAGCTGACTCAAAGAGATCACAAGAAAAAATTTTCAAATACCCATGCAATCAGTGTTTCCGTTCACTGAGTTGGAAATTAAGATTTAGGGTCCTGGAGTATGGATTTGTTAGTCGTCGCACCAACAATGGATTCCCAAAACTAAAAACCACACACATAACAATTAACACTATTTTCACATAGAAAAGTTCAGTGTCCTAGTTCTTCGGTAGAACTGACTCCTATGATACCACTTTGTCATGACCTATCCCTCGAGGACCGTCCTATGACTACCACAAGCCTGCCTTCCATAGGCTAGGGGAAAGCGACTAGCACCGAATATGTGTATCCTTAAAATAGGAAGTCATTGACTTTAAACTTGTACATACACATAGTCCAAGAACACAACAAGAAGAAAACATGAAATAAACTATTGTAGTATGACGCTGTTGAAAGTAAAGGGGCCGAAATACAAGCTCCACTAAAAATTACTATTACAACTGAAAAATACAAAACAACTCCTGCATCATCCTCTGAGGATCCTACTTGAAGGGTAGGTATAGATCATTATTTGTAGTCCAAATGTCACATCACACCAAATTGGATACCTCCAAGCACCACCCATTCCTATCCCCCTCAACCTCGATCAACGTTGTGCGTCGTCTACACAAGACACAAAAAGGTATGGGTGTATCCCATGCACGAGTGAATATAACGATACTCAGTAGGGACCCCGAGACGCCGCAGGTCTCCCAGAGTTCCGCAAAAGAAAAACCACAAAGAAAGACCACCATATCAAAACAAGAAGTGATAGAAATCATCTCTACTTGGGTATATTATCATACATATACATATGTTATCAATATATACCCATCCCATACACAAGAGAAGAATACCACGATGGTAAAACCACAAAGGTATAAGTACCACATAGGTAACACCACAGAGATAGAAGTACCACGTAGGTTACACCACGAAGAAAACACCATGAAGGTAGAAGTACAACACATTTAACACCACAAAGATAGAAGTACCACATAGGTAACACCAGGAACATAAAAGTACCACATAAATAACACCACGAAGATAGAAGTACCTCATCGGTAACACCAGGAAAATAGAAGTACCAAATAGGTAACACCACGAAGATGACACCACGAAGGTAAATTAATCAGCTCACAATCAGGTATAACTTAAGCACATAAGTACATATAATTATTCATAAGATAGATCATCTTATTTAGTTAAGATGCATTGATACTGGCCCACACAGGATTGATAGATAATAACCCCCACTGACCCACAAAGGATCTGACCCACATAAGATCAATATGTGATGACCCACATAGGATCATTGAGTGTTGAACCACAAAGGATCTGATAGATTCTGACCATCACATGATTGATAGATGCCGACTCACTTAGGATCGATGTTCTTTCTTCATGTTATAGCCAACTAGAGAATTCCTCGTACCTGGTGCACTCGTGCTCCATAGAATCTGCCCCTCTAGATATATGTCATACCTTGACAACCTCTAAGCTCCACAAAGGAGTAACCCAATGGAACTCTCTATCATAACGGTTCCAATACGGAAGATGGTGTGTTAATCAGACGCTCAGTATGTGTGTTATAAGAATTTTAGTTCCGAGGGCCTTATTGGATTCAGGTTCAATCCAACCTGGTCATACTTCAACTGTCTCCAAAACTCAATTAGAGTATAACAAAAGGACCATCATTATCTATGGTTCTCAGCACCGTAGACTATTCATCAAAAAGTCTCCTAATTCACAACTTGTGGCCATTTAAGCAAAACTAGGCCTGGTGGGGTCTGTGTCCGGTCGGACCGACCATGCCCGGCCTTTCTGGGCCGAACCAACCCGGTCCGGGCTCCATCGACCCGATCCAGGCCATCCCGCCTGGTTTGGGCCACCCCGCCCAAGTCTAGGATAACCCACCTAGTTCGGGCCGGCCCCACCCCTTCGGGTCCGTCCGGGTTGGGATGGGCCACATCAGGCTCTGCCTGCTAGGCCACATGTCAGCCCGTACCGCAAGGGGGAAGTCAACAGGGCCCATGTATCCTGAACCGCTAGTGTGCAGCCCACTAGGTTCACGTGGCTAGGCCCGCAGAGGTGCAGCCCGCTGGGCTCGTGTGGGCCTGTTTACTAGTAGGGGGACTGGTCTTCCCAGTTGGGCCCGTGGTGTGGGGCCATTTTGAATAGCTGGTGGGGCGCTAACCCACCGCAAAATGGCCATCTGTTTTGGATGACCTGGGTCCCACAAACTAGCATGGCATGAGGGTCGCACCACTCTCTCCGCCTGTCATGGATTTGAGTCACGACCTCTTCTAGCGGCGCATGACGACACGCCGCCCCACCTCTTCCTTTTGTGACTGGATCATATCGTCCACCTCCTTCAACCACCGGGGATTCGGTGGTGGTCCCTTTCCCACTGACGGTGCGTGACGTCTCACCGGACCCCTTCCGTGGCCTGCGTGACGGTGCGCTGCCTCTATGATGGACATTTGGGGCCGCCATGCTAGTGGTCTTCAATAGAGAAAAAAATTTAAAATAAGGTAGCGGAGGGTTTGGTTTGGGTTTGTTAGGCCCGCGCCCTCTGGATTTTCTTGAAAACATGAGGAAGGATTAAAAGATTAATTAAACTCTTTAAATTATAAGAAAAATAAAATACCTAACTCGAGAATGATGTAGAACACTCGAGATTGATGAAGTGGGTCGGTGTTCGTCTTTCCTGCAACAAGCTTCCATCGACACCACTCGAATTTTGTACTTCGGTTCATGGTTCGGTGTCACCCATCACTACCCGCTGGAACTGGCTCCGTCATCAAAGGGTGTGTCATCACATCACTTTATCAGCACTTCGTTTCTTGGTGAATTCATTCCATTACCTCTCCCCAAGCTCCATATAAATAAAATAGTGGGAGGGGGAGAAACACTCGTAGAATTAATGAGGGTTCATTTAATATGAATGCTTCCAAAATTATAACAACTTTATTACATAAGATTTTATAGGTCAATCCATTTAATTTCCTTCCATGCCATTTTCCCATGCATCCATTTGTCAGTTGGAGGAAAATAGAGAAATATATAAAATAACAATGTGATTTTATATTCTTTTTAAAAGTCCAAAATCTAACTTTTTCTCCATTCCTACAACGGTCGAAGTGAAGTATCCCTTAAGAAAATCTTGGTTCTACACATTCATCAGTTCCCTTGGATTTTTAATTCAAGCACCCTTTTAAAAGATATTAAATGTCACTCATTCCTTTACTGAATGATTCAAAATGAATGTTCAGAAAGTAATTTCGGGCACTCTGGGCCATAGAATCCAGTGCCGTCAATTTTCGCCGACTCTTAATAATTCCATATAATAAAAAAATTTACAAACAAAATCCAGTTCATTATAATGAAATCAAATATTCTTCCAAAATATAATTCCAAAATTAATCCTCCATTAAAATTCCATAGTATTCTATTTACAGGAAATATATTAAGTTCCTAAAATTTTGATAGTCTCCCAAATTAAAATGTATCACTTAATCCCCAAATCATTTTCCAATACCATGGATATCTATTTGATAAAACATAATTTCCAAAAATGAATTTTTCTAAAAATTTAACTAAAAATAAGGAATTCATACAAATATGGGACTTTACGTAGGCCAGTCATAGGTGATTAACCATTGTCTCCCTTTGGTTGTGGGTTCGATCCCCATGGACTTGTCGGACGTAATGAGTTGTCACACAGTATATGTGTTTCCCTTTTAAAAAAGTATATAACTCTTATCACATTACCAAAATTCGATAATATCCTCAAAAATAATAATAACATGGTTTAACTATAAAGGATATTTCATACCTCTTACATTTCATCCGAAAAAGTAATAACCCACAATTACCTCAAAACTAAATGTCTCCAAAAATACCATTAATCACCCTAAAATTTAGGAACATAAAGCCTCGAAAAATATTTCTAAGACATATAACAAATGATTAATCTGAAAATTAGAAACTTATATGATATCCCTATCTCTTGAGAATACATCCAAATCTCTAAATATGTATAAACCATCCTCTAACACCAAATATAAGGCCCAATCCATAAACATTACATGATCTTGAGTTAAGTCAATAATAAGACATTATTTCACATTGAGAATATTTTCATGTTTTTATACATTGATAATTAGGCCATAAATGATTCAAAACAAATTAATATTACAATGTATACACATCTAGTCACTATCTATTTTAATAAAAAGGAATATTTTTAGAAACAAACACTGTTTCTTTTTCATGTTTAAACATCATAGACATTCCTTTATCTGATCCTTGACTCTATTATTGATTAAATATTATGAAAAAAATTCAAAACTTCATATGGAAAAAAATATCATTATGGGATACATAAATAAGGAAAAATATTTCTCTTGAGAAAGAATTTAAATATTTAATACTTTATCACCATGTAATTTTTTCACCTTTCAGATGTAGTTAACACCAGTTACTAAATATATGCTCATTGCTTACTATTTTTTGTAATCAAAAGATTACCATAAAACCTATAGAATGAAAAATATAACATATAAATGTTACATGGAACATAATAATAGATAAATGGAACAACCATATGGTCGATGTCTACACATATCACTAAATGGAATAGCCACATGACATATTTCCATCTACAATGCATTGAAGGTTATAATGTAAGCACCAATCCTTGGTTTTACAAAGAACCACCCACCCTTGGAATATCCCATATCCACTAGTCTTTGGTTTATCATATAACTACCATTAAATTGTCCAAGTACAATTATATAATCATAACACCTAAAATTATGCAATGATCAGTATTTCTCAAATAAAATTTCATTGGAAATCACAAAAATAATTTCAAGATATTTAAATATTAAATCCAATTTCAAAAACATTCAATAAAACACCCAAAAAAAGAATAATGTATTTATTTTAGTTTTAAATACAGTTAGGGTTATAGAAGAAAAAAATATCAACTGATAGTTACAATGGTGGATAATTCGTTATTATTGTATATGTCAAAACAAAAACATTCCTTTTTTCCTTTTGTAATGAAATTAAAACACTTTGTATAAAAAAAAACCTTTTTGAAAAAAATTAAGGAAAATCAATATTTAAGAAATATTTCCTATATAATCCTTTATAACCATGTAAATAAATATGTAAATTAATATCATGAAGAAAATTAATTGATAATTAAATCGTTAAACGTTCAAAGATTCTCAAACCACATTAAACATTTAAATATTAATCTCCATGAATTAGTACATTTTGAAAAACAATATTAACATTAGTATGGATAAAATATGGATATAAATTGTCATAGTGGTTGTATATGCACCATATATAATAATAAAGGTTCAAATTATAATGAAATGGCTCAATGAAAGGAGATTGAGACGGAGTCCCTTACCCTAAGTTCAATTCATCACATATGTTCCTTGTTATTCCAGAATAATAAACTTAGGTTAATTTATACCTTCCTGAGAGAAATGTTGAAGTTTATTATTTCTTTTATTTCACTTATAACCATGTTATAAAAATTACATATTTCATTAAGTTCATATCGAATGTTTTGTCGATATTTGGTACTTGAGTTGAAAATGAACATGGCTTGCGGTCACTAGTTTATGTGGTCAAAATTCCATCATCTACAAAACCAAATTCATTACATAATAATAATTTCCATAAATAAATTAAAATATTTATATAAAGATATTAATTTATGGTATGAAAAATGAACAATGTTATAATCATGGAGATGATATGTATGCATGAGTAATGTTTCCATATTTATTATTTCATTTTAGAAATAAGGTAATTTTTATTTTATCTACCCAGAATGATCATAATATAATTAAAATAATAATAATAAATTAAAAATACCCATATATATCATACAAGAATTTTGATTAATAAAAATGATTCACATCGCTTCGTGGAGGTGATAATTCCAAAGTACGCATGAACAAAAATATCATTTTTATGTGCGATGAAAGTAAGAACATAGTTGAAATATTATAATTTTAAAATTATAAATATTTCATTGATATTATATATAATCATTTATTACATCATTATAAATTTTCTTCATGTATTATAATAAAAAACTAACTATATTGGTTTGCGAGGCGGTAGTCCGTCGCACGCACGAATGAAATGTTCATTTTCCATTTCACGAAATTAAAGATGGATTTTAGTGATGATATTAACATAATAAAAATTTAATATATTTATTATATTTTATTTATTATTTCATAATGGATGAAGGCTTTTTAAAGGATGAGAACAAATTACTAGAATAGAAACACTTAATAAATGTCATAACTTATTTAGTTGATCACCTTTCAAGAACAGCTTAACACCTCTAAAGAGCATGTTATTCTTAAACTAAGGCCTCAAGAATATGGAGAGGGATTATAAGAAGATTTTGGGGAATATAATTTCCAAAACAAAATTCTCTGGATGTGGGAGTATTAGAGAATATTGTGTACCTTTTTTAGGAGAGGGGAGGGGCACCTTTGGAAACTCCTAAAATATTAAATTAATATAAAATCATTTTCGGTTAAAAATGGTCACAAAGAAATTATTTATAAAATAAGATATTTTTGGGTATAAATAAAATTATACAATTAAAATTATACCTATTTTTAATTTTTTTAATCCTTAGATTTTTGTTTTATCCACCTTTAACACTTACTGATTTATCAAGTATTTTACAATCTGAGAGTTAAAATAATTACCAAATCATTATAAACGTCTAAAGGAATTGTCGTTTATGACATGTAATGACTTACCCTAACCATTTTTATAAATATAATATTTTTAATAATTTAATTTTATTAAAAAATATTTTTTTATTTTAAAATACGAGTAGTTTCAAATTTGAGAGTATTCATTAGTTAACTTTTAGAAATATCATAATAGAAGATATGTTAAACAAAACTCATTTAAATCATCAATAACATGTCAAATATATTCATAAAAATTATGGCTGACATAAATTATGGAAAATAATATATATTTTAATATTTATTAAATCATTTCTTTGGTATGTTAATTAATTAATAAATTACAACATCATCTTTGTCTAATGTATAGATTTAAGTATTTAATTTTTAAAAATTATAAATAAATTATCATCATGTTGGTAATTTGATCATATTTACAATTACTATTTATAGTTGAATATATCCTCTATATAACTCCATTTTAAAATATATGCTCATTGCTTACTATTTTTTGTAATCAAAAGATTACCATAAAACCTATAGAATGAAAAATATAACATATAAATGTTACATGGAACATAATAATAGATAAATGGAACAACCATATGGTCGATGTCTACACATATCACTAAATGGAATAGCCACATGACATATTTCCATCTACAATGCATTGAAGGTTATAATGTAAGCACCAATCCTTGGTTTTACAAAGAACCACCCACCCTTGGAATATCCCATATCCACTAGTCTTTGGTTTATCATATAACTACCATTAAATTGTCCAAGTACAATTATATAATCATAACACCTAAAATTATGCAATGATCAGTATTTCTCAAATAAAATTTCATTGGAAATCACAAAAATAATTTCAAGATATTTAAATATTAAATCCAATTTCAAAAACATTCAATAAAACACCCAAAAAAAGAATAATGTATTTATTTTAGTTTTAAATACAGTTAGGGTTATAGAAGAAAAAAATATCAACTGATAGTTACAATGGTGGATAATTCGTTATTATTGTATATGTCAAAACAAAAACATTCCTTTTTTCCTTTTGTAATGAAATTAAAACACTTTGTATAAAAAAAAACCTTTTTGAAAAAAATTAAGGAAAATCAATATTTAAGAAATATTTCCTATATAATCCTTTATAACCATGTAAATAAATATGTAAATTAATATCATGAAGAAAATTAATTGATAATTAAATCGTTAAACGTTCAAAGATTCTCAAACCACATTAAACATTTAAATATTAATCTCCATGAATTAGTACATTTTGAAAAACAATATTAACATTAGTATGGATAAAATATGGATATAAATTGTCATAGTGGTTGTATATGCACCATATATAATAATAAAGGTTCAAATTATAATGAAATGGCTCAATGAAAGGAGATTGAGACGGAGTCCCTTACCCTAAGTTCAATTCATCACATATGTTCCTTGTTATTCCAGAATAATAAACTTAGGTTAATTTATACCTTCCTGAGAGAAATGTTGAAGTTTATTATTTCTTTTATTTCACTTATAACCATGTTATAAAAATTACATATTTCATTAAGTTCATATCGAATGTTTTGTCGATATTTGGTACTTGAGTTGAAAATGAACATGGCTTGCGGTCACTAGTTTATGTGGTCAAAATTCCATCATCTACAAAACCAAATTCATTACATAATAATAATTTCCATAAATAAATTAAAATATTTATATAAAGATATTAATTTATGGTATGAAAAATGAACAATGTTATAATCATGGAGATGATATGTATGCATGAGTAATGTTTCCATATTTATTATTTCATTTTAGAAATAAGGTAATTTTTATTTTATCTACCCAGAATGATCATAATATAATTAAAATAATAATAATAAATTAAAAATACCCATATATATCATACAAGAATTTTGATTAATAAAAATGATTCACATCGCTTCGTGGAGGTGATAATTCCAAAGTACGCATGAACAAAAATATCATTTTTATGTGCGATGAAAGTAAGAACATAGTTGAAATATTATAATTTTAAAATTATAAATATTTCATTGATATTATATATAATCATTTATTACATCATTATAAATTTTCTTCATGTATTATAATAAAAAACTAACTATATTGGTTTGCGAGGCGGTAGTCCGTCGCACGCACGAATGAAATGTTCATTTTCCATTTCACGAAATTAAAGATGGATTTTAGTGATGATATTAACATAATAAAAATTTAATATATTTATTATATTTTATTTATTATTTCATAATGGATGAAGGCTTTTTAAAGGATGAGAACAAATTACTAGAATAGAAACACTTAATAAATGTCATAACTTATTTAGTTGATCACCTTTCAAGAACAGCTTAACACCTCTAAAGAGCATGTTATTCTTAAACTAAGGCCTCAAGAATATGGAGAGGGATTATAAGAAGATTTTGGGGAATATAATTTCCAAAACAAAATTCTCTGGATGTGGGAGTATTAGAGAATATTGTGTACCTTTTTTAGGAGAGGGGAGGGGCACCTTTGGAAACTCCTAAAATATTAAATTAATATAAAATCATTTTCGGTTAAAAATGGTCACAAAGAAATTATTTATAAAATAAGATATTTTTGGGTATAAATAAAATTATACAATTAAAATTATACCTATTTTTAATTTTTTTAATCCTTAGATTTTTGTTTTATCCACCTTTAACACTTACTGATTTATCAAGTATTTTACAATCTGAGAGTTAAAATAATTACCAAATCATTATAAACGTCTAAAGGAATTGTCGTTTATGACATGTAATGACTTACCCTAACCATTTTTATAAATATAATATTTTTAATAATTTAATTTTATTAAAAAATATTTTTTTATTTTAAAATACGAGTAGTTTCAAATTTGAGAGTATTCATTAGTTAACTTTTAGAAATATCATAATAGAAGATATGTTAAACAAAACTCATTTAAATCATCAATAACATGTCAAATATATTCATAAAAATTATGGCTGACATAAATTATGGAAAATAATATATATTTTAATATTTATTAAATCATTTCTTTGGTATGTTAATTAATTAATAAATTACAACATCATCTTTGTCTAATGTATAGATTTAAGTATTTAATTTTTAAAAATTATAAATAAATTATCATCATGTTGGTAATTTGATCATATTTACAATTACTATTTATAGTTGAATATATCCTCTATATAACTCCATTTTAAAATACTATTACTTTTCAAAAACCAAAGTGTAGAAAAAATGTCTATATATTGAATATAATATTATAAATGCATTAAAGACATCATTGTGGATTCATAGGGTCCTAAAATAGACTAAAGGATGATCATGGTAAGTATTCAATAGTAAAATTAAATTAGGACATGTTTTAGGGTATTTTTTTATTAAAATATTTTTTATATATTTATTTTCTTGATTTACCTTTAATGGTGGTAATAAGATTTATTACCAAAGCTAATATTCATAATGTACAAGAATATAAGTGATCTATTTACTTAATTTGGATCTTTTTATTACAGTTATTGAATATATTTTTCCTAATTCAAAGCATATAATTAGCATAAATTAATTTGAAAAATAATACCATTGATAGAATAAGGAGATGGGTTTTTTAAAGTAAAAACCGTCAGAATATTGACATGTGTTTATGTCCAATTTAAATGTAAAATTACATAAAATGACCAAAATTATAATAAATGATAATAAAATAATCTAATTATAATACCAACCCAATTAAAAAGGTAATATAACAATATAAATAAGTTATATTAAAAATTAGTTTTGAATTAAAATGTAGTATTTTTCACTAATGATTAAAAAATAAATTTTTTTATAAAAATACTAAAATGAAAAAAAAGCAAATTTGGATGTAATTATTCCAAAGAAGAAGTTTATTTTGTTATATTATATTAATAAAAGAGTAAAAAATAGATTAAAATGGGTTTTCCATCAAAAAGAGGTAAAATTATATTTTTTTTAAATGACTTCTTTTATCTAAAAAATGAATTTTTTCTTATATCATGTCTAGAAAGCATATAAAAAGAATTTTAAACAATAAATTAATTATATTAAATATATGTTTCATTAATAAAATCTTTATAGAGTGATTTAATTATTTCATAGTCATTTATATTCATTTGAATAGCTTTCTAGAAAAATATTTCATTTTAATTAGACAGTGTTTTAAATTCATTTATGAATAATTGTTAACAAAAGATTAAATTATATACATGTGTAGACATTATATTAATGAATCAATTAATACAATTTATTCCTGATATTATAATAGCATGGTTATTTGATAACATAATAATATTCAGTTGTTCACTTATGTTTGATGTAGTATATTATGTATGTTATTGAACATATTCTTTTCATTTAAAAACGGGTGACGTTACAGTCCCCCCATCCTTTGAAAAGTTCATCTTCAAAAATCGTATTTGATTATGGTAACTAAGTTATCATTCTTCATAATACCCATATTACATTCCCATATTAAAAAAAATTAATAAAACTTCCTCTTTTAAAATAAATAAAGGACCATACGAATGTCACTTGAGAAAACATGTAGTAGTATTCCATGTAAGAAAACATGGATATGGATGAGAAAATAACTATCATTTCATGATGGATAGTGATATAAAACATGATCAGAAGAACGTAAACAATAATAAAACTACAAACCTATGAAGAGTTAAATAGTCTTTGATTTCGTATTAAAAAATGTAAAGAGAAAATGTTTTTATTTTAAGATCTGTTCATCAAGTTGTGTAATTATTTTATGACACATAATAAGAACATAATGAAATATAATTAAATAAAATTTATACTTTTATAAACTAATCAAGATCCTCTATAAACTCATCTTTTTATCTAAACGATGAAAAATTATGATGAGTTTTTCATGCATGAATCACTAGAATCAAATTCTAGAGAATCATATAATCCAAATAAGATTAACTATATATTTATTATATTTTGAAACATTAAAAAATTTAATATGGATAGGATAAAATAATTTAATTATCCATGTTAAATAATATTTTAAATAGGGAAATATACTTTTAAATTTAAAAATTCATTTGAAATATTAAATGTTTAACACAGACCACTCAACAAATAGATGTCCTTAAAATTCCACAAATAATCCAAACTATGAATGCAACCCAAAAATGAGAATGATTTCATCACACTTTCTTCCATGATAAATATCAAAATATATCACCAAATAAAATAGATCACTATTAATGACTTATACTAAAATGTAATAACCCTAATCCTATATTTTTCAAGATAGGATAATCATTTACATAAATAACCTAAATCAACATAAGAACATAATAAAATCATTGATTATTCCAAAATATATATCAACTATTACACCTCCATTAAAATCCAATAGAATTCTATTTAACTTAAATATATTAATTTCCCACAATAGTGATAGTATTCAAAAATAACATTTATCACGTATTCCCCAAATCATTTTCCAATACCACATATATACATTTGATAAAACATAAGTTAACAAAATCAAAATTAAAAATTTTTAACTAAAAATAAGGAAGTAGTACTAACCAAGTAAATTACATAGGATAGTGTTTGGTGATTCACCCTTACCACCCTTTGGTTATGGGTTTGATCCCTGCCACTTTGCCGGACATGAGGAGTGGTCACGCAGTATAGGTTTTGTTCTTTTTCAAAAAATATATAACTCTTTTAAAGTTACCAAAATGAGGTAAAAAATCAAAAAATAACAATAACATTCCTTAACTTCAAGGTTATTTAATAACACACATTTTTTACCCCAAAAAGTAGTAAACAATAATTACCTCCAAAATGAATGTCTCTAAAAATACCAATAATCACCTTAATAGTTTAGAACATACTATCTTAAAAAATATTTCTAAGACATTTAACATATGATAAATCACAATATTATAAACACATATGATATCCATATCTCTTAAAAAGACAACCTAGTCTCCAAAGATGTCTAAACCATCCTCGGAAACCAACTATAAATTAACACCCTCAAACATTAATTAATATTAAGTTAAGTCAATAATTTGACATTATATACCATTGAGGATGTTTTAATTTTTATATATTTAGAGAATTATTCCATAACAAATAAATAAAAACTCAATATTAAAATGTTTTCACTTCTACTCACTGTCCATTTTTTAAAAAAATAATGAAAAATGATTAAAAAGAAACATGGTTTCATTTCATGTTTTAACATCGTAATATTTACTTCATTCCATCCTTAACTATATTATTTTTTAAATAATGTTAAATACAATTTAAAAACAAGGGATGAGAATAAAAATATAGGTAAGTGAGACACAATGAATGAAAACTATCAATCTTGTGAAAACAAATAAACTATGAATACATTATAAGAAAGTAATACGTTCCACTATTAATAATTACTAAATCCTCTTCACTGAATATACTACCATTTTTTTTCATTTTCTGTAATCAAAATATTACCATAAAACCCATATAAAGAAACATATAACACATAAAGGTAACTGGGGACATAATCATAGTTAAATGGGATAACCATATGGTCAACATCCACACATATAACTAAATGGTATACACATACAATTGACTTCAATAACCAATGCATTAGAGGGTATAACGAAACCACCCACCCATGCTTTGTCACAGAACCACCCATATTTGGTTTACCACATAACCAACCATCTTTGGTTTATCACAAAACAATCCATCAAATGTCCATGTACCATTATATAATCATAACACATGAAATATTTCAATTATCAGTAATTCAATCATATAATATAATTTTCAATCATAAGAAATAATTTCAATATACTGAAATATTTAATCCAATTTCAAATTCATTTTCAATTCCAAAACACCCTAAAATGGAATAAGGAATTTGTTTTCATTTTTAAAATACTAATACATATAGAGGAATCAAAATATAATATAGCAGTGATGGTGGTGGACAAGTCATCATTATCGTATACGTTAAAATAAAACAATCTTTTTTGTTGTTTTGTAAATAAAGTAAAACATTTAATATAAAAAAATTACTTCTAGAAACATTTTATTAATTTTAATATAGACATATAATTACTTGTATAATATATTGTATCTATATAAATGAAATTTTTTTCTAATATCAGGATGAATATTGTTTGATAATTAAATCGTTAAATGTTCAAGGTTCCCCATACCACATTGATCATTTAAATATTAATATGCATGAATTAATAAATTCAAAAAAAACAATAATTAAAATTATTATTGATAATATATTTATATTTAATATCATAGTGGTTGTATTTACACATTATAAAATAATAATGTTGTGTATTATCATGAAATACCTCAATGAAAGGAGAATGAGATAAAATCCCTTAACTTAAGTTCGATTCTTCACATATGTTCCTTGTTCATAATGAATAATAATCTCAAGTTAAATTATGAAATATTGAGATCCTTTTTAAATTCCATAATTTTTTTTATATAACTTATTACAATGTTATAAAAATTACATTTTTCTTTATGGACATAACAGATGTTTTGACGATGTTCGGTACTTGAGTCGAAAATGAACAGGGTTTGAGGTCACTGGTACATGTGATAATAACTGTATCATATACAAAATAAAAATTAATGATATACTATAATTTTATAAATCTTTATTTCTTTCAAATAAAACCAATAATTTATGGTATGAAAATTGAACAACCTTATAATTAGGGGGATGGTTGGACCTATGTACGCATGAGTAACGATTCCATTTTTCTTTGATCATTATAGAAATAAATTAATTATTATTTTATATTTATATATTTATCATAATATAACTAAAATCATAATAATTATTTAAATATAATTTTATATATAATAAAAGTTATGTGGTGAATAAAAATGATTCACATCACTTCGTGGAGGTGATAATTCACAAGTACACATGAACGACATTATCACTTTTATGTGCAAGGAAAGTAAGAACATAATTGAAATATTATAATTTTAAAAATATTAACATGTCATGAATATTATATATAAATATAAATTCTATCATTATAATTAGTTTTGATATATGTTAATGAAAAATGAACTAAATCATTTCCCTTGGTGGTTGTCCACCATACAAACGAAAGAATTGATCATTTCCGATTTGATAAACTTGGAGATGGATTTAGGTGATTATAATAACATAACAACATATATATATCGAGGATACTAGATTTATTACTTCATAATAGAGGAATGATATTTAAAGGAAGTTCAAGTAGAAATCAAATAAAAACACTTAAAAAACGATACCACTTATTCAGTTGATCACTATTTATGAACACATTAACAACTCTAATGAGGGTGTTATGCCTAAAATAATTCCTCAAAAATTTTATAAGGAGTTATAGGAAGAGGTTTTGTAATATAACATCAAAAAAAATTATTTGGAAGTGTGATTATTATCGAAGGGTGGTTACTTTTTTATTAGAGAGGGGAGGGGCACCCTTGTAAACTCTTAATTTATGAAATTAGTATAAATTTAGTTTCGTTTCCAAATGGTCTCAAAATAAGTTACCTCAAAGATAAGATGATTTTGGCTTGAATACCCATAAACCATTTAAAATTATACATGTTTTAAATATTTTTTAATCCTTATCATTTTTTAAAACATTTAACTCTTATTGATTTATTATGTAATTTACAGTTCGAGAGTTAAAGTAACTACCATATCATGAAAAAAGACCAATGAAAGTCTAATTTATGAAATATTAGGACGTATAATATCCATTTTTATTAATATTATATTTTAAATAATTTCGTATTATTTAATAAAGAAATTTACATTTTAAAATTCGAATAGTGTTAATATTGACACTATTCATTAGTTGACATTTAAAATTAACATAAAATAATGATAAGTTCGAACCAAATACATTAAATGACCAAAAAAATATATTATCTATCTATTAAATTATTTGATAACATAAATTATTTCAAATAATATTTATTTTAATATTTATAAAATAATTTATTTGATTTTGTCATTGATTATAAATTAATACATCATCTTTCTGTCACAATTAAATTTTATTATATAAAATTTCAAAATCATAAATAAATTATCATGATGTAGGTAATATGTTTATCTTTAAAATTTATAGTTATATTTTATTTTATCTACTATATAACTCCATATGAAAAAATATTACTTTTTGGAAACAAGTGTAAACATGACTATTTATTGAATATAATATTATAATTTGATTAACGCCATCCAAGTATACTCAAGTAGTCCTAAAATATACCCAATGATTTTCATGTTTGAGATAAAATCATCCAATTTAATGAGAACATGATTTAAGGTTATTTTATTTTATTATAATGTTATTTCATCTTTAATTTCCTGCTTTATGGTTCAACATGGTAATAAAATTTATTACAAAAGGCACTATTCATAATATCCAAAAATAAAAGAGACATATTTACATTATATGGACCTTATGATTAACAATATGGAATATTTATTCCCAAATTAAAATCACATAATTTGTAAAAAAAAATTTCAAAATCACTCTCGTTGATGGAATAAGAAAGCAGTTTTTTACGTAAAACCATCAAAATATTGACATATGTTTATATCCATTTTAAATGTGAAATTTAATAAAATTGAATTTTTTTATTAAATAATAAAAACATAATTTAATAATACATTATTACAAATAAAAAATATAATCTAACAATATAAAGTTCTTAGATGAAAAATCGATATTGAATTAAAATACAATATTTTTAACTATTCATAAAATAGTTTTTGCCA
Source organism: Viscum album (assembly GCA_963277665.1). Taxonomy (NCBI): domain Eukaryota; kingdom Viridiplantae; phylum Streptophyta; class Magnoliopsida; order Santalales; family Viscaceae; genus Viscum; species Viscum album. The sequence continues at coordinate 1,045,647,358 of OY728165.1, forward strand.
TAAAAATATAAAAATTTAAACCAAAGTAAATTTTATTCCATGATTCCAATAAGATGATTAATTTTTTCCTATATAAATTTTAATAGTGTCAAAAACTATATTCAAAAATATTTTCTCCATCAAAATGCTATAAAATTATAATTTTTTTGAAAAATACTCCTTTGATCCAAAATATTAATTTTATTCTTATATCATGTCTTCAAATTATATAATACGAATTATAAAAAATAAATTAAATAAATTAAATATATATTTCATTAATAAAATCTATTAATAAATATTTAATTATATTATATATTCAATTATTTTCATTTAAATAGTTTTTCAAAAAAACATTTCCTATTAATTAAAATGGGTTTTATTTTCATTTATATATATTTTTTGACAAAAAAAATAATTAAATACATGTGTGAATATTATTATCCTTAATCAATATATATTTTTCATTCCCTCCATTTTAACAGCTAGGTTATAAGGTAACATAAAAATATTTCGTTGTTTGTTTAAGTTCTATGTAGCGTATTATGTATGGTATTGAACTTATTGTCTCCTTTTAAATACTCAGGATGTTACAATAGCGGTGAAACTTTATTCATGAAAACATAATTCATGTTTTATGGTCACACACAAACTGAGCATGTATTCTACTTATTTATCATCGTATTCATATCATTCTTCTTCTCAACCAATGTAAACTACACTGCACACTCTTCCTCCATTGCCTGCTGTTTCACTCATTCTATATTCCACTATTCCGAATATTCACATGTTTATATTAATTAAACAATCTGGGAACTAGTTAATAATATTATCTATCATCATCATTATTCCCACTTTAAAATTGAATTTCACATCCTAAATGAAGACAAGTATCTACCTCCCAACACCATCCCATTAAAATTTCAATCGTTATATTATCCAATTATATTTTATCCTATTTTATGAATTTAATTAACTTTTTATAACAATTTTGATTCAATATGAGTAATGTAAATCACAAATTTTTTATATCAAATAATATTTTATCAACTTCATCTCCATTTTATAAAACTCTCTATTTTAAAAATTAGAAATATATTCAATCCTAGTAGGTAAAATATACCTACTCTTTAATCCTTGTGTATCAATATGTACAAGAGTTTTATATTATATTTCAAAAGATATTTTTTTAACCCATACAAATGTTAAATGATATATTTATTCATTTATTCATTTAAATATTCTTTTTTCGTATTTTTAGTTTTTTTATTATCCATTGAAATTTTTTAGAAGTACCTAAGTTGTGTTTATCATACAGTTTGTGCATGGTTTGTGAAAACTATGTGACCAAGTCATGTATTTCATGAATTAAATTTTATTGTAATTTAAATAGTTTTTTAATGATTTTTAAATTAATTTAATCAAATAATACAACACACACCAAGTCCATAGAATTCTAACCACATGGTTGGCACCAATTTATGTATGTTATACTGCAAAATGTTAATGTGTTTCCCTTTTATTAAACATTTTGATGTTATCATTTTTATCTTCTAGAATTAAATCCTAAGGGGTCCCCATTTCCCCTCATTTATCTCCCTTTATCTAGTCATGTTACCCTTAGGATTCCAATCTTCTCCATTGTTAAATTTGTGGATCTTTTCTTGACATAAGGGGGTTCCTTCTTGGTAAATTAACAAATACAACTTCTTATCCACCTTCTCATTATTTTACCTCATTTAATATTTCATTAGAATATTATTGATGTATTGTTTCAATTAACATTAATTTAACATGAATTTTTATTATTTAAGGGTTAATTTTTTCCTATATGGTATCCTATATTATTTTTTGGGAGGTTTAGAGCCATTATTTGTGAAATATATTCATTTCAGTTAGCTTTTTCCATTCATGAACATCAAAAAATATATCCATAAAATTCATTCCTATATAAATACAAGATATGATATTTTTTTATATATTATATGTATATATATATATATTTCATTACTTTTATATGATAGTTTCTTGTTTGTTAATAATTTTTTTAATATATATTCTCCACGCATCCTTTCTAAACATAATTTTTTTGGTAAAGTGTGCTCACCTATTTCTAATATAAATCATTAAGAGGCTTCCCAAAAAATTATTTGATAATCAAATGGGTGATTTGAATATCATATATTTATAAAAAAAGAACCCATTTATAATGATGTTCTTTAAAACCAATTATCTAATGAATTTATCCTAAATTTTTTTATGCTTCAGTTATTAAGTTAGTTTCATGATGATTGTTATGTTATTTTCCGTTCAATGATTATTCTATAACATGAATTATTGAAAGATATTTTAAAGCCTCATTTTGAGACTTATTAAAAGGCTTTCAAAAAGTGAATATACTATTGATGTGATCACCAATTTTTATTATTATTGTAAATTTGGATAAGATTTCCCATGTTATAGGACATGATAAATATATTGTTTTTATTTATAAAAATGTGTTGTAACATTTAATGGTGTTTGATGGTGGGGGTGAGGATGTTATCTTGTGTTTTATTTATATTCCTCATTAGTATTTATTAGGTTATAACTATTATTCTATATCAAAATTATTTTTTATATATAATTAGGATCAACAAGTTTCTATTTGTGATATCTGGTTTCTCTGGTCGTACATTATTATGAATACATTATGGATAGTGGTGAAAATCATGGTGATATATTTAATTTGTGTATTTTCCCTTGGATAGGATAAATACGGTAATTCCTATTGTTAGGTATATTGAATCACATCGAGAATACCGATAGGATATATACTATTTTCATATTGTCTATAATTTATGATGGGTGTGTTTCTTTATACATTCCATTTCCATGTAAGAACCATTTTTTTCATAATGCATCACTGTGTGCATCATAGGGTTTATGTCACATGGAGTCCATATTCTAAAACCAAATTACTTTTATCAAAATTTATAAAAAATTGTACTACTAAATGGGTAATGAAAAATATATTTACTATAAAATGAATATGTTAAAAAAATATAAATAAAAATATTACTATAAACCACAAATAAATACAAAAATATAATAGTAATAAGAAATTATTGTTCTCAATAGCTTACTATGATGTAATCAATGTTATTTATAATTTAATTATTATTATTATAATCAATTTTGACATTTAAAAAAATCAATCAAAACCACATTCTTCACGTGGAGATTATCTTACTATAGGACTTATACTTTCACTGAAATGTCTTCTAAATATTTGATAGGGAATCTTTACCACACATCAACACCTCAATATCACTCCATTCTATGAAATAGTGAAATTATGATAGATAATTTAAAAGATAAGAAATATAAATCATTTACTTGTAATTAAATCATAGACAACTCAAATGAAAATCATTTTTTCTAATGGGTAAATATTATATAAAAATAATAAAAAATGAAAATGTACTTGCAATGAAATTTAAATCACTATCTCCACATAAAAATAGCATGGTACGGTGTCCTTTGTTAAGAATTTGAGAATAATTTTGGATAAAAAAATAAAAAATATATATTTTAGATTAATATAAGGATATAAAAATGATATATATATATATGAATCTTTTAGAAGAGAAAACATATAAAATAATTCTTATCTAATGAAAAATGTATATCTCTTTGAAATGATTTGAACGTTCAAATTTTTAAGCAATGGGATTAGCCCACTTTCTATCTAATTTTCCCTACAAATGCCTTTACCTATTTCACTAAATAAATTGCTCAGTATCATAAAATGGTCATATAATAATTTTTTTTATTATGCCTTGTTTTTTCTACTATAAATTTTAATATACTTTTCAAATGATTATATAATTTTACAGAATAATTGATAATGAACAACTTTATTACCTGAATAGATTTTTGAAATTGAATAAACTAGTTTATCATAAATTTATGACCTAGAATATAAATGAATATTAGTCTATGTAGTTAAATAAATTGTTTCATAGAATCTCATATATTTTAATAGAAATTTTGATCACATTTTCACAATTACATTGTAATATATATATATTTATGGAAATAATTTTCCCAGAAAATATGATATAATTTGATAGAATATCATCACATCTTCTTTGGGGCCTCATATACATAAATTAATCAATTGTTCCATGTGAATGAAATTTATCCCATGGAGTAAGTAATAAAAAAATAATTTATTTTTTATATTTTAAACAAATGTTATGAAAAAATAAAAAAATTGGTTATTTTTTTCAATTATGTCAAAAATATTCCTAAAACCTAAATATAGAACAATTACCAATAAAATTTCATCTAATTAGGATTTGACTATTAAATATTATATTAAAATGTTTGAAAATATTACTTTTATAAATTTTACTTTAAAACCCTACGTGTTGGTAACATCCCAAGTAAGTAATGAATAATAGAAATTTTTATCTATTTCTATTAGTGAATTAGATAGTGTTTTAGAGTCTTAAAATGAGAATAAATCCAATCTTAAGCATGAAATACAATAATATTTTTAAAAGATTGTTTTACTGCCTTTTGATGGAAAATAATTTTTAAATCTATCTTTTGACAATTTTATAAGCTATTTTTGTCAATATAAACTTATTATTTATTATTTGGACATCAAAATGTACTTTGTGTGAATTTTTTGTATTTTTTCGATAAAGTTCATTTTTTAATGAATAGTGAAAAATGTTGTATTTTAATTCAAAACCTCTTTTTAATCTAATTTATTTATATGATTAGATTATCTTTTGGATTGGTTTTGAAGTGAAATTAGAATATATTTTTACCATTTAATCCTATGGTGGTCATTGGAATCAATTTTACTTTGAAATTAGACTTAAACTGATGTTAATCTTTTGATACTCATTGTTTCATAAAAACACGCTATTTGTCATTACAACAGGAATTAGTGTTTAAATTAATTAATGTAACTTATATAATTTGAATTTTGTAAAATAGACATCATTTTTGAATTCAGAATGTCAAATATAGCTTAGGGTGATGTTTTGGTATTTTTTCTGAAAAACATCAATTTTTGATGAATAGTGAAACCACTAAGTGGTAGTTAAAGAAAGAGATTTTTTGTTTAAATGAAACTTTGCCACCTCTGTGATTTGATTTTCAAAAATCCAACATACATGGTTTTAATTAAGAAGTAAAATATTTTTCAATGATATTAAAATAATTTTTTGGTGAATAGTAACTTCTTTGTTTTTAATCGCGATTAGAGGTAATTAGTGCAATTTAAGAAAAAAATGATGTTATAATAAAATGAAAATACCTAGGCACTTGTCCTACCCTTATTTTATGTGTCATTGCCGACCAAGACAATCCATGGGTCAACTTGGGGACCCCATGGAGCCACTTTGGTAGGAAAATGACATTAATATCTTTTTATTTAATGTTAAAATTAAAATGACACAAACATGAGTTGTTTTACTAAAACAATTTTTAAATAGGGTTATACAAGTCAGATTTTTCACTATAAATATTCATTAGAAATCTATAACGATTTCCTACATCATTATATATATTTTTATAATTTTTAGACATTAAATAAATTAAATTATATATGACATCATGATGATGCAATGATTACCCCATTAATAAAGGATTTAAATAAAATGAATAGATAATGTAAAATCTATAACCTAAACATGTCAAAAACCTTTTGGATGGGTGGATTTCGAAACCTTAACACCTTAACCTCAAATTTTATCAATGTGGGACCTTTTGAATCTGATACTCATTTTAAAATAAAGTAACATTTCATTACATTCCAAGAGTGCCCCTCCTCTCCTCTTATAAAAGGCCCCCACCTCTACCTCCTTACCCACACATCCAAAGCCTTTGTCTCAGCCAAAATCTACCCATTTTGTCTCTATACATCCCTATCTTACTCCTTGAAGCCTCAATTTGGGAATAAGTCTTCCCAAGGAAGCATTTGAGCTCAAACCAAAGGGAGTTACCCGATTTTAAGGTAATGTCTTCACTTGAGTCCTTTTATTTTATTTTGCCTCTCCAACCCCCTAATATATTTTTATTCATTTTTAACAACTCCAGTATCATAAATATACTAGGATGTTTTAATAAGAAGTATTTGAGCTACACTTACACACAACTACATCTAATGGTTAAAGAACATACTGTTTTCGTGGATGGCGAATTTCTGCCTCACGAAACGATGATTGTTCAAAATTATTCTAACACCTTCAATGGTGGCCATTAAGATGTCACTATCTTTATATATTATATATAATATGTTTATGTTTCTCTTAAGATTATGTATTTTTCATTTATGGCATACCTTTATGGGTATACGCGATATCTTCATTTTAGGAAGTGCGGACTACTGCCCCCACAAAGTGATTTCATTCGTTAATACCATATGTGGTACGTATAAAGGATAGATTTAATGATATTATATATGATACCATACTGGAATTATAATACTATTATGTATCATTATGTTTTAATTACATTAAAGTATGAGATAGAAATGAAAGTAGCGTTCATGCGTATGTACGGCTTACCGTCTCCATGAACGGTGCATTTCATTTCTTTTCCACAAATGTAATGTACTATTATAAGTAGATATATATAATGGATATATATGATTTATGTTACATCTAAATGATGAATATAATTCTGGAATTAAAATATACATATCTCTCATTTAGTTTTAATTCCATTAATATGACATAGAAATGAAAGTAGCGTTCATGCGTACGTACGGCTTACCATCTCCAAGAACGGTGCATTTCATTTCTTACCTCTAAATGTTATGTAATATTATAAATTCATGTATATAATATATATATATGATATATACGATATCTAAATCATTAGTATAACTATGTATATATTGGATACATGAACAACTTGTAATTATAAAGAGTTTATTTTTGACTCAAGTACCAATGATCGTTAAAACGACCGTTAATAACATAAATAATTACATAGTGTTCATGACATGGAAATAAGTGATATAAAATGAATAATTAACCTGAAAAAGGTTCTTAAACAAGTATAAATTAACACATGTTTATTATTCAGTAGATTAAAGAATGATCAAGTCAAGTCGGACCCGAGGTAAGGGAACTTCTTAACCCAATATTTGTTCTTTGGGTTTATCTCCTACTTTCAAATTATGTCATGATATTATTATTTCCTATCTTGTATTTGTACTTTATTTGTGTGTACATATAGTAAATATACATAATATATCTATTTTATTTAAAAACGATCATTGTATGGGTCTTCGTCTCAATATCCTTCCATCAAGGCATATTTTGTTTTATACACAACCTTCTTTTATACGATGTATAAACCCCTTTAACTTTTACGTTTATTCAAAAGGAATATTTTTTAAATGAAGCAATTAATAAACGAAAAAAGTGAATGTTTTTTTCGTACATATGTGACGACAACGACTTCTCTACCGCCGTTACCATTATTTGATTTTCGGCTTCCTCTACAAGCCATAGTGTTTTTTTAGAAAAAAATGAAAAAAATAAATACCGTGTATACATTTCTTTATTTTGGTATTGAAAATGGTTTTCATAATGTTTTTATATCAATGTGTTGTATTGATATCTTGTGATTGAAAGGTGGAAATGTTATGTTTGTTTTATGCATGTTTTATGTGATAAAATTATGTTGTGGTTCTTGGGCACTGTTATGAAGACGGGTGGTTCTGTGATAAACTAAGGGCGGGTGAGCCCGATATCGCTCTTCAATGCATTGGGTAACGCGAAGGAGTGAAAAGTTAAGGTTTTTCTGAAGTGATTTAGGGAATATATTGTGATGGGTATTCCAAACGTAACCAAGAGGGTTACTCCCTACGTAAGAATGTTATGAATTTCTCAAGTTACCTTTATGTCTTATGATTTCTATGATTTATTCATGATTTGATGAGGTATGTTAAAGTTCTTATGTTTTATTGGTAAAGTATGATATCATTCTTATGTATATATGTACCCATGTTTCCTTTCCATATTTTTATAACCCTTACTGGGCTTTTTATGCTCATCCCATATTTTAGAAATGTTTTTCAAAGGTCAAGGGAAACGTACATGATATGATGATAGTGTCAAGGAAGTGTCAAGAAAGAATCCATGTTTTATTTTAAATATGTTTCTGTTTATGGTAAAAATGAATACTATATTTTATGTAACCACTTTGTTTAAATGTGTAATGTAATACATGTTTTGTGATCTAATTCTCTAAAACTCTAAACCTGAAAAGATCCTTAAGGTGTATTCTTGAAATATCTCAAGATTAAGTAATGTTTAATGCCGAGGCCTTATAGTGGGTATCAAAGGTTGGTTTAGATAACTTTAGGAGTTAGAATTATATTAAATGATTATCCAAAAATATTTTTTTTGAAATGATATAGCATTTGAAGATTACCATGTTGCTTCTCCTAAGATATTTGTTTGTTAAGAATGGATTTTCATAGAGGAAACATGACAGATTTTCAGGGAAGGCATACAGAGGTAAATGACCTTTCAAATCAGTATCCTGAGATGGTCAGAATCATAATTGAATAGTTTGTTGCAGTGATGGCTCAGTTGACTTAGGTGATAAATCGTGGTTGTGTTTACTAACGATATTTTGGGGTTTTCTAAAAGTAAATAGGAGCATGAAAGACATTTAGGGGTTATTTTTCAAACCTTAAAAGAAAAGAAATTGTATGAGAAATTCAGCAAGTGTGAGTTTTGGTTACAAAAAATTTCTTTCCTTGGTCACATTGTTTATAAAGATAGGATAACCGTTGACCCTGAAAAAACAAAGGTTGTTGAAGAATGGCCAAGACCCACAAATGTAACATAGATTCGTAGTTTCTGTGGTATGGCATGCTATTACTAAACGTTTGTTAGAAATTTTTCACGGATATCTATTCCAATGAATAAGCTAACTCGGAAGGGTGTTAAGTTTATTTGTACAAAAGAATGTGATGATTGTTTTCAGGAACAGAAAAGAAGATTGGTGAATGCTCCAGTTTTGGAACTACCTTCCAGGAATGGGGAGTTTGTTATCTATAGTGATTCTTCATTGAAAGGACATGGTTGTGTCCTAATGCAGAATGATTAGGTAATTTCTTATGCATCAAGACAGTTGAAAACACATGAGGTAAATTACCATACACATGATTCAGAATTAGCTGTTGTTGTTTTTGCTCTAAAAATTAGGAGGCATCATTTGTATGGATTAAATTGTGAAATATATATCGATCACAAAATTTTAAAGTATATATTCACTTAGAATTAATTGAACATGAGACAGAGAAGATTTCTAGAATTAATCAAGGATTATGATTGTACAATTCCTTACCATCCGGGTAAAGAAAATAAAGTGGCTGATGCTTTGAGTCGAAAAAGTAATGCTTCATTAGCAATGTTGCGTTTGGAACGTGATACTTTGGTTAAGGATTTGATGAACTTTGGCATAGAAGTTGTTGGTGGAGGATGTTCTTCTATTTTGTTTAAGGTATCAGTGAAATCGTCTCTATCAGATAGAATCAAGCAAGCACAGAAGCAAGACAGTGAGTTGCAGAAAAAGGTAGAGATGGTTCAGAAAGGTAAGTTTCATGAATTCAACATTGATAATGATTGCATTTTGAGATTTGGGAAGAGATTATGTGTTCCTTGTGACTCACAATTGAAGAGAGAGTTGTTATGTGAAGCTCATAGTTCTCCGTTTTTAGTTCATCCTGGCAGTAATAAGATGTACATAGATCTGCGGGAGTATTATTGGTGGGATGGAATGAAAAGGGATATTGCTGATTTTATAGTGAAGTGTTTGAATTTTCAATAGTTTAAAGCAGAGTGGCAGTTACCGAAAGGGATGCTTCAGCCTTTACCAGTACCATAATGTAAATGGGAAAATATATCCATGGACTTTGTTGTGGGATTACTGAAGACACCTCGAGGTAATAATGCAATCTGGGTTATTGTTGATTGCTTGACTAAATATGCTCACTTCCTTGCTATATGAGATACTTTTTCCCTAGATCAACATTCTAGTTTGTACCTTAAAGAGATAGTCAGGTTGCATGGAGTTCCTCTCTCCATTGTATCTAATTGTGATCCCAGGTTTACTACCAACTTTTGGAAAGGCCTTCAGATGTCGTTGGGTACTGAATTAAATTTTACTATAGCTTTCCATCCTCAATCAGATGTGCAGTCATAACGAACAATTCACACATTGGAAGATATGCTACGTGCTTGTTTGATGGATTATCAGGGATGTTGGGACCAACATCTTTCTTTGGTTGAGTTTTCTTATAAAAACAATTTTCATTCTAGTATACAGATGGAACCATTTGAGGTGTTATATGGGAAGCGGTGTCGAACTCCAGCTTTTTGGGATGAAGTGGGTGAAAGAAAGATGATGGGACCAGAATTGGTAGAAGAGTTGGAAGAAAACGTTCAGCTGATATTGAAACACATGAGAACAACTCAGAGTAGGCAGAAGAGTTATGCAGACAACATGAGGAAGGATTTATCTTTTCAGGTAGTTAAAGTCTCACCATGGAAAAGTGTGATGCGATTTAGTAAGAAAGGAAAGCTGAGTCCAAGTTTCATTGTACCATATGAAATTATAGAGAGAGTTGGATTAGTTGCATACCGGGTGGCTTTACCTCCGAATTTATCTGAGGTACACAATTTTTTCATGTTTCGATGCTGAGAAAGTACATGCCAGATCCATCTTATGTTTTGAGTCCAGAGGTAGTTCAGCTGGATGCGAACCTATCTTATGAGGAACAAATGGGACAGATTCTTGACCACAGGGAGCAAGTGTTACGGAATAAGGTAATTTACCAGGTAAAGGTTTTTTGGAAACACCATATGGTTGAAGAGGCAACATGGGAATTTAAAAATGCGATGAGGGATAAGTACCCCCATTTATTCGATAAGTAAATAAATTGTGGGAACACAATTTTCAAAATGGGGAAGGATGTAACATCCCAAGTAAGTAATTAATATTAGATATTTTTATCTATGTCTATTAGTGACTGAGATAGTGTTTTAGAGGCGTAAAATGAGAATAAATCCAATCTTAAGCATGGAATACAGTAATATTTTTAAAAGATTGTTTTACTGCCTTTTGATGGAAAACCATTTTTAAATCTATGTTTTGAAAATTTTATAATCTATGTTTTTCAAAATAAACTTTTTCTTTATGATTGGGACATCAAAATTTACATTGTGTGAATTTTTTGTATTTTTCCGATAAAGTTCATTTTTAATGAATAGTGAAAAATGTTGTATTTTAATTCAAATCCTATTTTTAATCTAATTTATTCATATGATTATATTATCTTTTTAATTGGTTTTGAAGTGAAATTAGAATTTATTTTTACCATTTAATCCAATTTTGGTCATTGGAATCAATTTCACTTTGAAATTGGACTTAAACTGATGTCAATCTTTTGATACTTATTATTTCATAAAAACACGCTATTTGTCATGACATCAGGAATTAATATTTAAATTAATTAATGTAACTTATATGATTTTAATTTTGTAAAATAGACATCATTTTTGAATTCATAATATCAAATATAGCTTAGGGTGATGTTTTGGTATTTTTCTGAAAAACATCAATTTTTGAAGAATAGTGAAACCACTAAGTGGTAGTTAAAGAAACTGATTTTTCGTTTAAATGAAACTTTGCCACTTCTGGGATTTGATTTTCAAAAATCCAACATACATGGTTGTCATTAATAAGTAAAATGTTGTTCAATAAGATTAAAATAATTTTTTGGTGAATTGTAACTTTTATGTTTTTTAATCGCGATTAGAGGTAATTAGTGCAATTTAAGGAAAAATGATATTATAATAAAATTAAAATACCTAGACACATGTCATAACCTTATTGGATGTGTCATGGACGACCAATAAAAGCCATGGGTCAACTTGGGGACCCCATGGAGCCACTTTGGTAGGAAAATGACATTAATATCTTTTTTTTAATGTTAAAATTAAAATGACACAAACATGAGTTGTTTTACTAAAAAAAATTTAAATGGGGTTATACAAGTCAGATTTTTTACTATAAATATTCATTAGAAATCTAAAACGATTTACTACATTATGATAATGTTTATATAATTTTTAGACATTAAATAAATTAAATTATTTATGACATCATGATGATGCAGCGATTACCTCGTTAATAAGGGATTTAAATAAAATGAAAAGATAATGTAAAATATATGCCGTACGCATGTCCAAAACCTATTGGATGTGTAGATTTAGAACCCTTATCACCTTACCCTATAATTATATAAATTTGAAACCTTTTGAATCCGAAACTCATTTTAAAATAAAGTTACATTTCTTTACATTCCAAGAGTGCCCCTCCTCTCCTCTAATAAAAGGCCCCCACCTCTACCTCCTTACCCACACTTCCAAAGCCTTTAGCTTTTTCAAACCCTGCCCATTTTGTCTCTACACTTTCCTCTCTTACTCCTTGAAGCCTCACGTTGGGCAGAAGTCTTCCAAAGGAACCCTTTGATCTCAAACCAAAGGGAGTTACCTGATTCTAAGGTAATGTCTTCACTTGAGTCCTTTTGTTTTATTTTGCTTCTCCAACCCCCTAAAATATTTTTATTCATTTTTTACAACTCCAGTATCTTCAATATACTAGGATGTTTTTATAATAATTATTTGAGCTACACTTACACACACATACATCTAATGGTTAAAGAACATATTGTTTCCGTGGATGGCGAATTTCCACCTCACGAAACGATGATTGTTCAAAATTCTTTTAACACCTTCAAAGTTGGACATTAAGATGTGACTATATTTATATATGATATATAATATGTTTATTTTTTCCTTATGATTCTGTATTTTTCATTTATGGCATACCTTTATGGCTTCCATTATGGGTATACGCGATATCTTCATTTTAGGAAGTGCGGACTACCGCCCCCTCAAAGTGATTTGATTCGTTAATACAATATGTGGTACATATAAAGGATATATTTAATGATATTATATATGATTACATACTGTAATTATAATACTATTATGTATAATTATGTTTTAATTCCATTAAAGTATGAGATAGAAATGAAAGTAGCACTCATGCGTACGTACGGCTTACCGTCTCCATGAATGGTGCATTTCATTTCTTATCCCCAAATGTAATGAACTATTATAAGTACATATATATAATGGATATATATGATTTATGTTATATCTAAATTATGAATACAATTCTGGAATTAAAATATACATATCTCTCATTTAGTTTTAATTCCATTAATATGACATAGAAATTAAAGTAGCGTTCATGCGTACGTACGGCTTACCGTCTCCATGAACGGTGCATTTCATTTCTTACTTCTAAACGTTATGTAATATTATAAATGCATGTATATACTAGATATATATGATATATATGATATCTACATCATGATTATAACTCTGGATATAATGGATACATGAAAAAATTGTAATTATAAAGAGTTTATTTTTGACTCAAGTACCAATGATCGTTAAAAAGACCGTTAAAAACTTAAATAATTACATAGTGTTCATGACATGGAAATAAGTGATATAAAAGGAATATTTAACTTGAAAAAGTTCTTAAACAAGTATAAATTAACTCAAGTTTATTATTCAAGAGATTAAAGAACGATCAAGTCAAGTCGGACCCGAGGTAAGGGAACTTCTTAACCCAATTTCTATTCTTTGGGTTAATCTCCTAATTTCAAATTATGTCATGATATTATTATTTCCTATCTTTTATTTGTAATTTATTTGTGTGTACTTATAGTGAATACACATAATAGATCTATTTTATTTAAAAACAATCTTTGTATGGGTCTTCGTCTCAATCTCCTTTCATTGAGGCATATTTTGTTTTATACACAACCTTCTTTTATACGGTGTATAAACCCCTTTGACTTTTATGTTTATTCAAAAGGAATATTTTTTATACGAAGTGTTTACTAAATGACAAAATGGAATGTTTTTGTCGTACGTATGAGGCGACAATGACTTCTCCGATGCCGTGACCATTATTTGAGTTTCGGCTTCCTCTACAAGCCATACTGTTTTTAAAAAAAATTGAAAAAAATAAATACCGTGTTTTACTTTTCTTTATTTTGGTATTGAAAATGGTTTTCATAATGTTTTTATATCAATGTGTTGTATTGATATCTTGTGATTGAAAGGGTAAAATGTTATGTTTCCTTTATGCATGTTTTATGTGATATGATTATCTTGTGGTTCTTTGGCATTCTTATGAAGACGGGTGGTTCCGTGATAAACTAAGGGCGGGTGAGCCCGATATTGCTCTACAATGCATTAGGTAACATGAAGGAGTGAAATGTTAAGGTTTCTCCGAATGTATTTATGGAATATACGATTATGGGTATTCCAAACGTAACCAAGAGGGTCACTCGCTACGTAAGAATGTTATGAATGCCTCAAGTAACCTTTATGTCTTATGATTTCTATGATTTATTCATGATTTGAGGAGGTGTGTTAAAGTGATTATGTTTTATGGGTAAAGTATGATTTGATTATTATGTATATATGTACCCATGTTTCATTTCCATATTTTTATAACCCTTACTGAGCTTTTTATGCTCATCCCATGTTTTTGAAATGTTTTTCACAGGTCAAGGGAAAGGTACATGATATGATGATAGTGTCAAGGAAGTGTCAAGAAAGAATCCATGTTTTACTTTAAATATGTTTCCGTTGATGGGAAAAATGAATACTATCTTTTATGTAACCACTTTGTTTAAATGTGGGATGTAATACATGTTTTATGATGTAATTCTCTAAAACTCTAAACCTGAAAAGATCATCACGGTGTATTCTTGAAATATCTCAATATTAAGTAATATTTAAGGTCGGGGCCTTATAGTGTTCCCATGAACAATGGTTTTTATTATATTATTACGAATTTCAAGCTATTGTATTAATAGTAGTTCACTTTGGAAAACCATTTCTACCCTCATTTTGTTTTTTTATCATTATAATGATTTTTTCATATAACCAAAAAATCTTGGTTTATAAAAAGTATTTTTTATTGAATTCAAAATTAAAAAGGGATTGAAAATGATTGGGTATTTTATTTTAAGGTTTTCTAACAATATTATCATATCAAATGAATACTTTTTTCCTTAAAATTTTAATGGATTGTTAGGCTAGGAAATATATACCTCCCATTATTTAATTTTGATGGTATCATACATTATATCATGTAATTATTTCTTGATAAATAGGAGATACATAATTTTTTATCTACATTTTCTAATATCATAAAATGTTATTATTTTTAATCGTTTTTCATGGAATAAATATTATATACAGATTGTGAATTTTAGATAATTGTTTTCTTATATAGGTTTACTATAGGTTCCACATTGATTCATTGATTTGTATATGGTTTTTAGTATCGTTATGATGGTTGGGGTATGTGAAGACTCCACACAATGTTCTTGATGACCTATAGTTGTGACTTTGTTCTATTTTTTGTACGTTTTTCTTCCAATGTGTCAGAATATGTATCAATATTTTATATATTATCATTTTTTTGTATGTGTTTTAGATGTATAAAATATTATATTTTAATTAAAAATTCTATATAATAGATTAGATTTTTGTCCTTAATAATTTTTCCTAAGTTCAGTTTACTTGTTATGATTTTTTATTTGGTTTACTTATTGAAACTACATATTTATATATAATTTCATTCTAATGTATGAAACAGTCATGCCATATTTTATATGAGTAATATACATGGTTGGTTATTTTATAATTGAATTAAATCATTCCCAACAGAGTATATTATCAATTCCTAGGAATATCATGGGAGCCCATGAGAATAGAAAATTCCATGTGGGACTAATTATGGTCTAACATTGTGGATATGTCATGTCTTTTTGGGTCTAGTTCATTATAAAGGGTATCTGTGAAAACTATTATTTGGGGATTCAAATAGCATAGAGATAATATTGTTAGAATTTAGTATATAGGTAAAATGTTGGTGTACGATCAATATGATTTAAGATGATACATTAGTTACATGGAATTTTCAGGATCTACGGGTCCCGAATTCAATAATATTTTCCAATTTATTTTCAATATTATATATCTTATGTTTTATTATTTATTATTATATTAAAGATTTATTATTCCATTTATGATATAAATGTTTTTTTTGTGAAATTGATAAGAAAACACAGGCGTTCACGATTATTGGGAAGTGTTTGAAAAACCATGCATAGATAGTGCATCTATTTATGGGTGCTTCTACTAAAATATTCATGGTTAGAAAACAATTTAATACAATAAACATCTAATAATTATATTTCTACGACATTTGAAAATATCTTTATTTTTTGTAGAGGTTGAAAATTGTTCATATTCTTTTTCTTGGTAACATTATAATGAATTATAATATTTAATTTAAGTATAACATTGTTTTTTGGATAATATTTTGATTTAAAAATGAAAACACTTTTGTTGTTTTTTATAATCAATGATGAGGTTTTATGATCCCCATTTGATGATATTAAATGGATGTATTTCAAAAAATTGATTTTTATAAAGGGAATGATATTTTAAAATCATTCATCATAAGTATTAGTAATTTTCCTTTAATATACATTAAATTATTTTGTATTTGAATGTTTTGAAAAGGAGGAGGATTTTCGATGAATAGTATGTCAAAAAAATTAAGTTATTTTAATGTATTAATAGGAGGTGATTAACGGATTTGGTAAATTGGTGAATTTTTATTACGTGGAAATTGAAAATATTTTTTGGATTTATTAAGGATTGTTTTTATCATATGGAGGATTTAAATTAAAAATTTAAATAAATTTCTTGTATTAAAAATGTAATTTTATTGAATATTATAATGTTAAATAAATTTTAGTTGGAATATTTGAAAAAGGGATCTTTCTACTCATGATGGATTTTGTAAGGTGGTTAAATTCATTATGCAACATGGGTAACGTTTTGAAATGAATATTTTTGGGTTTTTAAACTATATTTTACAGTTAATTTTATTAAATATCATTACTATTGTGGTTTTATTTGAAGAGTATATTTCTATATATAATTCTAAATTCCTTACTAGTAAATTTTGAGGTTAAATTATAGTGTAATTATGGAATTAATATTGGTTGGTTTTATAAAAGAGATTAAATGTTTTCAATGTTGATTTGATTTTATAGATTGACTATAAAAATAATAATTGATATTGGTCATTATAAAAGAAGAGATAATATTTAAATGGTTTATTTTCATTGTGAGATATATATATATATTTTCATATGATAAATGTTGAAATTATTTTATATGAATTAATAACACTAACATAATAGATTCCTATTTTTTATTTAATGTATTCCATTAATATAAGTTTTGGTGAATGCTAGAGTGTATATCTCTAAGAAAACAATATAATGAGTCCTACCATTACCTATGTGTATTTATGGATTTGGATTTGTTATGATTATATATTTTGAGATTTAATATTATAGATATTAGAGCATTCATGTCCCCATTTGTAAATTATTGTTTGATTTATTTATTTCGGAATCCACATTATGATTCATTATTAATTATTTTTGGAAATTCCAATACTGTAGTGTAAATTTGATTTCATTTTAGTATTTAGGTGATATTACTTCATGATGTGGTATTGTTTTAGAGGGGTTTTACATGGTATTTCATGAAGTGATATTAACTCTATGATTGTGTTTTTTTCTATAAATACGTCCATGTATGAATAATAAAACTAGACATGGTTCTGAAATAAATAGACCTTTCAGTTTTTACTCAAAAAAATCATTTCTGGAATGAATTGATTATATCTTAGTAAACAAAAATGGGATATACTATGTACTAGGTTTGAAACTCCTTGGGGATATTTTCTTAGTAATTTACATTTTCTTCATGAACAAATATTAATGATTTTACATGATAAAGACAATGAATGACATTTGATAAATGGAAGTTTATTTATGTTGACTTTTTTTATTGATTTCTAAATCCTAAAATTTATTCTTCAGGATTATGTGGCTTCCTAAAAATAATAATGTTTCTCACACTATTATTTTGGTTTTTTTAATGGTTACAACCCAATAGGAGGATGGCGTATTATAATTTATCATGAAATATGATTAACAAACATATACCTTAACAATATTATGGACTCAGTAAATAATAGGAGGGTAGAGTATTATAATTTCTCAAGTGGTGAATATAATGGGAAAAATAGGGATAAATTTCCTTGATATCATATTTGTTGAATGAGTAACCCAAATTATTTTTCAATGGGATGTGAAAATGTTTTATTTTTGGAAAATAATGAAATAGTGTAATAAATTTTTGAGGAAAACATAAGAGTATGGTGAATAGAAATAAATTTTTTATTGCTGATACATTTATACTTTATTTTCATAAATATGGGGATCCTCTGAATTATTCATGTCAATTCCCTCTTCTAATTATTAAACCTTACATCAAAGATGATCCTATATTGCAATAAAATAGCTTAATTATTTATGTATTAGTATCATTTAATTAAATATTAAAAATAGTTTTTTATCAATAGTAACATATTTATAATAATTATGATGCATATAATAATTTTGTAAAATTTTCGAAGAGAATAAATCTCAATTAAATGATGTGTTATAAATACTATCATGGGTTATGAGTTTATGGTTGATCATAAGATCAGGTTATTCAAAAAATATTTTGTAAAATTATGTTTTAGGAATGTAACATGACTAATTATAATTTTTTAAAACATTAATTGGAATACCACCAATTGGTTTAGTATTTGAAAAAGTTATTTAAGGAATAATTCATTAGAATATTTTTTTATTACGATTAACGGTATTGGTATCCATTAATGATTATCTTATCTGTGAAGTTTTAGTAATTATACATAATACATATTTGGTAATTTTATAGGGATTATATTAATATGGTTATCCAAAAAGGAAAAATCAAATACCGAGTGATAGAATGTTACATCCAAAGAAAGTAATGGCTCTTGAGATAGTAATTGAAGGATCACAATGGTTTATCACCTACATCAAGTGTATATGATCTTATGGTAAGTATGTCATTATTTGTACTAAAACTATTTGATGAAAATCGATTAAAGATGAAACAGTGGTGTAACTATTGAGGCTTATATACAAATAAGTTTTTCTATAAAATTTTATTTTGGAAAATATTCAGAAATAGGAAGAAAAACATGTATTTATTTTATAAATCAAGTAATTAATTAAAATATAATATTAGTTCTTTAGTAATAAATATTAATTTTTTATACTCATTTGTTGGAGTAATAGATGAGCTAGAAAATCATCAAAGCATAACCATAAGATGAAAATTTTCATATCATATAGAAACATATCATGATAGTATATTTACATACATTATTATATAGCAAAATATTTTCTCAATATTAAGAAATGGATCCTGAAACTAAAAATTCATACTATTACATTCATATGTATTGAATATAAAGTTATATTAAATCATCAAAAAATGCCTTTTTGAGGTCCTTAATATTCCATTGAACTATCAATTTATTTTTATCAATGATCCCATTCAATATCCATAATTATATACTATTTTCTTCCATATACATATTTTCACATCTCACATATGTTATCGTACATGGAAACATAGTTATTTGTTGTTCTAGGTGATTTTATTTATTTAACATTACCTATTTTATGAGTGTTTTTATTAACCTATTTATGATGTTAATTTTGTGAAAAATAGATTATCAAATTCCAAGCCCTTTAATTCAAATGCGTGTTTAAATTGTGAATATAGGATTTATTGTAGGTGGTGATAATGTAACTACATAATATTTTAAATAAGTATTATCAGTTTTTATAGAATATATGACATTATGAAAAATTATGAGAACAGACATTATCACCCCAAAAATTTATGATATATTAATGTATAAATAAATTCAATCTATTTAATAGATTACGATTAACTCAACAGTAGCTATAAATGAAATACAAAAATAAAAAAAATATTATTTTTTCAATTTTCATCTCTATAAAAATGTAGTTATGATGGTGGCTAACAATTAGGATAAATATTTTTTGTATATATACTTTTTTCACATGTTCATTTTTTAGCTACTAATATTAAATAAAAATAAAAAATACTTGAATGAAGATGATTTTTTTGTAGAAAAAGGTATTTTTTTTAATAGGATATTTATTTACGCTTTATAAGCTTAATTGAAATTTATTTTTTAATAAATTTTATTAAAAAAAGATAATAACAATTATATATCCTTTTTAAATGATCATAATAAAATCATTTTAGTGTTAATTGGTTTGGATTTATATGAAATGATTCATTTTTTATGAATAATGAAAATACATGTTTTTATTTATTTAAAATTAAATTTTTTTACTAACATAAATGCCCTTTTAATGGCTAAGGGGGAACCAAACACGGCTTCAACGACTAAACTCATCAAACCATGCTATAACTATAATAATGCCAAAAAAACCCAAATAAAACAACAACAGAAATCCCATCCCTTAATAAATGACATTACAACCATTTTCCACCATTCCAACGCTACACAATAAGTTGTCTCGTACAAAGACGGGTCAGTACCGATGGCCAAGGCCATAACCTATCAAACATCCAAAACTGAATCACATAGGTCTGGTAAAAACATGCAGCTTTAATCCACATATAAGAAAGTCTCTAAAGATAATCTAGAATCCTAAAATATTGAACCACAGACTGAAGTCCAAGTAGCAAAATGACATCAAGAAATTAATACAAGCATAGGAAGTATGACGTACCCAAATATCTCTCAGTAGAATCATAGTAGAAATCATATTAAACTATACAAAAAATCAAAAAACCTTCATAGACTAGTCCATTATTCTAATTCGCCTCCTGCAACTCAAACTCAACAGAAAAATTTAGCAACAAAGAAAAAACCATCATCCTCTACCAAAAATCAGAACCAAATAGAACTAGAATAGAATAAATCCACTCAGCGATGTCCAACCATCACAAATCCAATACTAAAAAAACACAGATGAAGAATAAGAATCATGAACTGACTCCAGATTGAGGAACTCCCAAATATTTTTGGAAGAACGACTCATCAAAAGCCAGAGCTACAGATCCCACAGCCACCTTCAGACCTTCACAATGAGATTAGTTAACCAAACGCACCCATAGTAGACCCGAAATGCGGTATAAACCCCCATGTCGCAACATCTAATGCTCGAACTCTGGAAAATCACTATAAAGCCAATGGAGTAAACTATGGGGTTCGCTAAGAGTAACAAACCCACACGACACCTCATGTTGAAGATGAATGTTTTCATGAAAATCCCGAGTATAAGTGATGAGGATAGATCTGTAGTTGATCCATGATAGTGGAGATGAAGGGGTGCATGGGAAACCCTATCGTCACGAGGCCCCTTACAGGATCATCATACACATGTTTTTTAACATTGCATTTTTTAAGATAATATACAAGGTCAAATTTTATTATAACTATTTTATTGTAAGATTAGTTCAATTATATTTCAATTAAACTAATTTAATTTAATGGAATCAATTTCATATTGAAATAAATATTAAAATATATATATATATATATTTATGAGATTTTTATTTTTGGAAACCTAATATTTCGACTCCTATAATTTCAAATTGGATTCTATATATTCTTTGAATTAAATTTTACATAACTGATTCCATATTTTAAATAAATTTTAATTATATTATATAATAATTTCAACAAAATTTTGTTTTATTAACTAATTGTGAAAATAGAAAAATTTAATTACTATGGTTTTGGTAAAAACATGTTTACTAGGGGGTTAAGGTAAGAAGATAAGTGTTAAAAGAGAAATAAAACTTTTCCAAAAAAAACTTTTTATCCATATCTAGACCATATATCCTATAATGGTCTATAATGAACCTTTTTTTATGTTTATTGGAATGATATAAATGTGGGACTAATTAATTATTTTTTAAAAATGCATGTGTTCTCTCCCCCCTTATAAATGGACGCCCCTGTCCTCCACTATTCACATATCCATAGCCATTTGTTTTAGAAAAGAAGTTGTAAAATAACATCTTTATTCTCATTAAAACATCATGGGGACCGTTAGTGAACATATATCAAATATAGGAATGATTTTGGTAGAAGCTTATAGAATTTAATGAAATAATAGGCCACTATCATAAACTATAATTTCTATTTTCTTTCTTATTTCACAAATTTAAAATTTATTTAAACTATTTTTTTATAATAACCATATTTTTCGATATACTAATTTATTATAATATTTTTTCCTGGAATTTAATTATTTACTATTTTATTAAATGTGAAATGACACTATCAGCCGTGTTTACAATAGATAACACATGGTGAACCGATGAAATTTGTTTTCCATCACCACCTTTAAAAACCTAATATAATGATGGATTTAAGGAATTTATTTGAAATTCCTGATATTATTATACATTATAAATTTTAATATCATATATACCTTATTATGTTATATATTTTGAAATTATGATTGTGTCACTCATATGTATGTCAGACTGTCACCTCATGAAGCAATATGATTCATTTTCTTCACACATGATTTTAGTTGAATCATAGAAAGATAATTTTAGTGATTGTTTGTGATATATATGAAATTATATTTATTCTTTAAAATTAATATATCACCCTCACAATGACCTTTCACACATTAAGAAAACTATAATGTTGCTCCTGGGTACATTCGACCAACCAACTATATGAAAAGATCAAATCCATTCTTCAATATCATATTTTAATATTGAACATTAAAATTAATATAATAAAAATGTAATTTATTATATTTGTTTAATTTTGTTAGATGATGGAACTATATAATAAGTGAAATAACCATAACATTCCTGACAAAACATACCTGAGAAAATAAGACAATTATCACACAAAACAAAGAAAATAATGAAATATTATTAATAAAAGTATTAAAAAATGCCATATGAGGATCATTTATTTTATAAAAAATATTAATATGGTTGTTTAATAAATAAATTAAATTCCTAAAGAATTATAAATTTTGTAAATGAATTTTCATCCAAAAGTAATCACGAGGTAAGAGACTTTGTCTTAATTTCTTTTCTTTAAGTCATATTGTAATTTTATTAACATAAATTTTTATATGGTGTATAAAAACCCCCTTTACCATATAATATCATAAATAATGTAATTTTATGTTTTAATTTTTTTAATTTCATCTATGGAGATTTTGAATGAAATTATTAAGTGGTAAATATTTTCACAACCCAATTTCTTTTCATTGGATTATATAACATCTTCATTATCATTGAAATTATATGATTTTTCATGTAAACAATTTTAGTTATATTTTGATAAATTTCAACACTTTTTCTATGTTTCTACATCAAATAAAACTAATTGATTCATTTATTAATTCCCATTTCAATATTAAGATATTTTTAAGGGATTATTTCATAATATCATTTTTCTCGGGATTGGTTATGGGTGAATTACCATTAAAGGATTTGATTTTATTGTATTCTAATAAAATATTATTGACTTATAATTATTTATTTCTTAATGTAATATTACCATTTTCTTCATTTTGGTCATTAATATGTTTATGAAAATGTTTTTAATAAAATCCAACTTCATTCCTCTCATTGGGAGGAAATCATTTTCATCCAAAACATTGTTGTAAAAATATTATTTAAGAAATATTTTTAACATTATCAAACTAATCTATTAAATACATTTTTACCCATTTTTTTATTTTTACTAAATGTTTTTCAAATAATATTTTTATCATTTTATGACCAAAACACTTTTTAAACATTTTACAATAGTGTTAATGGAATTTTTTAACTTATTTGACTTGTATAAAATTACCCACTATAAAAAACACTAAATGGTTTAAATATTAATTTATAAGATTGAATTTTTATATCCCCTGAAATGGATTTTCAAATTTTTTTTGTGAACTTTTTTAAAATGAAAATAATTTTACCTGGAAATGATTGTTCTCCTCAATACTATTTGTAATGATATCTTTAAGGTACTTATATTCATCAAATCTATTATCTCGTTATTTTAAATTTTATCAAATGGGGATTTGTTGTATTGATAATAATATTATTATGTTTCTAAATGGTTTAAGATCAGTTTGATCTGGGAATGTATTGAAATTTCTTTTCTTGATTATTTTTTAGGAAGTATTGTCAGTTACTTTTGTTGGTCATTACCTATATGAGGAATTTAGTACACAATAAGATATTTGAGGGGATAAGTCATTGATGTTTACCCAATTAATAGATAGTCTAATAAGGTGATTTAGTTGGATAGATATAATAAATTTCTTTTATATATTATACCAAATCACCAGTTTAAAACCATATTATGAAATAATTTATTGGAATGTGTACCATAATTCTTGACATCATGGCATATAATAATTAAAATTTTCAAAATTTAATTTTTTTATTAATAATAATGATATTTTAAGAATGATAGTATTTCTGGATGCGTTTAATTATATATTTATTGATTATATGGAATATTATTTAAATAATTTATTATTTAATATTGATTATACTTTTTCTAATCATGATAGTCTAATTATTTAAATGTCATGCATGTTTAGTTATTTACCGTTGTATTATTATTATTATAATTATTGATTCATGATAGATTCCACTATACTCAACCATTGATGATAATTTGAGATCATAATTATTTTTTACATTCATATGAATCTACGATGTAAACAAAGAATGATATGAAAGTATATTATAGAGGTAATAATTATATTAAATAAATTATTTAGTAATTTCTTATTTGATATTTTATATGAGTGTAATACATGTGTCTATTTTACCAATACTACTAAAATATTTAACATTTAGGATTCGATTTTGGGTACCTTATGTTAATATAAAAAAGGGAGACTTAATCTAAGATAATGAGGTTAGGGTCATTATAAGGTTAAATTATTCCCACTAACCTATGTGATTTATTGGTTTGTATGAAACTACTTTTACATAAATCATTCGATGAGAATATATTATGTGGATTTTAAATAACATATTTTAGTGTCAAATATTTTTTAATTTTTATAATATTGTGTAGATTGAGATATTTATAAACATATGAATTTTGTTGATATATATACCCCTCATATCTAATAAGTTATTCAATAAAAAAATTGGGAATAATAAAATTAAATCCATTAATGTTTAGGTTCTTTAGGGAAGTAAAATTTTTTTATTATGGAATGATTTATATTTATCTTTAGATTTGGGGATTAAGATGAAGGTTTATACATTTAGGGAATTATACCACCTTATTAAAGAAATTTTGTATTCATTAGTGTCTAAATACAAGAGGAATATCTTAATTTATTATAGGATTCAAGTGATCCGTTATGTGTTATTTTTAGTTCTACTTGCATAAAAAATTCATCGTGAAAACCTAATGTATGGAGAAACATATGAGATTATGGTGAAAATGAATAAACAATGAATTTACAATTATCAAGTCTATATATTTTCTTATTATTAATATCTATATGGTAAAATTATCCCCTAAATTTCTGAAATGGGATATTGAAATAGTAATATTATCCAATTTCCATTATATCTATTTAGTCAATTTTTTTAACTCATCACATATTTATGATATTTTGGATACGAATATTCTCTTTACCATTTAAATTATTGTGATTATTAATAGATATATCTAACCGTAAATATTTATATTTTTATTCCATGTTAATAATTTTACTCCCCACCAATGTTCTACTCTATTGAAAGGTAGTCATATTTCAACCTTCACATTCCCCTTTTGCACTTTTTAAGAAAAGGATTTACTAACACTATTTATGTTGTTGGTTTTCTATAATGTAATTTTCAAATTAAAAATTCTTTATTAATTAGAAAAAATAAAAAAATAAACAATATATTGTATTTTAATGATGCAGAATTAGACACCCTAGTTTTTAAAAATACGCTCTATTTTATGGAGTATTCAACACATAACACAGAGTTTAATCAAACAATGAAATAATATTAACATATTTTTTTCTATTTTTTTCTTGATTTAACCTATAGGTAATGTTGATGGGTACTAATAATTAATAAATTATAAATGAAATATATAAAAACTTCCCATATAAATGTACAATAAAAATTCTTAAAAGAAAATCAATTTTACGGAAAATATTTTATTTTAAAAAAATTTGTTTATTTCAAAAATTATTTTTATTGGTGTTTGTGAGTAAATATTATAATTATTTGTTTAAGAATCTCTAAAAAAAATTCATTAAATAATCCCAATTTTATAAATAATCAATTAAATATATAAATGGGGTAAAATATTTAGATTTTTTTAGAATGTATTAATTTTTTTGTGAATAATGAAAACTACGAATTTTGGAAAAACATTAATTTGTTTATAATATATAATTTCATTACAATAAAAAAATATTAATTTAAAATGATATGTTGGTAACCGATATGTTATTTAGTTATATTCAATCTATTTAATTTAATTTAAGTATTTTTTAATTTATATTTCAATTTCATTATCATTATGATATAAAAAACTATTTTCTATGAAATTGTTTTATAAAGAATAATGTATCTAAATTTTATTTAATTAACATAAAACAGAAGGAATCATTATTTAAAATAATTTTTTACGTTATATATTAGTAAATATTTATTAGAATTAATTCAATTATTATTACTTTTCTTATATTTATTTTAATATCAATTTATTATAAAAAAGGAATTTCTTGAAATCCTTTTTCTCAAATATTATGTGGGTAAGCTTTAATATTTAATATTTCCTCTTATATTAAATCAATTGGATAAATTTGGTAAAAGTTTTGGCTTCAGAATAATTAATATTATATAATAATTTCATCTTGGTTCTTCACATAATGTATACTAAAAATATTTGAAAATATTAACTGTTGTTAAAAAATAAAACTAAAAAAGTGAGTAACCCTATGGTAAAGAGGATAAATTATTTAAAAAACTGTATATGGAATTTTAGTGGATTTTTAGTTTAATATTACTCATTAAATACTTTATTTTTAAATTTTTTAGGACCATTTGTTTAGTGTGACTTCCCATTATTGAATAGTTTTGGGTATTTATAAGAATTACACTCCTCCCCTATTATAAAAGGGCACCACATAACTTCTCAATTACACACTAAAAATAGAATTTGTTTGGAAAATAATTTCCCAAATACATTCTTTAAATAACATCTTAGGTCATTAAAATCCTTGGTTTTATTAAAAATTAAATATATTAATGATTTAACTATAATCACAAAGGTGTGGTTGGAAGAAGAATTATTATTATTAAATGATAATTCTCTTTTATTTGTTCTTAAACCACCATAAAATCATCCCCCAAAATGATTATATAAAATCTAACTATCTCTAATATAAAAATATTTTATTTTTTATATTTATGTCTCCTAATAAATCTCTACTTTAATTAAATTAAATAAAAAAATCACTGATCATGTGTACAATAGACTACCACCTTAAAAAACGACGTAATTAATTATTATTCATCACCACTCATGGATGTTTATGTTGATGGATTTAGTATTTTTATATGATGTTAATGAAAATTTTATAATTCATGAAAACTAACATATCAAATTCTTTGTTACATTACAATCCATTGAAAAATGAGAACATCATTCATCTGTAAGGAAAGATACCACCTCACCAAGCGATGTGATTGGGTTTTATTAACACGTAATATGAATTGAATATTTATGTTTATCAAAATAAATAATTTCATATTTATGATATTAGTATTATTTTCTAATTATAAAATAAAACATACCTTTTTTATATCATTACCATTGATAATTTAAACATTACACATGTGTAAGTATGACCTACTATCTCTATTATTGTAAAGTATTTCATTTTTTATAACCATATTTCATGGTTTAATTTAAAGTATAATTTATGTACAAAATTTAAATGAAAATTCACGATTATTATTCTAGATATGATTTAATGATTCTACTCTTACAATGTTCAATACACCTATTCAATTTTAAACCCAATTTTTCATGTATGAATTTATATTATAAAAAAATATTTTACTATTGTATAATAAGAAAATTTAATTATATTATCCTTTTTTATATTTAATCAAAATTCATGTAATATTTTTTTTAATATTTGGTGCCTAAAATTATTGAGAAATTACTTTCAAAAAATGTTATTTTTTATATCTATAATAGAAAATTGTTTTTCTTCCAAGCCCATGTTTTCTATGATTTTATCCAAAATGTTTTTAAATTTTTATTTTCAAATTAAAATTTTCCAATTATTTATTTTTAAAAAATTAAAATAAATCTTTTTATATTTCTTAATTACGGTAATTTTTACTTTTCTTACAAAAATGTGGATGGAATCTTTTTTTTGGCTTACTTGAAATGTAAAAAAATTCCTACCATCAAACCCAATCAACTATTTGAATCTTAATTTATATGTATACATGGTTCCTTATTAATTAAAATATTTCCAATAACATTTTTATAAATTTTTATTTTTTCAAATGTAATTTTCCTATTGGAATGTTTATATTCATCTAGAATGTGTTTCTTCTTTTCAATAGTATTTCATTTCATCAATGAAAAAAACTATAATGTTATAGAATAATTATAAATTATATATTTTTGTGTATCTTACATATATAACTATCTCACTATCTATACCTTATGTGGTTTACATATGAATATAAAATATAATAATTTATTGGGTGGACAAAGAATTATGTTTCCATATAATAAATCAGGTAATTGTTAAATCTCATGGGATGTCATGAATGGGTTTAGGGAGTGAACCTAATCAATTATTGGAATGTTTCCATAATTTGGTGTTTTATCAGTGGGTTTACCCAACATATATTTATGTCATATTTTATGTTTTTTTCATTTTTTAATATATTTTAGAATCTTCTGATACTATTTTCTTTATATTATACCCACATGTGATTACTGTTGTGCCTTTTATTTTATGATATCACTTTATACCATTGAATCACACATTAAATTAAATTATCATGATTATTCCATTACTATGATTTTTATCTCACCAATTTTTCTATGTATAAAACTTCCCAACCAATGATGTTTTATAATAATTAAAGTATTTAGTATCTATTCTTGTGAATAAAATAAATATTTTTTGTTTTATATACTATTTTATGTATTATGAACCCAATAATCCAAATAAACTAGTCCCTTTAATCATTGTTTTGTATTAATTGATATTAATGTTAATAATCTTGTAATAATATTTGAAAAAATGAATGGGTCCCTAAGTTTGTATTAGAAGAATGTTTTAGTAAACATTTGATAACTTTTATAAGTAAATTTAAGTAGGAACTATAGGGATAATTCTGTGGATAATTCAATGAATTGGAAAACCCACATAAATTTTGTTGACGGACTGAACTAGTGGTTTTCAATAAAATACATCCATGTCTTGATATTACACTTTGATGTCTCCCTATAATAGTTTTTACATAGTGGTACTGAATAAAAAATGTGAACATTTATTTTGAATCGATCATCACTTGGTGAATGATGATAAGGCTTAGTGAGAACCTTGTTTGTTGCACTCGTGGGATATGTTCTAAAAATTCAAAATATCTTTACAAAAAATTATGAAGGACTTGAAAAAATTGTAAATTTAGATAACATAAAAGAAAATTTTACCATAGATAACATAGATTGAAGAAAATAGACCCAAAAATCCAGTAATAATTCTAATATATAATTTATTTCTTATATTTTTATAAGATTCTATTTTTTATACTAATTAATACCCATATACTTCATATTATTATATTTAGTTAATAGAGATAAATAGGAGAAAAATCCAACAATATATTTTATGATCTATTTAATTATTTCCCTAACCATATTCATATCCCAAGGATAATGGATGTTATAAAACATTCAATCAGTACTGATATGATAAATCTTATTATTATTAAAAATTTATACATAATTTAACTCCCAATAAAATGAAATAATATATGTATGAAACCTCATGAATGTTCTAGTGTTAAATATGAGAGAAAAATAGTGAATCAATATCCTAAAATTTCAAATTGATGGAAGATAAACCATGGAAAATGAATTAATAGAACCATAATATACATTATGTGTGGGAAAATAGAAAATAAATAATCTAATTATTCATTAAAAATAATGTTTTTGGTTAGTAAGACATTAGAAAATAATGTAAAACCTAATTAAATATTAAAAACAAAATTTAATATATTTTTAGAACTCATTTATTATCAATTTTAATATCATTATCCATGGATTAATCAATAAGTAACTATCTAATAACAATAATTAAAGTTGAATGATTGAATTGTTTAGGTTTTCAAAATCGAGAATCATGTTGTTGAAGTATTTTTATTAATGGTATTCTAGTTATTATAATCATGAAACATCTTATAGTCATTTAATTGTAGTTTTATTAAATAGTTTAAATAATATTTTGAACAGTACATAAGACCTTGAAATTTGTTTTAATGGAAAATAGATATTTTTTAGAAGAAAAAATTATTGAGTAAATGATAATCATAAATATGTACATGATATTTAGGTAATCATATTCAGGTACGATTATTGGATATTTTGGAAAAAATTAGTTGAATAGAATAGTTTAGTGATTAAAAACTACTTTGATGATTAATTTTATCTGATGATACTCACCATTATTTTGGGAACATTATGGGAATTATGTAATTATGGATTTAGAAAAAGGAATAATTAATGATCGGTAAAAAATAACAATCTCGAGTATGGTCATTGGTGTTGAACCCAAAGGAGAAGGGAGATATGGTTACACTGCATTCCACTAGCTTACATGATATACTAGTTAGTATTATGTTTTTTTCTCAAATGATATAGAATATAAATATTAAATTTATTTTATAAGACACATTTTTGGATCAATTTTTTTTGTATATTTTGGAATTTGAGGTGATTAGTGATGTTTTAGTAAATGTTCCATTGAGTTGATGTATATGTATCCCTTCGGTATAACATTTTTTTAACGTGGAAATAATTTATGATAAACACAATTGAACCCATTAATTTTAGGTATTTTTTGGAATTATGGTTATCTATAATTAAAATTATTTATATTGAAAATTTTATTTGGAGATTAATATGATGACGTATTTAATTTGAAAATTATCTTACATTATGATAACCATTTATGATATTTGATAATTACTAAATAAAAAAGAAATATCTTTATTTTTTTAACAACGTTTTTTGTTCTGTTAGAAGTACATTTTATTATTTCATTGATAAAACTTAATCTTGTATACAAATCGAATGGGTAAGCATGTGATATTATGATAAAAAAATATTTATGAATAAAATTAAACTCATCATATAAGTATATTTCCTAATTTTATTAAAGTAGATAGTAATTTTTTCCCACTAATTTTAGAAAAGGGCCTTGAAATAAAAAATAATAATCATATTATCATCATATTGGGTAAATAAAAGGTCTTTTAACTCATTAAATACTTATGTTTATTTTTGGTTTTTTTACTTTCTATAGATCATTCACTTTTTTGTGATCATTTATATCTATCACTCTCTATATTTTTCTCTCTTCCATGTCTATATTTTCAATTTCATCTGATGTTATATTATGTGGAGACATACTTATGTGATGAACCTAATATTTCACTTTGAAACATTTTAATATAATATTTAATTATCCATTATTATGATGTGCATATTTTCACAATGGAATTTTAAAATTTAATAACATCGACTTCTAAGAAGAAGATAAAATTGTGAGGACACAAATTATTTAAGGCTTATATAATGTAAAACTTTTATATTTTTAAAATTTCAGTTAGTGAGGTAGAGTATAAAAACTTGAGATTGTGTTTTAAAAAACAAAAATATAATTTTAAAGTATTATTATATGAATTTTACTGATATAAAGTATTTTTTAATTGGAACATAAAAATATTATTAACTTCTCAATGAAATACACATATATGTTATATAAGAAATTATTTTTAAATTCATAAAAATAACGAAACTTTTAACAAAAATGTTTTATTTCAAAAATAAATTTTATTTATAAAATTACTTTTATTTATTAATTATGTTAAATATTATAATTATTTTCTGTTAATTTTATAAATTTCATATTATAAAATGAACATCATTATAAAAATGAATTTCCTGGAAAACAGTTTTGACACTTATATGAGTTTAATATTAAAATATTTTATTCAACCTATATGAATGTAATTTAATAAAATTTATTCCTTATTTGGAATCTAAATAAATAATATTATAAAATAACTATATATTATTATTTTTTTATATAAATACAAAAAAATTGCCAAATTATAGTTACCATGTATAATAATTAAAGTTGTGAAAGTGAGTAACCATAGAGGTAAATAGTATATCATAAATAAAATAATAATCTATAAAATGTTAGCTGTGTTTCATGCCCTTATAACCCCATCCCTCATTCATTTTAAAAAAATTTAGGCAATAACCTTGATAGTTACTTTTGATTTTTTAATAGTTTTTTGAATTTATAAGAATGCCACACCTCCTCCATTATAAAAGGGCACCCACTATATTCTCCCTTCAATACATTCAAAACCCATTGGTTAAGCCAAGAACTACCTATTTCCATTCATGAAATTACTTGACATGTCTTATAGGTAATTTATTTATAATAATGACAATATAGAACGTCTTTATGATTAAACCTAAAGAGGTGGTCCGAAGAAGTGGTATTGTTCATAGATAAACATGTTTCTTTTATTAATTCATCCACCTACCCAAAATATTACTAAAAAAATGGTATATAAAAACCTAATTATATAACCTATAATAATATGTCTTTATTTAAATAAAATTCCCTTATTTTAACTCTACTTCTCTCTAATAAGAAAAAAACCATTGATCATTTGTATGATTGACTGCAACATTTTAACTTGTGTAGTTCATTTTCCATCACCGCCTATCAACTCTATTGATGATAATGGATTTTATTTTTATGTATTATATTCCTGAAATAATGATAATTCTTTAAATTATTCATAACATATACTTTATTTATGTACCATCCATTGAAAAATGATACCATATTTCGTTTGTAAGGCAGACTACCACCTCATAGGGCGATGTGATTTATTTGTTGTTATCACATCACACGGATGTTGTATATAAGTGTATTAAAAAAATAATATGATATTTGTTATATTTGGATAATTATTTAATGATAAATTAAAACTAACATTATTTTAATCATGATTTTTTGGAAATATAAGCATTATACATTTATATGTATCGAATACAGTCTCTATGAGTGTAATGTTGTTTATTTTTCATAACTATAATTCATGGATGGTTATAAAAGTATAATAGATTTATATAAATGAAAATTATATTTTAATTATTATTTCTTTTGAGTATTTAAAAATTAAACCATTGATCATTGTATAAAAACAAATTCTATTCTAAAATAATGAATTGAACACCCTCAAAATACCCAGTGTGAACATAAAAGATTATGTAATTAAATATTTCATTATAATTATTTAATTAAGTTATTTAAGTATAAATTAATAAACCATGAATATGTTTTTAATAAATAAACATATTTATATATGTTTATTATATGGAATACAGAAGAGAGTGATGACTATTCTGCACTTGATTTAACGGTTTCGTTTCCAAACAAACATCGTTTTGATCGATGCTCCGATATGCACCTAATTTCATCTAAATGGTGTATATAATTCCCCTTTAAAAATTATATTATCAATACCTACTAATAAATTAAATATTATGTTAAAATTAATTTATGTTATTCATGATAGTTATAATCAATATTTACCCATGCGGTAAGGGTTTATGTCTCAATATTATTTATATCAGAATTTTTCATGCTTGAATTTCCATAATATAAAATAATAGGATCATTTTATAATTAAACTATTTCATTTTATTCCCAAAATTTCATTCATGAAATTTTCATTTAATAGTACCATTCTCCACTCTTTGTTTCTGAAAATTATCGAGAAATATAGTTATTTAAAAACAATATTATTTCCTTCTTCAATTAAAAAAATTTATCTTCCATGTACACATTAAGTTATTTTCTTTTTTTAAATTATATTTCATATACTATATTTATGGTTTGAAATAATTTTTAACAATTATTATATTTTTAATTTCTTTTCAAAGGGATTTTTTTATATTTTTCCAACAAGTTAGGTTTTTCATTTATTACAAAACTTTGAAAATAATAATTATTCTAAATTACTCAGCATGTATTTAATTACCCACCATCATGTCTCTTAACTCTTTAAGGATTAAATTTTATGCTTCTATTATTATTGTTTAATTATATTCATATATAATTTATTCGGTAATATTTACTTTTATAATAGTGAGTTTTAAGGTGTAATGGTTATTTTCACCATTAATGTTTTAAAATTTTCTCTAGTTATTTTATTTCATCAATTACAATGACATATAATGTTATTGAGTTCTCATAAATTAAATATATATTTTTATAAAAGAAATTCCTAGCTCAAATACAATTCCATTAATGGGGTAATGTATTCCTCATGATTGTTTCTCATATTACATCCTTAATAAATCGCTTTTTATTTTGATATAAAAAAAGATTATACTGCATATTTTATTTCCATTTTCATTTCATACATTATGACTATTTATTTTCATATGTGGTGAACATATGATTATATATTGTATGACTGTGATGGGTAGCCCAGAATCATATATCACTACAATGCATTGGGAAATTTTTTAGTCAAATGGGACTTCATGTTTGGGATTAGGGAGTTAACCTATTCAATTATCAAATAATGTCCACCATGATGTATTTATTTGATGGTTTCCCTTATCTAATTATAATAACATGAATTATATAGATTACAAATTTAATATTATTATATGATATTATGTAACAATATTCGTTATATGATACCCAAGTTTTGTTACTCATGTTTCTTTTATTTTATGATATCATGTTATTCTTTTAATTCACATGTTATGTTTCCCTATAATTTTTATTCCCTAACTGGTATTTCTAGCTCACCCCATTTTCAATATTTATAAATTTTATCATATTAGTTTCAGATATTGGATTGATCATTGAGCTCATTATAGAGAATAAAAAAATATGTTTTACATTATTCTCACTTTGATTTTCTATATTCCTAGTCTTCTAAGGAAATAATGAATTTTTAATCATTATTTTTTATTAACTAATATTTATGTTAAGAATCATGTAATAACATGTATAAAAATGTGTGGGTATCTATATTACACACTTTCTATGGAGTAAATAATGGATTCCCATTTCATTAGTTAAATAATATTATATTTTTTTCCAAAGAATATGGAAATTGAGTTTTATATATTGGAAAATGAGTTTGGGAATATTTTGATTCTACATGAGTAGCCCCATAGATTAACGATTGGTAGAGCTAATACTCTTTGAAATATGTGACTAATTTTGATGGAAGATAGATAAATTGTATAAAATACTTGATAAAATTCATTGATCTTTCTGTTGTAAACATGTTTAATAGATATAGATAATATTTAAAATATTTATCTAATATATGATTTTGGTGGAATTTTGTGGGTAGAATCTATCCATGGAAGAATATACATAGAGGATACAAGTTATATTGATTAATCAATCATGGATGAATGTTTTAAATATTTATTTTGATGTATAGAATTAAACAGGGCATGGGTTTCTTGAACAACAATATAACTTGATTATATTATTACATCATAGTCTTAGGGTATGAATGGAGGCGATTGGGAAATATTATCATATTTTCCAGTGTAATTTAAATATTTTCTATTTTCTATTGAATGGATTTATAATTCATTAGATTATTTTTTCAGCATATAATTTATGTGATTGAATTTTTTATTTTTATGATGGAATAAAAATTTAACAAATTTATGGCTATCAAGTGTAAATCCGTACACAACAAGAACTTCATCTTTCCCTATTTAAATAAAAATTCTATGTTATGTATAAGAAAAAACCTATTCTATATAAACATCATTCTACCCTATGTAAAAAAATGATCATTTTAATAAATAATAAATCCACTACATAGGTTTGA
This sequence comes from Viscum album, assembly GCA_963277665.1. Lineage (NCBI taxonomy): Eukaryota > Viridiplantae > Streptophyta > Magnoliopsida > Santalales > Viscaceae > Viscum > Viscum album. The sequence goes on from OY728165.1 coordinate 1,045,683,681, forward strand.
TACATATATGATCACAAGGATGAGGTACTTTGTAATTGTAATCATCGTAACATCCCACCCATCATCATTGTCTTGAGTGAAGATGGAATTTTTAGTGGTCCATAGGTGAAATCCCCAAGGCACAATAGGGTGACAATAAATTTTGTAGGAATCACTAAAAATTAATAGATGATTTCACATTTAAACAAAAAACTAAACCTAAATATAAAATAACTTAAACTACTAAATAATTCATTTCAATAATTTGAGAGATCTCAAGTATAATAAAACAAACAATACTATAGAAAAGTTCCAAGTGTAAATCAAGATCAACATCAACTAAAAACTAGAATACTAAGCCAAAAAAACATTAATACTTCAAATACACCAAACATGTCAGTCTCAATAATATCCAAGCACTAAAACCATCATATTTTCCCAAGAATGAAAAAGCACCACTAAAGAAGTGTAACACATTACCTTTTCACGTGTCCTGATACACAATATTTACAAAAGTATGAATGTTCCAAAGCATGGGTTAGAAAAAAAACTCAATATGTTTTTTCCAAAATGAATTCTTTAATAATAGAACTATGATTGAACAAGCTATCAGATTTATATAATAAAAAATATATATAAATATATATATATTATAAAATAGTTTGTCTCAGAATAAAAAATAAGTGTCATAATAAATCATTTTCCATGAAAAGAGGCCAAACAAATATTTAAAATATTTCACAAACCGTATTTAGAATTATCCATTACATTTCCCACATCTAAAAAAACAATTAACCACACATTCTTTTTGAACCACTAATGGCGAAACATCACACCCATACTCCATCCCTTTGATGGTCTTACTTCACATCCAATATCCATCCCATTAAACTCATGTTTAACCATTTATGCCAACCGTGAAAATAAAAAAATAAAAAACATTTCAATAAACTATAATTTTATTTATTTTTCCCATGAATGAAAACAAAATAATCCTCTTTAAAATAATAATTTTAAATCATGTTACCACTTTCTATTTAAACTAAAACACCCAATTTCGAAATTCAATTAATTATCACAAAAAATGGTTTCCCTCAAGAATTTCATAATAATTTGACAATTAGTTTATAATAAAAACTTAAAAAACTTTAATGTTCACCTAAGAGGAGTTGATATTGAATCCACCTACATCAATAATTATGGAGAAAACGAATAACGACACGAATTCATCCACAAAACTGATTTGAATGTCCAAATAACCACTTAAGATTTCATTTTAAAAAATCAAAATAGAATAATATATTCATAAAAGGAATAAAGTATCATATGTATAACTAAAATAGATCATATCTATGAATATAAGCTAGCAAGGAATTGTAAATCTATGGAAAACTACAAAAATAAAGACATACCAATGATATTAGGATTCAACACACCATGATTTTATATCGGATCTCTTTATGATCAATGGTGAGAATCTCCACATCCATTGTTATGAGTAAAGTTTGAGTAATATCCAGTCATTTTGAAAAGGATGTCTTATAAGATAAAATCAGTGACATAAACTTTTTATGATCTAATCATAAACCATGCATAGTAATCTCACACTGTTAGGGAAATTGTGCAGTAACCATGGATCTTCCCCTTATCCCAAACACCCTTCATATTGTTGGATCACATAGTTAGATAATTCATGTTCCAACCATGATTTTACCTCTTTTTCAAATTCAATGGTTACACCTTGGTACCCACACAATTTGAAAAAACAATACGCCTAACAATTCACCTACCCAGAATCCTCAGTTTCAACATGCACTATTTCCTGTATGACTTTCATGGGTTTCACTAACCATGATCATACCATGAACTTCAATAAAATCCTCAAAACACTTTAAAATTCTTCCTAAGTTTCAAAAAAATACTTAAAAACTTTACATACATAATATACATAATGAATTGGATTATAACATGAAACCGTGGGTTCTAAATTATCCCAAAGATTAGAATTTCCATCCATGATAATTTGAAAACCATAATTATTTTGAATGAGTTTTAGACATTGATAAAAAATTTATTTATCTAATTCCCATGTTTTAGCCCAAATTTGATCATGTTTCCCTAATACCCACACCCGAATGATGATTTTCCCATGAAAGACATTCTCTATCCAATAAAAAATCCATATCATATTTTTAATCATTGAATCATCCAACTATAGGGCAATGTGATCCCATCAAATCACATGTTAAGGATCTGGGTGATAATTTTTTAATAGAGATACATGGTTCACATTATTCACTACACTAAACCATAGGGCAAAATCCAACTAATATTTCAACTCACCAATTCATTAAATTATTTCAAAATGGAATATGTATTGAAGAGATAACATGAAATGCTTCCCATAATGATAATATCCAATCATTTAAGATATTCTCATGATCACATGATCAGTCACCTCGAATGACAATAGCCATCAATGGTGATCAGCACATGCTTTCAGATGACATTGAGCCATCTCCTTCCATTTCCTAAAAATCTAAATATTATATGTTGTTTTTGGGACGAGACATGGTCCAACTAGTGAAATCTCACCTATTTCTATCCAACAAAAAAGATAATGAGAAGGATGATCACAAAATGCTTCAAAAGGATCCATATGTATCAATTCCTAATAAATATTGTTATATAATAACTTGACTAATGGTACGTGACCAACCCATGATCCAAAAAAAATCCATTACCAAATCCCACATCATGTATTCTAATGTTTTTATCATATTTTGGATTACCCAAACATCTATGGATTATATTACATTATCCTTTTGAACTGTGTCCCAAGTTATTGTATAATGGATTTCTAGAAATGAGGAGAAAACCTAAAATCTTTGTTCAATACTATCAAAACTGATACACCATGAATGGTTACCATTTATAAGATATTTATTTTAAATATTTATTCCACTATATGAGATTCAATAATAGGGATTAAATGTGATACCATTGTGAGACAATCCATTATCAACCATATAAGATCATGTTTTCGAACCATTCTGGGGAGATGAGTTACAAAATCTGGGGATATATGCTCTAATTTCAAATTTTCAATTGGTATTGATTTCAACATAGCCTCTAGTGATTATTCCATACATTAACCTGCTGACATGTTATGCATATCAAACTAAACTCATCCACCTTCCTTTTCATAAAAACACACTAGATCTGTCCTTTCAATTCCGTCTTCATATTATTTCTTCCATGATGAACATCCCATCATTAATGGTGGTAAATAAAAATATTTAGTTCCAAAAAAGAAATTTGTATGTCCAACTATTCATGAAACCAAAAAACTAAAGTATCAACTAGATTCTATCTCTCAATGGTCTCCCCACCATTGATTTTTGACCTCATAGAAAAGATTTATCAATCATATGTTTGTTCATCCATAACTATCAAAAAAAATAACACAATGAATGAAACTAGAAATAAAATCCCAAATTCACCCCAAACATCACATTCCAATATAATTTCTCCTAGGAATGACATCCACTACAACTCATTTGAAGCTTCTATTTCCTATTGAGCATACTTATTTTTAATAAATGAATCTTCAAATAAATTCCCCTTACCATGTGTATACATCAATTGAAATTCAACTATTTGTAGATAATAGATCTATCTTCTGTATCTTGGATTCAAATACCTTTTTCATAATATATGATTCATGAAATTTTGATATATAAACACTGTAATTTTCTTAACAAGGTTTTAAAGAGGCCACATAATCAATTAATTAACCAGGGAAATTTGATCCAAATCTAGTGATGGGTAGTTACTCTCATAAATATATAACATCAATGACCCATAACCAATGACATGATCTAACTAAAATAGAAAACATCCCACCCCAGATCCCAATGAATGAATATACACCCTAAACCCTTTTCCTGATTCTGAAAGAATCAAGATAAGTGTCGATATAAGGTGTACCTTTAACTCTTGAAAATCTTTCAAACATTCATTATTAAGTTAGAATGGATCACTTTTCCATCTCATAGATGACATTGGTTAATATATTCATGATATATCGTGAACATAACATCGATAATAATAATCAATACCATGGAACAAAGTATCTTTAATACATTCTTTAGCAGTTTACACAAGATAAAAACCTATATCTTTTAAAGATCCACATAAAAACCAAATACATATATTACATAGCCAAAGAAGTGTACCTATTATATCCAAAAATAAAACTTTGATTGTTTGAAAATAAACCAATTATCCCTCAAGATTCCCAAATCTATATCAATGTTTTGTTCATGCTCATCCCTTGTCCTTGAATACACCAATATACAATCCACAATCACAACCAAAAAATAATCAAGATATCACTGAAATATCTAATTCATCAATTTTATAAAAATGGATAGTCAATTTCCAAGACATAAACTCATCACCGCATACTCATAAAGGTCATAACTACTCTTTATAATTTCCTTTTTAATATCCTTCTTCAAAACGAGAAATTGGTGGTATCTTGATTGAAAGAAAATTTTAGAGAACTACTAGATCCTCTCAATGAATCGAATGGGTAATAACTCCATGAAAGTGGAAAATATTTTTTACCATAACATGGTTATGAAGAGTATAATCCACATTCAACTAATTGGTTACATACACCTTTTTGAAAAACAAAATTGGTGTTTCCCACAGAGTTATTCTCTCCCAAATGAACAATTTGATTTCCAGCTCTTCCAACTACACATTCAATTCACATAATTGTGTTGGTGACATTTTAAAAGATATAAGTAATATATAACTATTATTTGTGATGAGATCAATCATAAACTACACTTATCTTATGGGTGGATACCTGGAGAAAAAAAGTGTGAAATATATATTGAAACTAATCAACAACCCCTAGAAAACTGCTTTTCTCAATATCATCCATAGATATCAAAGTCAAAGTAACCAAATAATAAGAGATAATTCTAAATTATGTTTCCAACATGCTCTTTGAGGCTTCCTTTTCATTCTAATATCCTTTAATGAGATGCTCAACACCATCCTTAATTTTAAAACAGACATGTCTGGTATAATAGTCGATATGTGCCTTGAACATTTTCAAACAATCCAAACGCATGATTGTATCATATAACTCCATATCAAGTATAGCGAAACTCCATATCCACTCAAATCCATCAATAAATATTTAACATGATTTACATATAATGGGTTGACATTATATTTAATAAAGTGGAGCTTGATGTTCTAAAACAGATGACATAATCTCAATATTTAAACCCATAAGATCAACAACATGAAAATAAATAAACAAATTGTATGAAACCATGTCAAACAATGAAATAATAAGTTTACAATTCAAATTAATGATACCTCTCATCATTGATGGTATAAAATAATCATCCATAATAACTTGGTCACCTCATTGTATCATTTCATACTTGCGGAACATTATTATTTACTACATAGTTGATATTTCCCTATCTGTTGAGTCATGGTATTCCTAGAATCAATATAGAAATATCAGTTCTATTAATTAGATTTATTATGCATCCATAGACTTGCCTAAGCATAAGATTTCTCCTTCACTTGAAAAGTATCATGAATACCATACCATAGAAAACTTTTTCAGTAGCACTAAATAATCCCCGTATAAGGACCTAGCCTTAAAACATTACATAATCTAGAATTAAATGAATAATTCACATTGAGGAACTTCTCAGGTTTCGATTATTAATGAATTAGGACATAACCATTACATCTCACAAGATTACAATGTAAACACTTCAACTCAGTTTCCATTTTTTCATAAAATAAAAACTCTTAATAAGAAACATGTCTAGTTCCATGTTTTAGATTGCATGTATTTCCTTGATCACATCCTTGACCCTATTCACCTTTATGTCATATGGAAAACATTTCAAAAAATCATTGTATGAGCATAAAAATCTCAATAAGGGATATAAAAATTCAGAAAGAAAAAATTAGTCTCGGTATACATAAGAATCAATGAAATCATACTTTACTCGTAAAACATAAGCAGTTTAACATACCTCATTAAATCATATGTTTTATGAATAACTCATATAAATCATAAGAAGTAAAGGTATCTTGAGGTATTCATAACATTATTTCATAGGGAGTAACCCCCATGGTTACGTTTGGAATACCCATCACAGTATATTCCATAAATTTCTTCGGAGAAACCGTATGGTTAAACTCCATCGCGTTACCCATGCCATTGGAGAGCTATCATAGGCACACCCACCCTTATTTTATCACAGAACCACATGTCTTTATAAACAATTCCTAATAACCATAACATAATCGTATCACATAAAACATGCATAAAGAAAATATAAAATTTCCACATTTCAATCAAAAGATATCAATACATCACATTGATATAATCAAAACATTATCAAAACCATTTTCAATACCAAAAAAAAATAAAAGCATAACATGGTATTTATTTTTCATTTAAAAATAGTTTTGGCTTGTAGAGGAAACCGAAACTCAAATAATGGTCACGCCGGCAGAGAAGTCATTGTCGCCGCACACGTAAGACAAAACATTCTGTTTGCCTTTTAGTAAAACACTTCTTATAAAAAGATACTTTTTGAATAAAAGTAAAATTCAAAGGGTTTTATACACCATATAAAATAAAGTTGTGTATAAAACAAAATATGTCTCATTTAAAGGATATTGAGACGATGTCCCTTACAAAGACGGTATCCTTAGATTAATGATAAATAAATTTCATAAATATGTGTGACAAACATAAAGACACCAAATATAAGTGGATATTAAGTGTAAAAAAATTAGATTCCTTCACGCATATTCATATAATAATATATTCAAGGAGTACAAGTTTAACCCAAAGGATTTAAATTGAGTTAAGAAGTTCCTTTGCAAGAATTCGACAGCCTAACGGCATCACTTTAAAATTCATAAAATGAGTCGATGAGAGAGAAAATGTTATCTCATCACTTGGAAATAAAATTTAAATCAGTAAGGATATATAATAACATATCCCAACATAATAAGATGTAAATTACAATACATAACAAAATAATTCTTTTAAAAAGTGGAGGGTGGTACGTCCCTTTACCGATTTGGGTAACTTTCGAAACGTACAACCCATGAAGGAAGGGTCATTCAATGAAGAAGTAATTACCCATAAACTACAGTATATTACACAAATAATACAATCATGGGAAGTAAATACACCACAAAAAATGAAAATAGTGTAAAATGTAGCATGAATCTCATGGGAACAAAAAGTGAGATAAAAACTCCTTACCTCATGTTAATAAATCGAATCATATGACCAAAAGATAATAAGAACCAAATGAATTAAAGAATACCATGAATATAATTATAATATATATATTGAAAGGAAGTACATAATACACTTAATTCAATAAACAAGTGGCAAACAATAGAAATCGCATGGAAATAAAAGTGAGATATGAAATCCCTTATCAAAATTCGGCAGCCTAACGGCACTATTTAAAACTACCAAAAATGGATTGATGAGATAAAATAAGGTATCTCATCATGTGAACATAAAATTACAGAATTATAGATATATATATCATACACCAAAATAAGAAAATGCAACTCTAAAGTCTTTACATGAAAATAGAACTTTAAAAATGAGAAGGGTGAAAGGATCCCTTACAAAAATACGGCAGCCTAATGACACCACTTAAAAATTATTAAAATGAATTGATGAGAGTAAGAAGGGGTCTCTAATCATATGAAAATTAAAATTAAATTATGTTGAATATTAAATAACATCCTACAACATCAGAAAATGGAGCATAAAATAAATGACATAAAAGAGAGTACTTGAAAATAAAAGAGAGAAGTAGGATCCCTTACCTCAAGTCCGACTTGTCTTGTTCGTTTCATTATATTCATGAATAATAAACTTTGGTCAATTTATAATTGCTTAAGTATATCATTTAATGTTTATTATTCAATTCATATCACATATTATAATGTTATAATAATTATTTAATTATGTGAGTTCATATCAGACGTTTTTGTCGATGTTCGGTACATGAGTCAAAAATAAACTTGTTTGAAAGAAATTGTCCATGTAGTTATAAGTACATCATCTCTAGAATAGTATTAATGATTTAAATATCATATATATCCAGTATATATTCATTTTATACTATTCCATAACATTTGGATATAAAAATTAAATGCACCGTTCATGGAGAAGGTAGGCCGTATGTAGGCATGAACGCTACTTTTATTTATTTGTCGAATTAATGGAATTAAAACTAAATGAGATATATATATATATAATAATTACATAATTATATTCATAATTTAGATGTAATATATATCAAATATATCCATTCTATATATGTACTTATAATAGTACATAACATTTGGAGATATGAAATGAAATTCACTGTTCATGGAGACGGTAAGTCGTATGTACGCATGAACACTACTTTCATTTCTATTTCATGAATTAATGGACTGAAAAGAATATGATACAAAGGTATATTATAATTACAGTATAATATCATATATAATATCATTAAATCCATCCTTTATACTTCCCACATATGGCATTAACGATTCAAATTACTTTGAGGGGGCGGTAGTCTGCACTTCCTAAAATGAAATTATCGAGTATACCCATTATGGAAAACATTATGTTATTGAATAAAATAAAAATAAATAAAAATAAGGAAAACATAAATAAATATCATATATAAATACAGTGACATCTTAATGGCCACCATGAGAGGTGTTAAAAGAATATTGAACAATCATCGTCTCGTGAGGCAATAATTCGCCACCCATAGAAACAGTATGTTTTAACCATTAGATGGCGGTGTGTGTATGTGTAGCTTGAATAATTCTCATAAAAACATCATAGTGTATTGAATATACTAGTGTTGTTACAAAAGAAGGTTAAAAAAGCATTTTGGGGGTTGGATAAGCAATATCAAACAAAAGAACATAAGAGAATACATTACCTTTAAATTGGGTAAATCCCTTTGGTTTGAACCAAAAGGGTTTCTTTAAGAGATTTATGCCTAAGGAAAGGATTCTAGGATGAAGAGAGGGATGTGGAGAGATAAAATGAGCAGATTTTGGTCGATCCAAAGGCTTTAGAGGTGTGTGTATGGGGGTAAAGGTGGGGGCCTTTTATAAGAGGGAGGAGGGGCACTCTTGGAAAGTCTTCAAAAGTTACTTTATTATAAAATGATTTTCTGATATTAAAGGTCCCAAAATTATATATTTAGAGTATAATGGGATAAGGTTTATAAATATTCCCATATAATAGGTTTTAGAGAAGACTATGTCATATAGTTTACCTTATATGTGCATTTTATTTAAATTGTTCATTAGTGAGGTAATCACTGCATCATCACGGTGTCATAAATAAATTTATTTATTTAATGTCTAAAAATTATATAAAAAATTACCAGCATATTGGAAATATTTTAATATTTAAAATTACTATTTATAGTCTAAGATATCACTTATGTAGACAAAATTAATATTGTTTCACTTAGGTGTTACATACTTTGGTTACATTTTCCTTTCTTTAAAAAAATTATGATAAAAGGTCAGTATCTCACTAAAGTGATTACATGGAGTCCCATGGTTGGCACAAGGCATCCCATGGTCGGCCATGACACCACCAATAGTACTAGGACACATTTTGGGGTCATCATATACTTTTATTATATTATCTTATTACCCTTAACTACCCGATTACTAATTAAACACGACAATTAAATATAATTACCGTCATTACTATTCATAATGTCCAATAACAAAAGAGTCTTAATTACATAATTTGGACCTTCTGATTTCAAATATGGAATCCATTTTTTCAAATTCCAAAGATAAAAATTTAATTAATTAATTTAAAATAATTCACGTTGTCAAAACCAAATACAAGTTTTTAAAGATGTAAAATCTATCAGAAGATTGATTGGTTTTTACATTCAATTTAAAAGTGAAATTACATCCAATGACCAAAATTGTGTTAAATGATAAAAAAATAATTAAATTACACATTAAAATAAATTAAAATGACAATATAACAATATATATAAATTGGATGAAAAGGATTTTTTGAATTAAAATGCAGTATTTTTCACTATTCATTGAAAATGAACATTTGTCAGAAAAATACAAAAAGGTTACCCCAAAATATATTGGATATTCCAAATTCAAAAATGATATCAATTTTAACAAATTAAAAACATATACGTTTCATTAATTAATTTTATAATCAATTCCCGATGTCAAAACAAATAGCGTGTTTTTAAGAAACAATATCTATTAAAAGATTGACACTTGTTTAAGTACAATTTCAAAGAGAAATTAATTAAAATGTCCACCAATGGATTAAATGGTAAAAATTTATTTTAATTAAACTTTAAAACCAATTAAGAAGATAATATAATCATATAAATAAATTAGACTAAAAGGAGGTTTTGAATTAAAATACATCATTTTCACTATTCATTAAAAAAATGAACTTTATCGGAAAAATAGCAACTATTTACACAAAGAAATATTTTGATGTCTTGATTATAAAGAAGTAATTTGTTTTTTCAAATATAACATATAATATTGTCCAAAAGTGGTTTTAAAAAGGGTTCTCCATCAAAAGGCAGTTACTCGACCTTTTAAAGAATATTAGAATATTTACGCTTAAAATTGGACTCATTCGCATTTTAAGCCTCTAACATTTATTGGATAAAAGTAAAAATATTTGAAAAACATATATAATCATTTTTTTAGTTAGTTATGTTCATTCCTGCCATTACAATGGTTAGGTGTTAACAACCATTTAAAATAATATAATTATATTATTAGTGTTTAACGTAATATTTCAAAGAAACTCATTGTTTCGTGTTGGGTATGACATCGAACATAGCATCCCATTTAAAGTAATATTGATATTTTATTCAAAAATATTAATAAATATGAAAATGTCATATTCTTTATTTACATGGGATGTTACACCCCATCTGGTTTCAATTATGGCATGCTCTAGGTGGTGTTGTTAATGCTCACTTCATGATGTCCAAGGGGCGTCATTGAAAATATAATAGTTTTCTATTTGGTTTTTGAGGACGATTAACCAATACTTCTAATTGATTCTACGCCATCCCATGAACTTAGATATCAATTTCCCTCTTGTGGTTTCTCCATGTAATAGAATTCCCACTATATCTCATATATATTGATATTCTTCCGAACCTTAAAGAGCTTGAGAAGTCACTTTCTTAAAAAATATCTCTATTTACCTACTCTGTATAATTTTTTGATAGAGGAAATTAATCATTTAGTTCATTTCATACATTATCCCCTACATAAAAATTTAGTCCTTTAAGGATTCACTAACGTTAACTTCAGGTGAAAATCGGACTATATTCTTAAATTTTTCCACATAAAATTCCACTGAGAGGCTATATTTCCACTATATAAATATGTATATTGTTCATTCCATCCATAATTTGTTGGTATTGAATTATTAATTGAAAAATTCAAAAAAATACTCCTCTACAATACCTTTATATATTTTATCCTAAATCGCTAAATCCCACTATTGTAATGCACGATCATCTAGCTTATATGTCATATACTTGAATTTCAACTCTACTAGTGTAGCATGAAATAAAAGATTTGATTCTTCTAATTTTTCCACTCTCCTTCTTTATCTGGTTCTGAATCACCTTAAAATATGGGTGGATTATGTTTCTGAAACTGGATAGAATGATCCACTTTCCTTGGTTCATCCATCTTGTTGCCTTTATCCACATCCCAAAAATATTGAACTACACAAAGAACCTGTTTTTGGTTTACCTATGGATCTGGTGAATCAACATTCTCATAAGCATCCTCTGTTTCATTCTGTATATTCCAATTAAGTTCCATTTTATAAAAAACAAAAACATCATATGTATAACTCTCTAGAAACTAAACCCTTACCAATTTTATAGTCTATCACATCACACATATCACAAATAGTCTATCCAAATTCAATAATTTTTTTATTTCACCCTATTTTTTAAAATTTTACCATGAATAGGAAAAAAAATATCAAAACACCACTATATTTCCTTTTTCCAAATATTACATTTGAATAAAATTTCAACACATTCAAAAGTAAACATTTTTTACAAAATCATAAATCATTACACAAAATGAAATATGAAATCTAAGTAGGATATAATTTCCATAAGGAATGTCATGCTCATATCATTCGATAAACCCATGAAAATGTGATTAAAACTACTATATGTGCAAGTAAAAAACTTATGTACTCAATTTATTAGTAACATAAATTTTTCCAAAAAATATTATCTATGAAATTTTAATGATATAAATTTCAATTACCAAAAATCCTACTCATTTCTACCAAAAAAACAAGGACTAAACCATAATGAATTTCAACTCCATAAACAACATACAATTCCATTTTATTCAAAATAAATGATTGCTTGATCCAAACTAAAACAATTTCATTTCGAGGATTGAACAAGATAATACCACTTGTAACATTCCATCCCTCCACATCGGCGTGAGTCATGGCGTAATTTCTACTTGGACTTATGTGACATCCCCAAGAAGGAAAAGACCGGGAATAAGGTCTTCCCTAAAAATTGAGGGATGATTTTTGATTCAATACAAAAAAAATAAAATCTAATTATAACCTAAATAAAACAATAAAATTTCTTCAAAATAATGTAATACAACTCATGTATACCAAAAAATCTATATCAGAGTACCAAATGGAAACCAAGATCAATGTAAAAAATAAAGTGAATGACGAATCCCAAAAAACAAAAGGTCACAAAAAAAACCAACTTTTTAACTCTAAAAAATATCCGGGATCCAATTCTATCATCCATGACCAAGTATCATGAAGCACCAACTATGATGTGTGATACATTAACATTTCTTATGTCCTGATAAATATTATCTCCAAAAAGAATCAATATAGAAAATAAGGGGTGCGTGATGAAACATTGTAGGTTTTCCCAAATAAATTCCCTACTAACTACACTGATATAGAACATTTTATCACATTTATATAAAATAATTTATATAATGTAATTCTATAATTGTTGATATCTAAATATAAAATAATTTATATAACAAAAAATCATCCAAGGAAAGTGATTAAACAATTCATTAAACCATATCACAATACTTTTTTGGAATTATCCATTTAATTTCACCAAATGTCACAAACACACACATAAACATGCATTTTTAGAGTTACTATTAATTTTGTACCTTCACATCCATACATGGTCCATTTAAAGGTTGTATTTCCTGACCCATATCCATCCCATGTAGCTCATGCTTACCCATTTAATACATAAATACCAATAAAGAATATTCAAAAAAAATTCAATAAAACTATCCTTTTATTGAATAAACATTTCCATGTATCAAAAATAATTAATAGTTTTTGAAATAATAATTTTAAAATCATGTTACCTCTTTCACTTTTAACTAAAACAAATAATTTACAAATTCCATAAAACATCACAAAATTTCAACTCTATTTAGAATTTCATAATGATTTCACAATAAATATAAAGAGATAAAATCAATATTAAATCAATACTTCTAGCTCAAATAATATCAGACAAGAGTGAAGCCACCTACTTTAGGAATTATGGAAAAAACTGGAGAATGACATGAATTCTTCTATAAAACCTGGTTGAATCTCCGAAACCCTCTAAAGATCTCATTTCCTAAAAAGATAGCCAAATATCATAATTATTGGAATAAAATATCATATATTTATCCGTAATGTATAAAATATATGAAAACAATATTTGAAATAGAAGTAGATATATGGAAAACAATCAAAATGAATACTTACCAGGGGAATCGAGCTTCAATGCACCATGATTTTCCACTGGATCGATTATGTATCATTGGAAAGAGTCTCAAAAGACATTGGGTGAAGGAAAATGAAATGTATTCATGATATCAGTGAAAAAATAAAGGATTCAAGGTGAAAATATTAAGATCCACTTTTTCAGGATCTAATTTAAAATCTTAAAGGATGAATCTCCCTGTTAGGAAAACCATGCGCCAATCGTAACCTCCAACACACTTCACATGGTTGGCTCAAAAGGTTATAGAAATTTTTCTCCAAAAAAGATTTTCCCTATATATGTAAATATTAATATTAACTCCTTGGTGGATTCATGTTTTGAAAAAACCATGAGAAAAAACATACGCCTACCTTAAATCCATTGTTTCACATTCCAAAGTTTACATTAGGAGTGGAATGGTTTTCACAAACCATTCTCAAACTGCAAAACATCTGAGAAAACCCAAAAACAATAAAAAAATCCTCTAAATACTCCCAAACATCACTCAATCATTTTATATACAAATAATACATACATATAGGGTTACTTACTTGAAATATGGGGTTCTAAAATCATTATTCTGATAAAGTAGGAATTGACTCCATGTAAACACGATCCTCACTTGTATTATGATGAATCCTAGTCATAAACATTCTAATGAGTTCCATAATTTTATTTTGATTTTACACATTATAACAATAATGAATTGATGAAATTATAACTCTCATAACACATAAATTTCTTTAAAATTATGTCAAGCTTGAAAATTTAAGACTTAAGAATTTGTGCAATAGAATTTGAAATTTCTTTTGACTTCAATGTCATACGAAATAGTGTTATTCTATATCATATAACTTCAAAACATAGATAAATTATGATAATCCTACATTATTTGATTTTTTTCTATTGAATATTATATTCCTTGGAAATATATCGGAACAAGCCTGAGCTATTATTTATTGTTCCAAATATGACAAGCCTTTTAGATTAATGAATAATGATGTTGAAAATTACTAGGGTTTTCAAATATCCACGATATAAAGATTTATGAATAAATCATTTTTCATTCATTGAGGCTCTGAAGTAGAAAAAATCTAATATAATACAAAAATCTAAAATGTGATACAATTTAAATACAATAATAGTTTTTGTTAATTACTTATTTGAGCACTGAAATTTTTTGAATATGAACTCAATACTACTAGATTCATCTAGAAATTATGTATTTAGATTTGGGATATAAAGAAAAGTTAAATGGTGTAAAATAATTATATAAAATATTTAATTATTAAAAAAGAACATGATGATCATTGTATTAGTCCCACATACAAAAAAAAATTGATCAAATTTCAATTTAGATCTTCACACCAAATGGGGAATAGATTTTCCATATTATTATATAGAGAATATTTATTATGTATAATTATTTATAAAACTAAAAAAATATCATAAGAAGTGTTTGATATAGGATTTCAATGTTAGAGAATACACACATTGATTTCCTTAGATATATCAAAGGGTAATTTAATGAAATGAGGGTCGATCTTATACTAAATTAAATATCATCTTGGTATCAATTTTCAAGGAAGAATATGATCATGTGATAACCATTGACATTATATTATTTCATGAAAAATAATAATAGATAAAACATAGGAGATAAAAACATGTTTTCCATGTTTTTATCATTAGTAGCTGACCGTTCATAAATTGAGGAGATGATGGATTCTATATTATCATAAGGTCAAATATTAATTGAAAAATCTAGAGAAATGTTCAGAAATTGATCTATGAACTGAGATTCATGTAGGGACTGAGTTGCATATATTATTCCAAAAAATCATGTGGTTTTCAATGAATTAATGTGAGAATAATCTTATTATACATTAAATATTTAAGAAATCGATAAAAAATTGGTGATATAATTTATTATAGGGATATAAAATTCACTTTTATATACATGGATTGATGCCAATTAATAATAAAAACACATAGTATATAGGAATATAATAGCATAAATCTATTATAAAAGGTAGAAGCTAAAGGTATTTATGTCTATTAAGATAATGGAATGTGTGTTAAGAATGCGCATTTTTGTAGGCATAAAAAATACCAAAAAACTATAATTAGATATTGATTATAGAAAATAGTTGTTTATTAAAGTGAAAAAATCATGAAAAATAGTATAAAAATAAAAAAAAATTATAGACCATATTGTAATTATTCTATTATTTACTACTTAATTCAAGATATGTTGAGATATATATATATATATAAGGAGATTCAGACATGACGTAATCTTTTAGGTTGAATATAAAAAAACTTTTTTTAAAAAGTAATCATTGATTGACCCTCCCTGTTATTGGTATGTTGGGCTTTAGGAACTATATCAATAAATTATTATAGAAGATAAAGTTTCAATAAATCTCATAATGAGTTGAAATATATTCCTATCAATTTCAATGATTTTCTTGGTTCAAATAATGATTCCAAAATAATTTATTTACCTTAAAATGTATGCGTAAGAAAATATATGATCTCTGAAAATAAATTGTGCAGTATAAGAATAACGATTAATCATTTATAAAATTTACTAATTATGGGACATCTAGTTAAAAAATGGATTGTAGATACAAATATTGTTCATCCCAGCAGATAATAACCAAAACCCACGATATCTTAGTTTGGAATCGTCCAAAAAGTTTTTATTTGAAGTGTTTTTTCTAAATTCATATAATGTAAATATGTTGAGACATAATTATAATGTCATAATCTATAATTAAAAAAAACATTACCCTTATAAATTAATATAATAGTAGAAATATAATAAACAATTTCAAAATTATGGAAAATATGTTTGAAAACTATAAATGGGGATTATAGAGCAAGAACATATCTATATCAATCCTTAAATAAAAAATAAAGTTCATGTAATATTATATTGTCAGTTTATAACATTTCACTATAGATAATTTTTAATTAAAAATTTGTCATATTCAAAATGATTATTTTAGAAGAAAAATAGTTTGGTAATGATGTCAAGAGTTTCATCTCAATACTGACTTAATATTTGATCATTTATTGGTGTATAGTGTCAAAGTGTTTTATGTACAATAGAAAATATATTTCACTTTATATATGATGATCATTTTCAATATTAACCATTTTAATACATATATAATTTTTATTGAAATTTTATTAAGGGACATTAATCTCTCTAATTTTGAAGAATATCATTTATATTTTCAATTGAATAATGATAGAAATAATGTTTACATTGGTGATAAATGATTAATGAAAATGGATCATACATATAGAAGGTTAAAAAATAAACTAACAGTTTATATGTGTATACCCCTCCCTAAAAAACCTATTTCAACAAATAAATACTAAAACAATGAGAAAAACATCAATGTTACTATTTTTATGATATAATGTTTAGGCTATAAAAAATGACATGATTTAAATGGTTACTATTATTTTATCCACCTTATTATTTATTTATATAAATGAAATTGAAAATTTATGTTCAGAATATAAATAGAAAAATATGTGATTGTATGATTGAATCATTTGTTGATATATAAGGATTGACTAATGATGGAATGTTTGTATTATTGGACTTCATATCAATGAGAATTCATATGGAGTTATCTCCCTATGGGAGAGGAAAAAATGAAAATGTTTATCTTTTGATTCTCACCCATTATCAATGAGTGAAAAGATTAATTTTTTTCAATGACCTCCAGTATCAACGTACCTTGTAAGTATTTATTAAGTATTAAAAACATTGTTTCATGAAATAATCTGATGTAAATATAAATTAAATCACCATAGTATCATTTATTGATCAAAATAAAACCATTGGTTGATCTATATTGTGTATATATAATATCTTACCATATTAATATATTCATGGTGAGTTTTATTTTTAATCTATATTTTGTTAATTTTTGAATCCATTTATACAAATTAATTAGATAATTAATTTATTCTTATATTGTGTTAGAAAAATAATTACATTTCAATATTATATTTATATCATATGTTTTCTATTTTTTCATTTAGAGTGAGATATTATTTATTAGGATGATATATTTATCGAACTAACATTCAATTAGGAGATATATTAAAATTATAATGGGATTAAATAAAAATATTTATTGATCAAAGTCCCATATCCTCTGAAACTATTTATTATTAGAAGTGGTTGAGTTTTTTTACAGGAAAATTTTATAGAGGAGTGATTTGGTATCCCAATATCTTTTAATCTAGTATGAAATAGTGTAGGAAAACTGATTCATGATTAAAAGGGATGTTAATTTAACGTGATGAAATAATATTTTCATATTTACATATTTCAAACAACCCAGATGAGTAATTAGGTCGTCGCCTGGTTCAGTGCTCCTTAGGTGTTCAATGGATGCGGTTTTTTCCTCATGTGATGCCCTTTTGATCTCAACATGAATTGTGACCCTTATTCTGCTATAATATGGTTAATATTTCCCAACCTTCCTCTACAATTTTAAAACCCTTAAATTATTTGTGTTCTTGGGAATTTGTTTGAAGATATTAATGTTTGGATAATCTCACTTCTGCGATCTATCATAAAATTTTGCGTCGAACATGTGTTAAGGTCGACGTCTCCAAACCTCCATTATAGTGGCTGTGGATTTCTTTCAAAGAAGAGATTAGACGGAAGTAGAGAGTTGTGTTCGAATCATGGCCAGTGCTCTGCTCGTGATGTAACAAACTCAGAAATTTCCCCTCAGGGTGTCGTTGTGTTAATTGGGACTGTTCAGCAGTGGTGCAAGTAGATACAGTGGTTGATCACCAATTATGGGAGAGTGGTGATTTGGGTGTTCATGAGGATGCGCGTGGGGAAGCTCCAGTGGAGCTTGATCATGTCATGTACCATGGGCCTTCAGTTGTGGAGGCCAGTACTGGGGAGGCTCTGAAGAAGTAAGGTCCCATGTTATCCATAATGGATTTGAAGAAAGTAATGCCAGAGGAGGCTGGACCATAGGTTTAGGGAATCTTTTCCTAGTTGAAGTATGACTTAGGTATCCATGGGGTTGAAAGGGACATTCCCCTAGTTGTGGCATCGGTGGTCTCTACATCTCCCTCCAATTTCAAGGAGGGTAAGGTTAAATCAACAGGGAGTGAGGTCCACAGTCTTGGTGGATCTCAAAATAGAGGTTGGGAGGACACTAATAAGCAGTAGAAGTAGTTTATGGGGTGATTTTATGAGCAATTCACTGGATCAGAATCAGTGTTGGGGAATTCCTATTTACCGGAGGGAATATTTCACAATGGTCAATGGAATCTTGATTATGGGAATGTATTGAGGGACTTAGACCCAAATACCTTGGACCATCTAAATTCAAGGTGTGGGGGGGAAGATATCTGGCTGGGAGAATATGGTAGGTAAAGAGGATTCATTAAGTAAGCAGAGGCCCCTCAATGTTGACTCGATGATAAAGCTCAGGAACCGCTTTGAAGGCTTAGAATGCCAAGATCCTCAATTAAATGTGGAGAATGACTCTTCATGGTATGACATTTATAGCCTTATTTCATTGGATAGTATGAACCAGTGTTAAGGTAATGGTTCTCATGGCCCTTGCAGAAATAAGGGGAAAAAGCATTAGAGATTCATGGAAATGTATAGTTGTACTTGGAAAAACGCCAAAGGCATGCAAGGCTAACTCTTTCTTTCTAAAACCAATGCAAACTCGGTCGGCCATGAAGGGAAGGAACAAAGAAATATCAGTCCTACATAATGGAGAAAGTGAAGGAGTAATTAGACACAAAATAGAAGGAAAAGAAAAGGATGGGGAGTGCTTGAAACTAATTCTTCACTCCAAGTAATTTATGCTTGAGCAACACATGTGACCCAACGTCTTCGAAGAGGAACTCAGGAGGACTAATGAACGAAGGTTGAAAGTGGATGCAACAAATGAGAAAGAAGTGTGTTCGGATATGAAAGATAGAATTCTGGCCCGAGGCTTCAATCATAGATAAATCAACTCATAGGAATTTATTCAGACAATGGAAATGATGATCTCTTATTTGGAAGAGCTTTTCAGAGAAGACCCAGCTATCCAGGTTATTTCGTCGAACCGAGAGATTTATAGAATGTCTTGGTCAAGTATTATTAGCCTTGTGTTTCATCAGTTTTTGATCACCTACAGTACATTGTGGTATCCTTTTGTGAACTTTGGTTTCCCATTTTCCCAAAAAACGATTTTAATAACAAATTAAATTTGGAGTAATCTGTATTTCAGAGATTGAAATCGCAAGACATGAAATAAGTCAAAATAGTTTATAAGATAAGAATCATAAATGAATCAAAAAATAAGATCCATGAGATAACAACAATATTAGAATGTAATTTAATAATATAGTTATATAATATGTGGTATAATCACAGTCATTGAAATCATCAGTCAATGATTCCCACTAAGGCATGCATCCTATTCTATGCTTGATATGACCACCTATGTACCTACTTCAGGATTTCGATAAAATCCCATGTACTCTCTTTTATAATTTGAATAACCCCTTTTATACCTTCTTTTAAGACTAATGATATCTATAATTTTTCATTGGCATCATAAAATATTAATATTTTTCAAATCCATTGCGGAGATATAAAGGACCCAACTGTTATATTATAATAATACATTTATATGTAAACCATAATATGATGAAAACATTTTTCATTTTATCATTTATTAACATGTGAAAGATAAGATTAATTTTTTTAATATTTCATCCAAATAATCCATATCAAAAAATAATATGGGTGGTTTCAATGGATAATATCCATTATTAATAAGAGGAAACATCGAATGACGTTGATATAAATTGATATACCTTCAAAATATAAAATCACCATTTATTGGGGAAAATACCCCTTATATTTTCAATATACTTATTTAAAACATAATTTGTTTAAAATATTAATGATCTATTTTTCATCAAAAAAGTACCATTGAATCATGTAATATAATAATCAATGAAATTATAGTCATGGTTCCATAGAAATATTTTTTTGTAATGTACATTAGAATAATTATTATGTTCACACACATGTTAATAATTATCACATTCAAAAAAAATGATGATTTCATTTGAACCATTTCATTGAATGTAAATCATGGGTAAAAATGATTTTAATATATCATTGAATTATATTTAAAAAAATGTAAAAAAAAATATTTTAATGATAATAAGGATAAGAAGAAAATTTTCTTGGCCAGATAAAATAATGAATTACATATTAAATAAAATAATTACTTTGGATGTTTTAGAATTTGATTGTATAAAACAAAATTAAATCAAGAAATTTTTTTAAAAATAAAATGATGATAATCAAATAAATTTTATATTTTAGAGATAGATCATATAATTTCATCATTTAAATTCTATGCAGAAACAATCTTGATAAAATAGTAGACTGTAACAAAAAAAACTTATTTTGTTGGTAAATTTTTAGTAAAAAATTATATAATTGAAAATATATAAAAATAAGCATAAATATATTCATGATATAACCTATCAAAAATATTTTGTATATCTACAACATAAAATAATATATGTGTATAACATAACAAATGTCCCAAATAAAAAATTTGAGATATAAAAATGATACCAATTTAGTAGCATTCGATTCCAAAACTCTTGTGTAAAACAATTGGATTTGATACATTAGATACCATTAATTAATATTGATCCCATATATAACATAACAAATATGTAGTCTATAATCCTCATAGACATAAATATTTTTCTAATATAAAACATGAATCAACAAAAACTATATTGAGACAAAGAACCCTTAACTCAATTAAATTTTTTTTAAATGTGTTATATCCTCTTATATAAATATCATTAAATTTAGTATAATTACATACTAAGATATTATTTATACTTATAACAACATTTAGGTTTTAATTATTCTATTTCCATGTAATTTGTTAATAATTATTTATTAAAATATTTATTTTTGAGTGTTAACTATTTCATTTTTCTTATACATTTTTTGTTCTATATTGATAGTCTATACACGTTCATCGGGGTTAGAAGACGTCCTAAATAATAAAAATGTCATTTTTAATATTTGTAAATCATTTTATTCTTTTTATAACCATTCTATTAATGTGGTGAATAAAAATTAATTACATCACTTCAGGAAGATGTTAGTATGTACTTACACCCGAGTGATGATTCCAACATCTTAATAGATTGAATAAAAGAATAGTAAATCATAATAATAATATCTAGAATAATTATAATATCATAAATAATATATATATATATATACATTATGTTAAAAATAATAATGATCTATTATCAATGGTTATGAAAAATGAATTGTATCGCTACGTGGAGCTGGTATTTTACATGTACAAATGAGTGATGCTTTAATTTCCAATTTGATGGATAAGTGGTAGGAAATGGTTGATAAGTAATTTTAATAACATATTACTATATTAACTATAATGTATTAATCATATATTAATAGATAAAATAAGTTTATAAATGATAGGGGAGGAAACTAAATTAAAATATTTCTATTAGGATATATACCTCCTCTTTTATAGACCTCCATTAACATACATATTATACCATGAAATATTTCATATAGGAGAAGAATATGTTATCATGTATTAAAGTGATATGTCTAATAAGATTTTGGATTAGGTTTTTGATAAGCTATAACTCTCAATAATTTTAATCATTATGGATAATATTATCCCTTTTATAAGTGAGGGGTGGGACACATATGGAATTTCATTATTGATTTCAACAATATATGGTAAATATCATGATAATAAGAGAACATTAGATAATTATATGATGAAAATATAAGTTATATTTTAAATTAATTATAAAAATAAGGAATAAAATAGTAAAATTATCATTCCTCTATATAACTCATATTTTAACCTCCAGTAATCCCCTTTTAAGCGTGACTAGTGTAACAAAATTTTACCCTTTCTACCATTAATTATAATAAAAATTACATTAAACATATTATATAATATTAATTATTATGAGTGAAAATATTGAATCTAATTTTATGGATTAAAATTAAATAAGTAAAAAACATAGCATTATAATACTACACAAAACACAATAAAACCCCGATTTTAGAAAAATAAGTTTTTAAAAATAAAACTGAATTTTCATCTGCTACATGTCTTATAAAATATTGAATTTTAAAATAATTTAATAAATATTTTATAAATAAATTTTATTTTTACATTAAAAATATTTATTAATTTAATTTTTTAATATAATACACATTTTTCACAAATAAACATTTTTTGGAAAAATATTTTTTAATCCCAAAAATTAAACTTATACTAAAAAATTTATAAATGTGATTAAAATGCACATAATTAAAGATATTCCAATTAATATTTAATATTGTAACATTTTGAGAAAAAATAAAAAATAAAAATAAAAATTGTTAGATTATTTATTTAATTAAATTTATAGTTTTATAATCATCGATATTTTTTAAAATTCATTTTCAGATAAATATTTATGGACAATTATTATAAATTCAACCCAAAAATTTTTGAAAATATTGATATCAAAAATTATTTTCGTTTTCTTCAATAAATGTTATATGAATGATAGAAATAAAATATAATGGTCATGTATAGAATTAAATCATTACTATTTTTCATAATTAACTATTTGTTAAGTGTAAAATGTATTTAATGAATTTGGAGTACTTATTTTTAATTAATTAATCATTAAATTTGAATTATATAAAACAATTGTAAATATATTTATCATTCTGTTTTTATTACGATTCATACATACGAATATAAAATCTAGGTAATAAAGGATTACTATATCGCAATTCATTTACATTTGGGATTGAATGTAAAGAAATCAATCAAATACTTCATGTTTATTTCAAATGAAATATTTATAACATATTGTTCTGTTACATTATACCCCACACAGAATGAATCTAACCCAAGAAATATCATCTCTATGTTACAAAAAATAGAGGATATAATTATAATATCACATCCACAATATATAATGTACATTCCTCAATTTTTATATTCCACTCGAGAAAATTATCCATGTCAGTAACCTTGTTTAGTAGAATATTATCTCTATAATCAAATATTTATAAAATTTCTTCTAATTAGGATAAGTCATTATCCAATTTTATAAATTCTACACTCATTGTATGTGAATTATCCCATATGTAAATATTGGAAATCGATACATGGAATACGTCATGAGGTTGATATAGAATCAGTGATAATAAAGAGTTATAATATATTGTCACATATCTATTACGAATATCGAAGGGAGAAATTATCCCTAGGTAATTATTTCTTTTTCTACTCTCATAACATTGATATATAGTTAAATTCATAGCATTACCTTCTCACTAATGTTATACTTTATATTTTACTAATGATTGTATACAATACTTTTCTGTTAGCTCTTGGATTACTTGATGTGATTATAAATGGATCTAAAGTATTCTATAATATTTTTACAAGTAATATCATGTCTTACTATCTTTATTTCTCCAAATTAATCCTTATATAATGGATTAATACAATTTCTTCCATATAGAGGTTCATATTGTTCAATCTCATTTCTTGACTGAATGATACTATTGTAACAGAATTTGATAGCAAGAAGGTGTCGATAACAACCATATTTGAAATCCAAAAAATATGATATCAATATATCCTCTAGGGTTTTAATAGAAATATCAAACTGACAACCAATTATTAGAGATATTCAGTAATAAAAAACTCCTTATATATTTCATAATAAACACTTCACTAGAACATTGATGTACACATCAAAAATTGATTAGATAAAATAAAATGAGGTAATCTATGTGACCATACAACCATTTTATTATATATCTTGAAAATAATTTTAGGAGAAAAAATATTATCAGATATCAATTATGTGTAATTAATTCTGGATCAAATCAACTACAAAAAATTATATTATTTATTTAAAATTTTTTGGGGAGTCAGACGATGAATTCCAATGTGGTGACCATGACCCTAATAACATGTAGTTGGTTATTTACATTATTAAATTAGAATAAATACAATGATTAAAATCACATTGAACCAATTATTTTATTAGATTTATAGAAACAGATACATACTTGATACCCATTATTCAATTTTAATAGTAAATAAAACATAATACATAAATAAAATAAATGAACAGTTCCTTGAAATCTAATTCAAATATCAATTATTATTATCTTGGAGGAAGGAAATGAATTAATGGTGAGATCAAATTCTATGTATGGGTTACATACAATTGATGATATAATGAATTCAATAAATAGTAATAAATATGGCATGGTAAATAATTTAACACAAATTCCATTTAAATAACATGACTTTAATAATTTATAATGAAAAATCAATATAGAAAGGTAAATATCTTAACAAGCATTCTATATAATCAAAAATATTTGAATGAAATGAATACAGAGATATTATATTTAAGAAAAATTAATGGGAAATAGTAATATATAAATAAAAAATGAAGGATGTAAATATTTATTGGATTCCATGATCTTAGGTATCTTGATACCTCTACCCTCAAGACCTTTTATATGTAATTTTAATGTACCCTTTAAAACCCGTCTATTATTCCCGATTGATTTATCTCATTAAACCTACCAATGCACTGAGATTCTATATCTTATTAGGTATTACTGGTCATTATAGTTACAAATAATTACTAATGTGTCAAATAAGTGGTTTAACTAATTAATCAATAATCTTTATATTCAAATATATTTATCGATTTATGGGTACATATTTATCAATATTTCCCAAGTTAATCAAATATCAATAAACATATTAAATGTATATAAAAATAGCATTTTGTATAGGAAATAATTATATCATTCATAAAAAATTAAGAATATTTAATTGAAATGTAATATACAATGACAAATTATCACACATATGTCATTGTTTTAGGAGAAAGTTTATAATTTTAATACAAAGTGAGATTGTACAGTAATTTTTACCACATGGTAATTTTCATGTTAAATCCCCTTAGATGAAAAACTTTTAATTAGAATATAAAATACCATGAATAATTAATTATTCATGATATTAAAAATCAAGGTTTGTTTCTAAAATCCATATTAAATAAATTAGGTGTTTAATATAACAATATGCCTCAATGAAGAAAAATTTAGCTGAACTCCCTTACCCCGTGATTTTCTTTGGTTAAACATGATTTAACATAATTTATAGAGTTTTTAAGAATGATATTAATTTATAATAGAATAACAAACATATTTAAAATATCATATATGATTCTTTTATAACATTTTACCACCCATTTGTAAATAATATTTCATTATTTGCTTTGGTTTAATTATTAATCCACATGCTTTTCATTCGTGACATGTTATGAATGATTCGGTTCTTTTTCATATTATATCGTTACATATCCTAAAAAATAATTATTATGAAATTGGGATCATATATATTCATCAATTAAACTTTTATTACCAATAATGATATCTGGTTTTGGGAAATTAAGTATGTTATGATCACATAAATGATAGGTCATAAATATACATAAGTAACATTTTAATTTTAAAAATCATTATTGAAAAAAGCTAAGTAAAATATTATCTTTATATTATTTTTATAATATCATAAATACAATTTTATTTGTTTAAAAACAATTAGTTATACCATCCATGTTGTGTGGCGATGAAAAGAGACTCACATCTCTTCGTGAAGGTCATAGTCTACACGTACACGAATGATGTTATAATTTTTTGTATATGAAATAAAAATTTATATTGTGTTTACATAATGATAAATATTTCATTATATAATAATATATTAATTTATATCACATATATTCATTGATATTATTCTTATCAACTCTCTCATTATTAGTTAGTGAATCATGAATGACTTCACTTCACGATGTCATAGTCCGTCGTACACACGATTGATTTAATCATAATCCACAAGGAATGGTAATTACTATGTTATATATGATATTTGGAATATGGTTAAAACAAATTATGTTTTAAATATCTTATATTTAGATTATATCAATAAAAATACCCTATTTGAGGGCTGATGATGGAAAAACAATCGATATTGGTCCACAATGTGGTAGTCCTTCATACACATGAATGATGATTTCGTAACCAATATTATAAATGTAGAGATATTTATAGGTCATTTGTTTACAATAATAACATATAAATATATGTATTATATTGATTTTTATATATTATAATGGTGTTATTAAAACTTAAGGTGGTGGATAATGATATAAAATAAAGATGATTGTTGTATTATATTACATATTGTTCATGAAACCTCCTTAGGTTGACACCAAAAGCCTTCATAGGATGCATTAATATAAAAAATAAGGATTTTAGGATTAGGGGAGGTAATTGGGGATGTTATTTTTGTAGTTCTTGGCATAAAAGTTATTGTTATGGTTTCAAGAATAAGGGATAGGTGGTGGCCTTTTATAAGTGAGGGGAGTAGCACAATAGTAGTTTTTGCAATGAAAATGGTATAAAAACATTTAATAATGAAATAGGACCATAATGGTGTATTAAATAGCTTTATAAATTAAATTATTTTTAAATTACAATAAAATAAATTTTAGATAAGTTTTTAGTTCATTTTAACCCTTATCTATTTATTTTAATGATTTGGTATATATATTTTTACTTTAAATGCCAACATTATTTTTCTCTATTTTGACTATTAATTTGTTAAAAAAACATTTCCATATTTGATTATATAAATTATTAAGTATATAAATATAGATTCTATTTATTCAAATTAAATTAATTGAATTTTAAAATTTGAATTTAAAATTAATCTTGTAGACATGATGAGAAATCAGGTTTTTAAAGACATAATGATAAAATGCATAAAATGTAATTATATAAGAATTTAATATCAAAATGATTCCAATTACCTAAATTGGATTAATATATATATTATTGAACTAATTTTAATTTAAAAACAATGAAAAATATAATTTATCTTTATATATAATTTAAATGAAAATGAACTTTTCAATTAAAATTCAGTATATTAAATATTCATCAAAAATAAGAAGTTTTTAAAAAATCTCTACAATTAACAAAAATAAAAATTTGATATTATGATTAAAAAATTAAAATAATTTTTTTAAAATACATTATATAAATTAAGAAAAAAATAATATTAAATTATTTGTGTGAAGCACAAATATGTTAAAATAATAGAGTTCTATATTTTGCTTAAACTCATCATTCCATGAATAAAAAGCTATTGAAGAAATTATATTTATTTTAACTAAAATACAATGTACAATCTTTATGTGTGACATTATTCATACCTATAAAAATTTAAACCATTAAATTTCAGAGATATTACCTTTTTAACTGATCAGTGTAATTTTTCCATATAATATCCTCTCGTTCCCATGTTCCTTGGTTGATTTTGTGACTTATCTAATTTACCATTACTAGACAAGTAATCTGATACCTCAATACATGCTCCCTTATATAAATAATATGAATGGGTTCTTCATAGTAATATAGATGATCTTCCAATTGTATTTCATCAAATATTGTCACATTCATTAGTTCAAGCATATACTTTATTAATAATGATATATTAAACACGTAATATACATTAGAGAGATTTGGTGACATTTCAAAATGATAAGATACCAATCCAATAATTATAAGGATGTATAAGGGTTCTATGTACCTAGCTCTATGTTTCCCTTTCTAACAAATCCTTATATCATCCATCCATAGTGATACTTTTAGGAAAACATCTTCTCTATCTTATAATTCCAAACCATTCTTATCATTTTCATAATTACTATTTAGCCTAATTTTAGTTTCATTAATGTGATCATAAATATCATTTATCTTTGTAGTTGTCTCATAGAAAAGTTATAGTAAAATAGTTTTATTTCACGAACTTCATTCCAGGAAGTTGGAGTATGACATTAATTTTCATCTAATATTTCTAACAATATAATTTTAATACCTGAATGGATACTTTTGTTACAGTAAAACTCTACCAAAATTAAATATTGATCATATATACCATGAATTTCATGTGATAATGAGCTCAAAATTACTTCCATTTTCTGAATCATCATTTTATATTATCTATAATTTTAGGGATGGTATTCAATTCTTAAATGAAGCACAATATCAAGATCCTTATAATGTCCCTTTCGGAATATTTATGTAAAATGGGGATCTCAATCAGACACAATTTAAAGAGGTGTTCCATAATGTATTAGAAATATAAATATATAAAATTTAGAGGATATAAATAGGCAAATATTCTCTTATATAATGTAAATGTATATATTTGGTTAGGAAATCAATGATAACACATATTGCAGCATTCATTATACGAGTCTTTCATAGTCATGTAAAAAACTCCATAGCAATGTCATCTCATTTCCACATAATAATAAGAATATGTCACATAAATAATCTAGGATATCGTCTCACAACACACATCTATTTATATCCCAAACATCTTCACATTTAATCATTAATTCCACAATTCATGTTATCATACCAAAAAATTTTCCCCAAATCCCTATAAATCATTATTATGCCTTGGTGTAGGGAGAAATTTGATCTATGATATTCATCCAAAAATTACCATTTTAGCCTAGGGATATATGGAACCAATAATCCCTATCCAAAAAATCAGAATACCTTATTCACTAAATATTTATTCTAATTTACCATCATTCATATCTTTAAATTTACTCTAAAAAGTTTTTATAACAAGATTGAGAAATTCATATCTATTCTAATAAAGATGGGTTTTCAATAATTTGAAAAATATGTGATGTATAACCTTCCTTAATATTAACCATATTCTTATTTATATGAATCATGAATATAATATTTCTCTCAATACTCATCTTGTCTAAAATTCCAGGATTTTTTATAATCAATACAGCTACTACAATATTTTCTTTCCATAAGAGGTAGTGTGTTTAAAATAATAATTTTTTAGTTGATTGAGACATTTCCTTTTCCACTTGTTGTCCCATTTGTATTAAAATTAATATTATAGGCTCTTATGGTCTATTTATATCACACATATATAACCCTAATGACAATTTCTCCATATCTTCAAAAAAATTACATCTTTAATCTCAGTACCATGGTTTTGATGGTTTTGTTTCTGATTTATCAATTCACTTGATCCATGTACTATAACCTTATCATTTTTCATTTGGTCATAACCAATTCCCTTTTATAATGCATCACTATAAGTCAAAAAACCAATAATTTCTATATGGTAGAGTTAATATATGGACATTTACTAAACTTGTCTTTCATTCTTCAAACAGTTCTTCAAATTGCATTGTTGAAAAAAAATTAACCGCTTTGTGGATAATATTGGTTACCAGGTTTTCTATTCCTGAAAAAATATGAATGAATCGATGATAGTAACCTCAATTACAAACTAAGGAAGATAAATACCTTAGTTATATTTTTTTTATAGGCCATTCTATAACTGTTTTTTTCATTATAGGAGAAACTGTGATTCAATCCATGAAGAAAATATGGCTAAGAAAAAATCTTCTTGAAGCCAAAAATCATTTCCACATTTATTATTCAGATAGGGTTATATTTCATGGAAATAAAACATAACACATTATTTTAAAAAAATATTATGATTTACTTCATAACTTATCCTCAATATCTTTCATTGGTTTATGTTCTCAAAATTATGTTTTAATTAATATAGTACCAAAACAATCTAATAAATATCATATGATAGCAACTACAATGACCCTAACCCCAGTAACCTAGAGTTGATGCCTTACATTATTATATTATAATATATAAAAAGAACTAAATTCTAAAGGACCGGTCATTTGGTTAGATTTTTGTAATATTATGCATACATAAAACCCATTTTTCAAAAGGAAGAAAATAGGAATAGTAATACATAGTAAAAGATAATAAACAATGTCCTTCATATCTCATTAAACAATCTCTTATTCATATTTGTGGTAAAATAAAAAAATAAAAGTGAGATCATATTATTAGTAAGGGTTACTTACAATGGATTCTATCATGAATGCAATAATGAATAATCGATATGGAATGGTAAATCACTAAACATAAATTCCATTTAAATAACATGGATGTGTGAGTAGATATGGAATAATCAATATTCCAAGGTAATAACTAAACACACATGTAATTTAATTTAAAATATGAGAATGAAATTCATTCATAGATAATATATTTTTAATAATATTATGTATAATATGAATTATTTAATTTTCAATGGAGGTAATTCTGATTTTTTGGGAACCTTGATAACAGGTATCATGATACCTTTACTTTATAGTCCATTTAAATGATAGTTTAAGCTACAAATTTAAAACATATTAATTTTTCTAATAGACTTATCTCAAGAGACACATAATTGAAATAAAGGGATATATAACATTAGGACCCTCCCCTAAATGATCGATTAATGTATTAATGGTATATATTATAATTTAATAAATGAATCAATATTATTATCAAATATCTATATTGATTAAATGCAATAGATTTATCAATATTTCCCCATTTAATCAAATAATATTCATAATAAAATCCATAAGTAAAAATTGTTACATGGTGCAAGAAATAATCATATCCATCATAAATGAATATATATTTAATATAAATTTAATTCCAATTGAATAATTATTATAATTTATTGTTTCAATTGAAATTTAACACTCACAAAAGAAATAGAGACTATATAGTATTTTTAACACCTAGTAATTTCCATATAAAATACACTAGAATGCAATAATTAAAATTGAAGCATAAAATATAATGAATAATGAATTAATCATTATATTTATATTAAATGTTCAATTATATATATTATATAAATGAAATTATTTTCATAACATTATAGTAGGCCTCGACACAAGAAAATTTTGACAAACTCCCTTACATCATGATTTCTTATAGTTAAATGTTATTTAACCTCTAGTATAATTATTTATAGAAAGATATTAATTTATAACAGAATAATAATTATTTTTATAATATCATATATGATCCTATTGTAAAATTTTACCACTACATTGTTAATAATATTTCATTATTTTCAGATTTTTATTGTGTTAATCTCTTTAGTTCCTCATTCTTTTTTTGATGATCTAGTAATTTTTCATATTTTAAAGTTCCATAACCTAATGAATAATAATAATTAAATAATTATTATATCAACACATAAATTATAATTTTAAAATAAATCATGTAATATGCTTTAGAAAAATGAAATATGTAATGATCCCGGAGAAATTATATCATAAGTACGCATGAGTAACATTTCAATTTTCCATTTATCATTATGGAAAAGAGGTAAGTAAAATTTTGTATTTCCGTAATTATCGTAATTTCATAAATAAAATATTATTTATTTAATTATACTTGTGTATATTAACCATGTGGTGTGGTTATGAAAAGCAAGTCACGACAATTCGTGAAGGTGGTTGTCCACAAGTACACAAATGAGGTTATCATTTTTCAGTGTAACAAAAAAGTGATATATTATTTATTCATAATGATAAACATTCTATGAGTATAATATAAATTTAATTTATATCACCTATACTCATTAATGTTATCCTTATCACATCCCATGTTATTTTTTTATTTAAAGATGAATCACATTGCCTCTTGTGGTGGAAATCTTCCATACTCATGACTGATGTTATCGTATCATATAAAGAATGGAATAAAAAAATATTATATAAAATATTATTATTATATAGGTATAATTATTTTATAAATATCATATATATACTTTATATTAATCCTAATATGCAACAGTGAGTTGTGGTAATGAAATAACGAACATCATTATTGATAAGGCAGTACTCTAGGGTCAACATGATTTGTAATTTTTTACCCCATTTTATAGTAGTTTAGATTATATAAGTATGTCCATAAAATATATTTTATATCAATTATTATTCATTTTAAAAATTATATATTTACTTTAACCCCATATTAATCAATTTTAGCTTAACCGCAATAATTAATTATTTTATTCACAATTAATTTTATTAGAAAATAATGTTTAACTTATTAGATAATATAAATTATTATAATTACAAATAATGAATAAATATTTAAAAAATACATTCACATAATTGGATAATATTAATTTAAAATTTACCTTGTAGATGTAGTGATAAAGAAGTTTTTTAAAGAGAAAATGTTCAAAATTTTATAGTGATTTAATATCAAAATATAATATAAAAATATCCCCAAAAGGTAATTTTTATTTATATATATATTTTATCAAAATTTACTCTAAAAACAATTAAAATTTAATTTTACATTATAAATAATTACAATAAAAAAAGCACTTTTTTTAAATGCAGTATTTTCACTATTCATCTAAAAATTAATATTTTTGGGAAAATGAAAAAAATAAAATTCATAATAATGTTTTTTATAAATGGTGTTAATTTAATGAGTAAAAATTCAATAATTGGTAAATATTAATCTTAAACTATGTGTGTGATTTATTACTATGTCTAAATAATATAATACCATGTTTCATTTAAACACAGTGGTCTGTGCATCATAAGGTATGGATGAAATTAAAATTGTTTTATAAGAATTATTTTGTAATTTCATGGGTTTTTTCATACAAGGTTAGTTTTTACCATTTCCATTATAATTGTAATAATGGTTTTATCAACCCCATATAATTTTATCTCTCATCTTTAACTTACTAGCATACCAATACATAATATACATGTTTTCTAATATCTCTCTTATTTTTGTACCACCTGAAATACCATTTAATATCTAATTATGAGATCATAATTTGAATAAAATTATATAAGTATTTTCAATGTGATTTTTCCAATATCTTCTTATTCATTTATTCTATTTATGGGAAATATACTTCATTCATAAACCATATCATTCCATCACAATTAAAAATAAACATAGTATTAATTCTCACATTATTTTTTAGCAGTGCATTATAAATTTTTTCCTCTTCAATGTTAACATGAATAGATGCTTTAATACTTAGTTGTGAAAGATAATATTTCTCCCCATCCATCAATATTTCAATATCCACACAATTAATATAAAAAATAATCTTTTGTGATCCTCATCATAGATAATCGATCACGATTCTTTTAACTCAAAGCATCACCCACATTGTTCACTTTTTAGGTTGGTAATGTATTGATAATCTATAATCATTAATCAAATCCAACAATAATCCTTAGAAAAATATTCACCAGTTTGTGGATAAATATATACATTGAAATTTTATGATCCTTATTAAAGTCACACCATTCTCCATAATAATAATGCCTCAAGATCACTAATAAAATTATTATTAATGTTCACTCCCAAACATATGTCAAGTAATTTTACTAGTGTAATTTCAATTGGAATTAGTCATGAAAAATAAGCATATCATTATACCAAGTAACACATTCCAAAAACAACTTTTATACATCAAGATAAATCAAAAACCTTTATACACTGAAGGGTAGTGTAATAATATGTTCACAAACCAACATTTTCTTTATTTTGTTGAAATTTTATTCACATACATAATCCCAAATGAACATGATTCCCATAATTGTTTACCTAGTGATTGGATTATAATTAATGTGAAATACATAGAGAATAATTGATAAAATTCATTAAATAGAATGAAACTATGGATCTATGTCACAATGGATGTCCTAATAAAATGTATACTAACTTCTTTATTTGATGAATCCACCTATATAACGTCCATCGAAATTACATTCCCAAACATGAATTATTATTTAGATGAATTTCACACATGATTAATTTCTCATACAATATATCCATTAATATTATCTTCAATATAATCCTCAATTTATCATAAATCTCATATTACTCTTATAATATAAAATCATATCATCTATAAATACTACAAACATCTAATTAAGGTTATCTAAAATAACTTTATATATTTTTTCGATGAATATATTGGGGGGATTTGTAAGTCCATATTAAATCTTTATAAATTCACAGAGTCCATACCTTTAATGGAATGCTACCTTGGTTATGTATTCACTATTTAATATCATTAAATAGTATCCATATTGACGATCAATCATTAAAAAATATTGACCTCCTTATATTTGAAATAAAAAATCCAAATACATGGAATAAGATATATATTTTTAATATTGATCATTTTATGTTCTTTATAATAAATTTAGACACACATTGATTGAATTTACTCTTGAAAAAAAAGAATATGTCCCCCCAAAGGTGACTGATGTGGCTGAATTAATCCCTTATCAAAATTATCTTGTATTTTATTCTTCAATTTCAACATAATAATTAGATAAATTCTATATTTTTCTGTTGAAATAAATATCCCACATAGTTTGTGTTCTATTGAAAATGCATCTTCAAAATTATTTGGAAGACTTGTAATCTATTTTGGATTGAAATAAACAAAGTCTCCTAAAATAGTTATATCATTGATGTCGATTTTCTCCCCAACCATATAAGATAAAAACCCTATTAATATGAATCAAGACCCGAATCATGGATGTAATCTATAGTATATGTAAATATTTATCATAAATTTAAAAATTATGATTGATTCATTTCAAATATGACTCATTAATTGCCTTCCCAAAAAAATTAATATATTATTTCATATGGAAATAAAAAATATGTATAAAATCAAATCAAATTCAACTAAAAGATACATTATTATATTTATATAAATCACCTAATCATAGACTTTGATCAGATAATAATCATTGTCTTAATATGTGATCATCATAACATTAGTATTTTTTACTACCAATTTAATATCAAATCATTTATAATATGAATTACAATTCCTCTATACATTTCATGATATAATGCAATTCATATGTCTAGGAAAAAATAAGATCATATAATATTTGAGTGTTCATGTCACCACCTCATCCTTATCATTTTATATATAATCCATTACATAATAAAAAATTGATATCATGGGAATTAATCCTCAATACCATGATTTAAAAGTCATTTAATATGGAAAATAATATATTGGATGTCTAAATAAATGACATATTATTTTTAACCATTGTCATATTTGGTTATTATAAATACAAATCCATTATAGTTGTGCATTAAGAAAAAATTAATTAACCCAAATATATCCCTTTCAAAGTGTTTATCCAAGTGTTCAATCATAGGCCCACCCATCATGATTTAGTGATGACAAGTCCATATGCAATACATCCCTTTCATGGTTGTTAACCCAAGGTTAATCTATGACACAACCATATCCACATTATAGAATCTAATCAAGGATTCATTTTCCTAGAAACCCACAATCATTTTCAGACAATAACACGTGATGTCATAATATACATAGGATTATCATAAGGCTTCAAAGTAATGTTTTCCAACCCTAAATTTTAAAAACAACTAAACCATTCTCTAATAATAACTAAGGTTACCTAGTAATTAATTATTTAAATATTAAATAAAATTATATTAATATTAATTCTATATCATTACGATCAATTCTATAATTAACATGGTCTAGTGTCTTTGGAATCATGGATTAATAAAAAACTAGTATATATAAAATTTACATCATGTCACAATAACTTCTTCACAACTAGAATATATTATAGAGGTACAATATGGAAAACATTTATTCATATCTTAGTGAAAATTAAACATATTTATGTGTGAAAATATATTCTCCATTGGGGTAACCACTGGATAAATCATTCCATAATAATTATTAACAATAAAAACTGTGTAAGTGTATGAGAAGGTGATCTTATCAAATGATAATAATTCTTTGAAATTCATAAATCATAATCATGATATATATATAAATAATGGTGGTTCATAATAACTTAGTCATAAATAAATTAATGAAAATTATCCCTAAGAGTATCACATTTGAATAAGATCATTTCATAAACATGTTGGATAATGTTTCAGATAATCATAATTTTATACATCATATATTAATACAATTAACCATGAAATTTTTAATATACCTACTTTTAGAATGGGATATGTAGTGAGCCAAGACTTACTTACATGGACATTACATTAGTTTTTTATAATACTTAATATAATAAGAAAATATATTCACAAAGACCATATTAGTTTAGTGTCTTTGGAAGCATTGGACATAATCTTCTAAATTTGTGAAAGATCATCAAAATATTACACAAAGATATTCCCCTTTTTTTCCTACCTAAATGCTTTTTTATATCTTGGGGAAAAGAAAACATAAAAAAGGATGAGCTAAAATGATTAGTAATGGTGAACATAAGAAATAGAAAACATCATCATAAACATAAGAATGAAAATAATGTTTAAATATCAAAATCATGAGTCATGAAATAAATATTTGCTGTTTGTAAGGTGTATATAATAAAGTTACATAGAACATGATAAAATATAATTTTAATAAAAAAATTTATTGTGTAGAATAATTAGAAACATAATAGAATTTCCATAGTAGCCATAACATTGCTTCCGAGACCATCATAGTGGACAAAGTGTATTACTGAATCTGGTTTACTTTCCATTCCAGCCATATAATATTGAACATGATTTACTTATCATTATAATCATATCTATATCTTGAGATATAAATATTTACCCAATACATTGGAGATATATATAGGGGTCAACCATCTCATAATGAAATCATTCTTACATGTTCCACAAAAACAAAAAACATTCATCATTGAATTGCCCAAGAAATAAAATGGGATTTTTAAACATCATTTAATCATAACATATTCCATATAAGATAAATAGACTTCATAAAAATAATTAAATCAATGTAATAATGGGTATAGAAACATAACCATATGTCAACTTATATGGAAAATAATTTGGCTAAATCACATGAACATAATTTGTGAGGAAAATATCATTTCTTGTACAAAAAAAAATTATTTTCTAAAGATTTCATGTAATTTTAAAAGAAAATAATTTAATTGAAAATAATAATGAAATATTATAAAGTAATATTCATGTAAATAATTCTTTATGAATTCATAAAAATTTATTCAAGTAGTATAAGTAAAAAATCCTTCCCCTCGTACTTTTGTCATGAAGTCAAAAAGTGACCCATATGGTAAGAAAAGAAAGATTCCATCCGAACTATGTAGTAAAAATCAAAATGGTTAAAAATGAAATTAATCATACATTGAATAATTGTAAAACTTTTATGAGATCAGGGATGTGGATGATAAATATACCCCAATCTATACTTATGAATAAACAATCTAGGATAATAATGAAATTTAAAATTATCCCTTACCAATTTATAGTCAATCCAATCACATGGATTAGAAAATAAATAGGATTATATGGATATTTAAATATCATAACCTTTATTATAAGAATAATAAAAACATTCACTAGTCACATAAACACCACAAAAAATATTATATGGTGTATAACGCAAATGTCCAACAGAAATAAGAGGAAGACAAAATAATCCCTTACCTTGAAATTTTCATTAGTCGAGGGTTTAGTGACCACCTGTATAATGGTGAAATACTGTTATTAAATTTTACCCAGACCTTATACATATTTAAGATATCATATATAATCATATTACATCACATTGTTAATAATATTTGAATATCACCTTTATTTTATGTGTTAACTGCTTCATTTTCCAATTCATGTTTTTCAATGAAAGTCATCTTTATTATGCATAGGATTTATTTAATTAATGAAAATATGTTTGTAAATATTATTTTCACTGACCATCTAAATTTTATAATAACTCTTGAATTTTTAATGTGGACAATAAATCTCACCGCATCGTGGAGATGGTAGGTCGTACATACGCACGAGTGACTATATCATTCTTTTGATGGGTAAATGGTATTTAATTGGATTGTATATTAATTATACAGAATAATTATCATGTTATATCCATTATTTTAATCCATTATAATCATCAATATACCCATCCTAATAAAGTATTTTGGAATGAAAATTACACCAGGACGTGGAGACAGTATGTCGTACGTACGCATGCATGGTGATATTTTTTTAGTATGATGGATAAAATGAGGTATAAGGTTGTCCAATTATTATGATAAGAAATAATAATGTAGAATATACTATAGATATTTCTTTTGTATTGAATAAAAATAGAAATAGTAAGTAGAAGATGAAAAGAAATTGAAATGAATTGGTAAAGCAATTACCACTTCTTCGTTGGACTATATTTGGATCACTTCTTGAGGACACTAGGGATGGACTTTTTGGGAAACAAGGACCTCCAAAAGATAACTAAAAATGTTAATAGGATAATTTTGTAGGGGTTTTCGACCTAGAAGGATCAAAATATTTTGAGGAAATGTTGGAGGGGATGCCTTTTAATAAGAGAGGAGGAGGGGAACATTAAGATTTTATTGAAATATTATTTTATTATAAAATGATTTTCGGTTAAAAAAGGTCCACAAATCATTTAATTCTAGGATAATATTAGGCTTTTTCAAAATCATCGCAACCAATTGATTTTGTACAAGATGAGTCCTGAAATATAACCTTATCTTTTATCATTAACCCTTAGTTAAATAATTTTACTCATTCCATGACTTCGGAAATATTCATACTAAATTGTATATATAGTTACTATATAATTCCAATCAATCTGGAAGTTTTCATTAATGACATGTTCAAACTTTTATATGTCATTTGGCTAAATCATTGTTTTTTATGACTACTATATAATTTTATAAAATAGTATTTGTTTTTGAAAACCCATTTATGTTAATTCTTATACTATTCATATCATGAGCCCACGAGCCTCAACCCAGATGGTGAGGTCTTTCTATGTGCATATACGAGACCCATGATCGAAACCAGGTGGAGGAATATTTCCGGGTACTGTAGAAGCACTTTAGCAAGCACTGTATCAGGAACTGTAGCAGGCACTGTAGAAGTACTGTGCGGGTACTATAGTAAGTAATGTAAAAGGGATTGTTCAGTATTGTAGCAGTCTGAACTATTCACCTTGGGCCACCCATTTGGGAATGTATTCTTTAAGGCCTTAGTGTCTCCTAGTACATTAAGTAAGTAAGTCTTTCAGGCCACCATTAAGGCCTTCGGTCCACCTCAAGGCCTTCGGGCCACATAATCAGTGTAGTTTCCCCAAACAGACTCTACAAAAAAGGTGCAATCCTAGAGAAGGATTCTGAGCAGGTGTACTCACCAAATAAGAACCAATGGATTTGGATGAATAAAATGGTATGGATACACCATCGGGACATGCCTGAGCTGGCACAAGAAGCTTATCCAGACGGCCATGCGAAGGTGGAGAGCTACCATCAAGAAGTAGATGATGGGGAAATGTGGTTCCTTGTAGTTATAGTCTGGTTCAATTCCTTAAGACCTTCGAGTCATGTAATGTATCTTATAGCCTATAGGAAATGTAATCTCTAATCCTATGGGCTTTATAAGAGGTCCCCCTCTTCCCTTGAATGGGGGTTTATAAAAAATCAATAAAAATGAATCCCTTCAGGCCATTCGGTTATAATATTCATATCATGACAATTTAAAAATCCATAACAACTTGATTCATTTAAAAAATAATTAATTTAAAGATAAAAATTCATAATAATACATAAAAATCTTGTAAAGCATTAAAAGGTTCAATGTAAATTTATTTTAATATTTATAATCTCATATATTTAAATCATTCATTAATAAAGAAATCACTACATCACTATTGTGTCATAAATATATTTATTTATTTATTGCCTAAAAATTTAAATAAAATACCTTGCTAAATGAAATATTGTTTTCCTTCCAATGACTATTTATAGTCTAATTTATCTTATTTAAAACCCCTTATTAAAATTTTTTTATTAATAATATACAACTTTATGTCATATTTCTCTTTACATTAAATTAATTCTTATGAAATTCCATTTTCACATCAAAGAGGTTCCATGGGGTCTGAAAATCGACCCAAAGATGCCCATCATCAAAAATATATCATCTAATAGGATTAAGATATGTGTTATGGTGGTTTTATATTATTATAATATTATTTTTTACCCATATTTACACGGTTTACCCTTTAACCATGGTAAATAAAATAATTTATGATGTTAATATTCATAATGACCTTAAATAAAAGATAATTATTTACACAATTTGAACATTTTGATTCTGAATATGGAATCAATTTTTTCGAATTAAATACAAAGAAGTTATAGTAATTAATTTAAAATTAATTCCCTATTCTCAAAACCAAAAAACAGTTCTTTAAGAAATAATAACTATTAAAAGATCGACATGTGTTTATATCCAATTTAAAATTGAAATTACTTTCAATGACCAAATTTTGATTAAGTTATAAAAATATTATCCAACTACACTTTATAAATAATAAAAATTATTGTCAAACTATATAAATAAGTTTGATGAAAAGGCAGTTTTGAATTAAAATGCAGTAATTTTCACTATTCATTATAATATAAATTTTATTAGAAAAATACCAACAATTCCCCATAAGTATATTCTAATGACCCTCTTCCTATGAATAAGTTTATATTTTCAAATATAATAAATAAAAGTATTAAAAACTCGATTTAAAATTACTATGCCATCAAAATGCGATACAAGAACACTTAAAAAACTTATTTTATAATAAAAATCGTGTTTGTCCTAATACCATGTTCTAGAAAATGTTTAAGAGTAATACGAATTTTATATATAATTCAAAATGGGATTAATACTATTAATAACGGCTAGTTTATATCCCATTAAATAATTATATTTTAATAATATATTATTGTATAGTGAAACATAGTATCACGTTCTATGCAAGTTATCGATGAAGGTCACTCTGGCGTGTAACACAAGACGTGTAATTGTTGCATGTAGTAAAATATTTCTATGGGGTTTCATAAAACATAATCCAATCATAATTCATTTATATATTTAAATAATATATATTCAGTGTTGCATGAAATTGATTCTATCAAAACAACATGAAATTATGGGTAACACAAGCAGAGAATAGTGGTTTGTATATTGTAAGCTAGTTCGATGTTTTATATAGTGCAAGATAATCATGGTGTAACATATAACATAAGAAATTAAAAAAATTAAAAAAAATCTAACTCATAAATTCTCAGGTGTCGCATTCTACCCCCCATAAAATGAATTTCGCCCTTGAATTTCAAGGGGGTTATAAATTGTTTACTACATGGAAGTTTCTTTTATGGAATCCCACTTCATAAAAATGTATACTAAAACTTTTAAAAAACGAAATATGGAAACATAACAGTTTGCCAAATTAACTCATCACAGTATTTCCACATAGGAGAACAAAGGTGATACGTGAAAACATTTATATGGAAGAGA
Source organism: Viscum album (assembly GCA_963277665.1). Classification (NCBI taxonomy): domain Eukaryota; kingdom Viridiplantae; phylum Streptophyta; class Magnoliopsida; order Santalales; family Viscaceae; genus Viscum; species Viscum album. The sequence goes on from OY728165.1 coordinate 1,045,726,068, forward strand.
AATAAAACCATTATGTTCTGATGGATAGTGATAGACAATAAAGATTGGAGAAAGTTAACTACTAGAAAGCCCGAAATTTGTGATAGTTTAAGGGACCATCTGATTTATAGGATAAGAAGGTACTAGGATAGCATTTTTGGATTTCAATATTATTTTCCTAAAGTTGAATATTTTTATAGGAGAATAAAAACTTACTTCATTTTCATAAAATCTCACCATTATTTTTTCCTCAAGAAACATCCGCATCATCTCTAATTTAATGAAATGAAGTTGAATTTTTCCTTCATGAATGGTTAGAAGATCATGATTTTAATTTCCTAGAATTTCCATATAATTGTTCTTAATAATACGGAATTATTTTAAGACCATGGAATCTGAAGGCACGTGATTCAGAAGCCCGGAGTTTCAATAATCATCTGTCGAAAAAATGCTAAGATTAAAATAGAGTTTCTGATTGATTTTCCTAAAAAATTGTAATAACTCTTAAACAGGTTACCTTATAAGAAATCGGTGGGCACCGTTCTGTATAGAATAGCAGGTTTACCCTTGGTGTGAATTATGTTTAGTCGTCGTTGGCCTTCAGTGGGAAAACCTGAAAATGGTATAACCATAAATAAAATAATTTACTAAAGTTATTTTATTTTTAAAATTCTTATAACTCATTAATGGTGACTCGGATTAAAAATCCAAGACCACCATTGAGCCTCTGAGGGTATTCTTTCTTTAGTAAGATACTAACATTGCAAGGCACGAGAAACTATGGAAATTATTTTTTGGCCATAAATAAAATAACTGAGTAATGATTATTTTATTATTAAAATACATAACTTCTAAATGGTATCGTATATTGAATATCCATGAGCATCGTTGAGTTCATTGTGATGTGTTTCCCTTAGGTAGAGTCAAACCTGAATGGCGTGGGTTGAGGGTGAATGTTAATAATTTATTGAAATTTTTATAAAGGTACATTAGTAAACGTGTGGGTAGGGTTTTCTAACATTTAATCCAGTGCTTGGATTAAAATTCTAAGGGCACTATAGAATCTATAGTGCCATGATTTTATTAAGGGAGGATTCACTTCTACAGCAGTAGGTCATGTGAAAAATTTAATTTTATGGACTTTTGAAAGATTAATAAAATAACATGTTATGTTATTTTATTTCCTTTATTTTTCTCCAGTAGATGAGTGGTGGTGATGGGACCAATGACATGTCAATCCATTAAATGGATAGACTCCCCTTTATTCTTTTAACTGCAATGTTGGAATTGGGAAGGTTCCTTAATTAAATTAACATCATTAATTCCATGTGTATTACTCACCCTCCCCCTCTTCTATTTATATGGAGCATGGGGAGAGGTATTGACCCAACATCACAAAGTCTCAAATATTTGAAATAACACTATGATGCCAACCACATGGAGGATGAGACCGGTTCTTGTGAGAAGTGATGAGATCCATATAATAATGAAAAAATGACAATGATAAAAGAGTTCCGTTGATCGGTGTCCGGGAATGTCTCTTCCAGGTAGGGGGTTTATTTTTGACTTTTTATTTGATGAATTAAATCCTCTCATATTTTCTGTCACATTAACGCGGAGGGTGAGGGAAAAATGAAAAATTATTAGACCCTTTGAAACATTGATCATGCTTCATTCTTTGGGGATGGTTTCCTCTAATGATGGAAACATGAAATAGCGGGTCACACTATGACGGCAGCAGCACCGGAGACTCGTGGGAATTAATGAAACCAAGAACGGACATCGGAGCACGTCCGATGACCCATGGAAGAAACTGTTGGCATGAAATGTCACTGGTGGTTGATGGATAAGACCCTCGACAGCCATCCATAGTCGGTGGAAGGCGGCACCGGATGGAGTGCCATAGAGGCCAAAGGCGGCTAGCCCGAACTGGCCGCGTGGGACAAGGACGATGCTCGCAGGCACTGCCGGCGGAAGCAGCTGCGACCAATGGGCCGTGGTAAGAAAGTGTGGAGTGGAACGCGCTGTGACGAGTTGGAGAATACTCGGTCATCCAAATGGCCAACCATTAATTGCGGTGAGGCATCACCCCACTGGATGGAGAATGGCCCCGCAAGTGTGGGGCACTGGGACACAATTGTCCACCTCTAGGTGGATTGAGCCAGCATGGGGCGGCCAAGCAGACTGGACCCGCCCAGCAGGTTGGACCTGCTAGCGAGCTAGGCCAGACCGGTGGCCTAGGCCCGCCAACCAAACCATGCTAACCCTGATGAGATGGAACCAGTGAACCATGCCGACCCATTATGGGCTAGACCCGGGTCGGGTCAGGTACACCTCCGGACCAATTGGGTCGCGCTGGTATGACCGAGTCAGACTGGGCCCAAACCCAACTGGTCCCCAAATAAATAAATGCTCGTAACTGTTGAACTAGGTTTCCAATTGACATGCCATCAGTGGAATTGAGAACCCTTTTGGGAATTGGTCCCTTTATCCTATTCTATCAGGCCCAACTATTTCGGGCCGGATTGAGTTGCAATAACCCTCATTTCACGGAATGGGATGAAACTAACAGACCGGGCGTTTGGTTGATTTATCATCTATTGTTTTGGAACCCTTAAAAAAAGGAGTCCTTTTGAAATACTCCACTAGAGTATTGGATTATGTTGGAGTACATCTGGGTTTGATTGACTTCAAATCCAATCGAGCCCTCAGCACCAAAATTTCAATAACTTATTGAAAGAGTGTTAGGTCGATGCGCCGTCTTTTGTGTTGGGACCCTTATGACATGGCAAATCATCATGTTATATCATCATCGGAAATTTTACCTGTTGAAATGTGATTGTTGGCTTGAGGATTTTTTCTCTTAGACTGAAGTGTTCTATGAGCGAGAATCCAGTGGCTGGCAGTGAGGCGAAGGTTAGAGACAAATCATGTAGAGGTTAGTATCGAGTGATCCTGTCTGGGTTAGCACTGATCTTATGTGGGTTATATCCATTGTGGTTTAGTGCTTAGTGATCATATGTGGGTTAGCTCATACCGAACCTGTGTGGGTCAGTGCTCAGCGATCCTCTGGGGTTTAGTACATACTGATCTTGTATGGCTCAAATCTTGTGTGGTTTATTGTGGGATTTAGTACCTATCGACTTAGGTTGGATCAGATCCTATGTGGGTCATTGAGGGGGTTATTTACAATTGACTCTGTGTGGGTCAAATCCTATGTGGTCCATAGCGGGGGTTTGTACCTATCGGTCTTGTGTGGGTCAGACTGCATATAGTCATCAGTAGTGCCTTTTGATAGAATAAGATGATATAGCTTCACGACTGATCATTTGTGTTTCTATAATTCACTAATACCTAGTTTGAGCTATGACTCCTTTGCAGCTATACCTATTACTTTGTGCATTTTTTTGAGATCATTCCTTGTGATTTTCTATTGTGGAATTATCTGAGACCTTTTGGGGTCTCAGGGTCTCTACTGAGTATTTTTGTACTTAGCCCTACATGGGATTCGCACACACCTTGTTGTGTCTTGTGTAGACGACGAGAAATTTTACTAAGGCTTGAGGGAACTAGGACTTGGAAGTACGCGGAGGAGACAGGCTCACGTAGAGTGCTATAGAAAATATTTTCACCTAACCTTCAGGTAGTATCCTTGGTGGATGATCCAGGAGCAATTTTTTCTTTTCAGTTGTACTTGAACATTTCAGTTGGGCTTGTATTCAGACCCCCATTATTTTCATTACACTTTTTTCTACAATATTTTACTTCGTGGTTGCTTCTTGTTGTGTTCTTAGTTGTGTATTTTCACAGATATAAAGAAAATACCTTCCTGTTATAGGGATAAACCTTTTGTGTCAGTCACCAACCCCTGGCCTAAACAAGTAGGGATTGGTTTAATCACGAAACGGGACCTGTAGGAAGGGTCATGTCAAAGTGGTATCAGAGGAGTCGGTTCTACCAAATAAATATGACTTTGAAATTTTTAATAGAGAAATAGTATTAAGTGTTTTAATTGTGGTTTTCAGTTTGGGGAATCCAATGTTGGTACGGTGGCTGACGTATCCATACTCCCAGACCTAGAATTATGATTTCTGATTCGGTGGACAGAAACACGGATTGCATGTGTTTTTGAAGTTTTTTACATTGGATCTCTTTGAGTTATATCACAAGGTATTACTTGTTTCCTTTCAGGATTCCATCATGTAGACAACCATCCAGGATTCCTGAGAGAGTACACGATGATGGCCTACTGAGCAATGAGAATTCTGTGCTGGGCCCCCTTACGGCGATACTACCATCATGCGGTATACCAGTTGCACCACTACTTGTTGGTCAGTCATTGACACAAGCCCTGCCAGCAGACGGTGCACACCTACTAAGCACATTGCATGAGTTTCAACATTAGTGGCCTCTGAGGTTTTGAGACAAGACAAATCCTCAGGCAACTGAGGACTGGCTGGAGGCTAGGGATAGAATTTTCTTCCTAGTTTGGAAACCAGTAGATCATATTGTGATCCTAGATTATTATCATTAATAATGTGTGACCATGAGGATGGTTCACATGCTAATGAGGCTTCGGTACATGGAATGATTCTAGAGATGGTACCTCTGAGTATTGTTCTAGCTATATCGTTTCTTGTTGGTCAGTAGTTACAACTGGTTGTACCGATATAGGGCACATGTAGGATTATTTTCTTACATGTGTTTCAGCATTAGATACCCCTCAGGATCCATGGTGATCCCATCTAACTAGTTTCTAAGGACTAGTTTTAGGAGGTGGCAGAGTTTCTATCTAACCAGGGAACTATTTTTTCAGATGGTGGTCCTGGTATATACCCTTTTATGTGGCTCAGCAGAGCGATGGTAAGGCATAGATTACCCCTATCTTACGATGAGGTGACTTTCTATGGACAGAGCTTGATAACCTTCCTAAGAGAACGAGGTCTCTTGACCTAAAAAAGCTAAGGGGTATGTGTTCCCAAGAGCTTCTACTACTTTGACAGGATGACATATCGGTAGCTATGTATTTTTCAATGTGTACATACTATTCCAGGTACTGTAAGAATATGATACGAACAATGAATCAAGGATCTGACCTACAAGGATGATGTGTTTAGGGAAATCTGAGCCAACGCTCTCTTTATGTTCATTCCTACAAATCTTAGGGTGCTAGAGAAAGACTATATGGTTGAATGTTATTTGGATGAGCAGATACAACCACTGAATGTTAGTAGTGGAAAACCATGGAATGGACTCCAGTCATAGAGAATTGGGAATGTAAAATGTTTCAGGAAGTGGAAGTGATAGGGAAAGATGAATCTGCAGGTTAGCAGACGTGGAAGTGGATATAGGAGAGAATAATGAGGTGGTATAAATTTTAACATGTCAAAATTACCACCCCAATATGTTCCCCACTAGGCTTAGGGAGCTGGATGACAGGGGAAGGGAGTAGATGCATGCGGTCATGGAGTGTGACCTAAGGGCTCCAGGAATGAATCAAGGTACAGTCTACGTCCACTAATAGATGCCGTATTAATAGACATAGGTTCCAATCATTCCTTCTTTTCACGAATCTTGTTCAAGACCTAGAGATGGTAATTATACAGATGACATGAACCTTACATCTGGAGATATCATTTGGAGGAGACTCGATAATCACAGTTATTCCGATGATGTGATCTGGCCATTGAGGTGATAGTTTCGGTTAGAACCTCTTGGTCGAAGTGTTGTGGTCTTACGATGATATTTTTTGGATGGACTTTTCATCTACATTTCATACTCATATTGACTATTTTATGGAAAAATGATGAAGTATATCTACAACACTGTAATGGAGTTTTCCTTTTTTGAGAAAAATAAAACCCTTGCGGCATAAGATAAACTCATTCATAGGAGTGTGAAACTGATAAATCTTGAGTCATCCAACCATAACCTTGTGGTAGTAGGTGTTTTGAGGATTTTGTTCCCAGTAGTAGTGGAAGAGTGTGGGGACATCTTTTCAAAAGATGTATCCAGAATTACCTCCCCGAAGGGAGAGGGACTTCTTCTTTGGTTGGGTACTACTAGATATTTTTACCTAACTTCTCCAGGGTAGAGAGACCCTTTTCATCTTTGACATAAAAGGGGGAACATTTCCTGTGAATGGATAAGTGTCATCATATAATTCAAGAGCTGAGGGAGAGACTGACGAATAACCCCATCTTCAGTCTACTGGATAGGGCATTGGGTATGTATTCTACTATGACGTGTCAGGGATATGACTTGGATGTGTCCTGATGTTGGAGTGGGTAGTGATGGATTAAGGCTCATGACAATTGAGACATCACGAGCAGAACTACGCTATGCATAAATTGGAGTTAGCATCAATGGTCTTTTCACTAAAGATGTGGCGACACACCTTGATGGATGAATAGTTTACTATTTACTCTGATAAAAAAAGTCACAGGTATATCTTCTCACAGAATAACCTGAACTTGAGACAGCGACAATGTCTGTAGTTCCTCCAGGAATATGACTTTGAGATAGTCTATACTCCTTGGAAAGGGAACATGGTAGTAGACACACTCAACTAAAGGATTGGTCTATAGCTGTTGAGTGATGTGTCACAGCAACTAGTCACACAATAGATATCCTTCATGAATAATGATGGAGAAACTTACGTTCAGTATATAACTATCACTCCCACCAATTCTTCAGTAGAATTGGGAGGCACATCTTTGGGAAGTTTAATGTTAGGCCTAACGTGCTCATATATCCTCAGGACGGTCTCTTATAGGATTTTATGAAGGGGGATCATGTCATTCTCTTCATAGGATGCACCATGGTAACATTTATACTTCAGGAGGTGGTGTTGAGAGAGTTCCATAAGACCTCTTTAACGTTACATCCAGGAGTTGCAAAGATATACCAAGAACTCCGGCGTTGGTACTAGTGGCCATGGATGAAGGACTCAGTGGCATAGTTTTATCATGATGTCTCACTTGTCAGCAAGTGAAGACTGCACAAAGCAGATAGAATTCTTATTCTGATAGAAGAATAAGACCCTTGGAGTTCTAGGAGGGAGACCATGTCATCCTATGGGTCTCACCTCAATGAGGATTGTAGAGGTTTGGTCGGGGTAGCAAGCTAACTCTGAGGTCCATCGGACATTTCATGATTTTCAGCATAGTGGGTGAGGTGGCGTACCGTCTATTTCCTTCCCTATAAGATACAATGGGTGAAAAAAAAATTCCATGTGTCATAGCTATGGAGATTCATGCATGATCCATCGTACATTATTAACTAAATCAAGTTGGACTTTGACTATGACATGACTTTTACAAAGTTCCCAGTGAATATATAGGATCGATAGGACTGAGTGCTTCGTGGATGGTTGATCCCCCTGGTGTGAGTTCTTTGGTAGCGTAGGAACCTCCAGAAGAGTACCTGGGAGATGGAGGCTCAGATTCATGCCCAATACTCTGATTTGATTTATTTTTCTTTGCTTTGGCTTTCGGGGATGTAAATCCCTAAAGTGGGGAGGCCTTAATGTCCCAAAATAATTGAATTTTTTTAACAATATGGAAATATTTCAAGACCTCCAAATCTGATGGTGCGTGATTCTGAGGCTCGGAGTGCCCGGAATAATCCGTTGGAAAATATTATGTTTAAAATAGCACGAGTGAGTGGTTTTCGAAAAAAGTGGAATAACTCATAAATGGTTGCACAGATCAATAAATATGATGGCACAGTTGCATTCAGGATAGAAATTTAATCGTTTGCGCAACTTGATTTTACTCGGCACAGGCCTCTGGTGAGAAAACCTGAAAATGGAATAATCATAAATAAAATTATAAACTAATGTTATTTTATTTTTCAAATGCTTATAACTCATGAATGGTGACTCAAGTTAAAAATTCAATACCACCGTTGAGATTATGAGGTTATTCTATATTTAGGAAGACACTAACATTGTCTAGTGTGAGCCAACAATGAATGTTAATTTTTAGCCATAAATAAAATAATTGTGTTGAAATTATTTTATTTTTAAAATCCATAACTTCTAAATGGTAACATAGATTGAAAATATAAGAGTACCGTTGAGTTCATTATGAAAAATTTCCCTTAGTAATATCTTATCCTTGACCTGCATAGGTGGGGGTGAATGTTAGTAATTTATTTAACTTTTTTTAATGGTATTTCAAGTAAATGCATGGTTGGTGTTTTCTATCTTCTGAACCGGGGTTCGGATTAAAAATATGAGGGCACCGTTGAATCCATAGCACTAGGATTTTCTTAAGGGGTGCTTCAATTAGATCCTAGTAGGTTGGGTGAAAATGATAATTTTTCATACTTTTGAGAGATTAAAAAATTAACATGTTATTTTATTTTATTTCTTTTCTTTTTCCCAAGAAGATGAGCAGCAGTGTTGGGACCTATGACATGTCATGCAATTAAATGGATTGAATCCCCTTTATTCTTGAAACCACACCATTAGAATTAGAATGGTTCCTTAATTAAAAGAACTCATAAATTACACATCTGTTACCCACCCTCCCCTTATACTATTTATATAGATCTTGGAGAGGGGAATTGGCATAGCTTTACCAAGAAACATAGCTCTGGAAAAGTGCCACAACACCAACAACATGGAGGAAAAGACCGGTTCTAGTGAGCGGTGAAGAGCGTCACTGAATCATGAACCAACAACAACGACGATGGATTTCCATCAATCTATATTAGAGAACATCTTTTCTAGCTAGGGGGTTTATATTTGAAGTTATATTTGATGAATTAAATCCTCTCCTTCTTTCTATCACATTGACGTAGAGGGTGCGGGCCTAACGAACAAGGCCCAGAACTTCCGCCGCTTCTCTCATACTAAGTTCTTCGGGGATCGTTTCCATAGATGACGGAAACATGAAATAGCAGGTCACACTATGATTGTGGCAGTACAGGAGAGTTGTAGGTGCAAACGGTACCGAGAACAGACACCGGAACACGTTTGGTGACCCATGGAAGGAACCGCCACCATGCCAAGTCACCGAAGGTGGATGGAGAATACCCGCAACAATTAGACGTGGGCGGAGGAAGTCGATGCACGACGACGCACTAAGGTGGCTGAAGGCTACCACCCTGAGCCGACCTAGCTGGAAAAGGGTGGCACCCACAGGCGCCGCTGGGGGGGAGCAGCCTCTGTAGGAAGGTCCGGAGTGGGCCGCACCGCACCGCGTTGGCGAAACCACGGTCATCCAATATACTGATGGTTAATTGTGGTGGGGCAGCGCCCCACCGACTAGCCAACGACCCTGCATGTGTGGGCTTGCAGAATGAAACGGTCAACCGCTGGGCGGACCGAGCCAATGCAGGACGACTAAAAGGACGGGACCCGCCCAAAGGACTGGACCCAGCAGTGGCCCAGGCATGCGAACCGAACTGGCCCGACCTCAATGGGCCGAAGACAGTGAACGGGCCGACCCATTACAGGCCGGGCTTGGGTGGGTTCAGGTAAACCCTGGGACCCGTTGCATCGGGCTGGTCTAACTGAGTCGGGCATGGCCTAGACCCAATCTGTCCTCGAATAAATAAAACTCGTAACTAATGAACTAGGTGTCTGATTGACATGCTGTCAGTGGAATTTGGACCCCTTTGGGGAAGCAGTCTCTTTGGCATATTTCGGAAATCCTAATAGATTAGGGCTGAACCAAGGTGCGATCACCCCTATTTCACATAAATGGATATAACTAACAGAACGATCATCATGTTGACGCATCATCTATTGTGATGGAACCCTTATGATGATATGGTCCTATTTAAATACTCCACTAGATTTTTGGAGAAATTTGGAGTACGACCCGGTTGGATTAACTCCAAATCCAACCATGCCCTTGGCACTAAAATGTCAATAACATAAACACCAGGCGTATGGTTGACACGCTGTCTTTTTCATTGGGACCCTTATGACATGACATATCAATGGGTTACTTCTTCCTGGGAATTCATGCTAGTTAAAATAAAATTGATGGCTTGAGGACTGGTTCTCCGAGAATCAAGCATGCTATGAGTGGGAATCTAGTGGCTGGAAGTGAGGCGGAGGTTAGAGATAGATAAAACTAAGGTTATTACGGAGTGATGCTGTGTGGATCAGCACTGATCCTATGTGGGTCAGATTCTGTGTGGGTCAGCGCATACTGATCCAGTGTGGGTCAGATCAAGTGTGTGTCAGTGCTCAGTAATCCTATGTGGGTCAGCGCATATCGATCATGTGTGGGTCAGATTCTGTGAGGTTAATTGCAGGGGTTAGTACCTATCGACTCTGGGCATGTCAGATCCTATGAGGGTCATTTCGGGGATTAGTACATATCGACTCCGAGCGGGTCTGATTTTATGTGGGTCATTGTAGGTTTAGTACATATCAACCCTATGTGGGTCAGACTCCGTATGGTCAACATCAGTACCTCTTGACAGAAAAATATGACCTACCTTAGCGATTGGTCAATTTTAGTTTTATACTTCACTAATATCTAGTTTGAGCTGAGACTCTGATTGAGTTGGGTATATTTTTTTGTGCTTTGTGATTGAGATCATGCGTTTTGGTTTTCCTTTGGAGAAATTATGTGAATCCTTCGGGGTTCTTAGGGTCCCTACTGTGTATTATTATACTCACCCTTGTTCGGGCTTCACCCACACCTTGTTGGGTCTTGTGGAGATGGTGAGTAGCTGGAATGAGGCTTTAGGGAGCTAGGACTAGGTGCTATGCATAGGAGACGAGATGACATGAAGTGTTGTGGAGATGATTTTTACCTACCCATCAGGTAAGACCCTTAGTGGACAATATAGGATATGTTTTCTCTTTTATTTTTATTTGTTATTTTCAATTGGGCTTCTATTTCAGTCCCCTTTTCTTTCAGTACACATTTTTACAACCACAGTTTACTTCATGGTTTCTTCTTGTTGTGTGCATGTTTTTGTGTTTGTAAAAATTTTAAGGCAATTCCTTCTCATTATAGGGATACTCCTTTTCGGCACTAGTAATCAACCCATGGCCTAGGGATGGCGGGATTGGGGTAGTCATGACACGGTCCCCAGGGGACGACTCGTGATAATGCGATTGAATTATAGGGCATTCCATCTACATAAGTCCACCTATTGTGAGATTACTTGTATATGGTTCCAAAAAAATTGACTTATATTTCATCTATCATACTGCTTATATAAAATTAAAAAAATTATACTAACCAAGGGATTCCTGTAGGCCAATGGTAGGTGATAAAGGCATGTGGGACTTCAGTTGTGGGTTTGATTACAGTAGTTGTGTCTAACGCAATGGGTTATCACCCATCCTGTGGGTTTTCATTTTTCAAAAACTGTACTCTTCTGACATTATAGAAAAACTATTTTAGCCATAAGAAATACTATCTGATATCCAACTAAATTCATAACAACATTTACTCTTATCCAAAATACTTCTATCTAAACTCACAGTACAAAAATTCAATTACAAGAAAGGTCATATAGAAATCATGTGAATACCATCATTTATCCACCATATATCATAAGATATATATTGTTAGTCAGATTCCAAAAATTTGAATGGCTTCATCATGTATTCTCTTGATTTATGGTTATAACCTAAATTACCATATATCGTTACTGAAATCATGTAGGTTTTTGTTTATTCCAAATCTTATTGGTTATATTCATTTTGTCCTAAAAAGTTATATACTTCATCCTTGACAACATAACCCACTTGTCATCAAATCCTCAACCAGTTCCAAGGTAACTATTATCGTCCGACATATCTTTATCCAAATGTAATTATCTAAACCTCATACTCATATTAAGGGTTATTGTTATCTTAATCGTGTGTTTCTTATAAATATCACTATTTCATTAAATCAATTTTCTTATACATTATAACTATTCAATATATATAGGAAAATAATTTGTGAAAAACATAAACTGATAATTCTAATATAATTCACCATTCTTCATATTTGGAATGAAATATATAAATAATTAAACCCATCCACATTAATGGTCATCATATAATAGGTCATTTCTTGCCCTGGAACAATATTCTTATGTCTGGGCATTAAGTTGGGTAATTCCCACGTTTTCCACATAGGATACATTGATCTCCATAACGATTTTTCACTCTATGACCCTTTTTCTCACATAGATGACATCTTTTCATCCATTTTAGGTATTTATCAATGTTTTTATACCATTATTCATGGCATTTAGGAAGGTGAATCTTCCTTCCTCAATGCTTCAAAAAGTTAATCTTCCTCTTTTTTGATTTGATAGGAAAGTCACCAAGATCACATTTATAATCATATATTATGATAAATGGGTCGGCATTATCATAATTTCATTCTATAATGTCATTATCCAATTTATTTTCTCATAATGAATATATTTTCCATTATACTCAATGTTAATCTAATTCTTTATAGTGTCCTCCATTTATTAAAACCAAAAAGAACGGAAAGAGAAACACATCTAACAAAAGAAAACATCATAATCAAGGGGGAGTACATTCAATATCTAAAATATTAGTATTAATCCTAGGATATTATTTATCATTAACATAATTCTTGGATAGTAAACTATAGTTATACTTATCCATAGGGAAACCCCTAGACATACCTTAGAAATATCTCAGGGATCTCACTAAATTTTTCTCATCCTAGTTTACAAAGTTGTACTAAACCACTGCTCTAATACAAACTGTGAGTACCCAAGATTTACATATATAGACATTACATTAATTTTAAGGAATATTTAATACATTACAACAATATATTCCAAAAGACCATAATATTTTAGTGTCTTTAGAAACATGTAATATAATATTCTAACTTTGTGAAAGATATTCAACATCTCCCATAATAATATTCCCATTTTTTTCCAACCTTAAACCTCTCTTTATATCCCGGTAAAAGAAAACATAAAAAGGGTGATCTCAAATGATCATTAAGGGTATACATTGAGACTATAAAAAAACCATAAACCAAAAATTGTACATAATTCTTAAATATCAAAAAAATGAGTCATGAAATGAATCTTGGTAGTTTGTAAGAAATATATCATAAAGGAACATTAACCGTGATAAAATATAATTGGAATAAAACATGTAATTGGGGAAAACAATTAAAAACATAACATTATTTCCATAGTTTCCATAGATTTGCTTCAAATACCATTATAGTGGATAAAGTCCATTATTGAACTGGGGTTACTTACCGTTCCACCCATGTATTACTGAACTGGATTTACCTTTCATTCCAGTCATAACTATCTCATGAAATTTAAATACATACACAATGCATTGGTGGAAGATATAGGTCCCACCCATCTCATAATGAAATTATTCTTCCATGTTCAACAAAAACATAAATCATTCATCATAGTATATCCCATGAGATAAAATGAAATTCTTAAACATCATTTCATCATAACTTAATCCATATAAAATAAATAGACATCATAAAAACATTTAAATCATAATCATAATAAAATCAAAGTAATAAAAATGATATAAACTGAACCCTATGTAATATTATATAGAAAATAATATTAATAATACACTTGAACTTAATTAATGGGTAATATATCAATATTTTTTCAAAAACAAATTCCTTTTCAAAATATTTATTGCAATTTTAAAAGAAAATAATTTAATTGAAAATAAACATTAAATCTTGTAAATGTAGCTTCATGGAAATAGTTCATTATGAAAGCGTAAAAACACGTTAATGTTGTATAAGAAAAAAAATCCCCTCGTACATTTGTTGGAGACGTCAAAAAGTAACTTGTTTGGTAAACGAAGAATGATTCCTTCCAAACCATGTAGTAAAAGATGAAAATGGGTAAAAATGACTTTAAAAATAAATATAATAGTAGTAAATATTTTATGAAAATATAGACATGGAAGATAAATATACCCCAGTAAATACTTACGAATAAACAATCTCAGATAATAATGAGATTGAAAAAGATTTCCTTACCAATTTTTAATCAGTCGAATCAAATGCCACATAAAATAAAGACAATTATATGATTATGTAAATATCATAACCATTATAAAAATAATAATTAAAACATTATTTCGTAACATATACACCATGAAAAATAATTAGATGGTGTATAAGGCATATGTCCCATAGAAATAAAATTGAGACAAAATAATCCCTTGCCTTGTACTTTTTATTAATCAAGGCTATGGTCACCTCTAGTTTAATGGTTAAATCAAGTAATAAAATTATTCCAGGACCTTACACATATTTATTATATCATACATGTTCCTATTACATCGTTACATTAAAAATATTTCAATATTACCAATATTTCAGGTGTTAACTGCTTCATGTTTTCTTTATTGTTTTTCAGTGTAAGTCATGTTTGTTATGCATAGGATGTATTTTATTCAAGTCATTAAGTTAATGATTACTATTTTCACTCATCATATAAATTTTATAATCACTCATTAATTTTTAACAAGGATAGCTAATCTCATCGCGCCGTGGAGACCGTTGGCCATACGCACACACAAGTGACAGTATCATTCTCATGATGGTTAAATGTTATATAATTGGGTGAAATATTAATTAAAAAATAATTATCATGTGATATTAAATATTTAAATCCATTATACTCATCATTATACCCATCATATAAAATGTTTTTGAATAAAAAATTACACCTTGACGTGGAGACAGTAATACATACGTATGAACACATGGTAATATAGTTATTCGTAGGAATAGTAAAAGAGGTACAAGGTTGTCCCATAATTTTAATAAAATCTCATAATATAGAATATTCATAGGTTATTAATTTATTATGGAATCAATTCATAAAGTGGAAGTAGAAGATGAAAAGATATTTAATTGAATTGGTAAAGAAATTACCTCTTATTCACTGGACTTCCTTTAGATCTTTTCTTAGGGACCTTAGGGATGTAATTTTTGGAAAATAAGGACCACTAGAAGTTAAACAATAATTTTTATAGAAATATTGGGTAGGTTTTCACGATATTTAAGGCTCATGCTGGTGTGAGGAAATGTGGGAGGAGAATCCTTTTTATAAGAAGTGAGGAGGGCACTTTTGGAAGGTATTGAAATATTATTTTTCTATAAAATGATATTGAATTTAAAAAGGTCCCCAAATAATTAAATTTGAAGATAATATGTGTATTGTTCGAAATCCTATCAACCAATAGGTATTTGACAAGTTTTAGCCCCAAATCTATCTTGATATTTTATCTTTAACCCTTTGTTATCTAATTTATCTCATTCCATGTCTTCTTGTATATTCGTACTATATAGCTAATATAGTTTCTATAAAATGTCAATCTATCCTCGGGTTATTAATTAATGAGATTTTAAACATTATATAATCATTGGTCAGAATATTATATTTTTAGGACTATTAGATTATTTAATAAAATAGTATTTTGTTTAAAAAACCCATTTATGTCAATTTTTATACTATTCATATCATTACTTTTTAAAAATCCATAACAAATAGATTTTTTTCATAAAAAACTCATTAATTAAAATATAAAAACACATACACATCCCTCAAATTTGTGTATGGAAATAAAATGTTCAATGTAAATTTATTTTAATATTTATAATATCATTTATTTAAATCATTCATGACTAAGGTAATGACTACATCATCGTTGTGTCATAAATATGTTTTTTTATTTGGTGTATAACAATTATAAATAAACTACCCGAATGTAGGAAATAGTTTTATATTTATAATTAATATTTATAGTAGAATTTATCTTATGTATAACCCCGTATTAAAATTTTTTATTAAAAAGACACGAGTTTATGTCATATTTCTCTTTATTTTAAATTAATTCTCATTAAATGTCATTTTCACACCCAAGTGGTCTCGTGGGGTCCCAAAATCGACCTAAAGATTTCAATGGTTGGAGATATTTTAATGCCCTGACCACAGAATCCCTTAGGCGGTGCATTATTACGTATCATTGGCATGATCCCAAAAGATCTAGTCTCGAAAGAACGATTAGTTTAGTAGCCCTGGATGTACTAGATACATTCATAAGGTTTACATTACTTCATAAAATGAAAAACTACAACAACATTGTTTCCATAGAAAAAATTGAGATCCCATAGTCTATCCCTGTAGGTCAGTCATAATATACTTCTTCAATTTCTTGGAAAAATAAAACATAGAAAGGGTTGAGCTCAGATGCTCATTAAGGATAACAATATAGCGGAATCTTTCATAAATAAGCATAATCATTTAAGGAATGTATAGATCTAAAACAAAAGGCATTTCAACATAAACTTCATCATAATATGGAAAATGCAAATCAAAATAAATCCATTTAATTACTCGTATAAATATTCTAATAATCGAATAATAACATGCAATATCAATATCCACTTTCATAATTATGGAATGCATAATTCCATACATTCATAACCACATATTCACGGCCTTGTTCCATGACTACAAATAAGATTTTGTCAAGGCCTCGTTCCAAGAAACTAGTTTGTCTCATGAGACATACCGATGCATCGAGGAGCTATAGATGGCTCCACTTGTCAATTACTACGTCCAATGCATTCCTAATATAAAATGTTTGAAACATAACATAACAAATTGTACTAAATCATGCATACTAAATTTCAATACTTTATCCAAAAACCATAAATGGTTTAAAAATTGCACATCCACAGTCAAACATAACTCATTTAATACAATATAGATGATTTTATTGTAACAGATCAACCTCAATCGATAATAATGAAGGATATTGACATAGATGAAAATAATTATCAAAACTATTTTAGAGAGATATCCCCCTTTTTTATGAAATCATTTAAAAGTTACACTATTTTTCAAGAAGCCATTTAAAAATATATTTTTGAATCAATGTTTCAAATACCAATTTGAATCATTTAAATGGAATTTTAATTTTAAAAAATTATTTTCCATATAAATAAATCCTTCAAACCATTTTTAAAACATGGACATTAATGAGAAAGATTTAGAAGAATAAATTTTTAAAACATTTAAAATGATACTTTAGTAATAGTTCATAAACAAATGAGAGACACATAAATACAAATAATTGAGGAAATAAAAACATTATAATATCTTGAGAATAATTTATTTCATGATATACAATGTCAAAGGATAGTATATACACCATATAAAAGTGAATTGGTATATAACAACAAACAAGTATCAAAGGAATGTAAATTGAGATTAAATACCTTATAAAGAAACTATCATTAAGTTAAGGATAAATCAATAACATAATTATGTGTGAAAAATATAAATTTACTCAATATGATTAGATATTCAGTTCAAATCAATCATAAGACATTCACACTTATTCTTGTAAAAACAACAACAATGACTTGGATGTTTAGCTCAATGAATGTAAATTGAGTTAAGATCAAATTTATATCAATGACATGAGAAATTATCAATTGATTGATTATTTTTATCAAACTTATATCCATAAAAAGGGGTGTCTAAATTACTACATAAATAATAAATAGTGATTCCACACATAATCATGGAGTAAAATAATCAATAATGTAAGTTTAAATCACACTGAGTGGAAATTGAAATTTGGAATTCCCTTACCGATTTGGTAAGATAAGAAATATACAACCCAGGAAAAAAGGATAATAAAATGAAGAATGAAATAATAATAAATTAAATTATATTACAAAAATAATACAATCATGGACAATACATATTCCACACAAAAGGAAATAGTGTCCAATATAGCATGAATCTCATGGGAATAAAAAGTGAGATGAAAAACCCTTACTTCGTTGTAATCAATTGAGTCGTATGACCAAAAGTTAATAACTACAAAATTAATCACTGAGTACCATGAATATAAAAACAATAATGATAATATATATCAAATGGTGGTAAACAATACACCATATCTAATAAATAAGTGGAGAATAATGGAAATCTCACAGAATTAAATGTGAGATAAGAAACCCCATACTTTGTTCTTTTACTTAGTAGAATGAAGGTTAAACTATTTTATAAAGGTGAAGTAATTGTTATTAAATTATACAAGAATCTAATACATTAATATCATATCATATATGATCTTTTAATATTTCTTTGTTAATAATAATTTAGTATTATCGTCGTTTTAGGTGATAATTGATTCATTTTCTTGTATATGATTTGTTTTGTAAGTAGTGTTTGTTATGAATAGGATGTATATTATTCATATTCATAATGATATTAAGTCTTTAAACTTTATTCTTAATCTTATAATTAAAATAATCTTCAATGGATTACGATGGGGAATGAATCTCATTGCATTCATGGAGACGGTAATCCGTACGTACACACGAGCGACAATATCATTCTTTTGATATTAAAATAATATATAATTGGATGGTATATCATATATAAAGATTCATTATCAAGTTATATTTATTATTAACATCAACAATATGTCAATATTATACCCATCCAAATAATAATGTATTGAATAACAATTACACCACGACGTGGAGATGATAAGTCGTACGTACACACCTATGGTGAGATGTCATTCAAAGGATGGATATAATAATTAATATGTTAGTACCATAATTATAATAACATCACAGTGTATAGATGATACTAGAGTTATTATTTTAGAATGGATACAAAAAATAAAGAGGAAATGGAAGAAGAAATGAACTTGAAAGATGTGATGAAATATTTACACTGTTTTCGTGTTTTTCATTTAGATTTGATCAAAAGGGCTCCATAGGTTGGCTTTATGACTTATGTAATGCCTATATGATGAAGGTAGGAATGTTTATAGGGTATTTGGAAATATTTAGGCCGAGTAAAAAATCTTTATAGGTGTGAATTTTAGGAAAGGGGGAGTTCCCTTTTATAAGAGGGGTGCGGGGCACCTTACGTAAAGCTAGAAATATTATTTTATAATAAAATAATTTTCGGTTTCTAATGCCTAAAAAGTATATTATTTAAAGTATAAGGTGGGTATGGGTAGATAAACAATAAACCAATATGTTTTAGACTGTTCTGGGTCACTATATTATCCTTATCTTTTGGATTTAACTCTTAGTAAAATAGTTTTACATTTACCATGTCTCTTTGTATTTTTATATTATATTATTAATAAACATTCAATATACTTCCAAGAAAACCCTAGGTGGTTTATTAATGATACAAATATCATTATAAAATTCTTTTGGTTGATCCTTAGATTTTTTAGGAATAGATTCTTAATTAATAATATATTTTTTTGTTTTAAAAACACTTTTATGTCAATTTTGACAATATTTTGGTTTTTGTTTTTTCTAAATTCATATCAACAATATTACTTCAAAAATAATTGATCGAACCAACCCTAATATGTCATATTAACCTAGAATATTATTTTAATTCATAAAAAGTCTCAAATTACAATTATTTGGAAATTTATAATATCAATTATATTAATATTTCATTAATTTGATAATTACTGCATCATCATTGTGTCATAAATAAATTAAATTATTTAAAGTCTAAAACATATAAATAAAATACCATTATGTAGAAAATTTTATTATATTAGTAATTAATATTTATATTCTAATTTATCTTGTGTGTAACCCTATATTAAAAATGTTTTAGTTATTAAACATTGATTTTAACTCTTTTAACTCTTCTTTGAATTAAAAATAAATAAATGTCCAAATCTAATTCATGTGGAATAGAGGTTCATATATTATTTCTAAGGTTGTTTTTGAATGAATAATAATTATCTTATAGAATTAGTACATGTGTTAGGTTAATAATAATGTCATTTTTACCTTTAATTACCCTATTTACTTTTATTCATGGTAAATAAAAGTTAAAAGTTACTATTCACCAAAAAAAATTATCTTATTGCACCACATTATACTCCTTGATATTAATCATTTCTCTAGGATTTTTTAAATTCAACTCGCAGAAGCTGTAAAATTATATTTTATGTAAATTTGCAAATGCTCCTAAGAGGTGGGTAAAAGACGGTGAAAATTTTAATAAAATTTTATATATCTAATATTATTATAAAATGACTCCAATAAACTAAATTGAACATATATAGGTATAAAGTATCTACTTTGAACTAAAATAAATTTAAATAAAATAATTAATTTTTTAAATAAAAATTCTATTTTAAACTATAACTCAGTGTTTTCCACTATTCATAATAAATTGAATGTTTTTAGAAAAATACCAAAAATTCACCCTTAGATAATTTTGATCCAAAAATGAAGACCATTTTGAGAGAAAAAATTTATAAAATTTGAAAAGGTGGGTATTACTACTTATAACGGCTAGTTTGATTGGTCGCGGTGTGTTAAAATCTCGAAGTTGCGTACAATGCAAGCTATTACATTATTCAAAGGAAAACATACCGTGGAAGCTTGGGATGATACATTCTCCCCCCTTTTGGAAATTGTGTCCTCACAATTTTTAAAATTGGGCATGGGAACATAATTTAAAGTCCCACATCAGAAAAATAGTCAATAAAACTATCACTTTAAAATAAAGAAAAAGAAGTACAAAGGTCACTCGAGATAACCCATACTAGGATTCCATTTAAGAAAACAGGGATATGGAAGATAAACTTAGTGTCACATTCTGATGGAGAGGGATAGAAAACATGATCAGGAGAAAGCTAACAACAAGAAAACTACAAACTTTTGATGGGACAACCGGTCATAAGTTTCCCAGTAGGAAAAATAATCAGACAAAGTTTTTTTTTTGTTTTATGTTACATTTCATAAAGATGATGAATTTATTTATGAGATTGACTTAGAACATAAAAATATATAATTACTTTTTATGTAGAGTTCATTCTTTAATAAATTTCTACCACTAACTCATTTTTTTCAAACGATGAGTATTCTAGATGACATGGTCACACCGGAAGTGCTAGAATCAACTTCTAGAAAATCACATGATCCACAAAGGATAAACTATATATTTACAATGTATTTAGAGATTAATCAAAACCAAAATAGTTAGTAAATGATTATATGGTCCCCCATAAGTATATTCCTATAGAGAAATATAAATTAATCTTAATGTCTAAAATTAAACCAACAATACCCAAGTTAAATAAATACCATTCAATATACAATTTCCATTAAAATCCTTCAATATAATCCTAACTAATATTGAAACCATAAACATAGAAGAATTTGGTTATTTAGCCTTCCACGTTAAATTATATCTTCAAATTACATCGACTAATCTTAAATTCACATACATAAAAGTAATTAACCTAATCACATATTATCTATTATAGGTTTGTCATTTCTATAAATAACCAAAATCACTAAAAATCCACCATAAAAACATAGATATAAATCCACCATTACTCCTCAAATGAAATTCCATAGTATTCTATTTTCCTTAGGCATATAGTGTTCTCAACAGAGTGAATATCTTCCAAAATAACATTTATCACTTAATCACCAAATCATTTTCCTATACTAAGGGTATTCATATAATAAAAAATAAGATCCAAAATCAACTAATTATTGATCAAGAAAATCATTTAACTAAAAATAATAAGTCACTCTAAACATGGACTTCACGTAGTCCAGTAGTAGGCGATAAATCCTAATCACACTTTGTTTGTGGGTTCGATTCCCACAGTTTTGTCTAACAATATGGGTTGTCATAGGGTCTGTGTGTTGTCTACAGTCAAAAAATATATTTTACAACATTACCAAAATGAGATAAATTCATCCAAATAACCATAACATTATTTAACCACAAATGTTATCCCATAACTTTAATTTTCATCCCAAAATATAATGACTTGTAATTTCTTCAAACCCAATGATCATATAAAACCAAATGGTTATTTATAACTCTATCCACAATATAAAAGATAATTCTTCCTCAAATATCATTTTAACATGAAAATGATAGGGTTACAAATACAAGATAAAATTATTCCAAAGTAATCACATCAACAAGGGGAACTAATACTTTTAAACATTTCTCGAACCATTTATTTCTACATAGCTTCTTCTTTAACCAAGAAAATATCCTATAGTGTAGGAAATTTACTCGGGTAAAATCCAGGTACCCTACATTTAAGAAAAATGAATATAAATGGATTCTTGGGACCATTGTTATTTTCTTCCATAGTACTCTTCATTTTTCCTTAGCAATTCTTTACTTTATGTCCTTATTTCCCACACATAAATAATTTCTTTGTTCCATTGAGTCACTTTCCTGGGTGTCTCCTTACACATTTCCTACATGATAGAAATTGAGGATTATTTTCTCCATGGTATCTACTACTGGAGCTCTTGTCATTCATCACCTTTCTTTTCTTTGTTGAGTTTGGGAGTTGGTTAATATATATGTTATTGATCATATTTTTGGAAAACTGATTTGACATGAACATGATATCTTTTACGCCTGTCAATATTTCATTTTTTTGCTCATTTCCACCACCGTTCAAACCTTTTACATCATGCTTATAGTTATTATGACTTCATTGGAATCCCACGACTAACAAAAACCAAAAATCATTGTGTGAGTAACAGTATTCATAAAATCATTTAGAGAATATCATAACACCATATTTTTAATTTTAAACACCTTTGGATTAACAAAGGTCATTTATTCTTATCTTATTTTAAAATCATTAAAATCGGTTTGTAAAGAAAATGTAAATTATCCTAAGAATATCCCCCAAGACTGTTGTAACCAGGAGTGCAGGAAAGCCCATTTTCGTGCACTAGTTCCCATTCGAGTTTAGCTCAAAGCTGTGTTTTGGGGTTTTACCCCTAATTACATCTGTGTCAAAGCCGCCTCTACCTGCTCATATCCAGACATGGATATATTTCTTGGAAAACTCACAAAATATCTACAATACCAAAATTTTAGGAAGTTATTCTATATTAATCCTCAAAGACTATCTTAGGTCTATTTACTCTAATCAGAGTTTATCTAAATCTAGTTTCCATGGTTTTTCCTAAACTTAATTTGATACCAAATGCAACGCCTTGACCCCAGAAGCCTAGAGTTGGTGCATTATTATTTATCATTGTCATGATCACAAAAGATCAAGTCTCGAAATACAGATTAGATTAGTATCCTTTGATGTACAAGAAACATTCATATGGTTTACATTACATCATAAAATAGAAAACTACAACAACATTGTTTCTATAGAAAACACTGAGATCCCATAGTATATCCCTGCAGTTCAGTCATAATATACTTCTTCACATTATGGAAAAATAATACATAGAATGGGGTGAGCTCGGATGCTCAGTAAGGATAACAATATAGCAGAAACCTTCATAAATAAGCATAAATATTTAAGGAAATATATAGAACTAAATCGAAAGCCTTTTCAACATAAACTTAATCATAATATGGAATATATAAATCAGAATAATTCCCTTTACTTACTCTCATAGATATTCTACTTGTCGAATAATCACATTCAATATCAATAGCTAGATTCCTAATGATGGAATGCATAATTCCAGACATTCATAACCACATAGTCAAGGCCTTCTGCCAAGACTAGTAATTAGATTTTGTCAAGGCCTTGTGCCAAGACACTTGTTTGTCTCATGAGACATACCAATGAATCGAGGAGCTATAACAGGCTCCACCCATCACTTACTAAGTCCAATACATTCCTCATATGAAATGAATGACACATAACATAAAAATTCGTATTAAAACTAGCATACAAAATACGAATACTTTATCCCCAAACCAGGAATGGTATAAAAATAACACATCAAAAGTCAACCATAACTCATTAAATACAATATAGAAGATTTTATTATAATAGATTAACCTCAATCTAGAATAATGAAGGATATTGACATAGATTAAAATAATTATCAAAACTATTTTAGAGAAATATCCCCATTTTTCTTGAAGTCATTTAACAGTCACACTATTTTTCAAGAAGCCCTTTAAAAATAGATTTTTGAATAAAAGTGTCTCATACCACTTTGAAACATTTAAAAGTAATTATAATATTAAATCATTAATGTCTATATAAATAAATCCTTAAAAACATTTTTAGAACATGGACATTAATGAGAAAGATTTAGAACAATAAAATTTTAAAACATTTAAAATGATATTTTAGTTAAAGTTATTAACCAAATGAGAGATGCTTGAATAAAAATAATTAAGATAATAAACACATTATAATATCTTGATAATAATGGATTTCATGATATACTATTTCAATGACTATATATGTTGGTCGGAGTGGACACTCAAGAGGGGGGTGAATTGACTTCCAATAAAAATTTCTGTTAAAATATTGCCTAGTTAAAATCCCCGGATTTATAAAATAATTTAAACTGTAGTGAATTTATATAGAATGAAAATGTTCACTTAGCTTCTCAAAGATTGATTAGGTCTTAGTTAGTTTCACCACAAGATCAAACTAACTTTTGAAACTAATCTACTGATTTACAATAAGTGTAAACACTTGCTAATTTAACTATCAAAGTAGCTTCAAAATAATTTTGTATTTTAATGTAATAGCAGCGGAATAAATATAATATATGTCATATACATTAAACATAAATAAAATATGCACAGTATATATAAGAAGAGGATCAGTCTCAAACCAAGACTTAGTCCTCTCAAATATATATATAAGAATTTTATCCACAACCTAGATCGGGGTTAACAACAGTTTTACAAAAACTATCCAGGTCCAAGTCCTCTACCACTGTTATTCGTGAAAAAAAAACAATAGAAAACCAGTTTTCCAGGTCACACATGACCTCTACCACTATCCCAGTGGGAAATAAAAGATGCAAGAGTTTGAGTGAGGATTTACAGATCCTCGAGTTAAAGTTCAGGAGACAGTGTGTGTAAA
Source organism: Viscum album (assembly GCA_963277665.1). Taxonomy (NCBI): domain Eukaryota; kingdom Viridiplantae; phylum Streptophyta; class Magnoliopsida; order Santalales; family Viscaceae; genus Viscum; species Viscum album. The sequence continues at coordinate 1,045,750,936 of OY728165.1, forward strand.
AATACAGTAGATGACACACACTACTCGAAATGTAAATAATGAATCACAAAGCAGAGATGTAGAGATTATAAATGGCTCAAGTGATTGTCAATGTAGCTATGGACTCGTTGGATTGAATAGGAATGCTTCAAAGTCCTTCTCTGGTTTTTTCTATTGAAAAACAGAGTGTCGTAGTTCAGCTTGTGTTATACAGTCTCTTGATTCGTCGTGTGTTATTCAGAAATGTAGGATTGCATGTATGGAACTTATTTGAGGATAATGCAATGTGTTCTTCATAGTTGTACTCCGGATTGTTCTTCGGTTCAGTATAGAGCTCGCATGTATTGTAGTATATGTGTCAAGACGTGTCAAGCGCGCATATTTCCTCTAATGCAGCTCAATATTTTTTATATTCCATGATCTCTGGCAGTAGGAATGATTCCCTTTTCATAGGTATGAGATACAGTTTCATTTCAAGCCAATAACTTCCATTCAATAACATTAATTGCATTAAAAACAATAAATATGACCATTGGCATCATTTAAAATAATATTGACAAATGCTTAAGAAACGGTGTCACAATGATCATGGAAACAATGTCTTCTTCATGGTGTCTGATCACGGTGTCTGGTCACGGTGAGTCCTTCACAGTGTCTGGGTTACGGTGAGTGGTCACGGTGTCTGGTCACGGTGTCTGGTCGCGGTGTCTGGTCAAGGTGTCTGGTCACGGTGTCTGGTCACAGTGTCTGGTCACGCTGTATGGTCACGGTGTCTGGTCACGGTGTCTGGTCACGGTGTCTAGTCACGGTGTCTCGTCACGGTGTCTGGTCACGGTGAGTCCTTCACGGTGTCTCCATACTTAGACAAAAAAATCTGTATTTGGACTAGGACAGTGATATTCAGAATATGGGTTAAGGTTAATCATTAGAGATAATATATGAGAGAATTGTGATTATGCATAAAACTTGTAAAGAGTAATTAACATCCATAATATTTGTTATAATAAAAACATGAAATGAACCTATTGTTGAGTTTGAAGATAATTAGCAAGATGTGCACTGAAGATCAAGATTAATTTACAGTAATGAGATTTGTGATCATTAAAACATGATTAACACATGAAGAGTCCAACAGTATCCCCCTTTTTGATGATCACAAATCATATATAGGCAGAATATATAAGACATGTAATATTAAATATACTAGCAAAGCAAAAACATTATAGAACAGATACTTGCAGTTGTTCTCCCCCATTTATACTATTATAGAACTGATACCTGTAGATTTTTCTCCCCCTTTTGGGATTATCAAAAAGTAGTGAAAAGGAAATGAAACTCGGCAATTGTCATTAAACAAAGGATTCATAATACAAAGTACATGAGAAGTACAAACTGTAAACAAGAAATGACATCCCATTAAAAATAAAAACTGTCGGTAATCTCTTTAGGGATCCATTTTTGTCTTGCCTTTTTCAGCAGCAGGACATGGTGATGAAGTAGAAGAAGGCATAAAAGTGGTAGACAATGAGGTCAAGGGTAGACCTTCAAAAATAGATGGAGCCAAAGTAGGAGTAGTAGAATATCTAGGCTTAGGTTGGTCCAGAATGACTGGTCGGATCTGAGAAAGGTCTTGGATAACTATCATGTTAGTTGATGCTAAGGCAGGTAGTCCAGGTCTAAGCGGTGCAGTAGATGGAGAAACTATAGAAGTACTCTGTACATGATGATATGGCTTCAAAATATTGATGAAATCAGTAAAGATTTCACCACCATACTGCATAGCATTTTCAAAATCATCTTTATTCTCCAGAAATCTGTCCAACAATCTGGTGAACTCTGAAAGTTTCTGAACATGAGATTTAAAATCTTAAATCCCCTGAGGGATTCTCATATTTTCTACAAGATATCTAAAGTGATCTGTCATGTCACTTTTAGTAAAAATCTGGGAAAGATACAAATCTATTTTCTTTGAGATCTCTTGTTGAGCATCATTGTCGATCTTTGAATGAATCCTAACCAAGTCCAATGCTCTATCACTGTTCTTCATCACTTCTGACAAAGAAGATAGATCCAAGCCACTGAAGGCATTCTATAATTCTTCCTTAATTATGGATCTCAGCAGAGAATCATCCAAAGCAGGTGTGGAGCTATGACCAGAAGAAGGTGAAGCCTTGAAAGCTTCAGTTAAAACTTTGATCTATTTCAGAACTTTTTGCAGACATCCATTGTATTTATCTAAAAGATTATTCAGAGTTTCCACAAGCTCTCTCATGCATTCTAGCATCTTCATGTGCCTTTTTCCAATCTTTTCATCAAAATATAGTAGGTAAGGATGAACTTGATACACAATATCCCTAGCAAGGAAGGAATCAGAAGACTCAAGAGAAACAGCAGTAGGTGCAGGGGAGGAAATAGGAGCATGCTCTGATCTCACAAATAGCTCATTCTGCAGACTTGCTACCATACATTTCAGATTTGCAACATCATCACTCATCAGATTATTCTCTACTCAGACATCTTGAATTTCTCGGATCATCCTTGGTTGAATATGCAAGAAAATATTTTCCAAGAGAATTGATGCATCTTCTTGACTTAATTGAGTCACTGGGCGAGGTTGAGTGGAGACAATTTTCTCAAAACTAACTAACAAAGTCTTGCTAAAAACATTCAGATCATCTATGGTTACAAAGGAGTGAAGCTCATGTAAGGATGCAGGTAAAGGTAGAGGTTCAGATTCTGGTTGAGGGTCAGAGTCATCTTCAGATTCAGATTCTGATCCTGATTGATGTTGGGGCTCTTGTTCTGGTTCGGAATGAGCTATGGACTTCAGTTGAAACAGAGAAGAAATATCCATTCCAGTTGCAGTCACTTGATGTGACTCATTCACATCATAAATGCTTGGGAACTCATACCGAGAGTGTAAAGAGAAAGTGATAGAAGGTTGAGAAGCTTCACCATATCCAGCTTCCACAATATCAAGATTTCGAGTTTCCTCCCCCTCAACTTGTGCTTCCCTTTCAGATCCTTGCGGTTCTGGAACATGGACCAGATCCACATGATCATCCCTAATATCTTCAGCAAACTCTTGCCTTACCAGGTGAAAGGAAATTACCATTCTTTCTTCAGTAGATGGAATAATCTCAGGAACCGATTGTTCCACTGGATAAGCTTCCAGACTTTCTTCTTTCTCAATAGAAAGAGTCTCTTCAACAAAAACTTCTTCAAAGGTTTCTTGCTGTTCTAAACCAGGAAAAACTAATTTCCTTGCAGCATTGGGATGAGTTTCTTCCTCATGAAGAACAATTGAAGGATCCTCAGTCCTTTCCTTTTCAACAACAACTTCCACTCATAAAGGTATTTAAGCACGAATAACAGCAGGGATAACACCCATTTCCTCTTCAATAGGAACTCTTTCCATTGGAGGTATTACAGATTCTTCTCTAGGTGGAACTTCAGCTGTTACTTCTTCTTGTTATTCTTCATATGAGTACTCGGCCACTTTATCTGGTTCCAAACAAGGATCATCTAGGTTGTTAGGCCTTCTTGGATAGTCAACAGGATTAAAATTTTTATACAGATGATCAGTATCCTCAACCTATTGCTTTTTCCAGGTATTCCAGCTAATGTTCATCTTTCTGAGGATAGGCATGGATAGGCAGAAATCAATTTCCTCTAATTTTTCTTCATTCGGTCCAACCATTCCTTTTGAGATAACATGGCTGAAATCTTCCTTGAATAAAACAGGCGGGTGGATTTTGAAGTTACTTTCATCATCTCACAAATATGGTTGATAACATACTTACAAAGATTGATCTTTTGGCCATTCATCAACAAGTGAATCAAGAACACATCCTGATACTTCATGATAAAAAAATCTACTTTCCATGGACTAACCAAATTCTGAACAATGTTGAACAAAAGTCTTGTCTCCCCATCCAGCTTAGCAGTTATGGCCCTTCGCTTGGTTCCATTTACAGTTAGATATTCCAAAGCGGTTTCTAGGTCAAAGATGTCAGTTGTTGGAGGAGGGTCTCTCCAGTAATCTTCACACACTCCTTCATGTATAATTTATAGGCATGCAGCCCACAACATTGAAGAGAAAGAGCACTTCTTACCATCGATCCATCTGGTCAACAAAAAGCTTTCTCAAAACTCAAAAGAGAACTTCACATACTTATATAATTGAGATACAAGCCTCGGGTAAATTGGTCTATTCTGTCCAGTGAACCATTCAAGTCATCCTTGTTCTTTTAAAACATTAAAAACTAACGATCTTCTAGACAGAAACCATTCAGGGCAAACCTCTTTTTCAGGTACAATGGTACGACTTACCAGGTTTGGGTTTAGAGGTCCTTTGGGAGATATCCTCGGTGTCCTCCTTTGTTTCATAGAGTGGCGCTTCTCAGACGAGGGTGAAGATGGATGCTTCATCCTTGGCATTCACTAAAGGTTCGGGCGAGAGGGAAGAGAAGGTTCAGGAGAGAATTCGGGTAAGGAGTCGAATGAAACCCTTATGTTTTATCATTTGGGAATGTCAAACGTCATAAAAACACAAACGCCGGAAATCAAATAGCGGTGAAATAAAAATTACCACGATACGGGTAAAAATAAAATAAAAATTAACATACTTCTCATGGTGAGATAGAAAACTAGCCATCACAGTGAGACAGTTTATAGTCATCACGGTGAAACAGTGAGCAGTTTATATAGTCACGGTGAGACAGTGAGGTGTCAGACCGTGAGCATAAAACAGTAACTTAGAAACAGTAAGTATAAAACCGTAAAGTAAAGTACAGTAAAGTATTAAGCATTAAGATCAGTAAGATATTCATTTATGATTAATCATACCAAGATCATGTATGATGTAGTCTAATCTTTCAGAATTTAATGTTTTCGTGAATATATCAGCAAGTTGATATTCAGTACCAATGAATTTCAAAGTGACATCATGTTTTTGATAATTATCCCTCAAAAAGAGATTTCTTACATCAATATGTTTTGTCCTAAAATGAGAAACAAGATTCTTAGAAATATTAATAGCACTTTTGTTGTCAAAATTTATCGAGACATGTCTTAATTGATATCTATAGTCTAGTAATGTGTGTTTCATCCACAAAATTTGTGCACAACAACTTCTAGCAGATATGTATTCAGCTTCTGAAGCTGACAATGCAATAGAATTTTGTTTCTTACTACACCATGATACTAGGGACTTGCCTAAAAGATGACATGTTCCAGAGGTTCTTTTTCTATCTAGCTTACATCCAGCAATGTTAGCATCAGAATAACTAACTAGTTAAAATGATTGTCCTTTGGGATAGAAAAGTCTTAAATTGGGAGAATGCTTGAGGTATTTGAAAATTCTCTTTACAACATTTAAATGTGACTCTTTAGGGTTTTCTTGAAAACGAGCACACATACACACACTAAACATAATATCAGGATGACTAGCAGTCAGGTAGAGTAGACTTCCAATCATTCCTCTATAAGTGGCTTGATCAATAAATTTACCATTTTCATCAACATCCATCTTACAGGTGGTACTCATGGAAGTGTCACTACTTTTTGTGCTATCCAATCCAAAACGTTTTAAAAGATCTCTAGTATTTTTACATTGAGTTAAAATAATTCCATCATCATTTTGAAAAATTTGAAAACCAAGAAAGAATTTAAGTTCACCCATTAAACTCATTTCAAATTCATTTTGCATCATTTTAGAAAAACCAGTACATAACGAATTTTTAGAAGATCCAAAGATAATATCATCAACATAAATTTGTACTACTAAACCATCTTTAGAAATTCGTTTTATAAAAATAGTAGGATCAGCTATTCCTTTTGTAAACCCTTTAGAAATTAGAAAAGTACTTAATCTATCATACCAAGTTCTCGGAGCTTGCTTTAAACCATATAAAGCTTTTGATAGTTTGAAAATATGATTTGGAAAATGAGGGTTTGAAAAACCAGGTGGTTGTTAAACAAAAACATCCTCAGAAATATATCCATTTAAGAATGCACTCTTGACATCCATTTGATATAGTTTGAAATTTAGATGTGCAGCATAAGCAAGTAAAATCCAAATAGCTTCTAATCTGGCTACTAGAGAAAAAGTCTCCTCATAGTCAATACCTTCTTCTTGACTATAGCCTTGTGCAACTAGTCTAGCGTTATTTCTAACAATGTTTCTGGATTCATCTACTTTATTTCTAAACACCCATTTTGTGCCTATTGTGAAAGTGTCCTTAGGTCTTTCAAAAAGATTCCAAACTTTATTTCATTCAAACTGATTGAGTTCTTCTTGCATAGAAATTACCCAAAATTCATCATTAATAGCATCATCAATGTTTTTAGGTTCAAGTTTTGACAAGAAGGCTTGATGTTCAACCTGATTTCCAAGAGAAGCTCTAGTCTATGTCCCTCTATCATGATTTCCTACAACAACATCTAAAGGATGATTTTTCAAAATTCTAGTGGATCTAGTAAAGGTAGGGCTAGAAATTTCATGTTCATCAACAGGTTGGGAATCAACAGAAGAAGGTTCTGGAAAATTTCCAGAACTGGACATTTTAACTATAGGTCCACTGTCTTTATCATTAAGGTTCAAAACATAGAGATCATCTTCATGATTTTCAAGAGAGGTTTTAGGCTCATGTGGATCTTTTTCATCAAACTTGATGTGAACAGATTCTTCCACACACTTGGTTCTCTTATTGAAAACTCTATAGTCTTTACTAGAGATAGAATAACCTAAGAAAATTCCTTCATCACTCTTGGATTCAAACTTGTAAATATTATAATTAGTATTAAGAATAAAGACATTGTAGCCAAAGACTTTGATGTATTTTACCTTAGGTTTCCTATGGTTCCACAACTCATAAAGAGTCCTCTTAAGAACAGGTCTGATTAAGACACTATTGATAATATAACAAGCTGTATTTACGGCTTCATCCCAAAAATAAATAGGTAGGTCATACTCATTAAGCTCAGTTCTAGCAATTTCTTGCAGGGTTCTATTCCTTCTTTCTACTACACCATTTTGTTGAGGGGTCCAAGGGGCAGAAAAATTGTGACTATAGCGATTGTGTGAGCAGTAAGATTCAAATTCATGATTCTCAAAGTCACGGTCATTATCACTTCTCAGTGTTTTAATCATAAGTCCACTAAAGTTTTCTACATATTTGGAGTATTTGAAAAAGTAAGAACAAGCTTCACTTTTGTGAGCTGGAAAATATACCCAAGTATATCTAGAAAAGTCATCTACTAAGACATAGACATAGTGCTTCCAATTTAAACAAGAAACTCTAGATGGTCCAAACAAATCCATGTGAACCAACTCGAGAGGTTAAGAAGTTGAGACGTCCATCTTTGGTTTGAAAGAGATTTTGTGTTGCTTTCCCTTTTGACAAGGATTTAAAACTTTATCATTTGGAAACTCAAGTTTGGGTAGGTCTCTAACTAAGTTCTTCCTAGTAAATTTTCTAAGTGAGTGTATATTGCAGTGGCTTAATCATTTGTGCCAAAGCCAAGACTCTTTATGAAAAGCATTTAAACAAGTAATATTATTCTTAGCTAAAGAATTTAAATAAACAGCATAAACATTTTCATTTCGCAGGGCAGAAAATACTAAAGCATTTTTAGAATTAAAAACATTTCAAGAATCATTTTCAAATTTAAAATTAAAACCATCATCAGATTACAGATAAATACTTAAAATATTATATTTAAGTCCATCAACAAATCAAACTTTAGAAATTAATACTGAGTCAGTGTTACCAATCTGGCCTAAGCTGATGATTTTCCCTTTAGAATTATCACCAAAGGTGACAAAACCTCCATCAATACTGACTAAGCGTTTAAATCATGGGAAGTCTCCAGACATATGTGTTGAACATCCACTGTCCAAGTACCAGGTCTTCCTACATGATCTCTTTAAGTAGGTTTCCTACAAAACAGATTTAGATAGGAAATGATTTTGGTACCCAGATCTTCTTGGGTCCGGACAGGATATCAATCAAAGCTTTTGGTACCCAAATTTGTCTTATGGGTCTCATGAAATTTGTAGAATCAACATAATTTGAAAGATAAACCTTATTAGATCCTTAACTATGAATTTAACTAGTTGAAGAATATAAATTTCCAGAACAAGAATTTGCAGCATTCTGTCCAGATTTAGGAATAAATCTATTCTTAGTAAACTGTCTCTGTCCAGGTTTGTAGCCTATTCCAGTAGTGTATTTTGGTGAAACTTGCTTTCCGAGCATTTGAGTTAGTGTATCCATTCCATTTTTTAATTTCACTAAATCCTTTCTGAGTTTCTCATTAGATGATTTTAGTTCAGTGTTTTTTTAAGCAACTGAGCATTCTTTTCCATTTCAATATCATGATCAGATTTATGTTTAACAGTTAAAGCATACTGTTTCTTTAAACCTTTGTATTTGTCTTTCAGCTCATTACAGGTTTCTTCTAACATATTACAATATTCAAATAGTTCAGATTTTGACATGTTATCAGATTCAGTATCATCTCAATAATAATATGAATTTAAATTAGGAGTTTCAGCTGTTACCTCAGATGTGTTTGTCATAAAACACAAGTTTGCCTTATTTCTGTGTTCAGTTTCAGAAACTTCATATTCAGTGGAGCTATCCTCAGAAGCGCTCCAAGTAGCTTTCATAGCCTTTTGTACTTACTGTCCTTGTAATCATATTTCTTCTTGAATTTGAGCTTTGGGAAGCCTGCCTTAATATGTCCCTTTCTTTTTCATTCATAACAGACAACATCATTACTTTTATCTGGATTTTTCCAATACTTCTTCCAATGACCCTTATTGTCATACATTCCTTTGTAATTTGATTTGCTTAAGAATTTCATTTTCTTATAAAACTTCTTAAACCTTCTTTAAATTTGAGCCATTTCACCATCACTATCAGAAGCACTTTCACTATCTTCACAGATTGAACTCTCGTTTATAGCTTGAAGTTTCTCCTTATCCTTGTTCTTTGAAGTTGAAGATTTGAAAGCAACAGACATTCTTCTAGGTTCATCATCTTCTTCTTTGTTCACCTTGAGTTATTCCTCATACATCATAAGCTTACCAGTGAGTTCTTTAACAGGTAGAGCAGCAATGTCACATGACTCTCTGATTGAAATAGATGTGCCTCTCGATCGGTCTGGTAAACATCTCAAGATTCTCATAATTTGTTCCTTTTCTAGAACCACTTTTTGATGGGAATTCATTGTATTAAATATCTCATTAAACCTGAGAGACATGTCAGAAATAGGTTCATCATTTTTCATTTTAAAATTATCATATTTAATAGTATAAGTATTTAATCTTATTTCCTTAACATTGGTTGTTCCTTCACAAGAAAAACCCAAGGTATCCCATATTTCAAAAGCAGTTTTACATGCAGAAATTCTGTTAAACTCTTCATCTCCTAAAGCACAGTACAGAGAATTCATGGGTTTACAATTATTATTGTAAGTAGTCTTTGTAGGTTCATCCCAAGTGGATCTAGCCGTAGTGGGAAGATTATATTCTGATTCTATGGCAGTCCAAATATCCAAACCTATGCTTTCTAAATGAATTTTCATTTTAAGTTTCCACTGAGCATAGCTGGTACCATTGAAGAAAGGTGGCATGTTAGTAGCATCACCCTCTAGTCAATTATCCATAACTAGATTTTATAAAGTCAATTTAAAGAGAAAAAAAATTTAAAACTAACATAAATTTAAGATCTTTAAAGATTCAACTAAAATCACTGTTGAAAAAACAGAGTATTTCAAAAATCATTGGACAAAAAAACTAAACCTCGGATACCAAATGTTGGTCGGAGTGGACACTCAAGAGGGGGGGTGAATTGAGTTCCAATTAAAATTTTTGTTAAAATATTTCCAAGTTAAAATCCCTTGATTTATAAAATAAGTTAATCTGTAGTGAATTTATACAGATTGTAAATGATCACTTAGCTTCTCAAAGATTGATTAGGTCTTAGTTAGTTTAACCACAAGATCAAACTAACTTTTGAAACTAATCTACTGATTTACAATAAGTGTAATCACCTGCTAATTTAACTATCAAAGTAGCTTCAAAATAATTTTGTATTTTAATGTAATAGCAGTGGAATAAATATAATATATGTTGTACACATTAAACTTAAATAAAATATTCACAGCAGATATAACAACAGGTTCAGTCTCAAGCCGAGACTTATTCCTCTCAAATATATATATAATAATTTGATCCACACCCTGGATCGGGGTTAACAACAGTTTTAAAAAAACTCTCCAGGTCTAAGACCTCTACCACTGTTATTCGTGGGAATCAAAACAACAGCAAACCAGCTGTCCAAGTTACACACGACCTCTACCACTATCCCAGCGGGAAATAAAATATGTAAGAGTTTGAGTGAGGATTTACAGATCCTCTAGTTAAAGTTCAAGAGACAGTGTGTGTGTATAAAAATACACCAGATGACACAAACTGCTCGAAAAGTAAATAATGAATCACAGAACAGAGATGTAGAGTTTAGAAATGGCTCTAGTGATTGTCAATGTAGCTTTGGACACGTTAGATTGAGAAGGAATTATTCAGAGTCCTTCTCTGGATTTTCTATTGAAAAAAATTGTGTCGTACTTCAGCTTGTGTTCTACAGTCTCTTGATTCGTCGTGTGTTATTCCGAAATGTAGGATTGCATGTATAGAACTTCTTTGGGGATAGTTAAATGTGTTCTTCACAGTTGTGCTCCAGATTGTTCTTCGGTTCAGTACATAGCTCGCATGTATTGTAGTATATGTGTCGAGATGTGTCAAGCGCGTGTATTTCCTCTAATTCAGATCAATCTTCATTATATTCCATGAGCTCTGGCAGTAGGAATGCTTCCCTTTTCATAGGTACGAGATACGGTTTCCTGTCAAGCCAACAACTAACATTAAATAACATTAATTGCATTAAAAACAAAAAATATGACCGTTAGCATCATTTAAAATAATATTGATAAAATAAGAAGAAACGGGGTCACAGTGATCATGGAAATGGTGTCTTCATCATGGTGTCTGATCACACTGTCTGGTCAGGGTGAGTCCTTCACGGTGTCTAGGTTACGGTGAGTGGTCACGGTGTATGGTTACGGTGTCTGGTCACGATGTCTGGTCAGGGTGTCTGGTCACGGTGTTTGGTCACGGTGTCTGGTCATGGTGTCTGGTCATGGTGTCTGGTCACAGTGTCTTTTCACGGTATCTTCTCATGGTGTCAGGTCACGGTTTCTGGTCATGGTGAGTCTGTCACGGTGTCTCCATACTTAGACAAAAAAAATCTGTATTTGGACTAAGACAGTGATATGCAGAATATGAGTTAAGTTTAATCATTAGAGATAATATATGAGAGAATTCTGATTATGCATAAAACTTGTAAAGAGTAATTAACATCCATAAGATTTGTTATTATAAAAACATGAAATGAACCTATTGTTTAGTTAGAAGATAATTAGCAAGATGTGCACTGAAGATCAAGATTAATTTACAGTAATGAGATTTGTGATCATTAAAACATGATTAACACATGAAGAGTCCAACAGTATATACACCATCTAAAAGGAAATTGGTGCATAACAACAAAGAAGTCTCAAAGGAATGTAAATTGAGATGAAATCCCTTATAAAGACAGTATCCTTATGTTAAGGATAAATCAATGACATAAGTTTGTGTGACAAATATAAATAAACTCAATATTACTTTATATTCTGTGAATATTAATTTGAGGAAATTCACACATATTCTTGTAAAAACAACACCAATGACTTGGATGTTTAACTCAATGAATGTAAATTGAGTTAAGATCATGTTTATATCAATGACTTGAGAAATTACCAATGGTGTGATTATGTGTATCAAACTTATATCCACACAAAGGGGAGTGGAAATTACTACATAAAAAATTAATAGTGATTCCACACATAATCATGGAGTAAAATAATCAATAAAAAATCTATAAATCCCTCTCAGTGGAAATTGAAATTTGAAATTCCCTTACAGATTTGGTAACTAATGAAACATACAACCCATGAAAAAAGTATCATAAAATTAAGATTTAAATAAAAATTAAATTATGTTGCACCAAGAATACAATCATGGACAATACATATGCCACAACAATGAAAATAATGGCCAATATAGAATGAATCTCATGGGGAAAAAGGTGAGATGAAAAACACCTACTTCATTGTAATCAATCATTTCATATGACCAAAACTTAATTAACACCAAATGAATCACATAATAAAATGAATATAAAGAGAATCATGATAATTTAAATCAAATTTTGGTACACAATACCCCACATACAATAAATAAGTTGCGAACAATTGAAATCTCACAGAAATAAAAGTGAGATAAGAAACCCCATACTTTTACTTTTCCTTGGTCGATGGTAGGTTAACCTCTTATATAATGGTGAAATAATTGTTATTAAATTATACAAGAATCATCTACATTAATATGATATCATATAATATGTTCTAATATTACCTTGATAATAATATTTTAGTATTATTATCATTTCAGGTGTTATCTGATTTGTTTTCCTTTATATACTTTGTTTCATAAGTAGTGTTTTTTATGAATATGATTTTTATTATTTATATTCAGAATGATATTAATTATATAAAAATTATTTTTAATCATCTAATGAAAATTAGTCTTGAATGTATTACGATGGGGAATGAATCTCATCGCCTTCGTGGAGACAGAAATCAATACGTGCGCACGAGCGATAATATCATTTTTTGATATTAAAATAATATATAATTGGATGGAATATCATATATACAGAATCATTGTCATGTTATATTTATTATTTACATCAATTTCACATCATTATTATACCCATACAAATAATAATGTATTGAAAAACAATTACACCATAACGTAGAGATGGTATGTTGTACTTACGCACGTATGGTGAGATGTCATTCAAAGGATGGAAAGATTCATGAATATGGTTGTACCATAATTAAAATAACATCACAGTGTATATAAGACACTGGAGTTATTATTTTATAATGGAAACAACATGGAATGAGGAAGTGTAAGATGAAAGGAACTCGAAAGAGTTGATGAAATATTTACTTCTTCTTTGGGTTTTTCCTTTGGATTTGTTAGAAAGGGCTCAGTAGTTTGGGTTTCTGACAAAATACAGTCATCTAGAATGAATTTAGGACAGTTTAGAGGTTATTTGGGTAGACGTTGGCCAAGAAAATGTGTTTGAATCTATGAATTTGAGGGAAGGGTGAGTGTTGTTTTATAAGAGGGGTGAGGGGCACCTTAAGAAAAGCCGGAAATATTATTTTATAATAAAACAATTTTCTGTTTCTATTTGATAAATAGTATATTATTTAAATGATAATGTGGGCATGGGTCGAAAAACAATCAACCAATAGGTTTTATACTAGTTTTGGTCACTATATTAACCTTATCTTTTATATTAAACTCTTCGTAAAATAGTTTTGACATTTATATATCTCTTTGTATTTTTATATTATATGTTTAATAAACATACTATACACTTCCAAGAGAACCCAAAGTGGTTAATTAATGATACACGTATAATTATATAAGACTTTTGGATGATTCTAATATTTTGAAGAATATAATATCAATTAATAATATAATATTTGTTTTAAAAACTCTTTCATGTCAATTTTGAAACTATTTGGTATTTTGTTTTTGCTAAATTCATAACAACATTATTACATAGAAACAATTTCATTTAACCAACCATTATATGTCATATTAACCTATATAATTAGTGTAATTCATAAAATGTCTCAAATTACATTTATTTGGGTATTTATAATATCAATTATTGTAATATTTTATTTATTAGGTAATTACTCCATCATCATTGTGTCATAAATAATTTAAATTATTTAAAGTCTAAAAATATAAATAAAATACCATTATGTATTAAATCTTGTTATATTTCTAATTATTATTTATAGTCAAATTTCTCTTATGTGTAACCCTATATTAATAATGTTTTAGTTATTAAACGTTGATTTTAACTCTTTTAACGCTTCTTTGAATTAAATAATAATAAATGCCCTAATCTAATCCTAGTGGACCAAAAAGGTTCATATTTTATTCCTAAGTTATTTTGGTCCAATTATACTTATCCAATAGAGTTAATACATGTATTAGGGTAATTATAATAACATTTTTACCTTTAATTACTCTATTTTCTTTTAATTGTGTTAAATAAAAGTTAAAAGTTACTATTCACAATAAAATATTTTTATCTTATTGAACCACATTATAATCCTTGATTTTAACCTTGTCTCTCAAATTTTTTAAATTCAACTCATAGAAGCGGTAAAATTTAGTTTTATGTAAATTTTCAAATGATCCTAGGAGGTGGGTAAAAGATGGTGAAAAGTTCAATAAAATTTTATATATCTAATATTATTACAAAATAATTCCAATGAGTTAAATTAAACATATATAGGTATTATGTATCTATTTTGACCTAAAATAAATTTAAATAAAATAAATTCTTATTTAAATAATAATTTGGTTTTAAACTATAACTCAGGGTTTTTCACTATTCATCAAAAATTGAATGTTTTCAGAAAAATACTAAAAATTCACCCTAAGCTATTTACGATATTCCGAATCCAAAATTAATGTACATTTTGAAAGATAAAATTTAAAAAATTTAAAAAATTAGGTATTACTATTCATCACGACGTGTTTTATTGGTCGTGGTGTGTTAGAATCTCGAAGTTGCGTACAATGCAAGCTATTACATTATTCAAAGGGAAACGTACTATGAAAGCTTGGGGTGTTACATATATCTCATCCAGTAGGATTAGTACCTTTATTAATATAGTATAATGTTATTATAATTTTAATTTTTACCATTATTTACATGATTTACTCTTTAATCCTTGTAAATAAAATAACTACTGAAGATACTAATCATAATATAGCAAAATAAAAGGTAGTTATTTCCACATTTTGAACCATATGATTCCAAATATGAAATCAATTTTTCCTAATTCAAAACACGGAATTTAGAGTAATTAATTTAATATTCTGTTGTCAAAACCAAAAAACATTTTTTAATAAGTAATAACTATCAAAAGATTGACATGTTTTTTGTCCAATTAAAAAGTAAAATTATTTCCAATGACCAAAATTGTATTAAATGATAAAATTATAATCCCAATACACTTTAAGAACAATTAATAACACAATATAACAATATAAATAAATAATATGATAATGCTTTTTTGAATTAAAATGCAGTATTTTTTTGTATTCATTAAAATATGAATTTTATAAAAAAAATACCAAAAATTCAACATGAGTAAATTATTATGTCCCGCTTCAAATAAGACGTTCATTTTTGTCAAATATTATATATAAATATGATAAACAAGATTTAAATTTGGTGCACCATCAAAAGGTTGTAAAACTATATTATTTAATAAATACTTCATTAATCCAAAAACATCGTTCTGTTATCATACCATGTTCTAGAAAATGTTTAGGGTGAATTGTAATGTTATATAAAATTCAAAATATGGTTAATAATATTCTTAATGGATAGTTTATATCATATTTAATAAAAATATTTTAATAATATATCACTATTTAGTGAAACTCGGTATCGCGTACAATGAAAGCTATTGAGGAAAGTCAATCTTGCATGTTACTCAATCCACGTCAGTGTTGCTTGTAGTGAAATATTGTTATGGTTGTTGTATATAACACAATCCATAAATAGTTCATTTATACATTGAAAAACATTTATACTTAGAGTTACTTGAAATGAATTCTATCAAAAGAACTTGAAATTGTGTGCAACACAAACCCAGAGTAGTGTTGTAAATATTGCAAGCTAATACAGTGTTGTGTATAGTGAAATATAATCTTTGAGTATCATAAAATAGAAGAAATAAATTAAATTAAAAAGAATATATATCAAAAAATCTTCGGGTGTCATAGGATAACCACTAGTATACCCTCTAATGAGCTATGGATAACCTCCAGTATACACTAATTTGTGTTTGAGATAACCTCTCATGTTACCTTTAAACTCATCAAACATTATTCTATACACATTTATTTATAGGGATATAATGGAGCAACCCATCTTAGAATCATTATTCATTCATATGTATTAATTATGATCATGAAAACATTTATCATTCCATCATAGAATAACTAATGGAAAATGAAATTAGTTTCATCACTACTTTATTATAAAAAACCCATCTACATAAAAAATATGTGTGGTATCATAGGATCCCATTCCTATTAAATTATAAGTGACATCAAAAGATTTTATTATAGATAAAACCGTATCTAAAATATTAGTGGATAATTTATTAATGAAGATAAAAAATTTCATTTTTAAATAAATAAATTAAAATATAAAATGATATTCCATATTAAGGAAAGTATTTCATTATAAGGAATAATAGGTAAATATGAAGTCATATTCAAATAAAAGAGTAATTATGGTGGTGTGGAAAACATGTTATGGGTTATTTATTCAATCAAAGTTTTTTTACCTTGGTTGAAAAGTACCTCATTGGAAAAATGTAAATAATTAAAAATTAAAACATTTTTTTCGATATTAATAAATGGTAAAATATGAATTTACAAAAAAATTTATATAATATTATAAAAATTCATTAAATTATTATAAACAATATATGGATATGTATGTAAAACATTCTTGACCGAATAGGGAAAGAAATTTGTTTTTTTAATAAAAGAATTCATTTAGAATTATAAGCATTAATGTGAGGGAAATAGATGGGAAATTTTAATTAAAACAAATAACATTATTATATTTAACTAAATATTATTTTTAATAGATATATCATATAATTTCATCATCTGATAATTAAGCATACATGATCCCTATAATATGAGAAAATATAACTTGAGACTTATTAATTTGGTAACATTTGAGTTGTAATTATCCTAAATGTAATAAAATCTTATGGATCTCAAAATACCATTGAAAGGGGTATTAATTAAAAACAATCAAAAAATATAATTAGATACACCATAAAAAATCTGATTGGAATATAACATAACATATTTCATAATGAATACAATTTGAGATGCTAAATCCTTTCCACTTTGGTAACATTCCAATCAAAACCCATCATATTAAATTATATTAATTAAAATATTAAATAGAAATAATTAAGTAGGATACACTATATAACATCACAAAGGGTATGTATATAAAACTCATGGACATAAATAGTTTCATAAGAATAAACACCTTTCAATTAAATAGTATTGAGATGAAAAAACCTTACCTCATGTCTATAATGATTTGTAACCAATATGACCTTCTATATAATAATGATAAACTTACTATAATTCTAAATAAATCCATATAAATTCTTGTAATACCATATATGGTCATCTTATAACATTACAACACCAATGTGTAAATAATTAATTATTAAAATCATTGTTTAGGTGTTAACTACCGGTTATCAATGTATGTTTCAGTTCATAATTAACAGTAATTTAAAATTGATCATGATTTAATTACATCTAAATTATTAAAAATTTAATAAAAATTCAAATAAATTTATGATTAAAATTGAATCACAACAATTTTTGGTGACAACTGTCTGTGCATATGCACGAATGATGTATTCTAGTTTTAAATGAATTGAATGAAATAAACTTAAATATTGACTAAAAGAAAAAAGAACAATTATTATATCATAGTTAGAATATATATACATTGTATCCATATTATATCAGAACATGAAATGTAGGCATGAAAAATAAATCATATTGCTATGTGGAGTTTCTAGTCTACACGTACACTTGAGCGATACTTTTATTTCCTTTTTTATTGGTAAGAAGCTGGAAATTTTTGAGAAATAATAATCATTATAAAATCTATTATATTAATGATGTTTTTTCAATAATTTTATTATCTATAAAATATGTTTATATTTTGTGTATGATGAAATATAATTGTAATTTCTTGGTTAATATTTATACCACTACTTTCAAAGACATCTTTTGGCATCACCTTATGACATGAATGATCGATCTTACGAGAAGAGAATGGTGTCCAAGGTGAATGGAATTTATCATGATCTGATTCGTGGTTGGTATTGGATGATATATAAGTATATAACTATGTTGATAAGGGAGGATAAAATTGTCCCATTTTTAGGTTAAGGGAGGGAAATAAAAGGAATTACTTAAATTATATCAATAAAATCAATTCAATTTCACAAGAAGGACATAAAAAATCGAACAATTTATTATCATGATATTATTTAATGTTTAAATATTATCAAAAAAAATAACAATTAGACCTGATTATGTGGCATTACTATAATTATTTCTTTTTAAACCCCTAATACACTTGTTTTCACCATAACTATGGAAACCAATTGTACGATTTTTATTATTCATTCTAGTGAAAAAATAATCTTACCCAATTCCATCATATATATCAATATGATTAATAATATGGATTTAATTTTCCCATATTTAATTTTTATTAGATATATGATTTTATTTTTAATAAGTGTAAAAAGCACATTAATACCCTATTTTTAGACAAAATAATTTTTAAGAATAAGTCAAATACTACTTCTATTAGTTGTCTTGTAAAAAAAAAATTTATTATTTTATTAAATATATTATATATAAATTTCATGAATTCTAATAATCAATAGAAAATAATCTAATTTTGAGGACCAGATTCATGCTTATGTAACTAAACCTCATTTTTCACATGGCCTCAAGTTTGCTTCCCAATATGCTAGAGGCTACCAAATAGTAATGGGGAAATATAATGGTATGATGGGGAGACTATAACAACCATTATTATAGTATTATTATAATTACATAATAATTTAATTTATATTTTAAACCTAATAAATAAGGTATATCGAGAGTAAACATCAAGTAAATGTAGACAAACATAAATGATACTGATAGTTATATAAAAAATAATCATTTCATGTTTGTACATAATATAAAAATGGGGCTATAAGGGAACAAGAAATATAACCTATACAATATGCTATTAAGAAATTAATAAAACCAATCAAAAATATCTATAATATAATCATAATCCATAATTCAGACATCTTATCTAGTACATCATCCTATTGTTGAAAACTAGAACTCCAATGCTTGGAGATTTTCTTTATCCCTATCTATATCCATGAATTCTATCTGAGTACCAATCCAAATCCCAAAAAAATTTGTGATTATTACATATTAGGCCACAAATAATTGAACATATCACTATCCGGTAGATGAATATATAATGAGTAGTGTGTAGGGATATTGAATATAGATAACCAAAATGTAAACCATGTTTTTTCCAGGTTCCTCGTGGGATACTCATAAGATGATTCAATATTTGACTAAATTCAGAATGACTCTAAACAAGTGAAATCATAATACCTAATAAGTACATGATTCTGTATAATAAAACCATGAAAAAATTGAATAAAATAGAAGCACCCATGTAATATGGTCACAGAAGGGAACTATAGGGATACATGGCATGTATGTCTTTAGATATCAAGTATATGCCTAAAGAGGAATGCCCAAGTTATTTTACCTTATGTTGTTCTACCCTATTACATGAAAAATACTATATATAGACTCATTTCTAGGCTTAAAAGGATCCATATCATGTCATGTCATGTGGTTCGTGAATCATCAGGATAACACCTAATTCAAGGATTTGGATCGTAGTGTACAACCCCATATTTACAGAGAAATAATGTCATGTCCAATAATAAAAACCAAATGGGAGGAAATGAAGCGTCTCACCTCCCATTTATATATATGGATTTCCATTATTAGTATTTATAACCTTAGGGAAGTGTTTTAGTGTAGAAACATGTCCAATAATTTCCCATGCAATAATGTAAAATTACATATCTAGTAATAATAATCAACTATCCACAATAATTCTGATAGGCTTGTTCATTTATTATAATTATGAAATTCATGAGTGACATGGTTATACCATTCACATTCCATTTATCTCATTTATCTGTTTCATTTACACAGTATAATACTAACATAAATTGTGAGGTGGTTCATTAATATATCTAAGAATATGGTGCATGAACATTTTCAAACTATATAATCTAATTCACTCTAACCACCTCATTTATGACAGAAAATTAAAAAAAATAAAATTTGGTTTAAATACAAATTAATTTAATTATTTTATAACTATTTCAAGTATCACATATTAAGGGGTGGTTCTTGTTTAGGTAGATATCCTCTAAAAATGGAGACATTATAATAGACTAACTATGATTACGCATGAGACATTATTTTAATTAACTCCACTATTAATGGGTGACACCTGGAAGGTTATCCTTTTGGAAGAATTTACCATAAAAATTTCCACTTAATCAATAGGTAAAATATGTAAATCACCAACCATATAAAGGTATATGACTTCTCATCTAGTATCACACTCTAATTGAATTAATAATGAGAGAAATAATAGAAATAGACTAATTACAAAAAGAATATAGTATTAATTTTAAATGATTTATAATTTAATAAGGATATATAGATGATGAAATAAATAGTTAGGATTGAAAAACATAATTATATGGACTCAACATTATTGATGACATTTGTTTCGAACAACATTTTAGAAAGGAGGATTAATTCCAACCTCTAGGGAGATGTAAACATTAAATTTGGGGAGACATTATGTGTGTAAAGTGAGGATAAATGAGGGGTAAATATTAAAAACAATTATGGAAATATTTAAATTCTTCACTTTTTAAGGGGTATTATGGTTCAGTCACATAGTAAGACAAACTATGCAACAACCATACACTATCATTGTCTATGTGGAACACCCCTTCACATGGATAGGCACGTGACTTGACATAAAATTAATAGCATATCCAATATTACTATCCAACACCACCACCTCCTTTCATAGTTAGGCACATGGTTAAACATAACTTGTTCAAATAGTTATCAAAATACCCATAATTTCTTACATGTTTTTCATGGCCATGTTGCCTCCCTCATATGGTAAAATTGACCATATGCCTCCTCTTTCCAATCACAAGATTGATCTGTATGGTTAAATATAAATGTGAACCAATGGTGGGACTCCTATTTTGATCTACCTGGTTGATCAACAATGCTACTTCTATCCATGTACAAACTTTATACCTCTACTATCTTCTCCAAAAACTAGAGCTCTGAGCTCCAAAAAATCCATGAACACTCTCAAACCGTTTCATAATCCCATTGGTTTTATATAATAGATAAAAACATTAAATAAAATATAAATGTTCCTTACCACAAAAGAAATCTGGTATGATAAACATATTTTAAATTATTATGAAATATATATATTTATCATGAATAAAAATATTTTTATAAAAATGTGTTTTATGGAAAAGAAAAAGAACCTAAAAAAAATTATGTATCCTAAAGAATGAAAAATAAAATGAGTCTTTTATTAATGCCATATTTATTAGATAATGGGTCTTTTAAATAAAATTATTGAATGAAAATATATTATATTTTTATATAAATTGGAATTTTTCAATAATCCCAAGAAGATGAATCATTGTAGAAATATCCTGTGAATATACTATAAGAAAATATAGACCTGTGGATTTCAAAAAATTTATTTACTCGATAAAATCAAATATTTAAAAATTTTAAATATTAATTATGATTTATTCAGTCACAATGAAATAAAAATAAATTTTTAAGATAAAATACTTAAAAAATATAAAGTGTGTTTATTGATAACTGAGTACATATCAATTATGTATAAATAATTAAATTTTAATTATTTAAAAAAATTCCACATATTTTTTCATAATTTGTTTGTTACTACTCAAGTTACCCAATTTAATGCCTACGGTGTAAATTTTTACTATATCACACTTCATTTACACTCATGGTTGGGAGTAAATAATGGTATGGTACAAT
Organism: Viscum album; assembly: GCA_963277665.1. NCBI lineage: Eukaryota > Viridiplantae > Streptophyta > Magnoliopsida > Santalales > Viscaceae > Viscum > Viscum album. The sequence continues at coordinate 1,045,772,921 of OY728165.1, forward strand.
TAATGTTTACTACAAATGAAATATATAAAAAATCAACATTGTTGTAATGATTTTCCACTATCAACTTCTTCATGTTTTTAGGAGGATACCATTGAATAGAGAGTGACATAGAGAGTGGTTTATGATAATGATTTTTCATCAACTATATTGTTAATGTGATCTTGTTTTCATGATTTTAAATTAAATTTATTCATTTTTTATTGAAAATCAGCATTATAGGGTTTTTATTAAATATAGTGTAGGAACAATCGTCAATAAATTAGTGTATTTTTTAAGTAGAAATATATAAAAAAGTTTTTATATTAATATTTTATTTCGTATTTGATGAGGTTATATGTGAAATTGATCAAATTAAATTTTTCGCACCATTGCGTAACTCCAACTGAGTTGATGGAAACTATTTTCTGAAATACAATGACTATTTGTTTTACAATTATTGATATGAAAAGAATAATTTTTAAATAGCATTAGTTTATCATTGAGATGAAAAAATGGTAGAAATTATATGTAATATAACCTTCTATTAATTAGTGGTCTATTATGATCGATGGGAATAATTGATTTTTCTGATTGGGATGTTTATCCTGATATCAAATTATGTGTGATTTAGTGATCTATTTTTTATTTACCAGAGTATAAAAATGATTGTGATACAAACATATTCTATTCTAAATAATATGATGACATAAAATGGATAAGGTAATACACTCTGATACCATCCTATTTGTTCTCCTAAATATAATCTTTTCATTAAGATTTTCAAATAAAAATACATGTATAGATGCATGTTTTTTAATATTAATATTTTAATTCATAGATGTTGATCATTTATTTCATTAATTAATAATTTTTTACTTAAGTTTTGTTAAAAATTATTGGATTGAATAATCATGGCATTAACATTATTTTATAACTATTTAATAGTATTCATCCTTTTATATAAAATACTTTTTTCAACAATTATTATAACATAAAAGGGAAAAATCAAAAGTAACTAAAATTTGGTGGATTAATACATTAGTATAAGTGGTTGTAAAAGATAAAATGATGGAGAAATATAATTTATTTTTATCTCGTTATAGTGGTTAAAAAAATATTTATATTTTTCATTCTATTATTGATTGTAAAATATTTACATTTAACAACAATTTCTATCAATTAAAATAAATGTATATAAAATTTCATTAAATATTCATTCATATATTTAGATAATGGTCATGGAGGGAGAGGAATATCAACAAATTAATTCTTATCTATTTAAATAAAAATTCTCGTAAAATTTTAAGTAACTTTTGAAATTTATCTTCTGTTTTTTAAATTATTTACACCGCTATATGTTAAAGTATTATTATTGAGCATTCTATTTTTCTGGAAAAAATGATAATAAAGGTTACTATAAATGGGATTACATATTTACCAAAAACACTAACATACTCATGGAAATAATTTGAGGATACCAAAAGAATTAAATAATTAATAAAACCTAATAGGCCCAAATATAATGTTGTTTCAGATTATAATGGCCATGAATAATCGAGTTAAGGTTAAAAAATAATTTCTCAATAATATGAACATTAAAATGGTACTGAGGGATAAATTATGAGAGTTTTTAATAGTATAATATTTCATTAAATTAATATTTTCAATTGGTTAAAATATTAAATATTTTAGAAAACTAAAATATTATTTATTCAATTGTTATTGAAATTTGTCAATAGTAAAAAAAAAGTGAATAATAAGAGTTTGATATATTTCCATAAAATTAGATAAAGGGGTTTTAATTATAATTTGACATCAAATTATATTTGTAGTGGAAACAAATATAAGTATACATCCCCAAACTATGAGATTTTAAATTTTGAGACATGCTAGGTTTTTTCACCTTCTTGTAGAGGGTGGCCTTTAGAGATGATTTTTTTAAGATGTGTATAAACAATTATTTGTTTATTATATACTGACTTCTTAAATTATTCATATAAAATTTTAATCTATTATATCACACAAATATATTCTATTATAAATTATATATTCTCATACAATTCATGTAGATGGTATCTTTGACCCTGAGATTTTATGATTTGAGGATGGATTATTGAATTAAGAAATAAATCTAAAAAAATATAAAAAGAGATTCATTTTGGTACTCTATCTCACCCACTCACAATGTAAAAAAATGAAAATGTAGAGAAATAAAAATAATTGATGAACATTAATAGAAAAACAAATCACATGGATAACAACATTATTCAAAAGTAACTATTATTATTTTATTTATTTTTTTAATTTATCACACTAATATGTTGTTTAATTATTTTATCTTAAGATTTAAATTTTGATAAATTTATGTAGGTGACATTTATACGTAAATGTAAAAATTAAATTCTTACAAATTTTTTATGTATGAAAGAAGAAGAACTCTATGTAAGAATATATGAGGTTGGATTTAGTATTAAGAATTTTTTTAGTGGTCTTATTATTGAATCGTGGAAGGTTGATAATAATATAGAAATATATTCCTTAATGTCTCATCATTCATAGAGTGACCAATGAGAACATTTGATAATTTTGAAATTTCATGTTTGTAGATATATTGTGGAAAACAGTAACAGTTTATCAGACATATCTAGCTTATCCACACCCACACTATGTTCAGATTGTGTAATATAAGTTATTTTCTAGGGACCACCATTTATATATTATATAATGAAAAATCATAAAGAATATGTGGACTTATGTAAATCATTATCTTATGAATTTCTATCAAGAATGAGTGATGGTGAATGAAATTTTCAATCTAATTTTTCATGTTCATCTTTTTACAAGATAGGTGGCCATAATTGGATAGAGTATTATTCATTTATTTATCTTTGACTGGATAGACATTTTAACCAGTCAAAATATGTGGTATGTATTGTTGTTATATTATTTATTTAAATTTTATTTTACATTTCTTTAAATAACGTCTTATAATTACTATATATATTTTTTCATGAAATAAATAAAAATTATTGAATTAGAATTAGACTTCTATGGAATTGGAACAAATAGATGCTCTATAGTTTTCCAAATGGATAATAAAAATTTTCAACAAAACTAATTTATATTGGATATTTTTTATCAATTTATTAATATTTTTTCATATGTGGAAGATAAAAAAAATTATGAATAATTAAATAAAATATATTCAATGGTGTTATTAGTTTTTATCTCTATACAACCATATTGATATTTATCTCTCTGTAAGTATATTGTTAATTTTATATCAATTTCGATAATTAGGTTTAACTTAGTGTAATTTTTTTATCACTTTTCTTAGTACATATGTTATCAATATTTTCTAAAAATATTAGAGAACCTCTATTTATATTTTTATAGATCAATAATACATTTTAATTTCTATTAAAGTCCTAAAAAAGTCATTTAAAGTTCATTATATATCATAAGATTATACTAAAATACATATTATGTGTTTATTATTTTTATTTCATAACAAATAAAAAGGCTTATATAAGTACAAAATAATATTTAGTATAATTTAATTACTTATAAAAAATAATATAAAATAGATATTATTAATAATATTGACATATAAATGAAAATAATAATTATTATATTATTTAAAATGTGTTGTTTTTATAATTTTATATATTTATTTTGAATTCAATTATTATAGTATATTTTATTAGCTCATTAAAATTATTATTTAATGTTCCGCATAATTATATAATTAATATCATAAAAACATTCTTCATTATATTTTTCCCATATGGTTAAATTATTGATATTGAAGAGAAACCAAATTTTTTATATACCAATATTGGTGACCAACATTTATATTATTTAATAAATATAATTTAATTCATATATTTATAGTGTTTCTTATTATTAATTTTCCTTTTATAACCATAGACTAATCATTAAATTAGAAGTGATTAATGTTCTTAAAATGTATAAAAATGTATTTATGATATTACCATGATAGTAATCATAAAAAACTGTCAAAAGAGAAGAAAAATTAAACCAATTATATTTTAATCCAATATATTTTATTATTAATTATATAATATTTATTATTTCTATAAATTTTTTGTGTTTTTACATTATATATGGTATATTTAATAAATTATTTTGGTGGATTATTTATATTTTGTATAGGTTTGTTAATATTTTAATACATAGAAAAAATTTTGTTATATGTGTATTATCTATAGAAATTATGATGAAGAAATGTTTGGAAGAAGTTTCTATCTAATATTAGATCTACCTGTTTCTTATCGTAAGAAATCTCTTCATTTTTATTCTAAATGTGAAATTATATTATAATATATTTTATCAAATGATGTAAATTTTATTTACACATAATCAATTATTATAATATATGTTCAAATTCCATATATAAATATTCATGTCCCATCATCAGAAATTATTTATTATGATAATAAAAAATGAATGTCAGTTATTACATCTATTTTTTTAATTCAGATTAAAATAATTCTTTTAATGATTTCAATATTCATGTCACTTTTTAACTAAATATAAAATAGTAATATTATGTTGAATGTATTTTTTATAGAGGTGGTGTACTTTTTTTATATTTTGGAACATATTTACATTTTTTAAATAAATAGGTAATGAGATAAAATTATGGAAGTATAGGATATAAAAATTTCATTAACTCAAATTAATTCTGAAAAAGTATTATATATAATTTAATAAAATTATGGGAAAATTTATAAGAATTTATAATGTCAATATGTATGAGTATAAATTAAAAACTATTAAAAAATGAAAAAATTATTCTAGAATGCGATGATGTAGACTATTTCTTAGAAAATTCAATAGATAAATAAGTTAATTACCTTTTTAAAATATGAGGATAATAATAATAAATATACTATAATTAAACATAATTGAAAATAAAATAAAAAAATATTAACTCCTGAAAAGAAAATATTTTTTTGAATAAATTTATCCATTCAAATGAGGAGAATGAATACTTCAAATCTGATAAAATAATCTTATCCTGAATGATTAAAGTTTTTTTAAAAGGAAAAAAATCATAATGAAGTATAGAGATTGACCAAATTATAATGAATGGTAGTTTGGTTATTATTAAATAGATACCAATGAAAAATATAATCAATAAATAATGACACTAACAAAATAAATTAAATCAAGGTGATGATGTTATATGAAAAAATTAAACTCAAAAATAAAAGTACTATTGTTAAATATAAGTCATAGATTATTATAAAATTATTTCCATCAATTAAAAGATAAAATATATAGGTTTATTTATATCCAATAATATAAAAGGTTAAAATAATATATTAAATTTATATAAAGCATAGCTTTCACAATGATATTTTTTGGAATGAGATATATACATCATGTTAGGAGAGGATTTTTTATATTGATAGTAATAAAATAATTTTGTGAAACATGAATAATGAATATTAAATATTAATGAAATAAATAAAGGAATATAATTTTGATATAGATTTATTTTTGATGAATTTTGGATTCCAATATGAACGATATAATATGAACCAATATATAAAATATGATATAAAAGGAAATATTTATAGTTCAATAAGGAGTCCTAATTTTTTTTAGAAATTATTATGTATTTGGTATAGAATGAGTAATTTTTTAATCATTTTTTGCGAAATGAAATTAAATATCAGTTATATGATTACCAAACTATGATTATTTCATTAATAATATATTTTCAATGAATTCGTTTATCTATTTTGTGGTTTGAGGATTTTATAATATTGTGACGTCATATTGTAGTACCCCAAACATTTTATGGTTTGTTTCTATTATATACATTTGAGTCATAGCCTATATTTCCAAAAAAGAGTTAGTTTATTTGAAAAAACACTTGGTTATTTAGTAGAAATTCATATCATAGCCATCAATCTTAAATTTTCCACTAGTGAGTTTAGAATTTTGAAAATCTGACATACATGGTTGTGTTTAGGATGATAATTGTAATATGATAGAATTAACATAATTTTTGGTGAAAATTAACATTACATAATGAATAGTAACATTACCTTATGAATAGTAAATTACCCTAATGAATAGTATTATGACTCTTAAAAATGGTATCCACACCTATGAAGGTATAAATAAATTAAGGCACTATAAAAATGAAGTTGAATAATTTAAGTGTTTATACTTTTTGATTAAATAATGATTTTAATTTAATATTAAAATAATCATATTTAGAATTTTTTTTTGAAAAATTTACTTCAATTTTAGTTTCTACACGTCAAAAAATGGTTAGGTTTATTTTTCAGATTTTTCTAAAATAGTTGAATTTTTTTGAATAGTATAATGTGAGAATTTACGAAAAATGCTAAATAAGAGATTTATTGAGTCATTGATGATGATATGTTTGTGTAAGCCCAATTGGTTCAAATTCACAGGCATTTATTCTTATTAATGGACATTAAATACTTTTTATTCCCTGTCTTGTGAGGAAATAATAAACGAATGATTAAAAAATTATGAAAACCCTCCTCTCCTCCACTATAAAACTCTCCTAACTCCCTCTTCTCTTCACTCCTCTCAAGCATTGTGCCTTTCTAATATTCTACCTCAATCTCTTCCAAAGTTCCTCCTCCATGACCAAAATTCCCTAGCCTCTTGAAAATACCCAAACATTTCCCCTTAAGAGGTTCTCAAAGGAGGAAGTCTCAAGAGGTAAATTCCTCTTTCCAATTACTTACTTTCTTTTATGTTCTTGTCTTTTTGTTTCTTTCCTCACCTCCCATTACCCAAATAGTATGATAACACTAGTAAAATACAAGTACTATAATTGTTTTATACTAATGGTATATTTCATTATATTATATCCTTTCCCCACCGTTTATATGAAAGAAATGAAAGAACAATTTGAGGTGTGCCAATTTAGCACATTCAAGGACAACAGTTTATCAATTTCTGTTAATTTTTTTAATTATGGTCATGAAACCATTTTTTTATTGATGAAACATATTATTATATATGTAATATATGATATTTTTTGTTCTTTAATCCTTTTTAAAAAATGGTTTTATGTTATAAATCAAAACATCTTCATTGTAATCAAACCCACCAATTGACAAAAACGGTGTTCACTAAGGTTATATATAATAATTTAAATTCAATCCAAGTAAACAAATTAAATTTAAAACCACGTAATATCCTGGATGTGAACTAATAGAATATAACAAATATTTTGTAAAACCACTTTTATCTTACATGTTTATCCAAACATGAATATAAGTGAACCAGTCATAAAAACAAAGTAAACAAACAAGCTCGAACAATAAAATTGAACCTCATAACCAATCAAAACTGTTATAAATGAACATAAAATGATTATAAAAGAAAAATTATATATATAATAGGTTATGGAAATATTAATTAATAAACCTATTTTGTTTATTCAGGTCTTTTGTAACAAGTGGAGAAAACCAACAAATTTAAGGTAAGGGATTCTCTCTGTAATTTTGGTTCAAGAGTCATCTATATGTTTTTCTATTTTATTTTTAATACCTAATGATGAATTATGTTTTCACTCCTCCCTCATATTTCCATTATGATATATAAATAATAGGATACCTCTTTACCCCTCGTTAATCCCTTGTAATAACACTCGTTACCATGCCAAAATGTTTGTAAAGGGTTTTCTTATCTCCCTTTCAATTCTGTGGGATTTCAACTGTTCGCCTCATATTTCATAAATGTGGTATAAGTGTAATGACATTTTATATATTTTACCATGATTATCTTTATAATCATGGTATTCTATGATTATTTTCGTGGTTATTAATATTTGTTCATATGACTCAATTGATTACAAAGTGGTAAAGTGATTTGTCTAAATTTTCACTTCATTGTGACTTACTTAGTATTATACACCTACTCTATCTTATGTGGTGTACCTACTTACCATTTCAGACAATTTGTAAATTGTAATTATGTTCCATTTAAATTTCCATGTTGTCATACCATGGATATGATTATTTTCTATGATATATACCATTTTAAATATGGTATTAATTATGAGTTTTGTTTTGACTGTGGAAATATTTATAAATATGTATCCTCTATTTTATACAGATAATGTAAAACCATATTTATCTTATTTTGAATATAGGTATAAAAAATTATTTGGACATGCAGCAGTATATGGGGCCCACTACATCCCCTTGATGCATCGATAGGTTTCATGAGACAAATCAGTTTGGTGAGAAACCCTTCGAGTTTGTTTCCAAAAATGAGAGGGGTTTCTACCCACAGAACTAAACTGTTTTAATGGTACTATGGTATCATGTGCTAGATACACGACATCATGTAATTAATCATTCTCTTTATTCAATATTAGTTATTACTAACCATGAGGTTTTTAGTATGACAAAATGAGTTGATGTGGTTTCATTCTCAGTTTATTAATGGACTGAGTGTTCATATATTCACCATGCCATATTGATTATGTCAAATTGTTAAAAACTTAGTTCTTATTGATTAAATATTCTAACATTTTTAACCCTTAATGAATTTTAATCTCACCCCTTTCATTGTTTACTTTCAATAGGTGATGAAGAGAAGATCATTCATGGAGTTTATGTGGTTTCAGTTGTATGTTTTTGTTATGTTTTGTATTTTTTTAACCTTTTACAATCTAATTTGAGATACATCTATGTATCTAGTTTCATCAAGACTACTAAACTGATCATTAATTATGGATTTTAATTCCTTATAACCATTCAAATATAACAAGTAATGCACCGACTCTGGTCTATAGGGGTTGGGGTGTTACAGTTGGTATCAGAGGAAGTTTAGTAGCAAATATGGAAACTAGATTAGAAAATGTAGATTAGGGAACACATCCCTAAGGTAGTATTTGAGGAAAAACATTCTATAACATCCAAGTATTTTGGAAATGAAATTATTATGTGAATCATTCAAACAATACATCCTTGTCTGGATACGAGCAGGTAGTGGTGGCTATGAGAGAGATGTACCTAGGACTAAAAGCACCGACATGGAGTTTCGAGCATGATGCGAGGTATCATGGGACACGACAATAGGCCTTGCTACATTCTTGGTTATGAAACTCATGGGGGATATGTTTAGGATAATTCCTATTTTCTTTATTGGACATTACAAAGGATTGAAATTTAAATTATTCCTCAAACAATCCATTATTCGAATTAATGGTTTATCCATGCATATGATCTCAATTTATGATCAGTAATTTGTTAAGTTAAGATTATAAGTTATGATTATTACCCTAATATAGTGTGTTCCATTATTTATAAATGGAGTCTAATGGAAGAAGGGGAATTAATAGTCATGGGAAATATACGGATCTCCCCATTAAGAAAGTTAACATAGTCAATATTGGAGTAGATCAGATCATGACCATATTAAGACAACATACTTAAGTTTTAACGAATAACCAATCCACAACTGTGTTGGATAGTTTCATGTGGCAGAAGCCCCCATATTTTAGTTGGACTACGTATCCAGTGGTTTATGAACAATGTATCAAGTCCATTGAACATATATTCATGGCATTAATATGAAATGAAAATGAAAAGTTAGTGCTGGAAATATATTTACTCAAGGGTAACGTAGAACAATGGTGGTACTTAATTCATAATATCATGGAAAAATAAGAAATAGAAGATATTAAATGGAAGAATTTTAAGGAAATATTGGTCCAAAAATATTTCCCTCATGAACAATGAATTGAAATAAAGATGAAATTCCATGGCATAAAGAAAATGAAAGAATATAATGATGCAGAGTATGAGGATACCTTCTCAAGGCTATCGAGGTATTCCATAGATTACGTACATGACTCAACAGACAAGATTGATCATTTATTTAAAGGTCTTAAGCCATGTCTTCGAAGGGCACTGACTTCTCAAAAAATTTCATCATATGATGAAATTGTATCAAGTGCCATCAAAACATAGAATAAATTTTCTAGATCAAATTTGTTCAAGGGATACCAAGATAAAAATTGGTACTCTGATAACTATGGGAATGGTGATGCACCAAATAAGAACAAGGGAACAAAGAAATTACCATTATGCGACAAATGTGGAAGGAATCATCTCAGAAAATGCTTGAAAGTCATGGGAGTCTGCTATAAGTGTGGAGAAAAGTGGAATTTATTTAATTAATGAAAGGGAATGAGAAAATATGATGATATTCTGTGATAAAATAGTGATAGATGGACATTATGAAAATGAGTGTCCTATGCGCCAAGGAAACTTGCCTCAGAAATGGACAAGATATCAAGGGAGAGCTTATGTGATTACAACCAGAGAAGTTGAAGTTCCTAATGATGTGGTGGCATGTACATTAATTGGTTCCTCAGACTTAGTCAAAACATTATTTGATTCTAGATCATCGCATTCATTTATATCTTCTGATTTTTACAAGATAATTACACATTTCCAATTTGATTTAATAAAAGTGTTATGAGTACAAACACTGAGGGGATGCATCATTGCAACATAGTCATGTCAACTATCCCCCCTCATGAAACATAAGAGTGTTTTAGTTTCTATCCTTATCATCATACCAATGATTTAATTTGATATAATTCTCAGTATGAATTGGCTGTCAAAGTATGATGCAATGATTTGTTGCAAGAAAAAGGAAGTCAATTTTTTGGAAAATGGTGTATAATATCTTATCATTAGACAAGATGCCTCTCCATCCGATTCTTATATAGAGAAACTCCTAGTAGATCTATTGAATTCAATTCATGGAGAGGAAGAGAACCCAATATCTATGGGTGAGGAAGGAAATCATAAAATTGAAGATATGCATATAGCGCCAGAATACATAGATGTATTTCCAGAGAATTTACCTGAACATACTCTAGAGTGGGAAATTGAGTTTTCTATTGACTTAATTCCTGGTAAAAGACCAATATCAAATATCCCCTATAGAATTTCCATAGTGGTGTTAGTGGAGCTAAAGAAACAACTAGAGGAGTTGAGTGAAAAAGGGTTTATTTGACCTAGTGTTTCTCTATAGGGAGCCTCAGTCTTGTTTTCCAAGAAAAAAAGATTGATTCATGGGTCTATTCATTGATTACCAGGAAATCAATGCTATTAAAATGAAGAATAAGTTTCATCTACCTAAAATTGAGGATTTATTTGAAAAAATTAATGGAGATCAGTACTTTTCAAAGATTGACCTTCAATACGGATATCATCAGGTACGTTTGAGGAAGGAAGATATTTCTAAGAAAACATTTTGAAATAGGTATGGGCATTATGAGTTTACAATGATGCCTTTGGACTGAGGAATTCACCCTCTATTTTCACGGACTTAATGAATAATGTTTTCAAGGAATATCTTGATAAATTTTCATGGTATTCATCGATGATTTCAAAGTGTATTTAAAATTATATGAAGACCATGAGGATCACTTGCTGATTATTCTGAAAACTTATAGAAAAAATGAATTATATGGGATGTTTAGGAAGTGCGAATTCTGGCTTCAATCAGTTTCTTTTCTAGGACATATTGTATCTAAGGATGGAATCCTAGTTAATCCAGAAAAGGCAAAGGCAATCAAAGATTGGCCCATGCCAACAAACATAACTGAGGTACATAGTTTTATTGGCTTAGCAGGTTACTATCGATGTTTTATTTAGAATTTCACCCGACTAGCTAACCCGCTAACCAAGCTCACATGTAATGGTGTTATGTTTGTATGGATGAAAGAATATATTGAATGCTTTGAAAAATTGAAAAGAAGATTGGTCAATGCTCTAATTTTGAATCTTTCATCTTAAAGTGATGGATTTGTAATATACAACGATGCATCAAAGAATAAACCGAGTTGCGTCCTTATGAAAAATAGTAAATTTATTGCTTATACATCAACATAGTTGAATACTCATGAGATAAATTTTCCGACTCATGATCTTGATTTTGCAGTTGTAATATTTTCTCTAAAAATATTGAGACATTATCTCAACGGAGAAAGATGTGACATTTATATGGACCACAAGAGTTTGAAATACATTTTCTCGGAAAAAGAACTCAACATGAGGCAATAGAGATGGCTCGAGTTACTCAATGATTACGGTTTTCAAAACACTACCAGCATGGAAAGGAAAATAATGTGGGAGATGCATTAAGAAAGAAATATCATGGAATCTTGACCTAAATGAGGATTGAAAGTGATCATATATTCATGAATATACTGAATATGGATATGGGAATTGTTAATGAAGGGTAAAAATATTTCTTCTTTCAAATGATTGTTAAACCTTCTTTTTTGAGAAGATAAAAATCTCTCATTCTGATGATGAGAATCTGCACACACAAAAAATTATTGATGTTAAGGATGGGATAACAGAAGACTTAATGTATGAGGAAGGAGTTCTAAAGTTTAGGAAGATGTTATGGGTCCCATCAGTACCTAAGCTAACAGGGGAACTATTAGATGATGCTCATAGCTCAAATTTCTCTATACACCTTGGTAGCACACATATGTATAGAGATATGAAGGAATATTTTTGGTGGGATAATATGAAGTGGGAAATTGCTAAATACATGTCAAGGTGTCTAGTTTTTAAACAAGTGAAGGTAGAGAGACAACATCCTAGAGGAGTGATGACACCTATACTTATTACTATGTGGAATTGGGATAATGTTACAATGGATTTTTTTCACCAGACTACTAAGGACACCTAGAAGGAATGATGCAATATGAGTAATTGTTGATCGTCTCACAAAATCAACACATTTCCATCATATAAGAGAGGATTTACCACTTGATCACCCGAATTGACATTATATTAATGATGTTTTCTGAATTCATAGTGAACCTCTATCAATTGTCTCTAATCGAGGTCCCTGATTTACATCAAAATTATAGAAAAGTCTCTAGAAGTCATTGAATACTGAGCTTCGTATTAGTACTATTTATCACCCCAAACTAACGGATAGTCTAAAAGGACTATTCAAACATTGGAATAAATGATGAGATCATGATCTATTGACTTTTAATATTTTTGGGATCAATACTTGCCTTTGGTGAAATTTTCCTAAAACAATAGATTCTATTATAGTATTCAAATGATTCCATATGAAGCATTATATGGAAAGACATGTTGAACTCCAACTTTATGGGATGTTGTTTGTGAGAGGAAATTTAGAGGCCCATAATTTATTGAAGAGGCCATGATAATGGTGAAGACAATCCAAGACCATATCAATACATCCTAATGTAGGAAGAAGTGTTATGCTGATAACTAGAGAAAGGATTTGGAATTTCAAGTGGGATATCATGTCTTTCTGAAAGTATGACCATGGAAGGGTGTGTTAAGGTTTGGTAAGAAAGGGAACCTGATCTCCAAGTACATCGCACCATTTAACATTCTGGAACAAATCATAGTTGTTATATACCGTTTACCAATGCCTCCAAGTGTCTCCAAATTTCATGATGTGTTCCATGTGTCATTGTTAAAGAAATACAAGGCAGACCCAATTCATGTACTCACCTATGATGAAATATAACTGGATCATGATTTTTCATACTATGAAGAGCCTATCGGGATCCTTGACACACGGGAGTAGGTATTGATAAATCAGATGAATCATCAAATAAAGGTTTTTTGGAAAACCCATATTATGGATGAAGAAACCTAGGAACGTGAGGATGTTATAAAGAAGAACCACCCACATATTTTTGGTGGTCTTTATAAATGAAAAAGTTCAGGGATGAGATTTCTGAAGGGGGGAATATTGTAGCACCCCAAACATTTTATGGTATGTTTCTCATAAATACGGTCGTTTCATAGCCAATATTTCATAAAAGAATTATTTTTTTTAATCAAAACATGGTTATTTAGGATATAGTCATAATCTATCCATTAAACTTAAATTTTTTACTTTTTTTGTTAGAATTTTGAATATATGACATACATAGTTGAGTTTGGGATGATGCTTAGAGTCTAATATAATTAACATAATTTTTTGTGAATAGTAACATACCCTTATGTATAGTAACCTACCCTTATGAATAGTATCTTACCCATATGAATATTGATATTACTCCTATGAATGTTATCCACACTCGTGAATGTATAAATAAATTTAAGCACCATAAAAATAATGTTGAAAAATTTAAGTGTTTATATTTTTCTATTAAATATTGATTTTAATTAAATTTTAAAATAATAATATCTATATAATTATTTTTGAAAAATGGACTTCATATTTTTATTCTACACGTCGAAAAATGGTTCGGGTGATGTTTTGGGATTTTTTTGAAATACATGAATTTTTTATGAATAGTAAAATGCAATAATTTACGATAAATGATAAATAAGGGATATGTTGAGTCATTGATGATGATATACTAATGTAAGCTCAATTGGTTTGAAGTTAAAGGAATTTCTTACTGTTCTTGTTCATCGAATACTTACAATTCTATGTCTTGTGAGGAAATAAAGATCAAATGACTAAAAAATTATGAAATCCCTCCTCTCCTCCATTATAACCCTCCCCTTCAATCCCTCTTCTCTTAACTCCTCTCAAGCATTGTTCCTTTACAATATTCTTCAAAAATCCCTCCCCAAACTCCTCCCCCATCCCCAAAATCCCCTATCCTTTTATAAATACAAAAACCTCTCCCCTTAAGATATTTTCAAAGGATGAAGTCTCAAGAGGTAAATTAATCTTTCTAATTCCTTTTCTTTTAAGTTCTTGTCTTTGTGTTTATATCCTCAACAACCTTCAAAAAAATATTATGATAACTATAGTATCATACATTTACAGTAATATTTATATGATAATGGTATATTTCATTATATTCACTCATTTCCCCACCTTTTATTTGAATGAAATGAAATCACCGGTAGAGATGTGCCAATTTTGCACATTCAAGGACAATAGTTTATCGATTTCTATTATTATCTTTAATTATGGTTATGAAACCATTTGTATTGTGGTTGAACCAGATTATTATATATGTAATATATCCTATTTTTGGTTCTATAATATTTTGTACAAATGTTACTATGTTATATATAAAAACATGTTCTTTTTAATCAATCGCACCGTTTAACAAAAACGGTTGTCACTATGGTTTTATATAATAATTCGACTTCACTCCAAGTAAAAAAATTAATTTAAAACCATGTAATCTCCTGGATGTTAAATAATATAATATAACTTTAATTCTAGAAAAAAAAATTTCATCTTACATGTTTATCCAGACATGAATATAAGTGAACCAGTCATTAAAACCATGTAAACAAACGAGCATGAACAATGAAATTCAACCTCATAACCAATCAAAACAATAATAAATGATCTTAAAATTATTATAATAAACCAATTAAATATTTAATAGTTTATGTAATTATTAATTAATAAACATAATTTGTTTATTCCGGTCATTAATAACATGTGGAGAACCCCAACAGATTTAAGGTAAGTGATTCTCTCTCTCACTTTTGTTCAACAATCTCCTCTATATTGGGATTTTTTATTTTTAATAACTAATGATGAGATATTTTTTCTCACCTACCCCATACAAAACTTATGATATATAAATAATTTTATACCCCTTTACCTCTCATTTGTCTCTCACAAGAACACTCGTTACCATGCAGAAATATTTATAAGGGGTTTTCTCATCTCACTTTCAATTCAGTGAGATTTCCATAGTTCGCCTAGTATTTCATTTATGATTTATAGGTGTACTTCCATTTTATATATATTATCATGATTCTATTTATATTCATGTTATTCTATGAATATCTTTCTGGTTCATAACATTTGGTAATATGACTCAATTGATACCAACGTGGTAACGAGATTTGTCTCAATTTTCACTTCGTTTTGTCTTGCTTAGTATTGTGCACCTAATATTTCTTATGTGTTGTAACTATATCCAATTTGAGACCACTTTTCAATTGAAATTATGTTCCATTTAAATATCCATATTCTCATATCATGGATATGATTATTGTCTATGTCGTATACCATTTAACAAATGGTATTTATTTTGAATGTTGTTTTGACTATGGAAATATTGACGAATATATATCCTGTATTCTATACAGATAATGTAAATTCATATTTCTCTTGTGTTGAATATATTTATGAATAATTACTTGGACATTTATAGGTGGGTGGGGCCCGCTACATCCCCTTGATGCATTGATAGGTCTCATGAGACAAATCAGTTTGGCGACAAACCCTTCGAGTTTGTTTCCAAAAATCAAACGGGATTCTACCTGTAGAACTAAACTGTTTTAATAGTAAAATAGTATCATGTGCCAAATAAATGATGTATATTTAATAATCATTCCATTTATTCATCATAAATTATTACTTTCCAGGAGTTTTTCACTATTACTTAATCTATGGATGCAGTTTCATTCTCAGTTTATTAATGGCATGATTTTTCATTTATTCACCATTCCCTGTTGATTATGTCAAATTGTTTACAATTCAGTTATCATTGAATCACGCTTCTGCCATTTGTAACCCTGAATTATAATTTTATCTCACTCCTTTCAATTTTTACCTTCAATAGTTGATGAAGATGAGATCATTTATGGAGTTCGTGTGGTTTCAGTTTTTAGTTTTTGTTATGTATTATATTTTGTAACCTTTTGAAATATAATTTGAGTTACATTTATGTTTCTAGTTTCATACAGACTACTAAAATGATCGTTACATTGGGAATTTCATTCCTTCTAAACATGAAAATATAAAAATTTAGGCACCAATTTCAGTCTAGAGGGGTCGAGGCATTGCACATATTTTTTAAGAAGAATGTGGAAGCATGAATTAGTCAGCAGGCATAGTAGAATAATTCCATGGACTTACAATACAAAAAATGGTTTATAAAAAAGAGAATTATTTATGTAATGGTTTGACAATATTTTTAGTGAATCCACTATCTCCCATGGTTGTATACCTTTTCATGGTTCATGATAATCGTTTTTTTAAAATTACATTGTTATGTTGGAATATATTGTAGTTCTACCACACTATTAATGTATTAGTACCCATGATTTGAAAAGATGATAATAATAATTCATGACTTATATTACTCAAAAAAAAATCGTTTATAATAGAATATAACACTAATATAATTTACGATATATTTGGTTCCAAATAAATTCAATATCCTTAAGAGCATGTGATGCATACAACAAAAAGATTGAATGAAACGTGATAGTCTATTTAAATATTATTTATACTTTAAGATTATGACCATGATTTTAAATTCAAGTATTTGAAGAGAAATAACTAATATATTAAGGATATATAATTTTAAAATATTTACTAGTCATTTATATATTATAAATTACAAGAAAATCATTTTATTGAAAAAGAAATGATCTCTGAAAAATGAATTTCTCAAAATGATATAATCTTCACACCTCGAATATATATTTTAATATTAATATTTACACAATTATAAAAATTATCTAACAAATTGAAAATAATTTTTTAATTTAAAATATCAAAATAATATTAGGAATAATTTTTATTATTTTTCTAAAGAGTTTAATTTTTTTTGGAAGAGTGAAAAATACTTCTTTTTATTGAATACTGCCTTTTACGTCAAATAAATTAATTGTTTTAATATATAAAATCCTTTTTAAAGAAAAATCAGTTTAAATTTGTTATAATAAATACAATTTTGTTTAGAGTAATTCATATTATATTGATTTTTTTCCTTAAAACATTTCATACTTATTCAAGATTAATATTTTAAAACCACTTGTCATCGTGTCTGTTTCTTAATGTTAATTTATCATTTTCCAATAATATGTGTTTAATTTGATAAAAAATATTCAATAACTGAAATCATAATAATTTATATTATATAATAAGGGTAACGAATTTTATTTTCTTAATTAATTTGAATAACTATAATATTTAATTATCATGTTTAATGATAAAATAAGTTAAATATAGTGTTAAACAATAAAATAAGTGTTAAAATTACCTAAAAACTTGTAAAAATTCTATTTGGTGACATAATTAGACCCTTATAACCTTATAATTGATGTTTATGACATTTTCTGAAACATTTCCCAGAATATGACCTATATAATAATTTAAATAACTTAAAAGAAAAAAATTCACCCTCTTCCTTTTAAATTTATATTATGTGTTATCAGTTAAAAAACAAAATTTTAATTAATATAAATTTTAATTTTTAGAATAAAGGAATTTCACTATAATGGTTAAGATATTTTTAACATTTAGTAATCATATATTTACATTGAATGATTAGTAAATTCGAATATTGAAATTAGTTAATTTGTAGAAAAATAAAATATATGTTAATATAAATATTAAGATAAATAAATGAATAAATTATTATGTTAAATTAAAATTTATGATACATATATCATTTTATATATAATTATAAATAATATATTTTAATTCAATCATAGTTTTTAAATTTTTGAAATTCATATTAAATATATAATTTTATAATCGACAATACAGATACTTTATAATAAATAAATTTTCATTATATGATTTAAAATTCTGAAAAAGCATATTTTATACCATGTGAAATTTAAAATTTTAATATTGTAAAATAGCATCTATTCGTGCAAAAAAATTACATTTATAGTTACTATATTGACCTCTACAATGTAAAATCATTGTTATCCCAATTAATGATAAAACACTATTTTTTAAAGATACATATGCTTGTGTTAAAATTAAATATCAACACAAAATATATTTATTAGATATATTGTATTTTTTATTTGTAATTAGTTGGTATAAATTATATAATATAGCCCAATTTAAATTTGGATTATTTGGTAAATTACCTAGGGCAAAGAGACAAATTTCCATTGTGAAAAACTAAAATGGTAAAATTAAGGAAACATAGAAGTTAAGGAGCACCATGAATAATTTTTTTCAGATTTGGTGGTGTTTATAGAACATATAATACCTCCAAAACATTAATTTAATATTTTTGAGCCACTTGGGGTTTGAGTGTATAAGGACCCGACCTTAAAACCTTACATAATCATGAATTAAATGAATAATTCACATTGAGGATCTTTTTAGGTTTAGTGTTTTAGAGAATTAGGATATAACTATTACATCTCAAAGATTACAAGGTAGACACATCTACTCAGTTTCCATTTTTTTACAAAATGTAAACTCTTGAACAAAAGATTCATGTCTAGTTCCATGTTTTAGACATCATGACATTTCCTTGATCCCATCCTTGATAGTATTCCACGTTAAGTCCTGTGGAAAGCATTTCAAAAACATGGGATGAGCATAAAAAGCTTAGTAAGTGTTATAACAATAAGGAAATAAAAAATTATTCCATGTATACATATGAATCAATGAAATCATACTTTACTCATAAAACATAAGCACTTTAACATACCTCATTAAATCAAAAGATTTTGGAATAACTCAAA
The DNA here is from genome assembly GCA_963277665.1 of Viscum album. Lineage (NCBI taxonomy): Eukaryota > Viridiplantae > Streptophyta > Magnoliopsida > Santalales > Viscaceae > Viscum > Viscum album. Next base: position 1,045,792,390 of record OY728165.1, read on the forward strand.
GAAATCATAAGACATAAAGGTAACTTGAGGCATTCATAATATTCTTACGTAGGGAGTAACCCTCATGGTTACGTTTGGAATACCCATCACATTATATTACCTAAGTCTCTTAGGATAAACCTTAGCGTTTAACTCCTTTGTGTTACCTAATACATTTGAGATCTATCTCAGGCTCACCCGCCCTTAGTATATCATGGAACTACTTGATTTCATAAACATTAACCAAGAACCATAAGATAATCATAACACTTAAATCATGGATAAAAGAAACAGAAAATGTCAAGATTTCAATCACAAGAGATCACATCATGTTATTATCATAAATAAAAACATCTAATAAAATCATTAAAACTCTTTGAGAGAAAAATACCTTTATAAATTGAAAATATTAAAAGAAGAAATTTAAAAGTGATTTTAGAATCAAAGTGTACCATACCACTTTGAAACTTCTGAAAAGGTTTTAAAACATTCTTGTCCATATAAATAAATCCTTAAAACCATTTTTAATACATGGACATGGATGATAAATGTTTAAAATAATAAATAATTAAAACCATTTAAAAAAATGTTTTAATAAAATAGTCCTTTTCCATTTTGAACATTTAATTTATAAGCCACATGAAAGTAGACCATTTTCAGAACATTTAAATGATTTTAGTATAGACATAATATGGATATGGAAAGTCAAAGGGGCTGTATATATACTTTATTAAAGAATAAAAGTGAATATCATTAAGAAATGTCTCAACGAGAAGAAAATGATATGTATTCCCAATCAAGGATCATACCCCTGGAGCAAGGATACAGAAATTACATAATTATGTGTGAAAAATATAAATACACTAAATATAAGTGGATACTCAGTGTAAAACAATAATATTTCATCCACACATATTCATAACATGACATAATCAAGAAGTAGAGGTTTAACCCAATGAATTGTAATTGGGTTAAGAAGTTGCCTTTCAAAAATTCAATAGCCTAACATCGTCATATCGAATTTTAGAAAAAGAGAAGATGAGAGAGATAAAGGTTATCTCATCACATGGACAAAAAATTTACAGCAATAATGATATATAAGAACATATCCCAACATAAGAAGATGTAATTTAAAAGACAAAAAAAGTCTTTTAAAAATAGGAGGGTGAATGGTTCCCTTACCGACTTGGGTAACTTTCGAAACGTACACCCCATGAAAGAAGGACTATAAAACATTGATTTAAATACTCATAAACGAAATTATTTTACACAAAGAGTAGAATAATGGGTTGAACATACACCACTCAAAGAAAATAGTGGCAAATGTATCATAAATCTCATAGGAATAAAAGTGAGATGAAAAATCCCTTACGAAAACTCAGTAGTCTGACGACGCCATTTAAAACTTCCAAAAATGGATTTATGGGATCAAATAGGGTCTCTCATAATATGAACAAAAAAATTCTAGAATTAGTAATATAAAGGAACATCCCCACACATATGAAATATGATCTTAAATGAAATGACATAAAAGAGATTACATAAAAAGAAAGAGAGAGGTAGGATCCCTTACCTCAAGTCCAACTTGTCTTGTTCGTTTCATTATATTCATGAATAGTAATCTAGATTTAATTTATACTTGATTAAGAACATTTATCAAGTTCATTATTCCTTTTATATCACTTATTACCATGTTATTAACCTTATTTAATTATTTATGTTATTAACAGTCGTTTTGTCGATCATTGTTACTTGAGTCAAAAATAAAATTGTTATAATTACAAGTTGTTCATGTGGTAAAATATCCATTATATCCAGAATTATATTCATGAGTTAGATATAATATATATCTTATATATTCAGTATATACTTGCATTTTTAATATTACATAACATTTAAAGGTAATAAATGAAATGCACCGTTCATGGAGATGGTAAGCCGTACGTACGCATGAACGCTACTTTCATTTTTTTCATATTTAATGGAATAAAAAATAAATGAGATATATATATATTATAATTCTATTAAAATATATATGTTATATAGGTCACATATGTTCATTAATTTCCTTCTTTATACATTCCATGTATTTCATGAACGAGTCACATCACTTGAGGGGGCGGTAGTCCACACATCCTCAAATGAAATTATCGTATTTGCACATCATGAAAAAAATGAAGGTATGATTTAAATGTAAAATAAACATTATAGAGAGGAAATAAATATAATATATATCATAAATAAATATAGTTCCCTCATAATGGACACCATGAGAGGTGGTAGGTGAAGATAGAACAATCATCGTTTCGGGAGGTAGTAATTCGCCATCCACAGATTCAGTATGTTCATTAACCAATAGAGGGCGGTGTGTGTAAGTGTAGATCGAATAATTATCAGAAAAACATCCTAGTATATATAATATTCTTTTTTTTACAGAAGAAAGGAATAAAAAGATTTTTGGGGGTTGGAGGAGAAAAATAAAACAAAAGAACATTAGAGAGGACATTACCTTTAAATCAGATAACTCCCTTTTCATTAAACCAAAAGGGTTTCTTGAAGAGAATTATACCTAAGGTAAGGCTTCTAGGATGAAGAGAGGGATGTGGAGATATAAAATGAGCAGTGTTTGGAAATTCCAATGGCTTGAGGTATGTGGGAATGGAGGTAGAGGTGGGGGCCTTTTATAAGTGGGAGGAGGGGCACTCTTGGAAATTCTTGAAATGTTACTTTATATTAAAATGTTTTTCGGATTCTAAAGGTCCCATATTAATATATTTAAAGGATAAGGTGATAAGGGTTCAAAATATACTCATCTGATAGGTTTTTATCATTTTTATGTCTTATATTTTACATTATCTTTTCATTTTATTTAAATTGTTCATTAATGAGATAATCGATGCATCATCATGGTGTCACAAATAAATTAATTTATATAATTTCTAAAAATTATAAGAAAAATACTATGCTATAGGAAATCTCTTTCTATTTCCAATGAATTTTTATAGTCTAAGTGATCTTATGTGTAGGCAAAATTAAAATTATTTTACTTAGGTGTTATATACTTTGAGAACATTTTCCTTTCTTAAAAAATATATGATAAAAGGTCACTGTCACACTAAAGTGATTCCATGGGGTCCCAAGGCTGGAACAAGGCATCCCATGGTCATAAATGACACCAAAAATATCATTAAGACGCATTTTGGGGTCATTTTATATTTTTATGATATTATTTTCTTATCCTTAATTACCTGATTACTAATTAAACATGATAATTAAAGATAATTACTGTTGATATTATTCATAATGTTCAAAAACAAAAGAGTCTTAATTAAATAATTTAGACCTTATAAATGAAAATATGGAATCCATTTTCTCAAATTCAAACCACATAAATTTTAGTAATTAATTTAAAAGTAAATCATGTTGTCAAAACAAAAGTTGGGTTTTTAAGAAGTAAAATTTACAAAAAGATCGACTTGTTTTTACATAAAATTGAAAAGTGAAATTACTTTCAATGAACAAAATTATATTAAGTGATGAAAAAATAATTCAATTATAATTTAAAATAAAATAAAATTACAATCTAAATATATAAATAAATTATATGAAAAGGCAGTTTTGAATTAAAAAATGAATTTTTCACTATTCATAAAAAAACATTATCAGAAAAATACCAAAACATTACACTAAGATATATTTTATATTTCAAATTCAGAAAATATATCCATTCTACCAAATTAAAAACATATATTTTTCATTAATAAATCATATAGTTAATCCTCGCTGTCAAAACAAATAGCGTGTTTTTATAAAACAATATCTATCAAATGATTGACACTTGTCTATGTCCATTTTAAAAGTAAAATTAATTATAGTGACCAAAATTAAATTAAATGGTAAAAATATATCATGATTACACTTTAAAACAATTAAAAAATATAATCTAGCCATATAATTAAATTAGATGAAAAAGCAGTTTGGAAGTAAAATGCAGTATTTTTCACTATTCATTAAGAAATGAACATTGTGAGAGAAAAAAATCAAAAAAATTTATCCAAATTAGATTTTGATGTCCCAATTCTAACTAATAAGTATATTTTGACAAATAGATCTTATAAAATTGTAAGAAGTTAGATTTTAAAAAGATTCACCATCAAAAGGTGGTAAAAAAATCTTTTAAAAATATTAGAGTATTTATTCTTAAAATTAGATTCATTTTCATTTTAAGCCTCTAAAATTTAATGGATAAATGTAAAAATATTTAACAAACATATGTAATCATTTTTTAGTTAGTTCTGTTCATTACCGCCATTACAATGGCAATGAATTAACAACTTAAAATAATATTATTATATTATTAGTGTGCAATGCAAGATTTCAAAGAAACTCATTATTGTGTATTGGGTACGCCATCGAGCATAGAATTCCATTTAAAGTAATATGAACATTTTATTCGCAAATATTTATAAACATCAGAATGTAATATTATTTATATACCTAGGATATTACATCCTTCCCCCCGTTTTTGAATTGCATCCTCGCAATTTTAAAATTGGGCTTGGAAACTTAATTGAAAGCCCTACATCAGAAAAACAGTCAGAAAAACTATCACTTTAAAAGAAAGAAAGAGAAGTACATAGGTCACCAGAGTTAACCCATACTAGGATTCCATGTAGGATAACATGGATATGTAAGAAAAAAGAAAGGGTCATGTTCTGAGGGAGAGAGATAGAAAACATGGTTAGGAGAAAGTTTACCACCTGAAAATCACAAACTTGTGATGGGTTAAACGGTATCTGATTCCCCAGTATGAAAACACAACAGACAACATAGTTATTTTAAATTTCTTTTCATTGAGGAATTTATTTATGTGCCTAACTAAAAAAAGTAAACATACTTACTTGTCTTGTTGACTTTCAACTTTTTCTAGATTTCTTACACAAACTCATATTTTCTCCAAACAACGAGTATTTAGGATAACTTGTTCACATTAAGAGTACTATAATATAATTCATTAGAATCACCTAATCCAAAAAATAGAACTATATAGTTCCCATGCCTTTATACCTTAACTAGAACCAAAACCCAAAAGGTTTGTACAAGATCTGATAATACCCAAAAAGGATAATCCTTTATAAGAAAAATATATTCTTAATCTCCAAAATTTATCAAACAATACCCAAAGCTCAACAAAGACCATTCAATAAACATATATCCATAAAATTCTTCAAAGTAATCAAAACTAAGACTGAAACCTAAATCCTTGAAGGATTTAATCACATAATATTCCAGGATAAACTTTAACATTTGTCTCCAAATAACACCAGTTACTCTTAAAGTCTCATACTGAAAAGTAATTAACCTAATCACATATCCTCCATGATAGGTTAATAATTTCCATAGATAACTCAAAATCAACTTATTATAGATTCATAAGATCATCTATCTAAAAAGAATTAGTCAAACTAACCAGGGACTTCATGTAGTCTAGTGGTAGGCGATAAATACCAGTCACACTTTGGTTGTGGGTTCGATTCATGCACCTTCTTCTGACGCAATAGGTTCGATTCATTCTCTCCATTTTTTAATTTCAATGTTTTCATTGTAATATGCTTACGGTAAGTGGTGAACTCTAGTATATCTATGATATGATGCAGTTATGGTTGTGCTATAATGTCTAAAGTAGGCATGGGATGGAAATGAAGCACAAGGATATAAGATGTAAAAATTTAGGGGTTACAATATAAATGGGGTAGTGTGTGAGAGTAACATTTATATGTATATATTTTATTTATATAAAACATTTTTATACTATGTTTTTTTGATATTTTTTTGATATGGGATTAAAGGCTACCAATGATGGTATAATGTGTCTATATGAATATTTATTATAGGAATAATTTATATACTTATTCAAGAGTTACATAAAAAAATTTATGGAGGAGGATACTAGGTATGAATTATAATCCCCCCCACATAAATATTTTATTTCACCATATTTTGATGATATTGTTAATGTTCATATTTTTCCTTACTAGATTATGATCATCATGTTTAGAATACATTGTAAGAGTTTATTTTTTTATTATAAGATTCTTATTCCTTAGTATAGGTTTTTAAATTGAGTTGTTATGGTTTTATAATGATTTATATTTTTTGTGGATGGGTCGTATAACTATTCTTTGATAGCTTGTGGAATATGTAACCACGAGTATAAATGAAATTTAATATAGTCTTCCATTATAACACATTTTTTAAATTGAAATTTATAAAAATTAATTAATAAATTGTGAAAATTATGGTTATCTAGTGATTATAAATGAAATTATAATCATTTAAAAGAAAAATAAACGTCTCTAAAAAATTAATTTTTTTCAAAAAGATTGTTCAGTCACACTTTACACAGAGATTAATAAAATACTTTTTATCACATTAATAATATTTATTTGATAAAAGGAACATAAATTTTTGACCCATAATATCAAAATTATCTTTGGATTGAATTTTGTTATTTTTCCGAGAAATTATATATTTTTTAATAAAATATATTCTATTTTAATTGAAAATTTCTATTTTGTTTAAATTATTTTAAAAATTATAAAATATATTTAAATTTTTATAATGTAAAACATATAAAATTATATATATATATTAATATAATTTATTTCATTAGAATCATTTTATTTTTAAATAATTCTATAATAACTTTATAAATGATTTAACATATTCTATTTGAAAACCTCATTTCTCAGTAACTATGTAAGACTAATATTAAATTAAAAATATTCACTTCTCTAAATTAATTTAAAAAAAATTGACTTCATACTCTAAATTGGTATAATTTATATTTTATAATATTTTAAACATAATTTGTGATCAAAATTTGTAGTGAAAAATGTAAATAACAATTACTATGTTTAAAGTAAAAAAATAGAATTTTTTGGTGGTAACCTAAAAAAATATAGGTTAAATTTACATTAAAAATTCCTAAAGTTAATATAATTGACATATACAGACACTATAATTTATTATTATAAAAAATAATCAATTTTTTACTTTGTTTATTGTGATTAATGTCTGTATACCTTTTTCATTCCAAAAAGTACTAGTGGGCCTCCCAGCACACTTATAAAAGGCCACCCAAATCCTCCCTTCTTCACACATTAACACCATTTTTTCACCACTACATGAACATATCACTTCCAAAAACCCAATAAATAATCCTAGAATAATAATTATAGGAATAAATACAACCTATGAAATATTTTTGTGCAATCTTAAGGGTGATACCAAAAGAAAAGGTATTGTTCATCAACGAGCATTTTATTTATTTATTCATTCACTTGTAAAAAATATTATTAAACCATGATGAAATATTAAAAATTGTTTATATAATATAACGATATTATTTTATGTTAATTAAATTACATACTACCATCTATACTTCTATCATGTGGCTTGTGATATCATCATTAGTTTGTATAGCCGGCCACCACAACACGAACTGAGGTCACTAATTTTTTCCTTAACACCTATCACAATTGGGTATGATGATGGATTAAAAGTATATATATACAATATTGAAAAAATAATTATACAATTGGAGTAATTATATAATATATACCATTATTAAATTCAATTCTTTTGTGGATAAGATAATTGCACTCATGTGTCTGGTGAACAACCATCTCATGAAGTGATGTGATTCGCCTTTCACTAAAGCATTACACAGAATGTAATAAGGATAATGTTATAGAATATATTTGATAAAAATGAAATAAATATTATAATAATTAAATTGTATCATTACGAAAATTTGATTTAATATTTTCTATTTTTACACCGAAAAATTATAACATCGTTCATGTATGTGTGGACAATCACCTTTATGATGCAATGAGACTCTTTTTATCACCACACCACATGGAGGGTATATATAAGTATATTTAAAAAAAAATTATATTATATATGATATTTTTTTATTTATGGAAATATAAAATATCACTTAAATATTATATGTAGTGATAGACAAAACATGGAAACGTTACCCATGCGTACATACATCATGCCATCTCCATGCTCATAATGTACATCATTTTAATAACTATTCATAATGACTGAATATTAAAGAAGTAATTATGAAAAAAATATTGTAATCATTTAGTTATAATTATTATTTATATTTTTCAACTTTATAATATGTGTAACAATTGGATCCTTCATGATGAAATACAAAAGTAAAGAGAAGGAAACCAGTACACAAAATAATGAGAATAATGAATAATTATTAACTAAAGGGTGATAAAGTTTTATAAAAGAAGAATATATGATATTATAATTGTTAATATGGTTTCATAATAATTTAATAAAATATTTCAAACTAATATTTTTTTATGTTAAAACAAATTTACCCAAAAGGAAAAAAACCAAGGGATTCTTTTTCAATTTCCATTCATTGTGGCACATTTTAATATGATGCATTGATTACATTTTTATGGTGTATATAACACCATTTTTTACAAGTAATATCATTAATAAATCATTATTTATTGTATTTAATGTTTTAATTTTAATTATTTCTTATAACATAATGTGATTTAAATATTTCCAAGTAGATTATAATTTTATAGCTCAATTTCCTTTCTTTGGAATAAATTACTCATTTTCTATATTTAATATTATAAAATATTATGTGTAATGAAATTTGAAAATATATTGTTTTATTTCCAAAATATTAATGTAGATTTATATTGCATACACATCATAAATTAATTTGTTAATTTTCAGTTCAATTTTAATATATTTTCATGTTTTTATTTCATCATCTCTATTCAACCAGGATAGTTTACACTAGAATTTATGTTGAATTAAATTCTATGAAAATTGTTTAAAATTCAATTAATTGTATTATCATATAGTTATTGAAGACTTTTTAAATAAATACTACCATTTTTACCAAAAACAAATACTTAAAAAATTGATAACATGTATTTTAAAAACATGACTTCATTTATATCTTCTATTAAAAATATATTTCTTCAAAATAATGTTTTCAAAAAAATTAAAACTTTTTTCAATATGTTAAAAATGATTTATTAATGAAATTTTTACTTATTATCATTTTACTAAATATTTTATCTTGTTCTTCATATCTTTTTCAAAATATTTCTCATTTTCCATATGTGGAAAAAGTGAAAGGAGACTTTTTAACGTCTATAAAATGAGTGGAATTTCAAGCCATCATGAACACTCATACATATTAAAACCAATTTTTTATGTTTTAAATGTTTTTTCAAAGGAAAATTCAAAACGGTTTTTGATATTTTAGTTTTTAATGATGATTCTCTGAATTAAAAAGTTTATTTTCTTGAAGAATGTTTTTTATAAAAATTACTGTATTCATATTCATAAAAAAACAACCCTTTATTCTTAATCTAATCTATATATATTATGTTAACTATATCCTTATTTTTTTCTACATGGTGTTTTATCATATTAAAAAAAGAATTTATTGGTAATCATGTCCTTGATTCATTTCAGTAGATATTAACATTAACTTGAATTATTATCATTCATGTGTCCATTACATTTACAATAAATATTAGAATACCCCAGAATTTCATGTGATTTTTTTAAAAAAATTAAATGGTATTATTTAGAGACCGTGCTCTAAGACATAATGTGATTTCAAGGCCTAGAGTGTCAAGAATGATTTGTTGAAAAATGTTCTATTCTAAAAAGTGTGTGTGAGCAATTTTTCTTAAAAAGTGGAATACCTCTTAAACATGATCCATGATAAGAAATATGATCACTCCTTTGTGTTTAGATTAGTGGGTTTACCCTAGGCGTTGCATAAAATTAGTCATTGTGGGTCTCTAGTGAGAAAACGGGACAATGGGATAACATTAAATAAAATAATTAATTAGAACTATTATTTTAAAATGCATATAACCAAGAAATGGTGACTCGAATTGAAAGTGTGAGAGCACCGTAGATCTAGTGAGGGCATGTTTTCCTTAGGCAGATCCTAACACTGGCTTTCAGTGTTCAGTAGTGGAATGTTTTTTTTGACCGTAAATAAAATAAATTTAATAAAGTTATTTTATTTTCAAAACATTATAACTCATAAATGGTAACCCAGATTGGAAATTCTAGAATACCATTGATTTTGTGAGGGTATTATTTCCTTAAGAGGATCCTAACATCGGCTGGAACATCCCATTTGAGAATTTTGGTTTTTGGGACATAATTGTAAATAAAATAATTTAAATAAAAGTTATTTGATTATTTAATATTCCTAAAATACAAATGGTAACTCAGATTAAAAATCATAGACCTCCATTCTGATCATAATGAGATTTTATTCTTAATATGCACTTATCCTCGATTGATGTAGGTCAAGGGAAGAAGTTATTTTCTTTGAAAATTTTAATGAAATTTAAAATTAACATAAAAAGATTATTTTATTCAAAATTGTTGCACCGTAACACATTGATGATCTGAATGTTTCTTTCCATAAATGGAATCCCTTAATGATGATTAAATAAAAAGTAACACAAATATTGATTAATAAATGAAATAGTGTAAGGATGGCGACTCACCGTAACATAAACTCTATGATGAATTTTCCACATTTAATTATATAACATGAATTAGAGATATTATTTGAATTCTAAAAATCTCTCTATTTCTCTAACAGAAAACTATCCAAATATGAACTACGGTGAATTGGAATGTGGCGAAGATACACTTGGATAGTCAATTGGAACCGAAGTATAAGGCCCCAGCCTTAAACCTTGCTTAATCTTGAGTTATTAAAGGATTACACATTGAGGATCTTTTCAGGTTTAGAGTTTTAGAGAATTGGATCATAAAACATGCATTACATTCCACATTTAAACAAAGTGGTTACATAAAAGATAGTATTCATTTTTCCCATCAACGGAAACATATATAAAATAAAACATGGAATCTTTATTGACACTTCCTTGACACTATCATCATAACATGTACCTTTCCCTTGACTTGTGAAAAACATTTCAAAAACATGGGATGAGCATAAAAAGCTCAGTAAGGGATATAAAAACATAGAAAGGAAACATGAGTACATGTATACATAAGAATGAAATCATACCTTACCCATAAAATATAAGCACTTTAACATAATTCATAAAATCATGAATAAATCATTGAAATCATAAGACATAAAGGTAACATGAGGCATTCATAACATTCTTATGTAGTGAGTAACCCTCTTGGTTATGTTTGAAATACCTATCACAATATATTACCTAAATCTCTTCAGAGAAACCTTAACGTTTAACCCCTTCGCGTTACCCAATGCATTGGAGAGCTATATCGGGCTCACCCGCCCTTAGTTTATCACAGAACCACTCATCTTCATAAAAATTCCCAAGAACCATAACATAATCGTATCACATAAAACATGCATAAAGGAAACATAACATTTCCATATTTCAATAACAACATATCAATACAACACATTGATATAATAAAAATATTATGAAAACCATTTTCAATACCAAAAGAAAAGAAAATTAAAACATGGTATTTATTTTTCATTTAAGAAAAGGTATGGCTTGTAGAGGATGTTGAAACTCAAATAATGGTCACGTCGGTGGAGAAGTCATTGTCGCCGTATACGTATGACAAAAACCATACCTTTTATTTTTTAGTAAAAACTTCGTATAAAAAAGATTCTTTTTGAATAAACGTAAAAGTCAAAGGGGTTTATACACCGTATAAAATAAGGTTGTGTATAAAACAAAATATGCCTCAATGAAAGGAGATTGAGACGAAGTCCCATACAAAGATGGTATCCTTGGATTAAGGATAAATCAGTTACATAATTATGTGTGACAAATGAATACATGAAATATAAGTGGTTATTAAGTGTAAAACAATCAGAGGGAATTCACACATAATCATAGAACAACATATTCAAGGAGTACAAGCTTATCCCAAAGAATCAAAATTGGGTTAAGATGTTCCCTTGCAAAAATTTGACGGCCTAACGGCGTCACTAGAAAATTCAGAAAATGAGTTGATGAGAGATAAAACAGGTATCTCCTCACTTGGACATAAAATTTAAATCACTAAGGATAAATAAGAACATATCCCAACATAATGTTATGTGAATTAGAAGGCATAACAAAAGAAGTCTTTTAAAAAGAGGAGGGTGAAAGGTTCCCTTACCGACATGGGTTTCTTTCTAAACATACACCCCGTGAAAGAAGGACAATAAAACATTGATGTAAATACTCATAAATGAAAGTATATTACACAATTAGTAAAATAATGGGAGTAAATACACCACTCAAAGGAATTTGTGGAAAATGTAGCATAAATCTCACGGGAATAAAACTGAGATGAAAAATCCCTTACGAAAACTCGGCAGCCTAACGACGCCAGTTAAAACATACAAAAATGGATTGATGAGATCAAATAGGGTCTCTAATAATATTAACATAATGTTTACAGCAAGAGGAATATAAAATAACATTACCCAATATAAAAAATAGGAGCTTAAATGAAGTGACATAAAGGATAATACTTAAAAATAAATAGACAGGTTAGATCTCTTACGAAAATTCGGCAGCCTAACAGCGCCACTCAAAACATCCAAAATGGATTGATGAGAGAGAATAGGGTCTCTCATCATATGAACATAAAAATTACAGTAATATTAATATAAAATAAAATCCCAATAACAAGAAATATGAGCTTCAAAGGAATGACATAAAAGAGTGTACTTAAAAAGAAAGAGAGGAGTAGGATCCCTTACCTCGGGTCCGACTTGACTCGATCATTCTTTAACATCCTGAATAATAAACATGAGTTAATTTATACTTTCTTAAGAACCTTTTTCAAGTTAATTATTCCTTCTATATAACTTATTTCCATGTCATAAACATTATTTAATCAATTAAGTTAATAATGTTTGTTTTATCGATATTTGGTTCTTAAGTCGAATGCGGACTTCTTACAATTACATGTTGTTTGTGTGGACAAAGGTTCATTATATCCAGAATGATATTCATGATTTGGATATCATATATATCATATATATCCATAATATACATGTATTTATAATATTACATAATCATTTAGAGGTAATTAATGAAATACATCGTTCATGGAGACGGTAAGCCGTACGTACGCATGAACACTACTTTCATTTCTACGTCATATTAATGGAATTAAAACTAAATGAGATGTATGTATATTTTGATTACAGAATTATATTAATAATTTATATGTAACATAAATCATATATAATAACTTTAAATACATCCTTTATACATCCCACATATGGCATTAACGAATCAAATCACTTTGAGGGGGCGGTAGTCCGCACTTCCTAAAATAAAATTATCGTGTTTACCCACAATGGAAACCATAAAGGTATGAAAAAAAAAGAAAAATACATAAGCTTAAGTAAAACATAAACATATTATATATCATATATAAATATATTTACATCTTAATGGCCACCTTTTAAGGTGTTATATGAGTGTTGAACAATCATCGTTTCGTGAGGCAGAAATTTGTCATCCACAGAAACAGTATGTCCTTTAACCATTTTATGTAGGTGTGTGTATGTGTAGCTAGAATTCTTCTTATAACAAAATCCTAGTATATTTAACATACTGGAGTTGTTACAAAAGAAATGAATAAATATAGTTTAGGGGGTTGGAGAAGCAAAATAAAACAAAAGAACACAAGTGAAGACGTTAGCTTAAAATCGGGAAACTCTTTTTGATTTGAGCTCCAAGGATTCTTTGGGAAGACTTCTGCCCAAAGTAAGGCTTCTAGGAGTAATATAGAGATGTGGAGAGGAAAAATGAGCAGGGTTTGGCCGATCCAAAGGCATGAGAGGTGTGGGTAAGGTGGTAGAGGTGGGGGCCTTTTATAAGAGGAGAGAAGGGGCACTCTTGTAAAGTTACAAAATGTTACTTTATTTTCAAATGAGTTTCGGATTTTAAAGATCCCACATTGATGTATTTCTAGGATAAGGTGGTAATGGTTCTACATATACTCATACAATAGGTTTTTGAAAAGTGTAGGTTTTAGTTTTTACATTATCTTTTCATTTTATTTAAATCGTTAAATAATGAGCTAATCGCTGCATCATCATGATGTCATAAATAATTTAATTTATTTAACGTCTAAAAATTATAAAAAAATATCATGATGTAATAAATCTTTTTAGATTTCTAATGAATATTTATAGTCAAAAATATGACTTGTATAACCCCATTTAAAAATTATTTCATTGAAACATCTCATGCTTGTGACATTTTTATTTTAACTTTAAATAAAAAGTTATTTATTTAATTTTCCAACCAAAGTGGCTCAATGGGGTCCCCAAGTTGACCCATGGATTTTCTGGGTCGGCCATGACACATAAAATGAGGATAGGACCTGTGTCTAGGTTATTTCACATTATTAAAACATTATTTTTACCTTAAATTACACTTATTACCTCTAATCGCGATTAAGAACATAAAAGTTACTATTCACCAAAAAATTATTTTAATCCCATTTAACCACATTTTACTTCCTAATGACAACCATGTATGTTGGATTTTTTAAATTCAAAACACAGAGGTGGCAAAGTTTCATTTAAACAAAAAATCAGTTTATTTAACTACAACTTAGTGGTTTCACTATTTATCAAAAATTGATGTTTTTCAGAAAAATACCAAAAATTCACCCAAAGATATATTTAATGTTCCGAACTCAAAAATGATGTCTATTTTAAAAAATTCCAAACATATAAGCTGAATTAATTAATTTAATAATTAGTTCCCGCTTTCAAAACAAATAGCTTGTTTTTATGAAACACAATCTATTAAAAGATTGACACTAGTTTAAGTCCAATTTCAAAGTGAAATTAATTCCAATGACCACTATTGGATTAAATGGTAAAAATATATTCTAATTTTACTTTAAAAACAATTCAAAAGATAATCTAATCCTATAAATAAATTAGATTAAAAAGTGGTTTTGAAGTAAAATACAACATTTTTCACTATTCATTAAAAATGAACTTTATCGGAAAGATACCAAAAAATTACACAAAGTAAATTTTGATGTCTCTATTCTAAATAAAAAATTTATTTTGTCAAATATAACACATAAAATTGTCAAAAAGTGGATTTAAAAGAGGTTCCCCATCAAAAGGTTGTAAATCGACCTTTTAATTAATATTAGAATGTTTACGCTTAAAATTCGATTCATTCGCATTTTTAATCCTCTAGAATTTATTGTAAAGAGTAAAAATATTTGACAAACAAATATAATAATTTTTTAGTTAGCTCTGTTCATTCCCTCAATTACAATGGATAGGCGTTAACTACCATTTAAAATAATATTATTTTATTATTAGAGTGCGACATAAGATTCCCAAGAAACTCGTTGTTGCGTATTGGGTACGCCATCGAGCATAGCGTCCCCTTTAAAGTAATATTAATATTTTATTCACAAAAATGGATAAATATAAAAATGTCATATTCTTTATTTACCTGGGGTGTTACATCCTTCCCCTCTTTTGGGAATTGTGTCCTCGCAATTTTAAAATTGGGCTCGGAAACATCATTGAAAGTCCCACATCAGAACAAGAGTCGTTAAAAAAATCACTTCAAATGAATGGGAGAGAAGTACAAATGTCACCCGAGTTAACCCATACTAGGATTATAAGTATGAAAATATGGATATGGAGGAGATAACAAAGGGTCATGTGCTGATGGAGAGTGATAGTAAACATGTCTAGGAGAAAGTTAACCATAAGAAAGTCGCAAACTTGTGATGGGTTAAACGGTATTGGATTTCACAGTAGGAAAAGTTAATGGACAACATTTTTTTCAGTTACTTTTCATTGAGGAATTTATTTTTGAGCTTATCTAAAACATAAGGAAACATACTTACTTGTCATGTTGACTTTCAAATTTTACTAGATTTTTTACACAAACTCATATTTTCTCTAAAAGATGAGTATTTAGGATGACTTGTTTACATTAAGAGAGCTATAATCAACTTCTAGAGAATCACCTAACCCAAACAAAGAGAACTATATACTTTCCATGTCTTTAGACTTTAACCAAAACGAAAACCAAAAAGGTAAGTACAAGATCAGATAATCCAGAAAAGGATAACCCTTTATAAAAAGAAAATCTATTCTGAATCTCCAAAATTTTTCCAACAAAACCCAAAGTTCAACGAGGACCATTTGATAAACAATTTGTACATAAAATTCTTCAAAGTAAACCAAAATAACATTGAAACCCAAATATTTGAAGGATTTAGTCACATAGTCTTCCAAGGTACAAATTAACTTTTATCTCCAAATAACATCAGTTTCTCTTAAATTCTCATATTGAAAAGTAATTAACCTAATCATAAATCCTTGATGATAGGTTAATCATTTCTATAGATAACCCAAAATAAACATAATCATGATTCCTAAAATCATCTAACTAAAATGAATTAGTCAAACTAACCAGGTACTTCACGTAGTCCAGTGGTAGGAGATAAATACCAGTCGCACTTTGGTTGTGGGTTCGATTCCCACAACTTTGTCCGACGCGACGGGTTGTCACACAGTATGTGTGTTGTACTTTTTCCAAAACTATATAATTCTTAAAACATTCCCCAAAACGAGATAAAATATTCACAAATTATCATAACATATTTTAACCTCATGTTTATCTCATGCCTTTCATTTTCCATCATAACATATAGTAACCCATAATTACCTCAAAAGTAAGGATCATATATTCTCTCTCATAGTTACATTATAAATATAACCTGAACTTCCACATCAATTGGTCATCTCATACATGATGCATTAAATATCATACCAAGGTTCAAGTGGTTAATCATGACTCCTTGATATTTGGTTTAGAACAACCACGAGTTTCCTCATTGAATCCCCCATTTTATCTAGTATCTTAATCAGAGAACCACCATAGTTTCCTTCAAACCTGTTGTCTCTTTGGTGCCTGATAGACCAATCCATTCACTACAAACAGAAATGTCAGTGTCAGTATATCAAAAAAACCATCATGTACTAATGAGGACGGTAAACACTAAGATATACATACTCATTCACATTATCTAAAACTAGGACTCTTTCTGAAATCTTAACCATTATGGTAATGTCACTTGTGCTTAGAGAATACCCTAACCTCTAAAGTTATCTAAACCGACCTTTGATACCAACTATAAGGCCCTAGCCTTAAACCTTACATAATCTTGAGTTATTACAAGATTACACATTGAGGATCTTTTCAGGTTTAGAGTTTTAGAGAATTAGATCATAAAACTTGCATTACATTCCACATTTAATCAAAGTGGTTACATAAAAGATTGTATTCATTTTTACCATCAATAGAAACATATTTAAAATAAAACATGGATTCATTCTTGACACTTCCTTGACACTATCATCATAACATGTACCCTTCCCTTGACCTGTGAAATTTTTTTTCAAAAACATGGGATGAGCATAAAAAGCTCAGTAAGGGATATAAAAATATGGAAAGGAATCATGAGTACATGTATACATAATAATGAAATCATACTTTACCCATAAAACATAATCACTTTAGCATAAATCATAAAATCATGAATAAATCATAGAAATCATAATACATAAAGGTAACTTGAGGCATTCATAACATTCTTACGTAGCGAGTAGCCCTCTTAGTTACGTTTGGAATACCCATCATAGTATATTCCCTAAATCTCTTCGGAGAAACCTTAACGTTTAACCCCTTCACGTTACCCAATGAATTGAAGAGCTATATCGGGCTCACCCTCCCATAGTTTATCATGGAACCACCCGTCTTCATAAAAATTCCCACGAACCATAACATAACCGTATCACATAAAACATGTATAATGGAAACATAACATTTCCACATTTCAATCAAAAGATATAAATACAACACATTGATATAATAAAAACATTATTAAAACCATTTTCAATACCAAAATAAAAGATAATTAAAACATGGTATTTATTTTTCATTTTAAAAAAGGTATGGCTTGTAGTGGAAGCCGAAACTCAACTAATGGTCACAGTGGCGGAGAATTCGTCGTCGCCGCATTATATGACAAAAACATTCACTTTTGTCGTTTAGTAAACTCTTCGTATAAAAGAGATTCCTTTTGAATAAATGTAAAAGTCAAAGGGGTTTATACACCATATAAAATAAGGTTGTGTATAAAACAAAATATGCCTCAATGAAAGGAGATTTAGACGAAGTCCCATACAAAAACGGTATCCTTAGATTAAGGATAAATCAGTTACATAAATATGTGTGACAAACAAATACACAAAATATAAGTGGGTATTAAGTGTAAAACAATCAGAGGGTTTTCACACATAATCATAGAACGCCGTATTCAAGGAGTACAAGCTTATCCCAAAGAATCAAAATTGGGTTAAGATGTTCCCTTGCAAAAATTTGACAGCCTAACGGCATCACTACAAAATTCAGAAAATGAGTTGATGAGAGATAAAAAGGGTATCACATCAATTGGACATAAAACTTGAATCACTAAGGATATAGAAGAACATATCCCAACATAATGATATGTGAATTAAAAGACATAACAAAAGAAGTCTTTTAAAAAGAGGAGGGTGAAAGGTTCCCTTACCGACATGGGTTTCTTTCGAAACATACACCCCGTGAAAGAAGGACAATAAAACATTGACGTAAATACACATAAATGAAAGTATATTACACAATGAGTAAAATAATGGGCAGTACATACACCAATCAAAGGAAATTGTGGAAAATGTAGCATAAATCTTACGGGAATAAAATTGAGATGAAAAAATCCCTTACGAAAACTCGGAAGCCTAACGACGCCACTTAAAACATACAAAAATGGATTGATGAGATCAAATAGGGTCTCTCATCATATTAAAATAAAGTTTACAGCAAGAGTAATATAAAATAACATCCCCTAACATAACAAAGAGGAGCTTCAAAGAGGTGACATAAAGGAGAGTACTTAAAAAGAAAGAGAAAGGTTAGATCTCTTACGAAAATTCGGCAACCTAACGGCGCCTCTCAAAACATCCAAAATGGATTGATGAGAGAGAATAGGGTCTCTAATAATATGAACATAAAAATTAAATTAATATTAATATAAAAGAACATCCAAATAAAAAGAAATATGAGCCTAAAAGGAATGACATAAAAGAGTGTACTTAAAAAGAAAGAGAGGAGTAGGATCCCTTACCTTGGGTCCGACTTGACTCGATCATTCTTTAACGTCCTGAATAATAAACATGAGTTAATTTATACTTTCTTAAGAACCTTTTTCAAGTTCATTATTACTTTTATATCACTTATTTTCATGTTATAAACATTATTTAATCATTTAAGTTAATAATGTTTGTTTTGTCGATATTTGGTTCTTATGTCGAAAGTGGACTTCTAACAATTACATGTTGTTCGTGTGGTCAAAGGTTCATTATATCTAGAATGATATTCATGATTTGGATATAATATATATTATATATATCCATAATATACATGTATTGATAATATTACATAATCATTTAGATGTAAGAAAGGAAATGCACCGTTCATGGAGACGGTAAGCCGTACGTACGCATGAACGCTACTTTCATTTCAATGTCATATTAATGGAATTAAAACTAAATGAGAGGTGTGTATATTTTAATTCCAGAATTATATTCATAATTTATATGTAAAATAAATCATATATAATAACTTTAAATACATCCTTTATACATCCCACATATGGCATTAACGAATCAAATCACTTTGTGGGGGCGGTAGTCTGCACTTCCTAAAATGAAATTATCGTGTTTACCCACAATGGTAACCATAAAGTTATGACAAAAACGAAAAATATAGAAGCTTAAGTGAAACATAAACATATTATATATCATATATAAATATAGTGACATCTTAATGGCCACCTTTTAAGGTGTTATATGAGTGTTGAACAATCATCGTTTCGTGAGGCCGAAATTCGCCATCTACAGATACAGTATGTTCTTTAACCATTTGATGTAGGTGTGTGTAAGTGTAGCTCGAATTATTCATAAAACATCATCCTTGTATATTTATTATACTGTAGTTGTTACAAAAGAAATTAATAAAAATAGTTTAGGGGGTTGGAGAAGAAAAATAAAACAAAAGAACACAAGTGAAGACGTTACCTTAAAATCGGGTAACTCTTTTTGATTTGAGCTCAAAGGCTTCCATGGGAAGCCTTCTGCCCAAAGTGAGGATTCTAGTAGTAAGAGATGGATGTGGAGAGGCAAAATGAGCAGTGGTTGGCCGAGTAAAAGTCATGAGAGGTGTGGGTAAGGTGGTAGAGGTGGGGGCCTTTTATAAGAGGAGAGGAGGGGCACTCTTGTAAAGTTACAAAATGTTACTTTATTTTCAAATGAGTTTCGGATTTTAAAGGTCCCACATTGATTTATTTCGAGGATAAGGTGGTAAGGGTTCGAAATATACTCATCCAATAGGTTTTTGAAAAGTGTAGGTTTTAGTTTTTACATTATCTTTTCATTTTATTTAAATCGTTAAATAATGAGGTAATCGCTGCATCATCATGATGTCATAAATAATTTAATTTATTTAATGTCTAAAAATTATAAAACATATTATGATGTAGGAAATATTTTTAGATTTTTAATTATTATTCATAGTCAAAAATAAGACTTGTATAACCCCATTTAAAAATTGTTTGAGTGAAACAACTCATACTTGTGACATTTTTATTTTAACATTAAATAAAAAGTTATTTATGTCATTTTCCAACCAAAGTGGCTCTATGGGGTCCCCAAGTTGACCCATGGATTTTCTTGGACGGCCATGACACATCCAATGAGGGTAGGATATGTGTATAGGTCATTTAAAATTATTAAAACATTAGTTTTACCTTAAATTACATTAATTACCTCTCATCGCGATTAAGAACATAACAGTTTCTATTCATCAAAAAATTATTTTAATCCCATTGAACCACATTTTACTTCCTAATGACAACCACGTATGTCAGATTTTTGAAATTCAAAACACAGAGGTGGCAAAGTTTCATTTAAACAAATAATCAGTTTCTTTAACTACCACATAGTGGTTTCACTATTCATCAAAATAGAAGTTTTTCAGAAATTTACCAAAAATTCACCCTAAGCTATATTTGATGTTCCGAACTCAATAATAATGTCTATTTTAAAAAATTCAAAACATATAAGTTTCATTAATTAATTGAATAATTAATTCCCTCTGTCAAAACAAATAGCGTGTTTTTATGAAACAATATCTATTAAAAGATTGACACTAGTTTAAGTCCAATTTCAAAGTGAAATTAATTCCAATGACCACTATTAGATTAATTGGTAAAAATATATTCTAATTTTACTTTAAAAACAATTCAAAAGGTAATCTAATCATATAAATAAATTTGATTAAAAAGTGGTTTTGAATTAAAATACAACCTTTTTCATTATTCATTAAAAAATGAACTTTATCGGAAAATATCAAAAATTTACACAAAGTGAATTTTGATGTCTCTATTCTAAAGATTTATTTTATTTTGTCAAATATAACACATAAAATTGTCAAAAGTGGATTTGAAAGAGGTTCGCAATCAAAAGGCGGTTAATCAACCTTTTAATGAATATTAGAATGTTTACGCTTAAAATTGGATTCATTCGCATTTTTAATCCTCTAACATTTATTGTAAAGATTAAAAATATTTGACAAAAATATATAATAATTTTGTAGTTAGATCTGTTCATTCATGCCATTACAATGGCTAGGCGTTAACTACCATTTAAAATAATATTATTTTATTATTAGAGTGCAACGTAAGATTCCCAAGAAACTCGTTGTTGCGTATTGGGTACGCCATCGAGCATAGTGTCCCCTTTAAAGTAATATTAATATTTTATTCACAAAAATGGATAAATATAAAAATTTCATATTCTTTATTTACCTGGGGTGTTACACGAAGATTGATAGATGACGAAGAATGATCTTCTTTGACTGGTCTCCTTTTCCCACAAAGGGGTTTGATGCTTTTTATGTGATTTGATTTTCCTCATTATTTATTTTAAACAAAGAATGTGATTTAACTCACGAAAATGTTAATTGATCATTTATATGGGAGGGTTAATGATGCGAGATAAAAGAGGATATCAAAATCAGTGATTATTATTCCATAATTTGGTTTATCAAGATCCTAAAAACAAGAATTCATCCAGGTCAACACGATCAATGACCTTGATCATTCATTGGGTGTTCTTGTATTATGACACCTTCCACACTTTTTCTTCTTGTGTTCTCCCAGTTATTCATGGTGCAACGGTCGGCAGCGCATCAGTTGAGAAGGTTTGAGGGGGAATGGCCGCAACCAGGTGGTCCCTAACATCAACGAGAGGCCACGACACATGTTTGCAGTGGTGGCACAAGGCTGCGACAACTATCCATGATTGTGGCACAAGGCCAAAACACCCAGGTCACAGTGGAAGTAGGGGATGCAGGCACCATGGACGGTGATGGGCGGGAGGCGCCACATTAGCAGTGTGTCGCAACGACAATAAGGGCCATCGGCACAGAGGCCACAACTAAAGAATTAGACCACACAGACGCATCAAATGTGCAATTCGTAGTCTGTGGATCTTGACAAAGAGCTCCACCCACAATGCACCATGGGTCAGGTGGAAGACCCAGTCCGCGTGAGCAGACCTACTTTCCAAGGAAGCATCGCTACCCTAGCACAGTGTGGCTGTGCGAACCAAATGCTGCACTGCTAATGGGATGGAGGGAAAATGACTATCGATGCGGGCTAGTCTGGTGGTCTAGGAGTCAAGAAAACCTCACTTTCCAGCGGTTGAGCAGAACTTACTGGTCCAGTAGGTGAGAAGACCGCACTGGTCCAACAGCCGAGCGGACCTCAGTGGTCCAGCAGCCAAGCTTACAATTGTATTATAATAGCTGAGGAGACCTCAATGGCTTATCTGGGATGAGTACCTCAGTAGTACAAGATGTTTCATCTTTAAAACATTTAATCATACATTCTATACTTTGGGTCATGCCTGGTGTGAGTTTTCATTTTTTGGTGGTCATGTTGTGTGATCTTACTATGTGGTCTTGTTGTGTGGTCTTGTTTTGTGGCCTTTCCTTCTTTGTTTGGGGTCCATACTGAGTATTGGGTCACTCACCCCTACACGAGCATCAACCACACGTGTCGTATCTCATGCAGGTGATCAGTGATTTCAAGGAGACCTTGACGGTTTGGGACTAGGTGGTGCCCAGTGAGACAAGACAGATGAGACGTACTTCTATTACTATATATAGCTGCCCTCCACCTACCCCTTTGGAAGGGTTTGTGTAGACGTACCTTGGAAGTTGTACATTACTTTCTAGTTTTGATCTTGTATTGTGGCCCCTTTTTTATTTTTTAGTTGTCACTATTCTTTCAGTAGTTGTCTCAGTGACACTTGTGGTTTACATAGTTTATACCATCCAATGGTATATGATGTGTGCATGTGTACATGACTAAAGGGAATTCCTTGACTTTTTTTAAATATTCACTTTTAGTGCTAGTTGCTTGTCCCTATACTATGGAAGGTGGGATAGAGGTAGTCATAACACGGGCCCTGTGGAATGGGTCGTGAAAAATATCCCAAATATTTATCATGGATATGTTTATTTCTTAAATAATGTATAATTTTTACATATGGTTTTGTAAATTTAATGTTATTTGTTTTCAGGGGAATTTTTTTTAAAACAATATTCCATACTCAATATAGTTACTTTATAATAATGCACCTTATTTCTAAATTAAATCAATGATTTGATATATGAGTTATGCTTTGAATAAGAATAAAAGGGTGGGACCTAGTTATAAATAGACCCTCAATGCATTAATAGTCTCATGAGATGAATTAGTATGATAATATAAATCCAATTAGGAAAACCAAATGAGTCACAACCAATTTGTTTTAAACGGTCTTGAGGATATATCTTGATAGTAGAGGTATGATGTTCTTGAGAAATGACACCCAAAAATTATGCGTTGAATTCGTCAAAAAATTCTGTTTTCATCATCCACGTAATTTTCACAATGATATTATCCCTAGAATAATTTGATTATATGTTTTTTATTAAATGGAATAAGTTTTCAGTTATTTTATATAGTGTGTTTATTATTCATTATCTTATTATCCATGATATTTTCACAATTGTAACATATCTAGATGAATTTTATTCATTGATTTTGATTAAAAGTAATGTGTGTTGAGTAATTTATACTTCTATACAAATTATTCTAATTCATTCATGATAGATTCCACTAAACATAATACTTACTAATCATTTTTGTTAAACCTTATTTTTTTCCTTTCCCTGGGATTCTATGAAGTGTACTATGATTGATATTTGAGGATATTCTAGAGAGAATAATTTTATTCATGGGAAAATTTATTTCGGATGTTTTTATTTGAATTTTATGTAAGACACATTTTTGTATATATTTTACCATAACTACTAAACTATTTCGTCCTTTATTATTTTATTCCATGTATCCAATACCAATATAATAAATCAAACATTGGCTATGGGATAGTAGCTTTGGGGGCACCATTGATGGTATCATAAGATTTTGCTAGAAAAATTGGGATCAATATTTAGGTAGTCATTATTTAGAGAATATAACCCTATGATAAACGTTGAGGATATGTATATAAGAATATGTTAATTAATTGGTAAGGTAAGTATTATGTGATTTTCCCTTGAAATACATCCCTAACTAGATATAATAAATATCTGTAGTTCTTAAAATATGTCACTAAGGGTAATGAATCTGAAAAGGGTGAATTGTTCCTGACCTGGTATTCACCAATGTCATGAAAATGGGCCTTACTATGCACACAGATTGATACTCACAAAGGATATTCTTAAGATATTCAAAATTTTCATTATAAACAATTATAAAGGATTTGAAAAGGTGTTGATGATTAATGGACTACGTGAACCCTATGGTGTCCTAAACTTAATATAATGTGTCATGATTTTGTCATACTATAAATAATCCTACAGGTTTCTCAATTTCATTGTTGTTGCTCACAATATAATTTTTTGTTTTTGTCTACGAATGGACCCCAAATTATTCTTTTCGATAGTGAATATGATTGGCAATGTGGTGACTATTTGAAAACATTCAGGATGATTACCATAATTAAATATATTTTGATTATGCCCCATAGGGCACAGTTCAGTGGTTTCGCCCCTGCTGTACCTGTGGTGGTGAGTTGAGGAGGTCCTTCTTTCGAGCCTCCGAGTCTGCAGAAATTTCTTTCCTTTGATCCCTTCCCCTCGGACCTACCATGTATATTTTATTATTATTTCAAATCATTTATCCTGAAATATGATTAACAAACTATACCTTAACCAACTCTTGGACTCACCATTAAAGGGATGAATGCAGCATACTATGATCTTTTGTGATGGAGGCCATGGAGAAAAGAATATATTATTTCATTTATTCCTGAATTTTCAAAATAGAATCCTAGGAAAGTGACTCAATGAAATGGTAACATGATTTATACATGGAAAAGACGACCATAAATATAATAATTGGTGAAGAAAAATGAAGAGTATGATGAAAGGAGAAAAAATATAATCCTATGGTTCCATTTAGTGATTATTGACCTCAATCTGGGGAATTGGGGAATTTTCAAATCCATTTACCTCATGTAATGTTTAAATATTATAACAATAAAAGACCAAGTTTAAGATATAATTGTGTAAGTATGTTTTGGGATTCCATTTTTATATAATTTTTGATTCATTACAAATTTTTTGGGTGTAATAATCATTAATCATTATGGATTCTATTAAATTTTATATGTATATATGTTTTCCTTATATTAAGATCTATTGATACCAGCATGGATTAATGAGTTTATGATTTTTAATAAGTTTAAAGTATTAAACACTAATTTTTATTATTTATGTGATTTGATTATACCAATATTAATGATATATTAGGATAAATTTATTGAAATACATCTCAATGGTTTTGTATATGTTTTGTTGGAAATTCATTTAAGATAAAATGATTTTACATTTTTTAGGATAAAATTTATTGATATTTGTAAAAATTAAGGTTTCCCTTTTCCTGGTGTTAATATAATTATAGGGAGTCACAATTTTGGGAAGTTTTAAGAGCTATAATAATATTATTTTTTCAAAAGGAAAGCCTATATGTTGGATGACAATCCATCATATCTAGTGTGGTCATGAGGCATTAAACCATGACCAAAAAATGATAAGTGTTTATATCTTTCCATTGGCCTGAAACATGTCCTAGTTAATATTTAATTTTTAATTTAAATGATTTGAAAATAAATTTTAATGATAAAAATGTTTGGTTAGCTATGAGTTTTAGTTATTAATTTATTTTATTTGGTAACTTGATTTATCGATATTGATATTTCATAACTGTTTGTGAAAAATGAAAGAACTATCAATCTATTATGGATCACAAGAGTTTTAAAATGTTAATTTTAGTGATTTAGTAAAAAAATAATTAATAAATATTAATTTAATAATAGAGGGGGGTCAATTTGATGCTTATAGAAGTACAATAAAATTACTAAATTGATCTTATAAAATAGAAACATGACATGTAATTATATTTCTTTATATTATTAGATAGTAAAATATTTACTAAAGATTATAAAAAATGGTATTGAAAAAAAACAATAATCCGATTAAATTCATATTTGATAAATCATAAGGTCTTTTATATTATCACATATTTATGGTTTTTAGTCCCTTAACATCCCATTGATCATTTTCATGCCTCTGATAAATGACCCCAATATCATTCAATAATTATTTATGCTTTTCATGCGTGTGAATATCATCAGTTTATACCATTGTTTTTTCAAAAAACTAATTTTTTTAACTATAAAAGCCACCCAAACTGTCCTATCTTGTAACATATGTAAAACATGAAAATAGATAACAATCCAAAATATAATTAAAACAACCAAATTATGAAGCTGGAATAGATGAGATACCAAAAAATACATACAATCAACTCCAAAACAAGCTGAAATATAAAGTAATTTCAGTCCCCATGTGACCAAAAAAACAATTATGCATTCCTAAATTGAAAGGAATATCAAAAATTGAAGCTAACATCCTATAAAATGTTCTTCGATTTACAGGAATCTAGCAATTGAACATCTACAAATGCCCAGAGGCATAAGTAGGGTTTGAGATAAATCACTATAGTAAACCAATATATTTTCTATACATGGTCTATCATCCTGAATGGAAATATTATCAATTTTAAAATAAACTATTTTACAAACAATTTTTATATATCCAAAACATGTGATAATTATTTTCCTTATTTATTACATTGGTTTTCATAAAATACAATCATATTATCAGACTATAAATATGAAAAATACAAATGATAAAAAAATATAAACACATCAAGAGGTAAACAAATAAACACACATCCCTAAGATAACATATCATTTGAAAATATGTGATAGACCCTCATTTAAAAACCGAGAAGAAATATTCTATTATTAAAAAATGATAAGTGTTAAATAACAAAAAAATTAACATGAACATGATATATTGGATCAAATCCATGGGAAACTACATACTAGACAATAACATCAATATATTAAATATGTAAATCATTAGATCCAAATTATATTGAGTCATACTAGTTGAAATCAGAAAATACATTGAGTCTTTCCAGTCGATATCACAAAATGTTACACCTAGTGTTGAATTACACACACTAAGGCTACACATGTCTCATTACCATTGCTCTTAAAAATCCCAATGATCATTTATACAAATTTAATTTCAAAAAAATTAATGAAAATTTAATAAAATATTTTCAAATCTAATTCGATTCACTTCAGAATTTGAAAACCTATTTCCATGTCAAGAAAATTCATTTTTCCAAGAATACACCCTTTTAAAATGTTGTTGATTTTATAAAAATTATTCTAATTCTATTTATAACATCAAATGAATGAACAAAACAAATTAATTTATCATGAAATATATGAAATTCAAGGAATAAAATCACTCTATTGAAATAACTAAATCAACACGGTATAAACCTTTTTTCATTCGACATCGGTGACCAGAAACCATTAGCATGACCATATAAATACACAAAAAAATAAGAAACTAAAAAAATGATCAATTGAAAACAATATATGAGCACAAATCAATACATAATATTTCTTAAAACCGTTTTCATAACAAAAAACAAAAAACCAAAAAGGATTAATCACCCAGAGAGAAGAAATCCAACCCAAATATTGATTGATTGATGAAAGAAGTAATCCAAAAGGAAACGAATCACCCTAAAACACATAGGGTGCGTTTTGGGATGAGATAGGTATGGCTGCATGTAGATTAGAATGAACATGATCAATTCATGACCATAAAAATTACAACTCCAGAAATTTACAGGGAGTGTAATCCCAATACACATCGTCTAATCCAAAAAGACTAGAATTGATGACAATTATGTCAAAGTTTTATTAAAAACATGATATTTTACATTACATTACATGATAATTATAGATCATTTTTAAACCATTCATGTTATTTTTCCAATTAATGGCATCTTCTAGGATATATTTTCATCGAATTTTCACTAATTACATGGGGTGAATATTCCTAGAGATTAGGGAAATCTACTACTCCAAAAGGGAAATTCCAAAAAATCTAGTACTTCACCATTAGAGGTAACCTTCCAATTCCATTTTAGTATTACTTATCCAACCAAATAGAAAAATAAAATAAAATGTTCAAGAATACTAGATAGAATGATTATTGGGGGTTACAATAATTGAACAATAAATTCTTTCTTCACATAGAAATCCATCATGATCCTAGATCTTCGAAACGATAAGGCCAATGACACCTCAAAAAGGGATCCCCCCCCCCACCCCGCCGCCCTCATGTATCCTGGATATCATGTCCATTAGTTCATAACACTCAAACTAGGTAAATCATTTCTATATTGTAGTACCTTATCCAATCGATCCAATCTCTAAACTGGATTCTAAACCAATGCAGTATCAGGCTCAATATCAACATCCTCCCATCAAATCTCATTGTATGGATATGGTATACACCTCTCTAATTTGGAATTATGAAACATGTCATGAATATATATCAAACTATATGGAATGTTCAACTGATTGGATACCCTCTCTAGTCATCCAATGATCTCAAAAGGTCCCACATGTCTCAGTGCCAACTTACCCTTCTCGCCCAACCGGAAATTTCCCTTGTGAGATAAAACTCTATGAAAGACGCTATCACCAACCAAAAATTATAGAGGCCAATTAAGATGGTCCATATATGATTTATGATGAATATATTCCATACTCAAATGTCTCCAGATCAATTTCACTATATTCATCATCTCTTGAACTACACTTTCCCAACCATGGACCACTCTCCCAACTCTATCAAACAAAAGGGTGATCTACATTTCTACCCATAAAAAGTCTTTAATGGTGATAGATTTATCAAATTAGGATAAATATTATTATATTAAAACTCATACAATGGAATCTCGTATTCCCATGATCCTCAAAAATCAATCATAGATGCCTAGATCATATTCTCAAGAACCTCAATTTCCCCTATTTCTGTTAACCATATGTGGATGATATATTGTTCTTAATTTAATTTGGGAACACATCACATCCTAAAAAAAATCTAGACCCTATATGTAAACCTTATATTCCTTTTAGAAACTACTATAGGGGGAACCCCATGATTTCTTGTAGTCTATCATTGATAAAATTTTCTGAACTATTTCACTTTAAACATCAACATTATTGGAACAAGAGCAATGATTTCATGAGTTGAGAAATGTTCCATAAAATCACATCATTCGCACATGGATTGCATTAAATAATAATTATTAAATCGATATAAATATCATCTCACTGAAATAATGTAGTTGTAAAGGGACGCAAAAACCCTTTAGGTTTATGGTGACCCTCCTTAAATCTTTGAAATGTAAGGCACATAAAAATAAAATATTAATTATCTCATCCTGTTCCACCAATAATGCAACCTCCAATCATTATACATCTTAGTATCCCCATGGTTCAAGGAACAAAAATAGTTTTTTCCACATTCCAAAACATACGAACTCAGTGAGAATGGGATACAATCATGTGACATAGGTACATAGTTCCATTGGTAGGCCGACACAACTCACTCGAGGTCTCCCCGCTATAATCACATTTTATTATGTGTTTTAACACTACATATAACCATTGATCGAGAAGAACTCACTCATCAAAATATGAGTCATAATTCATCAAATCAAACAATAGCTAACCACCAACCTCTTCTACTCCAATATCATCTTAGTAAACAAACTAATCATAAATAACTCATCCACTAATTCCATCACAAATTATGATGGAATATTCAACTCAAAGAATCAAAAACAACATTCCCTTTCATAGGGGTAAAGTAATTACAAAAATCAAAAGTATAAAGATACTCTACAAAGTATCTCTCTCCCAAATTAAGTTCCCTCTATATAAAAATGTGTTTCAAGATATTGTTATAATAATAAATTGTAAATCACTCCGTAAAGAGATAGTTATGCCACATTCTGAGTTAATTCATAACCAATAAAAATAAATACCATGTGTGATGTATTTATTTTCATTACAAACTAACTATTGTGATTCATATATGGTAACTGATTTTCTACTTTATCATGAAAAATCCCTAAAATATACTAGAAGTATCTCAAACAAATCATAACCTGCAGCCAGTTTGTGAAGAATCAAAACATGTGTTGAAGTCAACCCCAACTTCAGCTCCTCAAAAGTTCTCAGATTTAGAGACCCGAAGCTTAACGTACATAGACATTACATTACTTTTGCGTAATACTTAGTACATAACAAAAACACAAACACAAGGACCGTAATAGTTTAATGTCTTTGGAAACTCGGAATATAATCTTCTAATAATGGTGAAAGATCTTCAACATCTCCCATAAAGATCTTATTTTTTTTAAACGTAAATCCTTTCTTTATGTCCTGGGGAAAATAAAAACAAAAAAGGGTGAGCTAAAATGCTCAGTAAGGGTAAACAAAAGAAATATCAATCACAACATTTTCATTAGAACATAACATTTTGGAAATCTTAACCTGCAAAAGAGAGCATAATTTCATAACATGGGATAAATCATAGTAGTGAAATGAAATCCCAATAATCATAACTTAAAACATGAAACTTTGTGGAATACACACATAATCATAGAGAATCATATCTTATTAGTCGAGACTCATTGCCAAGACTATCTTAGTGGACAAAGTCCATTTCTGAACCGAGTCACCCTCGTTTCAGTCCTGTTTCACTGAACCGGTATAACCAACCGTTCCAACCATGTCTATCTCATGAGATACAAAATCTTTACCCAATGAATTGGAGGGAGATATAGGTCCCACCCATCTCATAATGATACCATTATTATGTGTGCCACAAAATCATAAACCATACATCATTGCATAACCCATGTAATAAAAATGGGAATCTTAAACATCGTGACATCATAAAACAATTCATATAAGATAAAGGAATTAATATAAATATTTCCATCACAACATAATCAAATCAATGTAATAATAGGTATAAAAACAGAACCCTTTATTATCTTAGATGGAAAATAATTTTGATAAAACACTTGAACTTCAT
The DNA here is from genome assembly GCA_963277665.1 of Viscum album. Classification (NCBI taxonomy): domain Eukaryota; kingdom Viridiplantae; phylum Streptophyta; class Magnoliopsida; order Santalales; family Viscaceae; genus Viscum; species Viscum album. Next base: position 1,045,824,183 of record OY728165.1, read on the forward strand.
TCTTGAGGAAAATATCCTTTCTACTTCAAAAACACTTTTCCTTTCTCAAAATGTCATACAATTTTAAACTAAAATAAGTTGATTAAAAATAAACTTTAAAACATTAAAAGGAAGCTTCTTTGAAATATTGTTTTAAAAATCCATTCATTCCGTATAAGTTAAAAAAACATTCTTCTCGTACTTTTGTCAGAAAAGTCAAAAAGTACCTCGTACGAAAAACGACAAAAGATTCCATTCATATCTTTTACTAAAAACTCACTGAAGGGTAAAATTGGATTTAAACAATTGTAGATGGATGTAAATAATGTTACATATTGAGGAAACATGGATTTTTATGATAAAATACACCCCAGTAAATTATGAAGTATAAACAATCTCGGATAAAAATGAGATTGTGATATTTTCCTTACCTTAGGTCTGATTTGCTTCGTAAGTGTCCGAACCTCCTGTATAATGATTTAAATAAAGTCATTGACTTATTAGATAATCATATTCATTGTTATGATATCATATATGGTTCACTTATGACTTTATATTACCCGTTCTTTTGTAAATTCCATGTTAAAGAAGCGTTTTGGGTAAAATCGTTTCATTTATCGTAGGTGTTTGGACTTGTTGTTCTTGAAATTATTATTACTTATATCATGATTTACTTACTTCCAGAATATAAAACATGATTTATATATCATATATATTTTTCTTATATATATATATATAATAGATAGATAAATGAAATGAAACACACCGTTCATGGAGGCGATAGTCCGTACGTACGCATGAACAATGTTTTCCTTTCCTTATTGTCTTGAATGGAAGTAAGTAGATGACATGCATATATATATATACATAAATCCAGTAGATTTAACATTTCATATATTTCATTATTATTCATTATATATATTTTATAATCATTCATGAATGGTTAATGTGGAGAATTAATCTCATCGCGTCGTGGAGACGGTATTCCGTACGTACGCACGCGCGGTGATTTCATTTTTCCGTAGGATGGATAGAAGGTTAATTAGAGTTGTTTCATATTTATAATAACATATAAGTATATAAGAAATACCTATGTTATTACTTTATCATGAAACAACTAAATAAGAATAAGTTGAAGAAGAATGAAATTGAAAAAGATCGGTAATGGATATTACCTCTTTTTGATGCACCTTATCTTAACCTCCACTTAAAGAACAAAGGATGGTCTTTGAAGAAGACCAGGACCTCTAGTATGATAATAGGGAAGTGGAGAAGAGATTTTGGCAGGGTTTGGCGGAGCTTGAATGCTCAAAATGGTGTGAGGAGGAGAGGGAGGAGGTGCCCTTTTATAAGGGAGGAGAGGGGCACCTTAGGAAAATCTCAAAATATTATTTTATATTAAGGTCAAATTCGATTAATAATGGTTCCAAAGGGTCTTATTTCGAAGCTAATGTGGGGATGGGTTGAAATAATCTCATCCAATAGGATTTATACAAGTTTAGGTTTTTATTTTAACCTTATAAATTAGATTTAACTCTACGTTAAATAATTAAACTTTTACCGTGTCTTTCTGTTTTCTTACACTATATGGTTAATAAACTTACTATATCAAGCCAAAAGAACCCCAAGTTGTTTATTATTAATATATATAATCTTATATATGTTATTTGGCCGAACCTTAGATTTTTAGGAATAAAATGACAATTAATAATATAATATTTGTTTTAAAAACTAATTTATGTCAATTTTGACACTATTTGGTACATTATTTTTACGAAATTCATAACAGAATTATAAGTTCGAACCAAGTTACTTAAATCCACAATAACAAGTCATATTAAACTATAAAATTAGTTTAAGTCATAAAAAGTCTCAAATTACATTGATTTGGGCATTTAAAACTTCAATTATGTCAATAGTTCATTAATAAGTCAATTTCTGCATCATCTTTGTGTCATAATAAATGATAATTATTTAATCCCTAAAAATTCTAAATAAATTCCTAAGATGTAGATAATTGTATTATATTTCTGTAGACTCTTAATGTTCGAAGTTTCATGAATTTTATCACTAGATTAAAATTATTATACTTATAAGATTTAAGAAAGTGACATGTTGTGACAATCTTTGGTTTTAATAATAATTAAATTATTTTCATTGAAATTTTTTAATTAAATGAATCTAATATGATACTTAGGTGATATGGGTCGACTTTTAGTCATCCAATAGGATTTTTCCAAGTGTTAGGGAAATTTTATAATCATATATTTACCCTTAATTACCTGATTTACCTTTAACTATAGTAAATAAAATTTAACTTAGTTACTATTCACAATGCCCAAAAAATAGAAAGTAGCTTATTAACATAATTTGGACCCACTGATTCCAAATATGGAATCAATTTTTCCAAATTCAATACACAAAAGGTTCATAAATTAAATTAAAATTAATCCTGTTGTCGAAAGAAAATGAGTTTTTCTTTAAAACATTGCAAAAGATTGAATTGATTTAACCTATGAATTCAAGGTAAAATCAATGCTAATGACATATATTATATTAAATGGTAAAAATATATTATATTTATACTTTAAAACCATTCAATATTATAATTTAACCACATAAGATATTACGATGAAAAAAGTTGTTTTTAATTAAAATATATCGTGTTTTTACTATTCATTCAAATATGAAAGTTATCGGAAAAATATCAAAACTTTATCTAATGTAAATTTTATTTCCTGATTCAAAAGGATAATTTTATTTTGTCAAATTAAACTTATAAACATGTCAAAAACTATATTTAATGTGGGTGCGCCATCAAAAGGCGGCAAAACTGCATTTTTTGAAAAATACTTATTTTACCCGAAAAATTTATTTTGTTCTTATACCATGTTCTAGAAATGTGTAAGATGAATAATAATGTTATAAAATTCAAAATTTAGTTTACACTATTCATAAAGTCTAGTTCATAACAATATTATAATAATATATCGTTGTTTAGTAAAACCCGGTATTGCGTACAACACACGCTATCGAGGAAGGTCGCGATTGCATGTAATGCAAGCCAAGTCAGGGTTGCGTGTAGTGAAAAACTCCTTTGTTGTTGCGTATAACAGGATCCAACCATATTTTATTTATACATTGAATATATATATATATACACTCAATGTTGCGTAGAATAACTTCTATCAAACGAACTTGAAATTTTGTGTAACAAGAGCCAAGAAAAGTGTTGCGTATACTGCAAGCTAATACAGTGTTGCGTATAGCGCAAGATAATCTTGGTGTGTCGTACAATAGAAGATATGAATGAAATTAAAAAGAATGTATCTTATAAAATCTCGGGTTGTTACATTCTACCTTAAAATTAATTTCGCCCTCAAAATTCGTCGGGGTTATAAATGGTTTACTATTCTAAATTTTCATTAATAGTAACCCACATCGTAAAAAGGAAAACCAAAACCAATCTTTAAAAACAAAAATATGAAACGTAACGGTTACCCAAATAAACTAATCACTGGTATTCCACATAGGTGAAAATATGGATATGGAAGAGAAATCTAACCATCATGTTCTGATGGAGAGTGGTAGAGAACATGGCTATGGAAAAGCCAGCAATCACAAAGCCATAAATTTGTGACGATCTAGGGTACCATATGATTCATCAGATATAAGATCACTAGGACAACATTTTTGGTTTTCAATATCATTTCCCTAAAGTTGAAAATTTTGAATTAGATGAAATACTTACTTGACTTTGGTACAATCTCACTGTTGTTCGTGCTTTGAACAATTTCCACTTCATCTCTTAAAGAAATGAAGTTGAATTTGTTATTAAAAGATCATGTGATAGAATGATGGGTCATTCCATCTGTTTCAAACAAAAGTTTAGCAATAGTTATCAAATATACATAAGTCTGTCTTTGGTGAGGTTAATCATATACGATTCCAACAATGAACTTATACTTCATATATCATACTGCTTAATAAAATAAAACTAGTTTCTACTAAACAGGTACTTCCTATAGGCCAGTGGTAGGAGATAAAGGCCAGTCGCACTTCGGTTGTGGGTTCAATTCCCATGGCCTTGTCCGACGCGATGGGCTGTCGCCCGTCCTGCAGGTTGTCCTTTTTCTAAAACTACATTACTATAACATCCCATCAATAATATCAAAAAAAAAATGTTCTATCCTTAAACAATACTAACTTATGTCCAACATAATCCATTCCAATCTTTAGGATTATCTAAAATACTTCTGTCCAAGCTCATAGTATAAAGAAAACGATTACTTGAAATGTCATCAACCAAGCATGTGAATACTATCATTTATCCCCCATATATCTTGTCGGTCACATTCCAATCATGTGAATACCTTAATCATGTATTCTCTTGAAAAATGAATACCTATTAAACCATAGTGAAAACATGAATGCTGTCAAAAGTTAACTCTTACCACATACAAAAATCCAAAAATTCTATATACCCAAACCATGATTTAACCTTATCCTTATATCAGTCATGAGCTCATGAATACTATCAAACATTTAATTTTCTACTTATCCCTTCATTATGCGCATATCATCTTCATTCCAAAAATATCTGAATAACCTTTCATGGATACTGGTAGCATTAATAACACACTTTCAAAACTCAAGGAATGACAACAATGTAACAATCCTTAGATGTCTCTTTATTCCATAGTACCATGAGATTCTTTATACAACATTACACTTGATAGACATGTAATCATTCCACTAGCTTCTTAAACCATTGACCGAGCTTCAACAATTCTTTCATCTCACAAATCATTTGTAGTGTCTTCATCATCTTCGACATAAATACTACCCATACGGCCGTACTGATTCTCTTCATGAGAGCTTCCCTTTGGGCATTGGTTTGCATAATGCCCGTACATTCCACATTTAAAACATTTAACCATTGTTGATGTCGTAGCAATACCATTATCCTCATCCCTGGTGTTAACTGAACCTTTTCCTTTGCACTTACTGGCTTTGTGTCCTTCTTTTCCACACCCAAAGCATATTCCAGTTCCTTTGAAACATTCTCCTTGATGCCTCTTCCCACATGATTTACATAGGGGAAATTGAACTTTCTTTCCTCTGTGATCATCATTAAACTCCATCTTTCTCTTATTAGCCGAGTCCGGAAACTTACCAAATTTGAGATTATTGATCATATTATGAGATTGATGATTCGACATAATAATGATGGTTGGACTTCCAAATCCCATTTCATTTGGTTTCTCATGAAAAATATCATTCCATTGTCCATAATATCCTCCATTATCGTGAATCATCTTATTTCCAACCATTTTCTAAAACCCAAAAAGAATAGTGTTAGAGGCAAAAATCATAATAAAGGGGGATTGACTTCAATATCTAACATCTTTGGTTTAATATAATATCTTTACCATAGTTCTAGGACTATATCCTATACGTATACTTATCCTTATGGACATCCCTAGACATACCTTAGAAATATCTCTAGGGATCTCTCTAACGTTCTCACATCCTATTTTCCAAAGGATGACTAATCCTTTCCTCTGATACCAACTGTAGAGACCCGAAGCTTAACGTACATAGACATTACATTACTTTTTCGGAATACTTAGTACATAACAAAAACACACACACAAGGACCGTAATAGTTTAGTGTCTTTGGAAACTCGGAATATAATCTTCTAATCGTGGTGAAAGATCTTCAACATCTGCCATAAAGATCTTCTTTTTTTATATACCTAAATCATTTCTTTATGTCCTGGGGAAAAGAAAACATAAAAGGGTGAGCTCAAATGCTAAGTAAGTGTAAACAAAAGAAATATCAATCACAACATTTTCATAAGAACATAACATTTTGGAAATCTTAACCTGCAAAAGAGAGAATAATTTCATAACATGGGATAAATCAATGTAGTGAAATGAAATCCCAATAATCATAACATAAAATATGAAACTTTGTGGCATACACACATAATCATATAGAATCATATCTTCTTTAGTCATGACTCATTGCCAAGACTATCTTAGTGGACAAAGTCCATTTCTGAACCGAGTCACCCTCGTTTCAGTCCTTTTTCACTGAACCGGTATAACCTACCGTTCCAGCCATGTCTATATCATGAGATATAAAATATTTACCCAATTAATTGGAGGGAGATATAGGTACCACCCATCTCATAATGATACCATTCTAATGTGTTCCACAAAATCATAAACCATACATCATTGCATAACCCATGTAATAAAAATGGGAATCTTAAACATCGTGACATCATAAAACAATTCATATAAGATAAAGGAATTCATAAAAAAATTTCCATCACAACATAATAAAATCAATTTAATAATAGGGATAAAAACAGAACCCTTTATTATATTATATGGAAAATAATTTTCATAAAACACTTGAACTTCATTCTTGAGGAAAATATCCTTTCTACTTCAAAAACACTTTTCCTTTCTTAACATGTCATAGAATTTTAAACTAAAAGAAGTTGATTAAAAATAAAAATGAAAACTTTAAAATTAATCTTCTTTGAAATAATGTTTTAAAAATCCATTCATGCCGTATAAGTTAAAAAAACATTCTTCTCGTACTTTTGTCAGAAAAGTCAAAAAGTACCTCGTACGAAAAACGACAAAAGATTCCTTCAATATCTTTTAATAAAAACTCACCGAAGGGTAAAATTGGATTTAAACAATTTTATATGGATGGAAATAATGTTACATATTGAGGAATCATGGATGTGGATGATAAAATACACCCCAGTAAATTATGAAGTATAAACAATCTCAGATAAAAATGAGATTGTGATATTTTCCTTACCTTAGGTCCGATTTTCTTCATAAGTGTCCGAACCTCCTGTATAATGATTTAAATAATGTCATTTACTTATTAAAGAATCATATTCATTGTTATGATATCATATATGGTTCACTTATGACTTTATATTACCCGTTCCTTTGTAAATTCCATGTTAAAGAAGCGTTTTGGGTAAAATCGTTTCATTTATCATAGGTGTTTGGACTTGTTGTTCTTGAAATTATTATTACTTATATCATGATTTACTTACTTCCAGAATATAAAACATGATTTATATATCATATATATTCAGTATATATATATATAATAGATAGATAAATGAAATGAAACACACCATTCCTGGATACGGTAGTCCGTACGTACGCATGAACGCTGTTTTCCTTTCCTTATTGTCTTGAATGGAAGTAAGTAGATGACATACATATATATATATACATAAATCCAGTAGATTTAACATGTAATATATTTCATTATTATTCATTATATATATTTTATAATCATTCATGAATGGTTAATGTGGTGAATGAATCTCATCGCGTCGTGCAGACGGTATTCCGTACGTACGCACGCGCGGTGATTTCCTTTTTCCGTAGGATGGATAGAAGGTTAATTAGAGTTGTTTCATATTTATAATAACATATCAGTATATAAGAAATACTTATTTTATTACTTTATCATGAAACAACTAAAGAAGAAGAAGTTGAAGAAGAAAGAAATTGAAAAAGATCAGTAATGGATATTACCTCTTTTTGACGCGCCTTTTCTTAACCTCCACTTAAAGAACTAAGGATGGTATTTGAAGAAGACCAGGACCTCTAGGATGATACTAGGGAAGTGGAGAAAATATTTTGGCAGGGTTTGGCCGAGCTTTAATTCTCAAAATGGTGTGAGGAGGAGAGGGAGGAGGTTCCCTTTTATAAGGGAGGGGAGGGGCACCTTAGGAAAATCTCAAAATATTATTTTATATTAAGGTCAAATTCGGTTTATAATGGTTCCAAAGGGTCTTATTTAGAAGCTAATGTGGGGATGGGTTAAAATACTCTCATCCAATATGATTTAGACAAGTTTAGGTTATTATTTTATCCTTATCAATTAGATTTAACTCTAAGTTAAATAATTTAACTTTTACCGTGTCTTTTTGTTTTCTTACACTATATAATTAATAAACTTACTATATCAAGACAAAAGAACCCCAAGTTGTTTATTATTAATATATATAATCTTATCTAAGTCATTTGTCTGAACCATAGATTTTTAGGAATAAAATAACAATTAATAATATAATTTTTGTTTTAAAAACTAATTTATGTCAATTTTGACACTATTTGGTACATTATTTTTATAAAAGTCATAACAGAATGATAAGTTCTAACCAAGTTACTTAAATCAACAATAACATGTAATATTAACCTAGAAAATTAGTGTAAGTCATAAAAAGTCTCATATTACATTTATATGGGCATTTATAACATCAATTATGTCAATATTTCATTAATAAGTCAATTACTCTATCATCTTTGTGTCATAATAAATGATAATTATTTAATCCCTAAAAATTCTAAATAAATTACTATGATATAGATAATTGTATTATCTTTCTGGATACTATTCAGGTTCGAAGTTTCATGAAGTTTATCACTAGATTAAAATTATTATACTTATAAGATTTAAGAAAGTGACATGTTGTCACATTCTTTTGTTTTAAAAATAATTAAATTATTTTCATTGACAAAATTTAATTAAACGAATATAATCCGACCCTTAGGTGATATGGGTCGACTTTTTGTCATCCAATAGGATTTTTCCAAGTGTTAGGGTAATTTTATAATCTTATATTTACCCTTAATTACCCGATTTACCTTTAACTATTGTAAATAAAATTTACCGTAGTTACTATTCACAATGCCCAAAAAATAAAAAGTAGCTTATTAACATAATTTGGACCAACTGATTCCAAATATGGAATCAATTTTTCCAAATTCAATACATAAAATATGCAGAAATTAAATTAAAATTAATCCCGTTGTTGAAAGAAAACGGGGTTTTCTTTAAAACATTGCAAAAGATTGAATTGATTTAACCTACAAATTCAAGGTAAAATCAATGCTATTGACATACATTATATTAAATGGTAAAAATATATTCTATTTATACTTTAAAACCATTAAATATTATAATTTAACCACATAAGATATTACGATGAAAAAAGTTGTTTTTAATTAAAATATAGCGTGTTTTTACTATTCATTAAAATATGAAGGTTATCGGAAAAATATCAAAACTTTATCTAATGTAAATTTTTATATCCTGATTCAAAAGAAGAATTTTATTTTGTCAAAGTTAACTTATAAACATGTCAAAAACTATATTTAATGTGTGTGCGCCATCAAAAGGCGGTAAAACTGTATTTTTTGAAAAATACATATTTTACCCGAAAAATTTATTTTGTCCTTATACCATGTTCTAGAAATGTGTAAGATGAATAATAATGTTATAAAATTAAAAATTTAGTTAACAGTATTCATAATGGCTAGTTCATAACAATATTATAATAATATATCGTTGTTTAGTAAAACCCGGTATTGCGTACAACACACGCTATCGAGGAAGGTTGCGATTGCGTGTAATGCAAGCCAAGTCAGGGTTGCGTGTAGTGCACAACTCCTTTGTTGTTGCGTATAATAGGATCCAACCATATTTTATTTATACATTGAATAAATATATATATATACACTAAATGTTTCGTAGAATAACTTCTATCAAACGAACTTGAAATTGTGTGTAACAAGAGCCAAGAAAAGTGATGCGTATACTGCAAGCTAATACAGTGTTGCGTATAGCGCAAGATAATCTTGGTGTGTTGTACAATAAAAGATATGAATGAAATTAAAAAGAATGTATCTTATAAAATCTCGGGTTGTTACATCAGACACTTGTCATTCCCTTAAAAAAAATTCACCATTACAAGTTAAAGCTTTCATCGAAGATAGGAACTTAGAGAAGGTTTGAAAAATCCATTATAGTAACTAGCCAAACCCTATAAGCACCAAATCTCAATAACATATTTAGCTACCTTTTATGACATGACTACATGTTTATTTCAATCATATACAAATATGAATCTCTCAAATATCACATTCCCTGGAAAAATTGAATCCCATATACGAATGTCACACTTGGTAATGATAATATACTGATAGTGATCCTTCAATGTTCTATGAATGATATCCAAATATTCCATGTGATCCTCCATTAACTTGGAGTACACCAAAATATTATCCACAAACAAATGAACAAAATATTCCAAGAACCGATCAATGATATAGTTCATCAAATCCATAAAAAACATAATCATTGTTGTGATTGAATGGAATAACCAGAAACTCAATATTCCGATATTGACTCTTAAACATTGTATTAGGTATATACATTTCTTATAATCTAATCTAGTGATACCCAGACCAAAGGTAAATCATATAAAACCAACGAGTCCCTATAAGTTAATCAAATATGTTATCAATCCTTGGGAAATGATATTTTTTCTTATTAGTCACTCGATTCAGATTTTGATAATCAATACAAATTATAAGGCTCCAATATTCCTTCTTAGGAAAAGGGATAGAATCACCTCACTATAAATGGAGAGGAAGAATAAATCATGTAGCCGATAGGTTCTCAAGATGGACCTTATGTTCCTTCAACTAAGTTGGTTATATACAATAGGGTAACATAGAAATATGAATGATACTAGGGAGAAGGTCTATTGTTAACATGACCTATTTCAATGGAGTTAAACATGAAAAATAATCCAGAAAGTCATTTGGGTACTCACACACAACTATACGAAGGTGACCACCCAATAAAGGCTCAAATATATCATGAAACATCTCAAAACACTAACTTCATATTACCTCAATATAAGGAACAATAAGCCATATAATTCTTAATCTAGAGTCCTACTCACCCTGGAAAACATGAGTAACCACATCAGGATAAAATAACTGAACCCAACTATGATAAGATTATAAATGTACCATAACATAGATCATCAAATCCATGTAGATAATCATGTTTAAAATTTCAGTAACAAGAACAAAAAAGTCCCACTCCTCCTCAATGTCGGTTATCATCACCCAACACACACACATCGAATACCTTCTTTAGTCCTATTTCCCAATTTTGTAGAAAGACCAAACAAGAATGGAGTAAGCTCTAAATGCAAGCCCAACACATCAACTGAAATTTACAATATAAACGAATGAGTATAACCTATATTATACAAATCTAACACCACAATAGATTAGGTAAACACCATCCGTGTAATAGTACATGACCGTAAATCAGATTCTTCTGGAGTATGATACACTACATAATGATGTCTAGTCATAACATCTTTAACATATTACATAGCTCGAGGATTATACCCACAACCCATGAATGAATCTTTGTAATACCATGAGTCGTTGGTGAGAGTGTAACACCCCAGGTAAATAAAGAATATGACATATTTATATTTATCCATATTTTTGAATAAAATATTAATATTAATTTAAAGGGGATGCTATGCTCGATGGCGTACCCAATACGCAACAACGAGTTTCTTGGGAATCTTACGTTGCACTCTAATAATAAAATAATATTATTTTAAATGGTAGTTAACGCCTAGCCGTTGTAATGGCGGGAAGGAACCGAACTAACTACAAAAATTATTATATATGATTGTCAAATATTTTTACTCTTTACAATAAATGTTAGATGATTAAAAATGCAAATGAATCCAGTTTTTAAGCGTAAACATTCTAATATTCTTTAAAAGGTCGATTAACCGCCTTTTGATGGGGAACCCCTTTTAAATCAACTTTTTGACAATTTTATAAGCTCTATTTTTCAAAATAAATATATTATTTATGTTTGGGACATTTAAATTTAACTTGGGTTAATTTTTGGTATTTTCTGACAATGTTCATTTTTCAATGAATAGTGGAAAATACTGCATTTTACATCAAAACTACTTTTTCATATAATTTAATTATATTGTTATATTATCTTTTTAATTTGTTTTAAAGTGTAATTAGAATATATTTTTACCATTTAATTCAATTATGGTCATTGGGATTAATTTCACTTTGGAATTAGGCATAAACAAGTGCCAAACCTTTCATAAATATTGTTTCTAAAAACCCGCTATTTATTTTGACAACGGGAAGATTTTTTAAATTAATTATTGCAATTTATGTGTTTGGAATTTGGTAAAATTAATTAAATATTTGGAATCAGAAGGTCCAAATTATTTAATTAAGACTCTTTTGTTTTTGGACATTATAAATAGTAACGACAGTAATTATCTTTAATTATCTTGATTAATGGGTAATCGGGTAGTTAAAGATAAAAAGATAATATCATAATAAAAAAATGACCACAAAATGTGTCCTAAGGCTACTTTTTGTCTCATGGCCGACCATGGGATGCCTTGTCCCAATCTTGGGGGCCCCATGGAATCACTTTTGTGAGAAAGTGACTTTTTATCTATTTATTTTTAAAGAATGTTAAATGTAACAAAGAATGTATCACCTAAGTAAAATATTTTTAATTTTGTCTACATAAATTATATTTTAGACTATAAATATTCATTGGAAAGCTAAAACTATTTCCTACATCATAGTAGTTTTTTTATAATTTTGAGACATTAAATAAATTAAATTATTTATGACATCATGATGATGCAGCGATGACCTCATTATTTAACGATTTAAATAAAATGGAATGATAACGTATAATCTTTGAATTACACTTGTCCAAAACCTATTGGATGAGTTTATTTCGAACCCGTATCACCGTATCCTCAAAATACATCAAAGTGGGACCATTAAAATCCGAAAATCATTTGAAAATAAAGTTACATTTTATACCTTTCCATGAGTGCCCCTCCTCTCCACTTATAAAAGGCCCCCACCTCTACCTCCTTTCCCCCACTTCAAAACCCTTTGGCTCGGCCAACACCTGCCCATTTTGTCTCTCCACATCCCTATATAACTCTTTGAAGCCTCACTTTGGGCAGAATCCTTTCCAAGGAAGTCTTTGAGCTCAAATTAAAGGAAGTTACCCGATTTAAAGTTATGTCTTCACTTGTGTCCTTTTGTTTTATTTTGCTTCTCCAACACCCTAAACCCTTTTTATTTATTTATTTTGTAACCAATACAGTATCATCAATATACTAGGTTGTTTTTATAAGAAGTATTCGAGCTACACTTACACACACCTACATCTAATGGTTAAAGAACATACTGTTTCCGTGGATGGCAAATTTCTGCCTCCTGAAACGATGATTGTTCAAGATTATTCTAACATCTTCAAAGGTGGCCATTAAGATGTAACTATATTTATATATGATATATAATATGTTTATGTTTTCCTTAATCTTCTGTATTTTTCATTTATGGCATACCATTATGGTTTCCATTATGGGTAAACGCGATATCTTCATTTTAGGAAGTGTGGACTACCGCCCCCTCAAAGTAATTTGATTCGTTAATGCCGTATGTGGGACATATAAAGGATGGAATTAATGGTATTACATATTTTATAGTAATGTAATTATATTATACCTTTATATATTTATTATTTCATTCAATTGAATAAAATAAAATAAATGAAAGTGGTGTTCATGCGTACGTACGACTTACCGTCTCCATGAACGGTACATTTCATTTTTTATCTCCAAATGTTATGTACTATTATAAGTACATATATATAATGGATATATATGTAATATATTACATATAAATGATGGTTATCATTCTGGAATTTGAATATATATATCTCTCATTTTCTTTTAATTCCATTAATATGGCAAAAAAATGAAAGTAGAGTTCATGCGTATGTACGGCCTACCGTCTCCATAAACGGTGCTTTTAATTTTTATCTCCAAATGCTATGGAATAGTATAAAATGAATATATACTAGATATATATGATATTTAAAACATAAATACTATTCTGGATATGATGTACCTATAAATACATGGAAAATTATTTTTTAACAAGTTCAATTTTTGACTCATGTACCAAACATTGAAAAAAAAACGTCTGATACCAACTCACTTTATTAACCAATTATTATAACATTATAATATGTGATATGAACTGAATAATAATATTTAAAGGATTTCCTAAAGCTATTATAAATTGACCATATTTTATTATTCAGGAGATTAAAGAACGATCGAGTCATGTCGGACCTGAGGTAAGGGATCTAACTCCTCTCTTTCTTTTTAAGTACACTCTTTTATGTCATCCCTTCTAAAGCTCATCTTTCTTGTTATTGGGATGTTATTTTATATTACTCTTACTGTAATTTTTATGTTCATATGATGAGAGACCCTATTCTCTCTCATCAATCCATTTTGGAAGTTTTGAGTGGCGCCGTTAGGCTGCCGAATTTTCGTAAGAGATCTAACCTCTCTCTTTCTTTTTAAGTACTCTCATTTATGTCACTTCTTTTAAGCTCCTCTTTGTTATGTTGGGGGATGTTCTTTTATATTATTATCTCTGTAAACTTTATGTTAATATTACGAGAGACCCTATTTGATCTCATCAATCCATTTTTGTAAGTTTTATGTGGCGCCGTTAGGCTGCCATGTTTTCGTAAGGGATTTTTCATCTCACTTTTATTCCCATGATATTTATGCTACATTTGCCACCATTTACTTTGAGTGTTGTATGTACTTCCCATTATTATACTCTTTGTGTAATATAATTTCATTTATGGGTACTTACATATTCATTGTATGACCCTTCTTCAATGGGGTGTACGTTTCGAAAGTTACCCAAGTCATAAGGGAACCTTTCACCCTCCTCTTTTTAAAAGACTTCTTTTGTTATGTCTTTTAATTTACATCTTATTATGTTGGGATATGTTCTTATATATCCTTATTATTTTAAAGTTTATGTACAATTGATAATATACCATTCCCTCTCTCATCGACTAATTTTCTGAATTTCGAAGTGATGCCGTAAAGATGTCAAATTTTACCACGGGAAGTTCTTAACCCAATTTCGATTTCATTGAGTTAACCATTTAGTTATTGAATATGTCATCCTTTGAATATGTGTGAATTTCCATTGATTGTTTTACACTTAATACCCACTTATATTGGGTGTATTTATATTTGTCCCACATAATTATGAGATTTATTTATCCTTAATTTAAGGATACCTTCTTTATAATGGATTTCATCTCAATTTACATTGCCATTGAGACTTCATTGTTGTTATGCACCAATTCACTCTTATATTGTGTGTATAATGTCCTTTGACATATTATATCATGAATCCATGTATTCTCATGATATTATAAAGTTATGATTAATTGTTATTCCGCAATTATTTGCATTCAAGAGTCTCTCATTTTGTTAAAAACTCTTTAACAAAATTATCGGTTTAAATGTTTTAAAGATTCATTATTCTATATCTTTATCATTAATTTACATGTTTTAAAAATGGTTTTCATTATTTATTTATATGGACATTAATGTTTTAAAATTATAATTCCATTAAAATCTTCAAAGTGGTATGGGACACTTTGATTCAAAAATCTCTTTTGAATTGTTTTTGAAAATGGATTGATTAATTCAATATCTTGGAATTACTTATTGAGATTGAAAATGAAATGTTGTTGTTGAAATGTTTATATTTTCAATATTTTATGTGTAATGATGGTACTTGGACATTTTATGGGTGGTTACGTGATAAACCATATGACGGGTGGTGCCGTGAATACCAGGACGGGTGGTTACGTTATAACCTCCAATGCATTGGGTATGGGAATTGACCGTATGGCTATTCCATTAAGTATGTATGGAAGTTGGACGTATGGCTATTCCATTAAGTGAAATGTGTGGAAGTCGACCGTATGGTTATTCCACTTAAGTATGTTTGTGTCCCAAGTTACCTTTATATGTTATGTGTTCTTCATATGTGTTTTATTGTAATCCTTTGGTTACAAAAGGGTATGTAATGATATTTTATTCAGTGAAGAGTTTTTACTACTTCATAAAGGTGAAGGTATTACTTTGATAAAGTATACATGGTTTACTTGATGTTTGAAAAACTATCTATTTTCATTATCTGTGTATCCCATACTGAGCTTTTTATGCTCACCCCATGTTTTTTTGAAATGTTTTTCACAGTACTTAATGTGGAATAGGGTCAAGGACGGGATCAAGGGAAAGTCATGCTACATAAAAAATGGAACACGACATGTTTCTTTTTCAGAGTTTTTATTCTATGGAAACTCAGTATAAGTGTCTACTTTGTAATCTTTTGAGATGTAACAGTTTTGTCCTAATTCTCTAAAACTATAAACCTAAAAATATCCTCAATGTGAATTATTCATTTAATTCAATATTAATTAATGTTTAAGGACGAGGCCTTATAGTTGGTATCAAAGGTCGGTTTAGATAACTTTAGAGGTTAGGGTATCCTCTAAGCATAAGTGACATTACCATAATGGTTAGAATTTCAGAAAGAGTCCTAGTTTTAGATAAAGTGAATGAGTAAGTATATATTAGTGTTTATCATTCTCATTAGTACATGATGGTTTTGTTGATATACTCACACTGACCTTTCTGTTTTTAGTGAATGGATGAATCTAGCAGGCACCAAAGAGAAAACAGGTTTGAAGGAAACTGTGGTGGTTCTCTGTTTAAGATACTAGATAAAATGGGAGATTCAATGAGGAAACTCATGGTTGTTCTAAACCAACTATAAATAAGTCATGATCAGCCACTTGAACCTTGTTATGTTCTGTAATGAATCATGTACAAGATGACCAATCGATGTGGATGTTCAGGTAATAATTATAAAGGTAACCATTAGAGTTTATATGATCCTTACTTTTGAGGTAATTATGGGTTACTATATGATGGAAGTGAAAGGCATGAGATAAAATTGAGGTTAAATTATGTTATGGTTATTTTTGATGATTTTATATCTTTATGGGGAATGATATGAGAATTATATTGTTTCGGAAAAAGGACAACACGCAGACCGTGTGACAACTCGTCGCGTCGGACAAAGCTGCGGGAATCGAAGCCACAACCAAAGTGTGACTGGTATTTATCGCCTACCACTGGACTACGTGAAGTCCCTGGTTAGATTGACTGATTCTTTTTAGTTAGATGATTTTATGAATTAAGAGTAAGTTTATTTTGGGTTATATATGGAAATTTTTTAACCTATCATGGAGGATATGTTATTAGGTTAATTACTTTTCAATACGAGACATTAAGAGCAACTGATGTTGTTTGGAGATAAATGTTACAATTTAACATGGAATACTATGTGACTAAATCCTTAAAATATTTGGGTTTCAATCTTAGTTTGGTTTACTTTGAATAATTTTATAGACAAATTGATTATCAAATGGTCCTAGTTGAACATTGGGTTTTGTTGGACAAATTTTGGAGATTAAGAATAGATTTTCTATTTATAAAGAGTTATCCTTTTATGGATTTTCTGATCTTGTACTAACCTTTTTGGTTTTGGTTTTGGTTAAAGTCTAAAGACATGGGAAGTATATTGTTATCTTTTGTGGATTAGGTGATTCTCTAGAAGATGATTATAGTACTCTTAATGTGAACAAGTCTTTCTAAATACTCATCTTTTGGAGAAAATATGAGTTTGTGTAAGGAATCTAATAAAAGTTGAAAGTCAACATGATAAGTGATTATGTTTCCTTATGAATAAATTCCTCAATAAAAGGTAGCTTAAAAAATTTTGTCTATTAAATTTTCTTACTTGGGAATCGAATACCGTTTAACCCATCACAAGTTTGTGCTTTTCTTATGGTTAACTTTCTCCTAAACATGTTTTCTATCACTCTCCATCAGAACATGACCCTCTGTTTTTTCCTCCATGTCCATATTTTCATACTTGGAATCCTAGTATGGGTTAACTCGGGTGACCTTTGTACTTATCATTCTTTATTTTAAAGTGATTGTTTTACCGACTCTTGTTCAGATGTGGGACTTTCAAGGATGTTTCCAAGCCCAATTTTAAAATTGCGAGGACGCAATTCCCAAAAGGGGGGAAGGATGTAACACCCCAGGTAAATAAAGAACATGAAATCTTTATGATTATCCATATTTGTGAATAAAATATTAATATTACTTTAAAGGGGATTCTATGCTCGATGGCGTACCCAATACGCAACAACGAGTTTATTGGGAATCTTACGTTGCACTCTAATAATAAAATAATATTATTTTAAATGGTAGTTAACGCCTAGCCATTGTAATGGCGGGAATGAACAGAACTAACTAAAAAATGATTATATATGTTTGTAAAATAGTTTTACTCTTTACAACAAATGTTAGAGGGTTAAAAATGCAAATGAATCCAGTTTTTAAGCGTAAACATTCTAATATTCTTTAAAAGGACGATTAACTGCCTCTTAATGGAGAACCCCTTTTAAATTTACTTTTTTACAATTTTATAAGCTCTATTTTTCAAAATAAACATATTATTTATGATTGGGACATTTAAATTTACCTTGGGTTAATATTTGGTATTTTTCTGACAATGTTCATTTTTCAATGAATAGTGAAAAATACTACATTTTACATCAAAACGGATTTTTTATATAATTTAATTATATGGTTATATTATCTTTTTAATTTTTTTTAAAGTTTAATTAGAATATATTTTTACCATGTAATTCAATGATGGTCATTGGGATTAATTTCACTTTGAAATTAGGCATAAACAAGTGCCAAACATTTCATAAATATTGTTTCTAAAAAACCCGCTATTTGTTTTGACAACGGGATGTTTTTTTAAATTAATTATTTCAATTTATGTGTTTGGAATTTGGTAAAATGAATTAAATATTTGGAATCATAAGGTCCAAATTATGTAATCAAGACTCTTTTGTTTTTGGACATTATGAATAGTGACGATGGTAATTATCTTTAATTATCTTGATTAATGGGTAATCGGGTAGTTAAAGATAATAAGATAATATTATAATAATAGAAAATGACCACAAAATGTGTCCTAAGGCTACTGGTTGTCTCATGGCCGACCATGAGATGCCTTTTTCCAAACATGGGGGCCCCATGGAATCACTTTTGTGAGAAAGTGACTTTTTATCTATTTATTTTTAAAGATTGTTAAATGTAACAAAGAATGTATCACCCAAGTAAAATATTTTTAATTTTGCCTACATAAATTATCATTTGGAATATAAATATTCATTGGAAATATAAAAATATTTACTACATCATAGTATTTTTTTATAATTTTGAGACATTAAATAAATTAAATTATTTATGACATCATGATGATGCAGCGATGACCTCATTATTTAACGATTTAAATAAAATGGAAATATAATTTAAAATATAAGGCCTACACATGTCCAAAACCTATTGGATGGGTGGATTTAGAACCCTTATCATCTTATCCACGAACAAAATCAATGTGAGACCATTAAAATCCGAAACTCATTTGAAAATAAAGTTACATTTTATACCTTTCCAAGAGTTCCCCTCCTGTCCTCTTATAAAAGGCCCCCATCTCTACCTCCTTACCCACACTTCCAAAGCCTTTGTATCGGCCAACACCGGACCATTTTGTCTCTCAAAATCCCTCTATAACTCCTTGAATTCTCACTTTGGGCAGAATCCTCCCAAGGAAGCCATTGAGCTCAAATCAAAGGAAGTTACCCGATTTAAAGGTAATGTCTTCACTTGTGTCCTTTTGTTTTATTTTGCTTCTCCAACCCCATAAACTCTTTTTATTAATTTATTTTGTAAAAAATAAAGTATGTTAAATATACTAGGATATTTTTATAAGAAGGATTTGAGCTAGACTTACACACACCTACATCTAATGGTTAAAGAACTTACTGTTTCCGTGGATGGTGAATTTCTGCCTCCCGAAACGATGATTGTTCAACATTTTTTTAACACCTTCAAAGGTGGCCATTAAGATGTCACTATATTTATATATGATATATAATATGTTCATGTTTTCTTTAAGCTTCTGTATTTTTCATTTATGTCATAACTTTATGGTTTCCATTATGGGTAAACACGATATCTTCATTTTAGGAAGTGCGGACTACCGCCCCCTCAAAGTGATTTGATTCGATAATGCCATATGTGGGACGTATAATGGATGGAATTAATGTTATTACATATGTTATCCTACTGTAATTATAGTATACCTTTATATATTTATTATTTCATTCAATTTAATACAAAAAAATAAATCAAAGTAGCATTCATGCGTACGTACGGCTTACCTTCTCCATGAACAGTACATTTCATTTCTTATCTCCAAATGTTATGTACTATTATAAGTACATATATATAATGGATATATATGTAATATATTACATATAAATGATGGGAATAATATTGGAATTATAATATATGTATCTCTCATTTTTTTAATTCCATTAATATGGAAAAAAAATGAAAGTAGCGTTCATGCGTACGTACGGCCTACCGTCTCCATGAACGGTGCTTTTAATTTTTATCTCCAAATGCTATGTAATAGTATAAAATGAATATATACTGGATATATATGATATCTAAAACATAAATACTATTCTGGATATGATGTACTTATAACTACATGGAAACATATTTTTCAACAAGTTCAATTTTTGACTCATGTACCAAACATCGAAAAAAAACATCTGATACAAACTCACTTTATTAACCAATTATTATAACATTATAATATGTGATATGAACTGAATAATAATATTTAAAGGATTTCTTTATGAAATTATAAATTGACCAAATTTTATTATTCAGCTGATTAAAGAACGATCGAGTCATGTCGGACCCGAGGTAAGGGATCTTACTCCTCTCTTTCTTTTTAAGTACACTCTTTTATGTCATCCCTTCTAAAGCCCGTATTTCTTGTTATTGGGATGTTATTTTATATTTTTCTTACTGTAATTTTTATGTTTATATGATGAGAGACCCTATTCACTCTCCTAAATCCATTTTGGAAGCTTTGAGTGGCGCCGTTAGGCTACCAAATTTTCGTAAGAGATCTAACCTCTCTCTTTCTTTTTAAGTACTCTCCTTTATGTCACTTATTTTAAGCTCCTATTTGTTATGTTGGGGGATGATATTTTATATTCCTATTTATGTAAACATTATTTTAATATGATGATAGACCCTATTTGTTCTCCTCAATCCATTTTTTTAGTTTTATGTTGTGTTGTTAGGCTGCCGAGTTTTCGTAAGGGATTTTTCATCTCACTTTTATTCCCGTGCGATTTATGCTACATTTTCCACCATTTCCTTTGAGTGGTGTATGTAATTCCAATTATTATAATCTTTATGTAATATAATTTCATTTATGGGTACTTACATATTCATTGTATGACCCTTCTTCAATGGGGTGTACGTTTCGAAAGTTACCCAAGTCGGTAAGGGAACCTTTCACCCTCCTCTTTTTAAAAGACTTCATTTGTTATGTCTTTTAATTTACATCTTATTATGTTGGGATATGTTATTATATATCCTTATTGATGTAATGTTTATGTCCAATTGATTATATAACATTCCCTCACTCATCGACTAATTTTCTGAATTTTGAAGTGATGCCGTAAGGATGTCAAATTTTACCAAGGGAACTTCTTAACACAATTTCAATTTCTTTGGGTTCAACATATAGTTATTGAATATGTCATCCTTTGAATATGTGTGAATTACCTTTGATTGTTTTACAATTTATACCCACTTATATTGGGTGTATTTATATTTGTCACACATAATTATGAGATTGATTTATCTTTAATTTAAGGATACCTTCTTTATAATGGATTTCATCTCAATTTACATTGCCATTGAGACTTCATTGTTGTTATGCACCAATTCACTCTTATATGGTGGGTATACTATTCTTTGACATATTATATCATGAATACCTGTATTATCATGATATTATAAAGTTATGATTAATTGTTATTCCGCAATTATTTTCATTCAAGAGTCTCTCATTTTGTTAAAAACTCTTTAACAAAAATATCAGTTTAAATGTTTTAAAGATTCATTATTCTAAATATTTATCTTTAATGTCCATGTTATCAAAATGGTTTTCAGTATTTATTTATATGGAAATTAATGTTTTGAAATTATAATTCCATTAAAAGCTTCAATGTGGTATGGGACACTTTGATTCAGAAATCTCTTTTAAATGGTTTTTGAAAATGGATTGATTAATTCAATATCTTTGAATTACTTATTGTGATTTAAAATGAAATGTTGTAATTTAAATGTTTATATTTTCAATATTTTATGTGTAATGATGGTACTTGGACATTTTACGGGTGGTTACATGATAAACCATATGACGAGTGGTGTCGTGAATACCAGGACGGGTGGTTACGTTATAACCTCCAATGCATTGGGTATGGATGTCGGCCGTATGACTATTCCATTAAGTATGTATGGAAGTTAGCCGTATGGCTATTACATTAAGTGATATGTGTGGAAGTTGACCGTATGGTTATTCCACTTAAGTATGTTTATGTCCCAAGTTACCTTTATATGTTATGTGTTCTTTATATGGGTTTTATGGTAATAATTTGGTTACAAAAGGGTAAGTAATAATATTTTATTCAGTGAAGAGTTTTTACTACTTTATAAAGGTGAAGGTATTACTTTGATAAAGTATACATGGTTTACTTGATGTTTGAAAAACTAACAATTTTCATTATTTGTGTATCCCTTACTGAGCTTTTTATGCTCACCCCATGTTTTTTTGAAATGTTTTTCACATGACTTAATGTGGAATATGGTCAAGGATGGGATCAATGGAAAGTCATGCTACATAAAACATGGAACTAGACATGTTTATTTTTCAGAGTTTTTATTCTGTGGAAACTCAGTAGAAGTATCTACTTTGTAATCTTTTGAGATGTAACAGTTATATCCTAATTCTCTAAAACTCTAAACATGAAAAGATCCTCAATGTGAATTATTCATTTAATTCAATGGTAAGTAATGTTTAAGGATAGGGCCTTATAGAGAGTATATCATTTCATACATCCCATTGTTTTATTTTCACAACAACACAATAAATTTATATATTATCCAAAAAGAAGGATTGGTTTAGGATCTAAAAAACTATTTTTATTTGTATTATATTTCCTTCCACACCAAAATTATACAACCTACTTAGGACCTATCGAATCCCCTAAAATAGGTCCCCTAGAATACATACCACCCTTATGATTTCTTTTCTTTCTAGAAGATACACCCTGGTTGAACCCTTAACTAACTAAGGCCCCAACAAAAACTATCCTCCTAGCTATGTCTGCCTCATCCAATGATTTACTGCTAGCCACCATTACAATGGTCGGAAGGCACATGATTATCAATAGTGAATAAATATCAATCCGCTATCCTAACTCAACCCAATGAGCCTTCATGTACACATTATTAATAAGAACTGATACCATATGCACCAACTCAAATAAAATGGGAAGAATACTTTAAAATGTAATGCTCCCCTAGATCTAATTTCTTAAACTCTTGGGTCTTCATTGGATTCAATTTATCAGGTTAAAATGACTGGTTAAAGACTTTATTGATTGAATACTATGTATAATCCTCACGAAACATAGATTTCACAATAGAATTCCACCATCCCTTTCTTAGCCCCTCATGAATATACATGTAAAGAGACACCATATAATATTCAAGAGTATTCAAGAAGATGAATGTCATCACTATATGCTCATGATAATCATTGAATTCTTAGGGCCCATTATGACTATGAGTTATGGGTGGTTCTTTATTACTAAATTATGATCCATGTTGCACTATGCATCCTGGGTTCCTAAAACACACATGTCATAGAGAATGAATAATAAAGACAATAGCTTTTACTAAGGTAGGGTGCAGTAGAGGATTATCCAATGGAACCTATTTAGTAGCAATTTCTCTATGATTTAGAAGTGCATATCTATAAGAATTATATAAAAACATATAAAAATAACCAGTTATGTGAAAATTACCAAATCATAATACTAGTTTTAGGTATTGATTATAAATTGTTAAAAATTTAATAAATAAAAGAAACCAAAAAATCATTACATAAACAAGAAAAAATTAATTTAGAAAACCTACCATATATTTCATTCAAATCACCTCAATCACTATGTATCAAACCTAGAAAAAGTCCTTCTTCACCTATGATACTCTATTTCAGTCACATAAGTGAGCTGTCTATGCCCATTTTCTACACCCACTATATGAATTTTGATGTTCATATATCTAGTATAACGAGGATATTGAACCAAAATCTTGTAGTTTGACCACACATCATGTTATTTATCCCTTTAATTTCAAATTATAGTGAACCTATCTTGGTTCAACCAGACATTCCACCTGAACTGGTCCATATCGTAATATATATAAAATAATAATACAAAAACTATTCTTGAATATAAAAATTCAACTAAAAAGAACATGAGAAAAATGAAGAAACATGCGAGTTACAAGAAAAGGCATACAATCCCAGAGAAAATTGGTTAGACTAGAAGAAAGTCATGTCCCCATCCCTACATAAAAAAGTGACTTATACCAATATAAATTAAATGAATGATAATATAACTATTGGTAAAACTCAATATTTCCAACATATATTATGTTTTGTAGATATTAATTTAATATACCAACAAATTATTTTACCAATAGATATATCTTTTAATAATAACTATTAATTACCAGCAACTATTTTACTAACACTTAAACCTATTAATTTACTATATCAATACCAGCATTTTTCAACCAGTATGTAAATCTATTATTAATAACCATCATTACCAAAAAATCTTTTAACATCAGAAAAATATTTTTCAATAAACTATTTCAGAGAAAAATACTTTATCATTAACCATATTTGAAATCTATTTTATTATAATGTCACATTTAAGACCAATGTTAACATTTAATTTATCATGATTATTTTATTAAAATATATTGTTCTTTATAGTAATTTAATTTTTATATTTAAATTTGATAAATATAAAAAACTAATCAACATAAATACAATAAATTATTAATATAAATTTAATATTTAAAAAACATAAAAACCATGAGAAATTTTGGAAGGGGTGCACTTTTCTCAGTTGAAACTCCAACAACCATGCCCTATGCAACGATGGTTACCACACTAGCCCCTCCCCCCTTTGTGGTGGAGGGTCCTTCTCTATATCTAATAGGGGATCGACCACCGTGCTTTACCTATTTCTTGAATCCTGATTTATTACCCTCTTTCGTTCATATCTCCCATAGTCCGGAGGTCCCGAAATGGTTTGATGGATCCCCGAAATTATCACACTCAAAAATGTAATTCAATGATGCTTATGTCATGCTACATCTAACCCTACTTGTGAATTTCAATGGTCGGTGACCATAGGTGGACATCGTCGATCATCTTATTTTCGGATCATGGGGCCAACATGAGCATTTGACTACAGGGATTCGTGATTCCAATAATATTATGATCTGGTTCACCTATGAAGAAGATACAATCCCTGCATGGTTAAATGCATCCCGATTTAACCATTGGTATGTGTTAAAGGTGATGTCTTTAAGCCCCTTGTTGACTCCTTATAGATTATTATGGGTGAGGATTTTCGTTAAAAATAGTTGGTCATTTCTGAATCATTGTTTGACTTCATCTCATTGTGAAAGAAATTTGGGTATAGTCTTGCATCCTGAAGGGAGAATAGGTTTATGTAAAAGGGATCCCGTTTGTGTGATCTGGTGAATCATACTTTAGTTTTTATTGCTATTGATTGTGGAAGGTTCTTAGTGAAATATAATGTGTCAATTGAATGCCATGAGGGTGATATTTGAACTGCTAGTATGGATGCTAGTCCAACGAATTTGGGTGATGTAGTGTCACTGAAACAACACACATGTTGCCTCCTGATCTGAAGGTTAACAAAATATTTGAACGTTTGAAACATGACTTGAAGGTGGTGAGCTCTTCAATATCAATTGTTAATCAAAGAAATTCAGCTGATGTAAGTGAAAGAAACGGAGAAGCAGATGTTAATCACTCAAATGGAGGTCTTCCAGGTGATAATGGGGTAAAATAGTGTGCACATGAGGGTGTAATGGTAGATAATAATCAAGACATATAGAATGACTCTTTGAACCAACTTAAGAATGCTGATATTGCAGGGGAAGTAGTGGTTGACCAACCTGAAATTCTTGGGAGTGGGTTTTCTCAGCCAAGGGACACTGGTAGGGAGTATGCTAGACTGGTTCATGATCCAGATGTTATGCACATTGTGAGGGAGGACCAATGGTATCCCACCAACGATTTTGTAGTTAAAGAAGACAATGTGGGCTGGATGAAGGAAAAAAGTGGGGTGAGATCGGAAAGAATCAGTTCAAATGTTAGATTTGGCAACAGTTTTGGTCATTAAGTGAATGTGATTTTTATTTTAGGTTTATCCAAGTGTACCTGATGTTGATGATATAAAGAATTATACGGTGGGAGTGGACTATAGAACCTCATCCAATAGCTACAACACCCCAATTATTTTTTTCTTCATTGGTTTCAGAAGAGGCCATAGTATATGCGGCTATGAAACAGACGAAACCTGTGCTGGAGGATCCCCTAGAGTAGATTCACAAGATCAGGATCACATTTCCTCAAAAAATTTCTAGAACCTTGAAAAATATCTTATATTGATTCCTTTCAATGATTTCTTATTTTATTTTCTATATTTATTATCAATAATATTTTTATAAAATATGACAACATTAATTCTCGTTCTGATTTTTTTCATTATAATAGTTTTTAATTGATATTTTTTCGATTAATTTGATCTTTCTTACCTTAAAAAATCAGTTCTTATGAGTTTTTATTTTACATTAAGTCAACATTATTTGTTTTTTCCTTGTATGATGGCTCTCCATATGTAATTAGTTTAAGTGGAAGAGCATTAATCACTTTAAATTCAATTGGAAATTAAATTGGTTCAAATACATGTTCCAAAAATGAGGACAAACGTCAATCATGAGAGCAATGTTATGTAATTAAAATGAAAAAATGGCTTTACTAATATGTAAAATCCTTTTATTCCTTGTTCCAATTATTTATTCTTTCTATTATTTCAGAGGTAAATAGTTTTCCTTGTTTTAATGTGGTTTTTAGTGTATGTTGATCTAGTTGATGGTGCCAAGGATAAGTAGCTAAAAGACAAGGGACCCATTAGAATCCCTACTAATTTCCTTCATATAATAACCACGAAGTCCCCATATAGAGAATGTAGTTTATAATTTCATCCTTGATCACTTCCCAGATTGAACTCAAATTCAGGCAAAGTTACTACATTTTCTCAAATCAAACATTCAACATTATGTTTTGGAATTTGAAGCCCTTGAATTATTTTAATATCATTGCTGTGAATGTAAGTGATTCTTCAAGCATGTTATTTCATCATTGTAATCCAATAGTAATGTTTTTCTATGATCAAATAGGTTATATTTTGGATTATATGCATATTGTAACGTAACTCATATTGGAGCATGTTTTATAGCTATATATTCTCTACTATATTTCATTTATTTTCTATTAAAACTTGTAGGGACCAACATAGGGAATTGGTATGAACTGCGGGTGCATAAGTGGAATTTCCCCTACTATCAGTGTGGTTCTACAACAAGCTGGATGAAGACGTCACAGGTCAAGTTTGTGAAGGGAGTTCTCTGGTGACTGCATGAGGTGTCGGTCCACTCGATTGTGGTGCTCATGCACTGAATCAACATTACAGGACCCCTGAAATCTATGGGACAGAGGTCTGTGTGTGTATGCTACCAAGTCGGGCTCATGTTCATCAATGGATGGCTTCTCATTTGTGATTTGAGCATGGGTTCATGTCGTTTTTCTAATGGAGGGATTCTTGGTGGAGGGTTCATGTCACACCATTTAGGTTGGATACATAAAAAATATGGTTTTGGTGGCTCCCTGGTTGGGGCTATGTGAAACTAAGGACCAGGAATATAAAGACTCATGGGCACTTCTACTGTCATGAAATGGGCTGTATTCCGATTTGTGTGCTACAATGTCTTTCTTGAATGAGTTTCCACTTGGGTTGCTTCAATTATTCACTAATTCGTACCTTTATTTGAGTAGTATTTTTATTGGGAAACCTCATGAAGACTTTTAGCCATCCAATCAACACTCGGAGGCCCAACTATAATCCAAGGTTGATCAAGTGGGATGTATGGAAGCCTGCCATGAAAAGAGAGATGACATGATAGAATTTGGTATAGATATTGTGAAAGAAGATGATCCCACCTATACAATAGAGGTACCTAGATTACTATTCACTCTATATTATTCATGAATCCACTCATTAATAAATTCCCCTCAGTGGGAGGATACTCTACTACTACTGTTAATTCTTCATCATTGTGAATATGTTTCCTATTTATTTCACTATTCCACTAGCTTTATCCACCAACAAATTTTGTTTTCATTTTATTTGTGTTAATGTTGGGTTACTGCTATCCCCCGTGTGATTCTAATTCTAGTTTTTATGTGTTTCTTATTATTTTATCATATTAACTTCTCTTTGGTGTTTTTAATTCTGTTTCATATTGTTTTGTGTTGATTCATTGCATTCTTCCTGTAATTATAGATGTTCTCTTCTTTTGTTTAGTGGTGTTTTCTTTCCTCCAGTGATGATTGTTTTTCTCTTTAGTGATGTGATATCCCTCCATATATGGAGGGATAATTGTATTTTATAGTCCAAAGGAGTGAAGATGAATGTGTCATTTTTAGTTTTAGAAATTATTGTTTTGATTTTATTTCATACCTTTTTCATGACTTTAGTGGATTTATTAAGGAGCTTGGTGACATCACATGAATTCCCGTTCATTTTCTTCTTCTTTTTAAATCTAATCAATTTATTCTTTTCACTAGAAACATTTCATGATATAGTGGGATTTGAAATGATAATTGAAGTGGTTACTTCATAGAAAAATCTAAGAGATCATTTTTGTACTTGTATGAAGAGATAAATTTACACTAGGAAGACATTCTTGTGAGTATCCGACAAGCCCAACTCAATAACATGACTCTCAGGATAGTTTGTTTTTTCATTTTCATTCACCAGAAGGAAACCACACAGGTGTCGAAGATTTTTTAGAGGCCAACAGGGAGGAAGTGCAACCCTGGAATGGCATGGTTAGCAGAAAGGGGCCACCCGTGGGTGAGGATGTACTCGAAAGTCATAATCCTCAACATACATGCATGTCTCATATAGCTAGTGATTGTACTGCTCACCGGGTGTGGTGAAGAAAATCACGTCCATTGGGGTGAAGGTTGGGGTCACCATTGCTGAAACTTCATGAATTCCTTCGACCATTGAATATCCAAAGGATTGGAGGGATGAATTCTATCATTTTAGTTTGGTGAAACCCATTTTTTTTTTGAATTGTCTCTGTTAATGTTTTATTCTGAAAAAAATTTATTTGGGTTTTAGTTGGTTTGGAAAAAATTATATATGGATCGAAGTTTACATATCTCTGATGAAATATCAACAGGGTTGGTGAAAAATTCTTTCTATAAAAATCATTTTTTAATACCCTTATTCATATTTTGGTTTCAATTCATACAGATATTTTGCCCTGTTTTGAGTTGGAGTGGGCTCGCTGGTCCTGGGGTATGGATGTGTCCTTGATGATCATTGGAATGTGGTGTTACATAGAAGGGATAAAGCTGACTTGCTGGTTCTGGGACATGGATAGGTTTTTGGTGATCACTAGTCCCTCTCGAGGAATTGACGAGTGATTTTGTAATGGGGGTGGATTTTGTATTAATGAGTGTGATGGATCCTATTGGGAAGGGATGAATTTTGTATTACTTCATTTTTTAATGAATTTCATTATGAATATAATTATATTTCTGTAATTTTGAACATGCGTTAAATTCATTTTCAATTTCATAATTAAAAAAAATATTATATATGATAAATTAAAAAATATAATATGAACTTTTACTATCAATAAATATCTATAATTTTTATTCAAATGTAATTTATAAATAAATATTATTTATTGTTTATATTATTACCAAAAAAAATTTGTCCCCAGAACCTATTGCTAAACACTTTAACCAACATATATATTATGAGTTGGTATTATTATAATTGTAAAAGAACTATTTTATCTGTACTAGAATCATTTAGCGACAATGTTTTTATCGACAGTTTTGTGATAAAGACTTATTTTTTGGTAAAATGTTTTACCAATAGAAAATTCACGTTTACAAACATATATTTTCTCATTGGAAAAAGTGAAATATTTATAGTGTATTTGACCATCAGTAACCTCTAGACCCACCTAAACAAAAATTAGTAGCAAGAAGATAGTCCAACATTCTATAAGTTGATCATACCATTCCCCAAATCATGAAATATAAAATCTAAAAATGAACAAAGGCACAGGTATGGAATGATCCAAATATCATTAGGATACCTTGGAAGTTTGAATAAAATGTTTTATATTAAGAATAAAATTATTCTATCATAAAAAATTCATTTACAAATTGTTATCCTAAATAAAAAATGATTATAAATCATTTTCTGTTTTCCGTTATTTGAATTTCATTAAAGTATTTCATATTATCAAACTAGAAATATAAATAATACAAAAGAAATAACATAAAATTCATATTCATACATCATGAGGTAAGAAAGTAATCAAAAATACATGCAAACACTTATCATGTGATACTTTATGATATAACCTCATAAGAACCCTTATGTATTACAATATATGATAAAAACAATAATGAAAAATTCTACAATTTTTTTCCAACAATCTCACATATTCGATCTAGAAAATAGGACACTATGAAAAAGACAATAACAATAAAATTTTATATAGTCAAAATTGTGGATACAAATAATATTGATTCATACCAGTCGATATCACACCTGATATCATATCATTCCAGTTAATATCACAAAATATTACCACCATGTGGTGTTTTATGCACAATAAGGATACTCATGTCTCTTTCTACATGAACTCATGGTTCATGTGAAATTTTAAAAATTACATTTCAAAACCATTCTCCAAATTTCATAAAACAGTGAATAATGCAAGAAGATTTTCATGAGTGGTTGATAACCTATTTCAAAATCAAGATAATTCAATTTTTAATGAAATGCCACCTTTTGGAAGACATTTTTATTTCTATGAAATCTTCTGAAACCATTTATCACAACAAATCAATGAATAATCCAATGGAATTTTTAGGAATGACAAACAATTCAAATAATAAACCCAATGTGTAGAAACCCATACATCAACTTGTTCTAATCCTAGCTGCCATTAACAATGGTGATGAGATACCATGAGAACAGACATTGAAAGTTAATGCTTATTTGTAAATTCAAAAGGATAAATTAAAAACAATATATGATCAAAAATAAATACACAACTATAGATAAATCCATATTCATAACCTAAAAAAAGCAAAATCAAAAGAATTTCATACCCTGAGAGAAGAAATCCATCCCAGACAAAGATCAATCACCAAACGAAGTTATCCAAAAGGAAATGAAAAACCCATAATCGCATAGGGTGAGCTATCAGTCAAGATATGTAAGATTTTAGGAATATAGAAATAAAAATTATCAATGCAATATCCTAAAAATCATATCATTTTCAATACATGATATCCCATTACACATCATGAAATACATGAAGTATGAAATCATGAAAAAATGTGTCACCTATTTATTAAAACCCAATATTTTCAATTACATGAAGTGAAACCTATACACATATTGTAATGATTTTGTGTTGTATATACAGATCATGTCTTCTTTTAGAAATACGTTATATGGATTGTACACCAACTACATGGAATGTATGTTCTTAACGAGTAGTAGAAATACATGCATAAGTTGAAAATTCCAATACATACCTAACATCACCATTATGGGTATCCTCAAAACATTATTTTTGAATTACTCATCTATCAAGAAATAAAAACAAAAGAAACAGATAAAACATATCCGGAAGAAAGGTAATGGTGTGTAATAGTTTCTCCTATATAGAATCCTAGTTATTTTTTATTCCATAAAAACTTGGTACTCCCCTTTATATCTTAATAAGAGGATATTTTTTTAACATATTAATGATGTGTTATTTTAAACCATGGTATATCGAAATAGCCAACCCTTGATTACCAAAATTAAATTTAAATAGTGAGGAAAAAAATTATTTAATGTGGGTATAATTTAACACTATGAAATTATAAAATATGAACATTCTATTTGATATTTTATATGACACACAAAATAGAGATTAAAAAACCAATGTAATGCATTTCTTCAAATTTAGTTTCTCTAATAGCATAGAGAACACACTACCCTGAGTCTAAAAGAACCGCAATATAGTATCCTATTATAACATTGAAATTAAATTTATAGGTCTTAATTGTACTAAATAAGGTATAATGATTATCGTTTTATATTTATTATAAATCAAATAATAATCTTTTTAAAAAATAAATGTTATATTTAAGAACTATATTTTTCGAAAATGCAGTTTAGTCTCCCTTTGAACACATAATTTAAAATTGATTTTTATAAATTTTAGAAATATTATTGAACAAGATAATCATCATTTATGATATTATAATATCAAAATTATTGCTGGTTTAACTTCTTGTATTTTATGATATATTTTATTTTTTGATGAATGGAGCAAACTTTTAATTATAATTGAACAATTATTTTTCATTTAAATTATTTATAAAGTTAAATTATATATTAAAATGGGTTTTAAAGTAACATTACTTTAATGAAATATTTATTAATCCATTTTAAGTACATTTAATAATTTTTATATTTTATTTTCATGTGATAACATCTTAAAATTTTGAACATTTTCCTTAAGAAAACTCACATTCTCGTCATGTGTGTGAGATTACATTTAAATTTCAATTTTCCACTTCTATAACAGAATTTTTAAAATTGGTTTAAATATTTGGAATCCAAATAATTTATATTTTTTAATAATATAAATTGAATTTTTGACAAAAAGGAATAGTGAAAAAAATAATTATTAATTACCGCGGTTGGGGTAAAAATAAATACATCAGGGGTCAATGTAAAAAGATGAGGGGTATAATTACATAAAAATAAGTCTATATAATACTTTATTGATATATTTTGACCATATAATTCCTTTTTATAGATAATACTCTACTTTTGATCCTTATGTCATGTGAAATACATATCTACACCATTTACATTCCAAAAATTAACTTTGTTTCACTCAAATCACTTATAAAGGTCTTCTCACTCCCCTCTCTTCTTAAAAGATTCAAACCCTTATATTTTTTCTAATACCTACCCACAAAGAATTCCATCATCAGTAACCTCATCCTGATAGAATTATAATTTTCATAAATCCATCCTAGGAATGATTTTGGTGCCATCCTAAGGAGGATAATCGAAAATATCTGACTTTCTTCAAAGATCATGTTTATAGTATTTATTTCTAGACCCCCCCTAATTTATTATTAAAACATGATGATATGATATAATAAATATATTACACCTAATTATATGCTTTTTCTTATGATAAAGACTTAAAACCATATCCACTTCCATCAAATGTCTTAAGGAATCACCATTCTTGCATATGGTGGACTAACACATCGTGAACCGATGTCATTAATTTTTTCATACCATCAATAATGGTTCAGTATAATGTTATAAATAAATTACATATATATATATTATATTTATAACCTAATTATGCCTATTGATTAATTATTTCATATGAAACTATTTTATCATTCCATTCCATGGTGGATCTGATAACATCACTTGTGTGTATGTAGGACTGCCGCCTCCAGAAGTGATGTGATTCGTCTTTGACTAATGCTTTAAATAGAATAAAATATGGATAAGGTTAGAGAATATATGTGATACAAAAGAAATAATTAATATATTCATTAATTATTTATCATTATGGAAACATGATAAATCATTTTCTTTTTTTACATGAAAAATGATAACATGGTTCGTGTTTGAATGGACCACTGCCTTCACGAAGCGATGTCACTCATTTTCCCCCACCACACCCCATAAACGATATATATAATTTTATTTTTATAAATAAAATTTTATATAAGATATTATTATAATTATTTAATGTAAAAAAACTACATTACTCATTTATACAATAATTACTGAAAAATGAAGTCATTGCTCTTGTGTACGTACAACCTCCCATCTCTATGATCATAATAAAAATAATTTTTTATAATCATGTTTCATAATTTTTTTAAAAAGTATAATTTATGTAAAAACATGATAATTTTTCCATGATTATTATTTTTTAAATGATATAACAATATAATATTTTTAATAACTGAATCATTCATGATTAAACACTCATGAGAAAACAAATCAACTAATACAAAAAAAATTAATGTAATAAAATATTACTAATGGAAGGGTAATAATATGTTATAAAATGATAATATATGATATTATAAATATTAAAATAGTTATTATATTATATAATACCCTGTTTTTCAATATTATGCATAAGGATAAAGTGAATTCATGAAAAAGTAAGCATAATGTAAGATATTCTCTATCAATTTTCTTTCGTTGTTCTATATTTACATGTTATGCACCAATTTACTTTTTGTTGTGTATATAAATCTACTTTAAAATTTAATATCATGAATAATTAAATTTTCTTTTTATTTAATTTTTAAATTTTAATTATTTCATCGAAAAAGATTTGAATTAAAATTTACTAAGTGGTAAATAATTTCATTACTCTATTTGTTTTCATTAGGTGATATTACTCCTTAGTTTTCTTTGATATTCTATGAATAATTTTGTAATTAATATTTAATATATAGTATTTTCTTTCATAAAATTAGTTGGAATATCATTTTATACACATAATTGATCAATTGGTTAATTCACACTTCAACGTTATGATTTTGCAATGATTTATTTTACAATCTCATTTCATTTAGGATTGTCTGTACAAGAATTTCCATTGAAGGAAATTATTTTATCAATACTCAAAAAACCCCTTAATTTTATTCTCCTCTAGTTTTATTTATATTTTTATTTAATTTTACAACTATTCCACTCATGGGAATTTAAAATATTTAAGAAATGTCTTTTATGAAAATCCATCTTCATTTCACTATTTGGATAAAAACAATTTCTTCCAAAAACTATATAATCAGTGAATAATTAAAAAATATTTTAAACACATTAATAAATAATTATTAAAGAAATTACTAACCACCTTTTTTTAAAATTGGTTTGAATGGAATCTTTATGTAATTTTCAAAATAATACATGTTTGGATTTTACCAAAAAAAGGTAAAGGAATCTTTTTTTATTGTATATGGAGTCAAAAAAATTCAATGGTCATGACACCTAAAATGTTTTATAACATATTTTAAATGTTACAAATTTTATTTCTTATGAAACATATTCTCATAATTATTTTTTACATTTTGTTTTTAGAATTTTATTTTCAAAATAAAGCAGATATTTTCTTTAAAATATTTTAAATATATTTTAATTGAATTTCTATTCATCAATGAAAACAACATCTTATTCTTACACTAATGTGTATAGGTTGTATTAATATCATAATTATTATTCATATTTATGGTTTATGATAATTTTTACCGCGTAATGTATTGAAATTTCCTTCCTTGATTCATTTTTTAGTCATTAACTTTTTCTTGAATTATTGAGTATCCTGTGGATATTAAATTTATCCCAAATATCTATATTATTTTTCATGTATACGTTTATTTCATAAATCATATAAAATTTCTTCCTATAGTGTTCTTCATTAAATTTAATTTTTAATATTGGAATATATCGATAATTTTTTCTCCTTATTTAATACAGATATACGATGATAATGAACATTGTTCATTAATTAAATTGACTATTCAAGATAAGGGGAATGCTTTAGAAAAGAAGGATTGGGTGGGTAGTGGTTATAGATATCCAATCAATCCATCGATAGTCTCATGAGGTTACTTAATAATCTAAGAAAATATCATTTTACAAAACCAAAATGTGTTTTTACCTTATATTTTTAAACATTAATGAGGATAGATCTCGACAATAGAGAAATCCTATTCCGGATACATTGTAACACCTTGATATTTTGTGCAATTATATTCTTTTCAATATATTTGATCGCTCAATATTTTTATTTGAAAAGAAACATTTATTTTTTCTTACGATAAAATTAACACTATGATAATATTTTTTTTACATGTAACACTATGTATCGATTGTGTTACACAAAATGAATTATTTATATTTCATTACAAACAATACTAACATTAAACAAAACATGTCAAAGAGTTGGAATATTTTTATTTAATTTGATAGTTATCACACAGCTATTGGAATGTTATATATGAATAAAATTAACTAAATTACGAAAATTTGGTTAAAAATCTAGATAATTTTAACTCTTTGGTAAAAAATTATAAAGGAAAATAAAAACCATTTAAAATAAAAGAAAATAATTCTTAGAAAAACTATTCTTATGAGAACAAGATTGTTTTATATCAATAAATTAACCAAAATAATTTTGTTAAATAATATTATTGAAAATTCTGAATTATATAGTCAATTAAATTTATAAAATTCATCTTATATAATTTCTATAGAATACGAAGCAATAAATCCTATTTTACATTTAAAAATAATATTTTCTAAAAAAATTGTTTTGTAACATTTTTATGGCTCACTTATTTTAGAATAATATTTTTACCCTTTTTTAAAATTTATTTTATAAAATAAAATTTTTTTTAGAAATAATAATTTCCAAATCTTTCTATGATTAATTTTATTTATATTCCATAATGTTTAATTTTTGATAAATGGTTAAAAATTAAATTTTAATTAAAAACAAATTTTTTTATAAAATATTTATAATGCTACAGTTGGTTGTGATTTTTTTTAAAATTAACATTAATTTAATTATATAATAATTAATTCAATGTAGGACATTGTAATGAATTTCATATTTAATATTGATATAACAAAACCTCAAAACTATTGATAATTTTTTTATTTAAAACTCTTCATTCTCATCACGAATGTGGAATTAATTTTAAATTAAAATTTAAAACTTTTCTGAATGGAATATAGAAAATTAAATAACATATTTGGAGGAAAAAAAATTATATCATATTTTATGGTCAAAATTATTTTTCACAGGAATTAATACTGAATACAATAAAATTAATTATTGTGGTTAATGTAAGAATGGTTTTACTCCGGGTTAAACTAATATGGTAAGAGTAAATTTCACCTAAAATATAATATTAATTTTCTCAATAAATATAGCTATATATTTTCCATAAAATTATCTACACTATTTAAACATATTTTCTCTTTCCTTTGACTGTGACCCATATAATATGTAAAGTAATGAAAATCCAAAAGAAAATTTTTCTTATTTTAAATATCTATAAATCCTTATTAAAAGGAAAAACATCATATTTTTAATAATATATATCCTTCTGGAGTAAAAAATTAGTTTTTTTATCTTAATAATTTATTTTAATTTTTTGAAATGAATTAATCGCATTAAATGACTTGGGATGACAAACCGGGTAATTATATAGATACTAATTTAAAAATAATAGTAAAAATAATAAAAGTATAGTAAATTGAATGAATTACTATGTTAAATTAATTTTTACATTAATATATAATTATTAACATGTGTGAATATTATAGAATCAAATTAATTAATTTTTTCTATATTATTAACATTGAAATTAAATTTATCACGAAAACAAATTTACATTAATGTTATTTTTTTTTATAAATGACGTTTAATTAAATTGTTTAAAATTAGTAAAGAACCTATCTTCTTCCAAGTGATATTTAAATAATATTAAATATCAAATATTTTCCATTAATTGATCATTTTTTTTCAATTATAGTCAATGTATTTAATTTTAAATACTAAAAACCTAATTAGCGTGGTTGTGCTTAAAGCCGTGATTTTATATGTTACATGTGGATATGTTAAAATTAATTTCAATATAACATAGGATTTATATTTTTAAAAATATATATACTATTTTGTATAATTTAGTACAAATTATATAAATATAATAATAAATTTTAGTTATACTGGATAAATAACCATTCTTTGAAATCTAGTTACCATAGTGAATTGTGAAAATGGAAAAAATAGGGATATGTAGAGATAAAGAATTTTTTTAAAACATATGATTCATTATGTGTTGGAGATTTCTCTAGTCCATATAATCCCTTTAAAACATTAATTATCATATTTGGAGTCACTTTAGGCATGTTTTACCTCCCAATAGTTAATTCATTTGAGTAATTACAAGAAAGATGTTCGTCAAAAATAAAAAGGCATTAACTCTCCCCAATTTTTCACACATGTAATATAACTTTTCCTATTCATTATCCTCCCATATAACATCCCTACATTCTACACATGATCCTATATTCCATAAATTGGATTAAAAATCATCCAATCATGACTTTATTTCAAACTAATAAAAATACCCAAATAAGTGGTATCTTTTTTCAGTGGGAGTTTTTGTCTTGTTTATTTCTCCACCCCCATTAATTCATATTATACCTTGATAATATGCTATCATAATTATAATAAATATACATATATATTTTTATATAATGTAAATGAACTAAAAAAAATACAAAATTCCACCAAATGGGTTACAAGATCATTGTTCGTGTGTATGAAGAACTACCGCCCACGAAAAAATGTTGTTTTTTATCCATTACCACCTTTAAATGTATGTAATTCTAGTGAATATATAATTTATATATTTTAAATTTTAAATTTTATGTGTTATTTATATTTTTTAAATATTGTATCAAAAATATATTTATGATTTCCATTTTCAAGATTACGATAATATTGTTGTGTGAATCATGGACTACTGCCTCCCGAAGCAATGTGATTAATTAACCATTTAATTGAATGTATCAAGGGAGGGTTCAATAAAAATATTTTATATATTAATAAAAAATTATACTATAATTATAATATATATATATATATATATATTACTTTTATTTCCTTCAATACGATAAAAAATGGAAACAACATTCAAGTAGAAGTACGATCTTCTGTATCCTTGATAGGTGTATTGAATTTCCAATAAATAAATATAATGGATTAATATAAATACCTATATAGATAATATATAAAATATTTAAATCATGTTTTAATTTTT
This sequence comes from Viscum album, assembly GCA_963277665.1. Taxonomy (NCBI): domain Eukaryota; kingdom Viridiplantae; phylum Streptophyta; class Magnoliopsida; order Santalales; family Viscaceae; genus Viscum; species Viscum album. Next base: position 1,045,863,348 of record OY728165.1, read on the forward strand.
TTAGATTATTAAACCATGATCGTTGTAAGAGGACTAAAAAAAGTGAAAACCATATACAAAAAACAAAGAGGATATTACCCAAAACATAATATTAACATGGAATTATTAGATAATAATAATATAACAGTAATAAAAATTTTATATATGGTATTATAAATATTATTTATAATCATATAATATGTGTATACTAAACATATAATTCTTATACATGAGGTTAGAACGAGTAAGACAAAAGTTAAGACATAAAGCAAGGGGGATTTCTAGTGTCACTTTTATTTCTCTAATACTTCTTCCATTCTCACCAATAATTTATTTTTGGTGGTGTATATACTACCCTATTTAATGATATATTATTACTATAATTCATTAAATTATTTTCTAGTTTCATTTTATGTTATTCCTTCGTGGGTGTTATGAACTAAATATACCAATATGGTAAAAAAATTACATTAAATATCATCATTTACTGGGATTGTTTATAACTATGTTTTATAAGATAAAATATTATGATCTATATAAGAAAAATATCATGTATTTGATTTTCCTATATTAATTAATTATATATTCATTTAATGGTACAATTTTCTCACTATGGGTCAATAAAATAATTAATAAATTTCATTTGAAAAAATCTGACATTATTTCTCTCTTCGGTCAGAAATAAAATTTAACTTAAAATCATATTTTATAAAAATGTATTAAAAATTTATCAATTTATAAATTATTATTTTTGATATTAATTTTTTACCCTTATTGAAAATTTTTACAAAATGTTTGAATAGAAATGTTCTAGTAATTTTCAAAATAATACACATTTTGATTTTTCCAAAACTATGATTTTTTTTTGTACATGAATAACTTGAAAATTATTTCCCAATGTCATGAATAATCAAAAATTAAAATCCTAACTTTAATGTTTTCAATTATATTTCTTAAAAAATTGTTTTCTTAAATATATTTAAAATTTTTTAGATTATAAATAAATTATTTCAAAATGAAAAAATATGAAAGGATTTTTGTTTTCAAAATTTATCTTCAATTCCAAAAGCGTATTTTTATCATGAAATATTATAAATTATTTTAAATCATAATTTATATGTTTTCATTGTTACTTTAATGTTAATTATTTTAAAATTTTCTTCTTTATTGAAAACATTAAAAACTGGGAAATCTATTTTACTCACAATATTATTTTTAATATATGATCAAAATCATTTTCCATATATAATTTCACCTATTGATGATTCCTATTCCATAATAGGGATATTATACGTGCCTAAAATTCATATTATTTCTCTAAATTGTTTATGTTTTCATGGAATTTTTTTATGAAACCAGTTGTTGTTCCTTTCCCACAATTTATTCCATGATAACATGCTTTTGAACACTTATCATTTTAACAAAATATGCTATGATGAAATTATTATGAAACTTATTTGTATTATTTAGTTTATAATATGATGAAATTATTATGAAACCCATTTCATTTCATTGGTCATAATGTGATGGATTTTACTATCTTGTGGCACACTTTTAAATGATTTATTCTTATTTGTATGTTACAAATCAATGTATTATGCAACTCGTATTCTCTCATGGATCATGTACTTTTATTTTTAGATTAATATTATTTTATGAACATCCAATATTTATTCCATAATACAAAATATTGTAATTTGATATACATGGTATATTATTAAATGTAATGATGATGTACTCATACCATTATGATCCTGTAATGAATAAATATTTTCATTTTTTACCCTTAGAAATCATCTGTGCTTAATTTTTCTAATGATTCATTTCCCTCGGATATGAAATAAGGTTTCATTTTGGGCATGAAAATAATGTGTACGAAATTGGGAGATATTTTGGGGAATGATTGAAGATATTTCATCATATTAGAATATTTTGTCCCAAGTTTCCAAATGCAATAAACTACTATGGTCCTTAGGTGTGTGTTTGTGTATTTTGTTTAATATTCATCTAAAAATATGTTATATCTATCTATAAGAATCATGAGATACTATAATTGGTAATAGAGGTAAGGTTTATTTAATCATTGGAAACAAGGATGATAAAACAATAGTGAGATCCCTAGAGCTATTTTGAAAGATATTTTTAGGAATTTATCTAAGGCAAGTATAAGGATGGGTTGGAATTTATAAAAATGTCCTAGATGATAGTTTAAGGATATAGTTAGTGGTTTCCAATAAATAAAATACCTTTTTGATACAACATGTTTTTTGGAATTGTAATAGATTTACATGGGGGAAAATAATCCTGAAAAAAAAAGTATCGAGCTTGACTCGACCAGGATCGGGCGCATGAAAATGGGTCTTACTATAGACCTATCTTGATAGCCCCAACAATATGATTTAAAAATTCAAAAATTCTTTAAAAAATATAATTATGGATTAAAATAGATAATTACAACTAATGAAGTAGTATAATATTTATGTGTCACATATTAAAAATAAGGTTTCATGATTTACTCATCAAATATGTGATTATCATGATTATTTAGTTCCGCACTATGATTAATGTTTACCACGTTATGATTTTATTTTTATTCAATGATAGGAATAATATGAAACCACATTAACATTGAATGTGATGGAAATTTCTCTAATAAGTTGTGAAATGGGATAATGAATAGAGGAAAGGATGTTGTGATCATTCTTAATCTGCAATCACATATCATGATTTACTACATGCACCTCAAAAAAAAAGCTAAGAGACCAAACTTTTATCAATGAAACATCTCCCTTCATATTGTCATATTATTTAGTATAATCACATAAAATCACATTTGGATACATAATAAAACATCATGCTTAAATGAACTACGAAATTCTATTTTACCTTTAGACATAATTTGTTCACTTCTGCAATTTGAATTTTGAAAATCATACATACATGATTGTGATCAGTAAGATGTTTGGAGTCAGATTAGATAAACATAATTTTTGGTAATAGTAAAATACCCTTATGAATAGTAATTTTTCCCTTATGAATTGTTATATGACCCTTATGAATAGATAATATTCCAAGAGAATAGGAAAATTACTATTAATAGTATAAATAAAATTTATACATCATATAAGCGACAATATGATATAATTATGTTATAGTGTTCATATTTCTATAAGTCATGAATATTAGATGATTAATTTAATAATTTATAATAAACTTTAATTTCATAAAATTTATTCGTAAAATTTTTTTATATGTATTATTATTATATGATAATTTTACGAGTCCTTAATTAATTTTTCAAAATTAAAAGAAAAGAAGTTTTATGTTTCAAATATTTATTTTTCAACCGAATTATGATTTTAATTAAAATTTAAATTTCTAATATTTAATAAGTTATTTATAAAATAGAGTTAATTTTTGAATTGTACAAGTAAAAAATGGTTAGGGTGAGTTTTTTATTTTTTTCTGAAATACTATAATATCTTTTTAAATAGTGAAATTCGATAATTTACAAAAAATGCTAAATAAATGAAATACTACATCATCCTTGATTCATGGATGATGTAAATGGAAATTTTTTCTAACTCACATTCCGAATTTACATTATTTAGTCATGGAATCATCACTATTTCTTTTATTGAGGGAAATTAATTAACTAATTAATTAAATATTGAGAAAACACCCCTCCCCTCCACTATAAATACTACCCCTCTTAACTGAATTTCCTCACACCAATAAAGATTAAATAAATAAAACAATTCTACCCAAACCTTTTACATAGCCCTTCACCCACATCCATGAGCACTTTGTATCATATAAAGTCAATGCCTAGGTTCCTTGAGGAGGTTCTTATGAGGATAATTCAAGAGTTGATTTCTCTCTCTCTTTTTATTCAAATTCATTTGAAATTTATTTTCTTTTCTTTTCTTATCCAAATATTAGCTTATAAAAATGTAATGATAAATATAGTATGATTTATATAGTAGTATTATATCATGTTAATTTATGTTTATTCACTACACACCTCCTCCTATTTTTTTTTATAAAAATAAATTTGTCGCCTGTGATGTGTTAATTTACCTACATCATGGGAGATGGACTTCCATTTTCCTTCAACTCTTTCAAGGCTATAAATAAAAACATTAAATGGTTGAAAAAAAATTTAAATATGAATTGTATAACCCCTTTTATTTTCCCAAAATAGATTTTATACATAATACTAAATGATATAACAAAACATGTTTGTTGTGATCCAAAAACTGCCAAAATTATCCTAAAACAGCATCATTAATTTTTAACTAGTGATTTTTCATCATCTTATATAACCAAATTAATTATAAGATCACTTAAAATACTATAATATTATTAGTATTCTATAATTCTAATTTTTTATTTTTATAAACGTTATATACGAACTTTCATTCATGTGTACAAGTGAACCATTCATGAAAACTAAGAAAAAGAACACTACATAATAATGAATTTCAAATATATAAATCACCCAGAATACCATAAAATAACCTATTAAAACCATAATGAAACAATTAATTTTATAAAATATTCTATTGGTGTTAATTAATTAATCTAATATCATTATACATGACAATAATGTGAAGAAAGCGTTCGGACACATGGTAATTGGAATTCTCGATCCCAACTTTCATTCTTCAGGGTTTCCCTCTTTCACTCTATTTTAAGTATGTTAATTCCTTAAAAATAATTTCCTTATCATTATATTACCTTTTCTAGTATATACATGTTTTATACTATAGTTAATGTCAAACACAATGTTATCCAAAAGTATTATTCTATAAAATACACAACTTTTACTTCTCACTCAGGGTTGATAGTTCTTGTATCATGTATGTTATTCCTTTTTAATTTGGGAACGTAATGTTTATGAATTTATGATTTTTGAAATTAAACACATTCCTTTATATGTGTTATTTTTTTCTATAATAGATATATGTTCTGTGTGACATGCAAGAAAATGTAAATGTATTCATGTGACGAGTGCGCCATGAATTATATAGCGCAATTTTGATGTAATGATATGAAGGGTGCACCCAAAATTATACAGTGATCCAATTCATTGGGAAATGTAATTAATATCATTATTTAATGCGAAATGTAACACCCTGACCCTTGTTACCCAGAGTCGGTGCATTATTGCGTAGCATTGGCATGATCACAAAAGATCAAGTCTCGAAAGACCAATTAGTTTAGTAGCCTTGGAAACACTAGATACATTAAAAAATGTTACATTATATCATAAAGTGAAAAAATAATAACAAAGTCTTCATATTCCACACTCATATCCTCTTCTGACTATCCCTACAGGTCATTCATAAAATACTTCATCACATCCAGGAAAATTTTAAAACATTGAAAGGGGTGAGCTCAGATGCTCAGTAAGGACAATAATATTGCGGAAGCTTTCATAAATAAACATTAACATTTAAGGAAATGTATAACTAAAACAAAATCCTTTTTAAACTTAAAATTTAGCATAATATGGAAAAAAAATAAAATTAAATAATGATATTTACTTACTCACATGGATATTCTACTAGTCGAATAATCACATGCAATATCAATAACAACTTTCATAATGATAGAATGCATAATTCTAGACTATCATAACCACGTAGCCAAGGCCTCGTGCCAAGACCACAAATAATATTTTGTCAAAGCCTCGTTCCATGACACTAGTTTGTCTCATTAGACCTACCGATGCATCGAGGAGCTATAGCGGGCTCCACTCGCCACTTATTAAGTCCAATTCATTCCTCATATGAAGAGGTTTAAACATATCATAATCCATAACATAATTGTATCACATAAAACATGCATAAAGGAAACATAATATTTCCACACTTAAATCACAATATATCAATAAAAAACATTGATATAATAAAAATTTTATCAAAACCATTTTCAATACCAAAATAATAGAAAATTAAAACATTGAATTTTTTTTCATTTAAAAAAAGTTATGGCTTGTAGAGGAAGCCGAAACTCAAATAATGGTCACGTGGTGGAGAGGTCGTTGTCACCGTATACGTACAACAAGAAAAACATTCATTTTTTCATTTATTAAAAAGCTTCGTATAAAAATATTCATTTTGAACAGACGTAAAAGTCAAAGGGGTTTATACACCGTATAAAGGAAAGTTGTGTATAAAACCAAATATGCCTCAATGAAAGGAGATTGAGACGAAGTCCTTACAAATATCATTTTTAAAATAAAATAGATCTATTATGTGTATTGACAATAAGTACACATAAAGAAAGTACAAATACAAGATAGGACATAATAATATCATGACATAATTTGAAAGTAGGATATTAACCCAAAGAATGGTAATTGGGTTAAAAAGTTCCCTTACCTTGCATCCTGTCTTAACTCGACCGTTCTTTAACCTCGTGAATAATAAACTAGAGTTAATTTATAATTTATTAATAACCTTTTCAGATTTTTTATTCGTTATATATCACTTATTACCATGTTATGAACATTATGTTATTATTTAAGTTAATAACGGTCGTTTTTTCGATCTTTGGTACATGAGTCAAAAATAAATTTCTTATAATTACAAGTAGTTCATGTGGTGAAATATCCATTATATCCAGAATTATATTCATGATATATATCTCATATATCTCATATATATACAGTATATACATGAATTTATAATATTCCATAACGTTTAGAGGTAATAAATGAAATGCACCGTTCATGGAGACGGTAAGCCGTACGTACGCATGAACGTTAATTTAATTTCTATTTCATATTTAATAAAATAATGATATAAAGGTATATTAAAACCCAGTATAATATCATATATAATATCATTTACTCCATCCTTTATACGTCCCACATATGGCATTAACGATTCAAATTACTTTGAGGGGGCGGTAGTCCGCACTTCCTAAAATGAAAGTATCGCGTTTACCCATAATGGAAACTATAAAGGTATGCCATAAATGAAAAATACAGAACCTTAAGTAAAACATAAACATATTATATATCATTTATAAATAGAGTGACATCTTAATGGCCACCTTTGAAGGTGTTATATAAGTGTTGAACAATCATCGTTTCGTGAGTCAGAAATTCGCCATCCACAGAAACAGTATGTTCTTTAATCATTAGATGTAGGTGTGTGTAAGTGTAGCTCGAATAATTCTTATAAAAACATCCTAGTATATTTAGGATACTGGTGTTGTTACAAAAGAAATTAATAAAAAGATTTTAGGGGTTTGGATAAGCAAAATAAAACAAAATAACATAAGCAAAGACATTACCTTAAAATCGGGTAACTCTTTTGATTTGAGCCAAATGCTTCCTTGGGAAGACTTCTGCCCAATGTGAAGCTTCTAGGAGTAATGGAGGGAAGTTTAGAGAGTATTTGGGCAGATTTTGGCCAAGCCAAAAGGCTTTTTAAGTGTGAGTAAGGTGGTAGTGGTGGGGGTCTTTTATAAGTGGAGAGGAGGGGCACTCTTGGAATGTCATGAAATGTTACTTTATTAAGAAATGATTTTCGGATTCTAATGGTACCACAATGATTTATTTAGAATATAAGTTGATTAGGGTTCTAAATATCCTTATCCAATAGGTTTTTGAAAAATTTAAGCCCTAGATTTTACATTATCCTTTCATTTTATTTAAATCGTTAATTAATGAGGTAATTGCTGTATCATCAGGGTGTAATAATTAATTTAATTTATTTAATGTCTAAAAATTATAAAACAAATATCATTATGTAGGTAAACTTTTTAGCTTTCTAATGAATATTTATAGTAAAAAATCTGACTTTTATAACCCCATTTGAAAATTGTTTTAGTAAAACATCTTATGTTTGTGACATTTTTATTTTAACTTTAAATAAAAGTTATTTATGTCATTTTCCTACCAAAGTGGCTCCATGGGGTCCCCAAGTTGACTCATGGATTTTCTTGGTCGTACATGACACATCAAATAGGGTTAGGACAAGTGTAAAGGTCATTTAATATTATTATAACATTATTTTTACCTTAAATTACACTAATTACCTTTAATCGCAATTAATTAAACTTAAAAGTCACTATTCAACAAAAAATTATTTTAATCCCATTGAACCAAATATTTCTTCCTAATGACAACCATGTACGTCGGAGTTTTGAAAATAAAATCACAGAATTGGTAATGTTTCATCTAAACGAAAAATCAGTTTTTTAACTACCACTTAGTGGTTTCACTATTCATCAAAAATTGAAGTTTTTCAGAACAATGCCAAAATTTCACCCTATGATATAATTGATATTCCGAATTCAAAAATGATGTATATTTCACAAAATTCCATACATATAAGTTGCATTGATTAATTTTATAATTAATTCTCGTTGTCACAACAAATAGCGTGTTTTTAAGAAACAATATATATAAAAATATTGACAATTGTTTATGTCCAATTTCGATGTTAAATTAATTCTAATCACCACCATTCGATTAAATGGTAAAAATCTATTATAATGATACTTTAAAACCAATAAATATTATAATTTATCACTATGAATTATTTTGATTAAAAAGTTGTTTTTAAGTATTTTTCACTATTTATAAAAAATTGGAAGTTCTCAGAAAAATACCAAAAATTCAACATAGGAAAATTTCGATATTCCAAATCCAAAAATGAAGTCCATTTTGAAATATAAAATATATATAATTTCTAAAAGTGGGTATTACTATTCATAATGGCTACTTTTATTGGTTGTGGTCTGTGTTATAACTCGAAGTTGCGTACAACACACGCTACTGTATTATTCAAAGAGAAGTGTACCATGGAAGCTCGAGGTGTTACATCCTCCCCTACTTTAATAAATTGCATCCTTGCAATTTGAAATTTTTCTTTGAAAATAAAAGGTTGAAAAATGAAAATACCTTTGTGGAAAACCCACATCGGAAATAAGGATAATAAAAATATAACTTTAAGAGAAAGAAAGATAAGTACAAAGGTCACCCAAGATAGCCCATACTAGGATTCTATGAAAATATGGATATGGAAGAAAAAAAACCATCAAGGTCTGATGGAGAGTTTTAGAAAAATGGATTAGGAGAATGTTAAGAATAAGAAAATCACAAACTTGTGATTGGTTAAACGATCATTGAATCTGTAGTTGGAAAAGTTAACCCACAACGTTTTTGTTTTAAGTTAACTTTTATAAAGTTGAGGAATTTATTTAGGAGATTTACTATGAATGTAAGGAAATATACTTACATGTCATGTAGACTTTCATTCTTTAATTAATTTTTACCACAAACCCATCTTTCACTCTAAAAGGTAATAGAACTCAAAAATATTCTATTTATCCTAATTGTATAAGGTTCCAAATATTAACACATACCATTTAGATTAGTAAAACTATTTTGTAATAACTAGGGACTTCATGTAGGCTAGTGGTAGGTAATAAAGGCATGTCGCACTATGGTTGTGGTTTCGATTCCTGCAGCTTTGTCCGACGCGACGGGTTATTCCCCACCCTGCAAGTTGTCCTTTTCCTAAAACTATAGTATTATAATATTCCAAAAATAATCTTCAGAAATGTTTTAACCTTAAACAATACTATCCAAAGTTCAACTTAATCCATTCCTACCTTTATAATTATCCAAAATACCTCTGTCTAGACTTTCTCTAAAAGGTTTCTAAATTCCAAAATCAATTGTATCATCAGATTCCTCAAACAAGGTAAAGTTTCTCTTATTGTCACATACAAAAATATGAATACCTTCATCATATTAAAACCTTAATGAAATCAACAAGTACTATAGTACAATCCTTATATATATCACATTATTATAATAACCAGAATATAATCCATGAGTCCAAAAGCACCAATACATTAATTATTCCACTTCAACTGTAGTAACAGCATAAAATTGGCCTTGATCCCTTGAACTTTTCTGAAGTATGTTTCCCTGAATCTTAGGGCATTCATTTTCATAATGCCCTATTTCCCTACAATTTTAGAATTCAACATTGATAGCCTCTTTCTTTCCCTTGCAATCACGAGCCTGGTGACCTTTTTCTACACATTTATAACAAACTCCCATTTTTTTAGGCAAGTACCGGGGTGGTTCTTCCCACAATTATCACATAATAGAAAATCCTTCTTTCCCTGTTTCCCTTTATCCGTCTCTTGTTCCACCGTTCTCTTCTTCTCTTGTTTTACTTTGTTGTCATAAGACTTAGAGAATTAATTTTCTGTCTTGATAGAACACGAGAAAACATCTTTTTACGATGAGAACGATTGTGATACTAAAGCTCGACGGAGAAATGGTTTTAACCCATCAAAGAAATGATCATTCTTACTTCTTGGGTTATGTATATAATCTGCAGCATACCTCGCTAACCTTGTAATGTTGGCCTCACACTTTGCGACATTCTCATCCTCCTTTTGTCTCAGACTTAGAAATTTCCTTTCCATAGCTGCTCGATGGTCACGACGAAAGTATTTTTCTAAGAAAAGATCTTTGAACTCTCTCCATTCCATACGTGATACTTTTTCATCTTATTTTGTGTTTTGAATCAATGACCACCATTGATCGGCATCTCCAGTGAGGCGGTAGACTGCCATGACAACCTTTTCCCTTTTTCTACTCCCCAAGGTGTGGAATATTTTCACTAAGGAGTTTATCCATTGCTCAGCTACTAATGGATTTGTACCCCCATTAAATGTTGGCGGTTGTTTCCTCATGAAGCGGTCTAACATTGATCCTCCACGTTGCGGATCAGGGTGCTTCATACGAGTAAGGTTATTATTCATATCCTGAGTGAGTTGTCCCAGTATGGTAATAAGTTGATCCGCACCAGTTGTATCTCCAGCTCCATAATAATTATCTTGAGCAGGAGGGCAATCCCTAGACGGAGTGTGTGCATTGATACAGTTTCCATTCCTTCCACTAGGCTCAATTTCGAAACAATGGCATAAACTAGATTAGTTTATGAATCAAAATTCATAATTCCATACTTGTAAAAAACATAACACTAATTGAACTATTTATGGATATAATCCATAATCATAAAAAAAATGTTTTCATTGAGGAAGTATATACTCATAACCCTTCATAGTGGTTTGTAAAGAAAATGAGAATTATCCTAAGCATATCCCCCAGGAGTGTCGTAACCAAGAGTGCAGCAAGGCCCGTTGTGATGCACCAGTTCCCATTTGAGTCTAGCTCAAAGCGGTGTTTTCGGGTTTTACCCTTAGGTAAATCTATACCAGAGCCACCTCTACCTGCTCATATCCAGATAGGGATGTATTTCTCGGAAAAGTCACAAAATCTCTATAATTCCAAAATTCTAGGAAGTTCTTCTATACTAATCTTTAAAGTCTATCTTCGGGCTATGTGCTCTAATCAGAGTTTATCTAAATCTAGATTCCAAGGATAGTACTAAACTGCCTCTGATACCAACTGTAACACCCCAACCCCAGTTACCCAGAGTCGGTGCATTATTACGTAGCATTGGCATGATCACAAAAGATCAAGTCTCTAAAGACCGATATGTTTAGTAGCCATGGAAACACTAGATACATTCAAAAATGTTACATTACATGATAAAGTGAAAAAATAATAACAAATTCTTCATAGTCCACACTCATATCCTCTTGTGACTATCCCTGCAGGTCATTCATAAAATACTTCTTCACATCCTGGAAAATATTAAAACATTTAAAGGGGTGAGCTCAGATGCTCAGTAATGATAACAATATTGCGGAAGCTTTCATAAATAAAAATTAACATTTAAGGAAATGTATAACTAAAACAAAAGCCTTTTTAATCTTGAAAATCAGCATAATATGGCAAAAATAAAATTAAATAATGCCATTTACTTACTCACATGGATATTCTACTAGTCGAATAATCACATGCAATATCAATAACCACTTTCATAATGATGGAATGCATAATGAAAGACTATCATAACCACGTAGCCAAGGCCTCGTGCCAAGACCACAAATATTATTTTTTCAAGGCCTCATGCCAAGACAGTAGTTTGTCTCATGAGACCTACCGATACATCGAGGAGCTATAGCGGGCTCCACCCGTCACTTATTAAGTCCAATTCATTCTTCATATGAACAGGTTTAAACATATCATAAACCATAACATAATTGTATCACATAAAACATGCATAAAGGAAACATAAGATTTCCACACTTCAATCACATGATATCAATAAAACACATTGATATAATAAAAATTTTATCAAAACCATTTTCAATACCAAAATAAATAAAAATTAAAACGTTGTATTTATTTTTCATTTATATAAATGTTATGGCTTGTATAGGAAGCCGAAACTCAAATAATGGTCATGACGGCAGAGAAGTCGTTGTCGCCGTATACGTCCAACAAGAAAAACATTCATTTTTTCGTTTAGTAAAACGCTTCGTATAAAAATATTCCTTTTTTAATAAACGTAATAGTCAAAGGGGTTCATACACCATATAAAGGAAAGTTGTGTATAAAACCAAATATGCCTCAATGAAAGGAGGTTGAGACGAAGTCCTTAAAAAGATCATTTTTAAAATAAAATAGATCTATTATTTTTACTCACTATAAGTAGACATAAAGAAATTACAAATACAAGATAGGACATAATAATATCATGACATAATTTGAAAGTATGAGATTAACCCAAAGAATGGTAATTGGGTTAAGAAGTTCTCTTACCTTGCATCCTATCTTGACTCGACCATTCTATAACCTCCTGAATAATAAACTAGAGTTAATTTATAATGGATTAATAACCTTTTTCAAGTTTTTTATTCCTTTTATATCACTTATTACCATGTTATGAACATTATGTAATTATTTAAGTTAATAACAGTCGTTTTGTCGATCTTTGGTACTTGAGTCAAAAATAAACTTCTTATAATTACAAGTTGTTTATGTGGTGAAATATCCATTATATCCAGAATTATATTCATGATATAGATATAATATATCTCATATATATTCAGTATATACATGCATTTATAATATTCCATAAGGTTTAGAGGTAAGAAATGAAATGCACCGTTCATGGAGACGGTAAGCCGTACGTACGCATGAACGCTAATTTCATTTCTATTTCATATTTAATGAAATCATAATGATATAAAGGTATATTATAATTCTAGTATAATATCATATATAATATCATTTACTCCATCCTTTATACATCCCACATATGGCATTAACGATTCAAATAACTTTGAGGGGGCGGTAGTCCGCACTTCCTAAAATGAAAATATCGTGTTTACCCATAATGGAAACAATAAAGGTATTCCATAAATGAAAAATAAAGAACCATTACTAAAACATAAACATATTATATATCATGCATAAATAGAGTTACGTATTAATGGCCACCTTTGAAGGAGTTATATGAGTGTTGAACAATCATCGTTTCGTGAGGCAGAAATTCTCCATCCACAGAAACTGTATGTTCTTTAACCATTAGATGTAGGTGTGTGTAAGTGTAGCTCGAATAATTCTTATAACAACATCATATTATATTTAGTATACTGGTGTTGTCACAAAAAAAATGAATAAAAAGATTTTAGGGGGTTGGATAAGCCAAATAAAACAAAATAACATAAGCGAAGACATTACCTTAAAATCGGGTAACTCTTTTGATTTGAGTCAAAGGCTTCCTTGGGAAGAATTCTGCCCAAATTGAGGCTTCTAGGTGTAAGGGAGGGAAGTTGGGAGAGTATTTGGGCAGAGGTTGGCCGAGCCAAAAGGCTTTGAAAGTGTGAGTAAGGTGGTAGTGGTGGGGGCCTTTTATAAGTGGAGAGGAGGGGCACTATTGGAATGTCATGAAATGTTACATTATTAAGAAATTCTTTTCGGATTATAAAGGTCCCAAAATGATATATTTCTAGTATAAGGTGGTAAGGGTTCGAAATATCTTCATCCAATAGGTTTTTGACAAGTGTAAGCCTTAGATTTTACATTATCCTTTCATTTTATTTAAATCGTTAATTAATGAGGTAATCGCTTCATCATCAGGGTGTCATAAATAATGTTTTTTATTTAATGTTTAAAAATTATTAAAAAAATATCATTATGTAGGAAATTTTTTTATCTATCTAATGAATATTTATAGTCAAAAATATGACTTTTATAACCCCATTTAAAATTTTTTTTAGTAAAACAACTTATGTTTGTGACATTTTTATTTTAACTTTATATAAAAGTTATTTATGTCATTTTCCTACCAATGTGGCTCCATGGGGTCCCCAAGTTGACCCATTCATTTTATTGGTCGGAAATGACACATAAAATATGGTTAGGACAAGTTTAATGGTCATTTCATATTATTATTAAATTATCTTTACCATAAATTACACTAATTACCTTTAATCGCAATTAATTAAACTGAAAAGTTACTATTCACCAAAAAAAAATTTAATCCCATTGAATAAAATTTTACTTCCTAATGACAACCATGTTTGTCGGATTTTTGAAAATCAAATCATAGAAGTGGTAATGTTTCATTTAAACGAAAAATCAGTTTTTTAACTACCACTTAGTGGTTTCACTATTCATCAAATATTGATGTTTTTCATAACAATGCCAAAATTTCACCCTAAGCTATAATTGATATCCCCAATTCAAAAATGATTTATATTTTACAAAATTCCAAACATATAAGTTGCATTAATTAATTTTATAATTAATTCCCGCTGTCGCAACAAATAGCGTGTTTTTAAGAAACAATATATATCAGAAGATTGATAATTGTTTATGTCCAATTTCAATGTTAAATTAATTCTAATGACCACCATAGGATTAAATGGAAAAAATATATTCTAATGATACTTTAAAACCAATCAATATTATAATTTATCACTATGAATTATTTTTATTAAAAAGTTGTTTTTAAGTATTTTTCACTATTCAAAAAAATTTGGAAGTTCTCAGAAAAATACCAAAAATTCAACATAGGCTAATTTCGATATTCTGAATCAAAAAATGAAGTCCATTTTGAAATATAAAATATATATATTTTCAAAAATTGGGTATTACTATTCATAACGGCTATTTTTATTGGTTGTGGTGTGTGTTAGAACTCGAAGATGCGTACAACACATGCTACTGTATTATTCAAAGAGAAGTGTACCGTGGAAGCTTGGGGTGTTACATGAAATATGTGTGAACATGATTCTATATTTTTTTAAAAATATTTGTGGTAGTTAACTAGTAATACATAAGGTTTAATTTTTATTTATTACCACTTTTCAAGCCATTTATTAATTCTTATTATCATGTTTATGATCATAAGCCATTGTTAGGATGATAATAAATATAATTACCCCATTTTTTATTGTCTCTTGTTCTTATACTATAATTATTATTATTTTATCTCACCCAATATTGATGTATGTCCTCATGTGATTATATGTGATAATGAGAACTCAATGGCCAATAAGAATATATAGAAGAAGATATTAAATAAATGTTTAGGTTTTCTGTATTAGAAGTTATGTATGGTCATATTTCATCCAAGATACTAAACCTTTGGATCCTATTAGTGTAATTTTTTATTTTTTTTATCATTAAAATGATGTAAATGTAATTTAAAAAATCCGGGTTTTTGTAGTTTGTATCAGAGGAACAATATATTTAATTTGGGAATTATGATTATAGAAACTATGTTAGAACACTGGTATGATTCTATGTATATGTTGGAACACAATAATCGTATCTAAACATAAGGATCCAATAATATATTCTTTTAGTATTAATTAATAAAAGGAATAAATTATTTATACAAGATATGTTTTCTTATGTTTTCTTCTAACCATTTCTATTTTTGAAAATAGTGGGGACTAGGAGAAACTAGGCTAACAACCCTTATGAGGGACAATGCGGCGATTTCTAGAATGACATCCCTAATTCATTGGGACGTAGAGTTCAAAACATCATGGTGATACATACCCATTTGTCTCATGTGATTAATAATATCTGGAATAATTTGGAACATTCTTCTTCACCTTATAAGGATCAAATGATTATCAAATGTTTTATATAGAAATAACCACCAACATTTAGTGGGTCTTATGGTCTTCTTTTTGTGGAACCGTGGTTCAACACAATGAAGAATATTTTTTCAGGGTATCCATATTTAAATATAGAGAGGATGACTATGGATATTTATCATCTCGATTAAGTGGCTGAAAAATGGTGAGATTTTATTAAGAACACTCAGGCGAGAAATGAAATTGAAGTGATGGAGTATGAAGACTTTATGTTAATTATTCTTAATAGGTATTTCCCATTAACTGTTTGTATGAATATGGATAGAGAATTAATAGAGATAAACCAAAAGGATTTGGAATCATTCATGGACTATAAATTGAATTTCATAAGGCATGGAAGGTAAACTTCAAGAGTTTTTATCAATAATGATAGAAAAATTGATAGATTCTTTAGTGGATTAGAACCACACCATCAAAAGGCTCTTAAAATTTGAGACTTTTGGGAGTTGTGGAGAAGTTTTTTGACATGATCCCAAGGTGGATATGTAGTTGGTATAATGGTCATGTGGATATAGTGATAAGAAATTAAATATTTAGTTTCATGATGGAGGATCTAATGAGAATGGTGGAAATAAAACCCAACCAATCACATATCAAAAATTTCTGAAGAAACATTATGATAACTACCTAAAAGTAATAGGGGAATACATCAAGTGTGGGAGAGAAGGCCAATAAGCTCAAGAGTGTCCAAAAAAGTAAAGAAGGAAAAATAACTTGGTGTAGAGAATGGGAGTAACACCCATAGTCTGATGCTACAATTGTTGGAAGAATGAGCACTATACAAGCCAGTGCACTAAACTACATTCCTCGAGGGTAGTCAGCACCAACAGTCACCAAAGTCAAAGGAAAAAATAAAAGATTATGCCATAACTACTATAGAAGTGCACCAAGAAAATGATGTCGGACAAGGTTCACATCCTATTCACATGTAATGTCCCGGTTCTGGAAGCCACCCAGAGGCTCCTTGTACCCGGTTGGTCACATGGCCTCACGAGCATTTCCCCAAACTCCATAGGCTACCGACTACCAGCGAGGGCCTTGGGTGTGTTAGTGGGGAAACTATTCCCTCATTGGCAGAGTGAACTGAGGATGTAAACAATGCATACAATAGTGGAAGAAGTAAATATCCAACAATAGTAAACAATGGAAGACTAAAACAATAAGCAACTAGAGAACACAGATATATATGAAATGTGCATGATACATATGTCTAGGAATGCAGCCAAACATTACACAATGCTGAATACCATACTAAACCAAAGTACAGAAGAAAAATAGATAAAAAAACCTGAGTATCGCAAGCCTTGGCTTAGTCCCATGCTCCCATACTCCAACACAATCAAGTACCTGAAGACGAAGGGCGCTTGCCCTTGTCTATACCTACAAAAATATAATCTATTTGGGCCAAAAAAACATGACCCAAACATGGTATGAGACTAAATCCTAGTAGGAAACCACCCGAAGATCTGTGCCTAACAGTCAGTGAGCATATGGCATGTAAGAGTACAGTAAGTAGTAAATAGTAACCAGTAAACATAATGATACATAACTGTAAACAATCTGTAGATCAATAAGTATCAGTGAAGGAAACAAAAAACCACAAACAGGAACCCCTCTGGGAAGTACTCACATCCATTCTCTCTGGTCTTATCCATGTAGTACCAACAACCCTATGGGAAGTACACTCAGCCTAACCCCTCTGGTTTGGTTATACGAAATATAAGACTCTTGGAGGAAGCACGCTCAGTCAATTCCCATAATAATCTAAGGTAGTCAAGGAATCTCTAAGGATGATCACGTGATCAATTTACTTTATATCCCCAAGGTCTAGAGACTCTTTGAAGAAGCTCGCTCAATCAATTCCACTTATAGCCCCAGGTCGTACAAAGCCTCTATGAGGAATATCACTCGGTTAATTCCTCCTATTGTCTAGGATGGTTCAAGGTAATCCAAAGTTAATCAAAGAATCTTTGAGGATGATCACTCATTCTATCCCCTTATATCCTATAAATATCAATGACTCTCTGAAGAATCTCACTTGGTCTATCCCCCTGTAGTCTATAATTTCCAACGACTTTCTGAGGAAGCTCACTCAGTATATCCTCATATAGTCTATAATATCCAAGACTCTCTCTGGAATCTCACTCGGTCTATCCCCTTATGGTCGATAGCACCAAGTTCTCATGGCCACGTGCTAGTTAGTGCATAATAATGCAATAAGGCCAAAGTACACCTACATAGATACTTGGATAACCAGTCTATAACATAACAAGCATGCCAGGGAACAACACTCCATCATACGCTCACAAGGCACCGAAAATAGGTATAACGACCAAAGGCTGAAGAAGACCAAAGGTCGTAAACAGAACAAGGCATGGTAAAAACATCTAATCATGTCAATTATCCTCAAACATATCCAAATTACTTCTACACAGTCATAAAATCATGGTACGAAAACAACAGGGGTAAAACTGTAAACACGCAATACCCCGTTCAAGGGTATTGGTGGAATTAGCACAATATACTCAAATAATTATAACGGAAAGGCACAAACCACATACCATGATTCTAGGAGATAAATATACATGAACCACGAGGTTTTAATCTCCTTAGAACGTCATGGATCTGTGAAATCACACAAAACGTTCAACCCATGATAACTTGAAAAAGAAGTGGAATTAGAAAATGATGCTCTAGAAGAAGGGAGAGATTACCGCTACGGTTCCAACGCAATCGATGGTGGTAGATTTGGTGAATGGATGGAAGCACGGGGGATCGGAGAAGTTCTGGTGTCATACGACCTCTGTCGGTTGAACGGGACCTAGAAGAAGATGATTCTGGCTGTCAGACGCGATCCCGGTCCGTTTAATAAAACAAAGAAAGTACACAACGGGTAATTTTGGATTACATGGAATATACTAGGATTTTCCATAATCTGCTTTAAGTGGCCTCCACATCACCCAAAACGACCTTGTCTGTGGCCCGGACATGGCCATAATACGACCTCACGCGACATCGAAGTACACGATGTGTACTTCAAAAATTTCCAGAAACTCATATTTTCTCAAAAACTCCAGTAAAAGGAAAAACATACGTGGAAATAAGGTCTGGGTTATAACATCACCCAATAATGGGAAAAGTATTATTTTATTATGGTTCTACGTATTCCCTTATATCTTGAAGGATTACTATAACTATTGAATCAAATCCACAAAAACATGAAGTACATATATTTCTAAAATCTCTAAGTGGTAAATTCATTGAACACAAGTGTTGGACTATTCTATTTTTGGAATTTGTGGAATGATTATTCCATTGAATCTTATGATACTTCCCTTAATATAATTTTACTCTATAATGTTAACAGATTGTCTCCCGTTATATAGATCACATATCAACTTTTGAAAAATGAAATATCATTTAAAATTCAGAACCATCCCTTTCTCCTCTACAAATTCAATGAATATCATGAATATACTTTGATAAATCAGTCGATGGGGTTGGTGTTGATTCCTTGTAAAGAGGCATACGTCGCTAAATTGGTTAAGTAAAAGGAAGTTAACCACCTAAGAAAAATGCCCTATATATGGGAATAAAGTGTCGTATTTTCTAAAGAGTGACCTATACATCCCCTAGATCATGAGGTAGAGTTCTCAGTAGAACTCATGATTTAATCAACTCATATTCTAAAGTGTCCTTATAGGATGGATCCAATAAAAATGGAGGAGTTAAAGAAACATTTGCAACAGAATTTAGCATAGGGTTCATACACCCTATTCCATCATATTGGCATACCACAATTATATTTTTATAAATAAGGATGAATCAATGCCATTGTGTATTGATTATTGAGAAGTCAAAATGATCACTATATAGAACAATAATCCTCTCCCCTGGATTGTAGACTAGTTTGATCATCTACAAGGAGATCAGTACTTCTTAATGGTGGATCTTCATTCTGAATATCATCAGCTATAGGTGAATAAGAAATATATTCAAAAGACTTCCATATGTACAAGGTATGGTCATTATGATTTTCTCGTGTTTCCCATAAAACATACTAATTCCAATCCTATCTTTTTGTATTTTCTTAATAGAGTATTTTAAAATTACATCAACAAGTTTTTGTTATAATTTTTTGATGATATTCTCATCTACTCCATGAGAAAATAGGATCATGAATAACATATAAGTCTTGTGTTAGCAACAATGAGAAAGGATATGTTCTACACCATGTTCAAAAATTGTTGCTTTTAAATTAAGCAAGTCACATTCTTGAGACATGTGCCCATATGTGAGGAAATTTTTATGGAATAAAAAAACAAAGGCAATTGATGAGTTTCCTAGACCCTCTAGTGTCACATAAATCTATATTTTTATTGGCTTTGCTGGGTACTACCATTGTTTTATGAGAAATTTATCATGATTGTCAAGACCGGTAACTAAGTTATTATGGAAATGGGTAATTTATGTCTGGATGGATGACTTTGAGGAAATCATCATGGAGCTAAAGAGATGGATGATCATTGCACCTATACTCACATTACAGAAAAATGGAGAATGTTTTGTGATACATTGTGATGATTCAAAGAAATTATTGGATTGTGTACTCATAAAAAATGATGATGATATTGCCTTTTCCTCATGAAAATTGATGATACATTGGAAAAACTACCATATTCATGATCTAGAGCTAGCAAATGTGTTTTTTGCTATGAAAATCTGGTCGTATTACCTTTATGGTGAGAAGTGTGATATATATACCAATCCCAAGAGCCTAAATTATATATTCACATTAAAAGATATCAACATGTGTTAATGGGGATAGTTATTGCTTGTTAATGACTATGATTTCTCTTTTCACTGTCATCCTGTCATGGAGAAAAAGTTATATAATATTCTAAGAATAAAAGACCTACTAGTCTATTCATGTTGCAGATTGAGAGAGAACTTATCTTCATGGATATGAAAAAGGGTAGTTTTGGAAATCATAACGATAAGGA
Source organism: Viscum album (assembly GCA_963277665.1). Classification (NCBI taxonomy): domain Eukaryota; kingdom Viridiplantae; phylum Streptophyta; class Magnoliopsida; order Santalales; family Viscaceae; genus Viscum; species Viscum album. The sequence continues at coordinate 1,045,884,404 of OY728165.1, forward strand.
ATGCACATTACATTTCCCAAATGATTTCCACTCCATCTATCTGAGATAAGGTTAAGAAGACACAAATGAATTATTTGGAGTTATAAAATAATTTGAATAAAGATATGGTAGGGAAGATTTTAGATTTGCATATTGATGATGATGGTGTGACATGGTTTCGAATGTGGAATTGTGTGCTTTCATCACCAAGAATAAAGATGGATCCTTTTGTATTGAACATTTATCACCATTCTCTATCTATCCTAGTTCCACCATGATGTATTGTGATCTCCAAGAACAGTTCTGTTGGGATAACCTGATGAAGATGATTTTTAAGTATATATCAAGGTGCTTGATATGTCAGAATGTTAAAGTAGGGTGATATAATTCCAAAGGGATGATGCAACAATATCCTATACCCATGTGGAAATAAGATAACGTCAATATAGACTTTGTAACAGGTATTTCGAATACATACAAAAAAAATAATGTGATATTGGTTGTGGTGGACCGACTTATGATGTCATTCCACTTTATCAATATTTAGGAAGATCTCTCTCTTGAAAACATAGAAAAGCTATATGTGAAGGAATTGTTGAGACTACATGGGTTTTCACTCTCCATTATATCTAATAGAGATCTACGTTTCACATCTAAATTATAGAAGACTCTTCCACATGACTTGTGTAGTGAATTAAATTTCAACATGACCTATCACCCCCATACTGATGGAAAATTTAAAAGAACTATTTAGATGATCAAATATATGTTAAGATCTAGTTATTTAAAATTTAAAGGTGGATGCGATCAGAATATATCCTTGAATGAGTTCTCATAAAATAATAGATTACATTGAAGTATTCAAATGCCTCCATATGAAGCTTTGTTAGGAAAGAGATGTAGAACTCCAACCAATTGATATGATGTTAGAGAAATAAAGCTACTTGGACCTCATCTTTTACAAGAGATGAACGAGAAATTTGAAGCCATACTACAACATATAAAAGCTACTCAGAGTCAAAAAAAGAACTATGTTGACAACAATTGAAGGACTTGGAGTTTGACATTGGATATATTGTTTTCCTTAGAATATCAGCATGGAAGATAGTCATCTAGTTTGTAATGAATGGGAATTTATGCACAAGGTACATTAGCCCCTTTGAGATCCTTGACCGTATAGGAGCTATGTCATATCATCTCAAACTTTCACAAAATATGTCTCAAGTTCATGATGTGTTTCACATATATCTCCTAAGTAAGTACCTACCAAATCCCTCAAAAGTACTGAACTGATAGGTGGTACAGCTAGAAGATGATCTCTCTTATGAGGAGAACATAGTAAAGATACCAGTCTTGGGAGATAAGGTTATATACAACAAGATAGACAACCATTTCAAAGATTTTTTGGAGGAACCATATGTATGAAGAAGAAACATTGGAATTGGAGGATGTGGTGAATGAGAATTACCCTCACCTATTAATGTAAAATGAAATTTTGAGGGAGAAATTTCAAAAGCGGTAAAGAATGTAACAACCAAATATTTTATCAATGCAATTTATCCCTACATACAGTAATATAATTTATTATGATAACATAAAATCACATTAGGAAACACAATCCAACATCATGCTTAAATTATGTACTCAATTTATAGGACCATTAAACGTAAATTTTCCACTTCTGTGATTTGAATTTCAAAAATCTGACATACACTGTTGTGATCTGTAAGATGTTTTGAGTTCGACCGGACAAACTTAAATTTTTTTTGTAAATAGTAACATAATGTTATGTATAGTAGTATTACCCTTATGAACATTAGCATAATCCTTATGAATATTAAATTAGAAAAGTGAATAATAACCTTACCAATAAAAGTATAAATAAAATCTATCCCCCCATTAAGTGACAATATGATATAATTATATTATAGTGTTGGTATATTTATCTGTCTAGAGAATTTAATGGGTAATTTAATAATTTAAAAGAAATTTATATTCATAATTTGTATTCATAAAAAATTATTTTAATGCCTTATGATTTTATGATTATTATATGTGACCTCAATTAAATTTTAAAAAGTGCAATAAAGGGATTTTTAATTTTAAAATTTGTTTTTTCAAGTAAATTATAATTTTAATTAAAAATTTAATTAAAAACGTTTAGAATATTATATTTATAAAATAGAGTTCATTTTGGAATTATACATGCTGAAATAAGGTAAGGGTGAATATCTGATATTATTCTAATATACTTTATTTTTTAGTGAAGAGTGATATTTGATAATATACAAAATATGTTAAATAAATGAATTTTGGCATCATGCTTGAGTCATAGGTGATGTAAATATCCATTGGTTGAAACTCTAAATCCCTATTAACTATATTTACTCATATAATCAACAATATTACATTTATTTAGTGTAATTGATCAATAAATTAGTTAAATATTGAGCCCCCCCCCACACTATAAATACCACCCCGCACAACCACATTTCGTCACACCTCTTAAGCTTTGTTCCTTGTACAAATTCAACCCAAACCCATTAATTATCCCTTACCAAACGTCTAAGATCTTTAGGTATCACCCAATATCAAATAATAGGTGCCATGAAGTGGATGTCAAGAGGGTAATTGAAGAAGTTATTTCTCTATCTCTCTTCTTTTGAATTCCTTTCAAATTCCATTTCTTTTCTTCTCTTATCCGCAGCTTCTCTTATAAAACTGTCATGATAAATAAAGTATGATTGATATAATGTTATGGTATCATTTTAAGTAATGACTATTCAATATAATCATCCATATTTCTATCTCTATCTTTCTTATTAAAATTAAATCGTCATCCATGATGTGTTAATCTACCTAAATCATGGGAGATGCAAATTCATTTTCATTCAACATATTAAAGGCTATAAATAAAAAAATTATACTGATTAAAATAGATTATTATTTTTATTTTTTAACCCCCTTTATTTTTTGGAAACAACTTTCATAATAAATTCTAAATGATACAACAATACGTGTTCGTTGTGAACTAAAAACTGCCCTAATTAACCTAAAACGGTCACTATTAAATTGTAACTAATGATTCGTCCTCATGGTATATAAAAAAATTATTTATAAGACCATTTAAACTTGTTTAAGATAATTAAAATTATTTAATTCAAATTCTAGGTGTTTTTCCATGTTCTACACAAACATTTCTTAATGCCTATATGTGAACTGTTTATGAGAACATAGCAAACAAACACTGTAGGATAATGAATTTAAACTCTTTAACTCATCCAAAGGCCCATAAAAGAATTTAATAAAATATAATGAATCAATTATATTTATAACAGGAATGTTAAGTGATAATTAATTAATCTAATGTGATTATACCAAACATTAATGTGAAGAATGTGTTCAAACACCAAGAAGGGGGAATTCTCAAACCCAAATTATTTCTTCAGGTATTCCAAATTTCCCTCCATATTGTGTATGGTTATTCATTATTAAGACTTTCTTCATAATTATATTACATTTTCTGGGATATACATATTTTCTTCTATAGTTAATAGCAAACACAATGTTTTCCAAAATAAGTCTTCTTTAAAATACACACATTTTACATCTCACTCATGGTTGATGGTACTTGTATCAAGTATGTTATTACCTCTTTAATTTGGGAACCCAAATTTTATTAACGAATGATTTATTAAATGAAACCCATTAATTTAAATGTGTTATTTATGTCCATGATTTGTATATGTTATATGTGTAATGCATGATAATGTAAACATCATTATATGACTGGTGTGCTAAGAGTTATATAGCTCCATGATGATGTTATGATGTGATGTGTTTTCTTTGAATTATAAGCGCCCTAATGCATTGAGTAATATGATCAATCTTCTAATTTAATTTGAAATATGCATCAACATGATAATACATTTGTTCATATATATTTTTGATAGTTAACCAATAGGAAACATGGTTTGGTTTTTTATGCATTGGAAATTTTTAATCCTTTTATTAATTCATTATCTTCTGTTTAGGATACTATTCATATGTTATGATGATAATGATTATGATAACCCCATATTGTATTGTCTCATGTTCTTAACCTTTTATTGGGATTTTATCTCACCTCTTTTTGATGTATATCATCAGTTGATTACGTTTACTAAGGAGACACCAAGGTCCAGCTAGAAGATAGATAAGAATAGATTAAATAAATTTTTGTGTTTTATGTTGTGAAATTTTGGTATGGTTTTATTTTCACAAGATAGTAAACCTTTATATCATTATGTTTTTATGTTTTTTATCATTAAAATAATGTAAAATTATTGTAAGAAAATTATGGTCACTATAAAAACACTCAGAGTCAAAAAATTAGATAAAGGAAATTGTTTAGTGAGTTTTTGTGTAGTAGAGACCATGGAGGAAAACATATTCATTTTCCATTGTCTTGATAATGTGGGAAGAAACATCTAGGTGGATGTCTTAGGAAAATATGAAGACTTTTTGCCTATAGATAGGATGGGAAAAAACATGCCACTAGAATGGGAAAATTAAATGTTTAATTAACACAATGGATGAGAATAATGGCCTCTATAAGGTATAATTAACTATTGAATTCGTTAAATGTAGAAAGTATGGTAATTCAAAAAATCAATGTCTTAATGGAAATGATCATGATGGGAATCAACAAGGTGGTACTAGTAATGGTTATTTTTCTGAGGATGAGAAGACTACAAATAGAATATGAAATTAAAGATGTAATTTGGAATATGAAGAAGAAGCCTAGTTATTGGTTTAATAGTTATGTAAATGAATTAAAGTGTTAATATATTGGAATTCATGAATCATAAAAAATATATGTATTTTTATGTATATGTTTTTTGAATGGATTTTCAAAAATATGTTAAATGGTACTGATAGACTAGAAAAGTGATTTTGTGAGAATGTGACACATTAATTATTGGAATATAACCATTAATATGTTCAAGATGTTGAAATATTTATTTTTCTATAATGATATGTTATATATGATTATGTATATTGGATAGTTTTATTTAGATTCGAATAGATTGATGATTTTTCTTTGAAAAGTTCTTAATGATATCACTGATTAAGTTTAAAAACTTATTCGATCCATGAATTATGTTCAATAATCTAATTTTTTATTCAAGGATTGAGGTTGAATTCATTTTTTATTATGTTTTAATGGTAACTTAGGCCATTACCATGTTTTAATGCAATATATGATAAATATATTAACATGTTTGGTATGTCAAAATTAAGATATAAATTATACTATATGAGGTATTAATGATAAGATTATTTTTTAAATTTATGAACCTTTTGTATAAATTTTATATTTTTTATGGGTTATAAGTTTAATAATTATGGTAATGTTTTATGTTAAATATTACATGTGGTTTCAGAGATTAACCTATCAATTCAACAGATAATGATTTATTCATATTGGATAACTTGTACTAACCATATCTTTTTTATGTTATCTAAATATTGATAGAATGATTTATCATTCTATTCATGGATCTTATTATCTGTTAGTGCTTCTGGAATAAATAAATAACCTTTTATTAAAAGAATTAATAGATTAAGTGAAAAATAATCATGAAAAAACAATTGGATGGGATTTTGACAAATGAAATGGAAAAAATAATCAATGTAAATGATTCCATGTTTATTCTTCAACTCTAGGAAAAGGGTATTGAGACAAAATGTTAAATTTATACATTAGTTTTTTTTGAAGATTCAGTCGGCTAAATAATAAATAATTTATGGTTTTCATACCCTTAACATTAAATTTATAATGAAATTTCTTGACATCAACGATATTTATCATTCCCTTAATGATTTACACTTTTCTCCTTTTTCCAACTCTTCACCTTCCACCTATGTTATCTTATGTGGAAACCTAGCTTGGATTGACTTTCTGTAACTTGTATGTTTAAATATTTATCTTTTTAATGGAATATTCAATGTTAACATTTATGATGTGGGTTTCTATGAAGAAACATTCGAATTTAAATCATATGACAATCATGATGAATTTTTAGTTCATGATTCACAATAAAAGATTAGAATATGATAGTTTATAGTTTTGTAAAAGTAATTTTTTAATTAGATATGGTATTTCCATATTTTATTATTTCATGAAACACTGATATTGGTATATTTTACAAGTAACACTATGAATATCATAAGTTGCACACAACAATATGTTAAAATTTGGTTACACATAATAGTGAGTTTAGCTGGCATTACATGCATCACTGAGTTTAAATAAAACATATCTTATAATTACAATATAGTTATTTAATATAGAAGTTATCAGATAGATTTTGAAATGTATGGTATTGAAAGGATGAACAAAATTATATAAATATATTTTACATGTGTATATACAATTAATTCATTGGTGACTAATTAATTTGAAATGAAAATTAAACCCTTTGGAAAATAAAAGGCAATATTTATCTGAAGAACATATTGTATGTGTAAAATCATTGTTTAGATCAATAAATTTACCAAATCACTGTTGGTTAATTATTTTGATAAAATGTATATATTAAATATTTAAATAAATTTTTAACATTAAAATTAATTTTTTAGGCTACATTTAAAAATTAAATTCAATTTTACTACTAAACTATGTTTTTAAAGAATTTTTTTCCATTTCATGACAAATATATTTAAAATATAATGTTTTAGAAAATAAATATATTTTTCAACTCATAATATCAATTTAATCATTATGTTAATTTTCATTATTTTTTTACAATAATTTACTTTTTGATGAATGGTAAAAATATACTAAATTTTAATTGAAAAGTACCTTTTCATTTATGTTACTTTTTATGATAAATTATATTTTGATTTTTTGTTAAATTAAAATTAGTTAAATTTTTATCAACTAAACCAATTTATTTCATTGCATTCAAATTCAAATTGAATTTTGAAACAAAAATTGATCTTTTTCTCATTAAAACCGTCATTATCACATTTTATATACGATTAATTATAAATTAAAATGTCAAGGTTTTATGAATGAAATGTGAAAAAATTGACTTCATATTTTAAATCAGAATAATTTCTATTTAATAATAATTTAGAAAAAAAAATTCAGAAAAATTAATAGTGAATACAAGAAAAATTAATTATCATTGTTAAAGTATAAAATGGGTTTACTAGGGGTTAATATATAAATATGATAGTAAAAATGAGAAAAAATATTATATTATTTTTATTTAATTTAGTAATTTTGATCTTGTCCACAATAAGCTCTGAAATAGGAAAATTTCTTTCCATATTACTTTGAAAATGACAAATATAATAAATTATGAAAATATAAATATAAAAATGTAATTTTCGTACTTTTAATATCTATAATGTATTGAGAGAGGGATTAAATAACTAATATTGAGTTATATATATAATTTTTATATAATTTTTTTTAATCAGGATATTTTATTTTAAATTTTTCATTAAATAATGATTTTCAATGCTAAGAAAATCCAACATAATAATTATGTGGTTAGATATAAAATAAAATAAATGGTACTAAAAATATTAAAAGTGAATTCAATTTAATGACTCATTGTGTTACATTAAATTCCTATGAATAATATATCATGATATAAGGTTTTCCAAAAATATATTCAAATTCCATCTTTTAATCATATTTTTAAAAACTAAATTAAATAATGAACTTTAAAATTGAAATTGATATTATTTTATAGAGAATGATATTTTATTAAATGATTATGAATTAATAAAATTTTACATTTCTATAATTTATTATTAAAAATTAACAAATATAAATTAATGTCCATTAATGGATCATTTTTTCAATTATAATTACTATATTTACAATTAGACAGTAAAAAGTCAGTTAGCTCATTTATGGTTAAAGATGTTTTTTTAGACCTTACATGCCCTTTTGTTAAAACAAATTTTAAAAAAAATGTATTTTTATTTATTAATATATATTCATATTTAGAATCCATGGGTGTATATTATATAATATTTATGACACTAATTTTGTTTTAGAGGATAAATTACCAAGAATATAAAAATAGTTACCATAGTTGAAAACTAAAATAGAAAAATAGGTGTATATATATGATAAGGAATGGAACTTTTATAACATGTGTTCATATTTCTAGTGGAGGTGAGGCTCTGTTATATCATCACTCCAAACCATTAATTATCATAATTCCAGCCTCTGGAGTTTATATTGACCTCCCAATAGTGGATATTTCTGACTATTTTCAACAATAACACTCCTCCTCAACTATAAAAATAAAGTCGAACACCCCACTTATCGACACCTCTCAAAAAAATTTCTTATTGAAAATGATCTACCCAAATCACTTATCAACTCCCCTCATCATCATAAATGAATAAATTTTGATATAAATTCAATTATGTATCACTTTGATGCAAAACTAATATAGATTCTCAAAGAAGTGGTAACATTCATCAACGATCATTTTTATTCTATTTCATCCTAGAACCCCTTCAATTAATATTATACCATTATTTCATAATAACCTATGTATATTCCTTGTGATGATATATTTTCATGACAGGAGTAAAACTTACACCTGCACACACATCAATCCATGGACGAAATATTTCATTTCCCATCACCAAAAATTATTAATTACAATAAATACATATAAAATAATTATATATTTTATATATATGATAATTTACATTATTAATTTTTTTAAACCAATATTGAGTTATCTTGAGAAAAAAAATTAAAAACATGTATAAAAAAGAAGTTATTAGTGGAAACGTAAGTTAAACATGGAATTTTTAATTAAATGGTTATAATAGGGTTATATGAAAATATTATTTGGTTTGATATATACAAGTATGATTATTTATTCATTTTATAATAAAAATTTATTTATTAAATATTATAATTTAATGATTATTATGGATGTCGAGATGTATGTAACGGGTATATCTAGTCTCACTTTAATTTATGAGAGGCGTATGAAATAATCTTCCGTAGTTTATTTTTTTGTGTATATAATTCTTTATAAGATCATATATCATGAATATAACTTATTTAATGAAAATTAAGTTTCATTTTATGTTATTAATTAATTGGGATTTGGATTCAAATTTACTAAAGTGTGAAATATTTCATGTTACAATATCATCATTTACAAGGATTGTTAGTGATAATGTTTCTAATAATAAAATCATACGATCAATATCTCAAAATATATCATGTATTTTATTCAAAATTATTTATTAAAGATATCTTCAATTAATAATTACATTTTATGAGTCCTTGGTAAATAAAATTTTTAAGAAAGTTCTTTTAAAAAAATTTGTCTTTCTTTATCTCTTTTGAATAAAATTTATTTTTTTTCCAAAACTATAATATCTAAAAATGTTTTGAAAAATTTTTCATTACCATATAAAGTTATTTAAAACAATTTTACCCAATTTTATCTTTTCTTTGAAAAAAATTTTGGATGGAGTTTTTATTTTATTTTCAAAATAATTTTCTTTTTGATTTTAAAAGAATTTTTAATGTAATATTTTTATTATCATTCATGGAAAGAACAATATTTTCCACATACAATAATGGTCAATGATTTCAAGCATCCCATAAATTTTTTGGAATTTATTTTTGAAGAATATATTTTAATTAAAATATGGAAAATATTATATTCTAAATAAATGATTTCAATAAGAAATTATTTTTGAATTTTTTTATGTTTTTAAAAATTATTTTCCTCGTGGATAGGATTTATGTTTATGAAAATTATTCAATTATTTTTAAATAATCCAATATAAATTTTTAGTTTTATTTTAAAAGAAAAATATTTTAATTTTTTTTAGTTTTAAAATGATTTTTTTAAAATGTAAAATATAGTTTTCTCAATAAATTTATTAAATAAAAAAACCCGCTCTATCTTTGATTATATATATTGAAGTTAGTTATTACATACTTAGAAAACATTCCAAGGATATAGTTCTTGTAATTTATTATGAATGGTTTATGTTTTTATTGAATTTCATTTATAAAATTCATTTCATTCCCATGGATTATACCATGATAAGATGCTTACAAAACCGATTCATTTTCATTGGTTAATCTAAGATGAAATTATTGTGAAACATGTTAATATTCTACCGGTAATTATATGATAAAATGTTTATGAATACCATATAATTTCATGGGTTATGATGTGATGGATTTAATGTTCTTGTGGCACACATAGATATGATTTTCATTATGATATGGTTAGGACATATATCACCCAATAATGCATTAGGGAACTTTTAATGTTATCTAAGCTCAAAGGGAACATATATGGTTACCCAAATCCTTATCTAGTACACATGAACTTAAATCACTCTTGAAATAGGTAACTGGGTGGAAATTATACACCTAACATGTTATGAATGTATTTATTGGTATCCTGTACATATGATATTATACACTTTTTGTGTGTGCCATATATCCATTAATTGTGCCATTGTTATTATATCATGGGTCATGTTCATTTTTTTTTATTATTCATGATTTATGATCTACCAATCATTATTCCATGACTCAATATTATAATATTTTATATTCAGGGTTTGATTTTCAAATGTTGTGATCATGTTCCCATACCCTTATGCCCACGTTATTTATATTTATCTTGATTTTGTACCCTTTTTAAGCATCTGAGATCACCCTTCCATATGATTCATTTCCCCTAGTTATAAGGAATGGATTTATTTTTGGTATTTCTAGGAATGGTACTAAATGGAAATGTCATTGTTATAATCATTGAATATAATTCTCCAAATTAAAGGATTGTGTTATAATTTTCCAAAGAAATTGTAATATTATAGTCTTTGGGTGTTTTTTTATGTAATATATTGAATATTATTCTAAAAATACATAATATCAATTTTTGGTAATTCTAGGTCTCTATAGAAATGACATAAAATAATTATTAATTTCCACCATTAAGAATTCAATTATTACTATCCTTAAAATTTTCATGATGATACTATTTCTCGATTAATTTAATTCTTAGTATATTGATTAAATGCATTTTTTCATTTATTTAAAATAAAATATTCATTGTTAATTATCTTAATATAAATTATATTTTCACGTGTATATTACGTTTGGATGTATTTCATTATCAGTTGATTTATAAAATGGAATACATGTTTAATTTTATACCTTCCCATATTTGTTTTGCATATTGATTTAGGATTGATTCCACTGTACTTAACCCCAGATAAGAATATTTATTGTCACCCTTATTTTGATTCATTTATAAATGATTCCATGAACTGTACAATGATTAATATTAAAGGATATTCTAGATTTAATATAGTTATTATTGAGAAAAATATTTATTTATTTTTTGTATTTGAAAGTAATGTATGACTAAATTATGTATCTTGTTTCCCATGATTTCTAACCTGGTCAACCCTTTAGGATGTGATTAGTTATAATGTTATTTCAATTTATTAATGTAAATTATTTCCTTAGGCTACTATGATAACGGTCTCTTGTATATAGTTATATTTTTAAATTTTTAGTGGTTTAGTTTTTTAAAAAATAGACTGTGCACATATTTTAGGCGATTAATATACTAATAGGCAAGATTATGATTGGTATTTCTTAATATAGGTTACATTAACAATATGAAAGATGGGATATATATAAATAATCTATGTGTTGTGTAAATAAACTATGATAATATATTCTTCTTTAGAAAAACATAGATATGATAAAGTGTATATTAGGATTTTATAAGATTAATGTAATATTTATAAAGAGTATGTCATATTAAATAAATTCTTTGAATGATTATATAGAAGCTATGAAGGTCTAATCTATAGGTTTTTAATATTATATCATTTTTTAAAAGATATTTTAATACATGTTTTCTCTTTTTTTACCTAACATTGAATATGTAAATGATAAATTTGATGATTTAAATAGACATCTAAGATGAAATATCTGATTCTAAGAGAATTATATTCCGTTAATTGAGATTATTATTTTCTATTCATTATGAAAAAAAATATAATCATCACTCGATTTTAATATTATAAAATATATGATACTTTATATATGTTAAGAACGAATGTTATTTTATGGAGAAAACATTACATCAAAAAGAAAATTTTTAAATTTAAGAAGGAATATATTTAATTAATGAAAATAGTTTTATTATATATATAAAAAATTAAAATTTATTTTTAGGAATAATTAAATAATAATTAAAATAAAAAATATTCATTGAAGAACAATTTTAGTAAAATGATTTGAAAGGTCAAGGTGGATTAAAATAATAAATTGATTTTTATTATATCATTGACAATTTTATATAAGAAAAATAATTATGCTTTAATATACAAATCATAAGGTTTATATCAATGGGATATTACATAATAAAACTTATTAGAAACTATTATTTTGAATATAGCACCCCACATCCAATACCCACAGGTCTATGCTTATATTTGATATTGCTAAAGAAAACATAGATCACAACACAAAAGATCTAATATTTTATCTATATTATGAAATTATATTAAAAAATGAAGATTATAATATATTGAAATTATATTATAAGTATATTTAATACATAACAATTAATTATTCCACCATAAAAATCAATATGTTAGATATACTAGTCATCTTAGATTCCAAATTAAATGTTGAGGAATAAAAAGGGTTGATCTCAGATTCTGAGTATGGGTAAGAGTAAAACATAATATATGATTCAAAATAGGTTAATCAATCATATGATATAAATAAATAAATTCCATAAAAAATAGGTAATTGATGACAATAAAAACATGGTTTTTATAACAAAAAATTGGTGCATGAATAAGAATATATAATAAAATAGTGGTGGAATGCATTATGTTGGAAATCATAATCATACTGGCAATGCCTTATTCAAATGCATTATATATAAAAGGGTGTGTATTACACCAAATAACTAGACAGTTCATCTAATGAAATCAACAAATCCATACATCATGATATGGTGAACTCTTTATTAACAGTATATATATAAATTGACGATTGATTTTTACACAATTAAAAAAATTAACACATTTATTACTGTTTATAAAGTTCCTTGAAATCATCCAAAACATATCCCATAAGATTATCAAACAACATATACTATTATTTCCATTTTTTCAATCCTTTTTTGATAAAGTTAATACCTAACCAAATTTTTTAGGGATATTACCCCTAAATTAATCTGAGGTAGAGATTTCATCATCACTTGGTATATATAAGTGTATTATAATGGTTGGAAACCATAAAATATTTACATTAATAAAATTTTATGATTTTTTCCTATATTAATATTAAACCATTGGGTTTTTACAATTATATGATCATTATTATTGCTTATAAATGATGTTTAATGACAGCAAATTGTAACCTATTATTGAAAATATTATTATTAATTTTTAATTTGTATATTGATATTTCATATTTAAATTAAAATGAATTATAGATGATTATAAAAATAATTGACAAAAATGCATTAGGGATCCTTATATAATTATAATAATGTCTTTGTTAAAGGATATAATGAGACTGAATTAGTAATATCACATTTTTATGTAGGATGGAGTAAAGAAACTCTTTTTATTATGCAATGAAATCACTATTTTCCATTGGGATGTGATTTAATCATAAATAACCCTTTAATTCCATGTTTCTTAAAGGAACATTAAACATTCATAGCTTGAATGCTATTTTTTCATGGAAAACATAGTAGATGACATGTAATCCCAATTTAAGAAACCAAAAGGATCCCAGTCATCTAATTGTGATGACCCCTTATCATTAACGATTTAATTTTACTACCCTACCATTAAATTATGGAATAGAATCCATATTTATATCATGTCTAGATGGATGTCTAGATGATAGGTGGAAGCACACCCATAACACTTTTGAGGTACTAACCTAGAAATTCCTTCATGTTCTATCACACACTTCTTGAATCAATGTATCACTTTGCATTCGAGGTCATCACCATACACATGATGTGTTTCCCACTAATACTACATGAATGATATTACACATTAATTCATGATTTATCGCATATAGGTACACATAATACAATCAATAAATATCATAAATTCTACTAGATTTGAGAAATTAGGTATATAAAAAATTTATTTTCAACATGAATGCAATTAAATTATTGAAAATATGATTTTCATACTCCTAAAATTATTTTTTCCCACTAAAACTACATGGGATAACCTAGGGATGTATATAAGAAAGAGTGATGAATAAATATCATTAAGGGAATAAAAACCAAAGAATAAGGTAAAGAATTACATATGAGGAAAGAGGAATATTTATGTTTCATAATATGGGAGGACATCATAATTTTTAATAATGGGGCATGATATAAAATGATAGCATAAATAAAACATATAAATGTAGAAAACCATATGACATGAAATTATAAAACTATATCAATGATACCCACTATGATTAAATGACATAATGTTCATAAGATAACCTCATCCCCACATTAAATGAAATCTAATAAGATTAAAAATTTACCCTACATGTTTAATGTATATATAATTATGTTCCCATCGACCACATATATATCCTATAAATGCATAAGTGGACCACATATATCATGAAAAATAGAATAATATATCATCCAAATTAGTCATATGACTCTCTATACTAGGTTAACTACATGTAATTACACAATAAATAATGTTTATGGACATATTTGTGAATACTATTGAGTGGAAATAGGATCCATATTAACTATCCAAGTGATTTAAATCATAAGTACATTAAAAATGTTGTTTAATAACAAATCCTAAGATAAAAAATATAAAATTAGAAAGAAACATATAAAGAATTTTCTAGTAAGTAATAAGAACGAGAGGATCTCTTACCATTAGTGTTTGATTCTAAACGAATGTGAGGATCTTCATAAGATCTTGGGGGAACCTCAAGAGGGTCCTAGAGAGTGATCTGAAGATTCATTTCATGATATTAAGGTTTTTAGTTATGTGTAATGGAATGTATAGTGGGTTTATATTGGAAAATACATTGGAACTCATTGTTGTTTTGTTAACAAGGGTTTTCAACTCAATATAATAAATTAATTAAAAATATCCTCTACTGGTTATTGACAATTGTTTCTACCAATGAGGAGTGTTATTCATTATTTTTAATGTTTAAAAATTTATTAAATTAGATTAACACATTTTGTGATGTGAATGCTTGTCATGTTTACAAGGAACTAATTTTGAAATAATAATATTTAATATAGTTTTCAATGATTCATTATTGGATTGTAAAGTAAATCATACAAGTTTAAAAAAATAATTATTTTAAAGGGGAAATATATATTTAGGCACTAATTCTTTTTATATAATATATTACATAAATTTTGGTTCATTATGAAGTCGTTATACATAACGTATATTTATTTCATAGTTAATTTTTACATGAAAAATAGCATATCTCATGAAATAAATAACAAATAACCATTGGATAATTTTCATATTATGAGATAAAAAAATTAAACTTATTTTATCAAAAAAGTTCATTTAATATTATAATTTATAATTTTAAATTATAAAAACAATTTATTGGAATAAAAATTTATAGTATTAGTTTTCTAACCCTTTAATAATTACATTTGATCATGTAAAATTATATTATGAATTATATTTAATAGTTATTATTTTATAACACAAATTAGTAAAATATAATTGGTTTTAAAAATAATCTAAATTCATCAAATTAGTTTCTTAACTGAAATTTTACATTTCATTAAAAGAAAACATGCATTATCATTCATTATTTTATAATTTAATTTTTAGAAAATCGATTAGTTAGAAATTTTAAATGTAGTTATAAAAAGGAATAAATATAATATTTGTTTAATTAAAATAATATATAAAAATTAATACTTTTAGAATCAATATATTGATCCTTTTATTTCAATATAGAATTATATATGTGTAAGGAGTGGGATTGTGATAATTTTTTTGGGTGGTTTTGTGTACATTGTTTGGGGTGTAATCTCCATGAGAATGAAATCCTCACATAAATGGTTTTTATTATGCTTCAGGTGTTATATATTGTCTTGGGATTGGTCATTAGAAAATCCTAGGATTTCATTCTCCCTTATAATCCCCAATAAATAGAATTTATAACCTATGATCCTACTAGTCAGGGTCATCAATTTATATATATTTTTCAAATATACTTTTGAATTACCCTTTATATATACGACAAATATGATTACTCTTTAATTTATATATTATCAATGTTCATGATGTTTAATGTTCAATTAAATTTTATAGATAATATAGTGGTATAAAATAAGAAAAGTAGTGTATGTGCATTTTATAACATCATTTCTTTATAAGGAACTCAGTCATTCAAAAATGAAAAGTTCATTAATAAAATTTTGAGTTGTTACATTGCTTCTTCCTTTGGAAATCATCTCCTCGAATGTTTTGTCCCTTATAATAAAAAAATGGGGTACTTATATTGAATCACCCCTTCCAATTCCCTCATAGCTTCCTCAAGCTTATAGTTTCTACACAACACTTTTACCAATTGTATTTTATTGTTTAATAGTATATTGCCTCTACGGTATAATATAATACTTTTATTATCCTCACAAAGCAGGTGACTATCTTATGGTACAACCTCTAGATTTTTATTCATGTGATGGGTTTGTTATGTAATTCCTCAAGATGGATACATGAAACACATCATGAATTTGATATAGGATATATGGGGTTTCTAGTAGATATATTACCACTCTAATGTGATTAATGATCTCAAAATCTCCAATATATCTTGGACAAAGATTCCCATCTTTACAAATATCATGTATTTCATTTACTATGATATATGAAGTAACACTACAACTCTGACCTTAAAATACTGCTCTTAATGAGTATTATCTATAAAAATTGTATGCAAGATTTTTAAAGATTTCATATGATGCTAAACAACATGATTATTCCCAATCATGTCATGGGTATAATCCGGTCACATCATATAAAACTCTATATCATCGACCCATTAATATAGAATCTCATACTTTATCACACACACAACCTCATATGATTATTTTTAATCCTATAATAAAAATTTGTTATATACAACAACTCCACCGGGGAAGGTGTTAGTCCCCTCAATAATGGAAATTCCTTGAACACAATATTAGAATATCCTCTAGTGGTTGAAGTGTTTTTTTAGAAAGACTATCTATATAATGGGGATAAGAAGTATTGAAGCATATTCTAGTATCCAACATGTGCTAAATTCTTCTTTGGAACCTCTAGGTAAATCTCGGATGTCGATCAGATAGAATATAGAGTTTAACATCCATATATTCACACAACTTACCATATGTATATCATGGGGTGTTGGTCATGAGATAAACCATCCTTGATAGAAACGTAATTTCTAGAAATTGTAAGATGATTTGTTACCAACCAAACTGTGTTATTTATATTGGGTGTCCTTGGGAGTCCAATGAAAAATTCTATGGTTACGTTTTCTAATTTCCATATAGGTTTATTAAATGATTATATCATACCATTATAATTAGTTCATTCCCCCATTTACTTGTTCTCATATTATGAATTAGGATACAAAATCCACAATCAACATTTTCGTATTATCCCACCATCTGTTTTCTCTAAATTTTTAAACATCTTATTTCTTCATGGATGAATAGAGATGGATTTTTCTAAGAAAATATTCCAGTGGTTTCCTAATTAGTTATGGTTTTGATATGAAAATAATAATCACTACTATAAATATGGGGTATATCATTTCTAGAAAAAGGCATTAACAGTGCTAAAAAATGCATTCTTAATCATGGAGAAGATAATAGGGGTCCCTTTTATCAGCACTAAAAAAGCACAGATGAAAGGGGAACATTATTAGTACTTTTCTAAGCACTGTTAAATGACCCTTTTAGCCGTGCTTTTTAAGCCCTAATAAAAATTAAAAAATAGTAATATAAAATAAAAAATATATTTTGGAGGGGATTAAACAGCGCTTGAAGCCCCCTACAATATCTCCCCACCCCCACCATAGCCTGTACACCCCAGCCACCACACCAGCCATTAACAGCACCCCCCGGTCCCTTTAACAGCGCTATCCATTATTCCCCACCTATGCGCACGACCTACCTCCACCAAGATTCAAACTCAGTACCTATTTCTTGCACATATAAGCCTTTACCACTCCACCATATTGTTTTTCTCTTCATTTATTAATATATATTTTTATTTATATATATATAGTTATATTTACTCTTATATTAATATATATATATAGTTATATTAATATATATATATATACATATATCCATATATTAATATATATTTATATATATACTAACATATATTTAGTTATATTAATGCATATATATTTAGATATATAAACATATATATATTTCGTTATCTTAATATATATATATATAGTTATATTAATATAAATATATTTGTATTTTAATATATATATATATATATATATATATATATATATCTGTATATTAATATATATATATATATATTTATATTTATATATTAATATATTTAATCATATATTTAAATATTTTTATAAGATCAGTTTTGAATATATTTACAAAATATTCTTTTATGAGTGTTTATAAAAAAATATATATATATATATATACAACACACACACACACACACATGCGAACGTATATGCACATGATAAGATCATCACATGCTACACGAATCGACAACACCCAACACTCAAAACAAAATCTAGCATTTAAAACATGAAATTAAAAATTAAATCATGTCAAAAAATTAAATCATTCAATTAATGTAAAATTCACGCACAAAATTTCAAATAACACATTTCATGGTAGACGCATCAAAAAATTTAAGCGGATGAAATTTTAAAAACAAATACCCCCAAAAAATGACGTGTGTATTTAAAATGTTCAAATAACACCTAAAATTATTATTTTAAATCAATAAAAAAATTAAAATATAAAAAATATGACTTCCAATATATTTTAAAAAAATCCCACACCACATAAGTAAATTTATAATCAAGTATTTTAATCACAATAAATTTCAGAAATGAAATAAGAAATAGGAGTTTAATTAACTAGTAAATTACCTTCAAACATCTTTTTCAAAGATAAATAGACATTGAATAATTGAAATAAAGATGGAAATGAATTTTAAAAATGAAAATGTAAAAAAACAAAAGAAAAACAATATGTTAATCAAAATGTGTAGAGCTCATCGCATGCTTCGATTGGATATGATGTAGAGCTCAATCTAACACTTGGATCAAAAGTTATGACTGTTTGATGTTTGACTTTCGTTTTCATCATATTTTAGATCTTTTATTAATATTTTGATTTTTTTGTCTTCAAATTGATATTAGATGACTATTCCTCGGTAATAATAAAAAATTTATTAATTGAAAATATTTATTTAATTATTTTATATTCCAATTTCACTAAATATCTTATATATTATGTGTAAATGAGTATTTATCTTAATTAAAACATATTTTAAGAAATATATCTTATATTTATTTCAATATAGATATACTTATATATAAATATATTATTTTTTATGAATTTTTTTTGAAATATACACTTTTACCAATGCTAAGAAAAAGCCCCGATAAATCCCCCTTTATCACTGCTACTAAAAAAGCACTGATGAAGGGGTTTCCTTTATCAGTGCTAAAATAACACTAATAAAATGTTTCTTTTAACAGCACTTTTTTAGAGCTGTTAAATGTGACCTTTATGAGTGATTTTTTTAGCGCTGATAAGGGAACGACCTTTATCATCACTTTTTTAGCACTGTTGGAGGGAGGTTCTATGGAAACCCAGTTTTGTGGTGGTGAATAATAATATAATTAATTTTAAATATAAATATTAAACCCATGATAATAAAATTATATCAACCACGGTCATGGAAAAATATTTGAATCTCCACATAGTGGTTGTTGTCCACATATGTACACGTGAAATACATTCACATAATATTTGATATAAAAGTGGAAAAATAAAGATGGTTCTAATAGAGACCCAAACATTTGTATCATAGAGGATATAGTTATTTTAATACATTGGTACTAGATACATGTTATCACATCCCAGAGGATTGAAAATTTTAGAATCCATGGTATGGAAGAAAAATTCAAGAATCTCACATAATAATTGAATACATTAAATAAAACATAGTGGTTTATTTGTGAATAATATTTTTTCCAATATTATATCCTTTATAATTATTCATAAAACAATTTTGGTAATACATGAGAAAGTAATGATAAGAATGAGATGAGCTTAGATACCCAGTAAGGTTACGCGTACAATGGAATATATCATGAATAAATAAGTCCCAATCAACATGGAAAGGTAAATATCTAAAAACTAATTGTATTTAATGATTTTCTTTAGCACAAATAATAATATGTAAGGAATAAATATTGTTCGTAGAATACCACATAAATAACCACATGGGTTAGAAACATATACATGGATTTGATAACTAATGAAATAATCATATAGAAAAAATAACTAATATCAGATTGAGGCAATTCATAATTCAAAACATCATAAAAACATCATCAATGCCTCATTACAACAGATATTACATTAATAGGCCTCTTCCAAATACCAATGTTAGAATGT
Organism: Viscum album; assembly: GCA_963277665.1. Classification (NCBI taxonomy): domain Eukaryota; kingdom Viridiplantae; phylum Streptophyta; class Magnoliopsida; order Santalales; family Viscaceae; genus Viscum; species Viscum album. Next base: position 1,045,905,124 of record OY728165.1, read on the forward strand.
CTCATGAGACCTGTCAAAGTATCAAGGGGCTTTATTGGGCCCCATCCATCACTTGTTAAGTAAAATACATTCCATAAATAGAATGGATAAATCATTTTCTTCATAAACATTGGTAATTAAAAATGGAATAAGAAATGTTAATAGATACTCTAATAAACAAATATAATAATAAATTATCCTTAATAAAATGGATAATGGAATAATAATAGTATATATGTATTAAAATTTATTATAAAACATCTAGGAAAATTATTAGTATTTTATCACTATAGCATATCCCTGGTGTAGCATAAGTAAAATGAGGGTCCTTTTTGTTAAGTAATACAAATTCCATAAATGATATAAAATTATAGTAAAGTTAAATACAAATTTCACTTTGAAAATCGGATTTAAAAATTAAAAAATTTAATATTAAATGAGAAAAATATTTCCTTGAAAAATAATCATGGAATATTTTAAGTGAGTCTTCAAGGAAATCTGTTTTCATTAATATTGTTATTTTTAAATGATGAATAATTTAATAAAAACATTCCTTCCACAAAACTATAAAAATGTACAAAAAATAACTCATTTGAAAATTGATAATAATTATCTTTCCATGAATTTTTTAAAAAATTAAAACACCTAAAAATAATTCTTTAATATATCAACTCGATGATGTTTCATTAATTCTTGAAAATATATTTAAAAAACATGAATATCATGTAGAAAAACTTATTTTACCTATGAGAGAAACAAATCATCTTTTCATTAAAAATATTTACTCCTCCATTTTACCAGAGAGATTAAAATTGTAATATTACATTAAAATTTAATGAATAAATAAACTGAACAATAATATATTTTTTTGATGAAAATAAAAATATTTCCACCGAGGGAGACATAAACATAAACAATCTTGAATAATAATGAGATTGTGAAATAAAATTTAACCTCAGGCATAATATACTTCTTATGTTTCTAAACCTCCAATATAATATATATATATTTTTATACATCTATTACGTATCCATAAAATATATATAATACAATCTATGATTTTCATATAATATTATATCATTTATTTATTAAAAAATCAAGGTAAAAATCTATGTATTGGGTAATCAATGGTTTTTGTAATTTATATGTTTGTTTCGTATTTTTACTCCTTTTACATTCATCAGAGATGCATAATCACTATATTTTAATCCATGATATAAATATCAAATATATTCATTATACACACATTTTTAATCTTTCATTAATAGTATAGAATAAAAATAATGAATTACACTATTCTTAAAGATGGTTACGTGTGTGTACACATGAACACTCTCTTCATTTTACAAAAAATGGAAGAAATGAATGTTAAATAATAAATAAAAATAAAAAATATTATACAATATATATCATATATATTAATTTTATCTAACCTATTTATTAACCAAGAAAAAATTAAAATGAAAAACAAATCACGTTGCCTCATGGAGGTGGTGGTCCACACGTACTCGTGAAAAGTGTTATCATTTTCCAAAGGATTTAAATGTAAGAAGGTAGATATTATATTATAATCTAAGAAAATAATTTCTTCATTAATATAATATGTAAATATTAAACATATCATAATACCAATCTTTAATATATGTTGATGAAAAATAAATTGTATCGTAATGTGGAGGTGGTAAGTCATTTCTATGCTTGAGAGAAACATTCATGTTATATTTTAGGTTAAAATCATTAGATAATTACGGTTTAATAAAAAGATAACATATTAGTATATTTAGTATTCTGAATAATTTATTTTTTGGTCAATAAAATTGATTTTTAATAGGTAAAATAGGAATTGAAAAATTAATTTGATTGATTAATCTAATTTCCTCTTCAATGTAATAAAAACTTTAGATCCCTGCCTTAAGGACTCTAGGGTTGGTATTTTTGTAATACCAACACCAAAATAATTTATCTCAGGAATGTAATAAGGTATTGTTTAGTGGTTTGTTGATTTATAATGATGAAATTGTCTTAAATAATTGATATATAATGTTCCCTATTACATTTTAGGGTAAGTACACTCCATTAATTTCATAAATTAACAAAATATTATATAGTCGTTATCTTGAGAAATTTCCCCAAAATGTATAGGGATTTTAAGATAAGATTATACAAAGTAGAAATCATATCAAATAATAAAATTTATATAAGTATATGAGTTGTATTAAACATTATATTTTAGTTTGAAACCTTCCTTATCCTTTATTAACATTAAATATGGTGAAATATTTTTCAATATAAAGGGCTTCTACTTTTATATATAAGGTAAAAATTGATTCATAATTGGCCATGGAAAAAAATTTCAGCCATACCATGTACACCATGTAAGCTATCAATATATAAATAAAAATTTGGAATTTAAATATAATCATTAAATAAAAAGGAAATATTTCATTATAATATAAAAAATTCATTGAACACTCTAAATAATTTAAATTAAAACACCTTACCATTATTTAATATCATATATTTAATTTTCCTTAAATTGAATGAATATATTTCTATTTTTGTGTAGGAATTTATAGAATCTAGTCAATACCATGATATTGTAAATAAATTACCATCATGAAAATAGTTTCATTAATTCCAAATTAAAGAGTTTTATTTTTAAATAAATTAGTTTTTCCCTATTATAAAAAAATAATATATGTTTAAAACTAAAAGATTCTTTTTTCTTAACGTTCCATTATACAAATATTATATTTATTATTTTGATGGAAAATTGTCTATTAAACACGTCAATTTCAATATCGAGATGTTATGGGTGGAGTTACATTCATCCAATGATAATTAAGATGATGTATTATAAAATTATCACTTATCCATAACCTTATATAACAAGATATACCCTTTACCGATTTGATACACCGTTTTCACTCTATTGTTTTTGAAATTCAATGATGCTTCCTATTGATGGCTTTGAGCTTGAGTCAATTTCTATTCTTGTTTTGGTGTTGTTGTCTTATATTCCATCGACAATCATTTTATGTGGGATTAATATTTTTTCTTTTCATAATTTCTCACCTCACGAGTTCAGTCCATCATCCTCATATTCCCCTTTTAGAAACGTTATTCCAGGACTCCATCATTGATGGATGATATTGTGGTTTGTGGTGGTGACATCGGGTTCCTTGATAGCTGATCTACCATTAGCATCCAAGAGTAGTTTCCAATCTTCTGTCTCTATTGTTTGTGGCCTTTCCATTATCTTATTCCATGGAAGCTTTTTCTCCTTACCCTTCGTGATATGTTTGATCATTGGGGTGTATTTTCGATGGCCCTCATTGGACCTCTTTCTTCCTAACCCTGCTCATCGGACCTCCATGTTGGGTCTAGGTTCCAGTGATTTAGACAGATTGTTTCAGTATTGATAGTCTAATTCAGTGTTCATTATTCTTCTCTTCCCTTCCTATTCAAACCATCATGATTACCCCCAGACAAGTTGGTCATGGTGAGTGTTTCAGTTTTTCTTGGGATGGTGTTTGAGAGGGCTAGCATCAGTATGATTCTTATCCTCTATTTGGTATGGTTTCTTCTTTTCCCCCTTCTTACATTTTCTTCTACATTTTGTTTTTCTTTTATATTAATGTTTATTTTTTTATGTGTTATTGGGTTATTTATTCTACATGGTGGAATTATTTTATTTGAATGGAATGAAGGTCATCCCTTTGGTTCTCTTCCATGAAGATGAGGTTGTTGCTTTTGTTTTTATCTCATGATGCCATCTAATGGTGACTATATTTCCATACATTCTGGTTTAGTATGCTATTTTTATTCTTGGTGGTGGTGGTTATTTATTCATTAGTTTTTGGGGGTTCTTTCTGATGGTAGATTAGGTGGCCAAGGAGGTGACCTCATTTTTTAGGCCTTGGTCCACTGAATACTTTTTCAACCTCTCAGATTCCTCTATTATACTCTCAGTCAGAGTCACACTATTTTGTTCACGGTGTTTTGGGATGTGAGATTTCATTGATATTGGACATCCATGTAGTGTATTTCATGGTTTTTTTATATCTAAATATAGGTTTCACTGGTCTTCAAAATCATGATTGTTGTTGAGATTCACATATTTGTGGTTCTCATGTGTATTGTTTAGAGGTTCTTTGGTAATGATGTTAGATTCTATTGGGTGGCTCTCACTTGTAGTATTATGGGGATATGGGATAGAGTCATCATTGGTGCATGACACAAGGTAGCTTACCAATAGAGGCGATAATTATGTTTTCTATTTATTTGTTGAAATTTGAAATTTGAATGTTTTACATTGTTCTTAATGGGTGGCATTGTGGATTTTTAAAATGCATAGAGAAAATGATTAGGATGTGGTGATTATCAAGATAATGATATCTATGATTTACAACTAATAATGTCATACATTTATCATTTATAAGATTCAATCTGGTGTTCGTTATGTTTTGAATTATGTTTTTAATTTTTAAATCTATGGATATATGTGAGGTTATCACACAAAATAAAATCGGATTTTTAAAATAAAAAAATGGGTTTGGGGGAGTAAAAAAATATGAAAAAAATATTTATTAAATTTAAACCTCCTGATTCCGAATATAGAATACATTTTTCATGATTCAATTTCTATATGTGGAAGATGTTAATTTTTTAAAAAGAGTATGTGAAATGTTATTAAACTACATTATAGAAAAATAATATTTTTAAACATATTACTGGGTATATTATTTTTTTATAAATATAAAAAATATATAATATGAATTATAAAAAATTATATTGATCATATAATACAAAAAAATATTTAAAATCTTTAATAAGATGATTAATTTAACTTATTTAGATATAAACGCATTTCCCACACTCAAAATGATTTTTAAAAAAATATGTTAATTTAAATTGAATTTTTATTTTAATATCATATTAAATGGTAACTAGTGATTTCATATTAAAAAAAATTCATAAGATTATTTACCGATTTATACCTAAAAATAGTAACATATAGGTTATAACGACCATATAATAAATATTAGTAGTAGGTTGTTGTTCCTTTAAAATGGGTGTTACGTTTAACACATGAAACTGTTGAAATTAAATTTATTTTAATGATAAACATTCCACAAAATTTAAGGGTGTAACACCACCACATACATTAAAAAATTTTCAACCTCGCAATTTGATCTTGTTATCTTTAATCAAGTGTTTTACATTTAATTTTTATTTTCAAAACAATTTTTTTAAAGGGGGTAAAAAATTCTCTTGAAAAGTGGGAAAGTGAAATTTGAAGATCGTATGAAATAAACCAATTCTAGGTTTTCAAATAGGGTAATAGTAGTTACAAGTGAAAATATTTACATTGAAGAGAAAACAATTGTATAAGTACAAATATGGAGTGATATATTACATGGTCAGGACAATGTTAATAACCATAAAACTATAAATCTTTTAGGGGTTAATAGAGAATCAATTCATATGAAATGATTTTAATACGATAAAAATTTTTAAAGATAATTTCCCTAAATTTAAATAATTACTTTACCATAAATACTAAGAACATAAGAAAATTTAATCACTTGATATATTTCTATTTCATAAGCACAATTTCATTCTTCTATTAGTGTTCGTTATGTTTCCACTTCATCTCTTTCTCATGTTAATCGTTGTTAAATATGAATTTTTTTCCTAAAGAACTAAAATAAACATATAATGTTTTACATAATCTAAAACTTTATAATAATATATTCCTCATATATTTAAATTTTTACTAGAAATGTTACCATAAGGTAATATAATATTTAGATGTAAAAACCTTCATATGATGAAATAATGTAGTTCACCACAAACATTATTTAATAACCCCAAATCATCAACATATAATTTGCTACTAATAAATCACCAAAAATAATAATTAATGTTAACTTACTCAACATTAAATAATGTTTGAATGAAAAATGTTATCTCATGAATTTAAACTAACATCCCAAAAAATTAATTCCATTCCACATAAATAATCACTTGTTAAAAGATATGTCAAACCTAAGGGTTACATATAAATCCTAAGAAATAAATATCTCCTAGGATATCATTAATCACTGTGATACATCTTATTATATAGTTAATTACATAAAATATCTTGAATTATAATTAGACACATTCCTGAATGGTAATCTATATCTATACCATATATATGTCAAAAAAATATTCTCTTTCAGTGATTCAGTTTTTAGAAATTTAAATTTACAATATCCCACTATCCAATATACTGCCAAAACATTATTTTAAATTATATACTAATATAATTGGTTATTAAAACATTAATAGGATTTTCTTTTTGACAACAAGTAATGGTTTAAAACCACTTCAAAATCCCATCTCCTTATTACAAAAATGGTTTATCGATCACCTAATACCTTTAAACCCAAGATGGTATCCATAAATTTATTTTAACCTCACATGAAAACATATATTCATCCACACTCCTTATTCCTCAATTAAAATCCTAGTATCAAAATGTAATAAACATCATCAATGTTGATGAAATCAATTTTTCATCGTATCCCTAACCTATTTCAAGGTTACCAATACTATCCCATTTACTTCATTAATGTCAATAATTTCTTTATACAAATTCAACATCATCTACTCAATATCAAGAATATATTAAGGCATATATTTAATTTATTCATGTATTCAAAAGAAAATATTTTCTTATCACAACATCACTTTTCTCATATATTATTTCCATCAATATATACATTCAGATCCGTAAAGAAAAAGTAATTAAATACAATCAATATACATTTTTTCATTCTCATATCTTGAATATAATTGAAATAACACATATAAAACATAATTATGATGACCCAATACATAAAATTCTTAACATTACACTTTAATGATTGGAATTTTATGTACCATTCCCTATTTTAGTATTTTATCCTTAGTTTAAGTAATTGAATTTTATAAATTCGATATTCTCTACACATAATACATTGACCTATAAATGGTACCATGTGATGAACTTCTTTTAAATCCATTTAAAACTTTATTTTTCCTTGACAATTCATTGATATATTTCCTTATTTACTAAACATATATCATATTCCATTCATTTGTAAACTATCTGTAGGGTATCTTTTTCCAAATTTATAATAAGAATGAATTTGATATTTCTTTTATCCACGGTCTCCACCACCCAATTTCTTAGGAAACTATATCCTCCCCTTCTTTGGTGAGTCTGAGATTTGATTAATGTGAATATAGTTATTAATATATCAATTTATATGATTATTAATAATCATAATATATTTCACTAGAGCCATTATCCAATTGTGTTTCTCATAATAACCGTATTTTCCATGACATTTTGTGTTTATAGGCCCCCCCCCCAGTTTCACCTTCGACTAAAATAATAAATCATATTATGAATGAAAAAAATAATTTTTGGAACCACATAATATCCACATTAGAATATTTTCAGATATTTTTAAATACATGTAAGTATCATTAATGTTAGTAAATGGGTTGTATTCCCAAATTGATGTTTTTCTAAATGTAGTTCCAATGGTTTTTAGTAAACATTCTCTAAAAAAACTATAATTAACCCATATTCAGTAACTAGAGGCCTTTTTTAAATTATTACATTGACACTAGATACAAGTGATCACATCCCAAATGACTTAATAGTTTATTAGTCATGTAAAACCAGATACATGCTTTAATATCTCATTTATAATTGAGAAAACATAATAAAACAAAGTAATATCTCAGGGAACCCCAAAGTTCCATATAAAATATCCATTAATATCCATCATAAAACATTTACTAGAATAAATTTGAAGGGAAACATTAGAAATGTGTGAGCTCATATGCATTGTATGTTTTTCTATATAAACGAATATTATATGAATAAATATGGAATTAACAATATGGAATGATAAATTCCCTAAAACTCACTATATATAATCAATATATTATCCATGAAATATAATGTGGTATGGATATATGGTGTTCAAATAATGTTATGTAAATAATCACATTATATTTTAAGGTACACATAGATATAATAATTAATAAATTAATCACCAAAAACACAATAACTACCTCATAAATAGGGGATTCACAATGCCAAAAATCATGATCCTACCATCAAGGACTCATTCAATGATATATTTCATTAATGGTTAATGCCTCTACCAAATATCCAATCTAATTTATCTCATGATACTTACCAATGAATTAAGGGGTTATAAAAACCCATTTCCACCACATAATAAGTCCAATTAATTTCTTATTTGAATGGTGTAAAATATAACCAACATAAAAATTCATACATAAAAATGACATATTAAATACCAACACTTTCCCTAATCAATATACATAATCATAGTCCCTCATGTATAATATCCGAAGTCATATAAAAATTATATGTAATCTATCAAACTAATCACAAACTACCCATAGGATTAATAAGTATGGAATCAATATAACATATCCCAAGTGGAGAAAAACTAAATTGAGGGTTGTTTTTTCAATAAATAGAAATACCATAAAGACTTCGTTAAATTTTATTTAAGGGGAATAACATTTTCACAATGAAAAAAATAATAAATGTTATAAAATTCAAGAACATTATGTAAAAAAATATTTGTCAAAAAAATAATGTAATCACGTAAAGTAATGTTTAAATAAATGAGATATTGAAATGGTGGGTAACTACCTATATTCTATATAAGTTAAAAAAAATTACATTGAATCTATAGTAAATGGTCAATAAGTACCTCATTTAGAAAAAAAAATGAATATAACTTTCAATATTTTTTTAAAGATATTCATATATGCAATGAAATTAACTTAATAAATAATTTATAGTATGTTGATAACATTTTAAAAAAAAATTTGAAAAAATTAATATGGAAGAGAAATATATTTTCGAAATAAGAGGGAAATAAATTCAACTTTTCATAAATACCTTTTTTCAATAATTTTAAGTACGAGAGGGAGGAGAATGGTACAATTACATGAAAATTACATGAATAACCATATAAAATAAAAACATATATTTTTTATGATAAAATATTAAGCAATCTCCCCATTGGAGAATTAAAAATAAACTACCTTGAATAATGACAATATTGTGAAATAAACCCTTACCTGGTGTATGGATTCCATGTTATGTGTGCAAAACTCCATTAGATTATATATATTAATTAAAAATCATTAAAATATCATAATAAAATAAACCATATCATATATTATTAACGTATACTATTTTATTATCTATTTATTAGAAATCCATTATTACAATCACTATTTTCGGTAATAACTCCATCATTTTTCATTTATGTTTTGGTATAGTAGATAAATTACATTTAATTTTATCATAATACAATCATATAAATTTTTACAAAAAAAATTATAAAAAAATTTATAGTAATTATATGGACATTTATAGTCCTATATAAAAGTTATAGATATAAAATGTGAATTAAACTTTTCATAGAGATGGTGGGTCATATGGACACATTAACGCTATCACCATTTATTCTATAATAATATATCAAATTAATTACTAAAATAAAACTTCCAATTTTAAATAAATAAGCATGTAATTTAAAAATCATATTAATGAAATATCATGTTTTACATTTAAATTGATTGAAATACATTATATTAATAACTTCATGTATATTTTATATTAAATAGTTTACATAAATTCATAAATTGTGTTTAAAATAGTTATCAAATAATGAAATTTGTATTAAATACAAATAAGGATAAACATTATAATTTTTGGAGAGTTCTGATAGTTCCAAATTATGGAATCCTTAAACACTCATATAATTAAAATGGAAAATTTCACCCACATCCCATTGACACAAGGCACTATTTCTATCAAAAATCATATTGGGGATAAGATTTTCCAATAATTTTATGATAGATTTATAAAGCATCAATCCATTTGTGGTCCATTCCCATCCTAGTTTGTTTGTCCCTAATGACTTACTAGCTAACTGGGATTGAATGTTCTCTAATAACAATCTATAATTGGAAATTTGTATAAAAATGTTCTCAAAGTACAATTCAACCAATTTTTTCCAATTCAATATGCTAATTTATATATAAAAACCAAATCGGGTTTTTATCAAATCATGTATTTTTTCATGATAAAACAAATGGGTTTCTATCAAAATAATTTAAACTATTTTTATAAAATATGAAATTGAAGTCAATTTAACAATTCAATTTAAAAATTTAAATTCCATAATTTAAATTCCACGACCAATTTCGACACCATAGTATCAAAAATCCACAAAAAATCCTAATTTAATGGAATTGGGGATTTTTATCGAATTTCATGTCAATTCATATAAAAACACCCTATTTACTAGAATTTATTTTCTAACAAACCAATGGAAAGAAATTTATTTTGAATCAATATATTTAATATAAATCATGTAATTTAGCGTTAATGAAATTGTAAACACTTAACAAAACAACTTACCTCATGATCACATGGTCAAAAATCACAAATCCTTAAATAGATAACTCCAATGATGAATAAAAGCAATGAAGATGCTAGAATCAAACCAAGATTCATGGTATTAAACAATGGGGTTTTATAATCAAAAAACAAGAATATCTATTAAACCCTAGGGAGGAGATTATGAGAGTAGGAGATATAGAACAGGGGAATAAGCCTTACCTAGAAGTGATCGAGTGTCATTCACCTATCATTAATTCAATTATAGAGTTGTGTATAATGGGTGGAATCAACTTTTTAGAGCCAAAAAATATAAATAAATTATATTACAGTATAATAAGATTTTCAATCACTAAAAATGGGGGTTTTGGTATTTTAATGATAATTTATGGATTAATTAAATACCTTAATCATAATCAGTTGGGAAGGGATGTACGATTAGATAGACCATGTGCACTAGTCATGCACCCCTTTTTTCCAATGTTCATGGTTTCTAATAGGAGGTTTCACTATTTTTAAAAAATTTCACCAGTCTCGTAAACCGCCATTATTTGGGTTTTCACGGTATCAACAAATAAGTTTCACGATTTGGAAAATTGTGTTCCAATCATGCACAACCAAAAAATGTTAAAATTTAAAAAATTATTTCCAGAAACAACCTAAGAAAAACCACTAGTAATGAATGATAAAATGTGAGGACTAATAAATACCAAAAAATAGTAACAGGGTGTTAAAAATATAATTTAATAACTTGTTTAAAACCACTGTATAGGATGTTAATGAATGTTCAATGAAAATTAAGTATTAGGTAATGTTTTTATCTAAATTTAATTTTATTAAGACGTATTATAATTTTATGAACCAATTTTATTATGTGGTATATAATTCCCCTACAACATTTTATTTCATGATTAATTAACAATTTATGGTATTATAATTTTTAATTCGAATTATTTAATTAAAACAAATTTTAAAATGAAATTACGATGTCATAAATAATTTCATAAGTCCACTTATTTTTATTGGTTTATATTACATCTTCATTTCAATTATTGTTCTTTTATTATGTGTATAATTTATATATATTATATTATAATATATTTATATTTTCTTTATGTATATTTTTAGTTCATATAGATAATTGATTCATTGAATAATTATCAATTTAGCATTTGGAACAATGTAAGGGTTTATTTCACATTCCCAATCTCGTCGAGATTATTTATTAATGAAATTATGTTGAAAAAAATTAATTGATCATGGTATAATAAACACATATCATTTTATTGTTTTATTTATATTCATGATATTTATAAGTTATAGTACCATTTTACCACACTTTGATACATTAATATTTGATCAATTTTTTATAAAATCCGAATTCATTTCTTTCCTTAATTGGAAATCTATTTTCATCCAAAACCATGTTTTCAAACATTATTTAAAAATAAAAATTTACCTTAGACAAATGATTAATTAAATACATTTTTTAAATTTTTTAAATTTTATAAAAAAATCGAAATTAATCTACATTTCATTTTCAAAACAGTTCCCATTTGGATTTTATGAAAAATGGTCAAATATTTTTGTTTCAAAATGTACGGACTGAATAGAATTTCCAAATGTCATGAGAAAAAAATGTTTTAAATATTATTTAATATGTTTCAAATGTTATTTTCAATGAAAAATATTTTCATTTTTTTGAATTCTTTTTATAAGATATTTTTCAAAAGGAAAGTTCTATTTTCTTTATGAATGTGTTTAAATAGATTTTATGGAATTTATATTATTAAACAACACCCCTTCTTTTGAAATATATTGTACTAGGTATATGTTGTATCGATACAATCCATTAAATTTAACATTAATTTATATGTTGTTTATCAGGGATATTCTTATTATTTAAATTTTATATCACTTATATGTATGATGTTATACATTGAAATACATTTTTATATGGGTAAATATTGATAAATCTATATTATTTACTCAATATCGATATTTGATTACAATTAATGTTGTGTATGAAATTAAATTATTATTTAATAAATATAAAGAAATACATTGGGAATGAAATATAGTGATGGGTCCCAGTTATAGATAGCCCCTCAAGGCATCAATTTTCTTGTGAGGTGAAATATTAAGATAACATAAATGTAATTGTCTAATCCTACCGGGTTTGTACTCATTATTTTAAATTATCTTGTAAAAGGACTTGAAGGTATAGGTATCATGATGCTTGAAACAATTAAATGAAATAATTAATGATTTCCTTCATTAATAATTCATTTATTATTATCCATGTAATATTCAAAATTATATTGTCTACAAATGCATTTAATTCTAATGATGTTGATAAAATGGAATGTGTTTTCAGTTATTTAACATGACACAATGATTACGAATTATCTTATCATGATGATCATGTTATTTAAATTCCATATTTTTTTAGTTATTTTCCTTTCCGTCTTTATTATGCATAGTGATTCCTGAAATCATCTATTGTACTTAACCATTTATTTCCAAAACAAGTAAGCTTGCTATCTAACCAGACCCTCAACCCAGGATTTGAAAAGGCCTGTAGGGAGTTCTTAACCCACAAAGGCTGGAAACTATTGTATGGTTTTGAATAAGAAATTTTTGGAATGACTTAACCCATGATAAATAATAAATAACAAAATTTAAAATAATACATCATCCTAAGAACAATATCCATAACCAAAAAGGGATACAACAATTCAAGTTAAACATTTTAAAAATGTAACCAGAAACCAAAATACCAAATAGGGAACAGAACCAACTAAACCACTACTACAAAAAAACATAAATGTGATAAGAGAGACATCTCCCCAAGAAACCTCCATTAACTCCTATAATAGGTGAACAATAGCAACCACATCCACCATAACCACCAAGAAACATCTTTCCTTTAGTTGGGTAATATATAACAATGTCTAAATTTAGAAAATGATGAATGTATGGTGTGATCGAAATCCTAGAAGGAGGCCACCCAAAAGAAAATTCCATTACATACCATTAAAAGACAAATTAACATGAAGGTTTTAATAAGAGAAATTAGAAACAATTTTAAAGGATTTTTTTAGGAAAAATTCATTAATGAAAAAAAATTAATAATAAGAATGTATTGTAATTAAAATGAAAACATGGTCCACATTATACCAATAGTAAGAATCACACCACAAGAGATAAGAATGTCACCTGAAATCCCCAAAGTTACTAGAACTAGTGGGACACTAGGATCCTTTTATGTCGGTGAAACATGTTATAAGAATCATAACACAAAACATCCTTATAAAAATTCAATAGAGAGGAATCCATCTAAATTCAATTGGTCTCCAATAGTTAACATAGATTAGTTTGTGTTATAGAATCAATCCTTCTAGAAGAAATTAGACTTCGGCCCCACAGATATGACTAGTTTACTAGTCCTATTTGTCTCACCTAGATACCTAGGATTCTCTTTCTGCACAATTTCCATTTCACGTGACACAAAGTTCACAACATCCACAAACAAATAAATAAATATTACCACATATAAAACCTTTATTTTTCATAGTTCTTTCTTCTTTCAATAACACAATCACACCAAATATATATGGAAACCCACTTCACACAACTTAAAAATTAATCTAACCCATTAAAGATGCATAAAAAATAATCACACATGAAATAATATCAATTTCATTTAGAAAACCATTATTCAATCCATACACACCTCAAACAAATTTAAAAAAATTAACACCACAAAAATAATCCATAGATCATATTTTAAATACCAATAATGAAGACCAAAATCATTTAATAATGCTAAAGCATGGAACTAGCTACCTCAAGCTTGGAAACATTCAGAATCTCATAGAATAGCACAGCTCTACCATAATAGGAACCCAATACTATAAATATCAAACAATAAACATCAATAATTTATAGAAAGACTCATGATCAAAACCTTATTAGGTAAATCAATACACTAGATAATAAGAACTCAATGTTGGATGAATATGTACCCTATAAAGAAAAAAAATCAAGAGATAATGGGACTTTCCAAAAAATCCTTGGATATCCCACACCAAATAAACCAAAAAATGAAGGTCCATTGCAGTATGGAGGATAGAGATAATAACCTAACGCTAGAAATCCTGATTTGGGAAGAATTTTTTGAAAATTAGTTAAATTGAGGGAGGTTGGTAGAATAAATTAAAATTTTTAATCACTTGGACGTGCTTTATGGTTATCGTGCATGATTTTGTAGACATGAATAAATATTGTGACCTACTATATCTATGATAAAAGAATATATATATGATTTTATAGTTGTGGAATCAAGACCATGTGTCTTGTTGTGCATCTTTTACAAGGTCAATATCAATGGAGCAAAGCTTTTCCTAGGTCGGGGCATGGTTTCTCTTAACCATGAACTAACAGTGAGCCAGCTGTTGTGGTGTCCAAAAACATCATTTTTCTAAAAAAACACCCATGCCATCAAATGGATAAATAAAATAAAAAAATTAACAATTTCTTACCTTAAATTAAAATCACTGATGTGATAAATATCTCAACCATGGAATCTTTCTACCCCTATAATATCATTATAGAGTCTGGTTAGAGAACCAAAATAGATTCAAGACCTCTACCAAATACATTCATTCCCATGTCTCATTCTCATCGTTAATATTATACTAGAAAACATGAAAAAATGTTATTAAATTCCACAAAAAATATTCTATTGAGAATTTAAAATCCTCATTGGTCACTCAAACAGATACAAATCTGACACAAACTATAACTCATCCAAATTTAACACATGATTCTGATCCGAATAATACTTTTCCAGCTATGAGACATGAAAAAAATCCTAAACTGATGTTAACTATGTATGAATATATAACATGTATGAAACCTTACCAACTCTTTCTATAATTTCAAAAAGATTGACATACCATGGAATTAGCTTACCATAATTACCAAGATAATGGTGACCCAAGCAATGCGCCACCTTTAGGAACACCAGATCACCCATATATAATTATAAATCTTAGAACCATTGATCATAATAAGACTTATGGAATCTTTCTTATGGAAAAACCCACATCATGAATATATTGACCTTATCAAACATCTTCTATACGAGACACTATCCCAACAGTGAGGTCTTTCCAACTTCAACCCAATATAAATCAAACTGACATGTCCACTATAAAGAAACTTAATTATATCCCTTCTTAGTGAGTAATAGTAACTATTATGAATGGAAAATTCAACCACTCTATAATGGTTATCCGACCGGCCTCTAAAATCCAACACACATTCCCAGAACAAGTATTCAAAGATAAAATTTTCCCACATTTTGGGATAATATATTTGAGGATGGTATGTCATACTCAACTTGATCTGTGACCCCGTCACCTTCTAAAGGCCTTAACAAACTCATAAAGTTAAAATAGGGTCCTATAATAAAATGATTACCTATGGAACACACTGTAGTATCACTAACTATAGGAAATAAAACCATCCCAACTCATCCACCTTGTCTTAATCCTTTATCAGATGGAAATAATCATATTTTATCTGACGTTCATTCACTACACATGTGGAATTACTTCCCTGGGGTGTACAATGAAGGCCAATAATGATGTCCATACTATCATCATCCTACATCTAGATAGGGTTGGGTAATGGCTAAAGAAAACCATAGGTTCTCATGTTTACATATAAAAAATAAGGGAAAGTATATAAAAAGGTTAGGAAGTCAGTTTTGTCCCATCACATACCAGTCCAGAAAAATTGACATCACACATCAAAAAAACTCTTTGTGTTATTGGATGAAGGACCCACTAAGACTAGTGGATATTTTATATCCCCACAGTCCCCAATGACAATGAAAACTATGGGACCCTGGAGACACTGTAATCCCTCTAGAGACAATGACCATTCACAAGGAACCTCCTCACCATTAAGAAACGGTATTAAACATTGGATCAACTGATCACATCGATTTCATAACTAAATCTACTCAAAAAGGGATCATTTCAGCTAAAAACTATTCAATAACGCACCACCACTATGCTCCTTGGATACTAGATGTATTGGTCAAAAGATTCATCAAAGTCCACTCATCATTTCAATCCTTCAGTGCTTACACTATCACTTTTCTTCTCAAAGTATCAGCTACCTCATTAAATTTACCTACGGTGTTTAAGATATCAAAATTTAAATCCTGAAGTTACACAACTTGACAACACTACCGTATATTCAAATAATTTGAGGAGAAGATGTAGGTCAAGCTCTTATGATAATAATTGAACACAATCTTCTCCATGAAAAGATAAGGATGTCGTATATTCAAGTCATTTAAAACTACCTCTAACGCCATGTTATGCATTGGGTTGTTCTTTTTATGTGACAGAAGTTGGAATGAACCATATGATACTATACGGTCATCCTACATCATCACACATCCAAGACCCATACTAGAAGCATCACAGTAGACCACACATCCCCTTCTAGATTCTTGAAAAATATGAAAAATGGTTGTGATCAACCACCGATTAAGATTTTATATGGATTCCTAACACTCTAGTAAAAACTACATGTTTACCTCATTCCAGGTAAGAACTGTCATTAGTGAAGTAATCGTAGCTAAATCTTAAACAAGAGACTTTTAATACCCTATAAATCTCAAAAAGCATATGATTTTAAAAACATTCTTTAGTTTTTCACAAGACATCACTATAGTAATTTTCTTTAGGCCCACCAAAACTCTTTATTCCAAGATCACATCACCCATATATATTCACATCCCTGATCCATATGTTTCTCTTAGAAAAACTTGTCATAGAGGTGCTGGTCTAGAGGGGCTTACAACACAATCCTTAAATAATGTTCATGCCTCTCCCGAGTATTGAAATAAACCAGGATGGCCTCCATGAAAACCACAACAAGGGAATTTAGATACTGGTGCAACACCTGGTTTGTGTGCTCCCCAAAAACATATGGGTGATTATTCAAATAGAATGGTATAGATAAATACACATTTTATTCATACCTTCTTTATATGGTTGTTTCCAGAAAATCCACCTCTATGAGTTTGACGTGGTGAAACATGTTACAGAAATAAATCTTGGAAGACCACCTCTCACCCATAATATGATCAAAATGATCATTTATATAGGGAAAAGGTTATTTTTTATTGATCATCACCTTACTGATTTTCTATTAATGGATGTACAACTAAATATATCAGTTTACATTCTTAGAAAATTGAATTGGTATAGCCCGAAGTGAGATGCCTGGTTGAATGAGTCCTCTAGATTCAAAATCATTCGGTTGTATCTTTAATTCCATCATCTCTGTCGGGGATCTATGGTATGATGTAAGAGATATTGGGTGTATTCATGATGCCAAATGAATAATGAACTCCACATATAGATCTAGAGGGAATACTAAGTAGTTATCTAAAAATATCTATGGGAACTCATCAACCATAAGATTAAATGAACTCCCAAGACTACTACCACCATCCTACAAACTGATTGATGAGATATAAAAATCATGACCAATCAACATCGGATTTCTAGGTCTACCACGTCCGGACTAAGGATCCTATTCACCAAGAAAAACCTGCCTACTTCTATCAGGTTCCATGAAACTCTTGTTAGAGTTAGTTTCCTGAGAATCAACTGTTTTTACTTTGATTACATGAATATACCCTTATTATATATTGTTCATTATTCGACATGACTATAATATAGTAATGTCCTAGAATATTTGTTGCATTAATAAGGTCATAGAAGATCCATATTATGATGAAAACATTGAAATTCTATAAAAATATTCTTAAACAAAGTTCTATTGTTGGATGAACTACTATGATAGGACACATAGTATACAGACCGTCATGTGTGAGTACTCGTAAGAAGATGAGACACTCTCTCATGGAGTTCACACTTGGTAATTTCCATGATGGGAGAATATGAGAACAGACCCACCAGTAGTAATTCCACATGTCTTGGTGTCATCAGGAATTTCTATCTATGAGCATGTTTAATGGCCTATAGATTGGATGATTATCATTAATTCATGTCATACCTCACACACGTAGATTTGCTGACGAAAACCATCACGATGATAGTTGGTGGGAAGTAGGGTACATTGGGTGCATCATGAATGACGTGTTATTAATGGATAAGTGGTGGAATGATTTGTCCCTTC
The DNA here is from genome assembly GCA_963277665.1 of Viscum album. NCBI lineage: Eukaryota > Viridiplantae > Streptophyta > Magnoliopsida > Santalales > Viscaceae > Viscum > Viscum album. Next base: position 1,045,923,833 of record OY728165.1, read on the forward strand.
CATATTTATGGAAGTAGATATCTCGAGCCCTTTTATTGAAATAGAACTTTCTCCAAAATTCCATGGCCATGGTGTCACAATGAGTTTATTTATGGAAGTCAATGAATGAAAAATCAAGCATATAGGTTTGTGACACTACCATGAAACCTTTTTGATGATATATTGAGACTGAGGGTTTAAATTACATGTCAACCCTTCGTATGATGTGACATGTCAATGTGGCGTCAACTTGTTTCTCTTGGGTGACTTGACCCGGTGCTAGACAGTAATATTGAACTTTTGGAAAACCTGCCAAATTCCAAAAAGAAAGAGGCATAGAGGGTCACACACTATGTGTATCCAAGTATCTCAGGTAAAATAATGATTACTCTGGTATGTGGTTTAATAATTATTCAATTAATCCTAAATCATTTTAACATTGTAGGAAGAATAAAATTAAAACAAGTACATGTCGTGTATTAATTATTACACACCATCTATTTTTTATTTTGGAATGGAAATGAAAAAAAGTACATGCAGTGTAGTTTTCAATTAAAAACGAGTACATGCCATGTGTTAATGATTATAGGCCATGTAGTTTTACTAGTTGTGGTTTTGAAGAAATAATATTGTTTTATTAAATTATTTTTATTATAATCAGCGTAGACGCATGTCAAGGAATTAATAATTCGACATGGGGTTTTCAATAAGAGTTAATTAAATAAATAAAATGTGTAATGAGTTTATTTATTGTCATAACTATATAACATCAATCCCAATTATAAATACCCTCATAACCCCAACACTTTTCCTAAGAATCATTGTGTACCACAATTCTGGAGAATTATCTCAGGACCGAAAGAACTCCATCCTTCCAGAACGATCTCAAAACCGAGAGTGATCCACCTCCATCAGATCAAGGCGATCTAAGGCGGACAATGCAGGAAAATGACTCTCCATGCTAGCACTAGAATATTCCTTTGGCGACGTCCATAGGTGCATGTGTGGATCACTACTAGAGGATGTCTAGACTTGGCTTCTGCGACACAATGACGAATCACATCGGAATGTGATCAGAAATATCAACGAAGAAAGAACGTCATAAAAGGTACATCTTTACAATTAATAAAATTAATTATAATCAACCTGTGATGATCCTCCTTTTTGTTTTTGGGACTATTCTTCTTCTCTGTCTATTTCTATGATTCAATCTATGTAGTTTTCCGTTTATCGTCATATTGATCCCCGATTGATCATTTCTAATGAAAAAAATCCAAGAGAGAACATCCACCCATGAGCTTCCGCTGTGCCCGAGACCTTCAATTGGTATCAAAGAGGTCACAATGATGATTATATTTATTTAATTTTCATTAATAATTTACGCATTTATATTTGATTCAATTCAAGATAAATCGTTGTATAAAAATGAATGAACGATATCTATTCTTCCTCTTTCGTTTCTCAATTCACATCAGAGAAACGACCTATTTATTTTAATATTTTTAAAATAAAAATGAGGAACTCATTCGTAGGATCCGTTCATTTTGTCTGTACAACACAAGAATACACGACATGTAGTAAAAACTACACATTGTGTACATAGGTTCAACAAACAGATAGTGGTCTGCCAAACCCGTGCTGTGTGAATTGATTATACCTAAATTTTTATTACACCGTGTTGACTAGAACTGAATGGTGTGTGGAAACCTTAATACATGGCATGTATGTTGAATCAACATGTCATGTAGTCTGATCTTTCCTAGGTGAAACCATTTACAAGGAGAAGCCATGTACCGCGTACATGGGATTTTCTGGAGGTTAACTACATAACAAGGAAATACATGTTGTGTTAGATTAATATACACGCCGTGTAATCCAAAATTTCCAAAGTAAAGAAAACATACCAAAGCCCCCAACATGTACTTTGGATAATGGGAAAAAACAAATACACACCGTGTAATATAGACTACACACCATGTACTTTCCAGAAATGCAATTTCACCAGGTTTCCTCCAAAGTAAAAAAACATGTACAAGGAATATGGATGAGAAGAATCTCATGAAAAATTAGAAAGGAATGTAAGATAAATAATTGATTAATTATAGGATCCTAATTAATTGAATTCATGCACGACTTATCTTGATTAAAAGAACTATTACAATAATTTGACTAATAAATATGTGTAAATGTCATTGCATGCTCTGGATGATCATGACCTAGAACTAAGACCCTTTGTGTGTGTATGGTTTCATTTAAATTTATTTAATTTAAATTCATTTCCCTGTGAGCCCTCTTCCAATAAAATTTAGGACCTACATTCCCATGGTTACTTTAATGTAAACCCCATGTAATGGAGGATCTCTCAAGCCAGAGGAGATGGTATAAAATCTGACGCTGAGGCGAAACCAACCCAAGAAGATATAACGGTGGATAGGTGGGAGCTGCAAAAACATGAACAATCGGGTTCAAGGTGTTTTTTCCTAGATCAATGTTAGCTTATCAAAACCGCTAGATAAGCTATCCAATAGAATCTCATGATCATGCCATCTTATTTTATTTCTATATAATTACATGGTTTATTTATTGTGTATGTGTTGTCTCGTTCACATAATTAATGATGTAAACAAGCATGCAGAGATGGAATAAAATAAAAACTGGACTATGTGTAAACATTATCAGAATATGTTTAATCACTTAAGAAATCATCACTTAATATTAATAATCATGTGATACTACGAAACAATGCATAAAGGATTAAAATTCCTTAAATACCATATTATGTCAGACCAAGCCTTCTGTTACTTGATTAAGGGAAAGACTCAATAAAACTATGTGTTTGAACAACGCTTGTTGGGAGACTAACTTTTATAAATGAAGCTCTTATGAATGTATTGGGTTGACATAAAAATTTTACATCAAGAGGAGTATCCCTTGGTATACATGTTGTAAAATGGAGGCAAGTGGTGAGGAAATACATGTTAGGATTTCAGGATTAGGGAGTCCACTCACTTGATCAATGAACTATATGCTCAGATTTGGCGAAGAACTGCCTACCTAAATACCTTTAAATAGCTTGACCATACCTTGTTGGGGATATATGAAGGGGAATATGGATCCTTGCCACTAAAATTTCATTGCAACTAGACATTCTGAGTTCAATAGTGAGGGTCACTCGGGTATGATAAAATAGCGGGATAACTAATAAATTTATTAAATATTTTTCATAAAATGTAATCAAAGGGTACTGGTAAATATGCTCTTTTAATTTGTAGAATCAATATGAAAAACTTTTCAAACACATTTTCTCTACAATCAATTATGGATAAAGACAATATCCTCACCAGTAATAAATTTCAGGAATGGTTTAGGCACTTTCAGGTTATCCTATGCCATGAATGAAATTTTTACATGTTGGAGTCCTCACTTCTTGATTCTCCTTCCCAAGGGGAGAGTGATGAATATTTCCTGGTCTATGATAAACATTTGAGTGATGCACTCGACGTTCAATGTTTGATGTTGTCATCAATGTCTTGTGAGCTCATAAAATTTCATGAATACATGGATGCGTATAGCATCCTCAATCACTTCTTTGGTCTATACCAGGAGAGAACAATATAGGAATGGTTTTTGATCTCCAATTCTCTATTTAAGAGAAAGATTATAGAGGGTGCCCCAGTTGGGCCTCATGTAGTCTAGATCGTTGGCTACATTGAGCGCTTGGAGGATTTAGGGTTTAAACTCCCCAATGAACTGGGTACCGATCTCATTCTTTCATCACTCTCCTATAGGTTCTCTAACTTTTTTATTAATTTCAATATTAACAACATTGAAAAGTCTCAATCTGATCTTCTTATCCTCATTTACCAAGTGGAAAATGATATAAAGCGTGAAAATCCTTCTTTCCTTATGGTGAATGAAATGAAAGGTAACATGCAGGGCTTTAAGCCCAAAGCCTCTTCAAGGCCTTCCATGAAAAGGAATATCAAAGGTGATGCAAGAGAATAGGAGGTTGTTTGTTTCGCATGTGGCAAGAAGGGCCACTAGAAGAAAAACTGCATCCGGCCATGGAAGTTAGGGGAAGCTTCAGGTGCGTTTGTTATCAAATGAAATCTATCTATTTCTACCAATTGGTTATTATATACTACTTGTGGTGCTCAAATATGTATCCAAATATAGGAACCAAGTAGATTTAGATTGATTGACCAAGGTGAGGTGGATTTCTGAGTAGCCAACAGAGCTAGACTCACTGTTGTAGCTGTGGTAGACTACCACCTCACATTGCCTACTGGGATGGTCATAGTATTAAAAGGATGTTATTATGTTCCCTATGTAACCAAAAACATTATTTCAGTATCCAGATTATATACTAATGGATTCATCTTCATGTTTGGAAATAAATATAGGTACTTTTATAAAGATAGCATTTGTTTCGGTAGGTCACAATTATATAACGGCATTTATGTGTTAGACTACACAAACCATGTAATGGAAATCGATGACAAAGTTAATTCACATGACTCATAACACACCCTACATTGGCATCCATAGTTAGTTCATGTCAATGAGAAACGTTTGACAAAATTACATCAATATGGTTATTTAGATTCGTTTGAACTAAAACCACACTGTGTATGTCATGCGTGTCTACAAGGCATAATGACCAAATCCCCATTTAGTGGGAATGGTCAAAGGGATAAAGAGCTTCTAGAATTAGTTCACATAGATGTTTGTGGACCATTTCCCATTAAAACAAGGGACGGGTTCTTGAACTTCATAACTTTTACTTATGATTTTAGTAGATATGCATATATTTACTGAATGAGGTATAAGTCAGGTTATTTTGATTGGTTCAAAGAATACAATAATGATGTTGAGAACCAGATTGGTAAGAAGATTAAGAAACTCCGCATAGAAAGAGGAGGAGAATATCTTAATCAGGAATTCATTGATTTCTTATAGAAGTTTGGGACTCAATCTCAACTCACTCCTCCTTACACGCCTCAGTGGAATGGTATAAGTGAAAGGTGTAACCACACCCTGTTGGAAATGGTGAGATCAATGATGACTCATGCGAGTCTTCCATTATCCTTTTGGGGATATTCATTACAAACATCATCACACATACTAAAAAAAGTAACAAATAAATAAATAAATGGTATTGAATACGAATTATGGAGTTGACACTAAGCCATGTTAACAAATTTACTTGTGCGGGGCAGCGAAGCATTTTTTAAGGCTCTTCAGGTAACAAGCATGCACCCAAATACAAAATGTGTACCATTATAGAATATCCCCATGAAATAAGGGTATATTACCTATACAAAAACTCATATAAAAAGGTTATAGTGGTATGACACGCCATATTCCATGAGAGGGAGAACATCTCCCAAAGATACACAAGGGTTGGTACAAGAACAGATTCCATAATTCCCCGTGGATGATAAATGTGTTCCAGAGATACGAAAACTACATAGGATCATGAGAGAGGTGACTGAACTAGAACAATGTGGTTTCATTGTCACTAAAAATGGTGACTTGTTATTGGTGGACAATGATGGTCCTCTTACCTACAAGGATGAAGTTGAAAGCACAAAAATAACCTTGTAGCTAGAAGCCAGGAATTATGTAATGGATTCCATGTACCAAAACAATGTCTTGATTTTGGTAGATCATCCAGTTGATGTAAATACTGTTAGTAAAAATGGGTATTCAAGAAGAAACTGGACATGGAGGGACAATTAATCACTTATAAGGCACGACTGGTTGCAAAAGGTTTCAGAAAGCGTCAAGAAATTGACTATGATGAAACCTTTTCACCAGTTGTGATGATGAAATATATCAGAATCCAATTGGTCATTGCCTCTTACCATGACATTGAAATTTGGAAAATGGATTTCAAAATGGTGTTCCTTAATTGGAACCTCCAGGAAGAGGTCTACATGACACAACCTGAAGGGTTTGTGACTCCAAAGGATGCCAACGAGGTATGCAAGTTGCATAAATCCAATTATATATTTAATCAAGCATCAAGGTCATGAAACATTCATTTTGATGAAGCTGTAATAGAATTTGGATTTATTAAAAACTAATGTGAGCCTTGTGTCTACAAAAGGTTTAGCGGAAGTGGATCCTTTTTCTTAATAGTATATATTGTTGACATATAACTGATTGGAAAAAAAGTACCTATCTTACTGTCAGTAGAGGCATTGTTGGATAAATGATTCTCTATAAAAGACTTGGGTGGGGAAACCTATATTCTTGGGATCAAGATCCATCGTGTTAGATCTAAGAGAATGTTGGGCCTATATCAAAGTACATAAATTAACAAGATAGTAAAGAGATTCAGTATGGAACAATCCAAGAAGAAATTGTTTCCAGTGTCACATGTCATCGATCATTCCTAGAAAATGTTTCCTCAGACACATGAGGAATGAATGAAATGTTAAGTATCACTTACACATCTGTGATTGGGTCAGTCGTGTATGGTATGCTATGTAAAAGGCTAGATATTTCTTATACATTATGTGTGGTAGGTAGATATCATGTTTATCCAAGAGACCGCCATGGGATTTATGTCAAGACTATCCTTAAGTATATGAGGTGTACTAAGGATATGTTCATGGTTTATGGAGGAGATGAGGAACTAGTCATCAAGGGACATGTAGTTTCTAGTTTCAAGACTGATCAAGATGACATGAAGTTGCAGACTGGATACATATTTAGTTTTAATGGTGGTGTAGTGAGCTGGAAGAGCTCCAAGAAAGGTGTGGTCATAGATTCTATAGTAGAGTCTGAGTATATCATAGCTTCTAAGGCAGCTAATGAATCAGTATGGATGCAAATCTTCGTCCAAGAGATGGATGTATTACCAAGAAGTGAAGATCCTATCACACTCTATTGTGATAATACTGTAGTGGTGGAACTTGCAAAAGATCCAAGGGCACATCAGTGGAAAAAGAACATACTTTGGAAGTATCATCTCTTGTGGGACTTTTCTCGGAGAGGTGAAGTTGTAGTGAGTAGTATTTCCGTGGAAGACAATGTGGCAGACCCCTTGACTAAAGCCTTGAGTCATCAGAAACATGATCATCATGTGAGTTCTAGAAGACTAAAAGTCATAGGCATTTGGCTCTATTCCAAGTGGGAGTCTTTTAGAGTTTGGTTCCTAAGAGCCAACTCTTTTTACATTGATTACATGAATATAAAATTAGTATATGTTGTTCATTGTTTTTCATTACTATAATATAATAATATCTAGGAATATTTGTTTCATTAATAATGTCATGGAATATCCCCACTATAATGAGAACCTTGAAATGCTATATCAATATTCTAAAATAAAGCTCTTTGTTTGGATGACATACTACGATATGACACATAGTATACTGATCATTATGTGTGAGTACTCGTAAGAAGATGAGACTCTCTCTCATGGAGTTCACACTTGGTAATCTCCAAGATGGGAGATTATGAGAAGAGACCCAGCAGTAGTTGGTGTCATCGAATATTTCTATCTACGAGTGTTTGTAATGGTCCATATATTGTAAGATTATCATTAACTCATTTCACGACTCACACACCTAGATTTGTTGACGAAAACCGTCATGAAGAGAGTTAGTGAGAATTAGGGTACGTTGGGTGCGTCATGAATGAAATGTTATTAATGGATATGTCGAGGAAGGATTTGTCCCTTCCATATTTATGGAAGAAGACATCTCGGGACCTTTTATTTCAATAGAACTATCACCTAAATTCCTTGGCCATGGTGTCACGACGATTTTATTTCTGGAAGTCAAATAATGACAGATCAAACATATAGGTTTATGACACTTCCATGAAACCTTCTTGATGAGATATTGAGAGAGAGGGATTAAATTACACGGTATGTATTTGTATGAGGTGACATGTCAATGCGGAATCAACTTCTTTCCCTTGGGTGCCTTGACCCGTTTCTAGAGAGTAGTCATGGACTTTTGGAAAGCCCACATAATGCCAATGAGAAAGTGGCCTAGAGGGCCACACTCTAAGTGTATCCAAGTATCTCAAGGAGAATAAATATTATTCTCGTATGTGGTTTAATAATTATTCAAGGAATCATAAATAGTATTAATGTTAGTGGAGGAATAAAATTAAAACAAGTACACTCCATATATTAAGGATTACATGCTGTGTAGTTTTTATTATGGAAAGTAAATGAACAATAAGTACACACCATGTATTAATGATTACACGCCATTTAGTTTTCAATGAAAAAGGAGTACACGCTGTGTATTAATGATTACACGCCGTGTAGTTTTTCTAGTTGGGATTTTGAGGAAATAATATCATTTTATTAAATGATATTTATTATAATCAGTGTGGGTGCATGTCAAGGAATTAATGATTCGATATGGGGTTTTCAATATGAGTTAATGAAATAATTAAAATGAGTAACGCGTTAATTTATTATCATAACTCTATAACCTCAAAATCGATTATAAATATCCTCACAACCCCAAAATTTTTCCTATGAATCATTGTGCACAACAATTCCGAATAATTCTCTCAAGACCAAAAGAACACCGTCCTCTATGAACTCTCCCAAGACCGAGAGAGATCCACCTCCATTAGATCAAGGTGATCTAAGGCGGACAACGTAAGAAAAATCTTCTCTATGCTAGCACCCATAGATTCCTTTGGCGACGTCCAGAGATACGTGGTGCACATGTGGATAACTGTTAAATGATGTATACACTTGGATTATATGACACAAAAATGAATCAAATCGGAACGTGATCAGAAATATCAATGAAAAAAGAACTCAATAGAAGCTACTTCTTGTCAATTACTGAAATTAATAATAATCAACTTGTGATGATCCTCCTTTGTGGTTCCAGGACTATTATTTTTATTTTTCTATTTCTGTGATTCAATCCATGGAGTCTGGCATTTATCGTCGTATTGATCCTATATTGATCATTGCTAATGAAAAAAATCCAAGTGGGCACATACACCCATGAGCTTCCGCTGGGCCCGGGACCTTCAACTCTCATGTCGCTGATAACAGTAGATGTGTTCCTATAAATGCAACTTCCAATCCATACCAACAATCATGTAAAATCCGTATATTTCTAAAACCATTAAATCAAATTCTATCTTGTCCCCTAACATGGATAGGGTATAATACAGACACTTGAAACCCTAATCTCACTTCCTACTAAATGACTTTGAAAACTCCACCATGTCTAATATAAGCTCAATTGGAAGACTAAACAAACCCACAATATGTGAGAAATGAAATAAATATAGGTTCCATTATCTAATAGAACAAATGATATATATTATAAAAGAATAACCTTAACTCTAACTATGGAACGTCCTCCACCTGATTCCATTAGTTCCTAAACCACTGCCTCAAGATACCTCATCTCTTCTAGATCCTGAGTATGACCACAGACATGCGGATATTCCATGACCTAACTCTGATATGAAGAAGATATAGCCCTACCTCCATGAACACCAAATCAAGAACCCAAAATTAATATTATCTCTGACTAGGATGACTTTCCCTCGAAGGTTAGTGAAACTGTATCACCCTTCTATGGACCTGAGGCTCCACAAAACCACTGAATGTATCCCATATGTCCAATCCAAAGGAAAGGTTTAGGTGGAGCTGAAAACATGGACAGAACATGTCCCACCTTCCCACACTGATGGCATTGTATTGATCTAGAATATGAGGCCATAGATGAAGACAACAATGAAGTATGTCTTGAACTCCCACCTCTAATCTTCGGTTTCTTGTCCTAAATCCTATTTTTCTCAGATTAACTATTGCCTCCCAAGCCCAATGTAGACACTAATCCAAAAAAAACATATTTTACACCATGAACAATCATCACCATCAAAACATGATAAACAACCATATCATAGGTTTTCAATGTAAATAGGAAGACGAGAGATTAGATTCCCATATGAAACCCCATTTATAAATTTTAAGCATGTAGTTATTCAATAGAATCAAAATTGAGTTCCAACCAAATTAACCCAGTGACATGGTTGGCATAATCTATCATTGTCGGATCCCCTGGTGAAGATCCAAAAACTCCTAGGTCTTGAAAAATGCCAAGGTCTTAGGGATATATAGCCCATTGAATATGACCTCTATGTCCCTAGAACCAATATTAATATGCTTACTATCCTAAACTAGGGAGCACCCCAAACTTCTGTTGGGACCATCCAATAATAAATATTCACAATTTACTTTAATTTCCTCAAAAGCATCATGAAACCTGAATAACATTTTGATTTTATAAATCTATTCTATAGCTTCCTTAGGGTATGTTCAACACCAAAAGAATGAGGGTTGATCTTGATGATCTCTCCAAGCTTTTCCTGACCAGGACATAGATTATCTTCCCCAACATGATCATGAATAGAGCTCTCTACCTAACCCAAATCATGTAAATCTTAAACCACATATTCCACTAGTCTCTGATCAACGGGTGGGTTATAAATATTTTTGGAATCTTCTTTCATTACAATAGGAAGTTAATGGGGTAAAATTTTATTACAACACGTCAAAAACATAATGAAAACCTATCATTACACCATTATGAAAAATCTCCTTCCATAAAAAACCCAAATGCTTCAATATATCAAATAAATTCATTCACATTACAATAATAAGCCAAACAAAACCACTTCACCCCCACTGATTGTCCACAAATATTCTTTAGCATGTAGACCACTTGGAGGAAAGGAAAAAACAATTAATGGCATTCCATAGTGACTTAGGGCCCACTATTTTGTTTGTTTTCTATAAAAACCACTTTTAAACATAAACTCAAGCAACAACAATCACAGAACCAATCAATCTAGACCCTCTCTAATATTATGACCTAAAGAAAAGATGAAAATATAATCTAATGTCATTTTTTCATTTAATAAGATAGGGTTCTATGCAACCGGAATCCTACCACGACCTGTGGCATAAGAAGAGGGGATTTTATGATCCCCACATTCTATAAACTGGAGCCTGGGTATCAATAATGATATTCTTTGAATGATTTCACCCCTGATAAATAACCAAGAACAATACTATAAAAAATTCATTATTTCATGATCAATATCTATAATCAAAATAGGATAAAAAATTTCATGTTAAACATTTTTCAACTTTAACCAACAATGATGATACCAAATTTTGAAAGGAACTGACGAAACCATGCATACAAATAATCCTCCATGTGACATGAGATCCATCACCCTAAAGACACCTCCACCAGCACCTGTAAGAGAGGAACACTAGCAACCAGATCCACTATCACCTGCATGGAACATCTTAACATTACCTAGTTCATTCATATAAAATTCTATATAAATCCAAGTGTGTATGTATGGTGTGATCCAAAGCCGAAAAGGATTCCACCCAGTAGAAAGATTCCATGCCATAACACTAGATGAAAAGTATAATGTTTTTTATGAAGTGATCATTGAAACATTTTTAATGATTAAATTTGATAGAAAATAATTTATGAAAGATAATTTCAGAAAAAGAATCATTTTAAATTTAAAATTAAAATACTTTCCACCATATGCTGATAGAAGGAACCACATCAAAATATCCGACCACCTTACCGAGAAAACATATAGGTTCTATCCCTATTGAGATCCTAGGCAACTCGTATAGGTATTCCCGGTGACGTGGTCGAATATTTTGATGTGGTTCCTTCTATCAGCTTCATCATACATGATCCAGTAGAGAGAAATCCATAAAAAAATTTAGTGTTTTCCAATCAATAACATATTTTAGTTAGTCTTATAGCATCATCCCTGCTAGAAGAAACCAGGACTTGGCCCTATAAATAATTTTATAATTCTAGTTCTTGTCTACCCACCTTATTACCTAGGTTTCCCATTGTTTTCAATTTCTATTTCACATGTCACATCATTCCACCTTCCATAAACACATATCAATAAATATGATCACCCAAGAAAACCATAATTATTCATATTAAAAACCCATTTCAAAATCATATGCATTACAAATCCATTTTAAAACATAATTTTCACCAATTAAACAATTTATGGAACCCATTAAAAATTCCTAACAAAGATGAAACATAGAAACCCAATCAATTTATTTTAGAAAAACATTTTTCAAACTACATGCACCTCAAAACCATTGTAAAATAATATCTCACCAAACACATTATCAAAAAACACTTTTAAGATACCATGAAAGTATACCGAAATAATATAATAGTTATACAGCATGGAACATCCAAACTCAAAAATAGAAACCTCAGGAAACACGTTAAACCACAATGGAACCACAATAAAAAACCTTCAAAGGAATGATCAAACCAAAAACATCATTATTTACCCCAAAGTACATGAATTAAACTTTTTTAGGTTAATCAATATCCCAGATAAGAAAAAATCAAAGAGTGGGAAGAAGAAACCAAAAAAGAGGAATAAATCAAGATATAGATGCATTTCATGATTATCATTGGAGACCCTAAACCAAATATAGAAATAATTGAAGGTCAAATGGGGAAAGGATGAGAGGGAGTAGGAGAGAGAGTCACCTAGTGATAGAAATATAGAGTGTGGAATGAAATGGGTGAAATGGGTAAAATTTGGGGTGGGTAGAAATGAAAACTCAATTTTTTAATTTCCTGGACAGGTCACATGGTTATCCTTCATGGTTTTCCAATCCATTTGGAATCTATGATCCCTCTAGGTATAAGAGGAATTAGTCTATATGGTTTCTTATGGGTGGGTGAATTCCCTTGAGGCATGCTATGGAGATTGTACTGTGCCACTTTCCATGGTGAATGGTTTCTCCTAGGCTATGGTATAGTTTCCCGCAACTGTGTGCCAACTATTCACCACATAATTTGAGGTCAAGAAACATGATTTTACCCCAAAAACTTATAGGGATACAAAGAGATAAATATGAGACCAAAAATAAAAAATGAATACCATAAAATAAAACCATGATTGTAACCTTTATTGAGTATTTGGGATCACCTTAGGTTTTGTACATTCCAAATAATCCATGATTTTTACTATTAGTGATGTAAAATAGTATGCTATAGGTAATAATATTATTCTATAAAAATCTGTTGTAGATTTTATATTAATATATAATATGGGAATCATGTATGTATCTAGGTTACTAAGACTACTAAACAATTTGTTCCTTCATGATGTGATTCGTTATATACTATGAAAATGTATTAAAGTATGAAATGGATTTAGGATACTATGATAAGAGTTGATACATATAATCAACAAAATTACTATTATCTCTTTATTTTACCACTAGTAAACATGTTTTAACAATAAATTTGGTAATATATTTTTACTATTTTAATTATTCTTTATGAAAAAAATTTATTTCACCTTACTAAATAATATTAATTATTCTGATTCCAAATGTGAAATTAATTTTATAAAATTTAATTAATAGAAGTGGGATAATATAATTGAGAATAAAATATAAAAAATTTGATGAGAATTAGGTTTCCATGAAAAAAATTCTAATGTGTCAATATTTTTTACACAACCATAAATCTTAAAATCATTTCCAATGTCCATAATTTTATTTTCCATGTTAAATATGAACAAATTATAATTTTACAACATTTTAAAAAGAATTAACTTTTAAATTAAATGATATAAAAATACTACTTTCTATAAAAATAAAAAAATTTCATTATTCCTCAAAAAATTTAAAAACATTATCCTTTGTTATTTTTTTGAAGTTTATTTCATGATATTATATTCTTTTTATCAAATAATTTTTTTAAATATGTATAAATTAATTATTTTTCCCCACCAAATTGAATAAAAACTGTTTTCGACTGAAAATCAGCTTTTAAAGAATATAATAACTGAACAAAACATTTGACTTCATATTTGTTAATATATTTTAATTATCTAAAAAAGAATAAATTTTTTCATAATCTGTTTATTTCTATTATTTGAAAAAATTAATTTCTAGGTCATACCAATATAATATATTATATTATATTTAGCACTGGGATTTCATGTATCCACGTTATCAAATAAATTAAATTTATTCTAAGAGGACTATATCATTAAATCTCAGGTTGTTACATTCAAAAATTATTAAAACTAATTTCTCCCAATAAAATTATATCACTATGATTTAAAAAATCATGGAATGTCTATTTAATAACATCCCCATGTTCCAAATTTTATTTTTCAAATTTCTAATTTCTCATGAGATCATTTAGTAGGTGAGGAGTCTTGTCTCTAACACATTGTATTTATAATCCATAATTTATACCAGTTTTTATTCATAGAAAATATAAATCACCAACCATATATCCTATTATTTAACTACATGGAATAGATCCGGTATATACTCCTCATGAGAGGAAAATGGAATACATAGTGAACTATATAGAGGTTTAATGGAAGGACCAATTGATACCTTACCATAAAAACATGATAAATAATCCTGAATGGGAAAATAAAATTAGGTATTATCCTTCAATGATTTCCAAATTTAATAACCCTCATCCATTAATTAATCCATTGGAATACCAATTCACCGATATTAAATTCCAATTATCATGGATTGTAATCACAATAAATTTTCTATCAACAATAAACTTTATGAATGTTTTATTGAATTAATATATCCTTCACATCAATTTCCTTAAATAAAATTTATCAAAATTAATTTAAATTTCAATCATTAACCCAACACATTGGTGATGTTAAAATAATTCAATAGAGGTCTTCGTAATGAGACCTTAAAATGTGCAAGTGAAACTATTATAATTAGAAAACACGATTAGAAGAATGTGTTGATCCAAATGACCATAAAAATAAAAATAAAAAAATATCAACATATCCTAGGGATTTTGAATGGTTGTATTAAACTAATAATCTCTCTAATGATGTTATGATATATTTAAACACATATTTAATTTTAGATCTTTTGGAATACATCATCATAACTTTATGGTAAACAAATGATACCAATCAGCTATAGTAGAATATGGTACTATAAGAAAAATTTCCAATTCCATATTTTTTTAATCTAAATGGATTAGAAGTAAATAAATATTCTCTCATATCCTTGAATTGTGATTACTGTGTAATCATATTTATTATAGACAATATATCAGTAAGATATTTAAAAATATTTAAGAGACTGATGACAAAATCTAAGATGATTTGTTCCCTAATCAATTCTAATATGTGTAATGGTAGTATCAACCTTTTATAAATATATCTCCCAATATAAAATTTATAACATGCCAAGAATATAGAATATACTCAACAATATCCCCTTTTAGGATTTCCAATAAGAAGAAATCGTTGCCATATCTATACGTCATTATACATCACGAATGAAAATATAATGATTATTTATGAGCATCATCAAACATTTAATTCCTTATATATGGTATTTATGGGTCACAAACATAGTTCATGATCTATATCATTCTATCACAATCAAAGATGAACTCAGTAACATTTCTCACATTCTTTTATAGATCAACATCCTTCTTTCACACCACATTTATCTTCCGATGAATATATGGTTGAATAATCATTTGAGTAAGATAATATTTCTCTAATTCCTTTGGTATTTCTAGATCTTTCCTTTAGAAATCTAAAAATATTTTATCCTTTGCGATCCAAATCTAACATAATATATCATAATCATTTGGACTTAGAGGATATTTTATTAGGTTCTCTTTTCTCAGGTGGTAATGTATTGATTTGATATAATATTAAATCCACTCCAACCTTCACCTCTAAAAAATATTCCACTCATTCTATATAAATATATTATTTATAATTTTATGAGTAGTATATATGTCACAAATTTTTTCCTATATATAATTCATCTAAATCTATATTGAAATTTTTTCAAAAGCTAACTAGAAATCATGAGTATCATAAATTTTTTCATGAACATTCAATTTCAATGAGGAATTATATACCAATATATCATTATATTCAAGGATCCATTAGAGAACTTTATATGATCTATCAATATAGTTCAAAAAAACTTATCTATAATTGTATATTATAATCATAGGTACACATAATACCCTTATCCTCAGTTCTATGAAATTTTCCCAGATTCATCTTCAAAAAAGTCATAGAATCTATCCAATTTAATATGTTCTGTGTATTAGATATAGAATAGATATTACCTATAAATAATTGGTAATATATATAAAAACTATGAAAACTATGTTTCTCACTCACTAGGGTTGGTATGTAATAACATTAAATAACTTCTACCTTAGATTGATCCATTGATATATAGTTGATTTAATTTACATGACCCAAAATTTAAACATCATGAAACCAAAAATAACACGTGTAAAATTTTTAATACATATCATCCTTCTTTAAGGTATTTAATTACATTCCCGCGTGATATCTTTTATCATCCTTACTCGTAGAATATTTAGAAATATCATATAAAAATATAACACTATACTTATCAAGTAAATATCTAAAGCCTCTATTCTTTATATCTATGAATATAGTTGTGGTATAAATTTGACCATGTTCCATAACTATAAATTTTTAGTGTACATGCCTCATATAATAAATTTAATTAAGTACGTATTCACATATTACCCTCAATTGACAGTAACTAAATCAAAGATCAATCATGGAAAAATATTTTACTTGTATTTTTTAGAATAATCGCAAGGATCGATATTTATTCATAATAAAATGATCATTTGATCCCGATGGTGATTCACATGTCATAATTATTACCATATCAATATTATCCAATAATTGGTTCATTAATTCATACAACTCATTAAGTCTATTATATAAGGAGTCATAAAAATAGGCATAGCACCATGTAAGAGTTCTATTGAAATGTAAACTTTATGATTTAGGGGATGAATTTGAAACACTTCTATAAATACTTCAAAAACTCACATACAATTATAGTATCTTCAATTATGAGCTTCCCCTAATTATTTTGAGATAATAAACCATTTTTAAACGGAATTAATAACTATATAATGGATAAAATTTCCATTAGATGTTAATAATTTTAATTAAAATAATTGCTGATCAGGGGTTGTATTGGAATATAAAACATGACTTACCTCTCTTTGAAATTTATTTTTTATTTACTTAATAAAATCCAATACATTCTCAAAATAACATCTATTTCAACTAGAGGAATAACAATGTTATTTTAGGAAGAAAATTCCAAAATAATTAATTGTAGAAAAATCATAGTCTTCAAAAGAGATTATCATACTATTAGGGGTTTTCAATAAAAATTTAAAATCTAAACATTGTGATGGTATTTTGAATCCCATACAAAATTATTCTTGAATGAAAGTGTGGGTAAATCCGTAATAAAAAAACAGTTATAGAGTAGATGGTATCTGTATAATTCACCAATTTTATATCATATACCACATCAATAATAGTTATCACATGATATTTCCCTTTTTCTATTTGATTATCAGGCTTCTAACGTTGATCATCAGCATTAACCTTCATAATTGTGAAAAGCTTATCATAATTACCATATTCTATTCATTTAAATAACTAAATTGTCAGTGAGGCATATTCTGGGTATTTATCTATAACATTAGCTAACTTATTATTCCCATCAATTCAGAATCCAATTTCATGATGACCTTCCATTCCACACCTAAAAAAATTTCCAGTCACCTTAAGAGAATTTCCTTCACGTTTCCTTCTAAATGATGAGTATAAAGGAAAAACACATCTTCTTCACTTCACTATTTGTATTATTATAATTTTCATTCAATCCCATATTTATATTATTAATAAAACATTAATGTTGATGGGGACATTCAATATCCATTTTCACCTAGTAACACATAAAAAAATTTCCTCAAATCATCTGAAGTCTCTTAGGTATAACACCTTTTGGAAAACTGGTTTTAATCCACTAAAGAATCAATTAATTATATAGATTCATTGTATGATAATACCAAATGTACCTCATATGTCTTGTAACATTTTCCTTGTAGGTTCTAAGGGGTTATTCTTCTTCCAAATTTTTGTAAGGTAATTCCTTTTGTTTTTAAAAAATAAAATTTAGAATGTACTTATAGAAAAATAACCTCTTAAAATAATTTCATTTCATGTTGTAAATTGATATATTATTCCTTGTGTACTTAATAAGAACCCACCAATTATCTGATGCACCTTAGAAATGATGACCATCCAAACTAAAATCTTTATGTTATGAACACTGGATAATGGAATATATCTTATCATTGATATTAATCCATTTCCCAGAAAATAATGGATCAAAATTCCTACTAAAAAAGTTAGATATTTCCTCAAGAAGGATTTATTATAACATTATCCTTTTCTAATTTCTATGACTAGTATGATTTATATCATTATAATTTTATATAAGAATAACCATAATATTTATTTATTATAACTACCATAATTTTTTTCATTGGAGGATAATCATTTCAATATCAATCACATTTAACATTAACAATGTTCCTTTTGTTTCCATCCATTGAATAAAAAATTAAACGCTTGATAAAAAACATTCATTTTGTGAACCAAATTACCCTGAAAAATAATTTATCGAGTATGTAAAAATGAAAAAATCTAAGGAATATATGAAACTATAGGTTTAAATTAGTTCATCATGGTTTTAATAAATTAAAATCCATTATAATAGTTCATAATGAATATGTATGTTTACAAATGAATATTCCCATAGAGTTTCAAAAAAAGTTTAAAATAAGGTCATACTCACTTAACACTAGAGTAATCGTATAAATATTATCGACAAACTCTTTTGGGGTTATAATTCATTTATATATATATAAAATACCCACATCCAACTATATTATCAAGATAGAGATGGATTCTAAGGAAAAACACATAAGTTATTCATTTCAAAAACATTAAGATGTTATCATTTACATATATTTTTCAGCATAATTATTTTATAAATTTATCTAATAATAATTTTCAAATATTTTAAAAATACATATCTAATACCAACTATAGTGACTTAATCCTTTTTTACATCAATATTACATCAATTTATTAAAATATTCCATATATTTCTCAATAAAACATGTATGATGAATATAGAGATTTATTGTTTTTGAAATATGGATACGTAAATAATTTATACAGAAAATATTTATATCAATTCATTTAATGAACTTTTGAGCCACTAGCCTTGTTAGAAATATCATACATAAATCATTTATCTATATAGTGGAGAAATAAAAACATAACAAATGGTGGGATTGGATTCTTAGAAATGTTTAACAAGGGATATTGAAATTATAGTTTAATAATAACATGAGTATAAGGGTATTAAGATATGTTCTTGACATTTAAATTAGACTGAAAAAATTTATATCTCACAATCATGTGTCATGTGATATATACTAGTAGAATGTAAGGAACTATTCATCATGAAATCAAAGAACATGATCCATGAGAACCTATCATAATCATAATAAATATTCTTGTTGTATACGCATAATCATTGGAAATAATTTCCTTATTATAAGATCACTGACAATAATATCATAGTAATTTGGGTTTCCACTCTATTATATTTAATCCTTAGTCAATATTCACTCCAATGAATATATTTGTTAATAGAGTCCCTTTATGAACAGGGTTCACTACCTATTCTATTCAATATTATGTAATGATATATCCATCGATACCCAATGTGTGGTAGGCTTATATAATTTTTAAAAACCCATCAAAAAATCAGAATCTATTCGTATGTGTTAAACATAATCAAAAAACAATAACCATTTATAATAATAATCCTTAACGGGAGTGATATTTTAAAAACATTTTTTCATATCATCATCGTATAAACCATGAAAAAAATGATTTTCTAAACATATGGTCATATTAATGATAAAATAAACATTTAAAGATTAATTTTGTTATCCATGGAAATTATTTCGATTAAATCATAAGTAACATGATAGGATTTTATCATAATAAAAAATTTAATTAAAAATAATTTTAGAATATTTTCTATGGGAAATATCATTTTCATTTTGAAATCACATATTTAAAATAGAAAAATATAACAAATATTAGGGAATATATTTTAATCGAAAATAAATTCTAGAAAAATTCTAGGACACATGAAATCATTGATAATATTGGTGCTGGATAATTCAATTCAAGCCATGTATATAAAAACAATTATTCCTTTCACATTTTCATTAAAATGTTATATGATCCATGTTCATAAAATGAAAATATGTTCCTTTTAATCCATATCCATAAATTTAAAACATTTTTAACGTGTATTTAAAAAATAATTGTATAGTATTGAATAAATTATATAAAACATTTTAAATAAAACACTGAAATGGAGGAAAATGATTCCCGATGAAAGAGTAAATAAAGTATATTATTATTAAAAAATTATAAATCATATTTGGAACCATAGTAATGTAAAATTTACTATTACATGATAATTTCATTAATAAAAAAACAGAATAAAATGTAATTTTAAATTAATATTATATAATATAAATTTGTTTTAGGGAAAATCAAGAATAAAATTTCTTAAATAAATGGGATTAAATCATAAATTTGTTATCACATTATTGAATTTTATTGAAATTGATATATAAAATATTTTAATAAAATTATAATTATTATAATTTTATACCAAATAATAGGAATTATTAAAATATCATTTGTGATCCAGTTATAAAATTTCTCTAATCATTTATTAATTATTTGATATTACGGACATTATTTCCTAGTGTAAGTTGTTTTTTTTTACTTTCAATTCACTAGTTCTTGTAATTGTACATTGATCATGGTTCTTATATATATATATATATATAATTTTATTCATTATATAATTATAATATATATTAATTCTTTTTATATTTAGAGTTATCTATAAAAGGTATAAATGAAAAATTATTTAAATTTTTCACATAGATAATAGGTCATACGTATGCATGAATGATGTTATCATCTTCTAATGAAAAGAATGAAAGAGAGATAGATTTTATTTTATTATTATATAAAAATATTTATATAATGAATAAAATTTATAGAAATTAAATATATATTTATTACGTCTATTTAATGGATAAATGAAATATGAATTACATCGCTTCGGGGCAGTGGTAGTCGAACTGTATAGATGGCCGATATTATTATTTTCTAAAAAACTGGAAGGTAAGATAGTAGATATATTATAATAATGGTGTCAGAATAATTAATCCACTAATATAATATATAATCATTAAATATATCAGAGTAACTATCTATATGTTATAGTGGTGGAAAAATATTTGAATCGTTATATAGAGGTTATAATCCACACATATGCACGAGAGATACATTCACATCACATTTGATTGGAAATAGGTTAAATAATGGTTTCTCATGTATCCTAAATAAATTAATTTTATTAATTATATATAAATTATTATATTATAATGAATCATATAGATTAATAGGAGTTATAGGGTCAAATTGTAAGATGTTGTGTAAGAAGATTACATCTTCTTCAATTAGCCTACTTTAGATTCCATTGTAAGGACCCATGGAATTGTATTTTAAGAATACAAAAACCTTTAAATCCAACATACAATAGTTTAGTGGATAATTTGATATTTTTTAGTGAAGATATATTTCTCAATGATATGTAAATAAGGGTAATTGGGTGTGCCTTTTTATAGGTGACACACTTAAAATTTCATTAAAATTAAATTATAATAATGTTTTACTCTGAAAAAATAGTTAAAAATTCGAAGATATTGGAGAGTGGGATAGGGTGATGTAGTTATATTGGAATAAAATATGTTTTATTCATGTTTAATTAGAAAAATCAAAATTATCGCTTTGTTTAACACCTACAGAATCCCCGTTTTAACTTTAATTGTGGTAAAAGAATTTTATGGTTTTTTAATAGTAAGAAAAAAAATTAACCTTAACTTCTTAAATAATATTAATTATAACAATTACTAATATGTAATTAGTTTTATAAAATTCAATTCATATAATTGTTATAATTCAATTTAAAATTAAACCCTTAAAATATGATGAAATGATGTTTTCTAGAAAAATGCCTTCATAAGTACAGAATGTTTTAATTAGAAAATTTACGATAATTTTTTTTAATATTACTTTAATTTTTATTGTAAATTTATTAATGAAATAATTTTACATTGAGAAATTTTTAAAACAAAATATTATTATTTTAATTCTTGAATAAAAAAGGTATTTTTTTAACATTATTTTTCTCTATTAAACGAAAAATATTAATTTTTTGAAAATTATCAGAAATTCATGATATGAAAATTTATAAATTAAGATATCATAAATGAATTTAATTTTATAAAATAAATTTAATAAATTTGGAAGAAATTACTTATTATATTTTCACACTAAGTAGTAGAAACCCCATTTTTTTAGAAAAATGTGTTTTTTATTCATATAATGAATTTACTATAAATTTGAGAACATACTAATAATTATATTTTATTTATTTAATTTTTTGTATATATTAAAAAATAAGTTATTTATATTTAGAATTTTGATTTAATAAATAGGTTATATGAGTGTACTATATTATAGTCCATTTAGACCTGGTTGTTTATGTGTCACAAACTATCGATGAAATTAATTTAATTCAAAGAGAAATATATGATAAAATAAAAGAATGTTTCATTTTCCCCATTAGTAATATATATTTCCTAATCAAAATATTATTTATTAATTTTTTTTATTTTTTATTAAAAAATATATTTTTTAAAAAATTATTCTCATCTTTTCCAATAAAATCTTTCCCTTTAATATCCATATTCATCCCTTGCACAAATTGCCTCATTTAATATTTTAATAAAAAGTATGTATTATATCAAGTGGTCTAAATTTTTCAACTTTATAATTTTTGGATGTTAGTTTTATTATCCTTTGGATTATATCAACTCCAATAATTCATTTTTAATGCATAAAAATGAATTTTCTTATATACAACCATGTCTTATATAATTCGCTGCACTATAGTGGTCTTAAAATTTTTTAATTAAAAATGTTATATTATTAAAAATTAATTATAAATAATTTATCATAAATTCTTCATTTAATTAAATAAAAACTATCTTTTTAATGCAACTCATAAGAGTACCTATTTATGAAAAGGTTAAAAAAAAATTTCTGAAAAAACTTTTTTAAATTTTTTTTCCACTATCTACTTATAATCGAAGTTATCTATTTATCATGGAGTTATGTTTCATGATTCACCTGTCAAATTACCTTATATAACATTGCATTTATATTACTAAATTTTACTATCATACAATCAAATTAGTGTTATCATTTTATGTAATACCATATTGAATGATATGAAACCAATTTAAATTGCATATTTTCTACATGATTTTATGTATGATTTAAATCAATTGGAACACATATTTATTGATGTAATGGTTGGGTTACTATTTATCTATTCAATTCATTGGTTAATGTTTTATATCACATTATATTATAATGTTATTTTTGGGATTTTTTTGGGGGTCAAAACATGTCCCATGGGTATTGCTGTTATATTGACATCATTATGTGATGTAATTTTTATTGTGTTCAAATTTTATGAATGAAAAATATTATTATATTTTTAACATTATGTGTGGATCATTTTATGGGTATCCGAGTCCAAAATGTCATGCTTTCATATCCTTATTCTGATGCCACATTTTCAATTTGATATTCCTATATTATAATACACTATTATGATTGATAGATTATTTATTATTATCTCATGTTTCCAAAATCATATGAAATGGAATATGATTAATATTTTGAGGAAATATTTCTTTTTATAAATTTTTTGACATGCCTAATGGTTCTGTGGTACTTTTAATCATATTCTATAACCATATCTTTTTTTTCTTGCAAATAATATTATCTAAAATTTTACGACTTCTTGAAATTTTTTATCATTACAAATAGTTTGAATTCAAACATTGTTTTTTTAAACATTTATAGTAAATTATTTTAAATAAAATTACAGAGATATATTTTATTTATATATTATTATCGTAGTTATAAATGTAATAATGTGTAAAAATACATTTATATTTCTAAAATAAAACGACAATAAAGAATATGTTCATAGTTTCTCAATATATTGTAAGATGTAATGACTAAATTATGAACACGCACACACACAAACACACACATATAAATATCTTTGTTTATTTCAGATGGTATTAAATATTGTAATTAAATTTTTTATCCCCTCATCTTAGGGTGTAAGTCTGTGCACTTTCTTATTTATTATTTCATTCATATAGCCAATGTGAGAGATGATGGGTTGATTTTAATTCACTAAAAATGGGTTTGAGGTAATATAATTTTATTTAATTTTGTAAAATGTTTGGAATATTGATTCTCCAAGAGAATTATTATGGTTATATTGATCCTTTGGGTAAGAAAAATTTGCTTTATAACCGTTTCTTATATACCCTGGAGATTGTAATGTTTTATAAGTAAACTAGGAGAAGTTCAAATTTCACTTCATGATATAATTATTATCGATGATGACTATATTGGTGTGAAATTAGAAACATCTCTATATATGATACTTAAATTAATGTATATATGAATAAATTGTTAAATGTTTTGACCACATAAACCAACACTTTGAACTTTTTAATGGTAAGTATACAAGGATAAAACATTGTTGGTATATATACATCATGATATATAGTTTTAAATTAGTACCTTAAACTTAATTAATTATACTAAGGTTCTTATATTGTCTATTTTAATTTATAATATACTATTATGAAATAACTCACCATTATATTTGAGTCATTAAATGTATTTTATATGTGATTACCTATATATAATTTACCATTTATCAATGTAGTCAATGTTAAAATCATAAAAGGATCACCCTAAAACATATTTCTTAATTTTTTATGGTTATGGTATTTTTTATAATTCTATGTATAAATATAGAATTATTATATATTTCATTAGTGGATATGTACCCTAATAGTATATGCATCAGAACCTTCATTATGGTTATCAATTAAATAATAACATGAATGAAAAAGGGAAATATGGTTTCTAAATCAATCATGGTAGAGTTTTTATAATCACAAAAATATACATTTTAGTTTAGAAATCATTATTTTTGACCCAAAACATTTTATAGATTAGAGAAAGGATATCCAAGATATATGAATTTACCATTGGGATTTGGAATTTTTTATAGAAATGTAAGTTATAAAAATAAATTGTATCCATATGGAGTTTTAGTAAACAGATATAATAATGTAATGGAGCTATATATACCTAGAGTATTTTCAGTTGTTTAATGTTACATTTTTAGGATTGAGATATGTAAAATGGTATGAGTAGGGTTTGAATGTCCCTTCTAAAAAATAAAATAAATTGAACATAATGTAAAAAACTAAATTAAAAAAGAAAAATGAATCTATATATTGAATGTTTATTATTATAATATATAATAATAAAAGAGAAAATATAAAATTATGAGTTATTTAAGAATAAATCAATTAACCATGTTTCATTGATTAAAAATTATGAATGAATAATTGAAACATCAAAAATTTAATTAGAAAATATATTTTGTAAATACATTATTAAATGGTGTCTGAATTGTCCCAACCCGTCCCCCGGGGCCCGTATCATGACTACCCCAATCCCACCTTCCATAGGCCAGGGGCTGGCGTCGAGCACCGAAGTCATAATTCCCTAAAACTGGGAAGACATTGCCTTTATAAAACGTAAACACACACAACCAAAGTACAAGAAGAAGAAAACAATAAGAAAAAACTGTATAATAAAAGAAGTGATGGAAAGTAAAAGGGGCCAGAAATACAAGCCCAACAGTAAAGTACAAGGAAAAGACAAACTGGTGCAACTAAAAGAAAAATAGCTGGAAGGTGTCTAGAGCTCCTGGATCGTCCACCATGGATCGTACCTGATGGGTAGGTACAGATAGCCTCCACATCGCTTCACGTCCGTCCGTCTCCTCTGGGTACTGTCTCCTCATGAGGTCCACCTCTGGGCACCATCCAGTCCTCACACACTCAACCTCAGTCAGTGATTTCCATCATCTACATCCAACACAACGAGGTTCGGACATAGCCCATGTAGGGGTGATTATAGCAATACTTAGTAGGGACCTTGATACCCTCAAGGTCTCATAATATCCAACAAGGATAAACCACAAAGTATGATATCAACGGACAACCATTACTTTGGTACATACCCATACATATAGCTAAGTTATCAAGTAACCCATCCCCATGATGAGGAATACAAAAAGGTCATTGACTCAGCTCAAACCCATATTTTCATTAATGAAACCATGGCTGCTAAAGAACTCCTCATCTATCGATTAATGTGGTCCTATCGTGAATCTGAGGTGCTACTCACTAACCTTAGACTACTGAGGTACTCCTCCTATCAAGAACCGCGGGTCTTCCACCTCACACAGTAGCGCTCCCTACTATGGGTCTGCCGCCTCACACAGTAGCACTCTTCCTAATAGCCTACAGAGGTACTCCTCCCCTCGATTGCCATGGGTCTTCCGCCTCACACAGTAGTGCTCTTCCACCATGGGTCTTCCAACTCACATAGTAGTGCTCTCCATTGGGCTAGTCAAATCACTCCGAAAGAATCGGACAAGCAGTCCTTAGGTCTCAGCCAGCTTCTAGGTCTCTGTAGTCTGCTCGCTCGTCTTCGGGAGGTTCTTTTTCATGAGCTACATGTCAATACTCCATGTTTCACGAAGTCCCATGAATAATTATCTCAAAGGTCGGCCACGTCATAGGGGTCTCAACACAATAGACGACACGTCAATCGGACTCCCGGTCTTTGAGTTATTAGCATTTTGTCCCGGGGGCCCAGTTGGTTTCGTGTACGAACCAACCTGACCTTATCTCAATTGTACCCTTAATTCCCATGGGTTATTTTTCAAGGGACCATTTCTCAATGATATTAACAGTGATGTTGATGGTTCCTCAAACGGACGTCCGGTGCCAATGATATGGCCAACAGAAGAAAAGGGTCAAAAGTGGGACTAGATCTGGTCCGACTTGGTCGGACCCACTCGGACCAACTCAGTCTGGCTCGACCTGGTCTGGGTCGACTTGGCCTGTAGGGCGGTTCAGCCCACTAACTTTGGAACAGTTTGCTAGGCCCTGCCTAGCAGACTGCGTGGGAAATTTGGGCCGAAGTTTCCACGTGGGTGACTCGGCCCGAAGGCCAGTGGCCGGTCCGACCAGTGCCATGAGGGACGTAGCGTGGAAGGCTCAGCCTGAGAGGTAAACGACTGGCCAAGCGAAGCACATGCAAGCCGCGGGGTGAATCGGGAAGGGCGCAGGTCGCGCCGGGCAGCCGGTTGGGCGTCCGGTAGATGGCCCGGGGCGCCAGGCAGGCGGCCTGGGCACCATGCCAGTGGCTTGGGCATCATGGGGCACTGGGGGGCGCTAGGCAGGCAGCCTGGCCACCGAGCAGGCGCCAGGAGGGAGGGCTTGATGCCGGGGGCGCCGGGCTGGCGCGGGGCACGCCGACTTGGCGTGGAGTGCGCGGGTAGGGTGTAGGCAGCCAAGCAAGCCGTGGTTCGGCCGGGGAGCGTGCGCGTAGGCTGGTTGGGCGCAACTCATCCGGCGGTGTGGATCGCGGAAGCCGCATGAAGTGCGACCTCTATTCGCAATCTTCTTTCTCATCCCCACATTTCCATTCCGCAGCTACTTCGTCGTCGATCCAAGGTTCCAAAACCGTAAAGGTTGCAGGGGGTCGGGCCATGTTCATTCGTTCCGAACCATCCATGTTAGAACGATAGCAAGTGGCTCATGATGTTGATTAAACAAGTGATGATTATGTGTTAAACAACTCACAACACACCCCTACCTTTTTAATCGAGGGACGTTGGTTCGTCGCGGGGGAAGAAGATGTTGTCATTTTTTTCGTATGCTTCCACTTCTGAGCTCATGCGTCGGTCTGTTGATGGCGAAGAGCAAGGAAGAAGAGTCATCGAAGATATCCCATTTCGAAATGGGTGTTCCGAGTAAGAAGCTGAGGAAGAATTTTTCATCTTCTGCGTCTTTGTGTTCTTTTTACGAGGAAGTGTAATCCTCTAAGTGTTGGGCATCACGTCACTTTACCAGCACGTCGTCGCTTGGTGAAGCCATCTCAAATCCACCTCCCAAGCACCCTATATATAGTAGATGGGGAGAAGTATGTAACCATCATGGAATTTATGACGATTCATTTATTAGAAACCTTCATAAATTCCAATGATGCGGTTACTTAAATTAAAAAAATAAGTGGGGTTAAGAGAATTAAAAAGAATTGGCGGATAAAATTAATTCACACCAATTAATTATATGTTGGCACATAAAAAAATTGATAGATTTAATTTTATGTTGACGCAAATCATTTTATTTCACGTTGACATATAAAATTAATTGACATCAATTTATTTTATGTTGACACACATTGTTAATTGAGAGGGTTGTGAGGTTTCCTCTCCCTCCACATTAAATGAGGGGTTAAGTCCCATGTGGTCCCCACATCATAACCTCTCGTGGGAGGTTATGCTAATCAGGTGGTCCCCACCCCAATCATTCTCTCAGTGGAGGTTATGGTGTGGCAGTCCCACCACCAACCCCCAAAGGGAGGTTCCAACTTACAACACATGGAAGATTAAAAATAAAATAAAGTGTTGTAATTTATTTTATTATTATTTTCATTAATAAAAAACCAAAAACTAACTTCCAAACACGTCAGAACTCCACCGCGGTAAAGGTCTTACTAAAAAATTACTGATGTTGTGAGTTCAATGGTGCCCTCAGATTTAAATTCCGAGTACCGGTCAAAAAGATATAATATCCTGAACGTACGTTTAATTAATGTACCTGAAAAAAAGTTTGGAAAATTATTATCAATCACCCTCGACTCACGCCGGTTGAGCTTAGGCTTTGGCTAAGTGAAACACACCCCAAAGAACCCAACGGTACTCTTGGATTTTTAATCAGACTCACCATTTAGAAGTTATGTATTTTAAAACAAAATAATTTTCACTTAATTATTTTATTTGCGGCCAAAAACTAACATTTTCTGCTAGCCCGCACCGGCCAAAGTCAGTATCTTCTTAAACAAAGCATTCCCTTATGAGTTCATCACTGGTCTCAGATTTTTAATCTGAGCTACCGTTTTTAATTTTATAAGTATTTGAAAAATAAAATAATTTATTTAATTATTCTATTTACGGTTATGCCACTTTTGAGATTTTTCACAGGAGGCATGCGTCGACTAAACTAAAGTCACGCCTTTGATAAACCCGTCATCCTGAGCACAACAGTGCCCTCTAAAATAGGGTCTGAGTAACCATTTAAGAGTTATTCCACTTTTTTAAGGACACTTCTTACGCTCGTTAATTTAAGCTTTACAAAATATCAGAAATTGATTCCAGGCACACCGGGCTTTGGAATCAGGCGCCGTCAGAATCTGCAGACTCTTAAATTTCGAAAAAATTTAAAGAAATCATTGAAATTTCTGGGTCTTTACATTACCCCTACCTTAGGTATTTACGTCCCCGTAAAGCTGCAAATCACACTAGGGAAACAAAAGGGGGTACAAAGCATGAATCTGAGCCTCCCGCTCCCATGTGCTCTCCTGGAGGTTCCCATGCTGCCAGCAAATGTACACCAGAAGAATCGACCATGCATAAAAGACCCACTCCTGTCGATCCTCAATCTCCACTGGGATCTCCGCAAATGTTTCCCCGCCATCGATTTCCATCACCCCGTGGTTGATGATGTGGGATGAGTCATGCACGTATCTCCTCAACTGAGATACGTGGAAGACTTCATGCACCCAATGAAACCGAGGTGGAAGGGACAGGCGGTAATCCACCTCGCCTACTCTTTTGAGGACATAGAACGACCTGGTGAAATGAGGAGATAACTTTCCTTCTCGGCCAAATCAACGCAGTCCTCATCGCGGTGAGACCCGTAGGAATATGTGGTCCCCATACATGAACTATAGAGGTCTCCATCTCTTGACAACATATGACTTCTGTCTGCTCTGTGCAGTCTTCACCAGCTCTTATATTATCTGCATCTTCTCTGTGGTAGCTCGTACCATCTCTGGCCCCACTAGTGCTGACTCCCCTGGGTCTGTTCCGCATAGTGGTGATCTACATCATCGGTCGTACAGTGCCTGCCCTGTGGGTATATGAGCACATCGTGTCTTGCAGTCAGCATCCCCAAGTTGCACCTCCCTGACTCGCTGAAGAAGTGGGGGAGGGAATATAAGAGACTGTAGAAAGGCTGCTCCATCCCTACCCACGAAGGATATCTGTAAGGAAGGCAGCTTCTATGTCACCTCACCTAGCATTTGTATACCAGTTCTCCTGCTGAGCATGCCCATAACAGTGTTCCCCTTTCCAAGATTATCGACTATTTTGAATTCATAGTCCTGGAAGAACATGAAACTCAAAACTCATGTTTCCACGACGGTAAGGTTGGCCGACTCAAGAGTGATAGTTTGTACCCTCCTATGCATGAGTTTAACCTTTTCTTCCTGGGATTCCTTTTTCAGAGACTAAGGAAAACTTCATCTCAATGTTGTAGATAAACCACAACCTCTGCCTAATACAGTCAATCTGAGTGTGAACTCTGGATGTCAATTCAAAATCCAAACTAACATCATAAGACCTTGATGCTGCCACCAAGAGTTTCCAACCGAAAATCATGGCTCTAGGGTCATATCACACCGTCGGCGTAAGTGTGATAATCGAGTCTACTCCCAAAGGTATCTCCAGATGTGAGGGTCAAGTCAACAGTTTAACTGGAATCTCTAGGTCTGGGAAAAGATTCGTGGAAGAAATGAATGATTGGTACCTATTTTTATTGTTATGGAATCTAGTAGTAGACACAGACCGTACCTTGAATCATTCCTAAAGCCCTTTGGTCACACTCATTGACTGCATGCAACTACTCTCTTTCCTTGCCCTCCAGCTCCCAGAGCCTGGCGGGGACTACAACGTTGGGTGGTCGTAACATGTCAAAATGTACACCAACTCATACTAATCATTTAGCTCTTCTTCCATGTCTACTACCCTGTTGATTCATCTGTCCATGTCACATCCTCTTCCTGAAACATCTTGTATGCCCAAGTCTCTGAGACTGGTGCCAATTTTCTACTTTCCCAGTGTTAACATTCTCTGGCTATATCTATTTGTCCAAAGAACATTCAATATCAAAGGTTCTCTCTAGCATACTAACATAGGCATGAATTAACAGAGGAAAAAAGAATGTGCTAGCTCGGATGTCCCTAAACACATCTCAATCGGAGGTCCAATCTTCAAAGCACTGATCGTATCGTATTTATCGAGTACCAGGAACAATCGGTATGCCTTTATGAATACTCAGCTATGGACATGTCATCCTGCCGAAGCTGTAGAAGTTCTAAGGAACACTTAGCCACCTCCTCAGGATAGTCCTTAACCGCCTCTAAGTCGGGCTCGCCTCAGAACCTGAGGGGTATCTGATGCTGAAACATGTGTAAGTAACTAAGCCTACATGTGTCATCAACCGATACTGCTGGTTGAAACTCTTGACCAACAGGCAATGATATAGCTCACACACTACCTAAAGGTACAATCTCAAGAAAAGGTCCACATACCAAGACCTCATCACTATGTGGACCAACCTCAGGGTCACTCATTGGGAAACACTAGTAGCTATGATCCCCATGTGCTCTACTGGTGTCTCAACTAGGTGAAAAAATATAGAAATCGCCTCTGATCAGTCCTCTGCTTCCTGGGAATTTGTCTCGCCTCGTAACCTCGAAGCCCTCTACTTCTGGAACTCGTGAAACACGCTCAGTTGACGTGTAATATCCTCTAGTGCGGCTGGTGGAATCTACTGCCCAATGGGTGGTGGTTCTAATGGTACATCACTCGAAGGTTCCAACATATTAAGAGTTCCCTATACCAGAGCCTCATCACTCGGTGGGCCATCATCGGGTACTCTCTTGATGCTCCAACTGGCAATCTGTGTGGAGGCATCCTGAACAGATGTGACACTGTCAAAAGACTATACAAGGTGATCTAACCTTGTTTGAGATGACTTAAAGAAAACTTTTGAAAACACACACACAATCAGTTTTTTCGTGTACTAAGTCGGAAATCAGTAGTCAGGGTCCTGGTGTATGGATAGGTCGGCCGCCGCACTAACACTGGACTCCCTGAACTGAAAACCACACTCGGTACCCTTAACACTATTGCTTCACAGAAAAGAAAATATCAGAGTCCTATGTTCTGTAGGAGAACTGACAACTCTGATACTAATTTTTGACGACCCATCCCTCGGGGCCCATATGTGACTACCCCAAGCCCGCCTTCCATAGGCCAGGGGCTGTTGACTAGCACCAAAGGCATAATTCCCTAAAACCAGGAAAGGCATTGCCTTTACAAAATGTAAACACACACAACACGAGTACAAGCAGAAGCAAACACTAAGTAAAAACTGTATAACCAGTGATGTGATGGAAACTAAAAGGGGCCGGAAATACAAGACCAACAGTAAAGTACAAGGAAAAGACAATGAGGTACAACCAAAAGACAAAGTGTTGGAAGGTGTCTAGAAGCTCATGGATCATCCACCACAGATCCTACTTGAAGGGTAGGTACAGATAGCCTCATCAACGCTCCATGTCTGTCCGTCTCCTCCAGGTACCGTCTCGTCGTGAGGTCCACCTCTGGGCACCGTCCAGTCCTCAGACACTCTTCCTCGGTCAGCGTTGTCCGTCATCTGCATCCAACACAATGAGGTGCGGGCATAGCCCGTGCAGGGGTGAGTATAATGATACTTAGTAGGGACCCCCAGACCCCCAAGGTCTCACAAAATCCCAAAAGGATAAACCATAAAGTATGAAATCCATGGACAACCATTACTTAGGTATATTCCCATACATAAAACTTTGTTATCTTGTAACCCATCTCAATCATGCGGAAAACACAATGGTCATTGACTCAGCTCAGACCAGGATTTTCATTAATGAAAACACAGCTACTGGAGAACTCCTTTTCTACTAAGTAATGTGGTTATGTCGCAACTCTGATGTGCTACTCACTAACCTTAGACTGCTGAGGTACTCCTCCCGTCGAGTACCGCGGGTCTTCTGCCTCACACATTAGTGCTCCGCGCCATGGGTTTGTCACCTCACACAATAGTGCTCCTCCTAATATCCTAAAACTGTACTCCTCCGGTCGAGTACCACGGGTCTTCCACCTCACACAGTAGCACTCCTCCACCATGGTTCTACCGCCTCACACAGTAGCGCTCTCCACAGGGCTAGTCAAGTCACTCTGAACGAATTGGACCAGCAATCATCAGGTCTCAGCCATCTTCTAGGTCTCCGTAGTCTGCTCTCTTGTCTCTTGGAGGGTCTGCTCCATGAGCTATAAGTGGATACTAAAAGTGTCACGAAGTCCCACAAATAAATATCTCAATGGTCCGTGACGTCATAGGGGTCTCAACGCAATAGACGATGCGTCAATCGGACACCCTGTCTGTGAGTTAGTATCTATTTTTTCCGAGGGCCCAGTTGGTTTCATGTATGAACCAACCCGTCCATATCTCAAATGTACCCCGAATTCCCATCGGGTATTTTTGAATAGATTGTTTCTAAATGAGATTACCAGTGTCACTGACGGTTCGTCAAACGGAAGTCTGGTGCCAAAGATATGGCCAATGCATGGAAATGGTCAAAAGTGGCCCCGGGTCCGATCTGACACAGTTGGACCGACTCGGCCCAACTCAGTCGGGGTGGACCCGGTCCGGGCCGACTCGGTCCGGGTCGACCCGGACGGGGTCGACCCAGCCCGTTGGGTGGTTCAGGCCGCTAACATTGGCCCAGTCCGTTTGGCCCGTCTCAGTAGACTATGTGGGAAATTCGAGTCGAAGTCGCCACGTGGTCGACTCGGCCCGAAGGCCAGTGGATGGTCCGACCGGTGCCGTGAGGGGTACAGATCAGATGGCTCGGCCCGAGTGGCCAACGATAGACCTTGCGGGGCGCCGGCAGGCTGCGGGTGTAACGGGAAGGGCATGGGGCGGGCCGGGCAGCCAGCCGAGCACCAGAGAGATATTCAGGGGTGTCGTGGGGTGCCGGGTGAGCGGCCCGGTCATAGGGGGACGCGAGGCAGGTAGAATGGGCTCCAGGGGCATCGGGAAGGCACCAGAAGGGTGGCCGGGGCACCGAGCAGGCACCGGGAGGGCGACCTGGGCGCTGGGCAGGCACCGGGAGGGTGCCGGGCAAGAGGACTGGGCGCCAGGGGGCTCCAGGCAGGCGGCCGAGGCGCTGGGGGGACCGGGCAGGCGCGGGCTTCACGGGCATGGTGCCGGTGGTCGTGCTGGGTGCGGTTTCTTCCAAGGAATGCATCGGGCAGTGCGCCAGTATGCTGGTCTGGCGCCACTCGGCCGGCGGCGAGGTTCGCGGAGGCTGTGGGTAGCGCAACATCTATTTTCCATCTTTGTCACCATCACCACATAGCCATGCCGCTACTGCTTCGTCGTCGATCCAAGGATCCAAAACCGTAATGGTTGTGAAGGGGTCGGGCAGTGTTCATTTGGCTGGAACCCTCCACATTAAAATGATAGCAAGCAACTCATGAAGTTGATTAAACAAGAGATTATTAAGCGTTAAACGACTAAAAACACACCCCTACCTTTTTAATTGACGGGCTTTGTTCGTCGTGGGGGAAGACGATGTTGTCGTCGTTCGCCATATGCTTGAACTTTTGAGCTCTTGCGTTGGTCTGTTGACGGAGAAAATGAAGGAAAGAGGGTCATTGAAGAGATCCCACATCGGAAGGGGGGTTTCGAGTAAGAAACCGAGGAATAATTTTTCATCGCCGACGTCTTCGCATTCTTCATCGGAGGAAGCGTAATCCTCCATGTGTTGGGCGTCGTGTCCCTTTATCAATGCTTCGTCGCTTGGTGAAGCCATCATGAATCCTCCTCCCAAACTCCCTATATATAGTAGAGGGGGGAGGTATGTCACCATAATGGAATTTTTGATGGTTCATTTATTAGGAACCTTCCTAAATTCCAATGATGTAGTTACATAAATAAAAAAAGAAGGGGGGTTAAGAGAATTAAAAAGCATTATCGCATAAAATTAATTGATAGCATTAATTTTATGTTGACACACAACATTTAATTTTACGTTGACACATAATATTAATTGACACAATTAATTTTATGTTAACACACAACATTAATTGAGAGGGTTGAGAGGTTTCCTCTCCATCCCCATTAAATGGGGGGTTAAACCCCATGTGGGCCCCACGTCATAACCTCTCACGGGAGGTTATGCTGCTCTGGTGGTCCCCACCTCAATCATCCTCTCATGGGAGGTTAGGGTGTGGCGGTCCCACCACTAACCCCCAATGGGAGGTTCCAACATACAACACATGGCAGTTTAAAATTAAAATATGTTGTTGTACATTATTTTTTTATTATTATTTTTAATAAAAATCCAAAAACTAACATCCAAACTTGTCAGAATGCAACTGCAGTGAAGTTCTCACTTAGCAATTACCGACGCTGCGAGTTTAACAGTGCCCTCAGATTTTAATTCTGAGCACCGGTCCAAAAGATATAAAATCCCAAATGTACGTTTACTAAACGTACCTGAAAAAAAGTTGAAATTTTTTTATCAGTCACCCTCGACTCGCGCCGGTCAAGGTTAGGCTCTACCTAGGTGAAAATTGCCCCAAAAAACCTAATCGTACTCTCAGATTTTTAATCTGACTCATCGTTTATATGTTATGAATTTTACAATAAAATAATTTTCATTTTATAATTTTATTTGCGGCCAAAAACTATCTTTTTCTGATAGCCTCCATCGGCAAAAGTTTGTATCTTATTAAACAAAGAATTCCCTCACGAGTTCATCAGTGGTATCATATTTTCAATCCAAACTAACGCTTGTGAGTTATAAGCATTTGAAAAATAAATAAATAAATTTAATCATTTTATTAACGGTTATGCCACTTTTGGGATTTTTCACAAGAAACCCGCGCCGACTAAACTTAAGTCGTGCCTAGGGTAAACACGCCATTCTGATTGCAATAGTGCCCTCCGATTTCTGATCTAAGTAACCATTTGAGTGTTATTCTAATTTTTCAGGGAGACTACTTACATCAATAATTTAAGCTTAACAAAACTTCAGAAATTGATTCTGGGCACACCGGGCCTCGGAATCAGGGGCCGTCAAAAACTACAGACTCGTACAATTTTAATGAATTTTAAAAAAATTCCTTGAAATTTCTGGGTCTTTACATGAATATACCCCAACTCCTACCACCTCAGCCACTTGAATATTTATTTTATATGCCTCTTAGATTTAATTTTATCCACAACACCCAAACTATTCATTTTTTTAGGTTATAGTAAGAAACCAGATATAATATACACAATATCATCAATACTATTGAATGAAACTATAATAATAGATTTACACATTCCATTTAAAAAATAATATATAGGGAAAATCAAAGTCCCTCAATTTAAAGATATTTAAGAAGAATATTCTAATAAATAGTATGCTAATATGATTTCTAAGAAGCACTAACACTATATCTTGGTTAAAATTCTCTCAGTAAATATGATGTACACTAAGAGAGAATGAGAATAAAAAATAAAGTGATTTAGATATTAAAATTTATACCACACTAAAGATGGTGACATATGATTTAAAAATCAATGAACATTAAGATAAATTCAGCGCATTTGAGTATTGGGAAAAATTTTCATGGAATACTAAAATAGATCTTTAAGGCCTCTCAAATTCTCTATTTAGAGACTTCTCATTCTATTATAGCAATATAGAACCCCTCGACATCTCTAAAGGTTATGAAATCTATGTTTAATGTATTGTGACTATCTTTTAGTTAATCCCACCTAATCCTTTAAAAATAATTATCTTAACATGGTAAAGTAAATTTATAGGAAAATAAATTTATAAAAGTAATAACATTATTCTACAGTTAACTAGGAGATAACAAAATATATAAACATATTATCAATAACATTAACATTATAATTTAGAACTATTTCTAAAATTTAAACTCATTTATAATGAAATGATATAAAATCCAATAAATTAGTTAAATATATATCATAAAAATTTTCATTGATTTAAACTAAAATATTGAAATAGAAATTTACAAATATCCTTCTCTATATATAATTTCAATAATATCAAACATTAAAGAAACTATATTAAAAATAATAAAACATTTTTGAATATATTGTTAATTATCAAAAAATAATTTATAAAAAAATAAATCAAAGATGTGACCTCATAATAATAAATAATGTATATTTTAAACATATTCTAAAAGTTATTTTATAAATATAGAACAAAAAAATCATCATATAAATGTGATTAAAATACTATAAAAATAGTTTTCCAAGATTCAATATTAATAATAAAAATTTATAAAATTATTAATATAATTTAAATATTTGAAAAAAAGGGCTTAGTTGTAATTTTCATTAATTTTTTAAAATTGAGGAAACTAGAAATTCCAATATTTATGTGAGGTTAAGTTTTAATGCATGTGTAAATGTATAATATATATTCGAAATAAAATGAAATGGAAACCCATACTTTACACATACTTCATTATGGTAGATTAGATTTATATAATCATTTAGAAAGTTAAGAAAAATCATTCATGATTTGGGTAAAGTAAACATGCAACTCAAATATACTGGGTAAGGGGAGATTAAAGTTACATATAAGTAATTTAGAGTTACATAAGGGTAAAAATATGATATCATGAACAACTTAAGGGTAGAGAGAGAGATGTATAGTGATAACATGTTATAATCATGTGTTGTGTATTGGTGAAAACATTCATATATCCCATGTTAGGTTATTAATAAACATTCATAATGGTATTACAAAATTGATAAAGCATGAATAAGTGAACAAAATGATTTCTGTTAATTTATAGAAAAATTAAAACATATTACATAAGGGAAAAATATAGTTTTGTAAGGGTAATTGTAAAAGTCCTATTACATTAATAATATTAGTGAGAAGAGTTATATATTTTTAAAACGAAAAACATTAAATCCAATATAAGGGTATATACAAACTTAAAAACATATCTAATAAAAAAAATAAATTCATAAAAATAATTTTCCACAATAACTATCTTAAAGTAATTATGTATAATATTAAAAAAAGAAATTTTGAAAATTTAAATAATAATTATAAATAATAATAAATAAATAAATAATATAATAAAAATAAGAATATAGTTACCCACAAAATTAATTAAAAAAATATATCATTATTTTAATTATTAAATATATAAAATATTTAAAATGGTAAGGAACTACTCCATCAATGTCCCCATTTTGGTAATTAAAAAACATCTATTTCAAAATTTCTCTAACATTTTGGTATTAATCAAAACATTATCATTTGAAAATATTTTCCTCATAAATAATACAAATAAGTTTTGATAAGGAATAAGATAGCTCCCCTAAATTAATCCTTCACTAAAAAAAATAAATGGACCCATGAAAAAATATGAAATGAAATCAATTTTAAAATATATTCAAGAATATTTAAAAGTTTTTCTTGATAATGATAATTAAATAGAAAATTTTCTATTTTTTAAAATATTTTAAACTGATAAAAATTAAAATTTATTTTGATAAAGATAAATAAAATTGTTAGAAAATTGATATTATGAAATACCTCAACCTAATTAAGGATTAGTAATGATCATATTAATAAAACACAAAAAATTCCTAAGAGTGTAAAACATGGTATCTATTAATGCACAATTACTGGTTTAAAGATTGAGAATTCAAGATTAATTCATTAAAGAATCTTTATTTGATCCACATCCACATTTTTCATATAAATTAATATTTTTTTATGCTTATCACACTCATGTCACATTTCCAAATGTAAAATAATTTCGGAAAACCATTTGTTAATTAACCTAAAATCCATTTTTGAAAAGAAACTTCAAAAATAAATTTTAGAGAATAAAACTAAAAAATAATATGAAAAAACATGTAATTTTAATAGTAAATTTAACAAGGTAAATACAACGAAATTTAAAAATAATTAATGAAAATAGATTTAAAAAGGTGATTAAAATAAAATTTAAAAATATTCTAAAAAATATAAATTTTAAAGTAAATTCTAAAAGAAATAAAATAAAATAATAATAAATAACCTTATTCCCATAAAAATAATGGATGATGTCCAAATCATTTATGAGAAGGAAAGAACTAGCCTCCCCCTTACATAGAGGATAATTATTAAACATAAGTTGGTAAAGAGTTTATCAATCACTTCATTATGTTATCATTGTATTTTAATAGAAACCACCAGTAGATATATCATTAAGTTCTGGTGGAAAATAAATTTCATGAATTATTTAATGGATCCTTTTTGTACTCAATTCTTAGTTCTAATAGTGTCAACTAACAGGAATTGAAAAGTCAAAATAAATTTGGGTCAACTAAGATTGGATAACAATGATTCTAGAACCAAATTTTTTTTATAATGATAGTTGAAATTAGAAAATTGAAAAAAAAATGATTTATCTTTAGGCTACCATATCTATAATTTTCTCAATTTCATTGATAAAATAGATGACTAAATATCATGTAATGATTGAAAAAATATATTTTTAGACAATCCATTTATTGAGTTAGTGGTTTTTGAAGATTCTTAATTATATTTTGAAATCCCAAAACTATGATAATTTCTTTTAATTCAATATAAAACTATATTCATATTAAGATATGTTACATATTGGGTAAATTTGAAATGATATATTTTGATATCTTTGATTCAATATTTCTAAAATTCAACATCAGGTTGATTTTTTATTTACAAACATAAATCATTATTTTCCTTCAAAAGTGTATCATTTTCATTAGAAAAAAGTTTTTTCTCAATAATTACACATTTATATTTCTTAAAAATAACTTTATATTTTGAAATAATTTCATGAAAAAAATTAACTTCATTATCCAATGAAGAGAATAAAAAAGAGGATGAATGAGAAAAGGAAGATGAATGAGAAAGATAATAAGATATAAACTATTTATCAACCTCAATATTTTATATAAGTCCTTAGTAGTTAAGAAATAAGTTTTATATATTGACATTGTGTATTATGTACTACCCCACAATGATATAGTCAGATATCTATAACATTTCTTTTTTTAGAATTTTTGTTCAAGGGACAAACCATATTTATGACACCCTTATTTTTTCAACCAAATCATGGACTATGAAAACATAAATTTTACCTTTATTTTTATATATTCATAATAATATATTCAATTTAATCATATTGTTTAATTTGTTAAATCTTTTCTAAGGGTGTTCAATATCACTTTCACTATAATAGTATGCTCCAAAAGAATCATCATTGTTTTTATTGAATATAATAATTCTTTTAGTTTCATTGGCCTCCATATCATCCTTTTTAGACAGGTTCTTATAATGAGAGAAGCTATGAGTTTTTCAATATCATTAATTTTAACACATTTAGCTTCAAAAATTTCAATGAATTTAGTTTCCCTTATTTTTTTGTAAAACCCAATTGATTTTCATAAACCATGTTTCTTTATTAATAGAGTCACGAAGATATTATATCCATTATAAATAT
Source organism: Viscum album (assembly GCA_963277665.1). Lineage (NCBI taxonomy): Eukaryota > Viridiplantae > Streptophyta > Magnoliopsida > Santalales > Viscaceae > Viscum > Viscum album. Next base: position 1,045,964,565 of record OY728165.1, read on the forward strand.
AAAAAATATAGTAAAAAATAAGTTAGAGGATTGCAATGATGCAATTATAAACACTCAACGTCTGGTATAAAAATTTCTAAAGGTTAGTATTTTAGATTTTTATTTCATTTGTGGTTTATTTAAAAATATTCTCAAATTTCATGGGATGTTTTACTTGTAAAAATATGATTAGATAAATTTTTATCGAAACCACAATATATTGGATTCATAGTTTTATAGTATAATTTAAAACATGAAATATCATTCAACGTCCATTTATCTTATTTTCTCTGTTATATGGGTATGGGCACAAAAAAATATTATAAATAGTATAACCAATATATTTACAAAATTTATCAACGTATTTTTTTTGAATTTCCATAATTACTTCCATAAAAAATGGAGAATGGCCTAATGATTCTGATATAAGATCACTATGGGTGTTTGAAAAATCCATTTTAAAAAATTGATCTTTAGTTGATAAATTATATTAAATATTTATAAAAAAATTAATTAAATTGAAATAAAATTAATTAATGAAAATTAAAAACATGTCGTGACCCGACCCAAGCCGGGGCTCGAGTAGCAACTACCCCAAGCCCGCCTCCATAGGTCAAGGAGTATTGAAAATTTCTGATGGCTTAACAATCTTATATATGGATTTTAATAAGTACCAATATGCACACATATAGCCATCTCGATACAAAAGAGCATTCGGAAAGAGTAAAAGATTCAACATTTTATTAAAGTGAACCAATCATGCATAATCATCTAGAAAATATAAATTTAAGGTAGTGTAAACTAAAATGTGAATAGTAAAAATAAATACTCAAATAGGAATATGTCCCAACCTAAACAAACTAAAAAGTAAAATACTAAGAGGGGCTAGCTCCTGAATCCCGCACTACGACCATCATACGTGATCTAAAGTACCCAGTATCCCTAAGCTCTTTTGTAGTCATGTACTCCTATACTCAGTCAACATAAGGCACAAAATGTGTGGGGAAATCCTATAAATATGTGATTTTATACATACGTAGAAAGATACCTCAAAATCTGAAGGGGGGATCACTAACATATACAACATGAAAGAATGATTGTAGATAAATGATACAGTGAAAGAGAATAGCTCAACCCAACAAAATGATAGAATGTAAGATCTTCTAGAAACAAGGGGATAAACACAATGAGTATATAAAGAACCCATTGAGTCTTTACCACCTATACGAGGAGAGTAGAATCATCAAACCACAATATTCGAGACACATAAAACACATGGAATACCATATTCCTCTTCACATCTCCTAGAGCCGGAGTATCCAAACCAAAGATATACATATAAAATTATATACATACATATATGATCAGTCAATGAATATCAAAAATCAATGTACACGGATATCCATCCCACTGCTCAACCCAAGATGAATAGTATCCCATAGTCCCAAAAGTACAACAATAATTCCCAGCATCTTTGGAATCTTCGCAGAAGTATCTATCCAATTCCATCCCTCCCTCATCTAAGGCACCACACAGTTGAGGGGCCACAAACCCTAGGTAAGGAAATAATTCATGGGTACCACAAGAGGGTCCTACTCTGATAACCATTGAAGAAATACACTTCAAATCCCTGGAGGAGGGTACCGCTCAACAGGTTACCAGGTAATTCCACTGCCCAACATCGTGGAGGGCACCTATTAGAAATTTCATAAAGGAACTCCACTGGCCATCCCCACAAGGAAGTACTACACCGAATGGTCATCGAGGGACTCCATTTCTCATCCTTACTAGGGGTATCACTTCAAAATTTTATTGAGGAACTCCACATCCCATCCATTCTAGAGGGTAGCACTCAATAGGATGTCGAGGAAATCCTGTGCCTAGTCTCATCATAGTATACCATTCGGAAATGTCATTGAGGAACTCCACTACCCATCCCCACTAGAGGGTACCACTTGGAAACATCATCAAGGAACTTCATTTCCCAGCCCTGATATAGGGTATCGCTCAGAAAGGACATCATGTAACTCTACTACCCACCCATGCCGGAGGTTACTGCTCAAAAATCTCATCACAGAAATCCACTATCCATCCCTATTGTAGGGTAACCCTAAGAAATAACCTACTGATCCTACATGATAACTACTAAAATTAGGAATTTATTAACTTGATTTCATGCATGAAAGAGTCCAAATCATATCTTGAAAGACACAATAGAGGGAAAAACATTTTCTATGTCAAAAAACACACTGGATTGGATACACGTATGAAAAAATTCTAGTTCAAATGAATAAGATACAAATTATTGATGTTTAGTAAAAATTAACGAAGGGGTATGTGGTTTATTTGGGGACACACATGGAATGTGGTCCTAATCCACCTCCTAGCCATGTCCTTGGACGACAGATGGGTCCCAGCCCATGCGGCACTACATTCTATATAAGAGGAATATATATTTTCACTGACCTATAATAAATTTTATTAACATGATATTAAGAATAATTAGCCAAAAATTACAATCCAATGGCATTAAATCTATTGTATTTTGAAAAATAGGTACATAATAAGAAAAAATGAATCCCTAATTACAAAATCATTCATTAAATATAAATAAATAACTCCTAAATTCAATTGAGCTCTTACATACTCATATGATAACATGGGGAATACATTAACAAAGGGATGAGCTAAAAATTCCATTAAGGTAAATTATCATATGAGTAAAGAATATCACATGGGAAATAAGGAATAACATGAAGACATAAAAAGTAATGGATCATGAATAAGCATATAGAAGAATATCATATAGAACGTGGGATCATTTAATCATGAAATCATAGAACTACATAAAAATGTACAAAAAATACATAATCATTAGTCAAAGTTAATTACCAAGACAATTTTACATGGTGTAGAATTATTCAAGGCTAAACACCAAGACCATCGCACATAGAGGATCACGAGTCAAAGAAAACAACCAAGAACATTACACATGATGTCACATGAGACTAAAAATTTCCCAATGCCTTGGAACACAATTTTTTTGTACCCATTATAACATATTCATGAATATGTGTGCTATATGAAGAATAACACATAAATATAAGGGTTATTCATGTGATTAAATGAATATCATAGTCATGTCATAGAGCATAAAAAATGGGAGTATCATAATGGTTTCCATGAAATAATGGATTTAAATACTAAATGAATATTAATATGGTAAAATAAAAATACCTAATAAAAAATGATATCCAACTGAATATAAAATGTAAAAACATTGTTTAAAAAACATTATAAATGATCCACTTTAGTTCAGTTTAAGGTAAATTTATAATTATGATTTATAACAAAAAGGCATCATTGTTTATTTAATACAACCAAGGAACCAAGATATATTTTTATGATAAAATGATTGATTTTTTAAAAATAATTGTTTTTTTTTGAAATATACTATGGATGGTACATAAAATTTGTATGAATTTGGGATATTCCATTTCGTCGGGTTTTCTTATCAATAAAAAATGAGAATGGAGACTCATAAAATATTTATTTCCCCATAAAAGTAAGAATAATAGAGCTATGTAATTTTTTTGGATGATATATTCAAATTTTAGGATGATTACAGAATAATAATTAAGAATTACATTGGGGTAAATAGAGAGAAAGCATAAACCAAAAGTAGAATAGGGGGTCGAAAAAATCCCTTACCTTATGTATGAAGTGTTTCATCAATTGATCATAATGTTTTATATAATGAAGTTAAATAAATTTATTAAATAATTAAAACCATTTTAAACATGTATTTTATTTAATAAAATGTATTATGTTCATTCAACATTTTTTATGAGTAATAATATACAATTTCATCAATTAGGAGTGTTCTTTTCCTTGGTTCTTATAATCGGTTCACTTGTATATGTGTATCGAAGATCATGTAAAATTAGAATAGTTGTAAAAAATTTAAATTATATGGTATTAACAATCTTATATAATAATAAATTGTTTTTAATATCGTTTTTCCTATAAATGAATATGATAAATTTGATTAAACGTTAATGATACCTGTTTGGATTATTTTAGTGTTTTTTTCAATCATTGTGAACTAGTTTTCTTATTAATTCATATTATAAATACATATATTGGTTCCATGAAATTAAATAAAATTTTATAGATATGTTATGATTTGGTTTACCTATAATAATGGTTTTATAACCATCCTTTAGAAGGTTAAAAGAAATTGAAGAATCCTAAACCGTGAATGTGATAAAAAACAAATCGAAGACATGTATTCATTTTTAGAAAAACTGTGGAGGTGATGAGATAATATGAAATTAAAATTATTATAAACTAAATTAAATTCAATGAAAATTTATTTTTCCTCTTGAATTATTCTCCCTAAGAACCTACTTAGTGGATTTGGGTTTGTTATTTTTTATACCAAAGTCTCATGGACATGGGGGAAGACTTGGTAAGAGGATTGTGTATGATTTCAACCTACTTCAAGGATTATGTGGTGTGAAAAGATGATGTGGTAAGGGGGTAATTACAGTTGGGTTGAGTGATGTTTTTTGATTATTTTTTTTATTTCCTTATTATTTTGGATTAAGACTATGAATACTTTTTAATCTTATAACTATATATAGTAATGAGATAAAGAGAGTTCAATAGTATGGTTCTTACGTCATCGATGACTCAGCGATGAATCAAAAATACATGTATTTATCTTATACCATAAATTATTATATCTCACTATTTAAAAAATCAACTATTATAAAAAACCCCAAAATATTATTATAACTATTTATCATTGTGTAGAATTAAAAAATAGACACAAATTTAGTAAAAAAATAACTTAATATGAGAAATTTAATTTTTAATTAAAATAATCATTTATTTAAATAATACAAATGCTAAAAATAAAACTTATTTTATAATAATTTGATATATAAATTAATTTATCATAAAACTATCTAATAATCTCTAGACTATAAAATATTAATTTATGAATCTATTTTAGGGAAATAAATTTTCTTTTTAAACATAATATTAATTTCAATAATATTAATAAAAATTTATATTTCATAACAGTATTAATACATAGTCTATAATTTTTAAAACATTTATTTACTTACACATTGATATAAATATAACATATTTAAATTTATAAGATAGATAAATTTTATTAATACTTTCATTGATGATGTTACAATAAACATGATCATATTACAATTCCTAAGGGTCATAATACTATTCCAATGTTCATGATACCTTTCTGTTAGTTTGGTTTCATTAATTTCTATAAATACCGATTATTTCATTCACTCTTCGTTTATAATCTTTTTATTGTGTTATCTTAGTAATTTTATGTTATTTATACTGTATAAAATAGTTATAAGAAGTAAAATTTCATAGATAGAATTATATTTCATTGCATTCTTCCCTATATGAAATTTAATCCTTGAAATTTTGTATTCCAAACTAAATGGAAAAGATATGAGGGTAATTATCCTTAATTTATTCCTCTGGATATGATGTGGCCTCTTTTTATATGTGGTTTAACCATTTTACTTTTACCAGTTGATTTTTCTTGTTGTTTAGAATATTATCTCTATGATCCAAGATCTTTTTTGGATACTCCTCATTAAAGAGATCATTTTCGACTTATACCACCTCTGAATTTAGAACATGCGAGGATTTCAGAATGTACTTATTCAAGAAGGATATATGGAATATATCATGTACTTAATACAAGCTAGGTGGAAGTTATAGTTTGTACGCCATATCTCATACATGATCAAGGATCCTGAAGGGGATGATGTACATAAGAATTAGCTTTCATTTCATCCAAAATATTGATCCTCTTCCATGGAGATTTGTGGAGGAATACCATGTCTTGAAAATTAATCTCTATATCTCTTTAATTATTTTCATGTGTAGATATTCTATAGAATTTTGTATTTTATGATGTGGTATGTAATGGTTTTAACATTTTCTGCCATTTCTTTGACTATTTATGTCCTTATGATCTTCTGTTCACTAACTTCATCCTTGCATGCCCATGTTCAAAATATATTTCCATTAAGGGCTTCCCATGGATTCATTTGAAGTCTCTATTGAAGATATTTTTGTAAGAGAACATGACTAGAGGTATATGATGGTCACATCCTCTCTTGAAGTCCATATAACAATATCTTAACATGTCCTCAAATTTTTGAGTTTTCCATTCATATTACCCATCCGTTTGAGGATGATAGGCAGTACGAAATTTCAAATCATTGTTTTGAGAAAGTTGGAGAATATTCAAGAACATGTAGGTAAATCATGGGTCTCAATAGTATATAATCGATAGTGGTACTCCCTGAATCCTTACCACTTCTTATATGTATATCCGTTCAATTTTATTGAGTGATAAGTCCTCTAAATTGGTGATAATGTGTGATATCATTATTATAGGATCCATAAAAACACATATAGAATTATATCCCCTTGATGTGTTCGGAAGTCTAATGACTGTTTCTGTAGTGTTTTTCACACTTAAAAATTGATACAGTTAATGGTTGCATCCTCCTATTAGACCGTTTTTTCATGCTTCACTGGTTGACACACAAGGAACTTGGATGTATATTCAGTGATATCCTTCTTCATAATATCTCACAAATTGTATATACCCAAGCTTGACTTACATGGAAATTACATTACTTTTTTAGAATACTTAATACATAGACACCCAAAGATGGTAATATTTTAGTGTCTTTGGAAACTCAGGAAATAATCATCTAATCATGGTGAAAGATCTTCAACATCTCCCATAATGATCTTCCACTTTTGTTTTCTTACCTAAAACCTTTGTTTATGCCCTGGTGAAAAGAAAACATAGAAAGGGTGAGCTTGAATTCTCAGTAAGGTTAAACATAAAACAATTGATAATCATTTGAATGTAAAAACATTAACATAAAATTTAAACATCAAACTCTTGAGTTGTTAAATAAATCTTGGCAGTATGTAAGGCATAGATCATAAAGGAAGATAAATCATGATAAAATAGCACGGGAATAAAACATGTAATTGTGGGAAACCATTCATAACATGATATGATTTCCACAGTAGCCAAGGAATTGCTGCCAAGACCATCATATTGGACAAAGTCCATTACTAGACTGGGTTTACATGTCATTCCATCCCTGTATTACTGAATTGTATTTACATGACGTTCCAGACATGTTTATATCATGAGATAAAAATCCTTTCCCAATGAATTGGAGGGAGATATAGGTCCCACCCATCTCATAATGAAATCATTCTTAAATGTTCCAAAAAATAAACATAAATCATTTATAATAACCCGACAAATAAAATGGATTTCATAAAAATCATCCCATCCTAGCATAATCCATATAAAACAATGGATATCATTTTATTATAAACAAAATCAAACCATGTAAATAAAGGGAACATTATAATTGAATCATAACCATTTTAAATAATTCAATCTTAGATGTAAAATATTTTTGAATAAACACTAGAAATTAATTCGTTTGGAAAATATCCTTTCTTATTCAAAATAATTTAATTTTCTCCATATGTCGTGAAATTATAAAAGAAAATTATTTTTTAGAAAATAAAAATAAAATATTGTAGAATAATATTCATGGAAATAATTTTTTATAAAACCATAATAATCCATCCATGTTGTATAAGTTAAAAAAACATTCTCCTCGTACTTTTGCGGGAAAAGTCAAAAAGTACCTCGTATGGTAAACAAAAAACTATTCCTTTTATACCACATAGTAAAAGTAAAAAAGAGGTAACCATGAATTTAAACATACATTGAAGGATAGTAAAAAATTTATAAATTTTTTTTATAAAACATTGATATTGTTGATAAATATAACCCCAGTAAATACTTACAAATAAACAATCTCGGATAATAACGAGATTGGAATAATTATCCATTACCTTAGGTCCAATTTTTTCTGTACGTCTAGGAAAAACCAGTATAGTGGGTTTAAACATATTACAAACTTGTAACAAAACCATAATAATATTTATGATATCATATATGATTCACTATGACATTATATTTCCCGTTCATTTGTCTATTCAATGATAAAGTAGTGTTTTGGGTAAAATCATTTCATTTATCGTATGTATTTTGACTTGTAATTTTTTTCAAATGATTACGTAGAAAGGGATTATTTACTTCCATAATGTAAAACATGATTTATATATCATATATATTAAATATATTAATATATATAATCAATAGATAAATGGAATGAAACACGCCGTTCATCTAGATGGTAGGCCGTACATATGAATGAACGTTGTTTTTGTTTTATTATTAATGTAAATGACATATATATATATACACACATAAATCTAGTATAATTATTAAGTTATATATATAATGATTATTTATTATATATACTTTATAATCATTCTTTAATGGTTAACATGGAGAATGAATCTCATTGCGTCGTGGAGAAGGTAAGTCGTACGTACGTACGAGCGATGATATCATTCCCATGATTGTGGAATTGTATTGAAGTGTATAGTTTATAATATTTCAGAATCATTATCACTTTAAAATAATAATATATCGTAATTTTTCATTCATTATACCCATCCAAGTATATTGGTGATAAGAAAAATTTCACCACGGCGAGGAGACGGTATCCCATATGTACGCACAGGTGGTGATTTCATTTTTCTTCGGATGGGTAAAAGGTGAAATAGGGTTGTTTAATATTTATAATAACATATCAGTATATTAGGGATACTTATGATATTACTTTATAATGAAAAAACTAAATAATAGTAAGTATACGAAGAAATAAATTTGAATGAACCGGTAGAAGATATTACCTCTTCCTCAAAGAGCCTTCTTTAAACTTATTCTTAGGTTACTAGAGTCGGTCTTAGAAGAGGACCAGGAACTCTAGTATGTTTATAGGGAAGTTAAGAAGGTAAATGGGCCAGTTTTTTCTAATTTTTAAATCCCAAAATTGTGTGAAGATCAGAGGGAGGAGGTGACCTTTTATATGAGAGTAGAGGGGCACTTTTGGAAACCTCCAAAATATTAATTTATAATAAACTCAACCCCCACATAAAAAGCTAAAAAATGACTCAAAATATAATATTAGATGATATAGGGTTTTAATATCTACATCCAATCAAATTTAGACATGTTTTGATTTTACTTTAAACCATATCATTTTGATTTATCCTTATCTAATCTATTTGATTTTATTTGTGGTAATAATATTCTAAATTTTAAATGGTTTTAGATACTTATTTATGTGTTTTGAATTGTCCATAATTAGATACATTATGAAATTTTAGACCATATAATTTTCAATTTGTAATTTTTTAATATTTTTTTGTGATTTTTAAACAATTTAATAATATGTAATTTTTATTAAATACTAATACTATCAATTTTGACAGTATTCAATTATTTGAATTTAATTAAAATCCAAATACAAGATATGGTTCAAAAAAGTATTTAATAGATTTCTAACGTGTCATATGCATCTATAAAATTTGTGGAGCACATTAATTAGTTCATATAAAATTTATTTAAATATTTTTGAAATAATTTATTTGATAGGTTTCTTAATAAAATAATCACTACATCATTTTTATATAATTTTTTATTATAATTTTTTGTTTCATAAAAATTAAAAATATAATACTATGATTAATATAAATCTAATATCCTTTATAATAATAATTTTAGTAAACTTTATCTTCTAAAAAAGATAACTTTTAAAATGTTATCTTTATTAAATTATGAAGGTGAAAACTTTGACATCATTTAAAACATAATAATATAAATGTCATTTTTGTGTTATAAGGCTCTAAATGGTCCAAAAGTCGTCACTTAAATTCTTCTGGTGTAAATACACTCTACCAATAAGTTTTGGTCATGTTTTTTGGGTATTTGGATGGGTATTATTGTTTTAATGAATACTATATTATTGATTTTTCCTTAAATAAATAATTTATGTAGCATTAATGTATAAGAAATTAAGGTAATTATATATTTAATAAAAATTGAAAATAAATTTCCATGATAAAAAAAAAATTTAGCTTTCAAATTAGTATTAATTGTCAAATTTATAATCAGTATATTTTTATATTAAAAATAATTTAATTACTAATGTTTGACTGAGACATATTTAACTTTTCTTTAAATAAAATAAAATAAATGTCTTAATCACATACAAGTGGGTTTTAATAGATTCCATTTAGACCCATGCATATTTTAGGATAAAATATATTAATCAAATTATATGAATAAAAGTGTTACGGTAATTTTGTAATATTATTTTTACCCTTCACTACCTAATTCACCTTTAACTATGGTAAACAAAATTTAATGTAGTTACTATTCATAATGCCCTAAAATAAAAGTAGCATATTAACATAATTTAGACCTACTAATTCCAAATATGGAATCCATTTTTCCAAATTCAAGACACATAAGTTGAATTAATTTATTTAAAATTAATCACATTGTCAAAAAATGGGTTTTTGTTTAAAACAATGCAAAATATTGAAATGTTTTTACCTATGGATTCAATGTAAAATTAATGATAATAATATAATTATATTAAATGGTAAAATTATATTCTATTTATACTTTAAAACCATCAACTATTATAATTTGACCATATAAATTACCTCGATGAAAAAAGTTTTTTTTAAGTAAAATTTATCGTATTTTTACTATTCATCAAAATATGAACGTAATCAGAAAAATATGAAAATTTAATCCAATGAAAATTTTTATATACTGATTCACAATAATTAGTTTATTTTGTCAAATTTAACTTATAAACCTGTCAAAAATTATATTTACAATGGGTGTCCCATCAAAAGGTGGAAAAATTTTCTTTTTTTAAAATACTTTATTTATACAAAAAAGTGATTTTGTTCTTATATATTGTTCTAGAAAATGTGTAAGATGAATTATAGTATTATAAAATTCATAATTCAATTAATACAATTCATAAAGGCTAGTTCATAATAATAATATAATATTGTTTAGTGAAACTCGGTATTACGTACAACGCAAGCCATCGAGGAAGGTCGCTTTGCCATGTAACGCAAGAAAAAACAGTGTTGCGTGAAAGATTCCATTAGTGCTGTGTATAACATAATATAATTTTATTTAATTGAACAAAATATATATTCAGGGTTGAATTATATCAAAATAACTTGAAATTGAGTGTAAAACAAGCAAATAATAGTGTTGCGTATACTGTAAGCCAATACGGTGTTGCATACAACACAAGATAATCATGGGGTAGCGTACAACACAAGATATAAATAAAATTAAAAATAATTGTTCTCATAAAATTTTGGGGTGTTACATTCTACCCCCCTTAAAATGAATTTCTCCCTCAAAATTCATTAGCGTTATATATGGTTTACTAATTGAATGATTCTTTCATTGAAACCCATATCATAAAAAGGAATAATAAAACTTAATTCTCTAAACTAAATTATGAAATGTTATGGTTACCCAAATTAACTCATCACTAGGTTTCCACATATGAGAACATAGGTGAATACATGGATATGGAAGAGAAATCTTACAATCAAGTTCTAATGGAGAGTGGTAGAGAACATGGCTATGAAAAATCCAACAATAAAAAAGCCATAAATTTGTGATGATCTAAGGTACCATTTGATTCATCGGATATGAGTGAACTAGCACAAAATTTTTGGTTTTGAAGATCAATTCGCTAAATTTGATGAATTATTGCATAAGGAGAAATACTTACTTGATTTTAGTGTAATTTCATCGTTGGTCATTCCATGAACTATTTCCACTTCATCTCTCATTTAATAAAATAAAGTTGAATTTTTCATTCTTGACATCTTAGCAGATCATGTGATAGAATGATGGGTCATTCCATATTTCTCAAAAAAAAAAGTTTGCAAATGTTATCAAATATACATAAGTCCATATATGGTGATATTAATCGTAAATGGTTCCAAAAATGGACTTATACTTCATCTATCATACCTCATAATAAAATTAAACCAATTTCTACTAATGAGGGAATTTCTATAGGCCAGTGGTAGGCGATAAAGGCCTATCACACTTCAGTTGTGGGTTCAATTACCACATCCTTGTCTGACGTGATGGGTGGTCGTCTGTCCTACATGTTGTCTTTTTTTCTAAAACTATACTATTATAACATTATAGAAATAATTTCCGAAAAAAGGTTCTAGCCTTAAACAATACTACCTGATGTCAAAATTAATCCATTAGAACATTTAGACTTATCCAAAATACTTCTGTCCAAACTCACAGTATAAACAAAATGATTACTAGAATGGTCATCTACTGAGCATGTGAATAACATCATTTACCCCCATATATCATAAGATATATTTTTTTGGTCACATTCCAAACATGTGAATACTGTAATCAGGTATTCTCTTGAAACATGAGTGACCATAGAACCTTAGTAAAAACATGAATGTTATCAAAAGCTAAATCATTCCACATACCAAAATCCCAAAAAATATATGTACTCACAACACGATATCACTTTGTAATTATTCTAGTCATGATATCATTAATACCATCAAACATCTCATTATCTCTTTATCCCTTCATTATGTGCATATCATCTATTTTCCAAAAAATATCTGAATAACCATTCATGGTTACCGCTACCATTCAATACATACTTTCAAATACTTTAGGAACAACCAATAGTGTAACAATCTATAGATGCTTCTTTATTCCATAGTACCATTAAATTACCTATAAAAAATTACTCTTGATAAAAATACAATCATTCCACTACCTTCTTAAACCATTGACTGAGATTCATTATTTTATTCCTCAACACTTCTTTCATCTTATATAGCATTTTTAGTATCTTCACCATCATCAATATAAATAGTATCCATATAAATATGCTGATTCTCTTCATGAGATTTTCCCTTTGGGAATTGGTTTGCATCATGCACATACATTCCACATTTAAAACATTTAACCGTTGTTTATGTCTTAGCAATACCAATATCCTTTTCCATGGTGTTAACTGAACCTTTTCCTTTGAAATTACTGGCTTTGTGTCCTTTTATCCAAACCCAATGCATCTTCTAGTTCCTATGAATCATTCTACATGATGCCTCTTCCAACAGTATTCACATGAGGTAAATTAAACATTCTTTCTTCTATGATCATCATGAAACTCCATCTTTCACTTATTAGATGAGTTAGGAAACTTACCAATGTTGAAATTATTGATCATATTATGAGATTTCTGATTAGGCATAATAATGACGTTTCACCATCCAAGTCCCCATTAATTTTATTGATCATGAATAATATCAATCTATTTTCCATCATATTCTCCATTAACGTGAATCTTCATATTTCCAGCCATTTTTTAAAACCTAAAAAGAATATTGCGAGAGGCCAAAATCACACTAGTAAAACATCACCATCACGGGGAGTACATTCAATCTCTAACATCTTACGTCTAATTCTAGGTTATTCATGATTATTATCATAATTATAGGACTATAACGCATACTTATACTAAGATTTAGGGGTATCCATAGACAAACCATATAATTATCTCTAAGGATCTCATTAAACTTTCTACATCCTAGTTTCAAAAGGTTAACTAAACCTTTCCTATAATACCAACTGTAGAGACCCAAGCTTGACGTATATGGACATTACATTACTTTTTAAAAATACTTAATACATTGACACCCAAGGACCGTAATTGTTGAGTGTCTTTGGAAACCTGAAACAAAATCTTCTAATCATGTTGAAAGATCTTCAACATCTCACATAATGATATTACCTTATTTTTTTCTTACCCAAAACATTTATTTATGTCTTGGGGAAAATAAAAAATAAAAGGGGTGAACAAGAATGCTTAGTAAGGGTAAACATATAATAGTCCATAAACATTTGAACGTAAAAACATGAACATAAAATTTAAACATGAAAATCATGAGTTTTGACATAAATCTTGGCAGTACATAAGGCATAGATCATAAGGGAACATAAAACATGATAAAATATCATGGTAATAAAACATGTAATTTCAGAAAACCATTAATAATGTGATATGATTTCCATATTAGCCAAGGCATTGCTGTCAAGACCATCATAGTAGAAAAAGTCCATTACTGAACAAGGTTTACTTGTCATTACAACCCTGTATTAATAAACCAGATTTACTTATCATTGAAGCCATGTTAATCTCGTGAGATATAAATTGTTACCTAATTCATTTTAGGGAGATATAGGTCCCACCAATCTCATAATGAAATCATTCTTACATGTTCCACAAACTAAACATAAATCATTCAACATAACCCAATGAATAAAATGGGTTTCATAAACATCATCCCATCACAACAAAATCCATATAAAATAATGGATATCATTTAATCATAAACAAAATAAAACCATATAAAAAATGGTATCATTATATTTGAAACATAACCATATTAAAGAATATAATCTTATATGGAAAATAGTTTTGAATAAACACTTGAAATGAAATTTTGAAGAAAATATCATTTCTACTTCAAAATCATTTTTGGTTTCTCCAAATTTCGTGCAATTTTAATAGAATTGTGTTTTGTGGAAGATAATCATGAAATATTTTAGAATAATTTTCATGTAAATAAGGTGTTATGAAACCATAAAAATTTGTTCATGTTGTATAAGTTAAAAAACCATTCTCCTCGTACTTTTGCTGGAAAAGTCAAAAACTACCTCGTATGGTAAAAAAAGATTCCTTACATACCACATAGACAATGTCAAAAAGAGGTAAACACAAATTTAAATATACAAGGAAGGATATTAAATAATTTAAAAAAAAATTATAAAACATGGACATGGTTGATAAATATAAACCTAGTAAATACTTATGAATAAATAATCTCATATAAGAACGAGATTGGAATAATTATCCCTTACCTTAGGTACAATTTCATCTGTGCGTGTCTGAAACTGCTATATAGTGGGTCTAAACATATTATAAACTTGTAATAGAACCATAATAATATTTATGATATCATATATGATTCACTATGTCTTTATATTTCTTATTCACTTGTCAATTCAATGTTAAAGCAGTGTTTTGGGTAAATCGTTCCATTTATCGTATGTGTTTTGACTTGTAACTTTTTCATATGATTACTAAGGTCATTATTATTTACATCCATTATGTAAAACATGATTTATATATCATATAAATTAAATATATAAATATATATAATCGATAGATAAAGGGAATGAAATACACCGTTCATGGAGACGGTAGGCCGTATGTACGCATGAACGCTCTTTTCGTTTCCTTATTAAATAAAATGACACAAATATATATACACATAAATCAAGTAGCATTATTATGTCATATATCTCATGATTATTTATTATATATACTTTACAATCATTATTTAATGGATAACATGAAGAATGAATCACATCGCGTCGTGGAGACGGTAAGTCCTACTAACGCACGAGCGATGATATCATTCCCATGATTTTGGAATTGCATTGAAGTGTATAGTGTATAATATTTCAGAATAAATAGAAATTTAAATAATCCTATATAGTAATTTCTTCCAGAATTATACCCATCCATGTATGTTGGTGCCGAAAAAAATATTACACCACGGCATGGAGATGGTATTTCGTACGTACGCACCCGCAATGATTTTGTTTTTCGTCAGATGGGTAGAAAGTAAAATATTATTGTTTCATATTTATAATAAAATATCAATATATGAGTCATAATGATGTTATTACATTATAATTAAACAACTAAAGTAGAGTAAGTAGAAGAAGAAATACATCTGAAAGAACTGGTAGAAGAGATTACCTCTTCCTCAAAGTGCCTTCTTTAAACTTCCTCTTAGGGCACTAGAGTTGGTCTTTGAAGAAGGCCAGGACCTCTAGTATGTTTATAAGGAAGTTGATAAGGGAAATGGGTAGGTTTTGGCCGAGTTTTAAATCTAATTATGGAGTGAGAAGATAGGGAGAAGGTGGCCTTTTATAAGAAGTAGAGGGGTACTTTTGGAAGCCTTCAAAATTTTAATTTATAATAAACTAAAACCCCACATAAAAACATCCAAAATGACTCAACATACAATATTAGATTATATAGGATTGAAATATCATCAACTAATAATATTTAGACATGATTTTATTTTATTTTAAACCATATCATTTAAATTTATCCTTATTTAATATATTTAATTTTATTTGTGGTAATAATATTCTAAATTTTAAATTGTTATAAATACTTAATTATGTGTTTTGAATTGTCCATAATTAGATACATTATTAAATTTTCGACCAAATAATTTTCAATTTGTACTTTTTAAATATTTTTTTGACTTTTAAATAGTTTATTAATATGTTATTTTTATAAAATACCAACATTGTCAATTTTGACACTATTCAATTATTTGAATTTAAATAAAATCATCATAGAATATATTTTCGAAAAAAAATGTTTCATAAATTTATAACAAGTCATATTTAACTATAAAATTATTTTATCACATTACTTAGCTCATGTAATATTTATTTTAATATTTTTAAAATAATTAATTTGATATTTTTCTTAATAAAATAATTACTACAAACTTTTTTTATTATTATTTATTAAACATATTTGTTTCATAAAAAATTAAAATAAAATACTATGATTAATATGAATATATTATATTTTATAATAAAACTTTTCATATAATTTATCTTCTAAAACCCCAGCTTTTATGTTGTTATCTTTATTAAACTTTGAATGTGATAACTTTGATATCATTTAAAATAATATAATATAAATATCATAATCTGTTTTATAAGGCTCCAAATGATCCAGATGTCTAAAATTGGATTCTTATGGTGTACATATACTCGAAAAATATGTTTTGGCCACGTTTTTAGGTCTTTTTATGTATATTATTGGTTTAATAAAAACTATATTATTGATTTTTCAGTAAATAAATAATTTCTGAATCATTAATGTATAATCTATTAAGGTAATTATACATTTTTTAAAAATTAAAAATAAATTACCATGATAAATAAGAACATTTTATCTTTCAAATGATAATTTTTAATTGAATTTATATTCATTATAACTTTAGACAAAAAATAATTTAATTCTAAATGTTTGAGTGAGACATATTAAACTTTTTTTTAAATAAAATAAAATAAATGTATTAATCACATACAGGTGGGTTTCAGTAGATACAATTTCAACCCAAGTATATTTTTGTATGAAATATAATATTCCAATGATATTAATACAAGTGTTAGGGAAATTTTATAATATTATTTTTACCCTTAATTAACTAATTTAACTTTAACTACAGTAAATAAAATTTACCGTAGTTACTATTCATAATGCCCAAAAATAAAAGTAGATTATTAATATAATTTAGACCTACTAATTCCAAATATGGAATCTATTTTTACATATTCATAAAACAGAAGTTTCATTAATTAATTTAAAATTAATCCAGTTGTCGAAAAAAAATGGGTTTTTGTTTAAACATTGCAAAAGTTTGAAATGTTTTTACCAGTGGATTCAATGTGAAATTAATGATATTGAAATAAATTATATTAAATGGTAAAAATATATTCTATTTATACTTTAAAACCATTCAATATTATAATTTATCTACATAAATTACCTCAAAAAAAAGTTTCTTTTAAGTAAAATTTAGCATATTTTTATTATTCATCAAAATATGAAAGTAATCAGAAAAATATGAAAACTTTATCTAAAGTAAATTTTTATATGCTGAATCAAAATAATTAGTTTATTTTTTCCAATTTAACTTATAAACTTGTAAGAAATTAGATTTAATATGGGTGAGCCATAAAAAGGTGGCAACACTGTATTTTTTTTAAAAATAATTTCTTTATATGAAAAAATGATTTTCTTCACATACCATGTTCTAAAAATTTGTATGATGAATTATAAGGTTATAAAATTCATAATCAGGTTAATACTATTCATAACAACTAGTTCATAATAATAATATATTGTTGTTTAGTGAAAGTCAGTATTGCGTACAACAAAGGCCATCGAAAAAGGTCGCTTTAGAATGTAACGCTAGTGAAGTCGGTGTTGCATGAACGATTCCTTTGGTGTTGAATATATTATAATATAATCTTATTTCACTGAATAAAATATATATTTATTGTTGAATTCTATCATAAGAACTTGAAATTGTGCGTAAAACAAGCCAATAATAGTGTTGTGTATAATGCAAACCATTTCGGTATTGCGTACAGTGCATGCCAAATTTGGTGTAGTGAACATCACAAGACATCAATTAAATTAAAAATATTCTTTCTCATAAAATTTCACAGTGTTACACCAATAGTTCTCTCAGAGATATCGATACATATTTTGGATTCCTATGTAAAAATAGAAGGTTGATATTTTTTGATTATTCAAAAAAAATTCTTTATATCTAGATAAAATGGTGCTCATATTCGTGACACAAATCTAATGAATCCTTTCACATACATTTTGATCTTTAATGAATTCCCATTTTTAATGGCTTTACCCTTTTTCTAAATTTCTTCTTTTTTTCTTTGATAATCCTTTATTTTCTACAGAAGGGATGGTTGGGAAATAATTTGATTAAGGATGGATGATGTTCCTTCATTAAAGATTTCCATTTTCATCGGTTTTCGGTCTAAAAAGATTCTATCCTTTACAATTCTCATAATTTATAAATATGTGTGATCCTTTCTACAAATATAATCTTCCACAATATTTCCTTTTTTTGTATGGTAGTTGATTGGGTAGATATAATTATTAATGAGCTCCGACCATACTCACTAGAACATTTTAATCCAATTCTATGTGAAGATATATTTGAGGATCTTTTGCTTAGTATAAATTTCACACTTCTCCCCATACAAGTAATATCGCCATATTTTCAAGGAAGATATCACAATTTTCAAGTCCATATCATGTATGGTATATAGTTTTACTCATGAATTATAGACTTTCTTGAGGCATAGGCTATCAACTTATCATTTTTTCATCAGTATATCATCAAATGACTTCTTTGAAAAATATTTTTACACAAAAAAGAGTTCCCCACTTATCAGTTTTATAAGAAATGATATAGTGATAAGTCTCTTTTTTGACCATTTTTTGTAC
This sequence comes from Viscum album, assembly GCA_963277665.1. Lineage (NCBI taxonomy): Eukaryota > Viridiplantae > Streptophyta > Magnoliopsida > Santalales > Viscaceae > Viscum > Viscum album. The sequence continues at coordinate 1,045,983,743 of OY728165.1, forward strand.
AATTCACATTCATTGGTTGAGACAGAACTCACTACATTCTGATTTAACTTGGTTATTGGGTTAGAAAATCATGAGAAAGTCTTCAAAAATCATCGTCAATACCCAAATAGAAAAAGGAAACTATGGATCTCTATTACATATGTTATCCTCGATCACTCCTCAATTTACATTATCTTGGAAGGGTCTACACGTTTTCTCCTATTGGAGATAACTTTCCCCAATACTAATACGTCCTCTATCTAGAAATCAAATTTACTGTAAATTTCATATACTTTCTCCCTTCACAATTTTTTTTGGCACAGTATTCAAATTCTCGTCATGTTCCTCCTTTATCTTGTAGTATATTATAGTATCATCAATAAATACTCACAATTTATTGAGGTAATATCTTATGACTATATTCATTAATTCCGTAAAAATTTATGGACAATTATTTAGTTAAAAGGGAATCACTATGAACTCATAGTTTTTATACCTTGTTTGGAATGATGTCTTTGGAATATCATCATTCCTCACCATTAGTTAGTGATAAACTAACCAAAGTCCCCCTAAGATAAATACAATTACCTAAATAGTTTATTTAACAATTCATCTATCATTGTAAGGGGATACTTGTTATTTATCGAGATTTAATTAATTATTTATAAACAATGTACAAGCACATTGATCCATCCTTAATCTTAACGAAGAGGACTGGTGCCCCCCACGTTGAAACACTCGGGCATATAAAACATTTTCAAGATTATCATATAACTAATTCATTAGTTCCTCCATATCAATAGTTTCCATCCTATATAGTGTCTTTAAAATTGGAAGAGACGCATATATAAGTTCTATTTAGATCTCTACCTCTCAGTTAGAAGAAAGACTTTTTATTTATTCAGATAACACAATAGTTAAGTCCCTCACAATGGACATGTATTCCAACATGATTCATTCTATATGAATCATTTTATCTATATATTATTTCTCGTAAGGTAATAATATCTTCACTTTAGATGATGGTTCTGAAGGATATTCATCATAATCCTTACACTTTTATTGAATTAGAAGATTTTTCAGGATATCAAGTGTGACCTACCTTTCCAAAGAGCTGATGATGCATTTTTATAAGATAGTAAATATATGACCAATATAAAATAAATATATTTAAAAGAAATAATGAATAGATTTTATGGGATGCTCAGTATACAAAATATAACCACAGATGAGTTATATACTTGGGAATCATTAATTTCATGAATTATTTTTCTTATAGATAACTCATCATTTATATTTTGAGGTGGTTTTTGAATAGTTATTATAAACTTGTAATATATAAATAATGAATAGAACCATAATTAGATTATACAATCACTATTACTGAATGAATTGAAAGTGTAACAATCACCAAATCATTTTTTGTATCCACCTCTACATTAGGGAAATAATGTTCCATTCCTTTCTTTATTGGATGTTTTTTTGAGGGTTTCTTCTAACAACCCTTGTCTTGGAGAAATTTGTCATGTAATAACCATGATCCTAAAAGCTGAAATACTACACTTTAAGATGAGTTTTGATATATAAAATCCATTATTCTTCCTAAAAAGCGGGACTCTTCATATCCCATCATAATTTATTATCCAAATACCCCATTCTACCACATTTAAATCATATCATGGTTCCCTTTACACATTACCTATGATTATTATCCCAAAAAATATGACACGAAGGATGTTAGTTGTTCATTCCATAATGGTTTTTTGTAAGATCCTCCCATATTAAAATCCATTTCTTCTTTTTATCTATGGTCCCATGAGAACACAATGAGTCTATAATCTCCATTTCAAACATAAGGACACAATTAAATATCTATTCACAACACACAAAATATTGATTTCAAATTCATTTAATAGACACAGCTCCAGTCTTCAAAATAAATGGTAGAACTTGATTTACGATTTAATGAAATATCTATAGGCATATATTTGAGTCATTGTAAATTTTTCATCATATGCCTCGATATATTCATATTCATTTATCTTCAATCGGAGGAACACCCTCTCCATCATAAGATGAAGGTTTCAAGTAAAATACTTATTAGAAAATATATTCTTAAAATCAACTCATTCTATGGAAACAAATTCCTCCTTGGACATCTAATTCTTGATTAGTCCCCACAAATTTCATGGTTCCCCATCAAAAAGATAGACCACCAAGACAACTTTCTCTTTTTATATGCACCACAGGACCTATAATATCATATCAATGGATTTAAACCATTGATATATTAGGTAGGGATTAGAATATCCATTAATCATGGGAGGACTTTTTCTCTTAAAGGATTCAATAGAAAATTTCACCCCATAAGATAAGAGGGGCGGTCCACCTGAATCATGTTATTAATCATTACTTGGGCAAGTTGATAAAGTACTATAACATGGTTTTGAGTTCTTTTTCCCATAATATAGGTTATTTCATTATGGAATATTGTCACATTTTGAATCACATTAATTTTTTGAATCAGTTCTCTAACTTCCATTCATTATGTAATAAGAATAAATTATCATTTGGCGATTGATTAATTATCTAATAAAAACATAAAAATGAAATCATTGAACATATAAAGATATCATTATAAATAAAAAATATATCTTAACATATAATTCCCTACATTTTAATCTATGTTATACATGGTGATTGAATTATCCCTAGGGTTTTTAATATTGTTCTCTAGTCCTAATATCAACAAAAAATTATACCATCTTCAAATACCCCCAACAATAACCTGAGGATTTTATAAATTTTATTTCATTATTTTCTTCATAATAAAAGAAAATTATAATCCAACGATCATAATGTATAGTGTCTTAGCAATATTAGGTAGATAATTAGAATAAATGAAACAAAAATATTTTTTTTTAATCTTTATAAAGATATGTTAAATTCCATTGATCTCTTATATATGCCAGGGATAACCTTGGGAATTCATGAACATAGGGATGATAAAAAACCATAGTAAGTGAAACAAACATGCGACTGAATAAAATCACATGGGTTAGAAGGTTTAAAATTATGACATAAAAAAGAAATGGAATATGAATAAAAATATAGAATCATGACATAAAGAACATGGGATAATGTTATCCTCAAATCATAGAAATGTTCAAATAGCATAAAAGAATACATAAGAATGTTTCAAGCCTAAATAACAAGACCATTTCACAAAGAGGATCATGAGTAAAGGCTAACCACAAAGACCATTTGACATGTAGGATCATGAGTCATGGCTAACCACCAAGAGAATTGCACATGGAGGATCATGAGTCTAGGATAACCATAAATACCATTACACTTGTCGTATCTTGAGATTAATAATTACATCATGAATTGGACCTCTCTTTGGGTTAGTTAATCATAATATATTCATGCATATGTGTTTGACATGAAGTCTCAAACACAAATTTAAGGATTACTCATGGAAAGAAATGGGTTTCATAATCAGGTTATAGAGCATAAAAAATGAGAGAATTATAAAATTGTATATGAAATAATTGATTCAAATAATACATAAAAATTATTAAGGTTTAATTTTAATAAACCATGATAATTTATGTCCATCTAAATTGAAAAAATAAAAAAAGACAGTTTAAGAATATTATAAATTGAGCCAATTTATTAATGTTTTAGGGAAAATATTAAATATTCATTAAAACTAAAAAGGTATAATTTTTTTAAAAAAAACAACCAAGATTTATTTTTCATGAAAATATTAGTGATTTTATAAAAATAATGATTTCATAAAAATAGATTACGGATGGTATATAAAAATGGGTAATATTTTGGATGTTCCCTTTGATTGGGCTTGTGTATCAGAAATAATTGAGGTGGAAACCTTGAAAAAAATGTATTACTATGTTCATGAAATATGAATCATGCAGGGTAAATATGAATGGAATATACAAAAATAATATCGGATAAATATAAATTATGATTTAATAATTAATTTGGGGTAAAGAGATAGAAAGCATAAACTGAAGGAAAAAAATGACGTTCAGAAAGAATCCATTACATTATGCCTAAAAATGATCATCACTTTATCTTAATGTCTTATATAATCAAATTAAATCAATTAAATAATACATTCAAAACTTTTTATATATTTATTTTATTTATTATAATTTTATTATGTTTATTCATGGCCTTTTTGATGAGTTATTTTATACAATTTAATCATTTAGGAAGGTTTGTTTCCTTGGATTTTTCTGATCAGTTACCTTGAATACATGCATGATAGATCGTGTAAAATGTGAATATTTGTCCATAATTGAAATTATATGTCAAAAATGAATTTCAAAAATAGTAAATGTTTTTATATGATATTATGTTTTTGGATATCAGGATGATCTATTGGATAAAAATTTAATTATAACCATTTATATTATTTGGGAATTTTTCGATCATCATGAACTATTTTTTTATTCGTTAATATTATGTGCATGTAGATGTTCTAGGAAATTAAATAAGATTTTATATATATATCATAATCTGTTGTATCCATAATAATGGTTTTATTACCATCCTCGAAGGTGGAAATGTAAATTAAAAACTCGACATCCTCGGATGGGATAAAACAACATATCATGGATGATGTTTTAATTTTTAGAATAAAATTAGAGTCGAGGATAGAATAGGAAAAGAAAATAAATTGAAATGAAAATAAAAGAAAAGGAAATATGTTCTTACCCCTTCAATTATTCTACTTAAGAACCTCTTTATGGGAATTAAGATTGGTGTTTTGTTAAAATAAAATTCTCCAAGACACGGGGGAGTTAAATAGGAATAGTATTGAGTATAATTCATATAGTCATCAAGGTTTTTGAGGTGTAAGGATAAGAGGTGGTGACCGTGGTATTTATAGTGGAGAAGATGAGTGTTTCTTTATTATTTTATTCATTTGATTATTATATTCGCCCAAGACTATGAATAATGTTGATTCTTATAACTAAATACAGTAATGATAGAAGGTGATTTCAAAATTATGGTTCTTACATCATAGATTACTCATCCATGTATCAAAAATATATTCATTTTTCTTAAACCCAAAATCATCATGGTTCACTCTTCACCGAAACGTAAACTATTTTATAAATATCAAAAAAATTACCCTTAGAATATTTAAACCTTTAGAGTTAAAAAATGGATTCTACTTTAAGAAAATATTTATTTAAAATTAAGATATTTAATTTCCAATTAAAATAATGATTTAGTTGAAGAATACCAATTTTAAAATTACATCTGATTTGATAACACATTGGAAAGTTAATTAAGGTATCATAAAATTATATTAAAATCATTGGATATAAAAATATTAATTTATTAAATTATTTTCTGAAAATAAATTTTCTTATAAATCATTATAGTAATTATAATATTTTAAATATACATTTATGTTTCATAAAAAATTAAAATACTTAGTTTATCTTGTCTAAAAATTTATTTAATTATACCTTGAGGTAAATTTGAAATATTTTCATTTATGAGAAACCTAAATTTTATTTATACATTCATAGGTAAGGTTACTATTATATTGGATGAATTACAATTCCTAAGGATCATATTTCTTTTCCAATAGTCGTGTTACTACTCCATTGGTTTTGGTTCCTTAATTTCAATACATACTTCTTATTTCATTCATTCTTCATTTATATAGCTTTTCTTATGTTATGTGTGGGTTTTTATTAATTTAATATATATGTTAAAATTATAAAAAGAAAAACATAATTTATTGAAATGTGTGTCTTTATAGACTATACGGTGTTTCCAAGATAATATATATCTGGCCATGTCAATGTACCAGACCCCATGTTTGTGTACTCAAGAACATGGTCTGGTACATAGCCATGTACATCTACAGGGGTTCCATATTGTGTGCTCCATCACCTGGGTTTTCAAATCATAGAAGTGGTATGTGGGTTATAATAGGGCTACGCAATGTGTCATCATTAAATTTTCTAGAAACCCTGATCATTGATGTTGAGGGGATACATGCAGTGTGTTATTTCTTGAACATGGAGTGTAGCCTATTTTTTACTAATATTTCTAGATCATTATATCTAATATGAGTAAATTTAATCTGGTCTCTATAATTTACTTACATTTCTATCTAAAGCGACTAAATATGTGTATATATGAAAATCATGGTTCCATGATATCTCTATCTAGAATTCATCCACCATTCATTGACGGGGGTTGTAGCTCATTCCACATACACATGTTCCTTTTACCATCAATTTACAAGTCATTAATGACCAAATTAACAACCATTCAATGAAAAAATACATGATCTATTCTTGTTTTATTGATAAATTACTTGAATGTGATTCCATTTCAATTCAGGGGGTCCGGTCAATCTCAGTACCTCACAACAATGTCGAACCAAGACGGTAGTTACTATCGGTGAGGAAAATGAAGAAATTAGGGGGATAAGTATCATAAAAAATGATTAGATTATTTTTGTTCAGCATTTCTTGGAAAAATATAAAGAGTAGTGAAATCATGTTAGAAAATAATAAAAAATCAGTTTAAAATCCTAGACATAGGACATGCTCAATCCATAATTGGTATAGGCCCAATAAAGATTGTGGATCTAGTCAATAATGTAATCATTGAACATATTTCACTAATTGATATGTCCTACAATGAATATGGTTTTCACATTGACAGTGTATGCATATTTCAATTATTGATATAGGCCATTGTGTTTGTTGTTTCTAGATCTGATTTGATTCGAAATTTCAGCGTCATCCAATGAGATCTACCAACGGATAAGACAGTGAAAGCGTTTGAATTCTCCCATGGTTTATGAAAAAAACCATAGATAATTCATCATATTTGAATTCCTATATAATTATTCAATTTGTTGAAATGAAATAAATTTTTATTTAATTTTTTAATTCTTTCCCTTAATATGCCACGAACGATCGAGGAGTCCCAACATCTCGTGCCAACCCATTTTTTGTCGTTCCTTGGGCTAAGACCATGTTGAAAACACAACCGTGCTCTAAAATTTCTTATTAGATATTCTATTTATGATATATACAATTTTATTTAATATTTTTCTTGTGTAATATAAAATATGTTTTATAATCTTTTTAAACATAATTCTGGGCATACTAGGCCACAGAATCATACATTGTCTTAACACCTAGCTCTGGAAATATATATAGAATATTTCAATATTCTATATGAAAAAAACAAGTCTTTACATCATTCATTCCTTCAATACTTTCATCCTAGAAAACAAAAACTATGAATATAACTCCGTATATTGTGCCCAAACATAACTCTACCACTCCGAAGAACTATCCTTCATTTCCATATGCTTCCACAACACATGGAACAAGGGGATGTTCCATGCACTTAGGATCATCTACAGCTGATATGTGATCGCGGCCAGGATCTCAACAAAGGTGTACCCATCCTCAATGACCTGTTATATCTATTTAATGAGGTGTTTTGGGTTTGTCATGTTTTTCGTCCTCTCTGACATGCCGAAGACATCATGCACCTTGTCCAACTATGGGGTTAGGGGGAGGTGGTAATCAGCTTTGCCACCCGTATTTATGATCTCGAATGTCCCAATTAACCTCAGGGATAGATTTCCACCCCAACTGAACCTCTTCATCCATATTCTAGGGAAAAATATTATGAATACATTTTATCCTTACCAAAAATCAATGGGGCTATGATGGTGATCTACATAAAGTTGTTTTATACTCTGGTTCATCTTCATCCTCTCATGGATGACCTAGATCTTCTCCATTGTCACATGCACCAACAATGTTCCCACAATAGATGACTCTCCAATATTTATCTATAACATGGGTGACATACAGGGTCACCCATAAAGGGACTCAAAAGGTGTCATGTTGATGGTAAAGTGGTTGATTTTATTGTATGAAAAATCTACCAAGGGAAGTTGATCCTCCCAACTCTGGCTGAAGTCTAACACAAAAGATCTCAGCATATCCTCCAAAACCTATAAAATGCACTCGGTCTACCCATTATTCTTGGTGTGAAAAGATGTAATCATCGTAACATGGGTCCTAAATTCCACATGAAGGTATCCCCATAATCAGGAGGTAAATGTCATGTCATGATCATAGAAAATAGTCGAAGGCCCCCCATGATGGAGAGTGATCTCCCTTACGTATAGACTCCGTAAACTCTCCACATAAATATTCTCCCTAAAATAATGGGATTTTTTCAACTTCATGAGTTGGTTTACTATCAATAATATTGTAGAGGCCCGAAATCTTGACGTACATGGAAATTACATTACTTTTTCAGAATACTTAATACATAACAAAAACAGACACACAAGGATCGTAATAGTTTAGTGTCTTTGGAAACTCAGAATATAATCTTTTAATCATGGTGAAAGATCTTCAATATCTCCCATAAAGATCTTCCCCTTTTTTTCTTACCTAAAACCTTTCTTTAAATCCTGGGGAAAAGAAAACAAATAAAGGGTGTGCTCAAATGCTCAGTATGGGTAAGCATGGATAAAATAAAAACAAATCATATACATTTGAAATTAAAAATATGAACACCACGTTTAAACATCAAAATATTGAGAAATGATATAAAACATGGTAGTACATAAGGAATAGATCATAAAGAAACATTAATCATGATAAAAAAATCTGGGGAATAAAACATGTAATTGGGGATAAACATTAAGAACATGATATGATTTCTATAGTAGCCAAGGCATTTCTTCCAAGACCATCTTAGTGGACAAAATTCCTTTCTAAATCGAGTTCACTCCTCGTTCCAGTCCTATATTACTAAACCGGATTAACTTACCATTCCAGCCATGTCTATCTCATGAGATATAAATCTTTTTCCAATGCATTGGAGGGTAATATAGGTACCACCCATCTCATAATTAAATCATTCTTACTTGTTCCACAAAATAAACTTAAAACATTCATCATAACCCAAAGAATAAAATGGGTTTCATATTCATCATCCCATCATCACATAATCCATATAAAACAAATAGATATTTCACCATCAAAAAATTGGAACCATGTAAATCATAGAGTCATTATACTTGAAACAGACACATATGAAATAGTGTCATCTTAGATGGAAAATGGTTTTGATTAAACATTTGAAATGAATTCTTGTGGAAAATATCCTTTCTTCTTCAAAATCATTTTCATTTCACAAAATGTCATCCAATTTTAAAAGAAACAGATTTGTATTAAAATAGTCATGAATAATTTTGGAGGAAACTTAATGAAAATAAGGCTTTATAAAACGTAAAAATCCTTTCATGCCGTATAAGTTAAAAAAACACACTCCTCGTACTTTTGTCGGAAAAGTCAAAAAGTACCATGTAACGTAAACAAAAGAACGATTCATTACATACCATGTAGTAAAAGTAAGAATGGGTAAAAATGACATTAAACATACATAAAAAACTTTTAGAAATCATGGACATGGAAGATAAAAACAACCCCAGTAAATACTTTCGTATAAGCAATCTCGGATAAAAATGAGATTTTGCAAAATTATCCCTTACCTTATGTCTGATACGCTTCGTACGTTTCCGAACCTCCTATATAATGATTTAAATAATGACATTGACTTATTAAAGAATCATATTAATTGCTATGATATCATATATTGTTCACTTATAACTTTATATTTCCCGTTATTTTGTAAATCCATGTTAATGCAACTTTTTTGGGTAAAATCATCGTATTTATCGTACGTGTTTGGACTAGTTGTTCATGATGTTATTATTACTTATATCATGATTTATTTACTTCAAGAATGTAAATCATGATTTATATATCATATATATTCATTATATATCCAACATATACATGTATTTATAATAGTACATAACATATGGAGGTGAGAAATGAAATGCACCGTTTATGGAGACCGTAAACCGTACGTACGCATGAACGCTACTTTCATTTCTATTTATTATTTTAATGGAATAGGTATATTATTATTCTAGTATTATATCATATATTATATCATTAACTCCATCCTTTATACATTCCATATAATGCATTAACGAATCACATCACTTTGAGGGGGTGGTAGTCCGCACTTCCTCAAATGAGATCATCGTATTTACCCACTATGGAAACCATAAAGGATAGATATAATTCGGAAGTAAAGAAGCATAAGGAAATCATAAACATAATATATATCATATATAAATATTGTTCCATCATAATGGCCACCATGAGAGGTGGTAGGATAAAATTGAACAATAATCGTTTCATGAGGCGTTAGTTTGCCATCACAGAAACATTATGTTCATTATCCATTAGATGGAGGTATGTGTAAGTGTTGTTCTAATACTTCTCATAAAAAAATCCTAGTATTTTTAGGATACTATTGATGTTACAAAAGAAAGTATTAAAAAGATTTTAGGGGTTGGAGATGTAGAATAAAAGAAAACAACTTAAGAGAAAACTATTACCTTTAATTTGGGTAACTTCCTTTGGATTGAACCAAAAGGACATCTTCAAGTTCCTTATTCCTAATTTAAGGCTTCTAGGGGGAGTATTGGGATGTAGGGAGATTAGTTGGGTAGAGTTTGGACAAGACAAAAGGCTTCAGAGGTGTGAGGAATTGCATAGAAGTGGTCTCCTTTTATAAGGGAGAGGAGGGGCTCTTTAGGAAAGTATGAAAACATTATTTTGTTATAAACTTATCCTCGGTTTCAAGAGGTCCAAAACACATTAATTTCAATGATAAGATGACACATATTCGAAATAAAATCATCCAAAAGTAATTGGATAGGTTTTGGATGATATTTTAGTCATTATAATCTTATTTATTTAAATAAATTATTAATGAGGTAAATACTGCATCATTATTGTGTCAAAAATAATTTAATTTATTTGATGTCTAAAAATTATAAAAAAAAATACAGACATGTAGGAAATATTTTTATATTTCCAATTAATATTTATAGCTGAAAAGATAATTTATATAGCCCCTTATAAAAATTAATTACTAATGGATTTTTGTTAATGCCAATTTTATCTTTACATTAAATTAATTAATCTAATGTGTCATTGTCTTTCATAAGTGGCTCCATGGGGTCCTAAAATAGACCCAAGGATGCCCATGGTCAGCCATTACTCATATAATAAGTTTTGGACAAGTGTTATAGTAATTTTGAATTATTATAATATTCTTTTAACCTTGAATTACCCTATTTATCTTTAACCGTGGTAAATAAAAGTAAAAAGTTACTATTCACCAAAAATTATTTTTATCTAATTGAACCAAATTTTACTCCATGATATTAACTTTGTCTCACGGGTTTTCGAAATTCAACTCACATGAGTGGAAAAATTATATTTTATGAACAATTGCAAAAGCGCATAAGAGGTGGGTAAAAGCCGGTGAAAAGTTTAAAAAAAATTTATAAATAAAATATTTTTATAAAATGATTCCAATGAATTTCATTGAACCTATATAAGTATTATGTATCTATTTTTGAACTAAAATAAATTTAAATTATATAAATTATTATTTATATAAATAGATGGTTTTAACCAAAAACTCAGTTTTTTCACTATTTATCAAAAATTGATGTTTTTCAGAAAAATACCAAAATTTCAGCCTAAGCTATATTTGATATTCTGAATTAAAAAATGATTTCTATTTTTAAAAATTCAAAACATAGTAGTGGAATTATTAATTTTAAATTTAAATATTGGTATCAAAACAAATAGCGTGTTTTTAAGAAACAATAACTATCAAAAGATTATCACTTTTTATGTCCAATTTCAAAGTGAAATTTATTCCAATAAAAAAAATTGGATTAAATGGTAAAAATATATTCCAATTAAACTTTCAAACCAATTATAAAGATAATCTATCCATATAAATTATTACGATGAAAAAAGTTGTTTTTAATTAAAATATAGCCTGTTTTTACTATTCATCAAAATATGAATGTTATCAGCATAATATGAAAAATTTATCCAAAGTAAAGATAATATCATTATTTCAAAGTAGAATTTTATTTTTTCAAATTGAACTTATAGAAATGTCAAAAACAAGATTTAAAGTGGGTGTTCCATCAAAAGGCGGAAAAACTACATTTTTTAAAAAATAATTATTTTACTCAAAAAATTGTTTTTGTTCTCATACCATGTTCTAGAAAATATGTAAGATGAATAATAATGTTATAAAATTCAAAATTTATTTAATACTATTCATAATGGCTAGTTTATAACAATATTATAACCATATATCATTGTTTATTTAAACTCGGTATAGCGTACTACACACGCTATCGAGGAAGGTCGTGATTGCGTGTAATACAAGCCAAGTCAGGGCTACGTGAGATGCATGATTCCTTCATTGTTTCTTATAATAGAATCCAACCATATTTCATTTATACATTGAATATATATATATATATATATATGTATGTATATACAAACTCAATGTTGCGTAGAATAACTACTATCAAAATTCTGTGTAACATGATCCAGGAATAGTGTTGCGTATACTGCAAGCTAATACAATATTGTGTATAGTGAAAGGTAATATTCTTGTAGAATACAACACAATAAATCAATGAAATTGAAAGAATATTTTTCATAAAATTTCATGGTGTTACTTTCTACCCCCCTTAAAATGAATTTCGCCCTCGAAATTCTTCGGGGTTATAAATCATTTACTATCCAGAGAAAGCCACATCGTAAAAAGGAATACTAAAACATGATTTTCAAAACTAAAGTATGAAACGTAACGATTACCCAAAGTGACTCATCACTGGGTTTCCATATATGAGAACATCGGTTAAAATATGGATATGGAAGAAAAATCTATCCATCAAGTTCTGATGGAGAGTGGTAGAGAACATGGCTATGAAAAATCCGAAAATCACAAAGCCATTAATTTGTGATGATCTAAGGTACCATCTGATTCATCGTATATGAGGGCACTAGGACATCATTTTTTTGTTTTCAATATCATTTCCCTAATGTTGTTGAATTAAAAGAAATACTTACATGATTTTGGTACCATCTCACTGTTGTTCATTCCTTGAACAATTTCCACTTCATCTCATAAAGAAATGAAGTTGAATTTTTTATTCGTGAAGTGTTAGCAGATCATGTGATAGAATGATGGGTCATTACATATGTTTCAAAAAAAATTAGAAAAAGTTATCAAATATACATAAGTTCATCTATAGTGAGGTTAATCGTATATGATTCAAAAAATGGACTTATACTTCAACTATCATACTGCTTAATAAAATAAAACTAATTTCTACTAACCATGTACTTCATATAGGTCAGTGGTAGGTGATGAAGGCCAGTCGTACATCAGTTGTGGGTTTGATTCCCATAGACTTGTCCGACGCGACGGGTTATCGCCCATCCTGCAGGTTTTCCTTTTCTAAAATTACATCATTATAACATTCCATCAATAATATCAAAAACATTTCTAGCCTTAAACAATACTAACTTATGCTGAACATAATCCATTTCAAATCATTAGGCTTATCCTAAATACTTATGTCCAAGCTTATAGTATAAAGAAAACAATTACTAGAAATGTCATCTACCATGTAACACCCGAGACTTTTATGTTTTATAAATCATCAAAGGAATATCTTTCTACACAACACTTGCTTGGCTTGCTTTACACGAAATCGCGTCCTTCCTCGATAGCTTGCGTCGTACGCAACACCGAGTTTCACTAAACAACGATATGCTATTAAAATATTAATAAAACTAGCCGTTATGAATAGTAATAACCGCTTTTTGAAATTTGATAAATTATATTTTTTAAAATGGACTTCATTTTTGGATTCAGAATATCGAAATTAGCCTAGGGAGAAATTTTGGGATTTTTTATGAAAACATTCGATTTTTGATGAATAGTGAAACCACGAGGTGGTAGTTAAAAAAACTGAATTTTTCATAAAACTTAATTTTACCACTTCTGTGAGTGGAATTTAAAAAATCAAAGAGACACAGTTGATGTCAGTAAGTAAAATGTGGTTCAATGAGATGAAAATAATTTTTTGGTGAATATTAACTTTTTAATTTTTTTTACCACGGTTAAAAGTAAATAAGGTAATTAGGGGTAATGATGATATTATTATTACCCTAACACATGTCATAATTATATTGGATAAGTGTAATTCGACTAAAAACAAACTTAGGAATAAAATATGACCATTTAGGCCCACTTGGATTAGATTAGGACATTTATTATTAATTTATTTAAAGAAGGGTTAAAATAGTTAAAATCAATGTTTAATAAGTAAATAATTTTTAATATGGGGTTCTAAATGAGATAAATTCGACAATAAATATTCATTATAAATATAAAAATATTTCCTAAATAATGGTATTTTATTTGTAAATTTTAAACATTAAATAATATAATTTATTTATGACACAATGATGATGCAGTAATTATCTTATTAATTAAATATTGAAATAATTGATGTTATAAACACCAAAATAAATTAAATTTGAAACTTTTTATGAATCCCACTAATTCTCTAGGTTAATTTGACATGTTAGTATGGATTTAATTAACTTGTTTCGAACTAATAATTTTGTTATGATTTCACAAAAATCAATTACTAAATAGTGTCAAAATTGACATAAAATAGTTTTTAAAACAAATATTATATTGGTAATTGTTATTTTATTCATAAAAATCTAAGGGTTGGCCAAATGACTTAGATAAGGTCATATATATTAATAATAAACAACTTGGGGTTTGTTTGGCTGCTTATAGTATGTTTATTAACCTTATAGTATAAGAACACAAGAAGACATGGTAAAAGTAAAATTATTTAACTTAATGTTAAATCTAAATGATAAGGTTAAAATAGGAACCTAAACATGTATAAATTATATTGTATGAGAGTATTTAGACCCATCCCCACCTTATCATCGAAATAAATCAATTTGGAGCTATTTAAAACCGAACGTGACTTTATAATAAAATAATATTTTTATTTATTCCAAAGGTGCCCCTCTCCTCCCTTATAATAGGGCACCTCCTCCCTCTCTTCCTCACACCACTTTGAGCCTTCAAGCTCGGTCAAACCCTGCCACTTTCTCCTCTCCACTTCCCTAGAGACATCGTAGAGGTCCTGGTCTTCTTCAAATACCAATCTTAGTGCCCTTAAAGAAGGTCTCAAAGAAGCACTTCAAAGAAGAGGTAATGTCTGTTACCGATTCTTTCATCTTTATTTCTTCTTTTACTTCTTCTTCTTTAGTTGTTTCATTATGAAGTAATAACATCAGCATCACTCATATACGGATATGTTATTATAAGTATTAAAAAACCCTATTTCACCATCTATCCATCCTACGGAAAAAGAAATCACCGCGGGTGCGTATGTACGGAATACCGTCTCCACGCCGTGGTGTAATCTATTTTCCACCAACACCTTTCTTGGATGGGTATAATGGTCTAAATAATGACTATATGTGACTATTATAAAGTGATATTTATTCTGATATAGTATAAATAAACTCCAATACAATTCCACGATCATAGGAACGATATCATCACTCATGCGTACGTACGGAATACCGTCTCCACGATGTGATGCGACTCGTTTTACATGATCTTCATTTCATAATGATTATATAAATGAATTGAATGAATGAATATGATATATATTACACTAATACCATTCTGGAAATGAGGTATCTATAACCTAAAGAGAAGAATAAGAATTTATTCGACAAAACACGCATAAGAACAAAAAGTTATAAACTCCCGAATAACATGTAGCAATGAAATATTACTACTAAGAAGCTAAGAATATGACCATATATGATATCATAAAAATAATTATGATTCTGGAATAAGTAGATAACATTATTTAAATCACTATACAGGAGGTTTGGACACTTACAAAGCAAGTCGGACCTAATGTAAGGGAAATATAACAATCTCATTTTTATCCGAGATTGTTTATACTTTGGCATTTACTGGGGTGTATTTTATCATCCACATACATGCTTCCTCAATATGTAATATTATTTCTATTCACCTAAAATTTTTTCAATCCCATTTTACCCTTTGGTGAGTTTTTAGTTAAAGATATAAAAAGAATCTTTTGTTGTTTTTCGTACGAGGTATTTTATTGAATTTTCCGACAAAAGTACGAGAAGAATATTTTTTTTAACTTATACGGCATGAATGGATTTTTAAAAAATTATTTCCAAGAAGCTTCCTTTACAAGTTTTCAAGTTTATTTTTTATCAACTTCTTTTAGTTTAAAATTGTTTGACATTTTAAGAAAGGAAAAGTGTTTTTGAAGTAGAAAGGATATTTTCCTCAAGAATGAAGTTCAAGTGTTTTATCAAAATTATTTTCCATCTAAGATAATAAAGGGTTCTGTTTTTATCCCTATTATTACATTGATTTGATTATGTTGTGATGGAATTATTTTAATTAATTCCTTTATCTTATATGAATTGTTTTATGATGTCACGATGTTTAAGATTCCCATTTTTATTACATGGGTTATGCAATGATGTATGATTTATGATTTTGTGGCACACATAAGAATGGTATCATTATGAGATGGGTGGGACCTATATCTCCCACCAATGCATTGGGTAAAGATTTTATATCTCATGAGATAGACATGGCTGGAACGGTAGGTTATACTGGTTCAGTGAAACAGGACTGAAACGAGGGTGACTCGGTTCAAAAAGGGACTCTGTTCACTAAGATAGTCTTGGCAAAGAGTCTTGACTAACACGAAATGATTCTCTATGATTATGTGTATATGCCACAAAGATTCATGTTTTAAGTTATGATTATTGATATTACATTTCACTGCCATGATGTATCCCATGTTATGAAATTATGATCTCTTTTGCAGGTTAAGATTTCCAAAATTATGTTCTTGTGTATACGATGTGATTGATGTTTCTTTTGTTTACCCTTACTGAGCATTTGAGCTCACCCTTTTGTATGTTTTCTTTCCCCAGGTCAGGAAGAAGGTTATTAAGTAGGATATGCCAAAAAGGGACTCTAGATATGATGAAATAAGTGGGAGGCAAAGTTGATGCTTTATGAACCAGTTGTTTATGTTTCCCAGTTTCTAATGACACTATACCTATACGTTCCTTTCGTGGTTTTGTTATATGTTGTAATATGTATGCTTCAATTTTGAAGTATTAACAATTTATGTAACGTATGGGTCGTTATAGTTGGTATCAGAGGGAGGTTATAGTCAACCTTTGGAAACTAGGATGTGAAAGCCTTAGTAAGAACCCTAAGGATAAGTCTAAGCATAGAACACAATCATAGTGTTTTAGAAATGGCCATGAATAACCTAGGATAAGACCATAAGTGTGAAATTTTATTCTTGATTATGTGGTTTTCCTATTATAATTAGTGTTTCTCACACAATTCTTCTTAGTTTTAGTCAATGGCTGGAACCCGAAGGAATCGTGTTAATGCGGAATGCGACGGGCAATGCAATGATTATCCCCCTGAGAAACCAAACGTTATGGGAGCTGGAATGCAAAATCTTGTAGCCATACTCACACAACTTTCTCAAGATTTGAATCACCCAAGACTTCCAAACGAGCAAAGGAAGGAGCAAATTTCTGTTGAATCCTTCATGAGTCAGCGTCCACCTTCGTTCAGTGGGTCTACTGATCCATTAGTTGCTGAACAATGGATTAGTACTTTTGAAAAGATATTTTCAGTTCTTCAATGTTCTGAACATGATAAATTCATCCTAGTAGTTTATCGTTTGGAAGGAGATGCTGATCAATGGTGGAATCTTATTAAGAATACGAGGCAAAGGGATGAAATTGAGTCCATGAAATGGGACGATTTCAAGAACTTATTTTTCAATAAGTACTTCCCTCGTATTCTCCGAAAAAAGATGGAGAAAGAGTTTCTTGAACTGAAGAAAATGGATGATGAATATGTTGGTACCTATGAAGCAAATTTTACAAGACATGCAAGGTACGCTTCTGGTATTATTATCCAACCTGAGAGTAAGATCGATCGATTCTTTAGTGGCTTAAAACCATGTCTTCGAAGGGAGTTAGCCATAAGGGACTTAAATAGCTACGTGTAAATCGTTCGTTGTGCTCTTAAAGTCGAGATAGAGATTAGAGTAACCCATCAGTCATATGGGTTTGATAAGAAGAGGAAAATGGAATTCAAAGGAAAATTTAAAGAGCACACTGAAAAGAAGATGAGCTTTCCATTATGCTCAAAGTGTGGAAAGAAACATGGAGGGAGTTGTCTTAAAGGGACAAGTAAATGTTTCAAATGTGTAAAGGAAGGTCATCGGGCATTTGAATTCCGCGATGATGGGAAGAAGATGTCTAATGATGCAAACAAAGGAAGGGATACACAGAATGAACCTACTACACTTCAATGTTTCAAGTGCAAGAAGATGGGACATTATGCCAATAAATGCCCTAATCCAAGGGTTGATGATGATGGTCGACGTCAACAAGATCTTAAGGATAAAGATAAAGAAAAGTCACATGCAATTTCTATCAGCGATGTGGAGTACGATAACGATGTGGTGAATGGTATACTTACCATCCACTCTAAAGTAGAAAAGGTTTTATTTGATTCTGGATCCACCCAGTCTTTTATTTCTGAAGAATTTTCTAAGGGTATCACCGTATTACCTAAACAATTAGATGTTGAGTTAGCTGTGACAACACCTAATGGCACAACAGTCGCATCAAAAGTTTATAATTCATCTCCGATCGAAGTTTGTGGGAAAGTGCTTCCTGCAAATCTTGTGATCCTTCCTATGGTGGAATTTCATGTGATTCTTGGCATGGATTGGATTTCTTTATATGGAGCTCATATCAATTGCCAAATAAGGGAAGTCACATTTCATATTCCAGATCAATCTATGATCGCCTATCAATGCAAGGATGAACAAAACCTTCTATTTGAAATTTCTTCCATTTTATGGGTATTGATTCCACTAAATTAAGGTTATTTATCTCAAATGGTTGGTGAGAAACTCACTATTAAGAATATGCCCATTGTACGGGAGTTTGATGATGTCTTTCTGGAGGAATTACCGGGTCTTCCACCAAATCGTGAAGTTGAGTTTTCAATAGAACTCGTACCGGGTGCTTTGCCTATTTCAAAGACACCTTATAGAATGGCCCCAATTGAGTTGCAGGAATTGAAGAAGAAACTCCAAGAGAATCTTGATTAGGGATTCATATGCCCTAGTGCGTCACCTTGGGGAGCACCTATTCTATTTGTTAAGAAGAAAGATAGATCAATGAGACTCTTCATTGATTATCGAGAACTTAACAAGATCACTATCAAGAACAAATATCATCTCCTGCGCATTGATGACCTATTTGACCAACTACACAGAGCTCAATACTTTTCCAAGATTGATATTCATTCAGGGTATCATCAATTAAGGGTCAAAAGGGAGGATATACCAAAGACAGCTTTCCGTACAAGGTATGGACACTATGAATTTATAGTGATGCCATTTGGTCTTACTAATGCCCCTTCTATCTTCATGGATATGATGAATAGAGTCTTTAGAGACTATCTTGAGGAATTTTTGGTAGTCTTTATAGATGATATTCTTGTCTATTCAAAGAGCAAGGAAGAACATGAAGATCACTTGAGAATTATATTGATGACCCTGAGAAAGGAGAAGCTTTATGCCAAATTTACCAAGTGTGAATTTTGGATTCAAAAAGTTGCATTTTTGGGTAACATAATCTCAAAAGAGGGGATATCTGGGGATCCAGCAAAAACAGAGGTTATCGAAAAAAGGTCGAGACCAACAACAGTAATTGAGATCCGAAGTTTTCTTGGTTTGGCTGGATATTATCGACGTTTTGTGAATGATTTTTCACGATTATCTAATCCACTCACCAAGTTGACTTAGAAAGGAGTTAAGTTTGTCTGGACGGAGGAATGTGAAGAGAATTTTAAGGAGTTGAAAAGAAGGTTATCCAGTGCACCTGTGCTCACACTACCTTGTAGTGGAGAAAGGTTTGTGATCTACAGTGATGCATCCAAGAAGGGATTGGGGTGTGTTCTTATGAAAAATGATATGGTGATAGCTTATGCCTCATGACAGTTGAAAATCCATGAGCAAAATTACCCAATACATGATTTGGAGATAACTATGGTAATCTTTGCATTAAAGATTTGGAGGCATTACCTTTATGGTGAAAGGTGTGATATTTATACTGATCATAAAAGTTTAAAGTATATTTTCACACAAAAGTAGCTGAATATGCGTCAATGAAGATGGTTGGAGCTGATTAACGATTATGACTGCTCAATCCATTACCACCCTGGAAAAGCAAACAAGGTGGCAGATTCATTAAGTCGACAAGACCATGCTAGTTTATCCATGATGAAGATCAAAAAAGATCCAATATTTATGGATTTACAAAGGATGGATCTTGGAATTATAATGGAAGGGGAAAATCTTATCTTTCTCAAATAAATGTTCAATCATCTATACATGTGAAGATTAAAGAGGCACAGAAAGAAGATGTTGAGTTACAAAAGAAGGTGAGAAATGTTCCTGAATTCAACCTTGATTGTGATGGGATAATAAAGTTCAGGAATCGGGTTTGGTATCCTCCCATCCTTGAATTAAAGAAGGAGCTGCTGGATGAGGGTCATAGTTCTTCATTCTCTATTCATCTTGGAAGCATGAAGAAGTATAGGGACCTGAAAGAGTACTTCTGGTGGGATGGAATGAAAAGAGATGTTGCTGAATATGTCTCTCGATGATTGGTTTGTCAACAAGTTAAAGCTGAGAGACAGAAGTTTAAGGGTATGTTACAACCATTACCCATACCCGAATGGAAATAGGAAAACATCACTATGGACTTTGTCACAGGACTTCCTAAAACATCCAAAGGAAATAATTCTATCTGGGTCATAGTTGATCGTCTTACCAAGTCTGCACATTTCATTGCTATTAGAGAGGATTTCTCTCTGGATCAGCTTTCCAGGATATATGTAAAGGAAGTGGTAAAATTTCATGGAGTACCACTTTCTATTATATCTGATCGGGATCCAAGATTTACCTCGATGTTCTGGCGAAGTCTTCAGCATACTCTGGATACAGAGTTGAGTTTCAGCACTGCTTATCATCCTCAGACAGACGGTCAGTCTGAGAGAACAATTCTAACCCTAGAAGATATGTTGTGAGCTTGCTCTATAGATTTCAAAGGTGGTTGGGATCAATACCTACCTTTGGTGGAATTTTCATATAATAATAGCTTTCACTCCAGTATTCAGATGGCTCCTTATGAAGCTCTCTATGGAAATAAATGCAGGACTCCAACTTGTTGGGATGAAGTTGGGGAAAGAAAGCTATTAGGACCTGATCTCGTTGATGAAATGGCAGAAAATGTAAGATCTATTCAACAACACATAAGAGCAGCTCAGAGTCGACAGAAAAGTTATGCCGACAACCGAAGAAAAGACCTAGAGTTTGAAGTGGGTGATAAAGTGTTCTTTCGAATATGTCCCTGGAAGAGGGTTATGAGATTTGGAAAGAAGGGGAAGTTGAGCCCTAGATATATTGGTCCTTTCAAAATACTAGATCGTGTTGGGAAGGTAGCTTACCGATTGGTGCTTCCACCGAATCTCTCTCAAGTTCACGATGTGTTCCATGTATCTCTCCTGAAAAAGTACATACCTGATCCTTCACATGTACTCAGCTCAGAAGTTGTACCGCTGGAGCAAGATATTTCTTATGAAGAACAACCGATAGAGATTCTGGATCGTAGAAAAAAAGTCCTACGAAACAAGACCACTCGATTGGTGAATGTTTAATGGAGGAACAACAAATTAGAAGAAGCCACATGGGAGCTTGAGGATATGATGAGGGAGAGGTATCCTCATCTGTTTGTTACAAAGTAACGAATTTCGAGGGCAAAATTCATTTTAAGGGGGGTAGAATGTAACACCCGAGACTTTTATGTTATATAAATCATCAAAGGAATCTTTTTCTACACAACACTTGCTTGGCTTTCTTTACACGAAATCGCATCCTTCCTCGATAGCTTGCATCGTACGCAATTCCGAGTTTCACTAAACAACGATATGCTATTAAAATATTATTCAAACTAGCCGTTATGAATGGTAATAACCGCTTTTTGAAATTTTATAAATTTTATTTTTCAAAATGGACTTCATTTTTGGATTCGGAATATCGAAATTAGCATAGGGTGAAATTTTGGTATTTTTTCTGAAAACTTTAAATTTTTGATGAATAGTGAAACCACTAAGTGGTAGTTAAAAAAACTGAATTTTTCATAAAACTTAATTTTACTGCTTCTGTGAGTGGAATTTCAAAAATCTGAGAGACACGGTTGATGTCAGTAAGTAAAATGTGGTTCAATGAGATGAAAATAATTTTTTGGTGAATAGTAACTTTTTACTTTTTTTTTACCAGGGTTAAAAGTAAATAAGGTAATTAAGGGTAAAGATGACATTATTATTACCCTAACACATGTCCTAATTAAATTGGATAAGTGTAATTTGACCATAAACAAACTTAGGAATAAAATATGACCATTTAGGCCCACTTGGATTAGATTAGGACATTTATTATTAATTTATTTAAAGAAGGGTTAAAATATTTAAAATCAATGTTTAATAAGTAAATAATTTTTAATATGGGGTTATACATAAGATAAATTCTACTATAAATATTCATTAGAAAGCTAAAAATATTTCCTACATAATGGTATTTTATTTGTAATTTTTAGGCATTAAATAATTTATGTTATTTATGACACAATGATGATGCAGTAATTATCTTATTAATGAAATATTGACATAATTGATGTTATAAACACCAAAATAAAAGCAATTTTTGACTTTTTATGAATCCCACTAATTTTATAGGTTAATATGTCATGTTAGTATTGATTTAATTAACTTGGTTCGAACTAATAATTCTGTTATGATTTTTTCAAAAATCAATTACTAAATAGGGTGAAAATTGACATAAAATAGTTTTTAAAAAAAATATTATATTGGTAATTGTTATTTTATTCCTAACAATATAAGGTTTGGACAAATGACTTAGATAAGGTCATATATATTAATAATAAACAACTTCGGGTTCGTTTGGCTGCTTATAGTAAGTTTATTAACCTTATAGTATAAGAATACAAGAAGACATGGTAAAAGTAAAATTATTTAACTTAATGTTAAATCTAAATGATAAGGTTAAAATAGGAACCTAAACTTGTCTAAATTCTATTGGATGATATGCTTTCAACCCATCCCCACCTTAGAATCTAAATAAATCAATTTGGAGCTATTTAAAACCGAACTTGACTTTATAATAAAATAATATTTTTAGTTATTCCAAAGGTGCCCCTCTCCTCCCTTATAAAAGGGCACCTCCTCCCTCTCTTCCTCACACCACATTGAGCCTTCAAGCTCGGCAAAACCCTGCCACTTTATCCTCTCCACTTCCCTAGAGACATCCTAGAGGTCCTGGTCTTCTTCAAAGACCAATTTTAGTGCCCTAAAAGAAGGTCTCAAAGAAGCACTTCAAAAAAGAGGTAATGTCCGTTACCGATTCATTCATGTTTATTTCTTCTTCCACTTCTTCTTATTTAGTTGTTTCATTATGAATTAATAACATCAGTATCACTCATATACTGATATGTTATTATAAGTATGAAACAACCCTATTTCACCATCTATCCATCCTGCGGAAAAAAAATCACCGCGCGTGCGTACGTACGGAATACTGTCTCCACGCCGTGGTGTAATCTATTTTCCACCACCACCTTACTTGGATGGGTATAATGGTGTAAATAATGACTATATGTAACTATTATAAAGTTTTATTGATTCTAAAATAGTATAAATATACTCCAATACAATTCCACGATCATAGGAACGATATCATCACTCGTTCGTACGTACGGAATACCGTCTCCACGATGTGATGCGACTCGTTCTACATGATCTTCATTTAATAATGATTATATAAATGAATTGAATGAATTAATATGATATATATTACACTAATACCATTCTGGAAATGAGGTATCTATAACTTAAAGAGAAGAATAAGAATTTATTCGACAAAACACGCATCAGAACAAAAAGTTATAAACACCCGAATAACAAGTAGCAATGAAATATTACTACTAAGAAGCTAATAATATGACCATATATGATATCATAAAAATATGTATGATTTTGGAATAAGTCAATAACATTATTTAAATCATTATATAGGAGGTTCGGACACTTACAAAGCATGTCAGACCTAAGGTAACGGAAATATCACAATCTCATTTTTATCGGAGATTGTTTATACTTTGGCATTTACTGGGGTGTATTTTATCATCCACATCCATGTTTCCTCAATATGTAACATTATTTCCATTCACCTAAAATTGTTTAAATCCCATTTTACCCTTTGGTGAGTTTTTATTAAAAGATATGAAAGGAATCTTTTGTCATTTTTCGTACGAGGTATTTTTTTGACTTTTCCGACCAAAGTACGAGAAGAATGTTTTTTTAACTTATACGGCCTGAATGGATTTTTAAAACATTATTTCCAAGAATATTCCTTTACAAGTTTTCAAGTTTATTTTTAATCAACTTATTTTAGTTTAAAATTGTATGACATGTTAAGAAAGGAAAAGTGTTTTTGAAGTAGAAAGGATATTTTCCTCAAGAATGAAGTTCAAGTGTTTTATCAAAATTATTTTCCATCTAAGATAATAAAGGGTTCTGTTTTTATCCCTATTATTACATTTATTTGATTATGTTGTGATGGATTTATTTTTATGAATTCCTTTATCTTATATGAATTGTTTTATGATGTCACGATGTTTAAGATTCCCATTTTTATTACATGGGTTATACAATGATGTATGATTTAAGATTTTGTGGCACACATAAGAATGGTATCATTATGAGATGGGTGGGACCTATATCTCCCTCCAATGAATTGGCTAAAGATTTTATATCTCATGAAATAGACATGGCTGGAACGGTAGGTTATACCGGTTCAGGGAAACAGGACTGAAACGAGGGTGACTCGGTTCAGAAAGGGTCTTTGTCCACAAAGATAGTTATGGCAATGAGTCATGACTAACAAGAAATGATTCTCTATGATTATGTGTGTATGCCACAAAGTTTCATGTTTTAAGTTATGATTATTGTGATTACATTTCACTGCCATGATTTATCACATGTTATGAAATTATGATCTCTTTTGTAGGTTAAGATTTCCAAAAGTTATGTTCTTGTGTATACGATGTGATTGATATTTCATTTGTTTACCCTTAGTGAGCATTTGAGCTCACCCTTTTGTATTTTTCCTTTCCCCAGGTCAGTAAGAAGGTTATTAAGTAGGATATTCCAAAAAGGGACTCTAGATATGATGAAATAAGTGGGAGGAAAAGTTGATTCTTTATGAACCAGTTGTTTATGTTTCCCAGTTTCTAAAGACACTATAACTATACGGTCCTTTTGTGGTTTTGTTATATGTTGTAATAAGTATGCTTCAATTTTGAAGTATTTACAATGTTTGTAAAGTATGGGTCGTTATATACCAAGCATGTGAATACCATCATTTATCCACGATATATCTTGTTAATCACATTGCAATCATGTGAATACCTTAATCATGTATTATATTGTAACATGAATTACCATAGAACCTTAGTTGAAAACATGAATGCTTTCAAAATTTGTCTCTTTCCACATTCCAGAATCCAAAAAATTATTTATACTCAAACCGTTATATCAGTTTTTCCTTATACTAGTCATGAGCTAATTAATACTATTAAAAATCTCATTATCTCCTTATCCATTCATTATGCGCACATCATCTATTTTCCAAAAATATCTAAATTACTATTCATGGTTACAGGTACCATTCATTATATACTATCAAAACTCAAGCAAAGGCAACAGTGTAACAATCCTTAGATTTTTCTTTATTCCATAGTGCCATACATTATTCTTGATAAACATATAATCATTACACTACCTTCTTAAACCACTGACTAATGTTCATCATTTCTTCCATCTCATATATCATTTGTAGTATGTTCATCATCAACAACATAAATACCACCCATATGACCATGCTGATTCTCTTTATGAGATTTTCCCTTAGGGCCTTGGTTTGCATAATGACCGTACATTCTACAATTAAACACATAACCATTTTTGATGTCTTAGCAATACCATTATCCTTGTCCATGGTGTTAACTGAACTTTTTCCATTACAATTACTCAATTTGTGTCCCTCTTTTCCACACCAAAAGCATCTTCCAATTCCTTTGAAACATTCTCCTTGATTCCTCTTCCCACATGACTTACATTATAGAAATTGAACTTTCTTTACTCTATGATCATAATGAAACTCCATCTTTCTCTTATTAGCTAAGTTAGGAAACTTACCAAAGCTGATATTATTGATCATATTATGAGATTGCTGATTAGTAATAATAACTATGTTTCTCCTTACAAATCTAATTTCATTTTCTTGATAATGAACAATATCATTCCATTGTCCATCATATTCTCCATTATCATGAATCTTCATGTTTCCAGCCATTTTCTAAAACCCAAAAAGAATAGTGTGAGAGGAAAAAATCATGATAGGTAAAACAACATAATAAATGGGGAGTAACTTCAATATCTAACATCTTAGGTTTAATTATAATATTGTTACCGTAATTCTAGGATTATAACCTATACTTATACTTAACCTTAGGGACATCCCTATACATACCTTAGAAATATCTCTAGAGATGTCACTAAAGTTTTCCCATCCTAGTTTCCAAAGGTTGACTAAACCATTCCTCTGATACCAACTGTAGAGGCCCGAAATCTTGACGTACATGGACATTACATTACTTTTGCGGAATACTTAATACATAACAAAAACAGACACACAAGGACCGTAATAGTTTAGTGTCTTTGGAAACTCGGAATATAATCTTCTAATTAAGGTGAATGATCTTCAAAATATCCCATAAAGATCTTCCCCTTTTGTTTTCTTAACTAGAACCATTCTTTAAATCATTGGGAAAAGAAAATATACAACGGGTGAGATCAAATGCTCAGTAAGGGTAAGCATGGATAAAATTAAACAAATCATATACATTTGAACTTAAAAACATGAACATAATTTTTAAACATCAAAATCTTGAGCAATGACATAAACCATGGCAGTACATAAGGCATAGATCATAAAGAAACATTAATCAAGATAAAATACCATGGAAATAAAACATATAATTGTGGGAACACATTAATCACATGATATGATTTCCATAGTAGCCAAGGCATTGCTTCCCAGACCATCTTAGTGGAGAATGTCCCTTTCTGAATCGAGTTCACTCCTCGTTCCAATCCTCTATTACTGAACCAGATTAACATACCGTTCCAGCCATGTCTATCTCATGAGATATAATTCTTTACCCAATTCATTGGAGGGAGATATAGGTCCCACCCATCTCATAATGAAATCATTCTTACTTGTGCCACAATATAAACAGAAAACATTCATCATAACCCAAAGAATAAAATGGGTTTCAAAAAAATCATCCCATCATCATATAATCCATATAAAACAAATAGATATTTCATCATAAGAAATTTCAAACCATTTAAATCATAGAGACATTATACTTTAAACATACACATATGAAATAATGTCATCTTAGATGGAAAATGGTTTTATTAAAACATTTGAAATGAATTCTTGAGGAAAATATAATTTCTTCTTCAAAATCATATTATTGTCACAAAACCTCATGCAATATTAAAAGAAATAGATTATTTTGAAAATAGTCAGGAAATATTTTGGAGTAATCTTCATGAAAATAAGGCTTCATAAAACCATAAAAATACTTTCATGCCGTATAAGTTAAAAAAACATTCTCCTCATACTTTTGTCGGAAAAGTCAAAAAGTACCTCGTATCGTAAACAAAAGAAAGATTCCTTACATACAATGTGGTAAAAGTAAGAATGGTTAAAAAGTAATTTAAACATACACAAAAAAACTTTTATAAAACATGGACATGGATGATAAAAATAACCCCAGTAAATACTTACGTATAATCAATCTCAGATAAAAATGAGATTTGCAAAATTATCCCTTACCTTAGGTCCGATATGCTTTGTATGTATCCGAACCTCCTGTATAATGATTTAAATAATTTAATTGACATATTAACGAATCATATTCCTTGTTATGATATCATATATGGTTCACTTATAACTTTATATTACCCGTTCTTTTGTAAATCCCATGTTGAAGCAACGTTTTGGGTAAAATTAACTTATTTATCGTACGTGTTTGGACTTGTTGTTCTTGATGTTATTATTACGTATATAATGATTTACATACTTCCATAATGTAAATCATTATTTATATATCATATATATTCATTTTATATCCTACATATATATGTATTTATAATAGTACATTACATATGGAGGTAAGAAATGAAATGCACTGTTCATGGAGACGGTAAACCGTACGTATCCATGAAGGCTACTCTCATTTCTATTTATTATTTTAATGGAATATTTATATTATAATTACAGTATAATATCGAATATAATATCATTAACTCCATCCTTTTTACATTCCACATAAGGCATTAACAAATCACTTCACTTTGAGGGGGCGGTAGTCCGCACTTCCACAAATGAGATCATCGTATTTACCCACCATGGAAACCATAAAGGCTTGATATAATTGGGAAGTAAAGAAGCATAAGGAAATCATAAACATAATATATATCACATATAAATATTGTGCCATCATAATGGCCACCATGAGAGGCGGTAGAAGAAAATCGAACAATCATCGTTTCGTGAGGCGTTAGTTTGCCATCACCGAAACATTATTTTCTTCATCCATTAGATGGAGGTGTGTGTAACTGTAGTTCTAATACATCTCATAAAAAAATCCTAGTATTTTTAGGATACTGGTTTTGTTACAAAATAAATTATTAAAAAGAGTTTAGGGGTTGGATAAGTAGAATAAAAGAAAACAACTTAAGAGTAACTATTACCTTTAATTTGGGTAACTTCCTTTGGTTAGAACCAAAAATACTTCTTGAAGAACCTTCGGCCTAATTTAAGGATTCTAGGGGGGGATATGGATTTAGGGAGCTTAGTTGGGTAGAGTTTGGACAAGCCAAAAGGATTTAGAGGTGTGAGTAATTGCATAGAAGTGGTCTCCTTTTATAAGAGAGTGGAGGGTCTCTTTAGGAAAGTGTGAAAACATTATTTTATTATAAACTTATATTCAGTTTCAAGAGGTCCAAAACACATTAATGTCAAATATAGGATGACTAATATTACAAATAAAATCATCCAATACGAATTGGACAGGTTTTGGATGATATTTTAATCATTATAATCTTATTTATTTAAATCATTTATTAATGAGGAAAATACTGCATCATTATTGTGTCATAAATAATTTAATTTATATGATGTCTAATAATTATAAAAAAACTACCAACATGTAGGAAATCCCTTTAGCACACCAATTAATATTTATAGTCAAAAAGATAATTTATATAGACCCATATAAAAATTTATTACTAAAGGATTTTTGTTAATGCCAATTTTGTCTTTACATTAAATTAATTAATCTAATGTGTCATTGTCTTTCATAAGTGGATCTATGGGGTCCCAAAATCGACCCAACGATTCCCATGGTCTGTCTTTACTCATCCAATAAGGTTTTGACATATGTTAAGGTAATTTTGAATTATTATAATATTCTTTTAACCTTAAATTACCTTATTTACCTTTAACCGTGGTAAATAAAAGTAAAAAGATACTATTCATAAAAAATTATTTTTATCTAATTGAACCTAATTTTACTCATTTATATTAACTGTTTCTCTCGGATTTTCGAAATTCAACTCACAGGAGCGGTAAAATTTAGTTTTATAAACAATTTCGAAATCTCCTAAGAGGTCGGTAAAAGACGGTGAAAAGTTTAAGACAATTTTTATAATTCTAAAATTAATATAAAATGATTCCAATGAATTTAATTGAACTTATATATGTATTATTTATCTATTTTGGCTTAAAATAAATTTAAATCAAATAAATTATTATTTAAATAAAAAGTCGGTTTTAACCAAAAACTCAGTGTTTTCACTATTCATAAAAAATTGATGTTTTTTAGAAAAATACCAAAAATTCAGCCTATGCTATATTTGATATTCCGAATTCAAAAATGATGTCTATTTTTACAAATTCAAAACATAGAAGTGTAATTAATTAATTTTAAAAGTAATTCCTATTATCAAAAAATAGCGTGTTTTTAAGAAACAATAACTATCAAAAGATCATCACTTGTTTATGTCCAATTTCCATGTGAAATTAATTATAGTTACCAACATTGGATTAAATGGTAAAAATATATTCTAATTACACTTTAAAACCAATTAAAATTATAAACTATCCATATAAATTATTCCGATGAAAAAAGTTGTTTTTAATTAAAATATAGCGTGTTTTTACTATTCATCAAAATATGAAAGTTATCAAAATAATATGAAAAATTTATCCAAAGTAAATTTTTATATCCTGATTCCAAATAAGAATTTTAGTTTGGAAAATTTAACTTATATACATGTCAAAAACAAGATTTAATGTTGGTGCACCATCAAAAGGGGGAAAAACTACATTTTTTTAAAAGTACTTATTTCACTTGAAAAATTGATTTTGTTCTCATACCATGTTCTAGAAAATATGTTAGATGAATAATAATGTTATAAAATTCCAAATTTAGTTAATACTATTTATAACGGCTAATTCATAATAATATTATAACCATATATCGTTGTTTAGAGAAACTCGGTATTGCGTACTACACACGCTATCGAGGAAGGTCGTGATTGCGTGTAATGCAAGCCATGTCAGGGCTTTGTGTGATGAAAGACTCCTTCGTTGTTTCGTATAACAGAATCCAACCATTTTTCATTTATACATTTAATATATATATATATATGTATATACACACTCAATGTTGCATAGAATAATTACTATCAAAATTGTGCTTAACATGATCCAAGAATAGTGATGCGTATACTGCAAGCTAATACGGTGTTGCATATAGTGCAAGGTAATCTTGGTATAGTGTACAACACAATACATAAATGAAATTGAAACATTACTTTTTATAAAATCTCGGGGTGTTACATTCTACCCTCCTTAAAATGAATTTCTCCCTCGAATTTCGTCGGGGTTATAAATCATTTACTATTCATAGAAACCCACATCGTAAAAAGGAATACCAAAACTTGATTTTAAAATATAAAGTATTAAACATAAAGATTACCCAAAGTAACTCATCACTGGGTTTCCATCTATGAGAACATAGGTGAAAATATGGATATGGAAGAAAAATCTAACCATCAAGTTCTGATGGAGAGTGGTAGAGAACATGGCTATGAAAAAGACAACAATCACAAAGCCATAAATTTGTGATGATATAAGGTACCATCTGATTCATTGGATATGAGGGCACTATGAAAACATTTTTTTGGTTTTCAATATCATTTCCCTAATGTTGTTGAATTAAAAGAAATACTTACATGATTTTGGTACCATCCCACAATTGTATGTGCCTTGAATAATTTCCACTTCATCTCTTAAAGAAATGAAGTTGAATTTGTTATTCGTGAAGTGTTAGCAGATCATGTGATAGAATTATGGGTCATTCCAATTGTTTCAAACAAAATATTAGCAAAAGTTACCAAATATACATAAGTTCATCTATGGTAAGGTTAATCATATATAATTCCAAAAATGGAGGAATACTTCAACTCTCATACTGCTCAATAAAATAAAACTAATTTCTACAAACCAGGGACTTCTTGTAGCTCAGTGGTAGGTGATGAAGGCCTGTCGCACATCAGTTGTGGGTTCGATTCACACAGCCTTGTCTGACGCGACGGGTTGTCCCCCGTCCTGAAGGTTGTCCTTTTTCTAAAATTACATCATTATAACATTCCATCAATAATATCGAAAACAGTTCTAGCCTTAAACAATACAAACTTATGTTCAACATAATCCATTTCAAATCATTAGGCTCATCCAAAATACTTTTTTCCATGCTTATAGTATAAAGAGAAAATTACTAGAAATGTCATCTACTTAGCATGTGAATACCATCATTTGTCACTGATATATCTTGTTAATCATATTCCAATCATGTGAATACCTTAATCATGTATTCTACTGCAATATTAATTACCATAGAACCTTAGTTGAATACATGAATGCTGTCAAAAGTTGTCTCTTTCCACATTCCAAACTCCCAAAAATTCTTTATACTCAAACCATGATATCACATTGTCCTTATATTATTCATGAGCTCATTAATAATATCAAACACCTCATTATCCCCTAATCCCATCATTATGCGCACATCATCTATTTTCCACAAATATCCAAATAATCTTTCATGGTTACCGGTAACTTTAATCATATACTTTCAAAACTCAAGCAAAGGAAACAGTGTAACAATCCTTAGATTTTTCTTTATTCCATAGTACCATACATTATTCTTGATAAACATAGAATCATTACACTACCATTTTAAACCACTGACTGATCATTATCATTTCTTCCATCTCATATATCATTTATAGCCTCTTCATCATCATCCACATTAATACTACCCATATGACCATGCTGATTCACTTTATGAGATTTTCCCTTAGGGAATTGGTTTGCATAATTCCCGTACATTCCACATTTAAAACACTTAACCATTGTTGATGTCTTAGAAATACCATTATCCTTATCCATGGTGTTAAATGAACTTTTTCTTTTACAGTTACCAGCTTTGTGTCCTTATTTTCAACACCCAAAGTATCTTCCAGTTCCTTTGAAACATTATCCTTGATGCCTCTTCCCACATGAGTTACATGAGGGAAATTGATCTTTCTTTCCTCTATGATCACCATGAAATTCCATCTTTCTCTTATTAGATGAGTCAGGAAACTTACCAAAGCAGAGATTATTGATCATATTATGAGATTTCTTATTAGGCATAATAACGATGTTTCACCTTCCAAATCCCATTTCATTTTCTTGATCATGATGAATACCATTCCGTTGTCCATCATATTCTCCATTATCGTGAATCTTTCTGTTTCCATCCATTTTCTAAAACCCCAAAAGAATATTGTGAGAGGAAAAAATCATGATAGGTAAACCAACCTAATAAATGGGGAGTAACTTCAATATCTAACATCTTAGTTTTAATTTTAAGACCATTACCATAATTCTAGGACTATAACATATACTTATACTTAACCTTAGGCACATCCCTAGAAATAGCTTAGAAATATCTCTAGGGATCTCACTAATTTTTTCGCATCATTGTTTCCAAAAGTTGACTAAACCTTTCCTCTGATACCAACTGTAGAGGCCCTAAATCTTGACGTACATGCACATTACATTAATTTTTCGGAATACATAATACAAAACAAAAACCGACACACAAGGACCGTAATAGTTTATTTTCTTTGGAAACATGGAATATAATCTTCTAATCATGGTGAAAGATATTCAACATCTCCCATAAATATCTTCCCCTTTGTTTTCTTACCTAAAACCTTTCTTTAAATCCAGGGGAAAATAAAACATATAAAGGGTGAGCTCAAATGCTCAGTAAGGGTAAGAATGGATAAAATAAAACAAATCATATACCTTTGAACTCAAAAAAATGAACATAATGTTTAAACATCAAAATCTTGAGCAACGACATAAAACATGGAAGTACATAAGGTATAGATCATAAAGAAACATTAATCATTATAAAATAGCATGGGAATAAAACATGTAATTATGGAAAAACATTAAGCACATGATATGATTTCCATAGTATCCAAGGTATTACTGCCAAGACCATATTAGTGGACAAATTCCCTTTCTGAATCGAGTTCCCTCCTCGTTCCAGTCCTGTATTACTGAACCAGATTAACTTAATATTCCAGCCAGGTCTATTTCATGAGATATAAATCCTTACCCAATAAATTGGAGTCATATATAGGTCCCACCCATCTCATAATGAAACCATTCTTTCTTGTGCCACAAAATAAAATTAAAACATTCATCATAACCGAAAGAATAAAATGGGTTTCATAAACATCATCCCATCATCACATAATCCATATAAAAAATGGATATTTCATCATAAGAAAATTGAATCCATGTAAATCATATAGATATTATACTTGAAACATACACATATGAAATAATTTCAACTTAGATGGAAAATGTTTTTGATAAAACATTTGAAATGATTTCTTGAGGAAAATATCCTTTCCTCTTCAAAATCATTTTCTTTTCACAAAATGTCATGAAATTTTAAAAGAATGAATTTTTTTTAAAAATTGTCCTGAAATCTTTTGGAAGAATATTCATGAAAATAAGGCTTTATAAAACCGTAAATAGCCTTTCGTGCCGTATAATTTAAAAAAACTTTCTCCTCGTACTTTTGTCAGAAAAGTCAAAAAGTACCTCATAACGTAAATAAAAGAAAGATTCCTCAAATACCATATAGTAAAAGTAAGAATGGGTAAAAATGATAATAATCATAAATAAAAATACTTTTATAAAACATGGAAATGGATGATAATAATAAACCCGGTAAATACTTACGTATAAGGAATCTTAGATAAAAATGATATTTGCAAAATTATCCCTTACCTTAGGTCCAATATGCTACGTACTTATCAGAACCTCCTGTATAATGATGTAAATAATTTCATTTAATTATTACATAATCATATTTATTGTTATGAAATCATATATGGTTCACTTATAACTTTATATTACCCATTCTTTTGTAAATCCCATGTTAATGCAACGTTTTGGGTAAAATCATCTTATTTATCGTACGTGTTTGAACATATTGTTCTTGATGTTATTATTACTTATATCATGATTTACATACTTCCAAAATGTAAATCATGATTTATATATCATATATATTCATTATATATCCATCATATACATGTATTTAGAATAGTACATAACATATGGTGGTAAGAAATGAAATACACCATTCATAGAGACGGTAAATTATACGTACGCATGAACTCTACTTTCATTTATATTTATTATTTTAAAGGAATAGGTATATTATAATTCCAGTATAATATCATATATAATATCATTAACTCCATCCTTTATACATTCCACATAATGCATTAACGAATCACATC
This sequence comes from Viscum album, assembly GCA_963277665.1. NCBI lineage: Eukaryota > Viridiplantae > Streptophyta > Magnoliopsida > Santalales > Viscaceae > Viscum > Viscum album. The sequence continues at coordinate 1,046,019,044 of OY728165.1, forward strand.
ACTTTAAGGGGGCGGAGGTCCGCACTTCCTCCAATGAGATCATCCTATTTACCCACTATGGAAACCATAAATGCATGATATAATTGGAAAGTAAAGAAGCATAAGTAAATAATAAACATAATATATATCATATATAAATACAGTTCCATCATAATGTCCACCATGAGAGGCAGTAGGAGAAAATCGAACAATCCTCGTTTCGTGAGGTGTTAGTTTTCCATCACAGAAACATTATGTTTTTCATCCATTAGATGGAGGTGTTTGTAAGTGTTGTTCTAGTACATCTCATAAAAAATCCTAGTATTTTGAGGATACTATTGTTGTTACAAACTAAAGGATTAAAAATATTTTAGGGGTTGGAGAAGTAGAGTAAAATAAAATAACATAAAAGAAACTATTACCTTTAATTTGGGTAAGTTACTTTGGTTTGAACCAAAATGACTTCTTGAAGTGCCTTCTGCATAATTTAAGGCTTCTATGGGGAAGATAGGGATTTTGGGAGCTTATTTGGGCAGAGTTTGGATGGGCCAAAAGGCTTTAGAGGTGTGAGTAAATGCATAGAAGTGGTTTCCTTTTATAAGGGATTAGAGGGGCTCTTTAGGAAAGTGTGAAAACCTTTTTTTATTATAAACTTATATTAGGTTTAAAGTGGTCCAAAACACATCAATGTCGATGATAAGATGACTAATATTATAAATAACATCATCCAATAGGAATGGGATAGGTTTTGGATGATATTTTAATCATTATAATCATATTTATTTAAATCATTTATTAATGAGGTAAATACTACATCATTATTGTGTCATAACTAATTAAATTTATTTGATGCCTAAAAATAAAATAAAAATTACCAACATGTATGAAATTTTTTAGCTTTTGAATGAATATTTATAGTTGAAATGATAATTTAAATATCCCCTTATAAAAATTAATTACTAATAGATTTTTGTTAATGCCAATTTTGCATTTACATTAAATTAATTAATCTAATGTGTCATTGTCTTTCGTAAGTGTCTCAATGGGGGACCAAAATCGACCCAAGGATGCCCTTGGTCGGCCATTACTCATCCAATAAGGTTTGGACGAGTGTTAAGGTTGTTTTGAATTATTATTATATTCGTTTAACCTTGAATTACCCTATTTACCTTTAACTGTGGTAAATAAAAGTAAAAAGTTACTATTCCCCAAAAAAATATTTTTATCTAATTGAACAACATTTTACTCCTTGATATTAACAGTGTCTCTCGGATTTTGGAAATTCAACTCACAGGAGCGGTAAAATTATGTTTTATGAAAAATTGCAAAAGCTCCTATGAGATGGGTAAAAGACGGTGAAAAGTTAAATACAATTTTTATAAATCTAAAATTATTATAAAATGATTCCAATGAATTTAATTGAACTTATATACGTATTATGTATCTATTTTTAACTAAAATTAATTTAAATCAAATAAATGATTATTTAAATAAAAAGTTGGTTTTAACCAAAAACTCAGTGTTTTCACAATTCATCAAAAAATGAAGTTTTTCAGAAAAATACCAAAAATTCAGCCGAAGCGATATTTGATATTCCAAATTCAAAAATGATTTCCATTTTTCCAAATTCAAAACATAGAAATGGAATTAATTAATTTTAAATGTAATTCCCGTTATCAAAACAAATATCGTGTTTTTAAGAAACAAAAACGATCAAAAGATCATCACTTGTTTATGTCCGATTTCAATGTGAAATTAATTCCATTGACCAACATTGGATGAAATGGTAAAAATATATTCAAATTACACTTTAAAACGAATTAAAAATATAATCTATCCATATAAATTATTGTGATTAAAAAAGATGTTTTTAATTAAAATATAGCGTGTTTTTACTAGTCATCAAAATATGAAAGTTATCAGAATAATATGAAAAATATGTCCAAAGTAAATTTGTATATCCTGATTCCAAAGAAGAATTTTATTTTGTCAAATTGATATTATAGGAATTTCATGAAAAATATTTAATGTGGGTACGCCATCAAAAGGCGGCAAAACAACATTTTTTGAAAAATACTTATTTTACTCGAAAAATTGATTTGGTTCTCATACCATGTTCTAGAAAAAATGTAAGATGAATAATAATGTTATAAAATTCAAAATTTAGTTAATACTATTCATAACGGCTAGTTTATAATAATATTATAACCATATATCGTTGTTTAGTGAAACATGGTATTGTGTACTACACACGCTATCGAGGAAGGTCATGATTGCGTGTAATGCAAGCCAAGACATGGTTGCGTGTGATGCAAGACTCCTTTGTTGTTTCATATAACAAAAACCAACCATATTTCATTTATACATTGAATAAATATATATGTGTATACACACTCAATGTTGCGTAGAATAACTACTATCAAAATTGTGTGTAACGTGATCCACAAATAGTGTTGCGTATACTGCAAGCTAATACGGTGTTGCGTATAGCGCAAGGTAATCTTGGTGTAGAGTACAACACAAGAAATCAATGAAATTGAAATAATATTTTTCATAAAATCTCGGGGTGTTACCAATATGGTTTCATGAACCATATTCTACGTAAAATTCCAATCACAATGTCCATTGATATTCCATCTCATTTAAAATCTGGGATCTCTAGGGGTTGTAAAAGTCTTGGACGAATAAGGTGCTCACCATTCACCTACTAAAAGGAGAGGCACCAAGATATGAAATAATGTATTCTTTGTGTCATGTAGGACAACCAAATATACCATTGGAGTTCCTTATACATATTTCCTACACCTTGAAGAATCGCAAGTGTAGAGGACTTGAAATCCCACATCACCTCCTCCAGCACCATGACTGGAATCAATATCCACCCAGGTAATAATATGACATGATTCCCTCCTTTATAACATCCTTATAGTCAATATCTTATGTATATATGACTATATAAGACCTCGTAGTTGATGTATATCAACTGTTACTCCCTCGTACACTTAATAAGTGGTGGATTCGACACTATCGACTACAAAAAATATGTACCCTCTTGTTCCTCTCGGGTCAGCTTCATGGAGGATATCTTCTTTGAATCCTCCAACACTAAGAGATCATAGGACATATTGATAAGGGAATGCTGTAAAAAATTTCATTTTGGTAAATTATAGACTGTATTGGAGTAATATTTTTTTAGAAAATAGAACTAGTGTTACTCTCTCATGTTCAAGTATCTCTATATAAAGATATAGCTGACACTCTGGTGGTCTGGTTAAACCACAATGTGAACCTTTAGAATATAGTTCCTCCACATCCTCTTGGAAAAGACTACTGCCATATTCTCTAGTTAGTAAGTTACATCATTATTCTCCTAGGGTCTCAAATGCCTAATCTCGTACGTGTTATCATTTTGTCGCTGCATAAACACACAGTTAAGACCCACTAATGAGGAATCATAAAACAATACGAACTTCACACACTCCATTGGTAGTCTCAAAACTAGAAAAATCATTACCATTATCCTGAACTTCTCAATGGCCTTCTGGAACATCATAGACTTGGTAAATGGCTTCCCTTACCATGTCAGGGTGGTCAATGGAGATACAATTCTATATAAGTACTCTACAATACTCATGTAGTACCCTTAAAATCCATGAAAACTCCACACCTATGACAGACTCCATAATGGCTCCCAAGAAATCATATCTTCAGTAATGAGAGGATCTATGGACAATCCATGTTCAAAAATGGCATTCCCTAGAAAGTGAAACTTTTGAATCCAAAAGTAGAACATTGGGAGGTTTCTGAAAATTTGGTCTTCTCAAATAAAATTTAGGGACCACCTCATCTTCTTTTCATGTTCCTCCTCTAGAATAGAGTAGAAGAATATGTTATCATTGACGAAAATAATGAACTTGTAAAAGTATGGTTGGATGACTTGGTTCCTCAAAGGTATAAATGTGGAATGAGAATTCATCACACCATAGAGAATAGTTGGGAACTCATAGTGTCCTTAGTGGAATCAGAATGCCAAAATTGGAATATCAACCCCCAAAAAAACAAAAATAGTGGTAGCTTGACCTATGATCGATCTTCGAGAACAATTTTGCGCCTTAAAATTGCTAAAATAGGTCTTTAATAACAAAAAATGGTAACATGTTCTTTATGATGGTCTAGTTTAGGTGAGGAATGTCCACCCAATGCTAGAAGCTCCCATCTTTCATTTTCATGAACAATATTGGAGCTTACTAGGTTGGCACACTAGGTCTGGTGAAACCATTCACTAGAAGGTCCTGAAACTCCATCTATATCCCTCTAAGCTCATTAGTAGCCAGAAAATATACAACAGAATATATCTGAGTGGTACTGGTATGAATGTCAAGGAAAAGTCTATCTCCCACCTCAGAGGAAGTCATATAACATCTTCATGGAAGACATTCATGTAATTCTCCATAACTAATGGAATAAAGATGAATGAATATTCTACTGTACCAAGGTATATAATACCTAATCGATGGGTGATGGGTTTCATCCTCCTACTCACAAAACCCAATTTTCCTAACATGATATATATCATGTTAGAAAAGGTTAAACTCATGCAATCATCATGTAGACATTTTATGTGTTTTTAGGGATAGTAAACTTGGGCTCAAACAATGGGAATCAAATACATACCAAATTTGATGTCATAATGTTCCATCGTGATGACTTGGAGGTACCACATTAACCTATGTCAACCAAGTGACAGCTTGAACTGAAGGTAGACAAAATATACAGAAGAAGTGATCCATGTAGGACACTAAAGATGATGCTATTAGACAACCAACTCAACTGATAGATCTAGATATTGCGCTAGGAATATAGATATAAACGAATTTATGGATCCAATGTCTACAAATAATAAAGAAAGAGTATAACATAAAAATATCATACATCTTATCATCTTATGAACTACATGATCAAAGATATACAAAGCCTATAACTATCTGAAGCCCTAGCCTCTATCTCCCTAATCATAGCGTGGGTTTCAGGTGGTGGTGGTGGTGCAAGGATCTCATAACATCTTCCACCAACCATATATCATTCTTCTCCTCTTCGATAATCGACTCCCTTGGGAAACTTTTTCCATGCCTGGGAGGTATCTGATCACGAAATTACCTCTACTGTGGAAGTTAATCAGATATTTTTCTATGCACCTTGTTATACCTGATCAGATAGTCATGTTCCATGTTACCATTATAGTAATAATAAAATCCCTGAACCTCCAATGGAGGTCATGCATCCCTGCTCCATTTCAGTTAGGAATGACCACGCACCAGATTCTGATCATGGGAAGGTCCTCTGTGTCGATATCCTCGCATCCGACATCTGTTATCTACTAGAGATTACTCAGATCTATGGTATAGATCTAAGTATCTAGTGTCCATATGATAATATTCTCTTTTTCACTAGTTCCCTCTCCATAATCATGGAATAGGTGTGGATTCAAAAGGGCCTAAATTTATCTTGTGTCTCTCTATAGAGTCCCTACAGAAAAATTTGTGATCATATTTTGCCTTCCCGAATCATGTCAATATTGTACTATGTATGTTTTGAGTCCCTTGTTATGTACCCAAACACCATCATCCCTCCCTTATACAGTGTCATATGATCATAGATCTAGATAGAGCTCCAGTATGAGGGGTATTACTCCATATGAAAAAATGACATAATTCAATCCACGAGAGTGTTGACTCATCATTAATTTTGGTAACGAGACTCCACTAGAATCAAACTTATTTTTGGAAAAGGATATATACCGGTGAAACCACATGATATTTTGGGGTCTAAACAAGTATGATGATATGGACCACCAAATCTAGCCAATCCAATGCTACCAGATGATATGGCACTCCAAGAGACCTCATCGGCCTTTGGTACTGGAACTCATGGAGATCCCTAAGCCTACATGCATCCTTATCCTGCTCTATTAGAATGATATAATAGCTGTAGGTGGAGGTATTATTACCTTCCCATAAGGTGTAAGGGGGTCACGTGATAGACCATGAACTAATAAGTCCTTGTCTCTCATCGAATCATGATCATGATTCAAAAATGGTGCCCTAGTTTGATGTCGTTGTAGAGGAATACATATATTTATCTATATGTTCCATGATCAGATTAGTATACATATTGAACAACAACAATTGAGGCCTGACTCATGTAGGATAGAAAAAGATTCAATACTATATGAGTCATGTATCATTGATCAATACAAAAATTTCTCTAAATTCCTTGTTGACATGTAGGGAGTCAGGGTCTTGGTGAATTGATATGTCAGTTGCTCATTCCATCACAAGACACCCTAGTCTAAGAGACGCACCTATGACACTTTGAAAATGATGACCTAAACCAATCCAAAACTTTTTTATTGGGAAAGTCTAAAAAGTATCCCAAGGAATTAGCATTAGAAAATTATAATCTTTCATGACCCAAACCAAGCCAGGGCTCGGGCAACAACAAACCAAATCCCACCTCCATAGTCCCGAGGTTAGAAACAAGTATTGAACATATAACTATCTCATGGAGGACATTTCCTATTTACAAGTAACAAAACACTCACCATATCATTGTATAAGTGCATAGGAAATGAGTAAAAGATGCAACACTACTATAAAGTAAACCAATCATGAATGGACCTCTAGATAGTACAAAATTTCAGTTGTGTAAAATGATAAGTGAAGGGGAAAATACATGCCCAACCAAAAATATGTTGCAACCTAAAAAAATTGGAAAGTAAAATGCTAAGAGATCTCGACTCCTAAATCCCAAACTACAACCATTGTACATGTTCGAAATCACTATGTATCCCTAAGATCATCTATAGTCACAATAGACATATCTCTCCTTTTCATAAGACTCAAAATTTGTGAGAAAATACCATGAATGGGTTAGTAAATACATTTGTAGTATGATACCCTGAAATACGAATGTGTAAATATATATATAATAGAAAATAAATATAGTAGATGAATGTTATAGTGTAAGAGAACTGCTCAAAAAAGAAACAGAGTGAACTTATAATCTTCCAAACACAAGGGGATAAACATGTTGAGTATATTAATTTCCTAATTAGTGTTCACCAACTATATTGGTATATTATATTCATCCAACCAATATAATATAAAAATGAAAATAACATTGGATACATCGTGCGTCTTCAGCTCTTTAATAGGGAGTGTAAAAAAATAAAAGGTTTGGATACAGAAGGATATATATATATATATATATATATATTTTATAGAAAAAGTATCCAAAAAAGAGAGTAAGATGATCTCCATAAGATAGAAAAGACTAATAAAAATAGTATTCTACAGTTCATAAAGTCGAAAAATGTTGACAAGCATCTCACGTGTCATCGTAGAAGTAACCATCATGGTCTATCCATGCACCATCGATATAACATATAGTCGAGGGGACATAAACTCTAGGTACAAAACCCCTTCCCTGGTATAATAGGATTGTAATACTCTGATGACGATCGATGAATGCAACTTCACCGCCCTACTAGAGGTTACCACTCAATATATAACCAAGGAACTCCATTTTCTAGCCCCATTGGAGGGTAACTCTCGAAAAGGATGTCGAGTGACTTCACTGTGCAACCCCACTAGAGGGAGCCACTTGGAAATGTTGTCACGGAACTCCACTTCCCATCACCTCTTGTAGGTACCAATTGGAATGGTCATTGAGTAACTCCAATTTCCAGCCATGTTGGAGGGTACTGATTGATAGATCATTGAATAACTCATCTTCCTATCCCTGATAGAGGGTACCTTTTAGAAAGGTCATCGAGGAACACCACTACCCAGCCCCACTAGATGGTACCACTCAGAAAGTACATCAATGAACTCTACCAACCTGCCCTACTGGAGGATAACTATTGAAAAGGTAATAGAGGAACACTACTACCCATCCCCCCTAGAGGGTACTCGTTGGAATGGTCATTGAGGTACTCTAATTACCAACACTTCTAGAGGTTACTAATCAAGAATCTCATGGTGATCCTACGTGATCACTATAGTTGTCATACATTTACTAACCAAGAATCATTCCTGGAACATTTTAAATGATAACCTATCACTCATAAAAGAGGAAACCATCACTTTCTATAAATAAAAAAATATGTATAGTCTACTAACATTACATATTCCGATTTCAAATAATAGAGATGTGAATGATTAAATTTTACTATAAAGAAACCATGTGGTTCACCATGTGGGAAGGGAACCACACGATGTGTGGTCCCAGTCCTCTACATATTTGTGTCCCTGGTCAACACAGGTCTCTATTTCCATGTAGCAGGACATACCTTTTATGTGGACTACACATCATGTCCACACTAACCGGTGATGACCAGGGTCATTATAATCTTCTTTGTGTATGATGCCCCATGTCAATATACTTGATTTGAAAACCATGTACCTAGCCATGTACATCAACATGGGTTTCCACCCATTTGATATATTATGTTGGATTTCTAATAGGATAAGTGGTACATTATGTTTAAAATGGATACCAGAAATGACATCCTTTAATTTTCCTAAAACCCATGCGTCCACTACCGAGGGGCCACACGCAGTGTGTTTTTTCCTATACACGGTGAGTAGTTAGGTTTTATCCTGAATTTATATATCTTTTGATTCACTTTCGTAACTTTGAATTTGGTATCTCCACTTCAGATATTGTATTATCTATTACTAAAAAGGTTGTATCAAGCCAAAAATCATGGTTCAGGGCCACTTATCTCTATAAATCGGCCTTCGTTCATCCATGGGGGTATTCATTCCTTAGTCACACACCCAATAATTCTACCATTGATTTCCTAAAAATTCATTAGAAGAAACAATACCCATGAATTGAAACAATTCAATATAGGTTCTCCTTTAGTCAATCTGTAACTCAAACATGATTTTTTTCATGGTTTCGGGGGTCCAATTGGGAATAATACTACCCAAAAATGTGGAACCAGGACCTTGAGATCGAATTAGTAATGAATGATAAGCAATGAGGGGTAGAATTCCCATAAAAAGGTTCAAATGAATGTTAGACAAGATTTTATGGAAAACGATCAAGCACAATGATACTATGTTGGAATAAAATGATGGAATCAGTTTAAAATCTGGTACACACATGTATGCTCAATCCATAATTGGTGAAGATCCATGAAAAAGGATGGATGAAATCAAAAAGTTAATCAATGAGTATAAATCATCAATTGATGAGTCTTGTATTTATTAATGATCGTTTCATGATAGGGAACACATCTTCTAATGATTGTAAAAATCCATTGGATTTTGGTCTCTTAATCAGATCTGAACTAGCTTTTTTTATAGCTCAAAAAAATATGAAAATGGATGAGGGAAGGTGATCTTAAGAATTTTCATAGGATTTATGCAGCAAACCCTAGAGAATTTAACATGGAATCTTGGTTATATAAATATCCATTGCGTTGAAATGAAACTATTAATTAATTGATTAATTAATTAATTTAATCGACATACCGCCAACGAGAAATAAGTTCGAACGCCCCATGCTGACCCATTTTATGTCAGAACTTTGGTAAAAACAACACTATAGACTCAATGGTGGTTTCATATATCTGATCGGGTGTTCTATTTAAGAGTTATCCTACTTTAGTTAAGAATTTGTGTGTGCATAATATAAAATATATTTAATATTTTTATAAAATTAAATCCAGGTACATTGGGCCAAGGAGTCGAAAGCTGAATTAGTGGATAGCTCTAGAAATATATATAGAAATATTTCAATGTCTTTCAAGGAAAAAACATGGTCTGAAAAAATTCGTTTGATATTAAATTTAGCTCAGAGATTGGTAAAATTGAAAGAGGGGGGGATTAAGCTTTAAAATGTTAAAGGAAAACAATATAATTTTAAAACACACTTTAGAAAATAAAATAAAAGGATCAATATATTAAAATTATAATATAATATTAAACTAATAATAAAAATCGCTGATGAATATAATGAACAATGATATGATAATAAATCAATATGTATATATGATGGATTGAAAAAATTATGAGGCAAATATTGGAAATAATAAATAATTGAAAATGATGATTGTAAATGAGATTAGATATTTGGTAAGGATTTTTTGGAAATAGTACTTTCTAGTTCTCCTATTTCTACCACCTTAACCTCTTATGCATTTAATTTATTAGTACCTTAGAATTAATGGTATCCATGATACAAAAAAACTATCCCTTTATTTTTAGGGTATAGAAATAAATCAGATATAATTGAAAATAGGTATTTAATGTAAAATATAGATACCACAATAACTATAAACACTATATTTTTAATAGAAATAGAAAGAAATACAAATTTCATCTACTTATTTAGTCAGTGTATTGGGACTTAATGATGATTAAATGTATAGACCCTTAGAGTTGTAACCTCTTGTTGGGGGAATGTCTTGATTGATAGTGTAATTTCAATAGTGCAAGATGAAATTAAGATAATATAAATGGTATATGGAGTTATTATTGTTACATATATAATATTTTTATTTTTTTCTATGGAATGGATTGGTTATACTATGTGAAAGACTTCATTGATTACTATTAGAGAAGAGTAGTCATCACGAATTTAAATCGTTAAAAATTTAATTATGTTTTTTAGAAGTATCTTTATATATATTATATATTCTTAAATCCTTTTACTTCATAGTTTTTAAAAATGATGTTTTTGATGGTGGAGGGGAAGATAAAGGATTCTTTAGAGAATTAGAGGTGTTCCATGAGGATTAAATAGAATACATGACACTAATCCATCAAAAAATTTTATTTTGGAATAGATTTTTATTCAAATGTTTCAAATAATTATTTATCTTTTTGTATTATATAGCCTTTAGGCCTTCTAGAGTTTGATTTCAAGACTGATGATATCTTGGAGGGATACATATGATAGAACTCTTTCAACATTGGTGGTGTAGATATATTAATAAAGAGGTTTTATTATATAATGATAAATAATTTCTAATAACCCTCAAATATAAAAGTCATATTTTACTAATTAAAGTAATTTATATGATTATGAATGTTTAATTTGGGATTTTTATATCATATGATTAGATAGAAGCTGATGAAAACTCAAACAAATGATTTTAGGTGTCACTATTGTAAATTTAAATTCAAGACGATTCCCATCGGAGTTACAGACATACTATATGTATTCATTGTTATGGTGAACATGATATTACATTATTTTATAGACATATTTTTAGTGATATATAGTAATAATATCCTTATTTTTTAAATAATAGAGGACGAGAATGTAGAATATCAATGGATTAGTTTATTAAATATTTGGTTACACTTGTTTTAAAAAAGAAGTATAACTATATGTTTTTTAACTATTAAGTATATTTACATGGATATGTTATGTCTCTATGAGGCATAATGTATTATCTCTTAATGGTTTAATAATTTGTTTCGTCATCGGTACTCAAGAATGTAAGAGAGGCATTTAGTTTACTATGCCATGTAGGATGTTAAAGGTACTTATTATTTATTTATTTTGGATCACAACCCTTATTTATTTCATAATATGGATAAAAAATATTTTATTTACATGTATATATATCATATTGTATTTGATTATTTAAATGAGAAATATTTTTAGTGATCCAATCCACTTCTTTTTATAAGAATGAGTTATTTTAAAATATTATCATGATGATTCCTCTCATTGATAGGGTTGTTTGTTGATGACAATGTATACCATTATATATTATAGGTAATGGAATTTTTTATGAGAATAAATAATCCACATATGACATTTATCATTGGAAAATAGTGTTTTCCTTAATTAAATATATACATAACCCCATAAAAGACATGTTTTTGGTGTTCGGTGACTATTATAGAATGTGGTATATATTTTCTCAGAGGGATATGATTTTTTAGAAAATACCACTGGGGTTATTATAGTATTAATATTTATATATTCTCAATATTTTAATAAATATATTGTGGTGTTGGATACTTCAAGTAGAACTATGAATATAAAGGTTTCTTATGATATAATGATTAATAAATAATGGTGATATATATTTTAAAAATATATATCGATATATATGAGATTTTTAATAGACATTTCTTATATAAAATGATGTTACACTACAAAATAATTAACTTTTTCCAACATGGGTATATCTATTGGTAAAAGTGTATTTTCTGTTGGTAAAACGTTTTACCAACAAAAAATGTCCTCTCACTAAACAGTTTGTAAAGACTATATCGCTAAATGTTATTTCGATAGATAAAATAGTTTTATTATTATTATAATAATACCAACAGATAATATATAGGTTGGTCAAAGTGTTTAACAATATATTCATATGAAAAATATATCTGTTGGTAATAATATTACCAACATATAGTATTTATTTACAAAATATATTTAAATAATAATTATATATTTTTATTACTATTAAAATTTAATATTATATTTATTAATTCATCATATATAATACACCTATTACAATTATCATGTCGAAGATAATTTTCACACATGTTCAAATATAGGAAAAACATTTATTATATTAATAATGAAATTTAATACAAAATGAATCAATACATAGTTTAAGTTGATTGATAAGACCATAAAAAACAAGAATCCAAGATCTATCTATGTAGTTGTTATTGTCGGACCCCCACGACCAATATTGTCTCTTGACATCAATCCTCCAGCACTATCATCTCTTGACTGCAATACTCCAGCACCCATCATGGTAGAAGAATAGTTACTTCCTCCAAATATCATTTATCACCCCCCAAATAGGGCACTAGAAGAAACAAACCATGTCATCTCTATTACCATTGAGGAGTACAGTTGAGGAACCTCAAGTCGATGTTATGTCACACCCTGCAGCTAAGATCTACATGACATACAATAAAAAAGAAATCCCAAAAATCAGAGAAAAATATATACATGAATTGAAACCAAAAAGTAATAATAATGTTTAAAAAATGCAAGCCAAGGATTTAAAAAATTGAGATGAGATAAATGGCACTGAAAAAAATTATAACTCCCCAAAAAAATGTATCTTTTTCCCTCCTGCTTGAGTCAAAAAAACATCAACCTCTATCTTGAAAGAAACAACCTATTTTCTAACTTCAAATCACCTAAAAATAGATTATTCAAAAATAATAATTGTAGCAATAGTATTCTAATAATGGATGGAAATCATGCTAGAAATTAATGGGTCAAGAAAATCCAAAAAGATCAAAGTAGTATCCTGGTATTGATCGCAGATGTTTTCCAAGTTACGTAGGGAGACTTCTAACACCAATTGGTTTTGTTACAGGAACTAGAATTCTGAAAAGAGGAACCTGATATATAGCTTTGCAATCTAATCCATAGAGCCCAAATAGTGCAGAAACTCAGTAAGATTGTTATGATCTGTAAGATTCCCATCATGAGGCTCATCTATAAAATGAGATCCAATAGCCATTGCAAGACAAAAATATGCACGAAAAAAATTATAGTTGAAGTTGTGACACCTTGTGCACTCATAGTGCTAAAGGATGTGGTTCAAAAATACTCATTTTAATGACAAAGGTTGATCATTAAGAACTTGTAAATGCAGATTCAATGACAACACCAGCTTGATTTGTTTTAATATCAAAAGAATATTTAAATAAAATCAAAATCATGTGAAGTATCCTTAAGACATAGCACAACCAAAATGCCAACAAGTCAGATAAATGAGTCAAGCAAGCATATTTTAGAATAGCCATCAACAAAACATAACCAAAAAACAAATCTTGAAAACTACTCTCCCAGCACACATAAAGACAAAACCAGAAAACAATGAATAAAAACCAACCAGCATGAAAATCATGTATGCACCAACTATCCATCTGCAAATTTCTAGAAGACACTTCATTTAGTTATCTAGCATAAAAAAGACTGATAAATACATCTTGAATTTTAACCATATAAGCTCAAAATGCTGAATGAAAAAAAATAAGAATTGATTACTCTCATGAAAATCCAGGATCCATTTCATGTGTTGAAGCGAGCCACCATACAACACGTGCGGTAATGCCAACTCTGATAATGACATCACGAGAGTCTCAAACAACTATTACATTTAGACCATCTCTAACATTAGGTCCACAAGGCTACATCTACAACCAAAAAAATAAACAATTACGTTACCTCTCCAAATTAGTTGAAATAAGGTTGTGCATTGTTTTGGAATGTGGTTAACAAATAAACACTTTGATGAAGCCATGAACTAGGCAATGGGAATACATGCTCTTCCCAAAAACTTCTTTAATGAGTGAACAATGGCATCGTGAAACCCTACCCAAATAAATGTAAAAAGGATCCTAAAAATCAAAATGTTGTAAACATAAAAAGGTCACTTCAAATGATCCATGTATTTGACACAAACTAGTGGCGGTCTACAAATTGTACCCTACACACCACTAATGTTATCACCAATCCAACAAAAAAATCCAGAAATGATCACCGAATAGCAGCAATGATGAAGTAGCCTGTAAAGGATCTGACTTTAAACTTTGTGCTCCACCCAATGTGAACCAACCACAAAAGCAACTAGATCCAGAATCCCCAACACTTCACACAAGCTATCATATACAAAAGTGGATCTGAACATGAACAACAACACCCCACCATCCCATTGAAGTGGAACACCATTTTATGATTAAAGTGGAACCTGACACTAGCTCCCTCTGCTTTAGACACACACCACTACGTGAACCTAGTTTTCCACCCAAACAGTAGCCTTCAAAAAAATAGTTTTCATCTAAAGGCATGATATAAAAATAATAAGGCATGATATCAACGACTAGAACATTATCAAAATAGTGACCACACAAGAAGTTATAACCAGGGACCACAACAACATCCATAATCTGTGATATAAAAATAACTAGTGAATACAACAATTAAAAAATAACATGTGACCAAAATAAGAAAATAATAAATTATTGACGGAACTTTTCATATTGAAAATGTCACCTAACTAGTACTTCGCCCGTGCATTCCCATGAGACTAAAAATTAATGTATAATAATTTCCAAAAAATTATCAATTTCTTAAATGTTTATAATTCATATCTTATTCATAATAACGGTCATATGAATTTGGATATTAAATATCATTACTTCATGAACTAATAGAATCCAAATCTATAGCCTTTTTCTAGTTTCAGTTTAATCTACATCATCCGAATCCTCGATCAAATTTTTATGTATAAAATATTTTGTTATTAGATGATGTAAGAACCAATACTATAATGTAATTCAATGTAAAATATAGACAACACATTTAATATATGGATTTTTCATATTAAGAATATTGTAAACAAATCACAAAAAATGATAATATTAAACATGCATCATTAGTTAAAAGAGAAACAAAGTGTTACTGGAAATGCTCTCAGGAAACTAACAATCAAATGTTTATGAAATAGATAAAAATGAAAATCTGATAACTAAATTTAAGATAACAAAAAAATATGTTGACATACATTCTCAACCAACTAATTTTGGTATTTGTAGAGATAAATTTCTATTGGGAGCATGTGAACCAATTTGTCATTCACATGCAGGTTTCCATTAAAATATGTTTGGATTTTATTTCATTATTCTATAATCTATATCTATATTTGATTTTTAACATTAAATTTATAAAATTGTTGAATGTTTAGTGTCGTGTATATCAATAGTAGGATTCATGTTTATGTGGTTTGTCAAACATATTTATTAGTTCATAATTTCATGTATATATCTATTTTAACAAACATTAATATTAATTCTACATATTTTATATTAGTTTAGATTTTAAATTATAATACTTCATTTCATTTTTAAAATGTGAAGAACTAATATTTATTCATTAATACATATACATGTAATATTATGTATGAACTAATATTGTGAATAATATGTAATTATTGTGATGCAACATATATTGTTATCCAATCTGAACAAATATCGCAACATGTATCAAAACTAATATTGTGATATCAGAATTAATATTTCGGTATTATGTGATATTAGATCAAATAAATATATTTTGAAACTTAATATTAGTTCTAAGATAACATAGATCACATTAATAGTTCTAAATTAATACATATTTTGATCAAAATACATAATTGACCTTTCTTATATGTATTGATAAAAAATAAAAATATGCTATGAACATTAATAAGTGTATATAGTTCTAGTAAATTCATATCAGTTCCACAAATTACATATCAGTTTTGAACTTAAAAAAATAAATGCAATGCCTAATATTAATTCATAGAAAATATGAAATTTGATTTGTTATGAAAAAAAGAAATTGTTGTTCTGACGTATATATTTATAATAGTATAACTATTTTTTCATTGTACACATATTACATCTCAATCTATGTTGATAGTATTAGTTCATAATATACATGTATTGATAAAAATACATAAATATCCTCCTTTATATTATGTATTGGTCAGAATACATGTATGTTTTGAACACATATGAGTTAAGAAACTGATGTTTTAATTAGTACATATTTCAAAATATATATGTAGTGTGGTAATATAGTGTATATGAAATATTTATATGTATTGTTCATATATAGTGTGCATATGCAGAAAATATAATCATTAAATTATAATTTACAGTGTGCATATACAATGTTTACAATTTGCATATGAAAAATATGTAGTATCCCAGGTTTACAGTATGCAATACTAACATCATGAATCCAATGGAATTAAATAATCTAATATCAATTAATGGTATAAAGGAGAAAAGGGAACACACCTATGAGCAGCAGATCACTGTGTTGCAAAATTTCTTGCGGAAAAGACAGAATGAGACCCATATTTTCATAGTAGGAGAAGCTGATACCTGAGAAGATTTGAAATGGATGCAGCGATGAAAAAGGTGCTACTTTATGTATTTAAAGAAGTACCATTAAATCAAGATATTTAAAAAATTTAATGTATAATCTATTGAAAAGAAATCAGTATGAGTAAATAAATGTAATAAATAGTGAAAGAAGGTACATTAGTAATTTTATGGTTTTCTCAAAATTATAAGAGATTGGTCATGGAAATTCATTTAATAGAAATGAATGTAATATTTGGGCAATATGAATATATTTTAATTGCTAAACTAAGTAGATTTTTGATAATTGGAATATCCATTTAACTGTGTTTTGGAAAGAAAATGGAAAAAACCAGAAAACCCAAGCTGCAATGAGGATATATTACAGAACCCAACCAATTATTGATAGGAAATTAAATCAGGGAATCAAAATTAGGGCACGAAAATCAGGTTTCATGTACCTTGGAATAAAAAATAAAACATAAATGACAAACAAAAATTCGTTGAATCTAATACATACACGAAGAAGAGGAGAAGTCAATTAGAGTTACAGAATTTTAGCAGTGCCCGTGTGATATTATGGGAAAAAAGCACAAAACCTACCTGATTACTACACAATGATGATGGTAGGTTGAGAAAGAATGCCTACTTATGAATTGTTGAGAGATTTCTAGAATGTCAGAAGGATGCTCGTCGATTTTTTACGGGGAGGTGTGGAGGAGAGTTTGGAAATTGGGTCGATTTGCGGGCGGGATTATGCGGTGGGAGAGGGCACAATTTAGAGGGGAAGACATATATGGATATATAATAATATATTTATGGGATTTATATATTATATATCAAAAAAATATAATCATATGATTATATTTTTTTATTAAAATTTGTATAATTTATAATATTTATTGAAAAAAATATATATATATATATATATTATTTTTTAATAAAATATTTTATGTTATTGAGTAATTTATTACAACGGATTTTTATAATGGTAAAAAAAAATTTGGTAGTAATAATTTATAGCAATAGATTCATTTGTGGGTAAAAAAATGTCAGTATTGATATGATAAAGTAATATATTTAATTATTGGTAAATGATTTTTCGGTGTTAAACAAAAAATATCAACATATATATCTGCTGGTAAAAAAATTGTTGTTACTTCAAATTAATAACAATATAACTTAATATTTGTTGGGATTATTCATTTTCACCAACAGATATATTATCTCTTAATAAATATATGTTGGTATAAGTCATTTTTTTGTAGTGTTACAATCTCTATTATTTTAGACATATTAGGCATTTAATATAAGAGATATTGAATTGTTTATATTGAGAAATCAAATTATTTTTTGATATATAAAGAATAGATATATAGAGTTTGAAGAAGATAAATCTAATTGTTTTGTGTGAGTATATTATTACTTGAGATATGCAAGAGGAGTTCATCAATAAATACTATAAAATATATCTTTCAATGCTTCATATTGTTCACAATATGTGTCCTTCATTTAATGGGTATATTTGGTGAGTCTGTGAGTTGAATTTAATGACCATGTTCAAATCTGAGTGTCTTTTTTTATTTGATTTTTATTGAACCTCAATATCTTACCTGTGTATTTTTCACAATTGGGGTTATATTTTCAAAATGGGGTGATGTATCAATTGATTTAATTATAGTTTTCAATTTTAATTTGGGGGAAATAATTTTTTATGTGTTGTTACTAATATTCTGATGATATGTGATCACTTTATCATAATTATATAGTTCTGTAAAAAATATTCCATTGAGAGGATTTTTGTCATAGATTTAATGATTATCTATTGGGATCATATTAATATTATATCATACTAAGATCATTATTTAATTATACAAATATATAATGGATTATGATATTATTTTGGGACTCAATTATTCTTTTGTAAAATATTTAATCCTTATATGGATTAGAAAATAGTGGGAAAAATCAAAAAAATTGAAAATGTAATGTTATTATGTGCCCATAATTTTTTTTAAATAATGGGTGAAATTATATCTTTCGGATGACTTTTTCTATAATAACAACTCTCACACATTTATTGGAAAGAAAATTTTGAGACATTATTTGAATACCTATATAATCTAACCATATGATGGGTAGTAGATGGTGACATTTTGGTCATTTGATTAGACATTTTATACAGTTTGATGAACAATGTTTTGGTGGTTCAAAACTAGATGAGTATGGTAGAGGATCATCTAATATATAATTGAGAACTAATTTTGAGACCCTTTGAGTTAAATATTTTTAATGCAATATTTTTGAAATATGATCCTCATCGTTGGTAGTTTTTAGTTATAATAAGACCTCATTATAGTGTTTTATATTTTTTAACATGTAGGAGTGGATTAGTCGCACGTTCTATAGTGATAACATCCCCCTAAAATTGGCTTATTTCATAATATTATTTTTCTTTGATAATGTTTGGATGATATACATGATGAATATGATATCATTGATTGGAATGTGATGGATGTATTATGGATGTGATCATTAAAATATTATCAATGGTTATCTAGGATTTTTAAGAAAACGTGCTTTATTCAATTTTTTAAAATCATATTTCTCGGATTTTCTAGGATGATTTTATTTTAATTTAAATTTAATTATATTTATCAAATTATAAACATTGTTAATTTTTGAGGTGTTGTTGAAGGAAGGATAAAGTTTCAAATTATGATATTGGAGAAGATCTAGATAATATAATTTCATTTTTTGAGTAATATAAAATGGGGGGAATTTAGGGCATAAAATAAGAATGCTAATGATTATATTAAAAAAAATATATTGATTCTACGTCATTTTTCATTTCATGATTTTTTTTCTCAAATAGACAAGGTTTATATGATGGTTTGAAAATTAATTTTTTTGATGAAACAGTCTAATATATGGGTGAAATATTTAATGTATCACTTTTAGGGTTTTTTATTTTAATTGTTTTAGTAATGATGTCATAGATTTATATCATGGGTTGATTATATTCATAAAACCACATTGTAGCCCAAAAAACCACTTCATAGTCTAGTTCTAATTATGCAATTTATGATTTTAGTAGAAAATGATATTTTAGGGGAGATCATGATTTGGGAATCATAGTTTTTTATGTAGATTGGAAATCCAAACTATGCCATTATTTAGGGAAATATGTTTTAGTTTGGTAAACAATAATTTAATTGTAAATTTATAAACCTCTATACTTAAAAAATTTATTTACAAAGAATTATCATATTATATTATCAATAAATAAATATAATGGATTGATTTACTTATATAAGGAGAATAAATTTTTTATAAAATCATAATTGTGTTATAATATTTGTTATAAAATATTTACACATTTTTTATAGAATATATTATTATATATTATTATATTTTTATATTTTTTTAATTTTTAATTAATGTTCATATATATTGAATTATTTATAAATATATTTATAGGGATAATTTTTTCCAATATATATAATGAATGAATAAATTTATCACGATGAAAAAAATGAGTTACATTGTATGGGATTCTAGAAAGAAATTATCTATTATTATTAATTGATAGTGTAGTAAACTATTTAATAAATATGAATTAAAAATAATGAGTTATTAGTTTAATAAATTTTACATGTGTGGTTTATTATTATAAATTATGTTTTACAATACATGAAGGGGTGGAATTTCCCAATGCATATGGTCAATACGATCTAATGGGTATAAATTATCAGGTTTAGGGATAAAACCCATGTTAGGATTTGTGAGTTTGTATATATAATTTTATATATATAATTTTTTTATTAATTAATGATAGGTAATTCACTATTTCTATTCAAAACCACTAGATTCAATTATTGTAACCAACGCCCTTTAGGATTTCGGTATCTGGTGATCCTCTAACATCTAGGAAACTGTTGAAATGGAATTATGAATACACCTCCCCTCCAATTTATCATTTTTAAATGTTTTGATATAGATTTGGAATGGTTTTATAAATATGTGTACATTGATAGATATTTGATATGATAAGGTTTCCATTATAGTATGATATGGTTTGTGGATATGAAAATGAATGAATGTAAAAATATGCATGATATGATATTTTTTGGGATATTTGGTTCGTGTAAATTTTATTATTTTCATAATTTCATTTTAACATAACCAATAATAATATTTTTTTTAGATTTTTAATATAGTGATATAGTATTATTGTATTTATGTGAAATTTAATGACATATTAGTATTACTATTTGATCACTGAATAAAAATTATGCTTCTTCAATTTTAACACAAGAGTTTCTTATAGGGAACCCAATGGGTATGTACTATATTCACCCATTATTCTATATACTATTTTAAAATATTCATAAGAAGATGTAGGATATTTTTATAGTCCTTAAAAATTTATAAAAAGTATTTTTTATATATATTATGGGTGTCCTTGTTTCTTTTTAGAGTTATTTAGTTCATGGTGTTAAATCCATTTTGAGTTTTTAAAGATGAATGAAATGACGTGATTTTTTAAGTGTTGATGAAAGTAAGGATATATTAATTTTAATTTTTAGAATTAGTATGAACATTCGTTTATTTACCCAAGATTAAAATGGAGAACCTTTAATATCCCTAATTCATAACATTTGTTCCAGTTTATATTCTGTATATGAATTGAGGTGGTCATATGGGGTTACAGTATTTATCACCAACATCATCAGTGGTGTTCTGATTATGATTGAGAGTTGATGTTGTTAATGTTGTTGTATTATGTTGAAATTTTCATATTTTATATTCAAATATATTTATATTTTATATTTCCATCATTATTAATGTATAGTCACTTTAAAATAACTATGATTGTTGTGATAATATTATTTCATAGCCTATAGTTTAATCAAAGGTTATTTGGAATGATTATTTCTAAAAGTAAATATTCTAAGTAATTTTCAAATTTTTTTATTATGGAATATAATAAATTTAATTAAACACCCATTTTAATTTAAATTAATCTTTATAAGGGTCATTATTAAATGATTTTGAACTTCATAAAATATCCATAAATATATTAATATTTACATTAATTAATGAATACGCATCCAAATATAGATGTTTCGTATTTTTAAGTAACAATATACAAAAATATCCAAAAATTATTTTCCTATTAATGTATAAATAGATATTTTGATTTTTAAAATAAAATATGTATGGTTGATTATTATATTTTTTGAAAATATTGTAAGATTAAGTGGAACTTATCAATGTTTATTTGGTCACCTCAACAGATATCCTAATATCCATATCGAAAGTATCTTATCAACATGAATTAAATTAAATTTCATGTTTTTATAAAAAACAAAGAACATAATATATTTTAGGAAAACATATACTTAATACTTGATTGAAACACAACCATTCTGATAAATTATTTTTATTAACAAACAACTAATATGCCTTCTAGGGAATGTTTTCTCACTTATCTCGATAATTTCAAATAACAATATTGTAAATAATTTTATAAAATAAAATCTACGATGAAATAAAAGAAAAAATAATATTGAAATAATGTATTATTTTGTTAAATAAATGTTTTATTTATGACATTTATAATTTGATTATATATTCATAAAAAATAAGTTAAATAATTTATAAAATAAGTATCTCTTAAGAGAATTGTTTGTGGGGATGTTATTAGACCTC
This sequence comes from Viscum album, assembly GCA_963277665.1. Taxonomy (NCBI): domain Eukaryota; kingdom Viridiplantae; phylum Streptophyta; class Magnoliopsida; order Santalales; family Viscaceae; genus Viscum; species Viscum album. Next base: position 1,046,041,654 of record OY728165.1, read on the forward strand.
AATATTTAACCATATAAATCTACTTGAAATAATAATGAAAATAATAAGATCACAAATATACCCCTTGGACATTTTGTGACATATACAGGTCAATATGAAAACATTCTATGAAAAATTATTTTATTATAGTAATTATTTTATAATGTGGATAAAAATTGAATATATATTCACATATGTGGGGGAGAGAAATAGTTAGATTAAAAATATGAGATTATTGAATTTTTATATAATAATAGTTTAACATACAGTTGGGTACTTTCTATCAATAATGACAAAATTTAATTACATTTAAATTGTCAGAATTATGAAATTAATTTCTTATAGTAAGAAGATATTGTTTAATAGATTAAATTAAAATACATTATGTTTTTTTTTCTTTTTTCATTCCATTTTGATATCGGATAATTTTAAATTGATATAATTTTAAAGATATTATAATTTGAAATAAATGATTCATTTAAATCGCATTTTATTGTTATAAGAAATCTTAATATATGAAAAATATTCTTTGAGATATTAATTATGAGAAACTAAATGGGGGATATGTTTCCTCCCAAAAGTAGGGATTTTTATTTTTTTAGTAAAATAATAAACAAATACACTCATATTATCATTAGTTATACCTTGGAACCATTAATGTTGGTTGAATGTATGAAAGAGTTTGGAAAGAATATTCTAACAAAAACATTCAAAGTGAATGCCATAGATTTTTTGTTTAGTTGGTTCAATATTCAAAAAATTTATTTACAGAATAATTGTTTTATTTTTAAATTTAATGTTTGGATCTATTTGAAATATTGAATTCATAAAAACAATGCGATTTTTAATGTCACGTTTTGAGAATGTGATTCCACATACACCATGCTCCATATAGAAAATAATTTTAATAGAAATTTATATTTATAGATGGTGACACATTTAATACATTCCATGTGTAGATTGAGAATAAAATACAATGGAGAGAAATATTTTTTTTAGAATATTTGATGAAAATGATTAAGAAGAATAGAAGAGGATTCATTGCCAAAATAGACATGTCTATTTGATTTTTTATAATTAATGATCTAAATAAGAACCATATTCTTTAATATTTTAAATATCATTTCATTTTACCTCATGAAAAGGGAAGATATTTATATCATGTCTTTATTCATTAAAGAAATCATGACTCAATATGTGTTTTTTATACAAGATCTTTACCAGGTTTCACCATGCCAAGGTGATAGTGGAAACTTGTTGGTATGGTTTATGTTAAATAAATATTTATATTTTTATATACAATGTATATGGTAACTTGGATAATATAAATTGGTGGTCCCACCTAGTTTTTGAAATTTATTATATTTTTTATTTGATAAGGATTGAAAGGAGGACGTGTAGAAGAGTTATATAAAGAATAAAAAAAAATTACATTTATTCAATATTCTTAATAAATGTGGAGAATATATCATTAAGACTAAATTAAAGGTTAGTAGAGATGGTAAATTGTATATGTGATTTAAAATAATATAATTAGGACATTTTTTGAATAGATAATGGTGTTTCTTTAAATAGAAATGCAGACAATAAGAATCATATAGGAATAAGAAGATTGAAGTCATCATCCACCTTCTTCTTAAAGTTATATATTTATTATAATGGTCATTGAATTTTTTTTAAAACAATGGGATTATATTGTGACATACAAAACCTTTAGTGCTAATATTTTTCTCATTTTCTCCTATAGAATATCTTTTCCCCAGATTAATTTTCTTTTTACTCTTTTCATCTAAGTCATTTTATTATAGAATTATTTCATTAATTAATTAATAAATGTGATAAGATATGCATGTTTTTCTTTATTTCTAAATGGGAAATTAAAAATAAAATATATAAAATCCGCCAATATATTTAAAAAATAAATTAATAAAGTTTTATATCATGACTAAGGGATATATATTTCACTACTTATAGAATAACGTAAAAGTCATTCTTATTGTGAGGGTTATAGAAAAAAAATAATAAATGGAAAAACATTTCCTCATATAAATCATATAATGATATAAATATTGTTTTATTACTTTATATTAATATAGTATAACTAAATGGTATGAATTGTACATTAATTCTATAAGTAAAATAGGATAATAAATATTTCTAAATGTACCTTGGCATTTAGTCGATAATAATCAATATACCAGAAATAACTAAGAAATGAAAAAATACATTAATCGTGACCTAAACATGTAGTTGATTTTTTATGTTTAAATATAGAATGAAGTGATTATATATTAGTTTATATTCTTGTTATATGAACGTTGAGTATATTTATGTTGATAATGATAATTGATTCATAATTCAATATACATTATAAATATTCATTAAACAGAATATAAATAATATTATATATATAAGTGAATATTTATAAAATAGTAAATAGTAATGAATTTTAACTAAATAAAAATTAATATTTTAATGGAAATCAATGTACTTGATTCAAAATTAATGATTTTACAATTCGTTATGACTTTTATTTTTCATATTTTTGTATAATTTTTCATAAAATTTATAATGTATCTACATATAGACAATAATAATAGAGTATTTAAAACTAATTAATAAATACGTGCATCCAAATTAAATTATATATGAATATATATATTGAGGAGTAATATTCATTTCCTAAAATTGGTAAATAATATATATTATTTTTAATTTGTGATAATTTTTCAAATTTTATATTATTGTAAATTCCCTTAAATTAAAGTATTTATTTTATAATAAGGTAACAAGATGCTACTAACATATTAAATTTTATATTACTTTTTGTGTGCCACATATTACATAAAAAATACTTCTTTTAATATTAAAATAATGTATTTTACATATAATGAATACATTAAGAGAAATATATAATGTTATTAATAATTAATTTAATGTTTAAATGAGTAGTGATAAACCAATACAACATTTTATATAAGGTTATGATATACCAAGAATTTTATTTAAATATTAATGTAACATATTTTAATAAAAAATATTATTTTATAGTATCATTAATAATAATATTAGATAATTTAATTTATCTCACATAGTTACATATTCATAAAATTGAATTTAAATTTTTATATGATAGATATTAAAAATGTAATATGGCTCTTTGAATTATAATGTAAATTTTATGAATACAATTTATTATACAAAATATATTTACCAGATAATTTATTTAATAATTTTATTTTTTATATTTATAGGAGGAAATTATTTTAATTAAAATGATATTCTGAATAAATATATCCAAAATTTTTAATGGTGGATTATTTTTAATTAATGGTGGTAGATAAATTTTTATTGAATATAGTATTACAATATAGATTTGGTTGCAATATATAAGTCTATTCTGATTTCAATGTTATGAAATTAAAAGTTTCTAATTATTTTCTTGAATTAACATATATATATATATATATATTTCATAGAATAAATTATTTCTAAATATTTCCCTCTACATTAAAATAATAATGTGAATTTCAAATTCATAGAACATATTTTATACAATTTAAACATAATTTTTAGTTCATATCTTTTATAAATTATTTAGATGTCTGCATTTAGTCTTAAAGGAGATTAAATTTCAAAATAATTGACCTTAAATAAATTTTCTGGGTTTACAATTCACAATATGTGGTTGGAAATTAAATTTTGAGTTTTTAAAGATGTGTATTTAATATTGTGATCAAAATCTCTAAATTATAAATTACTTGTTTTTCCAATGTGTTATGATAAATAGAACCACATATCTCCCATTTTATTCACTCAAAATCGTCCTAATATGGGTTTACTATTATACTATATATCTATTATCATTAAAATTGGTTGTTATTATTATTAAATAGAAACTTTCATATTTTAATGAAATCATTAATAGGTTTGTGGGTTACAGTTATCTCTCACTCACTCACTCACTCACTCTCTCACTCACTCAATTTACCATTAAATGTTCCTTTACAATAACAATTTTGTTTCTCAATATATTTAATCAAATTTTATTTATATTATAGATCATTTAATTTTATTTATTATTCATATGATTCACTTGACCCTTTTTTCCAAAAAAAATCTATTTTCATCATAATTATTATGCACTTTTTTGAACAAAGTCAGAGTGTGGGTCTAAAAATTTTATTCCTTTCATTAAAGGTAGGGGGTCCATCAACTATTACGACCATCCCATGAAATAATTATTTTTTATAAATTCTTTATTAGGGATGATTTTAGTTATATTTCTTAGATTAATATTAATTGGTTTTAAATAAGATTTATATTGTGATAATCCATTCATGTTATCTTAATTAGAAAAATTAATTCATTCTAAACTATTGATATATTTTTTATTTTAATCCAATTTTTACATATATTCATTTGGGTATTTATCTATCACTACATTTTTTATAAATTGTTAGATCTCACAAAAATTATTATTCTTTTATAATAATAACTTTTTTTCTAATTCATTCCCTTAAAAATTTATATATATCAAAAAAACACTCCCTCTTAGTGGTTTTTATCTAGAAATTAATAAATTATATAATATAGTATACATTTTGATTAATCATTATTCACATATATATATATACATTGTTCATTTTATAGGGGAAAACTATATGAATGGTTATATATTCTTTTATTATATATTTTGAAAACTTACAGGTGAGTAATAAATTAGTAATCCTAGTTTTGATATCTAATCCATTATTCTATGTATTTTATAAATATTTATATTATACATTCAAATTCATTGGATATGGTTATAAAATAGTGGGGCCTAAAACTATTTTTCCCCTCTATGAATAGGAAGTTATTAGGATAAAAATATGATAGCGTAATGGGAGAATAATTATCTTTAATGAATAGTATCCTAGCTTATAGTATTGTTTGTATGTTAATGATGTTATTAATATATTCATATACATTATAATTGCATTTATAAATACATTAATAACTGATATTTTAATATACATATTAAATTTTCCTATGCCTTTTCATCATTTTAATCTTATTGTGATTATAGTTTTTTTATTGTATTTTACTTTAATATTCATTTTATTTTACTCCTTTTGAATAGGTTTGATCATTTCTTATGGTAACCAAGATATACAAAGAATATTATTCAAATTGTGGATCATATTAATGTTATAAACTATTGAATAATATTAATTAATAAATTTGTTACTATTTTATTTTTTGAATTATGTTCTTAAATTAGAAAGAAAATAAATTTATGATCCATGGAATTGATGAATTTAATAAATAATAATTTTAGGTGTATATTTAAATCACCATATCTAAATATGTACCACCTGATTGTCTCAATATGTATCATTTTATAGTTTAGTTCCTTTTTATAATTATGATATATAATCAATATCATCAAACACTTTATAATAGAAAACTCTTGATCATGAGAACAAGTTTATGTATTACGAGTATAAATATATTTGGATATAATTAACACATTATTAATTTAAAATCACATTTTGACCTATAATAGTTAATATTTAAAAATTATAATGCAATTTTATAGGTTAGGATTTTGATTGGTGAACATTGGATGAAAAAATAATACATGCTCTTATATGTAATTCAACTAGTTAAAAACCATGATTCTTTATTATAATAATATTTATTATTTTGAAAATTTTTACATGAAACAATTTATTTTATAATTCTAGGGGGAATGTAAAAACAAAAAGTTCCAATGTAATCATTTTTGTTATTTCTAACCATAATATAATTTTTTTATTATTAAATTAATTTTTAATTTATTTTTCATATAATGATGAACACCATTAATTTATATCATAGAAGACTAACTAAATGTATCTGGATTTAATGTTTTTTCTTTTTAATGGAAATAATAAAATAAAATATATACATTTTTCAAATATATTTTAACTGAATATAGGGAAATATTAAAATTAAATATCAATACACTGACTGTTATATATCATGAATCACATTTAATAAAAATAATATTTCCAATTAATATTTTTGTATAACAAATGAATGAAATTATTAATGGATTAATCAACACTTCATATGCGTCAAATAAAAAAAATAATTTTTTTTGTTACTTTATAGTACAAATATTAAAAATAAATAGTTACTATAATATATAGATATAATTTTTATTGGTGGTTCATAAGTATATTTACTTTTATCCTAACATATACACTACAAGTTAAATTATACATGTAATAATAATGATTCAAAAAAATAAGGAATAAAATAGATGTTATATAAAAATTAATAATTTATAGTTACAATGAAGAGAATTTTTATGTTGTATATGCTTGAAAAATTGACATTGACATTATAATCATTGTGAATGATAATTTTATAATCATTTAATATAAATTATAATTATATATAAACCATTATACATACATTATTTTTCATATATAAATAAATTGATGCGAAGCATTACATAATAAAGTAATTCTATTTAAAAATAAATAATTCTTTTAGTGGTAACAAAATATTTTTCATTATGAGTGTATGATTTAATAATTCACCATGACTTAATTTTCATATTTCATATTTATTTTTATAAAAAAAATTAATATATCTATATCTAGCAATTATTAATTGTATGATTATGATTAATAATTTAATAAATTTATCGCAATAGAATTTTATATATAATTATATAATTAATAATTTATTCTTGAAATATTTTTACAATATGTATTATATTAAATTAATGGTTCTTTTCAAACAAAAATTATTAGTTGATAATTAAAATTTATAGGTTTATGTTATTAATTACATAAGGTTGTCATAAAAATAATCATAGATGTTGTAAACGTAATTTAGTAACTAGGGTCTACTTTTCAATTTAGTAATGTATATTTAATTACAACAAGTTACAATCTGAAATAAAGTAACATTTTTTATTCATCGTTATTTTAAAAAAATATTCCATGTTCAATATATGGTAAAAATAGTTCATTTAAATATTATATAAAATGTCATACTGGAAAAAAATTTATATGACATTTATAATTTTTATTAAAATTTATATTATTGTTTATATGAGGGTTTATATAAAATATTATTTTATATGTATATCTTTCGATGTAAAATATATTATTTAAAGTAGTTAAATATATATAGTCAAACCATATTTTATCAATATTTACCTATTTATGTATGAGAATTTTGATTCCATATATTAATATATTATTTATTAGAGAAATTAAATCCAATTTGGATAAAGTATTCTTTAAATAAATAAAACCATTTAATAAATTATAATGACTTCATTAGGAATATTATCTGAAATATTAATACTATTTTTTTCAAAAATTATTTTTTAATTTAATTTATCATAGTTAGAGTTGAATTTTAATAAAATCCATATGTAATTTTGAATCAATATATCATAATCTTGATGTGATTAAATTTTTGTTATTCTTCAATTTTTCAATTAAAAATTATTATGTTACACACATACATTGGACCGTATAAGTGTATTTTTATATGATATTATATGATAACATGTTTCAAATATTTTTTATTACTTAATTCATATTTATATTTTTAAATTATTTAGCTTTTAATTATTTCACTCAAGAAATCAAATGTACTGTTAATTTTTAATTCATATTATATATTTAATTCAATTATTTTTTTTATTTGTTAACATTTATAATTTATTAAAATGATTCAATTTTTTTTAATTATGTTGTACTCATCAAGATTTAATGCTCACAAATCATATTTAACTTATCACAAGTCATTTATTAATCTTGGAAAATATGATTAAATTTGTCCAATTATGTTTTATTATGATAATACATAAGTCTTATTCATTATGTGAGAATTAATTATTAAGAAAGTTTATATATATTTGGATTAGTTTTTGAAACCATGTGTTTACTACCATTGAAAAATTTTCATAGGGTCTGTGACTCCATAAGTTTACTACTAGTTCCAGATTTTCAAAAAGGAACTGACATCGTTTCTTTGCAACCATTTCCAAGAAACCGTAACAAGACATGATTCATAATTTTTACAAAGGACTAGACATTGTTACCGAAGAAACCGTTTTTCTAACAGCATAGTCACACTTCTGATTCCAGAATTCACAAAGGACCAGACACCGTAACTTTGCTACCAGTTCCAGATCTCACCTTGACTGTCTCACTATGACTGTCTCACAGTGACTGTCTGACAATGACTGTCTCACAGTTACTGTCTCACTGTGACTGTCTCATCATGACTTTCTTAGCATTATTATCTCATTGTGACTATCTAACTGTAACTATGAACTCATTCCATACATAACAACATTTCCATCTTTTTCAATTTGATTTAAAACTTGTTTCTAAATATCATAATTGAGTCACATGATGACACTGACATAATTGATGATTTTTTGTTAACATGTCACTTGATAGTGTGAGGTACGAGGTGAAGAAATAGTGATCCATGTTTTCCATAACTATGAATCCCGAAAAAAAAATTCATTGGGGAGCACGAGCTATAGATAGGTCAAGAAGTGAAAGTGACTGAAAAAAATTGATGAGAATGCATTCATACAAGAACAAACAATAAAGAAACCACTAAGAACTCTCGATTCCTAACTGATGAACTGATGTGGACTAGAACTTCAAACATCCTTTAAGAAACAACTCTGAGAATAAAAAGAGATTCAAATCACATCTTATTGAATTGGAAACCATAGCATGAAACTCAGGACACTTTTTTTCCACAAAATGACTCAAAAAATCACATCTGCAACATCCTATAATTCTAGAGCCGCATAGAACCCAACTAAGAGCATTTATAATCCGCTCTCATTAAAATTACTATATTGTGTACTATTTTATTAATTTTTGATCTGTGTGTGTATATATTTTAAAAACAGACGAGGTCTCCTACACCGAACTAAAGGATTAAAGATATCCTCACTCAAATATCTTTTTACACCTTATTTCACACATGTATAACTGTCGAAGAGGTCCTATGATACCAGGATATTAGTTTTCCCATGTAGAATAAAGGAATAGGTCTTATGACTTGGACAGTCTTGTGTATTGTATTTAACCCTGATCCATGGTGTGGAACAAATCTTTTCACATATATATAAATAAATATATTTCTTGGTGGTAGGAGATCACTAAGTGAAGTGGACTAAGTCTCATCTTGAGACTGAACAACTTGTATTATATGCGGTGTCTTTCAAGACACTATTTCTTTGTTTTAACTAATATTTCAGAAACCTAAATTTCACATTGATATTTAGTCATAGATAGTAGTTATAACCCTTTTTACTAGTTATAGTAGTTTCAAATGTTGTATCAATATCTCATATTTTTATAATTGATAATTTATCAATCTTCTAAGAAACTATTTGAACATTTAAGATTTTATAATTTAAATACCTTGGTTAACTAGCTAGTTTTAATTTTGATTGGGGGTATATTTTAAATAATATCTTCAATAAAAGTTTTCATATGAACTCAATTCACCCCCTCTTGAGTGTCCTACTCTGACCAAAATTTTTTTATACGAGTTTTTAAAATCCCTATTTTTAATTTTTTTAAATATTTCTCAATAGTGATTTTAGATTTATATTGATGATCTAAAAATTTCTCTGAGTTTAAAATTTTTTGTTCTTTAGAAAACCTATAATTTATTGTTAAGTATAGATAATATATTAGAAGCTACTACTACCAACAAACCTCTGGTTTTTATGGAACAAATTATGCAAGAAGGAAAACTAAAATGAAAATGCACTTAGAAAGTATGGGTTTTTATATTTGTTCTTCAATTATATATGAATATAAGATTCTTGTTACTGATAGTCACACTTGGGATGACCAAAGTAAGGCTTCCTATAATAATAACTTCAAATCCCAGAATTCCCTATATTATTCTTTAAGATCTGAAGAGTTTAACATAATTTGTTCATGTAAAAAAAGTACATGAAATTGGGGAAACATTATCTATTTCACATGAGGAAACCTCTAGTGTTAAAGAAATGAGACTTAACAAATATTCTATTAAAAATATTAACTTTAAAATGAATCTTGAATAGCCTTTTTCTAATAAGTATCTTAGGTTTAATAAAATTGTGAACACTATGATCTCTATGGGGTGAGATGTTACAACCAAGGAGAAAATCATGAGAATACTTATATGATTAACATATAGATGAGAGGTACCTTTGTCTCAATTAGATATTATTGTGATATTTTCAATATTACATTAATGTATATGATTAAAATGGATTTTATGTATGAGGAAGAATTAAAAGTCAACAAGGAAGATGAATATGAACCTCACAGAATGTCAGAGGCCTTTTAAACCACTACATCCAATACTAAATAAAATGAAACGATACGACCTCAATATGATATTACAAGTAAAGAATATTCACCTTCTGTTAGTTAAGAGGGAATGGGTCAATTAGCTAGAAAATTTAAGAAGTTTTATAGAAGAATGAAATTCTTTTGGAAGCCAAACTAAAAAGGAAAATATTATAACAAAGGAAACTAGAAAAATGATTTGAAGAATGGTGACACCTCTAGTGAAATAATCTTTTATGAATGTAAGATAAAAGGTAATGTAAATGAGGATTGTTTCATGTTAAAATATAAGATGTGGTATGAGGACAATGATTAAAAGTATAAAAAAGGAAATAGAAGAATCTTGGAGTGCATATGGGGATAGTTCAAGTGACTCAAATTCTTTACAAGATGAATAGTATGACAAATCCAATATGTGTTTTATGGAAAAAACCTGAGATAATACATGATTTTCTTGTACAAAATACATACTATTTATGAGATGAATGTGATTCTAAAAATATAACCAATGAAGAAATTTTTTAATACTGGAAAATACTGGAGGACACATGTAATGAACTAAATGATAAACACAATTATTTAATGAAATATAATTCCTTGACTACCATTGTTAAATCTGATCTTGCTATGGAAAAAGAGAAAAATTCATTGCAACATATTGAAAATAATGAAATAAAATTATATAATTAGTAATTGAAAAGGGACTTAAATTGTTTTTCCAATATAACGAATACTCTAACAAAAATTATTAGAAAAAAATTATCTCCTAGATATAGTACTAGTATACTATATAAAAATATAAAATGAATTGGATAAAAATATGTAAAACTATTATTTTGGCTAAAACTGAGAAATATTCTGCATGTTCCAATACTGGGAACTATTTTACTACTTTTAGTTTCTCAAGATAGAATATAGTATAATTTTATAATTATTTACAAGGTTCTTATAGGAAATCCATTAGTTTGTATGGGTTACCAAATCATTTATTACTAATGTTTCCAGACCCAAGAAAAAATAGTTACAGAAATATTCTCTTGTTTGATTCATATCTAGGGAAACATATTGAAAATCTCATGCCAAATATTATTGTTCTTATATAGAAGATGTTTACGAAATTTGACATGATATTACTCATTCGTAATGAATTTAATAAAGATTAATGGAGGCCATCTAGTAAAAATAATTTTCCTCGACCAAATTTATAACTCGAACTCAATTTTAATTTCTAAAGTACTCTTTGTTAATGGATTAAAATATAATCAACATAATCTCTCACAACTATGTGATAATGGATTTCATGTTAAATTTGAATATAATTCTTGTATTGTTTTTAAATTAAAAAATAAACTAATATTTTATGCTATTATAAATGAAAATGATTATGCTGTTAATTTAGATTCTTTAGTTCCTCAAAACATTTCATGCTTATGTGTATTTCGCAATGATTCATTCATTTTTCATTGAAGACTAGGAAACAACAATATTCACAACCATAGAAATCATACTATAAAAGGTTTAATCAAGGATCTCCCCAAACATGAGTTTCAAATGAAAATTTATGTAATCCTTATCAAAAAGTTAAATGACACAAAATATATTTCAATATAATGAAAGAAGTTTCCTCGTATCATCCTCTTGAGTTAGATCACATGGATTAGTTTGGTCCATCTAGAGTTTCAAGTTTAATTAGGAAGAATAGTGTTTATTTTCTTTTGATGACTATTCTTCGTATACTTGGACTTACTTTTTGTCTCGTAAAATTAAAGCATGTAACTACTTCACAAGGTATGCTCGATTGGTAGAGAACATAAGTGGACTTATGATAAAATAATTAAAATGTGACCCTGTTTGTGAGTTTTAAAACCAATTTTTTAAATCATTTTTCTCACAAAATGGCTATAGTCATAAATTCTCTACCCCTAGGACACCTTGACCAAATGGAGTTGTTGAATGAATAAATTGAACCTTGCAAGAAATTTTTACAACCATTCTTATTGAGAATGACATTCCTATTTTATTTTGGGTTGAAGTTGTCAATACCACATGATATATTATTAATAGAGTGTTAATCAAACTATTTCATAAAAAACTCCCTATGAGTTGTGGAAAAATAGAAAACCCTAGGTTAATTACTTCAATGTTTTTGGTAGAAAAGTCTGTATTCTTAATAAAAAGAATAATATTGTTAAATTTTCCTCCACAATTGATGAATTAATTTTTCTATGATATTCAATCTATAGTAAATTTATAGGGTCTTTATGAAAAGATTCAAAATGTGGGGAAAAATATATACCTGTAAAATTTAATGAATCATAACCACATTAATCTAATACCTCATTACATAATCTTGAGGATGACCTTTCATATATGTAAATTAATTCTAAATCTCTTGACCATTCTATGATGGAATCTGTTAAAACTTATGGATCTAGAAATTCTCCAGATTCTAGTCACATTGAACCCAAACCTATTGAAGAACCAGAAATAAATAGTCCATCATTTTCTAGATCAATTAGAACCCTTAAGAATAACATTATTGATGTTTTTTGTAGATTTAGATAAAGAATCATAAACTATAGATTCCCAAAGAAATTAGGTTGAACTTCAATACTTTCTATCACATCTTGTGCCTAAAAACATCAATTATGATACCAATGATGAATTTTTGGGTGATGGCTATGCAAGACGAGATAAATCAGTTTAAAAAGAAAAATGTTTGGAATATTTTTGATAGATCCAGTAAAACATTGACCATAGAAACATAATGGGTGTTCGGGACAATGAATATAAAGATGGTAACATAGTTAGAAACAAATCTAGACTGGTTTCACAAGGCTATAGTTTGACAGAAGGAATTGACTATGAAGAATATTTTTTTAATTGTTTATTGACTTGAATCCATTAGAATCTTTCTTTCATAAATAGCACATTTCAATTTCAAAACATTATCAAATGGATGTTAAGAGTGAATTCCAAAATTGTTCTATTGATGAGGAAGTTTTTTTCTGAATAAACCCCATATTTTTACAAACCCTCACATTCCATGTCATATTTTTAAATTAACTATGAATTTATATGGTTTAAAAAAAGCTCCAATAGCTTGGTATGATATACTAAGTAGTTTCCTTATTTATAAATTTTTTAGAAATGGTATAGTCAGTACTAATATCTTTATGAAATGAATTCGAAGAGGTGTTTTAGTTTCTCAAATATATGTCGATGATATTATTTTTGGATATTAAAAAAATTATTTATGTATTTATTTTTTGAAGATCAATAAAAATTAATTTAAAATGAGTATAACGGGAGATAAAAAAATTATTCCTTGGATTTCAAATTTTTCAGAACAAATAAGTTATTATCTTAAATCAAAAAAAATATAAAAAATATTTCTTAATTTTTTTTGGAATAGATAGAATTAAAAGTAGTGATTGTCCAATGTGTACTACCTGTAAGTTAGATCATGATGAAGATGTTATATCTATTGATCAACCCACTTATAGAGGAATTATTGGATGTTTACACAACTTAACTGCTATTCAGACTGATATTATGTTTAGTGTTCTTATGTGTGCACATTTTAATGAAAACTTCAAGGAGTATCAATTAAAATACATTTAAAATAATTTTCAAATACCTCAAACATAAAACCAATTTAGCACTATTTTATCCTAGATAATAATCATTTTATTTAGTTAGCTACTATGATGCTAGTTTTGGTGGTTGTGAGTTTGATAGAAAAATAACCTACATAACGTGTAACTTTTTAGGAAAGTCCCTAGTATCATGGTGTAGAAGAAAGTAATTTTTTAATTCGTTATCTGCTTCTGAGCAAAAATACAGAGTTGTTGGTAGTTTTTGTGCACAAATTTTGTGGATGAAACACACATTAAAAGTTTATTGATATCAATTCACACATGTATCTATAAATTGTGAAAATACACGAGCTATTAACATTTCAAAGAATCCTATTTTTAAATCCATGACAGAACTTATTTGTGTAAGACATCTCTTTTTGATAGATCATTATCAAAAAGTTGATATCAATTTGGAATTCAATGGCATGAAACATCAACTTGCTGATATTTTCACTAAGACATGAAATTATCAAAGGATAAATTTAATCATACATGAGTTGTGAAGGATAATTCTGAAGTGAATAGTTTACTTTTTAATAGTTTACATTCTCACGATTCACGGTTTTAGAAGTTATTGTCTTATAGTTACTTTCTCTGAGTTATAGTCTCATACGTGTTGTCTCAATTATATGATCACACCATTTTGAGTCACACTGTAATGTTGACACCCAGACAACCTATATCGGTGTCACCGTAATGACTCAAGATTCTATTTTTAATTTTTTTGTAACACTCTATTGATTATTTTATTTTTTTATACCGTGTATTTATGATTAAGACATTGTAAAGCCCTGAATAATAAAAACTTGTAAATTTCACTCCTCTATTCACTCTATATATCTTATCCTAAAATGGAAACCCTTCTCTCTAAAACTGTTATCCATACTTCAACTTTACAACTTTCTTGAACGCACAGTGGATTCCCAGAATGAAGCATATATATTTATCAAATCCTAATAAGTACAAGTCTCTGAACAATGTGGAAAAGGCTCCAAAAATAATCCATGATAAACCACAGAATCCCGACCTCGCTGATCGAACAGTAGTGCCAAAGAAAGAAGTCTGCCTGATGTGACTGCGGACAATTATGTCATTTGTTTTGACACTATTGGATGAATATTGATGGTTTTACTAGTTCACAAATGAGAAAAGATCAATTTATCCAACGCAATTTTATATGTTTTATCAGTATGTTCAGTTCACGTTGAACTTTAAAGATGATTTTGTATTATGAATCTTGGTAAATGGTCAAGGTTGTACTTTTTTTTTGAGGTTGTGGGATACCTGTCTAGGAATACCTAAGGAAGGAATTTTTTTTAATATTACTATAGAGATCCTCCTCCACCTAGTGATGTGTATTTCCTAGAAGAGGATTTTGGAAACATTACTATAAATAAGAATAAGAGAAGGGAAATTGACTCTAAGATGGATGGTGATACAAGACTGTTGTTTAAGTTTAGTCAACTTTCTAATTTGTTAATGGAAATTATAAATCTTCACCCTTAAGTATCAAGATGTTTTCTTAATATATCTTATGAAAAATGGGAACAAGATCAATTTGTGTAAGTATATTATACATCAAATGTGTCATATGATCAAAAAAACATTAAAATCAACTTCTCTAGTTTATTCAAGGATAATTTTTGCAATGTTTTTAGTCAACAAAGTAGTTGATCTAAATGAAGAAGTAGTTTAAGGTTATGCCTTTTTTATCTCAAATGATACAATTAGAAGGATGGAAATTTGTTGGAACCCATGTAATAAATCTTAGTTAGATGATAATGAATGATTCAACCCGGTTGAAGACCCTTCAAGACCTAAGAAGGTATCTGGCCCTGTTCTAGAACCTGATAAAGTTATTGAATAATCAAATGAATAGGTATAAGATTCAACAATTTCATATGAATAAGAACTTCCTTATAAGAAGAAGATAGTGGCCTACCTATTTTACAAGAATTAATTGATGAAGAGGTAGTTTCTGATGTTACTGAAGAATTTTTTGCTGATGGAGAAGAAGTTGCTATTGTGGAAGAACAAGATATTCCTAAGGAACATTTAGAAGAACCCGTGGAGCCTGATGTTATTTTATCTGCTGAGGGGAGGATGGAGTGGGCCTTTCAGTTAGCAAAATAAGTAACTAAGGCAGACAGAATAGAAGAAGTGGAAGTTGCTAATGAGACTGAATCTCTTTGTCCAATCATAGATGCACCTATTTTTGGTTATAATAACCCTAATTTAGAACGAATTGAATTGTAAAACCTTGTAGATTTATGTTCTGTGGATACTTAGTACATATTTTAGAGTATTTAGATGTTTCTGATTCTCATGATGTCTTAGTTAATTCATTTGATCCCTCTGTATTTTTTAATCTCAAACCGATTGTTATTAAAGAAATTGTACCTTCAATGGAATCAGAACCTGTATTAGTTCCTACTTCTCAACGTACCCACAAAAATCCTACTTATGTGTCTAATCAGTACTTAAATAAATTTGGAAACACCTTATTATCTAGACATGTAATGGTCATTAAGCCACAACCTTCCCCTATGACTAATCTCAGTGAAAGAGATTCTTCCTTTCTATTAGTGAAATTTATATGGCAGATTCAAACAAAAATGCTTCATGAAATTTAGGAAGATAGGATTGAAAACAAAAAAAAATTGAGTGATGTGGTGAAGTATCTAATATCTATTGTAGAAGATATACAGAATGTCCTACCAACTAGTCATGCTCTTATTTCTCATCATGTTGAAGATTTTGGTGATCATATCCCACAGAATGTTTTATATTTGATTCAACCAAACCTGATATCACTATATGAAATATTAGTTGAGATCAACACCAAGATATTCAAGAAGATATTTCTTCTTGTTGTTGTACTTAATAATAGGTTTGATGAATATAAAGTTTGTTTACAAAAGGTTCTAAATCATCTTATGTCTATCACATCAATTGTTACAGCTTAAACCACCTCTAGAAATCCATATCAGCCTATATACAGTGACCTGATCAAATAATTTTTCAAATAAGATCATCAATTAGTGTTTAGTGGTGTGTATAAATAATGTATATCTACTCTCATCATGTATATTGACCATGTAATGATTTTTTTAGGATCCATTAAAATATTTACAATGATGCTCAAGAAGAAATCTCTATGAAATTGGAATTCTACCATAAGACAATTTATTATAAGCATGAGCAGACCAATCACTTCGAGTATATTGTAGAGAATATTAAAATACGTCCAGTCACTACATCTTTTAAGGATCATGTGAATAAGATCAAGGAATTCACACCCACTCTGGAGAAGTTCATTGAAAACAATGATGGATTTTTGAAGGCTATGCAGAATCGAGGTAAGGTCATAACTGATATCATTAAGAGGTTAAATCTCTATCTAAAAGTGGAAAGTACTACCATTGTGGCTCTTGTGGCCACCCCTTTGTAGCCTGGTCCAACTCTTTCCTCCTCCACTACCATTTCCTCTGTAACCATGTTTTTTTCTTAGGCTTCGAGCCAGATCAGAAATATTATTATTGAGAAAAAATTACCTCGTTCTTTCACTATACCATCTCTTACACCCTATGTCTTTTAAGGTGTGCATGTTCCTTCTCTAACCATTGAATCAATCCCTTCTACCACTTCTAATTTTTCTCATGTGTCTTTTCCTAATGTCTCTTCAAAGGGAAAGAAAAATACTAATCACTATAAAGAGAAGTGATAGATGTATTTTTATTGGGATGTATTGTATTTTTTACTCATTCTTATAATTATATATCTCTTTCAATTCAATACAACATGCACTTTTATTGTTTATTATCATACCTTAATTCATTTAGTGTATCTTTTTCTTTTTTTAAATCTCAAAAGGGAAGAAATTAGGCAAGGCATTTATGGAAGCATTTATGGAAAAAGGATCTTCATGGGAGAAGAATAATTTTCATACAGCCTATCACATATATACTCAAATATCGTATATTTACTAAAATATAATTCTTATAAATTTCATGATTATTTGTTGTTAAAAATGGGGAGATAGTTGGACTCCTTGTGCTTTAATGCTTATAAATCATGTTTATCATATCAAAAATCTTGTATAAATCATATAAAATATGTCTAATTTTTTTATATTAGGTTTTATTGTGAGAATTCTTAAGTATAATCCATTAAATGAGAATTACTTCTTAAGACCGTTAATAGTTATTTGGTTATGTCTGCAAAACTGTAAGTTTTCTACCAATTTCAGATTTTCACATACTCTGTGACACCATATACTTGCTACCAATTCAATATTTTTACGAAGGACCTGTCATTTTTTTCTTACTACCATTTCCAAGACACCGTACCAAGACACCGTTCAAAATTTTGAAAAAGGAAACGACATCGTTACATGATACACCATTTATCTGACACCATAGTATCCTTACTGATTATAGAATTCTCAAAGGACCTGACACCACAACTTTCCTACCAGTTCATGATCTCATTGTGACTGTCTCTCAATGACTATATCACTATGACTATATCACTGTGACTCTGTCATCGCAACTATGACATCATTCTATACTTAATCATTTTTTCTATGTTTTTCAATTTAAATTAAATTTTGTTTCCCACTGTCATATTTGATTCATTTAATGACACTGACATAATTAATGATATTTTTAGAAATGTCATCTTATAGTATGAGGTACGAGGTGTAGAAATTGTGATCCCTATTTTCTATAACAATGAAATCCTAAAGATAAAATACATTGTGGTTCATGAGCTTCAGATAGGTCATGAAGTGAAAGAGACTGGAAAATGAGATGAGAACACACGCATGCAAGAACATACACTGAAGAATATATGAAGAACTACCGATTCCTGATTGATGAACTGCTATGGATTAGAACTTCAAATATTATCATAGTATCAACTATAAGAAGAACAAGAGTTATAATGCAGATAACATCGAACTAGAATCCAGAACACGAGACTCACGTCACTTTGTTTCTACAAGAGAAATTGAAAATCACATCTTCGACATCCTACAGGTTTAGAGGTGCATAGAACAACACATGGATAATTTCTAAACCTTTCTCATTATCTTATCTCTAATCTGTACTATTCAATTTATTTTGAGTAGTGTGAGTATATATATTAAAAAAAACACCAAATCCTTCACCGAATACGAGGATACAAGATATCCTCACTCAAACATCTTTCTACACCTTGTTTCACCCATGTGTAACTGTGGAAGAGGTCTTATGAGACCTATCTATTAGTTTTTTCTTTTTAGAATAGTGGAACAAGTCTTGTGACCTAGACATTCTTGTGTACTATTGTTAACCGTGACCTAGGGTGTGGATAAATGATTTTCATATATATATAGCTTGGTGGAAGGTAAACACCCATAAGAGTGGAATAAGTCTCGGATTGATTCTGATCCACTTATTTTATCTGCTATTTCATTCAATTTATTCTTTTCATGTTTTAACTAACATTTGAGAAACCAAAATTTTCATTTGATAGTTAGTCTTGGATAATTGTTATAAATTTTTTTCTTATTATAATATTTACAAATTTTTTATCGATATCTCATATTGTTATAATTGACAGCTAATCAATCTTATGAGAAACTATTTGAACTATCAAGCTTTGTAGTTTTAATACCTTGTTTAACTGGCCTAATTTATTTTTTTATTGGGGGGGTCTTTCAAATAATCTTTGTGACATAAATAATTATAGGAACTCAATTCACCCCCTCTTGAGTGTCCAAATCCAACCAAAAAATAATATCAAATGTCCATAATGCATAATAACATTCAAATATTATTGTTTTGATTTAAAAACATATATTATGGAATACATGTGTGAATCATTAATGTTGATTATTTTTGTACTGTTCTTTCAATGATCTAACCAATAACTTAAAATTTATTTTCAATGTTTCACTATAAATAACCCATATTCTACACCATTATATTAAATAGAAAGCCTCCTAAAATGGGTATCCTCTCATATATCTTTTTATTATTTTTTTAATAAATTTATATGGTTTAAGATGTGGTTTTTTCAGCTCATAAATAAAATTATAAAAATTTAAGGTCTTCATTCATATCTCTTTCTCTATTTTTTATTTTAAGTTCACTTGATCTGATCCTTCATAAAAGGAAATTTAAAAATTGTGTGTGTGTGTACATCAATAATAGTACTATAAATTTTTTCCCTATTCCCTTATATTACGTATCCCCTTTCTATATATTACTAAAAAAATTGGTTTTTTAATTAATTATATATTCTTGTTAAGGGATTTTATGTTGTGGGTCATAAATGGTTATTAATGGTATGTGGAAGGACACTAAAACTATATGCATTTCCATAGAAAGAAATAATATTTTATAAATTATCAAATAGGTTCTATTTTAGGGGGAAAATCATCTAATATTTCTTTATAGTAATATATTTGAACAATACCTTGATAATATATTTTCACATACCTACTATAATAAGTTTTATTTTTCTCACATTCTAGTTAATCAATATTTATAAATAAATTTTCTTATAATTAATATTTATGGGATATATACAATAGTAAAAATCCCATTATTTATTTTAATCCACCCCAAAATATAAAGTAATTACAATAATAACTTTTCAAAAAAATAATTACGGAATAAAACTAATAATAACTTTATTGAAATCCATAATTAATGGAGATTACCTTTACCATAAACCATATTATGTGGAAAACCAATAATCTATTATTTTTTATATTTTATTAACAAATATAAAAATATATATTATTTTTTTACATAGAAAAACTAATGACATAATCACTTATCCCTTTATTCAGTACTATAAAACTATCTATAAAAATTATTGATTTTTTAATCCCTATACTTATGTTCATTATGATTATTATTTCATAGTTATGCTCATCATGTGATGTAATGAGTTGGAAGAGGCTATGGATGGGTGGGTTCAAAGATTATATGGCACTTAATTATATTATTTTTTAAACAACTAGTGTTTTTTTGAATTATCATATAAGTAAACATTCTTTAAGAATAGAATCTATGAAGAGTAATAGTGCAACCTAACTATAATTTAAGAGAATTTGATGATTCATGTACCCTTATATTTTTATTATCATTCTAAAAAATAAATTCCAAGAAAGGGGAATAGAAGAGATATTGTTTTTATTTATATTCTAGCATTGAGGATACATGATATTTAATTATTATAGGTGATTTATTGGAGATCCATCCATATGTGACAATGTTTTTTGGAAATAGTTTTTTATAAATACTTGTAAATATCACTAAATAAGTATTCCACTTATATGTATATATATCATACATGATGATTTGATTAAGTAATTATATTCAAATTTGTAATATCGATTAGAATTATGATATGAAACCATGAGAATATATCTATAAGATTTGATATAATTTTCAATATGTATAATGTTCATACATAATATCACTATGTTTAAAAAAAAAATTTAAATTGAATTTGATAGTATCAATGTAATGAACTAGAAATTTATTAGTAGTTTGACATTATAATAAATAAAATTATATAGATGATTGAAATATTTGACATATTGAATCAATATTTCAAATAAAGTATAGTGATTTATCATATAGAAATATTAATATATGATACATAATTAACAACCCATTGGGAATAATTAATTTCTTTTGGGGATACACAAATGTAATAATTTATTTGGACTCAAACAACCTAAATAAAAATGTAGTACATTGAATGCCTGGGTATAGAGACCACATGGACGATCCATATGTTCTATATTAATTATGAAAATTAAAATTAATTTTTTTTGTTTTATTTATATAAATAAAGTGAACCAAGGATTATATCTTTATATTTGATAACCAGACATGCTAGATTAAGTGATTTCTGGTGTGTGTGCTAGGGATTCATTTGATAATGGATTTATTCATGTTTTATGTTAGAATTGGGTCATTTAGAATTATTGGATTGGATACCCTGCATTAATCCTACGATTAGTCCATTGGAATTGTTAGCTGCTAAACACAATAAAAAAACTAGGAGTCCCAAAACTTTATTTAATCATAACTAACATAGACTTCATAATGGTCATCTACATAGTATTCTGATCAATTTATTCAATCCAAAACAAGAAAAGGGAATATACATAAACCCTACCCACACATCCCCTACACTCACATCACCCAACCAAAATATGACTAATTTGTCGTGCTAGACATGATGATAATGAGCATCATGTGTACCCAAAGAAAAAATCTAGTGAATAAAGGTGACGATGTAGTGATCCAGATAATATATTCATTTATAATGAATACATTCTTTAGTGTCTACCCTATACATATGGGTGTGTATTAGTCTTTGTGCAATGGTTTTGGAGTAAATATAAAGTCTCTTTCATCAAACCCCTAGCTGATGCATGTTTGATTTTTCTATACATTGAACAATGGATGAAGTGTAATTTATCAGGTGTGTAACCCATATCTGTAGTGTATTTTACATATCATTAATTTCCTACATTTTCATGAAGTGTATCCATGTACATTACATGTAACTTGTTTTCAAATTGTTTAATAAAATCACAACCTGTCCAGGTTGGCATCATCTTCTGGATGAATTTTAATCATGTAATGAAATACACGACATGTATTTGTTTTTCTAATTTTTCTAGATCGGTTTTATCCTAAAAAATTGGTGTTACACAATGAGTTTCACTCAAGACGTGAAGTGTATTCTATCTCATAAATTATCCACTTCATCTTTATTTTATGAAGATTCATTGTTTTCGATCATAAATCCTAAAAAAATAAAAACATCCAAATATTGTAATGATTCGTAAATTAAATAAAAATGTATACCTTAAAATAACACAAATTATATCCATAAAAATATCTGTAAATAACATAAATTTGAATTTACTTATGATTTTTCATGTGTTATGTAAGATATTTTTTGTAAATTCATGATAAATTAAAAGTTTCCAAAGTAATCATGAGATGAAAATGGGAAAATTAATTATTTAATATAATGGTTCATTTCATAATGATGACCATACATATAATATACTTTTTGACTCTATGGGTGATTTACCAGATGATCACTGAGGTTACAAATGATACATTATAATTTAAAATTGGATTAATTTTTCATATAAGTGAATAATAAATCACCAAACGTTATTGTTCTATCCTTTTTTCATACATAAAAATACCTCAATGATGGAATTAGTTTCATGATTCCTCAAAAATGATACTCAGGTGAATATTGAGGATTAAAATTTTTGTTGTACCATAAAAAGGATTAATATTAACATGAATAATCATGTATGAACTACCTATTGGTGGTGAATAATTTCTAGAACTGCGACTTCATTTTTTACCATTTTTTGTGCATGAAAACATTCATTCGAATATGGATTAATTATATAAAATAAATTTAGTATTTCAAATATATTAAGGTTTTAATGGTCATTGTATATTATGAGGATGATTATGTGTTGTCTTAGAAGGAATTACAGAGGGATATTTGTTGATATATTTTATTAGTAGTATAGAAGATGATATCAATTAATTTTTGAATATCAATTAATTTTAATAAACAAAATATAAAGATAATTTAATCATGATATTGTTTGTTCATTTATAAATAAGTTAATAGACATTAAAAAAATTTAGACTGGTAGATATTGATACAATGACCCTTGTTGATTATCTAACAAATAATGATGATAAAGGAGAGATATGGAGCAGGGATAAGAGATTATTCATGGGAATTGAAGAACCAAAAAGAAAAGGGGGTGAATTGGATATGATGAATCTACTATTACTGAATGTATCATATATTAATGTGAAATTATAACACTACCATATTTTTTTGTATATCAAAAAAACTGTGTAAAATGACTGATAGAGCCTTGATATTTTTCTTAAGAACATTCATCCATTTGATATTGTGGTATATCCAAGGATATATTAAAATTTATTCTATAAAGAAGAGAAAAAATCCAATATAATTGAATATAAATAGATTGGATCCAAAAAATCTATTATATACAATGGTGGAACTATAATGTGATTGTTCCAATGATAAAATAATTTCAGTTCTTATTATTTCTAGAAGGTGTTATGTAGAATACTTCATTTTTGAAAGGATAAAGAGATTAAGGGAATCCCAATTACCTTTGATGATTTTGACTATATAATCTCAGCTACGTATAATGGATTACAACCACTCTACAATGATAACTAGATCAAAAAAATTATTAATCATAATAAATCATTTTCTGATGTTATTATTATGTGTTATTTCTTATATTAATTACATGAAATATAATGGTGATATTAGAGTGTGAGATACAATCACCATGACTTCTGAAAATGTTACATAATTATTCTAAATTTTAAAATGTGGACCACAATGATTCATCTTCCCTTCATTGTGTGATTTCACCAATCCTACTAAAAATATCAATTGGTATCAAATCACTTTGTTCCACCTCTATTTGGATTTTCTGTAATTGATGACTTGATGAATTTATATTTTTATAGTCTTTCTCAATATAATTGTGATTTATACCTAAGTTAAATCCTAGGATTAAACTCTCAAATAATATATGTAGTAATTATCTACAAATAATTTAAAAACATTATTAAAAGAGAGGAAATGAAAATAAGTAAACCCTCATTTAAGAATAATGAGAAAGATTATTTCTAATAATTTATCCTTATAAAAGTATAAATACTTTAATAAAATTTATTAATAACATCTATTTAAAGAAATTAGTGATGATAAAAAACATCTATTAAAATAGAGGGAAAACATTCTTTCCACTTTGTAATCAAATATAAATAATACCTGTCATGATTGGAGAATAATTATAGAATTTGACCGGTTTGAGGATATAAAAAACTTCAATATCATATGATTCAGTCCAATTACATTATGAACGTTTTGGAAAATACTATAATATTTTTTCCTTATAATCAACCATGTAAATGTTTAAGTGATTATTCACTAATGGATTTATATAGAGACTCAAATGTGTATTTTAAGAGAACATTGGAAAATATTCTTATATAAATGACCCTTTTTATTTTTGTTCTTTTTTATTTATATATATAAATAATAATATTACCCAATTTTAATATGATACTAATAAATTGTTGGGAAACATTTGAATAATACATATTGACTTATATAAATATCACATGAAAAATTTACGCAAAAAGTGATACAAATGTAGTTCATTCTATTGTGTGTTTTAGAAATAAAAAAGGGGTTCACTAGTTCAGTCTAATAGAAAGAGTAACATTTTAATGGGATTTGAAATATGGTACTTGAATTGTAAGAACGAAAAAGGATATCATTGGTGAAAAATTATAAAATTGAACATAATTCCAATATGATAAAGAAGTTTGAAAAATACATCAATGAGATAAATAAGATGTACAATGAACTAGATAAGATTATTGAGAGGATTAAAAAAGATTTTAAATACACCATGGTATCAATTAAAGATAGAATAAATCACAACATGAAATGTCTTCATATAGAAGTCAAATTAGAAAATCTATATATATTTTCATATCAATCTTCACAAAAATGATATATGATCTATTTCAATAAATTTACATATGGAATAAAATTGTTCAAAAACTACAATATATTTTAAAATGAATAACATGATGATATGAAAAGATAAAACTATTTAAATATCAAATCAAATTGAAAATATTATCTTTGGAAATATATTTCACACTAATCCCCTTTTATTGAAAACCATAGGATACAATGAAATATTTAGAAAGAAAATTAATGATAAAAAATATGATAATCCTACCACTACATCAAAATAGTATGGATGAATTAAAAAAATAATTTCTCCTTTAATAGTGAAACAAAATATGAATTTATCTCACACAAATAATATGTTTCTCTTTTTATCTAGGTTGTAGTTCAATAAAAAAATGCATTTTTTCATTATTTGTGATTTGGAAGGTTTGATGAGAATGGAATTGTTTTTTGGAATAAATATCTAGTATTTGGACATCATAGAAAGAATGTATCATGGAGAAATAATATTGAGTTAATTCTATTCACATTTTATAATGGTAATAATATTTTTATCTCTAATATATTTAATAATTTTAGAAACATCTATGGGATTTGAAACCAATGTAGTCACAGTGGTTGAGTTTTCTGTTTCAAATCAACCAAGAATATACTAAAGTTATTTTTTAAAAATACCACAAATAATGAGATGATATCTGGAGAAATAAGTTGATTTTATCATAAGAAATTAAATAAGAAAAAAAATTCAAAAATACCCAATAATGCCAGGATGGATAATATTACCAATAGAAAAATATGAAAATATTTAAGATTAAAATTCCACAAAAAGTAATTTTTAAAACCCCCATGATTATTTGTTTTTTTATAATTATATATAAAATAATAATTAATCTATAATAAAAATGAATGGTTTTCTTCTGAGTTTTAACACTCAAATTGATGAAAAACATAAATTTAATGATATATTTTATAAATATGATGACATACGTTTTCTTGCGGTGTTTTTTTGGAAGGAAAAAGATAATTAGATATAATTAATGATTACATTCCGAGCTATAGTAATGATATATAATAAAATTAATCAAATTAAAAATATTTCCATGCTTTATCATGTTTAAAATCAAGAAGGAAATTATCCACCCATATCTTGTTGTAATGTGTATAAGAACCACGATACCTATGGTAAATGATAACTATAAATATAATCATTAATCTATGAAGAATTTCCTTAATAATATAAATATAAAAGAAATTTATTTCCTCTGTTTTGAAATAAATATCATCATTTTGTCTCTCATAAATTCTTTCTTATGATCAATCTTATTACACTATATTGCGTATTATATTATTAAGGTAAATATATGATATGTACAGAGGAAAGATTGTTTGATGATTCAACTATAAATGTTCTATATCTATAATAACATTCCTTCTTGGAGTGATCCCATCTTTTTTGTATCGTGGATTCTTGTTCTGAAAACATCTTCCACAGAGTTTATATTATCAGAGATTCATTTAACGTTGAAAAAATACATGAAATACAGTTATATGTTTTAGAAAAAATCTTTATAAATGTCAACTATATACGATCCTATTTATACATCACATCTCTGTGTTTCTATTAAAATAGAAATTACAAATAAATTATGTCAAATGATGGAATTGGAAGTTACTATGTGGTTTTCATTGTGACAAGTGACATCCCAATGAAGATACAATTATTCTAGTTAATAACACATTATGTATTCTAGAATATATAAATAAAAAATTCACTATTATACATAACATATATTTGATGTTATGTAATATTACAAAAGTTTTATATAATATATTACATCTCAAACATAAGTTAATTATTATTTTCCAGAGTATACATAATATGTATATAAGAATATAAAATATTAAATTTTTTGTTTCAGGGGATACATTAGAAAAATTAGTAGGAAACAAAGATCCTTTTTTTAATTCATACGATTAACCTCGCGATTTTTGATGATATGTAAGATACACTAACTTGTTTTAAAAGAATAAAACATCAGTCATGTTTATAGTATATCCTAAAATTTGATTATGTGGAGCTATTTCTGAAATATAACTATATAATTATGGTTGATATTAAACTCAAGATTTTGGAAATGGGTTTCACTGGTTATTATTGATGAAGAATAATTATATTACATTATGGAACCTAGAATTAAATTTTTAAAATAATCAAGTAAATATTATAATTGATTGAGGCAATATATTTGACACCTATAGATGATATTATACCACAATAATATTTTTCACGTGAACATTAATACAATTATGGATTAATTATATGAAAATATAATGTGTGTTTTAAAGAAATAAGGTCATGAATATACTAATACCTCATGAGGAGGAAGAAACTGTGTCTCTAAAATAATTATATTGTGTTTCATTTAGATATATTTTACTGGTTGTGATGAATGATATATAAAGTGAATTAAATGTATAAATTTTTTCTACCATTAAAAATATTGGAAAAAAAATTTCATCGTATTTACTATGCTTCTCCAAATAATTGGTGGACCAAAAAATAGAAAGTGTCTGACAGGTTCCAATGATATAATGCATGTTCATTATCAATAATTGAATTAAATTAATGAAGTGTTATATAATATTTTAATAGATTATTTTTTTATACAAAATAAGATGAAGAAGAAAAATGAATGATTGAGAGAGTCTGAGGTTGTTCGAAGTGGACATATAAAGAATCGAATGAAATTATGAAAACATGAACATAAATATTTTATATCATGAGAAAGAGTAAAAATGAGTGTTATTGGATTGAGATTTATTTGTATAAGAGTATTTCATATTACATTTCACTATATATGTTTCAAGATACATGGTATATTTTATCATAAAAAGATGTGATCTAAACCCATTAATAATAATTGAAGTGGATGATACAAAATATGGTATTGCGAAGAGTGTAGAAAGTTAGTGTATGAACCTAATAATAATTCAAGTGGGTTATTAATTTTTATAGTTTTTATCGTACTATATACAAGTATTCTTCTTTCATAAAAGGTTATAGACCATCCCATTTATAATTGTTTATTTTGATAATTACTATTTTTATATGAGTGTTTGTGATAATTTCCACCATACATAATGGATAATATCACCCATTGTGAGTGAAACTTATAAATATATATTTCCATTATTCATGTATAACACTACTTTTGTGACATACATAAAAATTTAAGGTTAGATGAGTGTTCCACATCCAATTAATCTAACCAAAGTAGATTAAACATATAAATATTGAATTTGTAATATTGTTTATAGTGATTCTTCCCCTATCTTGGTCTCAGTATATTAATCCTTCTACATGAACCACTCATTGGTCTTCTATGACAAAAATTCTAGTGTAATGGGAGAATGATTAACGATAAAATATTTTTTAATATAAAAATAAAGTGGTTAAAGGATTATGAATGACAGAAATTATTCATAACATTCATTATGTCATTCATTGATTTTTTATCCGTTGATATCTCATGATTTAAATTCTATTTTAAATGTAATTATGTTTATAAATCCAAAATTTTTTATAAAAAATGGTTGACGTATCCCGTCTTATTGAGATTTTATCTATTAGTAGATGTTTGATATGAATAATTTTTTTAATTTCCCCCATATCCCTACATTATTAATATGAATATTATGTGTAATACAATGGATCAAAATGAATATTTGATTTATTTTTTACTGATCAATCTGAATTAATGAATTATTATAGATGAACAAATAATTAATCATTATAAAATTTATTTCATGAATTATGACTATGATTTATAAAAACATTAATTATATCATTTTGGGAATGACGAAATATAATAAATGTCCATTTTTTATATATAATTTTATCAATAGATCTAGATGTTCAATTTTGGACTATAATATATATTTTTAATGGAGTGTTCCCTTTGTTAAGGCTATAAACATATGTGGGGAATGATCCCTTTATAAAAATATCTATCAAATAAAAAATAGTTTATCATGTGAGATGATGAATGGGAATTTACAGATCCATAGTATTTCATTCTCATTATAAGGAAACAATGTAAATTATCTATGTTCGTACTCAAATAAATTAATTCATGGGAAAATAATAATATATAAAAACATTCTAATGAAACTTTAAAAATGAACCATTTAGTGAGAAAATATTTTTAATTTTCTTCATTCACATAAATCTATTGAACCACATCTAATAAAAATTCCCTTATAGGTCAAAAGTTTTCTTATCAATTGGTAATATCAGATAGTTATATCAGTATTAATTCCACACCATTACATAATTATTAATTCATCATGTAGTAGAACTCGATCATATTAGGAATAAATGTAACATATCATACTCTAGGTGATGAATCTATTTATATTTCTTGATGAGACACTGTTGAAGTCGATATAATTTATAGATAAAAAATATTGATTTTATCCTATAGGATCAATGTTCGTTGAGTAAAATTATTTATAACCACATATTAATATTTTTACTATTACCATGGTATATTGATAAATCCTAAGAAACTGACATCATGATTTCCATAGCTAATGAAATGTTATACTGACATTATAAATAGTGGTGGGGAGACCTATAGTTACCTTTAATTATTATAACATTAAATTATTTTAAATTTAAAAATATTAATATGAAAATATAACAAATCAACACACCAAAAATTTTTTTATAAGATTATAAGAGAGGAATATAAGAGGTTGGAGGAATATATTTAATCAACTAACTATACTATAGATGTTACTGTAGTATTTTTTTAGCGAAATCACTATAATGACAATATAGTAGTTTATCATGATTACATGAAAAATTATCTTTTATAAAATGGGAGATAATGGATTAGTGAAAACTATAAATAATATCAAAAAAATTCTTATGTAAACCAATGAATCTTTAAAATTTATAACAGGATGATCACCCTATGTTGATCCATGACGTACTTATTACACCATACCCTAATGTACAAAAATATAAAAGCCTAAATCCCCAATGGGATTTCATTGATTAAAACTCACTCATATAAGTTTTAGAGTCTTAGGTATAGTTGTATCCATTCACCATGGAATATTATGTGATATCGGTGGTAAAATATAAAAAACTTTGATGGATATAGATGGAAGTGATTATAATAATTAATGCAGAACCACCAACGATATAACTTTACATGAAACCCATTTTGTAGTGGGACACAACCTCGGAGGTGATAATAGGTAAACCTTGAGAACATAAACAAATGTTTGAGAAATACATAATCTTGTGACCAACATTAAATGTAGTTCAACTCAAAATAAAATGTGTCTCATTCCGTAAATGTATTCATAGGCCTTAAAAAGATTAAAAGAAACCAAATTGATGTAGAACAATTCTTATGAAGATAATTTTGAGGCATATGGGTTAGAAATTGTTTGTTAGTTCACCATAAAGAGGAATAGTCTTTGAAAGAAAGTATTTGGGCACTATGGTAAGCCCATGTAAGTATATTCTTTAAGTTATCCATTAAATAATTCAATGGTCCTCTAACCACCAGCATAAATATCACACCACTAATTCACCCTAAAATATATTTATTTTGACCACTATTTATTTATGAAATAAATATAAAAAATATAAAATTGTACCATATTTTTTAAATTCCTTTGAAATTAAATATTTTAATGGGATGAAACATTGATAACAAAATAATCCAAAAATTTAGTTGCATTTCTTCATATCCCATTACTCCATTAAAATTCAAATCATTATTAGAAATGTTATATTGTGTTCAATTATTGTGTTGGTAACTTATTTATTGACAATGGGGTCTCCTAATTGTTTAAAAAAATGTTCCAAATATAATTCCTTATCAAAACAATATTCATTGAAAATTTACACATTGAATAATTTTTTATTTGAGGTCATTATTTTTGTAATATTTTAAAATTTCTTCTAGCGACCCTTATTAGATTTTTCTAATAATTTTAAATTAAAAAATATTGAATTTTAACTCACTCTAATTATTTCCAATAAAAACTATATATGTATGGTATCAAACTAATTTAGGAAATAATTTAATATTTTAATTCAAAATAATTAAATTAAAAGGTTTCCCTTAGAAAATAATTTAATATATATATATATATATAATTTGAAAAATAGAATTGAACATCACAAGAACATTATGTATTAACATAAAAACTCTCTTAAGGTTAAAGATGTAAAAAATAATCAAACAGACATCCTAAAATTTCCAGACCATCTACAAAAACATTTTACAAAAAATTTAAATATTTTTGAATTTATCATTTGAAAAAAATTTCCTTAGTTTTTTAAAAAAATGATATGAACTATTTTTTTATTTCATCGTGTTCATTAAAATAGATATGAATATAATCAATAAAAATATTGAGTCATTTTTTTATGTATTCAATGAAAACAATATTTAGTATATCTCTAAAATATTGAGAAAACATGTCACCGTAAACTACATAACCATGGAGTCCAGATGTCGATTCATCATACATAATTTTACCATTGGTTAAAACATATTTCATTATACTTGATTTGTCAATACAATATGATAGGTTAATTTTGAATAATATTACTCCTCAAAAGTTTATACAATAATTTATCCAGTTAAATAAATTTGTATGTAATGTCTATTACTATGTTTTATAAAATTTTATTTATCAATTTAAACCCATTACAAAATATTCATTAAATTGTTTCTCTTATTATAACATATTAGCTTGATCCATTAGATAAATGATCTTATATAATATTTATTATTACATAATAAGGTAAATAGTGAATTGTGCTTCTAGATCTTGAGAAAATAATGTAATTTCATGTAAATGTGTAGTTACAAGTTTTATTTGGAAAAAATAACTCTATAAGGATATTTATTTCACTATAATAAAAAAATTTCATTGGAGTGTAATATATGATTATTGTTATTTATTCAAAACATTAAAGGATGTTATTTTTAAACCATAAGAGTTTCGAGTGAATAGATATTTATACTGAGTAAAAATTAATTAAAATTTCATTTTGGGAACAATATATGAGGGTATGATTGGTGGAATATAATAATTTCCATTTAAACCACATTGTTAAACTATATATTTTTCTGGTTCTATTTAGAGTTTGATGTGGGATATCGAGACTCTAGTGGAATATCCTGATCTACTTATTGAGAATAAATATTTTTTCAATTTAATATATTTATACTAAAAAATGTTTCAAGGATTTTTCATTTAAGAGGTGCTTAATATAGTTATACATACACTATCCCTCTATTTCATCCACCCATTATTCTTATTATAATACAATAAATGAAGATGGTTTTGTTATAGCGATCTAAGCTGGGATCTCCCCCATCCTATAATTTTCAAGTATATCCCTATCACCAAAATTTAATGTTTTTTTTTGATCGGGATTTTAATCTTAGATATCTATATATTATATTGATGTAACTATAAATGATAAGGCTTAATGTTCTGTAATGAACCAACCTGAGTCATTTAGACAAGCCACACGAGTCGGCCCATCAAAGTGGTGAGGTTCAACAAGATAATAGAAAAAAAATTCTTGACTATAATAAAACAAGACATACAACCATAGTTTAGTGAGTGATAAAAATATATATCCATGATTCACCAAAAATCCAAAATGGATAAACAATAAATAAAAAAATTCAGGATCAACAAGTTCCCATATAACCAACTGTCACACTCAAAAAATCCTGATATAACGGAAATGATGAAAAGAGAAGATGACATGTTACATGATTCCCTTCATTTTAACTAGTTCTTACAATATAGCATCTATAACCGCCAAAATATAAATGAAAGGTGTGAGAAAAAATCTTAGTAGGATATCAGAAAAGATTATATCGAATGTCAAGTATTAATAAATTATAAATTCTATCATTAAAATTATTACATTTTAAAAAACAATTACATAAATGAAAAAAATTAGTACATAATCCATTTTTTATTCATAAAATAATTTTATATTCTCAAATCAAGTAATATGTCCATTATATAGGGTAACACATGATATCATAATCAATATAATCTATAAATATTTATAACGGTAAACATGTATTAAAATAATCATGACCACTCTACATGTAATATAAAGTGAGAAAATATCAATGAAAAATTCATCATGTGAAGCAACTGATAAAATATACAAAGCCAATACATCATTTGAAAATCTGACCATAAATAAAACCCACACAATTATTGATCTATAATGTGGGTATAAATTATACACATAAAAAACAAAGGCTTTATACATGCCTTGGTTATATCTAACAAGTATATATTCTAGTATAATTTTTCAAACTAAAGTGAAAGATAACCAAAAGTAGAATTATAGACGGTATGAGTTACTTGTCTATTCCTGAAGCAATCAATCTTAAAAACATTCTATGATTGACCGAATACATTTTAAAATGACAATAAAAGTATATATAACATTTTCAAGTCCAATTTAATTCACATCATAGTTTGAACTCCCATTTTGAAACAACACAACCAATCAAGCAATTAATCAAATGCTTAGTGTGCACAATTTATTTTCAATGAAAATTTCATTAATAATATGTTTTCATTAAAAAAATATATCATAATAATTTATATTAAATGAATAAAAATTAATTTCTAATTAAAATAAGGTTTTCATAGAATTATAAATTTGTATAGAAACACCTACATCAAAACCAAGGTACCACAAATCACCTCTGGGAATGGAGATGGAGGAAGGGTATAATGGGTTATCATGAACCTAGATCAATGAAAAAACAATATCAGGACTACATAACACCCCTTAGGTTAGGAATTATTACCTAATTGGGTTCCATAAAGATGATAGGAGAAGGGATATAGTTTATATCAACAGAGGGGATAGGAATCCAGATAAAAACTGCAACATAACTTGAGATAATCCATCAAGAACGAAAACATTCTTACTATAGTTCACAGGGATATACCTAAAAATTGGTTTGGATTGTTTATGATAGTTACATATTATATTATGAGGTAATTATTACTCAAAAAATAATGGAAATGTGTATAATCCTAAATTTTAGTAGTTTAGAGGATGGTCGTAAGGTTTCTTGGAGGACTCCACAATATTAAACTAACCATGCGACTTAACTGTGATCCTATAATATCAATGAGGGGTTGGTTATTTTTTTTAGATACATGGTTAGTTTAATTGTTTGGATACATGGTTAGTTTAATCCCCCATTTAATAGTGTGCATGATTTTCACTAGGTGATGCATTGTTTTGGTAGACCATGTGACACTCCACTACAACCACCAAACACCATGCACAGTTCTCAAGGCATGTTGAATTACTTTAATAGAAATTCTAAAACCATTAAAAATAACATTTGAACCTCATAGAGGCATACCATATAGTTACCTCATGGTAAAACTAAATGTGAACCTTGACCGTTCAATTTTTTTCTATAAAAACACTTTTTTCATCCTCCAAACAAACAATATTCATGGACATCAAAACTAAAAAACTAAGGGTGAATTAAGGTGTTGCTATAACCCAGTGGGTGCTACAATTTTTCCACTATAATAATTATTTCGACAAAATTTCCTCAATATCTAGGACCACCAAAGAGGGAAGTCTAATACTGGTTCATTAACAATTACCAATCCCACATTTCAGGTATATCATGCATGTACTATCAAATTACCCTGAAAAATGAATCATTTTAATGAAAATATCTTTATCATGAACATACATAATCTAAATTAGTATTACAATAGTGTTTTTATTATTCCCAAGATCATAATCCTCAAATTAATGTTTATGGGAAGGATATGGGAGATACCTCATCTACTATGAAACATGAAACACATCATGGGTCAACATCAAATGATATGGTATGTCAAAATGATATGCAACCCTTCTGAGTCAATATATGATCTCAATTGTGTAAAAAAATATAATAACATCACCATCGTACCGAACATAGGATGTCAAATATGAGGTGAGGTACTAGGAAAATCTGGATCCCCAACCTAAAACACAGGAATCTAATAATGAAAGTTCATATAATATTTCTAATTGATTTGTTTTATGGAAAAATATGAAATCCCTTCTCATTATTACATATTAATTCATGATTTATTATGTAAGAGTACACATAATAAAACCCATAATTTTGATAATTATAGTTTCTTTGGTGATTATGTATATTTTATAACATCTTAAAATAGGATATACATTATCTTTAAAAAAAACATCCCTTACATGCTCGTACATAAAACTATATGAGATAACCTAGTGATAAACATAGTAAAGGTAAGGCTATAAATCCCAGTAAGGAAATAAACATAGAATAACATGAATAATAAAATACATTCTACAACAAATCATATCAGTGACTCAACACATGAGTGATAGTTATAAACATGAACAATTAGTAATGATATAGAATGGTAACCCAACAAATTCATGGGAAATGTGGGGAAAAAATTAAAACATTGCATCATAAACATAGGTCAATGATAACAGATAATAAATGATGATGTAAAAATTCCCATGGTGTATTAGGTTAACTATCTAATCCCTTTCACTAAGACTCGTGAGACTAAAACATTACCCAATGCATTTGGGAGTGATAAAATTCTGATTGCATCTGTCACCTTTATTTCATTCTCATGTTTAAGTACACCACATAGATTATAAAACATGTATTCATTATTTTTAATATTTTTTCAATGATATAATATTATGCAATACATGTATGTATTTCCATAATTACGAAGTAAAAGTCCTTATATTTGAACACTGTTGATATGAAATCGGTACAGGTATTTACTACACATTCGTTTTTCATGGAAAATCACTGTGACATTTCGGTTGTATAATGATGTCACATAATGATTTTAAAAAAACTATGGGAGAAAACAAGGTACATAATAATTTTTCAATAATATTTATAGTATTAGTTCCATGTAAAAATCTAATCACAAAGGTGTAATAATTCAATTTAATATAAATACCATAAGCATGATGTAAAGTAGTTTTCAAAAAGAATACAATTTTTAACGAAATGATGATATTAATTTAACTATTAAAAAATTAATATTAATTATTTAAAATTTTATTCTTAAATATAGATATATAATCTAAACACTTCATTTGAATCATTTATCATTTCGGTTCATTACAATAAATTATACTGAATAAATATTATGCACATTAAAATAGTTTTCAGAAAAAATGTGTTTTTATTCTTGAAAATAAAATTTTTCAAATATCAAATATAAAGATAATTTGAATTAAATATAACTAATTAAAACTTATGTTAAATTTAAATACAGTATTAAATATATTCATATTTTTTTATTACTCATAAATATATGATATTTTTACATAAAAACGTTATTTGATTAATATTAACTAAAAAATCAATATTTTTAGAAGAAACCCAAATTTTCAATCTATTAAAATTTTATATATTGTGATATCATAAATGTATCACATTTTAACAGTCACATTTAAAAATATTCAGAAAATTATTAAAATATTTCTTCATAAAAATTAAAAAAATCATTTTTTTATCGTATTCACTATTGAATATAGTGTCCTCTTTTAAAAAATATAGGCGTTACATTCTTCCAATATTTAATAAATATTTTCTCCTAAATTGAAAATTGAAGTGAGCTTTTTCTAATTTCATAAATTTAAAATAATAAGGGTAAAATTAGGTATGAGTATTTTGTAACTATTAAAGCCATAAACGTAAATCCAATTTATTCTTTAATTATAAATTTCTAGAATTCAATATATATTATGCATGATCTATTTATTAACATATGCTCTTATATATATTTCACTTCCCTTTACAAAGGTTCTTAATGAGCTTTTAAATTTATCAAATCATATACTCTGATTTACTCAAACGAGGTGTGTAATAAGGTCTATTGTCATGCACTAGTTCTTAGTAGAGTATATCCCAGCGTGGTGTTTTCAAGTTTTACCACTATATATAATTGTATCCTAGAAAAATCAACCTTTTGTATTTACACATGTATTTATTTTACTTATGAACCACTCTCTTTATATATACCAATATTTAGGGATGTTTTCTTATAATTAGACTTATAATTATTGTTTTCTATAGAGTTTTCTAATATTAATCCCTAAAAAAATAAAATTTTCCTATCATAACAACTATGAAAATACTTATGTTTATTATATATTTATTAATGATTTATTACAAAACGGATCACATAATATAACATAGAATATCAGGAATTACTATGTGTTTTAGAGTTAGGGATCATTAACAGCAACTTAAAATAGGCAATTACATCAGGTTTATTGAACACATACATAACATTATCACACATAAAACTACACGGGATAACCTAGAAACATAGATAAGAAAAGTTTGAGATATAAAACTAGTAAGGGAATTAACATGGGATAACATGAAAAATGTAATACATGTTAGAAAATAAGAATATCAATTTGGTATAGATTGAATGAGAATTATAAACATGACTAATGAGGCATGATATTTCATGATAACATAAAGGAAATATAGAAAATGTGGTACAACATAAAATGCTACACCATAAATAGTGGCCAAAAAATACCAAGAAAACATAATTGTAAAAGTACCATAGTGAATTAGTTTCACTCCATAATTGCTTTGAAAATGTTTCATGGGACTAAAACATTTTACAATTTAATGGAGTGCTATATAATTTCAGGCACACTAGTCATTTTAATTTCATTCCTATTATTAAGGGTTCTACACATATCATAAAAAATGGATTAATTAATCATAAAATTTTATTCCCTGATCAATTAGTGTGAAATATAAAAATTTAATTCACCAATTAAGAAGTATATTTTCTTAAATTTAAACACACATTATTGTAAATGGGTATAGGTATTCACTGCAAAATTTTCTAGAATGAAAAATTGCGGTGAAATTTTTGCAGCATAATGGCATCAAATAAATATTCCAAAAAAGGGTTGATGATTGAGAAATGGGCATGTCAACATTTTCTAATCAAATTTATATTAGTTTTTAAATGGAAAAAATATATCCCAATAATTTAAATTTTAAATTGAAAGAATAAGATAATGAAGAAAATTGAATAAAGAGGACAAGGAGAGGACCCTCTACCTTTAGAGCATTCTATCATAATCATTGCAGGAGATTCTTGAGAACATTAGGGAACCATTTGAGGATTATAGATATGATATGGTAGAGTAATTATGTGAACCAAGGATTTTTTTTAGTCAAGAGAAATGGTTACTTTGGTTGGTTGATATAGGAAATGATTGGGAAATTCTTTATCATTTCTCAATCCTAGGTTTTGGACTCTGTATAATAAATAATAAAAAACCCGAAAAAATAATACATGGTGTTTCCGAATGATTTATGACGAAGATAATATGTTTTAATTATTTTATAAGTTCAATGGAAAAAATTATTAAAATAATACCCTTGAATGTGTGGAAGTGAGTCGTGTCCTTAGAGAATTGATTTTAAAATAGAAAATATATTATATGTCTTTGATGATTCATAATGGCTTTGTAAAATAAATGAAATTACATTAAAATCAAATTATTTTAAAGGGAAATCATGTATTTGGGAATTTATACCATTTATAGTATTCATTACATTATTTTGGGTCGATATGATGTCATAATACACACAATATATATACGTATTGAATGTTTACATGAAAAATAGAATTCCTTTGAAATTATAAAAAAATAACCATTGGATAATATTGGTATTGTTATTCCAAAAATAATATTAATTTTATTGTAATAATTTTATAAATATTTTTATTTTATCTTTTAAAATCGGAATAATCATTTATTGTGAAATACTGGGTTTTTTGACAATAACTTTTTTGAACCCTTATAAAAATTACATGTAAATCCATAAAAGTTATATGATCATTTTTATTTAAAAAATATTATTTAATTACATTATTTTAATAAAGAAATAATAATTTAAAAATCAATCAATTCATCAAAATAAATGTCTTAATTGATATTTAATATTAAACAAAAATACAATTTGTGTTTTATTGTATCAAAATATAATTATTAACAAAACTGAATAATTAATTGTTTATAAAGTAAAAATAATAAGTAAAAATATATTTATATATTTATAATTTCAATTAAAATAATATATAAATATTCATAATAGTTTGGATACATTATTTCTAGTCATGTTTAAATCATTTTTACCCTTAATTGTCCTATTTTACATTTACCATGGTAACTAATATTTTTTAAATATATTATTCCTATTTTTCAAAAATTATGTTCAACATATTACATAATTTTAATTATTATTATTTGAAATATTAGATCCATTTTATCAAAATAATTTCACATAGGTGGAAGAATATAATTTAATATAAAACCCGCAAGCATTACAGAAAGTAGTTTCCATAAAAATACATTTTTTATGGAAAAGATCAGTTTACTTTAACTTTGTAACTAGTAATATTAAATACATGAATTTAAAATCATAAAGATAAATATTTATTTTTAAAATTTAATTCAAATAATTTCTCTTTAGAAGTTATTTTAATTAATTATAATGGAAAAACATTATACACTATAAAATCATTTTTAAGATTAATGTGTTTTTAATCCAAAAAATAAAGATGTACTGAAATCTAGTATAAAAATTATTTGAAATAAATAAATATAAATAAAATTTATTAATAATTTCAGTCAAATTATAATAATTATGATAATTTTATATTAGTTAAAAATAAAAGATAATTTTCCATTAAATCAAAATTTCACTATTCACAAAAAATATATATATGTTTTGAAAAATAATATATAATCAATCTATGTTAATATTATTTTTATGATATCAAAAATGGATCTCAATTTATATTTTTTGGAAAATAAATATAATACATTTCACAATAATAAATAAAAAAAATTAATAAAAAATAATTTGATGAAAATGTATTCATTGCCCAAAATTTATCGATTAATTATTAAGTATTTATCAGATATTTAAGAAATTGATATGTATCATAAAGTAGTTAATTATAATCATATAAGTGATAACTATAAATGTTTAAAATGGTTATATTTAAATAAACAATTCTTGTTTGTTTTTTTTTTCATATTGAATACTCTATCAAACATAGTTTTCTATTTTAAAACCCCATGGCGTTACACCATCCTATTTCAAAATAACATTAAATTTTCTATAATCACCTAAACGAGACTCAACCTAATCCGAGATAACTCTTCAAACTCTTCCCAAAATAAGTGAAATATATATGGCCTTATATACAAAACCTTAAAGGGTTCCATGTTAATCAAATACTATTATATATTCCAATATGAAAATTAAACAAGGGGAACATTATATTCCCAAGAACTAGTACTATCAAGAACACAATACCTATGAATGTCCTCAAGAACCTAGATAACACTTTTTCTATATCCATCTATTTTTAGATTATAATCCATGATCAATTTCCACTGAGAACTTATTTCCTCTTTTAAACCCTTCCAAAACCTAGATATGAACATCAAATAATAATAAATTACAGCCATAGTGAGAACCCCACGATGTATCACATACTCTCAGTTGTATTTTTCCACAAACTATTCAATATTTTCATCACCATAATAGGAATGAAATGTTTTTATTTCATAATTCAATCAATGATAACCTTAATATAATCCTTCTGATAAGAATTCTATGAACAGACAATGATGAATAACATGGAAATCTTATCCGTCAAATATAATTAACTTTATATTATTGTAATAATTTAGACCCTTATTGGTGTTATACATTAATTTTGTGATGAGTGATAAATATGAATCCAAATATGCAACTAACTGCATCATCCTGTCCACCAATACTGACATCTCAAGTCATGATTTTTCTTAATAACCCTAGTGAGTATAGTCTAACATAACCAGTTTCTAGTCAACATGAACACTTTCCTCATAGAAATTAAAACCACCAAACATCTAGGAAATTACAAATCTCTACTAGGAGATTGAGACCACTCACCCTGGGACTCCCAACCATAATGTTTTTTACACCAGCATTAGCGCTCGGTGTATGTCACCTTCTTGATCCAAACTATATCATTAAAACATTATTAATATTCCATAGAAGCCATGAACACATTATATCAACCTATTCCACTTCCAGGTTCATCCTAGTGAAAAAACTCATCAGAGACCACTCCTTACCCAATCCCTTCACAGATTGTGTTGGAAATTTTTTTCTCGATACTTTGGAAATCACATTCCCTATTAAAGGACACTATGATATGTGAAAATATTATTTCTGAAGATACTCCACCCAATGTTCTATAAAAAATTCATATACCTTCATGTGAAAATATATACCAAGATCTAATGATCATAATATATAATAGATATATCCCTATTTAGATATTGAGACCACAATTTTACATCATGCATAACTGAATCCAATTATGGATCTTAGGTAGGGTAGTTATTATCATATGAGCATAACTTGTGAGAGACATAGGACATCACGTATTTAACCTACACAAAGACACATCCCAAACTCAAACTAGACACATTTCATAGGAAACTTAATAACATGTAAATTATTAAGAAGAAATAAAAACTGGTTCTAAAGTAAACCTCACCATCATATCTTCAAAGGAACTCATACATTTTTCATTCAAATAAAACATTACAACCATAAGGGTAAAATCATTGATTGAAGACATGAGTTTGGATAAATCTTGAAAAAACTGTATATAGTATCCATAAAAATCCATGAATCTATTGATCTTAATCACATTTAGTGGATTCTACTAAGACATAATTTCATGTATCATTTTATGATATAAAATATATCCCTTTCAAATTTAACACACCCTAGAAATATCACTTCTCAGTTTCAGAATTCAATTTTGGAAATCTTACTATATACAGAGTGTTCTTTAAAAATTTTAATAATGATAGCCATATGGTTGTTGTGTTCTTCCTATGTCTTAGACTACACAAAAATATCATCCATGAACACCAAAACAAATTACTCGAATAACTGATGATCGATTTGGATCATCAAATCAACAAATACAACATGTGAATTAGTTCAGCCAAATAATATAAAAAGAAACACAAAATTCCCATATCAACCCCTAAATATGTTCTTAGGTGTTTCCTCTTTTTAGAATCTCAACTGGTGGTAATGTGAAAAAAGTTCAAACATTGATGACCAATATACCAATTTATGTTTGTCAAATAGATCATCAACCCTATGAAATGATTATTTGATATTTATTTTCACCTTATATAACTTTCAATAATCCAAAAATGTGTGATACTTATATCTAACTTATTATAAAATATGATTGCTGAAGCGCACATTGACATGCTAAGATGAATAAATCCCTTAATCCTAGGATCCCCAAGAACGAATTTATGTTCTAATAACTCTGCAGACACCATTTGATAATGTGTAATATAAATGGGCTTCATACCGAGGCATAGATGAATAATAAACCATAAATTTCACTAATGTGATAGTACAATATAATTATCTAGAAATGACTCATGGTACGCACACAACACAAGAGGTAGTGGACTACCCCAAAAAGGGTCAATTTAATCAAGAAACTTCTCATAAAAATGGAATGCAATTAATCTATAATAACGACCAACAAGCCACACACTTCCCGATCTACTGTCCCTATCAACATGAAAAACATGAGTCAACCTGTCGTAAGACAAAAAAAATGAACTGAATGATGATAAAAATGTATTTGGGAATTAGAATTGGTCATAAAATACATGTTGATAATCATGTCAAATATGTTATGATTAATCACCCAGAAGTACCACACCACCTCAAAGGCAGCTATCATCACATGAAAAAAAAGGAAACCTTAAACAATATTTGTAACTATTTACTAATTTAATGTAAATATTCAACAATTATTCCATAACTTCCATACATAATCCCAACACAACAACTTGATTTTAAGATAAAAAATTATGAGTATAACTTATATCAAACAATGATATCACCATAAGAGTTTAAATTAACATCATATATCTAATAGTAAATTGCTCAACTTCAAATCCCTATGGTTCATACTCAATTTCATAAATATGTTTTGTATTTACTACATGATCTTCCCCATAGACATAAGATTAGAAACACCACTATTGGAATCATCATTTTTAACTTATAAAACCTTGGTTATAGTGGATCCTAACTTACTTTCCATGGATAACCATTCAAAAAAAATACCTTTGATGGCCTGAGAATCTGAAAAAAAAATGAAATGTATTAGGTGCCACCTTACTGATAGGTTTTGTGTGACCAGATCATCTAAATTAATAGAAGAAAAGATACTGATTTCTATAAGAATCCCATGAAACTATTTTAGAAGAAAAATGACCACCATTTCACTTACATTTATTTCTCAAAGGTACATCCTAGCTAACAACTGCACCAAAAAAATATCTATCCAAACATTTCTATCATAATATGTATGCCTTAACCAAATTTGAATTGTCTACTATCTCCATTATGGTTTTAAGAAACATGAAAATAAATATCAGCTCAATGTCCAATATTAGTCTCAACTCAAACAACAAATCATGTATGAACTCATTGGTGATAATCTCTAATGTCAGGTACACCAACGTAGTAAAATGGGTAGAATACTCTAGAATGGTACGCTACCCTTACTCTATGTTTAGAAACTCTAGGATCTTCATTGGATATAACATCTTAGGGTTAAACTACTCATTTATGACATTCTTGAATGATATACATGTAACAAACTTGTAAAACATAGCTTATATGATGATGTCACGCCATATTCTTCCCATTATTTTGATCATATTCAGTGTTAAACCCAACATAGAGTCCATAGGATTCATTAATAATTATAATATCATATCATTATGATCAAGCCACTCCTTATAATTAGGGGTCCATTGTTACTATAGAAGATGGGTGAATTCTTCTAAGTGAATTGAGATCCTGAATCCACTACAGGTTATGTGTTCAAGACACCTA
Organism: Viscum album; assembly: GCA_963277665.1. Lineage (NCBI taxonomy): Eukaryota > Viridiplantae > Streptophyta > Magnoliopsida > Santalales > Viscaceae > Viscum > Viscum album. The sequence continues at coordinate 1,046,086,360 of OY728165.1, forward strand.
CTAGACCTATAGTTTGATTTATATATATTTCAACTACGACCAAAGAGGGTTCCATTGTAGGATTTTCATACGGATCTTATCTCTTATATTCCTCTCTTAGATTTGGAAAATATCTTCTTAGAAAAATATTCTATTAATCATAGGACAATAACCAATCATATTTAGAGAATATTCAAAAATTATAAAACAAACCTCAAGAATTCACATCAATGCCCTATAACATCAAGAATTAAATGAAATTATGTATTCTATGAATGAAAAAACAATTATTTAATAAGGGTAATGTCCATTAAAATAAAATTCAAATTTAGTTCATTCAAATGACTTTGTACACCATGTGTATACTTGGGAAAATTTGTTTGAACACCCATTATAACTCATGTTCTGACATAGAAGTGACTAGACGAGGAACCACCTATCACTTACTACCTCAATTCTGAGGACTCAAACTCATGTCTACATGGGAAAAAGAACCAAACATAGATATCGTGACAATAATTCAGGTTAATAATCTTTATAATAACATACTATAATGAAATAACCAATGTCAACTTGATAAGAAACCATTGTTGTCCCATCACAGTGTTGAGGTGAACATGATATTAGAAAATATTTTCTTATGTATAACAAAAATAAGTCAAAAAACCAAAGTACAATGTATAAGAAAAAGATACCTCCAAGATCAAAAGAAACCAATCTAAATCATCTAAACTTGAAATCACCACATGAAAAAAACCTATAAGTCCTCATGGGACAAACTATCACATCCAAACCATATAGCTATGAAGGAAATGATGAAACGAGAAGCCAACATGCTACAATATTCCCTTTCCATTACCTAAACCCACAAAACAACATTTACAACATCCCAAATGGAAAATTGGGGTATGCAAAAAAATCCTAGTGTTATACCAATTATGATTTTATATACATTCTATTATCAAGAACATATTTAATCATGATTAAAAAAATAAATTTTGACAATTCATTTTCATAAATCAAAATCATTTGAAAATCATCCCTTATTTTTTCATAAATGAATTTAAAATTCAAAAATAAAAGAATATGAAATATATAATTGTTACAGGGTGAGAACATAATAAAAAAATCCACGAATAGACCATTTGGTAAGCATGTAATAAAATATCCATGACCAAACACTCATTCTAAATCAATACATAAACTATCCAAGACTAATCAATCATGTGAAATAAGTGATAAAATTTCCATGAATAATATATCCTGTGAAAATCAATTAATAAATGAAAAATAACATCATCTAGAATGTATCATATGATTATATGTAATAGATATAAAAATAATAACATAATTTAGGCCTAAAGTGGATCCAATAGAAAAATAACTTTTTCATTATCCATACTAATGTTAAATAAAATTCCAACTGGCATTACACACACTATGAGTTATATGTCTATTCCTAACACACCCAAGGTTCTTAATGTAATATGATTGTAAAAATCCATTTAAAAACATGATAATTTTATAAAACATTTCTAATGTCTATAAAATCTCGTTGGGAGTTTGAAAATCCATTTCTAAAACAAAACCATCATTTGGTCATTTAGTCAATCACATTGGTTGCACAAATCATTTTTAAAAGGAAACTCCTTAAATTAAATGATTCCATTAAAAAACAACTTAAATCTTAAACTATTTAAATTAAATGAATAAAAAAGTGTTTATAATGGAAGAAAAATTAATTAATAAAATTATCCCTTTGTATAGAAAGACCTACCTAAAGATTTAGATAGAAAAAAAATTCATTAATAATAAAGTGTATGTAATAAATTATTGGCTCCACATAATCCTATATTTATAAAAAAGAGTGTAAAACATATAATAAAACATTTAGATCCTATGTCACATGACAATTGGTTTCCACTATGATGATATGAGAATATATATTTCACAAATAAACAAATAAGAGTGGAAATCAGATAAAAAATAGACAATAATATTATTGATTAAGAATGAAGGAATTAGTCATAAAATTGATTGGGAGACACCGTCGAAGATCTATAAAAGTTTAAGTATGAGAAAATATGATGTTATAAGGTAATTAGTTTTCAAATATTATACGAGTAAAAAGTGTAACATCCCACATTTAAATAGTTTTTAGGTGGATAGGATTGTTTCTCAGAGGAGGCCCAATGGTTGAACTCGCATGGTTACTTGACCATGAACCCGACGTTCTATTTCAGTAGAGGGCATAATTTTACAGTATAGTTATTTTAATAATGTAACAAATGTGTACAATTTTTATCTAATGGGTGAGATTTTCACTAGGGATGAAATGTTTAGGGAAACCATGCTCAAACATTATCCCACCCCTATATAACCATTAAAAACCCCACATGGTTCTATGGGAATGCATCGTAGTTTGACTAATAATTTTGAAACAATGATAAATTTCCATGGAACCCCATTAAAGCATAACTCACAGTTACTATACGGTTAAACAAATCATGTGCCTCAACAATTATCCAAGATAGTTTTCTAACAAAACCCATGTTTCCAACCTCTAATCCCCAGAACATCCAAGACTTCAAAATAGAAAAACTAAGGCTCAACAAAGGCATTCTGATGATCCGGTGGGTGCTACATCTATGGTGACAATTTAAAAACAAGAGATGATGAATGGTTATCATTTCTAAAAAATTATATGTTAACATGTTTCATAAATATTTTTTTATCATATTTAATCAATGTGGGATCAATGTATCATTTTTATTTGTTTTATAAATTTTTATTTTTTTTATAATATGGTTAATGGATTAATACAAGTTGTTAAAACCCAACGGTTTTTTCTATTAGATTAATTGTACTCAATAATGATATTTCATTATTTGACAATGATTTTAAAATTTAACTTAGATTAAAATAGTCAAGTAATTATGAGTAATTTTTTAAATTATATTATCATTTTAATAAAAGATAATTTCTGTGATTCTTGATGAAAAATTGATTGTTATTGGATGATGATGGCCTTTAATCACCATAGTGTTTTGATTTGATAAAAAATTATATAGTCTTTATTATTTTTTATCTTTTTTTAATATATATATATATGTTAATATATTATATTTTTTTATCATTATTTCATAGTAAAATGATACATGTAAAATGGAAAATGCCTTATTTTAGCATAATAGTAACTAAAGGATCACATTTGCAAACCGAACTATTTATTTGGTTTTTTCCTAGGTAAATTAGTGTTATCAAAATATGTTATGGCTGGTATAAATTTAATGATATAATTTTCTTGTAAGCCATATATTTTTTATGATATATATTTTTTTTAAATAAAGTTAATTTCATTTATACCAAGCATTCCATGAAATAGTGAGTTTAAATGAACTATGATATACTATTAGAATATTTTATTAATATGGCAATTATTACTGAGTTGTTAAAATTTTGGGTAAAAATTTGAATATCTAAATGATAAAAATTTATTTTTTATACCTGTATAAAATTAATTCAATGGCTATAAATTCATTATAAATGAATATTAAAATTATTTTAATGAATAATAGATTTTTTTCTGAATAAAATTTTTTATGAAAGCAATGTTTATTGATCTTAATAAATAAAATTAATCACATTTGTTAAATGATTTTTGTTATACATATATATTATATATTATTTAAATTTTATAATCATTCATCAAATATTATTTCAAGGCTTGGGAAAATAATTTTTATGCTTAAAATATATAATTTTCTAAAAATAGTCTCATCATGTTGTACACACGTATTATAAAATTAAATTTTTTCAAGTTATAGATATTGTGTTTTTAATGATAGAATACATATTTGGAATTATAATGTCCAATATTTTTAAATAGATCTGTTTAATGTTTAGCCATTATTAATAGTAAAAATGGAAAAATTAATCACCTTGATAAAGGGTATATCCAGTTAACATAAGATAAAACCAAGTGTTATGGCCACCATATTTCATATTACTTCTTATTATATTAATATAAATCAATATGTGTCACCTTTTTCAATAAATTTAATTTTTTAGGTGAATATTTTACATGAAAAATTCCTTTATAATATTTAAAGAATATAAATAAACAAAATTCCACTATCTTACTTTTAATTATATCTTATCATTTCCCATAGGGAAAAATATAGGTTTGGATTGATTATAAATAGTAATTTTTATATAAATAAAATTATATTAATTATTGGAACTTAGTTTTAATTTTTATTGGTTATATAATTAACATAAATGATCACACAACATCGAAAAATTATATCTTTATTTAATATTATAATAATATAAAAAATTTAAAATTTAAAAGATCTCTAATTTAAGTGAGTTATAGTGTCACACAAACTCCATAGATTAATATAACTTATTAATTATGATTTAAGGGTTTATATTCTAATTCCTTATTTTTATTTTTCTATTAATAATTATATTAAATGAGTAGGGCCAAAAATGACATTAATGATATTTTATGGAAATAACAATTTATCAAATTAATAAAAAAACATAAAAATTGTGACATAGGAAAATAAAGAAAATATATTGAAAATATTTCATCCCTTTTCATATGTGGGAAAATTATAAAATTTTAAATAAAATCAAAACATTATATTATTAGAGAAATCGTTACCGTGGTTCGAGTTAAAATATGTCAATTATGTGGTTGAACGAAAATATTATTTTTAAAATACTTCATGTAAATATTAAAATTTTATTTTTTGATGATATTTATACCATATCTAATATTATTCTCAAATATATGGCCATTTGGATGTAATTTTCATGGTAATCAATTAGTTATATTTTAAACATTTTAGTAATTTCATGTGAATCCTTTCCCTCACTTATAAAAGAACACACCTTTCCTAACTTCTTTATAACAAAGCGATAATACTATGTAGACCAATCCATTCCCATAAATATTCTTTCGATATTTTATAGTTTTTTTTCTTACCAAAATACAAACACTATGGTCCTCAAGAGAATATATAAAAGAGTTCATTAAAAGAAAAAGTAGTGACTGTAATCAATTGCTTTAATTTTTTAGTTATTATTTTACCTCAACTAAAACCATGATATTTATCGAAAAATAATAATTTTGGTATTATAAATATATACAAATTTTATTATAATTATGAAACCACATTTATTCACCCTATTTTCTATCCAATGGAATGTGAATGTATCGCTCGAGCGTACATAAGCCATACTGTCTTCACATAAAGGTATAATTCATTTTATATCACTATCATGTATGGATAGGTATTTTTGGTATTAATTTTTATATATCATATTTATGAAATAATTTTTCTTTTGGAATGATATATTTTTATCTATCTTCTTACCTTCCAGTCTTTTTGAAAAATATATGGTCCCACATATGTAAGTGTGAACACCAACATCCAGGAAGAAATGTGAGTTTTTTTTTGAAAATTTTGATTTAAATAAATGGTTATAAAGGTATATTTAATAAATATATGTGGTTAAAATAATAAAAAATTACTATTTAATGTTTATTTTTTTCCATTCATTTTAAAGTGATAACATCGTTAATGTGTAAGTATAAGTTATCATCTCTATGAATGGTGTATGTCATTTTCCATTGATATAATTTATGGATATAACTAAACAATATATAATGAGTTTATTTGATATTTATTTCATGATTAAAATTTTTGAGATGATTTTACCCTCACCAATGCATATGGACTAAAATTACCAAACCAAAACATACATGAAAAGTGATGTAGTAATCTCTCAAAATATTAATTTTAACAAAGAATTATTAATAAACATCTAATAAAAAATTATCATTAAATAATATATGGTGGGATATATATTAGTATGAATATTTAATATATTTATAATAATTTTATATTTTATATATATTAGGTTCCATCACATACAAAGGATAAAGGACTTGATGTAACAGTTTTTTTTTGAATCTCATCTTCATTCTGTATTTTTTTTGTTTAGGTTTCATTTGGATGAATTAGTTGATATTATTATCTGGAAAAATATTTTTTTTCATGTCTTGTTATTTCTATAAATTTAATTTTTTTCCATTCATTTTCCACCCTTTATGTACTGAATATATCCAACAACGGTTTAAAAGGAAAACATACCTTGATTTTTTAATCCGATGGGAATCATTCTCTTTAATCTCTATATATTCCTTAAAAACTCTAAAAGTGTATTATTAATATTCAAAAGTTAAATTTTAAATAAATATTAACCATTATTCAATTTTATTAAATTTATCTAAATGTATTCATATTGGAATTTTTAAAATGTTTTAGTTTTTTAACTTTCAATAAAGTTTGAAGGGGGTATTTTTAACATATATATAGTGAAATAAATTTCCCACTATAATGAATACTAACTTTTTGAAGAATCATTTACAATTTTAAATGTTTATTTTTAATAAATATATTTTCTCAATATTTTTGAAATTTATAGATTTTAAATCAGTTATTTTAAATTCAAAAAATGTATTTCCATAATAAATTTTCCAGTGATATTTTGAAAGAATTTTCATCTATGTAAAAATATATTATTTAATATTATAATATATTGAAGATATAATCTAATGATACCATTGATCATATTTTTCTTGATGGTTTATGATCATTATTACTGGATAATATATGGATAATACATATTCTTATTCATCAATTATAGGTTGTTATTTATTTTTTGAACCATATCAACAAAGTTGTATTATTTTTTAATAAAATTAATGCATTATAATTTTTAAGTGATTTGTGGTGCCTAGAATTTCATATCCCTAGGAGGTATCACTAGGTATAATGAGGAATAATATATTGGGTATTTGGACAAGTAATTAGTTACTTATGTAGGATGTCGTGGCCTTAGGCCTAACCAATAATTTTTATATGCACAATCTTATGCATTACATCATTATGAAATGAGTTATTAATGTTACACATTTATTTTTCTTACTTTTCCTACAATTCCAAGAAGTAACATATGATTGATATATGAGTGTTTGAAAAATGGAATAATAGTTTCTTGTAAGATAATACTTTCTTGTATTTTATTTTTTAAAATTTTGGTGACATTTCATGTGTGTATCTAGTTTACCAATACCAATATACTAGTTGTTAATTTAAGAAGTGAATGGTTTTGTCTAGTACCAATTTTATAAATTAAATTCCAGATGTCAACTACTGGTGCTTTGGTATTTAAATTTTGGGTTTATTTTTATAATATAATGTTTTTAAAATTTAAATATAGATTCAAAATGGAGTAAATATTTTTAAATGTTATTAAAAATTTAATGTTAGTTTCAAAAATTGAAAATAAATGATATTGAGAAAGAAGATTGTTGATATAATTTTTTTTAATGGAAGGATTTCCATGTATTTTTTCCATGTCCCATGGGTGATTAAATATTGAATGGGAAACTATTTAAATGGATTAAAAATTTATATTTAACATTATATTTTATAAATATTAAATGGAGATGGTTCTGAGAAATGGTTAGAGATGATTGAAATCATATGGGTGGTGGTATTATTTGATGATATGGTTTCATTTATGTTCAACATTATATTTTATTTATTCTCATGAATGGATTTATTATAAATATAGTTTCAATATAATGAATAATTATTCATAATTTGTTTCATGAAACATTATCCCATCAATGATGGATAAGTTGTCCATATACCAAGATCTTCTTCTTTATTATTCTTATATTGATTAATACCTTGTGAAATTTTATTTTTAATTATAGTGGTTCTGTGAAATAATTGTTTCTATGACCACTTTGAGATTTATTTTTGGAAATTAATCAGAATTCCCAAATAATTACACATACGTGCTGATAGAGTTATTAAATTATTCTTCATAGGGTGTGTGATAAATTTTGCTTAATTGATGCATGAGTGCAGTAAGTCCCTATAAATCATGTCATTTTTAATACATTGTTCTGTAATATTCATAGTAGTTTTTATTTAATGTTAGATATTGAGTCTAGGGATATAGTATCAGTGTTTTTGAGATTAAAAATAGAGTTTATATTCATGGGATAAGAACAATGTTTGTTTAATTATTTATATATTTAGATTTGACCTTGAATTTTATAGAGTAATTTTATATGTATTCATCTATGATGGATTTCATTTTTCTAGAATCTATGATTTAGGGGAAATGTCTTAGACAACCTTCGGGATAATAATTTGTCCTTTGTGGGGAGATGATAATAGAGGCATTATATATGATCATGATTGAACTATATATGGGAAACCATAATTAGATAGTATATCAAAGATCACGATACGCCTAAACATGAAATGAATAATAGGGTAAAACATGGGGTTCAAGATTGGCTATGATTATTGGAAAATAAATTTTTTAATAATTCTCCAGGACCCAAAACTGTTTTTCCTCGTTTATGATTAGTTATATAAATAACATATATCCTTACATAGTTAGTTCAAACATGAAAAAATAATTGTTTAGGGTTGAATATACTTGTGAGAATCATATATTTTTTCATAAAGGATATAAAATAATATTTTAATATGGATCCCCGAATGATAAAATAACAAACATGGTATATAAATTTTTTTGATGTTATTTAAAAAGATTAAATTCTCGTAATTATCAAGTATTTATAGTGTTATTTCAGTGTTCAATGACATCTAGTCCTCTCATCTACATGTGACATGAATGATAGAGAATAAACTACACTATTGGTAACTTGTATAGGTTATTTTTTAGGAATATATTTTAGAGTAACAAGAATGGTCTGATATATTGGGGGTTTCCACTATTTAATCATTGGTCATGAAATTTTATTTCCTGAGATTTTTTCATGGGATTGATATTATATCATACTTCAGTGTTCATTCCATCTTTAACTACCCACGTTGTTTTATTTTTATAGGATTAGATAACAAAAATTATTCCATATTTGACTTTTTTCATATGATGATAATAATTTCTATAAGGACATGGCATTAAACCCTCCATAATTTTTAATTTAATTCAAGAATTTATTTTATTACATTTTTGGACTATTTTATGTATAGTGTTCTGGAGACCAGTCTCATAAATCTTACTTAACTAACCCACAAAATTAAAAATTGGACCCTTATAATCATTATCCATTTTCACCCACAATATAAAAACATTTTAATGAAACATTTTTGTTTACAAAAAAAAATTATTTATGTAATAAACATAACTTATTTTTTTTTTATGTATAATTATCAAAAATGGATCATTAAAATAAATAAATTGATGAAATGCATTAGTACAATGAAAAAAATGAAAACCCTTGAAAAATAATTCATCAAAAATAACTTAATACAAAACGGCATCAGTTTTTTCTTGAAAAATATCAAATAATAACTTTTTTAATAAATTGATTTCCAGAAAAACTCATTAGAAGAAATAAAAAATCATATAGGTTCCTTGGGACATCATTCTCATATATCCCTTTTGAAATCATCACAAAACTATTAAAAATTGTAAAACATATATGTCTATATTTCAATATTATTCTCTGCAAAACATAATCATTACCTAATTAATTAGAGAAAGATTTGGTCAAACCCATAATGTAAGCTATGTAGAGCTCACCAGAGCACTAAAATTGGGAACATACAATCGTATAAGTAGTTTCCAAGGACTATAAAATGAATAAATAATTAAATCTTAATCCATATCATCATACCACCTTGATAAACTTTTCTAATCTCGTATGCAAAACTATTTTGGGTATCAAAATAACCTTTTCATTTAAAAATCAATTTTAGGAAAACAGAACCATACATAGGGGAATATTGTTCATTAATTTTATAAAAAATAATTTTTTGTAAAGGAATAAAGACGTAAAATAGAATTTAGAGTGTTTCGAAATGAGGTTTTCAATGTATACATTAAAATAGAATATTACTTTTTTCTTTTGTAATGAATACCAAAAAATCCAATAAAAATTATTTTTTATAACCCTTGAAATAAATGAAAACGTTTTATAAAATTTCTTTTACAAAAATCTTATGCCCTTATAAGAACCTCTATAAAATAATGTTAAAAATAAATACATGGAGTAAAATGAGTTGAAAAATAAATCATAAAGTGATTTTTTTAAAGAATGTCCAGTATATAAAACAATAAAAATATTAGTTTTTAAATGCATTGTAAATAAATTTAAATATGCTCAAAATACATTAAAATACATTGAATGATAAATAATTGTTTTCTTTTAACCTATTTAAGAACATAGACATTAATGATTTATATGTAAAAAATAATTATTTGAAACATCTAAACTAGGTTATATGTAATAGTATCCCTTTCCATGTTTCAAATTCCACTATCACATCCTTCCATATGTAAGCCTGAGTAACATTCCCAATTTTCAATGATTATTATAGAAATTATTAAAGTAAAATAATAACTTTATATAATTATATTAAAATGAATTATAATGTATTCTTACTTTAATTATACTCATATATACCGTTCTTGTGATGTGGTGATGAAATAATAATCACATCAGTTCATGGAGGTGCTTGTCAACATGTACATTCCAAAAATGTTATTACATTTCAGGGATTGGAACAGTAAGAATAAAAATAATATATTATAATATTATAATGATAAATATGTCATTAATATATTATATACACATTAAATCCATCATTATAGTTGCCCATAAGAGGAAATTATAGGAAACAAATGATATTGATTCTTATGGTGGTTTAAACTGTACAAAAGAATGTTAGTTAGATTTCCCATTTGATGGAGGGAGATATGAATTTAGTTTATTAGATTACCATAAATACTAATCACTATCTTATAGATAGTGGTGTTAGTATATAATAATGGCTTAACGATATCTTAATTAGGTGGAATTAAAAACAAAACAAAAACTCTAATTTATGAATAATAGCACTTCTTTGGGACACCTATTTTGAATTACACCTAAAGAATTTCTTTATTCACATTATAATAAGACAAAGGAAAGTAGGATGTGTGGAGGGATATTATAAGGTATTTTTTAGGTATTCAATTTACGAAAATTCTATGAATGTTTCAAAGGGATATGATATTTTGTAGCCATTTATAAGTTCCAGATAGTAAAAACCTGAAATGGTTTAATGGAAATAGTTGTATTCAAATTTTAAACATGATATAATACTCATAAATAAAAAATTATTGAAAAAAATGAGATAAAGAAGAATAATGTAATAATGATATTTGTAAGAAACATTTTGCAGAAATTTTAACCTTTAACTTTTTAGTTTAACACGTAGTAATCCTCTTTTCCCCCAAACTATGATAATATATTTTTGGTTATTTTCATTATTAATTATGATGAAAATTAATTTAAACATATTAAATAATATAAATTATTCCGATTCTTATTATTGAATCAATTTAACCAAAATCAATTCATATAATTCAGTAATTTAATTTAAAATTAAACAAACACACTCGACTGAAAAAAGAATGTTTTCAAGAAACATATCTTTTAAGCAGGAGATGATTTTATATTAACTATATTACTAGTAATAATCATTATTTAAATTTAAAATAAATATTTATATACATATAATATATAAATTTTATTTAAATAATTTATCATTGTGGGGTTTTTTAATTAATACAAATAGAGAAATAATATACACTTAAAAACATTTTTCAGAACTTTTTTTTAATACAAAATACACATATAATAAAATATAGTATAAATATGATTAAAATTTAAATAAATGGTATAAATATGACTAAATAATACATATTTTATTGGATATAACCATAGAAATAATCACATGATATTTAAAATTATACATGGACGTTCTAACTAATCTAATAATCATATATACATTAATATTACATATTATTATAATATAATTAAAAATTTCATACTTCTTAATCATACTATCAGGTCCCTCAACAAGATAATGTAAATTTATCGACCTGAACCCATCTATTTTTCCTAACTGATTTAGCTCATGAGACATGTTGATGGTTCAAGGGGCTACCAATAACAGGGTTCCACCTATCACATACTATGTCCAATTGATTACCATTATTAAAGGGGACAAACATTATCAATATAAAAACTCATTTGAAAAAATAACATAGTAAATTTAAATATATTCCCTTGTCAGATATACATAACCATAAACCACCCATAGTAATATGTTGAATGATATTCAAATTTTGAATTATCAATAAAACAAATCACAACCCATCTAAAGAAATAATTAAAATGATATCAATAAAATATATCACCGTTTCTTCATAAGTAAATTTTTTGTCCAATTTCATTAATGAATAGAAATACCACAAAAATTCCCTTCAAACCATTTTTAAAAAAATAACCTTCTCACATTGATAATATTGTTAATACTAAAAGTTCAAAAAAATATTTTGAAATTCATTTTCTTTTAAAATTAAATTTGAAACATATATTTTAATAATTAAATCATTTAATTTTTATGACTCTAGGGAATTTGGTTCATGTCAGACATGATAACGTAGATATTTATTTCACATTTTTTGTAAAACCCAAACATGTCTTGTTTTGAATATGACATAATGATTCCTTTTAAAAAAAATTTATAGAAAGAATATAAAATTTAAGAGTTTATTTTAAAAATCATATTGGGATGGCTAAAAATATTTTTTAAAACATTTTTTCAAAAACATGGATTTTGAGGGAAATGATTCACGAGCGAAGGGAGAAATAATTTCAGGTTTTCATAAACTGATTCTCTTTTATTTTAAGTAACAAAGGGTGGTAAAATGGTTCTATTACTTGAAATAGTAATTAATATACATGGGAGAGTAAAATATATTGATTTTATGATGTAAATATCAACTAATTACCTAAATGGATACATAAATAATAATAATCCTGAAAAATGATATGATTCTGATTTACACACTTACCATTCTGTAATGTTTGAACTATAAAACCCATAAAAGGAATAAATTAAAATGACACATTAGATACCATGAATATAAATTTATAAATGATATAAAATATCATAACTATTAGTATATACAAAATATAATGGAATATGTAAAGAATATAGGTTAAGTCTCATGAAGGTTAAATTGAGAAGAGAAACCTTTACATTGGGATTGACTATCATTATACGTGTAATCATTTTATATAATAAATATATTTTGATTAAAAATAAATTAAATACCCATAATTATATATCTCATACCATAAATTATGTAAATATATTTCTTTATCAACCGTTTATTAACAATTCTTTGTGAATGTCACTATATAATCTGATAATTTATTTGTTTTTCAGATCTATTTTAGTCTGCCAATTTTTTTTATTTTAATATGATGATGGTTAAATAATATCCAGAATTTTAAAAATTATATTAATATCACATATATTAAATATATATATATATATTTGAATATATTAAATTTCGAAATAGAAAAAGGTTTGCACCATTCATGGGTACGGTATGTCATGCAGATGCATGAACTTTGCTTCCATTTTTATCAATGAATCAAATAGAAGAAAAATAAATATTATTTCACATTAATTCAATCATTATTATTACACACACACACACACATATATATATATATTATAAATTTATAAAACAAATAATTATTATGATCCATGTAAAAACTAAAATGAATTTCACAATGCTATGAGGGGGAAAAGTCCACATGTACACAGAAGAAACATGATTTTTTTTCAATGAATATAAAGGTAAGAATTTTTATGTAATAGTATTTATATATGTATAATTATATTTATATAATATAAACATCCTTTTATCTTTAACATTATTAATAAAAATTTCCTTGTAATTCAAATTATAAAAACAAATCTCATTGCTTCACGATGAGGTAGCCTTTTGTACACATGAGTGATATCACCCATTGAATAGAAATTAAGAATCTGTATTTAAATTTATAATTATATAAAAATATTAATTTCCCAAATATCATATAATTATCTAAAAAATATTTATATTTTTCCACGAAATGAGGTAATGGAATATAAATTACATATATTTGTAATGTGTCCGTCTACAGATCACATTAATGGGGATTTCATTTATCACTTTATTTAATTGGATATGGATATACGTTATAAAATTAACATAATATAATATTATTATATATTATATAATGGTTTTATTATATTATCAATGATGAAAAGGGACAGAATGAGTTGGAAGAATAAAAAATATGAATGTTTAATAATTTTTCCTCAACATGGAGAGCCTCTTTATTTTTACACATAAATTCTTTTTATATAAGATTCATAATTAATATAATGCATCTAATATTTGGGTAAGGATTAAATTTAGAAATTTGGTTGGGTTTTGGCTGACATAAATGGTTCAGTAAGTGTAATGATGTGAGGAGAGGTGTTCCCTTTTATAAGTGAGGGGGATACACTTTGAATTCTTGAAATATAAAGTAATAACCAAGTATTTCACATGAAAAAGCCTAAAAATGGTTCATTAAGAAAAAATATAATCTATATGGTCTAAATTTTCCTATAACATCAGTTTTGACCAATTTTTTGATCAATTTTGTCCCTCATCTTCTTTGTTTAGCACATGGTAAACTCATTTTTACCTTAATTAAAGAAATTGTGTTTTATTTTTATTATTGATTATGGGAATAAAATAATTTGAACATATTATATAATATAAATTATAAATATTTTGAATATTTATCCAATTTATAAAATTCAATAATTTTTTTAACAATTCAAATTATAAATTGAACTCTAGATGTGGTGTAAGAAAAGTTATCTAATGTTAAAATTATTATATGTATAAAAAATTTTTATATGAAGATTATATATTATATTTATATAATTAAGAAATTGAGTTAAATTTTAATATAATTGAACTAATTTTACTTTAAACACAACTTAAAATAAACTTTTTTTTGTAAATAATTTAATCTAAATATAGTTTAAAAATATTATTTTTCACTATTAATAAAAAATTAATGTCTTTAGAAAAACCAATCAATTAATCAACATTATTTTTGAAATTTATATTCAAAAATGAATTGGATTTTTAAAATCTATCTTCAAAAATTGGTTAAAACTAAATTTAAATTATGTGGTCAATGTATGTCTTATCTTCCATTTAGATTAATGTTTTTTTTATAAAACAATTATTTCACTAACAAATGCTCAATATATAATTTCTAAAAAAAGATAAATATTGAATTTTTTTCATATAACTTTATACCATATATTTTTTTAATTTATTCAGTAATATTAATACCCAAAAAATTATTGACCAGGTTATAATAATCATTTTTAAATAATAATATTTTAATAGAGTTTCATGTTTCATTAAATACAAGTGTTGCATGCCTCACAAGCTGTCAGATAGATAAAATTTATTTTAAAATAATTATAATTTATTTTTGTTGTTTGTCACATTCTCATATATTATTGCTGTTTCAAGATATATAAATTTTCAAGCATGATTCCCTCTTTTAAAGTTCAAACATGTTGTATTCAACACCAATAAATGAATTTATTAATCTCAACTTAATCACGATATCATTAATAAATGCTTTTAGATATAAAAATACCTTTCTTAAAATATCACCATGTGATAAGGGTTAATAATACAAACTCTTCATAAGATATAAATTTAATTATAATGTTCATCTTGAATAAGAAAAACTAGGATTGGAAATAGGATAAAAATAATCGAAATAAACTACATGGATATAGAATAAAATAGAAAATAATTATAGATATTGATAGAGATCATTGATCAATATAAATTGAATGATCAATAGAATGTTAACAAACTCAAAACCTTCAATATTTTATTATTTAAAAGGTCATTTTATTCATCATATATGAAGATAATTGGATGACATTATTCTTTCAAGATCTATTTCATAATGTTGATGATTCTCTTAATATCAGAATAAGAACACCAGAATGTATACTTACATAATATATGTTTAATCCGAATTTCATAAATTTTCATTAATTCATTTATTAGTCAATGAAATTAATATATAAGATCAATTTTTTATGTTTGAGGAAATAAAATTATCTTTTAATGGTTAATAAGATTTAAAAAAGAGTGACTAGTTATTCATATTGTATTTACTAAAACGATAATGGTTATAAAAAGTTACTCAATAGAACAAATTAATATCCAATACCTTAAAAGAGACTGTAAATATTAAACATAATCAATTTAATTATTGTTTAACCTAGAGAATTATCCAAAGTATGTCATCCTAAACTCAGAGTCCACAATTTTATAAGTTAATCCACTAAATTATATTCCCCACACAATATAAAGAGAACATTAATATGACAATAGAAATATGAGAATACCATTATCAACCTGAAATCTTAATGAAAACATGAAATCTTCAAAAAATAAAAAATCACATGTTGTTGAGTACATTACATAAATAAAAATAAGCATTAAAACCCCAAAAAGAAAACATAAATTAGGAAAGAAATTTAAGATTACAAATAATATCCCATGAGAATAACTTTATCATTATTATCTCAATATCATCCACATGTTATGTATTATCTTCCCTCAATCATTTTTTCCTAAAAGGATGAACATTCCACATAATCACCCTTCCAGTTAGTTGGTACTATTTGTAATATGAATTCATATCCTTAATGAATAGGTATTACAGTTTAATCCTTATATATTTTATTATTCTTAAAATGAGAATATAATTTATAAAATAATTTCAAAACATATTTTTGAATCCAAATTCAACAAATTTAATCATTCTGTATTGCCAGTATTAATAAAATAATCCTAACCTAGATCCCATAGATACATCTTGGTTATATTCCATTAACTCTTAGTAAATTAATTTGTTTTGTTCCCTTTCTCTTTATAGTTTAAGTATAAAACATTGGAATATTATTTTTTCACTTTAATTCACAATAATGGTGATAATTTTATACACACTCATATTAAACCACCATTTCCTTCATGAAATTCCGGTTTTATTTCTTTCCACAATTATCAAATGTGAGAAAATATTTCTTTCCATTCCTCCCTTTAGACACCTTTTTCTCTTACATCCCCAACTTGTCCTATTTTTTCAGATACATAATATAGGGATAATTATTTCTCTATCATCATATAAAAAGATATTATGTCCTCTTATAATGAAAATATATGGGGGAATAATTCTATTTGAAGGATTTAACCCATCTACAAAATGGTCAATCATTCTTTTTGGATTATGTATGTAGTCTATAGATTTCCTTGCAAACCATGAAAATTTATATTTATAGTTAGATACATTTTCATCATCTTTTTAGCTAACCCTTTAAAATTTTCGCTCTATATATACTCACTTATCATTAAGAAAATTATTTTCTCTAAATAGTTCCTTAAAATCAACCTATTATATTTTTCATATTTCTTTATCATCCTTGATGTTTTGAATAAATTACCACCATTTATTTGAATCTCAAAGGATATGATCAACTATAATGAAAACCATCACCCTTTCATTAATTTCCAAAGTTAAAAATATATTACCTAATTAATTTTTCAATTTCTCAACTACAAATGGATTTTCAGTCAAATAAAATTATTGAGGTTGTTGATGCCAAGTGCAGACTAACATTGTTAATATATGTGTTGGTGGATGAAGATTATCTTTATATTAATGGTTATTAATCATAACATGAGTTATCTCACCCAATATGTTTATAATTTTTTTAGTTCCAGATGATCCCCCAACTCCTGCATCATTATCATTCCTAGAAAGTAAATCCCTACATCGGGGTAAGTGTATTGATATTGTTCTCATTTATTCCACTGGGTTACATTTCTAAATAATGTAATACATTATAATAGGTTAAAACATTAATAAATATATTGTATAATCACAATATTGGATAAATACATAACATATGATTAAAATTTTACGATTGAATAATCTCATAACCATAAATAGGGTTTCTTTAGGAAAATTTCCATATAAAAAACCTATTTTCATATCATTCAATGTGGCTTGTAATAATAATGTGAATTATCAAAGAAATATCCCTTAAGAGTTTCATACTGTGTACCTAGTAACGCACACTTTTATGTAGAAGATAACAATTGAGTTGTGCTTGATTCACCTTTATCAAATATATTAATTGTAGGTACATTTGTTCCAGAACCAAATCCATTTTTAGTATACAGATAGAGAAAATTTTTTAACAATACCCTCATAATCTATACCATAATATAAATTTATGATTTTCTTATATAATTTTTCTCAATGTTAATAATAGTCTTATATTCTCTATTCTATGTTTTACAAAATCATTTTCTCACTGTCTCTACTAAACTTCCTCTGATTATAACTATAATGACCCTGATATTGTATCCCAGATTCATTGGTTACATTATTATGTTTGAATAAGATACAAGTAATGACAACCTAAAGGAAAAAATTGTTTATTAGTAATTGTAAATTAGATATATACTTTGATTTAACATTACATTTTAGATAATCAAATAAATTTTTTTTAACTACATTATTACCCATTTCGTATTCCTACATATTAGTAATAAAACACTTCATTATATCCTAGGGGAAATAAAACATCAGAAAGGGGTGATATCCGATTCTCAGTAAGGGTAAGAATATAGTGGAAAATATCATGTAAAAATAAGAATAATCAATATTAAAATGATGTTAAATGAAAAAAAAGTCCATTGAATCAATAATATCAAAATAATATGGAATAAATAAATAATGGTCATATAAATCCATATAGATAATCACATAATATTGAAACTTATCTATTGATATTTGAAATAATTGAACAATCATATGGAAATTGATAATTGATATCATAATGACGGAATCAATAATGCCAGAAATCAGGGTCATACTATCAAAAAATTTCACAGGATAGTAATATTTTTGCATAGAAACCCATCTAATTTACCAAAACAAAATTTTCTCATGAGAACAGTTAATGCATTGTGGGGCTATCTATAAGAAGGCCCCATCTGTCCCTTAATTTGTCTAATGAATTCATTATAGGATATTTTTAAAACATAAAAAAAATAATATTCTTATTGAGAAAAGAAAATATGAAATTTTAATACTTCTTTAACACCCCAAAATTTCAGAGTACATTATTTCTTCAATGTAATTCAATAACTTGCGCTAAATGCAACACCGAGTTCGAGCGCACCAAAACTTACCAAACTAGCCGTTCATAAAAAAGTTATGAATAGTATTAACTTCATTTGGAATCTTATATAATCTATATAATATTAACATCCATATTATTTGTTTCTTCAACATAATATAAGAACAAATTCAATTTTTCATATAAAGGATGCATTTTTAAAAAAATTGAAATTTTACAGCCTATTAATGGTGAACCCTTTTTAAATGAATAATTTGATACTTTTATAATAAATTTGGAAAAATAAACTTATTATTTATAATTTTAACAAAAAAATTTAGTTTCGATAAATTTTTGGTGTTTTACTGATAACATTAATTATTGGGTGAATAGTGAAAAAATACTAAATTTTAACTGAAAACATATTTTTTTAATAGAAGTAATTTATAGTGTTAAAATTTAAATTTTAATGGTTTGGAAGTATATTTATATAATATTCTTATCATTTAATATAATTTATATCATTATAAGTTATTTTAAATTTAAATTTTACATAAACACATGTCAATCTTTTGATAGTTTTTACTTTTTAAAAATTAGCTTTTTGGTTTGGACAATGGGAATTAGTTTTAAATTAATAAATGAAAATTATATGTTTTTAATTTGGTAATATGGACTTCATTTTTTTATTCAGAATATCAAAATTATCTTAGGTTTAAGTTTTGGTATTTTTTTGAAAACGTTTAATTTTTTATGATAGGTGAAAAAAATGTGTTATTGTTTAAAACTGACTTTTTATTTAAATAATAAATTATTTTATTTATATTTATCTTAGGTAAAAATAGATACATAATACCTATATATGTTCACTTTAATTCATTGGAGTCATTTTTTAATAATATTAGATATATTAAATTTTATTTAAATTTGTACCATCTTTTACCCACCTCCTAGGAGAATGTGCAAATTTGCATAAAATATTATTTTACTGCTTTTGTGAGTTTAATTTCAAAACTCTGAGATACATGGTTGATATCAGTATGTAAAATTTGGTTCAATAAGATAAAAATAATTTTTGGTGAATAGTAACTTTTGACTTTTATTTACCATACTTAAAAGTAAATAGGGTAATTAAGGGTAACAATGATATCAAAATTACTCTATAATATGTCCTAATTCTATTTCATAAGTGTGTTTAGACCAAAAATAACCTTCGAGATATAATATGATCCTTTAGGTCAACTTGGATTAGATTAGTACATTTATTATTATTTTATTTAAAGATGAGTTAAAAGTGTTAAATTCAATGTTTATTAAATAAACCATTTTTAACATAGAGTAATACATAAGATAAAATCGACTATAAATATTCATTAAAAATATAAATAAATTTCCTACATCATGGTATTTTATTTATATTTTTTATACATTAATTAATTAAATTTATTTATGACATAATGTTTATGCAGTAATTACATTTTTAATGAAAGAATCAAATAAATGGTATTATAAATATTCAAATAAATTTAATTTAAATGTTTTTATGACATCCAAGAAATTTATAGTTTAATATGACATGTTAGGGATGATTGAATGTATATTTCTCGAAGTAATCAATTTGTGATAACATTCACAAAAACAAAATACCAAATAATGTCAAAATGGACATAAATTAATTTTTAAAACAAAAAAAAACATTATTGGTTGATATAAAATTTTTAAATATCATAGGTTCAGCAAGTGGGCTTCAATACTAATATATATTTCATTAATGAACCACTTGGGGTTATATTGGAAGTTTATAGTATGTTTATTAACTATATAATAAAAACATACAAAGAGACATGGTAAATGTCAAACTATTAAACTAAGAGTTAAATCTAAAAGATAAGGTTAATATAGTGACCCAAACCTATCTAAAACCTTTATATTGAGTGGTTTTAGACCCATACCTACCTGATCCTTTGAATAATTTATTTTTCAGCCATTATAAACCGAATATTATTTTATTATAAAATAATATTTCAATCTTTTCTTAAGGTGCCACTCACCCCTCTTATAAAATGGAACTTCCCCTTATCTCAAACTCACACCTTCAAAAACATTTGGATTGGCCATAAACCTACCCAAATATCCTCTTAAATATCATCCATTCATCCTAGAGGCCTTAATTAAGTCATAAATCGAACCTAACAATCCATTTTGATCAAATCAAAATGAAGAACCCGAAGAGGAGGTAAATATTTCATCACCTCTTTCAAGTTATTTTCTTCTTCCACTCCCTCTTTCTTAATTGTTTCTATTATAAAATAATAACTCCAGTATATTCTATATACTATTATGTGATTATAAAAATGGTAAAACTATATTCATTATTCTCTCAATCATATAAATGACAATGTCACCATACGTGCATACATACGGATTACGGTCTCCACGTCGTGGTGTAGTTTGTTATTTGAATACTTCATCATTTGGATGGGTATAATAATGAGAATAAATGATGTAATTAATAAATATAACATGATAATTATACTTTTTATATGATTTACCATCCAATTATATATGATTTTAATATCAAAAGGATCATATTCTCACTCATGCGTACGTACGGATTACCGTCTCCATAAACGCGATGAGATTCATTCCCCATCATAGCCATTCAAGACTAATTTTAATTTGATGATTAAAAATAAATTTTTAAGACTTAATATAATTCTGAATATGAATTAGATACATCCTGTCCATAAAAAACATTACTGACATAACAAATCATATAAAGGAAAACGAATTAGTTAACACCCAAAATGATGATACTACAAAAATATCATTAACAAAGAAATATTAGAAGATAATATTTGATATCATATTAATGTATATGGTTATTTTGTAATTTAAAATTAATTATTTCACCATTATACAGGAGGTTAACCTACCCTTGACCAAAGAAATGTAAAACGTATGGGTTAATTTCACAATCTCTTTATCATCCGAGGTTGTTTTTATGTATGTATCTACTGGGACCTCTTTATCATCCACATCCATGTTTCGTAAAATGTATTTCAAAACAATTTTACTATTTACTAGACAATTGTTTAAAGTAATTTATACCCTTATTTGACCTTATATGTTTTGGAAGGAATTTTCTGTCATTTTCTAAACAAGGTACTTTACCACCTTTTTGAGAAAATTATGGTAAAAGTGTTTTTTAAACATATACGGTGGGTGCGGTTATTATCCGCCATTATAACATCGTCAAATCATCCCATAAAAGCATATTAGAATATTTCAAAATTAAATGTTTTTTTATAATTATGTAATTTTAAATTATTTTAAAAAAATAAATAGATATTTCTATCAAATAATATTGATTTCATCTATGCCTACATCCTTTGATGGATTTTATATTTGTTTGAAGTAAATTCATTATGATACAAATCTTCAAAATTTTATTGAAGGTTTGGTGATATGTTTGACTGTGGATGTGTTATTTTTATACCATTAATAGTTTTTGGTTAAAATATTGACATTTTGTATTCTAATTTTAATATGAAAGTGTATGTTATATTTCGACCTTTTTATACAAGGAATGTATTGGACTTAGTAAGTGATGGGTGGATCCCGCTATAGCTCCTCGATGCATTAGTAGGTCTCATGAGACAACTAGATGTGGAATTTTTCAAGGCCTTTCACAATTTGATATATGGTTTCGGACTCGGCATTAATCATTTTTAGACGTCTTGGATGAGGTCTTGAAAAAATGTTTTATAATGTCTGATATTATACATTCCCTCATTATAAAAAACATTTTGATTGTTCATATGGTTATTAGACTAGTAGAATACCCATGACTATGTTTTATTATGGCATTTTTTACGTAGCTCATATTCCTGCCATAAAGTATTCATCATTATTATTTTTAATGGCATGTGTTTTCAAATATTCACCATACCAAATGTTTATGTTATCTTCCACTGTATTACTTACCCTTACTGAGCATTTGATCTCACACCTTTCTTATGTTTTTTTTTCTCAGGATTCCAAGAAGTGTTTTATGATTGATAAACAGGGTTAAGCTAGGGGATTAATGGCATTATCAAAGGATCATTTATGTTATGTTTATTTTCTAATGTGTAATGTAATGTTCGTGTATGTAATCAATTTTCAAAAGACTGCTAAACTGATCGGTCTTTCAGGACTTGATTCCTTATAATCATGCCAATGTATTAAAGTAATGCACCAAATCAGGGCTTCTGGGGTCGGGTCCTTACAGTTGGTACAAAAGGAATTTTAGTACAAACATTGGAAACAAGATTTAAATAAACTCTGATTAGAGCACATTATCCTAAGATACACTTTGAGGATTAGTATTGAAGAACATCCTATAATTTTGGTAATGTAGAGTTTTTCTGAGTTTTCCAAGCAATACATCTCTGTAGGGATATGAGTAGGTGGAGGCGACTCTATAATAGAAGTACCTATGGGTAAAACCCGAAAACACCGCTTCAAGCTAGACTTGAATGGGAACTGGTGCACGAAAACAGGCCTTGCTGCACTCTTGGTTACGACACTCCCACGGGATATGCTTATGATAATTCTCAATTTCTTTAAAAACCACTGTGAAAGGTTTATGAGTATATACCTCTTTAAAGAAATTTTTTTTATGATTATGGATTATATCGATGAACTGTTCAATTTATGTTAACTATTTTACAAATTTGGAATTATGCATTGCATTTCATAAACTAACCTAGTGTATGACATTGTTAATAAATGGTGACCATTATATGGAATGATATCTCCAACAAAACACAAGATCCAAAGAGTAATAATTATCATATCTTTCATGGTGTTAAGCCAAAAATTAGAATGAAAATAGACTCCCATGTATTATTATCATATTAAGAAATAGTATCACGTGTTAATAAGATGAGTAATGAATTTATGGAGTCCTATGAATTTGAAGGGAATCCAGAGAAGAAAAAGATGGTAGAAAGAAATTTTTATAATGGGAATAAGGGAAAGAAGTATTTTTCCATATCTAATAACTGTGTAATGAATCACCGTGGTAAATGCTTAAAGGGAATGGGGGCTTGTTGTAGTTGTGGAGAAAAATGGCACCAAGTATGTGATTGAAAGGGTAAGAAAAAGTTTTCAAATGTACAATGACTCATCTATAAGGAGCTAGGACACTACATGAATCAATTTCCAAATCATCAGAGTACACCCCAAATGCTGCTATTGGATAATAATCATATTATGATACTACCAAAGATGAAGAGGAATGATTAAGAGTTATTATGTTGTTATTAAAGCATTGTGTCATTTTATTATTGTATTAATTATGTAGATGTTATAGGAATTATGGAGTGTATAATTATTGTACTGCAGTACTATTTCATTAAGGACTTGAGATTATGTATAACCAATAAAAGTGACTCAATGGAAAGTTAAAATTTTTGGACAATACATGGCTGAAGGAAAGGCAAAACATTAATATGGTCATGATACTGAGGTATTGAATTTGGAATAAGAGATGATTGATTTATTATATTGGATATTATTAACATCCTTGGAACTAGTTAATGGTTTGTTTATTCCATCGTAGTTGGATTTTATAACATTGTTTTGGATATAATGAGTATATATTGTATTATATTAGGAATATGGGAGCATGAATGTAATCAATACAGTTACATGACAATTCTGGGTGTTACCATGTATTAAAATAATACATAATGAAGGTATTCACATGTTATTACGCGGAAAAAAAATATCTTCATTGTGTTTACCTTCCTTAAAAATTTTGAACTGTGAGTTTGGACATAAGTATTTTGGATAATTCTAAAGGTTCGAATTGATTAAGTTTGAAAATGGATACTATTTTTATGTTAAAATCATTTCTTTATATTATTTTTAGGGTTTCACAAATAGGACAACTCGGAGGTTTGGCGACAACATGTCGCGTCCGGTAAGGCCACGAGACTTGAAACTACAACGAAAGGGTGACAAGGGTGAATCACCTACCACAGGCCTATGTGATTTCCTAGTTTTATAATGTAGTTTTTTTAATATTCAGATAAATGAATTATAAATTCATTATTTTTGGAAGCTTATATGATTAGGATAAATCGAATATTTTTATGTTCTATTATCTTTTAGAGTGAAAGATGAGTTTGTGGTAGAAATAAGTTAAAGGATCGAACTCTACTTGTCAAGTATATTTTTTCCCTCGTATTCTATGAATAAATTAATTATAAAACATTTAAAAAGTAATATTAAAATCAAAAATGTGTTATCCTAATAACTTATGGGTTGTTGAACAGATGATATTTTAAATCATCATTGATTGATGGCTTTGAGGGAAACAAGATGGGTCGAAAATGACAACGGGAGCGGAGGCGAAAGAGCTGTCGGGTTCAGGCGATTGCGAAGCAAACCCTAGGAGAGGGTTTCGAGATGCTAGATCCTTCGCCGATGTAGTCGTGGGTGCCGATTCATCCTCTGACCAGAGGAAGGTTGAGCTTTTAGCTCCGAAAACATTCAGACATCGTGGTTTAAACGCTATATCTTTCACGAAGGAAGAGGTAATCTCACTTGCCTCTGATTTACAGTATGCCTTGATTGGTAATTTCTCTAAGCAGTGACCTTCGCTTCCGTTCCTAAGAAATACCCTGGAAAAGATAGGCTTTACCGACTTCAAAATAGGTTTCTTAAACTCTTGGAATGTTCTTTTTAGATTTTCATCAGATTCAGACTATTATAGATTCTGGATGCGTAGTTCTTGGAATTTTGGGAGATCCTCCATGAAAGTTCTTAAATGGTCACCGGACTACGTTAATGGCTTTGAATCTCCCATCGCCCCGATCTGGCTTGCCTTTCCAGACTTACCGATTCATTTTTTTAAAAAGAGAAGCCTTATTTGCTATTGCTAAGCTGTTTGGTACTCCAATTAAATTGGATTTTGCCACCTCAAATTTGACAAGGCCCTCGGTTGCAAGGGTATGCACCGAGATTGATCTCTCTAAGGACCTCCCAAGTTGTTTTTGGATTCAAAATGGGGACAGTGGTTTTGTTCAGAATGTATTTTTTGAAAACCTTCCTGAATTTTGTAGCATTTGTTTTAAATCTGGTCATGTTCGCAAGAATTGTGGGAAACAAGAAGCTCCCTCTGCTAAGCAGTTAAAGACATGTTGGGTGGAAAAAGTTTCCAAGACAACAGCTCCTTCAAAAATCCCTAACAACTCTAATCTTCCAAGTACCTCTAAGGTGTCTAATGAACAGATTAGAGAATCTCATCTGGAGGTTAAGGAGGCTAAGGAAGACTCTCATATTTCTGTGTTCCAAACTGCAGATTTTGTCACGGAAGTCAATGCTACAAATTCAATCTCTGTGGATAATAGGGTTAATCCACAAAATGCAGTGTATAGTAATGATTCTGTTCAGCTCAACATAGAAAATCACAATCTTGGTGATTGTTCATTGTATAAGAAATACATGGGTTGTCCTGCTCGATCTGTTAACACAGATCAAGAGGTTGCTGAAAAGGTTCAAAAAGATGGATCCGTTTGCAATGGATCATCATCCGAAGAGGCGGATAAGCCTGGACAATTAGAAGAAGAATATCTGAAAACCATGGCTAGGAAAGGAAAAAAATCTGTGGTAGATGCTGATGGCTTCATCACCCCGAACCCAAAAAAGACTAGAAGACGTAAGGATTACTCTCAAGTGGAAAGAACCATCACCACTAGGTTGACTGAGGCTAATAAAATGGTTTACCCTGGAAAAGAGCAAAGAGAATTAATTTGCGAGAAATCCAGCGTTGTTTTATATTACTTCTCATTTCAATTCACGGAAGAGGAAATGCAAGGGTGGC
Source organism: Viscum album (assembly GCA_963277665.1). NCBI lineage: Eukaryota > Viridiplantae > Streptophyta > Magnoliopsida > Santalales > Viscaceae > Viscum > Viscum album. The sequence continues at coordinate 1,046,113,405 of OY728165.1, forward strand.
TTGCTCATACGAGAAAGCAACAAGATTTGTTGAAACAAGAGAGACAAAAAGGGATTATCAATGAGGATCAATTCGAGAATGCTATGAAATTCATTTACTTTGAGAAATTGAAGTTGAAAGCACCACTTTCTTGATGTTGTTGTTTGTAGATATTCTGTGTAGTCTTTGTTTCTGGTTTTCTGGTCACAACTTTGCTGTTCTAGCTGATCTGTGTTCCTCTAATGCTGATTTTCCATCCTTGATGCGGTTGGAGTTCTCTGATCAGACTTACTAGTGGTCTATCTGCGGATCTTGGATGTTTGGCATTTAAATGCTGTTTTTTATTTCCTTGAAGATCTCCTGGTTGGTATGTTTGAGCATCTATGTATGGATGTTCATAATGAATTGTTGGGAGATCATGATGCTAGAGCTGGAGTTCCTGTTCTTGTTTAAATCTTTTTGACAGACTTTGGCCCCCCTAGATTGCATAGCGCGGACGGTTTGGGACTGGTTTTTCTGGAATGCTGGGTGGGATATTCTTGTTGGAGTAGTTTACAGCCCCCAGTGACTTCCATGCTAATGGTGTCAATGAGCATTTTATTTCTCAGGCAGTGATGCAAAATACCAGAGCAAATGATATACTGAAACAGGCTCCTTTCCTTGTGCCATTCACAAACAGGGTCAATTTTTTCGCTTCACAGCTGGCAGCAGTTAGGCAACAAAATGTTTCTCTTACAGTTTTTTCTAGAAAGCGAATTAGAGTACGCTGGGATCACTTATTGGAAGATGGTTTTAATCAGTTGAGTGCCATGTCTGAAGAGGATCTGCATGGAATGATTCGTGTAATGTTTGTCAATGATTTTGGAGCTGAGGAGGCTGGCGTTGATGGTGGTGGAATTTTTAAAGATTTCATGGAGAATATTACCTGAGCAGCATTTGATGTGCAATATGGGCTTTTTAAGGAAACCGATGATCACATGATTTATCCAAACCCTGGGTCAGGAATGATTCATGAACAGCATCTCCATTATTTCCATTTTCTTGGAACCGTTTTAGGCAAGACAATGTTTGAGGGCATTCTTGTTGACATACCATTTCCAACATTCTTCCTCAGCAAACTGAAGCAAAATTGCAAGATTGGAACAACAGACGACGTGTTTGGTTGGTTCTTGTCAGCCTAGGTTGTTTAAATTTTCATTCTTGTGGGCTGTATTTTGGTTTTTGCTGGTGTAGGCTTACTACACCTCGTGTGTACTTTGACCCCCTTTTCTGTTTTAATAAAATTCTCTTGGCATGGATTGGGAAACCAATCCATGTCACTTTTTTAAAAAAAAATTGATTGATGGCTTTGATTCCCTCAATTTTAAAATGGTTTGTCATTAATGACCTCAATCACACCCTATAAATATTTACGTTTTTCCTCCAATTATATGTCTATAATTTCTACCAATGTTCTCCTAATCGAGATGATAATTTTTTGGTGATTTTTTAATTTCACTTTCCCTCTTATTAAGACAAAATTTTATTATACCAATTTTAAGTGTGGGTTTTCCACAATGTCATTTTTTTATTTTTAACCTTCTATTTTCAATGAACAAATTCAAATTGTGAGGACATTTTATATTGAAAGAGAGGAGAATGTAACACCCCACAATTTCATAGTACATTATTTCATCAAAGTAATTCAATAACTTGTGCTACACGCAACACCGAGTTCGAGCTCACCAATACATACCAAACTAGCCTTTCAAAAAGAGATTATGAATAGTATTAAATTCATTTAAAATCTTATATAATCTAAATAATTTTAAAATCCATATTATGTGATTCTTAGATAAAATATAAGAACGAATTCGATTATTCATATAAAGGATTTATTTTTCCAAAAATAAAATTTTAACGCCTATTAATGGTGAATCCTTTTTAAATGATATATTTGACACTATTATATTCAATTTGACAAAATAATCTTCTTCTTTAGAATTGTTTCATAAAAAATTAGTATTGATAATTTTTTGTGTTTTTCTGATAACTTTTACTATTAAGTGAATAGTGAAAAAATACTAAATTTTAACTGAAATCAACTTTTTTAATAGAAATAATTTATAGTGTTAAATTTTTCATTTGAATGGTTTGTAAGTTTAATTACATTATATTTTTATCATTTAATACAATTCAGGTCCTTATATGTAATTTCACATTTAAAGTTTACAAAAACACATGTCAATCATTTGATAGTTTTTACCTTTTAAAAACTCACTTTTCGGTTTGGACAATGGGAATTAGTTTTAAATTAATAAATGAAACGTTTATGTTTTGAATTTGGTAATATAGACTTCATTTTTTAATTAATAATATCAAAATTAGCTTACAGTGAATTTTTGGTATTTTTATGAAAACTTACAATTTTGGATGAATGGTGAAAACACTATGTATTTGTTTAAAACTAAAATTATATTTAAATAATTAATTTTTTTATTTAAATTTATTTTAGTTAAAAATTGATACATAATACTTATATATGTTCAATGTAATTTCTTGGAGCCATTTTATAATAATATTAGATATATAAAATTTTATTGAACTTTTTACCGTCTTTTTCCCACCTCATAGGAGCATTTGCAAATTTGCATAAAACATAATTTTCCACTTACATGGGTTGAATTTCAAAAATCTGATATACACGGTTGATATCAGTAAGTAAAATTTTGTTCAATAAGATGACAATAGTTATTGGTGATTAGTAACTTTTGACATTTATTTACCACAGTTAAAACTAAATAGGGTAATTTAGGAAACAAATAAAACCATAATTACCCTAAAACATGTTATAATTCTATTGGATAACTGTATTTAGACCAAAAAAGCCTTAAAAATAAAATATGATCCTTTAGTTCTACTTGGATTAGATTAGGACATTTATTATTATTTTATTTAAAGAAGAGTTAAAAGTGTTAAATTCAATGTTTATTAACTAAACCATTTTTAATATAGGTTTATACGTAAGATAAATCCGACCTTAAATTTTCATTAGAAAGATAAATATATTTCCTACATTATGGTTTTTTATCTTTAATTTTTAGACATTAAATAATTAAATTTATTTATGACACAATGATGATGAGGTAATTACCTTATTAATTAAAGAATAAAAAAATGAAATTATAAATAAAAAAATTATTGTAATTAAATGGTTTTTATGACATTGATGAATTTTATAAGTGAATATGAAATGCTAGGGATTATTCAATATATCGTTTTTCATGTAATCAAGTTGTGATAACTTTCACAAATATAAAATACCAAATAGTGTCAAAATTGACATAAAATAATTTTTAAAACATATACTATATTATTGGTTGATATAATATTCCTAAAAATATAAGGATTGGAAAATGTCTTAAATACTAATATATATGACATTAATGAACGACTTTCTATTCTCTTGGAAGTGTATACTATGTTTATTAATTATATAATATAAAAATACAAAGAGACATCGTAAATGTCAAACTATTTAACTAAGAGTTAAATCTAAAAGATAAGGCTAATATAGTGACCGAAACCTGTCTAAATCCTATTGGTTGAGTGGTTTTCAAACAATCCCCACCTTAGCCTTTAAATAATTCATTTTTGAACAATTATACAACGAAAATGATTTTATTATAAAATAATATTTCAATCTTTTGGTAAGGTTCCTCTTACCCCTCTTATAAAAGGGAACTTCCCCTTCTCTCAAATTCACACTTTCAAATCCATTTGGATCGGCCAAAACCTTCCCAACAATCCTCCCAAAAATCCTCCCTTCATCATAGAGGCTTTTCTTTAGTAATAAATCTAACCTATTTATCTCTTTTAATCAAATCAAAAGGTATAACCCGAAGAAGAGGTAAATATTTAATCACCTCTTTCAAGTTCATTTCTTCTTCCACATCCTCTTTCATAATGGTTTCCATTATAAAATAATAACTTTAGTATCTTCTATATATCGTGACTTTATTACAAAAATTGTACAACCATATTCATTATTCTATCCATCCTATAAATGAAATAGTCACCATACGTGTGTACATATGGATTATCGTCTCCACGTCGTGGTGTAGTTAGTTATTCAAATACTTCACCATTTGGATGGATAAAATAATGAGAATAAATGATGTAAATAATAAATAAAACATGATAATTATTTTTTTAATATGATATAACATTCAATTATATATGATTTAAATATCAAAAGAAATATATTGTCGCTTGTGCATACGTACAGATTACCATCTCCACGAACTCGATGAGATTAATTCCCCATAGTATCCATTCAAGACTAATTTTCATTTGATGATTAAAAATAATGTTTAAATACATAATATTATTATGAATATGAATAAGATACATCCTATACATAATAAACATCACTTACTTAACAATTCATATAAATTAAAACGAATCAGTTAACACCCGAAATGATGATACTACTAAAATATCATTAACAAAGCAATATTAAAATATCATATATCATATAATATTAATGAATAAGGTTTAATTTTACAATACAATTATCATCCGAGGTTGTGTTAACATAAGTATCTACTGGGACCTCTTTATCATCCACATCTATGTTTCTTAAAATGTATTTCAAAACATTTTTACTATTTACTAGATAATGGGTTAAAGTCATTTATACCCTTATTTGACCTTATATGTTTTGGAAGGAATCTTTTTGTTATTTTAAAAACATGGTAATTAATAACTTTTTTGACAAAATTAATGTAAGAATGTTTTTTTAACATATACGGAAGGTGCAGTTATTATCCGTTGTTCTAACATCTTCAATCCTTCCCTAACAAGATTATAAGAATATTTTCAAAATAAATATTTTTTTATAATTATGTAACCTTAATTTATTTCAAAAAAAGAAAGAGATAATTTATTCAAATAGTGTCTTTTTCATCTATTTCAACATCCTTTTATGGATTTTATACTTGTTTGAAGTTGATTATTTATGATACAAATATTTCATATTGCATTGAAGGTTTTGTCATATGATTGACTATGGATGTTTTATTTCTATACCATTAATGGTTTTTGGTTATAGTATTGACATTTCTTATGGTAATTTTAATACTAATGTTTATATTATTTTTCAATCATTTCATATGAAGAACGTATTAGACTTATTAAGTGACAGGTGGAGCCTACTATAGCTCCTCGATGCATCGGTAGGTCTTAGGAGACAACCAGATGTGGAATTTGTCAAGGCCTTTCCCAATGTGATATATGATTTTGGATGTGGCCTTAATCATTTTTAGACGTCTTGGATAAGGCCTTGAAAAAATGGTTCAAAATGTACAGTATTATACATTCCCTCATTATGAAAAAAATATTAATGGTTCATGTGGTTATTTGACTAGTAGAAACCCCATTACCATGTTTTATTATGGAATTATTTACTCATCTCATATTCCTTCCATAAAGTACTCATGTTTATTATTTGTAAAGTCATGTGTTTTAAATTATTCACCATGCCTAATATTTATGTTATCTTATATTGTAATACTTACCCTTACTGAGCATTTGAGCTCACCCCTTTCTAATGTTTCATTTTCCCAAGATTCTAAGAAGTGTTTTATGATTGAAAAGTAGGGTTAAGCTTAGGGATTAATGGTATTATCAATGGATAATTTAAGTTATGATTTATTTTCTAATGTGTAATGTAACGTTCGTGTATGTAATCTATTTTCCAAAACTGCTAAACCGATCGGTCTTTCGGGACATGTGTCCTTGTAATCATTCCAATGTATTAAAATAATGCACTGGATCTGGGATTCTAGGGTCGGGGCATTATAACTTACCCCAATAAAATAAATATAATCATAAATAATCATGAGTAATATGGGGAATGGTATGAAAATTTTACATCCTCAATAAAACAAATCATAAACAATCTGAACAATTCTTTGGGATGATATGAATACAACATATCACCAAGGGAACAAAAGTTTAATAAAGGGATAATGATGATGATGAATAGAAATAAATTGTTATTATAATTAGAACAATTTTCAGAAAATTCCCCAATTCTCTTTGAATATATTCTTAAAAATAGAGGTTCAAAAAATATTTGGAAAGTAATTTTCTTCCAAAAAATGTATGAAAAATATAAAGGGATTATTAAAACATTGATTCATCATGAATGCTAGAAATTATATAAATGTTTTACATTTAAATTAAATATTTCATTCACGTTTTTGGTAAATGCCAATGGGGTATTATTTTCAAATTGACATGGATATTCCTTAAAAAATATGAATAAAGAAAATATGGATAAAAATATATTTAGTAAATTATTTTTAAAAGTTTAGAAGAATTTTTGAAAACATTTTTATAAAACATGGATTTTCATGAAAAATTATTTTCAACCAAAGTGTTTAACAAAGTAGGATTTAAAAAAACATTTTATCAGTCATAATATGCAAAAAATAGTAAAAATATGGAACTCTTACTTCAAAAGTTCATTAATAACCATATTATAAGAAAATATATTTATTATATGATATAAATATAAAATACTTTCCCTAAGGGAGGGTTATGAAAAAACCATCCCAAATAATTTTGAGATTGTTAAATACACCACTACCATTTTCGAAAAGCATCAATTATAATACCCACAAAAGGAATAAAATAAAATTAACTATTTAATACCTTGAATATAAATATATTAATTATATAACATATAAAAAGGGTCATTATTTACACCAATAAAAGTAATATGTGGTGAATATGGCCTATATCTCATGAATGTAAAATTGAGACGCGAAACCCCTTCCTCGGGTTTAACTTCAGTCATATGAGTCTGAACTGCCATTAAAATAGATATATGTTTGTTATATAACTATTTTATTAACATACTAATGTATATAAATCAATATTTGATTTAATTATTGTATTTTTTCAATATTTTATTTACAATTCACTGTTAAGATTATTATTTTGTTTCATATTTGAATTTTGTTTCATATATATTTTAGTTAGATAATTTTGATAATTTTAATAAAATCATGGTCACATAAAAAAAATATTATCCATGATATTAATATCTTATATATTATTTGTTTTTTATTTAGTTTAATATATTAATATTTGAGATAGAAAATGGACTACACAATTCAAAGAGACGGTCGGTCGTACATATCCATGAATGTCATTTTCATTTGTATAGATGAGTGTAGGGAATAGAAAAAATATTAATTAAACTTCTTTGAATATTTATTATCTCATACAATACATTTATATTAATCAAAACATTTTTCTTAAAATTTATGTAAAAATAAAATGATAAATCTTTCACTTTGATACATGGATATGGTTGTCCACATGTACGCATGAGTGACGTTATTATTATCCAACATATTTAAAGGTAAAAAATTATTTATTATATAATATTTCTATAATTATGGTAATTTCATAAATATCACATATAATCATTAATATTATCCTTTCTATCACCTAGGTAATGTGTAAGAAAAAAATGCATCAAATCATTTCGTGAGGCAGTAGTATGTCTCACAAAAGAGCGACATTATCATATCCCCTACAAAATGGAAATGTGAAGTTAAATTTTATATATAATGAAATATTTATATAAAAGTGAAATATAAAATATAATTATGTTAAATAAATCATTATATATATATCCATCAAATAGTTATTTTAAATAGAATTCAATCGGGTTGTGATGTGCTAGTCTGTCATACACATGACCGATAGTTTGATTTCCCATTAGATGAAAGTAGAGATATATCTGGGTTATTTATTTAACACAATAGAAAATCATTAAATATCATATATTCACGTTATTATATTATTGTATCCTTAAATTGTCTTTAGGAAGAATAATAAAAAAAATAAAACAAATATGTATGTTTCATAATTTTACATATTCTTTAGAGTGCCTCATTATGTTATTACCAAATTTTTTCTTAGGGGAATTACTAATAAAAATAAGGCCCCTAGGATATGGTAATGGATTTAATTAAGCTATTTGTTTTGGTATTTGAGGAATCAAATGGTTTCAATAGTTTGAAGATGGTAGTATATGGGGTTTTTATTTAAGAATTGGTGGAGAAGACCTGCATGGAATGTTTAAAATAATTAACAAACACCCATTTTTTATCATAAAAAGCCTAAAAATTGAAATTAATAAATCCTATTGGTTATAAGGTCTAAATAAGGCTACCTAATGTGTGGTGATCAATTTATTAGTTCATTTTAACCCTTATCATCTTAGATTAAACTATGGTAAACCCATTTTTACAATAACCGCGATAATTACTTTTAAAAGTTTTCACTATTCATTATAGTATAATATTATGTTGAATATATTATATAATAAAAACCATTTATATTCTGAATATGGAAACCATTTTTTCAAATTCAATGGAAAAAATTGAAAGATTTAAATTTGATATTTAAATAAAAGATGCGATGAAAAAGTAGTTTTCCAAATAGTTAATTTATATATATATAATGTTTTAATAAAAAATAAATATGAAGTTTCTTATAATTAAATTAATTAGTTAAACACAAATATAATGGAATGATTTTTATTTTAAAAACAATTAACAATAAAAAATTTCTTTTTAAATAATTTAATCCAAAATTCAGTTTTTAATAAAAAGAATTCGTATTATTCACCATTAATAAAAAAATTTAACAATTTTAGACAATTTTAAAAAATTAACCCATAAATATTTTTGAAATGTATATTTCATTAGTGAATATTATTTATTAAAATAAATTATAAAATTGTGTTAACTAATTTAAAATTTTGTGGGAAAAGTGTGATTAATTATCCTTTTAAAAAAATAATGTCTTTAATAAAACATTTCATTCTCCTTAAAATGGTTCATATTTATTTTTTAATTAATATATTACAATTTTAATTTATTTTATATACATTGAAACCATTTAATTTTCATAATTTAGTTATTAATATTCAAACCCACCAACTTAACGGACAAATTCTAATGGTCACATTTCATTAAAATTATTATAATTGAGTATCATATTTTTTAAAATCCTATGTTGAGTGCATCACAAACTATCAAATATGTCATATTTATTTAAAAATAAAAATATATTATAGACTTCTAATGTCAAATTCTCATATATTATTAGCGTTTTCTATCATATTCACTATCAAAAATGATTTTCCTCTTTTAATATCTTAGGGTGTTACAGCCTGCTACCTTAAGTAAATTTTATTCACGTCATTTAATTTTTATCTCATTAATAAAAGGTTTTAAATTTGAAAAAACAATTCTTGAAGTACCACATCATTTTAAGGGTTGATAAAACATCCTATTGATATGATATAGAGTTAATTACAAAGTTTATATGAAATAAAATGTACTATGATTTCATAATGGAGAGAATTAGTGGGAAGTTAAGATATGAACATATAATAAAAGAATAAATAATTATAGAGAATGATATTTATGGTTGATCATAATAAATTTAACAGTCATTTTGTTTTTATGTACCTAAAATTCAGAAATCTCGGATGAGTTATAATTCTATCAGATCCATCATATATAAAGATAAAGAGATATATATTTTTCAAGCACTATTTCATAAAGAGGATAATTTAGTTAAAAATGATAATAGATAACACCATACAATATAAATACAAAAAATATTTTTATGAATAAAGTCATATTTTGGTTATTATTCATGTCTTACTCCAGGAAATGAATATCCAAGTTGAAATTTTTATTCATTAAACCAAAAAAATAAATTTTAAATGATCATAAGATACATAAATGTGTGACAACCTATATCACTTGTCATTTGGGTAACTAAAATCATTATAAACATTTTCACAATATAATACATGAATCTATAATACCTCACTAAAAACTATAATAATTCAAAAAAAATGTATTTCATAAATTATTAAGCTTAAGACACATCCAAAATATTTTTGACTAAATTGAATGTCCCAAAAACTAGAAGGAATACAACTACATTATATCCCCCATAAAATAAAAAGTCTCTTTTTTTAAATTCTAAATCTGTGAATAACTTTTTTTACCAAAATTCAATTATGAACACATGAATTGTTTCAAAAATAAAAAATATCATGTTTTTAAGTAAACTCCATAAATTTAAAGATGGAGTAATCTATAACAATGATAACATAAATCACTAACCAATTTCAAGGAAATAAATAATATTCCTTAAACATCTCTGTATCGTTATTATCTCAATATCCACAACATTTTAAGGGTTATATATCATCAATAATTTGTCCTCCCAAAGGATCAACATTCCATATAATTACAGTTCTTAGTTATTGTTATTTTTCATCATATGATTTCAGATCATTAAGAACATGTAATTTGGTACAATCCTTATAGTTTTTAGGATTTTTATATTCATAATATAATTGAAAATATATATATACAATGAATTTATTATTTCAAAATTCCATAAAGTTAATCATTACACTTCACCTATATTAGTAGAAAATTATTTACCTCAATCCCCTAACTTCTTCTGGGGTATAATCCATTGACTCTTGTGATCTTAAATTACTTAGTTCCTCATCTACTTAAATTTGATTAATTTAGTCTTGAAAAATTTTTTTGGCCATTGAAATCATAAGGACGGAGGTATTTCGCTCAACCATTATAGTTAACTCTCATTACCATCAAAAAAGTACTAGAGTGTTTCATTCCACAATAATCACATGTCGTAAAATCCTTCATTCCCTTATTCCTATTATTGGGCTTTTCTCTATCATCCTCTTCTTCTCTTTATTTCATTATAATCTATACAACTTTTTTAATTCATCCTCTATCATTATTTCACCTGATACTATGTTCATTTATAATGTGAATATATGGGAGACTAATTCCCTTTTATGGATTGGATTTTACCCATCAAATAATTGGTCAATATTACTCATTGGATTTTAAACATAGTCCCTGGAATAGGATTTGATCCTTTTAATGCTGTCTTAATATTTTCAATCATTTTCATTTTTATTTTTTCTTATACTCATGAATTGTCTCTCTGTATTAACTATTTACACATGATCATAATTATTTTCCATGAAGAGTGACTTAAAATACTTACATTCCATATTTTATACTTCTTCATCATCCTTATTGCTTTGAAAAAATGACCACCAATGACCTGCATCACCAAATAGATGATAAAATTACATGAAAATCATTCAAAATCGGTATTTTAAACATTTATAAAAAAATATTGATTTTAAAAAATTCTCAACGATTAAAAAAAGATATTATATATATATATATAATTAATTTTTTATTTTGAAATATATTTTTAAAAACCTGGTAAAATTAATTTAAAATTATGTGCACAATGATAGCCTAATATGTCTCTCAAGAGATACTGAATTCTAAATCATTTATTTTTTTAAATGATTATTATATTATAAATAATGAATAGACGACCATTTATTATATTTTACACATCTAAAAATCATATAATTATTACAAATTAGTTATTAAAATTCATATCCTCCAACATAACAACTAGGTTATATTGGTCAGTTTTCAATAATAAAATTTCAATATGGTTTTGTGTTTCGTTTAAACCGAGTGATGTTTAGATCAAAAGATGTCACATATATTGAATTTATATATAAATAAATATATAATAAATTTCCAGGATGTTACATTTTTATCCATTCCTAGTGCTTCATGTGAGATATTGTATTTAACATGATGTTCCTCTTTTAAAATATCATGGATTTATATATCAATAAGGGAATGAATTTTAAGTCTCTATGAATGTTGATAATAGAATATATAGATGCTAATATTATAGATATTAGTGTATTTGAAGATATAGAAAATAAATAGATAATAAAGTCACTTATCTTCAAACATAACTATATATATATAGGAAAACATATAGGAAAGCTACAACATAAATGTTTCAAATGTGGAGTAATTGGAAATCATTCTGTAAATATTCATAAGAACAATGATAGTTAATATGAAAATTATGCCATAGACAAACCTCAATGGGAGGTTTGGTGTTATTTTTTAAAAAAATATAATAAATCCAATTGATATAATAAAATTTCAAATGGTTATACTGGAAGATGTATGTTAAGTAAGAATTATTAATATAAATATACTACAATAGTTCTTCAGAAGATAAAATTTCATAGTTGATCTGAAAAATCGTTGTCAAAATTTGATATGAAGGATGACTCCAATAATTTTGAAGATAATAAATGAGAAAAAACCTACCGATAATATTAGTAGAGATCATAAATAAAGTCATTTTGTAACGCCCTCACCCAGGTTCAACTAAACATGTGCCCTAAGCAGGTGGGTCACATGGTCTCAATCACACCTCCCGATACCCCACAGGCTACTAACTAATAGTGGGTGTGTAAAGGTGGTATAGTGGAGAGAATATATCCTCTTATTAGATTGGAACAAAAGTTAGTAACAATAAACATAAACACATCAGAAGAATATAATATAAGTAGATAAAATAAGTAAACAAGTGTGGAACTATAAAAAACTAAACAAGAGATAAAAATACAAAAAATTCTTAGGGGTAGTGTCATATACATGGAATGCGTGGCATGTTGATATAAAAAATGGGAATATAAGAGGCATTCTCAAAATTGAAAAATTGAAGAAGAAAAAACTACTCCAAAAGAATCATGATCGAATGCTTGGTCTTTTGCCCTATTGCTCTACTAATAAGATATGCATATCAAGAAAATGTAACATGACCCTTTCCCTTTTCCATAACTACAGTCATATAATCATCTTGGGTACCAAAGGGTTCCCAACTAAGTAATGAGATAAAAATCATCATAGTCCTCCACAAATGTTTTCTATAAGTGATTCAAGTATTTCATGTAACAAAATAGTGTGCATGGATAAATGAAATAATAGACAATGCTAGAAAAAAATAAACAATAGGCCACTTAGGTTAAAAAAAGACACATGGAGGTGTTACATACTTTGTCTCATGGCTGGGATATATGAATGATTAGTTCTTATATATATTGTGTGTGTATATATATAATGTTTAATTATATATTCCATCCACTTATATGAACCTATTACGTGTTGGAAAAAGTGTCCATATACTTGGAATACTATATTTTTCTTAAACCTAGGAATATCTTATACATCTATATCTAGTTTTAAAATCCTATAATCTCAATAAATAGGGTACCTTCACAACATCTCAATAAGAGTGTGATACATCATGCATTGCACTTAGGATGGTGAGTGAGTCATATAGTCATCACTCATATCAAGGATCATGGTGCATCAAGTGCAACATCCTAATAATGTCATTGGTGTGAGAATACAAGATCAACACCTAATTTAGGAGAGTATGATACCATCATGCTCAACATATCCATTACCGGCATTCCACAACCATTATAATAGACTAATATATTCAGAACATTCATCATGAGTAAACACCTCTCATCATTCATGTTCACCAAGACCATATATAAAAATATGGCATATTCAAGTTTCTAATATGATATATGAGTCAATACCACTCATATAATCCATTATGAAAGATGAATTTAATTCGTGGAAATAAATTTTACAAGGATAGTTTGATATAAAATAAAATATTTGGTGTGTCCACAGAACCCTTTACAATCTATTTCATTTCATTCATTAAATTCATTCAATTAAAATAAACCCACCATTTAGAATCCACTCTATATAATTTTTAACTATTTAATTTACTAAATCATTAGAAGACAATTCATAATGATCAATGGGCCTTTTATAAGGATACATGTTCATTAAGTGAATTCCCAACATGGTAAATTACATATATAGTTTTTCCAGGCACTTAAGGGAATAACCAATGCATGTCTAAAAATGAGACCAACTACCTCTAATCCACTAAAATGATCAAGAGACATGTATCAAGGTTCAAGTATCAATTTGATATGAAGAAATCAACAAAAAAGGGACTCGAAAAAATATAATGAGTAGCAAAATGAAAAAGCGATGAGATATAAAATATCATGGTGAAAATGTTGATACTACCAACCTCAAGGTTATATATGACTCTTTTCACGATATCAGCCTCAGATTCGGAGTAAGTTGGAATAGATATAAGAAATGCTTAAATGCCCTAGAAATAGGTAAATCGATCATGCACCTATATAGTGTGATACATTATCGTATATACCTATATAAGAAAGGAGAGGATGTGACAAATAACATTTAAGAATACAAATCCTTTTACATATATTGAATTAGACAGCAGATTATAGACATTGATTGATTCATTTGTTGGGAGGAATTCGAAACATGTTAATGATGAGAAGTGTTTCACACTAGAAGTGGGAGAAGAATGAAAATGAAATCAGGTTTAACATCTCATTAAGGTAAAAATGATCATTCACCCACAAAATAGGGGCCATGCATTTTGGCCAGATGGTTTGGCGAAATTGTGTGAAAACCATTCTCAAGACCACTACTTAATGAATTCCTCACATGGTTAAGACGAAGAATTTTCCAAACCTAGTGAAAACGATGAAAAATTCTAATTTAAATACTTGAAGTTCCTCATCCAGTCTTGTTCTTTAGGTTACACAGTTTCCAACAAATCATGTGACCCCCATGTCTCCACTATCCTCAATAGTGTGGTTTAGAGAAACCATGATGTCTGTGCTAAATGGTTCTTCTAAACATGTGGCCTGGTATTTTCAGCCCATTATGTGGCTCTAGGCACTGAACGATCCCCTGATGCACCCAATACAAGATTGAGTAGATTATGAATCATTATTATGACCTTCTAAAGGAATTTAATCCAAAAAATATGATATTTACCTTCATGAAGAGATGGGAAGTTACTACCTTCATTCATTAATTCGACTCATCCCCATGTTGGAATTCTGACGGAAAAGAGGTATTTTCATCAAATAGTTCAGGAAAATATGATTTTATATCAGCATCCCATTACCAAGTCTCATAATATACTCAGTCTTGATGCTATATCACCTGTAAAAAATGAACATACCTGCCTCAAATTGTCTTCACGCTCCAATCCATAATACAAATGGGATACTCCTCGAAGGAAGCATATTTATCTAGCTCGTCCTCATTAGACTGAAAGACATGTGATGGGTAATTATAGAATTTAAAAATACGAGATACAGAAAACACATAAAGCATAGAATTGGATATGTAAGGAATTTCCAATTAGTAAGACCCTGAAATGATCCATTTTATAACCTCAAAGGTTTCAAATAACCTTTATGAGAGAATACCCGGACTCGGAATAAAACTATGCCCCAACTTGGGAGATACTCGCAAAAACATAAACAATGTTTCCTCTATAACCTTATTTGTGAGATCTATTTATCCATAAATTTTATCATGATATGTCATTCTATGAAGCACATATTCTCCCATGGCCTTGTGTAGTCTCTTATAGAACCATAACATAAAGAGAGAATCCATATCAAAATTGACAGAATAAGGAGATACATGAAGAAGTGCAATATCCCTAACCTACATTCTTCCTAGTTGATCGATCAAGAAGGTATCTTGAACATGTAATAATTCTATTACATTCATCAAGAAATCAAAGACATCCCAAACTATTTTGTTTCCATGAGATAGTCTAGGTAAAGAAGTCATGAAATCAATAGAAACATCATCCCATTTACACTCGAGACTACACTATGGTAGTATAATCCCTACAAGATGTTGATGCTCTACCTCCAAATGCTAACTCATGGAACACTGAGTGATGATTCCCTTAATCTTGAGTTTTATATGAGGCTAACTATACTAGTGTCAATGATTCCAAAACTTTTTGGTGACATCGGGGTGAACAGCCCATGCTGAGGCATGGAATTCCCACATAAACACATCTATGATGTCCACTAGAACCCATACACTCCCATGTAAATGTAAGTTATCATCCCCATAAATGGTTCATCATGACGATATATCAACATCTTAGATCCTCTATATCAATAAAAGACCTTTAAGATAAGATATTTACCTCATTCTAACTCATTCTAGAATAGTATTAGTAACTGATAAGCCTATAAGGATAGACTAATCAGGATCCTCCTAAAACTCAATGTGGATATCTATGAATAAGTACGCAAAATACCATTCTCTACTGGATTTTTTAACAGCCTTTTTCTGATCCTTCCAACTCATAGCCTCAGCCACATACTTTCCTTTAACTAGTGTGTAGGAATGTTCAAAATAAAACGACTTTAGGTTTTTAACCCACCCCTTATTCCTTAGATTGAGATCTAACTATGGAAATATATATTTGAGGAATTTTTTATCATTGAACTGAAAAATGATCTCCATGTATATTGTGTCTCCAACGTCATAGAGCATGGACTAAATTAGTGATCTAAAGGTCATGTGATGGGTAATTCCACTCATGAGGCCTCAATATAGAAGACCCGTAAAAGAATACTGGCTCATCCAATATCATAGTAGCTCCAAGTCTGATACCTTATGTGTCATAGTGTAAATTATATCTCCAACATGGATATTTTTGAATGAGTACTAGTTTTGAAATCAAATAGTCCTTTAACTCTAGAAATACTACTCCAAGTGATTTTAAATTTATGTATTTCCCACCCTTCTTTGTCTGGCTTGTAAGTGGGGCTTCATGGTGTGACAATCCAAGATAAATTTTCTATAATATCTATTATTCTCCCAGAATGTCAACTTTTCAAATAAATTCTTGGAAAACTCTTAGGAAAAAATATCTCTCACTTTCTCTGGGCCTAATGAAACTCATAAATCTGAGATGGTTTGAATAAGGAAGTACACATTGTTGATCCAATAGTGAAATTTATTGAGCATAGAAAAGAGATCAGGATCTATTATTGTATTCACCTTGATCTGAAGATGGTCATCATGGTTGTTTCCAGAGAATGAAAATTCTGATATGTTTAGAAGAAAGACTCCCCCAAATGAATCTAAATATGAGTGGAAATCCAAAATTATTAAGATCTATAAACATATAAGGTAAATTTTTGCAACCAAATAGCTTGACCATGTACTCACAAATACCATACCTACTCTTAAAATATATGTGAGGTATTTATAATTATCTGAAACACACTTGATGATATCATGACCTCAAATATATCTTTTAAAATACCCTCTCTCATCGGAGAAGATCAAATAGGTCATCTATTTCAGGAAGCGGGTAAAAATTAGTTTTTTGTGAGATTATTCAAATTAAAATAATCTATGTAGAGAATGAGGGTACCATTATCCTTCTTGGTGTAAAGGAATGGTGAACCCCAAGTATAAGTGTGGTGAATATGAATAATTTATCCTCTAGATACTCTAATTGCTTCTTGATCTATAGACCTCTTCAGGTTTTATCCTATAATGGTGAATGTTCACTACTATTTCTCATTGAACAATATCAAAGGTAAATTATACCGATCATACCAGGGGTAGACCAGATAAGTCGTAATGAATGATATCCATGAAATGATCCACTTCCAGATAGAAAATAGTGGGTCATAAACCCTGGATATCAAGGAATATATTAGCAATATGCATTGTCACGTTACCAGCTACTGCTTATTAGACCTATATATATTCTCACTAATATACCATTATCCCTTATGACTATGACTAATTCCCTATAGTGATGTAAATTTAACCCTTCAATGATAGAATTCAATATGGTATTGGTAGGGAACCAACAAATCCATCCTGATGATTACACCAAATCCTATCATGTCAATGATGAATATATCCCATCTGAAAATATATCTATATATATCAGTGATACAATACCTATAATGGAAAACAGCCTATGTTTGGATCCATAATGGTGATTTATCATCATAATTCCACAAATTTGCTTGATCTTGAGGCCCATACTCTTTATGATCACCTCAAATATAAAAGGGTGAGATGGACCAATGTAAAATAAAGAAGAAACTAAATAGGAGGTTACTTGAATAGTACCGTGAATAGTGGAAGGTCCATTACTCTACTCCTCCATTATATGAAAGATTTTATGTGACTAGAATTTTCCATAACCCTAGGTCACTAGATAACATCACTGTGCAAGAATTTTCTACTAGAACTGATAATTATATGTTGTACTACATCTAATTAGACTACCCCCTCAGCCTGATCGACCAATGGTATTTCACCATCCATTCTGTAAAATACTACTGGTATCACTCATGATAATGGAGTAGGAGTATATCCTTTCAAACTATATACTATTTGAAACGTTCTTTAGAAGTGATGTTTGTGGCCCATCCAATTAGATCCTCTTCATTCCAATGGAGCACATAATCATAGTGGTTTTCTATGAACCAGAATCCCATACTAGTGACATCTTCGAAACATTTCATCACGAGGAGCGTAACTTCTTCCACCTCCACGAGTAACCTCCAAACATCCCATTCTCCCAAAATAAGAAGAACTAGTAGCTTATCGTGTTTATACACCATGACACACAACATAAACACCCCTCAAATTTTTCTCTATAAGAATGGTCTAGTTTACTATATCAAGAATAATAGACAACCTATGGATTTTTCCTATAACTAGATGGTGTATTCTATCCCATCCATGAATCTTCTAGTTCACATTAGATAATCACTTTATATAGTATGATTAAATCACTAAAAAAATAAGAAATTTGAATATTATTACATAACATTCATACTTCCTCGCTATATGTTTATGATTTCACTAGATCTGTCAGTACTAAGCGTAAGGGGAAATAAGTTCTCAAAGAATATTTTCTGTAAATCTACAATGAACTTTTTATGATTCTAAACCTTTAGGGATATAAAATCCCACCACTTCTTCACAAAATTTTACATCATATACATAGCTATTTTGACCCTCTTATCTGTAGGCAACTCCAGATGATCGAATATAAAAAGAATTTCTTTATGTTGGGAATCTATGGTGTGAGGTCGTCCATACCTCAAAAATGTGGTTAGATGATTCTATAAGAACTACCCATTCAACTCTTCCATACTTGTGGCATTTCAAATGACACCAAGAAAATTCTGATGCAAATGTAGAAACCCCTCCTAGAATTGGGTGTTGGTGCCCATATCAGGTTTATGAAGAGGTGTGATATATGGTACTGTAAGAGGATTCAGTGGTATCTCATTGTCTACCATGTATAGTGAATGGTCATCACAACCATTAGGGTGTGAGATATTAGACCACCATGGTGGCATGATGAAACAATTCTAAATTCACACCACTTAACAAATTTTAACCACTAATAGTATTATTGCTTGAAAACTAGGATAGGTGTAAAGCCTACCTATAGAAATGCTAATGTCTCTATGTCTACTCTAAAATATTGAAATAGACTATAGAAGAGACAATAATGGTCATAAGAATGTAAAGGACACCTATCTTATCTATTCTATGTCTGGGATTTGGTATGATATTGGTTTCACTTTTATAGGATAACTAATTTCAATTAAAATTCATTTTCATTTTATAATTTTGCTTGTTCAAATAATTAATTCATATTAAATGGTTGAATTAGGTAGAAAAACTTTTATAATCCATATGGTCACATACTCAATATTAACAAAATCATGGTATCTACTTAATCTATACCATAACATGTTCCATCCCATGAAAACAATGGATTATCCCTCAACATTATATTATTGACTGTATAAGGTTCCAAAAGGAACCTATTCTAGAAAACATTCTTAGGTTACGATAGGAACATTAAGTTTCAATTATGTTTTTCAACCCCTGAAAGTAGTGTCAACACAATTCAATACATTTTCATGGAACTATAAATACACAGATGGAAAATAAACACTAAAAATATATGTGACATGAAAAATGTGTGGCATATTAATCTTATTGAGTATATAATGATGAATGTACTAATGAAAAGTGATCATTTCATCAGGACTATAAAAAAATTCATCATTTAAATATTTCCAATTTAATAACATCATAAAACAGGTCTGTAAACTAATAGTGAATTGATATCAACAATAAATTTCATAATCAATAACTGTGAGTTCCCATCCTAGGTAATTGGGGTTTTTCGTAGACTTGGGTTATCTACATACAAGAATATGGTTAATTACAAATCACATTAACTCATATATCTTTATCTAATATGAAAACAATAAGAGAAAGGATAATAATTACTCTAATACCAATTTTTAACATCCTAAATTGGGATCCACAAAACCTGTTCCCTAAGTCGGTGGGTCGCATGGCCTCAATCATGATGTCCCATATACTAATGGATTTCGAATAACAGCCAAGGTGGAAAGGTGATATAGTGGGCCAACTATAACCTCTTATCAGTGTGGAAAATATGGTAGAAAAAGTTAACATTCAATATAAATAGTAGATAATATAAATAAATAGAATAATAAACTACTATGAAAGTGTAAATAGTTAAACAACATATAATAACAGGCATAAGTCATAGAGGTAGTTTCATATACATTGTTTACATGGAATGTTGAAACAAAAACATGAAACAGGGGTCATAAATACACAAAACTATAAAAGGAAAACAATATGCTCCACTGGCATCATGATAGAATGTTCTATCATCAACTTCTATAAACCACCTATATGGTGATCACATCAATAACCTATAATAAGACCCTTTCCCTTTTATGTACTTAAAGTAAAATAATATTCTCGAATACCAAATGCATCTCATATTGTGTGTGAGATAAAAATATCAGTAGAACACCACCAATGGTGTCTATATGTGATCCATGTAGTTCCCATAACTAAATAGTGTGTGGTTATAAATGAACTAATAGACAATTCTGAACAAATGAACAATAGGTTGCTCAAGTTTCAACAAGGCACCAGGTGGATCTACCTACTTTAGCCCGTGGTCAAGATGTATGTCTGGTCATTTACCATATATAGATAGTAATAATATATATATATATATATATATATATATAATGTATCCACCTATATTAACCAAGCTTGTGTAGTCATAACTAGACATATACCTAGAATACTAAGTGCTAGCAAGACCAATGCACAACTCAGACATCCATAACTAGTCTAATGAGCCTATATGTTCATGAAAATGGGTGCATGCCTTGTATCCAAAGAATAGTGTTATATTTCATGTATAAAACACACAGTGGTGAGGGAACACTATGTTATCACTCCTAATAATGGAATGTGGAATGTTAATCCCAATTTAAAAATAGTTTCAATGGTGGGGGACATCAGGCTCGACCCCTGGTGCAAGGGATTGTGCTATTATCATGCTTAAAAAAACCCTACCGTCATACCGAATAATCTTTGAAACTATAATATTATTCCTAACATTCATCATGGGAAAATACAACACATGTGTCATGTTCACCATGAAAATCTGTATAAATAATGAATATTTTCATTTAATATAAGAAATATGAGTAAAATATATATCCATTTACTATTAGTCAAGTTCAATTTTATTTAAGACAATACAATTTACAAGGGTCGTTTGATTCATCATGCAATAGATGATGTGTCCTTTAAACCCTTTATTGTTCATTCCATTTCATTTATTCAATTCATTAATCAATAGTGATCTAATATGTTCTGTTAATTCCATATAATTACATCCCATTTTATTTACTAACTAATTAAATCTAATTCATATGGATCAATAGGTATTTTACATGGTGACTTGTTCATTAAGTAAATTTCCAATAAGGTAAATTTTTAATATATGGTTCCAAGCACTTAACAGGTTCCCTAGTATCCATTGAACTTCAATATAACTAGGGAAAAATAATTTAAAATGTAATAATATTTCTTTAGAAGACATATGGGAATATAAACATTTATCCATAATAGGAAATTCAACATGGAATGCCAAAGGGGTTTCCATAAATGATATCAACAACCTTTTCTCTAGTAAATAGGGATCAACAAAAATGTTTCATCGAGGAAGGATCGATTTGATATAAAGAAATTAAAAAAATGGGATGCTCATAAAAAGTCGGTGTGTGGAAAAATATCACATCAATGAGATAAATAAACTCATGGTGAAAACAACAAGTCCACCATCTTCAAGGACACAGATGAATCCTCATTCTATATCAACCTCATATTTAGAGTAAGTTGTTATAGATATAAGAAATGATCTAATGCATTGAAAATATAGAAGGAAAACATTCAATTAAATATCATGATGTATTAAATGATGAAATTATATAGGAATGGATATGATTCAAAATTTCTCTATAAGGAATCGAACTGCTTCAACAGATCATGAATGGGACACCGGATTGGAGAGACAGCTCAATTCTTAGGATGAGAGTATTTTTTCCATGGGAGTGGAGTAGAAGGGATACACAAAAGATGCGAGAGAGGATTGAAATGAAAATCAAGTTTAAGGTTTCATTTAGGTAAATGGGATTTCCCCCTCAAAATAGGGGATGCATGATTTTATTGAATGGTTTGGCCAAACGATATTCCAATAATTCTCTAGAACACTTATTAATTAAATCCTCACATAGATAAGGTGAAAAGTTTCCCAAACCATGAAAAAATAATTAAAAAATATTCTCTTAAAAATATGTTGTTACATGCATTTTTGTGTTCCATATATTTCAGGGTTTCAGACAAATTGTGCTCTCCATAGGTCACCACTAACTATAACCTCATAGTTTATGGAAACAGTACGGGATGGGCCTCATGTTTTATCCTTTCTTAGAGGCCTAGTACATTATTCTATTTTTGGGAATCTAGGTACTATAAATTCTTCATACACACCTGAGGTTAAAATGACTTGAAAATTTATCACTATTATGGTCATTTAAGTTAATTTAATCATAAAAAATGATTTGTACCTTTGTGAAGTAACAGGTTGTTAAACTTGTATATAGAAAAATACAAATCGAAATAATAAATCCAAAAAATGAGGAAGGAATGAGAGAAAAATAATATAAGAACGGAGGAAATTATAAATTAGAATTGTGTTTACATTGATTAAATTAAAATACTCAAACTAAATCTTTCAAAATAATAAACGACAGTTGAATATATCAGTGATAAATATGTCTCTAATAATATAGGGTGTATAAAAATCCATCGAGAATTCATGATGCTAAAAGTTACTTAAGTGATATGAATGGAAATTTCATAAGGATTCAGTGGTCATGTGAGAAACATCTCAATCTTCTTATAAATATCATTCAAAGAATTTGGTTAAATCTAATCCTATTAAATGAATGTTTTCATCATATTTATCATATCTTTCATATAAGTACATAACCATAAAGAGTAGGAAATATTGTGTTTTAGGTCAATAATTCATTATCTTATACTTGATGTTCATTTCTATACAATTAGTTCATAACACATACATAAAAATAAAAAATCATAAAAAATTTACACATTTAATCAGTATCCATTTTTTCACCCTATAAAATATGATAAAAATTGATTTATTTTCATGAAAATTATTCCCAAGTTTCAACATGACCACTTCTTATAGAATAACCATCCATAAATCCTTTTGATGTTTTTAAAAACATGTTATTAGAAAACAAAATTAGTAAGGAAAATAAAAACGAAGAAAAATGTTATCTGGTGAAAAACGTGAAATCCGATGAAATTATATTTCACAAATAGTTAGTTGTTTACCAAGAAAGTGTATTATCATAATTTTTAAAAAGATAATTTATCTATGATTTTGAAAGTAAATTATTTTAAAAAAAATCAATGGAAATATTTGAAATTCAGTAAGGTTCTATTTTACATAATCTCATAGAACCCATATAGAACCCTTATAAATAGGACAAAACTTCTAGCTAACATCTAATATTATTCTTTAGTGAGATTAATCTTTAATAAATGCATTTAAGTGCTATCTAGATGAACCCATCGTATAATATATATCATCAAAACCCAACATTATCTCGGATAAACAATAAAATATAATGTCCAAGAACCATGGAAGGAATAAAAAAATTCGTTTCAATTTATTTTCAAAAAATATTTGATCAAATATTTTAGACTTCTATGAAAATCACTTTTAGATATCAAAATACTTGTTTTGTATAAAAAACATTTTCAACAAACAAAATAATTCTTTGAAACAAACTTATTAAAAAATTAAACTACCCAAAATAAAGGAAATATGGTTTTTACTTCCAGATAAAATGAAATATCGTTATATAATCCAAGCCTCAATTAATGGTTATGAAAACAAAAAATTTCATTATTGTCATATATACTAAAAAATATCATTAATATTTTTTAATGATATTTAAAATTTTAGTAAAAGGTGTTCCTTTTTCAAAAACATATAATGAAACATAAAAATATATTTTAGAAAAAAAATTTAAAAACATGGACATGGAAGGAGAAATGATTTTTACGGAAAACATTAAAATATAATTTTTTAAATAAAAACCCTTTTCAATTTGAAAATATTTAAATCATAAGACCCAAAAATGATTAAAATTAAACAAAACATTAAAACATGGGATGATATATATATATTCAGGATGTAATATTTCAAAGAGGTTTTATGTGCACCTCGTAAAATAATATAGGTGGATAACATAAAAATATTCCTAAATGAAAGGAAATTGATATGAATTCTCTTACATTGAAGTCAACTTTTCACATACATTCTTTATCAAACTAAATAATAAACTTATAGTAATTATTTACATGCCTCATAACATTTTTAAAGTTTATTCTTTCATTAATTTCACTTATTACCATGTTATATACAATTACATAATTAATTACATTTATGAAGGTTGTTTCAATGATATTTGGAATAGGTGCCAAAAAATTACTTCGGTTGGATTACCATTGGTCTAAGAGGTCATTATTCGAAATATAAAGAATAATAATCATGAAATTATTATCATATTTATTCATCAATTATTATTTTTAATACTAATCATGAGAAAAATTTATGTAAAATTAAATATATTAAATTAGTTGGGATGATAGGCCATACATATGCATGAGTAACGTTCCCCTTTTTTAATGATCATTATGGAAAGAAAGAATGTATTATTTTATCATTAAAGAATATAATTATATAATTAATTTAATATTATTTATTTAAAAATTATTATATATTTCATCCATGTGATTTAATGATGAATACTGTATCATATGAATTCCTGGAGGCAGTAGTCCACAAACCCATGAATGACGTTATCATTTTTAGTTTAAGAAAGATAATAATATATTATCCTTTAAAAATGATAAATTTTTCATTAATATAATTAATAATTATTTAGGTATCATATATTCATTAATAGAATCTTTATTACCTTCAATTTAAATAAAAATTGAAAAAGGTATTACTTCGCTTCGTGAGGTGGTAGTCAGTCGTACACACATGAAACATTATCGAAACCCACATGATTTGGAAATTGACATGTTATTCATGATATCAAAACTCAAAACTTATAAAAATGTTAAAAATATCATGTATATACTTAAAATCTATCATTACTATAATCCAAGAGAGGTGACGATCGAAAATAAACACATCAGTCCGCGAGGTTGTTGTCCTTTGTACACACAAATAATGATTTTTTATCAAATTTGATGGAAGGGAAGATGGATTTAGGTTATTTCATTAGTAATAAAAAATAAAAATATATGGCAGATTGTATTATTATTATATAATGATAATATAAGAATATTTTAATGTGGTTTTATATTAAAATAAATAAACACACTCAGTTAAGTATGATACCTATTCTTCAGAAAACCTACTTATGTAAGTCCCAATATCAATATTAGGATTGATTTATAAAATAAATTGGGTATATAGGTCTTGGTAAGGGATTTATGGGAAATATTTTGGATGTTCTTGGATGTAAAAATTTTATTTGAAGGAGTTAATTAGATCGGATATTGGTGGCCTTTATATGTTAGGTGAGTAGCACTCTTGTAATTTTTAAAATAAAAATATGCACCCTAGTTATTTATATGTAAATAGGATAAAAAATGATCAATTATAAATAATTAGACATTATAAGGTATAAATATATCAAATAAATACATTTAAGAGTAGTTTTTATTCCATTTTATCTTATTTTTTTAGTTGAACCCCTATTAAATCTGTTCTTACCTTAACCATGAAAATGAGACTTTACAGTATTCAGTATTCATTATGATAAAAGAATAATTTGAACATACTGTATATTATTAATTATTTTGATTGAAAATATTATATCCATTTAACCACATTCAATTAATAGAATGGGAGTTATTTAATTTAAAGAAAACCCTATATATGAGATGAAAAAATAGGTTTTCAAGAAGTGTATTTTTTAGAAAAATGAGATTTTATATTAAATATTTGAATACTAATAAATATTTTTTAAATATATATTAATATTCATTTATAAATAATATTTAATATTTATTAAAAATATTCTGGATTATAGTTTATCCTAACTAGAGAAAATTAATTTTATAATAGTTTTCAGAAAAATCTAAATTTTATGTTAAAAAACATATACAAAAATCCAATATAATGTTGATTTAAAATTAATATATTTAATAAAATATAAATATATAATACATATGATACATGAAATAAAATTCAAAACATTATAGGACTTTTAAAATACATAACTTTTGGAAAAAAAATTTACAAAAAACTGTATTTTTCATTATTCACTAAAAATTCAATACTTTCCAAAAAATTCCAAAATCTGACCTTATGTTATTTTTTATATTCTGATTTTAAAATGAAATTTATTTTTTCTATTTCAAATTATATTATTTTAAAATTATTATATTATAAAAAAACCTTCTATGAAAGAGTAATATTTAATCTATTTCCTTTTTTAATTAAAAAAACATAGTATTTTTATAATAAATATAACTATGTTATTGATATTGAAAAATATTGTAATGATTTACTCTATAATTTCCTATATTGTTAAATTATATTTATAAGAAACGTTTTTTTGGAAAATATGAAAGATGAATAATGTCAGAAACACATAATAACTATGAATGTTGGAAACAAACTCAAAGAACGAGGTTCCACACACCTGAGAGAAGATGGTTCTAAAAATCATATTGAACCACAAAAATTTTTATATAGAGATATATCATAATTCTATTTAAGATCAATGTTTAGTGGATATTTTTAGAGTTTTAGTTTATATATAAACAAAATTATATTTTTTTCACAACAAGTCTCATACTAGAAATAGGCATGAATAAAAAGGGATAAAAAACAGAATAAAATAGAGTAACATCATATGATATAGAAAGAAAAAAATTAACAATCACAAAACTCAATAAATTTTCAATTAAAAACTGATTTTATTTAATATAGGATGTTTTTGGAATATCTAACCAAATGGACAACATTCAAGATGAATGAATTAAAATTCTTCATAGAAAAATTTAATATGAATAGAAATAAAAGAAAGCCATGATGTTAAACATTAAAGAAAGATATTTTACTATGGATTCTATTATTAATTTTAAAAAAAGGAAGATACATTCGATTCTGGGTATTGGTTATTCCTCAAACATGATAGGTTTTATGATAATAATCATAAATTTTACAGAATATGAATGTGAACAAGTTACTTATGGAAAAAATAGTTCCTTAAGATTCATATGATTTCAAAAAAATATTAAATATAAAAGGGTAAAAATGAAGGTTGTTTTATATGATCAAAGGCTCACACACAATATAATAAGTGTTATTTAACCTTGTGATTATTATAAGTAAGTTATATTTATAAAATTTTATTGTATCATCAAATCTTTAAAATATGGAAAAATAATCACTTAGGGAGAAAGAACCCACACATATTTTGATATTAGAGATATTTAAAACGCTTTTTACATAATTCCTAAGTATGGAAATTTTTTTATTTATTAAAGACTCAGAAATATTAATAATAATATTTTTATCATACATTGTCGGGTAAATTATATTTTTATCACGCCATCATAGAAAGGGAATGCTATTTTAATTTTTATAACTTTTCATAAAGGGGATATGGTTTCTGTAAGACATTATAATGTTAAAATCTAATACATCATACCTCTTGATAATATTATATATGTTCTTTTTTGGTCAATTACACTTTAATAAACTAATTTTGATTTGTACTTGATTAATTTCATTGATTACTTCATTCAAATTACCAAAATAAGGTTTATGAAAGAAAAATAATTTTAATACTATATGTTTAGGTATTTTAGAATGGATGTTAAAATATATATGTATGCTTATATACTTAAGGTGATAACTAATTATGGAATTATGTTCCCATGTAATTCATTCAAAATCTATAAAAAGGAATATGGAATCAAAGACACATATATTTCTGAACACACACTTCAAGGAAATAGAGTAGTGGAAAGGAAAAATGTTTGTTTAGTGGAAATTGTAATAAATATGATATATGAATATAAATACACTTTTTCCTAGAGAAAAGATTTTAATATTTAATTTAATATATAAATTGATGTTTTTTTCCGGTATTCTCAAATATTCCCCCATTAGATATGGTATAAGAACTAATATTCCATGAAATACATCAATTTATTTTTTATTTATTTCTTAAGAATGATAACAATACTAATATTGGAACGTTGAATATGAACATAGTTGAATGTAGTTTCATGTGCTAATATCTATATGGAGGAAGTAAGAAATATTTGACTGAAGAACATCATACAGTTGTTCAATCCTATTATTTGAATGTTCTTCAGAATCTAACCATCTCAATAAAAGTAATTTATGATGTTTTATATGATAAATAAATAATTTTCAAATAATATCGTGAAATGGGTTATGAGTGTAAACTAGAACATCTACGGGATGATTTGGATAATTAATGGGACAGAAAGTGAGTACCTAAAAATATCAATTATATCAGACCTTACACAAATATGTTTAAAATAACAACATCATTAGAAATATGAATGCTCATGTACAATCCTAATGAAAACTAATATTTGAGAATCATACTATTCTTATCTCACATGTGGAACAACAATCAATTTTAACGATATATAAAAATAAAGTGCGGATAATTTTTATGAAGAAAGAATCAAATCAGATTATGAAAAATAAGCCATGATAACTTATACCATTAACATTAGTAATGACTATTTTAAGAATAATTTTGGTGTCTAGAAACATACTCAATGATATAGAGAAACTTCATGCAAAAATGCATGATTGTTTTTGAAAAGATACTCAACGGTTGATGGTGATGATATAAATAATCATTTTCGTTTATAGTGAAACTGGAGACTATAATAATGTTCTATAAAATTTATTAACATCATTAATAAAATTTCTATTAGATTGATGCAATGTTATCTTTAAAAAATGGTAAAATTTAAGAATATGATTTCATTGAGCAAATATATGGGTGTTTACTTGATTAAAATGGAATCATGGTATGTAAGATAACGAATTAATTGTGTTTGTTCAAGAATGTTCTCATGAATGGTAATCTAAACTAGATTGTTTCTCAAAATTTACAAACATTTCTATAGGAATTTTTGATAGAAAATTGTATGTTAATAATGTGAGAATATTTACTATTACAATAATTTCATAGATTAACGAAATAATTATTGTTGGTGGCATTAATAAAATATGGGAATAATTTGGTTATGAAATAAATAAAAACAATGAAATGAAAATAATTAGAGAGTTAACAATATTTATTATAAATAAAGTTCAATATAGGAAAACATGTATAATTATATAATAAAAAACAATTCCAAGTGTTTATTAATAGTGTTTTTCATGAAAGATTCATAATTAGTTCCTACACAAATATTTTGGCGTTTAATGATTATTCAAGATAATTATGGTAAAATTTGAATCAAGAAGAGATCTTGAAGTTGATTGGAAAATTTCTCTCTCTTGCACCATAATGTGTATAAATTTTATATATTGTCAATTTTTTGTGCTAAATATTAGTGTGATCTAAATGAATAACATCTAATTATTGTAAAATTAATTATCAGGTATGATAAAGGAACATCATCTTTCAATATTTTCTATAAAATAAGTTGTGACATGATATTCCTTGGATATGTCGATATTAATTTATATGGAGGTTGAAATGATACAAATTTTGCATAAGGAGGAACTTTTTTCATTAGATATTTTTTTGGCTCGCGTGATAAAAAAACAATTTCTACTAATTTGAGTACATATGTTGAAGAATTTGTTACCCCCACCCATTCTTGTATATAGGTGATCTAGATAAATTTTAGCTTGATGATGTGATAATAAATTTTCATACAACATTAATGATTTTTTATGATACTCAATGTTCCGTTGACATTTCCAAAAACCATTCACATTATTTAATATAAAAGTAACATTTTATTATTTTTGACTTAATAAAAGGGAATATTATTAGTGGAGATTTTATGATTCAGTGCCTTACCAAAATTTATCAAATTTATTATGTTTTTCTTAATGTTCATCCAAATTATATATTTTCTAAAATTTGGATACAATTACATGTCTCTTCTCCACCAATGAGATCTTAATGATATTATGGAAGTTCCCCCACCCTGATTTGGATTATATTGAAAATGTGGTACATTCATTATAACATTGTATGAAGTATTTATAAAATTACATTTCTAAATATTAAGAGTTCATCATCATAAAATGGAATAAAAACTAATATGAACTGGGAGATTATTTTACTAAGGGTACAAAAATTGGTTTTAACTAATATATTTAAATCATTAAAATAAATTACTTCAAACCATAGTGCGGTGTCAGAATATTCGCCATGAGAGAGGATGTGCTATGAAAAAATATTAAAAAATAAAAATATGTTGGAATATTGTAGTGATTATTGAAAAATATATAAAGGGGAATATAGAGTATACCTTAGAATTCTTTTTAATAAGGTTTGTGTTTTTTTCATAATATTTCTTTATAAATGATTTTTTAAGCTTCTCATATATAGTTTCTAGGCTTTATAATAATTTTTTCCTAATGCACATTATAAAAACGTCTTAACAAGTTATTAGAGGATGTGAAGAATAAATTCCTTAATAATGATAGGAGACATCCTTAAAGTTTAAGGATTCCAAGATTATACCAATTTCCAAACATAATGAAGAAACTCATTATCAAGGACGATGTTCTACATTTTCATACAATAGGACAAATGTAAAATAATTTCACCAAACACAAATCATTTTATATTACTAGAGGCAGATAACATCACATATGTGAGAAGAAGTATATGTAGTAGTAATTTGATGAGGAAGTTTCAAAATGTCATTAAATATACAAAATATGTATTTATTGGACTGATATATGTAATAAAACTGTTTTTGTTAACATATATTATAAACTACATAAATATAAAAGATATTAAAGGATAAGAAAATATATTGGAAACATTTATAAGATCCTATCAATGTAAATCCTATCATTCCTTGTGTAAGAGAATTATTCTTATTACGTTAAGGTAATTGTTTTACATCATCTCAATATATTGGATAGAACATGGATGGTGTTACCAAATGAAGAGTTTCAATAAGATGATATTTCTTATTTTTACTCACTTAAAAATGTGTATTAATTTCAAAGGGATTAGAATTAAAATGGTATTAAATGATTGAATTTTGTATAGAATTTCAAGTTAAATAGAAAATTTTGATTGAAAAAACATGTTTCACAATGTTACTGAATATAGAAGGATTTTGTGAAATAAAATTTTAGATATTTCTGGAATGCTATAAAAATAAAATGACTCAATTACTCTAGATAATGGAATAATAAAGATAAATATTGAATCATATAGAATGAGTTTGGAAATTCATTTTGAGTAGTCTCTCTCTATTAGAAATGTGGACAATAAAAACAATTAATGGTGTCATTGGATTAATGATTCCAAAAATATGTGTTGGGATGAGTTTTATAAATTCACGGAGTATTATCCAAGATAGTATAGAATATATGAAATATTTCCAACACATTGTCCAAGTTAAAGAGGTGTGAGAGAAGATAAATAGGGTGGATTACCTATCTAAGAGATTGAATATTTTCACTAGATAGATAAACACTCAATTAGAAATACAACCAACATAATAAGTTTTCAAAAATATTTTCATGAAGCAATGAAAATACTCAAAAATAATGATTTTATGATGATAATTAAATGTTATTTTATCTTAAAAGGTTTAGAATAGTTTCAAAATCGTCATAGCACTATGTTTAATGATGTTAAATAAATTAGGTATATATTGGAGTCTTTATTAATCTTTACATGTGATCGCGATGTATCTAAAATGATATAGATGAATCCTTAAAGTGTCATGTGAGCTTGAGATTTGATATTTTTATTTTTTATAAATGGATTAATATAATTTACTTCTTCCCCATTATCCAAAATTAATATCTATCTATGGGGGTGAAGTATACTATGAAATACTATACTATTCACAGGATTCAGAAATGATAAAATATGATATAAAAGGTATTAACTGGAGACACTGGAAGGATATAAAAATAAAAAGTTCAAAGAAAGGTATATTTATAGACAGGTCAATATTCTGTGGAATTTTGAGACCACGAGACATTGGTATAAAGGTAATTGATATAAGACAATGTTGATAATCAATGATATCAGATGTAATTGTCGGTTAAAGTATCTTACATAAAAACATTTATCAGATAGAGATTATAAGAAGGTTGTGAGGTCTTTTGTATTTTTATAACCAATCATAACATTGAATTGAATGCATATTTTATGAGGAACACGTCAAAGAGTACATCTTATGAAGAAATGTTGAACTAGAAAGACTCTTACTATATAGAGAAAATGATATTGATAACATCTATATGATATTGTTGTGGGGTATTTTATGAAGATTCATATTCTTGGGTTGGCATAGTTTGATAAGAAATAAATATAACTGAAAATATTTAGTATAGTAATTCCTATCGAGAGATAGATTGTGTCTAACATGAGTTCAATCAATTTATTCATATTTCAATTAATGTTAATATTCATAAAATGAAATGAGATTAATAGGAAAGGATGTAGTCACCCACACTTGGGAGAACCACTTTAAATATTATGATCCATGCATTACATTCTTGTCATTACATACTTTTGAGATTATTATGTAATTTTGAAGAGGATAACAATCATACAATTTTCATGGTTTAATTTATTAAGAGAATTTGAGTTTGAAAAACAACAACATTTATTCATCAATTGTTATTACTAGATCTTATTATCATATAGAACATCTATTATAGATTGAACCATGGCAAGATGTTACATTTTTATTTACTATAATGAATAATAATAATTTCTAAAAATGGTTTTATAATATCTTCTATGTTAGATTGATAATTTTTATACTAATTTTATAATCTAATAAGTAAAATTTTCTCCAATAGAGATTTTTTCCAAAAATAAATTTATAAATTATAATCATGGCCTACAAATATTTTAATGGTGATTTATAGAATTTTCAAAAATAGTAAAATATAGATGTAGATATTATAATACAATAATGTATTGATTATATAAAAAATCATCATTTATGATGTAAAAATGAATTGTGTTAAGGTCATGTGATTTTTTAACTAATATTATTTATTGGAACAATCACTATTACTAGTTTATATGAAACATTTTATTTTATTCAAATTATATATAATATTAATGAATTTATTAATCAATATTCTCATCCATTAACATATATATCAAATAACATATCCTATTTTCCAAAAAAATAAATCGTATTTATACATTATAGTTCTTTTAATATTTTATCCTAAATATCGCAATTTTATGTTATAGAATCTTACATGTTCAAAATTTTTAGAGAATTTAGGATATCTTGAAGTGTTCGTTATGAAGTCAAGAAAAAATGTATGGAATGTTTTTCTTTCTCTTATGTCATTAATGTCATATTTCATGGCCATTTATTTTTTATATTATTTCATACCATTTTTTAATCCATATAACTCCATATTATGTAATACATATATATTATCCAATATTACTATGAAAATATGGTTATATAAAATTTTAATGTAATTTTAGTTCGGAATAAAATTTATGATATATTAGGCTTAATAATAACCAATACCTTTATAATTACTCTTGGAATAATAGATTTTTAATTATAAGAGTTTTCAAATTAATATTTCTAATATACATATGTAATAGATTTTTTATGTATATTTAGTTAATTTTTAATGAGTTAAAATATTAATAATAGCTAGGATTAATAATTATAGTCTAATAAAAAAATTATAATTTGACTTATTATTTTGTGAAATCTTTAACATATCCCACCTTCAATAAGTGCCACATTTTTTATTGAAAAATCTTTATATTAAGGGATATTATCCTTATTAGAAGGAAGATGAATATATATGAATAAAATAGTTTAATTCTCTCTCATTCTTCAATTATTAATTAATTATATGAGGTTATAGAATATCATGATCTCCAAACAAGCTAATAAAATTAATAAATTAAATTCCATAATATGTAGATCACTATAAGAGAAAATATTATTTTGGACCTTACTATAATATCTTCATCAAATAAAATATTATGTAATGTATACATTTGGAGGGGAATGATCATTATATTTATTAAACATTATATATCTTATAGTGTTCAACATTAATGTATTCGGTTAGAGGTTTGACTATTGTAATAAAATTTAAGACATCTAATGTGGACAAAGAACCAATCAATTGCATCATAGCCACTCTAGTGATGATTTGAGAGATATTTGAATATTTTATGAAATATTAAAAAATAAAAAAATAAAAAATGAGGTATAATATAATGATTGAATCATATTATATAAAAATATTCCATAGACTTTTATATAATGATGGTTCTATCTTTATTATTGAGGATTCCATTTGGCTCCACCATTATAAGTTCCCTTGAGATTCAAAGCTATGAGATTCGATTTAAAAATTGTGTTTTAATTTTTTTGGAATATTCTTCAATAAAACATGTGAAATTGTATGATATATTTAATATTTTATGAATACCATAAACTATTATATATAATTAATATCAATCATTATAAGGTATGAAACATATATTTTATCATCTTTAATCGTATCATTTTTTTAGTGTAGGATATTGTTAATGGAATGTTTTATGCATATTAATGGTATGATATATATACAACAAAATGTTTGGATTCAAATTGTAATGGGTGATATATTTTGATGATACACTAAAATATCTTCATGAGATATATGATATTGTTGCAACAATGAATATATGAAAGGATAATATATTCTAACCTATAACTTGATCCAATTATATCATATTATATTACATTATAGTAAAAAAAAATTTATTCATTAAATTAAAATAATAATTGATATAATTTTCATGATTTACTAAATATTGTAACTAGAAAATGTATGTATTAATTTTTTTTGAAATTACATAAATATCTACAAAAATTTTAAAATGATTTTTTAACATTTTTTCTCAGTTCTAAAGTGTTTATTATTTTTTTCCTTATTTTAATTACCAACATAAATGAAGTGAATGTATTGTAAATATTTTAATACATTTTACAAAAATATTGATTTCCTAAAATTTTATTTTTAGAAATTTAATGAGGTTCATTAGAGGCATTATATATGATTTAATTGGGATTTTCATATATTAATGATTTATTATTGAGAATTTCCTATAAATGATTTATTTTATAATATTACATATTTTGGTTGAATATTATTAGTTACACTCTTAATGATTTCTATTTAATGATATACTAATTTATCAGATTTGGATAAGACTTCCCATTATAGAAGAGGATTGCCATCAATCTAGAAATATTTGATTTTATAATATATCAACACATATAAGCTAAATATTATTCCTTCAACTGCATATGATTTTAAACATTATATAAAATATATTCAATGTAATATTTTTTAGTCATGAATTTGTGAATATTTTTTAATATTACAGTTATTTGTTCTACTAAGAATATATATGGAATATATATATATATATAAGATATACGATAGTGTAATATAATTTTATTAACATGGATCAATAAAAAATTTATGCCTGAATGAAATATATATCAACGTTTATATATATTTATATTGATTTCCAAAGGATCAAACATATAATAAAAATCACAATCTATTATAACCATTAAAATACTAAGTTATTATATTCCCACTTAATTAGGAACCCTATAAGACATTGATTATCCTAATGGGTTGTACATGAAAAAATCCTGTAACAAAGTATTATTTTACATATATAAAGATTGATATATGCAAGACAAATTCTTTAGAGCCTATATCCAACTATAAATATTGTGTTGTATTTAGATGGGAGACACAAAAAGTTAGTTACCCACTATAATGGAGATAAATTTATTTGTAAGATGAATCATATTATGTTTTTATTCCCCTAACTATTGAAGAGCATTATTTGATATTATTTTGATTATTTTAAACTTAAATGACTAGTCAATGAGTGTGAAATTGTATATAATTCATAAAATAAGGAAATATGGTTATTTTTGGAACAAAAATATTTTATTTATAATTCGGTATCATTTTTATGGGATCACATTAGATAAGATTATTTATTGAATATATAGATGACACATAATATTAAACTAAACCATATTTTAGTTATTGATTATTATGTAATTAACCTCTAAGTTAACCTTCTTAATATTACCTTATATTTTTTTATTATAAATTTTTTTTTATAATCATCATTATAATATATTAACAAAATATAATGAAATTTATGTTTTTAATTTTGAAAAATTGTAATTAGATTTCTAATATACATGGAAAATATGTTTATAGGTATATAAAAAATATATACAAGGAAACATATTAATATAAAAATATATCTATTTATAAATTAAGGATAAAGAGCTTCTCCGTCATATATTGGTCCAGGGGATCCTATTATGAAAATTATATTTGTTTTATAAATAAATTCTCATGTTTATACAATAAATAAATTTTTTTATATTTAATGATATGAAAATTAGATATGTACCCTTGTGATAAAAAAATCAAATGTATTCTAGTTATATGAATGATGTTTTTTGTTGAATTATATATATGAATAATTTTTTATACATTATATTCATAGACTATATTTTATTATCAATGTAGAGGAAAAAATTAAGTATTTATAATTCTAAAACTACTTACCTTATTTATTTTATCTTAATATATAAAAATTATATCATTTTTCAAAGAATCCACATCAGTTTATTATTTTTTGTATTTTGTTAATTAATAATTCAATAAATACTAATTTTTATATTTTAAAAGGTAACTAAATATATTTTTTGGATAAATGATAAATATTTCATGAGAAAATTTATAAAAAAAGATATAATGATAGAGGGTGGAATGTGAGACGAGATATTATGACCCCTCTTTTCATTTGAATCAAGGGTTCAATGGATTATTACATTGATCCTTCTCTGGTTGATGTCTTATTTCAATTGGGATGCTTTGATATCAACAAACATGAACCTATGAAGGAGAGTAAGAAGATTGTTAGAGGAAGGGAAATGGAATCCTCTCACATTGTGTCTAGATACCATGGTTCATTGTCTATCTTCAAGAATGAGGTTGTTTGAAGACTTAGTTACAAGGATAATGTATCTTATGTCAATAAAATTCACGTGGTTATCTCAAAATTAGTTTAGATTTGGAAGCACTCAATCAAAGGTAGTCTTATTTTTTAAAATGGGAACCACTCCATGTTAGATCACTGGTTTTGAAGAATGTCTCATAGATGTTTGGCATTTTTTATTTAGGAATTGCCACTCTTTAGGATGGGGATACTTCCAAATTATTTTCCATCTATTATAGATATGGGGAAAGGGTTTGGTTTTGGTTTAGTCTTCTTCAAACTAGGTAATATTAAAATATGAGCATGGGATCATAGATGCAATATATTTGTGGTATGACATGCTTTAGTTTAATTGTTGGTTAGAGTTTATAGTTGGAATTGGATTCTCTATCACCCTCTTATATTGTATGATATTTCCTTATCGATTATAATTTTGATTAAAATGGATAAGGATATATAGGTTTCTATATTTGGAAATTTTTCTCGTCTCATGATTAATGTTTATTAGATATCATACCTTTGTTGAAATGGTGATGTTTTTTATGAATGAAGATGAATTAGAACTAATAATTGAGTATGATAAAATCTTCCATTTCTCTATGAATTTTAAAGTCATCATTCATGATAAT
This sequence comes from Viscum album, assembly GCA_963277665.1. Classification (NCBI taxonomy): domain Eukaryota; kingdom Viridiplantae; phylum Streptophyta; class Magnoliopsida; order Santalales; family Viscaceae; genus Viscum; species Viscum album. The sequence continues at coordinate 1,046,151,697 of OY728165.1, forward strand.
TTTTTATAAAAGACGCTGGTAATATGATCTTTCTTCTCTGGTAAGGGATGTGCTGATAGCCAAAGTTAAAAAAAGAGCATGAACTTTGGGGACTTACTCAATTGATTATTGTTCAGTAATAAAGAGTTAAAGGACTTCCATAAAAAATATTGTTACTGATAAATCTGAAGCTAAAAGATAACATATACCATATGTGTCACCCAATCTAAATTTTTTTGATTTTGTGGTGATGGAATATTTTGGTTATGAAAATAAAGGTGATATAAAGCATAATTATGTGTTTAATATTTAGTAGGTTGATTCTAATGATGTCCAGTGCTCTTAATGCAAGAAACGTTTGGCATATGTTGTTATTCCATAAGAAAGAACAAAAAATTATAGATATGATAATGTTTTTCTCCCCATCACGAGGGAAGGACTTTCTATGTTGGTAAACATATCCCCTTATCCAATGGTTGATATTAACATTCATGTAATATAGGGTAGTAATGATATGAGCCTAATCAATGAGAAAAATCTCAAAAAATGTTCTATCTATGAGGAGGTCAATCAATTGTTCATTCATGATGATATTATCACATAGAAAGATCATAATGGTAAACAAAATTTGAATGATTGTTCCCCTATAAAATTTAAAAATCAGAAGGAAATAAATGTCTTTATTTTGATGATGTTCATCCCATTTTTTGGAGTCTAAGAAGGTGATTTAGAGTGATGCAAGGTGACCTTCATACATTATCTTGTATTTCTAACATTCTCACGAGTCTCTATAATAATACCCTAAATTAGTTTAACATAATGAAAAGTATTTATCTTCAACACACATCTTTATCATGGAAACTTATCCCAAAGTCAAAAATTATACTCTAATAAAGGTTTTAATGGATGATGAGTTTTTTAGATTGTATTATCCAAAAAGAAAAATCCTTCCCCTAAGACTAATTAGGATTATGTGGTTAGAGAAGATAGACCATGTTCAAATCTTTTTGATTTTATACACGATCTGATATATTCAACTGAGATGTTGATTGAAAACTAAATTATTTTTTGAGTGCTTGAAATGCACGATGATATTGTTTATCAATTTCATAAATAAAATGAGATAATGGGTATGAAGACCCCCAAATCTAGTGGAATTTATCCTAATCATTTCAATAATGAGAGGTTACATGATTTCTGTGATCATGAGGGGAAGTGGAATCAACATGTAATTCCTTAGTTGATAAATAGGGCCAACAACGAGAAGATATAGATGTAACGATTAATTCACTCGGGGAACCTAAATACATCCAACTAAATAAGATAGTTCCTTAGTCCGAGGATAAAACTAGATCATATAGCATGGATATTGAATAAATTTTACAACAAATGATATCCTATTAGATGGGGAACTATCAAACAATCATTGTCCATGGGCAGGGAAGAGAAAGAGTAGACTGGAATTATATATAGGAATAGAAATAAAAATTAGGTATCATAATAAGTGAAAAATTAGAAATTTCATGAGGTATTATAGCCATAACTACTCCCATTATTTGATTTCTATGATTTTATATTATTCCAATAAAAGGGTATTTTCTCTAATTTTTTTAAAAATAAATATTTAGTGAGTAATTAAGTATAATATAAAATAATTTTTGTGGTATAATGAGAATTTATGTTTTTATTTATTATAGATAATTTATATCATTTGATGATAATGTATGAAAATTTTTGAATTTTTTATGAGTATCATTACCAATATATTTTATTTTTTATTTTTTTAGAAAAAAACAAAAAATAAACATGGATTAGAATTAAAATACTTCAATTGGATTGATTTGGGGGAATATATAATCAAATGAATTATTAATCCTTTAATAGAATGATTTTTTTTGTAAATATATTCTTTGAGCCTGTTGTGTTGGAAATTTACAAGTAAAATAAAAAATTAGACCTTTTAGACTTGGTTTGATTGATGATTAAGCAGTTTGAAATTCATATTTATTTTTGTGCTTATTTTATTGAGGCATTTAATTTTACAAATAGTAAAACTCCATCCAAGTTTTTTAAAAAGACACTATATAAGATATCGACATAGAAGGATCCCAAATTGTTTAAAAAAAAATTATTTCTATGAATCATATGTGAAACATAATTCTTAAATTCTAATTGGTTTTAAATATTATGAGTTCAGCCTCATTGAAAATATTATGGAAATGATAAACAATTAAATTTTACCATATATTTATTTAAAAAGGGTTTTTTAATATTTTGAGGAATTCCAATGTGAGGATTATATTTCAAAGGAACTGGACGAATATAATGAGATATTGGTGATGTTTGAGATTAAAAAATAGAAATAATTTTTGTTGTGGAAAATGAATTTACTTTAGAATGGGGTGTGTAAACATGTTCTATTAATTTAATATAATAGATTTGGTGCGTAAATCATTTTTTAGAAGATATGTGGATTTAACGTGATAAATTATTTTTATTCCTTGTTTATAAAATATAAAAAAAAAATTAATATGATAAAATCAATAGTTATAATTATATGATATTCTTAAAACTAATAAATTTAAAATGTTCTAATTTTGTAAAACTTTTAATTGTAATGTAGTTTTTATATTTTTGAGATAATGTTAAAATATAGAATATTTTATTTTGGAATAAAAATTTAAAATGAAGGTATTGTATGTAACTATATGTTTTCATGATATAGAAGGACTACAAGTCGATTCATGGCATTGGGGTGAAAGAAATAGACACACTAGTACAAAAGATAATGTCATAATTTTTTCCAATATAAATTTAAATGAATATGATATCTATTACATGGATAGAAACAATATTTACCTTAATATAAACAAATACAATAATGTATATATAATAAAACCAAATATTTTTAAGGATCATCAATATACTAATAATATGAAGATTATGGTCGTCCATTTATGACTTGATGCAAGAGTCTGATATTTAAAATTACTTTTTAAATGATTAAATTAATAGGTTTAATTTTATAATAGTTATTGATTGATCTTTATATAATATTTAACTAGTGGTAGAAATGTTCTAGTTTTATCATTTTATATAGTTAATGTATTATTCATCAGAAATGGGATGTCGATGGTAAAATTTACAATGGATTGGTTGAAAACATGTTACTCAAAACAAATTATACAATAGATGAAATATATAAGGTATTAATGTAATAAATATGAACATGATAGACTATAATATATTTAAAAATATAAAAAAATTTATCTTTCAATTTTAGTCATTGGAATTTTTTTATGAAACCTAACTACAACAAATAATTTGAATGTCACATTAATAAATAATGATGTTTAATTTGATTGATTAAAAATTATTCATAGCTTCTTAATAATGGTAATAATTTTTAAATATACATTATTAATTATTTATAGTTTTATATAATATTATAGACTGAGATTGAGGGAATTTTATTGATTTTTAATTAAAAAGTGATTATTATAATTTTTGTAAATAAAATACTATATACATATACCAAAGGTATAATGGTTATAGACAACATAAAAAAATACTAGGTTATAATGTTATTCCAAATAATTTTTATAATCCCTTCAAATACCATTATAAGAAATCCTATTATTTAAATTTTAATGATATTCATTAATTGAACCATATTGTATTATATGACATGTTATGGTAATTATTTTGGAATATATATTTCATATCATAATACAAAATATGCAAAAAATATATTATATGATATATTTTATTATACAGTCGTTGCATATTTATATTATACAAGTGATATTATTCTTATAAGAACCCACATTATTATATTCTTTGTAAAGGGGTTTTAATAGAAATTAAATTAATCTTTGAGTTCTCAAAATAGAATTGATGACAAATATTAGATGTGGTAATATTTTATAGTCATTATACAAACATTGAATGACTTAAAAATCCCTATTGTATCCTCATAACCCAAACACCTACAATAATGAAGACACTCCTTCTATAACTTTTATATGACACTATCTTATCTATGGTGCACTAGGTGCATCAACCTCTTCTATTTTACACATTATATCATTATTAATCAATGGAAATACATTATTTTTGATTTTTTCCAAAATAAATGAATATATTCTAGTATCATTTTCATGATTCCCATTATATTTTTAAAAAAAATTAATAATGATTTAAATTATCATAACTATTATGAAGAAATCATTATAGAATAATTGTTTTATGTGACCCATTTTATGGTTGATAAATGATGATTATATTGAAATTCCACAAGAAAATATAGAAATTAAAGACTAAATGTTACTACCTATATTCACTAGGTACGCGTTTCATTTCACCATTCTTTTTTATAAGAACTATATAGTTCCAAATTCCTGACCTAGATTGGTGTTAAGATAGGTAGCCTCTTAAGATTCTTCATATGGTGTGTGGGAGTGAGTAAAAGGAACTAATAATAAAATATGGGTTGTCATGTGAGGAGATTAATTAGTCTAAAAAGTGACCCAAATAGGTCATAGCCTTTGGTATAATGTGAAGGAAACAAATGAATTAAATTAAATCCATGTTAGAATCTAACCGAGGTTATAGAATAGGGTTTTCATGTCCTAAAATATGGTATGAGAGATAATATCTCACACGTAGTGTAGATACACTACCTGGGTTTGAGTTTTGGTGTAAAAAATTAGGGTATTGTGCATAAAATGTTGGGTAAGGGGAGAGTGAAATGGCCACATAAAAGCTATTATTAAAAGGTAAAATTTTATTACCCAGGTAAAAAAGGAACACATTACTTTTCAAGTATCTACCTATTAATAACACTATAGTTATGTGTTATTATTTTTATGTAGTGATAGGATGGTTAAAATTCTGAGATTTTTTTATAGGGTGCATGTGAGTAAGAAAATTAAATAATAAAAAACATTTATTGTCCTATCAGGATAATCATTATATAGATAATGTCCTAAGTTGGTAACATCCTGTCGTGTTGTAGCAAAGAAACAAAGGTTTTAAAAAAGACTCATGGGGTTAGATGAACATGTTCCTATCTCATATTTATTATCTCATTACACACAACCTCATATACTTTTTAATGAATGTTAAATTATAATAATCATTTATGTCATGAAATTTGATGATCTATTTTATAACATACTAATCCATATATGGAATAATTTTACCATAATTATTCGTGACTCCCCCATCACCGATGTATATGTTAGAATGGTTTGATATTTAATCCACCTATTCCATGTTGATGTGTTTTTATCTGTTTCTACATGTATATGTAGTCCACAAAAGTGGTTATAAAAACTGTTATTCAATCTAAAACCTGAGAATCCAAAATTTCTATCATATGAAAAAAATTATACTTTTCACAACATCATGTCTATATACAAATTATTCTAAAAGGATAATATAAACTATTCCATTATAAAAATATTTCTATATATTATTTATTTTGATGATTCTTGAGATAATCTACATTGACATTTAATTTGGTGGAATAGTTTTATACCAACAGTATATATCAAATGGGTTTTAAATTTGATTTATTAGGAACTGGACTTTCCTATATAGTCATGTCCTTCTAACACTATGTGATCCCATGGATTGATGTAATGCTTAAAAACAAGAATGATATAAAAAATGGATAACTCATATAAAGAGAAAAACAAAATCATATTAGTAATTATTCATCAAAACTATATAGTTTTATGTCAATAGGGTGATGAAATTCAATATCCTATTAAAAACATACAACATACGTAGCTAGATTATTGGTTTAGTTAGAAATAACACTAGTTTTCATAAATTAATAGATTCTTCATTTAATCTACTATTATGAAAACATTTCCCACTCTTATGTTGAGAAATACATATTTTATATTTACTTACTAATATAATGAAATTATGGATGTTGAAAAATGTAATCATTAAAACATCATGTAAGAATATTTGACCAATCATTTTTTTGAAAATATAATAATTAATAATTATCATATTATCTTTTCTCTCCTAATGAAACATATTTCATCCAATCACAACTATAGAATATGGTTAAAAATTTGTTTTTTGGTAATAAATTAAAAAATAGAAATATGTATTTTCACTCTAACATTTATAACCTAAACTAATGAGACCCCACATGAACTAGAATTAAGTTGAGTGTTCCAACATTATCACACCTCAAATAGGATATACCTGACTCCCCCACTAAATTAACTCATTTGTATCCTTGATGTTGTGCCATATAACCTGACACATACCTCCATGTTCGTTGTATGATTAAACCTTTCATCAAGAGACAAAATCATTCATTATGTATACTATTAACTCAATAGGATAACCCTGAATAATAATTAAATAAACATAAAAAATATAAAAAAGGCCATTAAAGGTCACATAAAAAAGGCATCTATGCTATAAAAATGGAATATAAATTCATACAATCATACACGCTAATTTATTTTCCACTAGGTCAATCAGATATATAATATAAATAAAGATAAAAAGTCCTAGGATACTCTACTAAAACCTTCAGACAAACTATTTTCAACTATTAGAATAATTTTTTGGTTTCATTATCATGATCTGCTACCCAATGTATGATTGAAAATTATAACAAGAATACGTTCATCGTGCACATCAGGTTTCCCATGAAATGTGGGAGAAATTCATTTTATTATGCTCAAACAAAATTCCAAAAAATATATATAATAATATGCATGCCTATTAATTGAAAAAATAAATAAAACTAAAAAAATATCTAATAGACATCTGTATTTGGTAATCATTTAATTACTTGGCCACAAGGACACATGAAACTACTAAAATAATTAGCATTAGACAATAAGTGATTTTTTCTAAATCACGACCTGTACCCAGTGACTTAAGGTAGGGTTTCGAACTATTACTTGACCAACACCATACACTTTAGGGTAGGATCAATAAAAAACATCATATACAATATACCAAGTCTCATTCTATACCATCTAACAAAGGGAAGGGTCTCACAATGGTTTCATGTATTAATAAATTCTCACTCAAGGTTGTCTCAACCAACTCAATCTGACCCCAAGTGAGGATACAAATCATGTTCCATGCCATTTCACAACCTAAAAAAATTTTAATGACCATATAATTTAATATATATTTATTATAATTATATAACATGTTTGATATCTGGTTCGACATTTATCATATAACTGAAATGACATGATTTTTTATTAAATTCATTATATACATCCAATGTATATGTTTCCTCAAAATGGGTTTTATTCCATACTGTGAGAAAATAAATAATTAATTTCAAACAATTTTAGATATCTTATTTAAAAAAAAATTAATGTTTTAAAAATACTTTTAAAATATTATGTTTGGAGTATTTGTTTAAATTTTTTCATAAATGTACAATTTTATGAATAATAGTGAAAAAATTAAATTTTATTTAAAAATATCATTTTTTTGAATCATTTAAATTTTTTAATTATATAACTATAAAATCAATTCATTTATTTTAATTTATAATTCAATTAAGTCCATATGAATTATTTTTATGATGTAAATTTTAAATATAATAATTTATTAATTAAGAAAACATTTTTCTATGAAAATAATTTTCATCTAATTTGGTGGATTTAATATTAAATTAAATTCTACAACATATATTAATTGAATTATATAAAATGGATTATGTATTTTTAATTATAATAATTAATATTATCTAATAGAGTCATATTTATATTTCCTCATAATTAATAATAAATAATCATAGAAATATTTTATAAATTTTAAAGTTAAAACAACTTAACTGTAGGTTAAACCTAGAGATGAGGATATTTTTTCTAATTAACCATATAACAATTATATTGGATTATATATTTTTAAATAATATAATATAAAATACAAATATATATCCATTTGTAAATATTTATCTTATGTATTAATCTATTATATTTTAATCTTTTAAAACATTTCATGTGTGTGTAATCCCCTATTTATAGAATAACAATAATCATTTTTCTTATTTACTTATCACTGTTCCATGTACCTTCGCTAAACCTAGACTTTTTTCTTAAAAAAATATTTTTCCCTGACTTATAATGATTCTCTAATTAAATTTCCATTCCAAGTGTCTATTAGAAAGGATTTAAAGTACTGTAATTGAATAAGAGGTAAGCATATTACCCGACCACGTTAAAATTATTTCTTCTTCTACCTCTTATAAATATATGTTATTTTACATTAAAAAATAAGTTCAATATCCAAAATATACATAATTTTTATTATTACTTTGAATCCAACTTTATTTAATTGCTTTTCCTTCAAATATGAAATGAAATTATCACTCATGTACATGTGTGGGCTACAGCCTCCACCGAATGATAAAATTCATTTACTATCACTATCAATCATACATGGTTATTATGATGGGATTTAATTATATATTATATATTTAGAAACTTTATAATTTATTAATTATAATACCATAGCTAACATATTACCTTTCAGTTCATTGGAGAATCAAAATTGTTCCCTAGTATACATGTGGACTACCACATACATGAAGAATTGTGATACATTTTTCAAATTCTAATTATATAGATTTCAATAAGGATATAAAAAATTTAAATTTATGTTATTAATGATATAATTATGGTTCATTAATGATAAAATAGTATCTATCTTCCATACATTATTTCAATAGAAAACGAAAAAATTGTTCATGCATATGTATGACCTAATGTCTCCATTAAGGATAAAAATATTTTTTCTCTATATAAAATTTAAGGATGAATATATATATACACAATGAATATATATTCTATTTATATAATTAATATAATTCCACATAAGATGGATCCATGAACTATATTCAAATACTAGAACTACCAAACTGGAACTCTCATGAAAATTAAAACATCTAACACATGGATACAATGAATTTTAAAAAGAATTATTAATAAATGAGGGTTGAAATGTTATAATGTATGTATGTTAATATGGTATAAAATAGTAATAATTTTAAATTTATCATAATAGATGATATAGCACTTTTGAACAATGTTTTTTTAAAGGTTTGTGTTGAAGCATCATTTATTTTTAAATAAAAGCAAAGACCTCTTTAACAAGGTAGAGGGAGACCAATTGCATAGCCCAACGGACTAGTGGTCATTTATCCAATTACATGGCCCATAGGCCCAATTTTTTGGCCCAAGTCCCTTTCTGTTAATAGTACTTCTACAGTACCAACTACTACAGTCCCACACATTACCCGCCGCCACTACAGTGCTATGTCACTGCTAGAGTGCATGTCGTTGCTACACTGCATTGCGGCTACAGTACGCTACAATACGGATATAGTAACTTGTACAAAATTGGTTTTGAACCCCTATTTTTCATGTATGATTATGGGGTGGTTACCACTAAGCCAAACCCCAACTATTGAACTTTTGAAGAATGTTATAGTTGAGGTAATGAATTTATGAATGAGTCTCATTTTATTTATAATTTGTTATGTTTTAATTTATATCGAAAGAAAATATATGTTAATTTATATATAATTTTTTTCATTATTCTCTATTTATTCATTGAATTTTCATGAAACAATACAATTTTACATTCTTTTTAATTAAAATAAATGAGAATATTTTTAAGGAAAGTAATCATTATTCCCTCTTTGGATGGGAATAATTTTCTTTCATGTAATTTTTTTCATTAAATTTATTTAGTGAATGTATTTAACAATCTGAAATTATTTTTTAAATTCATTTTACCAATTTTCATTAAATGTATTATAAGGAAATTTCTTGTTAGCTTCTAAGTGAGGTACTTATGATTTTTTCTAAAAAAATTTAACGGAATATTCATTTTAATGTTCACTTCCTGAATAAAATTTCCCACAATAATGAAAAAGGAATTCATTGAATCTTCATTTACATGTTTCCATGTTTATTTTCTAATAAAAAAATTTGTTAACATTTTTAAATTTTCTAATCATTAAATATGTTATTTGATAATATAATGGGTATTTTCCGTAAGAAGTATTTTAGATATCATTTTAAAAATAATAATAAATAATAATATAATTTTATGCTACATATGATTTATAGTGTAAATAATACAAATATATCATATTAATTCATTCTCAATATTTTTTTTATTATAATTATGTCATATTTATAAAACCTATTTTTCATAGGTCATTTAATGATAAAAGGAAAAATATATATGAAACCCTTTATTAGTCATGTAATGATATATGATGAATATTGTTTTAATCCTATGGAACATTTATTAATGGATTATTATTGTGTGAGATGTGGGAAAAAAATTAGTTCCCACCAATGTATTTGATACTGATGGTTATATCATTAGTTAATAAGGGCTTGAATGGGATGTGAACTGAATTCATTAAGAGTGTTTATCCACTCTGATAGTATTTATAGTGAAATGTCACAAAAGATATGAGGTAATGGGAAGGTAACCCTCAACCACTACGATATTATTAGTAATAATCCTTAATTAATGAAAATTATTTTATATGATTAGGTGTATTCTTTGAACATATGCCATATGTTTATGATATGTTCTCATTGATCAGGTTCTTTGGAATATTCATGATTCAAATCTTATAATCTACTATATACTATTACATGTATGATGATTATGATTAATTATTTTATAGGTATTTTATTAAAAATATTAATTTCATGTTCTTATAAAACTATTCCCTTGTAACATTTAAACAGTTTATGAAATATCCTTTTTTAACACTTACTAATCATCGAAGCTCACTCATCATTATGTTTACTTTTCTCTAATATATGATGAAAGGTTCCAAGTATTGTGTGTCTAATAAGAGTTATATTTGTGAAGAACATAGTGGTATATGGTATAAATATTTTTTTGTATGGGTTGTTTACATATCAATATTTCCAAACTTGGTAATATTATATAGTCCTCAAGTGAATATTATTGGGGAAATTATAAAAAATTAATCTAAAATAATGTAATATTTATATATGAAATATATGGATCACAATATTTGATATCTGAGATCGGTTTAGTCAGTATTTATATATAAATATTATTTAAATTTAGTGAAACACATAGTGGTAACACTATGTATAGGATAACATCTTAAATATTACTCAAAGAAAATATAATATGGTTTTCGTAGCAATAAATTTGTTTCTAGGTATGAAATGTATATGTTGTTTTAGAAAAAATTTATCTAGTTGTAATACCATTGAGAAGGTTTAGTCAATTATATTTTATCCATCATTCTATTGAATGGTCATTATTCTCATACTTCATACTTTGAATTGAGACTCCCATATAATATTCATTAGTTAATATTGATTTTCTTTATGAACCATTATAAATAATTGGGAAAGATGGTGAATATGAAAGACCTAGTTTAAATAAACATTTTATCAAATTTAAAATAATGTTTTATGGTTTAAATACAATGAAAACAATTTTTTATGAATATGTGGTTTTCCCATGTGATTGTTTTTTCTCAGACATTTTTTTCCATTTTCAAAACCTGAAATAATTTTTTTAATGATAAATGTGGTAGATAATACAATGATGGTCCTATTTTGCAACCAAATGAAATGTTATCCACAATACAAAATTTTGTTATAAATTTTTCACAACATTCTCAAGATATAAATCATGTAGAGATTCTAGAAAATCACAATATGGAAAAACATCTTTATTATTCCTTTATGAGCTGACATCTACAGTATTTATGTGGTTCTTCTAATTGTATAGTTACTGAGGAATATATTAACCATGAAAAAAATTATTTTCCATTATCATTTTTTTGAACAATAAAATGGTATTTTGGATGTTTATAATTTGTAAGTATAATAATATAAATGGTGGAATCAAATCAAGAAAAATAAGAAATATAGTGAAAATGATTCCATGTAATGGTATGAGTTTAAGAGATTATTTTTCAGTAAGTGCTTTCCTAGAATTATATATACAAAATATAGAGATATAATTTCAGGTCCTAAAGCAAATGGATATTTAATCCATTACTATGTTGGATTGAAATATTACAAGACATGTGAGGTACTTTACTAGTATTATCATCCAACATAAATTTAAGATTTATTGATTCTACATTGTATTAAAGGAAAGACCCAAATTTCAGTTCTCTATAATAGAAACCAATATAGGAATCATGTGATATGATAGTAAGGTAGAGTTGAATATTGGAGTTACCCATCAATTTAATGGTTTCTATAAGAAAATTAAGATAGTATTTGACATAAATTACAATAATAAAAATAATATAAGGAATCATATTTTCTTCCCTTTATGCTCTATGTCTCGATAGAAACAATATTGAAATTTTTATAATGGGATAATAAAATTTATAATGTGTGGAAAAGGAATTCATTAGTTAATCTAATGATGAAGTGATTAGAAGAATAAGTTATCTAATTATTTTGATAATGGTCCACACAAAGAACAACCCACATGCTAGTGTTTCAAATTTAGTACAGTTATTATAAATAAATTTCAATTATAATCATTAATGATGATGTTTTATGTACAAAAAATCATATGCATGAAGAAAAAAATTAATCTCACCCAATCACTTTTTTTTGTGAATTATTATAAAAAATTTATAAAATTTACACTTACCATACAGTCTATAACTTATAATGTTTTATGTGATTTTTGGAACCACCCACTTTTTTATATCTGGTGAATTATCTATGGGTACCACAATACCACATCAGTAACATGATATTGAATCAGTATTTAATTCCTTAATGGTACTACCACATCATATTTATTCTATGATTTTAATGTAATATAATATTGTGGAAATTGTTTTCTAGAAAATATCCTTAGTCTCCCTCTGGTTGTGTTTTAGGATACATAGGGCATTAATTGGCCTTATTTATCCAAGGAAATATAATTTTTTTATGAAATGATTTAAAATTTGATATTATAATACACTTTATTATCGCTAATAAATTTAACGATTAAAATTATCCCTAATAGAAATTGCATCCATAATATGCTTCATTATTCGAATTAAATTATGGTTTATATTTTATAGGTTGTGAGAAAACTCAACATTGACTACATTCCTACTATATTGGTGTCTTTTTTATCTTTCTAGAGTGTTTCTTATTCTTCCACGAAATCACGATGTATTTTTTCAATAGAACACATACATGGTGTTACACCTATTTTAAAAACACAAAAACAATTTTGACAATTGAGTTATAGTAATTGAATAAATAACTCCAACAGAATCATTATAATAGATTCATTCATCCAATTTTATTATAATGTGTTGAAACATTTATTATCTTAATAACAATTATATTTGAATACTACTCTGTATTGATGATTGGAAATTGAACATGCTTAAAATCAATAATAAGTATCATATATAACATCCCATGATTGTATGGTATGTATCCTCTTAAGTAAATTAATTCATTTTATAGTTCACATTTCTTGAAAATTATTTAATTTAGTATAAATAATATAAAATAACCTTAAAAATAGAATAAAAACATTATTAATGATGAATGAATAAAAAAAAATGTATTTCTATATGTTAAGGAACATATTTTGATGAAATAGTTAATAAACCCTAGGAATAGTAATGCGAGCCTTATGAATAGTTAATATTCCAAATTAATAGTAAACCCACCCATGAATTTATAAATAAAATTTATTCGTATTATAAATTAATGTGTGATATAAATATAGTGTAGTATATGTAAATAAATATTTCAAAAAAATTAATTAAGGGTTGGAACTTTTATAAGGCATAAATATTTAATTGCAAATTTATAATTAACAAAATGATATAAATTAAAATTTATTTTCATAACATATATTAATAAGTTAATATATTCTTCATATGAATTTACTATTATTTTTTGAGATATTAGATAATTTTTCAGAGTTTTATAAAATTAGTTATAAATATATAATCTTTATTTTTGAGTAATGATGATTTTAATTAAAAATTAAATTTCTCATATTTGGAAAAAAAATACATATAATGGAGTTCATATTTGGATTGTACACATCAAATAAATTAGGGTTAATTTTTTTGGATTTTTCTAAAATACATTGATTTTTTGTGAATAGTAAAATACGATAATTTAGGATAAATATGAAATACATGAATTATTGAGTTATAGATGATTTTTAGCTGATGTAAGAACATAATATAAAACAATACATCATTAATTTAATATATGAAGCCATAATTCTCAAAATATTCATATTATTGATCCAAAATATTAAACAAGTGAATACAATATTCACAAAACCCCCTCCCTTACACTATAATTATCACCCCTCTTTTCGCATTATCTTCACACCATCCAAGCTTTGATCCTTATAAAATTTCTTCCCAATAATTTTCCCAATACCCTCATACACCACCAGTAGCCCTTGTAATCATCACAATTTCAATACCTAATCCCCTTAGTGAGGTCCCCATGGAGGAGAAAATCATAAGGTAAAAACCTCTTTGTATTCATTTAATTTCTTTTCAAGTTAACTTCTTTTCTTAATTTATACTCACCTCCCTATTAAAAAATAATATTATATCTCTATTATATTCTATATAATTAATTTTTATTGTATTGAGTTAGTAATCTGTCATCAATTCTTTTCCCTCTCCATTTATTCTAAAGATGAAACATCGTCGGTGAAGTGTCGATTTACAGCCTTAATGGATGACGTGTTTTTATTATTCAGGTTCTCCTTCAAGGATGGCCAGGAAAACATTTTTAAGGTAAAAATAGAATAGTTATTTCTTATTACATCTCATATATTATTTTGATCAATTGTTTATGTATAGTATTAATTAATTAAACATAACTAGTGGGTGATGATCAAAAATGCCAAAATAATCTAAGCAATTATCAATAAAATTGTATCATATGATTCATCCTCATAATAAATAAACCAATTTTATATATAACCAAATACAATTATTTATGTTAAATAATATTATATATTTCCAATTCGGTAGAATTATACCCATTTTACATGAACATCATTAATTATAAACAAGTGAACCGATCATTAAAACCAAGAAAACGAGCTATCTCAAATGATGAAGTAGTATCATTAACTCATCAAAAAGTCCCCAATTGAATTTAAAAAAATATAGTACATAAAATACATGTAGTAAAAATTGTAAATAAATAAATTAATTAATTAATTTTGTTACACCTTGACCACAGATGCATGTTGTTTTTTTCTCATTTCTCGGTCCCGCGACATTGGACATAGTTGTTTTGGGTCCAAGTTTGACTTTTTTTTCTTTGAAGCGTTGATGTTTTCGGTGGGTTTCGGGCTAGTGCGCAGTAACTGAACTACTAGCGGTCGCTGCGCATTCAGTCCAGGGTAGTGCGTGGTCACCACCCATTCGGTCCGATCATGCGTTCGTGCTAGGTGAGTGCGCGATTTCCCACCCGTTTGGATAAATAATAAAATTATATTAATAAATTTAATTTGAAAAAATTTTATATAATGTTTAATAATAATTATAACAATAATTTATAATATTGTTATTATTATTATTATTATTGTTATTATTATTATCCCTTATATTTTATTATTTATTTTCTTTTCTTTTTATTTTATTTTATCTTCTTCTTTGTTGTTCTTCCATGTGGGTGTCCCCCCCTTCTTTTTTTATTTCTTCTTTTCCTCTATTTCTTCTCTTCTTTTTTTTCTTTCTCTACGTGCTGCTCCCCCGGGCTATCTCCCGGTTCTGTGCACAGGACCCTGGAGGTCTTCCACCGGGTCTTCCCTCACCCATATTTCTCCCCCTCGGAAGCCGGACCTGCAGCAGCTCCTCAACACCGGCTGCGCCCTCCTAGATCACCATCCCCCTGCCTCCCTTCTTTTAATTCTTTCATTCTTTTGCACCCGCTGTACCCAGCCAGAAGTCTGCATCTCTCTGTTTCTCCCAACATGAAGTTGCTACAGTCCCCTGCCCAGCTTTCGTCGCACCTACAACATCCCGCTTCCCTTCTCTCCCAAGACCTGTGGCCTCCCTCTTCTTCCCACCTACAGCGCTAGCATCGCTGCCCCTCCCATGCAACGATATGCATCCACCTCCAGCACCCCTTGGTCCAGATCATCATCCCCACCGCCTTAGCCTGTAGAACCACCTCCCGGTACGAATTCTGTCGCCCGCACCGCCTACGACCCCAGCCGGACGCGCCCCGATCTGCTCCTCGCACAGCAGCCCGTGCCGACCTCATCTGCTCCTGCTCAGCACATGTAGCCAATAGCCCTTGTGCAGGCCTCTGGCTTCTTGTACGAGGCACGGACCACCTCGTCTCCCCCGCATGCGGATCTTGCCGCAAGGCAGCCTACACCCTGGCCAGCACGCACATCGCCTTCCTATTGGCCAGGCCCAGCCAGTGCCAACCCCTCCTGTTCTCTTTGCCACAACAAACTAGCCCCAGCTTTCCTATCCAAAAGTGCCGCACCACCCTCGCCGTTGTCCTCCAGCCACGCCCTCAGCCCACTAGCCTCCTCCAGTCCTCCTCCCGCTCTAGCTCACCCTCGACGGCGTGCTCGTGTCCCGACCTCGCTGCCTCCCAGTCCGGGACCCCGCGCCACCCTTCTGCTACCCCGTTCTGGCCTCATTCTGGCCACCCCCTCCTTTTAGTTAGCTTCCTCCGTCGCACGCCCTCCGTAGCCCCCTGTCGGTTCTGCCCGACCAGCCCTCTTGTGGAATTCTCTAGTCGCGACCCCTCGTTGGTATAACCCTTTTATTTTATGCCTGTTTGATATTTATATTTGATGAATATATATATATATATGCCTTGGATTGTCGAGAATTTTTATTAATTAAATGTTTTTTGGGTTGGCTTGACGTTCTAGGACCCGCGGGGGAGTTTCAAAGTGAGCTTCATCGCCGCGATTTGTTTCTGAGGTTGCGTCGTTGTTGCGCCTGTTTCCGAGTGATTGCTGTCGTCGTACTTTTTTCCGAGTGAGTGTCGTCGTCACGCCTGGTTTCCGAGCTTGCGCCGTCGTCGTGCCTGGTTTCCGAGCTTGCGTCGTCCTCGCGCCTTGGTCTTGAGGGTGGTCCCCCACTGCACTCACATTTAAATTTAGAATTTATTAATTTCATGATGTTTTATTGATTTTAATAAATAGAAAATAATATAAGATAATTAATTTTTAAATGATTATTTGTTGTAAAAAGAGTAGTTTATTTTATACCGAACTCTTGAAATATTTTTTTGGCGAGTAGACACCCAATAGTGAAAGAATACCAGTTTGGCCTATAAACATAATTTACTGAATTTCAAATGTGGTTCTGGTTTTTAAGATAAATGATTTCTTCTGAACAAGTGTTTCGGGATTTCTTGAGAAACGATGTTTTTCTTTAAAATTGCTCAACGCCCGTTTGGCACATTAAGAAATAAATTATTTGGGAAAACCCACTCAGGGGTGAATCTTGGTGTGCGTTGATTGTGTGAACTTTATGTGATGTTTGTGCATCGTGACTGATTGATTTATATTGTGGACGCACCCATGTTTATTGCATGTGTTGACATGGGAACCTAGCATAGTGAGTGAATCTTCTAAGAACGATTGCTGCACTAGTTTAGATTACGCACTGGCTAGTGGCCCCATAGCATGGGAATACTGAGTAATTGCTGCTATAGGGATTAGGCCCCTCGGTTAGGCCATGCAGGGCTATGACGAACATTAGGGCGTTATGACGTCATCGAGTTAGGGCATGCCTTCAGGATGAGTTATATTTATATTACGTTCTGGATTGTTCAAAATCTCCTAGGTTCGACCCAGGTTTCCTTTAGTGTGTATTTGTGTGTGGTGGATGATCGAGAGGTCTAGTTCAGTTGCGGGCCTATGTGTGCCACTTTTCCCATTGCCCTTGGTGTGTGTTGTGTGCTATGTGTGGTTTTCCTTTGGTTAATAACTGAAGTCTAGATTTCTAAATTGTTCGTAGAAAAGTGTTTTAAAAATGAAATTTATCTATTCCTTTCAAACATTAAACTTGTTTTTAAATTAAAAATGGCAATGGACTGATACTTTTATTAGAAATGGAAGTGTGTGTGTGTGTGAAAACAAATATTTTGTATATTTAGTTCAAACCTGTAATTGGTAAATTTCTTTATTTAAAGGTAGTGCACTGGGAATAGATATCGGGCTCGCCTACTGAGTTTTAATACACACGCCTATAGTTCTTTTCTGTTTTAGTTTTTGTGAAGGTTACAGCTTGGATGTGTTCTCCTTGGGTGATGTTTGGTCGTGAGTTGGAGAGTGACCCGTGAGGTCACACAGAGATAGTGGTTGTATCTTTCAGTTAGTTTTATTTTCTTTTATTCTTGTTAGTTACTTTACATTGTTTATTTATTTTTCACTGCTCTGTTTATTTTCTTCTTCTTTAATTATTTATTTTTATTGGGAGAAATTGTTCCCACTTGCTCTCTGTTAATGCCCTGACGCTTGTCGCCAGCCCAGGGGGATCAGGAACGCCTCTCGGGTCATGTCGCAGACTGGCTCGGGTGACCGGTTCAGGGTTGACCTGGGTTGGTTCGTGAGAAAATGGTATCAGAGGAGGTCTTCTCTTAGAGGATCTCGCTTTTCATAGCGCCCTTTGTTATTTGGGATGTCCGATAGAAGGAGATTAGGACTGTCGGGGCTCAAGAGGTAGGTTACGGGTCGGTGACTGATCACCACTGCTCATGATGAGACCTGAGTTACCAGGGTTAGTCCATGATTTGAGTCTCTTATCTTTGGTTCCTTTGGATTGAGGGATGACAATGGAGGCAAATCGGTTCACTTTGCAGACTCACATGGGGTGGTGACCCATGTGGGGTCCAAGTGTTCGGCTCAAGGTCCTCTTAGTGTTATGCTTTAGCTAGGGCATGGCTCACCACCATGTTGCTATGTCGGACATATGCACTAGTTCCTCATTCTAGTGGGTTATTACAGCTTGTGTTCTGTTTAAATCTCGGTTGATTTGAGTGTGCATTAAAAGTGAAATTGGTTTTGAAATGGAAAAGTGTTTCTTCCAAATTATTTTTGAAATTAAAGTGGGTTTTTAAGAGAATGTCTATTGGTTTGAAAAAAACATGGTATGTGTTTGGATTTGGTAAGGAAAATAAGTGTTTGAACCTTGGAACTCCTTATTGAGGGTCACACATGCGTGAGTATATGTGGAATTTGCGTGGAGGAACTTGTTTGCAACTGATATGAGCGAGATTGAATGAACGCACATGTGACGGTTCATAAGGTGCCATAAGTGAGTTTTTTTAAATTGTAAAGAGAAAATGGTTTTGGAAAAGTGATTTCTCCTTGTGTTGTATATGTTTGGATTATGGGCCTATTTTCCTTGGCTTGTGTTTATTCTTTGATTGAGTTTTGGCTTGATGCCAGTTTCGATGGTGTTTTTCTTGTTGTTATGAGTGTGCCTCCCAGAAAGCCTCCAAAAGTTGTTAATGAGTTATGACTAGTACTCAGTTCCATTTGTGTGTTGCTTGCCTTTTGAGGTAATTGAAGTCTGTTAGAGGTAGTTGTATAGTTCTGAAGGATAGTGTGTCTTCAGGTTGTTGGGAACTCCCAGGATAGTTAAGGTTCGTACCGCCCTAGAGTCATTTGAGGGTTCAGTTCTGGACTAATAAAGATGAAATGTCTCATCTTCGTTAGAGTTTTGGGTGTGATAAATGGTGTTAGATTACCGAGAAGGTTCCCCATCTGACAAGGATTGTGGGCAGGAGGAACCTGTCTCCAAGAAACTACCATCATCGGTATGGGCTCCTTGTTCGTCGGATCTCTCTTTTGTGCGCCACCAGAATGGCCAGTCCAGGAATTCTAAGCCATCATGTTATATCCCTTTGAAAACTTACGATAATCTTGGTTGTTTTAATCATCGAAAAAAAGAAGTTAGAGACCACAAGATGAAAATAATTGACTGTGAGGAAGGATATGCTTCTGCTATCAGGGCCCCAGCCACAGGTCTTGGGATGAAGCTCGCGCACAGTCAGAAGTTGCCGAGGGTGTGTGGAACCTCGGTCCGAGTAATGTTTTCAACTTTGGATGGGAAATATCCAAAGTTTCCTTGTTCTATTCTCATCACTGTCGTAATCTTATCCTTGTTGTGGTGGCATGAGGAGCGCGTTCTCCCACAGTCCAACCGGTCTTATCTACTCTCAGTGTGGGTTTTAAGTAGTTTGGTCTCTTTGAAAGGTGTCGGTCCATGAATAAAAGGACCTGTACTATCTTTGAGTTGGTCCTAGCGGTGTTCGATAGGGGAATGTTCTTTTTGTAAAGTTTATGGGAGGTGTTTAGTTAATTTCTCATCCTCAAGTTGCTGGATTACTCCGTGACAACCTTTTCATCAAGTCGCAGGTCTGTTGTTCAGTACATGTGGGAAAAAATGAATGTGTTTGCT
The DNA here is from genome assembly GCA_963277665.1 of Viscum album. Classification (NCBI taxonomy): domain Eukaryota; kingdom Viridiplantae; phylum Streptophyta; class Magnoliopsida; order Santalales; family Viscaceae; genus Viscum; species Viscum album. The sequence goes on from OY728165.1 coordinate 1,046,172,155, forward strand.
TCTGGAGTTCCCGTTTCCCCCCCCCCCCAGGAGATGGTTTGTTCCAGTTTCCAGTGTTTTTTTATTAGTAAATTTTTTTGGTTGAGAGAACCCTCTTATGTTCTCCCGCCAATCTCGGGTGGTGGTTTTTCTTGAATTGGTCGGGTGTGACGTTTGTTGGGAATGGTCACCCCGAAGCTCTCGGTTCTCTATGATTTTTGTCTGGGAATGAAATAATGTTATGTCAACTATTGGCATGGTGACTTTCTGGGGGTAGAAAGTTTCTGTGGTGGGGATAATTGTCACACCTCGACCATAGACGCCTGTTGTTTTTTTCTCTTTTCTCGGTCCCGCGACTTTGGACAAGGTTGTTTTGGGTCCAATTTCGAATTTTTTTTCTTTGAAGCATTGATGCTTTCGGTGGGATTCGGGCTAGTGCACAGTCACCACACTGCTAGTGGTCACTGTGCATTCAGTCCAGGGTAGTGCGTGGTCACCACGCATTCGGTCCGATCATGCGTTCGGACCAGGTGAGTGCGCGATTTCCCACCTGTTTGGATAAATAATAAAATTAATTTGAAAAGAATTTTATAAAATGATTAATAATAATGATAAAAATAATGTATAATAATAAAAATAATAATATTATTGTTATTATTGTTATTATTATTATCCCTTATATTTTATTATTTATTTTATTTTATTTTTATTTTATTTTATTATCTGCTTTGTTGTTCTTCCACGCGGGTGTCCCCTCCCCCCTTCTTTTTTTTCTTTCTTATTTCCCTCTCTTTCTTCTCTTCTTTTTTTTCTCTCTCCGCATACTGCTCCCCCCGGCTGTCTCCCGATTCTATGGGCAGGACCCCTGGAGGTCTTCCCCCGGGTCTTCCCTCTCCAATGTTTCTCCCCCTCGCACGCCGGACCTACTACAGCTCCCCAACACCGGTTGTGCCCTCCTTCAACGCCATCCCCCCTGCCTCCCTTATTTTTTTCATTCATTCTTTTGCACCTGCTGCACCCATCCAGCAGTCTGCATCTCTATGTTTCTCCCAGCATGAAGCCATTATAGTCCCCTGCCCAGCTTCCGCCGCACCTGCAGCATCCTGCTTCCCTGCTCGACCAAGACCCGCGGCCTCCCTCTTTTTTCCACCTGCAGTGCTAGCATCGCTTCCCCTCCCATGCAACGATCTGCATCCACCTCCAGCAGCCCCTGGTCCGGATCATCATCCCCACTGCCTCAGCCTGCAGAACCACCTTCCGGTATGGATTCTGTCGCCCACACCTCCTACGACCCCATCCCGACGCGCCCCGATCTGCTCTTCGCATAGCAGCCCGTGCCGGCCTCATCTGCTCCTACTCAGCGCGTGTAGCCAACAGCCCTTGCGCAGGACCCTGGCTTCTTGTACAAGGCACGGACCACCTCATCTCCCCCATATGTGGCTCTTGCCGCACAGTAGCCTGCACCCCGGCCAGCACACACAGCGCCCTCCTATTGGCCAGTCCTAGCCAGTACCGACCCCTCCTATTCTCTTTGCCGCAACAAACCAGCCCCGGATTTCCTGTCCAATAGTGCCGCACCACCCTCACCGCTGTCCGCCAGCCACGCCCCAAGCCCGCTAGCCTCTGCCAGGCCTCCGCCAGCTCTGGCTCACCCTCAATGGCACGCCCGTGTCCCGACCTCGCTGCCTCCCTGTCCGGGACCCCGCACCACCCTTCTGCTACCCCGGTCTGGCCTCATTCTGGCCGCCCCCTCCTTTGAGTTAGCTGCCTCCGTCGCACGCCCTCCGCAGCCCCCTGTCGGCTCTGCCCGACCAGCCCTCTGGTGGACTTTTCTAGTCGCGCCCCCTTTTGGTATAACCCTTTTTTTGACAGTTTGATATTTATATTTTATGCATATATATATATATATGTGTGTGTGTGTGCCTTGGTTTGTCGAGAATTTTTATTAATTAAATGTTATTTGGGTCGGCTTGACGTTCTAGGACACGAGCGGGGCGTTTCAGAGTGGGTGCCATCGCCGTGATTTGTTTCCGAGGTTGTGTTGTTGTCGCGCCTGTTTCCAAGTGAGCACCGTCGTCGCACCTATTTCCGAGTGAGCGCCATCGTCGCGCCTGGTTTCTGAGCTTGCGCCATTGTCGCTCCTGGTTTACGAGCTTGCGTCGTCGTCATGCCTTGGTCTTCTGGTAGGTCCCCCACTACACTCACTTTTAATTTTAGAATTTATTAATTTCTTGATGTTTTATTAATTTTAATAAATAGAAAATAATATAAGATAATTAATATTTAAATGATTATTTGTTGTAAAAAGAGCCGTTTATTTTATACTGAACTCTTGAAATATTTTTTTGGCGAGAAGACAGCCAATAGTGAAAGAATGTCAGTTTGGCCTTTAAAATTAATTTACGGAATTTCAAATGTGGTTCTGGTTTTTATGATAAATGATTTATTTTGGACAAGTGTTTCAGGTTTTCTTGAGAAACGAGGTTTTTCTTTAAAATTGGTGAAGGCCCGTTTGGAACTTTAATAGAATAAATTATTTTGGAAAACCCACTCAGGGGTGACTCTTGGTGTGCATTGATTTTGTGAGCTGTATGTGATGTTTGTGCATCGTGACTAATTGATTTACATTGTGGACGCACCCCTGTTTATTACATTTGTTGACATGGGAACCTGGCATAGAGAGTGAATCTTATGAGAACGATTGTTGCACTAGTTTTGATTGTGCAATGGCTAGTGGCCCCATAGCAGGGGAAAACTAAGTTATTACTGCTATGGGGATTGGGCCCCTCGGTTAGGCCATGCAGGGCTATGCCGGGCGTTAGGGAGTTATGACGTCATCGAGTTAGGGCATACCTTCAAGATGAGTCAGATCTATAGTACATTCTAGATTATTCACGATCTCCTAGGTTCGACCCATGTTTCCTTTAGTGTGTATTTGAGTGTGGTGGACGATCGAGAGGTCTAGTTCCGTTGCGGGCGTATGTGCGCCACTTTTCCCATTGCCCTTGGTGTGTGTTGTGTGCTATGTGTGGTTTTCATTTGGTTAATAACTAAGGTCTAGATTTCAAAATTGTTTGTAGAAATTTTTTTTTAAAATGAAATGTATCGATTCATTTCAAACATTAAACTTTTTTTTAAATTAAAAAGGGCAAGGCACTGATACTTTTATTAGAAATGGAAGTGTGTGTGTGTGAAAACCAATATTTTGTGTATTTAGTTCAAACCTGTAATTGGTAAATTTCTTTATTTAAAGTTACTGCACTGGGAATAGATATCGGGCTAGCCTACTGAGTTTTAATACTCACGCCTATAGTTCTTTTCTGTTTTAGTGTTTGTGCAGGTTACAGCTTAGCTGCATTCGCCTTGGGTGACATTTGGTCGTGAGTTTGTGAGTGACACGCGAGGTCACACCGAGATAATGGTTGTATCTTTCGGTTAGTTTTATTTTATTTTATTCTTGTTAGTTACTTTACTTTGTTTATTTATTTTGCGCTGCTCTGTTTATTTTCTGCTGCTTTAATTATTTATTTTTATTGGGCGAAATCGTTCCCACTTGCTCTTTGTTGATGCCCTGGCACTTGTCGCCAGCCAGGGAGGATCGGGAATGCCTCTCGGGTCATGTTGCAGACTGCCTCAGGTGACCGGTTCAGGGTTGACCCGAGTTGGTTCGTGACAAATTTGATTATTCAATACATTAAGATCAATTGCATAACAAAATCTAACATAAACTAAGGGGTTTCTCATCTCACTTTAACTTTCTTGATATTTCTATTATTCTCTAATTATTTCATCTATTTGGTGTATGTATACTACCATTTTTTATATAATATCATAAAAATATTTATATTAATGGTATTAAATTAATCATATTATGATTAATAATTCTTCATCATTAAATTTGAATGATTACAAAGTGGTAAGGGACTTTGTCTCATTTTTCATTTCATTGAGACATAATTTTTATTATGAACCAAAGAATTTTTATGTGGTGTATCTCCTTCTACATTGGGATAATTTTAAATATGAAATTTTATTTCTATTAAATATCCATATTCATGTATAATGGATATGATTATTATCTTTGGTTTTTTTTCACATATGGTGTTACTTTTAATGTTTTTTATCTAGGGAAATATTAATGACCGAGTACTATTTAATCAATAGGGATATTTTGGTAAGGAATATTATTATCGAATAAAATATATGTATGATGAATTATATGGACTTAAAGTGATATTTGGGTCTTACTATATCTTCTTTATAAATTAGACATGCCTCAAGAGACAAAATAATTGTTCGACAAACTCTTCAGGTTTGTTTCTAAGAATAATTAGACGAGGTTATGACCACATAGATAAACCATATTCAAGCTATAATGGTTCATGTTCTAGATACATTACATATAATAAATAATCATTTTATTCATTATGTATTCATTTAAAATTCTCCATTATATTTTCACTATGATAAAATCTTTGGATGCCTTTTTATTCCCCCTAAATTGATGGCATTTATTTTTCATATTATATTCCCTGTCATAATGTATATCCCTTATTGTTATTAATTCACATATTATTATTTCATATAACCCTTTATGATCATTTTATCTCAACCTTATTATGTATCCTCTCCCGTTTTAAGAGGAATCAAACATTGAATAATATTTCATGGATGCAGTTTAAATAAATTTATTTTTTATCATGTTGTATTTTTTATATTTCCCAATGTACTATGGGTATCGAGTATGTAACCTATTATTCCAAAACTGCTAAACTAATATATCCATATGGTTTTGATTCTTTGTAATAATTATAATGTAATAAAATAATTCATCATCTTTGGGCTTCTGGGGTTGGGGTGTTGAGGTTGGTATCATATAATGTTTAGCAGAAACCTTAGAAACTGGATTTATAAAACATAGTTTACATAACACACCCTTAAGATAGGATTTTTTGGATAATACTAGAATAAAATTCATGAGTTTTGGATATAATATTGGTGTTCCAAGAAATAAATCCTTATCTAGATAAAAACAATTTACATGATTATGGTACATATGTACCTAGGAGTAAAAACATTAACAAGATGTTCTAAGCCTGACTTAGGGGAACATGGTATATGACAACGGGCCTTAATGAACACATGGCTAGACACACTCATAGTATATTATTAAGGTAATACACATTTTCGTTAAAAACCTTTATTATGGATTTACAAGTAAAGGTATACTAAAATAAACCATTATTATGATTATGAGATTAGATATTCATAAATTTTCAATTTATGTTATGTGTTTTTCTACTTATAAATTATGTGTCATTATTCATAACCAAATTTAATGCAATCCATTGTTTAATGATTATTACTAATAGAATAAATGGAATAAATAACCATGGAAAATTTACGAATTTCTCTACTAATCATGTCAATATAGACAGTGTTGTAGATGAGTATATCATCTCCATATTAGGATAACTTACACAGGTTATGATAAATAACCATACTACACCTATGTTGGATTATTTCAAGTGGAATATGCCCCGATATTTTAGTTGTACTAATAATTTAGTGGTTGATTAATTATGGATCATGTCCTTGTAAAATATATTTCTTGCATTTGGATATAATGAAAATGAAAAGGTAGTACTGGTAGTATATTGAATCAAGGGAGATGTTGATCAATGGTGTTCATTGATCCAAAATACTAATGAGGAAGATGAAATAGAATACCTGGACTGGAGAACATTGAAATAAAAATTATTTTACAAATACTTACCTCATTAGAAATGAACTAAACTGAAGATAAATTTCTAAATCTTAAATAAAAGTGAATAATATATTGTTTCAGAGTATAGTTCTACCTTAACAAGACTATCTTGGTACTCTATAGAGTATTTACATGTTTTGGAAGTCAAAATTTATCATTTCATTGATAGTCTTAAGCCATGGATCTGAAGGGAACTGACTTCTCAATCATTTTAATCATTTGATGAAATAGTATTATGTTCCATAAAAATTGAGAAGGAATTTTCCAAATCCAATTTGTTTAAGGGAAATAAAGAGAATAATTGGTCTTCTGATAACCATATAAATGGTAATGTCAGAAATAATAATATGTGAATGAACTGATTCCCATTATGTTAAAATTTTTTGGAAAGAATCATCCTAGAAAATGATTCAAATGCATGGGAGTTTGTTTTACGTATAGAGAACAGGGTCATTGATCTAATTAATTTAAGGGGAAGGGAAAATTCATTGATATTAAATATTACAATGGTATGAATATGGGAAAATATTCAAATTAGTATCATAAGAATCAAAGAACATTTCCACAGAAATGGTCATAGGTGCAAGGTTATGTTTATTCAATCATAACAATAGAGGTTTATATTCCTAATGATGTGGTTGCAGATACTTTAATCATATCCTCAAATTCATCCATTGTTTTATTTGATTCTTGATCATTGAATTATTTTATATCTACCCAGTTTTCTATAAAAATTATACATTTACCTTTGGATTTAATAAATTATTTATTTGTCATACCTTCTAAGGGGAGTATCATTGCAACGAAGTCATTTCAGTCAGTTGCCTTCATGAAACATACATAAACATTAGTCACCAGACTTATCATTATACCTATTATTGACATTGATATAGTCATTAGTATTAATTTCCTTCCAAAGCTTGATGAAAAAATTTATTTCAAGAAGGAGTAATATACAATAAATGGGAATGGTGTAGAATAGCACAACATTATAGAAGAAATCTCATAATCTAATTCTAATCTAGACCTACCCTTTTTAGGTCAATAGAATGTAATTCATGAGGAGGAAGATGAAAAACAAATTCTCAAGAGTGGTAAGTTATGTTCTATATTGATTTAATTCATGGTGCAAGATGTATATAAAATACTCCATATAGAGTGTCGACTATAAAATTAGTGGACCTAAAAAAACTAGAGGAATTATGTTCCAATGGATTTTTTCACCCTTGTGATTCTCTATATGATTCCCATGTTCTCTTGGTTAAGAATAGATATGTATCCACAAGGTTATTCATTGATTATAGAGAAATAAAATATATTAAAATATAAAACAAGTATTCTTTTCTTCGAATCGATGACATATTTGATCTACTTCATGGAGATCAATAGTTTTCGAAGATTGGTCATTGATCTGTATATCATCAATTGTGTGTAGGAAGGATCATATTCCAATGATATCATTTCGATACAGGTATGAACATTAAGAGTTTACTATAATTCCATTTGGACTAACTACGGCTCCCTCTGTTTTCATAGATCTAATGAATAGAGCTTTCAAGGAATTTCATAATAATTTTTTATTGATGAAATATTGATATATTATGAAATCTATTAAGACCATGAGAACGACTTGATGGTTGTTCTATATAATCTTATATGAAATGAGATATATGGAATGTTTATTAGGTGTGATTTCTAGCTTCAAACAGTTTATTTTCAAGGACATATTTCTTCTATGTATTGAATCCCATTTGATTCCATGAAGTGAAATGAAATACAAGAATGGTGTATATCAACAAAAATAACTAAGGTATGTAGTTTTATTGGCCGAGTAGCTTACTATAACATTTCTTATAGAAATTTTCATGGTTCTATAACTAGATAAAAAAGCTCAAACATGAATTGTTTAAGTTTATATGGACAAAATAATGTACATAGTTATTTGAAGAATTGAAGAGAAGATTGTTTATTGCTCCAATTTTGACTATTCCCTTTAGAAATGATGGTTCTATGATATAGATTAATGAATCAAAGAATGGACTGGGTTATGGCTGTATGAAAAATGATAATGATATTTATTATGCCTAAGGGTAATTGAAGTAACATGATCACGATTGTTTAACTCATGAAATTGAGATAGAAACTGCAATTTTTTCTCTGAAAATATGGAGATACTATCTCTATAGTGAATGACTTGATATATATATGGATCATAAGAATTTGAAATTAATTATTAGACAGAAATAAATCAACATGAGGAAAAGGAGATGGCTTGGGTTACTCAAAGATTTTGATTTTTCAATACAATACCACCCAGGAAAATAAAATAAGGTAGAAGATGTGTTAAGAATAAAATATCATATTCTTTTAACCCAAATGACGACGGAGAAATATTATATGTTCATGGATTAAGAAAATATGGATATGTGAATTGTTAAAGAATGAGAAACATCATTCATTTTTCAAGTGACTACTAATCCATATTCACTAAAGAAGATAAAAATATCTCAATATAATGATGAGAAACTAAAAAATAAAATTAAATATTTCAAAGACAGAATATTGGAAGACTTCGTGTATAAGGATAAAGTTTTGAAATTTTGATAGAGGTTATGTGTCCCGTCAATACCTAAGTTAAAGGGGACTATTAGATGATTGCTCAAATTTCTCTATACAACATTGTTGCACCATGATGTATAATGATATGAAGGAACATATTTGGGGGGATAACATGAAACGGGAAATTATTAACTATGTGTAAATATGTCTAGTTTTTTAACATGTGAAGTATGGGAGATAACATCCAAGATGAGTCATGAAACCTCAAACTATTCATATGTATAAGTGGGATGAAATTACGATAGAATATATCATAGGACAACCAAGGACAACTATAAGGAATGATGCTATACGGTTTATTGTTAAACATCCTACAACATTTTCACATTACCTTGCTATAAGAGAAGATTTACCACCTGAGCACCTAGAAATAGTCTATATCAATGATGGTGTACAACTTCATCAGGCACCTCTGTTGATTGTGTCAGATCAATATCCCAAGTTTAAATTAAAATTATGGAATATTCCTCAAAATTATTTTGATATTGAGATTCATATGACTTCTTCTTGTCACCCTCAAACCGAAGGAAAATTTTAAAGGACTATTCAGACATTTTAACACATGTTGAGATCATGCTAACTTAACATTCAAGATTTATGAGATCATTACGTACAATTTTTTTGGAATTTTACTAAAATAATATTTTACATTATAGTATTTGAATGGAACAATATAAAGCATGATATTGAAAAACATGTAAAACACTATTTTGTTGGGACAAAGTTGGTGACATGAAACTTATAGGCCCAAAAATTATTTTAGAGACAATGAAAAAGGTAATAAAAAATACGTCCTATATTAAAGCAGCCCAAAGTAAGAAAAATAAATATGCGGACATCCAAAGAATGGATTTTGAACTTCATATGGTAGATCATGCCTTTATTAATGTACCTCCATGGAATGGTGTCTTAATATTTAGTAATGAAGGGAAATTATTCCCCATGCACATAAGACAATTTGAAATTCTTGAAATAATTGGAGTCATGGAATATCGTTTAGAAATTACCCAAAGTCTCTCCAAATATTTTTTTTTGTATTTCACGGGTCACAGTTATATAATTACATGCCAGACCCAACATATCTACTCACCTATAAAGAAATTGACTAGAAACCTGATTTGTCTTATAGTGAAGAGCTTATTGAGATTCTTGACACAAGAGAGAAAGTGTTGAGAAACCATATTAATTTAATGGTAAAATCTCTATGGAGAAACCATAATATAGAGGAACCAATGTGGGAACTTGGCGATGATATGAAGAAGAACCACCATTATCTTTTTGGAAGGAAATGTTCATAAAAATTTTGAGGATGAAATTACTATAAGAGTGAAGAATCTAATGGCCCCTGATATTATTTGTATGTATCCTATTAACCAAATTCAAATAATTTTATAAATTATATTAAACTCAAAATAATTTAATTTTCTATAAATCATATAATATAACATAGAGGACACAATAAAAACTTTATTAATAAATAATTAATAACATAAGTGGAATTTTGAGAAGCTAATAATCCTATATCGATGAAATAGTAACATAACTATACGGATATTACTATGCCCCTTATGAATCATAAATTGGCCAAATGACTAGTAACATCACCCTTGAATGTATAAATAATTTTCATACATCTCATAAATGAAAAAATGATATAATTATATCATAGTATAATTAAATAAATATTTTAAATATTATTAATTAAGTGTTGGTATTTTAGTGAGACTTAAATATTTAATTAAAATTTTATAATTAATAAAATGATTATATATAATATCAATTTTCATAAAAAATTTTCAAAAATTAATATATTTTTGTCTTATGATTTTAGGATAATTTTTGGGTACTGTATTTTGTTTTTCAAAGTGTTATAAAATGAATTATCAATTTAAAATCAATATTTTTTGAAAAAAAATTATGATTTTAATTACAATTTAAATATCTAATATTTTGAAAATTATTTTCATAAAATGGAATTATTTTTTGAATTATAAATTTTGAAAAAAAATATTAGTGTGAATTGTTTTTAATTTTTTAAAGTACTTTAATTTTTTGTGAATAGGAAAATACGATAATATACGGTAAATGTTAAATACAAAAATTATTGAGCCATATGTGAGTTTTAGATTATATAAGAATATAATATCAAACCATTATTTATTATTTTAATTTAATTGGGGATCATTCTCGAACTATTTATACTGTGTTGCAAAAATAATAATCAAATGAATAAAATATTCAAAAAACACCCCTCTCATCCACTATAAATACCACCCCTCACCACCCCTTCTCCTAACCCCATCCAAGATTTATATGTTTTCAAATTTTGGACAAATAATCTTCCCAAGATCCCCCCCACAAATCTATTAAAACTATGTCACATCAAATTAATAATAAAATCCCCTTAAAGAGGTTCTCAAGGAGGAAAAAATCAAGAGGTAAAAACCTCTCTCGTTTCTATTAATTTATGTTCAAGTTCTATTATTTTCATATTTTATCATCACCTCAATATCCCAATGTAACACTATATCTCCATTAAATTATTTATAAATCAATTTAATTATGTTGAGGTAAAAATCCATCATCAATTATTTTTCCTCTCATTTTATTCTAATGATGAAAACATCATCGGTGAGGTGCTGATTTACCACCTTCATGGACGACATGTTTTCGATTTTCAATTTCTCCTTCAATTTTGGTAATTAAACCATTTTTTTGTGAAACCAGATTATGAAATGTCTATTTTTTCCTATTTAATGTTCTAGATCCATTATATATACACAGTATTAATTAATTTAACAAAACTACTGGGTGATGATCAAAAAATTCTAAATTAATCTACGTAATTGTCACTAAACTTTTATCTAATGATTCGTCCTCATACCATATAGACAAGTGATATATATATATATATATAATTATTTATGGTCATTAATAATATATAATTCCAATTATATGTAATTATACCAATTTTACATAAACATCATTGCTTATAAACAAGTGAATCGATCATGAAAACCAAGAAAACAAGCAATCCTAATCGATGAAATTGTGTCTTTAAAATCATAAAGAGGCCATAAATACACATAATAAAATTATAATGAATTGAATAAATGTATTATAGGTTATAAATTCATTAATTAATGTTTTTAATGTTATTATCATGTACATTAAAATCATTTGTGAAACACTTTCAGACATTAAGCAAGGGGTTTCTCATATCAATTTTATTTCAAAGTGATTTCAATTATTCACCAATGATTTATTGTATATAGTGTTTGTATACTCCCATTTGATATATAATATACCGAATATATTTATATTCATTTTATTCACTTATTCATTTATTGATTATTAATTTTTGGTCATACGATTCGTTTGATTAAAATGTGGTAAGGGACTATCTGTCAATTTCCAATTCACTAATACTAACATGGTATTGTAAAAATAATAATTTTTCATTAGTGCATCTATTTCCCCTATAAGATAATTTTTAATTTGAAGTTATATTTCTATTAAAGTTTTATATTCTTGTATCATGGATATGATTATTTTTATAGTCGAATATTATTTTACAAATGGTGTTTATTTTCAGTGTTTCTTTAAATTGGGAAATATTGATGAATCTATAAAATTTAATCAATATAGATATTTTGGTAAGGAATATTCTTCTTGAATTAAATCTATGTGTGATAAAAATTAATATGCAGTGACCGGAAGGGCCCTCTATAGCCCCTTAATGTTTTCAAAAATACTCATGAGATAAAATTGTTAGCAACAAAACCTTCATGTTTGTTTCCAAATAGAAGAAGGTAGGTTGATAACCACATAATTAAATTATATTGATGGTATAATGGTTCTTGTTCCAGAAACATGAGATCTAATAAATAACGAATTTACCCATTCATTACTCAGTTATAACTCGCTATGATATTATCACAATGATTACATGTATGACTGCATTTTCATTCCTAGTTTATTGATGGCATGTGTTTTTCAGATTATTTATCACACCATAATATCTATTCCTTGTTGTCGTTAAATCAATTTTTATTCTTTTATATAAACCTTATAAATAATTTGATCTCACCCTTATTATATTTACTCTACCCAGTTTAAGAAAAAGAAAAAATTTAATACGCTTTAAAGGATACAATTTATTTCATTTTATTATGTATCATGTTGTATTTTCAATCTTTCCAAAATGTACTATTGGTATCATATATCTAAATTTGTCAGCAAAAACTACTAAAATGATAATTCCTTTGATATTTCATTAATTTTAATCAATTAAATTACATAAAATATTGCACCAGCTCTCGACTTCTGGTTTCATTGTGTTATGTCAGTTTACATATATTAATGATTTTCTCCTTCAACTATGACGATATTAATATATTTAAAAGATTGATCTTTGATCTGTATACTATCAATTAAGGATCAAAGGTGAATAATAATACACTAAAAAAATTCATATGATGTATAAAAAAATAATAATTTAAAGTCATTTCATTTGGTCTTACCAATTCCATTATTATATTCATGGATTTTATAAATAGATTTTTTAGAAATTTCCTGACCATTTTTTTGTAGTATTTTAGATGATATTCATATATATTTTAAGAGTAGGTAATTGAAGAAAGATCAACTTATTATTTTTTTAAAAGACCCCATATAAGGGTATGATTAATTAGAAATTAACTAACGGTAAATTTTTCTAGTATAAAGTTTTATTTTTTCGTCATATAATATCATGAGTGGGTATAAAAGTATATCCTTCAAAGATGGATGTTCTTGAACATTTGAACAGACCAAACATTGTGTAAATGTTTCATATTCCTCATTAAATATCTTCATATTATCACTATTTTATAGTTAATTCTCCGGGAAATCTAATCCATTCCCTGCATTTATTTGGAAGGTAGCCAAGTTCCTTTGGAATGAAGAATCTGAGGAAATCCTCATTGAAAAAAATATAAGGTATTCACTACACCTTCTTACAATTCCAGTAGTGGAAAATTGTTCTTGATCTATAATGATGCACAGAATAGGGTCATGGAATGTATCCTTATACAGAATGATAGGGTGAAAACGTATACCTCATGAATGTTGATTATTCTTTAGAAAAATTGCACAACTTCTGATTTCGGTTATGTAATGGTAATTTTTACTTTAAATTTAAGGAGTTTTAAAAATTAATAATGATTGAGTTATATATATATATATATATTGATCATAATATTTTTGTATATATTCAATATAAAAGAGTTTATCACTCTATATGGGAGATGGATTTATGTGATTACTAATTATGAATACTAAATAAATTACCATCCTAGAAAAGAGAATAATATGGAAGCTGCTCTGAGTAAAAATGACTATTGTATTATATCTATAATTAGTATCATAAAGGATTCAATTTGAAATTATATTCAATTTTTATAAATAAAACTCTTGAATAAAGAGTATGCCTTCAAAAAAATAGATTTCAACCATCTAATCATGTGAAGATTAATGTTACACCAAACAGGGGTGTTGAGATTCCAAATAAGGTTATAAATGTTCTTGTATTAAATAATGAATGTCATAGGATGGAAATGTTCATGAATGATGTATATTCCCTAAAAATATTATATCTGAAAACGAAATTTTTGGATGAAGATCATAGTTCATCATTCATTAGCCATCCTGGAAGTATGAAGAAGTATAAATATCTAAAAGAGTATTTTTGGTCGGATAACATGAAGAGATATGTTTCCAGATTTTCATTCTTGTTCATGTTATGATATCCCATCAAGTTTATGATACATAATTTGAATTTAATTTTTTTTATGAATTACATATACTTGAAAAGAAATAGGAATTTACTAATAGGCATTTTGACATCATAATACCCAAAAAGTTTAATTTCTATAATGATATTTAGGATTTAGTTAATTACCTTATAAAGTACACACATTTCATTTTTATCAGAGAATATTTCTCCATCAATCATATTTTTTGAATATAATTTAATGAAGTCAATTCATTCCATAGTGTATAATATTCTATTTCATCTGATCCGGATATAATGTTTAGCTCGATGTTCTAGAGATGTATTTAAAAATATCTAGATGTATTTTTCTATTTTATTACTAATTATTATCATTAGATATATGGTAATTATAAGATAAAAATTCAAACACAATAGGTTAAGATGAGCTCTTTCTCTATGGTATTCAATTTTTGGTATGATCATCACTTTCCACTAGGCATGTTTTCATATGATAATATATTTCACTCGAGCATTCACATGGCTCATTATCATAAACTATATAGAAAAAAGTATAGAACTATAATGTGATGGGTTGAATTTTTAGAGGAATGATATTGGGATCTAATTAATTTAATAAAATGATAACAATAGTTAGAATTTTTTCTCAACATATCATGCTAACTTATAATCGATATGGAAAGTAATGTTTATAGTCATTAATGAAATTTTGAATTCACTATTGGTGATAAGGTATTCATGTGAATTTATTACTTGAATAAGGTTATGATACTAATAAATAATTTAAATATGATCCTTGTCTATATCTTTCCCTTTTATATTTTTGATTTAGGGGGGGTGGTATCTTATCTCATGCTGCTCCCACTGAACCTCTCTCTAATTAAAAATGCATTTCATTGCCTCTCATAATAATGAACATACATGAACCTCCACATGTATTAAACATAGAGGTTATATCATATGATTATGTTCATTACTATAAATAATAACATGTATAAATCTTTGACCATAGAGATAAGGTGTTGAAGAAAAATAATTCTCACCTTATAGAACTTCCTTGGGGGAGCCAAAAATTTAAATAAGATACTTGGGAAATTATGTATCTGATGAAATAGAGGTTTTTTTATTTTTTTATTGGAGGGATGAAATTTAACTAGAAAATTAATTTTAAAAGTATTAGAATGTAACACCCAGATATTTTATAATAAATATCACATCAAATGAATTTATTTTAAATTATATATTGTTATGAAAGAAACCTTGGGGATTATCAAATTATAAAATAATGTAACATTATAATATGAGAGTTAAATTGGATGTATGAATAAGAATAACAATATTTTAAAAAATATTTTTAAAGGTGATAGATAAAGTTATAATTTGGTCAATTAATTACTCATGTTTCTCATATAATAATTACATCCCTCCAAAATACATTTTCTTCCAAAATAATTTTCATGAATATTTGTGGGAATATAAAATAATTAATTTCTTCCAATTTATTAAAATTTATTTTAAAAAATGTAGATTATTTGGAAAATAATAATTCTAAAATTATAATAGATTAATTTTTTCATAGTTTTATGAAATGTTATAGTTTTCCTTCAATAGTATAAAATTCTAAATTTTATTGATTAGTTTCCATTTATTCAAGAAATTTGATATTTATTTTTTATTTTAAATTTATATAAAATTAACATTATTTTATTATATTTTTATGATAAAATAATGTTTACTTGAATCAATTTTTATATGTTTTTTTATAAAAAAATTTAATTAACAAAACATTTTTCCTTGAAAACTTATTATCATCGAATTGTATGTGTTTAATTTAAAAATAAATTATTCCCAATATATAAGTTTAATTTGAAAAAAGGATTATAATATTTTTATTATTAATAATTAATATTATTTAATAATTAAAACCGAAATTTTATTAATAATTAAGTGTACAAATTATTAAAAATATGTTACCACTATTAAGGTTGAAATGTGTTTACTTGGGGATAAATAAATTAATAAGGATAAATATTCCATTTAAACATTTGTAAATCATATTTGATGGGAATATTTATACCTCATAAAATCCCATATTTTAATATCTATCCGTTTAGAATAAATTTTTTTATGGATTTAAAATATTTTAATCATTATATATATTCCAAGTGTGTCCTCTCCCAAACTAATAAAATGACACCCCTATATATCATCGTTAAAAAAATGATCAATAAATCTTGACCAAACCCTAGAAAATTTACTTATAATCATCCATATACATGAATTAAAGGTTAAATACTTCTAAAAATACCATTCCATGTTCTATAAGAATTGATATAAATGAGGATACCCGAAGATATGGTAATCCTCTTAACAACCTCCTTCCATTTATTTATTCTTCTAACTTCCCTAAATATATGGAATTCATCAATACAATATTATTTTTATTATAAAACATTTAATTAAATGTTATTAATAGTGTGTAACCACCTTTTTCTAGACTCTTTCCTTTCAAATGGGATATAAATTTATTTCTCATGTATAGGTGTGGACTACCTCATCCACATAGTGATACGATTCATTTTCCATTATCGTCATTCTTATATGATAATTACAATGGGATTAACACTTATATAGTATATTTATGAAATAATATTTATGTTTTATATACAATAACATGTCTCTCTTGTTACATTCTTGTATTTTATAAAATGATAATTTCCCTCATGCGTATGCATGGACTAACACCTCCACCATGTTATGTAATTCATTTTAAATTTATGAAATATATTTATATTTTTGTTGAATGATTTAATTTATATAATTTTTATTAATCATATAATTTTTTTTTGTTATGATAAAAAAATTAATATTTAATCCTTCTTTTTTTTGAAAATTAAATGATTTATGTGTTTTATGAATTTTCATCTCTATAAACCATATAAATAGTTTTTATATCTATAAATTTCATTAATGAATATAAATATTTATATAATGAATATATGTAATATTTTATCAATAATAAATTAAAAAAATATTATATAACCATGGTAAAAGTAATGTATTGGAATTTCCAAACTAAAACTCTCAAGAAACAAGATATAACTCACATAAAAATGTTGATTTTATTAAGTAATTATTAATAAAATTGTGATGAAATGTTATATGTGGATCATATATGATATTATATTTATTTAAAATTTTTTGGTATATAAGTATATCATATTTAACTTTATTATACTGGGGGTTATATGACATTCATACAAAGTTGAACTTCAGGTACGAGATTTGTGATTTAGTATCATTTTATTCCATGTTTTTTATTCATGAATTTCCATTTAAGGAAATTATATGATCCTAACCAAATAAATAATTTAATTTTATTCTCTTCTTGTTATTTATGGAATTTTAAAATAATTTTAAATTTTACACCCTTTGAAACATATTATTTTGGATAAAATTATTCTATGTAAAACATACTTATTTACTATTTGGATACGAGTATACCTCATCAATTTCCATGTTTTCCTTAAAATAATATGAATAATAAAATTATTACTCTTAAATGACTTTTTATATTAATTTTATCCTTGTTTGAATTTATACAAAATTGATTGAATGAGTACATCTTATCATTATCTTAATGAGTAACATATGCCAATTTACCAAAAATGTGAAAGGAATGTTTATTATAATATATAAAGAATGAATGGGATTTCTATGAATCGTGAATATTAAATTAAATTATTCTTCCTTCATAAGTTTACAAAGTAATTTTCAACTAAAAATGTTTAATATTTTGTTAAATTCATCATTTTAAATAATTAATTTCAAAATTGGAAAGGAATTTTCATTAAGAAATATTCTAGAGGTATTTTAAAGAAAATTTTCATTTATTATATCATCATCTCATTTTTCATATCATTTAAAGGGGATATGATCTGGGGATTCCATCCTTCTAATTTCTCTAAATATTTTTTCATTATAATGATGAGATGTTTATGGAACATATTTATTAATAAAATTTATGCTATGTTTAAATGATAAAATATTTATGAAACTTATTTATTTTATACTAGTTGTGAAATATGATAGATGTTTTTTGATGATACGGAACCCAAATGAATTTATTATGATTATGTTCTGTGTGGGAGAAAAATTATATATCCCTCAAATGTTATGGGGAATGAATCATATTGATGTGATAGTAATAAATTAAATGGGGAGTAAACACAGTTCAGTAAGGGAAATTATAAACTATAAAAGTCTTGGAACTAAACATAGAATAAGTATATGATAGAAAAGGGAGTGAATTATAACCACTATGGTAGACTTAGGAGTGACCCTTTCTTATAAAAACTAATTTCAATGATTATTTGTATACTGTAAACTTATTTATTTTTCTTATGATATGTGTTCTTGTATCATGATATTTGATTTCTGTATGATTCATTTCATATGATATAGCATGCATTATTCAATTAATAATGGTTACGATATATTATTTCTAGTATTTTTTCTAAATTTAAGCTCATATTCTCAGACACGTTTTCTCATGTTATGAAAAAATGATCATTAACATCTCCCTCACTCACCCTTTATTTGTCATTAAGATCAAACCATATTATGTAACATCTTCCCAAATATATGAATAAGTGTTTTATTATTTATGTGTCTATAAATGGTTATAGTTTTAAAAAACGTATCCGGTGATTGTGTAAATCTTCTATTTACTAATTGTTTAAATATCTAATTTTCTATAGACACTAATCCAACATTGTTCTCAAGCATGTATTATTGTGAAATGTTTCCAATATTCTTCTAAAATTATTTAATATTTATCTATTAAAATTATTATTATCCATAATATAAATCAATAAAATGATTAATAATTTCTAAAACATTATTTCTATTCTTAAAAATACACTTTCTCTATAAATGAGTTCTTATGTGTTCCTGTGCTAATTTTATTATTAATTTTCCCCACCTATGTAATTTTTATTTAATAATGATATATTTTAATTTAAAATAATAATATTCTAATTATAAATTTCCACCATTTTAAATTTTTATAATTAAAATTAGTTACCATGTGAAAAAATGGAGTTACCATAGTATAGGTACATAAGGTTTAATAGGGTCCAACCATGGGAAAAATCCCAGAACATGTTAAAATAATTTGTTTTAATTGATGGTTTTGGAGGGATCGACCATATAACCTACTCTATTCCATTATTGTTCATTTTTATCATTTATCTATTAATAATGTAATGACAATATTTAGTATAAATATTATTTTCAAAAATATAACTCTCACTAATCATAAAAGGGGACTTCTATCATCAATTAATAGCACCAAGAAAATTATATTCACCCCTAATACACTAATATTTTCACATATAAAATTATACGACATCATTTACAAAATATTTTAGTCACATGAAATAATACTGAGCCACTAATTATTGTGGAATCATCTAAGAAAAAATCAATTCTCTCAAATTTTATACTCATTCTTCTTAACTATCAATCTATTATATCTAAAATTTTCAATTCCAATTTTATAATCCTTATATAGTGAAAAATTAATTATTTTTATATGTAATTTTATTATTATAAGTGCATATCTATTAATTAGTTTTCACATTTTATATTATGAAAGTAAAATCTATCATTCGGGTAGACTAAAACCTTTATAAAGGCACGACATGCATTTTTCACCATCACCTATATTAACTGGTTATATGGGAGAAACATAAGAAGAAGTATAAAATAGGTAATATAATAATTATTATGAATAGAGATATTATATTCACCCTTATATCCATCACATTATTCTATACATGATAATGTTAACCATTAATTACGTGGACTTCCACCTATATAAAGTAACATATCTCATTTTTTATATAGTGTTACTATACAATATATAACCCTATAAAAATATTATTCCCCACCATAAAAGTAATTAATTTTTTTAAATATTTTTCTTTATTAATGATATTATTTAGAAAATAATCCAATTTCATAATCATAAGCGTCCATTGATTATAGTATATTCATGTTTGGGTTGGTCTAACAAACCACAAAAACAATTACATGAAATAAAAACATGGATGATAATGATAATTTAAGTACCGATAATATATAATTTAAATAATATAGTAAATATTTTTTATTTTATTTTAATTGTAATATTAATATTAGACACATTCACCTGGATACCATCACTCGTTTTTTAAACATCCATAAACCATGATCATTTCCACTTTCATAATTAGGGGTCATAACTAAAAAACACATTGGATGAAGATATTTCATTATAAATAATTATAAATAATCCATTCATGTATCTTTAATTATTTAATAATAATGAAAATTTATAAAAAATGGATTACTAATTACACTATCAAAATACTTGTTCAAACAATCAACATTACTGCAATAGAGAAAACAAAATATTTTTACATGTGGATAATAAATGGTAATATTTATGAATAATACTATTAAAAAGTAATTGAGAGAGTTTTTTGTATACCAGAGGTTTGATATATGTTTATTTAATCTTGTTAAATTGTAACATTTTTCTCAATCTCGATTCTAAATCCTTAATACATGTTACATTTTATGAATTATATTTCATTTAGATTTTGATTTTTTGATATACCATTCAATCAATTATTCTTTATCTAATTCATTGTAATATATGGGATATAATAATCCAAATCAGGTAATTCTCTAAAAATAGATTTCCACTAAAGTGTTATCTCAGTCACAATGTTTTGTTTCAATACCACCCGTCATTATGTAAGGATTTTATATTATGCACTGTCATTTTATATTGGGTGAAACTAATTACCCATGAATTTTAAAATATGAAATTGTTTTTATCATGGAAACATCACTTACATTCATTATCTACCTTACTTTTTATTATAAATGATATCTCTCAAAAAATATAAGGGTTTTTCATAACTCAATATTATTTAATGATGTATATTTTTCACCTTGAGAATTGACATTTATTTGATATAGTAAACCCTAAATGGATGACAAGAAACCACGAGACAATTGACATGGAAAACATAAGTAATAATTAAATATAAGACATTATATTATCTGAAAAACTATCCCAATTTGATGAAAATTGATTATGAGTATCTTGAATTTGAAAATAAAGCCTGAAACTTCTATCTTTCATTAGATATACCTGAAATAAAAAAAAATTTGTGTAAATAAAAGTACTCATAGTACATTTCCTGTAATGTTGGAAAATTGTAACTAGACTCTATGGCTGTGAAAGCTTAAATAAATTATGTTTTCTATACTTTAATCTATACCAGAACAACCTAGTAATGTTATTGGTGTCTATCTGAATCCATTGATCAATGCTCGAAAATTTATGTGGGAATTTTATTTACAATTTTTGATTCTCAAATAATTGAATAATTCACATTGTGGCCCACATTTTAAAGGATAATAAATTAATTTTTTAATTTTGGAAAATTTTTAGGCTATAAGATTTATGTAATGTTTGGGTTCTCCATTTTTGAGGAATTCACACACTCAGTTGGGTTGAAAATTATTCAAATACTATCTTCTAAGGACATATGAAATTTTTACCTCACCGACATAAATACCCAACCTAGATGAAACAATTCCATGAGAATATCGAACAAGCTATAACATCGTCCCCACTAATTATTGATTAAATGATTGAAAAAGTAAAATATATTAACACTATTTTGGTTATGTCAATTTTGAAAAACCATATAAACATAAGTTGGAAAAAGACATCAATTTTCTTCGACTTACCTTGTAGAAGTTTTTGTTCAAAAGACATTTTAATGGTCATGTGTGTTGAAAATAAAGGTATTTGATAGTGTTTTGTCACATTACTAAATGTTCATGGAAAATAAAAATATTGAATCAAGGATTTGTTAGGCATGTTTTTCATGGGGATAAGTAAATAATTTCCACCTGTGAATAGAAAAGTGAGGATTTTTCTACATCCAGCAGCTTACACTCTCCAAAATATAAAAAGTGAAAATTTTCTTTCCAATTTATAGATTAAATGTTCTAGATGGTTATTCATAAAATATCAATAATATCATGTTAATTACTTATTTGAAGTTACAGCTTCTAAAATAAAATGAATATCATGTTTTGATGCAGTATTTTATTAACATCACTTTATGTTGTATTCTGCTGAAAATTGTACAATATATATTAGCGAGACTCTAATTCCATTTCAAATCCAGATGTAGTATATTTATATTCCCGATGGAGTTGCCAATCATTAATAATGAAGTTAGAATCATATTATGTGAATTAGATATGTTCTTTCAAACAAAATTCATTGATATAATGGTCCACATAAAAGTTCCCTTAGTTATAGAGGATAAACTATGTGGTCTTATCCATTATATATTGATATACCCCAGGGAATGGTATTGGATGATATTGAAAGGGTACATTAATAGTCGATGTTGGATATATATTTTTATTGTATAATGATATATATTTTAAGAATCTATTGAACTTTATATTGATTACCTATCATATGTTGAGAGAATAATTATCCAAAGTATCTTTACAATAGATGCCTTATGGGTGATGGGATTTATGGAATCTATTTAATAAAAATTACTATCACAAAGTGGAGGAATGCTCGAATTTACATTTTAAATAATAGTCAATATGTTGATACATACATTTAATCACAAAATTCAATTATTATAGATTTTAATCCACCACATAATGAAGGATGGATATCAAATACATATAATTAATAGTTTTTCAGATGGTTCAAATATGATATTTATATAAAGTTATCTAAAAATACAAATTTAATTGGTGGAGGACTTCGATGGAATGCTATGGGGCCAAATAATTGTATTATTTCTCACACTAGATTTGTAAACAATGGTTATATGTTATATAAAAAAAATTATTGTTTTCATATGGTAAAAAATAGTGGTGTTGCACTTGTCGTGGAACCAATTCACATCTCTAGATCTAAGGATTAAAATCCAATATATGTGTACATGTCATATTAGATCATTATAGAACATTTATATGTTTTCCATTATAAAATATTTCATGTTTTTATTTTCCATTGAAAATGGGTTAACAATAAATTATTGTAAAAGATTATGAAATGGCCTTCATGAAAGAGAATTTAAATGTGTTAGGAGAATACGACAAGCACTTCATAATTAAATCATAATTGGTGATTGTATTTTCTATCTTAGACCTAGAAAACATGAATTGGTCAGTTTTCCTGCTTGCAACTAAAACAACTGTAGGATGAGGTGAAAAATAAATCGAGAATGAATCTTTCATTGGGAGATCACAATCAGTTCATGGTGATTAAAATATAGACAATGTCTTATATGTTATATGGGACCATAATTAGGGGATTTGGATGCTTGACAGAGGATCCAAATCAAATAAACATTAATAAAATGGCATAGAGTTTAATGAGCGGGTTAAGGTTTTTAGTATACAATGGTCTTCCTCATAATATTAGGTTTTATAAACTATATTAAAATAATTTGAATTAAATGATTTATAAATAAAGAATAAAATGTCTTCTTCACCTGATGATTTTACCCAACTTGATTAATATGGTGATTGTTTCTAAAAGAAGAATTATTAGGGGACAAACATCATGTTGATGAAAAAAACTCAATAATGACACAGTATAATATTGTTGAGTAAAATTATCAATCAATGAATCAAGGGCATTAAATTTTAGGTAATCTATAATCCACATTACTAAAATATTGACCCCAAAAATTCAATTTTCATTATATTTGTTGCGGGAACAATGAGGATGAATGTGTTGATTGACATAGCTTCATAGAATATTTTTCTAACTTGTAATGAATAAAACCCACTTAGATGATATTATGGTAATTCTATGATATTGTTTCTCTATTTTAGAAATAATATAACAAAACAGTCATAAAATATTCATTACTCCTTACAAATATATTTTTTAGATTTCTTCTATAATAAATATTACTTAATATCTATTAGAAAATCCCATAGAGTCTGTCGAAATCCTATTACCATGTTTCTTCTTATGGATTATAAGAGGAAGTAAATCCCCATCCAATTGTTACTTAAAAATAAATTATAAATCCTGAAACATGGAATTATTCCCTTAGTCATCATGATGATAATATATTTCAGGTGAATTGTTGTTGATAATAAAATATTTCACATTATTTATTTTATACATTTGTATTAAAAAATTAATTAATAAAATATCAATGGAGTTCTAAAAATAAGAAATTCTCATCAAAACAGATGTACAATTGTTTTAAATAAATAATGGGTTATGAATCACTATATATGAAATTAGTATGTATTTTAAATCAAATATAAACATTTAAGGTGATGTGAAACAACATATTCAATTTTTTATATACAGATTGATGAATCTAAATTGGAAGCCACTTTCATTCCATATCATGTGTTATGAAAGGAGGCCCACATAAGTTAAGAGGGTAAACCAATTGATAAAAAAACAAAATAAGTTTCAAAAAATTAATAACTATGAAATTACAGTAATTAATTGTGCTTTATAATTATACTACATAAAATTTATTATTTATGTTCATGTTTTATTTATATGGATTTGAGAAAATAATTTATAGTGATTGTAATGGAATAAAATATACTTGCAGTAGATTTTATGCGGACAGAAAAATGTGGTATCATTAGAGGTGTTGTTTTTTGAGTGTCTCCTTGAACATATTTCAAAATGAAATAAACACAAGAAGATACATATACGATGATAACAAGAATTTAGGCACAAATATATTCTCTTCATGATATTATTTTCTATTCTAGTTTTCTAATCCAATATATGTAAAAGGATTAAAGTGAACCAATAGTTTACCAATATCATCATAGGAAAATCCAAATGACCAAACTAGAATTGAGTCTAGTAATTTTCCTCAACCACAAACCTCACCTGAAATAATAAATGTCTTCATTAATCTTTCTTCTAAATGTGAATAAAAACTTCAATAACATTATATTACTAAAATTTTATACATTAATATTTTATGTGATTTCTATCTATAAACACTCATTGAAATCTTTGGTACAAGTTGTACAGTGTGTAACATCATTGGAGACAAACTGTATAAAAATAAACTCCTAAAAGATCACATGAGAGTGGCGATTGAAGTAGCTCAAGATTTAAGAGTTGAGTTTCGATTTCCGCTTAATGATCAAAATATTATAATGGTCAATGATTCTATTGGATGATTCTTATGATGTAATTATAATATTATAAATATTCATGAGGTATGTCCATAAAAAATTCAAATGAAAACCCAATAGTAATTGATGGAAGAAGGTTCAATGTGATGAATGATATAACAGACAGATAAATACGATGGGGGAAATGGATGCTCTGATCAAGAAATTCCAGTTAATCAACCAAGATAAAAAAGGACCATCCGAGGGTAAATTATTCCCACCAATTCCACTACATCATATTTTAGAGTTACAACTTCATGTAGACGCCCCAGAGAAATATGGAGAAAAATCCTACATTCCATTTAAATAAGAAATATTTTAAACAATCACTACGGATGTAGTGGACTCATGTGTATAAATAAGATTCTTATATTTTAATGGATTGGAGTTTCAATTTTGAATACATACATATGGTACATTTCCATAAAAATTATTTAAAAAAAATGATATTATTTGTTCATTAATGATAATAACTATTCATATTTTATATACATGTTTATATTAGAAAAATATAAACAAAAAATTGTGTGAAGCGTGATTTGGATTCCTTAATCCCTATAACATTAATATTAATTAGATTTGAATAGAGTTAGATGAAATTTATATTAACAAATATGTGTTAAATGATGAGTTTGAGATAAAATAACAAATTATAAACCATTTTGAATCCATATAAGTCATGGGTAAATCTCAGTTATCTAATCAGATAAAATATAATATTATTTTTTTCATTACATGGTTATTTTTTAAAAACCACTTGATATTGAACGCAATGAATTTGGATACCCAAAATATGATTTTTTTCAATTCAATGCATGGATTTCCAAAAAAAACCAACCACACATGATTTGTATTGTGAACATGTAAATCACTAAAATCAATACTTTATAGATAAAAATCAAATTATATGGTTCAGTTTGTCTTTTTACAAAAAGATGACAGTGATATCTCTTAATATAGGTAAAATAATGGTGTGAGGTTAGTGATTGAAAATTAGAATCAAATTTATTACATGAAATAGAAAAAAAGTTATATATATAAATATTTAACCATAAAACATATTCCAAAATAATTTAATTATTTTTGTAAACATTTATATACTATCTAAAGTGAGATAAGGATAATGATTATGGGTATTAATTTTGAAAATTTATGAAATATATCATATACCCTCAAAATACTACCATCCTCAAACATGTAGTTTTCTAAGGTAATTACAATTTCATTAATGAAATTTACTAATACCTTATTTGAATGTATTTTTTTTGTTGTAATATTAATGAAAATATACCTACTCAAAAGAATATGTAAACTTATTTAGAGATGACTGGGAAGTGTACTCGGTGTCAGAATGATTTTTGATATCAAATTTAGGTTATTACCCACTATGTTTGTGATCTACTATGGGATACGAGTTTAGAGATAAACTTGGGATGTGAATAATTATTATTAGATTTCTTATATATTATTTTTTATCTATTTCTCAAGGATATGTATATTAGAGGAAATTTATTTGTTTAGAATTGAATGAAATGAATAAAAGGATCCTTGATAAAAATATACATCGTGAATAGGTGAATTACTAAAACATATTTAGTTAATTTTTTAATCATTTTATATATTTTTGTTTACTTTCCCTATCATTTTTAACTGATACTTAATTTTTTAAATTTAAACCTTATTTCAAAACACATATCAGATGATCAAAATCAAAAAAATTCCTATTATTTTGATACATTAGGAAAATTATTCATATGAAATTTTTGATTTATATTAATCAAAACACATCAGTCAAACACATGATGTGATACTTGTGACTCAAAGATTATTTTTTCAATAAAATAGTGTCATTTTATGTAAAAATGAGTGTTTTGTCCCAAAATATAAGAAAATTATCTTAGATTATATTCAATAATTTAGAAACTGATCCATAATTCATTTTTCACAAGTTGTAATTGACATTAAAACAATGTACCACTAGATGTGTTTGGTGTGACCCATGGAGCATGTTTTCAATAACGAAGTGTCATTTTTGTTTAAAATAAAAATCATGTAGCCAAAATCTAGAAAATGAACTCTGATTATTTTCAAACATTGGGTAAATATCATGATTCTTTTTTTTCTATATTGGAATCGAGAACACATAAATATAACAGCGAATATTTTTGGTATGACCTGTATTATATTTTTCCAATACAAAAATGTCATTTTATTATAAAACATGTAACAAATAGAAAAATCATAGTAATTAATCTCATATTATTTTCTAAATTTAGGAAAATGATCAATAATATATTATTTATACACCTGAATCCCCTAGACATTATCTGAAACACTATGTGACTAGTAAAACACACATTTTGTGTTCTCAACAATAATGTTTCATTTTTGTTTAAAACACATGTCAATTCTAAAAAAACAACAAATAATATAATTTTTTTTAAAACATCAGGAAAATTATCCATAATTCAATTTTCACATGTATGAACTGAACGAACATTAATCCAACACATGATTTTCTCAGGTGACTCAGTGTTCCTGTCTTTAATAGAAAAGTTCCATTTTACTTTAAAATGAAAATAAAATCACCAAAAACAAAGAAAATTAGATCGTATTTTTTCATAAATTTTGTAAATAATTCATAATTAATTTGTGATATATATGAATCTAACACATAGAAAGGTGACAAATGATGTGGTCGGTATGACTTAAATGTGGATTTTCACTATAAAATGGCCATTTCAGTTTATCACACACATCAAATAGCCAAAATCGAGAAAATTTGATAATATTTTTTTTATACATTATAAAAATGTTCCATAATGAATTTTAATATATAAAAACAACTATACATCAATTTGGCTCATTATGTGATCGATATTTCACAAAAAACTTGTTTTCAATATAGAGGTGATAATTTAGATTACAACACAAGTCATGTCACCGTAGCATAACAAAACAGCTTGAATTTTATTCAATAATTCAAAAAAATATAAATAGTTTTTTTATATATGTGGAAATAGAAAACACACCATTCTAAAACAGGATGTGGATGGTATGACTAAAACTACATTTTTTAAATATAATACTCTCACTTTATTGTAAAACGTATCACATATCTAAAACTAAGAAAATAAACTTGGATTGTTTTCACAAATATGGAAAATGGTCCATAATTAATTTTTCACTTGTAGGAATTTTCTACACATCAATCCAACACCAGATGTAGAAAATATGACTTAAAGAGTGTGCCATCAATACAAAAGTATCATTTCACTTTAAAACACACATTAAATAACCCAAAATGGTAAAACAAGCATAGATTGTCATAAAAATGATAGAAAAATATCCATAATTCATTTGTCACATTTAAGAATCAATCACACATCAATCTGACATACGTTGTGTTCTAAACGGCTCAAAGTGTGTTTTTTCAATAGAAATATTCCATTTTAATATAAATCACATAGTAGATTTCCAAAAAAGAAAAAATTCAATACGATTGTTTCCAAAGTATTTGAAAATGATATATAATTTTTTTTCTATCCGTAGACATAATCAGATAATAATATTTCACAAAATTTTGTTCCTATGACATGAAGTACATGTTTTTAATAAAAATATTAATTTTATTTCAAAACTCATCACATAATAAAATTTGAGAAAAAAGTTCTTCTTTCATTCAAACATTAGGGAAATATTCTATAATTTTATTGTGCCATGTACGAATTGGCCACAAGTAAACCCCACACCTGATGTGGTTGGTATAACATGAAGTGTCTGTTTTTAGTAAAATAATGTCATTTTAGTTTAAAATTCATTTCAAATATCCAAAATCAAGAAATAATGATTGAATTATTTTCAAATTTTGGAAAAAAGTCCAATGTTTATTTGTAACATGTATGAATTGACTGCAGATCAATCTGAGATATGATATGATTTATATGACTCAAAGTATATCATTATAATTGAAAGGTTGTATTTTTGTTTAAAATGAGAGTCACGTCTCTCAAATAAATAAAATAAAATTGGATTGTTTTCATGCCTTATAAAAAAATATCCTTAAATCTTCTTTTCTACTATTATAATTATCCGCAAGACAATCTAACACAAAGTGTGGTCTATATCATTCAAAGAATATGTTATTAGGTTAAAATTGACACTTTATTCTTAATCTATTTATTTATAGTATAACTAATATAATAAATTTTTTCTTTTATATGCGAATTTTTTTCTCGATATGTGGTGGTTTTTTAGCTACTAATTACTTGATCAAGGTTTGGTGGCTAATGAAAAATAAATACTAATTGTTTTTTAATGTATATGGTAATATTTACTTACCACATACATAAATACTAATTGTTTTTACTTACCATGTAACTGAACAAAGCAATGTTGAAAATTCCTTTAATAAATATTTTTCCTTATATTCATGTTATAAATTTTACTTCAATTAAATTCAATATTTTATCTTATATTTTCTTGTATAATTATATTATATTTATGAATTCTGATTGGGATTTATTTTACATGTATTCTTCATTGATAGTGTAGGGATGCATCTGTATATTATCTATAATGGCCGTTATCATCCCTACATAAAGTTCTAATAAAGGGTCACTTTATAAGCGATGGTAAAGGATCTCTTTATTAGTGCTTTATCTAGTGAATATAAATATACCCTTCATCAGTGCATCATATAGCATGGATAGAGGTACCATTTATCATTAGTTATTCTAGAATTAATCAGTTATCCCCTTTATCAGCATTGTAGAAAAAGAACTAATAAATATAGCCTTTATAAGTGCTTTAAAAAAGAACTGATTAAATGGTCCTTTATCAATACTTTTTGGATCCATTGATATATGGTATCGTTATTTTTTCGTTTTCTAGAACTAATAATGCTCGCGGTATTACTAATATCTCTTAAGTAGTCAATTCTTTCTAATCCTTACAAATACCAATTTTTGTGATGTTAAAAGTGCATTTTATAGTAGTGATAATAATAATCATCCATTAATTAAGTTATGTTCTTATTTTTCTCATCCTGACCACCTACTTGAACAATGATATTAAATAATATCATTGACGACTATGAAATTTAAATTACTAATAATATATAATACAAACAAGAAAATATATCTTTTTTCAATTATCTTTTAATGTTAATATTAAAATTAAACTCATACAATAATCAAAAACCACATTTTTGTAAAAAAATTGCAAGACTTGATCTTCCTCAAATTCACCTACAAGGATGATAACCAAAACACAGATGAAATGAATTTTTTTTACAAGTAATTATATATAATCATTTACACTACCTTTAATTTTCACATAAGGATCAACATTGGGAGATGAATAAATATTTACCATGCTACCACGATTCATGGTCAAATCAATCAGGATTACACACACATGATATTAGAAATAGGAAATAACAAATTAATATTCATATAAAGAAAGATTATAAATGAGTAATATAAATATTAATAATTAAGAATAATGTTTTGAAGTAAGTAATTATCATAGTTATGTTTCTTATATGGGAGGTTGAGGTATCTTTTTCAGAAATCATGACAAAGTTTGAAATTTTTTAATATGATTTGGAAACACAAATTGAATCAATTAAATCAATGGAATTAATTTTATTCATAGAAATGGGAATGTCCTTTTTCTTAGTAAACATATTCAAATTATTAGTCTTCTATCCTTTTCAATAATAAAATTTTCTCTAGTTTTATCAAAAGGTCACTAATTAATTATAAAATTGAATTCCAGATTAATATATTATTTATAAAAATCATCCTTCATTATAGATTTTATATCGACAACAATTAAAGTTTCTTATATTTTTCAATTTGACGTATAATAAAGGGTTCCCATAAATACCTCACTTTTTACAGGACCAATTAAAATATATTGTGTATCTATAATGTAAAATATTTTATTAAGAAGTCATAAAACAATATCAGGATATATATACTCAAAAAAACCATCACTAAATGTCTGTAGATATTAATTCATAGCCTACATACAACCTCTATTAATAGTTCTGTGATAAATAATATTACCTAAAAAATTGTGCACTTATGTAATGAAAAGAAAAAAATATATTCTATATGATCAACATCATGTTTGAATCAATGGGATATAATCCCACCTTTTGTGACCCCTGAGTTATGATGTGATACATAGTTAACCCTAAGAGTTGTGGTGGTTGATGTTCATAGCCAATTTAAACATTCCAACTTACCCTTCACCCACTTTTTAATCTTTTCCCACATTTTAATGAATATTTTTCAATACAAAAATCAATAAAATGATTCAAGACCAAATATTAAATTATTTTGGTGAATATAAAACAGAAAATAATACATGGATTTTCATTATTCACTAAAATTGGGAAGCATACAATGAGAATTTATATAGATATGTATTTATGTAATAGAATCCACAATCGTGGAATATTAAATGGATATAATGGATATGTTCTAGTAACACAAATCCTTATAATAGAGTCAATGTTAGTAATTTAGGGATAAATCAATTTACACCATAGGTTTACATCCTCATGTTTCTATTTTTTTAATTATGCATATAAAAGGAAAGTTAATTTATTTACATGAGGTGATCTTAAAGATAAACATGAAGAACATATTTTCCATACCAATTTTAATACTCCATTGAAATTCAAATTGTTTCCTCCATCTTTAATGGCCTATTATAATAAAATCTTTACAAGATTATTTTAAATTTTAATATTCTAATGATAAATTATATTAAAAAAATATTGAATCATATTAATAATTAACTATCTATATATCATGATCTAGCCATCCCATAATTATTATAAAGCAATTATTCCTTCCTTACTGGATATTTAAACAGTTTTCTGTATCTATTAATGATAATACACTAACAACATTGAGTTATTAAAATTTATTCAATTACATATTATTATTTCTCTATTTCATCCATATAATAATATAATTTTTTTATTCTCTATGAGTATTTTCAAAAATATTTAGAATATATTAGATGTATGAAGATCCTCGAGGATCATACCATATGTTCTAACTTTATATAGTAAAAAACAAAAAGGAAATGTTATTAATATCGTTAAAAATTGATCTATATCTCTAAAAAGTAAAATAAAATTAAAATTTTCAATTTATAAAAATATATTTTGGATTTAATTCTATTTTACACTATTATAACATATTGTATCTAATTTCTACAATTTTTTTTCGAAAATCACAATATGATAGTAAATCCTCATTCCATTAAAAAAGTCAAAAAATTTCTAAATGTAACCAAAAGATGTATTTATTTTAGTGTAATAAATATCATTTTATCATACTTTATTTTCACACACTAAATTATGCCTTTTTTTTGTCTGATCCCTAAGGCATAACAACGAACCCGGCAACCTTCCACTTGAAAACATCCACAAATACTCATAATGTGTTTCAATCATTCATGTAATAAAAACCTATAATTCATACTCTTTAGTTCTGAAATATTTCAATAGCCATATCCTGTAGTAGGAACACCATTCACATTATGTCTTGAATATCATGGAACAGTTACAAAAAAAACAACAATCTACTTTGTTTTTCTCCCTCTAAATTGCTATGCGAATTTTAAGTTAAAATGAATTGTATGAGAACTTATTTTAAATTTCAAATCCAATTCTACATGAATTATGGTTTATTATTTGACCATTATAATGTAATAATTCCCATTCCATCTAAAAAAACTATCATGACTAATGCATGGTGTATTATAGTAATTGTCTTGTTATTTTCTCTATATTCACTAAACCAACATTAATCTTACCCAAACATCTATAATACTAATACAACTTCACTAAATACATAAATAAGATATAATGATCATACTCAATCAATTATTTCATAATCAATTTAATATATATACACATTCACATATATCCAAGACCATGAATTAATAACCATGAATTAATACTTCTACAATATATATACACATTCACATATATCCAAGACCATAATGTTTTTAAATTTTAAAAAAACTAATAACCATGAATTAATACTTCTACAATAATATCATTAGAGTCTGAAAAAAATGTCTCGAAACTAAAGCGATATATACAAACCCATAAAAATAAACTGAAGAAAGTCCAACCTATGTAGTCCGAGAGGAATTTTATAAATGAAACTAGTGGAACACACCTATGTTCCTCTATATCACTAAGAACTACATTGTACTGGTCTATCAAGAAAATTTTAAAAAGTGTTAGTCTTATGATCAGACATGACACGTGTGGTAAAATCCCATGAAAGAGTAATTATAGAAATACCAATGAGGAAATAATCAAATAACTAAGAATATAGAACCGAGAATAATTGTTAAATGATCACAGGTATATGTCAATGACATATATGATAATAATAACTATATAAAATCATTGTAGAAACACATTATCAAGGTACGGTAACAACCATATTTCTATCCTTGGATTCCTAATTGAAGGTTCTATAAAACACTCATCTAGGGGAACACCCTACACGATTCAGAGAGCATTGATGGAGTCCATATAAGTTATCAGTCTCACTGGGTCTCACTATAATAAGTAATCACAATATGTATGAAGATAATGATACATGGATGGGGATCACACCCAAGGCCATGTTATATAAAAACAACCTAATCTAGATTAACCCACCTTGTATGGGATTGATGCCCATGTAGTGTTTGTGAAAACGATACCAAGAACCTGACCTAGGGAAAATGATAATGATATAGGATCTTACATTGTGACTCACAAAGGGATTCTATTAAGTCTACCCAAGATATACGTTCTTAAGTGGGTATCATTATCCTATGGATACGAAGTGACTCCATACTAAACCCTTAAGAAATGTATCAAGGAAATGTAACATTTAGAATATTTTCAAATCTTAAGAGATCAAGGGATCCAAAAAATCATTGAATAAGTACATTATATGTATTAGAACTAGATGAAATTTATCTTTGGTACGATGTTCTAAAAATTTAACAGAGGATATGACCACATCTATGTCTATGTCAAACGAATGTCTGACCCTTTGTACTCATAACGGTGTCCACATACAGCTGGCCATGTTCATGTAATTAAAGTTGAATTTATAAATTAATGGCCATGTATCATCCATAATAGATTCAATGTTACCATGTTCAATCACACACCGAGTGATAATATTTACACTCCATGTGAGTCATAACCCTATATGAAACCCAAGTGTCATATCCAAGGCCCCATACATGACTTGTGTTCTCAAAGTACAAGTCATGCGATTTCAAATATTAGATAACCCATATGTTCTTCACATAGATTCAAAATATAAAAAAACTATAACGCAATCCATAGTATATACCACTCTTGGATAACAATTATATGTCAACTATGAATAATCTTCACTGGAGATCAGATTTTCGGTTATCCTGGATTCTTGAGAATCAACCTAAAGCTATACCATCACTACATAACAAAAAACCATTCACGAACATCCTTGACCTAGTTCTGATTTTCCTTCACCATCATTGTAGCCCGATCCCATCATAAATAAGAACCTGAATCTATAATATCAACCCTTTTCACTAATAAAGGGGTGCACAAATATTTTTTATCTGGTATTTGGAGTTCCGTTTACCGAATAAAACACCATAAATTAACAGAAAAATAATTGTGGGAGTAAACTTAGAAAAAAAAGAGTGGAATGAACATCATCCATGTTTGGGTTGGCCCTAATTCATTTTTTTTATTCCAAATAATGATGATCTAAAACAAATAAAAAATTTCGCCCAAATTCCATGAAAATAAACCCATACTCACAATAGGATTGATTGATGATTCCTTCAATTGGATGACTGATTCATGTTAATTATAGGATAATAAAATAAGGATAAAATAAATTAAATTTCTTATCTTGATATGGATCCATCTGTAATAAATAATGAATATGTATTATTATGATTGGATAGATCCTCAAATTCTGATGGCTTGACCATCCTCGATCTTGATTTGATCTGATGTTGTATCTCAATAATGCTCTCCCCAAATGAACCTCTAGGTCTCTATAGTTTATAATAATACCCTGATATCTTCACAAAACTATGTATTTATAGAGTATTTTAGGACATTGTTTCAAAACAATGAATATTAATAATTTATTTTATTAATTTTATTAATTTTTCCATGACTGTAGTTTATAAAAATGCCTGATGCTAAAAACTATTATGTAATTCCAAGATTCAAACCCATGATATGAAATCAATAAAGGCCTTTGATTTTTGATTTTATCCTATGTTTAAATTTTATTCCACTAATTTATGAAAACTACATGTACTTGAATTTAATATATGTAATATATTTCAATCAATAATTTCCAGCTCACCCGACATATAAACACATAATGTCTCTGTACAAGGTCATGAAAATAATAATATATCTATTCAAAGACATTACTTTAAATATATATATATGTTTCATTCTTCTCACGCTAGTGGTTTACATCCCAAAAATCGAAACAAAATACTACACAAATAGACATGGTTATTGAGAACGTATCTAGGTCTTCAAATCCTAGGTTCTCTCCTAAAGATTACCATGATTCCACTTAAAATGTTCTAAAGGAATCATTATATCATGAGGTTTCCTCTACTTATAATCCTAAAAATCTAATAGATACTGATAGAAGGTAGCCTCATCCTCGATTTATGGCTTTCCCCAATCAATAAAATGTGATAGGTCACAAACGTACCTCCTTAAATGAAACACATAGAAAATGACATCTCCTAGATCCAACTATGGGGGTATATCCAAGAGGTATTCCACATCAATAAATCAATATAGAATCTACAAAGAGATAATTAATCTCAGAGATATCTAGTCTCCTTGGAAAACATTATTGACCCACATCAAGATAAGACACTTAGGAACACATGGAAACCTTCCACAAACGCCAAATGCCTTCATCACCTATCAATGTAACACTTATGAATACTATGTTTTCAATTAATCCTCGCATGGATGATATTTACCTTCTCTTTCTTGACCCTCAATAATTATGGAACCATAAGTTCATACTCTCCCAGGTTGGTCTATCATAGTGGTGCCTTATAGGGTCGCGTGTAGAAGTCCTCAAATAGTGCAATACCTATAGTGGAATGGAAGTTGTTGTTGTATCAAACTCCACCAATTCAAGTTGATCCTCCAAATTACAACCAATTTCTAATATAAAATTCCAAATAAATTATCCATAGCATGAAAGGTCCACTCAGTGAAGTCGTAATTCTAGGTGTGAAATTCCACGTTCAAATGCAACAAAGTCCCAAAGAACTCCTATAATATTGTATATAATCGATATGAGAAGTATGCATCATGATATAAAATTATTTTCAGGGGCACCCTATGATAATAGGCTAACTCCTAGACATAATTTCATTTGAGGATCTCTACTGAACTCTAATCTCTAATAGTTAGGAATTTGACAGACATGGAGATTCTGTATATGATCCTCCATATGGAATCACATCCACTTGTCTTATGTGGTATCCCCATCATTATTTCCTAATATATAACATACAGCTTCAACTATGTTACATTATGGGGTAGAGATGAACCCAATGAAACATGGTGTTCATCTTTAAAATGATGAAAATTGATGCATCAGAAGACTAACTTTTCATCTTCCTTCATCATCACTAGACACTAAAACTAACATCAGAGGCCTTGGTAAATATTCTCTAAAACAAATTTTAACACCAAGTGAGATAATTAAACTCCCTTATAAACTCCTCCAATAAAATTATGAGTACAATCATGCATCCTCTATAAATATCTAAATACACCACACCATCATAAAATTAATCAAAATCATATACAATTGATATCTGAGTACGTAGGGTCTCATGGTCATTATCCCCCAGTTGTGTGTCCATAGATCAATCATAATGTAAAGGGTTAATAACCATTGATAGGAGATAAGTTACACTATTACCATACACAATGAATAATTTTAATGAGGACAAATAATTTTAGGCCACTCTCATAAACTCTTAAGAATATCACGTACTAAGAGCATCTACTACCACACTTCATTTCCCAGAATTATATAAAATCTCAAAGAAAAAATCTTAGAGGATCTCTAGCCATAGTATCTTTATCAAGTTAATATCATTTTTAGAGATGACATACTTGAGACTCTTGTGGACATAATAGATTATAAACTTATCTCTCATTTGGTAGTATCATCATATCATTAGTGTGAAGAATAACATAGATAACTCAATATCATGGGTCGTATAGTTATCCTCATGTGGTCCAAACTAACATGAGTCATAGTTAGTCACCACCTTTATATGTATCAGAACAAAACCTAGCCTGGTCCCCAATGCATCAAATAACACTATGTACTCAATAGCATCCTATAGAAATATCATTATGGGAGCACTCAAAAGTCTCTTCCTCAACTCCTGGAAATTTTTTTGGAACCTCTATATCCACATGAAAGGTTGTCCCTTTTAGGTCAATGTTTTTAAGGAAGTTGATAAAATTGAGAAATTGTGTATGAATATCTGATAATATCCTACTATCCCAAAGAAGCTCAATACATCTACCATGCTCTTATGTTTCCCTAAATATAACACTTAATTGACCTTTTCAAGGTCTAGTGTTACAATATATATAGAGAAAAAAATCTCCAAAAAACTTAACCTATTGAATCTATAACTAGAACGTCAAGAGATTCCCATTATGTTAGTTCTCTCAGAGTACATCCAGGACCATTCTCCAGTTTCTTTTGTGCTACTTCTTGGATACTGAGTAAACTAGGATATCATTGATGAATAATACAACAAATATGATAGTAAAGATCTATAATATCTAGTTCATGAGTCTGATGAACACTGTTGGGGAATATTTCATGCCAAATGGAATCACAATTTATTGATAGTTACTATAATGAATTTGAAAATTCTTCTTTATATATTCATCTCTTACTCATAGCTGGTTGTAGCCCAATCTGATGTCAACCTTGGAGAACAATCATACCACTATCAATTGATTTAAGAGTTCCTCAATCCTTGATAGTGGATACTTGTTCTTAATAGTCTCATTCTTCAGGTGACAGAAATCAATTAACATCCTCAAGCTCTTATCCACCTCTTAGTGAATAACACTAGGAAAACACAAGGTGAAACACTGGGTTCTACAATTCCCTTCCACTAAAGGTCATCCAAATTCACCCTTAACTCATGATGCTTTGTAGGAACTATTCGAAATATTGGTGTAGATTATAGGGCCATCCCGAGGTGTATATTAATGTAGATGTATATCTCTTGGTGGTAAGTCTACCTTTTCATTTGGAAAGGAACCCTTTTCCTCTAACACTACTATATGAAACTGGATTCTTAAACCATCCACTACACTAAGAATCATTCCAGATAACTAGTTTGTAATCCTCTTCAATACCCCATTCCAAAGTACATCCAACTCTATCCGGGTTACCCTTTCACCCACAGATAAATACCTCATTCCATCACTATAGACACAACACATCCTCAGCATGAAATAGTCTATATGGACAAAAACCTTATATAACCATTCCTTACCTAATATAAAATCATAAGTCCTTATCATTGAAACAAAGGGATCCCAACCGAAAATCTCTCATCTATGAATCAGATCACACCATTTGAAGAAGTGTGTGATCACTAATTCTCCTCTAGTTAGAGTCTCTATGTGTAAGTGTTCAACTGTGGGATCTACTAAAATATATAAGTCTCAATCTATATAAGTTGAAAGAATGAAGTGGCTAACAACCATGTTATAAATACAATATCTAATGTAGACAAGACACATATTGTAACTTATACCATCCCCTAGGCCTCGGGGTAAAAATACTTGACCACTTACATCTTTTTTTACTCTTCACCATCAGAATCCTGATTCTGGAAGGTACCACCTTGGGGTGGTGGTGGACAAAATATTAAAACGTATTCCACATTTAATATATCTCCCAACTCCTCTTCCACTTCTACCAACCTCAAGAATTTCCCACTCCATCAAAAATATCTACCTAAGTTTCCCATCCTTTATTTATATACATCATCCACAAATCAGGTTAGAAAATCTCATCCAAGATTTACTCAACCATCACAATATTGAACTGCCTCTCTAAATGTTGATTTGATCCATCATATGGGTCATGAACAATAAACTCTCTATCCAAGGATTACCGCGTCAAATGTATCATATATCTAGGACTATGTGTCTAAAGATAACTCCCTTCTGCCTAATTCTCAGCTCCCATCTGTCCACTGCCAGAACTAACCATCTATGTTTTCTTAGCTAGATGTATCTCATCCACCAAAGACTATTCCAGCGGCCCATAATAGGTAGGAATATATAGAGTTATCATGATGGTTTGGATGACTCTATAGAGACCTCACATGATGGTCTAAGTCCAAATAAATAGAGCATGAACCACATATATTTTTTTCATGATAGGTTGGTGAAACTCAATGAATATGCTATCATAGTCTTAATTTCCCACTAAAGATGTTAAAGACTCTTTAAGAACATATATCTCAAATTATCTTGAAAAAACTCAACTCTAAAAGGGAACATGAACTCTTACCTTCTAAGAGTCACCTCATCATACGACTGG
Source organism: Viscum album (assembly GCA_963277665.1). NCBI lineage: Eukaryota > Viridiplantae > Streptophyta > Magnoliopsida > Santalales > Viscaceae > Viscum > Viscum album. The sequence continues at coordinate 1,046,212,263 of OY728165.1, forward strand.
GTCACTAATCCCCAACATTGTCATACATATCCTTAGAAAAGGATATCTTATAGGACCACCATCTAGTTTAAAGGTTTCTTAAAAATATGGAAAACTCATGTCAGAGCCTCAAGCTAGTCATCAAAATCTTGGGGGACAAGACTAAATTAGAAACTAATAAGTATCTATTAATTAAACTGATGGCACATTCTCAACATGTGCACCTAAACTTTCGGTTCTATCGTTAGCATCTTCCACTTGATAGGTGGTGGTATGACTGGTTCCCCACATAGAGGTAACACCTCTGGAAGAGGACATTTTATCAAATAATCAATAGTAAATGATTATTTAAATGATCCTAATATAGAATCCTCTATGGAAAATTTCATGAAAGCATATTGAAATAGAAAAATTATACCATAGTCAATAAATATATATGGATAGATGATGCAAGAAGTACATGGTAACCACAACACATTCATATGTGATTCATGTATCAATTTTTTTCTTACAGTAAATTTGTACATGTACAAAGTCAAAAGCCTGGTGATTGGATTCCTACTGTGAGGATACATCGACCACCACACCCAACATGGAGTCCCTATTTTGAGACCCAAACATGAAACACATAACACTGTTCACCCAAATAGATCTCATAGACTCTAGTAAAAATGTATAATTGATTCATATGATACAAATCTATCATGAACCAACCCTATAGTGCTCAAACTGAGACTAACCAAAGCCTAGGTCTAATAGATCATGGGCTGGAGACCTACACCGAGTTGGTATATCATAAACATGGGAGGCCTTAACCTAATGTGTATATATTCACACACAAATCTCCAAACTTATAGAATTATGAAATATGAAAGAACTGATAACCATGCATGCATAAATATAAAATCCCACCATCAGATTATCACAACAAGATAATTGATAGAAATCGTCCAAATACATGCCCACCAAACTAAAATTAAATAAGTCCAGTCTACGAGGAAAGAGAGTAATGTTTTAAATGAAACCATCGGAACACACCTCTATATATCTAGATCACTGAACTTTTCCTAGTCCTGGTCCCTCTTGGTCACCGTCAAAAGTCCAGTCATTTATATATGCAACAAAACATGTGGGAAAATATCATGTAGGGGTGAGTATAACAATGCTATATAGGATACCCCAAAATCAAAATGCATATAGAATCAAGAATAATATTTATATCATCACATGTATAAGTAAATAGAATATAAAATAAGAACATATAGATATACTCATGGTAGACACATATTCTCATGTTATGTTCGCAACCATAATGCAAACCTATGATTCTTGCTCGAAGGTTCCACATAACATTCATATGGTATAACACTTTCCGTATTGAATATATCACTAATGATGTATATCTATGATATCATGTTAATCAGGTCTCACTATAGAAATTACATACTAGATTTCTAAATATAATTCTACATAGATGAGTATCACACCCAATTCCATGGGTTACACCAATAGAACAGTATATATTAACACTCTATTTAGGGGACCAATTCATTTTTATTATTGCTCACAATGATACCATGAAACCCACATTGGTAAAATGATGATGATAGAGGATTTATGTCTTTGTGTTATGAAGGGTTTCCAAACACTCTACCAAATACCGATGTTCCACATAGTGGATCATCATCCTAGGGATAATATGTGACTCTATATTAAACCCTCATGGAATTAATCAGGGGAATGTACCATACAAAAATTATAAGATGAAGAGGACAGGGGATCCAATCCATCCTTGAAGAATTATGCGGTGTGTACTGGAAGTACACAATGTGTCATTTAGACATTGGGTTCTACCTATGTATCACATCTTGGGATTGAATCCTTGTTTGAGTACACATTATGTTCGACCCATGTACAATTTTCTATGTCTATGTATAGATGGTCGTGTCCATGTAAGGCTAGCCACATCCATGTATGTATGGCCATGTACACTACATGATACATGCTGCTTCACCATGTTTATTCACACAGTGTGTAATAGGGGTCACACATCATCTGATCCCCTGCTCCACATAAAACCCTAGCATCATTTCTAGGGCCACATAGAGGGAATTTTCTTTTTAAGTACAATCTGTGTAGTTCATAATTTGACATAACCCATAGGTGCCTCATGAGGATTCAAAATTTTTCTCTAACACCTCCAAATATACCCCAAATCCCACTACTGGATTTTAGATATCGGTCAATTGATCTGAATCATCACTGGATATCCCATTGTTGGATTTCTTGGTTTCATTGGAATCACCCCAAGGATCTTTCATCATCGAATTCCCAAAAACATGCAATTGAATCACTAATTTAGTCGTGGTCATTCATCAAAATCATCGCAACTCGATCCCGTCCTTGATCAAAATCATGATTTGTGATATCAATCCAGTGTTATGTAAAATGGGTGTGTAATGATTTTTTATCTATTATATTTAAAATTTATGGAAGAAAAATATGTGATGAAAAAATTATGATGTCTGGGATAATAACAAAAAATAATGGAGGGTAATAAACCTTTTTGTTTTTAGGTTGGCCTTGTTCCATTTCTATTAGAACTATAAATAAGTATCGAAATCAAATAAAATATTTTACAAAATTCCCTGTGAATATATATGTACATTCCATATGATCAATCCAAAAATCAATCAGTTGGTCAATTGATGCATATTCATCATAGGATGACAAAACTATAATAAATTCAAAAAAACAAGCATCCGACCTCAATATGGATTATTCTATGATGACGAAAAAATATGTGTTGTTGTCATTTTTGAGATCCTTGAATTCTGATAGTGAGGTAATTCTTGATCTGGACCTAATCCAATGTCATTCTCTAAGAATACTCCTCTTCAACTATCCTCTGAGTCACTTTGGTTATGTGTCCAACCCTATTATCTCTTCATAGCTATGTATTTATATAGGATTTTAGGTTTCCTCATCAAAACAAATACAATAAATTTTTTATTTTTTTAATTTTTTTATTTCCCCCTTTTCTGTAATTTATAGAACCACTCAACATTGACAATGATTATGTCACACCTAGGTTGAAACCCATTTTCTAAACTCAACATCTAACTCGTATTTTTTATTTGATCATCCATTTAAAAGTCATTATTATTTATATATTTAATATATTTTAACCAATAATTATATGTTCAATGAAAATTGAAATAACATGGAATCTCAGCTCAAGGTTTCAAACATATTTCTAGATACATATGAATACTCTTCATGGAAATAATAGAGATGTTACATTATATCATTATCTTCCTTATTTTATCCTTATCCTTACCATGAAAATATATATTTTCATTAATCAGTCCTTACCTTGTCATTGCGAAGACTTCAATTAGTCAGATATTTCATATGTATATGTCATGAATCTCATTGTTCAATTCTATACATTTATATTTCCATCGTCATACCACATTACAATGTAACGTTCCCATACATAACTATGTATGATCATTATCATCCTTAGGGATATCACAAGACCTTATGAAATAACATTTTATCCTTCATATCACTATTTATGAAAATAGTAATAATTTAACGAAATAAAGAAATAAACTATTTATTGAATAAATCCTTCTCATTATGTATCGTTTTTACAATACTCAAATTATATCCATATTGAAATCTTGAAATTTATTCTTAACATACATAAAATTTTTTGCGAATAGAAAAAGAAAAATTATAGAATGATGAATACACCTTATATTGGGATTAAGGAGAACTAAGACTCCATATAATAAATGTTAATGAATATAGTGTGAAATATTGGCCAAATATTTACCTACTTATAGACCACCCATAAAAATAAGCCCTAAATATATATTTTTAATTAAAAACATAAAATAAAAAGTAAAAATCTTTAATAAAAGAAATTCGACGAAAAGGATACCCATTAGCTTATCCCTTACCAATCACTATCTCACTCAATACATAGTGGTAACCCACATAACATCTGATAATAAGATAAATACGGTATCCACATTGGATGTTTTAATATGTACCCAATTGAATCCCATCATTTACCTCATGGATTCAACATCAACCTAAAAATATATAATTACATAACAACAAAAACTTTAATAATATTTTTCACTATATTTACACCTAAAAATATATATTATTTGTTAGAATTTACTTTCATACCTTCATAAAACCCACAAGGACTACAACAAAATGGATCAGAAAGTCCAACATATAAACCACCATAAAGAAAGAGGGCATTTCCCTCAATCCATCTTCACAACACCACACAAAAAAAAGAATGTAACAACTCAAAACGTCGTCTTCCAAGACATTTCTCTTACATGTTTCAAACATTAACATTTATAATTACACACAATGGTTTATGTAGGGTGTGAGCCTAATCCCAATAGGTTGTCACCCAAAAAAATATTCCATGTGATAAACAGTTTAAGAAAAAAATCATGAATGTTTTCTAAACAATAAATGTTAGTAACAATTTTAGAGGGATGCAATTTACAATGAAAACAGTTTTCCAGGGGGAAACATTAAAGAATGTAGATTTTTAAATAAAACCCAAAATCTACTTAATTATGCAAAAAAAATCACTATATATCAATCGTGTATACAATATATCTAATGAGAACAAGTAACAATAACACCCCTGGGCAGTAGATAGTTACGAGGCCCTAGGTACATCGTATCGCGGTGTAAAAGTAACCATAACCAAAAACATTCTCATGCATGAGCCACTATGATGGAAAACCATAAGGGTCATGTGGTATCAAAACATCATCAAAGTTTAGTTAGTGTTGTCATTATCAATCTAGATATGCGAAATAGGGATTATACCACTACCATATCACTAGAATACTAGTCCTAGTCCACCCACCCAAATACCCAGGTTTCTCTCTTTGTTCTCAGTCATGTTACACATGTTAGAAAATAACATTTTCACATGAATATTCCATTTATAAATCATAAACACGCCACCAAATCCAACAAAAAAAAATTTCACCCTTTGATTAACTTAATAAACCATTTAAAATTTTAATAAAACTATTTTATGAAATTAAATAGGTATTTTACACATAATCCATTCCAAACCCCTCTTTTAAAGCCATGTTCACACTAATACCATGAAAAAAAGGAATTATAGCCTTAACATCACTTATTAAATAAATTCCATGAATCATAAAATAAACACAAATTATACAACATGTATTCCCCATAAAAAATACTCATTTTCGTACAAATGGGATACTTTAAAATCAACCACATAACCAATGCTATAAAAAATGGTTTTTACACATAACATAAGGGAAGATACACAATAAAAATAGGTCAATAAATCATGATAAATTCATCCAATAATTTTTACACATGGACTTACCTACCTTGAATGTCAAAAACACCAAATATGTGTGCAGAACTTAAACTACAACAAAACTGTGTCATAAGGGAGTGAAAAAAACCATAACCCAGAATATTGAACCATGAAACACAACATTAAACCCTATGTATGAAACAATAGTTGTTTTACGATTAGAGATTCAATAAAATGGGAGAAACCCTAATGAAATGGAAGAAACAAAAGAGGAATTAACTTATTTGATGATTCTTGAAGTATCACCACCAAAACCCCTTCAAAATTTTGTTCCAAATGAGATGGATAGAGATTCGAGAGCATTCCATTGATGTAATTGTTTAATGGGGACAAAATTTGGCACTAGAAGGTTGATCCAAGAAGGGAATAAATGAAAAAAAACTTATTTTATGACATGGACATAGTGTATTGTTTGTCTACACGGTTTAGTAAATCATGCAGGAAAAATGTCAGCCTTGTTCTATCCACCCAAAAAATGTACATTTCCATTAAAATTTAAGGGGATATGATGAGAAATACTAGGGGGTGTTAGGTTAAGTATAAAAGAGAAATAATTCCCAAAAATTTTAAATGTGTCACACCCAGCGCTTAAGAAAATGACTGAGAACAAGACCCGAACCAGAACAAAGTGACACATGATATTGAACCAGAATACCAACACAAGGAGGTCTGGACAAACACCCCACCATAATAGGTGAATTAATTTCTTCAGATAGAACCAAGACACCAACATCGGGAGGCTTGAATTGAAACCCCGCCACAAAGGGTGTACTATAATTATATTTATTCCAAAATAACTGACATGAGACCCATGGTGGGTCTTTCCACCATAAGAGCCATCAATCATAACTAACATTCAAAGGTTGACAAAAGAAACCCAATGTAGACTAAATAAGCTGATTTCCACACAACTTATTCTTCTACCACAAGAAGTCCATTGAATGAAATTCAAACCAATAGAGACACTATGTGTTTTACCCCTCCCATGAGCATTACTATCCTCATATAAGTCCAACCAAACTCAGCTTTAAAAGGACCTACCTAGTTTTTCATTCATGAACAACCATACTAAGACTTGTACCCACAAGGGATCAAGAACTAGGGTTTTGAGAATACAATTCCACCCCCACATCCTTATATCCAAGGAAGGATGTTTCCACCAACATTGATTAAAATCCTAGGGAATAGGGTTGGCATGTCTCTTTCTGCCACACCAGTCCACTTAAAGAAAAAACATCTACATTGTATCCTCAAAAACTCTCCACATACCACACTGGATATAGAAATTAAACCAAGATCCTTTACACCAATTGGAGTTTTACTTACTATGTTCCAACTTCACTCTAGGACCTAAGGCTATAGATTAGATGATTGAAGCATCTTATGTATCATATTCATGCATAGAAAACCCCCTGATAAAAAATTCTCCTTCTCATTCCACAATAAACCACATCACCTCTCAAACAAAATCATTAGGATATAACAGACTCTAAAACCCACATTCCTCTAACACAACACATTCACTGAGACAGGGTCCTTGAAGATGGATATACATTTCCCAACTCATACCAAATAAGAAACAATGAATGAATGAATAAAAGGAAGATACATTCTACCTAGACATAGATTTTTTGGAATTCTTGGATGAAATCATGATTCCATTTAAGAGGATGTCCACAAAATGTTCTACAACAACCACCTTTTCCCCTAATATAATAACCAACATAGAAATACATCACTGAACAAGAACCTAACGACCAATATAGACACTAAAAGATGTGGGACCTTGAACCGAGTTTCCGGAAGCATGATATTACTACAAGAATCCATAACATCCCAAATGACATGATTTTCTATATTGGTGTCCTGACATGAATCATTTTCTTATTAAAAACCAATAAAAGGTTCAAATTCCCAAAAATAAAATATCCAAAACCATAAAATCTAGACTAATTTACCATCCCTCACTAGAATACCTTTTTACTGCTTGTAGATTGAACCTACAGAGACAAAAGTGTCAAACTTCCATTTGAAAAATCAGGAAATATAAGAAACTAAGGTCTATTTGAACATTAGAAAACAATTATACCACTACAATAGGGTCCACTAAACATAAAAAAATAAGTGGTTAGACTCAATCTCCAAATCTCAAAAATAATTTCCTTATGTTGATCAACTAGAGGATCTACCAAAGACAAATATCTCATGGCCTCACCTCAATAATGCACTAACTCTTTATGGGAGTGTACCCTAGCTAGCATGAAAACCCAAGGACCCAACTAAGATGGTCCTATAGTCAAAACATACCCCAAACTAGATTCGAAAACATGATGGGAACCCCCAAAAAGTCTTCCAAAAACATTTACAATAAAATACCACAAACCAACACATTAAACAAACATAATGATGAAATAGAAACACAAAATACCATCCAAAAAAGAATGGATTTCAAACTCAAAACACCCCACTGTAATGTTCCCAAAACACAAGAATACTCACTGCATGACTATTGGTCACCAAACACTTCATTGTTTAATTAATAGTGCTTGAGAAAATAAAACCAGGATGGTGGAATGCACATTCTCTAATGGTATCCTACTAAGCCTCTCACAACCATTATCCTCATGAAAAACTGGGAACCCATTCACTTCTTGAACATATCATATGCATGTGTCCCCTCACGGTTGTACCAATGGTTAAACCAAAATTTATTTCTATTTTTCAAAACAACAATCAACCTACATCTTCACCTCTCAAAACCACTACCAACAAAGTTATACCCATTCCAAATATCACCTAAAACCACTTCTAAAAAGCACCTAACCTTAAAATAAATCCCCCATTCGGTCTCAAAAAATATTTTTGGCTAGAAATAATCACTGAAACAATATTTCATTCTCAAAAAATACTCATCAATTTAAAAACATTTCATTCCACTCAAAATAGTATTTGAAAACCCACATTAAATTCATCCTTGTTTTCCAAACCATGGATTTTATGAGTCCAAAGGTTATGACTATAAAAATTCAATATCATCTTATAAAAAGTACATTTCAGGAAAGTACACCTTTTTAAAACCACATTGAAAACAGTTTCCAAACCCCATTTTCAATCCTTTTGAAAATCACACCATTCCCACTTTAAAATACCATTTAATTAATAAATTTAAAACCCAATTTATTATAAAATACACTTTCCCCAAAATTAAATTCAGTAAACCACATATTTGAATTATGAAAATATAATCTCAATAAACTAAACCCCATCCACTCAAAACCATTTTCATTTTAAATTCTTATTTCCAATATTTTCAAACTAGAGTTTTGAAAAAAAAATTCTAGGACCCATAAATATGATTAATGAGTCAATGGAAAACTCGTGATGATGGGTGACTCAGACATAATGATAGAGACCACACTCCAATCACACCACCCTTATAGTGAGTGTTCTATGACCATATCCACAGCTCAACAAGGATTTCCATTCGCTGCGAGCTCACTGGGACTTTTGAATCAACTCCAATTTTATTTTCCAAAAAATGAGAAACCACATAGACCAAAAGACATAGATGGAACCTGAGTTATAATTGTAATAAAAGGCCTACCACTAGGAGTGATACATAGTAACCTTACACATAAATAGAACATTGTGTTCTAAATATCCTAGCTATATTCTATCCCAACTCTTTGTCAAAATAATATGACCCAGAAGTGAAAACCAGTTCTGATACCATTTTGTCACGAACCAGATCTAGTAGACATCTGAACTAGCAGCCAAACCAGTCCATTGAATGGTATGAAGGTCATTATGTATACCCACGGGCTGGAACTAGTTCCCAGGTATCATAAATAATGGTTTGGGAATGATTTATGTATTTTTAAAAGCATTAAAAAATCAACTACAATGAACAAACTGAATCTGAAAATTTAATCCAAACAAACCCTTATTAAAATTCATATAATAAGTCCATAGTTTCAAAACAAACCCAAAAGGACAAAAACAAAAGGAAGATTAAATTCCAACATAAAAAACACCACATGATAAGGGGGTGTTTTCTTCAAGCCATCTTCATAACACCACACGGAGAAAGGAAGGTAACAACATGAAAATCCATCTCCAAAGACCTTTCCCTTACCCATGTCAAACATTACCAAGTATACATAAACCAAGAGGTGTAATTAGGGTGTAATACTAGTCCTAAAATAATTAAACAAAACAATATATTCCATGTGATAAACATTTTAGAGAAAAACCTTCCATTTTTTATACATAAGAAATGATAGAAACAATTTCTAAGATATGAAATATTAAATGAAAATAGTTTTCAAGAGGGAAACATTGAAGAATGTATACTTTTAGATAAAAACACATGGTAATTAATTTTACAACAAAACAAACCATATTTCAATGATAATTATAAAATACCCAATGATAATTAGTCATGGGAACACCCCTGGGAACTAGTTAGTTGATGGGAACTAGGTACATTGTATATCGATGTCAAAGTAATCTTAACCAATATTCTTCTCATGCAATAGCCTCTAGGAGGGAAAACCACAATGGCCTAGTGGTCCCCAAAAATCATCATAGTTTGTTTATTATTTCAATCATCAATCATTCTATGTGAAATAGGTACAAGGCCACTACTGAATCACTAGAATACTAGTCCTAGTCCTCCAACATAGATACCCAGGTTTCCCTCGTTGTGATTAAAAAAGTACAACATGTTATAAAATTCCATTTGATCATGAATATAAAATTTATAAATCAAAAAAACACAAAACATTCCAAATAAAACTTTAAACCCTTTTGGTAACTCAATAAACCAATTAAAATTTTCACAAAATAATTCCAAGAAATAATGCCAGTCTTTGCACACAAAATCCTTTCAAACCCCCTTTCTAAAGACATGTGCTCGCCAATACCACCCAAAAAACGAAATGGAATCCCTAAAATAATTTAATAAATAAATTCCTTGAATCATAAAATGACATGAAATGATAAAATATGGATTTCAAATAAAAACCACCCATTTTCATACAAAAGTGCCACATTAAAATCAACCACTTAACCTATGCTACCAAAACTCATTTTTGCACCCAAAAAATGGAATAGGAAAATGAAAAATTGTCCAACCATGTATGATAAATTCATCAAAGAATGAGTAAAAATGTAATCACCTACCTTGAATTTCAGAAAACTCAAATCATTATGGGGAACTTCAACCGCACCACAATCATCCCACAAGGGTGTGAAAACAAACCCGAATCCACAAGATTGAACCAAGAAACATAGACTTAAAACCTAGTTATAAAAACCTAGTTTTTGAAAATTTATTGATTCAATAAAAAGGGAAGAAACCCTAAAAAAAATGGAAGAAACCATGGAGTAATTCACTTACCGGATGATTATTGAAGTTTTACCCGCAAAACCGCTTCAAAATTGGGTTCCAAATGAGCTTCAGGCAGATTGGGAGACATCTATGGCTGTAATGGTAGAATAAGTGAAGAAGGGGGAACACTAGGGGTAATATTAGAATGGAACTCATGGAATAACAAAATATTTTTTTATGACCTTGTCATTATGCACAATTTTTCTCCACAATTTTGTAAATCATGCAGGAAAACTGTGCGCATGTTTCTGTCAAACCAGAACTTTTCAATATTCATCAATGTTGAAGGGTCCTAGGGTAAAGCCTAGGGGGGTTATGTCCAAGAATATAATTGAAATAATTCCCCAAATTTTAAAACATGCCACAAACGACTCTCAAGAAATTGACCAAGAACCCAACCCGAACCAGAATGAAGTAAAACATAAAAACCCGGTTGTGACACAATATCTAAAATCTTAGAATATTAATAATGTTATACCAATTTTAGATCTGAAACATACATGGATATGATATATATGTTGAGGGGGAATCAGTAATAGTAAATAATGACTATTATTCACTACTTAATCAATTTTTATTTAATAAATTAAATCATTCTATACTTTCATAAAGATAATTAATCCAGATATATATGGTATGTTCAAAAAATTCACAATAAAATAAAATTAAAAATTTTACCCCTCAATGAGACATATTTTTTTCTAGAAAAACATGAATCAAACGTGTTTTTAAATAATGCACCGCACCGAAAAACTATTGTATCATACAAAAACAAAAATCCAATCACTTTTTCATAATAGTATGAAAATAAAAAGTATAAAGATATCAAAATATTTATGATTTCATTAATTTTAAATATATTAATCTCCCTCATGATTAGACATGTTTAGTAGTATCCACCATGATATTTTGTTAGAAAGTCAATCACTTCGCAATCTAAAATAATCCACATGTGATATAAATATAAATATTATGAATATAGAATGACGAAACAAATTATCGATAAAATAATCTGTATATATCATCTACACTTATTTTCAAATATTCTAGTCAATGAATAAATATTTTTTAATATAAATATATATATTTTATCTTATTTGGAAACAAAATATCCTATGATTTTGTTCTTTCTTAAAAATATAATTGTATTCTTGTTCCTAAAACGTCAGAGATAACAATATTAAAAATTTAGTATTGAGTTTACATAAATTTCATTAAATATCTCTAGTATCCTTTTTTGAAAATAGTCTATCAATGATAAATTTTTTCCAAAATATTTTATTCATAATCACTTCCAATGTTTAGGAATAAAAAAATGATATATTGAATAATGTGCGGAGTAGAAAAAAAAACTAATTGTTCATATATAGAATATTTATTGAGACTTATTTTGTTTTTGGTATATACTTTTTAAAATTAAATATCCCATGATATGTATTGAACAAATAAAATAACCTTATTGTATTTATAAATATTTTTACCATATTTTTTGTTGAAAAATTCTAAATTATAAATCATTAAATATGTCTTATATATTATAAACATATCTCAATAAATATATAATTTCCACAATTTATACATTTTTGTTGGACTACTTCTATATTTACTATGAACTTCATGAATTCCTCACATAACATCACATATATATCATAAAGATTTAATTATATTCAATAAAATTGTCTCAAATTATAGAATTTCAATATTTCATAAGATATTTCATTTCCAATGGATTTTTGTAAATGGTTTGTTTAATTTATATATAATCCTCATCATGGAAAAGTATTACTATTGAAGAACTTATTCTATAATTAATTCAAGTGACAGATAAATATCATAAAATAACTTTTAGTACTGTTAAAATTTTTTTTTTACATATATTCATATATAGTGGTAAACATAAAAAACAGTTATTGTTACATGGATCATCTTAAAAACTCAATATTTTATTCAGATACAGAAAAATAAATTAAATATATAATATATTAAATCATAGAGTTATTCTATATTCCATTTTTATGCCCCTTATAAAATAATAATTTATAATTTTATAAGAACATTAATTTTCATGAGAATACTTCAAATATATACCATGTTATAGTATCATTTTCATACTTTAGAGTTAATAAATAATTATTAGATTTTATTATAAGACATTTTGAGTGTTAATTTTCAAATGAAACAGTGATCTCTATAATATTGGTGTTACTCGGCATGAATTTATGTATACATTTTTAGAACAAAAAAATATTAATTTATAGGGATAATCTTTATATCATGGAATAATATTAAAATAATTTGTTTTAATATTTATAAGTTTAATAATATTTCTTATGTCATTCTATAACAATGTATAACATAATTTTTTGAATTAAATGATTATATGATTATATAATTATGTAAAATTAATCCCCATTTTCATAAAGGCTAGAGAAAAATAATCACTAATAAATATATATATAGTCAATTTCAAATGAAAGATTCATTAATAAGAGATATTGGAATAGAATTTTTTTTATTTGATAAATTTTTTAATATTTAATAAACCAACTAATTTTCTATATAATTTAAATAGTTTATTTCATCAAAAAGGGTAAAACATCTATTTTCTCCAAAAAATTAATATTTATCTTAGTATACATATAATATTATACCAATATTGAAATTTTATCATTTAATCCTCAAAACAATTAATTTTGAAAAGAATAATATATTGTATCTATTAATATTTGGTGGATATAAACTAATTAAAATTTAAATCTAATAAAATTAGACTTATTATAGGAAATCCACTAAGAAATGTTTTTCATACATCCATGTTAAAACTAACTACCAATGATTCTAAGTGGCCGTGTCTAAATAAATAAAATTATTTTTATAATATATTTATTCTCCTACAATTATAATTATTAAATTATAACATTAATTAATACTTATGATTATTTATTTCTCATATTCTTTATTCAGAATATGTAAAAATAACATAAACATATTTTAGTTTCTTAATTTGATGTTTTTTATGTTTTAATGATTTTATATATAACATTGTATATTAGAATCTAATTTTATCTTGTACTAATTTTTATATCAATTAACTAATTGATATATATCAAACTATAATAAAAATGACTTTGAAAAATATAACTTTAATTATGTAAGAAAACATATTAATAAACTTTTACAAATATATTCATTACTGATGGGGAAGAATACATGGACACATATTAATTTTCACAATATTGATAATATTATTCAATATACTATTTATATTTTTATATTTTTTCTATATTCTAATGGAATAAAAAATAACCTATATCTAATTATATATTATATTTTTAATATCTTGTTTTATAAAGTTTTGTATGGCCTTATTTTCATCTCCAAACCTATATGTTTCTTCTGATGTGTTATAAGTGAGATATGAAAGATGATGATGGTTATATTATTTCATGAAGTGAAAAATACTTTTATAATATTATTTATCTATTTATTTTCTATTTGAGGATAATAAGGGTGAAAATTATTATAATTCCTAAATATTTATTATTATTTTCACATAGATGTTGATTGAAAAATGAAAATGAGTTTTAATTTTATATCCTGTATGATATTATAATTATCATATACATTTTGAAAAATTATTAAATTATAATTTAGTTCTCATTAATATTGGAGGTTAATAAGATGTGATGAGATCCCACTTGAAGGTATAATAAATATATGTATAATCATTGTCAAGGGGATATGTGTTATTATGTGAATAAATTATGGCCAATAAATTTCATGATTTGATAGTGGTTTCAAATGATAATGAGGAATTTTTATCTCTGTATTATACACCCCCTAATTCTATAATAACTGAGAATAGTTTGATTTATGAAAAAAATATATTAATAAATACTAAATAATAGAAATAAATATGATTTTGTTAAATTCATAATTTCATTATGAGAGTTTTTATGTTTTTATTATGTTATATATATTTATATATTAATGGATTCCTTTATAAAATATTCATCCAAGGGGACACTCATACAAGGGGGAATTAGGAAATTCCTTGAAAATATTAAGAATATGTGGATAATCTAAAATGTATGTGTGGGGGAAAAGTTATTAATGGAATTAGGAATGTTTTTTGGTACCATAGTGATTCTTTATGACATGAATCTTATTAATAATTAAAAATTTTATGAAATGAACATGGTGAGTGGATTAATAAATAGAGTAGTACATCAAATAATTGATGTATTCAACAATAAGTGATATAAACATTAAAATATGTGTAAGCTGTGACACTCGTCAATATATAGGTTTTGATCAAAATATATAATGTGATTTCTAAATGGATTATCCTCATTGTCATATAATAATATATTGTATAATGAATGTTATTTGGTATGTAATATATCACAAGAAGATGGAATCATAAATGAGAGGTTTTAACAACACTAAGGATGTCAAAATTGTAACATCCATGCCTTTATTTGTTGTATGAGATGTTCATGTACAGAAAATAACCTCTTATATTTTAATTTTTTCTATGTTATTTGTTTCTAAGAGGATTATTTTTAGAGGATTGGGTTATGAGAATGGCATCCGGCTTTTGGTGGATATAAATAACCCATTTTATAGACAATAAAACCCACTAACCAAATGGTGGAGTTCAAGTAGGTATCTAGAATTTTATAGTCCCAACCATCAGACTGGTGTTGGTGGAAGAACCAAGGTGGTTCTTACTGCCACACCGACCACACACTGACTTGTCATTGGGCATCAAGTGCACTCAATATGTCAGTGTAATTAATGCACCCCCAGGATTTCAATCACATATGGTTGGGAACACCTTTAATACCCAATTTCATCCATAATGCACGTATTCTGATTTTTTGACCTCACATTTGTTCCCACAATCTATCATATTCGTCTCCCCTTGTATATTTAGTGTGGTTTGATCTAGCAATACTATAATAATTAGTTCTTCCTATATCTACTCTAACATCATCTCATTCTACTGAGATGAATAATGATATTATATGGATAAAAGTTTTTTATTATGATCTGATGAATAATTCTCCCTTTCATCATAGTTCAGTGATGAATCTATCATTTTGTTTACATTTCATTATAAAATTTATGTTTATCATTGATAATTATTATTCTATAAATCAATTGAGATTTTGATGTGTCAAAAATAACCACTATTTATATGATATATAATTCTCACGAACGATGACATTTTCAAGTAAGAATTTTGATATCAACCACTATTTGTACTTCTCCTTCTTGAATATATTTACCCTTTAGGGATTGTTGATGAATAATTTTTTTTAGACCTGAAGCTTTACTCTAGGATTGGTGGAAGATTAATTATATTCCCTTCAACAAAAAATTATTCTGATGATTTTGAATCCCTTACATAGACATGTATTTAAATTGGATCCATTCAAAAATTTTGAATGTATGTGATTCTAGAACAACCTTCCTGATGTGGTTTCCCCTTGATGTATCATTATCAACCTATTTATTGAAGAATTATAATATGATTTAGGAATCATTCACATGTGATCTCACTCTCTATGGGTGTGTAACATTGTGTGTCCTTTGATCACTGATGAACATTACAATTATTCCTCTACAACACTATTTTGGGGTGTTCCTTGTATATTGAGGCCCTTGTATAATCTTGTCAATTTGATTCATGATTTTTTTGTATGTCTTGTTAGTTTTTATTTATGGTTATTTCCTATTAGTGTGAGTATACAAATTCTGATACCCATATATGATTATTTATTCTATAATTATTTATTAAGTATCTAGATACCGTGCATAATGTTGATACCATGTTTCCATATATTTATATTATTTTCTCATAATGTCATGTTATACTTTTTATATCATTCTCTTCCTTGTTTTGTGTTTTATTTCCACTGAATCTTGGATCTTGGTATATATGATAGGTAGACCATCATGGTATGTTCACCCCGTAGAGGGGGAGCATTCAATACCTCCATAAATTATGATGATGGACTCTTCCATAGGGTAATATGACAATATCATTAAAGCCTATCCTAAATAATGATATCCTGAGGATATAAGATAACATACAATAACTTGTTTTCTTGGGTATACTTTTTTGTGTTCTCACTTTATGCCTTGATAATGTAGAGTGGTATGTCATTGGAATTTTATCAAGATATCTATCATTTTCATATGATAAATGATCATAATTATATCATGGAGTCTAAAGGGGTATATCCTAGGGTTTTTGATGGCTTGGTTAGAACATGACCGCTCTGTGGATGATTCTTTATCTGTTTTGTCTATGTCCACATTAATTATTTTCACAGAATACACCTTTTAAACGTGTGAACACTTGTTAAGGAATCATTAGTTGTACCTTAAGTGGTTTTATTACACAAACCTTGTATGTAATTTTGATTTGTGTATCGAATTCATGTATCAGGATCCATGAAAGGGAAAAGGACTCATTAATGATGGTTGGGTATATGGGTGTGGATCTGGGAGTAGGACCGCGATATAATCTAAAGGATACTTATTTCTATTTATCTATTTTACTACATGAACATATATATATCTTTGTCTTTGAATACTTGTAGACATTTATAATTATTTTAATGGATGGTTTTACATCTACATATTTTCCACATGGTCAATATGATTATTAAATTTTATAATATTCTTATATGTTTAATGTGTATTGATATGACATGATACATTGTGTATTGTATCTCCAATGATGGTCATTAGACACTCACTTCTAGTCGTAAGCCTCTTGAAATTTGTGAGGCGCACATGAGTTCTTGGGGATCATAACTACAGAATTGGTGGTTCATTTCAGAGAATTAAAAATTGGAATCAAGGAATAATTTTCTGGTATTATTCTGATTAACCTAAGACATAGTAGAAAAGATATAGGAATTTTTGGACTCTAGTATGGGGGATTCCATGTTCCATTCTAGTACATGAATAACATACCACTATGTTATTTTTGAAAGTACTGTTTTTCCTATTTTATAAGATTTTTTGTGAATTCATACATCACAACTATGAACATAGGATCCCATTTCATATATATACTCATTGTGTGTTTCATATTAGTTCATCAATTTTATTTCTTGATTTTTATATCTCTTCTAGATATAGTTATGCTATGATTGAATGATATATCTCATTGTTTTTATGTTTTTATATATCTATTTTAGAATTAGATAATCAAACCAAATAATGTTATTATATTTTTTTACATGTGACTACGAATAAAATGTATGGATAGAGGACCTTGGTTAGTATCAGCAATGATATACCTTGGGTTGTGGGAAAAAACTAGGAGACACATAGTTCAATAAATATGAATGGATATGATTTCTCTTAAATGATGTAACGTTTTATTCATGTTACAAACGATATCCCCCTAATTGATACATAGGGGACCACAAATTGATGTGTTTTTGGATGAAACCACTAGTAAGGATTTCATAGTCCTACTACCTGTTGTGCTAAAGGGTGCAGTATGGAATGCTCTAGTACATCCTCAAATGGTGTTATAAGTGTTCCCTTCTATGGAGATTATCCATCAAATAGTTCTTAACAAGGTTGGAGGTCCACCAAGGTCCATTTTGGAATATACTATAGACTACCATATCCAGTATCCACTATCCTTTCATGGCACTAGAAGACTGTAGGATGTAGAGGACTCAATAGACATTGTCCATGGTTTATTTGACCTCAATGAGATAACACAAGAATTAAAGATGAAGAAATCAGTGTATAAGTTAAAATGTCTAACTTGTACATGGTTGAGAAATATGGGATTGATGGGAACAATGATGGTCTCACCTGGAGGAAATTCGAGAACCTATTTTTTAAGATTTATTTTTCTAGACACTAAAGTTGAACTGATAATAAAATTTTATGGAACTATAGAAGGGGCCCATGATGAAATATTCCATATCTAATCACTTCACTAAGATGAATCAAATTTATTCTCTTCTCACTATGAATGATTTATAGATTGTGAGGACGATCAAGATTAGTCTTCATCTCAACATTATCTATCAAGTTCATAGAATATACATGATGGCACACCAAGAGGTTATGCATAAATCCAATACTACCAATAAGGTTCTGATGGATGATTTATACATTGGTTTTCTTCCACCAAATAGTACTCAGGAATGTGGAAATCCTTACACTACAATGACTATCATCTTTGGTTGTAAGAAGACGAATAACGTGGATGTTCACCATTTTACTAGTATTAAAGTGGATTAGAGAACATGCTCTTTAACACCCTTTAAAGGATATCCACGGTTCTTAAATGATAAATGGATTATAAATTATCACTTATTCTATATAGTACCAAATTCAAAATGTTGGTAGTGTGACAAGTTGGGGCATCTACAATATTTCTTCTCTATAGTTTCATGACTGAGGTTCCATAGTGGTGGAAGAAAGACGTGATCTATGATGAAGGGATCTAGCTGTGGTCATCAGTATTAGGCTGAGATGATGATGACTTAGGTAGGTTTTCATATCTATATTGTCTACCACATTGTTTGATACCATTGGTTCCCATTTCATTAAATATGAAAAATTAATTGTTGTAATTTATATACCAATAAATTTATAATATGATTATCTTTTAATCAACACACCGTTGAGAATGAAATTAAACCATATTCAGTGATTCCTAATGTGTCATATAGTTGTTTTTAGTAATCGAACTCTATGGGAATTGAAAATTCTTTAGATTATGTGGTTCAATGTGATTTATATCATGGACTAGCTAAACAATTTATGAGCACACATTTATTACTATTAGAGATGGGTATCATTTACATAATCAATGGGATAGAAAAACATGATAAGCATAGAATGAAAACTAGGAGCTAGAAGATTTGTTTTAGAGATGATCTGTCTTGGTATGATCATTGAGAAGATGGAAGGATTGGTTCTTTCAGTTGGATCTGTCATTGTCCCAATCTTTTTAACCAATTTTGGATATCTATCAAGACATATTAACCTAAGATTTTACATCCAACCCTTTGAAATATGATTTTAATTTGAGATACATCTTATTAGGAGTACCTAGCCCATTTTAATACTCCATTATCATATATAACTATTTGAGCTAAAGGATCTCGAAATAAAACTTAATAACATGGACATGATGGGTATTCCACCATTGGGTAATACTATTTTGTTTTCTATGTAGTCGTATGATAGTCATTGAATCTAATAATATTACTAGAAACAAAATTAGGTGATTTTGAAGAATCAATATCTATTTCCAAAGATTTATGATCTCTTCAATTAGTTAATGGGAGACTAGAGGTTCAACAAGACTGATCATTGGTCTGGAAATCACATGTCGCAGTTTATGGAGGATTGAATTCTTAAGACACAATTTCATGAAAGCTATGGTCAATTTGATTAATTGTTGAAGATTTTTTTATTGATGAATTATTGAATGATATGCGTGGATCTCATAGACAATATTTTCAACTGACATCTAGACACATTCATAATGGTATTTTTTAATGAAATATACATCTAATAATTGACCTCATAGAATCATCCAAACATATTAAGATATTCATGAGTACACATCATGATAATCATCCTTATTCCATGTTTTTGAAGTGTAAATTTTAAATTCAGGAGGTTTATTTCTTTGGTCATGATATTTCTATGATAGTTATATCCATGGACATGAATAAAGTAGATGAAGTGATATCTAGGGAAAATCCCTATATTTTTTCAATATCATGATATTTATTAGTTTTTTAGGATATTTCAAATGTTTTATATAAAACATATCCCATTTATCAACACCCATTACTACTTTAGAGGATAGCGTAGTGGTGTTCCAATGGATGGACCATTGTTAACAATATTTTCTCGAACTAAGTATAAGGTTTAATATCGATTCGGTGTTGATTCTTCCCGAGACAATATTGGATATATTTTATATAATTATGTATCATTTTTTGGTTTGAGATAATTATAGATAAAAATGGATTTGGTTATAGTGTAGGGTTTATTTCATTAGTGACCACATAAGTGTAACTATCAAACCCATGACATAGATGTAGCAGTTGTTGTTTAGGAATTGAAGTGTTTGTGAAATTATATTTTTGGTGATTGGTTTTTTATCTACATTGAACATAAGATCCTCTAAAACATCTTCACACAACGGGACCTAAATTTGGGGAAGAGGTACTATGTTGAATACCAATAACAAATTTGACATTAATATAGCCTATGAAGCATATAATTTTAACCTCCTCATTAAAGCTCTTAGCCATAAGATGTTGATAGATCAGGATCATTGTGAGTAGACATTAGAGGAAGAGTGGCACTTGAAGATCATAATGGATGATGGGAAGATAGATGATTCAGAGGGATATGGATTGATTCATTTTAAACTGTAAAATATCACACATTCTCTTTTATGCTTGGTTAAGTATTTTCAAGAATCTAACCCACAATGCAATGTGATGTAGTAATTACTATTATGAGGTGACCCAATAACTTGGGAGTCCTCGGACAATGATGTTGTGATACTTGTGCATGAGAGAGTTTTAGCCATTACTTCAATTAGGTAAGTGATAATTAGATACTTACATAACTATAAATGGGTGTTACATCTTGGAGATACATTTTTTTGTTATGACTTTAGGAAGCAGTTTTGGTGACCACTGATGAAGAAGGATAGTATATGTTTTATTTCGTGATACCCTACCTACCAAAGATTAATGTTCGGGCACTAAGGTCCTCATTGGTTTCTCCATCCACTTCCTATTCCCTTATAAATGTGTAAATATGACATAATATAGATTGTGTTGAGGTTTCCAATGACCCCAAGGGGCCATTATGTTTTCAGGGTAATTTTGTATTAGCTAACTAACATTCTCATTTTTTTAATGATCTATGAGACTCACACAATAAACGAGCTAAAAAAGATATATATCGTTGATATAGTATAATTTTTTTAGAGTTCCCTTGAAAATTTTGTGTGATATAGATGGAAATTTTGCATTGCGTTCTTGGAAGGGTTGGTGTAAGGACATAGGGAGTTAGCTGAGATTATTCCCAATTTACCATCCAAATAAGGATGGAATGCCTGAGAGGATGATTCTCATACTAGAGGACGTTACTTGGTCTTTTGTTTTAGACATTAGTGGATATTGGGTTGATCACATAGGTTTGGGTAAGTTCGTATAAAAAATATTTATCATGCTTTAATTCATATGGAACAATATGAGGATATTTAATGGTGGCCATTTCATTCGCCACTTTTTGGGAACGAGGCTACTGGGGTAGAAATAATGGGGCTTGATATAGTACAAGACACCTCTAAGAGAGTTTAGATGATTTAGAAGAGGTTGATCATAGCACAAAGCATGTGGGAGTATTATGATAATCGTATGAAGAGACCTTCATATATTTTTTAGGTGAAAAATTTTCTTTATGGTGACTCCCTAGTTAGGCCATCAACATTTGATATAGAAATGAAGCTAGTGGCGCATTATATTGGGCCCATTGAGAACACTGAGTGCCAGAATAAAAAATCAACTTTGTGGTGTTTTTGTGTGTGTTTAGTGTTGGTTTAAACTACAACTAAATAATTTATTACTTTTATTACAATCCATTGACTTTATGTATCTGGACAATAAATTATCAGTATTTTTTATTTTATGGTGCTTTTTATGTATTTTTTAAATTTATTTTTACCATTAAATATTTTTTATTTTTTATTTATTAGTTACTTAATTAATAGTTATAATTTATTATTTATATATATATATATCCTACCAGGAATTCACTTGTCACTCATTCTATACAAAAATTCGTCATATTTTTGTGTTGAGTGAGATTTAAAACTCTTATATCTTCATTATTTTTTAGACTTCTCTACTCTATCAAGCTCTTTTAGTGGTGAGTAAAAAAATACAACATACTTATATATATACAGATAAATACATATATATAAATATAAATAAATAATAAAAAAAAATTACAATTAATAAATTAATAATAAAAAACAAATACTATATAACAAATAAATAAAATATAAAAAATAAATATTTACTAAATAATAAGTGTTAATTAAAAAATAATAATTGAAGGTCCTAGAGGTTACAAGCACAGAAAAAACATGCAAATATAATAAATATTAATAAATAATAAATAATAAATTAAAATTTCTTAAAATAAAATAAATATTAATAATTAATAAATATATAGAATTACATATAAATTTATCTAGATACTATTATAAATAACTTATAAAAATATATAATTATATATATATTATCATAAATGTATATAAATATAAGTTGTAAGACACAAGCACACAATACGTAAAAAATATATATTAATGTCTATAAACACATCATATATATATATATACATCAATATATATACATATAACGTAGTATTCAAAAATATATATAAACACACATTTATATTATATAAATATATATAAACTGGCATATATATATATATATATATTCGAATATTAATATCAATTTATATGTATATCCATATAAGTAAATATAAATATCTATATATATATCCATATAATATAAATTTATATAAACAAAACTCCATATAAATTTTTTTAAATTTTTTAAAAAATTGGAAAATATACATAAATAGATACATAATATCTATTTCAAAATGCAATTATATATAATGTCTGTTAATTAGTGATAAATATATATATATATATATATATAATAAATAAATATACATAAATAAAAATAAATACATAATATATATATATATATATTAGATAATAAATCTCATAGATAGGGGAAACTATAAAAATTAAAACACCATAAAATCAATAGGAATGTGAATCCTTAGAATAAAATCAGTTATGTCCAAAATATCATATAAATAAACTCCTAAATAAAGTAGATATCATTTTGAATATTAAAAACTCACAGTATTTGAACAAATAATTCAATTTTTAGAGGACTTTTAGGCATATTTTTACCTTCAAATTTGTATTTATCAGTGTCTACCTAATTGAAAATGTGTATATATCATCGCTGGCCTTGACTTGATTTGTAGTAGAGCCCAAAAAAACACCTAGATCAACTATTATGAACTTTTAATGTTTATTTCTAATTTAAAACATTATATAAAATAGTAATAAAATTTAGTCAATTAATTATTACTAAATTATTGTCTAATTTCATCATTGTTCATTTCATAATCTTATATTTGAATATTTTATGTGAATATAATACCACTGAATACAAATTTATACACATTTCATATTGATATCTTATTCTCAAATATTTCCAAGAATTTTTTAATGATCCTAATAATTATAAAAAATTAATTATTAATAATTAAAACTCAAAATATAATAATTAATTATGAAAATAAATTTCTAATAATTAATTATAATAAATATTAAATAATAATTAATTTTATTTATTTATTGTTAAATGTTATTTATTTAATATATTTTTCCATTTATTTTGTAGTGGTAGTAAAAAATCAACAACAAAAATAAAAAATAAAAAATAATCAATCTTATTTAACCATCATTTTTTAAAACCCACCATAAAGACATCGATAAATAAAAAAACAAATTAATAGGTTCTTTTCAAAACAAACACCCCCAAATTAGTTTTTCTAGATTATTTATTTGTGGATTGGACAATTGAAAAAGAATTAAATTTTCCCTATAGTGGAGTTTATTGGGAAAATGGTGGACAATCTAGATATCTATTATCATTTTTGAGGTATGAAAAAAATGTTTTTTGTGCCTCACTCCTGAGGTACATGTCTAATCCTATATAGTAATCGACTATGAGGATGTTGAGTTTAATCCTAACACACCATACATGGATTGTCTTGTGGTGATTATTTACCATAGTGAGATAATCCATCGAGGGAACATGGTACCACAAGTCTAGATTATATACCATCGTGGAAGGATATAGGAGGATCCCTTGGAGGGAGTGGTCAATACTTGACTATTGTGGTGTATGTTTTTTTAGAATAACATTTATATATTTTTATCTAGGATGAGAATTTATCATAGGGGTGAATTTTAACACACAATATCTAATATTTTTGTATGATACGTTCTTGTTTATAATTTTCTATTTTCAATTTTTATTCTTCTATGTTATGGGATTTTAAGAGGACAGGTTTGGGTTATTAGAGTTATGAGGATAGGATCGGGCTTGGTGTGGATAAAAAATTGTCACTAAATCACCAGTAGAGTTCCAATAGGTCTGCAGATTTCTACCGACCCCAATAGCTTGCTACTGGGGTTCCAAAAACCATACAGTCAAAAGGAATAATTTGTGTTTTTTTAAGACACATAAAACACCCATCGTTCAGTCGTCTTCTAACCAGAAGTCCCATCATCCTGTCGATGTTCCCAGTATGAGGGTGAAATAAACTCACCCCATGTTATTTTATTCACACAAGGTTTTAATCCAATTTTACACAAAATTCCAACTATACTAAACATATTATTATTTTTTATATCCCATATGGTTCTTTGATCCCTCACATTCATCTCCCCTTATTCCATAAACGAGGTATCGATTTGACAATGCTAGAATAGTGAGTTCTCCTTATATCTTCTATAATTTCATCATCCTCCTTATTATATGAGTAATTAATTATGATGTATTAGTATTTTATATCAAGGCCATATGATGAATTCTCCCATTAATTGTAGATAAATTATAGATCTATCATTTTTACAATTATTCTTGATTGAGTAGAGGTCTACAACTAATAATGAATATTCTATGGATTTGTAATGACCCAAAGTTTCATTAATGGAAATCCCTCTTGATCTAATTAAATGTTTCTTTATGTTTTTATATAATGTGAACTTATTTGGTTTTATGTTAAGAATTTTGACCGTTTCTAATAAATCCATTGAACAGTTATCACATGATAAGTATAAATATAGAACATTAACAAATCCAATTTACTCAGTAAAAAGAAGTGATGGCCTCATCCAGTAGAAATGCCTCATATAAATTCCATTTATCAGAGCATGGAAAAGAGGTGGCATCCTTAGGCTTCCCTCTTGACCAAGCCCAAGCTGGGCTTCATTATGTCTAGCTCGTATGTGACTGTCTATGGGAAAAGTAGAAGTTGATAGAAATTACCACTCGAGTGATGTTATCCGAGCCACCCCAAGTGTCTGTCACCATCGCAAACCTTACCCTTAGGTCTTATGTGGCTATTTTAAGGGGTTATGTAACAAATTAATAGTAGTATGTTCATGTACATTATTTTTTTGTATATAATAATGAATATACTTTCTTGTCATTATTGATACATTGTAAATAGTTTTTAAAGTAAAAATAATGTTTTTAGTTATTATTTAATTAAGAATTATATTTTATTAAATTAAGGAATTTTTTATATCAATAATATTTTAATAAAATATTTTTATTATTCTCTAATTAATTTTTATTAAACATAAATGATCTAATAATTTTATGAATGCAATTGTAATTTTTATTAAGGTTTGAGAGCCATTTCTGTCAAAACCCATGAATTTTTGATAAATGTCAGTTTTTATTTTAAAAGTGAAAATTAAAATATATAGAAAAATATTTAGATAAAATAAATGTTATTTCTGGAATCAGGACATCGAAGTTATCCAATGGTGAAATTTTCATAATTTTCCGAGAGAGTCAAATTTTTGGGTAAAAATTAAATACCGTTTAAATATATAATGTGTTTTATGAAATCATAATGACCCAATAGTGATGTAATAATATACTATAAGCTTTATATTCGGCCAATATATGTTTTAACATTAAAATAATGTGATTTTGGGTTTTTTTTACTTAATTTTCAAAGCATTAATGGACCCCTCAATACTTATTAAACACCTTGTCTTTTTAAATTAATTTCCATGGGAGTGTGACTCACCTCCACATAAGCAACCCTATTATTTTAAGAAGTTAGGACTTTGTAATTATAAAATATTTTTTTTCTATTCCCTTTGCCAAAAAACATTGGCAAAACCCATGGGATGGTTTGTGGTTTGGATTAATTTAATATAAGGGGTCCCAAACCACAATCATAAAGAATTCCCTCACCTTTCCTTATCAACCCACTCAAGATCCCACTTCCTCCTCACTCAAAACCTTTGTACTTCATACAAGAACTTCCCTACTCTCTCTAGAATCCTCCCAAGGTTCCCGAAGCTCCCAAGAAGCCTCTCTCAAGCCTCTCTCAATCCTTTGGATGCACAATTCCATGTAAAGGTTTTTTCTTCCATTCTCATTTTTGTCCAATTTTCTTTAAGTTGTTTTGACCTTTTAATTCCAATTATGAATGTTGGGGTATTCTTTAGCACCTCCCTCATACTGCCCTATTTGTGTTTGAATGATGGGAGACCCCTTTCTCTCTCATTTAATTCCTCCCATGTACACCCATTAATATGCCGAAATTCCAAAAGGAACTTCTCTCTCCTCTTTTACATTCAAGCAATACTTTTGTATCATGAATCTGAATTACATTTCAATTTTTGTGAAAGTTATATATATGACCTCCTTACTTTCCATTACATGTAAATATGATGATGAACCCCTTTCTCTCTAATAAACCATTTTAATGAATTCTTATGTTACGTCGTTACGCTGCCAAAATCACACCGATTTTCTATGCCAATGTCATCGTGTAGTGAATACCATGACCATTTCTACATCAATGGTATTCACCTTCATGCACGTTATCTTATTGATTATAAAGTTTCATATATGAATTCCACATTCCTTTATCATGGAATAAATTATTATGTTTTATGAATCCATGTTTTATGATCCATGTGGCACACTTATGCTTGAAATGAAATGTTTAAGAAGGGTGTGCCCATATAGCGCTCCAATGCATTGTGTAAAGTATAGTATCATGATAAATCATGTGAAATAAGTGTTGACTCATGCTAATTCAAGTGAAACGAGGTTTTACTCCTGCTTCATTTTCAATGAGGGTTTACTCATGCTCCATGTGCAATGAGCCCTGGCTCATGCTAATTCCATGATAAGTGTTGTTGCCACATTTCCATGTTATGATCATCATGATTTATCCTGCCTTTATGTTATTGTTTCTATTATTCTATATTGATATACCTATTTACTAACATGTATTGTACTCCTCATGTTATTCCATGTGTACTCCCTTACTGGGCTTTATAGCTCACCATTTTCTTATGCATGTCCTCAGGTTATCCCATGCAATGCTAAGTACGAGGGAATGTAATGGTCATGTAAAGGAAGTTTTCAATAAAGATGTTTTATTTCATGTTTTAAGTTTTTATGTAATGATCCTAAGCCCCAAAGACACTAAACCTCTCGATCTTCTTTGTTGTATCAAGTGATGTTTTATGTAATAAATCATGTTTATGTCGTAATAAAAAGTAGGGTTGTCATAGTTGGTATCAGAGGATAGGTTTAGTTATTTTTGGGATTAGGATTAGAAAACCCTAGTAAAGCCTTTGAGACAAGACTATGTATAATAAGAACATCCCTAAGTTTTGGTGAGTATTGAGTAAGTGGGTTATCAAGAAAAGAAATCCCTGTCTGGATTGGAGCAGGTGGAGACGGCTCTGGCATAGATGTATCCTAGGGGTAAAACCCAAAAACACCGCTTTGAGCTAGACTCGAATTGGAACTGGTGCATGACAATGGGCCTTGCTGCACTCTTGGTTACGAAAATCCTGGGGGATATGTTTTAGAAAATTCAAAAGCTTTGTATGAACCCTTATTAATGGAATTACAAAAAATGCCCCTAAGAATATATGTTAGAAAGTAGATAATGAAAATCCTAGATTGAAGCCTATAGACTCATGAGTTAAGGAAATAAAAGTTTATTTATATGTCATCAAATTTTTTCTTTGGATTACCCTTTATGTGATACCTCTAACATTCCTTTATTCCAGCCAATTTCTGGTAACTGGAGGACTCGGGCTAACAACCGTTGTGATGATCAGTGTGATGACTGTATTAATGAGATGCCCAATCCAATGGGACCGGGAATCGTGAACATTGTCATGCTTCTATTTCATCTAACTCGCGTTTTTAATAGAAACATGGGTCAAGAGGGACATTCAAACCCCCTAAGAAAGAATAGGTCGCTATCGAGAGCTTCATGAGACAATGGCCTCCTACTTTTAGTGGATCATCTGATCCCACGATCGCTGAACAATGGATCAACTCCATTGAAAAGATCTTCTCTGTCCTTCAATGTTCTGAACAGGATAAGGTTCTCCTGGTGGCTTATCATATAGAGGGTGAAGCTGACCAGTGCTGGATTTTGATCAAAAATATGAATCCTGACGAGGAGATCGAGGCGTTGGAATGGAAGGATTTTTGGAAGATTTTTTTCGATAAATATTTTCGGTGGACCCCCCCCCCCCCCCCGTCTTAAGATGGAAAGGGAATTCCTTTCCCTCATGAAAAAATATGAAAAATATGTTGGAGCGTATGAGGAAAACATCACAAGGCTTGCACGATACGCTTCTGGCTTTGTTGTTACCCCGGAATGCAAAGTTGAACTCTTTTTTGGTTGGCTGAAGCCTAGCCTGTGGAAAGAATTGGTGATCCGTGACTTCGATGGCTATGAAAA
Source organism: Viscum album (assembly GCA_963277665.1). Taxonomy (NCBI): domain Eukaryota; kingdom Viridiplantae; phylum Streptophyta; class Magnoliopsida; order Santalales; family Viscaceae; genus Viscum; species Viscum album. The sequence goes on from OY728165.1 coordinate 1,046,241,698, forward strand.
AATTGTCTGATGTGCCCTCAAGGTCGAAATGGAGATCGTAGAATCACCGAGGTATCATGGGGATAAGAAGCATAAGGTGGACTTCAATGCTGGTGGTCCGATGGATAAATCCAACTGTGCTAAGAGGATCCAGAACCCTGGAAATTTCCTTAAGGGGATGAGGAAATGCTTCAGGTGTGGAAGAGAAGGGAACCTAGCTTTTAACTGTCGGAAAGAAAGACCTGCGGCTGCGACAGAGGACAGGAACGCTCCATTCGATCCTCAACGCATTGTTCAATTCTACAAATTCAAATAACTGGGTCATTTTGCAAATCAGTGCCCTAATCCAAGGGTTTTCGAAGGCAACCAACAACCTCTAAGGCAGCAAGGAACATCTTTTTCCATCAATTTTTCCAAATTGAACCCTGAAAACAATGTGGTAATAGGTACGCTAGTTATTCATTCAATAATAGCGAACATAATTTTGGATTCAGGCTCTACGCATTCTTTTATATCTCAAAAGTTTATTAGAACAATCCCATCACCACCACTGTAGAGACCCGAAGCTTAACGTACATGGACATTACATTACTTTTGCAGAATACTTCATACATAACAAAAACAGACACACAAGGACTGTAATAGTTTAGTGTCTTTGGAAACTCGGAATATAATCTTCTAAACGTGGTGAAAGATCTTCAACATCTCCCATAAAGATCTTCCCCTTTTTTTACCTAAAACCTTTCTTTATATCCTGGGGAAAATAAAACATAAAAGGGTGATCTCAAATGCTCATTAAGGGTAAACAAAAGAAATATCAATCACATCATATTCATAAGAACATAACATTTTGGAAATCTTAACCTACAAAAGAGATCATAATTTCACAACATGGGATAAATCATAGTAGTGAAATGTAATAATCATATCATAAAACTGGAAACTTTGTGGAATACACACATAATCATAGAGAATCATTTCTTATTACTCAAGACTCATTTCCAAAACTATCTTAGTGGACAAAGTCCATTTTTGAACCGAGTCACCCTCGTTTCAGCCCGGTTTCACTGAACCGGTATAACCTACCGTTCCAGCCATGTCTATCTCATGAGATATAAAATCTTTACCAAATGCATTGGAGGGAGATATAGGTCCCACCCATCTCATAATGATATCATTCTTATGTGTGCCACAAAATCATAAATCATACATCATTCCATAACCCATGTAATAAAAATGAGAATCTTAAACATCAGGACATCATAAAACAATTCATATAAGATAATGAAATTCATAAAACTATTTCCATCACAACATAATCAAATCAATGTAATAATAGGGATAGAGACAGAAACCTTTAGTATATTAGATGGAAAATGATTTTGATAAAACTCTTGAACTCCATTCATGAGGAAAATATCTTTTTTACTTCAAAAACATTTTTCCTTTATTAACATGTCATAAAATTTTACACTAAAAGAAGTTGATTAAAAGTAAACTTGTAAACATGTAAAGGAAGCTTCTTGGAAATAATTTTTTCAAAATCCATTCATGCCGTATAAGTTAAAAAAACATTCTTCGTACTTTTGTCAAAAAAGTCAAAAAGTACCACGTACGAAAAACGTCAAAAGATTCCATTCACATCTTTTACTAAAAACTCACCAAAGGTTAAAAATTGGATTTAAACAATTTTAGGTGGATGGAAACAATATTACATATTGAGGAAACATGGATGCGGATGATAAAATACACCCCAGTAAATACCAAAGTATAAACAATCTCAGATAAAAATGAGATTGTGATATTTCCCTTACCTTAGGTCTGATTTGCTTCGTAAGTGTCTGAACCTCCTGTATAATGATTTAAATAATGTCATTGACTTATTAAAGAATCATATTCATTGTTATGATATCATATATGGTTCACTTATGACTTTATATTACCCGTTCATTTGTAAATTCCATGTTAAAGAGCGTTTTGGGTAAAATTGTTTCATTTGTCGTCCGTGTTTTGACTTGTAATTATTCATATGATTACTTAGATATTGAGTACTTAATTACAGAATATAAAACATGATTTATATATATATATTCATAATATACATATATATAATAAATCAGTAAATGGAAAGAAATATACCGTTCATGGAGATGGTAGGCCGTACATACGCATGAACGCTGTTTTCGTTTCCTTATTGAGTTGAACGGAATTAAGTAGATGACATACATATATATACACATAAATCCAGTATCATTATTATGTCATATATTTCATAATTACTTATTATATATACTTTATAATCATTCATGAATGGTTAAAGTGGAGAATAAATCTCATCCGGTCGTGGAGACGGTAGTCCGTACGTATGCACGACCGATGATATCGTTCTCATGATCGTGGGACTGTATTGGAGTGTATGTATACTATTTCAGAATCAATATCACTTTAAAATAATAATATATAGTTATTATTTACACCATTATACCCATCCAAGTAAGGTGGTGGTGGAAAATAGATTTCACCACGGCATGGAGACGGTATTCCGTACGTACGCACGCGCGATGATTTCGTTTTCCGTAGGATGGATAGATGCTGAAATAGGGTTGTTTCATACTTATAATTACATATCAGTATATTATTGATACTGATTTTATTACTTCATAATGAAACAACCTAAGAAGAAGAAGTGGAAGAACAAATAACGGTGAAAGAATCGGTAACGAAAATTATCTCTTCTTTGAAGCGCCTCTTTGAGACCTCCTCTTAGGGCACTAAAATTGGTCTTTGAGGAAGACCATAACCTCTAGGATGTTTCTAGGAAAGTGCAGAAGAGAATTTGGCAGGGGTTTTCTGAGCTTGAAGGCTCAAAGTTGTGTGAGGAAGAGAGGGAGGAGGTGCCCTTTTATAAGGGAGGAGAGGGGCACCTTTGGAATAACTAAACATATTATTTTATTATAACGTCAAGTTTGGTTTTAAATAGCTCAAAATTTATTTATTTAGAGGCTAAGGTGGGGATGGGTCGAAATAATCTCATACAATATAATTTAGACAAGTTTAGGTTCCTATTTTAACCTTATCATTTAGATTTAACATTAAGTTAAATAATTTTACTTTTACCGTGCCTTCTTATGTTCTTACACTATAAGGTTAATAAACTTACTATAACAAGCCAAAAAACCCCAAGTTGTTTATTATTAATATATATAACCTTATATAAGTCATTTTGTAGAACCTTAAATTTTTAAGAATAAAATAACAATTAATAATATAATATTTGTTTTAAAAACTATTTTATGTCAATTTTGACACTATTTAGTAATTGATTTTTGTGAAAATCATAACAGAATGATTAGTTCGAAAAAAGTTAATTAAATCAATACTAACATGTAATATTAACCTATAAAATTAGTGGAATTCATAAAAAGTCTCAATGTATAGTTATTTGTGTATTTATAACATGAATTATGTCAATATTTCATTAATAAGATAATTACTGCATCATATTTGTGTCATAAATAAATTAAATTATTTAATGTCTAAAAATTACAAATAAAATACCATTTTTTATGAAATCTTTGTATACTTCTAATGAGTATTTATAGTCGAATTTATATTATGTATAACCCTATATTAAAAATTATTTAATTATTAAACTTTGTTTTTAACTATTATAACCCTTCTTTAAATAAATTAATAATAAATGTCCTAATCTAATCCATGTGGGCCTAAATGATCATATTTTATTCCTAATGTTGTTTTTGGTCGAATTACACTTATCCAATAGAATTAGGACATGTTTTAGGGTAATAATAATAACATTTTTACCCATAATTACCCTATTTACTTTTAACCGTGGTAAAAAAAGTAAAAAGTTACTATTCACCAAAAATTATTTGCATCTCATTGAACCACATTTTGATTACTAACATCAACCGTGTCTCTTGGATTTTTGAAATTCCACTCACAGAAGCGGTAAATTTATGTTTTATGAAAAATTCATTTTCATTAACTACCACTTAGTGGTTTCACTATTTATCAAAAAATGAAAGTTTCCAGAAAAATACCAAAAATTAGGCCTAAGCTATATTTGATATTATGAACTCAAAAATGATGTCTATTTTACCAAATTCAAAACATATCAGTTACATTAATTAATTTAAAAATTAATTCCCGTCGTCAAAACAAATAGCGTGTTCTTAAGAGATAATAACTATCAAAAGATTGACACTTGTTTATGTCTGGTTTAAATGTAGAATTACATCCAATGACCAAAATTGTATTAAATTGTAAAAATATATTCTAAATATACTTTAAAACCACTCAAATTAATAATTTATCACTATTAATTATGTCGAATAAAAAAGTTGTTTTTAATTAAAATTTAGTAATTTTCACTATTCATCAGAATATGGAAGTTATCCGAAAAGTACCAAAATTTCACCTTAAGCTAAATTCGATACTCCAAATCCAAAAATCAAGTCCATTTTGAAAAATAAAATTTACAAAATTTCAAAAAGTATTTATTACTATTCATAACATCTAGTTTTAATAATTTTTTAATAGCATATCATTGTTTAGCGAAACTCCATATTGCGTACAACACACACTATCGCGGAAGGTCGCGCTTGCGTGTAATGCAAGGCAAGTCAAGGATTCATGTTGTGAAAGCTTCTTTTGGTGCAGCGTACAACACAAGACATTAATGAAATTAAAAAGAATATTTTTCATAAAATCTCGGGGTGTTACATTCTACCCCCCTTAAAATGAATTTCGCCCTCGAAATTCGCCGGGGTTATAAATGGTTTACTACTCGAAAGTTTGTTTAATAGAAACCCACATCGTAAAAAGGAATACCAAAACTTGGCTTTGAAATTAACTCATCACTGGGTTTCCACGTAGGAGAACATAGGTGAAAATTTGGATATGGAAGAAAAATATAACCATCATGTTCTGATGGAGAGTGGTAGAGAACATGGCTATAAAAAAGCCAACAATCATAAAGCTATTGATTTGGGATGATCTAAGGTACCATCTGAATAATCAGATATAAGGGCACTAGGACAACATTTTTGGTTTTCAAGATCATTTCCCTAAAGTTGAATAATTTGAATTAGAATAAATACTTACTTTATTTTGGTACAATCTCACTATTGTTTGTGCCTTGAACAATTTCCACTTCATCTCTTAAATAAATGAAGTTGAATTTGTTATTCATGATGTGTTAGCAGATCATGTGATAGAATGAAGGGTCATTCCATCTGTCTCAAACAAAAGGTTAGAAATAGTTATTAAATATTCCTAAGTCGATCTATAGTGAGATTAATCATACATGGTTCCTAAAATGGACTTATACTTCATATATCATACTTCTTAATATAATAGAACTAGTTTCTACTAAACAGGGACTTCCTGTAGGCCAGTGGTAGGTGATAAAGGCCAGTCGCACTTCGGTTGTCGGTTCGATTCCCATGGCCTTGTCCGACGTAATGGGCTGTCACCCGTCATGCAGGTTGTCCTTTTTATAAAACTACATTACTATAACATCACATAAATAATATCAAAATTTCTATCCTTAAACAATACTAACTAATGTCCAACATAATAAATTCCAATATTTAGGAAATACTTCGGTCCAAGCTCATAATATAAATAAAATGATTACCTGAAATGTCATCAACCAAGCATGTGAATACCATCATTTATCCCCCATATATCTTGTTGCTCACACTCTAATCATGTGAATACCTTAATCATGTATTCTCTTGAAAAATGAATACCCATTAAACCTTAGTGAAAACATGAATGCTATCAAAAGTTAACTCTTTCCACATACCAAAATCCAAATATTCTATATACTCAATCCATAACCTTCTCCTTATATCAGTCATGAGCTCATTAATACTATCAAACATTTAATTTTCTCCTTATCCCTTCATTATGCGCATATCATCTATATTCCAAAAATATCTGAATATCCTTTAATGGATACTGGTACCATTAATCATACACTTTCAAAACTCAAAAAAAGACAACAGTGTACCAATCCTTAGATGTCTCTTTATTCCATAGTACCATGAGATTACTTATACAACATTACACTTGATAAACATGTAATCATTCCACTACCTTCTTAAACCATTGACTGAGCTTCAACAATTCTTTCAACTCAAATATCATTTGTAGTCTCTTCATCATCATCAACATAAATACTACTCATATGACCGTACTGATTCTCTTCATGAGACTTTCCCTTAGGGCATTGTTTTTCATATTGCCCGTACATTCCATATTTAAAACATTTAACCATTGTTGATGTCGTAGCAATACCATTATCCGCATCCCTGGTGTTAACTGAACCTTTTCCTTTGCACTTACTGGCTTTGTGTCCTTCTTTTCCACACCCAATGCATCTTCATGTTCCTTTGAAACATTCTCCTTGATGCATCTTCCCACATTATTTACATAGGGAAAATTTAACTTTCTTTCCTCCATGATCATCATGAAAACCCATCTTTCTCTTATTATCCGAGTCAGGAAACTTACCAAATTTTACTTTATTGATAATATTATGAGATTGATGATTCAGCATAATAATTATGTTTGGACTTCCAAATCCTATTTCATTTGGTTGCTCATGAATAATATCATTCCATTGTCCATCATATCCTCCATTATCGTGAATCATCTATTTTCCAGCCATTTTCTAAAACCAAAAAGAATAGTGTGAGAGGCAAAAAACATGCTAGGGAAAACAACATAATAAAGGGGGAGTACCTTCAATATCTAACATCTTAGGTTTAATTCTATGATCTTTAGCGTAATTCTAGTACTATAACCTATACGTATACTTAACCTTAGGGACATCCCAAGACATACCTTAGAAATATCTCTAGGGATCTCACTAACGTTTTCGCATCCTAGTTTCCAAAGGTTGACTAAACCTTTCCTCTGATACCAACTGTAGAGACCCGAAGCTTAACGTACATGGACATTACATTACTTTTGTGGAATACATAATACATAACAAAAACAGACACACAAGGACCGTAATAGTTTAGTGTCTTTGGAAACTCGGAATATAATCTTCTAAACATGGTGAAAGTTCTTCAACATCTCCCATAATGATCTACCCCTTTTTTTACCTAAAACCTTTCTTCATATCCTGGGGAAAGGAAACCATAAAAGGGTGAGCTCAAATGCTCAGTAAGGGTAAACAAAAGAAATATCAATCACATCATATTCATAAGAACATAACATTTTGGAAATCTTAACCTGCAAAAGAGATCATAATTTCATAACATGGGATAAATCATAGTAGTGAAATGTAATAATCATAACATAAAAAATGAAACACTGTGGCATACCCACATAATCAGAGAGAATCATTTCTTATTAGTCAAGACTCATTGCCAAGACTATCGTAGTGAACAAAGTCCATTTCTGAACCGAGTCACCCTCGTTTCAGTCCTGTTTCACTGAACCGGTATAACCTACCGTTCCGGCCATGTCTATCTCATGAGATATAAAATCTTTACCCAATGCATTGGAGGGAGATATAGGTCCCACCCACCTCATAATGATTCCATTTTTATGTGTACCACAAAATCATAAATCATACATCATTGCATATCCCATGTAATAAAAATGGGAATCTTAAACATCAGGACATCATAAAACAATTCATATAAGATAAATGAATTCATAAAAATATTCCCATCACAACATAATCAAATCAATGTAATAATAGGGATAGACACAGAACCCTTTAGTATCTTATATGGAAAATGATTTTGATAAAACTCTTGAACTCCATTCTTGAGGAAAATATCCTTTTTACTTCAAAAACATTTTTCCATTCTTAACATGTCATACAATTTTAAACTAAAAGAAGTTGATTAAAAATATAATTGAAAACTTTTAAAGGAAGCTTCTTGGAAATAATGTTTTAAAAATCCATTCATGCCGTATAAGTTAAAAAACATTCTTCGTACTTTTGTCGGAAAAGTAAAAAAGTACCTCGTATGAAAAACGCCAAAAGATTCCATTCATATCTTTTACTAAAAACTCACCGAAGGTTAAAAATTGGATTTAAACAATTTTAGGTGGATGGAAACAATATTACATATTGAGGAAACATGGATGTGGATGATAAAATACACCCCAGTAAATACCAAAGTATAAACAATCTCGGATAAAAATGAGATTGTGATATTTCCCTTACCTTAGGTCTGATTTTCTTCGTAAGTGTCCGAACCTCCTGTATAATGATTTAAATAATATCATTGACTTATTAAAGAATCATATTCATTGTTATGATATCATATATGGTTCACTTATGACTTTATATTACCCGTTCTTTTGTAAATTCCATGTCAAAGAGCATTTTGGGTAAAATTGTTTCATTTGTCGTCCGTGTTTTGACTTTTAATTATTCATATGATTACTTAGATCATGATTACTTAATTCCAGAATATAAAACATGATTTATATATATATATTCAGAATATACATATATATAATAAATCAGTAAATGGAAAGAAATACACCGTTCATGGAAACGGTAGGCCGTACGTACGCATGAACGATGTTTTCCTTTCTTTATTGAGTTGAACGGAATTAAGTAGATGACATACATATATATACACATAAATCCAGTATCATTATTATGTCATATATTTCATTATTACTTATTATATATACTTTATAATCATTCATGAATGGTTAAAGTGGAGAATGAATCTCATCGCGTCGTGGAGACGGTAGTCCGTACGTACGCACGAGCAATGATATCATTCTCATTATCATGGGACTGTATTGGAGTGTATTTATACTATTTCAGAATCAATATCACTTTAAAATAATAATATATAGTTATTATTTACACCATTATACCCATCCAAGTAAGGTGGTGGTGGAAAATAGATTTCACCACGGCGTGGAGACGGTATTCCGTACGTACGCACGCGCGGTGATTTCATTTTCCGTAGGATGGAGAGATGGTGAAATAATGTTGTTTCATACTTATAATAAAATATCAGTATATTAGTGATACTGATGTTATTACTTCATAATGAAACAACCTACGAAGAATAAGTGTAAGAAGAAATAAAGGTAAAAGAATCGGTAGCGGAAATTACCTCTTCTTTGAAGCGCCTCTTTGAGACCTCCTCTTAGGGAACTAAAATTGGTATTTGAGGAAGACCAGAACCTCTAGGATGTTTCTAGGGAAGTTGAGAAGAGAATTTGGCAGGGGTTGGCCGAGCTTGAAGGCTCAATGTTGTGTGAGGAAGAGAGGGAGGAGGTGCCCTTTTATAAGGGAGGAGAGGGGCACCTTTGGAAAAACTAAAAATATTATTTTATTATAAAGTCAAGTTCGGTTTTAAATAGCTCCAAATTGATTTATTTCGAGGATAAGGTGGGTATGGGTCGAAATCCTCTCATCCAATAGAATTTAGACAAATTTAGGTTCCTATTTTAACCTTATCATTTAGATTTAACATTAAGTTAAATAATTTTACTTTTACCGTGTCTTCTTGTGTTCTTACACTATAAGGTTAATAAACTTACTATAACAAGCTAAACGAACAGAAAGTTGTTTATTATTAATATATATAACCTTATCTAAGTCATTTGTCCGATCCTTATATTTTTAGGAATAAAATATCAAATAATAATATAATATTTGTTTTAAAAACTATTTTATGTCAATTTTGACACTATTTAGTAATTGATTTTTGTGAAACTAATAACAGAATGATTAGTTCGAAAAAAGTTAATTAAATCAATACTAACATGTAATATTAACCTAGAAAATTAGTGGAATTCATAAAAAGTCTCAAAGTACATTTATTTGGGTATTTATAACATCAATTATGTCAATATGTCATTAATAAGATAATTACTGCATCAAATTTGAGTCATAAATAAATTAAATTATTTAATTTCTAAAAATTACAAATAAAATACCATTATGTAGGAAAGCTTTTTATCTTTCTAATGAGTATTTATAGTCTAATTTATATTATGTATAACCCTATATTAAAAATTATTTACTTATTAATCTTTGATTTTAACTATTTTAACCCTTCTTTAAATAAATTAATAATAAATGTCCTAATCTAATCCAAGTGGGCCTAAATGATCATATTTTATTCCTAAGGTTGTTTTAGGACGAATTACACTTATCCAATAGAATTAGCACATGTGTTAGGGTAATAATAATAACATTTTTACCCTTAATTACCCTATTTACTTTTAACCGTGGTAAAAAAAAGTAAAAAGTTACTATTCACCAAAAATTATTTTCATCTTATTGAACCACATTTTACTTACTAACATCAACCGTGTCTCTCGGATTTTTGAAATTCCACTCACAGACGCGGTAAAATTAAGTTTTATGAAAAATTCATTTTTTTTAACTACCACTTAGTGGTTTCACTATTTATCAAAAAATGAAAGTTTCCAGAAAAATACCAAAAATTAGGCCTAAGCTATTTTTTATATTATGAACTCAAAAATGATGTCTATTTTACCAAATTAAAAACATATCAGTTGCATTAATTAATTTAAAAATTAATTCTCGTCGTCAAAACAAATAGCGTGTTCTTAAGAGATAATAACTATCAAAAGATTGACACTTGTTTATGTCTGGTTTAAATGTAGAATTACATCCAATTACCAAAATTGTAATAAATTGTAAAAATATATTCTAAATATACATTAAACCCACTCAAATTAATAATTTATAACTATTAATTATGTCGATTAAAAAAGTTGTTTTTAATTAAAATTTAATAATTTTCACTATTAATCAGACTATGGAAGTTATCCAAAAAGTACCAAAATTTCCCCTTAGGCTAAATTCGATACTCCAAATCCAAAAATGAAGTCCATCTTGAAAAATAAAATTTACAAAATTTCAAAAAGTGGTAATTACTATTCATAACGGCTAGTTTTAATAATATTTTAATAGCCTATAATTGTTTAGCAAAACTCCGTATTGCGTACAACACACACTATCGCGGAAGGTCGCGCTTGCGTGTAATGCTAGCCAAGTCAAGGATGCGTGCTGTGCAAGCTTCTTTTGGTGTAGCGTACAACACAAGACATTAATGAAATTAAAAAGAATATTTTTTATAAAATCTCGGGGTGTTACAACCAAAAATCATGGAAGTGAAGATGTCGGTGAGTACAACAAATGGGGAAATCATTGCATCCCAGGAATATAAGTCATCCCCTGTTATAATTTGTGGATTGAATTTCCCAGTGAACCTCATCATACTTCCTCTCGTGGAATTTGTTGCAATTCTTGGCATGGATTTTCTTTCCTTATATTTAGCCAACATAAATTGTCGGGAGAGGGAAATCACACTCTATATGGAGAATCGACCCCTGATACTTTACACGTGTAAGGAGAAAGATGAATCCTATTTAGCTCCATAATCTCAAGAATGGATATTACTGCCTTATGATCACGCGTATCTGGCTCATATGATTGAGTCCAAGGAAGAAACCATCCTTGAAGAAATGCCTATTGTGAGGGAATTCGCTGAAATGTTTCCCAAGGAACTGCCTGGTCTTCCTCCTAGAAGAGATGTTGAATTCTCTATTGAACTTATACCTTGGGCTTTACCTTTATCCAAGACTCCATATAGAATGGCTGTTGTAGAGCATTAAGAGCTGAAGAAACAACTACAAGAGAATCTGGATAAAGGGTTTATATGCCCAAGTGCTTCACCATGGGGTGCACCAATCCTCTTCGTCAAGAAGAAGGATGGGTCAATGCAGATTTGCATTGATTATTGTGAACATAAAAAAATCAGGATAAATAACATGTATCCTCTCCCAAGAATTGATGACATGTTCGATCAGCTTCGTGGAGCACAATACTTCTTCAAGGTGGACTTGTGGTCGGGATTTTATCAAGTAAGGGTGAAGAAGGAAGATATCACCAACACTACTTTTCGCACAAGATACGGGCACTATGAATTCATAGTAATGCCTTTCAGACTCACAAATGCTCCATAAATCTTCATGGACTTAATGAATAGAGTCTTTAGAGATTACCTAGAAAAATTTGTGGTAGTCTTTATAGATGATATTCTAATATACTCCAAAACCAAAGAGGATCATGATGAGCATTTAAGAACTGTACTAGAGACTTTACGCAAGGAGAAACTCTATGAAAAGTATAGAAAGTGTGAGTTCTGGTTGAAGGAAGTCTCAATCTTGGGCCATATCATCACAAGCAATGAGATATATCTGTATCCCTCCAAAATAGATGCAATTGAGGGATGGAAAAGGCCAACATCGGTAACGGATATTTGTAGCATCTTGGGGTTAGCTGGATATTGTTGATGATTTGTGAGAAATTTTTCACGATTTTCCAACCCTCTTACCAAGATAACTATAAAGGGAGTAAAGATTGCTTGGAGTGATGAATGCGAAGAAAGCTTCAAGGAGTTTAAAAGGATTCTTATCACTGCGCCCGTGCTCACTTACACACAAGTGGGGAACTTTTTGGGGTATTCAGTGATGCTTCCAATAAGGGCTTAGGTTGTGTGCTGATGAAAAATGATAAAGTGATATCCTATGCATCAAGGTAGTTGAAAACCCCTGATTCAAACTATCCAACACATGATCTGGAGTTGGTAGCGATAATATTTTCCTTGAAAATCTGGTTGCATTATCTCTATGGAGAGAAATTTGAGATATATACTGACCACAAGAGTCTTAAATATATATTCACACAGAAAGAGCTTAATATGGACCATGGAATATGGATAGAGCTCATCAAGGATTATGACTGTTCAATCCATTACCACCCTGGGAAAGCGAACAAGGTGGCAGATGCCCTAAGTAGAAAGGACCCAGCGATTCTATCAATGATGAGAATTGAGAAGGATCCGATCTTCTTAGACTTAATGAAGATGGACATGGGAATCATAAAGAAGGGAACATCATCAACCCTTTCACAAATTATTGCTCAACCATATCTTTTGGAAATTTTAAAGGATGCTCAAAAGGATGATGTGGGAATTTAGGAAAAAGTGGAAGCTATAAAAAAATGGAAATCCTCAGAGTTTAATGTTAATGAAGAAGGAATTGTGCGGTTTGGGAAAAGACTATGTGTTCCATCAAGTCCAAAGCTGAAGAAGTAACTTTTGGATGATGCACATTGTTCAAATTTCTCTATTCACCCAGGGAGCACAAAGATGTATCGAGATATCTGAGAAAACTTTTTGTGGGATAATATGAAGAAGGATATCGCTGAATATACATCAAAGTGCCTCATGTGCTAGAAAGTAAAGACATAGATGTAGAAGTATAAGTGGATGATGCAACCATTTCCCATATCAGAATGGAAATGGGAGAACATCACCATGGACATTGTCACCGGACTTCCAAGGACATCCAAAGGCAACAATGCAATCTGGGTTGTTGTGGATCGTCTTACAAAGACTGCACACTTAATTGCTATTCGAGAGGATTTTTCATTAGATCAATTGGCATGTATATATATCAGGGAAGTGGTAAGGTTTCATGGAGTACCACTATATATTGTGTCTGACCGAGATCGAAGATTCACCTCTATGTTTTGGAAGATTCTTCAACATGCTCTGAATACTGAACTGAACATCAGTACGACCTATCATCCTCAAACTGATGTCCAATCTGAGTAGACTATCCAAACACTTGAGGACATGTTGAGATCATGCTCAATGGACTTTAAAGGATGATGGGATCAAAATCTTCCTCTGGTTGAGTTCTCTTATAATAACAGTTTCCACTTGAGCATCCAAATGGCACCATATGAATCCTGTATGGGAAAAGGTGAAGAACACAAGAATGTTGTGATGAGGTCAGTGAACATAAGCTGCATGGACTAGAAATGGTCGAAGAAATGGTGGAGAAGGTGAAAACCATTCAGCAGCATATCATGGCAGCCCAAAGTTGACAGAAGTGTTATGCAGATAACCGTTGATGAGACCTTGAGTTTAAAGTTGGAGACATGGTTTTTCTACTCATATCTCCGTGGAAGAAGGTCATGAGGTTTGGAATGAAAAAGAAGTTATTTCCAAGGTACATCGGCCCCTTCGAGATTCTTGATCGTGTCGGGGCTGTGGCCTATCAACTAGCACTTCCACCTACCATGGCCAATGTACATGATTTCTTTCATGTATCTCTATTAAGGAAGTACATACCAGACCCTTCACATGTACTCTCTTCTCATGTGGTAAAATTGGAAGATGATCTTTCTTATGAGGAGCAACCAGTGATGATCTTAGATCGTATAGAACAAGTTCTATGAAATAAAACAATGCCCCTCATCAAGGTGTTGTGGAGAGACCACAAGTTGGAAGAAGTGGCTTGGGAATCAGAGGAAATGATGAAGCTGAGTTACCCACATCTGTTTTAGTGTGGGAAAAGGAAAATATCATGGGTGAAATTTCTTAAGGGGGGAATATTGTAACGACCCAAAGATTCATTAATGTAAATCCCTCTTGATCTAATTAAATGTCCCTTTATGTTTTTATAAAATGTCAACATCTTCGGATTTATGTTAAGAATTTTTACCATTTCTAATATAGCCATTGAATAGTGGTAACATTATTAGTATAAATATAGGACTTTATCAAATCCAATTTACTTAGAAAAAAGACGCGATGGCCTCATCTAGTAGATCTCTCCATACGAAGCCCATTTATCGGAGCTCGAAAAAGAGGTGGCATCCTTGGGCTTCGCTCTTTACCAAGCCCAAGCTAAGCTGCATCATGTCAAGCTCCAATGTGACTGTCTACGGGAAAAGTGGAAGTTGATAGAAATTACCACTAGAGCGATGTTATCCGAGCCACCCCAAGAGTCTGTCACCATTGCACACCTTACCCTAAGGTCTTATGCGGCTGTTTTAAGGGCTTATGTAACAAATAAATAGTAATATGTTCATGTACATTATTTTTTTGTATATAATAATGAATATACTTTCTTGTCATTATTGATACGTTGTAAATAGTATTTAAAGTACAAATAATGTTTTTAGTTATTATTTAATTAAGAATTATATTTTATTAAATAAAGGTATTTTTGAATTAAATAATATTTTAATAAAATATTATTGTTATTATTAAATTAATTTTTATTAAATATAAATGATCTTACAATTTTATGAATTAAATTTTAATTTTTATTAAGGTTTGAAATCCATTTCTGTCAAAACCCATGAATTTTCGATAAATGCCGGTTTTTATTTTAAAAATGATAAGTATCATATTTAGAAAATTTATTAGATAAAATAAATGTTATTTCTGGAATCAGTATGTCGAAATTATCCAATAGTGAATTTTTCATAATTTTCTGAGACAGTCAAATTTTTGGGTAAAAATTAAATACTGTTTAAATATATAATTTGTTTTATGACATCATAATGACCCAATTGTGATATAATAAAATACTATAAGCTTTATGTTCGTCCAATATATGTTTTAACATTAATATAATTTGATTTTGAGTTTTTTTGACTTACTTTTCAAAGCATTAATGGACCCCTCAAGACTTATTAAACAGCTTGTCTTTTCAAATTAATATCCATGGGAGTGTGACTCACCTCTACATAAGAAACCCTTTTATTTTAAGAATTTAGGAATTTTTCCATATAAAATATTTTTTCCCTCTTAACTTTTCCAAAAAACATGGGAAAAACCATGGTATGGTTTGTGGTTTGGTTTAATTTAATATAACGTGTCCCAAACCTAAATAATTAAGAATTCCCTCACCTTTCCTATATAAACCCACCCAAGCTCCCACTTCCTCTTCACTCAAAACCTTTGGAGTTCGTCAAAACTCTTCCATACTCCTTCTAGAATCCTCCCAAGGTTCCCCAATTATAAGGCCCCAGCCTTAAACCTTACTTAATCTTGATTTATTACAAGATTACACATTGAGGATCTTTTCAGGTTTAGAGTTTTAGAGAATTAGATCATGAAACTTGCATTACATTCCACATTTAAACAAAGTGGTTACATAAAAGACAGTATTCATTCTTCCCATCAACGGAAACATATTTAAAATATAACATAGATTCTTTCTTGACACATCCTTGACACTATCATCACATCATGTACCTTTCCCTTGACCTGTGAAAAACATTTCAAAAGCTTGGGATGAGAATAAAAAGCTCAGTAACAGTTATAAAAATATGGAAAGGAAACATGAGTACATGTATACATAAGAATGAAATCATACTTTACCCATAAAACATAAGCACCTTAACATACCTCATAAAATCATAGAAATCATATGACATAAAGGTAACTTGAGGCATTAATAACATTCTTACGTAAGGAGTAAACCTCTTGGTTACGTTTGGAATACCCATCACAGTATATTCCCTAAATATCTTTGGAGAAACCTTAATGTTTCACTCCTTCGCATTACCCAATGCATTGTAGAGCTATATCGGGCTCACCCACCCTTAGTTTATCACGGAACCACCCGTTTTCATAACAATGCCCATGAACCATAACATAAATGTATCACATAAAACATGCATAAAGGAAACATAACATTTCCACATTTCAATCACAATATAACATTTTAGTATATTGAAATAATGAATCCATTCAAAAAGAAACCATTTCCAAAACCATTTAAAACATTTACTAAAGATATTTTTGAATCAAAGTGTCCCATACCACCTTGAAGCTTAAAATTTTAAACCATTAATATCCATATAAATAAATCCTTAAAACCATTTTGAAAAAATGGATATTAATAAGATCAAATAATTAAAACATTTAAAACGATATTTTGGGTAAAGGGGTTTTACCAAAATTAGAGACACTTGAATACAATAATTGAGGAATAACATTTAGTCAGAACTTTATAATATCATGAGAATAAATGGATTCATGATATAATACTCCAAAGGAAAGTATATACACCATATAAGAGTGAATTGGTGCATAACAACAATGAACCCTCAATAGAAATGTCAAATGTGATGAAATCCCTTATAAAGAAGGTATCCTTAAATTAAAGACAAATCAATCTCAAAAATATGTGTGACAAATATAAATACACCCAATATAAGTGGATATTAAGTGTAAAACAATAAAAGGTCATTCACACATATTCAATGGATGACATATTCAATGACTACATGTTGAACCCAAAGAAATCGAAATTGGGTTAAAAAGTTCCCTTGACAGCCTACCGGCATCACATCAAAATGAGTTGATGAGAGATAAAAAGTGTATCTCATCACTTGGACATAAAATTTACATCAATAATGATATATGAGAACATATCCCAACATAACAATATGTAAATTAAAAGACCCAACAAATGAGGTCTTTTAAAAAAGAGGAGGGTGAAAGGTTCCCTTACCCACTTGGGTACCTTTCAAAACGTACACCCCATGAAAGAAGGACAATAGATCATTGATATAAATACTCATAAACAAATGTATATTACACAAAGAGTAGAATAATGGGCAGTACATACACCACTCAATGGATTTTGTGGCAAATGTAGCATAAATCTCACAGGAATAAAAGTGAGATGAAAAATCCCTTACGAAAACTCGGCAGCCTAACGGCGCCACATAAAACTTCCGAATATGGATTGATGAGATCAAATAGGGTATCCCATCACATTAAAATAAAATTTACAGCAAGAGTAATATAAAATACCATCCCCCAACATTACAAAGATGAGCTTAAAAGAAGTGACATAAAGGAGAGCACATAAAAAGAAAGAGAGAGGTTAGATCTCTTACGAAAGTTCGGCAGCCTAACGGCGCCACTCAAAACATCCAAAATGGATTGATGAGAGATAATAGGGTCTCTCATCACATGAAAATAAAAATTACAGTAAGTTTAATATAAAATATCATCCCAATAACAAGAAAGATGAGCTTTAAAAGGAATGACATAAAAGTGTGTACTTAAAAAGAAAGAGAGGAGTAGGATCCCTTACCTCGGGTCCGACTTGACTCGATCGTTCTTTAATCTCCTGAATAATAAACTTGAGTTAATTTATACTTCCTTAAAAACCTTTTTAATGTTCATTATTACTTTTATATCACTTATTACCATGTCATAAACATTATGTAATCATTTAAGTTAATAATATTTGTTTTGTCGATATTTGATTCTTAAGTCGAAAGTGGACTTTTACAATTACATGTTGTTCGTGTGGCCAAATGATTATTATATCCAGAATTTTATTCATGATGTAGATATCATATATGTCATATATATCCAGTACATTCATGCATTTATAACATTACATAATCATTTAGAGGTAAGAAATGAAATGCACCGTTCATGGAGACGGTAAGCCGTACGTACGCATGAACGTTACTTTCATTTCTATTTCGTATTTTATAGAATGGAATAATAATGATATAAAGGTATATTATAATTCCAGTATAATATCATATATAATATCATAGTTCCATCCTTTATACGTCCCACATATGGTATTTAATGAATCAAATCACTTTGAGGGGGCGGTAGTCCGCACTTCCTTAAATGAAGATATCGCGTATACCCATAATGGAAGCCATAAAGGTAAGACACAAATGAAAAATACAGAAGCATAAGTAAAACATAAACATATTATATATCATATATAAAAATAGTGACATCATAATGGCCACATTTGAAGGTGTTAAATGAGTATTGAACAATCATCGTTTCGGGAGGCAGAATTTCGCCATCCACAGAAACCGTATGTTCTTTAACCATTTGATGTAGTTGTGTGAGAGTGTAGCTTGAATAAATCTTATAACAACATAATAGTATATATATGATACGGGTGTTGTTACAAAAGAAGTAAATAAAAAGAGTTTAGGGGGTTGGAGAAGCAAAATAAAACAAATGAACATGAGAGAATGAATTACATTTAAAAGTGTAACTCCTTTTGATTTGAGCCTAAAGGCTTCCTTTGAAAGGATTCTGCACAAAGGGAATCCTCTAGGATGAGGAGAGTGATGTGGAGAGAGTAAATGGGCAGGGGTTGTCCGATCCAAAGGCTTGAGGAGTGTGTGAAATGAGGTACAGGTGGGGGCCTTTTATAAGAGGAGAGGAGGGGCACTTTTGGAATGTAAGAAATATTACTTTATCTGAAAATGTGTTTCGGTTTTAAAAGGTCCCACATTTATAAGGTGTTAATGGTTCGCAATACACCCATCCAATAAGCTTTGGACATGTATAGGTCATAGAGTTTACATTATCTTCTCATTTTATTTAAATCGTCAGATAATGATGTCATCACTGCATCATTATGATGTCATAAATAATTTAATTTATTTAATGTCTAAAAATTATAAACCAATTACTATGATGTAGGAAATATTTTTATCTTTCCAATGACTATTTATAATAAAAAATCTGACGTGTATAACCCCACTTAAAAATTGTTTTAGTAAAAAATATCATGCTTGTGTCATTTTTACTTTAACATTAAATAAAAAGTTATTTATGTCATTTCCCAACCAAAGTGGCTCCATGGGGTAACCAAGTTGACCCATGGCTTGTCTTGGTAGGAAATTACACATCCAATGCGGTTAGAACATGTGTCATGTTCGTTTCATATTATTAAAACATTATTTTTACCTTAAACTACACTAATTACCTCTAATCGCGATTAAAAACTTAATAAGTTACTATTCACCAAAAAATTATTTTTATCCCATTGAACCACATTTTACTTCTTAATGACAACCATGTATGTCGGATTTTCGAAATTCAAAACACAAAGATGGCAAATTTTCATTTAAACGGAAAAATCAGTTTTTATAAGTACCACTTAGTGGTTTCACTATTCATCAAAAATTGATGTTTTTCAGAAAAATCCAAAAAATTCACCCAAAGATATATTTGATATTCTGAATTCAAAAATGAAGTCTATTTTAAAAAATTCAAAACATATAAGTCACATTAATTAATTTAATAATTAATTCCCGCTGTCAGATCAAATAGCGTGTTTTTATGAAACAATAAGTATCAAAAGATTGACACTGGTTTAAGTCTGATTTCAAAGTGAAATTAATTCCAACGACCACTATTGGATTTAATAGTAAAAATATATTCTAATTTCACTTTAAAACCAATTCAAAAGATAATCTAATCATATAATTAAATTAGATTAAAAAGAGGTTTTGAATTAAAATACAACATTTTACACTATTCATTGAAATAAAATGAACTTTATCGGAAAGATACCAAAAATTTACACAAAGTAAATTTTGATGTCCCAATTCTAAAGAAGAGTTTTATTTGTTCCAAAATAATGTATAAGAGTGATCAAAACTATATTTAATGACAGTTCGCCATCAAAAGGTGATAAGTGAACGTTTAGTGAAAATTAGGGTATAAAAGCTCAAAATTGAATTCTTTCCGTATTTTAAGCCATTATCTTTTATTGGATAAATGTAAAAACATTTAAAAACATATATAATCATATTTTATTTATTTCTATCCATTCCCTCCAATACAACGGCTACGTGTTAACTACCATTTAAAATAATATTATTTTATTATTACAGTGCAACGTAAGATTCCCAAGAAACTCGTTGTTGCGTGTTGGGTACACCATCGAGCATAGCGTCCCCTTTAAAGTCATTTTAATATTTTATTCACAAATTTGTATAAATAAGAAAATGTCATATTCTTTATTTACTTGGGGTGTTACATCCTTCCCCCCTTTTGGAAATTGCGTCCTCGCAATTTTTAAAATTGAGCTTGGAAGCATCCTTGAAAGTCCCACATCAGAACAAGAGTCGGAAAAACAATCACTTTAAAATAAAGAAATATAAGCACAGAGGTCACCCGAGTTAACCCATACTAGGATTCCAAGTATGAAAATATGGACATGGAGGAGAAAACATAGGGTCATGTTCTGATGGAGAGTGATAGAAAACATGTTCAGGAGAAAGTTAACAATAAGAAAATCACAAACTTGTGATGGGTTAAACGGTGTTGGGTTCCCCAGTAGGAAAAGTTAATAGAAAAAAATTTTATTTTAAGTTACTTTTTATTGAGGGATTTATTCATAAGGAAGCATAATCACTTATCATGTTGACTTTCAACTTTTACTAGATTCCTTTCTCAAACTCATATTTTTTCCAAAAGACGAGTATTTAGGGATACTTGTTCTCATTAAGAGTACTATAATCAACTTCTAGAGAGTCACCTAATCCAAAAAAGATAACTATATACTTCCCATGTCTTTAGACTCTAACCAAAACCAAAAAGGTTATTACAAGATCAGATAATCCAGAAAAGGATAACCCTTTATAAAAAGAAAATCTATTCTTAATCTCCAAAATTTGTCCAACAAAACCCAAAGATCGACGAGAACCATTCTATAATCAATTTGTCCATAAAATTCTTCAAAGTAAACCAATCTAAGATTGAAACCCAAATATTTGAAGGATTTAGTCACATAGTCTTCCAAGTTAAATTGTAACATTTATCTCCAAACAACATCAGTTGCCCCTAAAGTCTCGTATTGAAAAGTAATTAACCTAATCACATATCCTCCATGATAGGTTAATCATTTTCATAAATAAC
Organism: Viscum album; assembly: GCA_963277665.1. Lineage (NCBI taxonomy): Eukaryota > Viridiplantae > Streptophyta > Magnoliopsida > Santalales > Viscaceae > Viscum > Viscum album. Next base: position 1,046,263,255 of record OY728165.1, read on the forward strand.
ACAAAAATAAACTTACTCTTAATTCATAAAATCATATAACTAGAAATAATCAGTCAAACTGACCAGGGACTTCACATAGTCCAGTGGTAGGCGATAAATACCAGTCGCACCTTGGTTGTGGGTTCGATTCCCGCAGCTTTGTCCGACGCGACGGGTAGTCACATGGTCTGCGTGTTGTCCTTTTTCCAAAACTATATAATTCTTAAAACATTCCCCAAAATGAGATAAAATCTTCTAAAATAATCATAACATATTTTAACCTCAAGTTTATCTCATTCCTTTCATTTTCCATCATATCATAGAGTAACCCAAAATTACCTAAAAAGTAAGGATCATATAAACCCTAATGGTTACCATTTTAATTATTACCTGAACTTCCACATCGATTGGTCATCTCGTACATGATGCATTATAGAACATACCAAGGTTCACGTGGTTGATCATGACTCCTTGATAGTTGGTTTATAACAACAACGAGTTTCCTCATTGAGTACCCCATTTCATCGAGTCTCTTAATCAGAGAACCACCACAGTTTCCTTCAAACCAATTGTCACTTTGGTGCCTGCGAGATCCAGCCATTTACTAAAACCAAAAAGGTAAGTGTGATTATATCAAAAAAAACCATCATGTACTAATGAGGAAGGTAAACACTAATATATACTTACTCATTCACTTTATCTAAAACTAGTACTCTTTCTGAAATCCTAACCATTATGGTAATGTCACTTATGCTTAGAGAATACCCTAACCTCTAAAGTTATCTAAACCGACCTTTGATACCAACTATAAGGCCCCAGCCTTAAACCTTACTTAATCATGAGTTATTACAAGATTACACATTGAGGATCTTTTCAGGTTTAGAGTTTTAGAGAATTAGATCATGAAACATGCATTACATTCCACATTTAAACAAAGTGGTTACATAAAAGACAGTATTCATTCTTCCCATCAATGGAAACATATTTAAAATATAACACGGATTCTTTCTTGACACATCCTTGACACTATCATCAAATCACGTACCTTTCACTTGACCTGTGAAAAACATTTCAAAACCTTGGGATGAGCATAAAAAGCTCAGTAAGAGTTATAAAAATATGGAAAGGAAACATGAGTACATGTATACATAAGCATGAAATCTTACTTTACACATAAAACATAAGCACATTAACATACCTCATAAAATCATAGAAATCATATGACATAAAGGTAACTTGAGGCATTCATAACATTCTTACGTAGGGAGTAACCCTCTTGGTTACGTTTGGAATACCCATCACAGTATATTCCCTAAATATCTTCAGAGAAACCTTAACGTTTCACTCCTTCGCGTTACCCAATGCATTGGAGAGCTATATCGGGCTCACCCGCCCATAGTTTATCACGGAACCACCCGTTTTCATAACAATGCCCAAGAACCATAACATAAATGTATCACATAAAACATTCATAAAGGAAACATAACATTTCCACATTTCAATCACAATATAACATTTTAGTATATTGAAATAATGAATCCATTCAAAAAGAAACCATTTCCAAAACCATTTAAATCATTTAATAATGATATTTTTGAATCAAAGTGTCCCATACCACCTTGAAGCTTAAAATTTGAAACCATTAATATCCATATAAATAAATCCTTAAAACCATTTTGAAAACATGTATATTAATAAGATCAAATAATAAAAACATTTAAAACGATATTTTTGTTAAAGGGGTTTTACCAAAATTAGAGACACTTGAATACAATAATTGAGGAATAACATTTAGTCAGAACTTTATAATATCATGAGAATAAATGTATTCATGATATAATACTCCAAAGGACAGTATATACACCATATAAGAGTGAATTGGTGCATAACAACAATGAACCCTCAATAGAAATGTGAAATGTGATGAAATCCCTTATAAAGAAGGTATCCTTAAATTAAAGACAAATCAATCTCAAAAATATGTGTGACAAATATAAATACACCCAATATAAGTGGATATTAAGTTTAAAACAATAAAAGGTCATTCACACATATTCAATGGATGACATATTCAATGACTACATGTTGATCCCAAAGAAATCGAAATTGGGTTAAAAAGTTCCCTTGACAGCCTAACGGCATCACATCAAAATGAGTTGATGAGAGATAAAAAGTGTATCTCATCACTTGGACATAAAATTTACATCAATAAGGATATATGAGAACATATCCCAACATAACAATATGTAAATTAAAAGACCCAACAAAAGAAGTCTTTTAAAAAAGAGGAGGGTGAAAGGTTCCCTTACCGACTTGGGTATCTTTCAAAACGTACACCCCATGAAAGAAGGACAATAGATCATTGATGTAAATACTCATAAACAAAAGTATATTACACAAAGAGTAGAATAATGTGCACTAAATACACCACTCAATGGAATTTGTGGCAAATGTAGCATAAATCTCACAGGAATAAAAGTGAGATGAAAAATCCCTTACGAAAACTCGGCAGCCTAACAGCGCCACATAAAACTTCCAAATATGGATGGATGAGATCAAATAGGGTATCTCATAACATTAAAATAAAATTTACAGCAAGAGGAATATAAAATAACAGCCCCCAACATTACAAATAGGAGCTTAAAAGAAGTGACATAAAGGAGAGCACTTAAAAAGAAAGAGAGAGGTTAGATCTCTTACGAACGTTCGGCAGCCTAACGGCGCCACTCAAAACGTCCAAAATGGATTGATGAGAGAGAATAGGGTCTCTCATCACATGAACATAAAAATTACAGTATGTTTAATATAAAAGATCATCCCAATAACAAGAAATACGAGCTTTAAAAGGAATGACATAAAAGTGTGTACTTAAAAAGAAAGAGAGGAGTAGGATCCCTTACCTCGAGTCCGACTTGACTCGATCGTTCTTTAATCTCCTGAATAATAAACTTGAGTTAATTTATACTTCCTTAATAACCTTTTTCAAGTTCATTATTCATTTTATATAACTTATTACCATGTCATAAACATTATGTAATCATTTAAGTTAATAATATTTGTTTTGCCGATATTTGATTCTTAAGTCGAAAGTGGACTTCTTACAATTACATGTTGTTCGTGTGTCCAAATGTTTATTATATCCAGAATTGTATGCATGATTTAGATATCATATATTTCATATATATCCATTACATTCATGCATTTATAACATTACATAATCATTTAGAGGTAAGAAATGAAATGCACCGTTCATTGAGACGGTAAGCCGTACGTACGCATGAACGCTACTTTCATTTCTATTTCATATTTTATAGAATGGAATAATAATGATATAGAGGTATATTATAATTACAGTATAATATCATATATAATATCATAGTTCCATCCTTTATAAGTCCCACATATGGTATTTAACGAATCAAATCACTTTGAGGGGGCGGTAGTCCGCACATCCTTAAATGAAGATATCGCGTATACCCATAATGGAAGCCATAAAGGTAAGACACAAATGAAAAATACAGAAGCATAAGTAAAACATAAACATATTATATATCATATATAAAAATAGTTACATCATAATGTCCACCTTTGATGGTGTTAAATGAGTATTGAACAATCATCGTTTCGGGAGGCAGAATTTCGCCATCCACGGAAACCGTATGTTCTTTAACCATTTTATGTAGTTGTGTGAGAGTGTAGATCGAATAAATCTTATAAAAACATCATAGTATATTGAAGATACTTGTTTTGTTACAAAAGAAGTAAATAAAAAGAGTTTAGGGGGTTGGAGAAGCAAAATAATACAAATGAATATGAGAGAATGAATTACCTTTAAAACTGTAACTCCTTTCGATTTGAGCCTAAAGGTTTCCTTTGAAAGGATTATGCCCAATGGGAATCCTCTAGGATGAGGAGAGTGATGTGGAGAGAGTAAATGGTCAGGGTTTGGCTGATCCAAAGGCTTGAGGAGTGTGTGAAATGAGGTAGAGTTGGGGGCCTTTTATAAGAGGAGAGGAGGGGCACTTTTGGAATGTAAGAAATATTACATTATTTGAAAATGTGTTTCGGTTTTAAAAGGTCCCACATTGATATAATTAGTGGATAAGGTGTTAAGGGTTCTCAATACATACATCCAATAAGTTTTGGACATGTATAGGTCATAGAGTTTACATTATCTTCTCATTTTATTTAAATCGTCAGATAATGATGTCATCACTGCATCATTATGATGTCATAAATAATTTAATTTATTTAATGTCTAAAAATTATAAAAAAATTACTATGATGTAGTAAATCTTTTTAGCTTTCCAATTACTATTTATAATAAAAAATCTGACTTGTATAACACCATTTAAATATTGTTTTAGTAAAACATATCATGCTTGTGTCATTTTTACTTTTACATTAAATAAAAAGTTATTTATGTCATTTCCCAACCAAATTGGCTCCATGGGGTAACCAAGTTGACCCATGGCTTGCCTTGGTCGGCCATTATGCAACCAATGAGGTTAGAACATGTGTCAAGTTCATTTCATATTATTAAAACATTATTTTTACCTTAAACTACACTAATTACCTCTAATCGCGATTAAAAACTTAATAAGTTACTATTCACCAAAATATTATTTTTATCCCATTAAACCACATTTTACTTCTTAATGACAACCATGTATGTCGGATTTTCGAAATTCAAAACACAAAGATGGCAAATTTTTATTTAAACGGAAAAATCAGTTTTTATAAGTACCACTTAGTTGTTTCACTATTCATCAAAAATTGAAGTTTTTTCAGAAAAATCCCAAAAATTCACCCTAAGCTATATTTGATATTCCGAATTCAAAAATGAAGTCTATTTTACAAAATGCAAAACATATATGTCACATTAATTAATTTAATAATTAATTCCCGCTGTCAGATCAAATAGCGTGTTTTTATGAAACAATAAGTATCAAAAGATTGACACTGGTTTAAGTCTGATTTCAAAGTGAAATTAATTCCAACGACCACTATTGGATTTAATAGTAAAAATATATTCTAATTTCACTTTAAAACCAATTCAAAAGATAATCTAATCATATAAATAAATTAGATTAAAAAGAGGTTTTGAATTAAAATACAACATTTTACACTATTCATTGAAATAAAATGAACTTTATCGGAAAGATACCAAAAATTTACACAAAGTAAATTTTGATGTCCCAATTCTAAAGAAGAGTTTTATTTGGTCCAAAATAATGTATAAGAGTGATCAAAACTATATTTAATGACAGTTCGCCATCAAAAGGTGATAAGTGAACCTTTAGTGGAAATTAGGGTATAAAAGCCCAAAATTGAATTCATTCCGTATTTTAAGCCATTATCTTTTATTGGATAAATGTAAAAAATTTAAAAACATATATAATCATATTTTAATTATTTCTATCCATTCCCGCCAATACAACGGCTACATGTTAACTACCATTTAAAATAATATTATTTTATTATTAGAGTGCAACGTAAGATTCCCAAGAAACTCGTTGTTGCGTGTTGGGTACACCATCGAGCATAGCCTCCCCTTTAAAGTCATTTTAATATTTTATTCACAAATTTGGATAAATAAGAAAATGTCATATTCTTTATTTACCTGGGGTGTTTCACCAATCACCCTCGAAGCCTCTCTCAAGCATCTCTCAAGCCTTTGGAAGCACATTTCCAATTAATGGTTTTTTCTTCCTTTCTCATCTTTGTCCAATTTTAATTAAGTTGTTTTTTCCTTTTAATTTAAATTATGAATGTTGGGGTATGTTTTTTAACCTCCCTCATACTTCCATATTTCTGTTTGAATGATGGGATACCCCTTTCTCTCTCATTAAATTTCTCCCATATAAACTCGTTACTACGCCGAAATTCTGAAAGGAACTTCTCTCTCCTCATTTACATTCAAGAAATAATTTTGTATCATGAATCTAAATTCCATTTAAATTGTTGGTACATGTATCTCTATGACCTCCTTACTATACATTACGTGTAAATGTGATGAGGAACCCCTTTCTCTCTTATCAACCTTTTTTTTAAATTTTTATGCCACGCCGTTACGCTGCCGAAATTGCGCCGATTTTCTAAGCCAATGTCATTGTATAGTGAATACCATGCCCATTCCTCCATTAAGGGTATTTAAATTTATTCGCATTTACTTATTGATTATAATGTTTCATTTATTAATTCCACATTCCATTATCGTGGAATAAATTATTATGTTTTATGAATCCACATTTTATAATCCATGTGGCACACTTATGCGTGAAATGAAATGTTTAAGAAGGGTGCGCCCTTATAGCACTTCAATGAATTGGGTAAAGTATAGTATCATGATACATCATGTGAAATGAGTGTTGACTCATTATAATTCAAGTGCAATGAGGGTTTATTCATGCTTCATGTGCAATGAGGTTTTACTCATGCTCCATGTGCAATGAGCCTGGGCTCATGCTAATTCCATGTTAAGTGTTGTTGCCACATTTCCATGTTATGATTATCATTCTTTATCATTACATTATGTTAATTTAATCTTATTATCTATTGATATTCCTATTGCCTAACATGTATTGTACTCCTCATGTTATTCCATGTGTACTCCCTTACTGGGATTCATAGCTCACCCTTTTCTTATGCATGTCCTCAGGCTATCCCATGCAATGCTATGTACGAGGGAATGTAGTGGTTATGCAAAAGAAGTTTTCAATAAAGATGTTTCATTTCATGTTTTAAGTTTTTTTTGTAATGATCCTAAGCTCCAAAGACACTAAAACTCTCGATATTCTTTTTTGTATCAAGTGAAGATTTATGTAATAAATCATGTTTATGTTTTTATAAAAAGGAGGATTGTCATAGGATTAGTGTTAAAGATGAAAGGTCATCAAAACCCCTCTTGGACATAGTTATAGATCCCAATAATGGTGAATTTTTAAGATAATTACATTCATATTGATCATATTAAAACTTTATTCTTTTTTATTGAATTTTACATTTATGTATTTATGAAGGATCAATGTTCATTCCCAAACACAAGGCTCTCTTGTAGAATCTCCCATGAATTTATGATCTATTTTTTAATTTATAAAGTATCCATTGAATTGGATTCTCTTCCATTGAAATATATCCTCATTGATTATTTTTATGGATAATAAAATCAATTTTTTTATAAAACCTCATTCATAGAATGTTTTTTCTCTTGAATCATCATTATAAAAATAATTTTTAAAAAATGGAACACTAGTTTGGAATCCGTAATGTGGGAGAGTATTATATATGGGACTATGATGTGGTTTTTACACTGATCCATGAAGAACCTTGGAGTTATTTATCAACAACCTTGAGGTAGGAAGTTAATTTTCATTTTATGCCATATTATATTCTTGTATCGTTATTTAATGATGTGTTGGAATGAACTGTTGTTGCTGATTGGGGGTGATTTCTTATGGGTCTGAGAGTATATATAGTGTTACTTATATATGATTATTAATCCTTAATTTAGTGTTTATTATTCCCATTCTTTATGATGATTATATTTTTTTACCTGTTGCTACTATATTTTCAAGATTTTGTGATATGATTTTCTTATCATGTGCTATAATTTCATGTGTTCTCTTTCATTTAGAGGTTGGATCATGGTATACATGATAGTTGTACTGGTGTTTTTTTATCCTTTATAGTGGGAGTGTACATGGAATAGAGGGATGATGATGATTTTCAATTACATGGGGTTAAAGTATGATATCCTTGAGGCTTGACACAAAACTCGATACCTTAAGGTTACATGGTAACATTTCAGTAAATGATTCCTTGAGGATATAGATTACCATCATCCCTCGATACCTTTTAGATATCATGTGACATGTCTCCATCTTTGTGGATATTTATGAAACATTTTTCGATGACCCTTGATCATCATTTCAACATTGTTCCAAATTAGTTCCCGATAATGGGTTATAATGCCTTGATTAGTGAATGAACACTTAGTACATTATTGTATATTTGTAATGATTTTTTATTCTTTTATTTTTATAATTTAATAGATCTATTATACATGTGATGGATTTTTATGATTTCATTAATGGTGTCTTACTAGGTTTTATAACCCAGCCTGCAGTGTGAGAATTTCAATGCACTACAGACTTCATTTATAGGGGTCCAGTTAAGGGAAAGTGTCCTAGGAGAGATGGATGAGCTGATGATAATGTATATGGGAGTTATAATAGGATATACTCTATATAGTACTTCTATCTAGTTATCTATTTTTATTATTTCAATTATACTTTGCATTGGGTTTCCATACTAAGAGCCATGTTTACTTATTTATATGGTTTTTTTCTATATAAATTGTTTCTACATAATTACTCTAATTTTTATAATTTATTATATTCACTTATATTTATTTTGATTGGTAATGGCAAGATTCTTAGGGTAGATTCATCACACTGATGGATTTTAGACACTGGCTGAATGTGGGCATCATCTTGCATACAATGAGGCATGCATTAGGTCTTGTGGATCTTCGTCATAAACCCTATGGTTTAGGTTATTTTATTATAAAAATGAATGGGAACTCAAAATCCTAAACCATGATAATCTAGTCAAATGATAGAATAATTGGTTGAAGAAAATATCAAAAATTACATAAATTTTGGTGGATTTTCAAACTGCAAGGTTGTTGAATATCACATAAAAATAACTAATGGGTTCCTACCATCAAATTTAATCCCTCAAAAAATCAAATCGTTAAATATTTGGGTCAGTTTTGGGAGAAATATATAAATAATTGAATTTGTGATGGGATTAGTTCATAGTTAGATTAGTTTGATCGATTATGCTCGGTGAATGGACCAATTTTTATTATTTTATTAAATTTTTATATTATATTATTTTATGATATATTTTTATTAGTTATTTTATTTTTTTATTATAATAGATTTATTATGAAATGAAATTAATTTATATTTCATTTTAATTCAAATTATTTTATATTTTCAATATCCCTCTATTTTTATTTTATTGGTATAATTTATCTAGTATATATAAATTATAATAAAATGTTTTCATTATAGTATTTTTGAGTCCAAAATTGAAAGAAATTGGATAAAACATTAAATAATCCTATAAAATTAGTTTTTTTATAACACAATGATTAGAATTTTAAATAGTTTTGTTAAACCAATTTCTCAAAAATAAAGGGTTGAGAAGGTGTTTAAAATTAAAAATGTATATTTTTAAGTAAATTTTTATGTTTAAAATTTTTTTGTTAAATTATATGTACATATATAATATAAATACATACATACATAAAATGAAATCAAATTTTCAAAATTTAAATTCTAAAGGAGGATAAAAATATAGATTAAAAAATATAAATATTTCCAAACCTTAGGAATCTGTTGGATCAGACCGGTGATTGTAATAAATTCCCAATAGAACAAACTAAAAAATAATGAATTAAAATCTAAAATGAATGAAAAAAAACCTATTTAGTAAAATGGAATATAAACTAATCCAACTATTTAAACTACCCAATATTTTCTAGTTTTCAAAACAATGATTTTTTTACGATCCAACATTACACCCGCATTATGATTTTACCGTTATATAGTATGGATGAAATAATATAATAAAGGGTTTAACATGACTATTAAATCATTCTATAATATCATATAATAAATCCATGTGTTCCCTTTTTATTGATATCAATTATTAATGAATGTGCATCCCCATCTTTGAGTGTTTCACTGTAAAGACCCGTAAAATTCAAGGAAAATTTTTTCTTAATTTTCTTTAGAATTTTACAAGAGCGCGGTTTCAGACGGCACCTGATTCCGAGGCCCGGAGTGCCCGGAATTAATTTCCGAAGTTTAGCTCGGGTACGTTCAGTGAACGATCGAGCGGGAATTCCTAACTTTTGATCCGGTGCTCGGAATTGAAATCCGAGGGCACCGATGAACTCGCAGCGCCGATATTCGCTTAAAGAGTCCTTTTCGGGAGTTGCGTTTGTTGCGGGTTGAGAGTTTCGTTTTGGGGTTTTTAGTTTGAGTTAAATAAAATTGTGTAGAACAATTTTATTTTTAACTTGTTAAAACCTATCTAAGGTGGTTGGAGTGGGACCCACACCCACTTAACCTCCCTTGGGAGGATTAAGTGTGGTGGGGCCCACACGAACCCCCACCTTTTCAACTCCCACTCTGCCTCTTAATGGCTTGACAAGTTAACTTATATTTAATTATACAATTCATGTATATTAAATAAGTGAGTTAAATGTGGAGTTATCTCTTTTGAATTTCAAACTTTTGAAATTCTTTTATGTTTTGTAATAATAAAATAAGATGTTATCTTATTTTATTTTGGGTTGATCGTTTGTCTTCTTGAGAGGTGGAGAGCTCCTCTTCTTCTTCTTCAACCTCAACGAAGAACGCGAAGAACGTCGTTCTTCAACGAAGAACTTCTCCGCCGAAGAACACGATCCATCCGCGACGCCGTATCCGCGACGCGACGTTCTTCTTCCTCGTCATCCCTTCCGCGACGGTTTTCCGCGACGAACGCCTTCGACAACGACTCTTCCTCCGACGTCAAAGGAATCGACACCGATATTCCACGACTCCGTCAACGTCCGACTATCGAGGTAAGGGTTCTTGAGTTCGTTGTTTCCTTTTTAATTTGACTTTCCTCAAGACTTGACGAGGAACGCTCTCTTTTCCGACGAAGAACGCCGCAACTCCTTTCTTCGTTCACCGTGACAACGAAGGGGACGCCATCTCTTCTTCGGACAACCTTCGTCGGCAAACGAAGATCCGCCATCGTCGTGTCTCTTCGGGCATAGCACTTCGTCAACGGATTTGACGAACGACGACCGCGACGCCCGACCTCCGCGACGCCGTCTTCCGCGGAGCGTAGCCGAACCTTGAATCTTATACCGAGGTAGGGGTTGTTGGTTCAATATTTCTTTATTCTTTTTCCTTGAACGTGGATCTCGCATGTCTAACTTGATGCTTAATTGTTTAAGTTGCATTATTAATTTAACGTGAGGGGGCCGGACCGCACGAACACGGCCGAACCCCCCTCCAACGTTCATGTTTATTCATGCGGGTGGATGCAAGTAGCGTGGTGCCGTCGCACCACGCGGATGATCGTACAATTAATTTACGTGGCGCCGTCACGCCACGCCGAGGGAAAATCTTCAAGAACGCGACGCCGTCGCGCCGCGTTGAAAAGAATCGAAGCACGGCGAAGGGGCGCGGTGCCGACGCACCGCGCCGGACGACGAACGCCGCGGCCGGTTCCGGGCCGCGGCGGGACGAAGAGACCGCGGCCGGTTCCGGGCCGCGGCGGAAGATAAGACCGGCGGCCGGGCCGCCGGCGTCGGAAGCCGAAGAGGGGACCGGATTTTCCGGTCCCGTTGGAGAAAACCGGCCGGCCGGCCGGAACCGGGGAATTAATTCCCCGGCCATCTGGCAAAACCCCCCTCTTAAAGAGGGGGCGGTTTTAATTTAAAGGGAGGGGGCCGGCTGCCCCCTCGGATCCGCTCAAGCAGGCCCCCCTCATGTGAGGGGGGCGGTTTAATAAAAATCGGTGCGGCATAGCCGCGCCGCCACCTTGAAGAAGCGGGGGTTTAACCCCCCGCGTGCGGCACCCCGTGCGGCACCCGCTGCCGCCGCCAGCGCGGCCCGCCGCCGCCGCCAGCGCGGCCCGCCGCCGCCGCCAGCGCGGCCCGCCGCGGTCCGTCGCGCCGCCGCCCGCCGCCGCCGCGCGCCGCCGCCGGCCACCGCGCCGCCGCCGTCCGCCGCCACCGGCCGCCGCCGCCGGCCACCGCGCCGCCCAGGGGGGGGTCGGGCCGGGTCGGCCCGGACCCGGACCCCCCCGTTTCGAACCAGATTCGGTTTTTGGCTCATAACATGAGCTTCGGACCTCCGAATGACGAACCGTCTGCGGCAACGCGATCCTTGGATCGAGACGGTCGTTTCGGTATATCGCACTCAAGGTTTCGGGTTACTTTGAGTTCGGCCGGGTTGGTTCGTTCACGAAACCAACCGGGCCTTCGGAGCGGAAACGCTCATATCTTGAGCCACGAACGTCCGATTGACGCGCCGTCAGTCGCGTCGTGTTCCTCTTAGTAAATCGGATCTTTTGGCATACTCCGCCCGAGGTTTGGACGCAGGTGGAGTACGGTCGGGTTGGTTTTTCCTTAAAAACCAACCGGGCCCCGGAGACGAAAATGCCAATAACTCACAGACCGTGCGTCCGATTGACGCGCCGTCTGTTTCGTTGACTTCCTCTTGATGAGACGGAACTTTTGACATACTCCGCCCGAGTTTTGGATGCAGTCGGAGTATGGCCGGGTTGGATTGTTCCCGAAATCCAACCGGGCCCCTGGAACGGGAAAGCTGATATCTTTCAGACAGGACGTCCGCTTGACGAGCCGTCAGCGGCGTTGGTGGTTACGTTGAGTAACGGTCCCTTTGAGTTTACCCTATGGGAGTTCGGGGTACAGTTGAGATACGGCCGGGATTTGGTTCGCACTCGAAACCAACCGGGCCCCTGGGACGAAAAGACTATTATCTCACAGACCGGGCGTCCGATCGACGCGCCGTCTGTTGCGTTGAGACCCCTGTGACGAGACGGACCTTTGAGGCACTTCTTCGTGGGACTTTGTGATACTTGGAGTATCGACCAGTAGCTCGTGGAGCGGACCCTCCCGGAGACGAGCGTGCAGAGTACGGAGACCGTGTAGCCGGCTGAGACCTGACGACTGCTTGACCGACTCGACTTGGAGTGAGTCGACTAGCCCAGTGGACGGAGCGCCCGGTACTTGGCGGCAGACCCACGGCGGACGGAGCGCCTGGTAGTTGGCAGCAGACCCGCGGTACTCGACAGGAGGAGTACCTCAGTAGGCTATCTGGGTAGCGCCCGGTATTTGGCAGCAGACCCTCAGCGGACGGAGCGCCTGGTAGTTGGCAGCAGACCCGCAGTACTCGACAGGAGGAGTACTTCAGCAGTCCTAGGTTAGTGAGCGGTAGCCTCGGAGTCGTGACAGGACCACTGTACACTCTAGAGACGGAGCTCTTCAGCAGTTACGGTTTCGATAATGAAAATCCTGGTTTGAGCTGAGTCTTTTGACCTTGTGTTTACCTCATGATTGAGATGGGTCACTTGCTAACTTTGGTATATGTATGGGCATATACCCGAGTAGTGGTTATCCGTCGTTTTCACAATCCTTGTGTTTCCTCATGATTGAGATGGGTTACTTGATAACTTAGGTATATGTATGGGCATATACCTAAGTAGAGTTTATCTGTTGAGATCTTCTTGTGTTTATCCTTGTTGGTTTTAGTGAGACCTTGAGGGTCTCGGGGTCCCTACTGAGTATCGTTATACTCACCCCTGCACGGGCTATGCCCGCACCTCGTTGTGTTGGTTGCAGACGACGGACAGTGCTAACAGAAGCCGAAGGTTCGAGGCTGGAACGGTACCTGGAGGTGGACTATACGACGAGGCGGTAACCGGAGGAGGACCACTGGGCGGAACATACTCGGAGCGGATGGCGGGACCCGAGGAGCAGAGGAGCTATCTGTACCCACCCTTCAGGTGGGATTTCCAGTGGACATCTCAACGTAGCAGCTTTACTTTTCAGTCGCTGTTTTCCCTTTCGAGTTGTACTTTACTGTTGGGCTTGTATTTCCGGCCCCTTTTACTTTTTAGCTCTCCTTTTGTACTTAGTGTTTTACTTCCGCTTGTACTCTGTGGTGCTTGTTTTCTTTTATAAAGGCAATGCCTTCCCAGTTAACGGGATTTTACGCCTTTGGTGCTAGTCGCCAGCCCCTGGCCTATGGAAGGCGGGCTTGGGGTAGTCACGGCACGGGCCCCGAGGACGGGTCGTGACAAATTGGTATCAAAGGCAGTTCGGTTCTACCGCAGAACTTATAACTCTGATGTTTCTTTCTGTGAAGCAATAGTGTTAAGGGTACCGAGTGTGGTTTTCAGTTCAGGGAGTCCAGTGTTGGTGCGGGCGGCCGACGTATCCATACACCAGGACCCTGACAACTGATTTCCGACTTTGTGCACGAAAACACTGATTGCGTGTGTGTTTTCAAAGGTTTTTCCCCTTAAAACAGCTCAAACCAGGTCAGCTCACCAGGTATAATCGTTTGATCGTGTTACGTTGTTTCTTTCAGGATGGCCCCACGACGGCAGCCAGTTAGGGTTCCGAGAAACGAACGTGACGACAGCCCACCGAGCGACGAGGCCTCGGTGCAGGGCCCTTTGTCAGCAGTGGCACCGGCGGTAGCTCTACCCGCCGAGCCCCCGATGCTTCCAGCAGCAGCCGCTGACGATGCACGTCGCCTCAGCGCACTGCATGAGTTTCAGCGCCAGCGACCGCCCAGGTTTCGCGGGGAGACGGATCCCCAGGCTGCAGAGGACTGGCTGGAGGCAGTAGTTCGAGTGTTTAGGCTAGTGAGGACACCAGCAGACCTCATGGTGATCCTCGCTGCGAGCCTATTACACGCAGCAGCAGGACGATGGTGGAGCCTGATGCTCCAGGTGCACGATGAGGCATCTCTTCTCTGGACAGACTTCGAGAGCCTCTTCCGCTCTGAGTTCGTCCCGGCCACCCTCCGAGCGGTGCGCATCCAGGAGCTTCTTCAGCTGCGGCAGGGCAGCATGACGGTCGCTCAGTACTCGGCGAGATTTACCGATCTCTCGCGCTACTCGACCGACATGGTACGGGACCCATTCTTCCGGGCCCGGACCTTCGAGCAGGGTTTGAGACACGAGATCAGGGCATCGCTGATCTCCCTCAGCTTACCGACTCAGACTGGAGTACTGGAGCGGGCCCTTCTGATTGAGAGCTTCCTTGCTGAGTCTTCACCAGCGCAGCGACCCACCGCAGGGCGGCACGTAGCGGAGTCTTCGGTAGCAGGTAGCCGACAGATGACTCAGGGGTCCAGACAGACCAGACCTTCAGGCAGACGACCTCAGGGCACTGGCTCAGCAGTGCAGGGCACACAGCGCGGAGCCAGTCTTTTGAGTGGAAGACAGTGCTTTGCATGCGGCGGGCAAGGCCACATGGCTCGTGACTGCCCGACCCGCCATGCGAAGGAGAAGCAGACGGTTGAGGAACCACCTAGGCAGAGGAGCTGGCCGAGCAGCAGGTGGTGGACGACGCTTTGAGGCACTGCCACCACCACCACCAGGAGGTCCACCCCGACCACAGGGAGTAGGTGGACATGCGAGAGCACAGCTTCAGGCAGCTGAAGCTTACGATCATGGAGATCTGGGAGCAGGTGGACAGGGAAGGAACTAGTGGATACGTCTTTTGTACTTCTAGTTCCATGTTGATGTTGCTTTTGTGTAGCGTCTTGTATTATGAGCTGCAATAATAAAAGACGCATCCTTTGTGATGTTTTCATTCCTGTCCTCTTTTGTGATGTTACTAAGAGGTTCCAGTTGACTGTTGACTTGACCCTCACTTGTGAGACATCTACTGGAGGAGACCAGTTACCACACACTGATGCCGACAGTGTGACTCAACCCTTGGAGGCGAGAGTAACGGTTGGATCTCTTAGTAGTAGCGTCGAGGCCTTACGACGTCATCCTTGGTATGGATTAATATCATCCATGTTAGGATTGACTGTTTTAGGAAAAGAATGTGGTTCATCCAGGGGGTGAGACCAGGTTTCTCTTTTCGGCAAAGAAGAAATCTTGCAGCTCTTGTGGGACCAGAGATGGTCCGGACCACGTCAAAAGAGGTCCATGTCATCCAGGAGCGGGTCCTACATGGACGATCGATTCCTCTTGTACGCAACAGATGGCGGCACGGGAATCTCCAGGAGAGCACATGGGAGCGGGAGGCTCAGATGCGTGCTCAGTATCCTCTCTTTTGATTCCCTAGTTTTTGATGTAGCTTTACGGGGACGTAAAGCCCTGAGGTGGGAGTAATGTAAAGACCCGTAAAATTCAAGGAAAATTTTTTCTTAATTTTCTTTAGAATTTTACAAGAGCGCGGTTTCAGACGGCACCTGATTCCGAGGCCCGGAGTGCCCGGAATTAATTTCCGAAGTTTAGCTCGGGTACGTTCAGTGAACGATCGAGCGGGAATTCCTAACTTTTGATCCGGTGCTCGGAATTGAAATCCGAGGGCACCGATGAACTCGCAGCGCCGATATTCGCTTAAAGAGTCCTTTTCGGGAGTTGCGTTTGTTGCGGGTTGAGAGTTTCGTTTTGGGGTTTTTAGTTTGAGTTAAATAAAATTGTGTAGAACAATTTTATTTTTAACTTGTTAAAACCTATCTAAGGTGGTTGGGAGTGGGACCCACACCCACTTAACCTCCCTTGGGAGGATTAAGTGTGGTGGGGCCCACACGAACCCCCACCTTTTCAACTCCCCACTCTGCCTCTTAATGGCTTGACAAGTTAACTTATATTTAATTATACAATTCATGTATATTAAATAAGTGAGTTAAATGTGGAGTTATCTCTTTTGAATTTCAAACTTTTGAAATTCTTTTATGTTTTGTAATAATAAAATAAGATGTTATCTTATTTTATTTTGGGTTGATCGTTTGTCTTCTTGAGAGGTGGAGAGCTCCTCTTCTTCTTCTTCAACCTCAACGAAGAACGCGAAGAACGTCGTTCTTCAACGAAGAACTTCTCCGCCGAAGAACACGATCCATCCGCGACGCCGTATCCGCGACGCGACGTTCTTCTTCCTCGTCATCCCTTCCGCGACGGTTTTCCGCGACGAACGCCTTCGACAACGACTCTTCCTCCGACGTCAAAGGAATCGACACCGATATTCCACGACTCCGTCAACGTCCGACTATCGAGGTAAGGGTTCTTGAGTTCGTTGTTTCCTTTTTAATTTGACTTTCCTCAAGACTTGACGAGGAACGCTCTCTTTTCCGACGAAGAACGCCGCAACTCCTTTCTTCGTTCACCGTGACAACGAAGGGGACGCCATCTCTTCTTCGGACAACCTTCGTCGGCAAACGAAGATCCGCCATCGTCGTGTCTCTTCGGGCATAGCACTTCGTCAACGGATTTGACGAACGACGACCGCGACGCCCGACCTCCGCGACGCCGTCTTCCGCGGAGCGTAGCCGAACCTTGAATCTTATACCGAGGTAGGGGTTGTTGGTTCAATATTTCTTTATTCTTTTTCCTTGAACGTGGATCTCGCATGTCTAACTTGATGCTTAATTGTTTAAGTTGCATTATTAATTTAACGTGAGGGGGCCGGACCGCACGAACACGGCCGAACCCCCCTCCAACGTTCATGTTTATTCATGCGGGTGGATGCAAGTAGCGTGGTGCCGTCGCACCACGCGGATGATCGTACAATTAATTTACGTGGCGCCGTCACGCCACGCCGAGGGAAAATCTTCAAGAACGCGACGCCGTCGCGCCGCGTTGAAAAGAATCGAAGCACGGCGAAGGGGCGCGGTGCCGACGCACCGCGCCGGACGACGAACGCCGCGGCCGGTTCCGGGCCGCGGCGGGACGAAGAGACCGCGGCCGGTTCCGGGCCGCGGCGGAAGATAAGACCGGCGGCCGGGCCGCCGGCGTCGGAAGCCGAAGAGGGGACCGGATTTTCCGGTCCCGTTGGAGAAAACCGGCCGGCCGGCCGGAACCGGGGAATTAATTCCCCGGCCATCTGGCAAAACCCCCCTCTTAAAGAGGGGGCGGTTTTAATTTAAAGGGAGGGGGCCGGCTGCCCCCTCGGATCCGCTCAAGCAGGCCCCCCTCATGTGAGGGGGGCGGTTTAATAAAAATCGGCGCGGCATAGCCGCGCCGCCACCTTGAAGAAGCGGGGGTTTAACCCCCCCGCGTGCGGCACCCCGTGCGGCACCCGCTGCCGCCGCCAGCGCGGCCCGCCGCCGCCGCCAGCGCGGCCCGCCGCCGCCGCCAGCGCGGCCCGCCGCGGTCCGTCGCGCCGCCGCCCGCCGCCGCCGCGCGCCGCCGCCGGCCACCGCGCCGCCGCCGTCCGCCGCCACCGGCCGCCGCCGCCGGCCACCGCGCCGCCCAGGGGGGGGGTCGGGCCGGGTCGGCCCGGACCCGGACCCCCCCGTTTCGAACCAGATTCGGTTTTTGGCTCATAACATGAGCTTCGGACCTCCGAATGACGAACCGTCTGCGGCAACGCGATCCTTGGATCGAGACGGTCGTTTCGGTATATCGCACTCAAGGTTTCGGGTTACTTTGAGTTCGGCCGGGTTGGTTCGTTCACGAAACCAACCGGGCCTTCGGAGCGGAAACGCTCATATCTTGAGCCACGAACGTCCGATTGACGCGCCGTCAGTCGCGTCGTGTTCCTCTTAGTAAATCGGATCTTTTGGCATACTCCGCCCGAGGTTTGGACGCAGGTGGAGTACGGTCGGGTTGGTTTTTCCTTAAAAACCAACCGGGCCCCGGAGACGAAAATGCCAATAACTCACAGACCGTGCGTCCGATTGACGCGCCGTCTGTTTCGTTGACTTCCTCTTGATGAGACGGAACTTTTGACATACTCCGCCCGAGTTTTGGATGCAGTCGGAGTATGGCCGGGTTGGATTGTTCCCGAAATCCAACCGGGCCCCTGGAACGGGAAAGCTGATATCTTTCAGACAGGACGTCCGCTTGACGAGCCGTCAGCGGCGTTGGTGGTTACGTTGAGTAACGGTCCCTTTGAGTTTACCCTATGGGAGTTCGGGGTACAGTTGAGATACGGCCGGGATTTGGTTCGCACTCGAAACCAACCGGGCCCCTGGGACGAAAAGACTATTATCTCACAGACCGGGCGTCCGATCGACGCGCCGTCTGTTGCGTTGAGACCCCTGTGACGAGACGGACCTTTGAGGCACTTCTTCGTGGGACTTTGTGATACTTGGAGTATCGACCAGTAGCTCGTGGAGCGGACCCTCCCGGAGACGAGCGTGCAGAGTACGGAGACCGTGTAGCCGGCTGAGACCTGACGACTGCTTGACCGACTCGACTTGGAGTGAGTCGACTAGCCCAGTGGACGGAGCGCCCGGTACTTGGCGGCAGACCCACGGCGGACGGAGCGCCTGGTAGTTGGCAGCAGACCCGCGGTACTCGACAGGAGGAGTACCTCAGTAGGCTATCTGGGTAGCGCCCGGTATTTGGCAGCAGACCCTCAGCGGACGGAGCGCCTGGTAGTTGGCAGCAGACCCGCAGTACTCGACAGGAGGAGTACTTCAGCAGTCCTAGGTTAGTGAGAGGTAGCCTCGGAGTCGTGACAGGACCACTGTACACTCTAGAGACGGAGCTCTTCAGCAGTTACGGTTTCGATAATGAAAATCCTGGTTTGAGCTGAGTCTTTTGACCTTGTGTTTACCTCATGATTGAGATGGGTCACTTGCTAACTTTGGTATATGTATGGGCATATACCCGAGTAGTGGTTATCCGTCGTTTTCACAATCCTTGTGTTTCCTCATGATTGAGATGGGTTACTTGATAACTTAGGTATATGTATGGGCATATACCTAAGTAGAGTTTATCTGTTGAGATCTTCTTGTGTTTATCCTTGTTGGTTTTAGTGAGACCTTGAGGGTCTCGGGGTCCCTACTGAGTATCGTTATACTCACCCCTGCACGGGCTATGCCCGCACCTCGTTGTGTTGGTTGCAGACGACGGACAGTGCTAACAGAAGCCGAAGGTTCGAGGCTGGAACGGTACCTGGAGGTGGACTATACGACGAGGCGGTAACCGGAGGAGGACCACTGGGCGGAACATACTCGGAGCGGATGGCGGGACCCGAGGAGCAGAGGAGCTATCTGTACCCACCCTTCAGGTGGGATTTCCAGTGGACATCTCAACGTAGCAGCTTTACTTTTCAGTCGCTGTTTTCCCTTTCGAGTTGTACTTTACTGTTGGGCTTGTATTTCCGGCCCCTTTTACTTTTTAGCTCTCCTTTTGTACTTAGTGTTTTACTTCCGCTTGTACTCTGTGGTGCTTGTTTTCTTTTATAAAGGCAATGCCTTCCCAGTTAACGGGATTTTACGCCTTTGGTGCTAGTCGCCAGCCCCTGGCCTATGGAAGGCGGGCTTGGGGTAGTCACGGCACGGGCCCCGAGGACGGGTCGTGACATTCACAGACGCTCAACTTAATCCCACCAAAATAAACATTATATGTTTTCATATTCTAATTCATTACTAATATAATCCTTGAACTATTTAAATATAAAAATAAATAGTTATAATTAATAATTCATAACTTAATGATTTAGAAGGAAATATAAATAATATCTATAGTATAGTTATGTAAAATACACCTATACAATATCTCATATCGTAAACGTATTTACTCAGATGATAAATATCATGAAAATTAATATAGCGTATATCATTTGAAGTGAATTGGGATATTGTGAGTATTTATTTCAATATCAAACTAGTAATAAAAAATCATATATTTTATTAATATTTCACAATAAATTTTTAAGAATTGTCCAAATTCATTTAGATAAAATGATAATTAAAAATATCATTTTTGGTTGAATAATTGTTTACCAAATAAATCATCATTTAATATAATTATATGTGACTTTGTAGACTATAGTATCATTATTAATCATTATACATTCCTAATTAAAACAATAATTAAAGACAAGTTTATTAAAACCACACTTTTACTCGATCTAAAATTCATATAGTATGGTCTCCATGAAATAAAAAATTCTGTTTTTTTCAAATCATATTTGATGAAAAACCAATTAAAAAAGGGGGGAAATTTTCATTTAAATTTTTATTGAATTTTTTATAAGGTATCCAATCATTTTTTCCAATATAAGAATTATTCTAATTAGTTATGATAGGTTTGTAAATATGATGTGAATTCCATTCAATATTTGGGAAATATTTAGTGTTAAGAATGATGGTATATGTACGGTTTGGGGGCTATATGAGGAACCAGAGTAAATATTTTATATCGAAATATTTTTTTTTGGATCGCAAAATAATATCAATTTAATCATCACCTTAATTTTATAAATATTAAATTATTTGATATTTGGAGATGATGATTTTGAATTATATCTCTTGATAAGGGAAAAACATTATTGTATTACATTTTGGAATTCATTGGGGTTTCCTATATAAATTCCATGCCAAATTATTTAATGGTTTCAATTTTTTAATTGGAAAATTATTTTGATTAAATTTCACGTTTAGAACACTAGGTTGTAATTCCATAGTTTGTCAAAAAATGAAGTTTGTAATTTGATATTGAAATTCAATTATATTTATTTACTAACATCGTATCATTATTATATATATGATATGTAACACATTGAAATTTTAGAATAACAACATTGTATTTGAAATTTTTTTCATGTCTTACACTCAACAATGAGTTTATTTATAATCTTGTTTTACATGCTTGGTTGAGTTTTACCAAACAATAATATATTATTAACATTATTATTTAATATGACAATTATCACCTGGCTGTTGGAATGGATGGAAAGAATATGATTAACTAAATTATGAAAAAATATATATTACACATTTTTATTATATATCTCTTGATTATAAAATGAATAATAGTCATTTACAATAAAAGGATTCATTTTTTAAAAAATTGTATTTATTCTAAAAGATGGATTAATCATTATTTTCACATGTTATTGAATTTTAATTTTTAAAACTGACACAAATTTTATATGAAAAAATAAAATTCATTTTTTGAAATAAATACACATGAATTATATTCGGGTGAATTTTTAATATTTTTCATAAAAGTTTTAGTTTTTTGAGGAATAGTGAAAAATACAGAATTTTATTTGAAAACATCGTTTTTGTTTAAATTGTTTATAATTATAAAATACTTTTTAATTGGTGTATAAGAATAGTTATTTCCATTATATATCAATTAAACCAATTTATATCATTGTAATCATTTCCTATTGAATATTAATATAAAATATTTTTAAAAAATTTCAAACTTTTATTTTTAAAAACCCAATTTCTTATCACATTTGTTGGATTAATATTAAATTATATTTTCCCATTTCTATGAATTTTATATGATAAAACATATTTTATATTTTCAATTGGAATAATTTATAATTTCTAATATGTTGAACCTAATTTTTGAGAAAAACTAATAGTGTATGTAGTAAAAAATTAATTATTATGGTTAAGAAAAAAATGGACTTTTTAGGGGTTAAAAAAAGATATCAATAACAATGGACTATAAAAATGTATAAAAATAGTCTATAGAGATATTGATTCCATATAACCTATAATAATTTATAATGTCCCATTTTTTTTCCTTCTGACATATAAAAAATGTTATAGGACTAAATTCTTTTCAAAAATTCCAACTATTTCCTTTCCACCACTTAAAAAGGCCACTCATCCCCTTTCTTCTTCCTACCTTCACACCAAATTTTTTCATAACATCCCTAGAAATATCACTACCAAAATTCTCTCTCTAATTATATAATCCTTATTTTGGTACTAAATCCATCCTTTAAAGGATTTAGTAAAAAACCAAAATAGGATAACTTAAGAAGAGATAATGTTCTTCAATGGGTATCATTATTTTATTTCTTTCTCTGCCTACTTAAATTTTTATTAATATATTCCGATATAATAAAATAATTATATAAAATATACTAGTATATTTTTTTAATAATTTTATGAACAAAGACAATCTCTATATAAATAAACTGGTTATGAAATGATCATTCATGCCTATAGAAGACTGTTGCCTCACAAAATTACGTTGTTTTTTTCTTCCATTTCCACCTCTTGAGGTTGGGTATGAAGATGAATATGAAGATTTTATATGATATTTATATCATATATATTCATATTGAGTCACTATATCATACACACACACACACACACACACACACACATATTTATTCTATTACGTAGAAGATATGATAATATCGCTCGTGTGTACGGAGGACTACCACCACAGAAAGAAATAATCTTTGTATTTCACTAATGATTTACATGGAAGGTGAGAGAGATAAATTTAATGATTATATGTGATAAAAATGAAATAATTATGTTATTAATTACATATTTTAATTTCTTTTAAGGTAATATATATCATTTTCTTTCATTCTATTTCCCTCACATAAATATGATAAGAGTTTTCATCTGTGTGTGGAATACCTCCTTCACGAAATGATGTGACTCTATTTTCATCACCATAAAAAAATAATGATATATATCTCTATATAATATGGTTTTATTTATATTATAATCATTATTTATGGAAAAATATTATTTAAATTTTTTTCGTATTTATCCTTGAATAATGGAAATGATACTCATGTGTACTTCTGGCATACCATCTCTATAATCATAACATACTTAATTTTATATAATAACCATTCATGATTGGTTATAAAAGAATTTTTTATTCATAAATGTGATAATTATTTCATTAATATTATTCTGTAGATAATATTACTATATAATGCTGCAAGAATCAGTTCTTTCATGATGACACAAGCATGAGAATACAAGTAAATTAACTCATGAAACGATGAAAATTATGAAATAATTTTAAATTACTAGCGGTAAGATGTTTTAAAAAGATTATATATGATATTATATACTAATATTGTTATTTAATAATTTTAATCCATTTTTAAATAAACTATATTGGAGGTAAATCATGTTCTACTAGAATGAATCTTAATGAAGGGGATTTCTTCTCAATTCCATTTCATTGACGTATATTGTATTTTTATGCACAAAATTTCTTTTTTATGGTATATATATATATCCCCTTTGATATGTAATGTATTAAATTATTTATTAATAGTGGTATTTTATATTTTCATTTGATGTATTTCATCTAAAATTAATTTAATTATATGTTACCAAGTGGTAAATATTTTAATAAATCAATTTCATTTCATTGGGTTATATTAATCCTTCATTGTATTTTATATTATAAGATTATTAGTAATGAAGTTTGAATATATTTTTTTATTTATAATTATTTTATGTGTATTTATTGTTTATACGGATAATCTACCCATTAATTAATTCTCAATTCAACGTTGTGATCATTGTAATGGATTATTTAACAACATCATTCTAATCTATAATTTTTATTCTTGATTTTAGTTGAAGAAAATATTTGACCATTAATCAAAAATAACTATAATATTATTCCCCTATATTAATTATTATTATTTTCATGTATTAGTATATTTTTCTACTCTTTTTTACTAATAATAATTGATAAAATATTATTAATAAAATCCAACATCATTCCTCTCTTTGGTTGAAAATCTGTTATTTTCCAAAACCATGTTTTTTAAAAATGATCTCAATTTTTATAAAATTTTAAAAATAATTCACAAAAGAAATTATCTATAATTTTTATGATTTATAATATGTATTCAAATAAATCATTATGATCTTTTCAAGACTCCTGTTTTTTGTATTTTATTGAAAATGTGAAAGGAGATTTACTATTATTTTCTGAAAAGGGATCTATTATATCCTTTTCAAATGATAATGGAATTTTATTTCAAATTTTATGGAATGTACAGATTCATAAATTTCATTTATATGAATCTTAATTTTCACTTTTATAATGATATTTTTAAATATATTTTTCTTTAATATTATAATTTTTTTTTCAAATGATTTTCAAAGAAAGTGAATTTTAAAAAATTTATGTCTTCAAAAAGGGATTTTATACATGGAGATGATATTTTCTTATAGAATAGTTGTAAATAAATTTTTCAAATTAAATAAAAAAACCATTTATTTTTAATCCAATGGTTATATGT
The DNA here is from genome assembly GCA_963277665.1 of Viscum album. Classification (NCBI taxonomy): domain Eukaryota; kingdom Viridiplantae; phylum Streptophyta; class Magnoliopsida; order Santalales; family Viscaceae; genus Viscum; species Viscum album. The sequence continues at coordinate 1,046,288,018 of OY728165.1, forward strand.
TGTATCGATACTATCCTTATTTTTCCGATGGATGTTTTGTGATTTTTTCATTATGGAAGCTATTGAAATTCATTTAATTGATTAATTATTGTATTAAATAAAATACACTTGGATTTTTCACTTCCCTGTTGACATTAAATTTCAACTAAATTTCAATATTATTTATCATTGATATGTTTATTATTTAAACTATATATTATTTCTAACAAAATTATTCAATATTAAAATTCATTTTTTATATGGGTAATCATTGATAAATATGTATCCTTTACTCAATAAAAATACATTTTAATATGAAACAATATTCATTAATTAAATTTATTATATGATATTTTTGGAATGCTTTGAAAATTCATGACATGGGTCTTGGAGCCTTTAAAGAATGTCTAGTGATGCATTAGTAGTCTCATGGGATGAATTAGTTAGCTGGCATTAATTAAGTCGGTTTTTCCTTAGTTTTATTAAACCATCATTTAAAAGGTCATGGTGGTAAAGGTATTATGTTCCAAAGAAACATTAAGATAAAAAATTAAGAATTTATTTCATTTAATAATTCTATTTTTATTATCCACGATATTTTTATAATGATATTTTCTCTAGATTCTTTCCATTCCCAGTTTATTGATTAAATTGAAAATTATTTCATTTATTTACCTTTTAATATTGATTATGTATTAACAAATTATGTTTTTTAATTAATTAATTAAATGAAATTTGTTATACTTATTTAAAATTCCATTCTATATGATATAAAATTAATTAAATTGAATGTGTATTTATATTTTTACCTTGAAATATTATTCATTACTTATTTATTAAGCTTTAATTATTCAAGATATATTATTTTGTATATAACCATTACTGATCATCTGACCTCACCCTTATTATATTCAATAATCCATGAAGTGTACTAAATTTTATATGTACAGATATGCTGGATCATGTAATGTTATTATAGAAACAAATGTTTTAAATTGTAAAATCAAAGGTAATACAAGACTCATGTATGTATCTAGTTCACCGAATCTACTAATATATTAGATTCATCAAGTTGCAATTCCTTGTATCTCATGAAAATTTAATAAAGTATTCACCAATATTAGGCCACTAGGATTTGGTTTTCAACAGCTGGTATAAGAAGGAGTTTTGTAGAAACCTTTTAAACTATATTTTTAAAACATATATTAGAGAACATAACCCTATGATAGACTTAGATGATTTGTGTAGAAGAAAATCATAATGTTTATTTAAGGTAGATATTATGTGTTGTTCATTGAAATACATACCATTCCTGGATAATAAATTTTGACTTGGTTCTTGGACATATATTTATATGGGTAATAACTCTTAAATGGGAGTATTATGCTTCACCAAATCGTCACCTCATGCATGATGTGGGGCATTCACATTATATTTTTTTGACACTCCTATGGAATATTCTTAAGATAATTAAAATTTTATTTACAAAACATAATAAATTATTTGAATAGATGTTGGAAATAAAGAACCTAAGATAAACTTAATGAGTTTTATATTGAAAATTGGGTATCTAGAATGTATGGGAATATTTTTTATGTGAGGGATATAAAGTGATAATGAAATAAATTTCCAATGTAAAAGGAATAGAATGATGGATGGAAACAAATATCTGCCCAAGTATCTAGTTATAGTTAGTTTTATTAAATATTTGGAACCTAGGAATTGCATGAGTCAATTACCAATCCTAATGGGTAGCCCCTAGACTATATAATGACCTATGCGGAAGTAAAATGGATGAATTATTTGTGTATTTTTTCTATAATTAAATTGTTAAAGTATTTTGCTAATGGTATTTTGGTAATAAGCATCATGAAACATCTTGGGATTATTTTATAATTTTTATGTATATGTGTATTAATAAACATAAGAGTTATGGATACCAGCATGGGTTTATGAGTCTAATATTGACCAAAAGTTCAATGTATTAAACATCATTTTTTCGTTTTTATGTTATTACAGTATATAAGGATTAAGAAAACTTTAGATAAATTTATGAAAATTATATGATTTAGTGGAAAAATTATTCAGTAATAATGCCTTAACATTTTATAAAAATAAGTTTACACATCTTATTGTCATTTAAGGTTAAATTATGGCATTGTCAAAATAGTGAAAATATATTTTCAGAATTTAAAAAATGTTTTTTTATTTAAAACATGAGAAATTTTTTTATTAAATAACAAATTTTATTCCAAGGATGCATATCATTTTATGGGTTAGTTATTCAAATAAAATTGATATAGTTTAGAAAAAAGGGAAAAACATGTTGGGTGATAACCTATCACCTGTGGAAAGTATACAGGGATTGGAACCATAAATGGAGGATGGTAAATGTTTAGTTCTAACCACTATCCTACCTGAAGTCATGGTTAATATTTCCTTGTTTTTAGTTACGGAATTTTATGGATAAATATTAACGATTAACCACTAGTATTAATTCTATGGTTTACAATTTAATATAGAATATTGATAAATTTTTTAACCGTATTGGTTTTGTAAAATAAATAGATGTAGATAGAAATAATTTTTACGCATTAAAGATCTTATGATCTGTTAAAAGTGAACTTTATTTATTTAGGAATAAAAAATTCATTTCCATAAATTCATTTCGTATAGTCAGTGATGATTTAGAAATTGATCAAATCACAACCAGAGGATGAAATTATTCTAATGAAATATAAATTTATCAATTAGGTGTTTTTACTTATATTCATATAAATTAAATGATTTGTTAGCTTTAAGAAAAGGACCTTGAAACAAAAATGCTATCATATAACATTCAAGTTTGATGAATTATATGGTCATTTAAATCATCAAATATTTATGGTTCTAAGGCCATTAAAATTCCATTTATCATTAAATTTCTTATGATCATTGACCTCAATCACTTCTTATAATTGTTTTCTTTTTTATTCCATTTCCACGTCTTCACATTCCACCAATGTTCTCCTATATAGAATCCTAGTTATGCGTTATTCCAAATGAACATTGTACTCTCTTCTTCTATCTTATTAAGAGGATATTATATGAAATAATTTTACAATTTCATTTTAAAAAAATAGAATATCAATCCTTTTATTACCTATATCAATTTTAAATTGTGAGGACGTAATTTATTTAAGTTGGGGATAATGTAAATCCTAAAATTATTAAATAAGAACATTGTATTCCCTAGTGAATGAAACATGAAACATTCATTTTATAATGTGTTACACATAAGAATAATTTTATCTTATATTACATGAAACAATAGTATTATCTTGAATTACATAAAAGAATATTTTCTTATAAAGACTGCATTACATGCAAGGTCATGTTTTACCGAACAAAAATATATTATTAATATTATTATTTAATAAGAAAATTATCCAATAACTATTTGAATGGTGTGTAACAATAGGATAAAATAAATTAATAAAATATACACTCTAATTTTTTGTATTAGATAATTATTTATTATAAATAAAATAAGAATAATTTACAATAATAAAATAATTATCTTATATATAATATAATTGTTTTATAATAACATCATTAAATCAATATATCTCCATTTTTATCAAATTGGTTAGGGAAACATTATTCATTTGTATGGTGGACTATCGGCTTGCAAATTGATGACAATTTTTTCATATTTATAGCTATCATGGTAGGGTATGATGATAGATATATTGTATATATATGATATTTCTATTATATTTATACCTATGGGGTCACTGTATCATATATATTTATTTACCTTCAATTCTGTAAAAGATATGATAATGTCGCTCATATGTACAGTAGACTATTGCCTCATGATATAATGTGATATTCCATTCACTAAATATACACATAAAAGCTGATAAAGATAAATTTAATAATTATATGTGATATAAATGAAATAATTATTATATTAGTGGATTATTTATCACTCCATAAATATTATATATTTCATTTACTTTCTTTCCTATTCACTCACTTAAAAATGATAACATTGTTCGTGTATGTGTGGACTATCATCTTCAAAAAGGGATGTTACTCTTATTTCATCAGCATAACACATGGATTATATATAAAAGTATATAATATGGTATTTATGATATTATAATAATTCATTAAAGGTAAAATAACACTTATCTCCTTTCCATGATGACCATTGGAAAATTGAAACAATGTTCATGCATATATATGACCCATCATCGCTATGGTCCCAACATACATTGTTTTTCATAACCATAATTCATGATTTGTTCAAAAAAGTATATTTTTTTGAAATATGATAATAATTTATTTATTATTATTCTATAGATAATATAACAATATAATATGTTCAATAACTTGATGTTTGATGATGAAAGATGCATGATAAAACAAGACAACTAATAACTGAAAAATGGAAAGAAATGAATGGTTATTAATAAACAGGTGATAATATGTTATAAAAGGATAATATATGATACTATATGTATTAAAATGTTTCTATAATAATTTAATAACATTTTTAAATTCATTATATATGATTTTAAATAATGGTTAACATTAATGAAATATAATCAATGGTATTTTGTCCCAATTTCATTTCCTTGAGGTATATTGTAATGTTATTCATTTTATATGTTTTATATGTTATATATAATACCTTATTGAAATGAAATATAATGAATATTTAATTATTAATTATATTTTTAGTTTTAATTTTAATTATTTAATCAAGGAGGATTTTAAATTAATGTTACCAAGTTGTAATGAATTTCTAAAATCAATTTTGTCCATTAGGTAATATTATTACTTTATTATTTTTGATATTATAAGATTATGTGTAATGACTCTTGAATGTCCATTATTTTATATCCACATTTTTTGTGTATTTATAGTCGATAAACATAATTTATTCATTTATTAATTCACACTTTAACTTTATAATCATTTTAATGTTTTATTTTACAATATCTTTTGAATAAATATTGTATATTCTTGATTTTAATTTATATGAAATGATTTTATAATTTTTTAATAAATCATTCAATTTTGTTCTCCCTTTGTTATTTATGATTTTTTCAAATAATATTTTAATTTTTATTTTAATTTTTGGTACTTAAAATAAGTGATAAAATATTTTTAATAAAATTTTACATCATTTCTCTCTTCAGTCAGAAATATGTTTTCTTCTGAAAACATGTTTTCTAAAAAAAATTAAAAAATTTCTTTAATATTTTAAAAATAACATGAAAATTAATTCAAACCCATTTTTTATGTGTATATAACAATTTCAAATAAATCTCTATATTGTTTTTAAACCTATTCCCCATTGTCTTTTATTGAATATTTGAATATATTCTTCTTTTCATTTTTCGAACAAGTCACTTTTATAAAAAAATTATAATGAAAAGGGCACTTTATTTTAACTTATATGGTTTTTTTGGAATTACCCACCACCACTTAATTTATGATTACTTTTTATGTGTACATGTTTGTTTTTAAAGAAAATTATGTTCTTACTATTATGAAAATTATTAGTTTTAAAAATTGATATTTGATGAAAATGATTTTAAAAATGTTTTATGTTTCTAAAAAGTAATTTACAAAACAAAAAGGGTAGTTTCCTTAGGAATTATTTTAAAGAACAATATTTAATTAATTAAAAAATCCCTTCATTTTTAATCCAATGTGTATATGTTTTTTTATACAATACTTATTCTTCCTCTAGATGGTTTGTGTTTTTTTTGAAAAAGTAATGTCTTGAAATTTTATTCTATAGTTAATTTTTTTAGTCCATAAATTTACCATGAATTATTCACTTTCCTATGGACATTTAATTCCAAATATATGTAAATATTATTTATCATAGATAATTTTATTACTTAAACCATATATCAGTTTTACATACGGTGTTCTACATTGAATGAAATTTTTTTATCTCGGGAACAAGAAATAAATATGTATCATTTAATAAATATATATATTTTATTATAATGAACATTATTTATGAATTAAATTGAGTATTCTATATATAAGGAATGCTTTGAACATGAATGAATGGGGCTAGGGAACATTTATAAAAAGGCCCTCGATGCATCAGCAGTCTCATGGGATGATTCAGTTGGATAGACTTAGTTGAGTTAGTTTTTCCCCATTATGTGTTTAACCGCTTTGTGGAAACATTTTATGGTAAATATATCATGTTCCTGGGAAACAAAAGATTTAATAATTAAGCATTTACATCATTTAGAATATAGTTATTATTAACCATGAAATTTTCTCAATCATATTATCTCTGTATTCATTTCATTATTGTTTTATTGATTAAATTGAATGTTTTATAAGTTATTTACCTTTCAATATTTATTATGAATTATCAATTTATGATATTAGTTTTATTAATTAAATGGAATCAATTTTAGTTATTTTCGTTTCCATTGATTTTTATTATCCATAATTTAAATGAATTTTGTGATTATATAAATACATTTCTATATTTTAAATTCCTAATTTATTTCAATTCAATTATTCATGGTAATATTCATTTTAGATAACCCTTAATAAGAATTTTATCTAAACGTTATTTTGTTTCATCTCTCAGAAATTCATAAATTGTATTTTATATGATATTCAGGTGTATACTAGATGGAATAATGTTATCTCAAAAAAATATATAATAAATTGTATATAAAAATATAATACAATACTCATGTGTGTATCCAGTTTACCTATAATGTAACTCAGTAATTCAGGATGATGTATGATTTATATTATTCTTATTTAATAAATCATACAATCGCTCTGGTTATTGGGGTTGGGGTTACTACATGATATCACATGAAACATTATGTGGAAACATTTGTAACAATTATATGATCATACTCGTATTTTTCAGATTCTCTATATTATATTAGAAAATTATATGTCATTTAATGTATTTAATTAATTCCATTAAAGTTCTCAATCATGGTTGGATAGTTAGTTATATAAATTATAATTCGTTTCCTAGTTTTTTACTTCTATAACACATCAAGGTCAACAGTTTTTTAATTTTATTAAATTGAATTTAAAGAATATATATATTTATAAAAAAAATAAATAATAAAATAATTTAAAATACTTACTCATTCGAAATTAAATATTCTATAATCCCTTCCACTATAATCTCATAAACATGTAAGACAGTTTTCTAGGTGACTTTGGATGTTACTGTATAGTTGTTGTGGGGTATTTATAGTTGGTTGATGAACATTTCATTTTTGAATTTGATTTCAAAAGTAGATAACAGGAAATTATTAAATATTTAATGGATTTCTATGTAATATTATATAAATTAAAATTTCTAAAAAACTAAAAGGTTTTAATAATTTAAATAATCAAGTATGATTTTTAAAGATATTATAGTTGTGGGATTCATTTATGTTGGAGGAGATGCTAAAATTATAATTATTAATGGAAATAATATTGAGAATAATTGTAATGAAATTAATTATACCTTATAATCACATTTAAAAATTATAATTAACTAATTTTTTAGGGATCAATATAGAGAAGAGTTTTTTGGATAAGATAAAAAATATTTGTGAAGGGAACGTTACTGCAATTAAATACAAACATAAAATATAGAATTCTTGATTTAAATATTTTAATATTTTGAAATATGAAATAGGGGATGATATCCTTATTTTATTTATTTAAGTATACTTCTCCATAATAGTTTTTTAGAAACTCTAAAAGATTTAATAGATATTATAAATATACAATATTTTATTTTATATTGATTAGAGATATAGATTTCATTACTCAAATATCACTATTTAAATTTATTTCATCCAATTGATATGCATATATTATTGGTGATGAATAATATATAATAAATTGATTCATTTGAGAATATAATTATTAGTGAGAAATAAATTCCATTCAAATACTTGAAGAATTAAACGATTTACATGGATTTCATGAGTGATAAATGGTATTTTTTTTACAAAAAAGTTGTTTTAGAAAATCTTGACAAAATCATTTCACATAAGAGAATAGAAAAAAAGGTTGGGAAAAATATCATTTAATGTTTTTATTGATGTGTTACAATTATAGTGAACTTGGTCACTTTTCTATTTATTTTCCAATGTTTGAAGGATATGAATTAAATTATGATATATAATAATTCAAATTTTATCTATGAAAGAAAAAATGTAAATTCAATAACTCAATGGTTACCTAAAAGGTAAAAGAAAAACATATTCATGAATGGAGAGAGGAATCTATTTATCAAAATAATTATTATGAAATGAATGATGGTATTTAAAGTAAATATGGTTTATCACTTTGTTTTTCTGAACAAAACTAACTAAATGATAATGTGAATGGAGAAGAGTTTTCTATAAATTATGATGGAGGAGAAAGGGTCATGAAATTTATCCTGAAATTGGAATTAATATAATTCTAATGAATATCTCTAAATTGTGGAAAGTTAATAAAGTGACTATGAAGTTACATAAATTATCCAATGATGTTGGCTAAACTAGAGGCAAATTTTTTTTGTTACTGGTGAATAATGTTGGATTTTTAAAAGTCTATATTTTCATATAATCATAGGAATATAACTCATTAAAGGATAAATATAAATAAAAATAAATTGAACTCATAATTCCACAAACAGTACATAATAGGAAATTTTATTTAATGAATTTATTTTTTTATTATGAAAAATCTATCAATGAATTTGGTGAAAGTTCAAATTTCAATAAGAACACTTTTAAAACCTTCAAAAATATCGGTGATCTATTATTCATAAATAATATTATTATATAGATTAAAAATATAAAAGTGTTATGAAACATGAAGATTATGATAAGCTAAAGTGAATGTATACAAACTGTGATACATAAAATTAATATATATATATATATATATATGGTTCATTTAGAAATCCAAATTTTAATTTAAAATAATATTTGGATGGTAAACAAAAAATAAATAGAACAAATTTACACACAAAGGTATGATAAACGTTGGTCGGAATAGTTAACTCAAGAAGGGATGAGTGAATTGAGTTACTATAAAAATTTTTGTTTAAAAGATAATAGTTTTAAAAATAACATGTTTCCCAAAACAAAATATACATCCCAATTAATCAAGGTTATACTGTTATAAGAGTTTGACTATTTGAAAAACATCTTAGAAGATTCATTAATTCTCATAAATATTAATTGGTATTATTCAAATTACTTTTGAAGTTATACTACTAAGACAAATCAGATATAACTTATTACCAAGAATAACTATCAAAGTGAATTTATTGTTTTTCAGGATTTTACAGTAAAGCAGTAAAATAGAGTAGACTAAATTTAAATGGCACAAAAGATATAAAACAAGTGGTTCAGTCTCAAACAGAGACCTAATCCACTCCACATGGTGATCACCAGCCACCAAGCCGTTTCTATAAATAAACTATGATCCACACCCTGGATCGGGGTTACCAAAAGTACATGGACTATCTAGGACAAGAAGGGACCTCTTCCATAGTTCTCGCGGGTAAACAAAATAATGACCAGTCCACACAGGGACTTTATAGCATCCCGTCTTTTTATAACATAACTTTCATTTCATTACACAGAACTGAGGATCGTTAAGGTTTAGTGTCTTGGAAACAAGGAACATAATACATGAAAAAAAACATAAATTTTTTTTCTTAAACACTTGAAAGGATTATACTTTAGTTCATCCTAGGTTCATTACTGCATCTCATAACCTGGGGACATACATCAAAAGAAAGGGTGAGAAGAAGGCCCAGTAAGGGAAATAAGAGAAACATTTTACATGTGAACTTGAGATACTTCAATAAGGAAATGAAAAAAACATTAAGGCATGAGAAAGAAATCATGAGATACATCATAATAAAAATAAAATTTTTCATAACTTTAAGATGTGGCTGCAACATTTAATATTTACAATTGTTTCATTTCACCAAGGTTCATCCCCAAGGTGTCGTTAAAAATTACCAAGTTTATTCACCAAGGCGTCGTTAAACTGGTCATCTCTAGAGATTAAGTCTTTACCCAATGCATTGGAGTGCTATCAGGGTGCACCCTTAAATTTGCCTTTATTATCATGTGATCCACATATATCATCATCAAAAATTTCATAAAGAACCCATATAGCACAAAATAAATGGGTTTCATTTCATAATCATAACATTTTAAAAACTGCTTTAAAGACATGATCTTTACGTTACTTTAAACCCACGGAAAGGTAAAGAGGGTATCATGTATGTAAATCCAAGATTTTAAAGTAGAACATTTTGATATATATGTGAATAAACATGTATAAATAAGAGCTTTGAGTATTCACTTTATAACATAAAATAATTTTGACAGAAGAGAGGCATTTTGAGATGAAAATTCTGCAGCATAACGGCTATGTTACAAGGCTTTAGAAAACTTTGAAAAGAGAGGGAACATGGGTCAAACAATAATAATTGACCCATAAAATAGTATAGGGACAGAATTAGAAGGATATATGGACATGGTGATGCAATTTCAAGGACATAACATTTGAAATAAAAAACATGGAAGGAAGACAAAAATTTGATTTCTCTTATGAAAATTCGGCAGCCTAACGGCGTCACATAAACATCAACAAAAATGAATTGAACAGATCAAATAGGGTCTCTCATAATATGATCATAATAGATCAGTATGTTAGATATATATATCATACCCCAACATAATAAAAAGGAACTTGAAAGATTTGACATGAAAATTGAACTTGAAAAATGAGAAGGGTGAAAGAATCACTTAAAAATTCGGCAGCCTAACGGCGTCACTTAAACATTCATAAAACGAAATGATGAGAGTAAGAGGGTATATCTCATCATATAAACATGAAAGGGAAGTAATAGGAACATAAAAGAACATCCTCTCACATAATAACATGGAGCATAAAAGGAATAACATAAAAGAGATTACATGAAAAGAAAGAGACGGGTCAGATCCCTTACCTTAAAACGTGACTCTTGAAACTCAATGTTTTGGACCTTGAGGGCTTGGGGGCACCTTGGGAGGACTCTTTGGGAGGTAAGGATACCAGAACTTCGTTGGGAAAGAGTTGGGAGTAAAAAATAAAGGAGGAAAGGGTGGGTATTTATAGGGAAAGTTAGGGGACAAGGCATTAATTGCCAAGGGACACCTCATTAGTGGTTTTGGAAAACCCGTGGGCTTGACCATGGTATTTTCCCATTGTATTGGCCACTTGGGACACCTCATACCTTATCTTACTATTCATAAGTCGACCATATTGATTACATACTTAATACATCATTTAATGATGTCATTAAACACCCGTAACATAAAAACTTTACTTTCACTATTCATCGAAAATTCAACTTTCTCAGAATAATCCCAAAATTTCACCTTAACAAAATATCAATGATTTGATTTCAAAAATGAAATTAATTTTATAAAAATAATTTTCTAAATATTTTTAAATAAATTTTTAATTAAAAACACTATTCATCGAAAATTCAATTTTTCAGCAAAATCCCCAAAAATTACTTAAACATAATATCGATGCTCTGAGTTCAAAAATAAAGTCCTTTTTATAAAAATAATTTTCTAATTATTTTTAGTTAAATTTTTAATTAAAAAACACTATTCATCCGAAAAAACTAATACTTGACTAATAATGTATGAAACCGTTATTTACCCACTTTATTGAATCACATTACTTAATCTAGGTGTCTAAATTATATTAAAACTTTCTTTGAGTGAAATTACTAATCTATTTGGTCACATTACTAATCCTAAGCGTAAAATCACTATTCATAATTTACTATTCATCAAAAATTAAGTTGATCTTATTAGACTCCAAATTCCTTACTAAACACTTTTGGAGAAGACCATTTTCTGAAAATAATTACACATCATTAATTATTTTGGGTTTACATAAATGTTTTAAAATATCTCATTTTCAAAAATTCATCAATAAAATATATCCTAAAATTATCCGGAAAAAAGAAATTCCAAAAACATCACTAAAGGAAGAGATCTCAATTTATTCACCCGAAAGGATTACACAAGGAAGCTAGGGTCTTGTCACATAGCCCCTTATAACACCGGCATAAGACCTAATTGTAAGGTGTGATATGGTGAGAGAATCTGAGGGAGGCTCAGATAACATTGCCCTAGTAGTAATCTCTACTAACTTGAACTTCTCCCGTAGCCGTTTTCGTTCAAGCTTGACACGCTGGAGTTCGGCTTGGGCTTGGTCCAAAGCGAAGCCCACAGATGCCACCTCTTTCCCAAGCTCTGATAATGGGCTTCATAAGGGTCGAGTCTAGTGGATGAATCCATTGAATCCTCTTTCTGTATTAACCATTAACATCTTATTAAATCATTAAGACTAAGTTAATATAGTACTCAAAAAGATTAGGTCGTTACAGACTTCTTCCACAGTTGTCGTGGGTAAGTAGGAGGGAAGAGTTTGGTATGAGGATTTTGAAATCCTCCGATTCGACGCAGGAGTCAGTGCGTTTGTAATATATACAGAGTACACACACTACTTGAAAATAAATTAAATAATCACTACGAGAGAGTATATGTGAGTTTAGAATTCTCTAGTAATTAGCAGTGCAGCTCTACGCTCATTGGATAGGACAGAAATGCTTCTATGTCTTTCTCTGGTTTTTGTGCTGAAAAATAGAGTGTCGTGGTTCAGCTTATGTTCTTCACGAGTGAGGAAGTTCTCTTGATCCCAGTGTACTTCATACATTCTTTTGTAGAGTCTAATTGTATGCATGAGACAATTTCTTCTTTGAAGATCTTGCAATGAGTTCTTCGCGGTTATTCTCAGGCTTTCTTTTCTATTGAGTACTGTTCACTCGAGTTTTTCGTGTTGTCGCCTGTGTTGTATGTGTATATCTTGCTCTTGGGAACACTTCTATTTATCTTCACAATGCATGATCTTTTTCTTACAGGTTCCATATATGTCGTACCTTGTACCTCGTACTATGTCTATAAGAAAATAGTAATTATGTCAGTGCATTAAAGACGTCAAATATTACCATTAAAAAGTTAAATTGAAAGAATACGAACTTGGTTATGAAATAGTGCCATAGTATGTTATGAAAATGGTTTCTTCTTCATGACATCTCCCTCACAGTGTCTCCTTCAGGATTTCTCTTTCACAGTGTCTCCTTCACGTTGTCTCCTTCACGGTGTCTGGCTTCCGGTGTCTTGCTCATAATTTATGGATTTGTGGTGCCTTGATGACTGTGTCTTGCTAACTATGTCTGGTACTTAGGGAAACAGAGTATCTGTTCTTAGTGTCTTGCTTCATGATTTCAGGATTACTGTGTCACGGTGTCTTGTGGTCAAGATGTCTGAGATATAGGCTTCACGGTGTCTGGGTTCACGGTGTCCTACTCACGGTGTGTGGATTACTATTTCACGGTGTCTCATACTTAGACAAATAATTGTATTCATACTTAAATAGTAATATGCATAAAATGAATTGAGCTTAGCCATTATCATGTATGAGATAACTTAAAACATAAATAAATTTGATTAATATGATTTGTGAGATTTGTGATGATTACTAAGATATGTAATTATTATTGAGATTTGTGATCATTAAAACATGATTAATACATGAGGAGTCCAACAATCTCCCCCTTTTTAATGATCACAAATCAAGTACAGTTAAAGGGTAAATTTAATGCAACTAAAGAGAATATAACATAGAGAATAATGGATAACTTCTCACTTTTTCTCGCCCTTTTGGGATTATCCAAAAGTTAAAGTAAAGGGAAAACAGTGCATATGTCATTAATAGTGTCTAGAACACAACAGACAGTGGAAATAGAAAAAATCAATGACATCCCCATCAAAAAATAATATTCACTGGGCTTCTTCAGGGATTGGCCTTCTCTTTGCCTTTATTATCAGCAACAGAAGAATCCATAGGGGCAGTAGCTGATATAGAAGATGGCATAGAAGTGGTAGAAAAAACAGGTAAAGGGAGACCATCGAAGACGGATGGATCCAATGTAGGAGCTGTAGAAGATCGAGGCAGTTGCTGGTCTAGGATGATAGGACTGATCAGACTAAGAGCCTGGCCAACAAATATGGTTGTGGAAGCTAAAGCAGAAGTAAATGTAGGCAATCTAGGTCTGAGAGGAGCAGTCTCTAGAGCAAAAATTGGTGTACTTTTCACATGAAGATACATACATAGAAGTTTAATGAAGTCTGCAATAATCTCTCATCTATACTGCATAGCATTTTCAAAATCATATGTATATGGTTAACTCAGTGAGCTTCTGAACTTTTTCATTGAAGTCTTGGGTTATATGAGGTATTCTCAGATTCTCTACAAGATATTTAAATTGATTTGTCATATCATTGTTAGAAAAAATTCGGTTGAAATAGAAGTCCAATTTCTTAGAGATCTCCTGTTGAGCATCATTGGAAATCTTTGAGTGAATTTGAACTAAGTCAAGCACTCTATCACTGTTCTTAACAACTTAAGATAAAGTATCCATATTAAAGCCACTTAAGGCATTATAAATCTCTTCCTTGACTATATATCTGAGAAATGTATTTTCCAAGTAAGCAGTAGAGGTTTGACCAGAGGAAGTAGAAGCTTTGATGGCTGTGGTCAGAGACTTCAATTGATTCAATACCTTTTGAAGACATACATTATATTCATATGTGAGTTTATTAAGGTTTTCCACAAGCTCTCTCATGTGGTGCAACATCTACGTATACCTTTTTCCAATATTTTCATCAAAGTATAAGAGGTATGGATGAATCTGGGACACAATATCTTGAGAGATGTTTAAAATAGAAGGTTCAGGAGAAGCAGGAGCAGGTGCAGGAGTAGGCTCAGATCTTGAATGCAGTTCTCTCTGTAGGTCTTCAACCATGCTTTTCAGAGTTGCAACTTCAGTACTGAGCAAATTGTTTTCAACCGTTACTTCATGAATTTCATGAATCATCATGGGTTGAATGTGCTAGATAATCTTCACTAAAAGAATCGAGGCATCTTCCTGACTCAGTTTGGTCACAAGACAAGGTTGATAGGCCAAGAATTTGTCAAATTATGCTAAGATAGTGTATCCAAAGACTTTCAAATCATCCTTGCTTACATAAGATTGTTGTTCAGGTAAAGGGGAAGGAAGTGGTACAACTGCAAGCTCAGGTGCTGGTTCAGGTTCAGGTTCAGGTTCAGGTTCAAAGTATGTGGCAAATTTCAGTTAAAATATGGATGAAAGATCAATTCCAGTGGCAGTAACATGTTTAGATTTACGCAAATCATAGAAGCTAGGGAATATATACTGATTGTACAAAGAATATGACTCAGTTGGATGAGATGCCTCATCAGACTCAGCCTCATTAGACTCAAGATTTTGAGGTTCCTTCCCCTCAATATGTGCATCCTTTTCAGGACCTTGAGGCTCAGGTACTTGATTTAAATCCAGTGGTTCATCTCTAATTTCCACATCCATTTCTTTCCAAGACAACTGAAAGGCTATATCTGTCCTCTCTTCAGCAGAGGGTATTATCACAAGAACATATTTCTCTTCAGGGAGTTCTTATTGATTTGTTTCTTCTATAACATGTAGTTCTTCTTGAGTAGCTTCTTTCATAGTAGGGAGTTCTCCTACTATAGCCTCTTCAATGGATAGTTTCTCGGATTCTAGGATAATTAATTCTCTTGCAGCCATAGAATGAATATTCAGATTAACATTATATCTAGGGGCAGGAGTTTCTTCTTCAAGAACACTTGGAGGAATAATTGGCCTTACTTCCTCAATAACAGCTTCTTCCCTCTAAGGTATATCATCCTCTTCTCTATATGGTACTACAGCTGCCTATTCATCTTCTTCTTCATCTTATGGATACTCAGAATCTTTACCTGGTTCCAAACCAGGATCAGAAATGTCCTTTGGCCTAATTGGGTAATCCACATGATTATACTTCTCATAAATCTTATCATTATCATCAACTCATTCCTTCTTCAAAGGGTTCCAGTTTATTTTCATCCTTATGATGGTAGGTTTAGATAAAAAAAACTCATAGTCCATAATTACTTCTTCATTGGTTCAAACTACTTCTTTGGAAACAAGCATTGCTGAAATTAGTATAGTGTAAAAAAGAGATGTGGATTTATATGTGACCTTGATAAATTCACACATATGGTTAATGATATACTTGTACAGATTGATTTTACGTCCATTATTCATAAGATTAATCAAGAACACATCTTCATAATTCAAGACAGAAAAGTCTCCTTTCCTTGGACTGATCATATTTTGAACAAATTTAAACAACATCCTTGTATCCCCATCAGGTTCAGCAGCTATGGCCCTTCTCTTGGTTCAATTTCCATTTAGGGTTTTAGTGCATTTTCCAGGTACATGAAATCAGTTGTAGGTGGAGGATCTCTCTGATAATCATCATAGATCCCTTCAAGAGGTATCCTATGGCATGAAGCCCATAACCTTGATTATTTGGAGCATCATTGTCCATTGACCCAACTCCTCATAATAAAACTTTCTCAAGCATCAAAATAAAACTGTACATACTGATAGAATTGAGATACCAACCTCAAGTAAATAGGTCTATCCTTCCTAGAGAATCATTCGAGCCCTCTATGTTCTCTTAAAACTTTTAAAAAAAGACATTTATTAGAAAACATCTACTCTGGGAAAATTTAATTTTCATGTACAACATCACGATTTACCAGATTTGGATTTAGGGGTCCTTCGTGTTCCAGCTTTGGTGCTCTCTTTAATTTCATCGAGTGGTGCTTCTCAGAGGAGGATGATGATTGAAGCTTCATCCTTGGCATACAATGATGGTCAAGAGAGAGAGAGAGAGAGTTGCTATGTTGAAAGGGTTCAGAAGGAGTGAGTGGTAGAGTGTTAAGGTGACAAATCGAGTGAGAACCCTTTTGTTTTATCATTTGGGAATTTCAAATGTCACAAAAATAAAAACTTGGGAAAGTAAAAAGTGGTGAAATAAAAATTACATAGATAAGGATTAAAAGAAAACAAAAAATAATTTTCAGGGTGAGACCGTGAATAGTAATTATGGTGCCATGATAAATGGTCATCACAGTGAGACAGTCAGTGGACGTCACAGTGAAATAGTGAGTGGTTTGTTCTCTCACGGTGATACATTAACTAATATTTGATTAGTCATGGTGAGATAGTGAGTAATAGACCATGAATACGAAGTGTTAACTATGAGACCGTAAACATGAGATAGTAACCGAGGAACTGTGAACATGAAATAGTAATGTAAAAATGTAGTAAAATATTAAACAGTGAGACCAGTAAGTTATCTATATATGATTGATCATGCCAAGATCATGTATGATGTAATCTATTCTCTCACAATTTAATGGTTTAGTGAATATATCAGCAAGTTGATATTCAGTGAAAATTAATTCCTAAGTGATATAACATTTTTGATAATGATCTCTCAAAAATTGAGGTCTTAAATCAATATGTTTTGTCCTAGAATGGGAAACATGATTTTTTGAAATGTTAATAGCACTTGTGTTGTCACAATTTATTGGTACATGTCTAAATTGATATCCATAGTCCATTAAAGTTTGTTTCATCTACAAAATATGTGCACAACAACTGCCAGCAGCTATGTATTCATCTTCTACAGTAGATAATTCAATAGAGTGTTGTTTCTTACTACACCATTATAATAGTGACTTGCCTAATAGGTGACATGTTCCAGAGTTTCTCTTTCTATCTAACTTACTGCAACTGAAGTCATCATCAGAATAACTAACCAGTTCAAATTATTGTCCTTTAGGATATAATGCACCTTGATTGGGTGTCTGCTTGTGGTATTTGAAAATTCTCTTTACAACATTTAAATGAGATTCCTTGGGGTTTTCTTGAAAGAGAGCACACATAAACACACTAAACATAATATCAGGATGGCTAGCAGTTATGTAGAGTAGACTTCCAATGATTCCCCAATAAGTGGTTGGGTCAACCGATTTTCCATCCTCATCAAGATCCAACTTACAGGTGGTACTCATGGGAGTGTCACTACTTTTTGTTCTATCCAATCCAAAATGTTTTAGAATCTCTCTTTTGTATTTACATTGAGTTAAAACAATTCCATCATTATTTGAATGATTTTAAATCCAATAAAGAATTTTAGTTCACCCATTAAACTTATTTCAAATTCGTTTTTCATCATTTCAGAAAAATCAATACAAATTGAATTTTTTTAAGATCCAAAAATAATATCGTCTATATATATTTGAAAACCTAAAAAATTATTAGAAATCCATTTTATGATAAGGGTAGGATCAGCTATTCCTTTTGTAAAACCTTTGGAAATATGAAAAGTACTCAATCTGTCATACCAAGATCTTGGAGCTTGCATTAAACCATATAAAGCTTTTGATAGTTTAAGAATAGGATTTAGAATATGAGGGTTTGTAAATCCATGGGTTTTTTCAACAAAAAAATCCCTAGCTATATACCCATTTATTAATGCACTCTTAATATCCATTTTATATAGTTTGAAATTCAGATTGCAGTATAAGAATGTAGAATTCTAATGGCTTCATGTCTGGCCACTGGAGAAAAAGTCTACCCATAGTCAATTCTTACTTCTTAATTATAGCCTTGTGCAACTAATCTAGACTTATTCCTAACTATATTTCTAGCTTTATCTACCTTATTTCTAAACACCCATTTACTTCCTATTACAAAAGTTTCCTTTTCTCTTTCAAAAAGTTTCCAAATATTATTTCTTTCAAACTGATTGAGTTCTTCTTGCAAGGAAATTACCCAAAATTCATCATTGATAGCATCATCAATGTTTTTAGGTTCATGAAGTGACAAGAAGGCTTGATGTTTAACATGATTTCTAAGATAAGCTCTAGTTTGTGTTCCTTTCTCTATGTCTCCTACAACAGAATCTAAGGGTGGTTTTTAAGGTTTCTAACCTTTCTAGAAAAATAAGGACTAGTGAATTTAGGTTCATCAACAGATTTAGGTTTATTATGACTTGATTGCACATAAATTCCAAAATTGGATGTTTTCACAGATTCTTTCACATAGGTATTTTATGATTTTGAGTTGATGTTTGGATTTGATACATCATCCTCAAGATTTTCTAGGATGGTTCTAGGCTCATGTCGATCTTTTTCATCAAACATGATATTGACAGATTCTTCCACACATTTAGTTCTCTTACTAAATACTCTATAAACTTTACTTGAAATTGAATATCCAAGGTAAATTCCGTCATCAATTATGGATTCAAATTTGTCAAGATTATCCTTAGTGTTGAGAATAAAGACTTTTCAACCAAAAACTATAAATTAATTAACCTTAGTCTTCCTATTATTCTACAGTTCATTTGGGGAATTCTTGAGAATTGGTCTAATCAAGGCTCTATAGATTATGTAGCATGTTGTGTTAACATATTCAGCCCAAAAGCAACTAGGTAGGTCATATTCACTAATCATTGTTCTAGATATTTCATGAAAGGTTCTATTTCTTCTTTCTAAAACACCATTCTGCTGAGGTGTACTAGGGGTAGAAGAATTGTGACTATAACCATTTTGTGAGCAAAAGGATTCAAACTCTTGATTTTCAATATCACGGCCATGATCACTTCTTAACAATTTAATTTTATGTCCACTTAGATTTTCTATAGACTTGGCAAACTTAGTAAAATAAGAGAAAGCTTCACTTTTGTGATCCATGAAGAAGGATCATGTATATCTAGAAAAATCATCTACTAGAATATAAAAATAGTGCTTCCCAGTTAAACTAGAAACTCTAGATGGTCTAAATAAATCCATGTGATCCAACTCGAGAGGTTGAGAAGTAGAAACTTACTTCTTTGCTTTGAAAGAGATTTTGTGTTGTTTTCCTTTTTGAAAAGGATTACAATCTTTGTCATTTGGAAACTCAAGTCTGAGTAAGTCTTTAACTAGGACTTTTCTAGTTAGCCTTCTAAAGGAGTTAACATTATAGTGTCCTAATATCTTATTCCAAATCCAAGATTCTTTATGAAATACACTTAAGCATGAAACATTTTGAGAAGTTAAAAAATCTAAATTATCAGAATAAACATTTTCATTCCTTGATGCAGAGAATACTAATTTTTATTTAGAATCAAAGACATTATAGGCATCATTTTCAAATTTAACATGATATCCATCATCACACAATTTTAGATTTTAAACCATTAACAACCAGTACTTTAGAAATTAATATTGAAATAGACCTACCAATATGGCCTAAGCCAATGATCTTCACCTTTTCATTGCACCAAATGTGACATGTCCTCCATCGACTTTTATCAAATTCTTGAAGCATGAGTAGTCTCTTGTCATGTGCCATGAACAACTACTATCCAAGTACCATAGATTCTTGCAGGAGCTCTTCAAGAAGCTATCCTATAACATGATTAAGAAAAGACATATTTTGGTACCCATACTTTTTTGGGTCCAGTAACATTAGTAATAAGCGATTTAAGAACACATATTTGTCTCATAGGTTTCCTATAATCATTATGTAAATTATTTGAAAAATAAACTCTATTTGGTCCACAAAAACTTGAAAAAGTAGAATGTGTATCATGACTCGAGCTAGTTGAGCTATGTCCAGAACTGGGAACAAAATCATATGTCCTAGACATTGAAACAAAATTTGTTCTACCAAGGTTTATTTTACCATTTTGATAACCAATGACAGTATTATATTTAGGATCAATTTGTTTTCCTATAATTTGTGTAAGGGTATTTTTACCATTAGTACACTTTTCTACGTCACTTTTTAATTGCTCATTATGAATTTTTAGTTCATTGTTTTCTTTGAGAAGTTGATCATTTTTCTCTTTTTCAGTTGTAAGTTCAGATTTAACAGTTAGAGTGAGAGCATGTTTCTTCATCAATAATTTATATTTATCATTTAATTCATTGCATGTCTCTTTAAGCATGTTGCAATATTCAAACATTTCTTCATTGGTCATATTTTCAGAGTAACTTTACTCTTAAGAATAGAATGAATTATGCATAGAAGAGTTTATTGTTACCTCATATGTGTTTGTCATAAAACACATATTGGCTTTGTTAGCATGTTCATCATGTGATGTCTCTGGGTCACTTGAACTATCCTCATAGGCACTCCAGGTTGCCTTCATTGCCTTTTTTTACTTCTTGTCTTCGTTATCAGATTTCTTCTTATATTTTAGATTTTGATAGTTAGACTTTATATGTCCTTTGTGATTACATTCATAGCATACACTCTCATCAGTTTTGTCACTTCTCTTCCAGTCCTTTTTTCCAGTTTCCTTTTTGATCATACTTCCCCTAGAAATTAGGCTTTCTGAAAAAAATATTCTTCTTGGAAAATCATTTGAATGTTCTATCAAGCTGAGTGATCTCCTCATCACTGTCTGGTAATTATTGTAAAGTAGTGTAACTATCTATATAAGCTTCTAGTTTTCCATTGTATTTGTTCTTTGAGAGGGTGGTCTTGAATACTACTGATTTATTCATTGGTTCATCTTCCTCTTCTATGTTGACATTCAGCTCTTACTCATACATAATCAGTTTCCCAATGAGTTCCTTTATAGGTAGCCTGCTGATGTCGTATGACTCTCTAATTGAGACAAAGGTTCCCCTCCATCTCTCAGGTAGACATCTGAGAATTCTCATGATCTGTTCTTTGGCAGTGACTTCGCTTCCAAAAGAAATCATTCTGTTGACAATCTCATTGAACCTAAGATACATATCAGAAATTGGATCATTAGGTATCATCTGAAAATTATCATATTATATAGTATAAGTATTATGTCTCATTTCCTTTACTCTAGATGTGCCTTCATGTGAGACAGACAAGGTATCCCAAATTTCATGGGCAGTTTTACAAGCAGAAATCCTATTAAATTCTTCATCTCCTAAGGAATAGTATAAAGCATTCATAGCTTTGATATTTTTATTGTAAGAAAGTTTTGTAGGTTCATCCCATATAATTCAATCAGTCAGAGGAAGTTTTTATTCATCTATAATGGATGACCGGATTTTAAAACTCATACTCTATAGATGCATTTTCATTTTAATTTTTCATTGAGCATAGTTTATTCCATTAAAGAATAGTGGTCTGTTAGTTGCAACACCTTCCAATCTATTGTCCATACTAACAAATATCGTTAAAAGAGCTATAAATTCAGAATTGTTAGAAATTTATAGATCTTTAATGTACACCTACAATTACAGTTGAATGAGATTACACAAAGTCCTAATAAAGCAACCTTTTATACCAAATGTTGGTCTGAGTAGTTAACTCAAGAGGGGAGGGGTGCATTGAGTTACTATAAAAAAAATTTAAAAGATATTTGTTTTACAAAAATGATTCCCCAAAAAAAACATACCACCCAGTTAATCACGGTTATACTATTATAAGAGTTTGAATGTTTAAACAACTTCTTAGAAGATTGATTAATTTTTAGTAATATTAATTTGTATTATTAATATTACTTTTGATGTTATCCTAATAAGACAAATCAGATATAACTTCTTTCCAGGACTAACTATCAAAGTTGATTTAGTGTTTTTCTGGATTGTGCGGCAAAGCAGTAAAATAGACTATACTAAATTTAAATGGGTAAGCAGATATAAAACAAGTGGTTCAGTCTCATGCCAAGAATTAATCCACTCCACTTGGTGATCACATTCCACCAAGAATTTTATATAAATAAACTCTGATCCACACCCTGGATCGGGGTTACAAACTATACATGGACTGTCTAGGCCATGCAGGGGCCTCTTCCACAATTCTCATGTGTTAAAAAAATAATGACCAGGCCACATAGGGACCTCTTCCACAGTTGTTGTGGGTAAGAAAGAGTAAAGAGTTTGGTATGAGGATTTTGAAATCCTTTAGTTCAGCTCAAGAGATGGTGTGTGTGTAAAATATACAGAGTACACACACTTCTCTAAAATAAATAAAATCATCACTAAGAGAGAGTAGATGTGAGTTTATAATGCTCTAGTGATTAGTAGTGCATCTCTGGACTCATTGGATAAGATAGAAATTTTTCTGAGTCCTTCCCTGGTTTTTGTGTTTCAAAACAAAGTGTCGTGGTTCATCTTGTGTTCTTCACGAGTGAAGATGTTCTCTTGTTCCCAGTGTACTTAATCTATTCTTCCATAGAGTCGAATTGTATGCATGAGACAATTTCTTCTTTGATGATCTTACAATGTGTTTTTTGCGGTTATGCTCAGGATTTCTTTTCTGTTGAGTACCGTGCACTGGTATTTTTTGTGTTGTCGCCTGTATTGTATGTGTATATCTTGTTCTTGGGAAAACTTCTCTATAACTTCACAATGGATGAGCTTTATCCGACAGGTTCCATATATTTTGTACCTCGTACCTCATACTATGTCTACAAGAAAATAGTAATTATGTCAGTGCATTAAAGACGCCAAATATGACCGTTAAAGAGATAAATTGAAAGATGACAATATGGGATAAGAAACGGTGTCACAATATGTTATGAAAACAGTTTCTTCTTCACAGTATCTCCCTTATAGTGTCTTCTTCATGGTGTCTCCTTCATGGTGTCTCCTTCACGGTGTCTGGCTTCCAGTGCCTTGTTCATAATTATTGGATTCATGGTGCCTTGATGACTATTTCTTGACAACTGTGTTTGGCACTTAGGCAAATAGAGTTTCTGGATTACGGTGTCTATTATTAGTGTCCAGCTTCATGGTGTCAAGCTTACTGTGTCACAGCGTCTCGTGGTCATGGTGTTTGAGACTTAGGCTTCACGGTGTCAGGGTTAACGGTGTCTTGCTCACGGTGTCTGGCTTACTGTGTTAGAGTGTCTCATACTTAGACAAATAACTATATTTAGACTTAAACAGTAATATGCATAAAATGAATTGAGCATAACCATTATCAAGTATGAGATTACTTAAAAAATAAATACCCATGATAAATAAGATTTTTTATATTTTTGATCATTACTAAGATTTGTAATTATTAATGAGATTTTTGATCATTAAAAGATGATTAATACATTAAGAGTCCAACAATAAATATAGAACATGTTAAAATTTTCATTCAAGGAAATTTATCAAAAATAGTGGCCATACAAGTTAAATAAAACTAGAGATTCAAAATATATTATGAGTATATTATTTCTATAAATTTAAATTTGATGTCAACAATATTTTTTGGAGGATTAATTTTGTTTCAATGAAATTATAGTCAAAGTGAAAAAAATTAGGTATTATTAAATATATAAATTTTTATATTTCTAAATAAGACAACCCACACTTTATAAAAAAATGAATATATAACTTATTCTTTATAATTGAATGTTTGGAATAAATTTCAATAATTGAATAAAATTAATTTTTCATGTTTCCCATTGTCTTATTTTATATTGGATTATCCAAATATCCTACTATAAGAATATAATTTGAATAAAGACTCGATATTTTTTTGAATGAAAAAATATATATCATTTTTTATTACAATATAAAGGTTGAGATAAAATCTATATAAAAGGAATGGACTTTTATATTGGAAATTTTTTCCTAACATATCATGATAGGTGATATAATGATTTTAAATTGTATAGAAAATAACAAGAGTTTTATATTTCTTTTCTTAATTATGGATTTATCAAGGTATATTACATTGTATCAATAGTGAAAACATATATGAAACTATAATTAAAAAAATGTTAATTGGTGGAATCATAACATACATAGTGTTTCTCAACTCTGTGTCATCGGAAATGAGGTTACTTTTTGAAATGGTGAAATCCTGGTGAAAATTTTAATGGGTGGGAAAAAATTTATCCATAAAAATGTTTGAGATGATACTTATTTTGTGTTATAGAAAATAAAAACAAATATAATTTTTTTTAAATAAGAATGTGATATGCGACTTCAAATACAAGGTCAAACTGGTGAAATAAACTTGAACAAACTAATTTGTTTAAATATTGTATAAAATGACATAATTTATTGAAGTGAGAAATAATTATTATGTTATACTAGTCAAAAAAGAAAGATAAAAATTTCATAATACATTAAAGTGATGACTCAAACATATAAGACCATAGAATTATTCACTCTAATATATGTATAAGTGGGTATAATAATTCATCACATGTAGAAAAATGTTATAAAATGATTATATATGATTTTACAAAAATAAATGTGTTTTTTTTGTGTCATATAGTAAAAATTCTATAAATAGGTTTCATTGTTTTATAATGATTTTAGAAATGTATTATCATCATGTAATAATGATGTTTATATAGGATAATGGGGTTGAGTAGATGAGATTAAAATTAAAATAATATATATAGATTCATAGAATTTTATACATTTACTATGCATTATAATGCACAAAAAATACTGTATTTTTAAATTAATGAAAGAAATTTTAGTTCAGAAGGCTCATAAATTTTTTGTTAAAAATATAAAATAATTTCAATTAAATTAGGTGATTTAAGAATTGATACATATCCATCATTTATTTCTATTTTTTTAATATTTTCACATGTATGATTTTTATATTTATTTCAATAATATCCCTTTTTTATACATTAGTATATTTTTCAGCACATATATTCTCAATGTGAAAATTTTGAAATTGTTAAATTTTTAGAAATGAGGTGTTGATTGAATATTTTCATGATATTTTTCAATTATAAGAGGTTTAAATTATTATAAAATGGAATAATGAAATATTGTAAATAACACTACTATGACTATATTTGTCCACTCCTTTTATGTTTGTGGAAGGAATGAAAATATTTTGGAATATAAAGAACATGTTTGTGATATTGCTAAAAAATTGGTAACTTTGTAGATTCTGAATTTTTTTGATGAATTTTGTAAAGAAGGTGATATATATGATTCATGTTAATATATGATAGATACTCACTATTACACCCTAACCTAAACCACAGGGTCTGGTCCAGTGTTCCACACAACCTCATACATTCCTCCCCAAACGTAAGAGAATTCTAACTAGTAGTAAGGGCCATCAAAATATCCTAGGAATATTATTCCCTCAGAACACGGTAATCATCAAATTTTAATAATGTAATTGATTCGAATAATAAATGAATAAAGAATAAATAAATTAACATCAATTTACAAGAATATAAGAAATAAAAACCCATATAATATAAATATGGGATGTCAAATATAAGGTTGATAAATTGGGATATGTTATACAGTTAGTGGATGGTTGAATCGGTATAGGTATTGAATTATAACTTCCTAATCCCTTATTATCACATTTATCACAGTCACTAATATTTTATGATTATCATTCTCTTTCTCTCTCCCTTTCTTGGTTTTTCCACGAAACACCACTGAACACACACACAAGAGATATAAAAATTTGTGAGGGTCACATTTTGAAATGGACGGGCAGTCCATAGTATGACCATGATTCCATTGAGATCATACAATAAAATAGTGCCAAACATTCAATACAATAGGGTAGGGTAAATCCTTCGACCCATGTTTGAGGGAATCCTACAATCAAAATCATCCCAATGGTTCTTAATACTTTCATGCTGAAGGTTTCTGAGGATATAAAATAACCACATGAAAAAATAATACCAATTGAGACACCAAACTGGTTTTATATGTGATTATTCTTGTATTATTATCAATAATTCACTTGTAAAACCACTTTTAAGAATTTATAATTATTTTTTATATTGTAACAAAAAATGTACACACTTATTTCAACATACTAAGGGATCCATTTCTTTATTTTGTAGAAGCATGAATTATTCATGTCCTTATTCTTAAACATATTATATATTATATAACTTTAGTGAATCATTGAAATTGTAGAAAACATATTTAATTCAAGAAATATAGATCTGATAGTAATATTAGTCTTAGATAAATCCCCTTTTATGTTTTTTATGTATGAAATGTATTTCCTAGAGATTGTATCTTGTGCATTTAGATCCATTCAAATAATCCACTGCACAACTCTTTCAATGATTTTTTCTCTTCAATTATTACATTTATATAGTAATATTTCTTTGAATCCCTTGGATGCTAATAGTTAGAATTTTTTTTTTTTAAAATTAATACCACCAAATTCTTATTCAAACTCATACTTTGGATATATTTTAAAATATATCATGGTCATATAATTCAAATTTTTAGTTATTATATACTGAAATAACCTTCAAATTATTCAAATAAATTCATCATTATACTCAAAAATGTATAGATTATCACTTATATTCAGTGGTCTGGGGGATTTCAGTGAAGAATTTTGGTTTTCAAATTTTTCCTAAAAATTATATAGGGGAGGTAGCGTGGTAAAATGTGTTGTAGTGTATTCCTTCAGAAAGTATTTTCAATTCTATATGGACAAGGGGGCTATATAATGGAAGTTCCAAAAAAATTCATATCCATCAAAATTTATCTAACATACCTCAAAATATTGGAATCCCATCACTATAATATGGTGATCCAAAAAGCCTGCTAATTTTGGCATGGAACACGGTTTTTGGTATGGATGTGACTAAAACTCAAGAAAAAAACATATAGATGTCTCTTAACTATGGACTGGCCTTCTAGACTATGGGGAATTACATCATCCATTTTATTTTGAAAACATATTGTTCAATGTTCTACTGCAAAGAGGGAAAAAATACTCCATAACCATTTAAATCCATATATTATTCTCTATGGTCTGGACCATCACTATGTTGTGGAGTACCCGTATTTTCTAGGGGCACCAAAAAATGACCATTTCTTTTCTACAGCATGGTCCTACACTATGAAATGCAAAAACATATTTTCTATGGACTGAACATTGATATGGGTTCATGGTATTTTCTCTGTGATGTGGGTGACTAAATTTCTTCAACTCCACCTCCTCACCAATACAACTTGTATTAGAAACTCCATTCATGATATATAAGCTCTAGGAACACACAACATTCCCTCATCTATATTTTTAATCAAAATAATCATCCAATGAAATTTATATTCAATAGACACAGATGAATATCATTCACAATTATACATCATATAGTTAGAAAGATCATATCCATAGAAATCCAACTATTAAAATCACATTTACCTTCAATATATATAGTTCTTAAATGGAAAAAATATAAAAACCAACTTCATAACATTTCATCCAAAATATATTATCCAATGATTGAAATGATAAGAAATAGAGAAATAGTTGTGAAAGCATATTAATTAATAAAAAAATAATTATTTCCAATTAATTATAATCAAGATAATTATATCCCAGAAACTTAAAAAAATTAATAGGATTTAGTTATCCAACTAATCAAATAGTCTAATATATTCTTGAATATATTCTACAACATTCATGGGTTTTCTTAATCAACATATTGACATCATTGAATACCCATTTTAATTAAAAATACCCCTTATAATAACTTCAACTCATAAAAAAGTTGTCTCAACAAACTCTTCCTTTTTATTAACTGTCAATAGAAATTTAAAATGATGTGACACTATTTTCTAAAAACATAATAAACAACATTTCTTTTATCATCCCTATACTTATAAAATTTTATTTCTTTATCTCTCCAATTTATGAGGAAATATTTCAATTTACCTTCTATCCCTCCCTTATTGAAAATAAATACAATGTATCTATAAAATAGTATCAATTAGTAAATTGAAATTTTCTAATAATAATTCTAATATAAGCTTACTATTCCATTATTAGTGTATAATATATGATTTTTTTATTATGAAATATAATTTATCAATAATCAATTTAATTTTATAAAAATTTTAAATAAAACCACTTACAATCAATCTTCAATATCATTCCATAAGTTATAGGTTAAAACAATTGATGATAATTCCTAATATAAGAATTTTCAAACACATTTACCAATAATTTTACCAAACTAAATTCTATGAACTCACTTAAACACACGGGTTAAAACATTTCAAGTATAAATAAGCAGATTTAACGACTTTGAAACTTATTTAAATCTCCACATTTGTTCATTTATTAAAATTATCCCCTTTTATGTTAGAACTTGATATTTATTATCAAGGATAAGATATTGAGATATCATACTTTTTCAATGACACTGACTTTAAGAAAATTATAGAAAAGTCATATTTACATGAACTGATAATTATAATTAGCTTCTTAATGTTTATTTACTTGTATTATCTGTAAGGGAAACACTCCTCAACATCTTCATAATGTTTAATCTCTTCATGAATATAATCATATATGTTCTAGTATGGTAATAAAATAAAATTGAATTATTCATATGGATGTGTAGTGTTGATTACTTTTACATCAGCATTAATGATGATCATTTCAAAACTTGATATTTTAAAATAACAAGTAGTGAGATCAATCTATGATTAGATCATTATCTTATTGTTGTCCAGTATTGATAGTAACTAGTATAATTTCCCCAAATTCACCCCATATGACAATAATTCCCCTTTAATTCCATGAATTTTATGTATATATAAAATAAAAAAATTTTACTGAATAATCTGGATCTCTTTAATCATCAATGTGAATATCTAGGTTGAGATTTTATCCATAATGTTTCACTTTATGATCAAATATTAATACTTCCACATGTTATTTTCCAGTATGATTTTCTCTTTTGGTATTATGGATATCATAATTTAATTCATTTATTTTCTATGATACTTCTTCTCATTTTAACCATCAAATCATATACATCACCTAAAGAAATGTTTATTCTCTTCGATGGTTCTTCTTTTGTTGGAAATGTTATTATAAACCCATTGGCGTTATGTCTATGTTTACTACATCTCTCAAATATATCATCTCTAGCATAATTCTTTTCATTTTTTAAAAACCTCTTGGGAAATTTGATTACCTCATGTGGATACTTATATTTTCATTTATCAAGATATTTCTCAAGTGTTGCATTCATCTTTCTTACTTTTTCTAAATCTTTTAGAAAAATCACTCAAATATATTTAGGTATGTTTATAAATTTTTTTGGGTCATCCACATGAAAACTCATTAGTGTTATTCACATCATAGAATTATGATATGACATTTTACCTACAATTGTTGAACATGTTTTGAATCTTAGATTCATTCAACATGATGTGTAGCACTCTTCCACCCATATTCATAGAATTATTTTAGAGAATTATGTATTGTGGAATTATTCAAGAAAATCCCAAGGTTTAAAGATATTTATTAACAAAAAGCATGGTATTATATACTTATTGAAATTTAATAACTTATATGGTGATAATTCACCACTATTTTAACAACATTTTTTACAAACATCACAAATATAATCAAGATCCTCAAATCTATTTGAATATGAAATATTTTTCATAATATTTGTTTGTTTGATCTTCTCATCCTTTTCCCCCTTGAAATATAAATCCTTTCTTTTTTTAAATGATTGAATTATATAAATAAAATCATTTTTATAATGCCAAAATCTATTCCCAAACTAAAACTTTCCCATAAACCTTATTCTTACCTTATATAGTGTGTGCATTATAGATTTTTCAGACTCAGCAACATTATGATTTTTAGGCCTTCATCACAATTATTTATTTAATCTTGTGGAACATACAACCATATTCATTCATCCATATACCATTAATGTAATGGTTGGATTGTCATCATTTTTCTCATCCATAATAGTAGGGATTTGGATTATAATCCTGTATTTTCTGAAAAAAAAAGATGTTGAACATTATTGAAATGATGATATAGACATTAAAATCATCTTTGAGATTATATTTGGACACTAATAAAATTATTTCAAGATATTAATTTGACATAAAAGAGTAATTTTTCATAATAATACTCTTTATTATATTATGCGGCATCAACTAGTCTTCCATCAATATTTTGTGAATACTGAGCCTGATTTGCTTTCAAATTTACTAAACTGATTTTATGATCCATATTTTTCAGACTAAGAATATTATTTTCATCATCAATATAAATTTATAATAATTTATTCTTACAAATTATTCCTCATTAATTTTAATTATTTTTTTCAATTATGTCTCAATCTCTTGGATTATTTTTTATTTTATACCCATTTATATATTCATGACATTAGTGTTTTTTTCAAATTTTATTCTAATGAAAAAATATTCACTTCAAAATATTTTTTGGAATCATTCTTATTTTAGATTAAATTTATAAAATACTATTAATATTTTGATTACCTTACCATGAGTTCTTTATACTCATATTATTTTTCGTTGACTTCTTTTGAGAGAACAATTTGAGTAATTTCCATATCTCAAAAATCCACTTCAATGATTTTTTGAGCTCCTTCAAGAAAAGTCATAACTTCTATAAAAATTTAGAAAATACCAAAAATTCAATTATATAGTTCATTGGGTAAGTCATGAATCAATAAAAAAATCTATAGGCATATGATCACACATACATGATTCGTCTTATTATATAAAATTTAAACAATTATATTGACATAAATTTGGTTCACATGAATTATTTAATCCAATATATGTGGAAACATTGACCAAATAATTTTTTCAACATAAAACCACAATATTTTCTCCTTATAACAATGATATATCCTACTTTATTAGAATACCTGAAACATATTCCTCTTTTAACAATAAGGACAACTTCTTCATCAACTTCTCTTATTTCTATTTTTAATTTTTTATGTTTTGATTCATATTAAATTTCTATAAAAAGGTAAGGAACATATCGAATGGTCATAGAAATTTTATGAATGATCCTTTAAGTATTCAAAGGGAACATTTTACTGATTAAGATTCCAAGATGATAAAAAGATGTATTCTCTAATAAAAAATTGATAATACAACAGAGATCATTGTATCACATTGATATAAATTTATGCATATGTAATGGGTCGTACAATACACTTAGAGGGGGTGAATTAGTGTAGGTATCTATTTATAACTGTTTTATCCCTTCTTCTCACTTTTACTATATTCATTACTAGGTAATTATTCCCATTCTTATTCTCTCTCATTATTTTTTCTTCTATGAAACCCCGTTGAACACACAGACATAATTGACAAAAAAATTAATGGTTTACCATTAGAAATGGAATATTTTACCTTTGTATTATCTAGACTCTATTGATATCATATGATCCACTCATTTCAACATATGAATACAATTGGGAAAGGATTATCTATTTACCCATGTTTTGTGCATCCCACACTCAATAATATCCCATTGATTCAACATAATGTCATCATAATAGTTTTTAATAATGTAGAATTACAAAAAATAATTTCCCATACCAATTATGAAACATGATTTTATGTAGATGTGTTTCTTCCATTATTATTATATTACCTTAACTTGTTCAATATTATGCTACACCAGTGAAAAAATATGATTTAACGTCTGTTTTTAACCGGTATCTATACAGGAGAAAAAATTAATATTATTTGGGGTGTTGGTTTTCTAAAAACCAATGCCAAAAATCAATTCAGCTAAGGGTTTATAAATTGGTTTCACCATAAACCGACAATGAAAATCAAAGAGTATTTGGTTTTCGACATAGATTTTATCTAAAATTGATGCCATAAACTTGTTTTTTTCATCTTTTTTAGATAAAATAGATGTCTTAAACCCAATTTTTCTTAAATATCAATGTTAGTTTTTAAAATAATTGATGTCGTAAGTTAAATGTTTTTTTAGAAAATTGAGAAAATTACACTTCCAATAAAATCGAAATCCCTATAAAAAACAATATACTACAATAAAACATTATTTATCATTCAAAAAAATCTATAAATTACATGCTTTTATCTAGTTACTCATAAAATTATCTATTCATTTGTATTATAATGTATAATTAAAATACACATACCTACAATCAATGACTTCTTCAAGAAGTTTGGTGACCTTTTCAATACCCACTGCTCCATTATTTATAGTTCTGACATTGGCCATCTTTTCTTCGATACCGAAGACAATACGTTTCTTTCACTGAATCATTTACATTAATTTCATTTAGAGATAAATTCAAAATAAATCGTATAAAAATTTAGACAAAGATATTAAAGAGGCACCTGAGAGAACTCAATGAATTCTAGTGTCGAATTTTGGGAGAATATCCCACGATAAGAAATGAGGCCTCTGTGGATAAGTCTGAATGGGATGGTTTGATGGTAAAATGTGCTATAATGGATGATCAGAGAAAGTAGGCTGAGAAAGAGATAGATAATGGATATACCCAGTGGAATGAATTTATTTCTCATTTCTAATTAGTGACTTGTTTCCTTTTATGTGTTTGTCGATATCCAATGATGGATGAGTTATGTACATTTAATATAGTAGATATATACAAGAATGTATGTTTATGGGTTTCGTGATAGAATACCCAAATTACCATGTTACCAATTTTATATAAATATGTTAAATGTTATAAATAATCATCGAAGAAGTAGATAAATATCTTATATTTCCGATTTATTTGAGTGATAAGAAGAAAAAACTAGATTGATTGGATACATCAACAATCATTTACCATATAGGGTGATCATATAAATTAGAGGGAATGACCTGCATTCCATGAATTTTATTTTTTTGTGACCTCTAGAGGATTTGGAATATTTGAAAATATATGAGTTTCTAATGTGTCCAGGATTTTTATGTTATGCACAGTGGTGTGTGTGTGTGTGGCCTTGAGAGACGTTTTCTGATATGGTAACTAATGTGCATGGGTAGCCCATGGGGCCATATTTTATGTTTCATTCCCTAAAAATTATTATGTAAATTGTTACCATGTTAGATAATTATCACATGTTTATGTATATTTCTATAGATATCTCATGATTTCATGTATTATGATTCCTTTTATGATATTTCATGTTGAATTAATTACAATACCTAAGGAATAATTATTTGATAGTTGGAACAAGTGGACCATCATGATATGATTATACTAGGGTGGTTTACCTGATACGAGACAATTATTATGATGTACCTATGATAGTCTTGTGGCTATACCTAAAATTCAATTCATTATGGGTACCAAGTACCATGAAATAAATTGATTACATGTGGATATCAAGTACATGTTCACTAATCATAATTCTGGCGGGACTCAATACTAAATTCCTTAAGGATACCATGTTATTTGTTTAATACACTTTTGGATTGTTGTTGGTCACTTATAATGTCTTTTTTTATCCTTTTGGAATGGAGTTTTAGAAGCTACGCCATGGGTTCAGGATATGTTTGATAGTACATAACCTCTTAGAACAAGGTTTATTGATTATTTATTCTTTCATATACCAAGCATAAACAAAAAAACTGACACCGAAAGTGAAATAAAATTAGAGAATTCATAATATTACACTTTAAAAATAAAGTAGAATTAAAATACACGTACCTGAAATTTAAGGTATCCTCATTTTTGGTTTTTATTGAATCATTCATTTGATTATTAGTAGGTTCAAACACTTAATATATCAAAAGAGTTAGTTTTTTAAACCCATATGTAATATTATTTATAAATATTAGAATATACATACCTCAAATCCTAATCAAACTTAACAAAATGTTCTCAAAAATAGATTGAATATGGGTCATATCAGATTGGTAATAATATTTTGAATCATTGAATACCTATAATAACATTGAACGATATGAGATAAAATATATAGAAAAATATATAAAAAAATATAAAAACATTAATACAAGTAACCTTATCAAATTCAGTAGTTTCCCCAGTTGTGATTATCTCGTACATGAATCGAAGAATATAATAACCACATTCAAAATGTCCTTTTTGACGATGAATCTATAGTTATAAAACATTAAACTATTAAAAAAAGTTAATATATTAAAAAAATCATAACAAATTCTAATATAAAACTAATTACTTATATTTCGACATATTTGATTTTCTTCGGTGTCTTTATCGACTTGTATTCCTTATTACTTTTTTCCCATGAACTGCATTTTCATATTTACAAACTATTAATTCATCTCTAATCAATGAGAATAAAAAAATAATGAGATTATAAAGAAAATTCCTCCCTAAATGGTGGAAAATATTTAAGAACATTCCCTAATAAAGAGAAAACCAATATAATGTGCATTCACATGGGCACAATACGCCTAGTATCTAATTCCCCATACAATAATAAAAGTTTACAATTAATGACTATATAATTATCATTAGTTCATAATTATGTTTCTATTATTTCTTATCCATAAATGGTAGAAACCAGCCCTAAATCATCATATATGATAATCTCTCACACATATATGAAACTCTATTAGGATTCTTCACATGTTTCACTTCTATAGAAATGAGTTTTCGATCTATAAAACCATAAATGACTACACGTTAATTTTTTAGAAAAATTGTTTGTAGATACCTAATTTAAAATAATATATTATTAGTCAATTTAAAACCATCTTTTATTAAATAAATACATATTCATTTGTCAATTTACTTACATGGAAAACAACTTCACCACAATTAGGCTGATCTCTTCAAAATTAACTAGATTCATGATATCTTCTTTGAGTAATCTCAATGTATATTCTCTTATGCATATATTGGGAATCATCAGAAACTCATAGATATAATTTAATGAATAAGTTTTCTGAGATAATCAATGTATCCCATGAAAAATATCTGAAATATATATAGTCGATTATTCCAGAACATTTTGTTTCATTTGTGCACTTTATTTTGCTTTTAGATAATCCTATATAAGATAAATTTAAGAAAACATTATAATTAATTTTGAATCATTTTTAATTAATAATTAAAAAAACTCATACCTCATATAAAATATAACAAATCAAACCAGTTGTCCAAAGTAAAAAATGTCCCGGACAATCCCTAAATATGGTGATCTCTTGATTTTAAAATGTTTGTAGAGCTTTAGGATCTATAATATCAAGTAATAAATTCCTAACCAAACCCATGTTCATTGAATGATGATGTACATAATCCCACAAAAAATTTACGAGTCATAACGCAACAATATTTATGCGAGGATCTCAAGAAAACAACTCACAATATATGT
Organism: Viscum album; assembly: GCA_963277665.1. Taxonomy (NCBI): domain Eukaryota; kingdom Viridiplantae; phylum Streptophyta; class Magnoliopsida; order Santalales; family Viscaceae; genus Viscum; species Viscum album. The sequence continues at coordinate 1,046,324,114 of OY728165.1, forward strand.
TTTGGTCCGAGTGAGGTAGTGGAGAATCAAAGTAAGAATATGGGGAAGGGTGGTCTGAGTGGCCAAGCTAGGAAGGCTGAAAAATGAAAAAGTTATATTAGTGCTTATAATTAATAAAACAGAAATATTGATGAAAAATAAATAATATATATACAAAGGCTGCTTATATGGCGCATAGTAGGTAGATGGGGTAGGGTAGTCCGGATGAGCAAGCTAGGAAGGCTGAAAAATGAAAATGTTATATTAGAGTTTATAATTTATAAAATAGAAAAATTGATGAAAAATAAATAATATACCTAGAAAGACTACTCATATATGGCATAGTAGGAAGATGGGATAGCATAGTTCGAGTGAGCAGGCTGGGAAGGTTGAGAAATGAAAAAGTTATATTACTGATTATAATTTATAAAATGGAAAAATTGATGACAAATAAATAATATACCTGGGAAGGATGCTCATATGGGGCAGGGTAGGAAAATTGGGAAGGGTAGTCCGGGTGAGTAGGATGGGAAGGCTGAAAATGAAAAAACTATATTACTATTTATAATTTATAAAATAGAAAAACTTATAACAAAAAAAATATACCTGGGAAGGATACACATACTGCGAATGTCTTTTCAAGTGTTCTAACAAAGACTTCTGCACTACTGCTTGAATTTGATCAGAAATAGAGTATTTTATATCTTTCAGCTTTGATTTTAAGGATTCTATTTTTGGATCTCTTGATTTCTTACTCTTACCAAAAATCTTCTGAGTACATACACCCACCTAATATCCTCTAGCATGGTCAGGGTGTTCTACCTTTCCCAAAGTAGTGGCTATGATGTCCATCATACCCTTGGTGATAAAAAATCCTTATGTCTTCTACTCCTGAAGTTCATCCTAAAATGAAAAAGAAAATGTTGTATATGTTTTTATAATTTATAAAATAGAAAAATTGATAACAAATAAATCATATTTACTTATAATTTTATTAGCTACTTTATTATCTTTCTCTGCATGTTTTTTTTCATTTTTACTTCTTCTCATTCATTTCCATTTTTCATGTTGATTGGAATGAGATGGAGGAGCAAACTAGACCTCTTTTGATCCACTACTAGATCGAGGTCTTAATTCTTAAAAAAAAAATTCATCAATAATTTTCTACTCCAAATAGAAATAACCTCTACGTGATAAAGTATGAGGTTATTCATTTTTCAACTGGATCTCCTGATGAGATCTCCTATAGGTCTGTTATATAAAAATAGACTACTAAGTAATAGGAAAGATATATAATAAATTTTACAATATAAAATAATTATCATACCTGATATTTTTATTCATTAAGAATGTAAAAAAATCGCTTCCATGTATCATAATATATTAACGGATACTAGAGGCATGGGCTTTGAAACCTTCTCTTTCCAAAAATATAATTATTTTCATTTTTGTTTTAAAATATTTACATCGAACCACCGCTAAAGATATATTTATTTTTATATTCTCATTTTTTTCTCAAAATTAAATGTATCTCTAATTCAATAAATTAAATATTTCATTTAAAATATATAATATTAAAAAAATGAGATAAATAATCAATTGATATATTTTACCATCACGGCCTCCCAAAGATGTTGTTTCAACATCTTGTCCTCTGAATTCCAATCAGGATATAAAATACTAATCTTGCAATGGCTCTGCATCACAATATAACTAAAAAACTAAACTACATTTGGAACAGTTGCATTATTATCATCATCAAAATAGATGTTTACTTTGTCATCATCAAAACCAAGTGATAGCTGTTGAAAACATGTAATACTACATTTACCAACTTGAGAACTTGATTTTTTTAGTAGTAGCTGGAGAAGTCTCCTCCACTGAGGATGCATTAGTAGTCCTGTAAAATATTTTTTAAAATTAACAGTTTTATTTCATAAATAAGTATATTACGGAATATTTAATAATATGTAAATATATATATACCTCAGTAACCCCTCTGCTCTATCTGTATTTGAAATTTCAACTAGCAAGTGTAATGAATTTTTTTTTACCTACATATCATTAGAAAACGGAATATTTATATACAAGGTATAAAAAAAATAAGTAAGTACAAATAAGAGGCATGAATTTGTAATATTCAAAAAAGAATCAAAATATAAATAATTACCAGAAAAATTAGAAGGCTAGTTTAATATATTCCCACTTGCCTTTATCATGATTATTACATACTGCATGAACTATGTCTATCTTACACTCATTGTAATCATCTAAAAATTGCGTAATAAATGAATAAGTCTTATGTAAATCACTAGTATCATCAGCATCATCCTCATCACACAAATTGTATATTTTTCTTTGCAAAAAAACTGATCACTAATAATTCAATGGATCAATGACATAAAATTATTTCTTTTCATGTGTCACCATGATAAATAGTTCCTCATTATAATTAAATCTTTTCAAATAAACCAGTTTAAACTCATATTCATCATGTTTCACACCAATATTACTATCAAACCAATTAAACATAAAATTGGAGACTTGAAATTTAATATAATCAATTTCACATATGACTTTAAGAACTAAAAAATATGTAGTTGATGAATAAATTGTTTTTTTATCTTTATCACTCAACAATTCACTACTTCAGAAAAAACCATCACACCACTATTCTGAACGATACTCTTGTCATCCATGTTTTTTTATGTAAAATGTGTAGTCATTGATATCAAAACTAGACAATGTGATCACATTAAGAGATGGTCCCCCTACTAACCACATCAATGTATCTGATGAAAATATATCTAGCGTGACATTCTCTTTAAACCATGAAGGAAATGCCTTATTATGCCCAATCTTAACCAATTTTCATGTCTTTTTTGATATCTTAACTTTCATTCAGCAATATGTGAGGATATATATAATTGAACCTAATCTATGTTGTTAAAATGTATAAATTTGAATACATCACCTCATCACATGGAATGAACTTTAACTTTAATCCTTCAATCCCTCTACCTTCACTATTAACTGTCATATGTCGAGATACAGTTATACCAATAATATCCTCCTCATACATATAATTAGTACAGAACTCAATCACCTCCTCTGATACATATTTTTGAGCAATATAGGCCTCTAGTAGATAAGGATTTTTAACATATCCATTCAAAATTTTAATATATATTTCAAAAGGATACATCCATTTAAATAAAATAGGCCCACATATTCTTATCTCACACACCAAATGAATCTGCAGATAAACCATTATATCAATAAATGTGAGTGGGAAATACATTTCAAGTTCACAAAGAATAATAGTTTCTTCATTCTCCAACACATAAAAAATTTGTATCAAAAAACTTTCTAAAAATGAATTTGAACAAATTACATAACATTATGATAGTCTTTCTGACAGTTGTCTGTAATATACCACGCACTACTACAAGTAAAAGATGTTTCATCAACACATGGAAATAATTATATTTCATTCATATTAATTTACAATCCATAAATGACACCAAAATATTCACATTTTGAGAAAAAACAAACGGTAATTTAATACTAAGAAGACACTGACAATAATTCATCTTTTCAATCTTGCTTAATGTGTGACCATCCAGAGGTAAATATGTTTTGTTTCCTTTCATAGTGAGAGCTAACTCCAAACTTATTCTCATTAATATCAAGTCTAATCTAGCTTTAAATCCATATTTTTTAATTCCTTTAATTTCTAACAATTTTCTAATCAAAATGGAACATATGTTTTTATCAACATTCATAACATCAATGATACATTTTATCCTTAAAAATATCCAATAAGGTAGTTCAAAAAAATACACCACTTCTTCCAGATATTTCATTGAAGACTGGAACTTTTTTCTTTCCAAATGTTGAATAAATATCTTTCACCATGTCATAATATTCTTCAGCTGAAAATGGTCGAGGGGGAAGGATGTATTCTTGTAATCCATTAAATTCTTTTTTCAATATATAATAAGGATGGTTAATTTTTAAAAAAATTGATGCCTCATGAACACTATCTTTCATCCATTATAAAATTGATAATATGAAGTATTTTCTTCACAAATTGGGTATGCTTTATGTCCCTTAACACTATATCCAGATATGTCTCCATATGAAGGAAATTCGTTTATAGTGAACATTAACACCAGAAAAAACATTAACACCTGCAAGAAAATACACTTTCTTGTATACATCAAAAACATTAAAACATGCCTCCCATTGAAATTTCAAATCATAAATAAATGGTGAAATATACACATCAATATCATTTCATAATTATTTTGGTTAATAAATCCCCAATCTCATCATAACATATTTTTTCTTCATACATAGATGTAGGGACAAGTTGTAAACTACGAGGAAAACAGGCAATAAACTATGTTGGCTACTGGGGCTCCAATATGGATTCATTCCATCAAAACACAATCCCATTATGATATTTTTAACTTCACTACCACAATCATAAAATTATTTATCAAAACTCATCCACTATAGTAAATCGTTAGGGTGACATAAGTTACCATCACATATGCACTTATCTGAATTCTATATTAACCTTTTTTCGTCAATTGAATTTGAAAATAGACGCTTCAAACGAGGAATTATTGGAAGGTACCATATTTCTTTAGCAGGAGTTTTGATTCTGGTTCTTAAAAATGAATCACATTTGAATTATCATAACTGTATGCAAAAAATATTAGATGATATTATTAGAAATTACAAAATTGATTTTTCATGACATTACATGACATCACTTGAGAATGAATCTGAGTTGAATTTCCCATCTATCTTATATCGTGATGTCCCACATGTAAGAAAACATGATAAATATTCATTTTCTTTCCTATGAAATACATAATCATTGGGGAAAACATGTATATTTTTATACCTCAATCCCATTAGGAATCATATTTTCTTTACCTCATAATAGGAATATGGAAGCCCCTAGCGTTCTAGAAGTAGCTCTTTTAAAAGCTCAAGTAAGCTGGATAAAATTTTTTCACTCCACCTATTTTTTTCTTTTATGTTCACTAATCCCAAAACTTTTAATACAAATGTATATTTACAGCAACTTGGGAATAATGATTTCTTAGAATCTCCATAAAATCGTTCAATTATTGTTGTTTTTTTGATGGTTTCAACTCCTAAATCATGAATTAATTCTTCAATATGATCCCCTACCTCATTATGAATATTGACAAAAACATTAGATGTTGATTTTTCAGTGCATTCACCATGCCAGATCCAATATGTATAATTAAGACAAAAACCATAACAAATGATATGATCATTGATTTATAGGGATTTTAACTTTATCATATTTAAACACTTCACATAGGGACATAAAATAAAAGCAATGTTTTGAAGATGTTGTTTAGAAAATTTCAAGAATTCATCAACTCCTTTTCATATTCAATAGTGGTTCTTCATAAATGTATCTAATTAAAATCCATTAAATATCTGATATCACAAAATAATTGATGAATATATTAAAAAATAAAAAATATTAAATATATATATATATATATTTATAAATAAATTGTAAAAAAAACACATTTAATAAAAACACTTGATAATCAGATAGAAAACATCAGATAAAAAAAATTATTTTCAAATTATATACATGTTTTATATTGAAATTATAATTTAATTATAATATCAACCGTATCAAATTTATTAGTTCATTTTACATAGTTGTTGAAATATTTCAATGTTGTATGTGTTAAAATTATTGCAGATTGCATTAATTTAAGGGGTAATAAATTAGTTATTATTAATAACATGAAATAATAATTTTAGTAAATGATTATATTATAAATGAAATCAATCCTAACACTACCAAAATTATGACAAATTAAATTAAATACATAAAAAAATTAGTATATCTTACTACAAATTTGGGTGAGACAACAATAGAATCATTTGAGGAATAATAAGTAGTTGTGGATACATTTCATGTTCTAATGTGTATATACCTAGATTATTTGGTGAAACTGTGCAAGAAAAAAGATCTATTAGTTGTGAGGAAGAATAATGAATTGGTGTGATTGAGCTGATAGTTGTGAACTCACATAGAATGAATTGATGAAATTGAAGAGGAATCCAATCTATGTTCTATTGGATATGATCACTACTGATGAAATTAGTGGATAATTACATAAATTGATTCAAAATAATTGGGAACTAATCAGAATATTAGAGTTCAGTTTAAATATTTTTTTTTCTTGATGACCTACATGCACTCAAAGACATTGTGGTGAAAAATAAGGCCTATTATTTTGTTGTAGTGATAACCATTGTTTTGGTGGTGAGTAACTTCAATAATAAGTAGTTTGAGAATGAACCAGTGGAATTCCAATACAATGGTGTTGTGGGATGTAGTACTATGTTTTCATGGGTAATATTATGTATATTCTTGTGAATTATGGAAAATACAGAGTCAAGATAATCCTTTTAAACCCATTATAAATGATTCATATATTATAGCAGAGAATATATGTCTCAATGTGAGTAAAATATGATAATGAGTAGGTTTTCTAAAATTGGTCTAAATCATGTAAAAATAAGACATTTATATTTTCTATTTATATTTTATATTACATGTGGTTATGGATTATTGGGTAAAACATAAAAAAAATTATTTATGTACTAACTGTCGAAAGAGTTTAAATGGACCAAAGTAGTAGATAATCTTAAAAATAATTAAATTGGTTTTTCATATAATTTTGGTAGACCTGATTCAAGAACCCTCCCCCCACCCCCACCCCCACCCCTCTCAACTATATTTTCTCAGTCCTATGAGGACTCATGTTGATTTATTCTAACATAAAAACATCATATCACACAACTCCAATCCATATCAGGAACATTGAATAATCACTCTTAGGGATAACTATTAACCATTTTCCAACAAATTTTATTAAATAATAAACTGATAATTGAAGAAAATAAAAATAAAAATTTAATTATAAATAATTTAACAACAAAATGAAAATAAAAACATAAAAAATTCAGATGATAATATATCCCCATATCTGAAATTATCTCCGTATAATGCTTTGTAAAATTATGCACTAAAAGATCTAGAGAAAAATTTATTGTAAAAATTAAAAATTAAGATAAAAACAAACTAAAATAAATCCATGGTTGAAAGTCACCCAAAATAGGTTTCGAAATAACAAATAAACCATAGAAAATAAAACAAGAGAAGATAATGAAGAATGCAGACCCGAGATTGTGAAAATGGAAAAAATCATCAACAATAGTTGTTGGAGATAACAAATAGAGCATAGAAGTTGTCGTGAGTCGAGAGGCGCCACCACATGTTTCGATTCAGAAGACCTAAGAACATGATGTTTTCCTGATGGTGATATTTTTTTAATGACTTTCGGCGTCGTTTTTTACCAAAACCAACTCCAAAAATAATAAAATAATTCGTCATTCATTTTACTAAAAACCAGTGCCGATAATATATATATATATTATTTTCGAAGTCACTTTTGGTAAATAGAGGTGCCGAAAATATTTAGTTTTTTTATTTTCGGCATCAGTTTTATGGAAATGTGATGTATAAAATTAGACATATGGCATCGGTTTTCTCCAAAAGTACATGACAAATTTTTTTCGCATCGGTATATGTAAAAAACAAATCGAAAAATCATTGTATTATGATTTTTCGCATCAGTTTTACTAAAAACTGAGGCCAAAAACCACTAATAAAAATATTTGGTGTCGGTTTATAAAAAACAGACATTATTACTTTGAGGTTAAATTCTTTATTTCTAATAGTTCTAGTTCTTATTCCTACTTTTCTATATGAAAAGATAAATCTACATAGTTATTTCATAGTATTAAGTGGTAACTATCTTTTTTCATAGAATACCATCTTCTTCTTACTCCTACTCTTCTTCTTCATCATTTTTTAACTTCATTGCATCATTCCATTTCAATAAAATTATTTAATAACAATAAAACAAAGAAATATGGTAATGATATTTGTTCAAGATAATTATCCTTCGCTATTTCTTGGAAATGAAATTTATACCATATATTATATCTCCTACTAATTCATATATATTCATGAAATATATACTGCATAACTCTTTCAATTAATTATTCTTTTCAATTATGTTGTGTATATAGAAGTTTTGGAGAGAATCCATCTAATTCCACTAGTTTGAATATTAATTTAACAATAAAATTTAAACCACCAAATTCTTCTTCAGACTCTTCTTTATGATCTTTATACCAATAGACATTGACCATTCATTTAAAATTGGTAATTATTATTTACATAAATAAAAACTCAAAGAGTCATATAAATCCAAGTCATCATTCGGCTTGAAACAACCCAGATTGCCACTTCTATGTCGTAATCTAGGTAACTACGGAATAGCCTGATGGTTTTTAGTAGTTTTCGTAATACTACTACAGTGTGTGTTTTATTGTGATTGGTCTCCCAATATATACTTTTATATAACATTTTGACTACATTAGGGATATTGGGGCTATAATGACGATGTTTCATTTACACTATATCCATTGAAATCCATCCAACATTCCATTTTGGCATGAAATTCTTTCACTATGGAGTGGTCATCCACAAAACATGATAACTACATCATGAACCTTGGGTTGTGGTGATGTATTCACCAAAACTCTAGAACCAAAATAGTCTTGTCACCTCCTAACTATGGTGTGGCCTTCTTTGTTGTGACATTGCCCATATTCAATCTACATGGAAATGATGTGGTCATGTTGTTATACAATAGTGTTTCCAGATTACCCAAAACCACCAAATTCCTTATACATTTCATTGTAGTGTGGACCTTCACTACGGTGTGGAGTACTCATTTTTTCACTATCACCAAAAATATAAAAATCCTTTTCTATAGTGTAGTCGTACACTATGACATAGAAACAATATCTTCTATAACATGGAAATTGATAATATAGTTTGGTCCTTTACCCATGGTTTGGTATACTACATGCAACAATCTACACTTCTCTCCCAAAATATCATGCAACATGAACTATATTCATGATATATAATCATTAAGAACACATCTCATAGAATCATTGGACTTTTAAACTAAAATCCTCATACAAATACATAGCTCTTCAGTAACCATTGATGGATCACCATAATACTTCTTCATTGTATAGAAATTAATATCATATCCATGTAATAAAAAACATTAAATAACAATTTGTCTAAATAAATAAATAACATACAAGGAAATAACATCAAACTAACTTCCAAAAAATAAACCAGGATATATCATCTAATGGAAGAAGCACTGGGAGATAGGGAGATAATATAAGGAATAATCTCTTAAAACTTCATAATTGATTTAATATACAATAAGACTCACATTATTACATTCCTATATAAAATTTATTTTTTCGGTTTTAGATTATTAGAAAAAATTGTACTAAAAGAAATCATAAATTATAATGTGGACACTACTACTCGATTTCCATTTTTTCCACAATATATAATTTTAGAAATGAAATATTATTTATTATCATGACTAATAATAATGGTTTTCACATTGAATTTTTATTTTTTACTTTCCCATAATTAAATATTAATAATAACATTTATAAACATTATGTGAGAACAATAAATTTAGTAAGGGAAATATAAAAAAGAAAAAACAAATTTTTTAGTTCATGAATACATACATAATATTTTACTTATTTATAATTACACTTTTCTTGAAAATTATTATTTTATTACCTTGTAAATCAATTTTTCTTCACTATGATTTTTATAAAAAAAATCATATGAAATATTGAAGAAAATAATAATTCTTATAAAGGTTCATTTAAAATAATGGTAAACATATGAAAAATAAAATTATAATAAAATTATTCAATACAAACTTATAAAGTATAATATACTTTCCTTTAAACATAATATATTGAGTAATAAAATTGTATTATAACATAAATATCATGGTATAAAAATATAATGTCTATAGGGGAATGTGGTAGCATCAAAAAAATATAACATAAGAATAACTCAATGCCTACTTCTTAAACAACATCAAAGGGTAGATAGATTCTTAATGGGGATTTTTCTACTACCTAATCCCAAACATAACCTCTCATAAGAAGAAATATTTTCCCAATGAATAGATTTTATATCTAGGAGCACCCATTATAACATTTTTATTATTATTTATTCCAAAAAAGGAAATCAATCATATAAAATATATATAATAATCACCCTTATAAAGAAATGGGTTTCACAATCTAGCCTTATATCATAATCAAAAGATAATTTATTAATAATGCATTTAAAAATCATCATATGTCATTTAATACCATATCAAATGAGTGAAAAATAATCTATGTAAATATTTTGGAGAAATATATAAATAATTTATACATATTTCATAACATTAAAGAGAGGTATAATGTTATTTAGATATATAAATGTCATAAACCGAAAAAATGGTTTTGAGAGATCCCAAACACTCATAAGAAAAATAATTCATGATATCCAAATATAAATTCAATTTAAAACAAATTTTGAAAGTACATAGAAAAATGATAAAGAGGGTTTTTCTTTAGTGGATACAAGTTAGATAACAAACATATCCAAATATCTAATGATAGTTGTAACGTGGGAAATGTTGTTTTTTAATGGTTCGAGACAATTTCTCTTTTATTGAAAATAAGAAAGGAAAACATAATAACCATAAGGAAAACTGGAGTACCAAGAAGAGTTCCCAAAGAAAAATATATCAACCTATATTTTTCATCAATCTTTCACTTATTCTTATTTATACTTCATAAAGTGCATTCCATTCAACAACAGAAAATTCATGTCTACACCCCCTGACCTATAGATCTTCCTCCACTTGGTGGATGATCTTTAATCCTTTCATTTCTCATCTCAACAACAGTATTATCAGAGTCATAACTCTCTTCCTGCTTCTCAATATTCTTTTCATGAGAGGTGTACATCATCCACTGAACCTCTAGTGATCAAGACTTAGGAGGAGTCTCTTTATGATTATCATATTCAGGTGGCTCCTCAATCACAACAAAGGGGGTCACATGAATACATTGTCATCTAATTTTAAACAAGTTAGAAGTCCATATTATCCACGATAGGTTTTGATGAAGCAGTACAAATTTTAGAAGATATTGGAACTTTTAAAATTTGATTAACCTTATGGTTACCTGAAGTTCACATACTTTCATAATGAAGTGGTTGATTAATAACTTGTTAAATCTCTTCCTCATTGACTCATTCTACCATCAAGTCATTGTTACTCCCTTTGGCATGGGGCTTAGCTTTCTGCAAGTTAGTATTTTATCCATTATATTGAATATCTGTAACAATGACATTTTCCTCTTTAGAGAATTTGATAGCCCAAGATTTCTACTTGTGTCCAGATGAGGAGGCATTAACATTAGTTAAATCAATTGGCCAATCCCTGACCATCATCCACTTTCTTGTAGACTCTTGAGAATCAAGGATCAATACGTCCACTATGTTGTTAATTGGATCCTCAGTGGGACCATCAACAAAAATGGTTTTTGGAAAGTATTTGTCTTTGAGATTCGACCTCATTTTATATTGGTTAATAGGGTGACCACTTAACCCACAACCCTCACATGAGATTTTATTCAAAAATTTCCCCAAATAGTACCCGACAGCCATACATTCAGAATAGAAAATAGTATTTTTTTTTCATAATCAACATCAATTTGTATGTTATTAGAAGTATTTAAAAGGGTTTCCTTGTCAATAGGGGTGGAGGTAAGATAAATCTCTACCAACATCCTAAAAAAATTCTCATATTGAACATCCTCATTCTCCTTATCAAGCTGGATATGAGTCACAATTTCCATGCCAATGTCATGCATTATCATTGGATGACATAAGACACAATTAAGTCCATGCAGACAGAACTAAAAAGGAAAAAATATCTTCTGAGCATGTGATACATTGAAGTCCAAAGACCATTCAGGTAAATGAATCCATCCCAATTTTAGCTGCAATGAACCAATGCCCCATACTCGACGCTACAATTCATCTGAAGGAAAAATAGTGGAATTCCCCTCAGACAAGAGAGACACATTCCCTATTGGATAAACCCTGCATTATTGAGATCCTTCTATCCATATGATGAAGCTTATAAGGTTTCTCACCTTTGGGAAATACAATTCATGCAATGATGGATTTGTTTCCAATTTCCATTATTTTGGCGAACGCTGCAGGATTTGCTTCAACATGGGGTGACCAACCCTTGGGAATTATTCTACCAAGGCATGGATCCTTAATCAGATTTAAAGTCCTTAATTTATTATATTTTGTACTTAAAAAATTCTTTAGATGCGTCATCATACATTTTGCATGAATCCTTTCAAGATGCGGCGGGATTTGTCATCATAATCAAGTTAGGGGATTTAATCCCTGGGGATTCATTCCTTCCAGCAGCGTTATTCATCATCGTCATCAAGGAAGTGGATTTAATCCCATCTCTCGATTCTTTAGATCTAGCCACAAGGCTAGAGCTCACAGCTAGATATGAGGTCAGAGGTACAAATTTTGAAGATCTAGCAATAATACCAGAGGCTAAATCCATATGCGAGGTTGGAGGTCTCACCTTTTCAGATCCTAAATAAAAACCATATTCCAAGGCCACATGTGAGGCCAGATTCATCATTTCCTTCACACCTATGTAGGTGAGAGAATCAACAAGGTTGCACAATGAGCGACCAAGACCAAACAGGGAGGTATCTGTAGACGTGGCCTCACCGGAAGAGGAAAGAAACCTGAATCAAGGGTACTAAAGTACCTCCATAGTGACTTGAAACCCTAAAGTTTTCCATTATGTCAAGGGAGATGTTACGACTACCATTCCTCCATCAGTTGAGACCATTTCATACATATATATTTATATTATTCTGGGAATGGTTGTTGATATAGTATAAATTAAAATAAAACATTAATTTTTCCCTTTAAAATGTATTTCAAAACAGTCTATATAAGAAATGCATAAGATTTCCATTTTAAAAACATTGATAAAATGTGAAAATGGGAATTAAATTCCCTTTATAAATAACTTGTCCATATAAATACATGAAAAAATTAATTTTACGAAAATAAACATGGAAGATAATGAATTAGAAAATAAATCACTAAAACATTTAAAAAATGTTTTCAAATAAAGTGTCAATTATGTAAAATATTTAAACCATTTTTAAAAACATTTTTAATAATATAGAGACCTGGTTTTTCCGTTGTAACACTTTGAAATATTTCTATATGTTTTTTAAAAGATAAAACATTAAACAGAGTGTAATTATGATGCTCGGTGTACCCAAAAATAATTTTATAAAATCTAATGTTTATTTTATACTTTTCATGATAAGAAAATAGAATAACTCAAAAAAGGTATCTCAAATCGTAAATCAGATGGCACAGTTGAGTCTAAGATGTGATTTTCACCCAAGTAATGGTATAAATATTGTTGGCACATGGCCACTGTGAGAAAAGTCACCTAAGGGAAAATCATCATTTTGTAAAAACTACATAGTGATTTTTATCAATGGTGTCTTTTCAAATAACATTAAATTGAAGGCTTGGAAGGGAAATCTGAGACATCCGTTGATTTTTAAATGGGACATTTTTCTTAGGTGCGACATAAAGTGAAAGGGCATGGTGAATTCAGTTTCTGTGCAGAATAGGGTCCCTATAAATAATGTTTTAGTGATCAAGGTTACGAAAAAACCCATTATTCACACACTCTCTCTCTCAATCTCTACGCTCAGGCTCCCTCTATTTCCCTCTCTAGAGTTCTTCTTTGTTTTTCACCAGATCAAGGTGCGATATCTTCCAGAACGTTGATGTATCAATGTAGGATTGTAGAAAACGCATCATTAATGATGGAACACCGATTCAAGGTAGGATATTTTTTATTTTAGGTTCTGCTAAAAATTCAATTTCAAAAATTTGTTACGCCTCTTCATTCATCGCAGATTAATTTTAAAATCATCGATGGCCCCATGAAACCTAATATTGATATATTTTTTGAACCCCCTTATTCATTATTCTTCATTTTAATTTTAAGACATGTTATCTAACCATTGGATTTCCAATCAGAGGTAGGCGATGTGAAGGTATCATTTTAGGGATATCAAATATGTCCTCAAATCTAGAATCGGGTGTCCGATCAAGTCACGGTGATTCACCTCTAGGACCACCGGAGCTAAACTGAAAGAAGCCACCGACGATGGTGGAGTGCGGTTGATGTAGAGAGTCATGCAGAGGATCAGCCCTGATACATGGAGGAAGACCAGTAGTGACCACAGATAAATCAGGACGGTGGACCACATCAGCGCGGGGCTCCGACAGCAGAGAAGGCTGGGACTAGGAGCATGAGACCAGGCCGATGCAGCAGTTTCGAACAAGATGGAAGATATCATTAGGTAGAGCTCAGAGGTTTACCATCGGCGCGATGTAGCGGACATGGTGTATAGTGGGAGTTTGAGTGACAAGGGCTATCACGGTTAGACAGGGAGGCACCCAAGTCGGTGATCTTGTGGGGAGCAGGACTTGCCTTTTAAGGGTCACTACATGCTGCAACATATGAAGGAAAACTAACTAAATGGTCAATCAATGTAAGTGTGATCTATGACGTGGTAGGATGGGCCAGAACAACAGATTTCCCATGGGACCGTGAGTCAGACATGGCCGGCCCAGTGGGAGATCTTTCTCTCAAGTTTGGGCAGGATCGGCCCATTTTGAGCCATTTTGCCTTAAAAAATGTCATTACTCCCAAATGGCATGTCTGTTTGACACACCGACTAGGGCCATGGGTTTGTCTTGTCGATTCAAGCCTTTAAAGGTGGAATTTGTAATTTTTTATTTCTGTTATCGAATACGGGTGAACCGAAATGCCTAAGTAAAAAATAATAAAATATTTATTATTAATTGGAAATCGTGTGCCATACTAATCATTCAAATGGGATGTCTGATTGAAAGTCCATCAATTATAGTGTGACCCTAGTATCTATGAATAAATTTCAAGACCACTCGTGGTAATTCAATTTTAAAGCCAATGTGTAGGCCCCATGGGGCATAGTTCTCATGTGTTGTGATAATTCTATGATTATTTTCTCTTGGAAGCTAACTGGGACAAATGAGAAGACAATCTCACACTTTTTTCTGAGGTGAATGTGATAAATCAATCTACCCATTATAATTTGGGGCTGAGGTTTGGACCCAATGGGATTCTTTTTGAATGTAATGTTGTTTTTTACAATCATTTCATTGGAACTCTATTTGGGAATGTGAATAGTCTACCTTGTGTGTTTTTCTGTGAGGTTTACAATGGTGTGTCTCGTTTTTAGGGGTGAAGACATTTTCTAGATCTTATAAAATGTAGATAGAATATCCAAATTTTCATATGACATGATGGTGACCTTAGTTTCCACATTCTGAATTACCCTCTAGCGAGGCTAGGTAGTGGAATTCGATGTTCTCTTTTGGGATTACCCTCCAGCAAGGCTGGGCAGTGGCGTTCTTCATTCTCATTCAGGCTTACCCTCATGCAAGTTCAGGTAGTGTAATTCATCATTCTCTTTTGGGTTTACCCTCTAGAAAGGATGGGCAGTGGAGCTCACCATTCTCTCTCAGACATACCCTACAATGAGGCTGGGCAGTGGCGTTTGATGTTCTATCTTCCAAGATTACACTCTAGTGAGGCTGGTAAGTGGTTTTTGTAAATTAATCAAGGATGAGTTTTATGTTAAATGTAATATTAGACTAACAAGTAAGAGGGAAACTTTCCCCACTAAGACACATCCTTGTGATGTGACCTAAAATTGTGTGGGTGATTCATTTCCCCCTAAAGAGGGTAGTGTCAAGGTGTGGTGATTTGAGCCCCTTTAACACATAGTTTAGTATAGGCATGTGAGACTCTCTCCATCGATGGTGTTTAATCCTAGAACTATTGGTGACTCTATACCTAAAATGAGCTTTTAGATGGATATCCCCTTAATTTCTATCATTTGGGTTTCTTTGGATTGAGTACACACACATATATATATATTCACCCTATTGAGGAACCCAATCCTTGAGTTCTGGTTACTCTCCTTCTAGAAGAGAAAAAGACGCATGGGTATGCCACATGCTTTCTGCATCTAGAATATCATGGTTATAAGAGCCTACTCGCCTAATTTAGGTAGCTAAGACCCGATGAGAAGTTCATCTTTTAACTTTCTCTATCTCATCGTGTATAGATGGAATTACATCACTTCTCTTGTTGGGTTGAGGTTCACTTTTACTATACCTTATTCCTTTTTGATGTATTTTATTCCCTCTTATATTATCCCTATTATTCCCCCTTCTTTTAGGATATCTTACTGAGTATGTTTATACACACCCCTGCGTGGGATTTTCCTACACGTATCATGCATTATGCAGATGCTGAATAGGTTTCACCATGATATCAGGGAGATCGGGATTTAGGATCTTGGACTACATGTGGTGGTCATGGCAGGGTTCGCAAGAGTAGGGCTTCCATGCTAGCATTACGTTTAAAAAAATTTTATTCGGGTTGGGACACTTTTCAGTTGGGTGTTTCTTTTCTCCCTTTTCCTCCCTAATTACTTTACTGTATTTTTACTTTTAGTAGACTATTCAAGAATGGTTTACTTTTACAATAGGATTCATCTTTTACTTTTATTTTCCCTCTAACTTTTGCATTGAGTTGGTTGGGTGTGTGTGTGTTTGTAGGTATTCAAGAAAAGGCCTCACTAAGTTGTTATTCCTTTGGCTCTAGTCACCACCCCTGGCCTATGGAGGCAGACTTGGGGTTGATAGGTCTCGAGCCGCGGCTTGGGTCAGGTCGTTACAAGTGGTATCACATGTTTTTTGACCCTTGGTATGTTGTTCAGACATTCTATAAAATTTTCTTGGTTGGGTATAGAGAAACAATTTTGACGTGTATCAGGAGTGGATCTTAGGCTAGGGATTCTAGTGATGGTGTGACAACCAACGTAGCCATATATCAAAACCCTGATTATATGCTTGTCAACTCAGCATGCAAAGACACGTGTTTTAGGGGAAAATGGTACATGCATCATAGAGGATCGATTCATTGACATTACTTGTTGAGTAATACCCCCATATTATGGTTCTCATTATATATATGTATGCTCATCTAATTTCGATAATCCTTGATAAAATTTTCAGGATTCCTTCGTGCAGATACCCATATAGGTTACCCGCTCCAACGTGTGATGGCGACGTCGTGAGTGATTATGCATCAGTTCAGAGGCCGTCACGTGATATCCTTCCTCTAGGTGGAGCCAGAGTAGTGCCTCAACCTATGGAGAAACAATTACTACTAGTAGTGTAGACTGAGGATGAGTGCAGGTTGAGCACACTTCGTGACATCCAATAGTAGAGACCACCGAGGTTTCATTGCGACCATGACCCTTAGGAGGTAGAATACTGGATGTAGTTAGTGATCCATGTTTTCAGGCTAGTAAGAACACTATAATACCAGAGGATATCCATGGTAACAATCCTTTTCTTCAGGCAAGTTGGGTGTTGGTGTTGTCTGGTAACTCGTATACATGATGAGGTGGCTCTCTCGTGGGATGAGTTTCTCCAGCTTTTTCATGAGGAATAGTTTCCCTCAATTTTATGTGTCATCAGAATTCAAGAGAATCTACATCAGGGGTCCATGATAGTAGCTACTTACATGGCTAGGTTTACTTATCTTACTCATTACTCCCTGGATATGATCCCTGACAGATACTTCTCATCATAGAATTTCGAGCATGGTATTTGTCGAGGAACTCAAATGAGCTTAGTTCCCCTGTGAATCCCTACCTATATTGTGGTACTAGAGAGGTCACTCATGACATAGAGTTTCCTAGCATAGGGGAACCGGTTTTCTAGTGCCCGAAGTGGTCGCTTCAGAGCGGGGACATCCACAGCAGGTGACAGACGCCAGGTGACAGTGTCATGATGCAAGGGACCCTTCTAGGACCAGGCTCGACAACAAGGTCATATGGAATTAGGATAGCACAGAGAAATAGGATAGGCTATAGAGGGTTGATTCTACACGTGTGATGGGTGGGGTCAAATGTAATGAGACTATCGACCGAACAAGCTGAGCATCATGTACAGGAAATAGGTGGACTACCACGGTAGAGGTAGCGTCGTGACATGGGTGGTCCCCAGGGAGGCAGTGCTAGTAGAGGAGTAGGAGAAGAAGGAATAGGTGGGGGACACTATGAGTTCCCACCCCCACCACCGTCTGGTTTCCAACCGCACACTCAGGGACCTCGCGGTCGATGCTGCAGATAGCTATAGGTTATAGACGTCTGTGATCCTCCAGCACATGAGATTATCTAAGGTACAATATGTGTTTATTCTAATCTTACATCAGTACTAGTAGACACATGAAATTGTCAATATTTTATATCGTTACTCCTAGTACGAGATTTGGATCTCCCATTGGAGGTTCAATTACATCGACTTTTTCATGAGGTTCTTATGGGAAATGCTTCTTTGTTATCATTCATCTATCATCAGTGTGATATTTCATTTGGAGGAGAAATATTCACATTAGGATTTCTAGTCATCATGATTGATCCTTATGATGTAATCCTGGGCATGGATTGACATTCCATGGTTCAATCCCAGATCAAATATAGACTTAGAATAGTCATATGTTCACACAATGCTGGGATGAGATTCGCCTTTCTTGATGAATGGAGCCTTATAGCAGGGTGGGTGAGTTCCATGAATAAGGGGTTGCATCATTTTCCCCATAAGTTATTGAGTGTGACCCTTGATCTAGCAGACTCTTCAAGAACCTAGTGGAATTGACTTGTAGAGTATTAAATGGGTATTTTCCCTAAGGATTTACCTGGACTACCTCTGAGGCGACATTTTTAGTTTTACATCAATTTTTAACAAGGGACCACCCCAATATCTTATGTGTCCTATCATATGTCACCCACTGAGCTCTAGAAGCTATGTTTGAAATTGGAATATCTTTACAAGAAGGGACTTATCTAGCACAGTGTCTACCCTTGTCATCTCTAGTTCTATTTTTGAAGAAGGCAGAAGTGTGTTTTTAGATTTGTGTGGATTATCGTCACTTGAACGAGGAGATGATATAGATCAATAACCCTTACTATGTATTGAAAACCTCTTCGTTCAGTTGTGTGGTGTGATTTGGATCCCCAAGGTCTATTTTACATCCACCTATAGAAAGATATGAGTCTGTGAGTATGATATTCAGAAGTTGTCCTTTCATTGTCGCTATGGGAATTAAGAGTTCTTAGTGATTCCCTTCGGTGTGAAAAACTACCCCACTGTTTTCATCTCCTTAATGAACTAGGCATTCCATCCATATCTAGAATAGTTTTTAGTTGTCATCATTAAAGACATACTAATTTACTCAGTTTTATTGGAAGATCATTTAGATCATCTGAGTATGGTCCTCAATTTTTTTCGAGAACACCGACTTTATGGGAATCTCTCGAAGTGTCACTTTTGGATACATGAGGTTCACATTCTAGGGAACATCATATATATTTAAGGTTTTTCTATGGATTCCATGATGTTTGAGGTGGTTCATTCTTGGGATCCACTCAAGAATGAATTTTAGGTGCATATTTTTCTCAGTTTGGCAAGGTACTATCAGAGATTTGTGGAAAACTTCTCTAGTATCATATCCACTTTGACCGCTCTGACATGGAAGGGAAAGACGGTTACCAGATCTGAGCAATTCCAAAAAGGCCTTTGACAAATTGATATAGAGGATGACGACTATTCCAGTTATGATACTATTTAAGGAGGGTGTTGAATTCATAGTTTACTATGATGTCTCTAGAGCATGGATCAGTTGCATTTTGTTGAAACACCAGGAAGTCCATGCATATTGGTCGAGGCAGTTGAGACCCCATTAGTAGAATTATTCAACTCAAGACTTAGAGCTCATAGTACTAGTCTTTTCCATTTGGATGTGGAGACACTACCTCGTTGGAGAACTCTTTGTGGTTTATTCAGACCACAAGAGCCATAGGTATATCTTTATTCCAAGATATAAATA
Organism: Viscum album; assembly: GCA_963277665.1. Classification (NCBI taxonomy): domain Eukaryota; kingdom Viridiplantae; phylum Streptophyta; class Magnoliopsida; order Santalales; family Viscaceae; genus Viscum; species Viscum album. The sequence continues at coordinate 1,046,344,228 of OY728165.1, forward strand.
TGAGGTAGTGATGCTGGTTGGATTTCTAGTAGGATTACGACACTGAGATCATTTATACAATGGGGAAGAGAAATTTTGTAGCAAATTACCTTATCAGGAATTCCAAATATCGCCTCATGTAGGATACTTTGGAGTAATTAACTTCCCTGCAGCTAACCCTGATAGAGAAGGAGGGTACAATTTTCCTTCATTTGATGGTGCTCAAGACTTTTCTCCGCAAGAAGATGAGAGAATTCTGTCTATGAGACACCTAATGCAAGGTTCTACATGATCAGATATCCACATGCGATGCACCTTATGGGTAATCTGAATAAGGGAATCATTACATCATGTTCCATGGATGAACAATGATTCCAGTTCAGATGGTATAGGAAGTGATGTGGGAGTTCAATACATCACCCTTAATTGTACATACTGGTGTGGGAAATATGTAAAGATACATTCAACATCAATTTTAGTGGTCTGGTATGAGATACGGAATTATGGAATTCATCTACTAATGTCTTACATGTCAGTAGGTGAAGTCTGAACATCAGGCTCAGGCGGGTTTGTTGCAGCCCCTCGACATCCCAGAATAGCAGTGGGATGACATATCTATGTACTTTGGCATAGGTCTTCCATGCACAGTGAAGGGCCATGAATCTAGCTATGAGATAGTGGACCATCATACCAATTCGGTGAAATTCCTTTCCATCAGGGAACAGAGTTCGGTGGGAATCTAGGGTAGTTATTCTCATAGTAGATCCTCCGCCTTCACGGATTACCCTCAATGATTGTCTCCGATTGTAACGTGTGGTTTAAGTCACGACTATGGAATTTCATATAGGAGAATTTTGGGACTCTAATACAGATAAGTACATCCTTTAACCCCCAGACTGATGGAAAGATAGATCACACTATCTAGGTGCTAGAGGATACATTGAGGGCCTATGTGATATATTTCTGTTGTAATTGGGAGGATCAACTTCCTTTAGTATAGTTTTCATACACCAATGGTTATCAATCTACCATCGGCATGGAATCATACAAGTCCCTATATGAAATACCATTTAGGTCACTTTTTTGCAGGGTGAAAGTGGGGGAATCATCCCTTGTGGACCCAGAATTGGTGTGATCCATGATAGAGAAGGTGTGGGTCATCAACAAACAGATGTACAAGACCTAGAGTAGACAAAAATTGTATGTATACCACTGTCATAGGCCCTTGTAGATCGATGAAAAAGACCACATCATTTTTAGAGTCTCCCCCGCAGCATGAAATGTGGAGGTTTGGTGGAGGAGTCAAGCTATCCCCATGACTCCTTGGGCCATTTGAGATCGTGCGGGGATCGGCGAGTTTGTCTACTGCCATTCCTTAACCCAACAGCTGAAGCATCAGCATGGAATCTTCCACTTGTCACAACTGAGGTGATACATGCATGATCATATGCACGTCATTGACTAGGGTGAGCTAGACATTGATAATGGTTCCACCTTTACAGAGCTCCTGGTAGCGATTGAGGATCGATAGGATCAAACCTTACATGGATGGACCATTCCCCTAGTTCTCATCATGTGGAAGAATGGGAATGTTCATTGGAGCTCTTTGGAATAGTGGAGTCAGATGTGGGATCATTATCCTAAGTTGTTTTCCTAGTTTTTCTTTCTGGGGATGGGAAATCTTGATGTACGGAATGATTTAGAGATCCGGTTTTTTCCTTGTAACACTTTGAAATATTTCTATATTAATTTCATGATATAAGCTTTTAGACGGTGTGAAATTCTGATGCTCGGTGTGCCAGAAATTAATTATAAAAAATCATATGTATATTTTAAACTATACACAAGAATGAAACAGAACGAATCAAAAAACGGTAGATCAGATCATAAATTTGAGGGCACGATTGTGTATGGAAGGTGTTGTTTACCATAGAAAGTGTATATCTTTTGTCGGAACATGGTCTCTATGTGAAAAGTCACCAAGGGGAAAATTTTCATTTTCTAATAATGACTATGTGGTTTTTATCACTATAATCTTCTCAAATAACATTTAAATGAAGGCTCAGAATAGAAATCTGAGTCTTTTGTTAAGTTCAAAATGGGTAATTTTGCCTAGGAGCGACATAAAGTGAGAGGGCATGACAAATTCAGATTCCGCCCAGAGAGGGGTCCCTATAAATAGAATTTTAGTTATTAGGGTTATAAAAAAATCCTAATTCACACACACACACTCTCTCGTTACGCTCAATCTCCATTCCTCTCTCTAGAATTATTCATTGTTTTATACATGGATTGAGGAATGATCTCCGCTAAAACTTTGATGAATCAATGTAAGATCATAGAGGACTCATCACTAATGATGGGACACCAATTAAAGGTAATATCTTTTTCATTTTGTGTTCTAATTCAAATTTTGTTTCAGTAATTGGGTACGCTACTTCATTCTTCGTAGTTTAATTGTAAATTCATCGATGGTCGCTTGAAATGGACATCGATATCTATTTTGAAACTCATTTTTCATTATTCTTCATTATGACTTTTAGATACATCACCCAAACACTGGATCATCGATTAAAGGTCGAAACTACAAATGTCTCATCATAGGGATCACAAATATGTCCTCAGATCAAAAATCAGATTTTCAATCAAGTTGTGGTGGTCCGCCGAAGGGACCACCAGCGGTCAGTGGTGGTAGATCGTAGTGGTCGTGTAGAGTTGTGTGGCGGAGCTACCAAGAGACATGTCGGAGAGAATTTGGTGAGCACGGAGGTGCTGGGACGGTGGACAGCTTCTTCACACAGTGTTGTCAGTAGAGCAAGCGAGGACTAAGAGCATGGGACTAGGATGCTGTGGAGGTGTTGACCGTGATGACGGATGATTGAAGCTGTTAGGAGGAGCTCGAAAGGCCTTCTCTGTCATGGTGTAGTGTGAATGGATGACGTTGAGAGTTCAGGCAGTGGGGGCTATCGTGATCAGATGGGGAGGGGTCTGAGGTGACTACCTTGTGGGGATCAGGTCCCGCCTTTTGCAGGTCATTGTGTGTCCCGGCGTATGAGAAAATACTGGTCAACTGGATAGTCGGTTTAGGCATGTTCCAGGGCATAGTAGGTGGAATGGGCCATGGGACGGTGATTTGGACCGGGCCGACTAGGGCAGGTCGGCCCAGTAGGAGGTCTGTCTAGCTAGTTTGGGCTGGACCGGCCCAGTTTGAGGCTTTTTGCCTTAAAAATCTCATAACACATAAAGGTTGCATCCACTTGACATGCCATCTCTGGACATGTGTTTGTCTTGTTAAGACGAACCTTTTAATGTGTTTTTGGAATTTTTAATTTTTGTTCTTGAAGATGGGTGAACCAAAACACCTAAGTATATAATCATAATATAATTATTATTATTTATAAATCTTTTGTAATACTTATTTTTCAAATAAGGATTCCAATTGATGTGATTTTATAAGCAGCGTGACCCTAGTATCATTGTGTAATTTTCAAGACCGCTTATGGGTGTTTAATTTTATTGTCTAGGTGCGGGCCCCATGGGGCACGGTTCGCATGTGTTGTGATAATTTTATCACATTTTTTCTCTGGGAAGACGACTATGACAAATGATTAGTCCATCTCACAAGTTTTTTGAGTGGATTTCGATGATGTAATCTACCTGTTATAATTTGGGGCTAAGGTGTGGGACCCACATGATACCTTTTGATCGTAATGCAGTATTTTATAATCTTTGCTTTGGAAGTCCCTTTGAATCATGTGAATATTCTACCTTTCATGTTTTTCCATGAAGTTTACAATGGTGTGATCTGTTTTGATGTGTGAATACTTTTTCAATATATTATTTAATGTGGATAGCCTATCCTACATCGCATACGACTTGATGGTGACCTCAGTTTTGACATTCGAGCTTACCCACCAGCGAGGTTGGGCAGTGGCGTTCATCATTCTCTTATGGTATTACACTCCATCGAGCCTAGGTAGTGGCATTCATCATTCTCATTTGGGCTTACATCTAGGAACGTTGGGAAATGTCATTTGTAGTTCTCTATCTGGCTTACCCTCCAGGGAGGATGAGTGATGGTGTTTATCAATCTCTCTCAGGTTTTCCCTCTAGTGAGGCATCATAGTGGTGTTTTTCATTCTATCATCAGGTCTTACCTTCCAAGTATAATTCATAGTGGTGTTCACTGATTAACCAGGGATGAGTCTTCTATTTTACGTAACAATAGACTTACAAGTAAGAGGGGTGCTTTCCCCACTGAAACGCGCCCTTTTGACACGACCTAAAACTGTGTGGGTGAGTTAGTTCCACCCAATTAGGATAGTATCGAGGTGTGGTGATTTGAGACCATTTGAATAAGAGTTTAGTGTAGGTGTGTGAGATGTTGGCCATCAATAGTGGTTACATAAGGAATAGTTGGCGACTCTTTTCATGGGTTGAGTATTAAGACAGAGATCTCATTTCTTTCTATTATTTGGGTTACATTGGATTGAGAATATATATATATATATATATATATATATATTCACCCTATTTAGGAACCCACTCCTTGAGTTCAGGTTACTCTCCATCTATGAGAGGAGAAGATGTGCGAGGAATGTCATGTGCTTTCCGCATCTAGATTATCATTGTTAGATGATCCTACTCTCCTAATTGAGGAAGAAAATACCCGATGAGAAGTTAATAATCTCACCATATCTGGCTCCTCGTGTTTGGATAAACGTACTTATCTTATCTTATTGGGCTGATCTGCACTTTTACTGAACATTGATTCTTTTTATTGTATTTCCTTTTGTCTTGCATTTTCTTTAAAATTCCCCCTTCTTTTCGGGGTTTCATACTGAGTATGTTTATACTCAACACTGCATGGGATTTTCATGCACGTATCGTGCTTTATGAGTATTCCAAACAGGTTTGACCATGATATGTGGGAGCTTAGGATTCAAGAATCTTTGACTACATGTGGTGGTCACCGATGGGTTTGCAGGAGAACGTCTTCCTTGCTAACATTAGGTTTACTATTTTTCCTTCAGGTTGTGACACTTTTCGGTTGTTCATGTGTTTCCCCCTTTTTCCTTCCTATTTACTTTATTGTATTTATACTTTTAGTGTTCCAGGCTTGTATAGTTTACTTTTACTATAGGTTTCATCTTTTACAATTCTTTTCCCTCTACAATTTTTTGTCGATTTGGCTGCATGTGTGTGTATAGGTACATAGTAAAAGGCCTCCCTGAGTTGTTATACCTTTGGCGCTAGTTTCCACCCCTGGAATATCGAGGCAAATATGGGGTAGTTAAGGATAGAGCCTCAGCATGGGTTGGTTTGTTAAAAATAAATTAAAATATGGTCAAAAATAACTTTTATAATCCATTTATGAAAGATATTAATTTTCATAAATCATTTATAAGAACATGGACATGGATAGAAAATGATTTCGATCGAAAGATTTAAATTATGATTTAATAAAAGGTCTCTTATGATGAGTTAGACTCATCACATGTGTTACTTGTCCTTATAAATATTATAAATATGTAAATTATTTCCTTTCTTAAAAATATGATTCAATATTATTTTTCATTTTATTTCTTTTATTCCCATTTTATATACAATAACATAATCAATTTATGTTCACATCTAATGTTTTGAGGAGATTCGTCGCATATGTCCAAAATTACTTTGACAGGATGAGTATGGTCAAAGAGGTCATCTTCTCATTATTTCCATATAATTTATAATTAAATAATTATAATTTTATACATAATTTATACTTTTAAAACAATCCATGATTTATATTTTTGAAAAATGAATTATGTTACAATCATGGAGACGGAAGGTCGTACGTAGGCGTGAGTAACATTTTCATTTTTAGATGATCTTGATATAATGAATTTAAGTGTTATTTTTTATTTCCATAATTATAATTATATCATAAATATTATATTTTTTATTTAATTACATTTATATATACCATCCATTGGTTTTTTATTGAAAAAAAAACATTTCTTTATGGGGTGGTAATCCAGATGTTTTCACGAAGAACATTTTCATTCTCTAATGGATGTAATGAGAAGAAAATATATGCCATATTAATTTTAAATAATGTTAAATATTTCATTGATATCATATAAATACACACATTATATCAATAATCATAAATTGTTTTGATAAGTGATGATCGAAAATGAATTGCATCGGTTCGCGAGGTGGCAGTTCTTCATACACACAAATGATCATTCTGTTTCCCATTTGATCGAATATGGGATAGATGAAGGTTATTACATTAACATAATAACATGTAACTATATTATATATATTTTTTATTATATCATTCTGGTTTAATAATTTTTTATGGAGGTAGAATAATAAATAAAACAAAAACTATAAGTTATGAATGACACCTCTTTTTTGGAGAACCACTTTAGGTTTACCCCAAAACCCTACTTAAGAGGGTTTCTAATCAAACCAATTACTCTAAGATGTATAAATATATGTATCTAAGGGATTGTTTTGGGTATTTTATTAAACCAAGTAATTTTTATGAGTGAATAATAGTTGATATGAGGTTCCCTTTTATAATTGGGGAGTGTGGCACTTTTATAATTTCTTGAAAGACTAAAATATAAAAAATGTAATTATCTATAAAAAAGATTCCAAATAGATACATATTAGAATATATAGTAATATTTTGTTAAACCATATCAACCTATAAAATTTTTACAAGTTTTAGTCATGTTTGAAATCTTATATTTTGGTTTCACCCCTTTGTTAACTATTTTATCTATAACTGGCATTGCATATTTTTCACTATAAATATGTTATAATTTCAATTATAAGTGAAAAATTTGGTCATAAATGGAATAGGGATGTAATTTTAAACCATATATTTTAAAACCTTTTTATTTCATGTATTTTATTATTTTCAAATAATTTCACAAAATATTACTTTAATAAAATATCATTAATGTAATTTTTGAAACTATCCATTTAATTTGATGTTAATGACTCCAATAATGTAATATAATTTTAATATAATTTTTTCAAAAATGCTTAATATAAAATATGTATCTAAATAATTAATAGAAAATAATATTTCACAAATATTTAATTTCTTTAAATATATTTTGTAACTTTTTTTTAATAAATGTTCTGTCGACACTGAATAAGCATTTAATGTAATTATTCAATCCATAAAAACATGAAATAAATTAACATATTGAATTTTTTTTTATTTTTAAAATAACCATTTATATCCATTCAAAACATTCTTTTTTCATTATGTTAGCACATAGGATATATCTAAAAGTGAGGGAGTGATTTTTTTAATAATGGTCAATGAAGGGGAAAAATGAAGATAAAAATTAAACATGTTATTTGGGGATAAAAACTAAAACCTCCAATAAATCCACCATAGTGAGTACCCACTAGGTTGTGCACATGGGGCTAATGACATCATTTATTTTCTTCCTTACATAATGTATTATATTGGTCATTTTTATAGTCAAGTACACTATATATAGTTAAATATTGAGACTTGTCTTACAATAGAAAAAATAAATTTATCCAATAATAAATAATATGATAAATGGTGGTTTGGTCACATATTTTTAACCTTAGTTAACATGACTAACCCTTTTATCATGGTGATAATTTTGTACTATTTTTAATATTTATTAAGAACAAAAATTGATTTGACCATAATATATAATTTTAATTATTAATATTCCTAATATTTAATAAATTATATAAAATTCAATGAACAATATTGGAATAATTTAATTTAATAATTATTCATCAAAATGTTTAAAGAATGGGTTTTTTTAGAAATGAATTTTTCAAGCATATGATGTTATTAAATTAACTATTTGTCCAGTAGTCATCATTACATAAATTCCAATTCATATATATGGACATTTAATCTATACATTTAATTTGAATCATTCCATATTAAGGATTATATTAAATTATTAAAATGGAGAATAATTATTAATTTAAAGATATTTTTCAGAAGGAAAAAAAGTATTTTATGCTTGAAAATTAACTTATAATAAAATATGATATAATAATGATTTAAAATTAATTAATTATACAAAATTTAACTAAATAATACTTATTTTACTTTTAAATCATAAATAATGAAAGAAAAAACATTAAATGAATTATTTAATTGAATAAAATATCTGTTTTACAAAAAATTTGTATTTTTCACTATTAACTAAAAATCAATTTTTTTAAAAAAATTTATAAATTTCACTCTAAGATAATTTTAATGTGATATATTAAGAAATTATTTACATTTCATAAAATTCCATTTCCAAAATATTCATAAATCCATTATATTATAAACTCAAAAATATAATAAAATAATTTATGAGTAGAATTTCTTTCTATATAATAAAATGAATATAATATATATTGATTAATTACATACTAAATATTTTTAAATGAAATTATATTGAGTGGGTGCTTATATAAATTTAATAAATAAGTTAATCCTATTCATAAAATTCATTTCAATACTAGGTTATAATTGGCATTTTTAAAGAATATCATTCAATGGTTCATTTAGGCTCGATGTTAAATGTCATATATGTTATAAAAAAGAGTCCTATTTTTAAATTCTCATAAAGATACATTATTCCTCCCATTAATAAATTTTTTTAAAAAAATTTATTTTAAGATCAGTAATCAGAGGTTCCACATTGAAATTCAATTTTCTTGAAATCAAAAATCATAAAAATTGTTAATAAAACATTCTTTTAAAAAGAGAGTGAAGGGAATTATGAAGGTTATCTAGAATAACACATATTTTTCATTCCCAAAATGATAACATAAATTTAAAGTGAAAATATTAATATGGAGGATAAATATAATTCCTAACGACTAATAAGGGGAGACATAGAACAAGGCCAGGATAAAGTTAATGACTGCAAATCATAAATATGTGATGGGTTAAAATCCCATTTTTCTTCAAAAAAATGTTAATTTATAAAAAAAAATATTTATTGATACTTTTTCCAGATTTAATGAAATATAGTGCCTTATAGACTAACAACAAAAGGAAATATAAATACTTGATAATTATAATGTCATATTTTAATCAATTTCCACCACAATGTCATCTTTTTCTTCAAACAACGAGTTTTTAGGATGAATTTTCATTATTCTTTAGCCATTAAAATGAACTTATAGTGGATCACATAATCCACAAAGGGATATATATCCCCTCCTCCTAACAATATAAATTATCTAAAACTAAAATATTTATAAAAATATAATTCTAAAAATTAATATAAAATCATATAAATAAATATAACATAAATCTCCAAATCCATAATAGTAACACTAAAAATTAATGTTAGATAATTTGATAAATAATCAACCTTAATATACATAAAAATATTCCCAAAAAAGTTGAATAGAAAGGAAATTTTCAAAGATTTTACCAAACATTCTTATGAGATTAATTTAACCATTATCTTCAATCAATATTAGTCACTTATAATGTCATATATCTAAAAATGTATATGTGACAATCGAACACTCTTGATCTTCATTACTTCTGGAATTAATGATATTTCCAATCCACTTGGTTCACAAATAAAAAATTATTACTTTTGATGGATGGATATATTCCCTAATCATGTAATCTATATAATATTCTAATCATTTACATAAATAACCCAAATCACCATAGTTACACAATAAATTAATATATTGTTCTAAAAGACAATTTATCATTTATTTATCAAATAAAATCCAATAATATATTATTCACCTTATACTTATTATTTTACAAAAAATAGAATTAATCACTTAATCACCATAAAATTCAATCAGTTAAATCCTCAACAGGGGTGTATTTTCTATTTTAAATATTGACGAACCTTAATCTTACAAACCCATGATGGTATCTTTAGCTCTAAACTTCACCTCTCATGAAAATAACTGAATCCCCAATGTCATATAAAGCCTAATATGACCCTGACTATAAGGACACAACAATTGTCATTATATAATCAAGGGTCTTTATACAAGATCATTATTTATTTTGTTCTTAAAGATCATTTTGGATTTGAGTAATAAAAAGTAAGTACAATCTATTTCACAATAAACAAAAATTTTAAAAGTTAAAACTTGTACACATTATCAACATTTTCAAATATATATATCTTTAAAAATGGAAATTTTTTTCTTTTCATGACTCATCTCTATGAATTTCAACATGAATTATTCCTTTTTCTACCCCATTTTTATACCTTGTGGAAAACAATTAAAAACATGGGATGATCATTAAAATATCAATAACATACACATGAATAGAAAAAAAACCAGATTTATCATGAATACTTATAATATATTTTTATTTCTCAAAAATACAGTTTGGGCTCGAAATAATCATTTTATTACCCAAGAATCAACTTTTCTTCACAATTATGTTCATAACATATTTAAAAAGATATATTAAAAGCAAAATAAATCTCCTAAATGTTAATATGGAATCTTGAAAAACATATTATTTTTTTAAAATAAAATGTTATACAATACACCCTAATGAAGTAGTGTATTTTTTATTTTAAATATAATATCATGAGTAACCACATGAGATAATAACATTAATAAAATTTTATCATATTACCAGGGAGACATTAAAAATGTGGAAGCATAAAAATCATGAAAAAGAATGATTCAAGGACAACTATAAATACAACATCAAATGGTAGAGAGAGTCCCATATAGTATTTGGTTTACTCCCAAATCCCATACATAATACCTCATGAAAAAAAATCATTACTCAATTCATTAGAGCTCTATATGGGCAAACCCATCATAATAAGTTCATGATTATGTGTCCACCAAAAGTAAATCAACCATAATTTTGAGAAATATTAACTTCTCATGGAAATAAATTTGTTTTATAATATTTCATTATATCATAACTAAAATATATTTCATGAAGAATGTATTTTTCAAACAAACATAATTCATATATTACCCAATAAAAAAATGGAGAATAAACTTGTTATATATATGAGAAATATATATATATATATAAGAATTAAATAATATTAAATAGATATTTAATGTTCTTTAACGATAAAATGGTCAATCCAAATGAAAAATATTGGTTTTTAGAGATCCATTACACCCGTCAAAAAAACATTTCCGAATTTCAACATATATGTTCAATTTAAAACACTTCTTGAAAATAATTAGAATAATGGGAAAGAGGTTTTTCTTTGATGAAAACAAGTAATATTGTAAATAATTAAGTATATAAAATAAAGGTTGTACTATTAAAAAAGAGCATTGAGGCCTTATATGTTAAAATAAATAAATAATTTTGTCTTTTGTAAATAAAGTCGAAATGTTTAGTATAAAATATGTAAAAAAACATATTTTTAAAAGCGATGAATGAAAGTTTACTAAGAAATAGATTCAAATTTATAATTCATATAGTTATAAATAAATACATCAACAAAGTAATTTTAAGAATATAGACATTTAATAGAAATATTTATAAAATAAATAGTTACAACATTTAAAATTAGGTTTTTAGTGTAAAGTGTCCCATACGTAAAATATTTAAAAAACTAATTTCACTTACAAAATGTAAATAAAGTAAACCCTATATATTACTTATCATCCTAAATATTTAAATTTTTTAAATTTTTTATTTTTTAATAAAATTATTCTTTTTTATACTTATTTATTTCACTTATTTCCAAATTATATAGAAATAATTCATTAAATAAGATCACGTGAGATGTTTTAATGGCATTTGGATATTTTTTCTAAAATTACATCAGCAGGTTGACTATGTTCATTGATTTAAATATTTAATAATATGAAATATCATAATCATATCATTATTATGATTTTTATACATAAATTCTAGTTTTAAAACCAATTATAAAATATATTTTTCAAAAATGAACTATGTTACAACCATTGAGACGGTATGACTTAATTCTGCATGATTAATGTTACCATTTTGCAATGATCTTTATGGAAAGAAGTTACGTTTTATTTTACTTTGTATAATAATAAATATCTCATAAATATAATATTATTTTATTAAATACAACTTAATATTCCATCCATGAGATACTGTAATGATAAACAGATCGCATTGCATTGTCGAAGTGGTAATCCACATGTACACATGAATGATTTTATCATATTTTAATGAATTATAAGGTAAAAATATATTTTATATGTCAACATTATATAATGATAATTATTTCATTAATATCAAATTTATAAATTATATCTATCATTATAAACAATCATGAGTGGTGATAATTGAAAATGAATTACTTCAGTTTGTGAGGTGGTGGTCATTCATCCACCTGAAAGATGGATTTGATTCCCATTTCACGAAGGATTATATGGAATTAGGTTGTGAAATTAATGTAATATCATCTAATTATTTTTTATATCTTTATTTTATTATATCAACTTAGATGAATAATATTTTAGGGGGATTTAAGAAAAAATAAAATAAAAAAACTCTATTATGAATAATAGAACTTCTTTAGGAAACCACTTTAGGTTTATGAAAAAAGACTTCCTTAGAGTATTTTCTGATAAAAAAATTAAAAAAATTGGTAAGATAATTGATGACAGGATTTTGGTAGGTATTTTCTAAATCAAAATTATTTTTAAAGGTGAATAAAAAAGTGGAGTTTGTGCCCATTTATAAGTAAGGGGATGGCCACTCATGACAATTCTAAAAAGACTAAAATATAATATTAAATTATCTATCAAGATTCTTCAAAATATATAGATATTTTAATATTTGGTAGTTTTTGGATGAATGAAGTAAAATAATAATATTTAAACATGTTTTAGTAGTGTTTTAAACCATATCATTAGTTTAACCCCATATTAATCCAATTTTAACCTTAATGGTGGTAACATATTTTTTACATTGAAAGGTTTGTAATTTCAGATACAAGGTAAAAATTGAAACATAAATTTAAAAAGGATGAAATTTTATACCAAATATTATCCAAATTCTCCTATTTCATTTTTTATGATTTATAAATAATTTTAAAAAATATTATATTATAAGTATATCAATAATGTCATTTTGACACTATTCATTTTAATTGATATTAAAGACACAAAAAAATATTTAATTGTAATATAATATTTTCGAACATACTTAATATTTAATATGTATCTTAAAATCAGGTAACACAATAATTCACAAAAATAAAATTACCTTTTATATTTTAATATTAAATATTCTATTTTTATTAATTGAATAAATGTAGTGTCAATGCTGTATAAGAATTTAATATAATTATTCAATTACTAAAAAATAAAAATAAATTACCATCAAAAAAATAATTTCATTATTCTTTAAATATCCATTTAAACTCATTCACAAAATTATTTTCTCCCCATGCTTTCCCATAAGATATTTTTATGTGGGAGAGAGTGATATTTTTCTTTTTTATTACTTAACATATTATATAGGTGATTTTCATAGAAAATAATCCCATAACTAGTTAAATATTTATCCTAAAGTGGTATGGGTATAAATAAATTCATCCAATTATAATTAAGATGAAAAATAGTGGCATTATCACTTAGTTTTAAGCTATGTTATCCCGATTTACCCTTTGATATTGTTGGAAAAGTGTTCCTATTTTCCATATTCATTATGGAAAATATTGTGTTGAATATTTTTCCAAAAATTAGTTATTTTATTTCAAAAAATGGAATCCATTTTATCATATTAAATTGATAAAATTTATATAATATAAAATAAAAAATACCTTGTAAAATGTGTTGAAAATTGTTATTCAATGCATTTATTTTTCAAGCATAAGATGATTATACATTATCTCTAGGAATATTAATATTAATTATATGAATATTAAATCATATATAATAATAGATAATCTATAAATTTCCTATAATTTATTCCTTAGTAGGGGTTATTTCAATTAATTAATATTGAGAAACATTATGAACATATAATTATTTTTCAATGAAATGTGTATTTATGCTTAAAAATAAGCCTCTACCAAAATATGGAATAAAGATGATTAAAAAGTAAATAATTGGATTAAATAGAAATTATTAATAATTATTTTACATTTAAATAAATTTAATTAAAAATTGTAATTTTAAATCATATAATTTATTAAATAGAAATTATATTCCTACAAAAGGTAATATTTTCACTATTTACTAAAAATTCACACTTTTCAAAAAACACCTAAAAATTAACTTTAAGATAATATTTATATAATGATTTCAAAAAATATATCATTTTTATATAATAAAATTTTCAAAATTGGAATAAATTCATTGTATTATGATATCATAAAAACCAATAAAAACATTTTTAAGAACACATTTTTTTTGAGTAAACTGATTTTACAGAAAATTAAGTGATTATTAAATAAGAATTCATTAATACATTTATTTTGAGTATGACCATAATATATATTTTATAAGTTATCTACTCCTATTCATCAACTCAATTTTTACATCTAGGTTATAATATTAAAATGTAATTAATAATATTTCATTGTTTATTTAGGCTCGGTGTTGTCTGTCATATATGCTATCAAACATAGTATCCTTTTTAAAATATATGGGTTTTATATATAGTTAATTAGGAAAACTTAATCATTATTTTTTAATAATTTATACATAATAATTCCTAATAATGATCATTACGTCCAATAATATTCTTCTTTATTAAAAGGATTTAATTCTCCAATTGATCAGATCTTATAAGATATACCTAAACTCCTCTTCAACATGTTTGGGTAATATTAATAAATATATTGAAATCAATGAATTGCCCTTATTCATTGACAATAATATTGAATATAAATACAAAAATAAATGGTTGGATAAAAAAATATACATAAAATAGATGTAGATAATAGTTTCCAAACAATGAGGTAAATCCATTAAACATGAGGAGTATTAGACATCCACCCCTAACAATATCTAACATTTCTTGTGTACTGTTACTAACCCAGATCAACCATCCACCATAGTGACCATTAACTTCATAGTATCCTTATTCATGAAATTTGAAGGCATACTATAATTCTTGAGTTTGGTGTGAGTAAAAGACTTAGTAACAAACCACTAAAAACCCATAATAGAAGTACATAACATATATACTTATGAATTACATGAATGTAAACAGAAAATATATTATAATAAAGTATATAAAACAAATAAATTACATATGTTCGGTCATAAGCATCAAGATTTTTCTACATTGGAAGCATTTTGAAAGGAATATAAACTGACAACATGAAACATCCCCCCTGATGTTATAGTCCAACAATATGAAAGACACATACCCATTGATGTTATAGACCAATGCATGTTAAAATATCATCTTACATATCCCACTTATGTGATAGTCCAACCAGATTTACCAACATGCTCAACTGTAGAAGTTAGCTGAATATAAGATGCAATATAGGACAAAAATTAAATATCAAACATCATGTCAAATAAAATTAGTATCCAATTTAGCAAAATCCACTTGCATAAAAAAAAATCACTTGTCTCAAGGATACATATCCACACAACATTTTATTAATAATTATACATTGGTATCCTTTTGATATACATACATTCCTATTGTTAAACCAAGAACCTACATAAACATGTACTAAAGTCAAGGGATTCCAACCTTAGTTATCTTGAATCTAAATTTAGGGACTCTGAAGATAGTTGTCACCTGACCCATATTCTCATATCAATTTAATCAAGACCTTGAACCATGGGTTACTAGAAATTATGCCAACAACAAATAAGGAAGTATCAATAACAAGAGTTATGAGGAAACAAAATAAGTGTAGAGAAATCACACACCGTACTTATAAACTAAGTATGGTTGTATTTGAATCTATTTAATGAAGAAAAAATTTATAATATATGGAATGGAAAATAATGTATAGGAAGGTAAAATCTCCAACTAGTTTGAATCAGTTAGAACATTTCAAAAACCACCTTGATTTAATCTCCTCACATGGTTAAACATGAAAAGTACTAGGTTCAATGGGAATATAAAAACTCATTTGGAAAAAGAGAAATACAAACAAAGGATGGATAAACCAATTAAAATGTTAAATGAATTAATTAAAGTCAGATTAAGATCTCATATGTTTCTCTGGTGAATTGAATGTAATCAAATAAAAGAGGAAATTATTTTGGTGCTTTTAATTCTAAATTGACTATCAAAACTTATTACACTAAGTACTAGCCTTGGAAATGGTGTTCTTGAGCACACTAGCACAACAATGCCTTCCATAGGGCATGGCTTCTCCACCTATTCTGTTATCCATCACCACAATATACAAAATGGGAATGGTGAGGATATGATTTTTGTATCCATCATTGGATAACCCATTACACCACAACCTATCCATGGATTAACCATGTCATTTCCAACTATTTTAAATTAAAAAATATAAAACCCTGGTAGAACAAGGTTTGTAGCAATGTATAATACGGGATGTTTTGAACCAAACAGATTAATAAAAACATTTATGTATCCAAAAAAACTTAAACACTATCAAACCCAAGTTAAACCATCATGTGGTTCAAAAAACACAATGTAAATGTCTGGATTCACATTTAAGACCCACTAAAAACCTAGGTATTACTCATTAATTTATGAAATTTAAATAAAAATTGAATAGGCTAAAAGCATCATCAAATTTCAATATGCACTAGAATTAACATGTAGATATTTTATGCAACATTTATACACATAATATAAACATTAATCTAAAATGAATTAAATGTATCATTGATGTATCATGAGTGGATAGAAGCCATCAATTAATAACGAGTTTATGTTCTTAAAAATAGAACATTTTTATTGATTTTAAGGGAAATAAATAAGATTATTATAAGAATAATGACTGTTTTTTTAATAAAATTACTGAAAGAGGTAATGTAGAATGAAACAAGGTGTGAATTGTTTAAAGAGAATTGTTTTAGAATGAATTAATTGAACTTATTGATATTATTTATCTATAAATATATTAAAATTGTATTAATATTTATTATTATTTGTACTTAATAGAGAAACAATATATTTATAATGGCTCACATGTCTTTGTTTATTAATGGAAATATCCTTGAATATTATTAAATTAACCAACATGATAGTATTTTATTTTATAATGATGTTATAAATGTATCAAAAATAGAGAAGTATTCTTAGGTTTAAAGAATTCCTCAATAACGTGGTTCATGAATTCAGATGTCTATTAAAATTTGTTGTAATTAATGAATGGTAGTATAGACAATAACCCTTTATAGAAATTAGTACTACCAAATTTCACTTTGAATTATTTTTTTATGATATTATATCTATAAAAATAATATATTTTGATAAGAGTGTTTTTCTCAAATAACTAAACCTCTTAATATTCTAATGATCACGAGTACAAGATGTTTCTTATGATTTAAAATCACAGAAATAAATGATCTCATTTTCATTCATCGAGAGAAACATGTTAAAAACTGGTGATGTGATTTATAAGTTAACAAAATGAGGAAATATTTACTCAAATGGTAGTGGAAATAGTAAAATTCTAGGATGGTAAAGCTAAATTAGTCAATAAAATTAAATTTAAAAAATATTTTTTTTCTATTTTAATACTTAAATAACAAACATTTTCTATGTTGTTTCAAATTATTATTGATAATAAAATACACCAAAGTAATATTACATTATTTTAGTGGTTTTAATATGATGGTTTGTGAAACGTACTACTTATTTTAGGCTAATGTATTATAATAAATAATATTTTAATATATTAATATTTTCTAATATTGATTGGGATGATGTTTTTAGGATAAATATTTCATATCAATAAGATATTTTTTCTTAGGTGGGAGTGTATATCATACCACATAAAGAAGATGGATTTGGTAGCTAGGAGTACAATAAAAGTAGACTATGTGGTTGTAAATTATTTGATGATGAAATTTACATCGATGCATACTCAATTAGTAATCCTTATAGTGTAAGATAATTTTCCATTCATATTTGTTTGTGAAAATAAGTGTGGAATTGACTTTTGAATTAATCTAGTTTAATATAGTTCAACATAGTGTATATAAATAAAATGGTACTTATTTAATGAAAATTTGAAGAAGGAATTATGAGGCTGGATTTTATTCCATTAAATGAGTAATTACTAAATGTTACTATATGAATAATACATAAATATTCATTTCAAATATTGAGGTTTATGGTGGGATATAAATCATGTATCTCACCTTTCTAAGGTATGTTTTTTCACTCCCTTATTTTTAATTACATGGAATGTTATTATAGAAGGGGGAGATAATAAAATGAATTTAATGTAATATGATTTTATAAAAAGGTTGAGAATATATTTGGGATATAATTTAAAAGTGATTTTATTAAATCAACATGTTTACTTGTGTGTGTTTGAGAGAGACAAAGGGAGTATCTATGTTTAGTGTATTTGTGTGATGTATAAAAGAGTGTTGGTATGTGTGTGTGAATATGTTTCTATATGAATATGTGAGTTTATCAATTCTCTCTATGTGTTTGTGTGTTTTTATGTGAATGATTTTGAAGTGTTTCTTTATTATAAGTCTAGATAATCATTTATACACATATGTGATGGGTTTATAAGAAAAATAATGAGAATATATTAAAAATAAAATATTTTAGTATAAATTAGTTAGGAAAAGAAAATATTTACATATAATATTTTAAAATTATGTTTAGTAGAGTTTTTTCAACTAGTATATAGGATCCTAATGTGATTGATGAGAGTTATTATTAATATGTTATAGGTAAAATGTCTTATATTCATTGTTTTCTACTCTGATTTCACTATATAGGAAAAAAAATTTCAAATTAAAATTTCTTTTAATTAAAAGAGGTAATTAATTATAGTTATCAATATATTTATAAATTTCGATTAGTTTTGAATTGATATACACATATGTGGTGAGCGTATCTCTTCGGTGCAAGCTTGTGAATAGGTAGAGAGCTCACAACCGGCACTAATAAAGACTCCTCACAACCAAAATCATTATCGGTGCCTCTTACTTCCAAGCAGAAGTCCAAGCCTTTGAAGGCCCATGAGATTTGAGATTGTAAAGTTCAGTTTCGTAGGGTTTCTGTTCCCACATTGTCCAGGCTTTCATTCTAGGTTTTGACGCACCTGACATCGTTTCTCTTCTTCGAATTGACAAGCTCTTTGTCGATTCCTTTGAAATAATGAATGTGAAAACCCTCCGAGCGAGCACCATTCTCACGCTATTGGGAGATTGTTTGGAAATGGAGGGAAATGAGGTTTTGCATAAAAAATTATACAAAGACACGGATTATGATTTCCGACACAATGATTCACATTCTCTGGACTTTTTCAAATATCAAAATTACAAGGGATTCTTTTTGTAGCCTCATTTTGGGATCATCGGCCAGGAAGGATTACTCAAAACTCAGAGCAGTGAGTGCCAGATTGGCTGAAAGGCTCTGAGTTTTATCTCATCGGTTCTTGTGTTGGATTTTGATTTGAAGATTCATCCATTTCTACATGAATTCTGAATGGTATTTTTGCATTGAAATTTCTCTTTGGTATTCTTCCATAGAGTGATTTTCTTGTCTTTTAATGCGAACTGTTTTGCATTTGGGTTATGTGAATTTTGGTAGATAATTTAGAAACCATTACCTGATAGTATACGTCATGAATTTTTTTTTAAATATCAAAATTTCAAGAGATTCTATTTGTAGCCACATTTTGGGATCCCCAGCTGGGAAGGTTAACTCAAAACTCATGGCATTAAGTGCTATATTGGATGAAATGTTCTGAATTTTATCTCATGGGATCTTGTGTTGGATTTTTATTCCCAGATTTATCAATTTCTACATGAATTCTGAATGGTATTTGAATTGATGTTTCTCTTTGGTATTCTTACATGGAGTAATTTTATTGACTTTTAATGCGTACTGTTTTTCATTTGGGTTATGTGACATTTGGTAGCTAATGAATAAACCATTCCATGATAGTTAATGAATTTTTTTTATGGAATTTATAAAATAAATTTATTAGTTACTCCTCATATTATAACAATACTTTTTATTCCATAAATTAATTACGAAATATGAAGATAGTTACACTTTATATTAAGAAAATATAAATATTTTACAATATTATTCCATGTTTTTTAAATTTTTTGTATTGTTCAATACTATAAAAAACTCATCCGTGATTTATAAGCCATAATTTGTAAATAATATCCGCTATGGAACATATTTTATCCCTTAAACCATAATTATCATGAATTTTAAAAGTAGGAGTTTTTTTTATTAAATCAATTCCATTATGTTATCTCTTCAAATTATTAATTGGATAAATAAATAAATTTTTCCAAAATAAATTTATGTGGAATTAAATTTTAGATAATGAATTTATTTCCAGATGAGATGAGTATAAATATTTTATATCATTGAAAAATTTTCACAAGGTTTCTAATTATATATATTTTTAAATATAAACATATATTTGAAATTTTTCCCTAATTAAATATGTGGTAGTGAGAAATAGGATATGATAACTCCCTATTACATTTTATAAGGTTGATAAATAATATACATGACCAATGAATGAGGATTTGGAATAGGGAATAAGGTTTATGAAGTTAAAATGATTTTGATCGATTCATAAATGTTGATCAGATCATATTGATGTTATAGAGTATACATTAAAGAAGAATACATTTCAATTTTGTTTTATAAAAGTGTACATTTATAGATTTTGTTTTTGGGAGTCAATAATAGCTTCATATATAGTTAATTTTTATGGAATTGAATATTTATTGAAAGGTAGTAGTTTCAATCAAAATAAGGAATGATTGTAGGTGATTACACTTGTTAATTTTCTTTATATTTTTTTCTATATCTGTTCAATCACTTAAAAATAGAGAAATGTCATTTATAAATATTAAAACCTCCTAAAAAAGTCATTTTTATTCATCAAATTTTCTTGTTGAATCATTTTTCCATAATTTTTTCCCGGATATTTCAAATATGTACCCATTAGTGTTTGATTAGGGAAACATTTGAATAATTATACCCTTGTAGTGGGAAAACACTTTTAAGTTGGTACGCACTGGTATATTTTGGTTCATCAGCTATTAAAACTAGTTAAATGGAAGTTAAAGAGGCATTATAAGAGAATTAATAAGATAAACGACGAAAATAAATTTGGTTTTGGTGCTTGAGAGGCATAGGGTACTGCGTGATTGTGTGTCCAGTTCTTAGTGGTATCTACTTTGGATTAGATATCCTTCTAGATTATCCAATGAGTACTTAATGACCTATTATTAACTAAAAAATAGAAACTAAATAGTCAATTTTATACAGCATATTACTCATTAGGTGGTAAGGGATTAAGCAAGTGAAAAAATTTAATTTTACCTTAAATATAAGCACCATTTTGATGGGTCATTTGTTATATTAGTTTATTATATTCCCACAACCTATCTATATGTTTCCCCTTCTTAATATTCCTCTCTAAGTTATATCATACATTAATTTTTTTGTATGACTCGCCAATTTTCTTATCAGAAATATCATTTTGTAAGTCAATTATAAGAAAAACGTTTACGGATTATTTCATTCACATGGAGTGAAATCCGTAAATGAAAATATTATTGGTTTCTAATATCAATCAATAGGTGGAATATTCACTTCTCACATCTTCATTATTATGGTATCATATATTATTAAGTATGTGAAACTTTATTTTTATTTTATTATTATCGTGTGTTAGATAAATGTAGAATGTGTTAGAGTAAGAAAAAATCAATACATGGTTTTTCCCTTAACAAATATTTTCATCAAAATTGTTTTATTTCTATTAATTAATATTAAGATAGTAATTTTAAGTTTTATATAGTCTTATTTTTATAGAATCAGATATTACAACATAAACTATTGATTATTTATTTTATTTTCATATATTATTTATCGAAGAGTATTAAAAAATTTGGTAGTGCGTGTATAATTTTTCTAAATTTTATATTTGAGTACCGAATTCAACTAATGATAGTTCCAATGAGTTTATATTATTATTTTTAATATGTATTTTATTCCCTACTATTTTACATGTGAATGTTATAAGTAGATATTGATATAAATTATATAATGGTGGATTATAATTTGAGAGGTTCTTATGTAGAGATATACAAGTATGATTACAATGCGTGATTAGTTTTTTCACCTTCACCTATATAGATGTTCTTATAGGATATTAGTATTTTTTTCCATAATTTAATATCATATTGTTATGAATTGATGAAGATAACCCACTAAATTGAATCCAATTTTGACACTGAAATATACTAAAGGACATTCCTTATCCCCATGGGTCAGTGACTAGAACCTAGGAATTATGAATGGACAATATGGAATAATTTCCCAACAAGAACATCCGAAAATTAAAACAATTTATACGAATATATAAAAAATTGATATTTCATTAAATTCAGTAATTGGAAAGTACCACAAAGTAAACTCATACCTACAAACATCAATGAACACATAAATATCACCACATAATCACCTCATAAAAATGGAGTGCATACTATAGTTGTTACCACCAGCTCATAAAGGCCCTCTAATAAGAAAATCCCCCACCTCTAAATAATAAATTCCCTTTTCTTGTAACATCAAAAAATGTATATATTCTCCCAAAAGAAAAATTAAGATGTGAGAAACACTATCTCGATTGGATTTCACTAAACATTTTAGAATAAAACCATATAAAATAAACTAAATAATCTAACATAAATATAACATGGAATGGTAATACTTTTAAAATTTATAATAAATCATGATTTTCATATAATTTAAATTCTATGTACAATGAATATTCAAATACATTTTTAAATAAAGATATGAAATAATAAAAATTTACATCAAACTGAATGGAATAAATCTTTTCATAAATATTAACATGAATAAATTCATTTTCAATCATAAGAATATTCTTATAAACCCTAGAGTTAGTTAGAAAAAGTCACATGGTTCTACACATATGTGATGAAAAATGACATTGGGTGTTCACATACTTTTCTAGATCCCAACACTATGAGGAATATGAGTCCACCTTGATGAATAAACACCATAATCCCAAAAATTTATAGAAAGGTTATCATAATTAATACAATAATAGGTAGATCTAATACATACCAAGAATTTATATCATTCTTCCTAACAACCAATACTCACATGTTCTTCAAGGAAATAAATAAATTAGTTGGGAATCATTAACTTAAAATTAGTTTCATTAATCTATAAAAAAGAATCCCCAAATCAAGTTTCAAAAAATATAATTCATTTAAATAATAAAATTAAAATTATTTTCATCAAAACTAATAAAATTAAAAATAGGTAATTATATTTTAAATCTGTAAAACAATCCATGCAATCATTTCAAAAAAAATCATAAAATCATTAAGTTCAATTTAAAGCATTTTTCTGGTATCAATAAATAACTATAAAATCCACACCCAAAGAGGTTCAACAAACACCATACCATTTTAAGACATTAATCAAGGATATAATTTCATTCTTTAGGAAAAAATAAAAATAAACATCAATCCAATAATGAAACAATGGTTCTGATTTTAATTGGGATTGCATTACGAAACCACATAACTAATGAATGGTATCATAAAACACCGAACAAGGGATCCAAAACAAATGATGTAGAAGAATACATATTAGAAAGAAAAGGTCTAAAATAATTCCCAAATAATGATAAATGAAAACTATAATATAAATCCATTACAAATAAATATATTATAGACTAAGAAGAATGACGGAGTCGAAGGAACTGAATCTCCAACTACTCCTGTGAGAATTCCCAAATTTTTCTTTCATAGAACACACAAAACTTAAAATATGAGATACTGAAAGTATAATTATTAGTTTAAAATTAGTTAAATGTAATAATTGATGCATTAAACCTATCAATACGGATTTTAATTTGTTGGAGTAATCATCCATGAAGATCAAATGGTCATTCGGCCATTTCAATTTCTGAAACCCCCATTACTACGCCCGTGGTCACTCCCTAGTTCAAAAGATCATGCCATTTTTTCAACCCCCCATGTAGCAAAAAACATGTGTGGGTACTTTTTATCCATGTTATATATGGAATCTAATAACAATCCATTCCTTGGACCATATCCAGTGTTGACCATTTTGGCCCAACTTGTTTCACATAGGTCACACCTATCTACAAAAGATCTTGGACCATGGAATAATCGAACCATTTTTACACATTAATATTATAAAAACTTTTTTAACCATAAAATAATATCCAATTATTCTAAAAAAATAAAAAACATAATGGTCAAATGAAACCAATTTACACAAAATAATATACTTTAATGAAATATTCAAGATTGTATAACTCTCTCCACCATAATGCTTTCTTCCCCCAAAAAATCCTTTTAAAAAAGACTAGTCTAGAAAGAGATAAGTCTATTATTATAGAGTCATTGTAAGAGGTTCCCACATCTAATGATAATCTGATCCATTATTTTATAGAACCTAGAATATAAGTTTAGAATAACCATGAAGAACCTTTAATTGATTATCAATAATCTAGATAGGCTTTTCATTCACGGTCATAATAAGTCCCACATCAAGGTCCCCCAGATTTAATGAATTTCATGGTTATGAATGATATTGTTTGAGTTTTTATATTTAAAACACATCATGGATCAAATTAATATAAAGTAAGCATCTTTTCTAATCCGTTCAACACCCTCCAATGTTCCCACAAATATCAGCGTTGTCTTATCTTTTCTTATAATTCATTATTGTACATATCAAGGTGAGACTCTCAATATATGAAAAGTCTCCAATAAAGTAATACAGAGTACATAGATTATTATTTTCATATGATATATACCATATTTCTTCCCTTACAAGCCTCAATTGGATCATCTGGGTCATCATAGTCATTTTCTAGACCATGCTAGGTCCCACTAGGGAAGCTTCACAAACCTCATGCCAAAAAATATATATTTACATGGTCTTCCATGGAAGGCCCGAATTTGATCCTATTTATTGGATTAATGTTGTATACCATTTTACCCAAACATAACTGTCACTAAAAAGCAACCTCATTCTCCTACAATGTCATGGGAACAAGCTTTTCATTTCCCAAATAATCTGTATACCACGTTTTATTTGACCATATTTCTTGGTATGTTGTGTTATTATTAGTTTGTCTTAGGGTATCATTAGCTTTTAGAGGCCACCCTAGAACCTATACATGAACCGCGGATCCCAGTTATAAACAATGGTTAATAAAACACAATGTAACATGATAATCTCTTACACAATAAAATTTCCATGATCCTCAACATTTTATGTCTCACTAATTGGAATAATGTGGTTTAGTTTTTTCAATCGATTAATAAATACCCAATCCATATTCATTCCTTGAGGAGTGTGTGGAAACCCAACCATGAAATCAATTTATACCTCATCTGATATCCATGTTGAAATAAGAACATGTTGATGAAAATGAGAAGCCATATGAAGTTCATATTTGATTTGTTGACAAGTGTAACCATTGGAAATAAAATCAATGATATAGCACTTATTACATTTCCACGACAATCAACTCATAGTATCATAAAACATCATAGTCATGCCTAGGTGTAACTCCAATGTGGAATGATGACAATGATCCATAACATCCTTTCATTTAGGTGATGGTATGAAATAATAGTCCCTGGATTAAAGGATACCCTATAGTGATATAGACCATTCTATGATGGTATCCCCACCTTATAAAGAATGTTTTATACCTAGGAACTCAAAAATCAAGATAGAAATCAAAGGGAATAAACATAATATGATATTATTTCAATTTAATTCATTCAAAAAAACATCAATCTAACACTGTGAGACTCCTAAAATGAATGAAAGATAAGAGTCCCATGAGATACAAATCCTATAACGACTCATTCTCAACTTAGGCTAAAATATTATTCTAATAGATTTAGAAACTGTGTTACATTTTTTTTGATATATGTAAATTTCAATTTAAAAATATTTTAGGTACTAAACTGTCACCTCTAATGGAGATTCAAATATTTTTATGGGAATATATAAATCAAGCTCCTGTGATCAGAGTAAATTGTAAAAATTTCTCTGAAAATGTAGTTCCACCAACTCTTATGATAATGTATAAAATATTTGAGTTCTATTATTTTGTGTGATAGTCATTATCATGAGGATGAAGATCAAAAGAACCATAATCCACCAAATTTTTACCCTATACAATAACTTATCCCAAACCCAAACATGAATCATAAAAAAAGACCACATAGCCTTACCCAGCATTTGGGACAATCAGTATAAGAACTGATGACAAACTACTCCTCAACATATCAATGGAAACCTATTAATTCTAATCCCAAAATTAACATCACTCCCTTTTTAGTGATATTACTAAATATATAATCTATATTAGAAAAACATTTCATGAACATGAGATAATACCCTATTAACTCAGGGGAATCAGAATCTAGAAGACATTACATTATTCCTCCCATGACATGGAATCTATCACCCTTTTAAGATCAACCAAGATATCATGTTCAAATAATATTTTCCCTATGAAATTCTATTCCTTATTATAGAATATTTTATTTTATATCATTCCATAATGTTGTTTATTCTTCATGATGTACAAAACTTTTCTAAATTGAATTACATAGACCGCTTTTCTTCTTGAATAAACCAATATTTTATCCATGAATACAAATATATCAGAGTTTATAAAATTGTTGGAAATATTGTTAATAAATGTCATAAACATAATATGAGCATTTTTTAAGTAAAATGGCACTCCTAAATGCCATTATTTTCTATACCTTCTTCTAAACACTATCTTTGGAATATCAGACTACTTGATCCTAAGATGGTGGAAACTAGGCCAATGATAAATCATTAGGAACCAATTAATCCCTTTCAACTAAACCAAAAATAATGATTTTAAAGTAAAAAATACTTGTTCATGAATGTAAGTTGATTTTAATTTCGATAATAAACACTCAATTGATAAGTTCTTTTGAAACGTATTGAGAAAAGAAATAGTGCATCACAAGGAGACACACTCGGTTAAATGAATCCTTTGTAAATAAAGTCATTTAAATAATTAATTAATTTTCTTAGTTCATTTTGTTACTTTCATTAATAGAGAATATATATGGGAGAAGTATCGAGCACCATGTCAATAGGTAACTTTTCTTCCCATACTAGTGGAAAATGGGAAATGTATGATGGAAACACATCTAGAAATACATTAGCTAACATTAGTAGGTAAATAGAATAAATATACTTCTCCATTTAAAAATAAATCAAGTATATCCACCTATTTAGAACTATAAGAAAAGGAATATCATGGTTAAACCTCATGTCCCATTCTCCCTAAAAACATGAGACTATCAATTTAGGGAATTAATGGACACCGACTGATAATAATATTCAATATGAGATTTTTGAGACACCAACCACTCCATTCCAAGGATTAAATCTACAATATTGATATTATGAACCAAAAATTAAAAAAAATTATCTCAATATCTATTAATGTGAAAGCACAAGATTGGAATCAGACACCCAACTGTCTTTTTATCACAATAGGTGTTTCAATTTCTAGAAGATGAGGCATGATATCTATAGGATGATCTAAGAAACAAATAATGTGATGTGGTATAATAAATATAGAGGAAGGGATATCAAATTAAATAACTATAAAATATTAATCAATAGTAATGAGTCTTCTCAATGTCGTAGGAAAAACATTAGTTTCCACTGGAGACTGATCTAATGTGTGATGTTTCTTCATTCTATATGTATGTGGGTAAAACCACTTTGTTCCTGAAGCATCTAAATATGAAATAGATCCTCTAAATATTAAATATTGTATCGAACTACATAGAGTGGTAAAAACATGTAAAAACCAATACAAGTATCATGATCAATGTCTTGTGCTGCAAAAATGTATTTCCCCTATGAAAAAATGCTTCGAGTTCCTAAACGCACCACATTAGAAACAATTCAATGGGAATTTGTTGTACACTACAGAAGATATAAAAGAATTCAATTTCCAAGGACCCAAACTAAAATTTTCACCATGTGGATCATTGTGTTTCCACTTCAACTTAATTAAAATAGCAAACTATCCACTAGGATTATGTGGAAATCAAGTCACCCAAACATACTATTCAGGTCATTTTCCACAAAAAAATCCCTATCCTGAACATTAGTGTTTGAGGTATTATTCATTATAAGGCCAAATATTATATATCTAATTGAAGAAAAATATCAATTCCTTAGTATTTAAAAATTATTGTATGATACTTCATAATGTTGGAATATAACATGTTAACTAAGTTGATTGGAATATTGGGTCACTATATAATCACCTTGGTGAAGGTATAAATTGTCCAGGGACTTATCCAAAACCTTCAACACAAGAAAATATTACTTTATAGGAAGTTTCTTGATGTATTTTCACTCCAATACCACATTCTTATTTTTTTAACTATATAATCCAACAATATCCTTCTTACACACCTCATGTTATAAAACATGACACCTTTTCTTAGAGGAATTTTATATCTGTGAGAATTGAATGATTTATTCAATAGCTTTCAACCAATCATCCACCTCATTTGGATAATTCATTCTGTTTAGATATGGATATATTTGATGAAGAAACTTCTAGGCTCAAACTCTATCATAATAATTTTCAGTTTCCACCCTTGTAGCCTAAATTGGGATAGTTTTGTATCCTTATACTAGAACATATTCGACACATACTATGACATCTATAAGGCCATACTCATCTAGAGGTTCCACTTGTTGGGTTTCATCATTACCTCTATATTGAAGCCTAGTCAAACATATTCATGTGGGAATGGTACTATATAACATTAGAAAACTATATGGAAAAAATAAACAATATTAACATGTAAATCAAATATATCAGTCAAAATTCATCGTAGGATCAAAAATCTATTTTAATAATTCTGGAAAAGTCTAGAATCAGATCATTTTAACTCCTTAACACACTTTTAATGCCACCCATTGTAACTTTCGACACATTACTATGATATATAGTTATTAACTCAAACATTATATACCCCTCAATTTTGTAAAATCATGTCTCCAGTCTACCAATGCATTCCAATCTATATAACGACATCCATGAATAGAGATAAAATCTTTTGATGTATATTTTTCACAAATCGAACTAGATAACTTGAAAAACCCAAACATCATTCAACTATTTCATGGCCTAAAATACCGTACCGATTAGCACAAAATGGTGACTAGGACATTGGTATTAAAAATTACCAAGAGGGAATGATTTGAATATAAAACTATACAAATAAAATTAAATTCCATCAAATATTTCATAAATTGTCGATATAAAAATAGAGATATCAATAGTGAAGTACCATAAAATAGACATGTAATCGTAGACATTAAAGATACAAAATATGTCATCACTGTAGAATCTCTTCATAACTAGTTGATCACATACGTCACTTATCACTAAAAAATACCATTTTCTGACTAATCAAGTACACATGCTACTACAAATAAGTGATTTCCCATTTCTTATACTTATTAATACAATGTCTATAGATATACAAAGGAAAAAGTAGGGTGTGAGAGACACTACCCTAATAAAATTCTTCCAATAAATTTAATAAGAAAACAATATCAGATAAACCAAATATGATGATTTAATTTAAAGTGGGAATTTTAATATTTTTGAAAATTTATAATAAATCATCCTTTTCAAACCATTTCAAAATAAATTAAAAATCATCCTCAAATAAATTTTAATCAGAGTAAAATTAAGTAATAGTTTTTATCAAACATAAACAAAATATCATTCCATAAAACCCTGGCCTATTTAAATTAATTTTCAATAATTAAAACAATTTTATAAGACCTAGAAATTGTTATATCATGTCACAAGGTTCTTCACGTAGTTAGTTAAATGTCACTCATGGTGTTGACACACTTACCTATATCCCAAGACTATGTGGAATACAAGCCCACTCCAATGAATGAACTCCCTACCCATATCATGTTTTAGTTTTATTTTTCCTCATAATTCCATTTCTAGGTAGGGACAAATAATACCTAGGATGTATATAATTTTACTTAACTACCCTCATTGTCATGTTATTAAAATAAAAAAATCAATCAAGGGTAAAATAAATCATCTCAAATCAGTTTCATCGATCAATATTCAATTAGACCAAAATCAAGTTTCAAACATTCCATTTGATTTCAAAACCCAACATCAAATGGTTTTAATGAAAACTCATGGATTTAAAAAACACAATTCAATTTAAATCTATATAATACTTCATTCTTTTATTTATAATAAAACCATAAAATTTACCCTATCATTCATTTCAATTTGAAACTATCTTTTCTAAAATTTACATATTACATAAAAATCAATTACTAAATAGGTTCAACACACGCCTTTCAATTTTGAAAAGAATAATAAAGGATATTAATTCATGCTTGAGAATAAATTATAAGCCCTTTTCAAATCAAGAAAGAAACAACAATACTAATTTTATAGGACTTTCATTATGAAACAACAGACTTCAATAATGGTATCACCAAACATCGAACTACTGATCCAAAAACAATGAGGAATAGGTATCCAATATATAAAGAGAAGGACCAAAAATAATCCCATGTAAGGGTAAAGTAAAAATACTCTAATTTCATTACATTGATCTTTGGGAAAGGACGAACACATACCCAAACATTAAGACCATATCTCCTTCTATAATAGATGGAATTCCCAAAACATCCTTCTGAGAACACACCCAATCTGAAAGATGATACAAAATAGTATGAATGGTTAATTTAAAATAATGGAAACAATGTAAGTGATTAATTAAATCTGTCTATTAATATTTCAGTTGGATGGAATAACAATCATGGGAGATGAAACTATCATAAAACTATTTCATTTTTTGAAACATGGGTCACCGGACCTTTAGTCATGCCCCGATAAAATTTTCAAAGCCATTTTTTATAGGCCATAGCTGCCACCATGCCATGGAGAGTCCTTGTTGGTCATATTATAATCGTTGAAAAACAACACACAATTCATAGTTTTGGATGTTTTGGAAAATCATATTTCACACAGGTGAAACCCATGTGAAAAACGGATTAGACAAGGGCATGTTTCCGCCCGTTTTTCATTAGAAAAGTCCAAAACCCACTTTAATCCAAAAACTCATCCAATTATTGCAAAATTGGAATGAAATAACTTATAAATTAAAATAAAATAACGTAAATAAAATAATGAATCATAAAAAAAACTCATTATTTTGCATATATTATCAATTTTCTAGAATAGAGATTTCTAATCACACATGATTTTTCATCCATCCTATGTAAGGATGAGAATATGATTTCCACAGATATAAGGATTAATAGGTTTCACCATCATCGACTCCAATAATGGATGGAAGGAAATACTTTTTCCCCACATTATATTTTTTATAACAAAAAAACCAACACAAAAATTAAACTAACACATTTCATTTATAAATAAACATAATAATATGATTACGCATAATTTTTTATAATTGGTCTAATTTTTTTAATACCACATACATAATGTCTTATGATTTTTATATAGGGGTCATGTGGTAAACCCCTACTATGTAAAATGTACTCATGCCCTATATGTATCCACCATGATGTGTCTAAACGTTGTTGTTTATGGTCTAGGCTAGAGAAATGAAATAGTGCCTGAGTTTTATTATGATAGTTTGATTTTTCCAGTGATGTACATTTACAAAATGTGATATAATTATTATTCAGAGTTAAATGTGGGATGTTTTTGTCTTCTATCTTTTGGGATTCATGTTTACAAGATATCAAATTACTCATTTCACATACTACTTTAATTTTATAATGAGTTGTGAAAATTGTTGTTGTGTTGTGTGGTTGTTATATAAAAAAAACAGATTCAAATATTTGGACTATTTATTTATTTTTTTAATATAAATATAAATATATTTATATTAATTATTATTATTATTATTATACATTATTGAAATGTATCATCTATTCCAATGGTTTTCTATTTTATAAATGTTTGATATATTGACTGTTCATGTCAATGTTTTTATATAATCGTATTTCAAACAAGATTTAATCTAATATAGGTAGAATACATTCCACTTTCATTTAATTTTTCATCCAACATTTATTCCTTAATCTAATGATCATGAAGTACACTTTTGGTATTTTTGTGATGCAACTTGGGCTATTGGGATCTAAATTTTGTAGTTATTTTTTGAATACTCTTTTATTTTATATCCATACCAAATAATGTTATAATTTTTGGATTTTAAATAAAAATTATTATTTATGCTTGAATAAAGGATATTAATATAATAACAAAGAAAATTACTTCACCAATCCCCCCTACTGGTGAGTCAAAGAGGCTTCTCTTCAACTAGCACCTCCTCGCACACATGTTAATATACATGTTTTTCCAATATAAATTTTTTATAAATTCCATGTTTAATTATATAATATCAATATTTAGGTAAGTGATTATATGTATAATAAATGAAACATATAAATTATATATCAATATTTTAATCTATTTTGGATGATTTAATATAGACTATCCAAATTACATTGTTAAATTATATTTCAGTAATTGAAGTAGAAAAAATAACATTTCACTCAAATAAACCTATAAATATATTTTACTTATACAATTAAATCATGATAAAAAATTTCATACATATCATACAAAGATAAAAATTCTATATTTTTTCTTAAAACTCCCTTCATGGTCGCAAATATATCCAACCATGGATAGATTTTATCATCATCAAGTTATTTATAAGATAAATATCATTGAATAAAGGATCATATACAAGACTATGTTTTATCATTATGTAATTAGAATTAATATAAATTATAAACTATATATATCTATTCTAAATTATATGCCCTCAGTATATCAGGAATATATTTATAACTATTCATGTGATATATTTTAATAAAAAAGTACATATAACAAGTCACACGTGTGTCTCATGGGTAAAATCTATATCTCCATGTTAATACCTTCCCTAAAAACTTTTAATATATTTAAATTGACTATGTATTTAATTAGAATTAATAAGTCCATAATAACGTAGTTTTTTGAATGGTTTATTATTTATCATTAAACTTTCTTATAAATTAAATGACACGTGAAATAAAGATAAAATTTAAATTTCATTTCATTAGTAAAAAACTATGATTCATTATTAAATACTTTTTATTGAAATATATAAACTATTTTTTCTATTCAAAAAAAGAAAATATATTATATTCAATCACCAATTTATCAATAAAACAATAACACAGTGTTCTGATCATAATGTTATTATGATATTAATTCATTTTGGAAGACATATTATATTTTCCTCAAGAGATAATAAAATTATTACATCATCCCCCTCAGTAATTACTAAAATGTGATGATATTTATGAGTAAATCATTTAAAAATTGTATAAAAAACTTCCCATAGAATATATTATTGATTTAATTTTATTATTAAAGTTATTTATTATTTTCAAAATATGATGAACCAACCCATGTATAATGATAAACATCATGATACAAAAAAATTCATTTATATAACCTAATATCATAATATAACCTTCTACAACTATAGAATAATTTATTGTTATTTTCTTATGACTCTTCTAGTTAAAATCCAAATAATTATGTAAGATAAAAAAATCTATATTATGATCTAGAATTATTTCGTTTTTTTTAAATAGAGTAAATATAACCCTTTAAAATGATCTCGTACATACCTAGAAGGTATAGAAATATATCATTTATGAATCTAAATTCCATATTATTTATTTATTAAAATCCTATGATTTTAATAGGGATTTGATTATTGTTTTCTTAATATTTTCATGGAATACAATACACTGGGTGACATATAAAAAATGGAATACACGATTGATATACTTTTTAAATAAAAAATAAATTTCAATCAAGTGTTTCCTTTATATATAATGATAAGGATGATGTTTTTGTACAATACTCTCACAATGTAACACTTGTATAAATCACATCATTGAATTATTTTTGGAAATACCTAAAAACATTGAAAATATAGAAAAATTTTAATTACTAGCATCTCATATGAAAAAATATTATATCATTTTTAACATAAATATTCAAAAAATTCATAAAACTCTAGAGGTATTGTGTCTATGGGGGTTATATTTATAATAAAAAATTATATAACAAAAAAATATTTATACATTTTTAATTTACTCCAATGATTCATAAATGTCCAATAAATGCATTTCATTTCACATGGAAATATAAAATAGGAAGGGATGGTATAAAATCCCATTATGGGGATAAATTAGGGTAAACAAATGGTGAGATAACAAAAATTACAAGAGTTATAACAGTGTATCGTTACGAAAATGATCATAAAATATCACATGTGAATATAAAATAAAAGATATTTTAGGACAGGATTATGGTAAAAATGATAATCATAAAAATGTAGCACACACATAAGGCATTACATAAAACAAATTCATAGATTTCAACTAAGATAGCAAAAAAATGGACAATAAAAATCTTATCATGTCCAGACATAACATTTCCTACAAAGCTCACTACATAATTTCAATTCATAATGATATTAGAAGATTTGAATCATTCTCTAATCATTTATAAGGATTTATAATTCATGGATAACCAATTAAAATATAACATGTCATTCATATGTGTCCTATAATGAAAAGAGATATACATAAATCATATATAATAAATAAACACATTAAAATTAATTAGATAACATAATATATACATAAATATTTAAACAAGTAGCTTCCATATAGGATCCAAAAAATATAAATGAGTATGTCTTATCATGCATTCATTGTCAAAAAATATGCTTGATTATAGAAAATATAGATCAAATTAATAGAACGTCAAAACAAAATATAAAGAAGAATTTATCGAATCGAACTCTTTTGTTGTACATTTCATCAATATGTGAAACAATATTAAAAATGTATATGATTATAATGTATCATCCAAAACTAAATTAAAATTTTATATTTTATCATAATATAATAATGTTTTTTAAATAAATGTAATATTACAGTATTTAAATTATTGAAACAAAAAAAATAAATTTAAAGAAGAAATATTCCCTTTATTAGGATTAATTTTAAAAAAAATTGGAAATGGAGATATAATGACATGATTATCCAAAAAATTAAAATGAAATTTTATATGTCAATAAAAGAGGTATAAAACATATAAATAAATAAAATGATCAAATATAATAAGAATAGAGAGAGTGAGTGAGTGAGTGATTAATTATAAACTAAATAAAAATGGAAGGTTGAATAGTCCCATTTCATCAAGAGTCGTCTGGAGTAGACACTATTTTAAGCACATAAGTAGTTTTATTACATAAGTTATTCTAAAAATAATATGTTTTATTAGATTTTATATAATATATTATAATACACTTTTTTATATTTTATTCACTTATTATATTGTGGTTTCTCGCTTTGATCATTCGTTCTTCTTTGTTCAATAGCTCTAAAACTTTTTTAGTAGAATATTGATGATCAATAGTAAAATTTCTATAGTTCCAAAAGATATAGAAGTTAAAAGGTAGATATTAATCTCATTACAATAATATATTACTCTAAATAGTATAATAAATACTCTAAAATATATACAATTTAAGAGATGTATCATATTATTATTTCTTATGTTATTATTTTACTACCACATATATAATTAAAGAATATAAAAATTTTCATTAATTTTTATTTTTACACATATAAAATTATTAAAAAACAACCATGAATAGGGAAATTGAAAAAGAAAATCTTCATTATCATTTGTAGTCTAAACCAACAATTTTTAAATGATGTCTTCGTTGATTATTTTATTAGAAGATAAAACCAAATAAATATTTTAATATAGTATATAAATAAATTAAATATTTTACAATATTTTTAAAATTATAACTTAGATATATAATTTTTTAAGAGAAGTAATATAATGTAAATATCAGAATTTAGATGTGCACACATTTATCTTTAAGACACTATTTTTTGTACTAGTGATAAGGATTCTAAAAATGGCCTTTTGATTTGAATAGGCCTTCCAAACCATGGATTGGATGGTTAAAAAGGAACTTTTGAAAATATTTTTCTACAAATAAAAATTGGTAGTGAATATAAATGGGATGGTTAGTGGTGTATTTATTAGTTAAAAAGATAGGGATCCTAAAGCAATATATTGATTAATGTTTTATTTTTGTCTCATAAAAATTAATATTTTTTATTATAATGATTAATATTATTATTTTACTATAAAATATATTATTTAATAACATTTAAACAATTTAAAAATATATTTCTATCATTGGTATATTTAATTCTATGTAAAAAAATAAAACATTATTAAATTGAAATATAATTTAAATTTTGAAATTGATTTATAGGTTTATAAATAAAGTGTAATATCATTAATAAGTTGTTACATATATTTAATAATATTAAATAATTAATTTTTTATTTATTGATTCATTTTTATATCATATTTACATCGTAAAATTTAATTTATATAGAAAATGTATATTTTTACTATTAACATTGACATTAGGTTATTTTAAATAAAAAAACAAGACTAAGATAATTTTGAAATCCTAATTCCCAAAAAGATAAAAATTATGAAAATAAGTTTTTAAATTTTGTAATTTGAATACTAATAATTTTTTAAAGAAATAATTTTATTACTAATTAATTAAAACATAATTTCATTAAAATTTGAACACTTATATACATTAATTTACGTGAATTAATAAATCTATAGTGGTATTTTTATAATTATAATTAATTGTATTATTACATGTAAATACTAAATATTAGATTTTTTTATTCCTAATTATTTGTTTAACGGTCTGGTCACCATTATATTAGTTAATTACTATTAAAAAATCCATGTATTGTTCCTAAGGTTAATTATTATTCCCATGACCATCTATTGTACAAATGATCATATAATCCACATTTTTCTTATAAATTCCTCACATTTCCAACATTCACCATTCACTTAGTTCTCTATGAATGTTATATATGACATTTATAGAATGAAAAAAATATTTCTAACATTTTGTTTTTTTTGATAAGTTATTCATGATTGTTATATTTTGTAAAGACCACGGGCTTAAGGATTTTTCAATTTCTTATCATGTTATATATTTTCACTTAATATACCAATATAAAATTTTCTATTTTATGGATTATATTTTTCAATCATATATAATGTAGTATGTTGATGAAATAAAATAGGGATTTTTATTATTGTGTGATTTATGTGACATATAACATATCATATACCTAAATAAAACACATAAATATATTGAGAAGAAAAATTTTCATATACTAATTTCTAGGTTGTTAATCTTTTACTCCATTTGAATAATATTACATCAAAATTGAATTAATTACATTATTAAGGAATATATGAGGTTCTATTTATTTAATTACATCCTAGATTCTCATGATTTGTCTTTTAACTTAAGGTCTAACCATAATACATTAACAAGATAAATTGTATTGTTTTCTAGTTCCTTGTCTCCAAAGTCTACGTTTTCTACCAAATTATCCTCATGAGAGAGATGATTTCATAGCTATAACACCATTGAATTCAATACATTATAGACAACTGGTATACAATTTCTCAAGAGGAATTCATGGAATATATTATATACTTAATATAGGGTATGTGTAAGTTATTTTTTTGGATACAAATCCAACATGATATAGAATCGTTAGGGGGTTAATGTACATTTGTCCTAGAATTAAATTTTAAAAAAAACCATATATCTCTCTTTATTATATATATTCTATCAAATACAATATCCTCAACCTAAGAATCCAAGTCACAAAAATGATTTTCAGCATATCAATTCTATAAACGTTGTTATCCTATAATATGTTACTTAATGTATTGGACCTTCTATGTAAAATATTCCAAAAAATATAACCATGATATCTTCCATTATCCCACTTCATCTTGTCATTTTGGATTTCACTATTGAACCTTTTAAAGAGATTCTTATGAAACCATCTGAATTATCAAGAGAAATATATTGTTATATAAGGACTCGATCAGTTAGATATTTTTATCTTCCCATCAATTCAATTCTATTGATAGTGGTCTAGGAATATCATATGGAGTTTCAATAGTCCATTTTTATAAGTTGTATTTTAGAGTATGATCTATTTCATTTAAGTTTAATTAAATTTAAATGAAAATCTAATGCTCCTCAGAATCATTGAAGTGAACCTTTGATAACGGTAAGATATAATCAATCATGGTTCATGACGAATGATCCTATAAAGGGCACTCATATGCTATGGTTCCCCCTTTTCCACATACTCCTTCCACTGTGGGTCAGTTCGGCTCCCCTCTTTGCCACTTTCTGGACAAGTCCATGGCGGCATTTCTTCCTTCTTTGGTGGTGTCATCTGACATTGTGGGTACAACCATCTTGGTGTCTCATCATTGCCAGCCTTCTTCCCACCTCACTCCACCTTCACTATAGAGGTATTTCATTGGCAGTGCGGTGTTGTTCCAGCGGACGAGATCTTTCTTCTACGTCTGAGGGTCTCTTTCTCATCTCCTGGGTTTGAATTGGGTGGTCCGGTCTGGTCTCCGTGAGTAGGGATGTCGGCGATGAGTTTTAGGTTCTATTTTGCGGTGGAGTTTAGAGTGTTTGGTGTTCGAGTGGCCGACTACTTGGTGATTTTTTTCTTGAACTCTTTTTATTTCCCTTGTTTTTTGGGTTTTATATTCTTCTTGTGTGTTGGTGGACTTAGTTGTCGTGATCTATTATTTGATGTTACTGTTGGAGTGAATCTACATTTTTTTGATTTGGATATGATTCTGGTATTTGGAGAAGATATGTGAACAAGGTCCAAGTTTGGGATGGTTTGTGGATTGATGGAATATTTCAATTGTGAAGGATTTATGTTAGAGGAACAATCAGGTTGTGTTCTACATCATGTTTGGATGATTTTTGTGATCCATTGACTGGTTTTTTGCATTGGTAAATTTGAATTATGGATCTTCATTTTGCAGTTTATGGGACATTTCATTTACTTCATCGACAATGGGCAGTCCTAGATGAGGTTCTGTGCAAGGAGCTTTCATCTGATCATTGATATCCGGAATTGGATGTTTGAGAGGGTATGAGGTTTTTCCATCGGTACCAGGCCCTTGAATCCTTGCACGAGATAGCTATCTGAGCAGTGATAATTTGGTGGAAGCTAGTATTAATGGTTTAATGCTAGGGAGGGGCCTTTCTTTGCATCCGGAATTGGATTTTTTGTCCTTGGGACTTTTTACTATGGATTGTGGTTGTCTTTTATGTCTTTGTAGTCATGTTGGGTTCCCACCTCAACCCTTAAAAGGGGTTTATATTAACAAAAAAATTAATTTTCTGTCAGTCAGATTATGGTGCTCGATGAAATTTTTTCCTTTGACTGTATTTATAATACCTATGAATAATTCCATGGTGATGTTCACCTGATTTTATTTATAACCTCTGAAAATTTTCTTAGATGTCCTTTCCCATTTATATATATTTTATGGGTAGTTATTATCTCATCCCCTTGAACATATACTATTTTTTCAGAACATATTATCATACAATGAACTATGATTCATATTAAAATATATATTTATTAACATATTCCCACAAAAATCACCCTAAAATAACTATATACATATGAATTGTCCTTGGATGGATAGAGAAAAGTGAACTACAAACATTATTTAATCGTAGTTTCTTCATCTAAATCTCTGTAGGAATATATAATTTTGTTCCAAATCAAATAGTTCAATCATTATCAATTTTAAAATATGATTTTCACCCCTTCCCTATTTCATCCACTTTATTTTGTAACTTAAATGGACCAATGGATTTTTGGAAGGTGTTGTATTTTTTTCAACTAAATATGTCAAAAATAATTAAGGTACATTTAAAAAGGAAGCTATAAGTTTTAGATGTAAACATCCAAATGATATTTTTATTGTGACTGAGTTCTATATTTGGAAGATACACATGACACGAAAATATGAATTTATATCCATGAATGATAGGTTCAACCTTTCATCCTAAGTTTTAGATAGTATGATTTCTAATATATGATAAGTCTTGTGAAGAGGTCAAGAAGTTATTCTCTATAAAAAACTTCATGATTTGTGGATTTCTAGTTACTATAAAACTAAATGATAATGATTACTGTGAGTATTTATAATTGAAGGTTATGTATATCATAATAATTTGAGGTGTGTTATCCAGAATTTTGAAATTGGACTTATACTACACAAAATGTATGAATAAATACTACCTATATAATTGTCATGTACATAAAAAATTTTAAATCTACTGAGTTTTGGATGAGTAATTATTTCTTATGTAGAAATTAATAGGAAGGCGTTTAAGACTTTAATTGTTATGAAATTTTCACAAAACTAAGAATGGAAAGAATATAATATTGAATTTCAGTTAGACTATGTTATTATAATCATTAATGTTAATAATATAAAAGAGGTTTGAAAATATTTTTTTATTGAAAAAGAATTTATTTCACATATTCAATGGGGTAATATATAATGGATGATATTGTGAATCAAATTCTATAGTAGATGGTATTGAAGATATTAATTAGGTGAAAAAAATTTCTATAAATTTACTAGAGAGACAGTTAATTTTTGTTTTAGATTTATAGATGATAGTTTTATATTTAATCAAATAATCTCTTACAATATGTGGAATTATAAAAGTATATAGGAAAAAACATATAAAGTATCAATGGTTGAAGATTGAGTTGATTAAAAGTAAAACAATTTATATTATAAAAGTTATGGTTTGAATAACGTGTCGATGAAATGGAAGAAGACTAACAAGATACTCTGAAAAAATATTAGATTATGTTTAAATATTTTAATAAGGACATGATAAAGACTCTAAAGGGAAATTTTATAACCAAATATAGACATTAAGAGGATTTTGTTTTTAATTTTTCATGAACTGAGGAACCAAACTATTCAAAAGACTCAATTGGTTTAAATCTATATTTAGGTGAGGTTGAATTTATTGTAATAATGATTATATGAATACCAAAGATAAAAAATTATTTAAGTTGGTTTTGTGATTCTAGTAGAGTTTTTTCATACCTTGAATATATTTAATTATATGATGTATTAAATCATTGACAAATGTTGACTCTTGTATCCTAGAATGCATTGAAGGTAATTAACCAAGGTTTGATAAAAGAGAAAGATATAGATATTGGAGAGAGATGAAATCATATAATGGTTACTTATATAAATTTATATTTTATTCAAAACTCACCACTAATTATAATTATAGTTAATTAATAGAGATAAAGTAACATGTTTTTTCTAGTATGCTTATTAGTACAAATAATAATAACAGTGATTCTAGATAATTATTAGAGTGTGTGGAATCATAAACATTTGAAAATATTTTTGAGGTGATAATACTTGAGGATAATGTTATTGTAGTTGAACTTTTGGGTGAATAAATTCTATGAATTTTGATTATGATCAAATTATAATATTATTGATTTTTAAGTCTCGAAGGAAGGTCAAAATTATTGTCAAATATTCTTGAAAGAAAATTGATCATACTAACTTTATTTGGTTATAAAATTGTAATATTTTTTAGAGAATTGAATCCACTTTTTAGGAGATATTAGGGTATATAATTCCTTTTGGGTAATGGTTAATAGATTCAAATACCATTTATTATTCTTTATTTATTTTAGTTTAGATAAAATTTATCATATGTGACTGAAACATAGATGGGATGTGGTAACCCACAGTATGGGTTAACAGTGTAAAAAAATATGTTCTAAGAATTTATATTTATTTATATTTCATACATTTAAGGGTGAT
Source organism: Viscum album (assembly GCA_963277665.1). Classification (NCBI taxonomy): domain Eukaryota; kingdom Viridiplantae; phylum Streptophyta; class Magnoliopsida; order Santalales; family Viscaceae; genus Viscum; species Viscum album. The sequence continues at coordinate 1,046,386,356 of OY728165.1, forward strand.
AGTTAACGATTAATACTATCAACTCTACCTATTTGAAATATTAAATTTTAGCATCACAAAAATTGTAAATGAGTACCACTCATTCACGCCCCCACCCCTTTCACAGTGGTATAACGAATTTTTGGGTACATCATGTGGTATTATTGGGAACCATAATCCCTATAAAAGATCCTTACATTGGAGTATATTGAAAATTTAAATTCTGTACAATGTTGAAATTTTCTTCCATTTGATAGATAAAAGTATCATGTATGGAATACTTGAGTTATAACATATCTTCTTTCACTTATCCAGGATGTTTTTAATGCTACTGCCATTGAGTAATCATTGATAGATAAATATTCTACCATGTAATGTCTTGATAAAATATACATAGATGTTGATGGAAATTTAAGTAATTATACTCTTATTACCTTATTAATAAAAAATATTTTATAAAATGGTTGTGGGTATCCAAATTTCTATTTAAATTTCAAATAAACATGATTGGATCGTTGAAGGGAATGTGAAATTTAAGAAAAATAATCATCTAATAAGTTATAGAATATTCAAATATGATCTGATGGAATAAGAATAAACTATTAATTAGTACATAAAAAGTTTGAATGAAATCATTAGTGGAATCAAAGGAATCATAGATACCTTTTAAGATTCAAAAATCATGATAGAATTGATAAAGAATATTTATAAATGGTATGATTCTAAAATTTATGAATTTGATGTATGGTGGATTTATTGAAAGATGAATTTCCTAACATACATATTGATAATGAGACAATTAAATCTAATGTACTTTTGATTAATATTAAGGAGAAGATGTCGTATGAGTTAATGTGAAAATTTAAAATATGGGAATATGAATATATTAACTCTACTGAATCAGAAGATGAGGAAGATATAAATTATTACCAATATGGGATCATTTCTCTTATCTAAAATAAAATTTAAAAAGTAAAAGGTAAGAAAAAAAGGTAAATTCCTAGTGAATTTTATTATGTATAGTTAAATTTGGAACTTTACAATAAAATTATGAGGAAAAAGGTAGTGAGTATGATGATGAAGATAAAGAATAAAACCCAAAGATAAATAAGTGGGTTAAAACTTAAAAGGGACATAAAAAATAAATTGAAGGTAGAAAATGGTCAACCAAAAAACTTATTTGAGCACTAAAGAGGATGTTTTCTACACTTAAAGTGGTCCCTGCAATGAATATATTCCCAAAAATTTTCATAAAATCATTTCTTATGTTGAAAATCATTAAAAAACTTCGAGTATTGATGAAAGGGGTGGGGGAGTAAAATTAATTGTTATAACTGAGAAATAATCTATCTTCTGAGAAACTAATTGAATAGTGAGACTATTATAAATTTACTACATTGATTAACTAGCATGTTTTGTTTTTTAATTGAGGGATCTTCAAATAATGTATTTAACATATCTCTTTATAGTAACTCAATTCACCCCCCTCTTGAGTGTCCCACTCCGACCAACATTTGGTATCTGAGGATGTATTTAAAATTATATTTTCAAAGGATTCAAATCTTTTTCAAAGATATTCAACTGTTATTTAGTTGTGTTTTAATGATCTCTAAATATTTTTTTGTTCTAAATTTATAGATCTTTATAATCAATACTTTATTCTTTGTTATGGATAATAGACAGGATGGTGATACTACTAACAGACCTCTCATCTTTAATGGAACAAATTATTAGTAGTGGAAAATTAAAATGAAAATGCACTTAGAAAGTATGAGATTTGATATTTGGGTAGTAATATAATAAAAAGGTGGTATACCAAAATCTAATAAGTACACGGAGTGGATCTAAAAATGTTTCCTATAATAATAACTGTAACGCCCCGAACCCAGCTACCCAGAGTCGGTGCATTACTTCGTAACATTGGCATGATCACAAAAGATCATGTCTCGAAAGACTGATTAGTTTAGTAGCCTTGGAAACACTATATACATTCATAAATGTTACATTACATCACAAAGTGAAAAAACTATAATTACAATGTCTTCATAGTCCACACTCATATCCTCTTCTGACTATCCCTGCAGGTCATTCATAAAATACTTCTTCACATCCTGGAAAATATTAAAACATTGAAAGGGGTGAGCTCAGATGCTCAGTAAGGATAATAATATTGCGGAAGCTTTCATAAATAAACATAAAAATTTAAGGTAATGTATAACTAAAACAAAAGCCTTTTAAACTTGAACATCAACATAATATGGAAATTGTAAAATGAGATAAGGTCATTCACTTCTTCACATGGATATTCTACTGGTCGAATAATCACATGAAATATCAATAACCACTTTCATAATGAGGGAATGTATAATGCCAGACATTCTGAAACATTTTGTCAAGGCCTTGGCCAAGATGTCTAAAATGATTAAGGCCTCGATCAAAACCATAAATCAAATTGGGAAAGGGCCTCGGCCAATTCCACTTCTAGTTGTCTCCTGAGACCTACCAATGCATCTAAGAGCTATAGCGGGCTCCACCCGTCACTTATTAAGTCCAATACATTCCTCATATGAATAGGTTTAAACATATCATAAACCATAACATAATCGTATCACATAAAACATGCATAAAGGAAACATAACATTTCCACATTTCAATCACAAGATATCAATACAACACATTGATATAATAAAAACGCTTTCAAAACCATTTTAAATACCAAAATAAAATAAAGTTAAAACTTTTTATTTATTTTTCATTAAAAAAAATGATGGCTTGTAGAGGAAGCCGAAACTCAAATAATGGTCATGGCGGCGGATAAGTCGTTGTCACCACATAAGTACGGAAAGAAAAATATTCCCTTTTGTCGTTTAGCAAAACGCTTCATATAAAAAATATTCCTTTTGAATAAACGTAAAAGTCAAAGGGGTTTATACACCGTATAAAAGAAAGTTGTGTATAAAACCAAATATGCCTCAATGATAGGGGATTGAGACGAAGTCCTTAAAAAGATCATTTTTTTTAAATAAAGTACATCTATAATATGTATTCACTATAAGTACACATAAATAATGTAAAAATACAAGATAGGACATAATAATATCATGACATAATTTGAAAGTAGGAGATTAACCCAAAGAATAGAAATTGGGTTAAGAAGTTCCCTTACCTCGTGTCTGACTTGACTCAACCGTTCTTTAACCTCTTGAATAATAAACTAGAGTTAATATATACCTTATTAAGAACCTTTTTCAATTTCATTATCCTTTTTATATCACTTATTACAATGATATGAACATTATGTAATTATTTAAGTTAATAACGGTCGTTTTGTCGATCTTTGGTACTTGAGTCAACAATAAACTTCTTATAATTACAAGTTGTTTATGTGATAGAATATACATTATCTCCAGAATTATATTCATGATTTAGATGTCATATATATCATATATATCCAGTATATACATTCATTTATAATATTACGTAACATTTAGAGGTAAGAAATGAAATGCACCGTTCATGGAGACGGTAAGCCGTACGTACCCATGAACGCTACTTTCATTTCTATTTCGTATTTAATGGAATGAAATAATAATGATAAAAATTTATAATATAATTCCAGTATAATATAGTGTATAATAAAATTTCCTCCATCCTTTATACATCCCACATATGGCATTAACGATTCAAATTACTTTGAGGGGGCGGTAGTCCGCACTTCCTAAAATGAAATTATCGCGTTTACCCATAATGGAAATCATATAGTATGCCATAAATGAGAAATACAGAAGAATAAGTAAAATATAAACATATTATATATCATATATAAATATATTTACATCTTAATGGCCACCTTTGAAGGTGTTATATGAGTGTTGAACAATCATCGTTTCGTGAGGCAGAAATTCGCCATCCACAGAAACCGTATGTTCTTTAACCATTAGATGTAGGTGTGTGTAAGTGTAGCTTGAATACTTCTTATAAAAACATCCTAGTATATTGAGGATACTGGTGTTGTTACAAAAGTAATTAATATAATGAGTTTAGGGGGTTGGAGAATAAAAATAAAACAAATCAACATTAGAGAAGACATTACCTCAAAATCGGGTAACTCTTTTTGATTTGAGGAAAAGGCTTCCTTGGGAAGAGTTCTGCCCAAAGTGAGGCTTCTAGGAGTAATAGGGGGAAGTTGGGAGAGTATTTGGGCAGAGTTTGGATGATCCAAATGGCTTGAAAGTCTGGATGAGGTGGTAGAGGTGGGGGGCCTTTTATAAGAGGAGAGGAGGGGCACTCTTGGAATGTAAGGAAATTTTACATTATTATACAATGATTTTCGGATTATAAAGGTCCCACACTTATATAATTCGTGTCTAAGGTGATAAGGGTTCGAAATATACCCATCCAATAGTCTTTGGACAAGTGTAATCCTTGGATTGTACATTATCTTTTCATTTTATTAAAATCGTTAAATAATGAGGTCATCACTGCATCATAATGATGTCATAAATAATTTAATTTATTTAATGTCTAAAAATTATAAAAAAATACTATGATGTAGGAAATATTTTCAGCTTTCCAATGACTATTTATAGTCTAAAATATTACTTGTATAACCCCGTGTAAAAATTGTTTTAGTAAAACATTTCATGTTTGTGTCATTTTTTACTTTAACATTAAATAAAAGGTATTTATGTCATTTTCCAACTAAAGTGGATCCATGGGGTCCCCAAGTTTACCAATGGATTTTATTGGTCGGACATGGAACATCCAATGAGGGTAAGACATGTGTCAAGCTCAATTCAAATTATTAAAACATTATTTTTACCTTAAACTACACTAATTACCTCTAATCGCGATTAAGAACTTAAAAGTTACTATTCACCAAAAAATTATTTTAATCCCATTGAACCACATTTTACTTCCTAATGATAACCATATATGTCATATTTTTGAAATTCCAATTACATAAGTGGTAAAATTTCATTTAAACGAAAAATCAGTTTTTTAACTACCACTTAGTGGTTTCACTATTCATCAAAAATTGAAGTTTTTCAGAATAATGCCAAAATTTCACCCTAAGCTATAATTGATATTCCGAATTCAAAAATGATGTCTATTTTAAAAAATTACAAACATATAAGTTTCATTAATTAATTTTATAATTAATTCCCGCTGTCACAACAAAGAGCGTGTTTTTAAGAAACAATTTATATCAAAAGATTGGCAATTGTTTATGTCCAATTTCAATGTTAAATTAATTATAATGACCACCATTGAATAAAATGATAAAAATATATTCTAATTCAACTTTAAAACCACTCAATACTATAATTTATCACTATAAAATACTTTGATTAAAAAAGTTGTTTTTAAGTATTTTTCACTATTCATAAAAAATTAGAAGTTCCCAGAAAAATACCAAAAATTCAACATAGGCTAATTTCGATATTACGAATTCAAAATTGAAGTCCATTTTGAAATATAAAATTTCTATAATTTTAAAAAGTGGTTATTACTATTCATAACGGCTACTTTGATTTAGTCGCGGTGTGTTAGAACTCGAAGTTGCGTACAATACAATCTATTGCATTATTGAATGAGAAGCGTATTGTGGAAGCTCGGGGTGTTACATTCTCCCCTCCTTCAATAAATTGAGTCCTCGCAATTTGAAATTTTTCTTGGAAAATAAAAGGTTGAAAATAGAAAATACCTTTGTGGAAAACCCACATCAAAAATAAGATTAATAAAATTTAGCCTTAATAAGAGGGAAAGGGAAATGAAAAAGTCACTACCCAATTATGATCTCGATTAGGAGAACATTGGTGGAAATTAGAGACATATAATTGGAGGAAAAATGTAAATATCTGTAGGGAGTGATTGAGGTCATCAATCACAATCAACTGTCAAATTGAGGGCCTCAAAGCCTTCAATCTATGTTGATTTAAAATATGATCAGTTCAACAAGACATAAGGTATTAGGATAACACATTTTTTGTTTTAATATCCCTTTACTGAAGTTTAAGAATTAATTCATTCATTGAATAAGAGATAGGTATATATATATTTATGCTTGACAATTAGAGTTTCAACCTTCAACTCATCTTTCACACAATAGATAATAGAACTCAAAAATATTATACTTATCCTAATTGTATAAGGTTCCAAATGTTAACACATACCATGTAGATTAGGAAAAAAAATTTGTAATAACCAGGGACTTCCTGTAGGCTAGTGGTAGGAAATAAAGGCCTGTCGTACTATGGTTGTGTGTTCGATTCCTGCAGCTTTGTCCGACGCGACGGGTTATGCCCCACCATGCAGGTTGTCCTTTTCCTAAAAATATAGTATTATAATATTCCAAAAATAATCTTCAGAATTGTTTTAACCTTAAACAATACTATTCAAAGTTCATCTTAATCCATTCCAACCTTTATAGTTATCCAAAATACCTCCGTCCAGACTTTCTCTAAAGGGTCCTTAAATTCCAAAATCAATTGTATCATTAGATTCCCTAAAGAAAGTAAAGTTTCTCTTATTGTCACATACACAAATATGATTACCTTCATCATATTAAAACCTTAATGAAATCAACATGTACTGCAGTACAATCCTTATATATATATATATCACATTATTCTAATAACCATAATCTAGTTCTTGAGTCCAAAAACACAAATACAATAATTATTCAACTTCATCTGTAGTAACAGCATAAGGTTGGCCATGATCCCTTGGCCTTTTCTGAGGTAAGTTTCCCTGAAGCTTAGGGCATTCATTTTCATAATGCCCCATTTCCCTACAATTGTAGCATTCAACATTGATAGCCTCTTTCTTTCCCTTGCAATCACGAGCCTGGTGACCTTTTTCTCCACATTTATAACAAACTCCCATTCCTTTTAGGCAAGCACCGGGGTGATTCTTCCCTCAATTATCACATAATGGAAAATCCTTCTTTCCCTTTTTCCCTTTATCTGTCTCTTGATCCACAGTTCTCTTCTTCTCTTGCTTTACATTATTGTCATAAGACATAGAGAATTCCTTTTCTGCCTTGATAGCACATGAGACAATATCTTCGTATGTTGAGAACGACTGTGATACTAAATCTCGACGGAGAAATGGTTTTAACCCATCAAAGAAACGATCAATCTTACTTCTTGGGTTACATATATAATCTGCAGCATACCTCTCTAACCTTGTAAAGTTGGCCTCATACTTTGCGACATTCTCATCTTCCTTTTGTCTCAGACTCAAAAATCGTCTTTCCATATCTACTCGATTGTCACGAGGATTGTATTTTTCTAGGAAAATCTCTTTGAACTCCCTCCATTCCATATTTGATACATAATCATCTTCCTTTGTGTTTTGAATCAATGACCACCATTGAGCAGCATCTCCAGTGAGGCGGTAAACTGCCATGATAACCTTCTCCCTTTCGCTACTCCCCAAGGCGTGGAATATCTTCTCTAAGGTGTCTTTCCATTGCTTAGATACTAATGGATTTGTACCCCCATTACATGTTGGAGGTTGTTACCTCATGAAGAGGTCTAACATTGATCCTCCACGTTGTGGATCAGGGTGATCCATACGAGTAAGGTTATTATTCATAACCTGAGTGAGTTGTCCCAGTATGGTAATAAGTTGATCAGCACCAGCTGTATCTCCAGCTCCACAATAATTATCTTGAGCAGGAGGGCAATCCCTACACGGAGTGCGTGCATTGATACAGTTTCCATTCCTTCCACTAGGCGCCATTTCTAAACAATGGCATAAACTATATTGGTTTATGAATCAAAATACATAATTCTATAGTTGTAATATAATTAACATAAATTGAACTATTTATGGATATAATCCATAAAAATGTTTTCTTTGAGGAAGTATATACTCATAACCCTTCATAGTGGTTTGTAATGAAAATGAGAATTATCCTAAGCATATCCCCCGGGAGTGTCGTAACCAAGAGTGCAGCAAGGCCCGTTGTCGTGCACCAGTTCTCGTTCGAGTCTAGCTCAAAGCAGTGTTTTCGGGTTTTACCCCTAGGTAAATCTGTGCCAGAGCCCCCTCTACCTGCTCGTATCCAGACATGGATGTATTGCTCGGAAAACTCACAACATCTCTACAATACCAAAATTCTAGGAAGTTCTTCTATACTAATCCTCAAAGTCTATCTTCAGGCTATGTGCTCTAATCAGAGTTTATCTAAATCTAGCTTCCAAGGTTAGTACTAAACTGCCTCTGATACCAACGGTAACGCCCCGACCCCAGTTACCCAGAGTCGGTACATTACTTCGTAACATTGGCATGATCACAAAATATCAAGTCTCGAAAGAACGATTACTTTAGTAGCCTTGGAAACACTAGATACATTCATAAATGTTACATTACATCACAATGTGAAATACTATAATAACAATGTCTTCATAGTCCACACTCATATCCTCTTCTGACTATCCCTACAGGTCATTCATAAAATACTTCTTCACATCCTGAAAAATATTAAAACATTGAAATGGGTGAGCTCAGAAGCTCAGTAAGGATAACAATATTGCGGAAGCTTTCATAAGTAAACATAAAAATTTAAGGCAATGTATAACTAAAACAAAAGCCTTTTAAACTTGAACATCAACATAATATGGAAAAAGTAAAATGAGATAATTTCATTCACTTCTTCACATGGATATTCTACTGGTCGAATTATCACATGCAATATCAATAACCACTTTCATAATGAGGGAATGTATAATTTCAGACATTCTGAAACATTTTGTCAAGGCCTCGGCCGAGACGTCTAAAATGATTAAGGCCTCGGCCAAAACCATAAGTAAAATTGGGAAAGGTCATTGGCCAATTCCATGTCTAGTTGTCTCATGAGACCTACCGATGCATCGAGGAGCTATAGTGGGCTCCACCCGCCACTTATTAAGTCCAATACATTCCTCATATGAATAGGTTTAAACATATCATAAACCATAACATAATTGTATCACATAAAACATGCATAAAGGAAACATAACATTTCCACATTTCAATCACAAGATATCAATACAACACATTGATATAATAAAAACTCTTTCAAAACCATTTTCAATACCAAAATAAAAGAAAGTTAAAACTTTGTATTTATTTTTCATTAAAAAAAATGATGGCTTGTAGAGGAAGGCAAAACTCAAATAATGGTCATGGCGGCGGAGAAGTCGTTGTCGCCGCATAAGTACGGAAAGAAAAACATTCCCTTTTGTCGTTTAGCAAAACGCTTCGTATAAAAAATATTCCTTTTGAATAAACTTAAAAGTCAAAGGGGTTTATACACCGTATAAAAGAAAATGTGTATAAAACCAAATATGCCTCAATGAAAGGGGATTGAGATGAAGTCCTTAAAAAGATCATTTTTTTAAATAAAGTACATCTATAATGTGTATTCACTATAATTACACATCAATAATGTAATAATACAAGATAGTACATAATAATATCATGACATAATTTGAAAGTAGGAGATTAACCCAAAGAATAGAAATTGGGTTAAGAAGTTCCCTTACCTTCTGTCTGACTTGACTCAACCATTATTTAACCTCCTGAATGATAAACTAGAGTTAATATATACCTTATTAAGAACCATTTTAAATTTCATTATCTTTTTTATATCACTTATTACAATGATATTAACATTATGTAATTATTTAAGTTAATAACGGTCGTTTTGTCGATCTTTGGTACTTAAGTCAACAATAAACTTCTTATAATTACAAGTTGTTTATGTGGTAGAATATCCATTATCTCCAGAATTATATTCATGATTTATATGTCATATATATCATATATATCCATTATATAAATTCATTTATAATATTACGTAACATTTAGAGGTAATAAATAAAATGCACCGTTCATGGAGACGGTAAGCCGTACGTACGCATGAACGCTACTTTAATTTCTATTTCGTATTTAATGGAATGAAATAATAATGATATAAATGTATAATATAATTCCAGTATAATATAGTGTATAATACCATTTACTCCATCCTTTATACATCCCACATATGGCATTAACGATTCAAATCACTTTGAGGGGGCGGTAGTCCGCACTTCCTAAAATGAAATTATCGCGTTTATCCATAATGGAAATCAAAAAGTATGCCATAAATGAGAAATACATAAGCATAAGTAAAACATAAACATATTATATATCATATATAAATATATTTACATCTTAATGGCCACCTTTGAAGGTGTTATATGAGTATTGAACAATCATCGTTTCGTGAGGCAGAAATTCACAATCCACAGAAACCGTATGTTCTTTAAGGTGTGTGTAAGTGTAGCTCGAATACTTCTTATAAAAACATCCTAGTATATTTAGGATACTGGTTTTGTTACAAAAGAATTTAATAAAAAGAGTTTAGGGGGTTGGAGAAGAAAAATAAAACAAATCAACATTAGAGAAGACATTACCTCAAAATCGGGTAACTCTTTTTGATTTGAGCCAAAGGCTTCCTTGGGAAGAGTTCTGCCCAACGTGAGGCTTCTAGGAGTAATAGGGGGAAGTTGGGAGAGTATTTGGGCAGAGTTTGGCTGATCCAAATGGCTTGAAAGTGTGAATGAGGTGGTAGAGGTGGGGGCCTTTTATAAGAGGAGAGAGGGGAACTCTTGGAAAGTAAGGAAATTTTACATTATTATACAATGATTTTCGGATTCTAAAGGTCCCACACTTATATAATTCGTGTCTAAGGTGATAAGGGTTCGAAATATACCCATCCAATAGTCTTTGGACAAGTGTAATCCTTGGATTGTACATTATCTTTTCATTTTATTAAAATCGTTAAATAATGAGGTCATCACTGCATCATAATGATGTCATAAATAATTTAATTTATTTAATTTCTAAAAATTATAAAAAAATACTATGATGTAGGAAATATTTTTATCTTTCCAATGACTATTTATAGTCAAAAATATAACTTGTATAACCCCATGTAAAAATTGTTATAGAAAAAAATTTCATGTTTGTGTCATTTTTTACTTTAACATTAAATAAAATGTATTTATGTCATTTTCCAACTAAAGTGGCTCCATGGGGTCCCCAAATTGACCCATGGATTGTCTTGGTTGGACATGGAACATCCAATGAGGGCAGGACATGTGTCAAGCTCATATCATATTATTAAAACATTATTTTTACCATAAACTACACTAATTACCTCTAATCGCGATTAAGAACTTAAAAGTTACTATTCACCAAAAAATTATTTTAATCCCATTGAACCAAATTTTACTTCCTAATTACAACCATGTATATAGGATTTTTGAAATTCAAATCACAGAAGTGGTAAAATTTCATTTAAACGAAAAATCAGTTTTTTAACTACCACTGAGTGGTTTCACTATTCATCAAAAATCGATGTTTTTCAGAATAATGCCAAAATTTCACCCTAATCTATAATTGATATTCCGAATTCAAAAATTATGTCTATTTTACAAAATTAAAAAAATATAAGTTTCATTAATTAATTTTATAATTAATTCCCGCTGTCACAACAAATAGCGTGTTTTTAAGAAACAATTTATATCAAAAGATTGGCAATTGTTTATGTCCAATTTCAATGTTAAATTAATTCTAATTACCACCATTGGATAAAATGGTAAAAATATATTCTAATTATACTTTAAAACCACTCAATACTATAATTTATCACTATAAAATACTTTGATTAAAAAAGTTGTTTTTAAGTATTTTTCACTTTTCATAAAAAAATAGAAGTTCTCAGAAAAATACCAAAAATTCAAAATAGGCTAATTTCGATATTACGAATTCGAAAATGAATTCCATTTTGAAATATAAAATTTATATAATTTTAAAAAGTGGTTATTACTATTCATAACTGCTACTTTGATTTAGTCGCGGTGTGTTAGAACTCGAAGTTGCGTACAATGCAAGTTATTGTATTATTGAATGAGAAGCATATTGTGGAAGCTCGGGGTGTTACAATAACTGTAAAGCTATAAATACCATGTTTTTTCTTTATGGTATAAAGAATTTAAAAGATTATCTTCTTGTAAATCTTCCTATAAAATTTGGGATTCCTTAGCTATATCACATGAAGGAACTACTAATGTTGATGAAATGAGACTCAATAAAAATAATATTATGTATGATAACATTAAGATTAAGCCTAATTAACCCATTTCTGCTATGTGTCTCAATTTTAATGAAATATCCAATAAAATGATCTCTCTTGGAAATCCAGTGGATTCCAAAGAACAAATCATTCCTATAATAATATTTGGATGGAGAGGAACCTAAGTATAAATTATAGAATCTTGTGACATTTGTAAGTTTCAAATCAATGAGCTGATAAGTAAATTAATTATGCACGATGAAGAGTCAAAAGTAAACATAGAGGAAGGGGATGATCCAAAGAGAATGTCAGTGGCTTTCAAAATCATTATTTCAAAAATAATTAAAATGATAAGATATAGACTGATTCTGATAGTACATGTAATGATAATTCACTTCTATACATTAATGTGGAAATGGATCAATTAACTGAAATGTTTTACAAGATTTATAGAAGGAAGAAAATATTCAATAAGACCAGTTATAAAGGAAAGTATGATCTGAAGGGAAATTATAATAATGACTAGAAAATGAATGAGAACTCAAATTCAATAGACTATTATGAGTTTTAGAGAAATGTACATCTAAATTCGGACTGCCCCAAGCTAAAGTATAAAAATAAGTATGAGGAAAAAGATAGAATGTAAAAAAAAGGAAATCAATCCAATATGGAGTGATTATGAGGATAACTCCATTGAATCAGAATCATCACATTATAATAAATGTGTGAAGGAAAACATGTGTTTCTTGATAAACATTTCGGAGTTAACTCTTGAGTCTCCTTTAGAAGAATCTTATTATTCTTTAGATGATGGTTATTATGAAAATATAACAAGTGAAGAAATGTTTTAGTACTATAAAATTCTGGAAGATAAATGCAATGAATTAAATGATAAATACAAATATTTTAAGAAACATCATTCTATTAGTTATACAATTAAATTTATGCATAATGTAGAAAAGGGAAATAATGATCAATTACATAAATTTAATAATGAACATAAATTATATAATGATCAGAATAAAAAGGATAGAGAAAAATTTACTAATAGAAATTTGGGACTCACCTATTTTGATAATCCCAAATCATTTTTAAAAATTGATCATTATACATTAAGTCAACTACTAATCCATTTAATCTACATTTATATTTATCTTATTCTGATCAATGTATACTCTTAAGTCTCATGACCTTACTGCATCAGCTTACAGTTTATACTTATCTAAATATAAGTTCACTGTTGAAGGCTACAGGCAAGAGCTTTATGTTTATAGTCACCATTATAGCTCACTTTCACTCTAAGTCACTGATGCTCGAAGATCACCGTTGAAGATTTATAGTCACTGTTGGAAGCTACCGATACAAGGTTACTATCACAAGGTCATTTCTGTGACAAGGCTTCTGTTAGAAGTTCACTGTCAGACACTTTCTCTAGTCTTCTGTTGAGAACTTCACTGTTCAAGTCTGCAGTTGGAAAGGTTACAGTTGAAGTATAAAGATGTTACAGAACTATTGATTAGAAGCTTACTGTTAAAGCTCTATTGTTGAGACTACCGATGGAGTTTACTGAAAAGGAGCCGTTGTTACAAAGAGTAAACAACTACCGTTACAAGACATCCAATAAGCACAAACTTCACCGTTACAAGCCTACAGTCAAAGAACCTACTGATGAAGTTCACAATTGAATAATCTACCGATTAATTCCACAGTTGGATAGACCACAGTTGAAGTCTACCGTGTGACATGAATATGGTACCAGTCAAATGATATTATATTCTTTCCTTACCAATTTTATTAATACTACTATAATGGTCATGTCTGGACAAATTAATTCACCTAACATTATTTAATGTTATTTGCAGGGATATCAGGAGACGGTACGATGAATGAGGAAGAACACACGTGCCTGAAACATTTCTCTTTTCAGCCTCTACTAAACAACAAAATCCAAAAAACAAGATACTATATAAAAGATATAGGAGTGACACAAAATGAGAACGCACATACCAGAAACAAGAAGAAAACACTCCAGCACTCATTCAGAAGAACATAGATCCTCGCTAAGATCTATTGAAATAATCTTCTTCAATCTATCATGGTGTGCTGCAAAGAGTTTAACATCCAAAAAGCCGGTCATCTATACATCTGAAAGTCATAACCTGAAAGTTGTGACACTCTGTTTTGGAGAAAACTTGTGGAGAAGGACCAAAACATGACCTCATTCATTCCATCGAGTCCAGAGCGTAACTTCCAACACATCAGAGCATTCTAAACTCATCCCCACTATATTTAGCTCAACTGTGTTTAAATACTTTACATTTGTGAGCAGTGTGTATGATTTACACACACTGACTCTTGTACTTGAACTAAGGGATACTGAAAATCTTCATTCTAGACTCTCTTTATTTTTGATTCCCATGTATAAATGGGGAAGAAGCCTGGTGTGTCTTGGAAGTTTATTTGCCCACATAGAACTGTGGTAGTGGTTACAAAACCTGGACAGTTTGTGAAATCTGTTGTAAATCTCGATACAGGATGTGTATCACTTTTAATATAATTTCTTGGTGGCAGGTGATCACCAAGTGGAGGGGACTAGGTCTTGACATAACACTTAACCTCTTGTTTAAATTTATTGTGTTCATATTTTCTTTACTCTGTTTAACATCTATCCATTGATCTTATATTAGGAAAAACATAAATATGTTTTTACATTCACTCTGATAGTTAGTTCTAGTTAGTGTATATATCTCAGTTGTTTAGTAAACTTGTTTCAAAAGTGGAATTAGTTCTCATAATGACTCTACCAAGGAGTAATCAACCTTTGAGAAACATGTGGAACAATAGATCACTTATATCTCTACTGCCTTAATTAACTGGGTCGTTTTAATTTGGGGGACTTTATGCCTAAAATTGTTTAACAGAAATTTTAAATTGTAACTCAATTCACCCCCTCTTGAGTATCCACTCTGACAAACATTTGGTATCAGGGGTAACATTTTTATTTATAAAAGGTTTTCAAACCCTCTGTTTTTCAAACTGTGATTTTAGTTTTATCTTAAGGATCTTAAATTTTTGTTAGTCCTAAATTTTCTCTCTTTAATATATTTTCTAAAATCTAGATATGGACAATACACTAGAAGGTGTTGCTACTAACATGCCACCTTTCTTTAATGGTGTGAACTATGCTCAATGGAAAATCAAAATGAAAATTGATTTGGAAAGTATTGATTTTGATATTTGGCCAGCTATAGAATCAGAATATGAAATCCCCAAAACTACTAGATCTACTTGGGATGATGCTACAAAATCTGACTTAAATAGTAACTGTAAAGCAATGAATTCCATTTACTACTCTTTAGGAGATGAGGAATTTAACCGAATATCCGCATGTAAAACAGCTAATGAAATCTGGGACACCTTGGCTATTTCTCATGAAGGAACAACAAACGTAAACGAAATGAGATTAAATACTTATAATATTAAATATGATAATTTTAAGATGTGACCTAATGAAACTATTTCTGATATTTATCTTAGGATTAATGATTTTTTCAACACCATGAGTTCACTGGGAAAAGCTGTTCTAGAAAAGGAGCAGATCATGAAAATATTGAGATGTTTTCCTGACAGATGGAGAGTCACTTCTGTGTCTATCCGAGAGTCATGTGATATCAGCAAGCTACTGGTTAAGGAGTTGATTGGTAAAATAATGATGTATGAAGAGGAAATTAAGGTGAACAAAGAAGAAGGAGATGAACCCAAAAGAAAATCTGTAGCATTCAAGTCTACTGCTTTAAAGAGAAAAGACAAGCAGAAAATACATGTACCTACTGAAAGTTCAGCTACTGTAAATTCAGATTCAGACAGTGATGAAGAAATGGCTCAAATAGCCTTGATATTTAAGAAGTTATATATGAAGAAGAAGGTTTTCAGAAAACCAAACTACAAGGGTAGGTATGATCAACAAGGTAAGTGGAAGAATGATTGGAATAAATCTAATAAGGAAGATGATATTGTCTGCTATGAATGCAAGAGGAAATGACACATCAAGGCTGACTGTCCGAAGTTAACATTCATAAAGAAATATGAATATAAGGACAAGAAGTATAAGAAATCCATGAAAGAAACCTTGAGTGCTTCGGAAGACAGCACAAGTGAATCAGAAGCCACTGATTCTGAAAAGAATCATGGCAACATGTGCTTAATAACTAACATATCTAAGGTACTTGTTTCCCCTATTCTAAATGATTATTATTCTGGAAATAGCAGTGATTCAGATAATGATGAAAATATGTCTATTGATGAACTGTTTGAATATTTCAATATACTGGAAGATACCTGCAATTAACTGAAAGATAAATATAAATCTTTAAAGAAACATCATTCCATGACTAGAAATATTAAAACAAATATAAGTGTAGAAAAAGAAAATAATGCTCAACTATTGAAAGAGAATACCCAGCTCAAATTATCTAATGATCAATTAAGAAAATATATTGAGAAGTTCACTGCCAGTACGGATACCTAGACACAATTTCTAGGAAAACATATTGCACCAAAATATACAACTAGTCGAGGATATCAGCCTGGTTAGAGGTTAATTAGCAAAACCAAATTTGTTACAAAATCTGGACAGTTCACTGCTAATTCTGGATCATATTTTGAGAAAAAATTATATAAAAACCCAAACAAAGTATTTATGTCTCAAAATATATTTGTTGATTTTAAAAAACCTATAAAGAAAATATGGGTTCCCAAAGTTTTATTGTCTAACCTTTCTAAACCCAAGATGATCTAGGCACCAAAATTATCTTATGTTTAATATGTTTTGTAGGGATGTTTCTAAAGGAGTTCCTGTAAGACCCTATGGTACTTGGACAGTGGATGTTCAAGAAATATGATAGGAGATATTTTTTCTCTAAGAGTATAATTAATGTTGATTCTGGGCATGTCACCTTTGGTGACGATGCAAAACGAAAAATAATCGGCTTAGGCCAGATTGGTAACCCTAACACAATATTAATTTCTATAGTAATTTTTGTTGATGTATTAAAATATAATTTACTTAGAATATCTAAGTTATGTGAGGATTCCCTTAATGTTAAATTTGAGAATGATTCATGCAATGATTTTAATTCAAAAAATGATTTAGTTTTCACATCATATAGGAATGAGAATATATATGTTGTTGATTTAAACTCCTTATCCAAACAAAATGTTTCTTGTTTAAATGATTTTCATAAAGAATCTTGGTTGTGGCATAGAATATTAGGACACTGTAAGGTGGACTCAATTAGGAATCTATCTAAAAAATGTTTACTTAGAGACATACCTAAATTGGAATTCCCAAATGATAAAGTGTGTAATCCCTGTCAAAAGGGAAAACAACACAAAGTTTCTTTCAAACCAAAGAAAGAAGTTTCAACTTCTCAACCACTTGAGTTGGTTCACATGTATTTGTTTGGACCATGAATATTTTCAAGTTTAAACGGGAAGAACTATGTTTATGTTCTTGTAGATGACTTTTCTTGGTATACATGGGTATACTTTCTAACTCACAAAAGTGAAGCTTGTTCCTATTTTGTCAAATATTCCAAGTCTGTAGAAAACCTTACTGGACTTAAAATTAAGACCCTGAGAAGTGATCATGGTCGTGAGTTTGAGAATCATGAGTTTGAATCTTACTGCTAACACAATGGCTATAGTCACAAATTTTTTGCCCCTATAACACCTCCACAAAATGGAGTGGTAAAAAGAAGAAATAGGACCCTTCATGAAATTGCAAGAACTATTCTTAATGAGTATGACTTGCCTATTTATTTTTGGGTTGAAGCTGTAAATACAGCTTGTTATGTTATCAATAGAGTTTTAATTAGACCTATTCTAAAATGAACCCCTCATGAACTCTGGAATAATAGGAAGCCTAAGCTTAATTATTTTAGAGTCATTGGTTGAAAAGTCATTATTATTAATACTAAAGATAATATTGACAAATTTTATCCCAAAAGTGATGAAGGAATTTTTCTTGGTTATTTTGTTTCAAGTAAAGCCTATAGAGTGTTCAATAAGAAAACCAAATGTGTGGAAGAATCAGTTCATATCAAATTCAATGAGACTTATCCACATGATCCAAAAACCTCTCATGGAAATATTGAGGAGGATTTGTCAAATCTGAACCATAATGATAAGGATAGTGAATCCCCTGTAAAATTATCCAGTTCTAGAAATTTTCCAGAATCAGCACCTGCTGATTTTAAACCAACCGAAAACAATGAAGAATATAGTTCAACCCTTCCTAGAGGTACTAGGACTCTTAAGAATCATCCTCTAGTTGATGTTTTAGGCTATTTGAATAGAGGAACACAAACTAGAGCTTCTCTATGAAACCAGGTTGAACATCAATCTTCTTTTCACAGCTTAAACCCAAAAATATTAATGATGCTATCAATGATGAATTTTGGGTAATGGATATGCAAGAAGAACTAAATCAGTTCGAAAGAAACAATGTTTGGTAATTAGTGGAAAGACCCAAGGACACCTTAACCATAGGCACTAAATGGGTGTTTAGGAACAATGTAGATGAATCTGGAAATATAGTTAGAAATAATGCCAGGTTAGTTACACAAGGATATAGTAAAGAGGAAGGAATAGACTATAAGGAGACCTTTGCACCTGTAGCTAGATTAGAAGCTATTAGGATACTACTTGCCTATGCAGCTCATCTAAATTTTAAACATTATCAAATGGATGTCAAACGTGATTTTCTAAATGGGTATATAGTTTAGGATGTGTTTGTTGAACAACCTCTTGGTTTTACGAATACCCATTTTTCCAATCATGTTTTTAAACTATCTAAAGCATTGTATGGATTAAAACAAGCTCCAAGATAATGCTATGTTAGGCTCAGCTCTTTTCTTATTTCAAAAGGTTTTTCCAAAGGTATAGCTGATCCTGCTCTTTTCATTAAATGGATTTCTAAAGATGTTTTGATAGTACAAATTTATGTGGATGATATTATTTTTGGATCTTCTAAAAATTCATTATGTGTTGACTTTTCAAAAATGATGCAAAATGAGTTTTAAATGAGTTTAATGGGAGAACTCAAATTTTTCCTCAGATTTCAGATCATTCAAAATAAAAAAAAAATTATTTTAAATCAATGTAAATATATTAAGGATCTTCTAAAACGTTTTTCTTTGGATGGTAGTAAAGGTAGTGACACTACTATGAGTACCACTTGTAGGTTGGATGCTGATGAAGCTGGAGAACCAGTGGATCAAACCAACTATAGAGGTATGATATGAAGTCTACTGTATCTCACAGCTAGACCTCAAAGTCGAACCTCATAGCTAGACCTCACAGTCGAACCACACAGCTAGACCTCACAGTTGGACCTAACAGTTGGACCTCACTGTTATACATCACTGTTTCACCTCACTGGTGTATCTCACTGGTACATCTCACTATTGATCCCTCGCAGTTTGTTTTTATTTTTTCGAGAATTCAAACCATTTTTATTCCTATTTAATAATTCTATTTTATTTTGTTTTAATCCCTAAATGATAAAATCAATGACAACGAACATATCTCAATCCACCTTCCTCTCTCAATCTTGAACCATGCTCTGGAAATTCCTAAACCCTAACCTTTCACTTGAGCCCTCGAACCTCTCTCAATCTCTATGGCCAGAACAATGTGACCCCCGACTATCAATGGCGATGCACCAAGTCCTAAGAGAACTCGAGCCGAGTCCAGAGGCACTAGTTACACCCCATCGGGACCTGTAAACCCACACTTGACCAAGAGACAAATCTTTTTTGAGGAGTTAAGTGAAGAATGGCTGCTGTCGAGAAAGTCATTAGTACTGAAAGTACTAGATGCTCAGGGATGGACTGAATGCTTTTCCAACAACAATGGACCTTACTATCCAAAGCATGTGAAAGAGTTCTATGAATATCTAACTTTCGAAGCGGATGAGGATGTGCATAAACTAATGTCCAGAGTCAATGGAAATGAAGTTAATTTCTCATCTGTTGAGTGGACTTCCTGTTTTAGAGTTCCTCATGAAAGAATATTTGATTACTGCTCTGGAGTATCTCATCTAGACAGTGCTGTTTTTTGAGTATGAAAATTCTCTAGAAGAACTGACAGGAGATGGAAAATCAAGATGGATCATTGCAGCTGAGATTAATAGAGAAGACATGCTTTTATTCAAGCTTATTTAGCATGTACATAGTCCAAGGAGAAGAGATTTCACAGTACTGAAGTACTAGGACATATTCCTGATGTACTTAATGAATCATGGAAAGAAGATTAACCAATGTAGGTTACTGATGGAACAATTGGAGAATACGACCAAGGAAAGCTCAGAGTCCAATGCCTTATTCCATGCCAAGCTTATCTCAGTTATGCTAAAGGTAAAGGGTGTGGCTGGAAATCCAGAAGAGATGATAGTGGCCAAGAACAGTGTCTGTATATCCAAGGTGATTTTCAATTTCATGAAAATTAGCTGGAATCCCTGGATAAAGGCATGGGTGAATAATGAAGGAAAGGTGTATGAAAAGTTTGACCCTACTACTCACCCATCGAGTCCAAAAGACAAAAGAGATCCAGGCCTGAAGCCTGATGACCCAGAATCAGTTTATTCTAATGAGGAGGAGGCAGAAGGAGATGTGGTCCCTCAAAAAGAGAACACCCCCGTTGATGATGGAGTGATATTGATTTACCTCATAGTCCTGTAAGGAAGGTAGATTTTGGAGCATCTAGCCCTCCAAAAGAACTACCAAGGAGAGAGATTGTTCTGAAGGACAGTGATACTGAGACCACTGAAGAAGAAGAAGAGGAAGCATATCAGAATATTTTCAAGGACACTTCTAAAGAGGATGAGGCTACCGAGTTATATCATTTCACTCATGACGAAAAGGAGACTGTTGCTGAAGCCGGTGATGAGGAAAATGAATAAGAAGAGATCAGTTTAAGCCCTCTGATAGATAGTAGAGTAAATATTGTGCATGATCAAGAAGCAGGAGTGGAATCTTTTGACATTGATGAGGGGGTCATTGTTGACCCATAAAAGGATAAGACTCACCCTACTGTTGAACTAACAGAGAAAATGGTTGTTGAATCTGCTGAAGTTGCAGAGGAGGTTGTTGAGTTACCTAGAGCAAAACAGTTAGAGGAGATTCCTCAGGAGAATGCTCTATGTGAGGGGGAGCATCATGGCTTAGTTTTTGTTCTTTATGACATCGAAGGTTGGACATCAGATCCATGATTCATGGTTATTGGACTCAATTATGGAGATTCTGATGAGGAAGACCACCCCCAAAGGAATTAAATTATCCTACCTGTTGTGGCTGAAAATTTCGCAACCAAGGAGGACCTTGAGTCCTTAAAGGCTGAACTGAAATAAGCACTGAGAGAATTAGTGGAAGATTTGAAGAATAGTCTAGTTGAAGAGATGTAGAGTTTGGAGTAGTCCCTGGAGCTATCTCTGGGATGTGTTGTGTCTAGTCCAGTGAAGGAAATTATGGATGAAGTTAAAGTATGCCATACACAAATTGAGAGCTGGATAGGAGCTGTGGGTTCTCTAAGACAATTGATTGCTTCATTGACTGCCATGAATATTTCTCAAACCCAAGTGAATGATGAGATTAGATATATCAATGAAGTAGTCATAATGTTTGGTGAAGTATTTGAGGATTTTAAGACATCAGTCAAAGAACCTTTGAACAGTCAAGATGCACATGTTCATAAGGTGATAAGTAATTTGACTCAGACTTTCAAAGAGACAGTGGCTTTCTCAGTCAAAACCCTTCCCTCATCCAACCCCTCTGTGAACATTGACCAGATCAAGACTGTGATCCAGGAAGATCTTGATAAGGCCAGTACCAGTGGCACCTCAGATTCTAAATTACATGCTACCCCTAGGGAAGTCAGCAGTTTTGTTCATGACCACTTGCGGGTAGCTACTGCTTCTCAAGAGGACTTTAAGAATAAGGTGGATGCTTACTTTGAGAAAGTCTATAACAAGAATCAAATGTACAACCACTCCATGCTCTTTATTGAGAATATGAATTTGCCTCCAGTGACATTGGAATTCAGGGATTAGGTAAGCAAGATGAGAGAATTGACCCCATATTTGGAGAGGTTTTTGGAGAATAAAGATGATTGTTTACCTACTATGGACAGAGGAGGAAGCACTATTATGGATTTCAGAAACCTTCTTCTACCCTTTCTCCATGTGGACTGCACCCCTTTCACCATCCCTCCTGCCATACCTGCATCTCAACCCAGTGGTTCTTCTATGATGTCTCCTACTAAAGCTATCAGAGGCCTTACTACACTAATACATCAACGAGCTACCCATTACAGACCCACATGAGCTTATGTTGTGGCCCCTCCGATCATTCCTGCAGCAATTCTTAAACATGCTGATCCACCAGCTCCATCTCCATATTCTTCTTCCAATGGGAAAGACCCCTAACCTATGGATGCTGTGGATTGAATCTATTTATGTATTTTGATAGGGCCTCTGTATTCTTTTTGGTCATGTAATGTACCGCGTTATTAATATAAGACTTCTCAGTTTTCTCTCATTTTTATTTCCTTTTGCTAATCACAAAGGGGGAGAAATATTGTGCTCACTGTGTTAATTCTAGAAATACTAGCCTAATTCTACACTAATCATATGATTGGAGAAATATGCTACTATGCTACAACGATACTATGTTGAATATTATCTGTCTTTCTCTCTGATACCATGTACTAATATTTTCTGGTTTTACATTATTATTAATCTATGATACTTATCTTTAATACATACTGACATAATTTGTGATTATAAAAAAGGTGGAGATTATTGGACTCACCTATTTTGATAATCCCAAATCATGTTTAAATATTGATCATGATACATTAAGTCAGTTACTAATACTTTTAACCTATATTTATAATTATCTTATTTTGATCAATGTATACTCTTAAGTCTCATGACCTTGCTGCATCAGCTTACAGTTTATACTTATCTAAATATAACTTCACTATTGAAGGATACTGGAACGAACTTCTGTTCATAGTCACCATTATAGCTTACTGTCACTCTATGTAACTGATGCTATAAGATCACCGTTGAAGATTTGTAGTCACTATTGGAAGCTACTGATACAAGGTTATTGTCACAAGTTTATTTCTGTGAACAGGCTTCTGTTAGAAGTTCACTGTTAGACTCTTTCTCCAGTCTTCTGTTGAGAACTTCACTGTTCAATTCTGCAGTTGCAAAGGTTACAGTTGAAGTAGTCAGATGTAGCAGAACTATCGATTAGAAGCATACTGTTAAAGGTCTATTGTTGAGCCTACTGATTGAGTTTACTGACAAGGAGCCGATGTTACAAAGTGTAATCATCTACTGTTACAAGACATCCACTAGGCACAAAGTTCACCATCTCAAGCCTACAGTCAAAGATCCTACCAATGAAGTTTATAGTTGAATAATCTACCGATGATGTCCACCGTTGGAAAGACCACAGTTGAAGTCTACCGCGGGACATGCATCTGCAACCAGTCAAATGATATTCTATTCTTTCCTTTACCAATTTTATTAATACTAGTATAACGGTCATGTCTGGACAAATTAATGCACCTGACATTATTTAATGTTATTTTTAGGGATATCAGGAGACAGTATGATATACGAGGAAGAACACACGTGGTTGAAACATTCCTCTTGTCGGCCTCTACTGAACAACAAAACACGAAAAACAAGAGACTATATAAAAGATACATGAGAGACACAAAATGAGAACGCGCATACCATAAATAAGCAGAGAACACTCAAGCACTTATTCAGAAGAACATAGAGCCACATGAAGATCTATTGAAAGAATCTTCTTCAATCTATCGTGGTGTGCTGTATAGAGCTTAACATCCAAAAAGATGATCATCTCAATATCTGAAAGTCATAACCTGAATGTTGTGACACTTTATTTTGGAGAAAACATACAGAGAAAGACCAAAACGTCACCTCATTCATTCCAACGAGTCCAGAGCTAATTTTCCAACACATCAGAGCATTCTAAACTCATCCCTACTATCTTTAGCTCTACTGTGTTTAAATACATTACATTTGTGAGCAGTGTGTATGAGTTACACACACTGACTCTTGTACGTGAACTAAGGGATAATGAAAATCCCCATTCTAGACTCTCTTTAGTTTTTTCCCATGTATAACTGTGGAAGAATCCTGGTGTGGATTTTATGTTTATTTGCCCACGTAGAACTCTGGTAGAGGTTGCAAAACCTGGACAGTTTGTGAAAGCTGATGTAAAGCCCGATACGGGCTGTGTATCACTTTTAATATAATTGCTTGGTGGCAGGTGATCACCAAGTGGAGAGGACTAGGTATTGACTTAAGATTGAACCTCTTGTTTAAATTTGTTATGTTCATCTTTTCTTTACTCTATTTAACATCTATCCTCTGTGCTTATATTACCAAAAACATAAATCTATTTTTACATTCACTCTGATAGTTAGTTCTGGTTAGGGTGTATACCTGAGTTGTTTAGTAAACTTGTTTCAAAAGTGGAATTAGTTCTCATACTGACTCTACTAAGGAGTAATAAACCTATGAGAAACCTATTGAAAAATAGATCACTTATATCTCTACTGCCTTAATTAACTGGGCCATTTTAATTTGGGGGACTTTAAGCCCTAATGTTTTTAACAGAAATTTTAAATTGGAACTCAATTCACCCCCTCTTGAGTATCCACTCTGAAAAAAAAATAAAGAACGCTCTAACATATATCCCTAGAAAAAAATTAGATCCTAGGTATACTACATGTATAGGATACCAACCAGGACATAGGAACATAACATTAACTCATTTTTAATAAAATCTGTAAAATTTGTCTTCATAACCAAAACTGAAAAATCTTCTAGTTCTAGCTTTGGGAAGTCATTCAATGCGTCTATTTTTTCAAGAAAAAACAAATTTTACTTTCCAATACATTAAAAATAGTATATTAGAAACCCATTAAGAAATTATGGGTTCTCTAAGCTCTTATTATCGATGATACTGGAACAAAACAAATCTAGGTACCAAAATCATCTCTTGCTTAATTATTTTGTAGGAAAGCTATTTGAAGAGCTCCAGTAGAAGTATATAGTACTTAAAAAGTGGATGTTAAAGACACAGGATTGGAGATTACTAATTATATAAGAATATAAAAGGTATTGATGTAGGAAATTTTACTATTGGTGATAATGCTAATGGAAAATTAATTGACCTTGGACAGATTGATAACTCTAACTCAGTTTTAATTTCTAAAGTACCTAATGTTAATGGATTAACATATAATCTAATTAGAATTTCAAAATTATGTGATGATTGTTTTCATGTAAAATTTGAAAATGATTCTTTTGATTTTTTTTATTCTAAAAATGAGTTATTATTTACTTCTTTTAAAAATGAAAATGTTTATACTATTAACATAGATTACTAATTTTCTCAGAATGTTTCATGGTTAATTCTCTTTTACAGTTATTCTTGTATTTGGAATATAAGACTAGGTAATTGTAACATACACTCTTAGATTTATTACTAGAAAAGGTTTAGTCAAGGATCTACCCAAACATGAGTTTCCCAATGACGTAGTCTTTAATCCTTGTAAAAAAAGTAAACATCACAAAAATCTTTCAAAAAAAGAAAAAAGTGTCAAATTCTCATCCTCTCGAGTTAAGAAACATGGACTTGTTTGGACCATCTAGAGTTTCAAGACTGAATGGGAAGCACTATTTCTATATTATTGTAGATGACTATTCTAGATATACATGGACATTTTTATTATCTCACAAAAGAAATGCTTGTTCTCATTTTTCAAGTATGCTAGAATAGTAGGAAACCTATGAAGGTTTCGGGCGCAGCGGAAGCACGTGGGTGGATGTGCCCACTTGGCTTTTTGTCATTAGCAATGATCAATCCGGGATCAATACGACGATAAACGCTAGTCTCCATGGATTGAATCACAGAAAAAGACAAAGAAGATGGTTTTTCCCGGAACCACAAACAAGGATCGTTACAGGTTGATTATAATTAATTTAATTAATTATAAAGAAATACCTTTTGGGTGTTCTTTCATCGTTGATGTTCTCAATCACGTTGTCGATGTGATCTGTCGTTGCATTGTAGAAGCCAAGTTTATACTCCCTCTAGCGGTGATCCACACGTGTACCTCGTATCTCAGGACGTTGCCAAAAGATTATCCGGGTGCTAGCGTGGAGAAGTCTTTTCTTGCGTTGTCCACCTTAGATTGTCTTGATCCGATGGAAGAGGATCTCTCTCAGTCTTGAGAGCGTTCTTGGAGGAAGAGGTTCTTTCGGCCTTGAAAGAATTCTCCAGAGATGTTGTGCACAACGATTCTCTTGTGTCAGAAAGGAGTTGGGGTTGTGAGGATATTTATAATCGGGTGTGTGGGGTTATAGAGTTATGACAATAAATAAACGCGTTACGCGTTTTATTTATTTCATTGACTCTTTATTTAAAACCCCATGTAGAAAAAATAATTCCTTGACATGCGCCCACACTGATTATAATAAATATCATTTAAAACAATATTATATCCTCAAAATCCCAACTAAAAAAAACTACACGGCGTGTATTAATAAATACATGGCATGTACTTGTTTTTCATTGAAAACTACACGGCGTGTACATTAAATGTACACGGCGTGCATATATTGTTTTCATTTATTCATTTCTTTTCCAAAATAAAACTACACGGCATGTAATAATAATACACGACGTGTACTTGTTTTATTTTCTTTTTCCTCCATCATTTAAAACAACTTAGGCTTACTTGAATAATTATTAAACCACGTACGAGAATAATCTTTATTCAACTTGAGATACTTGGATACACTTAGTGTGTGACCCTCTAGGCCTCTTTCTCGTTGGCATTAGGCGGGCTTGCCTAAAGTCCAAGATTACTGTCTAGCAACGGGTCAAGGCACCCAAGAGAAAGTAGTTGACGCCGCATTGACGTATCACCTCATACGAACGCTTACTGTGTAATTTAATCCCTTTGTCTCAATATCTCATCAAGAAGGTTTCATGGCAGTGTTATAAACATATATTCTTGATATGTCATTCTTTGACTACCTGAAATAAACTCATCGTTTACACCATGGCCATGGAATTTAATGCGACAGTTCTATTTCAATCAAAGGGCCGAGATATCAACTTCCATAAATGGAAGGGACAAATCCTTCCTTGACTTATCCATTAACAACATGTCACTCGTGACACACCCAACATACCCTACTTCCCGGCAACTGTCTGCGTGACGATTTTCGTCAGTAAATCTTGGTGCGCGAGTCATGACATGAGTTAATGATAATCTTCCAGTCTAAGGACCATTACACACGCTCGTAGATTGCAATATCTGATGACACCAAGACATGCGGAATTACTAATGGCGGGTCTGTTCTCATAATCTCCCATCTTGGAGATTACCAAGTGCGAACTCTATGAGAGAGATTCTCGTCTTCTTATGAGTACTCGCACATGACGGTCTGTATACTATGTGTCCTATCATAGTATGTCATCCAACCGCAGAACTTTATTTAAGAATATTGTTATAGCATTTCAAGGTTCTCATCATAGCGGCGATCTGCTATGACCTTATTAGTGCAAAAAATATTTCAGGACATTATTATATTATAGTCATGCAGAACAATGAACAATATATAATAAGTGAACATTTATGTAATCAAAGTACAAAACAGTTGGTTCTGAGGACACCAACCCTTACAAACTCCCACTTGGACTAGAGCCAACTGCCTACGACTTTTAGTCCGCTAGACCTCACATGATGATCATGTTTCTGCTGAGTCAAGGCTTTAGTCAATGGGTCCTCCACGTTGTCTTCCGTGGAAATACTTCTCACTGAAACTTCACCTCTCTGAGAAAAATCCCTCAAGAGATGATACTTCCGAAGTATGTTCTATGTCCGCTAATGTGACCATGGCTCTTTTGCAAGTGCCACCGCTGCAGTATTATCACAATAGAGTGTGATAGTATCTTTTCTGCTCGGTACAACATCCAGCTCTTGGACGAAGCTTCGCATCCATACTACTTCTTTAGCTGCCTCAGAAGCTGCGATATACTCGGACTCCGCTGTAGAATCTGCCACCACACTTTGTTTTGAGCTCTTCAGCTCACTGCACCTACATTCAAACTGAAGATGTATCCAGTCTGCGACTTCATGTCATCTTGATCAGTCTGGAAACTAGCATCTACATGTCCTCTGATGACTAGTTCCTCATCTCCTCCATAAACCAAGAACAAATACTTAGTACGCCTCAGATACTTAAGGATAGTCTTGACTGCCATCCAATGGCGGTCTCCTGGATCAGCTTGATATCTTCCTACCGCACTTAATGCATAAGCAACATCTAGCCTCGTACATAGCATAGCATACATGACTGACCCAATCGCGGATGCGTAAGGGATCCTTGCCATTCTCTTTCTTTCCTCATGTGTCTGAGGACACATTTTCTTGGAAAGATGAATGCCATGTGACACTGGAAACAATCCCCTCTGGGACTGTTCCATACTGAATCTCTTCAGTATCTTGTCAATGTATGTACTTTGACTTAGTCCCAGCAATTTCTTGGATCTATCACGATGGATCTTGATCCCAAGAATATATGCCGCCTCGCCCAAGTCTTTCATGGAGAAGCATTTATTCAACCATGCCTTAACTGACTGTAAGACAGGTACTTCATTTCCAATTAGCAATATGTCATCGACATATACTATTAGGAAAACGACTGCACTTCCACTAAACCTTTTGTAGACACAAGGCTCACATTCGTTCTTAACAAATCCAAATTCTATAACAGCTTCATCAAAACGAATGTTCCATGACCTTGATGCTTGCTTTAATCCATAAATGGATTTTTGCAACTTGCATTCCTTGTTGGCATCCTTTGAAGTCACAAACCCTTCAGGTTGTGTCATGTAGACATCTTCCTGGAGGTTCCCGTTAAGGAAAGCTGTTTTGACATCCATTTTCCAAATTTCATAGTCATGGTAAGTAGCAATGGCCAATAGGATTCTGATAGACTTCAACATTGCAACCAGTGAAAAGGTTTCATCATAGTCAATTCCTTGACGCTGTCTAAAACCTTTTGCAACCAGTCGTGCCATGTAGGTGCTGACTTGCCCCTCCATGTCCAGTTTCTTCTTGAATACCCATTTATTACCAATAGGCTTTACATCAACTGGAGGATCTACCACAATCCAGACTTGGTTTTGGTACAAGGAATCCATTTCAGAATTCATGGCTTCTTGCCACTTGGCAACGTCTGTGCCTTCAACTGCTTCCTTGTAGGTAAGAG
Organism: Viscum album; assembly: GCA_963277665.1. NCBI lineage: Eukaryota > Viridiplantae > Streptophyta > Magnoliopsida > Santalales > Viscaceae > Viscum > Viscum album. The sequence goes on from OY728165.1 coordinate 1,046,415,845, forward strand.
GACCATCATTGTCAACCAATAATGAGTCACCATCCTCAGTGACAAGAAAACCATATAGTTCTGGTTCTCTCACCTCTCTCGTGCTCCTACGCAGTTCTTGTGTCTCTGGAACAGATTGTTCTTCCACGGGGCTTTGTGGAATCTGTTCTTGTACCAACTCATGTGTATCTTGAGCCTCGACTTCGTCGAAGTCTATCTCGCTCCCACTATCTCTTCTAGAGATGTGCTCCCTCTCAAGGAATATGGCGTGTCTTTCCACTGTAACCTTTTTGTCTGAGGGGTTGTATAGGTAATATCCCCTTCTTTCCTTGGGATATCCTATAAAGATACACTTTGTGCCTTGGGGTGCAAGTTTGTTACCTGAAGAGGCCTTAACAAATGCTTCTCTACCCCACACGTGTAAATTCGATAACATGTCTTTGCGTCCACTCCATAACTCATATGGAATACCATTTATCGATTTAGTTGGTACTTGGTTTAGTATGTGTGCTACTGTTTGTAATGCATATCCCCAAAAGGATAATGGAAGACTTTCATGACTCATCATTGATCTCACCATGTCCAACATGGTGTGGTTCCTCCTTTCACTTACACCATTCCACTGCGGTGTGTAAGGAGGAGTGAGTTGAGATAGAATCCCAAACTCCCGTAAGAAATCAATGAAGTCTTGATTAAGATATTCTCCTCATCTGTCTGAGCGGAGTTTCTTAATCTTCTTACCAAGATGATTCTCAACTTAATTCTGGTATTCTTTGAACCGATCAAAAGAATCTGACTTATACCTCATTAAATAGATATATCCATATCTACTAAAATCATCAGTAAAAGTTATGAAGTACGAGAACCCACCCCTTGCTTCAACTGGAAATGGTCCACACACATCTGTGTGAACTAATTCTAGAAGCTCTTTAGCTCTTTCACCTTTCCCACTAAATGGGGCTTTGGTCATTTTGCCTTGTAGACACGCATGACATACACCAAGTGGTTTTAGTTCGAAAGAATATAAATACCCATCTTGATGTAATTTTGTCAAACGTTTCTCATTGACATGACCTATCCGGTGATGCCAAAGTTGGGTGTGGTATGAGTCATGTAAATTAACTTTGTTATCAATTGCCATTACTTGGTTTGTGTAGTCTAACACATAAAGGCCGTTATATAAATGTGCCCTACCAAAACAAATGCTATCTTTATAAAAGTAGAAACATTCATTTCCAAACTTGAATATGAATCCATCAGTATCTAATATGGATACTGAAATAATGTTTTTGGTTACAGAGGGTACATAATAACATCCTTTAAAAACCAATACCATCTCGGTAGGCAATGTGAGGTGGTAGTCCCCGACAGCTACAGCAGCAAGTCTGGCTCCATTGGCTGCTCGTAGATCTATCTCCCCTCGATCAATCTTCCTGAATCTACTTGTTTCCTGTATTTGGATACAGATGTGAGCACCACAAGCAGTATCTAATACCCAATTAGTAGAAACAGATAGATTGCATTCGATAACAAACACACCTGAAGCTTCCCCTTGCTTCCTTGGCTGGGTGCAGTTTTTCTTCCAGTGACCCTTCTTGCCACATGCGAAACAAACAGCATCCTATTCCTTTGCCTCCCCTTTGATCTTCCTTTTCTTGGAAGGCCTTGAAGAAGCTTTGGGCTTAAAGCTCTTCGCCTTCCCTTTCCTTTTATTCACCATAAGGACAGAAGGCTTTTCACGCTTCATGTCATTGTCCACTTGGCGAATAAGGATAAGAAGATCAGATAGAGACTTCTCAATATTGTTCATGTTGAAATTAACAACAATGTTTGAGAAGCTCTGGGGGAGTGATGCGAGAATGAGATCGGTACCCAGTTCTTCAGGGAGTTTAAACCCTAGAACCTCCAAGCGCTCAATGTAGCCAATGAGCTTGACTACATGAGGCCCAGCTGGGGAACCCTCTCCAAGCTTGCTCTGAAATAGAGCCTTGGAGATCTCAAACCTTTCCTATCTTTCTCTCTCATGGTATAAACCACGGAGGTGCTCGAGCATGATTTAAGCATCCATGTCTTCATGAGACTTCATGAGCTCACTAGACATAGATGACAGCATCAAACATTGAACGTCGAGAGCATCGTTAAAATGTTGATCATAGACTAGGAAATCTTCATCACTTGCCCCTGGGGCAGGAGAATCGGGAAGTGAGGACTCCAGCACATAAAACATCCGTTCATGGCGTAGGATAACCCGAAGGTGCCTAAACCATTCCTGAAAGTTACTGCCGGTGAGGATGTTGTCTTTATCCAGAATTGATCGCAGAGAAAATGTGGTTGATGTGTTTGTCATTTTGATTCTACAATTTAAAAGAGCAGATTCATCAGTACTTTCTTGATTACATTTTATGAGAAATAATAATTTTTATTAAGTCTCCCACTATTTTATCAATTCCCAATGGCCCTCACCATTGAACTCGGAATGTCCAGTTGCTTTGACATTCTAATGGCAAGGATCCATATTTCCCTTTGCATAACCCCAACAAGGGTTGGTCAAGCTATTTAAAGGTATTTAGGTAGGCGGGTCTTTGCCAAATGTGAGCTTACAGTTCCTTGATCTGTTGAGTGGACTCCCCAATCCTGAAATCCTGACTTGGATTTCCTCAACTCTTGCCTCCAATATTACATCAAGTCTAGCAAGGGCTACTTCTCTTGATGTAATATGGTTAAGTCAACCCGAAACCTTTCAGAAGGGCCTCCTTTATAAAAGTAAGTGTCCCAACAAGGGTTGGTCAAACACATAGTTTTATTGAGTCTTTCCCTTAATCGAGTAACGGAAGGCTTGGTCTGACTTAATATGGTATTTGAGGGATTTTATTCTTTATGCGTATCATTGCATTATCACATGCTTGTTAATATTAAGTGATGCTTGCTTAAGTGATTAACAAAGTTCCGATAATGTATACGCATAGACCGGTTTTTATTTTATTCCATCTTTTCATGCTTGTTCATTTTATTAATTATGTGATCGCGACAACACATGAATAATATATAAACCATGCAATCAGACATAAATAAAATAAGATGGCATGATCATGAGCTTTCTATTTGGTTAGCTTATCTTGCGGTTTTGATAAGATTACCCTGACCTAGGGAAAACACCTTGAACCTGATGGTTCGTGTTTTGCATCTCCCACCTGTCCACCTTTGTATCTTCTTGTGTCGGTTTTGCCTCGGCTTCGGGATTTGAACCGTCTCCTCTGGCTTGGGAGATCCTCCATTACATGGGTTTACATTAAAGAAACAATGGGCACGTAGGCCCTACATTTTATTGGAAGAAGGATCGCAGGCCAACAATTTTAAATTAAATAAATTTAAATGAAACCATACACATACAAAGGGTCTTTGGTCTAGCTCATGATCATCCATAGTATGCAACGACATTTACGCATATTTAGAATTCAAATTATTTTAATGGTTCTTTTATTTAAGATAAGACGCGCTCAAATTCAATTAATTATGATCTTATAATTAATCAATTCTTTATCTTAAATTCCTTTCTGAATTTCCTTGAGATTATTCTCATCCATATTCCTTGTACGAGTCTTTGTACATTGGAGGAAACCTGGTGAAATTCCATTTCTGGAAAGTACACGGCGTGTAGATTATAATTACACGGCGTGTATTTTTCTTTTCACCCTTTGTCCAAAGTACACGCCGGGGCTTTGGCGTGTTTTTCTGTACTTTGGAAATTTTAGAGTACATGGCATGTAGATGAATCATACACGGCGTGTACTTCCTTGTTACGCGGTAACCGGCCTGCCGATCCCGTATACGCGGTACGCGACTTATCTTTGTACACGGTTTCACCTGGGTCGGAACAGACTACACGGCGTGTTGTTCCAACATACACGTCGTGTATTCCGGTTTCCACGCGCCGTTCTATTCTGGTCAACACGGCGTGATTAAAACTTAGGCATAATCAATCCACACGGCGTGGTTTGGCGGACCAGTGCCGGTTCGTTGAACCTAAGTACATAGTGTGTAGTTTTAATTACACGCCGTGTAATCCCGTGTTGTACAGACAGAAAGAGCGGCTCCTCCGGATGAGTTCCTCGTTTTTATTTTAATCAAAATTAAAATTAAAAGGTCGTTTCTGTGATATGAATTGAGAAACGAAGGAGGAAGAATAGATCTCGTTAATTCAGATTTATAGAACAATTTATTTTGAATTGAATCAAATATGAATGCGTAAATTATCCACGAAAATTAAATAACTATAATCAACGTTGTAACCTCTCTCTGATACCATTTGAAGGTTCCGGGCGCAGCGGAAGCGCGAGGGTTGATGTGCCCACTTGGATTTTTTTTCATTAGCAATGATCAATCCGGGATCAATACGATGATAAATGCCAGTCTCCACGGATCGAATCACAGAAAAAGACAAAGAAGATAGTTTTTCCCGGAACCACAAACAAGGATCGTTACAGGTTGATTATAATTAATTTAATTAATTATAAAGAAATACCTTTTGGGTTTTCTTTCTTCATTGATGTTCTCAATCACGTTGTCGATGTGATCCGTCGTTGCGTCGTAGAAGCCAAGTGTAGACTCCCTCTAGCGGTGATCCACACGTGTACCTCGTATCTCTGGACGTCGCCAAAAGATTCTCCGGGTGCTAGCATGGAGAAGCCTTTTCTTGCGTTGTCCGCCTTAGATTGTCTTGATCCGATGGAAGAGGATCTCTCTCGGTCTTGAGAGAGTTCTTGGAGGAAGAGGTTCTTTCGGCCTTGAAAGAATTCTCCAGAGATGATGTGCACAACGATTCTCTTGTGTCTGAAAAGAGTTGGGGTTGTGAGGATATTTATAATCAGGTGTGTGGGGTTATAGAGTTATGACAATAAATAAATGTGTTACGCGTTTTATTTATTTCATTGACTATCTATTTAAAACCCCATGTAGAATAAATAATTCCTTGACATGCGCCCACGCTGATTATAATAAATATCATTTAAAACAATATTATATCCTCAAAATCCCAACTAAAAAAAACTACACGGTGTGTATTAATAAATACACGGTATGTACTTGTTTTTCATTGAAAACTACACGGCGTGTACATTAAATGTACACGGCGTGTATATCTTGTTTTCATTTATTCATTTCCTTTCCAAAATAAAACTACACGGAATGTAATAATAATACACGACGTGTACTTGTTTTATTTTCTTTTTCCTCCATCATTTAAAACAACTTAGGATTCCTTGAATAATTATTAAACCACGTACGAGAATAATCTTTATTCAACTTGAGATACTTGGATACACTTAGTGTGTGACCCTCTAGGCCTCTTTCTCGTTGGCATTAGGCGGGCTTGCCTAAACTCCAAGATTACTGTCTAGCAACGGGTCAAGGCACCCAAGAGAAAGAAGTTGACGCCGCATTGACGTATCACCTCATACGAACGCTTACTGTGTAATTTAATCCCTTTGTCTCAATATCTCATCAAGTAGGTTTCATGGCAGTGTCATAAACCTATATGCTTGATATGTCGTTCTTTGACTACCTGAAATAAACTCATCGTTTACACCATGGCCATGGAATTTAATGCGCCAGTTCTATTTCAATCAAAGGGCCGAGATATCAACTTTCATAAATGGAAGGGACAAATCCTTCCTTGACTTATCCATTAACAACATGTCACTCGTGACGCACCCAACGTACCCTAGTTCCCGCCAACTGTCTGCGTGACGGTTTTAATCAGTAAATCTAAGTGCGCGAGTCATGACATGAGTTAATGATAATCTTCCAGTCTAAGGACCATTACACACGCTTGTAGATAGCAATATCCGATGACACCAAGACAAGCGGAATTACTACTGGCGGGTCTGTTCTCATAATCTCCCATCTTGGAGATTACCAAGTGCGAACTCCATGAGAGAGAGTCTCGTCTTCTTATGAGTACTCGCACATGACGGTCTGTATACTATGTGTCCTATCATAGTATGTCATCCAACCGCAGAACTTTATTTAATAATATTGTTATAGCATTTCAAGGTTCTCATCATAGCAGGGATCTGCTATGACCTTATTAATGCAACAAATATTTCAGGACATTATTATATTATAGTCATGCAGAACAATGAACAATATATAATAAGTGAACATTTATGTAATCAAAGTACAAAACAGTTGGTTCTGAGGACACCAACCCTTACAACCTATGTGGTCTTAAATCATTATAGGAGGAAGAAACCAGTATCAGAAAGTGAATTAAATTAGTATTAATATGAATCTGATTAATTAGATAACGGATTCATTACTCAATAACAAGCATCCATTCTATTTATTTTAGTAAGAAAAAACAAGCAGTCGATGACCGAGATTCAAATCATTGTTTCATATGTATTAATTCCTAAAATATCTTCATATTGATCTCTCAATTATGCCTCCCCAGACCTGAACTACCCATCCAATCCATTGATAATGAAAATATATATAAGTATGAGTCTCCCTGAATCGGATAGAAGCGAATGAGCAGGGGCCATCTAATTCTCATTGCTTTTCACCAATGGGTAAGTGATTCCACCAACTCTTGATTTCTATGCTAGGGCCTTTAAACCATATCTTTCTCTCTCCTAGATACTAGAACCAACTGGAATAACCCTAACTCTTATCTCTTCTGATTCTAAGGTGCAGATATCAAACTATACTACCTATATCGTCTGGATGATACCCTTGGCTCCCACAAACATGGTCAATACCATTCAAAATATTGGATGGTTAAGGTGTGAATACGTTCAGTTCAGAGCTAGGGCTATCTTTTTTCAACATGTTTGATGCATTACTAGAATCGGGAAGAATTCATATCTTCAATAGACAAACTAGTGTATAGTTGTAAAACATTATCCTCTTTTGTTATTTCAAAATCAGCTGATAGTCTCCCAACTAATATTGAAATGTCTCTCTATACTATGTTATACTTTTTATTTCCATTATTAGTGCATAAAATGTGGTTATTCATGGTTCAAATTTTCTTCTCTGGGTTTAGGGAGAGATCTCATCACTTACTCTGTTTGAGTTTTGGTCGCATGATGGTGTTCGAGTTCCTAACTCCAACCCAACTCATGTTGTCTTGTTGGCATGTTATTTCCGTGTGTTTCAACCACATCACCACTCACTCACTCCAATGCATGATGCTACCTCGCCTAAAAAACCATATTCACTTGGCCGTTTGATTTTTGTTCCTCCATTCGGTCAGATCCCAGGTAGTCCCAGGAATTTCCATCCATGATTCATGGCCCATCGTATTCACTATCGATTCTCACACTCAGGATGTTGGTGCACCTATGTTCCTATGGGAACTAACAGCATTGGGTCGCCTTCTTCATTTTGGATTGGTCTTTCCACTTATCCAAGATACTTCAATGAAACCTCCTGAGCTGGTCTTTCAAATCGTAGCATGTTTCACCTCATATTCGATCATAGATTTGGATATCTATATAGCATCAATTTCCTAACAAGTGGTATGGATGGTAAAAAAATGAGGTCTGGCCTGAAAGACATTGTTGATGATGGATGGTTTGGTGATTCAATTCACATAATTCCCAAGAACCAATACCCCAAATAATCACTATTCGATGGATTCCAGTTGATACATCTACGTTTCCCAACTAGTACACCATGCGAAACGACCATCCTGGAAAAAGGGGAGATTTTGGTGATAGAGAAGGTTCAATTACAACATAGTAATTGGCGTTCCCATTCTTCCAAAGGCAATTAATACAGTATCATCAATGAGTCGCCATTCTTGGCTTTAGTTTTCATAGAGAGATGGAGAGAAATGGAAGAGGTACCTAAGTGGATGTTTTTTGGAGTTGAGGTTGAGCATTGGTAGTGGTGGATCAATTAGATTTAGAAACATGGATAGATTTTGGCCTATCACTATATAGCGTAGAGTACTGGGTCATTTAGTGATAGGGAATTGGGGGTCTGATCCTTATATTATAAGAATACCTGATTTCACACACTACCTATATTATACTAAATTCAAAAAACCATGATATGAAAGTCATTGAAATGGGGTTTCATTTCATCTCTCTGGGACCTACACCATGAGCTGGGGGTGGAATTCCTTCTTTGAGGGTGTATGACCGATTCGCTCAGAACCTCTCACAGAGGTTAAATACTAATGATCACCCTGGAAGAACAACATTCACCCCTTTACATCATCCATCTATTCTAGGGTGGTGATAGAATGGATGAATGTTCAGTGGGGGCTCATCAGCTGGTGGAGTTTGAGGTTCACATATGGAGAGCACGACCAAGATATGCAGGAAGAGGATATGAATGAAAGAAGACTTGTCTTACCACATACTGGTTGCATGTGGGAAGACTAGAATTAGGGTGGAGAATAATTAATGGGTGGATAATCACATCGTCTAATAGCTAAATGGATGGTACTTGGATAACCCAAATCTATTCACTCATCATCTCACTCACCCACTTGAAGACCAACCAAATGTGGACATTAGTAGCACATAGTATTTCACCTAATTACTCTACTCTAATAGTCAGTACTCAGCTCTAATCTATACAAGAAAAATTACATTACATCTATAAGCCAAAAGCATCTAGAGTCACTACTCCGACAAGTGCAGAAAAGGCACCATCATCAGTGAGTAGTAGGGATGATTTATAGTTTTGGAATCATCCTAATCATCAGATAGGGAAGCTGATATCATCTATTCAATTTGTAGAAGTGCAATAACACTTACTTCCATTTTTTATCTAGTTTCTTTCTCAATCACCTCAATTTATTTTTAGTTTGAAAAAATCTAATTCGAATCTCGATCTCTGAAATAGAAATCAAGAACAACGAGCCCCTTACCTTTAACACAGGAAAGATAATGAATTAAAAAATTGAATTGAGGTAGAATACCATGAAATATTATTCTTGTCATCTAGGCACAATGGAAGTACACAAATTTTTTTATCTCTTTAGTGATAAGTCATTTCTACTCTTAATAGAGAGAGATGTTCCAGTAGAAACCTAATCTGACTATTACTAGTACCTAATCACTGCTTAAACCCTCAGTGAAACTAGATTAAGCCTGACTACAAAGCCTATCTAAATATAGGTATATACCACCTATGAACCAAAGAACATTCTAAATCCCTTTGGAACAAAAGAAATTATTCTGTCAAATCAAAATCATCTTCTGTGTGGTTGTGAACTGTAATCCTTTTGTTTCTTCTTGAATCGCCTCCAGGATTCTAGCTTCTTAAATATGATTTATCACTATTAGAAGAGTACTGATAGGTAAAGGAAGTCACATGAAGCAAGGGGAAATATTTATACGCTGTATCAATAAATGAAATATAATGAAAGTGTATAAGATTCCAATCTCAAAAGGAGGTGGTGGCGAGGATCGAATCTCAATCAAATAGCTACTGCCTATATTATATCAAGAACTATGCCAAGAAGTAAGCATAGGATGTTAGTTATGATACGGTTTATGTAATAAATTTTAACTACCAGAATCAGTAGATTTCCTATTGTTGATCGGTTGGTGGTTCTTATTTATAGATAGGCCTTCGCCTTCTTTTTTCCATCCATTTCAGTGTTTGGATAATTCTTCATTTTTGACCCGATGTCGTACCCTTCGTGTGTTCATCATATAGGGCCTCGGTATATAATCCACAAAAAGAAGGTTCGACTATGGGGTTGTTCATTTTGTAACCTTCACCTCTAACTACATATTTTCTTCTCTATATCATCGACGAGCAAGACAGGCATAGGGTGAGGTTTAAACAGGGAAAGAAGAGATTATCCAACCTTTGGTCAGCTATGATATACTCAACTTCTTTTCACCTCACTCTTCAAGACCTTAGCGATATTTCTAGTCCTCCATTCGAGATGGAAAAAAACCATTGATACCTATGAGATAATAATGAAAATAACAAAATAGATAGTCTTAAATGAGGGCATCATGAACTCCTCTCCCTACGGTCAAGTTATCCCATGACCTCAAGATCAAGAAGAGCCAGCCATAAATAGAAGAAAATGACTTGAACAAATAAATGTAGAATCATGAGATGATACTGATATATATTCCTAGATGTCCATATATTGAACATGCGGCTGAATAACTCTAGTGTACCTTCTAGAAGAAAGACAAAACCACTTATATATAGAGTAGAGTACGTGAGGGGAAAAATCCATTTGAAGGAATAAGTATATGGTTCACCTGTGAAAGAACTAGCCAAATGAGGCCATCACAATTGGGGCGGTGGCTGATAAGATAGCTCACCAAGAAAATTAGGAGAGGTTGGGGAAGACTTGGTTGTGGAAAGGGGTCAAGGGATTGTAGAAATCATCTCCATTAATCAGAGGAAAAAAAGTTCCAGGTAAGAGAGGAACAAGGATATCCAAAATAATAGGCCTTGAATGGAGGTATTAATGAAAGATACAAGATATTCTACAAGGTTGAATCTGTCTACTAAGGTTCTACAATTGGATTTTATTATCACGTCATTATCTTTTTCACTCAAGATGGAATTATGATTTTTTAATGGTATTTCAATAGGCCTTCAGTTTAATAAAAATAAAAATGACCAATGATATACCCCCAATTATAAATCGGGTGTTATAGTAACAAAAAAAACAAACAGAGCTCTAAGATGGCTAAAAAATAATTCCTTTATAATTCCTTAGGGTGTTTCATTCTCTAATAACCCCATTCCCATATCAAACTAAATCACCTCGTGAGACAATCAAGGGCATGGTGAATTTATCCGACCTTTTCTGGTCCCTATATTTATTTATTTTTTCAATTCAATTATATTCATATAAATCAAATCCATCTGCTAGTCATACTTTAAGCTTTTAGTCTTTTAATCCATAATATCAGTATCTAGTATTGTTCCCCATGTAGTCAAATCAGACTGAACTATTAGAATATAAGATTTTCCAAGGTTGTATTCAGATTCATTACTATAGGAAGGAACCATTCTTAGGAAGTGAATCAAATAAGTAGTAAGACAAATCCGAGTTATCAGAAAAATGATGGATTACTTGATAACAAGAATGCATTCTATTTATTTTAGCTAGAAAGTGACCATGGTCGTGAGTTAGAAAACCAAGAGTTTGAATCGTTTTTCTGACAAAATGGCTATAGTGATAAATTTTATTCCCCTAGCACACCTAAAAAAATAATGTTATAGAAAGGAGAAATAGAACCATACAATAAATAGAAAAACCCATTATCAATGAATATGACCTACCTATCTACTTTTGGGCTGAAGTTGTCAATACATCTTTCTATATTATTAATAGAGTCTTAGTCAGAAAAATTATTAAGAAAAACCTCTATGAGAAGTGGAAAAATAAGAAACCTAATGTTAGTTCATTCAATGTTTTTGGGTTACAAAGTACATATTCTTGACACTAAAGATAATCTTTAAAAAAAAATTCATCCAAAAGTGATGATGGAATCATTTTATGTTATTCCATATTTAGTGAAGCCTATATAGTTATTAAAAAATTACCAAATGTGTGGAAGAATTAGTAAATGTTATATTTAATGAAATAGATCTACATGAACCCAAACCTCTCTAAAATACCTTGAGGATAATACGTAAAATATTGACATAAATGAAAAATCATTTCACCCTACTGTCAAAAAACCTATAAAATATTCATATTTTGTAAATTCTATAGAATCTATTAATATTGAACCCAAAACCAATTTATTATCCTAAAATCACTAGCCCTTATTTTTCTAGATCATTTAGAACACTTAAGAACCATCCTTCAGTTGCTATATTTGGAGACATAGATAAAAGAGCTCAGACTAGAGATTTATAAGAAATCATGTTGAACATCAAGCCTTTTTTTCCCAACTTGATCCAAAAAACATCAATGAAGAAATCAATGATGAATTTTGGTTGATGGAAATACAAGAAGAGTTAAATCAGTTTGAATGAAATTATATCTGGAAACAAGTTGATACACTTAAAGACACATTGACTATAGGATCTAAATTGTTTTTTTCGAGAAAAGTAGATGAATCCAGTAATATTGTGAGAAACAAAGCTAGATTGGTTTCCCATAGTTATAGTCACAAAGAGGGGATATATTATGAGGAATCTTTTTCACGAGTTTCTAGATCTGAAACTATTAGAATCTTGCTTGCATATGTAGCACATCTAAATTTCAAACTATATGAAATGGATGTTAATAATGAATCGATAAATGGTTATATTGTTGAAGAAGATTTTTTAACAACTCCCTAGTATTATAAACCCTAATTTTCTAAATAATTCTTTTAAATTAACAAAATATTTATATGGTATAAAACAATTAACTAGAACACGGTCTGATAGACTATGTAGTTTCCATATTTCTAAAGGCTTTACAAAATGTATATATTCTTATACTCTCATTATAAAAATAATTTCTAAAGATGTTTTATTTTTTCAAATCTATATTGATTATATTTTTTTTGGAACTTCAAAAAATTCCATATGTATTGATTTCTAAAGGATGATGAAAAATTAATTTGAAATGAGCTTGATGGGTGAACTAAAATATTTTATTAGATTTAAAATATTTCAAAATAGGGAAGGTATTATTTTGAATATAAGTAAATATATTAAATATCTTCTAATTTTTTTGGATTAGATAGTACTAAAAGAAGTTATACTCCTTTGAGTACCACTAGTAAATTGGATTTTGATGAAAATGGTAAATCTATTGATCAATCCAATTATTGTGTAAAGATTGGGAGTTTACTCTAATAAACTCCCAAAAGGCCTGATATTATGTTTAGTGTGTGTATGCGTGCTTGTTTTTAATAAAATCCTAAATATTCACATCTTCTACTATTAAAATAATTTTTATGTACCCCCACATAAGACTGTTCTATCCTAGAGGACAACCATTTGACTTAATAATCTATTCAGATGCTGATTTTATCAATTGTAAGTTAGAAAAAAATAACACCTATGGAACATGTCACATTTTTAGTATCTCACTAGTATCAAGCTCTAGTAAAAAAATCCATTGTGTTTTTTATTAATGAAGATGAATACATTGCTTCTGGTTATTTTTGTGCTTAGATTTTTTGGATGAAACACACTTTTCTAGATTATTGATATCAATTTAGACATTTCCCTATAAATTGTGATAAAAAAGGTGATAATAAAGTCTCTATGAATCCTATATCTCATTAAATAACAAAACATATTGATGTAAGACATCAATTTTTGAGAGATCATTATCAAAAGAGTGATATTACTTTCGAAATAATTGGCACTAAACATCTTTTTTCTTACATTTTCACTAATCCTTTAAATTATAAAAGGATGAGTTACATCATACATGAATTAGGAATAATCAACCTTTAGTGACTAGTTTACTATCTAATAGTTACTATCTCACAGTTACTATCTCTCAACTTTATATCTTATGTTTTCATTCTCAATAGTTACGGTCACACCGTTTAGAGTCACACAACAATGTTGAAACCATGACTGGTTGTTATGGTATCACCGTTTTGACTCAGAATTCTATTTTTAGAAATTATTTTATGGTATCATTTTATTGATTATTTTATTTCTTTTATACCACATTTTTGTGTTTTTCGATTTTTGAGCTCGTTAAATGATAAAAACTCTTCTCTTCACTTCTCTCTTCCCTCATACTCTCTACTCCCAAAGCCAATATCTTTTCTCTCAAAAAACGCTTCTTCATTGATCCTATGTTGAATTCCCAAGATGAAAATTCGATCTTCTTTGTCTCCTAGAATGAACCAGTCTTCAAAGAAACACAAAAAGGCGCTGATAACCATGCCTGGGAAAATTCTAAACCTAGGTCTTGTGGATTGTATAGTTGAGCATGAGGAAGAAATATGTGTGAAGTGGCTTTTATCTTGTAAGTTGATTATTATTAAAGTCTATAAATAACAGGGATGGTTATATTGGTTTAAAAAAGAGAAAATACTTATCTATCTAAAGTTTATTTTTGAATTTTATCATTATGTTCTATTTACTTTCAACTCTAAAGATAATATTGTGGTCAAAAGCTGGGTAAATAGACATAGATTTACCTTTTCATTGAGGTTGTCGGATACCTACATAGAAACTCAACATGAATTTTTTTTAGTATTATCAAAGTGTCCCTCATCTACTAAGTGATTTTTTAGCCCAGAATAGGCTTTGGGTAGTTTGACTGGAAAAAAAAAGAAGGCATATTGCCGGAGAATTGGATGGAGAGACTAGGTCATTGTTTATGTTTATTCAACATCTAATATGTCCATGAAAAGGATAATTTTCAACTCTCAAATATCAGGATGTTTTTTTGATACATATTCTAATGAATTTCCATAAGATTAATTTGTATAAGTACATTATACTTCACATATGTGATGTGATGAAGACAACATCAAAGTAAATTTATCTTTTCTATTCAAGGTTTATCTCTGAAATGCTACTATAGAAAAGTGCGGTTGGTATGAATGAATTATTTGTTTATGATTATGATTTTTGTATATCTATGTATATATTCATATGAATTATGATCAGTTGTAATCCAAAGAAGAGATCTTGTTTTTAAGATAATAGTGGACTGTATGAGGAATTTAATCCTGATAAGAACCCTTCGAGTCCAAAGGATTTATTTGATCTTTGTTTAGAATCTGATGAGATTTTAGAATACTCAAAATAAGGAATAAATTTTGATAGAAATTAAGGAGAAATAGATGCTGACAAAGGTGAAGCAATTATTTAAGAATCACACGAAAATTTTCAAAAAGTCCCCTCTAGAGAATCTCATCTCTCTAAATGTGAAGAAGATGCATGTAGAAAGGGTGATGTTGTTGATAAAATTAATGTTTTTGAAGAATAAGAAAAAATTGATACAATGAAAGAACATGTTTACACAATGAAATAGATAGAAGAATAATATGAAGAAATATGAAGTCATTTCTCTTATTGAAACAACAAAGGATAAATATTTTCAATTAGCTAGATATGTGGTTAAATCTGATAGAGAAGATGGTGTGAAAAATGGTCAAGAGATTGATTCTCTTAGTCCTCCGAGAGATGTACCTATTGAGGAGGATAAAACCCCCATCTTGGTATGGATTTAATTTCTAAACCCTGTAGATTAAAGTTATATGGATACTTGGTAGAGGTTCCCAATGTTTTTTTATCTTAATGAGTATAAAGGAACCTCAGTTTAGGGATTTGATCTTTCAACTGTGATTTTGATCAAATCAATTACTGGTAGGGAAGTAATATCTGCTAAGGATCCAGAACCAATCTCTATTCCTACTTCTCAACCTACTCAAGAAACTTTTAGTTATGTAAGTCGAGTAGATCTGAACGTTTTAGTTGAAAATATATTCTCTAGTTTTGAGAATCCCACGATGCCCCATCCTTCTCCTGTAACCAATATAAGTGAAAGGGATGATGCATTTATTATTGATAAAATCATATTGAAGATCCAACACCAAATTATTCATTATTTTCAGGAATTATAGATTGGGGAAATGAAGAATGACCTGAAACTTTGTCAATATCATGTTGCTCATCTCAGTGAGAATGGCACTGATAAGATCTTGATAAAGGTTGTATCTCGGATTCAACCCAACTTGATTGCAGTGGGTAAAAAGTTGGTTGATAAAAACACCAAAATAGAAAATTATATTCATGTGCATGTATTTAGAATAATTAACTAGACTACTGAGTATAATTAATGTTTACAGACTCTTCTAAAATACCTTAATGCTCTCACCTCAGCTATTTTGGTTGTATCTATTTTTGCCCGGCCATCTCAGCCCTTGGAATGTGAAAGGGAAAAATGTTTAATTATTGAAAATTATTAGTCTTTGATTGATGGTTTTTATAAGAAACTTATTCATATTTTTTTAGGAACAGTGACCATGTAACACAACGAGATTTTATGAAAAATAATCTTTTTAATTTCATTAATGTATTGTGTTGTACGCTACACTAAAAAGAGCTTGCTCAACATGCATCCTTGACTTTCCTTGCATTACACGCAATCGCCACCTTCCTCGATAGTGTGTGTAGTACGAAATACCGAGTTTCACTAAACAACGATATGCTATTAAAATATTATTAAAACTAGCCATTATGAATAGTAATAACCACCTTTTAAAATTTTAGAAACTTGATCTCTCAAAATGGACTTCATTTTTGGATTCGGAGTATCGAATTTTGCCTAAGGTGAAATTTTGGTACATTTCGGATAACTTTCATATTTTGATGAATAGTGAAAATTACTAAATTTTAATTAAAAACAACTTTTTTAATCGAAATAATTAATAGTGATAAATTATTAATTTGAGTGGTTTTAAAGTATATTTAGAATATATTTTTACAATTTAATACAATGTTGTTCATTGAATGTAATTTCACATTTAAACCAGTTATAAACAAGTGTCAATCTTTTGATAGTTATTATCTCTTAAAAACACGCCATTTGTTTTGACGACGGGAATTAATTTTTAAATTAGTTAATGTAACTGATATGTTTTGAATTTGGTAAAATAAACATCATTTTTGAGTTCATAATATCAAATATAGCTTAGGCCTAATTTTTGGTATTTTTCTAAAAACGTTCAATTTTTGATGAATAGTGAAACCACTAAGTGGTAGTTAAAAAAACTGAATTTTTCATAAAACTTAATTTTACTGCTTCTGTGAGTGAAATTTTAAAAATCCGAGAGACACGGTTGATGTCAGTAAGTAAAATGTGGTTCAATGAGAGGAAAATAATTTTTGGTGAATAGTAACTTTTACTTTTTTTACCACGGTTAAAAGTAAATAGGGTAATTAAGGGTAAAAATGATATTATTATTACCCTAAAACATGTCCTAATTCTATTGGATTAGTGTAATTCGACCAAAAACAACCTTAGAAATATAATATGACCATTTAGGCCCACTTGGATTAGATTAGGACATTTATTATTATTTAATTCAAAGAAGAGTTAAAAGAGTTAAAATCAATGTTTATTTACTAAAACATTTTTAATATACGGTTATACATAAGATAAATTCTACTATAAATATTAATTTCAAAGATAAAAATATTTCCTACATAATGGTATTTTATTTGTAATTTTTAGAAATTAAATAATTTAATTTATTTATGACACAACGATGATGCAGTAATGATCTTGTTAATGAAATATTGACATAATTGATGTTATAAATACCCAAATAAATATAATTTGAGACTTTTTATGAATTACACTAATTTTATAGGTTATTATGACATGTTAGTAGTGATTTAATTAACTTAGTTCGAACTTATCATTCTGTTATCAGTTTCACAAAAATCAATTACTAAATAGTGTCAAAATTGACATAAAATAGTTTTTAAAACAAATATTATATTATTAATTGTTATTTAATTCCTAAAAATCTATGTTTCGGCCAAATGACTTATATAGGGTTATATATATTAATAATTAACAACTTGGGGTTAGTTTGGCTTGTTATAGTAAGTTTATTAACCTTATAGTGTAAGAACACAAGAAGAAAAGGTAAAAGTAAAATTATTTAACTTAATGTTAAATCTAAATGATAAGGTTAAAATAGGAACCTAAACATGTCTAAATTCTATTGTATGAGAGGATTTCGACCCATCCTTACTTTATCTTCGAAATAAAACAATTTGAAGCTATTTAAAACCGAATTTGACTTTATAATAAAATAATAGTTTTAGTTATTCCAAAGGTACCCCTCTCCTCCCTTATAAAAGGGCACCTCCTCCCTCTCTTCCTCACACCACTTTGAGACTTCAAGCTCGGCCAAACTCTGCCCAATTCTCTTCTCCACTTCCCTAGAAACATTCTAGATGTTCTGGTCTTCCTCAAAGACCAATTTTGGTACCCTAAGAGGAGGTCTCAAAGAGGCGCTTCAAAGAAGAGGTAATTTCTGTTACCAATTCTTTCACCTTTATTTCTTCTTCCACTTCCTCTTCTAAGGTTGTGTCATTATTAATTAATAACATAAGTATCACTAATATACTGATATGTTATTATAAGTATGAAACAACCCTATTTCACCATCTATCCATCCTACGGAAAACGAAATCACCGCGCGTGTGTACGTACGGAATACCGTCTCCACGCCGTGGTGTAGTCTGTTTTTCCACCAAAACCTTACATGGATGGGTATTATGGTGCAAAGAATAACTATAAATAGTTATTATAACATAATAATGATTCTGATATATTGTATCATCCAGTCCAATTCAATTCAATAATTATGGAAATGATATCATCGCTCGTGCGTACGTACGGACTACCGTCTCCACGACGCGATGAGATTCATTCTCCATGTTAACCATTTAAGAATGATTATAAAGTATATATAAGAAATAATAATGAAATATATGACATTATAAAGCAACTGGATTTATGTGTATATATATGTATGTAATCTACTTAATTCCATTCAACTCAATAAGGAAACGAAAACAGCGTTCATGCGTACGAACGGTCTACCGTCTCCATGAACGGTGTATTTCTTTCCATTTACTGATCTATTATATATATATATATATATATATTCTGAATATATATTATATATAAATTATGTTTTATATTCTGGAATTGAGTAGTCATTATCTATGTAATCATATGAACTATTACAAGTTAAAACACGAACGACAAATGGGATGATTTTACCCAAAACGCTACTTTAACATGAATTTACAAACGAACGGGTAATATAAAGTCATAAGTGAACCATATATGATATAATAACAATGAATATGATTCTGTAATAAGTCAATGAAATTATTTAAATCATTATACAGGAGGTTTGGACACTTACGATGCAAATCAGACCTAAGGTAAGGGAAATATCACAATCTCATTTTTATCCGAGATTGTTTATACTTTGGTATTTACTGGGGTGTATTTTATCATCCACATCCATGTTTCTTCAATATGTAATATTATTTCCATCCACCTACAATTGTTTAAATCCAATTTTACCCTTCAGTGAGTTTTTAGTAAAATATATGAAATGAATCTTTTTTCATTTTTCATACGAGGTACTTTTTGACTTTTTCGACAAAAGTATGAAGAATGTTTTTTTACTTATACGACATGAATGGATTTTTAAAACATTATTTCCAAGAAACATCCTTTACAAGTTTTCAAGTTTATTTTTAATCAAATTCTTTTAGTTTATAATTGTACGACATGTTAAGAAAGGAAGAGTATTTTGAAGCAGAAAGGATATTTTCCTCAAGAATGGAGTTCAAGTGTTTTATCAAAATTATTTTCCATCTAAGATAATAAAGGGTTCTGTTTTTATCCCTATTATTACATTGAATTGATTATGTTGTGATGGAATTATTTTTATGAATTCCTTTATGTTATATGAATTGTTTTATGTTGTCATGATGTTTAAGATTCCCATTTGTATTACATGGATTATGCAATGATGTATGATTTATGATTTTGTGGAACACATAAGAATGGTATCATTATGAGATGGGTGGGACCTATATCTCCCTCCAATGCATTGGGTAAAGATTTTATATCTCATGAGATAGACATGTCTGGAATGGTAGGTTATACCGGTTCAGTGAAACAGGACTGAAACGAGGGTGACTCGGTTCAGAAAGAGACATTGTCCAATAAGATAGTCTTGGCAATGAGTCTAGACTAATAAGATATGATTCTCTATGATTATGTGTGTATGCCACAAAGTTTCATATATTAAGTTATGATTATTGGGATTTCATTTCACTACTATGATATATCTCATGTTATGAAATTATGCTCTCTTTTGCAGGTTCTGATTTCCAAAATGTTATGTTCTTATGAAAATGATGTGATTGATATTTCTTTTGTTTACCCTTACTGAGCATTTGAGCTCACCTTTTTATGTTTTCTTTTCCCTAGGATATAAAGAATGGTTTTAGGTAAAAAAAAGAAGATCTTTATGGGAGATGTTGAAGATCTTTCACCACGATTAGAAGATTATATTCCGAGTTTCCAAAGACACTAAACTATTATGATCCTTGTGTGTGTGTTTTTGTTATGTACTAAGTATTCCGCAAAAGTAATGTAATGTCCATGTACGTCAAGCTTCGGGTCTCTACACTTGGTATCAGAGGAAAGTTTTAGTCAACCTTTGGAAACTAGGATGCGAAAACGTTAGTGAGATCCCTAGAGATATTTCTAAGGTATGTCTAGGGATGTCCCTAAGGTTAAGTATACGTGTAGGTTATAGTACTAGAATTATGCTAACGATCATAGAATTAAACCTAAGATGTTAGATATTGAAGGTACTCCTCCTTTATTATGTTGTTTTCCCTAGCATATTTTTTTCCTCTCACACTATTCTTTTTGGGTTTTAGAAAATGGCTGGAAACAATATGATTCACGATAATGGAGGATATGATGGACAATGGAATGATATTCTTCATGAGCAACCAAATGAAATAGGATTTGGAAGTCCAAACATCATTATTATGTCGAATCATAAATCTCATAATATGATCAATAAAGTAAAATTTGGTAAGTTTCCTGACTCGGCTAATAAGAGAAAGATGGAGTTTCATTATGATCATAGAGGAAAGAAAGTTAAATTTCACCTACGTAAATCATGTGGGAAGAGGCATCAAGGAAAATGTTTCAAAGGAACTAGAAGATGCTTTGGGTGTGGAAAAGAAGGACACAAATCCAGTAAGTGCAAAGGAAAAGGTTCAGTTAACACCAGGGATGAGGATAATGGTATTGCTACGACATCAACAATGGTTAATTGTTTTAAATGTGGAATGTACGGGCATTATGCAAACCAATGCCCTAAGGGAAAGTCTCATGAAGAGAATTAGTATTATCGTATGGGTAGTATTTATGTGGATGATGATGAAGATACTACAAATGATATGTGAGATGAAAGAATTGTTAAAGCTCGGTCAATGGTTTAAGAATGTAGTGGAATGATTACATGTTTATCATGTGTAATGTTGTATAAGTAATCTCATGGTACTATGGAAGAAAGAGACATCTAAGGATTGTTACACTGTTGCCTTTCCTTGAGTTTTGAAAGCGTATGATTAATGTTACCAGTATCCATGAAAGGTCATTCAGAAATTTTTGGAATGTAGATGATATGCGCATAATGAAGGGATAAGGAGAAAATTAAATGTTTGATAGTATTCATGAGCTCATGACTGATATAAGGAGAAGGTTATATCATGGTTTGAGTATATAGAATTTTTGGATTTTTGTATGTGGAAGAGTTAACTTTTGACAGCATTCATGTTTTCACTAAGGTTTAATGGGTATTCATTTTTCAATAGAATACATCATTAAGGTATTAACATGATTGGAATGTGACCAACAAGATATATGGGGGATAAATAATGGTATTCACATGCTTGGTTGACGACATTTCAAGTTATCATTTTCTTTATACTATGAGCTTGGACTGAAGTATTTTAGATAAGCCTAATGATTGGAATGGATTATGTTAACCATAAGTTAGTATTTTTTAAGGATAGAATTTTTTTTTGATATTATATATGTGATGTTATAGTAATGTAGTTTTAGAAAAAGGACAACCTGTAGGATGGATGATAGCCCATCACGTCGGACAAGGCTGTGGGAATCGAACCCACAACCGAAGTGCGACTGGACTTTATCACCTACCACTAGCCTACATGATATCCCTGTTTAGTAGAAACTAGTTTTATTATATTAAGCAGTATTATATATGAAGTATAAGTCCATTTTAGGAACTATATATGATTAATCTCACTATAGATGGACTTATGTATTTTTTGATAACTTTTCTAACCTTTTGTTTGAGACAGATGGAATGAACTATCATTCTATCACATGATCTGCTAACACATCACGAATGAAAAATTCAACTTCATTTCTTTATGAGATGAAGTGGAAATTTTCCAAAGAACGACAAATGGTGAGACTATACCAAAATCACGAAAGTAATTCTTCTAATTTCATCAACTTTAGGGAAATGATCTTAAAAACCAAAAATGTTGTCCTAGTGCTCTTATATCTGATGAATCAGATGGTACCTTAGATTGTCACAAATTTTTGGATTTGTGATTGCTGGCATTTCCATAGCCATGTTCTCTACCACTTTCCATCAGAACATGATGGTTATATTTCTCTTCCATATCCATATTTTCACCTATGTGGAAACCCAGTGATTAGATTATTTGGGTAACCGTTACGTTTCATACTTTTGTTTTTAAAGATTGGTTTTGGTATTCCTTTTTACGATGTGGGTTTCTATTAAAGAAACTTTCGAATAGTAAACCATTTATAACCCCGACGAATTTCGAGGGCGAAATTCATTTTAAGGGGGGTAGAATGTAACACCCTGAGATTTTATGAAAAATATTCTTTTTTAATTTCATTAATGTCTTGTGTTGTAAACTACACCAAAAGGAGCTTTCTCAACACGCATCCTTGATTTGCTTTGCATTACATGCAATCACGACCTTTCTCGATAGCGTGTGTAGTACGCTATACCGAGTTTCACTAAACAACAATATGCTATTAAAATATTATTAAAACTAGCCGTTATGAATAGTAATAACCGCCTTTTAAAATTTTAGAAATTTTATCTCTCCAAATGGACTTCATTTTTTGATTCAGAGTATCTAATTTTGCCTAAGGTGAAATTTTGGTACTTTTCGGATAACTTTCATATTTTGATGAATAGTGAAAATTACTAAATTTTAATTAAAAACAACTTTTTTAATTGAAATAATTAATAGTGATAATTTATTAATTTGAGTGGTTTTAAAGTATATTTAGAATATATTTTTACCATTTAATACAATGTTGGTCATTGGATGTAATTTCACATTTAAACCAGTTATAAACAAGTGTCAATCTTTTGATAGTTATTATCTCTTAAAAACACGCCATTTGTTTTGACGACGGGAATTAATTTTTAAATTAGTTAATGTAACTGATATGTTTTTAATTTGGTAAAATAGACATCATTTTTGAGTTCATAATATCAATTATATCTTAGGCCTAATTTTTGGTATTTTTCTGAAAACATTCAATTTTTGATGAACAGTGAAACCACTAAGTGGTACTTAAAAAAACTGAATTTTTCATAAAACATAATTTTACCGCTTCTGTGACTGGAATTTTAAAAATTCGAGAGACACGGTTGATGTCAGTAAGTAAAATTTGGTTCAATGAGAGGAAAATAATTTTTTGTGAATAGTAACTTTTTACTTTTTTTTACCACGGTTAAAAGTAAATAGGGTAATTAAGGGTAAAAATGATATTATAATTACCCTAACACATGTCCTAATTCTATTGGATTAGTGTAATTCGACCAAAAACAACCTTATGAATAAAATATGACCATTTAGGGCCACTTGGATTAGATTAGGACATTTATTATTATTTAATTCAAAGAAGAGTTAAAAGAGTTAAAATCAATGTTTATTTACTAAAACATTTTTAATATAGGGTTATACATAAGATAAATTCGACTATAAATATTAATTATAAATCTAAAAAGAGTTCCTACATAATGGTATTTTATTTGTAATTTTTAGACATTAAATAAATTAATTTATTTATGACACAACAATGATGAAGTAATTATCTTATTAATGAAATATTGACATAGTTGATGTTATAAATACCCAAATAAATATACTTTGAGAATTTTTATGAATTAAACTAATTTTCTAGGTTAATATGACATGTTAGTATTGATTTAATAAACTTTGTTAGAACTTATCATTCTGTTATGATTTTCACAAAAATCAATTACTAAATCGTGTCAAAATAGACATAAAATAGTTTTTAAAACAAATATTATATTATTAATTGTTATTTAATTCCTAAAAATCTAAGGTTCGGCAAAATGTCTTAGATAGGGTTATATATATTAATAATTAACAACTTGGGGTTCTTTTGGCTTGTTATAGTAAGTTTATTAACCTTATAGTGTAAGAACACAAGAAGACACGGTAAAAGTAAAATTATTTAACTTAATGTTAAATCTAAATGATAATGTTAAAATAGGAACCTAAACTTGTCTAAATTCTATTGTATGAGAGGGGATTGACCCCTACCCACTTTAGCTTAAAAATAAATCAATTTGGAGCTATTTAAAACCGAATTTTACTTTATAATAAAATAATAGTTTTAGTTATTCCAAAGGTACCCCTCTCCTCCCTTATAAAAGGGCACCTCCTCCCTCTCTTCCTCCCACCACTTTGAGCCTTCAAGCTCGGCCAACCTCTGCCAAATTCTCTTCTCCACTTCCCTAGAAACATCCTAGAGGTTCTGTTCTTCCTTAAAGACTAACTTTGGTACCCTAAGAGGAGGTCTCAAAGAGGCGCTTCTAAGAAGAGGTAATTTCCGTTACCAATTCTTTCACCTTTATTTCTTCTCCACTTCTTCTTCTAAGGTTGTTTCATTATGAATTAATAACATCAGTATCACTCATATACTGATATGTTATTATAATTATGAAACAACCCTATTTCACCATCTATCCATCCTACGGAAAACGAAATCACCGCGCGTGCATACGTACGGAATACCGTCTCCACGCCGTGGTGTAATCTGTTTTTCCACCAACACCTTACATGGATGGGTATTATGGTGTAAAGAATAACTATACATAGTTATTATAACATAATAATGATTCTTATATATTGTATCATCCACTCCAATTCAATTTAATAATTATGGAAATGATATCATCGCTCGTGCGTACGTACAGACTACCGTCTCCACGACGCGATGAGATTCATTCTCCATGTTAACCATTTAAGAATGATTATAAAGTATATATAAGCAATAATAATGAAATATTTTACATTATAAGGCTACTGTATTTATGTGTATATATATGCATTTCATCTACTTAATTCCATTCAACTCCATAAGGAAACGAAAACAACGTTCATGCGTACGAACGGTCTACCGTCTCCATGAACGGTGTATTTCTTTCCATTTACTGATCTATTATATATATATATATATTCTGAATATATATTATATATAAACCATGTTTTATATTCTGGAATTAATTAATCATTATCTATGTAATCATATGAATAATTACAAGTTTAAACACGAACGACAAATGAGATGATTTTACCCAAAACGATACTTTAACATGAATTTACAAAAGAACGTGCAATATAAAGTCATAAGTGAACTATATATGATATAATAACAATGAATATGATTCCGTAATAAGTCAATGACATTATTTAAATCATTATACAGGAGTTTCGGACAATTACGAAGCAAATCAGACCTAAGGTAAGCGAAATGTCACAATCTCATTTTTATCCAAGATTGTTTATACTTTGGTATTTACTGGGGTGTATTTTATCATCCACATCCATGTTTCTTCAATATGTAATATTATTTTCATCCACATAAAATTTATTAAATCCAATTTTACCCTTCGGTGAGTTTTTAGTAAAAGATATGATAGGAATCTTTTGTCATTTTTCGTACGAGGTACTTTTTGACTTTTCCGACAAAAGTACGAAGAATGTTTTTTTACTTGTATGGCATGAATGGATTTTTAAAACATTATTTCCAAGAAGCATCCTTTAAAAGTTTTCAAGTTTATTTTTAATCAACATTTTTTAGTTTATAATTATACGACATGTTAAGAAAGGAGAAGTGTTTTTGAAGCAGAAAGGATATTTTCCTCAAGAATGGAGTTCAAGTGTTTTATCAAAATTATTTTCCATCTAAGATAATAAAGGGTTCTGTTTTTATCTCTATTATTACATTGATTTGATTATGTTATGATGGAATTATTTTTATGAATTCCTTTATCTTATATGAATTTTTTTATGATGTCATGATGTTTAAGATTCCCATTTGTATTACATGGGTTATGCAATGATGTATGATTTATGATTTTGTGGCACACATAAGAATGGTATAATTATGAGATGTGTGGGACATATATCTCCCTCCAATGCATTGGGTAAAGATTTTATATCTCATGAGATAGACATGGCTGGAATGGTAGGTTATACCGATTCAGTGAAATAGGTCTGAAACGAGGGTGACTCGGTTCAGAAAGGGACTTTGTCCACTAAGATAGTCTTGGCAATGTGTCTTGACTAATAAGATATGATTCTCTATGATTATGTGTGTATGCCACAAAGTTTCATGTTTTATGTTATGATTATTGGGATTTCATTTCACTACTATGATTTATCTCATGTTATGAAATTATGATCTCTTTTGTAGGTTATGATTTCCAAAATGTTATGTTCTTATGAAAATGATGTGATTGATATTTCTTTTGTTTACCCTTACTGAGCATTTGAGCTCACCCTTTTATGTTTTCTTTTCCCCAGGATAGAAAGAATGGTTTTATTTAAAAAAAAGTAAGATCTTTATGGGAGATGTTGAAGATCTTTCACCACGATTAGAAGATTATATTCCGAGTTTCCAAAGACACTAAACTATTACGATCCTTGTGTGTGTGTTTTTGTTATGTACTAAGTATTCCGCCAAAGTAATGTAATGTACATGTATGTCAAGATTAGGGTCTCTACAGACCATGTGCTTTACCTGGTAAGAATTCACTAAAAAATTTCCACTGATGCTCAAGAAAAAATATTTACGAATATGTATTACTACCTCAAAAGGATCTATTCCACGCATGAGTTGACCAACCATTTCATGTGTCTTGTGGAGAATTTAATACTTCCTCCTATAACTCATGATTTCAAAGATCATGTTCATAATCCAAAAGACTACAAACCTACTTAAGATAAATTAATATAAAATAAATATGACTTTTAAAAGGTCATGGAGTATGGTGGTGAAATCATTAAGGATTTTATAATCATGCTGAAGCCTTATCAGCATGTTCAGAGAACAACCAATGTGGTTCCTACATTGGATCCTTTGAGGACCGGTCTACATCCTTCCACCTATTCATCATTATTCACTTCAATTTACCCTACTAAAATGTTTGTTGCTCATGCTCTGACCAAGATCAGACCTTTTATTATTGAGAAAACAGTTTCATAGTCTTCCACCAGACCAACCCTTACCCATTATAATATTGAAGGATTTACATTAACATCCCTTACTACTACTTCTACCACCTCTACTTCATCCCCTATTGCTTTTACTCTTATTGTATTTGACATGGATAATGTTGATTCTATATAATCTGAAGAGAAGTGAATGATAAATTTTGATCAGGTTATGATCAATTCTCTTTTTGTGATTGTACCAAAACGTTGTTTTTATATTAAATGAAATGTGTTATGAAAAATAATATTACCTTTTTTATTTATTTTAGGGTTTGTTTTTTCATTCCCTTATACTTAATTTTAAAATCACAAAAGGGGAGAAAATAGAACTATATTTTAGGAATTTATTTGAAAAGAACCTTTATGGGAGAAAAAATGAATTTATGTTATTCTTTACATATAGGATTTAATACTTTGATATGATAAGTACACTATTTATTCATTTTTAAGATGTATGGATTATAAATTCCATGATTTTTTAACATAAAAAATGGCGATATTTTAGAAATACTCTTTCTTCATTGCTTACAAATCATGTAAATCATGTAAATCATTTAAATCATCTAAATTAGGTAAATCATGTTTAAATATTATAAATCATGATTACCCTTGTTCTATTATGATTATGTTTAACCTTAATCCATTCTGGGAGTATTAATTATTAAGACATAAGGTAGATAATTGAGTAAGTATAATACACCGTTTCTGTGATCAAACTATCTCACCTATTAGTTTGAAAAATCAGCAAATTCCATGACACCATTTCCTAGACACTATGACCATAACAAGACACCGTAACATGACACCCTTCCAGAATTCACAAAGGACCATACACCAAAATAGTGATACTGGTTCTACAATTTGAAATGAAATAGAACCTTTAACTATGTTTCTGGTTCTAGAAATTTCATACGACCAGACAATATAACAATGCTACCAGTTCCCGAACTCACGATGGAAATGTCACTACTGACTGTTCCATGACTTTTGACTCACCGTGACTATGGAACAGTTTCTGTCTCACCAATAACTATGACATCTATCCTTACATCAACATTTTTATATATTTTTCAATTTAATTTAAATATTTATTATAATGTTCATATTTGATTCATTTAATAACATTGTCATAATTAATTATTTTTTGTTGACATGGCACCTAACAGTATGAGGTACGAGGTGTGAAGAGATCATAATCCTTTTCAACCATAACACGAAAACCCAAGATAAAATACAAGGTGGCACACAAGCTAGAATAAGTGAAGACTAAAAGATACATTAGAGTAAACATATATTCATTCTAGAAAAATCATAAGAACAATGATAATCTATACTGATTTCTATGTACCATCCTACAAACATCTATGCAGCACTAAATCAGAGAAGAAGAAGTTCTATGAAGAGTTAAAAAATAACTCACTAGAAACCCGATCACAGAAATCACGACACTAAATTTTTGAGTTTTCTTTAAAAAGAGAAAACAAACATCAAACCTACTATATCCTAGATGTAAATAAGTGAATAGAACAACACTTATATAATTTCTAACCCCTTCTTATTATATTCTTCTCAGTTGGGTAATATTTTATTAATCTTTCGAGTAGTGTGTGTGTCTGTATTAAAAATAAGCACCATATCCTGTTCTAAACTGGAGGAGAAAATATATCCTCTCACCACTACTCACATAAACCATTTTCAAACATGTATATCTCTGGAAGAAGACCTTGTGTAGCCATTTTAGTTTTTTTTCCCACATAGAACTGTGGTTGAGGTCTTCTGACCTGGAAACTCTTGTGTACAGTTGTGTAAAACACGATCCAGGGTGTGTATCAAATCATTATATATATTTTTCTTAGTGTAAGTTGATTACCAAGTGGAGTGTATAAGGTCTCATCTTGAGACTAAACAACTTTTTTTATTCACTGTGCTTTTTAATTTATTTTTTATCTGTTTAAACTCATATTTCGGAAAAATATGTTTTAGTATGATAGTTATTCTTGGAAAGAATTTATAACTATTTTGATTTAGTAAATTGTGTTCAAAGTTTATATAAATATATCATATTTTTATATCTAAGAAATTATCAACCTTATGAGAAATTTGTTGAATAGTTAGACTATTTCAAATTAACTACCTTGATTAACTGGCCTATTTTGTTTTTGAAATGGGGGATCTTCAAATAAAAATATTAACCAAAAAAAATATAGGAACTCAATTCACCCCCTCTTGAGTGTTGTACTCTTACTAACATGTAAAACACTAATTAAATGAAAATATAGTTAAAATGATTTATTTTACATATTATTATTATTTTTTAAAAGAATAAAATTTTATTTTTTAATAATAATTAATTGATTTTTTTTTAGTTTGTGGATAAATAATTAATGGAATGTGATTTAATTTATTTAATTTTAAAAGACCTATATATCTGAGAATTAAATTTTTTTCATATACTATTATTTTATCTTCATATATTCAATGTAAAACTTTTGATGTATTTTTTAATTACATTTTTCATAGTGAAAAAAATATATTAAAACTTATATAATTACAAATTTATATGAAACATGACTCGGAACAATTAATGTCTCAAATAGTCATTTCGTTTAACGAAAATATTATTTCATTATACGAATTAATTAATAAGTTTTATTCCTAAATTTTAAAAACAATTTATAAAATTTATAATCTTTATAGAAATATTATGTAAAAATTTTATAAGGGTGATTATTGGGGATATTTCAAAATAAGTTGAATCTTTAGTGAATAGTAAAAAATAGGTTTATAAATACTAAAATATTTATGGCATCATCATGATATTATAGTGACATAAAATTTTATGAAACCTTTTTATTGACCAAATATTTATTTAAGGAGTAAAACAATGGATTAAGAAGTATTAATTTGAATATAAAAAATTTTGATATTTTGGAACCAAAACATTATTTTATCATAATAATAAAAATTCATTCTCAACCTTTAATTGAGTGGATGGAGGTTCTATTTGGTTTTTTATTGGTCTAGACATTAGATAAGCATTATTTTTTTTAACATTAATCCATATAATTTTGTGGGAACCATTACCATTACAAATTATTCCATCTAATTGATAAAATAATCCATATTCTCATCCAAAAACTACTATATCCTCAATTATAAAAATAATATATTTTTTACCTCGACAAATCACTTATTATTTAATTATAAAAGGTCAATATCATCCCATTTACCTGATCCTAATAATGTTAGTAAACTTATAAACTTTTAGACTTAATAAAAACCAAATCCTTGAATGATTTATCAAAATATTATATATTCCCTGAAGAGGTATCCAAAATTGAGTTTCATTAGTTTGTTTCTCTACTTTTTATACTGTACCAATACATCTAAATTTTTTTATCTTATTAAAAACTATATCTATATTCATATAACATATTAATATAATTATGATACAAATAAAATTATTTTTATATGGTTATAGTGTATACTCTCTCTAACCATTTTCTAACTTGTATCGATAAATGGTGGGTTTCTTGTTTTAATGAGGACATTATCAATGTATTACTTATCACCACTATAATGAATTTATTGTAAAAATTTGGTACTATAAATAATACCATATTGGCCCCCCATATGATAAATAGATTTTTATTCGTGGATTTTAACTTTCATTTATTCTCACTCTCTTCCTTGTCCTTTTGTTCATACATTAAATAATTTAAAAGGGTTTTGTAAAATTAGTTCAAATTCATTGAGTTATAACATTATTCTAGAACATAATCCATAAATATTTGGTTTTATCCACAATATAATTCTATTTTATTTTACTAACTTATTTTATATGTTTTATGTGTTTGATTAAAATTTCACATCCCTTTGGTTCACAATTCTACTTAACAGTTTCTTGTATATGAACTAGATATTATATCTCCTTTAGGGATACAAATATTTTCTCACTATATCCATATTACCTATATTATTATAATAATTATATTATATATACATTAATGATTTATTAAGATCATTTTTCTAAAAAAATAATTTTATTTACATTAGATTTAAAATGTATAATTGTAACTATTTTCTCACTGGACATTTTTTATATTCTTTAATGAATAGTGAAAAGATTTTCATTTATGAAATTTAAAACAATAGGGGTTTTAAAAGTTTTATTTATGTTATTTATTATCAAAAATACTATATGTTTTTACATACTTATTTCAATAAAATGACATTCTCATTGGTCTTTGTGTTTATTTATTTTTGAAATAATTGTTAATATTATAGATGAATAAATAATGGGATACTATTTTAATATATTTATTTTATCCTCCACTCCCCATTTAATTTTTTATATTTAATTTTTTCAAGCATCCAATATTTATATTTTATTTAAAAATAATTTTGTTAATTTATCATTTTCTCTCCTTGAAATGGATTTATTAATGTGAATTAATTTTTTTTCTTTCATGATACAAATGTTTTATTCAGATTTGTTTAATAATTTAAATTCCAAATTCCTATAAAACTCTAAAATATCAATCCCCATCGGTGTTACGTTCTAAGTACTACCCATTAAATTCTCTTATGAAATTATATTTCATATCTCACTATATTCATATGGGTTATGTTCACTATCCCTCATTATTTCTCTCCTTAATTTAATTCTCCCCTCTTTATCCATATTCGTTATGTTTTTGTATATATTCTATATCACATACCCTATTTCAATAATAATATTTCTAATGGTAATTTAGACATATACCAAAGATTTTATATAGTTTTATTTAGAATTATTCTTACCCAAAAAAATATTCTGTAGATTATCTTGAAGAATATTTAAAATATATATACTTCTTATTTCAATACGAATATTTATTAATTACTAAAGAATATTAGTTATGTATTTTATTGTTTATATATTCCAATATTTTATGAATTAATAAAAAATAAAGTGTGATGGGAGAGTAAGATAATTATATTTTACCTTAATATGGCGGTCTATCTCATTACATAATCTAACTTGATTATTTCATTTGAATGATAAATGTTTACACATGATGTCTTAACATGATGCCTTGAAGGTTTGTTTATTATGTTATGTATTATGAACACCATCACTATGAAATAAATAAAGTTTTTTGATTTTATTTTATACATTTTAATTTTATCCATGGAAATATTTAATTACATTATTTCTAGTGATAGGGAAAATTTTACTACTATATATTTCTACAATATCATTATGTGGTTGTTTAATACAAGATAGTTTTTTTTGAATGTTACCCCTTATAGAGTTTTAAGAATCACCCTTATTATTTTTCCATTTATCTTGGTCATGTTGTAGAGTGTTACATATGATATTACTAGATTGGTATCATCTATGGGGGATTTTTTATGATATATTTTAAATTAATGTGAAATAAGAAATCACTTTATTATTGGGAGAAAATTTTATTTGGTAGAAATATATGGGTATTTTTAGTCAAATGTATTTCCAAATGCTCTAAGAGTATAAACATAAATGTTCCTGGGTATGAAACTGACTCGATAGTTTTTATTGATATTTTAATTATGGATGGTTATGTTTTGTTCACTTATATTAGTATCGAAGCATATAATTAAAGAATATTTTATGATAACTGGGCCTAATAATGTGGTCATGAGGTATTATAATTATAATCAATGTGCGGTTTAGTTAATATCAAGGATCGGATTTTACCGAATGTGGATAATTTAAAAGTTCTTTTCATCATCATGGGTTACCATTATTAAGGGTGACCATATGTTTGAATGCATAGATAACTTTTTGAGGTCTTATATAGTTTAAATTTAAGTATATTAATAATAAATTAGATGACATTAATTGTGTATTAAGAAGATTTCAGGATAATGATATTTGATTCCCTTTGGGTTTTATATGTAATTTCAGGTCATTAAAACACTTTATATTTTAGAAAAAAATATATGTCACCCTGGAAATATATATTATTAAGGTATATATTTATTGGTATGTGATTAATATAGTATTTGTATAAATGTTAAGTTAAATTATATGAGAATAGTTTTTCATAAAATATGGTTTAGGATATACTATAAAAGATCTTAATAAAATTATTATTGGGAATTAAGACTAGAATAAATTAGTAGAGTCCCTATGGATAAATATAAATATAATAAATTATCCTAAAATTTTAGTAATGTAAATGGTGAGTTGATTCCTTGAAATGAATTCAGTATATGGATAGAAAGAATTTGATGTAGCCTCCTGTTCAAATGCTCCTTGGGGTAATAACCATAAAAATATTGTTTTGGGTGTTAATTTTATCATAACTCAGTACACAAAACAAGGTCCATAAAACACACATTAATTGAAACTCATGTGAAACATGATATAAAATATTCGTATGCTCTTTAGGAACCATTATAGTGGATTTTAGTACATTTTTATATCCACTGTCTTCAATATATTAAGAATTCCCTCAATTATTTTCATTAGTGAACGAAATTAAAAAATTTAGGACACATTTTTTAAACTGGGCATAACACCCCAATATTGTGTTTCATTTTTCACATTAAATAAATACTATAATGAATATATTATATCCTATATAGTACCTAACTAAAATGAATCTCAAAATATTTTAAAATTCAAGATATACATAATGAAAATAAAATGTGACATTTAAATTACTAAATATTAACAATGATAAAACATTGAGTAATAAAAATATTGTATGAATGCTCTATTTAACATATTATTAATATTTTTAAAGAATAATTTTCATATTTTCTATTAATAATGAATTCAGTTGATATGTTAAAAATATTTAATGTGATTTCATTCAAATCCTTTTGTGTTGGGGGCCTATTTTTCAAAGAAATAAAATTTTCAATATATTATGTTTTCTTATCTAAAAACATTTTATTGAAATAATTTAAAAGGATTAATCATTTAAAAAATATCAATGAAAAAAATATTATATCAACATATTTGTAGTAAGTTATTGAAATGTAATTAGATTAAGAACAATTAATGAATAATAAGTCATTTACATAAATAAAAATTGGATTTCACTAAATGTTTTTAGTAAAAAGTAAAATTTAGAAGTTTTTGAATTTTTATATTGGATAAATGAATTATTTTATTGAATTATCATTTCTAAATTAACATTGGGTGAATATATAAGATCTTTCTAAATTATTTTATTTTTTTAGTTGTATTAAAAATTATAGTCTTATGAATAATGCCACTTTTATGAATTCATTATGATATAATAATAAAAAATATGATTTATGCAAAAAAAATTATTTAAATAACAGAATAAATAATTTAAACAAATTAATTCGTACTTAGAGAGATTTATTTTACATTTTGGACCCAAAAAATATTTTTTGTCCTAATTGAAAACAATTTTTCTTTCATTGCATTAAATATTGGGTTTGGAAGGTTCTATTAGGTTGTATGATGATTTATGTAAGACACCACCCCTTCCATTTAGGTATCTACCCCTATAACCTTTTTTAAACCCCTTCTTTTTTATATTTCTAGAAGTTCCTATGGGGGTTTAGGGGTACTCATGTTGGTTTGGGGGACTAAAGATCAGGATAATATTCTACAATAAACTAGTGTAGTCCCATTGGTAATCCATCATTGTTCCATGTCCCACCTATTATAATTCATATAGGTATACATTTTTTATGATCACATTATCTATACAATGGTATATGAGTATTTTTTAAAAGCTGAAAGAGTACATTTCACCCATTTCCCCTTATTCTTTTTTATCCAATTTTTTCGTTGATATAGGCATTTTTTCAACATAATAGGAATCCTCCTATTCCTCTAATTTTATGTTTTCATCATACTCTATTCATGGGATATTTATCCATTTTTTCTTTGATAATCTTATTCACAAGGTAATCCTAAGAGTTGTTCATCTTTATTTCTCAATTTCTCTTACTTCCTTTTGATTTCTCATTATTTGAGGCTCATATAGAACATTTTCTGTTGTTTTTAATGGTTTTGAAATTTCATCAATTTTAGCTATAATTATACTACAATAATGAATGATTGGATACCTTTGAGGTTTTTGAGGGTGGTCTATGTTCTCTTCCTTTAAAGTCCAATCAACATTTTTCATGTTTTCATGTGTAATCATGTTGTCTTATAAGATGCTTGAACTGAAATTAAATTAATTTTCTATAAACACTTATTGATGTTTGTAAAATACCATATAAATAGAAATAAAATATTCTTTGGTTAAGCCTCCAATGGATCTATTAAATAGGTGAGTTATCTGGTTCCATGAAAATTAATGAGTTAAATGGGGAAATTTAGGGCTTCCCATCCTAGATAAATGAATTGTAGCTTGTGCCACCTAGGATGACCCCAAGGATATGGATGTTTTCTAGGGAATTGAAATATTAATTTAAAATTTAAAATGAACCATAGTGGTTATCTTACCTAGATTTTTTTTGATTTTTTATATTTAATTATGTAATAACTACTTGATTGATTCTCATGAATTTTTCCTAAGGCTTAAAATTTCATGGGAAATTTCTTGGATTCCACATGAATTAAAATAATTTGGAATAAAATTTATGATCCATGGATTCCTTTAGGTGACTCATGTGAATTATGGGTGTGATAATACCCTTAGACTCAATGAAGTCCAAATATATGGAATTACTTAAATGAGCCAATGTATTCTACCATGATTCATTATCGTGAATGTCATGGGGTGTCTCACCCTTGTATTTTGGTAATCTATTAATTTTTGTATTGAGACATTTTAATGTTGCAGATTTCTAAAAGTTACACTTATTGAATTTCATGTGATGAGCTCCCTAGATTTAGTTTGATCTTATTATTTTTTAATGACTTGGGTGTCACCCTTGGATTCAAACCATGCCATTCCTCTGAATGTCAAGTATTGTTCCTGGAGTTCATTCTCGATAAATATATTTCCATTTTAATTATGGTAATGGATTGATAATATTATTTACATGTATTATCATTGATTTATTTGAATTCAGTTTCTATGGTGATTCACCTTGGAATTGAGTTATGCCATGATCCTTACATCTTTTCAAGAGACTGAAATTTATAAATTAAGGTAGAGTAATCTTGGTTTTACCATTGAGATACAAGGCTCAAATGATTTTTTTAATTCCAAAGGATATTATTTTTACTACTTAAATTATTAATTTCATTCCTTTTTGTTTTACAGTTATACATTATATTTTTATTAGAAATAAATTTTGCTGAACTATTGAATTCTAATCACACCTTTTAGGGGCTTACATAGAACATGTGTATAATATAAGATGATATATGTTTGCATGAATTGAAATAGGAAATGATCAATTCTTAATTGTATGGATAGAATGGATCTAGAAATATGGGATACATGATAAGGATTATGACATCCGAGTCCTTACAGTCTTTTTGTATTTTTCATTTTGCTTACTTTTGCGGCTACTGTACATTAATTGACTAATTGTATTCAATGATTTTTATTTTGATAGTATCATTAAGATATTTTTTGTATATAAAATTTTATTTTATCATATTTCATTACTGTATAGATTGTGATGATATATGATGTTTCCATTATTTATCATAATATTGACTTGTGAACAGAGAGTGTAGTATTCAATCTATACCACCTATAGACCCTCAATTCATGTTGATAGCCTCTGGAATATGGGGGTGTGATTAAGTCCATGTGGAACACTATAATGAGAAACTAGTTTAATGGAATATGGGTTGTGTAATGATAATTTGTTATCCTGAAGTTGTATATTTTATACTATTTTGATATGGTAGAAAGAATAATAATATATTTTTGAAAATTGGTAATAGGCTCAATCCAAGGAGTTGCAGACCCACATATGGGAGGGAAACTCTATTTATAGTGGTGGGATCCATTGTTTTAAATAAAATTGTGACATTTGATCAATTTTCTTCTTCAGTGAGGCATTTGTTCTCTATGGTTATGGATTATGCTATTTTCAATCATGGGGTATTACAGTAATAGGGTGTGTGTTCATGAATCAAACACATAAATAGGTATTTATATGACATTATCATAATTTTTCATATTACTTGACTTTGTTGCTTTGTGGTGAAATTGGATGGATACACAAACTATCTGCATCAACCTAAATGATATTTTACTTTTTATCTCTATGTTGGTACTCTATCTAAATAATAAATAAATGACTTATGGGTTTGAAATTGTGACCTTTTAAGGAAAAATATAAATTTGTGTCAATTAAATGGGGTTTTAATCCAACTTAAGGGGTGTTTCCCTCATTAAGTTTCAAAATAAACATCATATAATGGCACTGTGGTGATGGAATTTGTAATTTAAATGAATTGGAAAGAAATATAATCTAATTGAACATGATATATGATATCTTGATCATATTAAATAATGGGTTGGGTTAAATGAGATCCTAGTAAGAAACATATCAAGATTTTTTTCCTCATCACATGTAAATGGATTATTATTTACATAATACTAGTGATGTGTACCTAGATAAAGAAACATAACAATGATAACC
Organism: Viscum album; assembly: GCA_963277665.1. Taxonomy (NCBI): domain Eukaryota; kingdom Viridiplantae; phylum Streptophyta; class Magnoliopsida; order Santalales; family Viscaceae; genus Viscum; species Viscum album. The sequence goes on from OY728165.1 coordinate 1,046,453,489, forward strand.
CTTTTTATGGGGATTAATCTTGAAATATAATATTTTGGACTGAATAAATCATTAGATAATTATATTGTTATATGGTGAATCCTATAAATTCTATTTTATTTATCTTTATTAAGTATTAAAAATGTGATACCTACAAAATTAAAAGAGATATAAGTAACTGAAAAAATGTAAATCTTTTAGGAATAATGGTTTGTGCACTATAGTGGTAGGAAAGCCTCGAGGGATTCCCCATGTTATGTCCTTACATGAAAAATGTTGAATATTTTTAAGGGAATGTTAAGAAAGAGATAAAACATTTGAAAGGATACATTTTTTATGTGTTTTTATGTATATAAGAGACATCCTCAATTGTGGGGGTTTGATTTGGAATTGTACATTTTAGAAGATATTGATATGTATATGGTTTCATTTTTGGAGAGAAATGGATTGATGTTTTCTGGTGTCTGAGTTATGTGGAATAACCCAATAACCTTTAGATGTGTTCTTGGTTACTAGTGTGTAAATTCTTAGTGATCTATATGGGCGACCCATCTGAGGGATTATCCTATACTTGGGTATGGTTTGATGTGTGAAGCATAAGTAGATCATTGAACTTATGGTATCTATATATGAAAGATTCTATATAGTATGAGTTTTAATAATTTTAAATTACATGGGTTTTATGAGGAATTGAACTTAGTGTCCTAACACACCTATCATTGAGAATAGTTATGGATGGTAGGATCAATCTAATGCCTACATAGTAATTTTCTAGTGGGATTATGTTCGTATGGTTGGTGATTATCCTATGTGGGTAAATCTAGGATTAGTGGAGAATGGTGAAACACTCCATGTTAGAACCAATACCTAAAAATTACTTGGGGTCATAAAGATTAAGAATATTGATTCCCGGATACTGGTCAGATTAGGAGAGATATTTCTTGTAATGTTTTTTATTTGCCTATGATATAGTGACTCATTCCATTTTCACATATTATTGCATGTTTTTTATACATAAATGTCCAACATGTACATCTCCAAATATCATGAGTCCCATTGTCTTTGGATTACAAGGTTCATAATACATAAAATGTAATATAAAACATGACATCTTCATCTTAAAATATATAAATAGATCAAACATTCATTTGATCTCATAAAACCTCATTGGAAAACATAAGGAATACATAAAATAAATGGGTGATATAAAAACTGAATAAGTGAATAAACATGATAAAAAACATAAATTACGAGTCAATAGAACAATATAATGGAGAAACATTATGAGTAATCACATGGAAGTACAATATATATAACAATGTATCATTGTTTCTTGGTAACAATTGGATGTTTGTTATAAATATATAACATGAAATAAATAATATTCAGCACTAACTTACTAGCCACTATCACATGGTGTAAATACTCTCATAATGGATTGGGTTTCCTCCTGATCCCATACAATAACATCTCATGAGAAAAATGGTTTACCCAATGCCTTGAATATATATCTTATAACACCCATTATAACATTTTCATGATATATATGTTACAAAAAGGTAAATAAATTGTGTAAAAAGCATAAGAATTACACATTGAATGAAAATGAGTTTCCTAATATTTCCTTACATCATACTCAAATGAAATTTCAAAACGATGGAATTTTTTGAATGAATATAAGGCATATATTAACCCATATAAATAAGTGATAATAATCTTTTTTATATGTAAAATATATATATGAAAATTTTTGAATCATTACATAATATTACATAGAGATATATAGTGAGTTATATAGAGAATGGTTGTAACCCAAATGTAATGGTGGTTTAGAGGGATCACTTACCTAAAGCATAATTCGATACATGTTTTCTTTATATTCATGAATAAAAAAATGTTGTAATTAATATCTTACCTAATTTTTTTTTCATCTTTATTATTCATTTTCTTTTATTTATTATAAGTTATATTCAATTGCTTAATCATTTTAGTTTATGTAGGACATTTTGATGATGTTCCTCTCATATATCCAAAATTAATTTAACAAGATGAGTAAGGTCAAATAGATTATTATTTAATAATATCCATAATAATAATAAGGATATATTACTAATTTATAAACAGAAATTATTCCTTTTTAAACAATCGTTATAGTTGGTTATGAAAAATTAACTATGTTAAAATCATTCAATAGGCATGTCATATAAACACATGAGTAAACATTACATTTTTTAACAATCATGATCGAAAAAAGGTTGGTGTTATTTTATCTTTAAATAATAATAATTTTATTATAAATGTAATAATATTTATTTAAATAAATTTATATATACCATATTTGTCATGCATTAATTAAAAATGAATCATATCACTTTAAGGAGAAAGTAATCAACACATAAGCAAAAAGGCATTGTAATATTCATAGGAATGGAAAGGTGAAAAACTGCATTATATAATACTCTTACATAATGAAAAATATGTCATTAATATCAAATATATATATATATATATTAAATAAATCATCATAAATATCCATGACAGGGTACTATGAAAAAGTAACTACATAATTTCACAAGGTTGTAGTCTATCGTACACATGAATGATAGATTTGTTTCCAATTTCATAAAAAAAAGATATAGATTTAGGTCATAAAATTAACATAATAACATCTCTATATAATAGATATACTGATTTTATTATGTCATATTAGATCTATATAAATATTCAGGATGTGTAAGATGAAATAAAAAACACTCATTTAAGAACAATACGTCTCCTTCTGACAACCTCTTTTAATTATCACCAAAAGCGTTTGAAGGAGGGTTTTATCATAAAAAATTACTCTAGATTATAAGGAGGTGAGAAATGGAATTTATTTATGTAGATATTAGATAAACCAACGGTCATTTGAAGTATAAATAGTTGGGATGTTAGGAGAAATTTTATATGTGAGAGGGAGTGGAATTTTTTTAAATACCCTAAACTATTGAATAATGGGAAGTCAATCTTAAGATAAGTGCCTCAAAATTTGATAAATAAATTGGGGATGGATGATAATTTTTATACACTACTCAAATATAAAAAATAAATGTTTTTTTGATTATGTTATTTCATTTACCTTCATGTTTACTCCCATTTACCATTTTACATTTTAACCACGATTAGTATTACTTTACCTATGTAACTTACCCATTATGTATAAAAATAAAATGATCCTTATTATATAATTTTGTAAAACCAATTAATAAAATTAAATAAAATTTATCGAACATAAATTTTATATGTGTATAATGTTTTTTAATAGAAGCTCATGTAATGCCCAAAACCAAGTTTTAACCTTAACTACAATATTAAATTTTTCGTCATTTTACAAATAACTTTGACCAAAAATTATGTTGGAATTATTAAGTAATATTAATTATAATAATTATAAATATGGAATAAATTTTATAAAATTCTATAATAATAATTTACATATCATAATTTAAATTTAAACCCATAACACATGATAAAAATTTCTTTTTTAGGAAAAGTATTTTTCACGGATAAGATATTCTTAAGTTATCTCTTTGACTATAAATCATCATTATATGAATTTAAATTCATTTTATAGATATATTATCTATTAATTTAATTTAAATAATTCAATAATATTTTTATTTTAATTGATTAAAACTGATAAACGTTTTACACTTTAATCCTAGTTTTTTGATAACTATGTTTCTAAGCATGAAAATAACCATATACCCCCCAAAAGAAAATTTATAATTAAAATGACATTAATTATATTATTTAAAATAAAATGTTTCATATTAAACTTTAATGAGAAATGAAAAATATAATGGGACTTTTGAAATATATTCTAAATGAGAATAAATAATATTATTTGAAAAATCAATATTTTTCACAATTTACTAAAAAATTAATCATTTTAGAATAATACAAAACATTAACCATAATTAAATATAGATAGTATTATTTAAAAATGATTTTACTTTTATAGAATAATATATCTATAGTTATAATAGTTATTTTTAATAATTTCAAAAAAAATCATCATTTTTTTTCAAAAAAACAATTTTTTTAAAAACATTAATGGACTTCGATAAAAATTGACTGCTTATTTACTAGAAATGTATGTATACATTTATATCAATTAATACCATCATATATAAAAGATAAATTAGTTAATAATTTTCATATGTTCCAATTTAATATCTAGGAAATAACTGTCATAAAAAACATGGTTTGTTTGGGCTCGGTGTTTTGTGTCGTACACACAATTGAATATAGTTTTGTTCATTGAAAAACTCCAGTTGTTAAACTCTTCCACCTCCATAAATTTTGGGATTAAAATTCCATATTATATACAAAGGTAAAAATATGTGACGGTACCTTTACTTCATGGATTCTCCAATTTCCCATATTTCTTCATCATATTTATGGTTCTTCCATTATAATTTTAGTTCGTGAATTGTATTGTTGCATAGAACCTTATCTATATGGTCCAAGGTTTGCATAAGATGTTCCACATAAGAGAGATAATTTTCCAAAATGACCAAATATTAATACATTACATGTGAGAGATATGGTATGTACTTCTTCAACATTGATACCTAGAATACATTGTGTACTCGAAAAAGGGTTGGTGTACGTGCTAGTTGATAAGTTATGACTCCGATATGACTGAGGACCTAAAATAGGATGATACCAGGGGCATATAATTCCCTTCTTCCCGAAGCTTGTGACTCTATCTATTATCACAACTCAATTAAATAACCCATTAGTGGTGTGAATATTGGTATGAAAGATCAAAAAAACTACCCATTTTGGATCTTGCTTCAATATGAAAGAAAACATGCTTTTATCAATTTTTTTAGAGATGTATTAGAGGAAATGAAAACACACATGAGACACAACAATTTTACATAGTTCTCCCCCACTAGGCTACATCCACGGAGAATACATAAGAAATTTTACTATATACAAATTCATTTTAACGTGTTCTTCTATTACAACATTTTTAGAATATTCAATGTCCCACTAGCTTTAGTACCAATGAAAATTTGAAGGATCTTTCCTCTCTAATCTGATTTGTTCTAACTAATCCTTCACAATATTATTATTTTGATCACCTAAATGAAACAAATTTTCACCTCATTTAGATAATCATGAATCTAAAAAATCATCAACTTGATTAAAGTCACTTTACTACATAATTTTAGTAAATTTCCTCTAGTTGTTATAAGATTCACTTTAATGATCCTCTTTCAAAAAATTCCTGAATATTTCTAATAATTCATGAAACATTATACTTCCATGAAACCCAAAACCTTCTATGAAACCAAACTTTTCATGAATATCTATGAAGATTCATGAAACTACATTGGTTAGGTTAACAAAATTTGTTTCTTTCGTCAATTATTGTTCTTATGTAACGGTCACCAAAAAATCATTTTCAAAACTCTTTATAGAATACAATGATTTTGAATCATCATTATGGTTTTATTTTTTTCAATGTGGTGGATAACTTCCTATTTATATAAATTTCCACCTCTTCCTAAAACATTCAATAAAACCATAATATTTTCATGAAAAACTTCATTTTTGTTCATGAAAATCCTTCCCTTCGAAAAACTTGCAAACATATTATCCATTCACGCATCTTTTAATTTTCATGAAACATACCTATTTTTCTAAAAATTGTTTTTTAAATCATTAATATTTCCTGAAATGATAATTTTTTTGTGAAAAAATATTTCATAAAACTAAAAAACATTCATGAATTCTATTCATTTTCCATGTTTTCAGGAGCCAATCCAAGAAATCTATTTATGAGAAACTTGCCCCTTCCTCCAAATTTTGGACCCCATTTTTTTAAAAAAAATTAATTAATGTCTCCACCTTATACACACAATTTTTTTTCCACTACCATATATTTCATTCCTTTTTCTTGACATTTTTTTATAATTTATAGTGAACAATATCACTAGAAATCCACAAATAACCTTACCAATTTTCTTCTTCATCATAAAAAATTAACCCAAAATACAATAAATTCACCTTGATGCATTTTTTATAGAAAACTTTTCCATGGAGATATATTATGAAAAACACAATCAATGGCCTCAAATTTTGATGATTCTATGCATAACAATTATTTCGACATTGATCAGTTATGATTTTTTGTGGAATGGAATTGACATTCTCAACCATATCCTTAATAATTTCATGTCCTAGCATCTTGAATTCACCGACGTCATCCCAATATGAAGGTGTTTTATATATATTTCCATAAATTTCTTCATAAGGATCTATTTGGATTCTTTATTGGATAATATAATAGTTTAATAACTAATATTGGGGAAGATATTGCTCCCATTTCACTTCAAAGTATATCCATAAGTATTTTTTACATTTCTTCTAGTGTTTGAAGTGTCCTATCATATTGGAAATATTTTTGGGGGTGATAAGACATACTAACGAATCAGTATTGTGATTATGTTGATGGATCTTACATAACATAGAGTAAAATCTAGATTCTCGTTCATTTTTAATAAATAGTGGTGTTCCATACAACCTCACCACCTATCTAATATAAGATCCTTGAATGATGATTATGTGATAATACCTCTCAAATTTTTATGAAGTAATAATTTTTATGATTATTCCCCAAAACTCAATTGGAATTGTTTCCTATTGATTTCTTTAGTTGTCCAGTGAAAAAATATATGGTGAAGTTTTCTCATTTCTATATAGATATGATTAATAGTTTCATAATCACTACCACAAAACACGCCATTAATAGGACTATAAAATGCCTTTATCACTACTAGAAAAGTGTTGACTACCTCAGTGTGGTAAAAAGGCCAAGATTTTAATTTTCTCTTTTATAATAACATCTAAATTTTAATTTATCAGTGATTTATAAATCACTAATAAAGATACCCTATATTTGTGAATTTAGTAGAGTTGGTAAAGGTGAAAACTGCAGTGTGATGCTACAACACACCATATCACCAAAAAGAGGTGTAGTGTGTTTTAACAACCCAAAGTATCAAGAGAAACAACAATAAAAATCACCAAAATAGATAAAAATACTGAATTTAAATGATATAAAATTTCAAACACAAATATAAGAAACACTATTATAGAGTATTTGAGTAATTTTTTTACTAAAATTAATGTAAAATTTGAATAAAAAGGTTCACTTGCAGTCACACTGCTCACACTGTGAGTCAAATTGAGGCGTGAATAATTCCCACACATCAAAAATTAATTATATGTCCTTTTCCTAAAGTTCCAAAACAATATGAATGTGTTTTCATGGTGTTCAGTATGTTAGTTGTATTTTTATTAAAATTTATGTCAATTTTGAAAAAAAAGACGCACATGGACTCATACCATTCATATTTTTCATTAGATAGTGGTGTGAACAATTCATACACATCCCAAATGACTTAATGATGGTTTTACTAAAGAAACAAAACAATATGAATGTGTCTTCTTGTTTTTTAGTATGTCATTGGTTTTTTTAGAAAACTTAATCTCTATTTTGAATAAAAAGATGCACTTAGAGTCATACTGATCAAACTGTGTATATTATTTAGGGGTTTCTTACTTCTACACACCCAAAAAGACTCATAAATAATTTTCTTAAATTATATAAAAAACATAATGTATGTCATCTATTTTGAGTATGCCATATGTTTTTTTACTAAAATGTCTTTTTAAACTCGATGAACACACTTCAAACCATACATGTTTCATCATGTATGCTATTGAAATGAGACTTATGCATAAATTTCACAAATGAATTATAAATCATTTTCCCAAATTACCAATACAGTATAGCCATGTTTTCTCAGTATTCAGTGACTGACACTTTTTGGTAATAAAATTCCTATTTTAAACATATAATAGACACTTGGAGTCATATTAGTCACACCGTTCCTGATATTTAGGTTTGTATTATTCCAATCCCTCACAAATGACTCATGGATCATTTTACAAAAGTACCTAATCAATCCTAATGAGTTTTCATAGTTCTTTGTATGTTAGTTGTTTTCACTAAAAATAATGACAATTATAAATAAAAATATGCACATTGAGTCAAACATGTCACACCGTGCATTGGATTGAGGTTTTCTTGATTCATATATGTCACAAATGACTTATGGATTATTTTTTCTAAAGTATCAAAACAATCATAATGTGTTTCCTTTATTTCTGAGTATGCCACTTGTATCATTACATAAATTTCATTTTAAACTATAACCTTTCACTTTGATCCATATAGGTGTAATCATGTGTGGGTATGACATTTGGATGATTTATAAATGTGAAAAATGAATTATGAATCGTTATCCCAAAGTATCAAGATGATATAAAATGTAAATTTTAAAATGATAATGGATACATGGAGTCATAACAATCACATTGTTCATTAGATTGAGGTGAAGAAAATTCATAAACATAAAAAATGGATTATGGATAATTTTCTTAAATTAATAAAATAATATTAATTTTTTTTCTCATTTTTGATATTGGTAATTGTTTTTTCACTAAAATTAATGTCAATTATGAATAAAAAGACACACTTGGAGTCATTCCAATAAAATTGTGCATCAGATTTTGGTGATGATTATTCTAACATGTCATAAATGTCTTATGGATCATTTTTTCTAAATTAAAAAAATAATTAGTAATTTTTTTCCTTGGTTTTGAGAATGTCACTAGTTTGTTTTCTAAAATGTCATTTTAAACTGGAAACATGCACTTTGATCCGTACTAGAGGTATCGTGTGGGGGTTTGACATGAGACTGATTAATACACATAAAAAATAAATTAAAATTTCTTATCCAAAATTAATAATAAAATTTGACCATGTTTTCTTAGTTTTTATTGGTTCATACTTTTTGGTATCAAAAAATGTCAATTTTAAACTGATAATAGACACTAGGAGTCATACTGGTCACACCGTGCATTGGATTAAGGTGAGGCTAATTATTACACTTCATGAAATACTTATGGATCATTTTACAAATGTAATGAAACAATATGTGTGCGTTCGGTTGGTTTTGAGTACGTTCATTGTTTTTTTACTAAAATTATTGTCAATTTTGAATAAAAATACACACATTGAGTCATATCAGTCGCACTGTGCATCAAATTTTGGTGAAGTAAATTTATTAATGTCCCAAATGACTTATTAATATTCTTATATAAGTATCTAAACAATAATAATGTGTTTCCTCTGTTTTGAGTATGTCACTTGTGGTTTTAATAAAATTTGATTTGAAAATGGAAACCTGCACATTGAGACATATATGTTGTATAATGTGTGGTTTTGACATGATATTAATTCATACACATCAAAAATTAATTATTAATAATTTTTCATAATTATTAAGACACTATGAGTTTGTTTTCTCATTTTTTTAGTGAGTGGCACTTTTTTGTATTAAAATGTCAATTCTAAAGTGATAACAAAGACTCAGAGTCATAGCATTCACATCGTGTGTTAGATTGATGTTTGGATGACTCATACACATAAAAATGATTTATTTATCTTTCTTCTAAAGTACCAAAACATTCCTAATATGTTTTCATGTTTTTTAGTATGATAGTTATTTTTTACTAAAAATAATATCAATTGTGAATAAGAAGACATACATGGAGTCATATTGGTCACACCATATTCCTGATTGAGGGTATAATTATGACTACATATCTAAAATGAATAAAGTTTATTTTTTTATAAAGAATAATAACAATTAGAATATGTCTCCTCAATTTTGGGTATGCCACTTATGTTTTTTCCTAAAATGTTATTTTAAACTAGAAACACGCACTATGAGCCATACAGGCGGCATCATGTGTGAGGTTGATATGATACTGATTTATGAAAATCAAAAATTAATTATGAATCATTGTACCAAATTATCACGACAATCCAAGAATGTTTTCTTGATTTCCAGTGAGTGACAATTTGTATTAAAAAGTCAATTTTAAAAAGATAAAAGACGCTTGGAGTCATACCGATGACACTATCCATCAGATTGAGGTATATATAATTCATACATGTCACAAATGATATATGTATCATTATATTAATATACAAAAATAATACAAATTAATTTTCTCAGTTTGGAGTATGTCAAAGAAAAATTTACAAAAACTAATGCTTATTTTGAATAAAAAGATACACATGGAGTCAAACAGGTCACACCATGTGTAATATTGAGGAGATAATGGTTTCTACATATCTCAAATGACTTATTTATTGTTTTAATAGTGTATCAAAACCATCATAATGTTCTTTCTCGATTTTGAGTAAGCCACTTGTGTTTTTTACTAAAATACCAATTAAAACTTGAAACATGCACTTTTATCCTTACAGGTGGCATCGTGTATGGAATTTACTAGAAAATAATTGACACATATAACAAATTAATTATGAATTATTTTCCCAAATTATAAAGAAAATATGATCATGTTTTCCCAGTTTTCAGTTAGTGAAACACGTTTTTGATTAAAATGTCAATTTTAAACTAATAATGGAAAATTTGACACCATCCATCTTCGATGACCATAAAATATCAATATTGTTTTCCCTCCAATAGTTATTTCATACAACTGGTGACTTCAGTGGTTTTATACAAATATTTATTCAAAATTTAAAGTTTGATTATATTTTTTTATGATTGGGAGTTTTACAAACGTTTCTTCGATAAAACTAGTCGAAAAATTGATGTTTTCAACACAGAATAAACATACAGGTAGAATAATTACCTGTATAAAATTACATAAACATGTTTTGAAACAACATATTTTTACAAGTGATTTGAAACACTTTCACAATAGATCTTATATTAAGTGACAATTGTTGTATTCAATTTTAAACAATTTTTCTCAAACATTATCATATAATGATTATCATTTTACTTCATTCCCCAACAATTATATTATTTGCAATCCAGTGATTCTTATCATCCTCTTCTTCATTCACCAAATTGGTCTTTGCCTCTACCTCTTCCTCCTGCTCCATGTCATTATTTAAATTTTACTATTCCTTTGACAATGCCATTGCATTCTCCTCCTCCCATGCATTCTCTTCCACCCCCACCTCCACCTCTGCCTCTGTGATTTCCTATCAATTTTATTATTTTATGTTCAACAACTCAAAAAAAAATTTCTCCATTATTTGTCTCCTTGAGAAAAATATCAAAAATAATATATAAGAATTATAACATTAATTCTTCACACCCCAAATATCTTTCAAATGTCATAACTCGTACTAGATCATAAACATATCAGTTAATTACATAAATTTGTTATTGACATACATTCGGTCAAAAAGTACAATTCACACTCATTTATAAAAAATTTTATTTCTTCTTTTGAGTAACTAGGTTTTCATTAGTATTGATAAAACTAAGAAAATATAGACAAAAAAATTTATTATGAAATATATATAATGAAATTGTAATTAACATCATAAATTACCTATCGGGGGATTCTGGCCTTTTCATGATTTATGATTTCTATGATAAATTTGAAAACATAATATCCATAATTGATTTCGTTATCTTGTTTTGGAAACTATAGAAACAGTTACGAAAATAAATAAATTGTCCTCAAATTTTTAGATAGGTAAATGTTTCTATCAATACCTTAATTTATATCCATTTGTAGTAATCCACATGATTTATCCCTTTAGACAGAATCTTCATGCCATGATCTATCTTTTATTATGTGACCACTCTATCAAAAAAAAATTCTTGTTAAAACAGATACTGAATATATAATTCTAATTTTATATATAAAATGTTAAATATAGTGTATTAAATATCCTCTATAAACATAATGTGTCATGAGTTGGTTTCATATCCATGAATTGGATCAAAAAAATTAAATATTTCATGTTTCCATACTTACTACTACCATCATCCAATGTTTCATAAGAAAACCACTATCTAATGAAATAAATTAAAAGTATATTTATGTGATTAGATTTTAGAGTTTTACCTTTGTATTGTAAGAATCAAAATGAGTGTATCATATGATTCTTTTTTTTAATTCTCTGATTAACTCATATTTTTTTATTTTTTTTATTCATTTCACATTCAAAGTAACCACTTGCGTAAAAATGATACAAGGTTTAATTAATCCAAATTGTGTTTCACACGATATTCTCTTTATATTGTTTTGATATAAAAAACTATAAAAATTATGAATAGTTATTAACATTAATAAAAATATTATCTCATACTTTAGAAAGACATATTATAAAAATTCTCCTTATGTATATATTCAAAACATAGATGCCAAGCAATTCATGATTAAGAATATCAGTTTGAGTCTCAAGGAAAATTATGACTATGAAAGAATACCGATATATTTTTTCATCATATTCAATGTAAGAAAAAATTTTATCTTTAAATGTGGTATTTTCATGAAGTTATAATGATAATAAATGTTTCTTTGGAACTATCGGGGAGATGGTCCTCTCGGATGATTATTTTTTTCTTGGTCTATTCACTAGATTTTATTGATTCATCATTCCTTTACTCATACACTTTATACATTTGTAATATCATACCTCACTTCAAACCTTTTATCATAAGTAATTACATGTTTTCATATAAAAAAATCATTAAATACATACCTTATGTTTTTTATAAGATTATATGGCCATGCTATGAAAGATCAAATAGCTACTTCGACCGTTATAATATCAAAAGCATAAAGTGGAATATGAAACTCATTAGTCTTCTCATTATCTACCTCAATCCCCACTCTCATGTGATATGTTTTTAGGTCACTCTTTTTTATCTCGTCTCTTGGGATATTATACACTATACCCATCATAACATGGTGGTATGTGGGTGTTGATGGATACAAATAAATAAACTATACCCTTAGGAATTTTTTGTAATATAATGTTATCATAAGTTTTTTGATTCACATTTAGAATAAAGAGTAATGATAAAATTAATTATCTCTTGTAAATTATTTGGTTGGGGGATGAATAGCCTCAAATCTAGTGGGATTATTTGGTCCATGTGTGGATATTTTCTCTACTACTAGTTCTCATTGACCATTTCTTATACATTAGTTAACCAAATGAGACCACTAAATAATATGTTGTAGTGAGGTAATTTGTATCTAAAATTTTCTTTCCATATTATATGTAACTTGATGTAAATTTATCCTCTTGAAATATGTTCTAGAATAGAATCCAATCCTAATCATCTAACGCAAGCATATCGTTTATGATGCTTCAAATCTACTGAATGTATCATTCCGTCTAGTACAATCATTAATGATTCATGTATATATAACCAATAGAAAATATGAAAAAATAGATATTTTTATGTGTTTTTTCTATAAAGAATAAAAAATTACAATAATCTCATACTTACACATTATTCACAAAAATCATTTGTGTTTTGATCAAATAATTTACCCTTTTTATTTACAAGATCCTCCTTTCATAGCACATCAAGTGGGATGGAAGTGGATTTAGATTTTTATTCATCAATATACATATAAAAAAGGTTCATATGTTGTTTCTTATCACATAATTAAACATTTAATGTTGATTTAAAATATATAGCTTTTTTTTCTCTAATGAAGTGTACCCCATCCTTTATGATAGGGGTATGTTGGTTTTGATACACATTTTTTATTTTCATTACTCTTTTTTTGATTCATAAATTAACAATTGTAAATCAAGTTTGATAAAATAAACAACTTCAAATAACATATTTTTGACTATAAGTCACCTAAATTGATTTATCATTAGGGTGATTGATTAATTAAACCCATGTTTACTGCTTTATAATGTGTGCATAATTATGTGGGGAGTGGGGATTTATTTTTCCCTCCAAATCCCAATGATATAACATCATCAGAAGAGTCTGTAATCCTCTATAGGATTTTCCAACTGACACTAAGAAAATTTTTCTACGAAAATACTTTATAATAGAAAACTTCTTAAATGAATAATGAATATTTAATTAATGTTTCATTAGATAAGTTTTTAAAAAATATGGAAATTATATTGTAACAATACCGTTATATATCTCCAAATGATTTACTTCATTATTAGTTGGACATGGCACTATGAGTCAACATCAATTGGAACATTTATCCTCATTATGACCCCAAGATAACTAATGAATTTTTACTTGTTTTGTTCAATAGGTTGACTATGTTGATTCCAACTGACCTCAAATTTTATACCCCAACTTCTTGCCTGGATAATTTTTTTCAAAACTGTGATGTTGCATCATTGTTGATTTTTCATCAACATGTTTCGATCCTTTAATAATTCCATAGTTTCATCATCAACAATTTTTTCTTCCTCATGATTTGTAAAATCATCATCTTCAGATGAACTTGTCTACATTAGTATTCAGACATTTAGTTTTTCATGAATAACAACATTACAATACACCCTATGAATATATTTCAACAATTGCATGAATCGTTCCTGAAAATTGTTATTTTATTAAACAGAGATATAGTATTTATATACTAAATTACAACTAACCTTCACCACCATTATTTAATCAATCCTTAGACATTGATTGCCTTCTATCTCTTGACAATGAATTGGAATTGCTCTTTCAAACTAGCATTCCTCCCATCATTATGGTCACAATGTTCATTGATGAAATATCTCCCAAATATTTATTTTTTCATTTTATTGTTTGATATTTATCTTCTATATTTTTTGGATCTCAACCTATGTTTCTTGAACTAATCATACATAAAGCCATCCTATAAAATTTACTTGTGATAATTTTAGATGACTACTACTCAGAAATATTTAAAAAAACATATATGTGATGGAGGATGACTCTCATGAAAAAAATCAATAATTACCTTTTAGGAGATGAAATTAATATTTCCATTTAGGTTCAGAAATATGTTAAATGCAATTTTAATTATGGATTATCGAATATTAAATTATAAAAAATGAAGGAATGAACATTAAAATCCACAAGAATTACACTTTAAATCATTTACTTTCCCTCAAAAACATTTATTGTCTTCCACTTCCTTTAAAATGTTTTTTTGAAGGTCTTAGATGATATACAAACTTTTGGTGGTATTTTTGTGAGGAAAAAAAATCCTGAAAACCATACATTTCTTCAAGATTCTAATAGAAATTAACCTAAATATTAATGTGATAAAATGGAAGGATTTCTATACAATTTTTGGGAGGAGTAATTTTGACATTCAGATTGGAACCCTTTGTAATTTATTAATGTTTAAGGGGAATAGAATCATAAGGTGTGTTTGTTATATCATTTTCACAAAAAAAATGTGGAACAAAATTATTTCCAACAGTTCTCTCATTTTAGTAGTATTAAAGTATAATTATTCCTAACCGTAAAGTTCTAATCGGATCTAATGCGACTGATCTAAAAACAAAAGTAATTTTTGATGAAGTGTTTTCAGAAGTAACCAAGTGAGTCATATTAGAAGATAAAAATCCAGAAACCAAAAGATTCATTAATTATATTTTGATAAATTTTTAGGTTTCATTATTTCTGTTCTCATGAAGTATTAAATGAGGATGAGGAAAGGATGAAATAATTGAAGAGTGATTTGTGAGTTTCAGTATTCAAATCCATGGTTTTGGCTTTGACAGAGATTAATCACTACTATCCGAGTGGGAGGTATGTCATCAAGGAACATTAGAACTCCAATGATGGGGGGAAGGCTATTTTGAAAGAAGGGATTCAATCCACCATTAAGAGATTGAAGTAAATAAATCAACTGAGGATAGATTAAATAAAGTTAGTGAAGGTTTGTTTTAATTTAGGTTTGAAGTATTATATCTATGTTCATGATAGTAAACATTATCATGATGGATGGAAAAAATTGTGGAATTTTTTGCATGGACTGAATTGTGTTGTATAGTAATAATAAAAAAGGTAATCTTTTTTTACAAAGCCTAATTTGTAAATAATGTGGTCTTTTTTTATGAAAATTTATTTTTGATTATTCTGACTATTTTGTGTTATATTCTTCTTTCACAATAGCATCTTGAAATTTAGTTCGTAGAGGTCTCATATAGAAAATAAAATCAAACTAAATCATAATAATGATATTTTTTTGAAATGACTATTTGAAACCATTATAATATTTTAATTTAGAAATATAAAACATATTACATCCCTCTTATCATGATTAATCAAAAATCATCACCTTTGAGGAAACTTTCTCTATTAATTCAGGAAGATATACACACTTGTGGAAACCATTATTATATAAAATTGAACTAATTTCTCATTTCCATATGTTTACTTATAGAAAATATTTATGTTAATAAAATTATGAATAAATTATAATCCCAATAACAGATGAAATATAAGATATTGATAAATAATGAATTTGAATTTTATGTGTCCTATGACCATCAAAAAGAGTATAATATACTTGGATTGTACACATCACTATATGAGAACTCTGTCTAGAATAATCTATAGACTAATCATCCATAAATAATCTACTAGTCGTATCTAATGACCCATCTTATTAGGAATAGCACAAAAGGTCCATTACAGGTTCCCCAACTAACCCCATTGATAGAAATGTTTCACATCAAAAAGGAAATAAGGATTAAAGTATCCTAAGAACCTATAGTGATGGAATCACTCAAGAAGTGTCACTAATAGAAGATGAATTGGAATACCTCCACTCTAATGGTCTTTATGAAATGAGTATCACTCCACCTACATTCGACATCACATCTTTCTACTCCATGATTCATCACATTCCAATTTTGGATATTTTTTTAGTCCACTTTAATATCCCTCCAATTACAAACATCACTTTAAAGGGATAATGATTCAACTTATGATCAGTATTGATATGGATTGTTTTTACTCTTATAAATAAAATGCACCTATTTAATGAAATCCTAAATTAATTATTAAGATATATTACCATAAAATCATAGTGGAACTATAGATACTATATGTTCCCTTCATTGAAAATTATACAAAATTTCTTGATATAGATCTATAATTACCACTAGGAAATTAGGATCAATATAAGTTCTATCATAATGATTATCTTTATTGGATCCTTAAAATGGAGATATAGGGGTAAAATTGGTGACATGTTCTATATTAATGTACTGATTCAACTAATTTTTCCCTTCCAAAAAAATAATAATCTTTCAAAAATCGGCACAAATTTATCTATATTAAATGTGAATCCCCTACACATCTATCTTATTAACATCCTTTTTAACAAGTATTTTCATTCTTAAAATATAATATAAAAGATGATAGAAACATTGCTTTAAATACAAATAACAAATAGTAACAATAAAGGGGTTACTAGATAATCTATATCAATTAATAAGTTATATAAACCTAATCAACACTAATAAGTAAATAAGAATGCATGATTTATTTATTATTCATGTTTATGTTAATATAAATTTATAATTGATTCTAGAAAAAAATTAATCAAAGAAACAGAAGAATATCACATTTTATATATTATTACATATGCCTACATATAAACTCCTAAATGAGAGAAATGAGACTTGAGAAGATAGGATAAGGGGAAAATAAACAAAAAATAACCTAGACTACACATGGTAACTCAACTATCCTAAATAATTATGTTATATATATATATATATTTATCTTATACTTCTTATGACTAGAATGATTTTTGTTTTTTATATAATCTATACCAATATCTCTTATTTCACTATGATTTCACATTGTAACATCTTTTACCTAGAATACCATAATAGTTCTTAATTCATGTCAACACATCACCTCAGACACACTTTATGATCACAAAAGTTTTGTGTCTATGATAAGTGATATAGATAACATGTTTGATAAATTGGTTAACCTCTTAAATTTTTAAATAAACTCAATTTGAAATTGCTATAAAACCAATAGTACCATTGTAGTAGCATGATTTGTAAAATCTATTTTATTTATCCATATAGGCCCAAACACATATGTTGACTGACCTTACCATATGAAAACATCCTTTTCATTCCTTAAAACACTTTTCTATAAATGAAAATATGAAATCGAACCACTCATTGTATTTCAGTGGCAAGGAGATGAGGTGTATGGTTCTTTTTGGTTTAGAATAGAAAAAAAATGAAAAATGTGGAACCCAAATAATGAAACAACAGTAGAGGAAATATAGGAAAAAATACAATGGATTATAGCGTCAATTAATCCTAGAGAATGTAGAGGAGTGCCACTGACAACAGAAGAGTTCCATTAGATATTGAGAATCACGAGTGACTGAGTCATGGTTAGGGTAGTTTTAAATAGATAAGATAAATTTTTAACAGTTCTTTCAAAAAAGAGATGATAAAATACATATTTATCAGTGCTAACATTTAAGTACTAATAAATATTTTTTAAACATTATTTTTAGCACTAATAAATAATGATCTTTATCATCACTAATACTTTAGGGCTGATATATTCTTTATTATTACAATTATTTAAATAAATTTATTATAATATTGAAACTATTTATTTATAGAAAACAATTTATTTATAATTTACCAAATACTTAATTAAATAATAATTATTATTTATTTATAATAATTATAAATTTATAAATTTATAAATATTGTAAATATACTTTTATAAAAATATTTATTTATATTTATTTATTTCAAAATATATTTTTCACATTATTAGTGGATATGTAATATTAAATACATGTATTTTAAAAATGAGTGAAATTGAAAAATTCAAAGTGAGTAGACATTAAAAATATTTAAGAAATGGATATGTTTTATTAATTCAACTCAAATTATCAAAAAAATATTGATATATATAATTATTAAAGTGGATGAATATATATTGAAAATATTACAACATTGTAAATAAATATATATATATATATTTTAATAATAGAAAATGATAAAATTTCAAAAAAAAAATTAATTCAAAATGAATACCCTAACTATAATAGTATTAAAAACAGATAAATAAAATTGACTGATTAAAAATATAATATATTAAATTTATCGTGTTATAAATAAATTTTCAAATATACTAAACGTTTAATAAATTAGATAAATATTAGGTATATGTGCTTCTATATATTTCGTAAATATATTTTTTGTGTGTTAGAATATAAAAATTCATTAATTACACACACACACACACACACACATATATATATATATATATACATAAAATCAATGTAACACATGAAATTTGATATATGTTAAATTGAAAAATCAAACAACATGAAAAATGAGTAAGACATTAATAATATTTTAATTAACAATTTATCCATCTTATATTTATTTATATTTTATGTATATTATTTATCAATATTTATAATATATATATATATTATTCTAATTATTTTTTATTAATAATTGATTTACTAATATATTTTTAAATATTTTTAAATTTATACATTTTTTATTTTTTTTAATTATTAAAATTCATTCATTTTATATATATATTTAATATATACAATTTATTAATATATATAAATATATATTAAAATTCTTTATCAATTAATATTTAATTAACAAAATGTTTAATTTTTTCTTTAATTTACATTTTAAATTTTTAATTTTTTAGTTATTTTATTTTATTCATTTTAGATATCTATATATTTAATATATATTATTTATTAATTTTTAAAAAATATATAAATTTATATTAAATTTTTTATTTTTAACAATAATTATTTAATTACAGAAAATGTAAAATTTTTATATTTATTTTTATAGTTATTTAATTTTATTTTGGACCTTAAACACTGCTAAAAACATGGAGAAAGTGTTTCCATTATCAGGGTTGAAAATTATTTACTAATAAAGGGTATCTTATATGAGGACTAAAATAAGCGCCGATAAAGGGAGACCTTTATCAATGCTAAAAAAGTGGTGGTACTGATAAAGTGGTTCCTTTATCAGTTCATATTTTACCATTGATAAAGATGGATTTTATCAGTGGATTTTTTTAGCAGTCATAAATGAAAGCGCTGTTGAAGGTGTCTTTTTTGTAGTGAATCCCATTCAAAATTTTCCCTTTCATTCATTACATGCTGATATACCGGAACCCTTGTTATATATTCAGTGACATTATTATTCATATTTTCCCACTAATAGTTCTCTCTGATATTTTAAAAAATATATTCACTCCATGGAAATATAGGTAAGGCTGAGCTAAAAGCATCATTAAATGGATCGTTCTTTATCTCCAGATTTGATGGTACAAATAGTTATGATCCTAATATAACAACTCATTATTCATCAATTTTAAACTCCATGAATTTCCCTTTTATAATACCTTCCACCTTCTTTTAAATTTTAAGATCATCTATTTTATCATCCATTATCTTCTCTAGAGAAAATGGTTGAGAAATAATTTGATTTTGAATGATGATGTTCCTCCATTTATGATTCCCATGTCTATAATTTTCATTTCTAAGAAGATTGTATCCTTCTCAATTCTCATCATTGATATGGTTTTCATATTATTACTACTTAGGGAATCATTTATTTTGATTGTTTTACCATGATAATAATGTACTGATAATTCATAGTACTTGATCACCTATAAAAAAATTTATAGGTGCATATTATGCTCCACATATGTGAATATATATTGGAGGCTCATATGGTCTCCATATATTTCACACTTCTCCACATAGATATAATTTAGATATATTTTCAATTAAAAAAATCATTACATACAACACCCATCATGTGTTGGATAGTTCTAATATACACATTAAACTTCATTGAGTTTTAGGCTATCACGTTATCATTTTGCATCATTATATATCCCAATACCTTCCATTAGAGTCATTATATACCATAAATAATTACCCACATGAGGGAAGTATGAGGATTGGTGATGTGATAATCCTCTTTTCCAACTCCTAAAATCTCCCTTAAAATTCATTGGTCTTGAAAAATCTTAAACCCTTCCATGATATCTTTATTAGTTAGTATGAAAACCACTATATGTTTCAGAATAAATAGTTGTTAATACCCATATAATCCATTGAAACTACGGATCTCTATTAATGATACTGGTCTAGTCCAGTCCTTAAGTTCCATTTCCTTAGAAAGTACCACAAATATCCCATTCATGGTAATAATATTTCTGATTAATGAGTCTTCTTTCTTTTATAACTTACATTAATTGTTCATTGCATATAAGTACTCCTCTCTCAAATCCTTTAGCATAGTATTAAAATTCACCGCATCCTCCCTTGTTCATTTTGAGTAAATCAGAATATCGTCCATAAATAATACCACAATTTTTTCAAAATAATATCTAAAGACTCTATTTTTTATTTCAATAAATAATTTTGTTGTATTAGTGAATTTTAAAAGATTCACTATGATCCTATAATATTCATACCCTGTTTGAAAGGTATTTTTTGGAATATTATTCTTCTTTACGATTAATTAGTAATATCTCAACCAAATTCCCACCTTAAAGAATTTTTAGTGCCAACATTTCATATATAACAATTCTTCCCTATGTGGATGGGGGTACGTGTTGTTCATTGTGATTTTTTTTGTTCAAGACAATCAATGAAGATGTGCATTAACCAATTTATATTATTGATGAAGTAGATTGGTGAACCCCATGTTGATGAAATTAAACATTTTAAAACCTTTTTCAGATTCTATTTCAACTACATATTCTAATGTTTTAACTTAATAGTCATCATTCAGTAATGAATTTTTGATATGGGATAATATCAAGGTGTTGGTTTGATTGAGAACTCAACTTATCCATTATGAGTAATACTGGGGAACTCATTAGGGAAAACATCGGTATAATCCCTCACAATAGGAATTCATTAAAACATGATTCTCCCCATTTTTTCAATAATTATGGGTTATATATTGTTTCTAATAACCATGAAATATCAATTCATGAATAAAAAAATCCATGTGAGATTCATCTTCATCTGTACACTTATACAGAATTAGGGGATGGATTGGGACCTAAATAGAGATCCTCCTTTCTCATAATATGATTTTGGATTTATTAAAGGACAGATAATTCATTCTCTTTATAGAATCAAACTCTACTATAGGAAAGAATATGATATTTTGTGGACCGTTTATTCCACAAACATTAATTGGGAGTGAGTTGTATACTCGGTATAAAACATTTTCTCTATTTTTTATTATCAAAAATAGATATACCCCCGCATTTTGAGTCGGTGTTTGAATAGTTCAACAAAACATTAAAAATATGAAATAATAAAAATAAACAAAATCAAAAAGTAATGTCTGTATTTTTGAATACAAAACTGGAGTACCTCTCACCATATCGTTGTTTGGATCCACCTCTATAGTAGTGATAGAATATAACATTTCCTTATCTCTTGTTTCTGGAGGTTTTATTCATTGATTTTCTATAACAACCCTTTTCTTAGTGTATTCACTTTAATTATACTCAGTTTCCTTTCATTTTAATCATGACGTTATAAAATTATTTTTGATATGAACCTTCTTTTCTTATTCCACGTTATTGGATTTCTTCATTTCTCTTCAACAATGATTAGCATGATACCTCTATTTTCCATATCTACATCATCATTTAGTTACCATCAGATAGTTTCCCTGATTCTTATTACCACACTATTTAAAATGGGTATATGTTTTTTATTTCCTTTATGGTATCTATTTATTGATTCCCTTTAATAGAATGTTGTTTTAATTTTTTTTTCTCTATTTCTTTGAGACTATTGAGAGTCACTTATCTCCATTCCAACATTTTGTGCACAATGGAAAATATCTTCTTAGATATCTAGGTACAGAATCCCTAATGATTTCTATAAACATGGATTTAAACCACAAAATAAGAGATCTATTATAATTTCATTACTTATAAGAAATATACAGGGATTCCATAAAACCACCTGATGTTCTCCTCGTATGCTCCAATAGACCCATCTTCATTTTTCTTCAGTTCAAGGAATAACCACTTCATTTTAAGATGGAGAGATTTGAAAAAATATATATTGAAAAATATTTTCATGATGTCTACCAATCCCATAGAGTATATATCCTATTTTTACTATTTGTTCATATTTAGTGTCAACCACTCATCAGATTCTCCCTTAATGTTATCAATGAAAAAACAACATTCACTTATTTTATGCATTTGAGGTAATATAATATCTTCTTAATATTGTTAACCCATTATTATATGATTAAGGGATCAGAATATATACAAATATTAGGGGGTATTGGTCACATAAAATACCCTACTACTACTTGATATTTCATATGATGAGGAGTGTCTTCCACATATTTCAAGTTATAATTCAAAACATGAGCTAGTTTTTCCAGTACTTCCCTGATGTGCTAAGATATCACTCCTATAATATTAGGAATATTTTTGGGAAGATCATCACATTACCTATTATATTGTTTGTTGGAATAGTTTCTTCTATTTCCATCTATTAACTAAAATTAAAAAAATAGGATTAAAATACAATAACATACAAAATAGAAACTTATAAACATATAAAGAATAATTTATAAAAGAAGAATATATCCTAAATTATGAGTCTATAAGTTCATATATATCTTCTTCATGGTATTGTTTCCTATTATTTTTTATAAAATAACAATTTTTTCAAGTCCTTTATAATGGTTCATAAATATTTTTTTGAATTTCCAATGAATATCCCCTTGGAGTGTCAAATAAGGTGTATATGAAGGCCCATTTTCATGGACCAAGTGATGACAGAGTCCCACTCAATGTTAACATTTTTAAGGTATTACCCCAATTTACAATAATTAAATTTCTCTATCTACTTTTAGCGTTTATAAAATGATGTATTTCATAGGAACCCAGTCATTCTATACTTCAATAAAATTCTATAATATTTTTCTATACTTATAATATTTAATAGGTTTCTCAGTAAAATATTCTAGACCTAATCCTCAAAAATAACATCAACTTTCTCTAATACTAAATATAGAGACCCAATTATTTTAAAAATATTATGACATGATTTTAATGCATAAATATCCAACATGTACATCTCCAATGATCGTGATACCAAGTGTCATTGGAATAATTAGTTCATAATACATAGAAAGGAAACTAAAACATGAAATACTAAATTAATTATATGTAATTAAATACTGAATCAATTTTTACTATTAAAAATAATTAATATAACTTGGTAAATAAGAAAATAAATGTTTGAGATAAAAATACCAGTCATGGAATAAACATGATAAGAAAATATTACATGTGTGTCCATGGTACAACATAAAAGGGAAGCCTCATGAGAAATCATAATTTATCATAACATAAATAACATGGTATCATAAGTTCATGTTAACATATTAAATGTGGTAATAACATATAAAATGAAATAAACATGAGTGAAGGACAACTTCATGTACAATATCACAGGATCGAAAAAGTCCCATAGTGGATTAGGTTTACTCCCTAATCCCATACATAACATCTAAAGAAAATAAAAGTGTACTCATTGGATCTGAGTACTATTTTTTAGAACCATTAATAACATTATCATGTTATATATGTTCCATGAAAAATCATAATTCATAAAATAAAAATAAATAATTGAATTAAAATTTGTTTCGTAATATTTCTTAAATCATAATCAAATGAAATTTAGTAGTGAAGAAATTTTTGAAATGAACCTAGGGAATGTATTAAACCATACAAAAAAGATTGAATAAGAAATATATATATATTTTAGAGACATGTAAATAAAATTAAGAATCATTCCATAACATTAAATAAGTATATATAGTGAGTTAGAGAGATAATGGTTGTAAACGAAATGAAATGTTTGTTTAGAGAGAACCCTTAGCAAGATCTAGATTAATCACATCTATTCTTTAACTTTATTAAAAATAATATTATGTTAATTAAATATTTTATTAATAACCTAATAATGTTTATTATTAATTTTTTCTTTGTTATTTTCATATTATATCAATTACATCATCATCATATAGATTTTTATTTTAGAAAGGTAATAAAACAAAGTGCATATCCGATTAGGTCCGCAAAGCCCCAAAAAGGGTGGGAGAGACACATATTTGGGGGTATAATGTAATGAAGATTGAGGAAATACCCTCTAATGATATTAACATTCATCAGCTTTAGATGGTGAAAATTATGGAATTATAACCTCTCTAATGTTTTGATGTTGTTCATCCCATCTACCCAAAATCACATTGGAAAGTTGACTAAGATCAAATAGAAAATTATTTCTTCAAATAAAGAATAGTAATAATGAACTAATTATAATTTTTATGCATCAATTATAACTTTAAAACCAATTATTAAGGATAGATATAAAAAATAAACTACATTACAATAATTCAGATCATAGGCCATCACATGCAAGAGCAACATTTTCAGTTTTCAATAGTCACAGTGAAAGGAAGGTAAGTGTTGTTTTATATTTCCAAAATAATATTTATTTAATAAAAATCATATCATTTCTTTAAATTAAATTATATATACTATTTATGTGATTTGGTAATTCAAAATGAATCGCACCACTTTATAGAGGTGGTTATCCAAACGTGCACTCAAACGACATTATCATTTATCAATGAATAGAAGGGTAAGAAAATATATAATTTATTACATAAAAATAATTAAGAATAATTCATTGATTAAATATATATACATTATACTCATCATAAAATATAACTATGACATGAGATGATGGAAAAAAGTATTTTATCGGTTCACAAGGCGGTATTACGACAAACACAACAATGATTGTTTTTTCCCATTTTGTGGAATACGGGAAGGATTTAGTTTATAAATTAACCTAATAATATGTAATTATATCTATTAGTATTATCTTATTGTAAAATAATGTTTGAATAATATTTCAAGGATGTTTTAGAAGAAATAAAACAAAAACCATTATTTTAGAATGACACCACATCTTTAGACAACCTCTTCAGGATTTCTGGAAAATCTACCCAAAGTTTATTTTATAATCAAACTAAGGCCTTTAGGACATATTATTTTAATTAATAAATTTATATTTGTAATTATTTTTTAAAACAAATGACTTTTTTTTCCAATGAATTGGGAGATGTGGTTTTGTTTTATATGTGATAGGGAGTGAAATGTTTTGTCAATACGAAAAACAATTCGATAATGGGAAGTCAAAATCAATAAAATTGCATAAAAATTTGAAAAATAAATTAATTTAGGGAATATTAGTTTTACAAGAATATATATCATGAGAATTAAAAACTTTTTAAACCTGTTATTTCAATTATCGTAATGTTTACTCACATTTACCATTTTTATTTTTCTCTACGGTAATAGGTATTTTACATAGGTAATTTATCCTTTAATAATAAAAGAAAATTGATCCTTATTAGATGATTTATTAAAAATAATTAAAAATATTAAATCCGATTTTTAAAATAAAAAATAATAATTTTCATGGAAAATTAATTCTAACACAAGAAAATGTAACATGGAAACCCATGTTTTAACCTTGACATCTATATTTAATTATTACTATTTTTACTCATGCCTATGAAAAAAAAATTAAATTTAAAAAATTAAATAATATTAGTAACAGTGAATAAAAAATTAAATTAATTTTATAAAATTATATTAACAAAATTGGAATAAAATTATTTAAAATTAAGCTTATAATAAGAGATGAAAAGAGGTTTGAAAAAAATCTGTTTGTCAAAAATAATATGATCTTATATTAATGATATGACAAGAAATACTCATTATATGAATTTAAATTAATATAAATACATATATATATATTAAATTTAATTTATATATTTATTTAGTATGTTCATATTAATTATTTTAAATTGATAAACATTATGAACATTAAAAATAGTTTAGAGAAAACCTCATTTTTTAATCATAAAAATAGACTTACACAAAAATCTATAAAATTGCTAATTAATATGAAATAAATTAAATTATTATAAATAAAATGGTATATAGTTCACTTTAATAAATAAATATATAATGGTAAATTTAAATTAATTTATTTAATGATTTTAAATGTTGGTATTTAGAAAAACAATAATTCTTATTATTCACAAAAAAATTAAATCATTTTAGAAATATCAAAAAAATTCACCCTGAGTAAATTTTGATTTGATAATTTCAAAATTAATTCTCATTTTGTAAAATAACCGTTCTCAAATTTCATGATTTTTGTTTTAATACTATTTAAACTAATCTATAAAAATCATTTTTGAGGGAATTTTTTTTTTGAAAAAATAAACATCTTCACTAAAATTTGAGTTCCTATTTTTTGGGAATTTATCAATACATATTCATTAATTAGTAACATTATATTAAATTTATATATTATTTATTACTATTCGTATCTTATAATTTAATATCTAGTTTAAAACAGTGATAGATAATCATTGTTCATTTTGGCTTGGTGTTGCGTGTTGTATAAACTATCGAACATATTATTATTCATTGGAAAAATCAGGGTGTCACACATGAGGTTTCATGTGGGTGACAAAACCATTATTAGGGTTTCATGATGGATTAGGATTTATCTCACTTTTTTGGGAACACTAAGTGCTAGTTCTCATCTTGTCTAGTCTAAAATTCAAAGGTCAAATCCATTCGATTCCTAACATAGTGATTTTTATATGTGTTATGGTATGAGGTGATGATGGTTTTATGATCTATATTAAAATCTAACATGTGTTATTAGTGTTTAAGTGGAAAGTTATACCTTGGTTGGATGATTGACCCGATATTTTTTCGAGTCTTAAGGATGTATGAATCAATGGATTTCAATTCCAGAGAAAGAAATGGTCACTAAAGAGTATGTGACCTCATTTATTTAGTGAAAATCGACATGGAATGAACATTTTTTAGTAGTTTGGTTCACGTTAGGTGATTGAAGTGTATGATTTTAGAGATAAACCCATTTTTTATGGTTGAGTGGTTCATGTTGGCTACACATGGGACTAATTGGGTATAGATTGGAGAAACAAGCTAGATATAGATCCATGGGGAATTATATTGTTCTTAGAGATTCTTAATAAATGTGTTGTTGGTAGATCCATAATTATTATGAGTTCATGACTATATGTTCAAGATTAATTGAACCATAGTGCCTTTAATTGGAGGGTTCATTTAGTTTTCTAATGACTACGAAATTGATAATGTTACAAAGAATGATATCTTATGTACTTTTATGTTAATTAAAATTAAACATTTAAGAAAATGTGTCTTAAAGAAGTATATGGGTATTCTATAACCATATATCCTAGATAATTCTAATGGAGGTGTCAAGGATTGATAACTTGGGTGGTCATGGAACAAAAGAACAAACTTTTTTATCTTTTTTGTTAAGACTATTTGGATGTATTCTGTGAGTTTTTTAAGTCAATATGTTTGGTGGGGAGTATACCATAGGTTATTTGAAGGTGTGAACCCCACTCTTAATGAGGAATTTATGGATGTATTGGATAAAATTCTTGAAATTCAGAGATGATTAGTGACTTATGTACCATGTCTGGTGCTCAAATGTGGGAAGGGTGGCATATCCATGTATTGTGTCTAGTGAAGAATGGGACATGGTCTTTGAAGATTAAGACTTTTGTTCCTATGGTGACTATTATGATAGTTTTATGTTTGGGATCATAAAATCAATCCTAGAAGGTATGATTGTTATGTTATGGAATATTCAATATGGTGAGACTACATGTTAGACTAGTATATCCAAAATATCTATATTCATTGGAGGATTCCATTGAAAATTTAGATGGGTTTTTAGTGGAAGTTATAGGATTTATGTAGAGACATGGAATTTTAGCGATAATATGAGGGTTGAATTGATCTATGTGGTTTTAATGCTCATGATAGAGCTCAATTACTAGAAATATTAAATAAGAATTCAAATATCTAATTTCATATAAGTTTACGATTGGACTCTAGTAATAATGTTTAGATTCCCATGTAATGCCTTTTAAGTATAAGTTATCATGCTCAGGTACCTCACCGATGCATAGGTAGGCATAGTTGGGAATTCAGAATAGCCATTCATTAAAGTTACAACTGTTATTTTCACTATTAAATGTACATTATGGGTATGAAACCACTTATGATACATCATATTCTATAAGATGTGCATAGTTAATTATTAAACAAGGATTAAAAGAGAAAACGGTGTTTCTAGATACCATGAATGAGGGTTGGTGAAACACATTAGTCTATTATAGGATCATGAATGGGGATTTATAAATTTTTTGGATTTGTGCCTTGTACAATAGTTAGGTACAACATGTTGGAACTAATGAAATCATGTTTTTGGACCACTATAATTTTTTTTAGTAGATTATTCAATTTTGTAAATGTAGACCAATTTAAATACAGTTCATATGGGATAAGTTATATGGGAGGGGTCACAATATTCCATTAATCAAAACTAGATAATGGAACCATTATATTCTAGATTATGAAGGTATTGTGAGCATCATCACATTTATGAAGTTCAATTGGTCATGGAATGTCCCATAGTGGTACGGGAAACAAAATTCATTTGATTTTGTAAGTGGTCGTGAAACATATTTTGAACATCATAGATTGATTTTGTAGTGTTTTTTAACTATCTCAAAAAGTGATTGTGTAGAAAATCAATAAATTAATAGCCCACAGAGAACAGTTTTGGCTAAAGAATAAATCTTGTAACATGATCAACGAATGGCAGAAATACTACAGGATAAAGATGATTTTCATATATGGTCAGGATTTTATATTAGTAATAATTACATCGTAGTGTGTGGAGTATTCCTTGGAAAATATGAATGGGAAGTGATAATTTTGAGTGGTTTAGATGAACATTGGGTGATGGGATTTTTTGGATCCATCATATTGGTTTTCTAGTTTTATAAAGAATGAAATGGTGTGGTTTTTAGTTATGAGAGATTGATATGTTATAAATATTTATTTCTTGTTGATTAACACAAGGTGTGTGTTCTATTTCTATGTATATGACTATATGTATTTATTGACAAGCAAACTAGTGAGTAACTAATTCTATGGAACATTGGTGTAATATTGTGCCATGTCAATGGGCATTTTTTGGGAAAACCTAAATTTGTAATAGTTCTAGATGTGAACTATAATCTCAAAAAGGAATATTTGGGTGGAAACTAGCTTGTTTTAACCATTGTAATTAATCAACATAATTTTTTATTTTTCCATGATGTAAGGCTTGGGTGTCCATCTCATGGATGATCAGTTGTATAGTGAGTATGATGCAAAACCCCAACCCATAATTTTTGGTATAGATCCTAATTAATTATTATCAAAACCATTTTTTTCAATGAATTAGTGTTTGAGGGGGGTGAGGAGTCTCTAGTGTGTTTAGAAAGGTTGATAATAGGGGATTGGGACTATAGAAAAGAACTACAGTCACACTGTCTAACCATTACATTCCCACTACATAGGTAGTTTCTGTATAGTAGGTCTGTATTTCTTCTTGGGCCAATATATATCCATTTATACCAATACCATTTATATGGTGGGTTCTGGAAAAATTTTCTTAAGAAAATGAAAAATGTTCATTTTACATCTTTTCCTCCCTTTGTTGTTAACCTGAATTTTTTGATTGATTTTTTCGAGTTTAATTCACCATAGGAACCCTCCTCTTCATCTCTTTTTCTATAATTAATCTTTTATATGTCTTGTATGTTTCTCTTTTCATCTGACATGATCTAAATACCTAATATAGTCTAAGTGTCATTCCTTATACTTTTTCTTGTTCTTCACTCCCTTTTTATCTCTCTTTTTTAAGGATAATATTCATTATTTTCATGGATTTTTTTAGTTTTGTAATATCACTTGTTTTACCTTGGACTAAATTCTTATAAAAAATTATTTTCACTCTCAAGGAATGATCTTGGAAGTCTATTATTTTACCTTAATGTCTCACCCTCATTTTTCATTTTTTTCATTTGTAGTTCTATTGGCTTATCAGATGATTGACCAAAAAGTAAATAATTTTTTGTTACTACATTACAAATTTCATTGAAACTCCCTTGGTATTAAAAAAATATTTGATTTTTTTACCTTCTAAAATGCAATAACGTGTTATGTTGGCTTCTACCTTCAAAATGGGTGAGTAAAATGGGGTGGTTGAGTGGTACACATGTTATTAGAATGAATTGAGTTAGAAATTGATATTACTATAATGAAACCTATTAAATAGTATTATTCCTGGAAAATAAAATATTTAATGTAAATGTGAAATGAACTAAATTAATAATCATGGATTAACTTTTTAATAAAAATTACATATAAATTTTGGAAAGATGATTTGTATTAATATCATTATATTTCAATGGGGGTTGGAATTCCTTGTAAACATCCATGGATTAATCAACAATTTAAATGGGTTTTAATTCAATACATTAGGCTTAGATTTCATTTTGGGGCCCATGTTAATGTATGGTTTGAAAAAAACATTGAATTCTATGGGGACCATGCTAAAAAATGTTTTTTAAGGATATTGGAAGAAGTTAATGTTATGATGGTTGATGCTGGTGTTTTTGAATTATTGGTTTTCTTTATCAATGTTAGAATTCAATTGTTTTTATAATCCATCTACAATGGTAATAGTGTAAATTTTATTCATTATATAAAAAAATTCCATCAGTTGAAAAATAGTTACTAGATGAAGTTTTATGCTCAATGATTTATGATGTTTTCAAAATTCCATCATAAAACACGTTGAATGAAAGAAAAAATTACGATGGATTGATTTTGTTATTATTTACATCATTATGAGATATTATTGATCTCATGATCCATTGATTTTATTTGAAAATGGGGTGAAATTTGTTCGGGTGCACAATGTTCCTCCTATAATGATCTCTAAAAGCCCACCGGGTCGAGATATGGTTGATAATAGAGTGTATTGGAACATTTTTTAAGGACTATGAAGGGACTATTGTTTGGTGAAAATATTAAATTGAAAAAAGGGAATATGAAGATGAATTTCAACAAAATTAAATATTATCAAAAAATTCCAATATAGAAACATTTTGTAAAATTTATATCATAAAAACATTGATGAATTTTTAAAGTTGCGTTTAGTACAATATTGTGGGGCATAAATTTCAATCTAAATACCATGGTATATATGTTATTTTGTGAATTCAACAGATGATTTTTATGATGTAATTCATTGGATAAGTAATTTTCTTGAGAAATAATTCTAAATTAGATAAATAATCACATTTGATGAATGTTTTGTTACATTTTTTTTGAGGAAAGCATTCATTGGTATAATTATATATTGGTTGAAAATTATTTATTAAGTTTTCATAAAGATATTAAATGTGATTTTGTAATGATGATCGATCAATTTTACTAATACAATTGAATGATAATTTATTATTATCACCATGTTTTAATGAATTATGTTAAAGGAAATAACTTATATTGTTTACGAGAAACATCAATAATACTATATATATCATAATAATATATTGAAAAATTGGAATGATCAGGGGTTTGGAATTCCACATTCTCATTTAGAAGTAAATTAAAATTGAAATATAATTATTTCGATTTTCATGAATATATAAATAATATTCAAATAAAAAATATGGATTATTTAATACCCATACATGAAAATTAATTAATTGGTGTAGAAAGTAATTTAGACACAGATACAAGATAATATTCTGAAAGCCCTATAATTAGTAGGAAATTTTAAAACGAATTAATTCATTGGTTATAGGATAAGAAGTTGGAAACAGATAAATAAGATTTAATAATAGGAAATGAATGGAAATAATCATACAAACCTTTATATCCTGGGGAATTATGTGGAAAAAGCTGAAGAGAATATTATCGATTATCAAAAGGCCGGAGAGTAATTTCCAGATGATCTTTTAAAATTTAGAATCTCATAATGAAATCAAATGAACAGTGAAAAGATGGATGTTTTTCAATGAATTCCAAAGTGTATGATCTTTATTGATAATGGGATTGTAAATTAAAAACTATTTTCTTTTCAATAAGATCTATAGTATGGAACATAGAAGTAACATTGTGAAAACATTTATAGCATTTTGGTGAAGGTTTCTCGTAGTTATTACAAAATAATTATTACAAAATAATTATTAAATCTTATATATGAATAAATAACATTTACAATAATTTTATAATAGTGAAACACAAGTGTAAAGTTATTTTCTAACTGTTGTAACCACAAAAAATGATTGTTTTATAGTGGATTATCTGGTATTGGTCTATTTCCAAACCATTTCAATGACTATCAACACATACTGAGTAGTGTGCCTTCTATATTTTACTGTTCCAATATAACTTGATTCTATTATTGTTTTTATTAAATTTTTAAATCATTATCTCAATAAGAGTGTTTTTTAGAAGTACGAAAATACAAGAATAATATATACATGATTCACCACCTCCCTCTGTTTATGATCAAACAGGTCCTTTTTGGTTATTTCAAGTTGTATTATAGGGAGGTTCCATTCGTTTACACTTTGATGAAGTTTATAGTAAATATATAAGTAAATGGATTTTTATAATTATTTTAACACTTAAGGTAGTCTACTTTTTTAAAATAAATTTCATATTTTCAAAGATATTATTTCGTTATAATGTTTCCCAAGGTCATAAGGTTCTTGAAGCTACTTTAAATGGTTTCTCGCCTAGTCCTAAAAGGATTCCCCTAACATCTACTGATAAGTTTATTTTCAAAAATTAAGGGTAAGCCATATATTATATAAATTTTTCACATTGATAATGTATTTCTTATAAATAAAGTATTTAGAATAGATAAAGGCAATTTTGAAATCATAAAATACATCAACAAAGTAAATATGAATATGATTAAAGTGAAGTCTCAAATTTGTCCGTTGAAGTATAATGATCTTATGTTTGGTGATTATAAATATTCTTTTGATTTATTTATATGGGTGAATGATATTTTCCTGACCATAATATGTCTTACTAAGGAGTTAGACTATTAAACAATTGTTTAAAATACATTACAAAATCTTCTAGATAAATTTTATGTGAACATTTCTTCATTGGTAGATAAAGATATGGAGAATCGATCTCTATATAACATAAATATCACTCTAATTCCCTATGAAATGAGAAATAAAAAGGCTATAAATAATAATGAGATGGTATATTTGGAAATATACTTCAATGTAGCTTAGAATGGAATGTTTATGGAAGTTTGTGAAGATGACGAAGCATGTAAATTTGATACCAAAAACATGGTTACTGAAAATTTTGATAAATTTAGGTCTTTATTTTGAAAATAGTAATAACAGGCATAAGAATGTATAAATGATGTTACCACTAAAAATTTTCATAGTGGATTTATTATGTATTTTACTATAATTTTCATTAATAAAAGGATGATAAATAATTTTATAAACGTGATATAAATTCAATAATATTATTTAATAATAAGGATGGAAAATAAAAATCCCACACTATGGGAAATGATATGAATTAATCTAAGCCGAAAAGGAAAAAATAATTATCTTAATGTGAAAATGATGATGAAAGTGAGAAAGAAAATGATAACTTCTGTATTGTTTATTCTCAAAACAATATTATTAAAAAATGTAATTAAATAATAATTCACCAATGGTGAAAATAATACCTCTGATTAATAAGTGATCTAGATAGTGTTTTTGATAATGATATATTTCAAATAGTAGCTTTCAAAGACATTGCGACATTAAAGGGGGATAAGAAAGTTGAAAAGGGTAATATTTTCAGCAAACAATCAAGAATATTTTCTTGAGGATAATTCAATGTTGCTGAAAGATATTGAATATCTAAAAGGTTGGCTGATGAAAATAAAAACATGAACATCAATATTGAATAAAATTTAAATTTAAAAGAGTAAGAGTAAGAACATGTTAAAAATATATAATTTGGAAAAATGAGTTAAAAATTACAATACTGAATTGTAAACTAAAGAAGGATAAAAAAATTTATCCTAGAAGGATGATAAGATTAATAAATATTTTCATATGGAATACTAAGTTATGTAAATCATATATGTATCTAAAAAATAATTATTGGAAAACTTGAGGTCTCTATGGTTACAATTATTGAACCAAACAATGAAGATGGATCCTAAATCCCTACAATGATTGAACCAAAATTTTCTTCTATACGAAAATTTTACGATCATGAGAAGAAATCTATGTCGAAGAAGAAAATATTAGGGGTAACCCGAACCTGGATAAAAATTAAATATCAATGTGGATGTTAATAAATTCGATAAAAATCTCAAGCACAACATCAATAATTATGCATTTTATAAGAGACGATACGGTTTCTCTGGTTACTGCTAAAATTGTGATGGATATGGAATACATAATATAAGTGTTTGTTTAGTGAGAAACGTTATAGAAATCCAATAGAAATAGGAGGGAAATCGTGATGGGGTATCATCCCACTAAAATTTTACAACATTTTAAAGTTATTCTGATAAGTGAAAATATATTCAAATCTTTGGAACTATTTATGAAACAAGTGATCAACCTAGACATCTTTCATAATAATTTCTTATTATGATTCCAAAATAAGAAATTTTATACAACAAATCTCAAAATACTTGTGATAATAAAGAGAACTAGAAGGAAAAATATATTATTGTTGAAACTAATCTAAAATATATAAAAGTTGAATGTGATTAGATATTAGAAATTAGGTGTCCATTATATATGAAAGGAGAATTAATTTTTTTTGTATAATATATATTATTTTAGTGGAGGTGTAGTGACTTTGGGAAATTTTTTGTTACGAAGATTCAATAATGATGGAACATCAATCATTAGGGTTGAAAAGTTGAAATCCAAATGAGAATTGTTTGTCAAATGAATGAAACATAGTTTTTTAAATGTTTTTCAACACTATGATGAAGGTACAGAGGTTTTTTTGAAAGTTAAAGAAGATAGAAAAATTCTTATAGGAGGTCAATGAACAAAGGGAATCT
Organism: Viscum album; assembly: GCA_963277665.1. NCBI lineage: Eukaryota > Viridiplantae > Streptophyta > Magnoliopsida > Santalales > Viscaceae > Viscum > Viscum album. The sequence goes on from OY728165.1 coordinate 1,046,489,522, forward strand.
TGTTTCGATATGTTTATTCACAATGTTCATGTTATCTATGAATAATGGAAGAAGAATAAGTGTGGCATAATAGTTAAGGGAATATGTTTTCTCGGTTAATGAGAAATATTACAAAGAGGTAAAGTATTCATGAAATTAGGGATATGAAAACAAATAGGACTGGTGTGGTTTCACTTTCAATAAAATGAATATTGTGAACTCATTCCATAAAAAAAATTGAGATATGTTCAGACCATCCATTGGATATAATAGATTATGGTCTTTGTAGACTCATGAATAAATAATAAACACATTTAGATATGAACATCATTTATTTTGATGATGAATTTATTGTTAGTACCATTGTTCTATTTCTATAACTTAAATCAAAGTCTCCCATTATGTTTAATAGTTTCAAGAGAAATGCAGAACGATAGTCTCTATGTTTTGAAAAGAAAATTAACGTTGATAATTTCATAAAATGATCAAGTTAAAATTTTATATAATATCATTAAGAACTTGGAATTTTTCAATAGCTTAATGAACCTTACAAACCATACAAAAATTTTATTTTGAAAGAAAAATTTTAAGTTTGGTTGAGATGGCATGAATAATGCTTTTCAAACATGATATTTCTTTTTATTTTTTTGACATAATCAAATAGTGAAGAAATTTATGTTCAGATGGTATCCTTTTATAGACCAAACAATGATATGATTCTTTATGAGATTTATTATAATGATACACCAATTGTGAATCATCTATGTTTGGTTGGATTTCCAAAAATTATAAGTGTCAATAGTTACAATATTGGGAGGTTTGACCAGATATTTTATGTTGGAATCTCTCATAGATTTTTTTCCAAATTGTTGAGGATATATGTGTTATAATAAAGAGTTAGGAAATATTTTTGATTATTTATATTTTAATTTTATTATACTATATGGTAAGAAATATTAAAAACAATTTCAGATATAGAATAATTTCAGGATGATGTGTTTGAAGTGAAAAAACATAAAAAAATTATTTATGATAATATAAATGTTAAAATTGATCAATTATAGTATTCAGACACAACTCTGTCAGGTGGAGAAGAATAATAACATTCATCCAATCATTACATGTGGAATAAATTTAATGTTTATAACATCAATATAGATAAAAAATTACTTCAAACTAAGAGGTATTAAAAGTTAGTTTAACATACTTTCATATATTAATAGGTTGACCCAAAAGATGTTTATTAAAATTGGGAGAATAAAGAGAGGATTAATGTTATGAATGAAGCGAAATATTAGATTGGAAAGAATGATACTTGGGAAATTTTCACCAATAAATAATAAAATAAATTTTATTAGTAAAAGTTGGATTTTATAAAACAAATTGAAAAAAATGTATTGTTATAACAAAAAAGGAATGACAAGTTCAAAAAGGTAACACAAAAATTATATTCATTGATTTTGAAGAAACGGTTTACATTGTGGAAGGAATTGAAACTATCAAAATCCATCTTCCAATATCATGAAAAAAAATATGAAATTTTTTCTAAATTGATGTCAAGTTAGTTTTTCAAAATAGATATCACGATGAAAAAGTTCATATTTAATAACTAGAGGGCTTCAAGCTCTAGAAATATGATAGAATTTTTTTCAACATGGAAAAGAGAATATATGGGATGAAGCAAGCTTCATGATATTAGTATTCTAAATTATATACTTTCTTAATGATATTTAACCTAGATAGAGGAAGTGCTGAAATAAATATATTCATAAAATAAAATCAAGAGGTTTTCCTCATAGTGATTGTTTATATTGTGATATCATATTAGTATGGAATGATAAATAATCTTGTGAAAGTTTTTTGGGAGGGGGGATAAAGATTAATTTTTAGATTTCCATATTGGTATAAATTAATATTTTATTCTATTACGAATAATTAAAAATAATACATAATTGTTTTATAAGAATATAATTTTCCTATCAAACTTCGAAGGAATTTTGGAATGAAAGACTCGATTCTAGTTTCCACGTCAATTTTTGTGGGAATAAAATTGTGAAAATATGTTGAAGGTAAGATGTAGATCCTATATAGTTTGAATATATTTTTTTAATTTTATTATAGTTTACTACCTCAAGGATAAATATAGTGTAAGTTGTTAATAATTGTTAAATATATCAAAGTGAACCAAAATAATCTCATTTCATTGATGGAAAAATAATTCTTGGATACATCAATTGTGAATCAGATTTTGGGTTGAAATATAATAGTATATGGAATATTTATTTATTTATTTATAAAAATGTATATTGGGTAAGATGTGTTTATGTTAGAAAATCTATATCGGGTGGTTTATTTTTCATGGGAGAAAGATGTGTTAGTTTGTATACAAGGAAACCAAATTTAGTAACTCTCTTTATAGTAGAATATATGTATGTTTTTTCCACACAAGATGAAACAAAACTTCTTTTGATGTAGACACATTTGGAAGATATATTTTTTAATATAATTTTTATCCTTCTCTTGGGTTGTAAAAATTATAGTGCTATAAATCTCACTAGAAATATAGGGGAAAATTATATTTCCAAGAACATTGACATAAAATATCTCTTCATTATGGAGAATTTGGGGAAAATTGAACTGAACCTAGAGATTTTTTCAACAATAGTGAAAGCTGCTTATATATATATATGACAACTATAAAACAAAAATTTTCATAGGATAAGTTTTAAAATGGTTGTTCAGCCTACCTTTCTTTAAATCTAATGTATGTGACATCTACCCCTATCAAACTTTTCTTTTGATAGTGTTTTGAAGGTGGATAATAAGGTTTGTTATAAAAATATATCTATTTTTTTGTGATTAACCATTTAAGAAAAATAATTTATTTAAAGAGAGTTATTTAAATGGGTATATAGTGATTTCATCATGTGTATGTGTCCAACAATCTAATAGTTTTTTAGAAGTGGATAGAGAAAATAGTTCATATAGTTTAAAGATGTTTGTCTAATAAAAGTTTCTTGATGATGATGGAGAAGTTTCTTTAGTCACTACTTATAAACTATATGGTATTGTTGCTCAATTATTCATGTTTCTTATACCAATTTTATCAGGTAGGCCTAAAATTGAGGGATAATTATTCTATTTCATGAGTTAAATTTTTTAGTAATCTATGTTTCTTCGATGCCAAAAAACATTATAGGGTATATTATTTGGACATACCTAGTGGGTGTCTTTCAAGGATATAAGAATAAATTAATGAGATTCTAGTTGTATAAAAGTTTGGTTGAAGTTTTTTATTTTTTAATCAAAATTAAAATCATGAAACATTTATAATATTACAACGAATTTGATTTTGTGGTGATTTTTTATCAGATAAACAAAGTTCATCACATTAAAAATTGTAATCAAATGAAATTTTTAGATGAATGATTTATGATCTTAACAATGTTCTATCAAAAAAATGTTTGATGAATAAAAATATATAAATTCTTTGATTTTTTAAATATTTAAAAACTAATATGTTCTTAAAAATCTCACGATCTAATAATTTTGATTAATAGTGGGATAAATTTTTATAGGTGTATAGATTTCCTTCTATAAGAATCTATAACAGCTAACCAGATGGAGTTTTGTTTATATGGTATTATGTTAGAATATTTTTGAAGCACTACGAAATGATTTGTTTTGGTAATTAAAGGAAAGTTATAAATGGGTAGATTTGGAAGAAGTACATTAGATGAAATGCAATAATTAAAATTCTTTAGATAATGTCTACCTAGAAAATATTTGTACAATGTCTATCAGACAAACATTTACAAAGTTTAAAAGTTGTAGTTGTTAAAAGATACTCAGATGGAAATATTGATATAAATATCATGGTACAGAAGTTGGTATATAATGTCAGAAAATTAATTTTACTAATGGAATTCATTATATAAAAAAAAATTTATAAAGGATTGTGAATTGTATAAATAATATCATTGTATGTATTTTCTCCTACAGAGGTTTACAAGAGAAACTTTTAGTAGTATAATGTTTTATTGGATTGAAGCATCTTATGAACTTTTAATGAAGATGTTAAATGTGATGATATTCTGCTGATTAATAAAAGTTATAAATGTAATGGAACAATAACATTGATTATTAATGAGTTTTAAGGAATTATATTAAAGGAAGTTTTTTCTTTTTCTTATGATATTCTTAAAAAATACTCTTGATGTCCTGAGAATACTTCATAAAATATGTATGTGTTGGATTTTGGATTTTAAATTTTTCATTGAGTAGGAAACATAAATTAAAATATTCTATTTTCTCATTTTAGTTAATACATAAATTGGATGAAATCACAAGTATAGTGTGCGTACTATTTAAAATTTTAAATTACTGAAGTGCTAAGGAAACAAATTCAGATAGAGATATCAAAATAACATGTGAATGATAGAGTTCGCGAAGGAATGTTTCTGACCAAGGATTCATTTGGTTAAAGGATAAGAAGCTAAAAACTAACTGAGAATAATGGGTCAAATGAAAATGATAGACATCATCAAAAAACATCTATATTATTTGTTATCTGATATACCAAGAAGATGAAAATTATTTTGATTATCAAAAAGACATGAGTGAACTTTTCATACACACAAATTATATTTGGAAATTTGTTGAATAGTAATTGGATGGAAATTTTTATACTAAATTAAAAATATTATGTTCTAGACTACAACTAGGAAATAATGTTAATAAGAATAATTTTGTATAATGATTAAAATTAGAGAATTACAAGAAGCATAGTTAAAAAAATTGAACCTATGTTCAAGGTTTCGAAATATTTTTACAAAATCGTAGTTACATCATATCCATGTGTAAATAACATGCTCTGTTATTTTGATAATTGTGAAAAATAAGTTTATGGGTATTCTATGATTACAATAGAAATTTAAAATGTATAATCTTATAGTGTATTTTGTGGTATTGAATTATTTCTACACTAGGCCAATGACTATCTACTATTACTGGGTAGTGAACCTTGTAAATTCATAAGATCCAATTGAATATTATTATGTCATTTATTTCAAAAGAATTTATAAAACAATTACATTATTTGAAGGATTTTTTTAGAAATAAGAAAAATTAAGAATCTTTGATCTCTATTTCTTTCTCTCCCCCTCTCATTGATAACACAGATCCAATTGGGTATTTTCATATTGAATTAGTTCCAAATAATTATAATTCATTTATAAATATATATTATTCTACTTATATTAATTATCATGAATGTTATGGGGTGTCTCCCCATTTTATTTCTGTATTGTATTTATTTATTTAATGAGATAGATTATTTTCATGGATTATTAATGCGTACCATTGATGAATATTGTGATTTGAGAACAACAGAGTTAGTTGGATCTTATTCTTGTGGAATGATTCAGGTATAATCAATGGACTCAAATAAAGTCATGTATCTAAAGATCAAGGATGATTCCTTGAGTTTGGACTGAACAAGAAGTGTAACATCCCCCACTCTGATACTCTCTCACGTGGCCAAATTATGTTTGTTACTGGACCTCAAGAGAGACTTCCCATATGTAAAAGATTTTTACTAGTTGTTGGCTGCGTAGAGGACATAGTTGTGATACTATACCCTTAAGTACATAGTTTTAATACATCATAAATAATCTAATATTAGATTAATGATATAACAAAAATAGTATATCATACTATTATAAGATAAATCATGAACCACTTATCCCACAAAATAAAGAACCATTTAATATTAGACTTTATTGTAATTAAATTTTATACTAGAAAGGATACTAATAAAAAACAATCAAATAGAAACAAACTCAAAATTCTATGATCTCGAACACCACATCAGTCCCATCTACAAGCTCTAACCAATACAGTAAGCAATAATCAAATATGTGGTTCTTTTCCCTTTTCCAAACCTACACCCAAGTAGTGTTTTCAAGTACCAAATGAAGGCCAGAATAGTGTTTGATTAAAAATTATTAATTCAACAACAACATGTCTAAACAAAACTAGTCTGATAATAAATTAATACAATTAAGTGACAAACAAGTGTATTAATTAATAAATTAACATAATATAAATATCAACCTTATTCGGAAGCATGAATTTAACACATATAGATTTTTTGAAAAAAATAAATTGAAATTATTATTATATATATTTTATATTACATTTAATGAACATTATCTTTTGTTACACAAAATACAGAGTTTAAAATAAACATTTCATTCTATTAATATATTATTATTTAAAATGTTAGTTATTTTTTAGTTATTACAATAGTGGGTATGAATAAGATAACTAAATTGTGAAAATATACATTTTACACATGTATATAATATAATTTCATTGGTGGCCATTTAACTAAAATTAAAAATAAAAACTATTTTAAATAATGGAATACTTTTTCTAAAAAACTATTTTTATGAAAAAAACAAGTTTTACCTTAATAAATTAATCAAAAAAATCAATTATTTTAAATAAAATTATAAACTATATATATTTAATAAACTAATTTAAATTACTTTTCTGTTTTTTTACTAGGTATAATAATAAATCCTTGCTTATGCTTAAAAACTGTATTTCTATAAAAAATTGTTTTGCCTCGTTTATTTGTTGTTATTTTAAAAATAATTTTACAAACATTTCAAAAAAAAATAAAAAAAAAGTTCATTTTGGAAATCATTATTTCAAAATTATATTGAGGTTAATTTTTTATAATTTTCATAAAATGTTAATTTTTTAATGATTAGTGTAAAATATTGAATTATAATTGAAAAATGAATTTTCATTTAAATTATTTATAATGAGTTTTTTAAATTGGTTTCAAATTATAATTATGTAAATTATATATATATATATATATTAATCTAATTTAGGTTATTAGAATCATTTTCAGATTGAATTATTATATAAACACTTTATAAACATTTGAACATTTGCTATTTGAAAACCTTTTTTCTTGCCGTGAAAGTGGCAATATTTTTAAATTAAAACATTCCACTTATGATAATTGAAAATGGAAAAATTTGTACATATTTTGAATCATAATAATTTATATTATATAACAATTTGAACTTATTTTTTACAAAATGGATAGTGAAACATTAGATATTAATTACCCTAGTTAATGTAAAAATGGGTTTAATAAGGGTTAAACTAAGATTATAAGGGTTTAAATGAATATAAAACATACAAAATTCTTATAGGATATGTATATTTAAATATTTAATTCTGGAGTTTTAATTAATGCTTTTTAGAATATTTTTCCTTGGGAATGGCCTTTTTATTTTTGATTTATTTGAGAAATTTCAATGTTGTTTCCAAATTGGTTCCTTTCTGCCACTTACTGATTTCTACCACCACCCTCCACCTTTTCAAACCTCTAAAAAATATAGTTAGTAAAAAATATTTAAAAATATTTCCACAACATCATTATAAATGTTTGATAAATTTTTTCCCTTCCATAATACGAACACTAGAGTCCTTAATAAGAGATACAAAGGAGGTACTTCTAAGAGATGTTAATTTTATTCATTAAGATACTTCTTTTTCTGTCCTCATTTTTCTACCATTAATTATCTTTTAAAACAAATAATATAATATCACCACTATATCATATATACTATTATTTTATTATTTTAATTTAATAACCTCTATTCATATCTACTTCAGTAAAATTGGAAACAAAATTGTTGATCATTTGTACAACAAACTACGATCATACGAACTGTCATAATTTCTTTTGAATCACCACCGATAACTGTTGGGTGTAATGGTGGATTTAGTATATGTATATTATTTTTCTATTTTAATTTCAAATTTTTTAATATATTATCACATGTACCCTTTTTTACATTACATTTTGTGTGGGATACATTAATCCCACTCATGTGTACGCCTAACTACCGCCTCGTGAAATGATGTGGTTCCACCTCAATAATGATTTACATGGAAGTTAAAAAATATTACTTAAAAAAATATATTATATATATGATATAAAAATTTTTATATTATTTTTAATTAATAATTTATCCTCATCAGTTCGATTCCTCAATATATGGAAATAACGTCAATTAATACATAGATCCTATCATATCCCTGAATTGTACATATCATTTTTCTATTTCTAAAATTTGTGAGTGAATATAAATGTTTACCTAAAGAAAATATATTATATTAATTTAAAATTTAAAATTATTAAGATAATGGAATTATGATCAATTTACAAGAATAACAACTACAAAACCAAAATTTTCATCGAAAATGAAACAATAAAACTGGGAAATAGTGATTCTAATTTAATTGTTTATAAATTAATATTGAAATTTTATAAATCTAAAATAAATAATATTGTATTTATGAATATGATTATATAATATATTTGAAAAAAACTATATTCATTAATCATTGGGTTTGAATGTGGATGATGGAAGTTGAGAATCATGTGGAATGGGATTTCTAGTCCCTCTTCTATTTTTGGGAGGCATATGCATGTTCATCAATAATTTATTTTATTTGGATTATATACTTAAACATTGAAACATTATATCATGAATCTTATACATATAAATATATTTATAGTTTAAATTTATTTTATTCATTAATAAGGATTATGATTCAAAATAATTTTGAAGTAATATTGGATTTTTATTTCACATTTTACTACCCTGAGTCACCTGAAATATTCACTAACAATTTATTTTTTGGAATGTGATTACTGACCATGAATTTATTTTATTAATATGATCTTAAAAAATATTTCTATTAATATGTCAATTTTATTACATCTCTTTTACATGGTTTATGGATCAAAATTTTACAAAGTGGTAATGGATTTTTTTCTCAATTAGCCTTCCTTGAAACATATGTTATTTATAAACCTGTGTTATATAATATAATGTATATATATAAAAATTGACATATACTATCATGAATTTTTTTATTATAATTATATTATATGTTTCATTTAATTTTATTCTTTTGGGCAACATATGATTCATTGTTACAAAAGTGGTAATCATTTTATGGTACAATCATATCGATCTTCAGTATTTTCAATGACTCTGATTCCAATGCTCAAATAATATGATCTATATCTATAAAAAATAATAAATTTTATTCTAATATATTTATTACATAATAATACATTTCTTCCATTTATTTTCTTTACATTATGTACTCAATAGTTTAAAACAATTTTTTAATGAAAATATTCTTTATTTCTATCTTCAGTCAAAAACCCTTTTTCTTCTAAACCCATGTTTCCTAAAAAAGGTAAATTTATTTTAAATTTATCAAAGGATTTATTAAATACATTTTTATGTAATTCTTAATTTTTTTACATATTTTTTGAATTAATCTTCATATTTTTTTCTATAAATTTCCCTTTTGTGATTTACCCAAAAAGTGAAAGGAATATTTATTTTAACATGTACATCAAGAACTAAATTTTACCCCATCATGTCCATTTTTCACATTAAATATTAAATTAAAATTTTTCAAGGTTATTTTAAAATAAAATTATTTTCCAAATTTTTTATGTTTTTTTTAATTAATTTACAGAGAAAACATATTATCCTTGAGAAATTTTCCAAGTGATCTCTAAAAATCATACTCTAACTAAGAATAAATCCTTTGATGTGACATATAATTTTTTAGTGATATGAATAAATGATACAATTATTATTCTTTATTGGTATGTTTTATCATAAAAAGATATTTATGAAACCTATTCCTCTTACACATGTTATACAATGATCAAATTATCTCGAAATGTGCTTCTTTTTTTTCACCTGTTAGGCTATAATAAAATGATAAAAAGATCATAAAACCTATCTCTTTTATATATTTTATGATATGAAGAAATATTTATGGAACACATTTCATTCCATTTAATATTATGAGATAGTTATTCTATGATATTTTGGAAAACATATGTATGATTTTCATTATGTGATGATTGGTAGATTATTACCTAGGATGGTGATTATGTTATAACCAATAGTGGGTGGAACTAATATCCCGCCTATACATTGGGTAAATATAGATAAAGTTTTATTAAATATGTTATTTTTGAACCTAAATACATGCTCACAATTTTATGTGTAAACCTATTTAAATGTTCAAAATTTTATACATGAACTTGAATATGTGTTCACATTGTTATTCGCAGACATGTCATTCATCTATAAAATGTTATGCATAGATCAGGTTGCATATACATAATTTTGTGAAGGGGCCTGATTTCCTATCCATAAATTAATTATTGATCATGTATCTACTAACAGATTTTCACAATCTTATAAACTGATTTAAGTTCTATAATTCCATGTCTTATTACAATGTTATACTCTCATGGATCATGTACTTATATTTACTTATGATAAAAATCTTATAAACTACCATTATTTATTCCATAACCTATCATTATGATCCTTGATATGAAGGGTATGGTTTAAAAATATTATGGTCAAGTTCTCATACACTATTTTTCATGTTATGCCGATGTATCTCCCTTTTTTAGACTTATTGTGATTATGATTCCACCCTTTATTATGTTTCCTTTCATCAGCTTATGAAGAAAGATTTTATGTATGGTATGTTCAATAAAAGTACTAAATCGAGTGATATTTATGGGAGATTTTGTTGATATTTCACCAAATTTTAAGGTTGCATATCTAGTATCTAAAGAATATAAAATATTACAGTCATCAATCATTTATTTGTCGAATTTATTTAATGTTTATCTTAAAAGATGTAATATATATGTTTGGAAATCTTGGATCACTGTAGTTGGTATTAGAGGAAAATTTTATTTAGCCTTTGGAAACTAGAATGAGAACACTTTAGTGAGATCCCAATATATATTTCTAAGGATACATCTATTTATTTTTCATTGGATAAATCTAATGATGAGTCAACGTATTGTAAAATGTATTGGATATTTGGTAAAGGATAGGCTTAGTGGTTTCCATGAAAATTTATACCTATCTCAATTCTACCATTGGATGTGGCTCTAGAACATAGGTAACTAGAGGTAATAAAATTGAAATAGTTTTATTGATAATTATTTTATCATTACCTGATACATGAATATAAGCCTCACTTCTCAGCTAGTTTGATACTCTTGAGGGATATTCAACGGAAATTCATAAACTCATTACAAAACATCATGTAGGATTAAAAGAAATGATAACTATGAATGGTCTAGGTTAAGCCTAAGGTTCAATAGATTGAAAATAAGTTTTCATTTTTAGAAATCACATAAGTGATATTTTCAATATGATTAGGGTTGGTCACACTATGCTTTTTAGTGGTAGTAAATGTTTTGAACTAGAAGGAATTGGGTTAACAAGGAATGTGACAGGCAGTTTGGGGATGAGAAGACAATTGGGATGATAACTGGAGTGAAGGATATTTTTATTATGCCTAATCATTAATCCCAAAACATGAATAACAATATGCACCTTAACCAACTATCAAAATTACAATATAAGATAAATATTGAGTTTTATAAGTGTTTGGGTAGTGGAGACCATGCATGAATGAAAATTTAATATTGTATATGTTGAAAATGTGGGGAAAAGAACTTATGAGAATGTCTCAAAGGTGTGAGAATATGTTTTTAGTGTGGAAAATGAATGAAATCATGTAATTTCAAAGGAAAAATGACAGGTTCATTTAATTTAATAGATGGGAATGTTGACCTCAATAAATTATTACAAATTGATGAATGTAATAAATCTGTTAAGTATAAAAATTATTAAAATAAATTTCCTAAGGGAAAAATATAAAGAATAGAATTAGTAAGGTCGAATGATTAATGGTTTTATGATGATGATGAATAGATTGGGAATAATATAAGAAAGGAAATAGGTATTAAGTAATAAGATGATGAAGACTGGTAAATTGATAAATAATGATATAGAATTATTAAATTGATTATGAAATGGAGTTCTAGCATTATAAAATATTTAAGGATTTTTCATTATATGTTTTTCATTGTCGATTTTAATGAATATGTTGAGTGGTTCTAATAACCTAAAAAGTGATTTAATGTAAATTTGATATTCATGGAAAACACATTAGTAAATGATAGATAAACTGTAATATTATCCGTATATTAAGATAATGATGTTAGGATAAAGGGATTATTGATATGTATTATGTAAATTGGATATTAATAATTTCATTGGAAATGATTAATTATTTCTTGAAAAAGTCTTTTATAAAATAATTTATGGATTTTACAACTCTTTATAATTTCAGGATTATATATAATGATCTGTATTTTTTGTAATTATTGAGTTATCATGTCTGTTTTCAATAATTATTAATATAAATTCAAGTTATTACCATGTTTATAGAGAATACTTGAAAGAGGTAATCACAAGTTTATTATGTGATAATAAAGATCCAGTTTTTGATATGTGGTGGATTAATATTAAATTTATTTTGAGAAAATTAGTGACCTTTTTTATTTATTGTCTATTTTATAATGGTAATAAGGTCATTAATTTAATCAATGGTTTATGTTTATAGTTGTATGACGTTTTATAGAACAACATATTACTTCACAATATGATGATTTATCATTTCTAGATAACAATTGTACTCTTTTTTAACAAGATATAGAGGGAATGAATTGTCATTTTTTATGGATCTTGTTAACCATTAGTGATTCTGGAATAAATTTTTTTTGTCTTCGTAGTGTAAGAGATGAAGTGAAAACTGCTTGAAAAAAACCATGGTATGAACTTGTGATTATGATAAAAAAGTATGGTTATTCCCTAAGTATATCATTCATTTTGATGTTTTTTGTTGTATTAGGATCATAGCTTATCACTTTCTTAAAACTCTCTCAGGTTTACAATGTCTTCCATCTACCTCTCCTAGGGAAGTGCATACCTGATCCTTCACAGGTACTGAACATAGAGGTCATACTATTTGAGAACGATCTTTATTATGAGTAACAACTGGTAGAGTTTCTTATCCCAATATAGAATGTTTTGAGAAAAAATGCCACTTACCTAGTCAATGTTTTCTATGAAACCACTATTTTAAGGAAGTTATGTGGGAACATTAAAATGTAATTAGGAAGAAGTATCCTCTGTTTTTTGAACCATAGTGATAATTTTTGAGAGAAAACTCATTTTATGGAAAGGTAGAATAGAACACCATTAGATTTTTTTGAAATTTTTTTTTGTGATGAATTTATTATATTCGATAATATGTGTTTCACATAACACTTAGTTTATCTTTCTTCACATGAAAAAATGATTTTAAACAAAATGTATAATACTATTAATATATTATTATTTAAAAATATATTCATCACCTAGTAATTGGAATGATTTTTATTAATAAAATTACCTAAATTATGAAAATATATGGTTTAAAAGTATATGTAAAATGAATTATTTCGTAAAAAATTATCTAAAAATGATAATAAAAACTATTTTTAAATAACATAAATCTATATCTAAAAAAAATTATGAAAACAACCTTTTTACCTCAATAAATTAATAATTTTTTTTGAATCATTTCAATTTATAATATAAATTATATAATTTAAATAAACTATTTAGAATTCATCTTTATTTTCTACATAAGATATAAGAATAAATATATTTTTAGGCTTAAAATTTGAATTTTTCTGATATATAGTTTTGTCTCCTTTGTGTAATTATTTTTAAAAACTAATTCTATTAGAAATTTTTATTGATAAAATACTATTAATTATATAAAACATTATTTCAAAATTATATTAGGGTTAATTATTGAGATTTTTTGAAAATATTAACTTTTTTGTGAATAGTGAAAAATACAGAATTTTTATTGAACATTACATTTTTACTTAAATTATTTATAATGTTAAAATATATTCAAACATGGTTTTAAATTGAAATTAGTACAATTATATATATATTAATCTAATTTATGTTATTTTAATCATTTTGATATTGAATTTTCATATAATAACTTTCCATGTTTTTCAGCATTTTCTCATTGAAAACCTACATTCCCATCGCACCTACGAAATTAATTTAAAATTACAATTTTTAAATTCTATGAATTTAACATAAAAAATTGTTTCCATATTTATAATCATTATAAATTATATTATCTAAAATTTTAAAATTAAATTATTACCAAATTAATTTTGAAATCATAAAAAATTAATTACCGTTATTAATGAAAAATAGGTTTATCCAGGGTAAAACTAAAAATTCAGGGGTAAAGGGTTGTAACAAATGTAAAATTACAATTTAATGGGAATATTTATATATTATCATATGAAAGTTAAAATTTTTTGTCATTTGGATTCTTTTTCATGTGAATTTCGTTTTTATTTGGGATTCTTTTGAGAAATTTTCATCTAGGTTCAAAGTGTGTTCCTTTTACCCACATATAGAAGGCCAAAAACAAAATACAATTATTCGCACCTATAAATACATATATTTTGAAAAAACCATTAAAAACAACACCCCATAATCCTTATCCATTTTATATAGCTTTTAGTCCTCCAAAAAGGCCAACACTAGGGTCCTTAACAAGATATATAAAGTTGGTACTATTAAGAGAAGATAATTATATCTAATAAGATCCATCTTTTTTTTTCTTATTTTTTCATATTTAATTATATAATAACACGTATAATATAATAAAACGCTATCTCATATATATATATATATATGTTATTATTTTGATTCAATAACCTATATCTATCTCCACTTCCATCAAATGGGAAATAAAACTATTGATTTTCTGTACAGTGGACTACCACCTTGCAAACTAACATAATTCATTTTCCATCACTAATTTTCAATTCTGCACTAAAATATGAATTTATCAAATTTATATGATATTTTTTTCATAATTTAACTTTTATAAATATAATATTACATTTTCACTTTTCTAATTTTCATTCTGTGGGGGGTTTGCTAAAGTCACTCTTCTGTACAATAGACTACCTTCTTGCAATGCAATTCGATTCATTCACAATTAAAATTTATATGGAAATTAATAAATAATATTTTAATGAAAATATGTGACAAATATAAAATTAAAATGTTTTATAAAATAGATGACAATTGGTTTCTCATAGTTTGTTACATTCAACGAATGATGGAAACTACGTTCATGTGTATGTATTGCCTACCGTCACCCATTAAGGTGAATATTATCTCTCTATCTCTAAATTTATTTATTGAATATAAATATGTATAAAATGGAAATATATGATATTAATTTAACATTTAAAATTCTAGATACTATGGAACTATGATCAATGTACAAGAACCAGAACCATTGAACCAAAAATCCCAAAAAAATTGAAACATTTAACACCTAAAAATAACTATTTCATAAAGCAATTACAAATAAATCAGTGTTTAAACGTTATAAGGGGATGATAAATGAAGTTATAATTATGTTTATTATTCTGTAATAGATTTATAAAAATCCTATATTTATTGTAATAGAGTTTTTCTGGTGTATAAAGGATATTGTGATTCAAGTGGCAAGGGATTTCAAGTCCCTCTTTTATTCATGGGATACATATACCAGTCTACAATATGATTCTTTTTTTGGTGAATATACAACCACTTTAAAAAGTTATATCATTAATAATATTATTTTTTATGATATTTAATGTTTCATTTTATTAAATTTTTTATTGGATTTTATGATTCAAAATATTTCTGTAGTTCTAAGGAATTTCTGTTTCACTTTTTACCTTCATGATACACATGCCGTATTTACCACATATTTATTTTATGTGGTGTTTATAATGCCCATGAATTTAAATTATAATTAATCTTATAAAATTTATTGGTATTACGATACCCATTTTAATACATCTCTTTCAAGTGTTTTACACACCAAATTTTACCAAAGTAGTAATGGATTTTTGTCTCAATTTATCTTCATTGAGACATATTTTATGTGATGCTTCTATATTCTTTTATAAGGTGCATCTATAGTCCCTTTGACCAGTAATATAAATAATTTATTTATTATTATAATATTCTCAGCTCATGTAAAAATTATTATTTCATTGGTTTTATGATTCAATGTTACAAAATTGATAATGGTTTAATGATACAACCTCATCTTCTATCGATATTATTTATGAATATTGTTATAATAATAAAATCATGCAATATATCTCTCAATAAACCCATAATTTTTATTATCCTATGCTTATGTCACAGGAATACATGTTTTCTTGTCATCTTATTCTATTCAAGTTATCAATATTTTAAAAGAACATTTTTTATAAAAATCATTTTTATTTCTTACGTCAATCAAAAATTCTTTTTTCTAGAACTATATTTTGTAAAAAACTTTAAATATTTATTAAAAATCATCAAATAACATAATGAAGTCATTTTTACACATTTTTTAATTTGTTTGCAAATTTTTTTTAATGTAAACTTCATGCTCTTTTCCAAACAATTCCCATTTTTATTTTACTTCAAATTCTAATATAATATTTATTTTAACATGTCTAGAATGAATTTTTTTCGTTTTTAAGACCACTATATACTTTGAATACTCCATTATAATTTTTCTTGATTTTTTCAAAAAAAAGTATTTTTAAAATGTTGTAAGGATTTTTAGTTTTAAAAATTAAATTTTAAGGAAATTTTAATTTCCTAAAATAAATTCCAACTAAACATTCAAATTCATTCCCATCTAAGATGAAATCCTTTGATGTAAATTATGCTTTTATGGGGATATAAACCATGTATACCATTATTATTCTTTTTCTAACTAGTTTATCAATATAAAATGTTTATTAAACTGATTTTTTTCAGTAGTTTATACTATGATAAATTTATTGTGATTTCCACTTCTTTTTCTATGGGTAATGCTATGATTACATAATGAAATGATTATGAAACCATTCATTTTTCTATAGGTTATGAAATTTTGAAATTATTATTAAACCCATTTAATTTCATAAGTTATTATAATATTAATATTTTATGGCCTTATGGAACACAAATGTTTTATTTTCATTATACGATGGTGGTTATGTTGTGACCAAGGCTGTTCATTACGTTATAACCAAGGACAATGGTTATTTTATAAACAAAGATGATTGAGACCTATATCACCCTAATATATTTGGTTAAAAATGTATAACTCATGAGTTAATATGTTATGTATGATCCTAATTACATGTTTACTATGTTATAGATGAACTGGATTAAAATTTCAAAATGTTATCCATGAACCAGATTACATGTTTACAATGTTATGAGTAAGCCTTTCTTCCATGTACATAATTTTATGTTTGGACCTGGTTGCATGCTCATAAGATTATGTAATGTCTGGATTTCATGACCTTAATTTAATTAGTTTAACTATATTTATTTATATGTGTTCATATTATTATGAGCTGATGTTTATGTGACAATTACATCCTTATTCTTATTTTATCCACTCATAGAAAATGTTCTTAGAATTACTTATGGTTCATGTCTTATGGAATTCCAATCATTATGCCATAACACAAGATTAAAATTTTTTATATGAAGAGTATGGTTTTTATATTTTATGTTGGAGTTATTATACCCTGATGTTCCTATTATTCTTATATATCTACCATGTTTACCATTATCGATCATCTAAGTTCAACATTTATTATGTTTACTATTATAATTTTATGGTTAAATGTTTTATGTAGGTTATATTTTTGAAGTGTACTGAAGTGGGATATTTGTAGGCGATATGGGTAAAGTCTTTAACCAAATTATAATATTTTGAACCTATTCTCACAATACACTAAACTATTGTGATCCTCAAGAATCTGTTTGTGAAATATATTGAATATTTATCTAAAAATATGTAATATATATGTATGAGAATCATCTATCAATGTAATTATAGAATATATATGAGCATGTAGTAAAAAAATGAAAATAAAAAACCACAAGTCCATGGAACAATCTTGAAGCCATGTAAATATCTATGTATACGCATTTCAGCATTACCAGGCCAAACTCTAGAAGAATTACTACATAAAATGGATAATCCCAATAATAATTATAGCATAACCAAGCCAAGAACTATATATAATCCTTACAATATAACTATTCTAATTCATATAATAATTATAACAAAAGATGGACATGCCTAATATATAAGAATTAAAGCATAACTGTGATGATCCATTTATATAATCATTTCTGCATGCGTCATAAGAAAAGATTTAATGTAAATAATAACCCAAGAAAATAAAATAATATATAGTGGTTAATTTATCTAATTACATTTTGTCCTTATATTACCCATTCATTCATTAAATAACATCTTATGTTGTTGTCATTTCATTGTACACAACCTTATCCTATCAAACTATAAATAGTCATCTCAACAACCAAGTTATCAATTTTAAAATGATAATCTATCACCAGTTATCACTTGAGGATTCATGACATAATAATATATGCTTTAATCAATCATCCAATTATTTTTTATTCAAGGGTAGGATCGCCCTACGAGTATTTGTAGTCCTACAATCAACACTAATAAATATAAAGGAATCAAAAAAAATTCCAAACATATGATTATCCTCACCCATTATTATATTAATTAACATATAGTTTATGTTGAGCCCTCTGGAAGATTGCTGATTTCATGTTTATAACTGATGTTTTAATAATCACAAATCATCACAACTCATTGATGCTTAATCTGGTTTGATGTCTCATAAACATAATTCCAATCTATGAATGAATCTGTTATCATGTTTTTAACTATGCTTATTTACTTGCAAAGTATGTTGGAAGTCTTCTGGATTCAACATCCATCAGACTCACCGATCCATCAGACTCACCGATCCATCAGAGTCACCGATCCATCGGACTCACCGATCCATCAGACTCACCGATCCATCAGACTCACCGATCCATCAGACTCACCGATCCATCAGACTCACCGATCCATCAGAGTCACCGATCCATCAGAGTCACCGATCCATCAGAGTCACCGATCCATCAGAGTCACCGATCCATCAGACTCACCGATCCATCAGAGTCACCGATCCATCAGAGTCACCGATCCAAGGACTCACCGATGCAAATGAGTCACCGATCCAAAGACTCACCGATGCAAATGACTCACCGATCAGATGACAGACCGATGCTGATCAAAATGGCTCACCGATCAGATGACAGACCGATGCTGATCAAAATGACTCACCGATCAGATGAGAGACCGATGCTGATCAAAATGACTCACCGATCAGATGACAGACCGATGCTGATCTATCTGAGTCACCGATCATTACTCTAATGCTGATGACCTACCTATCTCTTGAACAGTCATAAACAACTGTTTGAATTTCTTTATCTTTATCTTTATTTATTCTAACCAACGGTCATATTAGTTATATTTTAATACCATGACAATTAATTAATAAAAGTTGTCGGATGTCAGGAAACCGTACCTCGTACCTGCGGAAAGGAAACCTTTTTTGTCCTATGGAGCACGTGATATAAATACAAGAAGACTCTGCTGAAGAGAGTAGTGAAAAGGTGTGAAGTGAAGAAGTGAAAAACCAAGAAGAGAGAGACAACACACACAGAGACAAGGAAGCATACGACATACTCAAGAAGAGCTCTGTGCATACAAGAAGAACCAAGAAAGACAGAATCAAATATACAATCAAGCCTACTCAAGAAGAGTGGTGTGCATACAATAGAATATTGAAGAGCTTCATCGACTACATCTCACCGCCTGTGAACCTGAAGCATACAACACTCTGCTTCTCAAACAAAATCGAGAAGAGGACTCAGAATCATTTCTGATTAATTCCAAAACGAGTCCAGTGCTACACTGAAATCACTAGAGCCATTCCTAAACTCCACATCTCTGTTCTATGATTTATTTATTCTACATTTTGTGCAGTGTGTGTTATCTGCTGTATTAAACACACACACTGACTCCTGTACTTTCACTGGAGGATCTGTAAATCCTCAGCAAACCTTTTTACACTTCACTTCCCACTGTGGATAGTGGTAGAGGTCTTGTGACCTGGACAGCTGGCTGCTGTTGTTTGTTTTCCCACGTAGAACTGTGGTAGAGGTCTTGTGACCTGGACAGTGTGTTCACTGTTGTTAACCCCGATCCAGGGTGTGGATCACTTTTATATAAACTTTTGAGAGGACTAAGTCTCGGCTTGAGACTGAACCTCTTGGTTACTTCTCTGTGTTTATAGTTATACTCTATATCCATACTATACATATTTATTTCATATTCCGCTGCTATTACTTTGAAATATAATCTATCTTCAAAGCTACTTTGATAATTAAATTCGCAAGTGTTTATATTTATTATAAATCAGTAAATTAGTTTCAAAAGTTAATTTAATCATAAGATTAAGTTAACTGAGAATTAATCAATCTTTGAGAAGCTAATTGAACCTTTATAATCTATATAAATTCACTACAGTTTAATTTGTTTTTGAAATTGGGGGATTTTATTAGAAATTGTTTTTAACAGAAAATTTTAATTGGAACTCAATTCACCCCCCTCTTGAGTGTCCACTCCGACCAACACTTGGTATCAGAGGAAGTTAATACTTTCTAAAAGTGCTCTGCTTTTGAACTGTGATTTTAGTTGTATTTTAAAGTTCTTAAAATTTCTTTTATTTCTAAATTTTTATCTCTTTAAAATTCCTTTTTGTAATATCATGGATAATAGACTTGAGGGTGCTGCTACTAACCGGCCACCTTTCTTCAATGGAACTAATTATGCTCAGTGGAAACTGAAAATGAAAATTCATCTAGAAAGCATAGGTTTTGATATTTGGACTGCTATTGAATCTGAATACAAAATTCCCACTACTGCTAGATCTACTTGGGATGAACCTACAGAGACTGTTTACAATAACAATTGTAAAGCTATGAATGCTCTGTACTGTGCTCTAGGAGATGAAGAGTTTAATAGAATTTCTGCATGTAAAACTGCATATGAAATTTGGGATACCTTAGCTGTTTCTCATGAAGGAACGACAAATGTTAAGGAGATGAGATTGAATACATATACTATTAAGTATGATAATTTTAAGATGAAGCCTGATGAACCCATTTCTGATATGTATCTCAGGTTCAATGAAATTGTCAACACAATGACTTCTCTGGGAAAGGATGTTCCAGCAAAGGAACAAATTATGAGAATTTTGAGATGTCTACCTGAAAGATGGAGACGAACCTCTGTCTCCATTAGAGAATCCTGTGACATTGCTGCTCTACCTGTCAAGGAATTAATTGGTAAGCTGATGATGTATGAAGAAGAGCTTAATGTAAATAAAGAAGAAGATGATGAACCTAAAAGGAAGTCTATTGCCTTCAAGACTACAACCTCAAAGAATAAGGATAAGGAAAAGCTTCAAGCTATCAATGAAAGTTCAAGCAGCGAGGAAAGTGAAAATGATTCTGACAGTGATGATGAGATGGCTCAAATAGCCAGGATATTCAAAAAGTTCTATAGGAAAAAGAAATTCTTTAGGAAAACAAATTTAAAGGGAAAGTATGACCAACAAGGGAAATGGAAAAAGGACTGGAAGAAGAACGACAAATCAGATGATGTTGTCTGCTATGAGTGCAAGAGGAAAGGACACATTAAAGCCGACTGTCCAAAGCTGAAGTATAAAAAGAAATATGAATACAAGGATAACAAGTACAAGAAGGCCATGAAGGCTACTTGGAGTGCTTCAGAAGACAGCACAAGTGAAGGTGAATCTTCAGACTCTGAAAAGAATCGGGCCAACATGTGTTTCATGACAAACACTTCTGAGGTAACATCAGAGACTCCTGCTTTTAATTCATACTATTCTGGAGAAGATTCTGACTCAGAAAACATGTCAAAATCTGAATTGTTTGAATACTTTGACATGCTAGAAGAAACATGTAATGAGCTTAAAGATAAATATAAAGGTCTAAAGAAACAGTATGCTTTAAGTGTTAAGCATAAATCTGATCTGGATATAGAAGTAGAAAAGAATTCTCAGCTGCTTAAAGAGAATACTGAACTAAAATTGTCTAATGAGCAACTCAAGAAAGACTTAGAGAAGTTCACCAATGGTAAAAATACTCTAACACAAATGCTAGGAAAGCAAGTTGCACCTAGATACACTACTGGTATAGGATACCAACCTGGACAAAGGAAAGTTGCCAAAACTAGATTCATTCCTAAATCTGGACAGAAGATAGTTAATTCTGGAACTTCATATGCCTCAACCAGTTATACTCATAGTTATGAATCTAATAAGGTTTATCTTTCAAAGAATGTTATTTCTACAAATTATATGAGACCCATTAGACAAATATGGGTACCTAAAGTGTTATTGGCTAACCTGTCTGGACCCAAGAAGATCTGGGTACCAAAATCATCTTCCATCTAAATCTGTTTTGTAGGAGACCTGCTTGAAGAGATGTTACAAGAAGATATGGTATTTAGACAGTGGGTTCTCAAGACACATGACTGGAGATTATTCTTGCTTCAAGAGTTTAATAAAAGTTGATGGAGGATTTGTCACCTTTGGTGATAACTCTAAAGGAAAAATCATCGGCCTAGGCCATATTGGTAACACTGATTCAATTTTGATTTCTAAAGTTTTATTTGTTGATGGACTTAAATATAACCTGTTAAGCATTTCTCAGTTATGTGATGATGGTTTTCATGTTAAATTTGAAAATGATTCTTGCAATTTTTTTAACTCTAAAAATTCTTTAGTATTTTCTGCTTTAAGAAATGAAAATGTTTATGCTGTTGATTTAGATTCTTTAGCTAAACAGAACATTCCTTGTTTAAATGCTTTTCATAAAGAGTCTTGGCTTTGGCACAGAAGATTAGGACACTGCAATGTGCACTCACTTAGAAAACTTTATAGGAAGAACTTGGTTAGAGACTTACCCAAACTTGAATTTCCAGCAGACAAAGTTTGTAATCCCTATCAAAAGGGAAAACAACACAAAGTTTCTTTTAAATCAAAGAAAGAAGTTTCAGCTTCTCAGCCACTTGAATTGGTTCACATGGATTTGTTTGGACCATCAAGAGTTTCTAGTTTAAATGGGAAGCACTATGTCTATGTTCTCGTAGATGACTTTTCTAGATATACTTGGGTATATTTTCTAGCTCACAAAAGTGAAGCTTGCTCTTACTTTGTTAAATACTCCAAGTCTGTAGAAAATCTTAGTGGACTCAAGATTAAGACCCTAAGAAGTGATCATGGTCGTGAGTTTGAGAATCAAGATTTTGAATCTTACTGCTCACTCAATGGCTATTCTCATAACTTTTCTGCCCCTAGGACACCCCAACAGAATGGTGTAGTAGAAAGAAGAAACAGAACCCTGCAAGAAATTGCTAGAACCATGCTCAATGAATATGACCTGCCAATTTACTTTTGGGCTGAAGCTGTTAATACAGCTTGTCATGTCATTAATAGAGTCTTGATCAGACCTGTTCTAAAGAAAACCCCTTATGAGTTGTGGAACCATAATAAACCTAAGGTAAACTACTTCAAAGTTTTTGGCTGCAAAGTCTTTATTCTGAATACTAAAGATAATCTGGATAAATTTGCATCCAAGAGTGATGATGGAATTTTCCTAGGTTACTCTATCTCTAGTAAATCCTATAGAGTTTTCAGTAAGAGAACCAAATGTGTGGAAGAATCTGTTCACATCAAATTTGATGAAACTGATCCACATGAGCCTAAAACCTCTCTTGGGAATCTTGAAGAAGATTTGTCTATTCTGGACCTTAATGATAAATCTAAAGAACCTGTTATAAAAGCATCCAGTTCTGGACATTCTCCAGAATCTGTTTCTGTTGAACCTCAATCTCTAGATGAACCTGAAATTTCTAGCCCTATCTTTTCAAGACCATCTAGGACTCTAAAGAACCATCCCTTAGATGCTGTTGTAGGAAATCTATATAGAGGGACACAGACTAGAGCTTCTCTAAGAAACCATGTTGAACATCAAGCTTTTCTTTCACAGTCAGAACCTAAAAATATCAATGATGCTATCATCGATGTATTTTGGGTAATGGCTATGCAAGAAGAATTAAATCAGTTTGAAAGGAACAAAGTCTGGGAATTAGTTGACAGACCTAAGGACACTTTGACAATAGGCACAAAATGGGTGTTTAGAAATAAAATAGATGAATCTGGAAATATAGTTAGAAACAAAGCTAGACTAGTTGCACAAGGATATAGTCAAGAAGAAGGTATAGACTATGAGGAAACTTTTTCACCTGTAGCTAGACTAGAAGCCATTAGGATCTTACTTTCATATGCTGCACATCTGGATTTCAAATTATATCAAATGGATGTTAAAAGTGCATTTCTAAATGGTTTTATAATTGAAGATGTTTTTGTAGAACAACCACCTGGATTTACTAATCCCCATTTTCCAAATCAAGTTTTTAAACTTTCTAAAGCTTTATATGGTTTGAAACAAGCTCCAAGAGCTTGGTATGATAGACTTAGCAATTTTCTTTATTTCAAAAGGTTTTACTAAAGGGATTGCTGATCCAACTCTTTTCATTAAAAGAATTTCTAAAGATGTTTTAGTTGTACAAATATATGTTGATGATATTATTTTTGGATCTTCTAAAAACTCCTTATGTACTGATTTTTCAAAAGTTATGCAAAATGAATTTGAAATGAGCTTAATGGGAGAGCTTAAGTATTTTCTTGGATTTCAAATCTTTCAAACTAAAAATGGTATTACTTTGAATCAAAGTAAATATACAAAGGATCTTTTAAAACGTTTTGGATTGGATAGTATTAAGGAAAGTAATACACCTATGAGTACTACCTATAAATTGGATGTTGATGAAACTGGGAAACCAGTTGATCAAAACAATTACAGAGGTATGATTGGAAGCTTACTTTATCTTACTGCTAGTCGACCAGATATTATGTTTAGTGTGTGTATGTGTGCTAGATTTCAAGCTAATCCTAAATAATCACACTTATTAGCTGTTAAACGGATTTTTAAGTATCTTAAGTATACTATAAATTTAGGTTTGTTTTACCCAAAAAGACAATCCTTTGAGTTAATGAGTTATTCAGATGCTGACTTTGCTGGTTGTAAGTTAGATAGAAAGAGCACATCAGGAACATGTCATTTTCTTGGAAAATCCCTAGTATCATGGGGTAGTAAGAAACAGAATTCAGTTGCATTGTCTACTGCCGAGGCAGAATACATAGCTGCTGGTAGCTGCTGTGCACAAATTTTGTGGATGAAACACACTCTATGGGATTATGGATTTGATCTTAAACATGTTTCAATTAACTGTGACAACACTAGTACAATCAACTTATCCAAGAACCCTGCGTCTCACTCTAGAACTAAGCACATTGATGTCAGACATCACTTTCTAAGAGATCATTACCAGAAGGGTGATATTTCTCTAGAATTTGTTAGTTCTGAAAATCAATTAGCTGATATCTTCACAAAGCCCTTATGCTCTGAAAGAATGAAATTTATTAAACAAGAATTGTGTATGATTGATCTGTGAAACTGATCTGTGAAACTGATCTGTGAAACTGATCTGTGAAACTGATCTGTGAAACTGAT
This sequence comes from Viscum album, assembly GCA_963277665.1. Classification (NCBI taxonomy): domain Eukaryota; kingdom Viridiplantae; phylum Streptophyta; class Magnoliopsida; order Santalales; family Viscaceae; genus Viscum; species Viscum album. Next base: position 1,046,515,132 of record OY728165.1, read on the forward strand.
CTGTGAAACCGATCTGTGGAACCGATCTGTCACACTGTTCTGTCAAACCTATTTTTTCTAAAAATTACTTTTTATTAATAAGTAAATTACTTTTTATGGGAACCCTAAATGATAAAATAAATGATACACGGTTATTTATCTTCCCTAAACCTTTGACCTTTCATTTCCCGCCGAACCTCTCAACCTCTCTTCCCCTCTGCTTCGAACCTTCGAACCTTCGAACTCCTGCCTCTCCAAATCCTCGAATGGCTAAGCAAAAGAGACCGAGCAAAGGACCAGATAGCCCTGTACCTTCAAAGCGTGCTCGAGGCGAGTCGAGCAGTACCTCTCGACGCTCAGTAAATCTGAACCTGGAAACTCGGATTGTTTCTGTAGAAAAAGAAGTAAACTCGGCGTGGCTTCTGTCAAGTAAGTCCCTATTGCTACAAGTTCTTGAATCGCAAGGATGGATAGACTGGTTTTCAGACAACGCCCGAATAGATTATCCAAAGCTAGTACATGAGTTTTACATGAACCTGAAAATCACACTTGATGGTGTGGAAGCTGCTAGGATGTCGTCTGTTGTAAAAGGAAAGAAAATATCTTTCTCATCTAAGCAGTGGGCTGAATGTTTAAACGTACCTCATGAAGGTCGATATGAGGACTATGCAGGCAATATACCCCCAGTCACTGACTATTTTTCTTATGAGCTAGAGCTAGAGCTCCTAACTGGAGACAGAGAATCGAGGAGAATCACAGCTTCAGAATTAGATGGTGAAAGCAGACTCCTATTCAAGTTTATTCAGCACCAACTTTTCCCTCGAAGAGGAGATTTTGCTGCTGTTAAGTTTCAAGATGTTTTTCTATTGTTTCTGCTAAAAACCCATGAAAAGATAAATCTGTGTAGATATGTGATGGTCCACATAGCTAGTATGCTGAAACCTTCCAAGAAAGCCACAGCGTTGTTTTATTCAAAAATGATATCTACTATGCTCCAGAATCTGGAATGTGTTGATGAAGATGATGAAGTTGTTGAAACAGAGCGTACCTTCTGTCTCAACAAAGAGATCTGCAAGAGGATGAAAATCAATTGGAATCCATGGAAGAAGTGCTGGGTTGCAGATGAAGATAAGTTGTATGAAGCCTACAATCCCATAGATCATGGCAAGAGGCCAAAGGATTTGAGAGATCCTGGATTAAAACCAGATGAGGAACCAATTTATTCTGATGATGATGAGCAAGAAAAAGCTGCAACTGAAGAAGGAAGTGTGTCTTCTCCTGATGATAGGAGTGGTCCAGACACTACTAGCCCCAAGAAAAGAATAGAATTTGGACCTGCTAGTCCACCCTTAACCCTACCAGAGTCAGAACCTATTCTTGATGATGAAGAAGATTCTGATACTGAGGAATATCACAGTGAAGCCTCTGAGCAGAGTAATAATGAGCAAGGTGATGCTGATGACAATCTTGGTGGTGATGATGATGATGCTGATGATGTTGAAGCTGCTGCTGATAGTGTTAACAGACCAGTGGATGGTCTTGCTGTAGATCAAGTGGAACAACCTCAGTCAGTACCAGAAATCCATATCAGTGGCAAGGCTGACTCATCAAAAATCAGTGGAACAGCAAGCTATGAGAAACCCAACTACACCCTGTGTGCTGCTGTTTGGGATGACTACCCTGGATATGCTGTTTTGGGATTAGACTATTCTGAAGAAGAAGTCGAATTGCCAGAATCTGCTGCAGCTGTGAAAAGGAACCTTCCAAGAGAAGCAAGGTCTATTCCTACTGTTGATCCTGTAAATGTGAATATACCTGGTTCTGAAATCTCTCGAGCTGATCTTGATAAGTTTAAGACTGAATTGCTAACCACTGTGAGAGATATAGTCAGAGAAGAACTTTCCAATGCCCTTCATCAAGTATCTCTGCATGTTTCTGAAAATTCCTTGAAAGCTTTTTCAACGGCAGTCTCAGATGTTCTCAAACCAGACTTGTCTGCTACTGGTGAATTTGTTGGTAGGCACCTAGCCTCTTTGAATCAAACTTTGAAGGATCTCCAAGTTAGCTTACTTTATCTATCAAATGAGTTCAGATCAACCATCTCTGGTATGATGGAAGTTTTGAGAAATCTGATTGAACATCTCAACAAGTCTGACCTGAGGAAGTTGAAAGCTGAACTAACTCATATAGTAGGCCAAGCCAGTACAGGCAAGGTAACCAAAATCACTACTCATGAGATAGAAGCTCTTAGAGAAGTTGTGCATGCAGAGCTAGCTGCTGTAAGACAAATTCTTGACTTAGAATCTTTGAGGAGGATGAAAGAGATCTGTGATAATAGTCATAAGATGGCCTTAGTATATTCAGAAGATGCTAAGAAAGCCCTGCAAGAGATCAAGGAAAAAGTTGATACTTACTTTTCCAAGATTTATACAAAACATGAGATGGCTGCAAACTTCAAAGTCTTGGCAGAGAATCTGAAATTACCTCCAGTCACTCAGGCCTTCAACACTCAAGTTTGCCAATTGCAAGATTTTGTCCCTTCCTTGGGGCAGTTCATGGAAAACAAGGATGATTTTGAAAAAGCTATGAAGTATGGAGCAGAAGTCATTCAGGACTTCATTCATCTGTTGAAGCCTTACTTGGATGCACAGGCCACTGCAATTGTACTCCCTACATCTGAACCTCTCAGTGCCTCTGATGTCGCTCCAAATCAGCTGTCTGTTGCCCAAGCTCTATCTCAGTTATAGCCAGTCTCTCAGAAATCTTATCATCCAAGTCCTGCTCCTTCTCAACAACCCTCTGTGACACCTTCAACTGCACCTGCCCGAGTTGTCCTGCCGCCACTTCAGCTCCGTGAACCACAGCCTGCCTCCAAGCCTTCTACATTACCTACCATTGATCCAAAGGATAAAGGGAAAGCCCCTTTGTATCCCAACAAATAGTCCTGTATTGTTTTTGATGGGGTGATCTATGTATTGCTTATCTCATTTTCTATGACTTTATCAAATTTGTTTTTTCCTTTGTGTTATGTTCTATCCTCTCTGCACCCTGCTTCTCTTTTCCCTTATCTGTTTTCCCTCCTTTTTGATTATCCCAAAGGGGGAGAAAGAAGATATATATAATGGGAGAAAGATATATATAATGGGAGAAATATATATAATGGGGGAAATATATTTCTAAGGGGGAGTACTCTATATATGAAGAGGGAGATCAATATCTCAGGGGGAGAAATCTGAATACTATATATATGGGAAGGTTATTTTAAGAGGGAGATTTTTTTTATTATTTTATATATATATATGAAGATTTGTGATTATCAAAAAGGGGGATATTGTTGAGCCCTCTGGAAGATTTCTGATTTCATGTTTATAACTGATGTTTTAATAATCACAAATCATCACAACTCATTGATGCTTAATCTGGTTTGATGTCTCATAAACATAATTCCAATCTATGAATGAATCTGGTATCATGTTTTTAACTATGCTTATTGACTTGCAAATTATGTTGGAAGTCTTCTGGATTCAACATCCATCAGACTCACCGATCCATCAGACTCACCGATCCATCAGACTCACCGATCCATCAGACTCACTGATCCATCAGACTCACCGATCCATCAGACTCACCGATCCATCAGACTCACCGATCCATCATACTCACCGATCCATCAGAGTCACCGATCCATCAGAGTCACCAATCCATCAGAGTCACCGATCCATCAGAGTCACCGATCCATCAGACTCACCGATCCATCAGAGTCACCGATCCATCAGAGTCACCGATCCATCAGACTCACCGATCCATCAGAGTCACCGATCCATCAGAGTCACCAATCCAAGGACTCACCGATGCAAATGAGTCACCGATCCAAGGACTCACCGATGCAAATGACTCACCGATCAGATGACAGATTGATGCTGATCAAAATGACTCACCGATCAGATGACAGACCGATGCTGATCAAAATGACTCACCGATCAGATGATAGACCGATGCTGATCAAAATGACTCACCGATCAGATGACAGACCGATGCTGATCTATCTGAGTCACCGATCATTACTCTAATGCTGATGACCTACCGATCTCTTGAACAGTCATAAACAACTATTTGAATTTCTTTATCTTTATCTTTATTTATTCTAACCAAAGGTCATATTAGTTATATTTTAATACCCTGACAATTAATTAATAAAAGTTGTCGGATGTCAGGAAACCGTACCTCGTACCTACGGAAAGGAATCCTTTTTGTCCTACGGAGCACGTGATATAAATACAAGAAGACTCTGCTGAAGAGAGTAGTGAAAAGGTGTGAAGTGAAGAAGTGAAAAACCAAGAAGAGAGAGACAACACACACAGAGACAAGGAAGCATACGACATACTCAAGAAGAGCTCTGTGCATACAAGAAGAACCAAGCAAGACAAAATCAAATATACAATCAAGCCTACTCAAGAAGAGTGGTGTGCATACAATAGAATATTGAAGAGCTTCATCGACTACATCTCACCGCCTGTGAACTTGAAGCATACGACACTCTGCTTCTCAAACAAAATCGAGAAGAGGACTCAGAATCATTTCTGATTAATTCCAAAACGAGTCCAGTGCTACACTGAAATCACTAGAGCCATTCTTAAACTCCACATCTCTGCTCTATGATTTATTTATTCTACATTTTGAGCAGTGTGTGTTATCTGCTATATTAAACACACACACTGACTCCTGTACTTTCACTGGAGGATCTGTAAATCCTCAGCAAACCTTTTTACACTTCACTTCCCACTGTGGATAGTGGTAGAGGTCTTGTGACCTGGACAGCTGGCTGCTGTTGTTTGTTTTCCCACGTAGAACTGTGGTAGAGGTCTTGTGACCTGGACAGTGTGTTCACTGTTGTTAACCCTGATCCAGGGTGTGGATCACTTTTATATAAACTTTTGAGAGGAATAAGTCTCGGCTTGAGACTGAACCTCTTGGTTACTTCTCTGTGTTTATAGTTATACTCTATATCCATACTATACATATTTATTTCATATTCCGCTGCTATTACTTTGAAATATAATCTATCTTCAAAGCTACTTTGATAATTAAATTCACAAGTGTTTATATTTATTATAAATCAGTAAATTAGTTTCAAAAGTTAATTTAATCATAAGATTAAGTTAACTGAGAATTAATCAATCTTTGAGAAGATAATTGAACCTTTATAATCTATATAAATTCACTACAGTTTAATTTGTTTTTGAAATTGGGGGATTTTATTAGAAATATTTTTTAATAGAAAATATTAATTGGAACTCAATTCACCCCCTCTTGAGTATCCACTCCGACCAACAGTTTATATCATAATATTATCATAATTTTCACAAACATAAATAATTATAAATAGACTAAAGGTAATGGTTAAAGACCATCTACCTTTATCTGGTGATTAATGAAATTATTTCAATAGGTAACACCAAAAAATAACGAAGGAGATGGTGATCACAAGAAAAACCTAGATCACAAAATAATCAATCTTTGGACCCAATTATATGGTTTTCAATAGATAACTCTGTGATAATGCAGAATGAGTGTAAGAGAGAGAAAAATTAAAGAAAAAATAGCCAATGGAGATCAACTGCTAGACTGAGTCATCCAGAAGGTAATGAATCACTCCAAGAATCACCTGGAACCTTCTTAGAGTTTGAGAGAGATCATCACATATATGAAAAACAAATTTTATAAATATCATGTCTTAAAACTACCAATCGTAATATATTCTTTACATGAAACCATTTTACAATGTGAATTTCTCAATTTATAAAATACTTTGAAAAGTAAATTTCTCGGTGTTAAAATATCCCCAATCAATAAATTCAAGTTGCAAACCCATTTCACTGTGTGTAAATGTTTCAACTATGATCTAGTTCATGTCTTGTTCCGGATAATAGATTTACATCATGTAAACCTTTTGTGATTTGAAAGTATCCAATAGAGAGCTCTTACCACAGCTTATTCCAAAAGAACCCGAACCACCACTGATTTTTTGCAGCCCATGGAAAACTCTCATAAGACCTTAAAATGTTTATACTCAGACTCTATTAATTCAGTCAAACATAATTCCCTGAACATTAAGTCATTTCAGCTAGAAAATTCCCTTCATTCTCTTAAGATACATGACCACCATGATTAAACGAATAAGGAAATCACCAATTAAAAGTGGTTCATCTAAAACTTAAATTGGGTATTGCCTATAAAAAAATAAGATATTAAAACCTCCTCACCATATAATAGCGTATACCTAAATTTCTATAAGAATCACTATTGGGTCTCCCTGAGAAATTATATAAAAGTGCTAGAATATTATATTACCACTACCATCTATCATTTTGAGCACACCGATGATTCCAATGCACTCGATTTATAGGTACAAACTTTTCATAGACATTATTCTTAAAATGTTCCAGAGTTTGTGTTGGATTGTCCTCAAAGGATTCATCTACACAAACCTAGACATCATCAATATCCAACACATGATAAGGCTTTATAAGATATATCAAAATCATTTATATGTGAAACATGTCACTCCAGGAACTCTAGTGTTGTGGAGTATCCATCTTTTATTCCACTAGAACAACTGTTTACACTATCTAAATAATATTGAAAAACGTGACTGATAGTTCTCCCTGTTTCCTAATATGATATTTCACCATACTTGGAGACACGTAAATGAAACCACAATGACCAAAATCAAACTATGGCATTCCTACCTAATGGTCAGTGTAATATGTTTACCTTCTCTATGCAGTCACCAACTACCTCCTACTACACTGAAACTACTGAGATGTCTTCATCATGGGACTGGGACCAACAATCACAGACTCATCTGCCTTCAACCAAAATATATTAAATGGAGTTTCCTTAAATATTATTCCAAATAAGGTTCCATTTGGATTGATTTATACAAACTATTATTATAAGAGAACTCTATGACTATTGAATACAATTACCATAAACAAAAAAATTAAAATAATGGCTCATAATATATCTTCCAAAATCTTAATAGTATGTTCATATTGGATATAAGTATACGGATAATGGTTCGTACTCAGAATATCATGTGATGCCAAATCCTTATGAAGAACTTTTAAGAATATATATATCAAATGGGGATCTCTATCATAAATTATATTCCTCACAACACTATGAAATAGGACAACATATTCCATGTGGTGACTACACAAACCATCAACACATAAGTTCTACATGAAAGGAAATAAGTGGGATACTTTTATCAGTTGATCTATGATCACCTAGATGCATCATTCTTGTGATTTTTCATGGGTAATCCTATCAATAAATTCCTAGTTCCATCATTTCATTTCCACTACAGAATGGGTAGAGGCTATAATAGCCCAGCACACCTTTGATAATCATCTTTCACTTGCTGACTGGAGAAACATCTCACCATGAAGCCTTCCACCTCTTTCTTCATTCATGAACAATATTACTATATAGAGATGACACAATACATATTATTTATACTTAGATGTACTTCCCATCTAGAAGCATGAAAATCTCTCACCATCTCCTCACATAACCCCATATAAACTCATACTCATCCATTAAAAAGATAGAATTTTCACTTCAAAGAAACCATCATGATGGATCCACACCATATAAGTTGACACTCAAATATCATCACTTGGGATTAGATAATTTTTGTGTCTTTATCTATTCAATAATCCCATATATAACAGATGTTAAAGTCTGAGATACTTTTTCTTAGGACTCTTAAACATCAAGATGCATGAATGCAAAGAGCATCATTATCTTTTACTCATTACAAGAATTATCCATATCTAATTTCTTTATCTTTTGGATCAATAATCAGTAATGAAACATTCCTTTCCTAATGAGTAATCCAGTTCAATGCCAAAAAACTGATGATACTAAACCCACCTCATCTGCCGAAGGTTTAGGTTTTGTTGAGAAAAGATAAAAATGGGGATCTTGTAATCCATATACACCATATAATTATCTCCAATAAGATAATTTCTCAATACTATTTTTTTTTATGAACCACCACATCTAAATATAAATTAGAAATATGCTAATTCCTCTCATTTTTTTTAAAATTATGGAGAAAAAAGAAACTGCTTGATACTCCTTCATTAGAACTGATTTAATTCTAAATCTGGATGTATAATAACATATGATATATGCCTTTTTCGGCACTAGTAAGGTGTGGTTAGGTGATAATTTATTATTTCTATTCAAATTATGAAAATCCCTCTCATAATAATATAATCAAACAAACATCACCCCTTTTTTGGTAATCTTAGACATTAGTGCTTCTAAATGGTATAATTTCTCATCAAAACACTAAAAATAACATTCTAAACCTAAAAAATAAATAAATATCGAACAAATTATTAGGAAACTCCCAATATACGATAGCTAAAACATTATTTAAGAACATTAACACTCCATCCACTATCATGAAATTGAATAAGAAGTTCACGTTAGCAGTCCTGAATCATCATTTGGTTAGATTAGCTTAAATATGATTCTATCTCAATGTACTCAGAAATATGTGAAGAAGTTGGGAATGATCATCTGAAGACTGGGAGTACACTAATATTTTTTCAATGAAAACAACCACAAACTAATATAATAAATTATGATATATTAGATCCATCATGTTTAATAATTCCACTAGTATGGTCGGTATACTAAACTATATCACCAGAAAGTCATATAAACCATACCTTATGGTAAAAGAAACTGAGGTATGTCAGACAGTCTCACTCTGAAATGATGATACCCAGATCTCAATTCAATCTTAGAGAATATATGGGCACCTCTCATCTAATCAAATAGATCATCTATGCATTAGAGGAGATACTGATTCATGACCATTATCTAGTTCAATTTCCGATTGTCTAAATATAGTCATAATGTCCCATCATCCTTTTTAGAAAAAAGCAAAGGAGAACACCATGGTGATGCACTAGGTCATATAAAAACCTTAATATCCAAATCAACCATATGGAACATAAACTGATAGTGATAAATTGATTTCAGGCTATAAGGTGTAATAGTAACTGAATCTACTCCAAGCACATACTCAATTATGGACTCAATCCCCCACTCGGGTGGTAAGTCATACAACTCTTCAAGAACACCCTCATGAAAATTAAATACCACTAGTGGAAAGTATTATTATGTATTAACATATTGTCTTAATAAATAACATCATTCTAAATCATAAGACAATCCAATATACATTAAATTTGTCCTATATGACTAGCCTAAAGATTCCACTCACCCTAATGAAAATATTTTCATCCTTCGTGAGATTGAAAGGTAAATATTCTTTGATAACAGTTGATAAGATATTCATAAAAAATTAACCAATCTATATATAGAATATAATTGAATTTTATCATTTCTAGAACAACATATTCCCAAAATAAATGTTAACCACGAATTTCTGGAGAAAATACCTTGAAACATTTGATGTTCTCTGAATGCACTCTGAATTGTGTGTCTATAGTCAAAACATCATACAAACATCCTACAAAAACAAATACCAAACTATTTTAAAAACATTAAGATAAAAATTAATATGTTTTTATTTTGTAAAAATATTTAAGATAAATTATATGATATAAGAATAATACCACTGATAGTATAAAGACATGTATCCAAACCAGACGAAGTAGATACAATAGCGTGCATATGAATTTACATTCAACATTAAGCTATAATCTATCTTCCTTGAGATGTTCCTTATACCTGGTACTACCACTCCTATAATAGGGTATCATACCCCCTACCTGGACCTAAACTTCTAGGAGAACTCTATCTAACATTTTTCTAAGGGGTATCTATTTCCGTCCCAGACTCTGTAACCTTTCATGGTTGCCTACCACAGTTTTTGTTACTGGATGTCCCTACAAAATCTATGCAGGTGGACTAGCCTACCACAAGCATGAAACTCCAATGTATGGTATGGATACTGAGTTCTCCTAAGTAAAAACATTCCACACTAATATAACCATAAAATAACAAGGACCCAGTATGGCTTCCCACTTCTCTAATGGCTCTACCCACTATTTACATAGCAATAACTATCACCGAGGTGATTCTTACTACCAAAAGAATACTTCACATTTCACCCAACTAAAACAACCAAGATTCTACTTGGGGCCTCTCTCGAATTCCCTTATGTGATAAGATCTTATTTCATCACGTTTTAAATGTAACTCAAGTGAAAATCACTCAAATATGACATGATGTCATTATAAATCTACTCCTGGAAACATCATCAATTACTAAAGATGGATCAAATTTCTTCAATTTAGTGAAATTTCTAACATGTTCCATGAATGAAATTCCCTCATATGTTAGGTGTGTGAACTCGTAAACCTTCTCATCCCTCAACATTTTAAGATATAAGTGACTCATAAAAATTTCCTTGAATTCATTATAGGATAAATCCTCTTATTACTCATATTTTTCTAAAATTCCCCCACCAATGCTTGGATGGTCCAAAAATCCTATATTCAACAAGTTTGTCCCTCTTATCTATTAATTTATGGAGTTTCATGAAGATCCAATAGACTAAATCAATCAATAACATAGCTTCATGGGAGCCTCCCTCCCTAATGACCATAGGTGAGTGTTATAGATGTATCTCTTTCACTATCTTAGACATCAATGTCACATCATGATATCCTATAATTCTATGGAATGAATGACCCTGAGGAATATTTTTTGAAGCTAAACATCCATCTGATCATCAATAAATACATGAATATATGGTTGTACTAAATTAGGAGTTTATTTATTGTCACTATCCCGAAACATAAGTCGAATACGATGAGGATATATTTTATATATAAGGCAAAATCAACCCTTAAAGCACTGGATTAAAAAAATAAACATCATGTGGTGTAAATAAATATAACCAATTACTCATGGAATTTCTGAAATGGATTAAAAACTGATTTGCATGACATAAAATTTCATTAATTTCATTTGGCAGATATAATAGAGATCTGATTGTATATTTCAAATTGAAAATTATAACAGATGTAATAAATACGTCCCTCTTATGAATAATATGTGTTAATATATATCCTTATATTCCTATCATGATTCATGAATAACCATGTCAAATCATATTCGCTACAAGTATAAATCATAATAAATAATAAAATCACCCAATAAGAAAATCAACCTAGGTGAAATAATATCAATATGAAGAAGATAACATCATGAACAACAATCTTATTCCTATAAAATTGTATTTTCCCCCATACATGGATTAGCTACTCCAATGAAAATTCTTATTAACAAGACCCAACATATCATAGTCTACTTTCTAACTTCCCTTAATACAAAAATAATATAAAGGAAAAACGTGATGTCACTGATACACATTGTAACATCCCCTAATCTAGTACTATCTCATGTGTCCAAATCAAGTTGGTTATTATACCTCATGCTCATATCCCTATATGATTATGGTTGTAGGCTTGTATCAAGGATGTAGAGAATATAGGGCGGATACTATACCACCTCATATGAGTTATAATATTGTTGAAATAAAAAAATATCATTGTAAGAAAAATGGAGGAAACTATACATCATGAAAATAGAAGATAAAGGAAGGATCAATTAAATAAAATAATAAGGATCCATTTAATTTTAAGCTAGAATATATGTAAATATAATGGTAGTTGTCATACAAATAAAATAATAGGCTATTAAAAATTAACATAAAAGTCCCTAGTCCCAAACCCCAACTTTTCTCATCTATAGGATCCAACCTATCAAGTAAGAAACAAGCAACAACAATGTCCATTAACCTTTTCCAAAAACATTAATCTATTTAATATACTTGAGTACCAATAGTCATCCCAAATATTGTGATAATAAAACATAGAAAGTTAAAAGCACTATGTCTAAACAAAACTTGTCTAATAAAAAGTTCATGTAATAAAAAAATAAACATGTATATTGATAAATAAGTTAACACAATAAAACTATTATACTACATTGGAACCATGTTAGAATATCTATGATCATATAGCATAACCATCCCTACAATAACCACAAGTCCATGGTATGGTCATATAAATAAACAATTCCCTAGATATAAGCATTTCATTATAATTTGTCTAAACCTTGTATGTATTACAACATAACTAGGTCAATCCCTATAAGCATTATAGTATAACCAAACAGATCCCCATACTTAATCATTACAACATAACAGTTCCAAGACCTATAATCATTAGAACATAAATGAGTTTATCCCTATATATAAGTATTAAAACATTATGGGTCAAGCCATTTATATAATAAATTTATCATGAGTCACAACACAAGACATTAAAGAAATAATAACATGAAATAATATCATATTCCACAGTAGTCAATTTAGCCAATTGTAATTTTTCATTCATCTACCAATTCATTAATTAAATTATATATTAATTCGTTATCATGCCAGTGTAAAAAAAACCATATCATATAAATCAATCACCATTCATCTCAACAAACAAGTAATCCATTTTAGGGTGAATCTATCCCATGTAATCACCTGAGGTTTCATGTCATGATAAAATATTCTTTAAGACATTATCAAATTATTTGTTACTCAGGGGTAGGATAACCCATCTTGTATCCACTGGAAAATACTCAACACTACCACATCCAAAAGGATCCCAGGAAAATTAATAACTCAAGACTATCATCACCCATTTTCCATTAATTAATATGTACATAGTGTCAACTCAATTTCATAATATTTCACATACATAAACAACTAGAAACAAACTAATTAGATTTATTATAGACCACATTCCATTATCTAGTGATCAAAGAAATGATTTCAACATGTAACTCCAACAAATAATGAAGGTGATGGTGTTCACAAGGAAAACCTATTTAAAAAACTACAATATCAAAACTCTATTCCATAATTGTCAAGCGATCACTCCTCAGTAAAAGATAAAAATCAGAAGAGAGGGAAATACAAATACAAAAGAATATATTGAAGATCATATAATAGAACAAGGAATATGTAATGAAATGAATACTTCCCAAAAATTCATAAATTTTCCCTAAACTTTGAGAGATTGATAAAGATTCACATGGATAAAAAAATAATATGCATAGCCTATTCTAAAACCACTTGTCCCGATGTATTCATGTTGTGAAAACCTTTCATGATATGAAATTATCTAATTATAAGATAAAATGAAAAAAAATGTCACATTATGTCAAAATAATATCAATCAACTATTTGAAGACATAAAATAGTTTTGCTGAGTGTAAAAATTTCATTGTCTAAATCCCTTCATAACTTGAACCAAGAAACAAATTCACATTTTGTAATCCTTACACATTGTGAATGTGTCCAGAAGATAGATATCATAATATCTTATACATAGAGAATTTGAACCACCCATGATGCTTTCCAGACACTGTAAACCCTCATTATTCTATGAAAAATTTATACTCATAGTCCATTAATTAAAACAGACATACTTCCCTAAAATTTGTCTCCTTTTCTCTTACTATTTTTCTCCATCACCAAAATAGACTCGACCAACGTGGTTTAAATACGAAGGAAACCCAAAATTAAAATTAGATCAACAATATATTAAATAGGTATGTTCTTGGAAGTATATGATATTTTACATGTTGATATATTTTGTATTTTTTTGGATGAGACACATAGATTTATGTTATTTCACCAGAATACGGTTGCCTTACTAATGTGCCTTGGAATTAAATTAATCCCTGATACCTCTACCTAATTCAAATATCATTGTTATCTAAGGAATTTAGAGTCTATATAGGTTTTCAAATTCAGACCTGAGGATCTTCATAGTTATTTTTATTTATGAATCTTTTTATTATTACTTATTTACTTTTTTATTACATTCCATTATGTTTAGAACTTAAAGACTGGATTTTTTTATACATAGTTTGGTGTGGTCTACAAAGATATGCTCATACCCTATTTAAGATGGAACTTGGGTAGCCAAACAGATCCTACTTAGTTATAGTTATAGACATGGTCATGGTTTGATTAATGAATTTTTTAAAGGATACAGATTTAGCGCTATGGTCTAAGTTAGGTCACGAGACATCTAGGGAATTATTGACATTTGATCGTTTTCCTTTTTTATGATTGTTGCGATGATTTAACTTTACATAACTTTTATGTATTCACAACATGTTATGTGTGTCTCATCAATATGGTATTTTCTAGGATGTATCATAGTATTTTAGCACTTTTTATTTATATATAGATGGTGATGCTATATAATATCTCCATTATTATTTTTTGATTTCGAACCAGATGGTATAATATGTATAATACATTTCATATAGAACCTCATTTTTTGTCAGTCACCTTTTTCTTATGCGGTGGTGTTCTTGAGGCCAGATGGTACAGTAGTTCAGTGGAATATTGTTCAGTAAATTACAATTTAAATGTCAAAAAAAGAACATATTGTTATAATAAACAAACAAATTTCCCAGTTTCCACTATCATTCAAATATAAATATCAAAAAAATTTAAATAATCAGTATTTTAACAAAAAACATCCCTCCGCTCATATAGAAATATCCACACTTATTCCCCTCAGAGAAAAATTCCCATTCACTTATCAAATCCCAATATCATCTTATTTTTATCTCCCAAGTGTCTTATTTCCCTAACAGATGTTCTATAGTTTCCCAATTCGAATCCTTCAAAACGTCTGCAAAGGGGTAAATCTTTCATGATGTAGTAACCCTTATTTTATTTAATTATTTTCATTCACTTCTAATTTATACTCTCCTAGTAAATATCAATTTTCTACCATTATAAATAATTTCATATTTAATTATATAAAATATTAATTATTTTATGATGTAGGAAAAAATATGTTAATATATTTATAGTATATACTCTCTCTCACCAAATTTTGACACTTCCTGATAAGTGGTAGGTTTCATCCACCTACAAGGATTTTTTCAATAATTTACTAATCACCACCTAAATGGATATTTGTTTAGATTATAAAATATAAGTTTATTCTAATTTATTCAATGGATATGTTTATAATTTTACAAAATGATAAATTAACAAAAATAATCTTTAAATTGAAATAAAGTAAGATAATTCAAACAAAACATGTTTTCATGTCATTCTCTCTTTAAAGTAAACAGTAATAAGTACATTCTAATAATTATTATTGATCAATAATGAAAAAATATAAAATAAATCACATCTCAATTCAGGTTTTTAAAAGAATAATTTTATTATATTATATGTGAATGTATGAAGAAAATAAAAGGTACGTAAGGTATGATTTATTTTTCTCAATTTCAATTCCTTACAATGTTTATTTATTCAACACAAATATAATCTTGTATTTTGTTGATAAAACCATATTTAAATAATTTATTTTAGATCACTTTTTTTCTTTGTATTTTTACAATCATTTAAGAACCCATACTTCTCTACCAGAAATTCATATAATACCTATGTTTTAAGGGTTCTTTTCAACATAAAATAATTTCATTGAGTTATAAACATTATTCTTTCACACTATCTATATAAGTTTGGTTTCTTCCACCCTTTTTTTATATTATATATTATTCTAACTTTCTATTTTGAGGTTTTCAAGTCTTCCAGACATTTCACATCCTTTTGATCCCAAATTTTAAAAAACAATTTCTTGTATGTTGAATAAAGCTTATCTCTTCATTGCAGATGTGAATATTTTTCCACTATTTCCATAATATTTTTATTATCACAAGAATTATATTTTCTATAAATAAGTGATTTATTAATATCATTTTTAATATCTTAGGATTAGATTAAAAAAATAAGTGTATTCTTTTTAATATATTTTTCAGGATTGATTTCTCAATTTATTAATAAAATTTTGAACATAATATCATATTTAATATTTACTTCATGAGTAGCTTAATAGAATTTTATATTTTTTATTAACTATTGGGCATCCTATTCAGGTTTCCATGGTGTTTTGAACAAAATAATATTCCCATTGTTCAATGAATTTTTCATGTAAAAAATTAAGGTTATTATTTTATAACAATAAAAAAATAGATTTCATTCTACTATGTATATTTTTATCTTCAATTACACATATCAAAATTTTAAATTAATTTACATTCAAGGATATAATATATAGGACTATTCTAAATTTATGGTTTTGAATTTCCTCTTCTTACCAAATGAAATAGACATATAAATGTAACATAGATGTTTATTTTTAAAAATATCTTAAACAATATTTATAAAAATAATTTTTATAATTTAAAATCAAATTTTCTCTAAAAATCTAAAATATCTACCTCATAAAAATTTATTTTTCAATTTAATACCCTCTAAATGATCCTATTAGTTTATAGTCTATATATATCATTGTTCTTTGGGGTTACGTTCTAAATCACACTCCAACTCTCTATTGACATTATTTTTCACATGCCAATAATTTCATTAATATATTCTATAAAATATACATAATTTAATATTTTTTCTATTGTTGACCAAATTGAATACCCATTATTCTATATGGTGTTAGTTTAAAGGATTATTCCAAGGAAATATATTCAATTTATTGAATAGAGAGATATTAAAATTTTGGATCCTTTTTATATAAATATGGGGGTAAATTGATTAATATAGAACAATGTTTATTTACAATGTTTTTATTCAATTCCTTCATAATATGAATGGTATGGCATAAGTAGTGACAGGTGGGGCTCATAATTTTATATCCCCTTAATGAATCGGTGGGTATCATGAGACAAAATAGCTTTGGAATATGGTGTAAAACAGACCCATCTATGTTTGATGTCTTTTCATGAGGCCTTGATAGAATGTTTATGATGTCTAGAATTCCTCATTCCTACACTCTGAAATAACTTGTTTTTTTTCATGTGATTATTTACATTTTTATGTTATTCATAAGTATATTTAATGAAATATTAATTATTTGTTTGGAAATATTTATTTATTTTTTCATCATGTAATATCATTCATCACTTTTATAATAAATTGTTTCGATTATTTTAAAATACTCTTTATTGTGAGTTTGACCTCAACATTCTTATATTTCAATTTTACCTATAGAAAAATGATTGTATTTATAATATGTTTAGAAGGGTACCATGTGTGGATAATTTTGTGGGAGATATTTAATACTTAATGTAAAATACAAAATCATTTAATTATTTTAAAAACCACATTTAATGGGTAAGATATAGGTTTTATTTGTTAAATTGTATAATTAATTCTTTAAAAATATAATTCAGAATGGTAATGGGTATGTATTTGACATAATATTTGATATTGATTCTATAATTATGAATGTTTTTTCTCAATTAAATAAGTATCAGAACTATTAGGTAAATAATATATTCTTAATTGAAAATCCAGGATTTGGGGTATAAGATTTCATAATTTTGAAGAAGGAAGGTGAAAGAAATAGTATAAGAAAATAAGAGTTTCATAAAAAGAAATATTCCTATATTTAGAAAATCAAAATACTAAAATTCAAAATTCTGGATCAAGATAATATGGTAAAAAAAATTCACGAAAACCCTATTACTAAATAAGATAATTTTAGTATGAAAAAAAATTAATGTTTTATGATATATATAATACTGTAAAAGATATGAATAAATATTTCTACATTGTTAAAAAAAGTTCATAATAAATAATATTTTTATTATTTAATTTTTAACCTAAAAATTCATAGGAAATATACCCCTACATAACAATATATTGCATCTATATTTATGAATAGTGCACATTATACAACATAAAATGGGAAAGTTTGGTTTCTGAATTTTAAGCCTAGGTAGGTAGGGATATTTCTAAGAAGGGGGGAAATCAGAAGTAACTACAAATTTTTTTACAAATTATTTAATTTTAATTAAAACCCTATGACTTATTAAAGTCATATTTTACTCTTTAATCACTCTCATTTTCTTGTGTTCAATAAAAGAAAGTAAAGAATAACATAAGAGATTTATAAATTGGTTGGTCTTGATGTGATAACCTTCTCATTTCCGTGAAAAAACCAATGGTAGTTTCACAAATCTTATTATAATTGGTAATTTAAGACGTCAAAAGTGTGAAAAAAAAATTTCACATAATGTTTAGTCATGTAACATCTACTTCCTACAAAAGATAAAATAGAACTATTTATACTGGAACAACCAGTTCTTCAAAAAATTATTCTTACTCTTTATAATAAATAAGATCCTTATCACTTTCTTGGCTATCAAAAAATCATATAGAAATATCTTCATCAAAAAATATACCAACTAATAAAAATATGTTATTTTAATATAAATCTCATTGAATTCATTCTCAATATTTTAGGATAGTCTTCTCATGCATGATAGCATTCCTGATAGTGAATTATTTCCTTAATTTTACTCAAGTGACAAACTATATGAACTCATCAATTTTTCTATCTTTCTCTCATAAGTTTGTTGATAGAAAACAAATCTTCTTCATGAAAAAAAGTCTCTAGATTTTAATCTATATTTGGAACTATATGATTCACGAGATATATATATATATATTTAAAATAAAATAAGAAACATCTACATCATATTAGTAACCTGATTACGAATTAATCAGTCACAAAATTCATTTAAAATATCATTTAAATATTCATTTTAAACCCCCTAAAGACTAAATATTAATTTCACCATTCTCATGATAACTTAAATAGCAGTGATAATGAATCTTTTATTTATTCAAAGATAATGTGGGCTATGGAACATACAGGATACCCTTATATCGGCCCCCAATACCCTTACACATGTTTCTTTACCATTACACAAGTACTATTTACCCTTAAGAAAAAATCATTGTACATTACATGATCTATCCCTATACAGTTATGTGGATATTAGATACCAATAAGTAGTAATTTTATTACCCTTATGTAAGTATTAAAAACATTTAGTTACCTTTATGAAAACACCCATGCACATTTACACATGGTTTGGTTACCTTTACGTAAGAAGTGTAGGACACACATTACCCATATTTATGTAATTTCATACCTCTAAGTAGTGAATAATATACCTGTACATTGGTAATATACCCTTAAAATAGATATACATACCTTTATACATCCATAAAATGTTATATTTACCCATAATCATCTTACCTTTTTGTGACAAAAGAATTGTCTCAAAAATATCCAGGGTCTTCTCAAACATACTAAGAATGTATCCATTGTATTTTCATCCTTCATTGAAAATTCCATGATCTAATTTTAATTAAATATTATGGATTGAATGTATCCAAAAAAATTCATCAATATCAACTTCAAAAACATTTTCTTAAATAACGAATCCATTTTACATGACTTATAAATCTGTTCAAACCAGATAAGGCATCTTCAAAATTAGAATCGAAATTATTGGTTGGAAAAAATTTAAATACTATAAAAAAATATAATGGATATTTAATATAGACCATTGGAATTTTTTCAACCAATATTATATCTTCATCAACACTCATAATGAGTTATAAAGTCACATCCTTCATCAAATATAAATTTCTTGATGGAACACAACCAAACGAGGTAATGCTTTTGAGATAATTACATCACTCAGTGGAAAGAAGTTTTGTGTAAGTGAATTAGATTCTGACCTCATTTATCACACTGATTGAACCCACCTTTCATAATAACCACAATATTTATTTAAAAACCATCCCCCTTATATAAATAGGTGTTAACATTTTCTCACCCTTTCACAACAAAATTCAATGTTTTTTGGGGAATCTCAAAAAAGGGTTTTTAATGTCTTAGAAGTTTTTGAAGCCCCATTTTCATCTATAGTGTTCCAAATACATATTAAGGGATAGCCTGTGTGAAGTCATCTTCCTTATAATCTCGAGTTGGTATAAATTCTAATGTTATGTATCTGTTTTCCATTTCTCCTCGAAGAAATGAAATTAAATATCTGTAACACCCCAAGCTTCTATGGTACGCTTCTCTTTGAATAATTTGATAGTGTGTTTTGTACGCAACATCAAGTTCTAACACACCACAACCAATCAAACTAGCCGTTATGAATAGTAATACCTAATTTTTGAAATTATATATATTTTATATTTCAAAATGGACTTCATTTTTGTTTTCGAAATATCGAAATTATCCTAAGATGAATTTTTGGTATTTTTCTGAGAACTTCCAATTTTTATGAATAGTGAAAAATACTTAAAAACAACTTTTTTAATCAAAATAATTTATAGTGATAAATTATATTATTGATTGGTTTTAAAGTATAATTAGAGTATATTATTTACTATTTTATCCAATGGTTTTCATTAGAATTAATTTCACTTTGAAATTGGACCTAAACAATTGTCAATCTTTTGATATATATTGTTTCTTAAAAACATGCTATTTGTTGTGACAGCGGGAATAAATTATAAAATTAATTAATAAAAAATATATGTTTGGAATTTTGTAAAATTGACATAATTTTTGAATTCTGAATATCAATTATAGCTTTGGGTGAAATTTTGGCATTGTTCTGGAAAACTTCAATTTTTGATGAATAGTGAAACTACTAAGTGGTAGTTAAAAAACTGAATTTTTCATAAAACATAATTTTACCACTTCTATGACTGGAATTTCAAAAATCTGAGAGACATGGTTAATATCAAGAAGTGAAATGTGGTTCAATGAGATGAAAATATTTTTTTAGTGAATAGTAACTTTTTACTTTTATTTACCACGGTTAAAAATAAATAGGGTAATTAAGGGTAAAAATGATATTAATATTACCCTAACACATGTCCTAATTCTATTGGACAAGTGTATCTAGACCAAAAACAACCTTAGGAATAAAATATTATCATTTAGGTCCACTTGGATTAGATTAGGACATTTATTATTTTTTAATTCAAAGAAGAGTTAAAAGAGTTAAAATCAAAGATTATTTACTAAAACATTTTTAATATAGGGTTATACATAAGATAAATTCTATTGTAAATATTCATTAGAAATATAATAAGATTTCCTAGATAATGATATTTTATTTATAATTTTTCGACATTAAATAATTTAATTTATTTATGACACAATGATGATGCAGTAATTACCATAATAGTGAAAAATTAAAATAATTGATATTATAAATACCCAAATAAATATAATTTGAAACTTTCAATGAATTACAATAATTTTATATGATAATATGACATATTAGGATTGATTTGATGGACTTTTTTCAATGTAATCATTCTATTAAGAGTTTCACAAAAATCAACTATTGAATAGTGTCTAAATTGACATAAAAGCATTTTTAAAATAAATATTATATTATTAATTGATATTAAATTCTAAAAAATCTAAGGTTCGGCCAAGAGACATATATCATGATAGGTGTATCATCAATGGACCACTTGGGGGTCTCTTGAATGTATATAGTAAGTCTATTAACTATATAATATAAAAATACAAAGTGACATGGTAAATGTCAAACTAATTAACTAAGAGTTAAAAAAAAGATAAGGTTAATATAAGGACCCAAACCTGTCTAAATTATATTTTTTGAATGTTTATCGACCTATACCCACCTTAACCATTTAATAATCTACTTTGGATTTATTATAACCCGAATATGAATTTATTATAAATAAATATTTCTAGCTTTTCCAAAGGTGCCCCTCGCCACTCTTATAAAAGGGCACTCCTCTTTCTCATTTCTTCACACCTTCAAAGCCTTTTGGTTCAGTCAAACTCTGCCCAAATACTCTCTAAAATTTCCTCACTACAACCTAGAAGCCTTAGTTTGATCAGAAATCCAACCTAAGGAGACCTTTTGACCAATCAAAAGGAAGAACCCGAAGAAGAGGAGGTTAACCTACCCTCAACCAAGGAAAAGTACAGGGTAAGGATTTATTTCACAATCTTTTCATTATATGATGTTGTTTATATGAAATAATCTACTGGGATCTCTTTATCATCCACATCCATGATCCTTAAAAATGTATTTTAAAACATTTTTACTATTTACTAGACAATGGGTTAAAGTCATTTATACCCTTATGTGTTTTGAAAGGAATCTTTCTATCATTTTCCAAACAAGGCACTTTTAACCTTTTCGACAAATTTAAGGTAAGAATGTCTTTTTATAACTTATACGGCGGGTGCGGCTATTTACCGCCGTTATAAAATCGTCAAAGCTTCCCTTACAATATTATAATAATATTTCCAAAGTAAATGTTTTATTTTATAATTATGTGACTTTCAAATGATTTCAAAATTAATATTTTAAGAATTTGTGAAAGGTACTCTTTATCAAGATCATAATTTTAAATGTTTTAAAGATTTATCATTCTAAATCTTTGTAATTAATGTCCATGTTTTCAAAATGATTTTAAGGATTTATTTAGATGGACATGATGTTTTTGAAATGATATTTCTTTTCAAAAGTTTCAAACTGGAATGGGACACTTTAATTTAAAAATCTCTTTTGAATTACTTCCTTTATAAATGTGTGACTTTTCAATAATTTTGAGAAAATGGATATTTATCTCAAATTGTTTTGATTTCATCTATGTCAATATCCTTTGATGGAATTTAGGATTATTTGAAGTTGATTTATT
Organism: Viscum album; assembly: GCA_963277665.1. Taxonomy (NCBI): domain Eukaryota; kingdom Viridiplantae; phylum Streptophyta; class Magnoliopsida; order Santalales; family Viscaceae; genus Viscum; species Viscum album. The sequence continues at coordinate 1,046,537,783 of OY728165.1, forward strand.
ATGATACAAAACTATTGTATTGTATTGAAGGTTTTGTGATATGTTTTACTGTGGATGTGTTATTTTTATACCATTCATGGTTTATGGAGAAAGTATTTACATTTCGTATGCTAGTTTTAATACGAATGTTTATGTTATGTTTAAACTTTTTCATATGGTAATGCATTTGACTTAATAAGTGACGGGTGGAGCCCGCTATAGCTCCTCGATGCATCGGTAGGTCTCATGAGACAAACTAGTGTCTTGGAACAAGGCCTTGGAAAAATCTTATTTCTAGTCTTGGCACGAGGCCTTGGATATTTGGTTATGATAGTCTGGCATTATGAATTCCATCATTATGAAAGTGGTTTTTGATATTGAATTTGATTACTCTATTAGTAGAATATCCATGTGAAAAAGTAAATGGCATTATTTCATTTTATTTTTTCCATACTATATTGAAGTTCGTGTTTAAAAGGATTCTGTTTTAGTTATTCATTTCCTTAAATATTTATTCTTATTTATGAAAGTTTTCGCTTTATTTTTATCCTTACTGGGCATTTGAGCTCACCCATTTTCTATGTTTTATTTTTCTCAGGGTATGAAGAAGAAAATTATGAATGACCTGCAGGGATAGTATGAGGGGATAAGAGTGTGGTCTATGAAGAAAATATGTTGTTGTAGTTTTCTTTTTTATGTTGTAATGTAAGACTTGTGAATATATCTAGTGTTTCCAAGGCTACTAAACCAATCGGTCTTTCGAGATTTGATCTTTCTTGTGATCATGCCAATGTAATGTAATAATGCACCGACTCTGGGTAACTAGGGTCCGGGCGTTATAGCTGGTATCATAGGAAGTTCAGTACAAACCATGGAAGCTAGATTTAGATAAACTCTGATTAGAGAACATAGATTTAAGACGGACTTTGAGGTTTAGTATAGAAGAACTTCCTAGAATTTTGGTATTAGATAGATTTTGTGAGTTTTTTGAGCAATACATCCCTTTCTGGATACGAGCAGGTAGAGGAGGCTCTGGCACAGATGTACCTAGGGGAAAAACGTGAAAAAACCACTTTGAGTTGGACTCGAACAGGAACTGGTGCACGACAACGGGCATTGCTGCACTCTTGGTTACGACACTCCCGGGGGATATGCTTAGGATAATTCTCATTTTCTTTAAAAACCATTATGAAGGGTTTATGAGTGTATACATCCTCAAAGGAGACATTTTTATGATTATGGATTATATCCATAAACTATTTAATTTATGTTATGTGTTTTACAAGTTTGGGATTAGGTATTGTTATTCATAAACTAATCTAGTGTATGCCATTGTTTAGAAATGGCGCCCAGTAGAAGGAATGAGATCTCCAGCAATGCACATGATCCAAAGAGAAAGAAGGATCATATCTTTCATGTTCTTAAGCCAGAATTTATAAGAGAAATAGTCTCCCATGTATTATCATCATATAAAGAAATAATATCATGTGTTGATAACATAAGTAAAGAGTTTACTGAGTCCTATGGCTTTGAAGGGAAGAAAGAGAAGAAAAGGATGGAAGAGAGAAAGATGGACAAAGGGAAGAGGGAAAAGAAGAATTTTCCCATATGTGATAACTGTGGGAAAAAACACCCTGGAACTTGCCTGAATGGAATGGGAGTTTTTTATAAGTGTGGAGGAAAAGGGCACAAAGTACGTGACTGAAAGGGTAAGAAAATGGTTTCAAATGTACAATGCTTCATTTGCAAGGAGTTTGGACACTACGCGATCCTATATCTCAGTCATCAGACTATGTCGCAAATGATGCTATTGGATAATAATCAAATTATGATACTACCACAGATGAAGAGGAATGATTAGATTTCTTATGTTGATTATGTCATTTGAGTGTTGTATCAACAATGTACTTGTTATAATAATTATGGAGTATATAATGATTGTACTACATTAATATTTCATTAAGGACTTGAGATTTTGTGGAACAAAGAAAAGTGACTCAATAGCAGGCTAAATTTTTGGAAAATATATGGTTGAGAGAATGATAAACCATAACATAGTTCTAATACCGAGGTAGTGATTTTGCAATAATACATGATTGATTTGGATAAATTATATTGGATATTCTTGACTACCTTGAAACTGATTAATGATTTGTATATTCCATCATTGTTGGGGTTTAAAACATTTTTGGATTGAAGGAGTATATCTATTATTCTTTAAGGAATGAGGGATCATCAATGTAATCAATAAGGTTTTATGGTAATTTTGGATGTTGTAGTGTTTTAAAAGAATACATGATAAAGGTGTTCACAAGTTATTACGCCGAAAAAATGGAACTTTATTGTGTTTACCTTCCTTATAAATTTTGGACTGATGTATTTTGGATAGTTCTAGTTTGGATTATTTTGGATTTCCATAAAAGGACAACTTGGAGGTCGGGCAGCAACATGTCGCGTCCGGCAAGGCCGTAAGACTTGAACCCACAAATGAAGGGCGACAAGGGTGTATCACCTACCACTGACCCACATGATGTCTTGTATGAAATATTGTCATTTTTTAATGGTTCTTCTAGATGAATTATAAATTCATTTTTTAACCCTATACGAATATGATAAATAGATTATTATTTTTATGTTCTATTATCTTTTAAAGTGAAAGATGAGTCTATGGTAAAAATTAGTTAAAAGATGGAACTCTACTTGTCAAGAATATATTTTTCTTTTTCTCTTATTCTATGAAGAAATTAATTCTTATACATTATTTAAGGAATCCTAAAACCAAAAATGTGTTATCCTAATACCCTATGTTTTGTTGAACAGATGGTATTTCAAATCATCGTAGATTGATTAATTTAAGGACCTCAATTTTACACTTTTTTGTGATGGATGACCTCAATCACTACCTATAAATATTTACGTTTTCCTCCAATTATATGTCTCTAGTTGCCACCAATGTTCTTCTAATTGAGATCATAATTTGGTGGTCACCCTTTCATTTCTCTTTTCTTCATATTAAGACTAAATTTTAGTAATCTAATTTCTGATGTGGGTTTTCCCACAAATATATTTTCTATTTTCAACCTTTTATTTTCGAAGAACAATTTCAAATTGCGAGGATGCAATTTATTGAAGGAGGGGAGAATGAAACACCCCAAGCTTCTACGGTACACTTCTCTTTGAATAATGCGATAGCGTGTGTTGAACGCAACATTGAGTTCTAACACACCACAACCAATAAAACTAGCCATTATGAATAGTAATAACTACTTTTTGAAATAATATATATTTTATATTTCAAAATGGACTTCATTTTTGGTTTTGGAATATCGAAATTATCCTAAGATGTGTTTTTGGTATTTTTCTGAGAACTTCCAATTTTTATGAATGGTGAAAAATACTTAAAAACAACTTTTTTAATAAAAATAATTTATAGTGATAAATTATATTATTGATTGGTTTTAAAGTATAATTAGAATATATTTTTACTATATTATCCATTGGTGTTAATTATAATTAATTTGACTTTGAAATTGGACCTAAACAATTGTCAATCTTTTGATATATATTGTTTCTTAAAAACACGCTATTTGTTGTGACAGTAGGAATTAATTATAAAATTAATTAATGCAACTTATATGTTTGTAATTTTGTAAAATAGACATCATTTTTGAATTTGGAATATCAATTATATCTTAGGGTGAAATTTTGGCATTGTTCTGAAAAACTTCAATTTTTTATGAATAGTGAAACTACTAAGTGGTAGTTAAAAAACTGAATTTTTCATAAAACATAATTATACCGCTTCTGTGATTGGAATTTAGAAAATCCAAGAGACACGGTTAATATCAAGAAGTAAAATGTGGTTCAATGAGATGAAAATATTTTTTTGGTGAATAGTAACTTTTTACTTTTATTTACCATGGTTAAAAGTAAATAGGGTAATTAAGGGTAAATATGATATTAATATTACCCTAACACATGTTCTAATTATATTGGACAAATGTGTCTCGACCAAAAACAACCTTAGGAATAAAATATTATCATTTAGGTCCACTAGGATTAGATTAGGACATTTATTATTATTTAATTCAAAGAAGAGTTAAAAGAGTTAAAATCAAAGTTTATTTACTAAAAAAAATTAATATAGGGTTATACATATGATAAATTAGATTTTAAATATTCATTAAAAAGATAATAATATTTCCTACATAATGATATTTTATTTATAATTTTTAGTTGTTAAATAATTTAATTTATTTATGACACAATGATGATGCAATAATTACCATAATAGTAATAAATTAAAATAATTAATATTATAAATACCCAAATAAATATAATATGAGACTTCTAATGAATTAAAAAATATTTCTCGGATAATATGACATATTAAGATTGATTTAATTGACTTTTTTCGAAGTAATCATTCTGTTATGAGTTTCAAAAAAAAATCAACTATTGAATAGTGTCAAAATTGACATAATAGAGTTTTTAAGACAAATATTATATTATTAATTGATATTAAATTCTTAAAAATCTAAGTTTCAGCCAAGAGACTTATATCATGATAGTTTTATCATTAATGGATCACTTGGGGGTCTCTTGGATGTATATAGTAAATTTATTAACTATATATGATAAAAATACAAAGTGACATGGTAAATGTCAAACTAAATAACTAAGAGATAAAACAAAAAGATAAGGTTAATATAATGACCCAAACCTCTCTAAATTCTACTGGTTTAATGGTTTTATACCTATCACAACCTTAACCTTTGAATAATCAACTTTGGAGCCATAAGAAACTGAATATTAATTTATTATAAATTAATATTTCTAGCTTTTCCAAAGGTGCCCCTCACCCCTCCTATAAAAGGGAACTCCTTCTCATTTCTTCACACCGTCAAAGCGTTTTGGTTTGGCCAACCTCTGCCCAAATACTCTCTCAACATCCCTCACTACAACCTAGAGGCCTTAGTTTGATCAGAAAGCCTACCTAAGGATCCCTTTTGATCAAATCAAAAGGAAGCACCCGAAGAAGAGGAGGTTAACCTACCCTCAACCAAGGAAAAGTACAAGGTAAGGGTTTATTTCACAATCACTTCATTATCCGAGGTTGTTTATACGTAATAATCTACTGGGATCTCTTTATCATCCACATCCATGTTCCTTAAAAATGTATTTAAAAACATTTTTACTATTTACTAGACAATGGGTTAAAGTCATTTATACCCTTATGTGTTTTGAAAGGAATCTTTCCATCATTTTCCAAACAAGGAACTTTTAACCTTTTCGGAAAATTTATGTTAAGAATGTCTTTTTGAAACTTATACGGCGGGTGCAGCTATTTACCGCCATTATAAATTTGTCAAATCTTCCCTTACAAGCTTATAATAATATATTCAAAGTAAATGTTTTATTTTATAATTATGTGACTTTTTAATGATTTAAAAATGAATATTTTTAGAATTTTTGAAAGGTACTCTTTATCAAGATCATAATTTTAAATGTTTTAAAGATTTATCTTTCTAAATATTTTTAATTAATGTCCATGTTTTAAAAATGATTTTAAGGATTTATTTATTTGGACATGATGGTTTTGAAATGATATTTCTTTTCAAAAGTTTCAAATTGGTATGGGACACTTTGATTAAAATTTATCTTTTAAATTACATCCTTTATAAATGTGTGACTTTTCAATAATTTTGAGAAAAGAGATATTTCTCTCAAATTGTTTTTATTTCATCTATATCAATATCCTTTGATGGATTTTAAGCTTATTTCAAGTTGATTTATTATGATACAAAACTTTTGTATTGTATTGAAGGTTTTGTGATATGTTTTACTGTGGATGTGTTATTTTTATACCATTTATGGTTTATGGAGAAAGTATTGACATTTCGTATGCTAGTCTTAATATGAATTTTTATGTTATGTTTAACCCTTTTCATATGGGAATGCATTGGACATAATAAGTGATGGGTGGAGCCCGCTATAGCTTCTCGATGCATCGGTATATCTCATGAGTCAAACTAGTGTCTTGGCACAAGGCCTTTGAAAAATATTATTTGTAGTCTTGGCACGAGGCCTTGGCTATTTGGTTATGATAGTCTGGAATTTTGCATTCGATCATTATGAAAGTGGTTTTTGATATTTAATGTGATTATTCGATTAGTAGAATATCCATGTGAATAAGTAAATGGCATTATTTCATTTTATTTTTTCCATACTATGTTTAAGTTCATGTTTAAAAGGCTTTTGTTTTAGTTATACATTTCCTTAAATGTTTATTCTTATTTATGAAAGTTTCCGCTTTATTTTTATCCTTACTGGGAATTTGAGCTCACCCCTTTTCTATGTTTTATTTTTTTCCAGGGTATGAAGAAATAAATTATGAATGACCTGTAGGGATAGTATGAGGGAATAAGAGTGTGGTCTATGAAGAAAATATGTTGTTGTAGTTTTCGTTTTTATGTTGTAATGTAAGACTTATGAATATATCTAGTGTTTCCAAGGCTACTAAACCAATAGGTCTTTTGAGATTTGATCTTTCTTGTGATCATGCCAATGTTATGTAATAATGCACCGACTCTGGGTAACTGGGGTCGGGGCGTTACAATATCAACATGCATGGATCATGAATGTTCCAATGTATTTTTAGAAATATAAATATCTCTTATAATGTAAAATAATTCATATATTATTACATATTTTCACCCATAAATATTATTCATATGTTCCAATGTAATATATCTCTTATAATTTGAGTGAAATAAATTTTTTCAGCAATATATGCATCCTCAGTGTTACATCAATTGATAGAAAATCTTTTTTTATAGTTAAAAATCACAAAAAAATCTTGTAGGAGAAAAATTTCTCTTTAAATTGACCTGATATAATCATAAACACCATCCAAATAATCCTCTATAATCTATGATATATTAAAACTATTTACATTCTTGTAATGTATCCCAGAATCCATGGTCCCCTTGTTATATCTAGGAACCCTTTTGAAATCCAAAACATTTGATTCCTTTGGATTACTCTAATATCAATAATAGAGTCTCACAACATATAAAATATTACATCTATTAAATTTTAGACAAATTGTAATCCAAATTAGTCTTCTGAAATATCTTTCATTAAACTTTTATCAATTAATATCCTTTGAAAATTCAGACCCTTGTGATTGGGTATGGACACAACATTTTGTTATTCTATTCAATATTCTTCAAAAATTATTTGGAGTACTTCTCATTATAAAGAAGCTAAAAAAATAAACACGCCCAATAAAAATCATTTCTCACCGATCTTGGGAATCTATAATTTCTTGTTCATTTGGTTTGAATGATATAGACATGAATTGTCATGACTAGTTGAAAAAATGACAGTGTTAACTTATATAATCATAGTGAGCATGCCTCTTTTCATTTATTTGACATATATTTTCCTGTATACATTTCATTTATCACATGTTATCTACTTCAAGAATCTATACAAATTTTAATACTAGACACCTGAGTATTGTTTTAATCCATAAAGATCCTACTTCAATTTACACACTCATTTTTTTTTCATTTCAAAGTATAATCTCATTATGTTAATAAATATATGCCCCTTCTTCATATTCACCATTTAAAATGCATAATTTAACATCTATTTTATAGACATTGTACTACCAATACGTTGTAGTAGTAATGAATATTCTAAGAGCTTCCAACCTTTCACCTAACAAAAATGTCTCTTTAAAATTAACACATTTTACATTAGAATATCATTTTTATACTAGATTAGATTTGTTCATTATAAGGCCCCATCCTTAAAAAATTACATAATTGTGAGATAAGTTAATAATTTGAATTTAATTCACATCAATGATATTTTAATGTTTAGATTTTTAAATAATTAAACCATCATTAATATATTACATCTCAAATATTAAAAAATGTACACTTATACTCTATCCAATTTTTTTAAAAATAATAATACCCCTTAAATATAAAAATAATTAATTTCATGATAAAAATATTATTGAATTATTTTCTCTTATCATTCCTTGTACCCCATGAAAAACATTTGAAAAACTATAGATGAGCATAAAAAGATTAGTAGGGGTTAAAAAATAAGGAATGAAACTATTAGTCCATGAATATATAAAAATCAATGAAATCATAATTTTAACTCAGAAAACATAAGTTCATTAACATAAATCTTGAAATAATAATTTTTATGAATAACTAATCGAAACCATAAATCCTAAAGGTAACTTGTGGAATCTATAACATACTTACATTGTAGCTTTCACGGCTTCATAGAGGGTAACCTTCATGGTTACATTTGGAAGGCCCATCAATGTATATTCCCTAAATCTGTTTGGAGAAACCTTAACATGTACCTATATCATGTTACTCAATTCATTAAAGATGAATCACAATCTCACCCACACTCCGTTTATCATGGATCCACCCGTATACATAAGAAATGCCCAAAAACCATAACATAATCATAAAACATGAAAAATCATAAAAGAAAAAAACCCATATATCCATCATATGAATTATTTATGAACATATTGATATAATAAATCCATTATAAAATCCACTTTCTGTACCAAAATACCTAAAAATGATTATGTTATTTAATATTCATTAAAAAACATTTCACATTGTAGAGGAAGAAAAATATCAAATAATTCTCACGGTGGTGGAAGGTCATTGTCAATACGTACATTTAAAAGAAACATTCCTTTTTTCATTTTTTAAAATTATTTACAAAAAAATATTCCCTTTGAAAATATTTTAATGAAATTAAAATTCAATGGGATTCATTATACACCATATAAAATAATGACATATATAAATCAAAATATCTCTCACTAAAAAAGATTCAGACGAAGTCCCTTACCTTGTGTCTAACTTGTATTGTTCATTATTTATCTTCCTGAATAATAAAATTATGTTAATTTATACTTTTTAAGAGCCTTTTTCATGTTTATTATTCCCATTACATCATTTATGACCATGTTATAATAATTATTTTATTATTTGAGTTTATATCAAACATTTTGTCAATAATCTATTCTTGAGTCAAAAATTAATATGGTGTGATGCAAAAAATTACATGTAGTTAGAAGTATATCATATAAATAATAGTATTAATTATATATTTATCACTTTTAAACACAACTCACATTGTTTAATTTAAAGCATTAAATATGGATATGAAAAATGAACAAAATTATAATCATGGAGACGGTACGTCGTACGTTTTCATGAGTAAAATTTCCATTTCTCATTGATCATTATGAAAATAATGTAATTTTTCTTTTATTTATCCATAAAGATAAATATATTATTAAAATCATAACAATAGTTTACATATACTTATATATATCTTAAAAGTGATATAATGTATAAAAATGAGTCACATCGCTTCGTGGGGGTGATAGCTCACACATACGCACGAAAGACATTATCATTTTTATGCACATGGAAGTAAGAATATAATTGATATATTATTATTAATTTTATTATTATAACCAATATTAATATAATGTAATGTAAAATGAACTAAATCAGTTCGTGGAGGTGATAATTCATATATACGCATGAATGATTAATTACTTTCCCATTTGATGGATGTAGAGATGGATTTTGGGGATGAATTTAACATAATAACATATAATTATATTTATGATAATATATTTATTATCTCATAATTTTTTGATGGTAATTTAGGAAGTGGAAGAAGAAATTAAATAGAAACACTTAAAGAAAATGATACTTATTCTTTAGTTGATTGCCTTTGAAGAACACCTAAACACATCTATGAAGGTTGATCTTCCAAAACTATGGATTAAAGAATGTGGTAAGGTATTATAATAAGAGGTATGGATAAATCTTGGGCGAACTAAAATTCTTCGGAAGCGTGAGTAATATAGAGGGACGAGTGCCTTTTTATTCGAGAGGGGAGGGGTACCCCTGGAAAGTATTAAAATATTAAATTAATATAATTTATTTTTTAAATCAATGATTATAAAAATTGATATATAGAAAATATAATATAATTATAGATATAAATACTCTCATACAATTTTTTTAGACATGTATTGAGGTTATTTAAAACCATATATTTTAAGTTTACCATTAATTTTTCTCTTTTAATTTTAAAACAGGTGACAATATTTTAACTGTTAAGAAGTTATTAAGTGGACTTATATGTGGTAAATTTCCCATAATTGAACACTTAATGAACTTTTAGATCATATAAGAATCACTTTGTGATTTTAAAATATTTTTAGTATTGTTAAATAATTTAATTAATTATTATTTTTAGAAAACATGAATTATGTAAATTTTTAAACAATTCACATTATTCAATTTAAAAAAAATTCAAAAAGTGAGATAACTTCAAACCAAACCATTTAATAATATAATAACATGTCTTATACATATATAAAATTCGTGTATGACATAAATTATGTCAAATATAATTTATTTTAATATTTATAATATTAATAATTTGAATCATTTTTAATGAAGTAATCATTGTATCATCATTATGTAATAATTTAATTTATTTATTTAAAATCAAAAATTATAAAAAAATACCATGATGTTGAAAATAATATTATATTTCTAATGAATATTTATACTCTAAGAGATAAATTATATACCACCAAATTAAAATTATTTAAGTTAAAATGTACATGTTTATTTTATATTTCTCTTTACTTTAAAATAATTAATATAACAAGTCATTTTCACACCCAAGTTGTTCCCAAATTACAAAATTTATGCCAATGGTTTTTTTGGTCTCCCATGAATCATCCAATAATATTACGACTCGTGTTAGGGTATTTTCATATTATTACAATATTCATTTAACCTTATTTACTTAATTTACCCTTTAATGGTGGTAAAAAAAATAATTAATGATGTTACTATTCATAATATCCAAAAAATACTAGGTACCTATTTAAATAATTTTGACCTTATGATTACAAATATGGAATCCATATTTCCAAATTCAAATCCCATAAATTTTATTAATTAAGTTAAAATTTATTCCCATTGTTAAAACAAGAAAGTGAGTTTTTAAGATATAAAAACTATCAAAAGATTAAAATGTGTTTATGACTAATATAAATTTGTAAATACATACAATGAACAAAATTTTATTAAATGATAAAAATATAATATAGTTATTCTTTAAAAATCATCAAAATATAATATAATTATATAAAGAAATTATATGAAATGGCAGTTTTGAAATAAAATGCGGTATTTTCCACTATTCATTAAAAAATAATGTTTATCAATAAAATTCAAAAAAACTATCCAATGTAAATTTTGATTTCCTAATTCTATATAAGAAGTTTATTTTGTAAAATAAAAAAATATAAAAGTGAAAAAAACTAGATTTAAAATGAGTTCTCCATCAAAAAGCGGTAAAATAACCTTTCAAAAATATTAGAGTATTTTAAGCTTAAAATTTGTTTTATTGTCATTTTAAGCCTATAAAATTCATTGGATAAATGTAGAAACTTATAAAAAATAGGTAAAATCATAATATAGTTAATTTGGTTTGTTCCCACTAAACCAATGGTTAGGCATTAACTACCATTTAAAATAAGAATTTTATTATTGTATTATTTTTCTATATAACTCAATGTTGTGTGGAATGTAGTATTTCAGAGAAATCCAATCATGTATGTCGGGTATGATATCGTAAATAGTGTCCCCTTTAAAATTATTGTAATATTAAATTCAATAATATTAATATATATGAAAATTTATTATTCTATAAATACTTGGGATGTTACATAATTCCCCCCTTTCAGAAATTACATCCTCATAATTTTATTCACTTATAAACTAAGTGGGGGTATTTATCCCTCAAAACAATTTCATATTAACATGTTCCCTCTTCAGCCATATGGGTTTTCCACAAATCCTTAACCTGATGAATCACCTTATTCTACAACACTCTCTATCTTTAGTCAAGAATCTAGACTGGTGGTTTCTCATAAAAAAGTTTCTCTTCCAACTAAACTACCTCTAGACTCAAAACATGATATGGATCCGAAAAATACTCTATCAATATTAAAACATGAAAAACATTGTGTACCTGAGATAAAATTGTAGGTAAATTCACTATGTAGGCAACTGATCCAACATTCTCTAAGATCTCATAGGGTACAATGAACCACAGACTCAACTTTCCCTTATTACAAAAACACATCTCAATTTTCTATGGAGAAACTATTTGAAACATATAATCAACTACTCGAAAGAAATATCCTTCTTTTGGTTAGCCGTGTAACTTTTCTTCCTACTCCGAGTTATCTGCATGCCAATGTTCATCAAATAATTAATCAAAGGGTCATGTTCCAGACCTAACACGGTTAATGTATAATTAATTCTCCAACTCAAAGCACCATCCTCTTTGTTTAATTTTTCAGGATGGTAATGAATCGTGCAATCATAATCCTTGATTAATTCCATCCCTCTACTCTATCTCAGGTTTAATTATTTTTATGTAAATATATACTTAATATTTTTATGGTCAGTATATATTTCAAATTTTACTCCATAAAATGATGCATACATGTTTTTAAAGAAAAAAAACAACAGGTAATTCCAAATCATTTGTATGGTAATATAACTCATGTCTTTTATCCTAATGTAAATCATAAGAAATGACTTAATCATTTTGCAATAGGAAAAATCCAAGTCCTTTCAACAAATAATCACTTTAGATAACAAATTCACCATTCCTATAAGGTTGTGCCAAAACTGTAGAATTTTCCAATATTTTTTTAATTTCCTAAAAACCATCATCGCATTATTTTGTCCCGATGAACATATTAACTTTTTGAGTTAACTTAGGTAGTGTTCTAGATAAAAAATGAAAATTGTTTAACAAATATCTAGTAATAACCTTCTAAACCAAGAAAATAATGAATCTCAGTTATATTTGTGGATCTTGGCCACTCTTCAACAACTATTGTTTTCGAAGGATCAACTAGTGTGCCATATTTACAAAAAGTGTGACCATGGAATGAATTTTTTTGAAGCCAATCACACTTTATGAATTTCCCATACAGTTTATTTTCTTTTAAGGTTTTCAAGATAACACATAAATGAATTTCACTCCCATATTTAATTTTATAATATACCAAAGTATCAGCAATAAACAAAACCACAAACTTTTCAAAGAACTCACGGAATATTTTTTTCATAAGATCCATGAATAAAGAAGTTTCATTGGTTAACCCAAAAAGAATAAATATAAATTCATAATGGCTATATATAGTAAGAAACACAGTCTTTTTAATGTCTTCTTCACTTAAATTCATTTTATTGTACCCCGACCACAAGCCAATCTTCGAAAAATACCAAGCTCCCATGAGCTGATAAAATAAATCATTGATATGTGGTAAAGGATACTTATTATTAATAGTTATGTTATTCAAGGAACTATAATCAGTGTAAAATCTCAATGAACTATATTTCTTTTTAACAAATAATACATGGGCACCCCATGGGGATGTGCTAGGTCCAATGACACCTTTATCTAAAAACTCTTGTAATTGCTTCTTTAACTCAAAAATGTCAATTTGAGCAACTAGATAAGTGGGTTTTAATATTGTCTTATCATCAGGAAAAAATTCAACAATAAATTAAACTTCCCAATCAGGTATTATACTTGAAACCTCATTTGAAAAATCATCAAGATACTCATTTACCACTTAAACATCATTAATCTGAACAGTTTGTTTGATTTCAAAAATATAATCAAGGTAACATTCATTTCCATATTTTACTAGTTTTTTATCTTCCTAATATGTTATCAATAGTAAAGGTTCATTATTTTACACAAAAATAACTTCTTTCTGAAAATAAATCTCTTTATCTCTACATTCAATCTTAGCATGATAAATATAATGTTAATATATACCCAAAATAACATCAAACTCTACTAGAAGAAAAGCAACAAGATTTGTTATTAAATTTTTTCCACAGATAAGTATATAAAGATTCTTATAATTATTTGTGGTCTTAACATTCCCACCATGTCTTTTTTACACATGTTTATGATTAATTTCATCAAATGTTATTCCCACTTTTCTAGATTATTTTTTAGAAAGAGTACCCACAGAATCAAACAACACATTGGAATAAACTGAATAAAAAAACAATGTACCTGATATAATTTGATTTGATGGCCCAACATCTGATGAATTAGTTTCAAATGATTTCACCACCCATTTCCTCTTGTAGTCTAGATGATTTCCATCATTTGAGTTCTTCATCAGACACTCATTTTCATAATGACCCATCTCATTGCACATAAAACATTTTAAATAATGTAAATCGGATTTTGTCTTACAACTACCCTGTTCTTTTTAAATGAAATTTCGAGCCTTACATCCCATTTTACTGCATCGAAATCACATACCAGAATTCAATTGTGTTTTTTCCACAATTTTTACAAACTTTAAAGTTATGTTTATTACAATAAGACCTTTTTTATGAGTTCTCCCCTTTTGTATACCACCATGACCAATTATTCTTTGTTTTTTAATAAACACCTGATCATCTACAAACTCCATTTCCACCTTCTCCGCACATCGAAAATGTTTTTCATAAATTTTGAACTCATGATAAGATAATAACCTTCGATAAATTGGATTAAGTCTTGAGTTAAAATGATTAATTTTATTATCAATATACCTTATGAAATTTGGATCATACCTTCCAGTTGAGTGAATTCTTCTTCATTAGCATCCACTAAGTCATCCTTCATCTTCAATTCCAAGAATTATTTTTCCATTCTATGTTGAACCGCCTTAGGAAAATATTTCTCAAGAAACATACCTTTTAATTCATCCCAATAAATAGAATCAATATCCTAACTTTCCCTAATATTTTTAAATATTGACCCCCACTGATCGGCTTCTCCTTCAAAATGGTATATAGAAAGATTGTCCTTTTGATGATCTGAAAAAACCATAACCTTGAAAATATTTTATAATGATTTCATCCACCCTTCAACTTTAACAAGGATAGATGATACTCTGAATTATAAGGTATTTTACCTTATGACATGCTCCACTACTGACATGTTCCTCTGTGGTTGATCTGGATCATCTCATGCATGGATACCACTTCCATTTATAGTCTGATCCAACAATTCAATCACACCACATACCTGGTTAGTTCCGATTCAGACCATCCATCACAACACTGGATGTCGTCCCAGCATTGTTTCCTGGTTTCCCTTATGGAAGACCGTTCAAAATAGACCTATCATAGATGAAGTAATATGGTAATCCTCAAATTATATTTCAATTTTACCATAAATAAAAAATAATTTATTGATGTTCTATTAACAATATATTAAGCATTAAATTTATCTAAAAAGACCACTTATACCAACAAATAATTCCCCACCCTTATAACATTACATAATCTTGAGTTAAGTCAATAATTTGAATTTAATTTATATTGAGTACCTCTTCAGGTTTATATTTTTAAATAATTAGGCCATTATTAACACTTTACATCTCAAATTTTACAAAGTAGACACTTATACTCTATCCATTTTTTCCACAATAATAAATCTCCTTAAATAAAACAAGAATTAGTTTCTTGATAAAATATTATTGAATTTTTGCTTTCTCTTACCATTCCTTATACCCTGGGAAAAACATTTCAAAAACATGGGATGAGTTTAAAAATCAAAGTAAGTGTTTAAAAAATAAGGAAAGAAATCATCAGTCCATGAATACATACAAATCAATGAAATCATACACATCAGTCATAAAACCTAATATATTTAACACACATCATGAAAAAATAATATTTATAAATAAATCGTTGAAATCATAAATCATAAAGGTAACTTGTGGCATCCATATCATTCTTACATTTTTGATTTCACACCTACATAGGGAGTAACCTTCGTGGTTATGTTTTGAATACCCATCAAAGTATATTCCATAAATATCTTAGTATATAACATAACGTGTACCTATTTCACATTACCCAATGCATTAGTTTAATGGCATGTAACTCTCCTATCCATTCTTTTAAGAAAATCTACTGTCTGAGGTGTTCTGGCAGGTCAAGCTGACTTATCCCCAACACTTTTCCAAATTTTCATTTCTGGGAACAATGCAACAGTAACCTTACGGGAACAATTTCATCGATAGCCTTATATGAATAGTACAAAGGCAACCTTATGTGAATAGTGTCATTAGTAGCCCTATGTGAATAGTGAAATGATAACCTTATGTAAACGGTGTCATCGATAGCCTTATGTGAACAGTGTAATGATAACCTTATGTGAATAGTGTCATCGGTAGCCTTATGTGAACAATTCAATGGTAAAATTATGTGAACAGTGTCATCGGTGGCCTTATTTGAATAGTTCAATGGTAACCTTTTTTGAATGGGGTCATCGGTAGCCTTATGTCAACAGTCCAATGGTAAACTTATGTGAATAGTGTCATCAGTAGCCTTTGGAAACTGAGAAATAGTAACCTTATGTGAATAGTGTAATCTATAGCCTTATATGAACAATGCAACAGTAACCTTATGTGAACAGTGTTATTGGTAGCCTTATATAAACAGCGCAATGGTAACCTTATGCAAACAGTGTCATCGGTAGCCTTATGTGAACAGTAAAACGGTAACCTTATGTGAATAGTGTCATGGGTAGCCTTATGTGAATGGTGAGGTCCAATGGCATCCTCTATTTCCTTTTCCAAATTTTGAGTTCATGAACAGTGTTTCAAGAATGGTGTGGTTCAATGGTGGCATCTATTTCCTTTTCCAAATTTTGAGTACTTGAATAGAGTTTCCAGATTGGTGAGGTCCAATGATAGCCTCAATTTCATTTTCCAAATTTTCTTTTCATGAACAGTGTTTCTAGAACGGTGAGGCACAACGATAGCCTCTATTTCCTTTTCCAAATTTTGAGTTCATAAACCGTGTTCCCAGAATGGTGAGGTCCAACGGTAGCCTCTATTTTCATTTCAAAATTCTGAGTTAATGAACAGTGTTTCCAGAACGGTGACGTCCAACAGTTGCATCATTATCCTTTTCCAAATTCCTTGTTCATGAACAGTGTTTCCATCTACCTATAGTTCACCCCTTTGATGTTTCCATTGATTCAAAATGAATTTAAACCTCATTTTATAGACTCTAATACAGATTCAAAAGCCGTAACTCTTATATTAATTTTTCTTATGGCTAGGGATGTTTTTACATGGTCAAACCGTGTGGTTTAATGTGATCCTCTTTTAATGAAAAATCTAGTGTATCTTAAATTGCTACTACATTAAATCTTCCAAATAGACAAGATATCATACACCCTAGTTCTTCCTTCATGTTCTTAGCTGTGAGATTCTCAAACCTTTCATTCCTTCCAATAAGAGTTTTGCAATCCACATTTCCTCCTTGGATTGGTTCCCCTCTATTTTTTTTGTAACCAAGCAGTATCGACCAGTCATTGATATAAGGTATTATCTATCATCATTCTTTTGGGTTCATCTCCATCTATTTCTCCTTTACCTTTAATGAAATTCTATCTTCATGTTCCTAATTGGATTTTCTTGGGTGTTGACTAGTGTGGTGGTGTCTCTTGCATCCTCGGGTGGATACAATTGTCAGGGGGGAGGGGATCATAACTCATTGTGTGGATTGTTCTTGTAAAAAGAACCTCAAGAACCGTTTGATGTAGAGGATTCATTTCTTCTCTTTTTTTACGTGCAACTGTATAGTTAGCATGTTTTGTCCCAATGGATCACAATGGAATTAAAATAATAAATATTTGAACTGAATAAATAAATTGATATTGGTTGTATATTATTGCCTCTTGTTTTGCTAGATAGTGTGATATCTATGCTTTCTTTTTTTATCTTTTCATACTTGATGGAAATTGGTAAAGAACATAAAGCTGAAATTAGTTGATAATTGTTTAAATAAATATAAAGAGGCATGTGAATGAATCCAATGGTTGTTGTTGTAATTTGATTTTAATCTAATTGATGTAGTAAGAATTCTTAACAAATTTTTGATAGCTTACGTTATAGGTTTCCCAATGTTGGAACATATGAATAAGAAATTGGTTAATTCAAGATGGATTAAAGAACTGGTTGTTTGATAAAAGATAATTCCTTATAGGGTAATGAGTTACCCTCTTCCCTGTTTAATGGCCAAGAGCCCAATTGATATGATGTTCATTTTCTTCCTGCTTATTTTGAAATGTGATCTTGGAAGGATGTTGTGATATGTGGGGGAAGATAGGCATATAGGTCTTGGAAGCAGTTGATGCTTAGAGTGGCGATATGCATCAGTTTATGCATGTGGGTGTTGGGGAGGACACTAGGAATAATGTAATAGGTTGGATGTGAATGTCTGAAGGCTTGCTGATTCTTGTTGGTTTTTTATCCTCTTTACCTTCCCCACTACTCAAGGCAGCTGGTTTTCTTACCCACCTTCCAAAAAGGGGTGAATACACGCGGGGTATGTCACATGCTTTCTGCGTTTAGCTTCTCGAGGGAGGATGGTTATATTCTCTTTCTATAGGTGGAAAATACATGATGGGTAGTTCATATACTCACCGAGTTGATCTACTTTCTGTTTAGTACCATAAAATGTTTTTCTAGAATGCTTGGGAATATGGGAAAGTAATAAGGTTTTTTATAAATGATTGAATAAATGATGTTAATCCAAGGGGTTAGAGCTTGCTGGGACGTAATTCTGAGGATACAATTTAAAGGGGAAATGGACTTTGGGTGTGATTTTAATTAAATTTAATTTTGAATTGTTAATGTTTAATTAATTTTAAATAATAAATTATCATAAAGTGAAATTGATAAAAATGGAATGAAGTAATGTAATTAAGCTCTTTAAATGGATGTATGCTTATAAGATACCTTGTCTTAGAAGTGTCAGTTGGGAGTCCGAGAGAACTTATCTACTGTTGTGTTTAAGAGTAGCATATGCTCATAGTGTGGTTGTGAGATATAGTATATTCTACACTTTTTGTGTTTCTATATGCTACTCCGCCCCATCAGTTAGGGCAATTGACACCCTGGGGATTCTGAGCCCTAGTGCGGCGTTTTCCCTATCATTCTGGTGGGAGGATGGATGGTCGACTACCCCCTCTGGCCCTGCTCTCTTCCTGTGGTTGTTACTTTCGCTGGTAGGCACAACGGTTAGTCTTCCCTATATATGTGTGTAGAGGGTTGTAATGGATTTTGGTTATTCACACACATATATTCTTGATATATTTTTCTATGGAAAACTATAGGTGTAACGTGTATAGGCCATGATGGCTTGAGGATCCTTACTCGGTGTATGGGCTATATGGGCATGAAGTTTAATACCAAACATATGATACACGTTATGTGAGCTCTGGTGGCTCCCAAGAACCTACTGGGTTACATTGAATATGTGGACATTGTGGTTTTGTTTCATGAGGTGCATGTTGTAGGGCTTGTCCCCATTGTCTGCATGTAAGCCTTTTTTGAAGAGAGATTCTTAGGACGTGCGGCATTGAAGAAAAGCGGAAAACCAATGGGAAAGTAGTAGTGTGGTACCCTTGATATTATTTATTATATTATATACGCTTGTTTGCGATACTTGGTTAGAGTAGCCATGGTGAGGCTGGGAACTTATTATACCTGTTTAGGTGACGATTTTGTTTCACATGTTGTTCACTGTGCTTTATCATTCTTTATTTAATTTTTCAAGAGAGGAACTGGGGAGGATCCAACTGAGTATACTGTTATACTCACCCTATGTATATACATAAACAATTTTTCAGGTAACTTGGAGTAGGTTGGAGATCAGGCTGGTCACTACTAGCTTGGGGTTTCTGGAGCTGTTCAGGCTTCGTGGTCGCTACTGTTTTTACTTTATTTTGTGAAATTGCGGTTTTCCCCTTTCAGTTGTAGTAGTATTACATGAAATTACATATGTGTACTTGGGATTTATTTTATTTTTCATCCAGACATGGATTTGGTTGGTGTTTGTCTTATCTCTCTCTTTCGCACGTGTTCTCTTAGAGGGTAATGCCTCGCATCTTTGTGTTTACAATACCCACAGTGCTACTCACCAACTCTAGGCCTACTGGAGGCGGGACTCAGGGTTCATTAAATCACTTCTCACATTGCCAGCCCAAGAGGGGTACACTTTGTAGACAGGGGGTCATGAAAAAGTGTTATTAGAGGTCTGGTTGAGGGATAGGATATAGTTTGTTGTGAGGAACATGTGAGGTTTCATGGGTTGGCAGGGAAAAAATTTCAATCATGTTTAGAAATTGATGTAAACAATGGAGACTGGCTGAGGAATATGTGTTTAATTCCCCCTACGATCAGATGCACGGACCATTAAATTTACAATGGCTAATAAACAATGTGATCCTAGTTATAGGGTAAGGACCTAGGAAAGGATCATGCATCATTCCTCTTTGTGCTTGTGTTTGATTGGGTATAACTTGGGATATGTTAAACTAAAATAAAGAAAAGAAAAAAATTAATTAATTAATGCCAAGTATTCCATATTCTAGGTTTAGGAGCTCTAACTATTTTTTATTTTGCAGGTATGGATCTCATTCAACATTCTCATCAGGATCACATAGAATATGTCAAGAAGGATGTTACAGCTGATCGTCGTCGGGTAGAGGTTGAAGGCGATGGCACTTGGATGAGGAAAATCTGAGAGTTTTAGCACCAGAGTCTACAGAAGTACAAGTGGTCCGTATCATATACAGTAACGAAAGAATGTTTGGAGGAGGTCGAGATAGGCTTTAGTTTGATCCATGCTTGAAAGGATCACGGGTTTTCCATGGTTGTGAAGATGCTGCGTGGAGCAGCAAGGAAACAATGGTTCTTGTTCCTCATAGATCGGGAGGAGTCACCGATCTTATTGGAAGAATTCCGAGACAACTTTAGAGTCAATTTTTTTCCTCGACCGTGAAGGCATCTTGTTTCCAAGATCTTATAACCCTTTGACATGGGAGATCCAGTGTGTGAGATTTTGGAATCCATTTCAGGAACCTTTTACAATACGCTTCGGACCTATTGCCAGATGAGGAGGCTAGGGAAAAAAATTTTGAGGAGGCTTTGGTTCTAAAGATCCAGTTCCAGGTCACCCCATTTATGATGAAGACATATCTGGAGGTTCTAGCAAGGGCAGAGGTCTTCGAGAGGACTTTGGCCAGAACCAGATCATCACGAGAGGGGTGTCTTCATGATTCCTCCTAATGTCGTTCAGTGTGGCAAATGATCCATCTGTGTTCATGTGTACTCCACGTCTGAGGAGGAGCATGTAGATAATATATATGTCGTTTTAGGAGTTCTTCGTCAAGATCAGCTATTTGGGAAGTTGTCTACGTGTGAGTTTTGGGCTCAAGAAGTCTGTTTCGTGGGGAATGTTGTGTCCCATTAGGGAGTTGTTGTGGATCCATCAAAGATAAAATCAGTTGTGCCTTGGGTATCCCCCAAGATAGTGTTAGGGGTGTGATGTTTTTTTTGTATCGTAGGCTACTACAAGAGGTTTGTAGCTGAATTATCTCAAGTTGTGACTCCTCTAACAGCTTTGACCAAGAATGACCAGGCATTCATATGGACAAATCAGTGTCAGGAATATTTCTAGTATCTAATGGAGAAGTTAATAAGTGTTCCAGTTCTTTGTATTCCAAAAGAGGGAGTTCAGTTTGATGATTTATGCGATGCTTTTCATCTGGGGTTAGGCTGTGTTTTGATGTATCATAGATCAGTTTTTTCTTATGGGTCTTAGCAGTTGAGACCCCAGCAACATAACTATGCCACCCATGATCTTGAGTTGGCAGCTGTGGTGTTTTCTCTGATGTTGTGGATACATTACCTCATTAGTGAGCACTATGTCATTTTCACTGATCATAACAGTTTGAGGTATGTTTTCTCCCAACATGACTTGAACATATAAAAATGTCGGTGGATGGTGTTATTGCAGGAATTAGACTTTTAAATATCATATACACTAGGAAAGGGGAATTTTGTATGTGATTTGATGAGTCGGAAGTCACGTAGTGATGTAGTGCATGAATCTGGTGACTCCTGGAGAGTAATACAAGAACATTCAACATTACATCTTGATATGGGAGAATTAGGGGGCATAGGTTTTCTTTTTCAGATGATGGTGTAGTCATCTTCGGTGAAGTAGTTGGAAGATTCCCAGTTGGGGGATCTAGAGGTGGAGGTCTGGAGAGACTGAGTTTTTTGTGGTGAGGCCCCTGATGGTAGGTCTAATGATAAAGAACATTGTGTGTTGTATCATGGAAGGATATTTGATCCTTTGATGATGCACGAGACGATTCTAATAGAGTTCTATAGTCCTCTTTTAGCGGTGCATCCTGGAGTGAAAAAGATGGATTGAGCCTTGAGGAGCCATTTTTGGTGGCCTAGTTTGAAACGTGCAGTTACAGAGTTTGTGTCTCGATGTTTGGTCTTCCATATGATGAATTCTGAAAACAGTATTCCTAGTGGTTTGCTCTATCCCTTAGATGTTCCTTAGTGGGAGTGGGAGGACATCTCAATGGACATTGTTACTGTTTTACCTTGAGCTCAAAAAGGATATGATTCTATTTGGGTGGTAGTGGATCATTAAACAAAATCATCCCACATCATAATAGTCAAGGAGTCATGCTCAGTGGGAGTTTTGTTGATTTAGAATCTGAAGGTGGTGGTGAGACTTCATGGAGTCCCAAGGATCATCATTTCCAATTAAGATCCTCATTCTACCTCTAGGGTGTGGAGAGATCTTTATCATTCTTTTAGTTCTTATATATGCCTTATCACTTCATTTCATCTTCATATAGACGGTAAAACAGAGCGAACCATCTAGAATCTTGAAGACATGTTATGCTCTTGTGTCCTGGATTTTGGAGGTTCTTGGATGAGGCACATACCCTTGTCGGAGTTCACTTACAACAATAGTGTTCACTCCACCATCAGTATGGAGCCATTTGAAGCCTTCTACGGCCAACCATGCCATTCTCCATTGTGCTAGACTAGGTTCACAGAGTCCGAAATTCTTGGACCTGAACTAGTGCTGAATGCAACAGAGATGGTTCAGGTGATTCATGAGAGGATGAAAAATAGTGCCAGATCATCAAAAATAATATACCGATCAAAGGAGGAGACCCTCAGATTTTTTTTGTTGAGGATCACATTTTTCTGAAGGTGACTCATCATCATGGGCAGTGAATGTTTGGTTGTGGGAGTAATCTTTCTCCTTGGGTTCATGAGCCTTTCGATGTGTTAGCTCATGTTAGAGTTGTGGTGTATCGAGTAGCACTTACCCCCACAGATGATCCAGATACATGATGTTTTTCATCTGTCACAGCTCCATCATTATCTTCATGATGACACTCAAGTCATCAATTAGGGAGAGATTGATGTTGATGATAATGCGACATTTGAGGGGTGACCAATGGAGATCTAAGAACACAAAGAGAATGTGTTGCATGTTAATTCTATCATATTGGTTCGTGTATTGTGGAAACACGGTGGCATGGAAGAGAGTACCTGGGAACGTGAGTCACAAATATGTGTTCAGTACCCGGAGTTGTTTTCTGTTTAAGTATTTTCATGTAACGATGTCTCATTTGTGGTTATAGGCATTTTATGTTTATAAGATGGCTTTTTTGGTTGCTTCTTGGGTCTAGCTCTCTTTTGATAGGTATCTCGATGGGTGGTTTTTTGACTTCTTTCCTATTCCCTTTACGGTTAGTTTTGAATTCTCGAAGAAAAGAATGTTTTGAGAGGTATCTGATGTAATGGCCTGGACCTCTCTGGACCATTCCATTGTGAACATCTGGTGTCTGAGGTGTTCTGGGAGGTCAAGGGGACTTATCCCCAACACTTTTCCAAATTTCATGTTATGTGAATATTTAAACAGTAACCTTATGGGAACAGTGTTCTTGGTAGCCTAATGTGAATAGTACAATGGTAACCTTATGTGAACAGTGTCAATAGTAGCCTTCTGTGAATAGTGAAACAATAACCTTATGTGAATAGTGTCATTAGTGGCCTTATGTGAATAGTGCAACAGTAACCTTATGTGAAGAGTGTCATCGGTAGGCTTATGTAAACTGTAAAACAGTAAACTTATGTGAACGGTGTCATCGGTAACCTTATGTGAATAGTGCACCACTAAACTTTTGTGAATAGTTTCATTGGTAGCCTTATGTGAACAGTGAAATGGTAAACTTATGTGAACAGTGTCATCGGTAGCCCTATGTGAACTTTGAAATGGTAACCTTACGTGAACAGTGTCATCAGTAGCCTTATTTGAACAGTGAAATGGTAACCTTATGTGAACATTTTCATCGGTAGCCTTATGTGAATAGTACAATGGTAACATTATGTGAACAGTGTCATCAGTAGCCTTTTGTGAATGGTGAGTTCCAACGGTAACCTTGATTTCCTTTTTCAAATTTTGAGTTCATGAACAGTGTTTCCAGAATGGCGAGGTTCAAAGGTATCCTCCATTTCCTTTTCTAAATCTTGAGTTCATGAAAAGTGTTTCCAGAACGGCGAGGTCCAATGGTAGCCTCTATTTCATTTGCCAAATTTTGAGTTCATGAACAGTGTTTCCAGAACGGTGAGGATCAACGGTATCCTCAAGGTCCTTTACCAAATTTTGGGTTCATGAATAGTTTTTTCAGAACGCTGATCCAATAATAGCCTTTATTTTATTTTCCAAATTTTGAGTTCATGAATATTGTTTCCAGAATGGCGAGGTCCAATGATAGACACTTTTTCCATTGCCAAATGTCTTGTTCATGAACAGTGCTTCCAGCCTCCTACAGTTTCTCCCCTTTGACGTTTCCTTTGATGTAAAATGCATTAAAAAACTCGTTTTAAGGACTCTAAGATTGATTCAAAAGCCATAAATCCTATATTAATTTTTCCTAAGTCTTAGAATGATTTTACATTGTCAAACTACATGGTTTAATAATATATTCTTTAAATTGAAAATCTGGCATACCTCAAAATGTTGCTATATTAAATATTCTAAGGGGACGAGATATCAACCTCCTTAGTTCTTCCTCATTCTTCTCAGCTGTGAGACACTTGAACCTCTAATTCCTTTCAGTAGGAGTTTTTAAATCAAACATTCCTCCTTAGATTAGTTCCCCTCTATTTTTGATGGAACCAAGAAATATCGATCAATCTTCGATAAAAGGTATGATCTATCATCATCTTTTTGGGTTCATCTCCTTATGTTTCTCCTTTCCATTGTATGGAATGCCATCTCTATGTTTTTAATAGGATTTTCTTAGGTTTTGATGAGTTTGTTGGTGTCTCTTGCTTCCTCTAGTGGATACATCTATCACAGGGGGAGGATATCATAATCTATTGTGTGGATCGTTCTCGTATAAAAAACTTCAAGAAGCATTTGAGTTAGGGGATTTGTTGCTTCTCTTTTCTTTTATGCATAACCATATAGTTAGTATGTTTTATCCCACTGGATCAAAAAGGAATTGAAATAATAAATATTTGAACTAGATAAATAAATTGATAACAATGGCATGTTATTGCCTCTTGTTTTTCTAGATAGTGTGATATCTATGCTTGATTTTTTTTGATTTCCATTCTTGATGGAAATTGTTAAAGAATGTAAATCCATAATTAATTGATTATTGTTTGGATAATGATTAAGAGGCATGTGAATGAATCTAATGGTTGTTTTTGTAATTTTATTTTAATGAAATTGATGCAGTAAGGATGTTTAATCAATTTGTGATAGAATAATTTTTATGTTTCCCAATGTTTGAACCTATGCATAAGAAATCGGTTAATTCAAGATGGATTAAAGAGATGGTTTTTTATAAAAGATAATTTCTTATAGGGTTCTGAGTTACCCTCTTCCTTGTTTAAGGGACAAGAGACCAATTGATATGATTATTGTTTTCCTTCTTCTTGTGATGGGATGTGATCCTGAAAGGCTGTTGTTATATGTGGGGGTAAGGAGGATTATTGGTTGTGGCAACAGTTGATGTCTAGAGTTTCAAGATGCATGAGTTTATGCATGTAGGTGTCGGGGAGGATATCTAGGATGATGAAACAGGTTGGATGTGAATGTTTGGAGGCTTGCTGATTCTTATTGGTTGTTTATCCTCTTTACTTTCATCACTGCTCGAGGCAGACAGTTTTCGTACCCTACTTCTAAAAGGGGATGAAGTCATGTGAGGTATGCCACGTGCTTTCAGGGATTATCTTCTCACGGTAGGATGTGTCTAGTCTCTTTCTATAGGTGGAAAAGACATGATGGGTCTTATCTACTCACAATGTTGAGCCCCCTTGTGTTTAGTAGCATAGAAAGTTTTTCTAGAATGCCTGAGAATATGGGAAAGTAATAATGATGTTAATAAATGATTGAATAAATGATCTTAGCCCAAGGGTTTGGAGCTTGCTTGGACAAAATGCTGAGGTTTCAATTTATAGGGACAAAGGACTTTGCGTGTGATGCTAATGAAATTTAATGTGGAATTGTTAATGGTTAATTAATGATTAAATAATTAATTAACGTATAGTGAAACTGATAAAAAGGGAATGAAGTAATGTAATTAAGCTCTTTAAATGGTTGTGTGCTAATATGATACCTAGTCTTGAAAGTTGCAGCTAGGAGTTTGAGAGACGTTAGATGCAGTTTTGTCTGAGACTGGATTATTCCCATAGAGTGGTTGTGAGCTATAGTATATTCTAGAATTTTTGTGTTTCTATACACTACTCTACCCTGTCAGTTAGGGGAACTCACACCCCAGGGATTATGTGCCCTGGGGGTGTTTTCCCCAACATTTTGGTGGGACGATCGATGGCGGACTACCCCCCTTGGCCCAAATGTCTTCTCGTGGTAGTTACCTGTATTGGTAGGCACAACCGTTAGTTTTCCTCATATAGGTGTGTAGAGGGTTGTAATGTCCTGTGGTTATTCACACACATATATTTTGGATATAGTTTCCTACAGACTACTATAGGTATAACGTGTATAGGCTATGATGGCTTCAGGATCCTTTCTCGGTGTATGGGATATAATGGTTTGAGGTTTAATACCCAACTTATGATACACGTTATACGAGTTGTGGTGGCTCCCAAAAACTATCGGGTTACTTTTCTTACATGAACGTAGTAGTGTTTTACATGAGGTGCATACTGTGGTGCTTCGCCCAGGTGTCTGTGGGAAAGCCTTTTTGGAGAGAGATGCTTCGGACGTGCGACGTTGGGGAAAAGAGACAAACTAATGAAGATGTAGTAGCAGGTTACCCTTGATATTTTTTATTATATTATATACTCTTGTATGAAATACTTGGTGAGAGTATCCATGGTGAGGATGAGAACGTAGTATACCTGTTTAGGTGATGAGTTAGTTTCACATGTGGTTCGTTGTGCTTTAGGATGCTTTCTTTACATTTGCACGAGAGGCTCTGGGGATGATCCTACTGAGTATACCGTTATACTCGCCCTATGTATATATATAAACTAGTTTTAGGCCAGTTGGTGTAGGTTTGATTTTAGGATGGTTACTACTATCTTGGGGTTGCATGAGCTGTTCGGGCTTTGTGGTCACTGTTGTTTTTACTTTCTTTTGGGTACATGCAATTTTCCTGTTTTAGTTGTAGTTGTTTTCCATGACATTACATATGTGTACATGGGAATTAATTTATATTTCTGTCTGAAATATATTTGGTTGGTGTCTCTCTTATCTCCCTCTTTTGAAAGTGTTATCATAGAGGATAATGCCTCTCATCTTTGATTTAACTATACCCTCGATGCTAGTCACCGACCCAGGGCCTACTGGAGGTGGGACTCAAAGGTCATTATATCCCTTATCACATTGTCGACCCAGGAGGGGTACACTTTGTGGGGAGGGTGTCGTGACAGTTGGAGAGGTATCAGGGGCTCACCCACCCTCATTTTATCACTAAACCACCCGTATACATAATCAATTCCAAAGAACCACAACATAACCATAACACATGTGCAAGTATAAAAGGGAAATAACATTTCAATATTTCCATCATAAGACATATTTTCAAGATATTGGTATAATCAATCCATTAACAATACCATTTTCAATACAAAAATAACTAAAAATTAATATGGAATTTTATTTTATTTTTAAAAAACATTACGTTTTATAGAGGATTCCAAATATCAAATAAGGCTTGAAGCAGCAGAAAGGTCATTGTTTACATGTACATTAAAAAGAACCAATCATTTTTTTGGTTTTGTAAAACTCTCAATAAAAAAATATTCCTTTTGAAATATATTGAATGAAATTAAAAGTCAAATGGGTTGATTATACACCATATAAAATAAGGTCGTATATAAATAAAAAAATTCCTTAATGAAAGAAGATTGAGACAAAGTCCCTTACCATGAGGTCAACGTGTCTTGTTCATTATTTATCTTACTGAATAATAAACATAGGTTAGTTTATACTTTCTTCAGAACGTTTTTTAGGTTTATTATTCTCATTACATCACTTATTACCATTTAATAATAATTATTTTATTATTTTATTTCATGTCAGACATTTTGTTGATAATCGGTTCTTGAGTTGAAAATGAACATGGTATGACATCACTAGTCTATGTGGTCTTAAGTCGATAATCTTTTGAATAGTATTCATAAAATATTCATCACTTTTACATATTAGTGAAATTATTTAATTTAAACCATTAAATATGTTATGGAAAATGAACAATGTTATAATCATGGAGTTGGAAGGTTGTATGTACGCATGAGTATCATTTCCATTTTTTATTGATCATTATGGAAATAACGTAATTATAATTTTATCATTATAGAATGATCATGATATTATTAAAATAAAAATAATAACTTACATATACTAAACATATCTTACAAGTGATATAATGAATAAAAATGAGTCACACTACTTCGTGGAGGTTATAGTTCACATGTACGCACGAACAACGTTATCATTATTGTAAACATGGAAGTAAGAATTTAATTGACATATTATTACCTTTTAATGATTAATATGTCATGAATATCAGATATGAAGATTAATTCAATCATTATAACCAATCTTAATAGACAGTAATGGAAAACAAACTAAATCGGTTTGTGGAGGTGATAATTCACACATACGCATGAATGATTAATTCCATTCCAATTTGATGGAGGTAGAGAAGGATTTAGGGGATGAGATTTACATAATAGCATCTCTCTATATTTTGGATATCTTAGTTATTATTTCATCATATTCGTATGATATTTGAAGAAGATGAAGAAGAAAAAATGGAAACACTTAAAGAAAACCATACATCATCTTCTATTGATCGCCTTTGAAGAACACCTAAACACCTATATGAACGGTGTTATACCAAAAATATGGCTTCCAGAATGTGGAGAGTTATTATAGGAAGAGTCTTGGATAGATATCTAAAAAAATAAAATTATTTTAAAGTGTGATTAATAGAGAGGGATGGATTTTTTTTATAAAAGTGGGGCGGGGCACCCCAGGAAAGTATTAAAATATTAAACTAATATAAATTATTTTTTCAATAAAAGTGGCTCCAAAATTATATATAGAAATAATAATAATATTATTGAAATAAATAATCTCATAATATGGTTTTTACACATGTATTGAGGTATTTTTAAACCCTATCGTTTTGGTTTACCTTTGATTATTCTATTTTAATTTTAGAATTAGTAACCATATTTTAATTGATAAGAAGCTATTAATTTTACTTATATTGGTTAAATTTTCCATAATTTTGAAAATTTGTTGACTTTTAGACCATATCCTAATAAATTTGTGATTTGAAATTTTTTTTCCAAATTTTAAATAATTTAATAAATTATTATTTTTATAAAACGTCTATTATGTCAATTTTTACACTATTCACTTTATTGAATTTAAATAAAATCTAATCAGAGAGGTAACATCAAAAAAACCATTGAATATTCTAATAACATTTTTTTTCATCTATAAAATTCTTTTATTACATAAAATAATTCAAAGAATATTTATTTTAGTATTTATAATATCATTTATTTGAATCTTATTTTAATGAAGCAATTACTGCATCATCATTTTTTCATAATTAAATTTATTTATTTAATCCAAAAAAAATTTAAATAAAATACCATGATTTATTAAATCTATTTATATTTAAAATTCATATTTATAGTCAAAGAGATCCCTTATTCAACCCCAAATTAAAATTATTTAATTAAAAACATACATTTTTATGTTATATTTCGCATTAATTTAAATTAATTATTATAACACATCATTTTCAGTCCCAAATGGATCCCAAATGAAAAATATTCGGAATAAGGATTTTTAATCTACCAATTCTCATACAATAATAATAGTATTCATGTTAGGGTAGTTTTATGTAATTATAATATTATTTTTTCCATTATTTACCTCATTTACCCTTTAATCGTGGTAAATAAAAATAATTACTGGATTTAATATTAATAATATCGAAAAATAAAAGATACCAATGTACGTAATTTATAACATATGATTCAAAATATGGAATCCATTTTTCCAAATCAAAACACTGATGTTTCATTAATTAATTTAAAATTAATTTCTATTATGAATACCAGAAAGAAGGTTTTTAAGAAATAAAAACTATCAAAATATTTACATGTGTTTATATCCAATTTTAATTTAAAATATCTAAAAATGTCCAAATTTTGATTAAATGAAAAAAAAAATAATACAATTTCATGTTAAAACCAATAACAAATATGATCTATCTATATAAATAAACTAGATAAAATGTCACTTTTGACCTAAAATGCGTTATTTTTCACTATTTATTAAAAATGAACTTTATCGTAAAATTACCAAATGTTTATCCCAAGAATATTTTGATGTCCTTATTCTATATAATATGGTTTTTTTGTCAAATAAAACATATAAAAGTTACAAATACTATATTTAAAAAGGTTTCTCCATCAAAAGGCGGTTAAACAATCTTTAAAAAAAATGGAGTATTTATGCTTAAAATTGGATTTATTCTCATTTTATAAAATTTATTTCATAAATGTAAATACATTTAAAAAATATATAAAATAATAATAATTTTTATTCTATTAATTAACAAAAAAACAACAACTAGGTGTTAACTAACCAT
Organism: Viscum album; assembly: GCA_963277665.1. Taxonomy (NCBI): domain Eukaryota; kingdom Viridiplantae; phylum Streptophyta; class Magnoliopsida; order Santalales; family Viscaceae; genus Viscum; species Viscum album. The sequence goes on from OY728165.1 coordinate 1,046,568,959, forward strand.
TTAAAAAAAATAATATTATTGTTTTATTATTTTTTGGTATAAATTAGTGTTTTGTGCAATGTTATATTTCTGAGAAGCTCATTGTTGAGTGTCGCGTATACTATCATACATAGTGTCCCCTTTAAAATAAAATTGAAACTAAAATAAAAAAATATTAAGAGATATGAATTTGTATTATTCTATATATACCTGGGATGTTACATTCATCACTATAGTTCCCAGGTCATTTATCTTGTTTCTGAAGACCCACTTGGTTCAAATTAAATTTCTATTAACATGTCATGGAAATAGTTCGCATGAGAAATTCCTTTCAATTTAACTCGTCTTTATTTTAATCATATCAATCCACTCATTTCTTTCAAAAGATTATCTAAATAATTTAATATCAATTCAAAAGGTAAGTGAAGTGTTATGTTTAAACTGATTCCTTGTTCTAGTTAGTTATGTTGTGTTCTCATTATATATTACCTTTCTTTTGGTCTGCATGGGTTCAGACTATTATCATATGATATTGTATATTTCAACATTCTTATTAAACTTTCTATACTTTTTTGTTTTATTTTTATCAATCTTCTCTTAATAATCCATATTATCTGAGTCAACACTTCCTATATAGAATTTAACATCTTGTTTTTCACTAAATTATTCAGAAACATTCATATTTTTCCCATCGTATTCTTCAAAAAAAATTACATCCAAATAAATATTTATAGTTTTGTTTTCAATGATCTTTACATAATAGTACTCAACCATTTGGTTAAGTCTCTGATCCCAGTATCTGAATCCTTTCCAATTAGATAAATATACAAGAAAGAGAGATACATCATAATTCTCATCAAATTTCTATAGAACAATGTATTTGATTTTAAAATTGCATATAGAGGCCTAGGTTTTTCGTCCATGGATATTTCATATTTTTTATTAATATTCAATACTATACACAAACACATTCATGGGGACCATAACATATTAGTTTGTTTGAAAACTTTTAACATAATATTTTAATCTAGTGTATTATCTTTAATATTACCCAACAATATCTTCCCAAATAATATTCTTTATAGACATACCCTATATAAACCTTTCTTCATAATCTATTGAATGAAAACACAATAAAGGGTGAGATCAGATTCTTAGTAAGGGTAAACATAGAAGATATAAATGCATAACATGAACATAAGGTTATGAGAATGTGAGAATATGATTTGAAAACCATACACTTCTTATCAAAGATCATTATATTGAGTCATGGAATAAATATTGTTAGTTCATAAGACATGAATCATAATGTAATCAAATACAATGAGGAATTAAGGCATAATATTATCATAATTCATATATCTATGGTAGACACCTAAGCATAAAACATTCTATGTCATGGATTCACACCATGAAATTCATAATATGTTATGCATGGCCTAATCCCTGATGTACCTACGTTGGGAATTCAATGACCTCCCATATACCCACTTCCAGGTTTGGGAAAACCTAATATTTAACCTTTGATCTCATATAACATTAATTGTTACCCAATGCATTGGAAGGATATATAGGTTCCACATGTCACATGTGAAAACCAAATGTAAGTGTTCTATATGATCATAAATTTTATCATATAATATCCCATGAATTTATAAGGGTTTCACAAACATTTTATCACATCTTAACCAATGGAAAAGTGACAGGTTTCAAAATCATTTCATCAATGCATGACCCATGAAAAGAAAAAGTTTTTATATGAATCTTATCATGGTATAACCTATGGGAAAGGAATGTGTTTCATAAATATATTCTGTACAATCAAAAACCATTCAGATAAAAAATAATAATATTATCCATGGAAATAATCCCCAGCAAGAATAGGTAACATCAACAAATGAAATATTATATGGAAAATGATTTTGATCCATCATCTAAAACATTTATTAATAAAATTATATTTTCTTATTTAAAAAAAACGTTTTGAATCATAAAACATTTTTGAAATATTTTCATTTAAAATAACTATGAAAACATATAAATAAATTTATAAAAACCATTGAAAACATTTATTATGAAAAATATTATTTCCACATAAAAAATAATTTTCAAGAACACAAACCATTTTCAAAATCATTTACTTTTAAAATAATTTGTTTAAATATAAAAATTTACCAAATATTATGTAAAACTTTATCTTAAAATAACATATAAACCTTGTAAGGTAAACATAAAATAATTGAGTTAGCATTATAGTGGGAAATATTTTTTATTTCAGGTATATTTAAAACAAATATTCTTTTCACATTATTGGTAAAATACAAACATGAAATATTTGAAAAAAAACAGGAAGATTATTTAAAAAAAATTTAAAAACATAAAGCATTGGTAAAAATGTTTTAAAAAAATCATAATACTGTAATAAAACATTTTTTAAGTCATTTTTACAAATAATGGTTTTCAATGAAAAAAATATATGATTGAAGAAAAAAATAATGTTAGATTTTATTAAAATAATTTTTCATAATAATTTTATAAATAAAAGAGTAAAAAATGGTACCATTAATTTAATATATCATCAATAAAAATATTAGAATAAAAATAATGATAATTATTATGATATGCATCATAATATTTTGACGTTGGAAACATAGTCATAAACAATCAGAATAAATAATTCAATTTCCACATGAAACATTCCCACTTTGTTAAATTTGAATCATAAAACTGATCATGGAATAACATTAAAAGAAACCAAATAATTAAGAAATGAGTTAAATTAATGATATATAATTTTATAGTTATTTATACACACCACACAAAATAAATGAGTGGGTAATATGGAATAAGTCTTTAAGAAATAAATGTGTGACTAGAAAACCCCATACCTTATGACTTGACATCTCTCATACTCATTGAACGCTATAATATAATAAGTATATATTTATTATACATATATTATGAATTGATAATTATATATATAATACTATTTATTATTTTCTAATGATCATTTTATTAGATGTTTATTAACAATTCTATGGTAATGTTACATTTCGAGTAATTACAGCTTCTTTTTTAATATATGTTTTGACTTGTTATTTTTTGTCTTATTATATCGATAATTGTTTCATAATATCCATAATTTCATCCATGATATAAATATCATATATATAAAATATAAATTTATTTTGAGTAATCCAAAATATTTAGTTATATGAAATGAAATACACCATTTATGGAGACGGTAGGGTGTATGTACGCATGAACATTGTTTTAATTTTATTATCAAATTGAAAGAAATAAATGTAAATGATATATATATATTATAATTTAATTATAATTTTATGTCATATATATATAATATATTTATTAAAACCCATCCTTAATACACTCATTGTAATGCCTTAATGAATCACATTACTTTACGATGTGGTAGTCTACTACACACACGAACCACATTATCGTATTACCAATAAATGTAAGGCATGATGTTATGTGTGATATAATAATTCAAAAAGCATAATAGCATCATAAATATAATATATATCATATATAATCAATAAATAAATCAGTATTCTCATCCTTGAATGGTTTTAATATTAAAATGAGTGACATCGGTGTGTAATGAGGAATTCATAACCCATTAAATGGATGTGTATATAGTTTTAGGTTTTACCCATTATATAACAAAATCATAGTATATGGAAGAAACTGATTATTTTATATAATAATTTTACAACAATAATTTAAGTTGTGGATGATGAAATAAAACAAAAATGCTCATTGATGAATGTAACCTCTTCTTCAGTATGCTCTTTAGGTCAGCGCTAAAATATTTCTTGGTTTACTTTAATTACAAATTACTCCTTATATGATTTGGGGAAGTAATTTGGAAGTGATTTGGTAAGAACATGGTTCATCTAAATCTCTTTATTAGTGTGAAGAAGTGGATAGTTTGAGTGCCCTTCTATAGTTAAAGAGGAATCTTACCAAAAATGAATCTCAATATGACAATTAAATTTTTGTTTGGATGATTTTTTGTAGAAAAACCTACACAACATACTGAAACACATTATTTAAATATTTCATTCTGTACCATCTTAGTTTCCCTATTTATAAATTTTTTTCACTAAAGCAACTAGTTTTCTAACCTTGGTAATTTATCATTTAAGAATAAATTATAGTGAGAATTAATAGATCATTTTTACTGAACTATTCTTAATATGATATATAATTAATGAAATAAAAATATAATATTCATTGGAATGTAATTTTGACATAAGGTTATGTAACTTGTAAAAATACCTCTTTAACCTTAATCAGGGTAACTAAATTTTTACTATTTAACGGTCAATATAGCCATTATAATATAATAAATGGTAAATTAATAGACCTTAGTTTATATTTATTGATTTATAAAAATTTTTATTATAATATAGTATTTTTTAAATTTTAAATTATTTATTATAAAATAACATTAATGTCAATTTTGATATTATTCATTTAATTTCAATTTTAAAAATATCTGGACAATGATGGAATTAGAATATATTTTTTTCACACCATTTTATAATGATATATTCATATAAAAAATAATAAAACATAAATATTATTTAAAATTACTTCACATTAATTATTTTTAGTATTAATTATTTTATATCATTTTTAACTTAATAATTTTTATATTATAATTTCATAAGGAATTAAATTATCATTTCATCTCAGAAAATAGAAAAATAAATTGTCATGATTAAAAAGATAATTTATATTTCTAATAGATATATTACCAAAATTATGTTGTTTCTATCGATCCTAGGGCTTTGTAGATATTAAAATTAAGAAATGTAGGTTTTTGGTCTTTTCCTCTACGTAACATATTATATGTGTCATATTAGAAGGAAAGTGGAAAAGAATTACCATATTTATGAGTCTATGATGGGAATGAACGAAATAAATTCTTTAAATAAATTTAATATGATATTTCCGGTCACTTTAACTCTTATCATTCTAGTCTAACCCCTAATAATTCTATTTTTTCATTAATTATTTAAATTAATTTTAACTACATTCACTATTCATTTTGGTCAAAAGAAATATTTTTAGAAATTATAAATTATATTGATTAAAAATATGGAATATATTTTCTATGATTCAACTCATAGAAGTTGGAAAATTTAATTTAAAGTCAATTTTACAGATGTGAATAGAAGATGGGTTTTTAATGATAAAGACTTCAAAACAGTAAAAAAGTTATTTCAAAATTCAATAAAAAATTTATTAAAATGACATAAATTAGATTAATTTATCTTAAAATTAACTAATTTTAATTTATAACCAATTAAAAATATAATTTAACATTATAAAAAATTTAAATGAAGATTTACTTCTTAATTAAACCGTAATATTTCTTCACTGTTCATCAAAAAATGGAACATTCTCGAAAAATTCAAAAAATCAACCATAAACTAATTTTAATATTATGATTTGAAAAAATATTATTATTTAATAAAACTCATTATCTAAATGTGGAAAATTGTATTTTCAAAATAAGTGTGTCGTAAAAAAAAGTTAAACATTTTTTTGAAAAATAAATTTTTTAAACGTAAAATTGGATTCATTATTATCTCTTGTTAATAAACATATTTGATTATTTATATACATTTGAATAAATATATAATATATAAAAAATATTAACATAATTAACCAAAGGTTATTGGGTTAATTTATTTATATAAAACATGCTTGTGTGCATAAAACTAGTTTTCAGATAAAGATTTTATTTTATTTACAAAATGGTTTTATTTACATTTATACTTAATTGGTCCGAAAATAATTAATTTTATAAAAAACATTAAAACATATATTCAAAATATATCTATTAATAATCATTCTCATCATTCCAATATCTAGGTGATATATATCACGTTACAAAATAATATATTAATTGTTTGACTGGATGAATATTAAATTTTGATTTAAAAGAAGTAATTTTGAGGAAAATATCAGAAACAAAAAAGATCAAAACACAAATTCATTAAGAAGATAAATAAGACCAAAAAATAATTAAAGACAAGACAAACATTAGTGGAATAAGACACCCAATATAACCCCCACTAAAGTATAGTTCCCTTTATATATTCCTGATTCAAAATAAGAAAATCAATGTGATTGGACATATTTTCTCAAATCGAGATTTATACCTCTAGGTTGATCTTCCTTTCATTTAATATTTGATCTATAATGTTTTCTTGATTTTTAATCCAAGACCTTCGATCCTCATTTAGAAAAAATTGAATATTTCCCTCATAAATTCATTTCACCTCCACCTTGATATATTTGATTTGGACAAATCCATCCAGCAATTATGCCTTATTGTGGAGAATGAGATCCAGAAAAAATTAATTTTCTCCTTAAACCCTTCCTATCATTCACTTCTTAATGGACACTATTTCCCAAGGTTGAACTTCCATCAGATCAAAAAACATTTCTTATACCCTAGGACCATCTTCTTCCTTCATTCTATTTTCAACTTGAAGATTATTTTGTTTCTTATGAAATATGACCTTCTTAGTTTTGTTATATTCACAAAACATTTTGGCCAAAACATTTTTAAGTGACCTTATTTCCATCAAATTTATAATAAATGAATATTATTTAGTCCCATTGGATTTTTTCCCTTATTCATGATTCATCTTCCTAAGTATCAAGTTTCCTTCATCCCCTTATTCCTCTATGGGATATGAATTCTTCTACCTTACATACCCTCAAATGTAACACCCCAAACATATTTAATTTGTGATAACAATATTTTTATAATTATATGAATTAATAATATTTTTGTTTTTTAACAATGGTGCACCTAAAATATAATATTGCAGGTTAAAAATAAATAGATGTTTTAGTAATTAGAAAAAATGAAATGCTACATTTCTAGAAGGCCAAAAGATCTTAACTAATCTAGAATGCCTACTATAAGACCAATCTGAATTACTGAGAGACCACCGAACACTAAAACTTTACCAAGGAGATAGTGCAAATCCTTTGGGTTAGTCACAATGAAAAACATTATAGCCAAATCTATGGAGATCGAACTAAGAATCCCGGGGATGTAATGCACCATCATCACTATTTTGTTTTCTCATATATTGAACACACTTATGATTTTATTTATAAGGCCTTTATGATCATTGTTGACCAATGAGGTCTTTATATGACCGTTTGTTTTTAAAATTGTCATAAAACTTTATAAATATTAGGTATTTTAAGTATTGTGATTATTTTGAGTATACTAAGTATTAATATTTTTGTTATTTGAGTATTCTAAGTATATTAGTATTTTAATTATTCTAAATATTATAATAATATTAATTATTTTAAGAACATAATGGGTTTAAATATTTGAAACTAATTTTTTAGTTATATTCTTTCAAGTAAATGTAATGTTTTTAAATAATATATCTCTATGTATAAAAAGTGTATGATTATTTACCTTTTAGATAGAAATAAAGTGTTACCAATTATTATATGAAGAGATATATATGTTTCACATGTTTTGAAATATTTTAAATATTTTAAAGTTATATCCTATGTCAAAGTTTTAATTATGGGTATACTTTATTTTAAACTACTATAACAATGATGTCTATCTTAAAATGAATGAAATCAATGAGGTTGTGTTTTGAACTTAAAATTATTTTGAAATCATGACTTTTGTGTTTTAATGAAAATAAAATTAGAATTAAATATATTTAATTCCATAAATTTATAGAGAAGTGAACATATTGATTTTTATACAAAAAAATACGTATTTGAATTTGAAATCATATTTTAAGTACTCTTAATAATTAAGAGTTATATTCTTGGTTAAGTGATAAGATTGTATAATTCATATGTTGTTTTGTGTATCAAATTTTTTAAAATGTTAAAATAACGTTGAAATCATGATTTAGGCTAATAAAATTAATGATATTGTTTTTTAATGAAATTAAATATTGAAAACTCCATTTTACTTTATTTGGTTTTAGATGAACTTATATGGTTTAATATTTTTTTTGAATGTTTTAATAAAGTTTTTATAAAAAAAATATATATGACCATTTAAGGCCAGTCATCTAGCCAGCCGAGTGAGGTAGCTCGAACCAGTCTCAAAGGAGTGGGAGGTCGAGCCATGGACCTCGACCAGCACAGGCCAGTCGTGAGGGTGTGCACACACTCCACATGGGAACATGAAGGAACCAAAATGACACCACTATACAGGGCGGCATGGTGGAAGAGGATGGGTGTAGAGCACACCCGCATGGGAGAACTATTATGGGGTGGTTGTGGGGAGGGGGAGAGAAAAATAATTACTCTAGCCCCAAATCATCGAGGATTATATATCAGTTTTGAACCCCCATTCATTTCGATGTGGGACACGCTTTTTCTGATGAGACCAAATCTCAACTATTCGATCTCACTACGTGATATCTGGACTGCACGATCCGGTATCAATTTAGAATCCTTCCACCACAACTCTTTTCTCCTTTTTCCCCCCAGTCATCATATTATGACTCAACTAATCTCGACATTTCATATATTTTAAAAACCATAGTATCACCACTGTTGTCCGATCAATCCTTAGTAATCACAACTGTTCGTTCATTTTTAAAACAGAGAAACTCACCTTAGCTGTCTAATCAGCCTCATTTGATCTAGACTATTCACTATTTTCCACACCACTCTTTTTTATCTTCTTCTTCCTCACATCGTGCAAGTGTAGTGGTTCACATCACACGTTTCTCAATGCACCTCTTCAACCTGTCACACCTTTCTCCACCCACAACCTCATTCTTTATCATTTTCTAAATACTTGACACACTTGATATATTTTAAAACCAAACCCCTTTGGATCTAGTGAAATTTTTCCATAATATATATTTATATATATAATTATACATTATCAAATGATCAATTTACTTAATATTTTTTTTGATTGGGGTATTTTTCCCTTCTTCATGAATCTTTTTCACATCTTTTTTCTTGTTTTAATGATTGAACAGAAGGGTGTATAAATATATACATACACAATTTATATAAACTTACTTTGAAAACATAAAACCAAGGAGTTCTTATCTCCCAACTCCTCTATAACCTTTTTCCGACTCCACTCTACCTTTGAGTTAAAGTAAGGTATTACTTTTTCTACGATTTCATTATGCAAACTGTTATACATATTTTTGTGATTCTACGGTTATATATATATATATAATTTTATGTAACTTTCAAACGAAATTTATTCTAGATTTCTCAAAATATGATTTGAAGTGTTTAATTTAGGTTTTGATGTACATAATGCATGTAAGGGATTATTTTTATTTGTTTTCTCTATGGAAAACCCTTGTTTATACTTTTTTGAATTACATTTATATATGTATATATATAATGTTTTGTATTAATTTAAATCCCAATCTAATTTTGGTTTTCTAAATGATGTTTTATATAATTTAAATTATATATATGATGTGTATAACATTTTTAAAGGATTATTTTTAGTTTGGGTTTTGATTTGATTAACCCATATATATCTATATATGTATATATAATTTTTATAAAACAAACCTATACTGATTTTATGATTTTTGAATTATAAAAATTTATTTATAAATGTTGTTCCTAAATGTGTGTAAATCATAAAATATTCTATTTCGTTTTGTTTAATTGAAACATATAAACTTATATTTGTATATATGGTTATATATATATATACATATATGTTTTAGTTATAATCTGAATTAGGTTTTCATAAAACTAATTTTAGAAACTAATTTTTTTTGTTGTTTATAATATTTAAAAATATTTATTAAGCCTTGTTTTTTTCATAAAAATCCCATGTGTACACTTTGTGTATATATAGTTTTATATAATTTTTGAACCCATATATAAATATGATTAAGAACCAATAATACATATGTGCATTTCTTGGTGTATTTAAGAATTTTTTATGGCATTAACCTAGTGATGATTTTATACAACACATGGTACAATTTTATATGGTGAAAAATAACAAAACCATGTTTTTTAATTGTGTGCCTAATTTTTTTAAAAGGATTCATCACCTTGTTAAAGAAATTAAATTCACATACATACGGATTTTTAATTTGAGTAGTATCTCTTGTTTATAAATATGCATATACATTCACACACCCCTTTATTAAAGTGTGTTGAATTATTTGGGCATCAATATGAATGCAATACAGAAGAAAGTGTTATGTTTTAATATAAGATAAATCTACCAGAATAAACACTATTAGTTTATGATTAACCTGTTGGACACTTCCTTTTTAAACACACGGTTTGACCATGATTGATATTTATCATGAATTCAAAAACATGTATTTTAAGTCATTGAATGATTATTTTCATAGAATAATTGTTCTAAAAATTATTATTCTGTGTTTAAAAGCCGAATCAATCTACTATTATTATATCACTTATGATAATTTAAGGATTATGGAATTAATTATCTGAAGTGGTATTGGGAGACATAAAATAAAATAAAATAATTAATTATTTGAAGTGATATGGTACACTTCAAATAAAATACATAAAATGATAAATCCAAGTGGTATGAGACAATTTGATTTAAAAAAATTATACATATGAGGAATGAATTGGACGTATTATGTGATTGGTTAGGCCTTATATAGAATATCGATGCATTTACAGGTCTCATGAGACAAACTAGGACATGGCACAAGGCCTGGACAGAATGATTGTGTATAGTCCTCGCCTGAGGCCTTGATAGAATGTTATGATCTTCCAGTATTATGTATTTCCTCAATATGTGATTAATATTTAACCAACCATGCAATTATTAAACTAGTAGAATATCCTTAAGTTAAGAAATCTTTCAATTATGATAGTGGTGATAAATTCATAAGGCATAATAAATTATGTTCTTGACATGTTTTCATAAGGAAAGTGAAACATCCATTATCAGAATTTAGATACATAAGTTGATATTAAATCTTTCATTTCATGAATTTCATTTTAAGTGTTATGTGAATTATGTTATTGTTACTTATGAAATTATAAGCATGTATTATTTCATGTTCTTATTTTCATCATCATCCATTCATGTCACCCCAAATTTATTTTGATCAATTTATGGATTATGCCACATTCCATGATTTTTTTTACATGTATGCACAGTATGTTATATGTTTTAATTTTAGATTTAACAAAATTATGTAATTCCTTTTTAGGATATTTTCCTAAAAATGTTTTCATGTAACCTTATAAAAAGGTTTACAATTTGCATAATGAAGTGTTGTTTTCCTTTTAAGAAACTATTTTGTAATTATTTTAAAGGTTTATTTTTAAAAAGGAATTTAATTTTTTTTAAATCCCTTACTGAGTTCATTAAATTCTCACCCTATGTTTTCAATTCAATTTTATAGGGTTATAAGATTTATCAAGTTTGAGTACTTATTTGTGATGGAACTAATATGAAGTTTATCATTATCATGTTTTCAAGAAATGTATCAGCTATATATGGTTTTCCATATCTTAATCCGAAAAGATTCTCTGTGATAGAATGAGATGCGTGATTTTCTTCTGAATGTTTTTATGAAAAATATTACAAACCTTGTTTCAGGAACCAACTTCAGGATTCTGGGGCCAGGGTCGTCACATCAACAATGTGCATTGAGAGTTGACTAAATCTATAATCATATGATTTTTCCTCATAATGGCCTTGATATTTTGTATTTCTTCCTTCTCTATCATGAACCAGTTATTAAACATCCGTACACTTGAAGAAAATTACCTAATTTAGATTCACAGATTTCCTTCTAGGACTCATCCTACTCAGTGTCATCAACCAGTCTTCGATTGTAGTAGGGGAGTCATGTACTGAATTTTTATGAGGCATTAGGTTACTTAATCATCACCTCCTACTGTTAATCAAATCCAATTAGAACGACCTCCAAATATGATGAGGGATTTGTCCAATCAGAATTTATGTTTGAAGAACCCACTACACCCACCTCTTAAACCCCCCTCATACTAAAAATACACCCAATTAAACATGATCCATTGAGCCTTCACTAGGAATTATAGAAATACCCTTGTCATTAAGGCCTCTTGAAACTTTCTCAACCATTTGTATGCCCTTATTATGGTTAGCCCCATTAACAATTATAATTTCATCTCATAGATTATGACAATTGATGTATCATTTCATGGGTATAAGTACCATGTTTTGCCCACCCCCCTCAATTCCTTCTGAGCCATCTAGGACCTGCACAACAAAATTTTGGTCCTATAATTCCCATTTTAGAACACCATAAACATACAAAATATTCATATTAGGTTTCATAGAATGTGGATATTTATGAATGGAAACAAAATTTCTATTATAACCTAATTTTTCATCAAGAGATACAACATTCATAGAAGTTAAAACATAATCACCGTGAACTAACCACTATCTATCTATATTCTGATATTTGTTCACAATCTCATGCAGAAACACTATAATCGGGTGACCCATCAACATGCACAGTGATTAGAAATCAACCAATGTATCAAATAAAAATGGTTTCTAGAATAATAATTCTCCCAAACTACATTACAGAAAAACTCAATTGGCCCTCTTAAGACATTTAATTCCATTCAAATTCATGATGAAAAAAGGTGGAAAACATCACTAGTTCTACTATTGGAAAAAATAAATCGACCAAATAAATTCACCAATATATGGATAATTGAATTATTCATGAAAGGGAGATGGAGATTACGAAATAACACCCATATATTTTTATTCATGGAGTCACGGTTCATGTGGTAATCATATGACCACCTGAACAAGAAGAACTGGTATCTATTACAGACACAATGGGATATGTACTAGGCGAGGATCAAATAATTATCTGATGAGAAGAGGATCAGTTTGTTCTTATTCTCGAGAATACCTACTGCTTTCCTATTATTATATACCCCATGAACCAAAAATGAACCTACTGAATGAGTCCACAAATAGTCATTATTGTTTAAATCGTGATATTAGTGTCAGGATTATAAGGGACAAGGAGTTAGTGAATTTTTAAGATGAGATCCAGAGAATCATAAATCCATTATTTTGTTTTGGAACATTATAGCTAAGAGGGATATTTAGGAATTAGGTAAGGTAAACAGGAGTAAAATATGGGGAGATGATGATATTTTAGACCCCCCCCCTTATGAAGGTCATTTGAGGTCCCTCCCCCTCTAAGAGGTGAGGTCTCCGGGATGTGACCATCATCGCCTAGGTCAGGGTTGGTGGGAAGTGTCCTTCAAAAATGTAGAGTTCCCAAACCCTATTTTAATTATATAAAACATTTCTTTTAGTCTTGGTCTTGTGTGTAACACAAGATATACATGGTATTAGGTATAACATAAGCCAGACATATTATTTAATGTAAAGTAAGCTAAACACAATGTTACTTATAACCCAATCCAAAATTAGGTTTTCTTGTCTCACAAAGTATAGAGATATCAAATGTATTTGAAAAAAACTAAAAAAATATGAAGGTGTTAAATTCTCCCCCTACAACCAAACTAAATTTTTACCTTAAAATTAATCTATGGTATCAAATGGATTCCATTTTAAAATTACTTCATAGAAACCCACATCATATGATTGAATAATGAAACTTCCTTTAAAAATAAAAAGTAAATAATATAATGGTTTCCAAAAGTAACTCGTAACTTGGTTTCAAAATAGTATAACATTGGTGGTAAGTGAATATTTGGAAATGGATGAAAAGAATAAATAATTATAGGGAGTAATAAATATCACTAATCATAAGAAATTTATTGAACAATTGAATGTTAGGGGCCTAAAAACTATAAATATATGATGATTTAAAAGACAATAGGTTCAACAAAAAAATTATTAAGATAACATTTTGTTTTAAAATTAGTTTCTGGAATTTGAAAAAAAACATGATAATATATACTCACAAAATTTCATTCTATTTCATAATCACAATCTCATCCATTGTTTGTTCCTTGATCAATTTATACTTCATCTTTTAATTCAATAAGTAAAGGTGGAATTTTTCCTTAAAGCACTAACAGATCATAATATCCATAAATAGAATGATAAGTTATTTCATCAATAATTAGTTATAATCACAACAAGATGGCATTAACCAGTTATACAATATTCATAAATATTCATAGGGTGAATTAATTTGTTAACATCTAAATCCTTATTCAAAATTAAACATAAATAGTTCTATAAATAGTTAACTATATAACACATCCAAAATTAAAAATTTATAAGGAATGTTAGTAAATTTTAAAAAACATCTTATCATTAGTTCCTCATACACCATAAATTATCTCTTCATTGTCACATACTAAACATGTTAATACCTTCATAAATTTTTCTATTGAATATGTTAATAAACTAAATTAGTATAAAACCATATTTAAAACATGCATAATTACTCATTGAATGAATAATACTATAGATTATTGAACATATTTCAAAGATACATTAATTTTGTGAACACTATCAATGGTAGAAAAAAATTGTAAAAAGATCATTAATAAATTCCTAGGTAATAAGTAATGTCAATTTTAATTATTCACATCCATCATCTCATTATCCCAACATCATTATCACAATATCCTGAACATATTAAGGGTTATCTTCCCTTAATAAAAATATCACTGTTCTATTGAATCACTTTTCTATTTTTTAACCATTTATAATATTTATCTGGACCCTTATTAAATAAATATATTGAACAATATTTATATATTTCATGATTCATTAATTATAATAAATAGGCACATAAATATTTCTACATCCTTAATAAATAATTTACTAAGATTCTTATTCATATTCCTTAATACCACATTCCTTTAATATGTCATCTATAGGCTAGTAATCATTAGTAATATAACCATTTCTAGTACCACCTTGCTCGTTCCATTCATGATCATTCCCTTTAAAACATTTATTTAAATAATACTCATTCTTTCACATTTAAAGAACATAACAGTCAATGATACCTTATGGAGGCCATTATTCTCCTCCGTTGTGTTAACTGAACTTTTCATTTTCCCTTTGTTGTTAATTTCTTCATTTCCATCTTTACCGTAGTCAAAACATCTTCATGTTATCCTAAGACATCATCATCAGTGTTTCTTCCCACATTTATGACAAAAATGAAAGTCAATATTTTTCATCTATGGTCTTCACTACCAGATCTCTCATTGATATTTCTCATTCTCTTCTTTAGCGAGTTAAAGAGTTGGTTGAGGTGTTCTTTTTTAATCATGTTTCATAAAAACTAATTATGTATAATCACAAAATTTTTCAAACCATTTATCATCCCATATGATTTCTAATCATCAAAATTATATCACATTAATTGGTTTCCTAATTCCTTATGGTCCCTACCATTTACTAAAACCAAAAATAATATTTTGATCAACCTTAATCATAGTGGGAAATAAAATAATCATGGAAATAACATCTAGGATGTCTAAATAATGATACATTCATCATAATCTATGAAACCATAGTATTATACTATGTCATTCATAGTCATCATCTATTTAACTCCATCATGATGGATCATAATTATTTTGTCAATTTTAAAAGCATATCCCCTGGGAGTATCAAACTACATGTGAATCAAGGCCCATTGTCATGGACCAGTTCTTGACTGAGCCTAGATCAATACAGTGCTTGCATGATTATTACCCATAGGTACATCTATACCAGATCCGTGTTCACTTGTCATTTCTAGATAGGGATATAATTTATTGTAAACCACTCCCTCTATCATTAGCCGAAATTCCAGGACGTTTTCCAAAATATTGACTCATCTTTAGACTTATCCTTAGAGAAATCCCTTGATATATCCTTAGAAATATCCCTAGAGATATCACTAAGGATTTCTCATCAAATACACCAAAGGTTAGATAAATCATTTCTATGATACAAACTATAGTGACCTTGGCTTATCATAAATGGATATTATATATTTTTATATGAATATTCAGTACATTACATAAAAATATGATTGAGGACCATAATAGTTTAGTGAATTTTAAAAAATGAAACAAATTATTCTAATCTAGTGAAAGATCTTGAATGGTCATGATAGTGGGAAGTATTATACATGTCATGCCTGTTAAAAAAATCTAGTCTAACTTTCCGTAAAATAAAAACATGAATTATTTAGAAAATGACATAAACATCTCTTTCAAGAAATTTTGAAAAAAAATTCAACATTTTTAAAAATTTATTAAATTATAAGATTGTAATTTAATAATTTTGAGTTTTTTTTATAAAACATGGTTTTTTAAGGAAGTATATATTTCGACTGAAGAGATAAATAAATTCATATTTTCTTAAGTGTGTTCCTAATAAATTTATGTAACATGATTGTATAAATGGTACCACTAATTCAATATATCATAAATATGTGGAGGAGAAGAATTTTTTTATAATTATTGATATTTGGATAATAATATTTTATCATTGCAAACATATTCATAAATAATCTCGACAAAGGATGAGATTGTAACATGAAATCTTTACCACTGTGGTAGATTTGAATATCATACACTTAAAGGAATAAAATAAAATGAAACTTAATTATCCTAGAAATTAAGAAGATTCATTATATATCATGTCATAGGGTATTATATATACCATACAAAATAAACAAGTGGTAAATGTGGCATAAGCCTCCTAGAAATAAAAGTGAGATTAAAAACCCCTTTACTTTATGTCATGACTTATGTTATACTCATTCAACAATCTTGTATAAATATATGATTTTTATTAATATTTAAAATAATAATACATTTATATATATATATCATATAATGAATTATGTTCTTATGACCCTTTTATAACCTATTTATTAACATTTCCATGATAAAGTTACATTTTGGGTAATAATCCATTTGTTTTTAATATATGATTTGAATTTATATTTTTTCCCTTTTAATTGGAACATGTTTTCATCATTTATATAATGTAATAAATAAAATAAATATGTTATACATTCTCTATAAATTTATTTAGATTAATCGAAATTATTTAGTAATAGAAAATGAAATTCACTGTTAATGTTGACTGTAGGTCGTACGTTAGCATAAATGTGTTTCCATTTCCTTATCATATTGATTTTTTTTTAAAGAAAATGATATACATATATATTATAATTAAAATATATATATTTCCAAATATTTCACAAATTTTAATTAGGATTTTCATAAATAAATTCTATGTAAAGAATGAATGAATCACATTACTTCGTGAGGTGGTAGTCCACCATAGACACGAAGGATGTTATTATATTCCCAAAAAATATAAATAAAAAAGGTATGTGTGATATAATAATTCAATAAGAATAATAACAACAAAAATATCACATATATCACATATATATACTATAAATCCATCATTATTCCCAACCATGAAATGTGGTAATGATAAAATGGACGACATCAGTTTGCGAGGCTTTAGTTTTCCATACATACGAATGATGATTTTTTAAACCATTTTATGGATGTTCGTATGGTTTTAGGTTTAACCATTAACATAAAAAATATAATTATATGGAATATAATGATGTTATTAAAGAATCAAGCTTTAATAATAATTTAATGGGGAGGAGGAAGAAATGAAATCAAAATTCTCATTGATGAATGTTAAATTTTCTTCAGGTATCCACCATAGGTTTTCACTAAAGTGTTTCTTGGTTGAATTTATATATAAATTTGAATAATTGGGAAGAGTGAGTTCCCTTTTATAATTAAGAAGTTACATTCTTGTAAATACTGAAAAATATTCACTACCAGGAGGTCAATATTACCTCAATTGGATCAAAATATTATAATTAAAATCATTAGGGGATTATTTTTTGATACACACCTCCAACAAAAAATTAAACACATGATTTAAAAATTACATTCCTTAACTTATATCCATCCCTATTTTTACCATTTTTTTATTCACTTTGGTTTATAATTTTCTAAATTTAATAATTTATCCATTAAAAAAAATAGAGTGAGACTTGGTAAATAATTTAAAAAATATTATTATAAATATTATATATAACTTTTAAAATATAAATCATATGAGTGTTTGAAATTAATTTTAACATAAGCGCAAGTAATGTACAAAAATTATGCTTTATCCTTAACTATGCTAACTGTGTTTTTACTATTTAACTATAAACATAGGTATTATAATAGAACAATTAGAAATTTAATGTATAATATTTTATATTTATTAATATTAAAAAAACTTTCCATAATATATTATTTTTAGTAATTATAAATCATTTACTAAAATTTCGTTGAATATAAAATAACATTAATTTCATTTTTGACATTATTCATGTAATTTAACTTCTACAAATATCAATAAAATTATGGATTTAAAATCTATTTTTAACACCCTTGTATCATGATATATTAATATAAAAAATAATGGAACATAATAATGCATTTAATTAACGTCAATTTTATTATTTTTAGTATCATTTATTTTTTTTCTTTTTTACATTATAATTACTGTGTGAGAATTTCTTAAGAATTTAAAGTAATTATTTCATATTAATAAAATATAATAAATTATCATGAAAAAAAATTCATTCATATTTAAAAATTATTTATATAACAGAATATATGTTGTTCTTTCCTTATCCCAGGGTTATATAGATATTAAAAGTAAAAATAGTATATTTTTTGTCTTTTTCTATACTTGGCTTGTTATACGGGTCATATTCCATGGAAATAGGAAAATAATTTAATTATTTTATTTAATTACATGGAAAAAATAAAAAAAATTCATTAAATAAAATTAGGAAAATATTTTAGGTCACAGTCACTCTTATCATTCTAGTTTAAACTCCCAACAAACCCATTTTTACTTTAACCGTGGTGATAAATTTTCACTACATTTGTTATTAATTTTAGTTAAAAATTAAGTTTGAATTATTATAAATTTTAAATTATTATGAATCAAAATATAGAATCCATTTCTCTAAATTCTATATATACAAATGGAAAATTTTAATTTAAAATTAATTTTAAATACATGATTAGAAATATGGGTTGAAAGAGGAAACTATCAAACATTTAAACAGTTTAATAACCAAATTAAATATAAAATTGATTGAAATTACCTAAATTTGATTAATTGATATAAAATTGATCTAATTTTACTTTTAAACCAACTGAAAAAAATTAACATTATAAATAATTTAAATGAAAATATAGAATTCAATTAAAAGTCTATACATTTCCACTATTCGTCAAAAAATAAAGCCTTCTATAAAAATCCTAAAAAATAACCCTAAGAAAATTTTAATATAATTATATCAAAGTAGAATAAAATTCTGTAAAATTAATTTTATAAGAAATTAAGAAATTATTATTAAAACAATTGTGCCATAAAAAGGTAATAAAACTATTTTTTAGAAAAAATTAGTTTCTAAGCGTAAAATTGGATTTATTATTATCTATTGTCTTGAAAAAGAATATGATAAAAGTTAAAAATTTAAATGAATATATATATATATATATCCTTAATATAATTATGAAAAATTTATTTTCTTAGTTTTTTGATATAAAACATGACTGTGCGCATTAAAAATTATTTTTCAGAGAAATAAATATATTTTTTTTCATTCCTAACTAATTGGTCACCAAAGTAATAATTTTATTTAAATTTGTAAACCATATTTTCATAAATTATTTAATACTATTTTTATCTTCCATTCCAAAATCTAGAAGATAACTATAATATTAAATAACTAATATTTTAATTGTAAGAGATGTTTCATTTAAACTCAGTGTTGCATGTAACAAAAGATAAACTCATTATTTTGTGTAACATAATCCTAACATAGTGTTTTATATAATTAAATCTAAACTCAATTTTATTTATAATGCAATCTAGAATTAGAGTTTCATGTAACAAAAGATATTGAAATATAAAATCTAATTGAAAAAATATAATTTCACAAAATCTCGAGGAGTTACCTTATAAGGTCTCCTAAATACTCGAAATAATCTTACGATAAGTTTATTATTATACCAAATTTCAGATGAAAAGAATTTGAATTTTTCATAGGAATTTTTTTCTAATGTGGATAGTAGTACATACTACATTCATCTAAAATAATGTTTATCAACAAAAATCTACAAGAATAATTCTCCCCAATTCCACATTGCATTTTTTATTATTTTAAAAAATCAATTTTTTGGAGTATAAGGGGTGTTATATAGAGGTATTATCCCATAATTATCAAGATAAGATTCAAAATATCATCCATTTTATTATAACTAATATTAAAATATCAATTTACTATTGTGAATACCAACCTATCTGACAACTTCATTTATATATATCTTGAATATATCAAAATTCAGTGACTTATTCTTTAAAAACAACACTATTGTAATTCTTTTGAAATCATAAATAGATGTTATAGAAAAACAGTCACATATTATTGATTTATGTTGTATAGGCTCACACAAATAAGAGTTCATTTACCCTGGAGTTCATGTTAATTGTGTCTCTACTCTTGTGTGCTTCCCTTGAACTATTTCCCCTTTCTTATAGGTTGCATCAAAATATTCTTCACTACAGTTTAATGGATGAAAATAACTAACCATATTTACATTATAAATTAAAATAAAATTATTATGAACAATGTGGACATTCCTTCTATGCCATCTATTTTTTTATTCAATAGAACTATGATAAAATGAATTATTGAGATCTTCAATATGAAATAAATTTATATTGGTTATTTATCCTCGTAAAATAATCCTTCAATTGTGAATTATAAAAATGAAAACTGTTCTTACTGATTATTACCACATTTCCATCATCATATAATTAAATGGAAGTAAAAAATTTATATTTGATCCCAAAAAAAATGAAAACTACATGTGAGTTCATTCTGGATGGTTTAATTTCGGTTGAACTAATTCCCTTTATTTTTAATATTCCCTCATTTCCAAAGGTCATAGAACCTCCATCATAAGAATTTATATTCTTTTTAATAATGGTATCTCATTTTATATGTGATAAATATCCACTATCAAGAATCCTGGATATTCCAATTTTTCTAAATTTTAAAGAAACATCCACAATAAATGAATTTTCAGTCTTTAATGTATGTTCAATCTTCTCACAATTAGTAAATTATTGTTATTAGTCTAGTAGTATTGTCAAAAACACATTATCATAATGACCTATCTTATTTCATTTTCCAAAATTTTCACCAATAATTTCAAACATGTTTTGGTCAGACATCACATATGAGTTTCTTTTTCTGTTTTTCATCTCACAAGTCTATTAATCCAACTACATGATAAATTCACCACAAATTCCATCTTTATTTGATTTGTGTGGAATGACATGTTATGTGAATAAAAAATAATTATTTCAATAAGTTCTATAGTACCAGCTATATCCCTTGAATATTTATATTCTATAATACTTTTAGATGGTCTTGGAAATACTTTGTGTGGTTTTTTAAATAAATCATGCTTTAATTTTCATAGGTTCGAAGAACCTTATTTCTTATAGCCACTATCGATCACACTAGTTGGTGTAGACATTCATTAAGGGTTTTTCTAAACACAAGTTTTTCCATAATTGGTCATGAATCCTACATTATTATCGTATAAAAAATTATTATTTTCTTATATAACTAGTCTAGATTATACCTCACAATAAATATATCTTTTTTGATCACTTTACGATGATTCTTCATGTACATCAATAGCTTTATCATAACCAATATTTATCATTCTTATATAATTCATGGACTTAAGGTCTTATTTCATTGTCTTCTTATGGTCCTCCTACTAGGTATTCATCTTCTTCTCAAAAGCTCTTATAATTATTTCTTACACTTCCACTTTTACCCTAAGAAGTTTGATCTCCGAAATGTACTCATAATAATTGTTGTAAAAATATTTTTCATCCTTCTTCGGTCTATTAAATCCTTTATAATATTCTTTAACATTCGTTTTTATCCTTGTGTTTATTCCTAGATTGACTTAAAGTGTATTTTCATCATGTGAAATGTATAAGCTTAATCAAATTTCTTACATCATTTAGCTGATTTCCATTCTGACTTCTATTTTTGTTTTTCTTCTTCTTCATCATCATATAATTCCATAACATTCATCTTACTTGGATAATTTATAGAAAAATTTCCATTTCATGTAAAATTAAAACATTTTTTGGTTGATTTACTTTATATTTTTCTTTTACCCTTTCAATTTTTTTATATTTTAAATTAATGATTTTATTATACGTCTCATCACTCTCAAAAACATTTTCTAAATAATAAGTGGAGTGAAACTAGTCTTCCCCTTCTCTCTTTAACTTATTCAAATGGAAGGAATACATTATATATTTTGTTTTCTCATGATTATTGGTTCTATTCTCTTCTCATAATTAAATGAGTATCATGATATTAATCAATATTTTTTTAAAAATTATTCTAATCCTAAAATATTTTCATCAAATCCATTGTGAATTTTTCTCATTATCTTTTTAAACATAGTTTAATCATCATTTTTGTCACCAAAACATGTAATATAGGTAAAGATATCATTTACCATTATGAATTTTTCATAAATATTCTCATCATTAACCATTCTTATTTTTTAATATTTTCCCTTATTGGTTTTCATTTTTTATTCTTTGATTTTTATGTTTACTTCATACGTATTCTCTAGTTAATCCCATTTTTTCTTAGTTTTTACATACCCATAAATTAATTATAATATTTTTCAGAAAAATATGTTAGTATATAATTTCACACATTCACATCAAATTCAATATTTTTCTTATCTTAATAATTCATGGAACCATCTCCTCTAATCAGTGAATTGATAATTGTGAATGTATCAGTTACATCCAGTGCCTATAATAACAAGTAAAGAATCATTTTATTTTTCCAACTAATGAAACTATTTCCATAAAAAATGTAACTCCTTTACTTTTTAATGAATTAAAAATCTCCATAATAAAATCTCAATGAGTATAAACACATGGGAACATTCTATGATACCAATTATAGATCCTAGTTTAGTATGTGTACTACTAATATGGGGTGAATAAATATTAATTTAGAATTTTATTTTAAAAAAAATTCATTACGAATAAAACTCATGTTTTATATTAATGTCCTAATATTCTATTTAATAAATCTCCTATTATAATATGCAAGAAAAGAAAAATAAGTGTATCATAGTATATTTTCAAAAGTTTTGTTTTCAATGCTATATCCTACTCTTTAATGTCAACAAAATGTTGTTGTTTTTCTTATTTTATTATCACTACTAATTGTAGAGATAAAAACTATTCAAAAATATTTACACAATTCTTAGATGGGAAATATCAGCTTCCTGTAAAAGCTAAAATGGAAATATGTGTATTAGAATTACTATTTATTTAAAAATAATCTCGTTTCTCTTGATAGAGAATTATATCATCTTGTATTTTTAGTGTGACTCAACATCATATACTAATGTCTTATTTAAATAATACATCCAATTAACAAATTATATTATCTCTATATCAGACTCATTGTATTCATTCTCAATATTTCATGATATTATTCTAATGTATGATACAATGTAAGAATGAAAATGGATTCTATCACTTTTTATAAGTGAATAAGTGCATGAACTCATAAATATATCTATCTTCTTATTGTAATTGTGTTTCATGAAAATAATTCATCTTCATGATGAAAAAACTCCCCATATATTTTGAAGCTTTTTTAAATATATTATACTAGAGAGAGAGAGAGAGACAATCATGTATTTTTTCCAATTATGGAAATAAAATAATTCATATCAAATTGATCACTATATTATGAATTAATCTCTCATAAAACCCATCTAAAATATTATATAAATATTTATTTTAAAACCCAGGAAGACTTGGGCTTCATTTAATCCTTCTTGTTATATATTAAATGTCAATGATATATGAACCTATATTCATGCATATATATTATGGAATATCGTTTTCCTCGTTGTTGTATTGACCTACATGCCTTTTCAAGCACCCACTAATATGGCATAACTTTATTTTTATAGCATGGGTAAAACTCAAATGGTATAATACTAAAAATAAGCCACAGTCACCATTATGGAATATGAATAAGATACACAGTGCAAAGCTCTATTACATTCCAAAACCAAAAACATTGACAAGGTCTATAGTTAAAACTCATAATGTAACACCATGAGATTTTAAAAGAACATTATTTTTGATAGTGTATATGACATGTAACACTGATCATAGAGAAATCAAGAAATATTTTTGTTTAAATATGATTATTATGAACCAATCATTAAATTAAAGGGTATGAATAGGATTAAAGAATCATTATATATATATATGTAATTTACCTACTCAAAAATATTATTTTTAATTTTTAGGAAAGAATAACTTGTTTTTCTATAAAGTCATTTCACTCTTCAAAAAGTCATTTTCATCCAAAATGATATTCATTTTGTTTCATGGGATAATATATAATTAATTTTTAGGAATTATATAAAATTTATTTGATAAATTAATTAATTTATAAAAAAAATCATAGCGAAGTTATCTTATGGTTAATTTTAGAGATTTTTCTAAAATGATAGATTTTTTAGTGAATAGTGGAAACTAAACCTTTTTATTAAAAAATTTATTTATGATTCCATTATTTAAGAGTATATATATTTTTAAATATGTAAAAAGTAAAATTAGGTCTCTTTTGTTATTAAAAATCCAATTATGTCCATTGGAATCCATTATATGGTTGAGATTAGTATACATACATTTTTATACTGAAAAAAGGAATCTTTTCAGAGAAACTGTATATCGTTGCCTTTTTTGTTTTATGCTAAATTAATTTCATCTAGATCTATAATTTTAATATCGAATAATTTATTTAATATTAAAAATTAACTTCTCAAATATGATAAATATTTTCCTTCAATTTTTTGTCATTATGAATTATAACGATCGTAAATAATTCTAACCATGGTATTGGTGAATATGGTAATTAAGGATAATAATTATTTGATAAAGAGTAAATAAGAATGAAATACTTGAATTTATCTTATTATAATTGTTTAGTTCAGATATTTCCATCCATGTGTCTAAATTAATGAAAACGTTTCATCATATTTCTTTGATTTTGACCTTTATAATAATTAATTTAAAGATAAAGATAAAAATGACAATTTTATCCTTTTATTATATGTAATATTTTGGGATATGTAGAAATACTAATCATAATCCATTATATAATTTTATTTTAAAGATAAATTAATTTTCTTATCAAGGTAAATTATTTAAAATTTTTAGTGATTAAATATTTATCTTAAATGCTTATGAAACACATACGTGGTACTTATTCAATTAATAGAAAAATAAACTAAATGAAATTTTAAATTTTCAATTTAATAATAACAAGATGAGTAATGGAGTTATAGAAAAATTTTAGAATTCTATTAAATTTTAGGGAACTCTAAAAGGATTATATTGGAATTATTTCTTATTACTGATGTATTCAAAAGAAAACTAAATGAATATTTTTAAAAAAGACTATAATGGTGTATTCCAATAACTAATAAATTATTAAAAGATTTAAGATTAATAAACATATTTTATTCATCCAAATGAATGGGATATAGTTTAAAACATTGATCAATGTCCATTTATGGGTTTTTTTCCCTTTACGATAACTTTTATGGCCCATAAAAGGTACAAAACATTAAGATTGTAGTAATTTTCAAAATGGTTAGCGGAGGATTAAACTAAAATATATGGGTAAAAACATAACAAAAACATGTCAAAAATGTATTTTATGAGATTAATTTCACCCGTAATCATTTTATATTCATATTTTATCTATTTTAAACCTTTTAATATATTTTTTTATTAATTTAATACATTAATAAATTCCATAAAGTACCCCATCCCTTATTATAAAAGGAATCCCCTCCCCGCTTTTATTCACACATAAATAACCATTTGGTTCATCATATACCTACCAAAATCCATTAATAACATCCATTCCCTAGTTATAGTGTAATTATTTTGGTAAAAAATTCATCCTTAGGGGTCTTAAGGTGTGGAGTAAAAGAGGTTGTCCAAAGAAGAGGTATAGATTTTAACCAATTATTTTAGTCTTATATATCCTTCTACCTCCTTAAAATATTCTTAAAACTTGTTGAAATAATGAAATAGGCATTTCAATATACATATATGTCTTCATGTTAATTATTTTACCATATATTCATCTTCTATTCAATGAAACGATAAATGAAACCTTTGTTTGTGTGTCTGACAGACTACCACAATGTAAACCGATGTATTCATTTTTCATCACCTTCTCCCATGGATGGTTAAAATAATGGATTTATTTTTTATAAATCATATTAATGAATTATTAATAATTTTTTTGAAGATATTATATCATCCAAATTCATAAATTTCCATCTATTTAAAAATGATAGTCATTTGTGTGTATGTGTGGACTATAACATCCATGAACCGATGTGATTCATCGCCACATCACATGGATGATACATATAATTTAATATAGAAAAATTATATGGTATGTATAATATAATAAAAATTGTCATAATCTAAAATATTAATAACATTCTTTTAATCGTGGTCATTTAAAAATGGAAATGTTACTCCTACGTACTTACGACATATCCTCTCCATGAGTGTAACATTATTAATTTTTAATACTTATCATTAAAATTTGGTATTACAAGTATGATTTTTGTAAAAAAATGATAATTATATCCTGATTAATAATCTGAATATTTTGGAATAGTGACTTCTTTTAATATATTCAACTTTCTTAAGTCATTTTCAACATATGAACTGAATATAATCAAAACATATGACATGAAATTAATTTACAATTTAATTATATAAATCATGGTAGTAGATAAAATAGAAAGAATAATAAATGATGAAAATTTTAATATAAAATTAAATAATGAATATAAGTTTATTATTCAGTAAGATAAATAATGTAGGAGATGATTCAGATAAGAGGTAAGGTATTTCGTCTCAATTTTCTTTCTTTGGTTCATATTTTGATGTTATTGGCTAGTTTATCTTATATATTTTATAGAATTTTCATTTAAATGTTATATTTTTAATCAAGAATATTTCATTTTATTTTATGTTTCAATTAAATTTTTTTTAACTAGTGGTGTTTGACTCAAAATTTACCAATATATATACAGGATTTCATAACAGAATTTATTTTTATTGCATTAACTTTTTTTACTATTTCATGCTATGGTTACATGTGTAATTACCTATTACAATTATAGATTTTATATCTAATTTTTATATGTGGATTTTATTTTGTAACATATAATCACTTCATTGATTAATTCTCTTAGTAATGTCATGATCTTCAAAAGGAATTTCATCTCAATTTTCCATCTTTATGGGATAATTTATTTTTAAGCACCTAATTTAATTTATATGGGGTATATACATCCCATTTTAAAAAGTTTATCATAATTCTATTTATGATAATGTTAATAGAAATTTCATTTTCTGTTATTCTTCCAAGGGGATAAAGTTTCGAAATATAACATAGTGGTAAGTGTTTATTTCAAAATCTCATCATTATTCGATGTAGTTTATGATTAAGTCCATACTGGGGGAATTAAATAATCTTCCTATATTAAAGCCAAAACATTTTCCTCTACTCAAGTTATTTTTAATTATATTTTTTCCTTTCATTTTACTCTTTTAATTACTTGATATATCAAAATAATGCTTATAAGGAAAATTAAATTTTTTCTATGAAATCATTAATATCTTTCTTATATGATCATATTTTCCTTAAAAACATTTATAAAATAATTTTATTATTAATTATTTATTTATTAAATACATTTTTACCCATTTGTTGCATTTTAAAAATAATCAACAAAAAGAATCTTTTTTTTTGTTTTTTGAACAAGTTACTTTTTGAATTTTTTACGATAAATATGAAAGGAATATTTTTTTAAACATATTCGACATGAAATTTTTTTATCATCATCAAGAACACATAATTATTTGAAGAGAACATATCATGGTTGATTTTTTCTTATAATATAAATTGTTTTCCCTAATATTAATGGAATTTTTAGGATATCCATGGATAATTTCAAGCTCATGTAATAAATTATATGGAATTATTTTTTCATTATATATTAATTTAAATTTAATATTATTGATCAAATGTATTTCGTTTTATGTTATTTAACTTTCCATAATGATTTTAGCTTCTCTACTCAATATATCTTTCGTTGTATAAAATCCTTAAAAATCATTTGATCACACAATATTTTTCATTATTTTACCCATGATATTAAGAATCAGTATTTGAATGAGTTTAATGGATTATAAATTTTTATAATGTAATGTATAGACCCAGAAGCCACAAGTTGGTTCCCTGAGAATGTTCATCAAATGACCTCAGAAGCACCACCGCAAATAATAGAGGTTTATAACTAGTTGTGAGAATATTATATATATCATGGGGAGACTATGACCTCTTTATCAAAGAAGCATAACCATAGAAATCAATAAGAAGTAGACAAATGAAAATAAATATTACTTGCATAACACCAAAATAAATGAGACTATCATCACATGATTATCTAAAAAAATTGATAAATGGCCATAAACCAAAGCAATTGATATGTCATGACCAATAAGTGTCAAGTTTCAAATGAAACCCCAAAATAAAGACACGTATAACCCTCTTAAATAGGGTCATAATATCATTTTTGGTTCCCTCATACATGCTCCAACACACATCACAACTCATCCATATAACATAGGGATCTTTCCCTTATCATGTCCTCTAATCATGAAATCTATTTGGGTAACAATCCGAAATCCCAAGCAGGGTGTTAGAACAACATATTTGGCCACCACCAATGGTGTATAAAATAATATCCATTATATAAGAGTGTGTCTACAAGTATAAATAATACAATACAAAATATAATGTACATATTTTTCAAACTTATTTAATTATTTAATTAACCACATAATCCCTAGGTTCACGGTGACAGTCGAGCCAATAATACCTTCTTCAGACTGTTCTAGAGTATGACCTATAGAACAAAAAAATATAATAATTAAATTATTCATGGTCCATCATAATCAATTTAATTATAATTTAATGATAACATAATGAGGGCCCAGAGAAAAAGTCTGTAATTCATTGGGTATTTGGAGTATCAGCCCATGGACAACAACTCAGTAATCACATACAAATAAATGCATATCTTTAGAGACTAGAGAGGAAGTCTTTCAAACTATGGGTATTTATAGTAGAATTTTCAAACCTTAAACATTGTCATAGATAACATAAAACCTAGTCCCACTTTCACAAACCCATTTATCATCCATTTCCATAATTAATTATTCATCTAGTTTCATGAAATCATTATCAACAATATTCACAATCCAATTCATCGTCCATGAATCATTCATCCTTCAATCAGTTTCAGAAATTAATTATATTAATTATATTATCACACCCCATGGATTTCTATCTAGTCTAATCTCAGAGTCATCAACGGTTCCAATGGGATCTATTAAGGGTTTCATAATCATTTTGGTATCAATTAATTATATAAATTTAAAATGAAATTTCCAAATGTGGAAATTAAAATTGAACTATTTCATATACCAACTTATAATCATGACCATGGTAAATTTAAATTATACCACCAAGATTAAGGTCTTTGAAAATAATTCTTCAAACAAATATCCCAAATTGATGTGAAATGATTGAAATCACTACATTTCAGATGAAAAGGGAATAATTCCCAAGGAGAAGATCGAAATGAAGAAGATCTATTAAAACCTAGATCTCAAGTAATTACAACGGAGGAAAAATAATCCATATTTATTGGGAAAGATAGATGAGATAGATAATAAACCAATGAGAATAGATTACATATCTTAAGAGGGGTCAAATCATTCCTTAAAATCTTTTATTCACATTGGAAGGGGTTTCAGGAGCCTTGGAATCCTCCCAAGAGCTTCCAAAATTAATGGACATATTTTAGGTGTATCTTGGGGTGATTATGAGAAAAAACAGGTGGTTTGGGAATTATAATAAATCTTTTGGGTGGTTTAAAAACTACATCCATGTTATCACGGGAATAAGAATAGGGTTTTTGAAACCATACGACTTAACCATTCATCCCTACTCATGTGGTGCATTTTTTATCATAAGTGGAAAAGGGTTTGAAAAATCGTGTGCCAACCATGAAACCCCCCCCCCCCCCCAATGACTTGAAGTTCATGGTTTGGGGAAGTCAGTCACATGTTTTGTCCAAATATTACACCATACTTGGGCCACCCTCTGTGGCTCTAAAAAAGGGAACATTTTTTCTTGGGTAAAACCTCACAGTTTTCCCTAACCGTTCAAAAACCATACATAGCACCATAGAATTTTAACATTCCCCAATTTTACCCTACAAATCCAAAATAAAAACTCTACAATGGTATAATAAAAATAGGATAAAATAGTACCTAAAACAAGAACGAGGCATCTCTAGAATGGTTGATATCATAAAATCTCCACCAAAAATTATTGATCCTCCTAGAGTTGTACTTGAAACCATATTTAGGATTATGAGATAATAATATTAAGCCACTAAGACTAGATATATTCACCCATATAACCTATTTCCTCCTGAACATATCCATGATTCCATAATAATGGGATTATAGGCCTATAATTTTCTCAAAACACATTCTCACAATGATCCATAACGAGAATCAGATGATTCAAAAAGGAAACATCAGTCTCAATCTCAAAATTATTAACATGGATCACATAATTAGGTTCACAGAGATATTTCTAAATCAGTTACATAATAAAAACAACATGAATATAATTATACCTTTGTGGTGGAGGAAAATTGTATGCCACATATCCTATTATCCCTAAAATATCAAAAGGTCTGATAGAATAGAGTGTTATATTTACCTCCCTCGGAATATGATGGTGAAAAAATCATAGGGACACCTGAATTAATACCAGATAACCCACTATAATCTCAAGGGTTCATCGATTTTGATCATCATATGATTTCTTCCAACTCTATGTTTTAGCAATATGTTTCCAAATCAAATTTACCTACTTTTATGTCTCCATCATGAGTCAGAGTCCAAAAAGCAGAGATTCACTTTCCTCCAACAAACATAGAAGTGTTCTCCAGGGTACACTATAATGTTCCTCATATGGTGAAATTTGAATTGTTTCTTCCTAACTATAGTTATAGGTGAAATCAACAAGAACTACATACTTCTCCCAATACCCAATGAAATCAAGGATAAATCCCCCCATCATGTCCTCCATCACTTGAATAGTACCCTCTAATTTCCCATCCATCTATAAGTGAAAAGATATACTCAGAAAAACCTAAGTACCCACTGCCTTTTTTATGGACGCCGAGAAGCATGATGTAAAACATGAATCATGGTCTTAGGACTATATTCCATGGAACTCCATTCAATAGAACTATATCTATAATATGAATATTTCCAACATAATCTATGGTAATGGTCTCTTAGATTGGTAACAAAGGGGAACATTCGTCAATCTGTCCAAAATCACTCATATAGCATCATTTTTCCAAGGCCTCCTTCGAATACCCACCACTAAGTCAAAGATAATGTCATACCACTTCCATTATAAAAAAGAAAATTACAATAACAAACTACCAGGTTATAGATTCATAGACTTCACCTACTGATAGGTTCAGCATCGTGTCATGAAACCTGAAATCTTATTTTTCATACTCAACCACCAATATTATCAATATAAATCCCGATGATTTTATTTCAAACCAGGATTCACCACATACATTGAGGAATGATGTTAATTCATCAAGACCTCATGCATACACTTAGGCACAATAACACAATGTTGTATATAGATGATCTCAAACCTATTTGTAGTCTAATCAGAATGAATCACCCCACCACAAAGGCTTTATCTCAAGGGAAGACAATCTGGATCATCATAATACAACTCCATTATAAGGCTATAACATTTGAATTCAATTGATATGGATATAAGGGGAATATTCTCCAAGCCCTCATAAACCATTATATTCATCTCCACCAGCATGTTCATCATCATACACTTAGAACATGACTCATAAACTTCTTATTTCTGTGTCTCCCTACTCAAATAGTCATCTATACTCTTTACCATCCCAGGTGTATATGCTAGCTCAAAGTCAAAATCATTCATATACTCAACCAACTGGTACTATTCAAGATTCATGTCTATCTACAAAAATATATAATTTAAGATCTTATAATAGGTACAAATTCAGGCATCTTCACCTAATAAGTAATGCCACCAACAATTTAGCCATAAACATCTATATCCAAATAAAGATTGTGAAAATTGTATTTCCATTGATATGGCCTCAATTCCCATGACCATATTCCACTAAAAAATTTACCTGCAAAAAAAATCCCCAAGTTTAATCATGGAAGGATAAAAAATCATGGTAAATTTTTCTCCCAAATCATGTAGGATCAAAATTTGTAGTTGTCAAATTCTTCTTCAACTCCAGTAAAGAATTATCAAATTCTCTATAATATTAAAATTTGGTTCCCTTCTTATTTAAGCATGATAGTCAAGATTCAATATGGGAAAAGTACATTATAAACCCTAGATAATAACCCACCAAACCCAAATATTTATAGATATAAAAATATTATTTGGTTGATCCCAAGAAACAATAGCCTAAAAAATCTATAGGTCCACTGAAACATCTTCCTTTGTGATGATGGACCAAATAAATGTACTCAGTCAATCCTAAATGTAAACTTTGATATCTTGGTGTATAGATGATATTCTCTGTGTGTAATCAACATGGCATCAAGATATTTGTCCTGGTCAACATGAGTCTTGTATTACACTATTATTTAATAAAAATAACTAAATATTGATCCATTTATCAGTGGAAGATTTTCATTATCATGGACATTAACAATGCATGAGTGTTTGTTATCCCAAAATTCATCACGATGAACACATATAGGTCATACTATCTTTTAAAATTTATTTATATTATATCACAAGGTTGAACTTCTAACTGATCATACTCGAACATCAATTCAACGTTGTATAGTAAACAAGATGAACTCAAATAGCCGAATAGATCATCAATACAAATAAGAGGATACCTATTATTCACTGGAATTCGATTCAGCTTCCCATAATCAACAAATAATCATAAGTTCCCATCATACTTCTTAGAAAAAAACATTGGAGAACCCCAAGGAAACAAATTCAGATAAATAAATCCCTCATTAATCAACTATTCTAGTTTATTATTGGTCTTATGAATCACTGTTTTTTTGATTCTATAAAATGGAATAGAAATTGGTTCAGCTCTAGGATTGAGTTCAATTATTAACCCAACATCCCTCTTATGTGACATTTATAAGAGGTCTTCCGAAAACAAATCCTGGAACAAGTCCACTACTGGTAGAAATATAACATTCTTTACACCCCCCATAATCCAACAAAATACATGAATCCTAAGTGGTAAGATCCCCTGGTTTTTGATGAAGTGGACCTGTATAACCTTCATGGATATCCCATTTTCCATTATTAAATATTATTACCCTCAAAAAATGTAAAGTTCACTCTCATATGGTAAACATAGATTTGGGGTTGGTATGATACAAGATAGTCTATACCCAAAATCAATTTAAAACCTAACATGTCGAGTATGTAAATTTCACAAAGAAAATGATACCCCACAACCACAAGAAAACACCCCATACATAAACAGATGTCCCTAACCGATACTTTGAATGGTGTGTCAATGTTCAAAAAACCACTAAAAAAATCCATTTTCATACATTATCCACTCAAAATTTTGGAAGATGCTAAAAAATAAGAGGTTGTTATATCAAATAATGAACTAGAAAATATAGAACCTATAAAAATAATACCCATGAATACCAATGGTCAAGCCTCACAATCCATAAGATTAGCATAAATTGTAGTAACTATCATTCCCCTATTCCCATTTTTGTTTCATGAGTCCCATGTGCTGCAATACTATATTTATACAGGAACTCTTTCCCTAAACTACCACATATTCGGCCCCATTGGTCATGGCCATAATAACTATAACTACCTGAATTATATGTAGTAAAATTCCTCCTCCAAGTACTTTTAAAATGATAAGTCCCTCTGTCATTACCCATTGGTTGAGGGTTTCAAAAATACCTCTACAAGTGACCTATCTTTCCACAATCTTGGAACTGCAATGGTTATGGGAGACTCTGGCTGTGAATGTGACCAAACCTACCACACTGATGAAAATAAACTCAGTTACTACATTGATCAACTGATACACCTCTCTATACATTATCTTATCCATTTACCTAGATGAAATTCTCATATAGATTCTTCCTACTCTTGGTAAACATACCCTCTGTCCATCCAGACGAAACCATTTCTTATACCTAGAATCCACTTTTAGGTTCCCCTCAAAAATGAGATCATGATTCACCACTTTTGAAATATTCTTTAACCAAAAGATGTTTACCTGAGACTTAATATCATATTTAAGCTCATCCTGAAACTTTTTCCCCCAATTTCCTCATATACTGTCAATTATAGAACAAACCACTCCAAATCAGTGAAGTGAATGGAATATTATATCTATGATGTACTCCCATATTTCATATATATAAACATTTCTTCCCTCACCCACCTTACCATCTCATGGTAAAAATTTTCCAGAAACATCTCCCAAAATTATTTCTATACCATGTTATCCATCAACTCATGTTGAGCCTGTATGTCCCACCAAATATTCTTTTAGAAACATAAAATATAATCTTTAAACAAGACCCTATTTTCATAAGAATCCACAAAATGTTCAAGGATTGTCTTGATAAAGTCAATCAAAACCCAATTGCATCAGGTCCACCCTCTCCGGTGATTTTTGGAGGGTTATACAATCTTAACATGTATATAACGTTATATATATTCCACATAGCCTACCCAGGGTCTCTTTCCATAAAATGTATAAAGAGAGAAAGGCTCTCACATAACCTCTCCCCTGTCCATTCACCTGAAAAAATAATATCCCCTCACTAAAATACTAGTATCACATCTACATCCATGTCCTTTTGTATTCCTATCAACAATCATCTTCATGGAGTTATATCTCTAGAATGTAAAACACGTGTCTTATGAATATTAACACAACATTATCACATATTATAAATTATCATTCAAATTAATCCATAACAATTAATTCCCCATATAATACCACATGATCAAAACCAAATCAAAATCATTACCCTCAACCATCTATCCATGGGTAATGTGAAATAAAGGGAAAACACTTTCATATTTCATGGACTATTTTTACAAACCTATTTTATCCATTTAAAAATACCACATTTGGTATCATTTTAACAATTTTATTTCATAATTACTCACTATATATCTTATATGTACTCAAATAAAGAGTCCTATTTTCATTCCAAAATCCCACCCAAAATCTCCTATTCATGTGTTCTTAAACTGATGCATGTGAAATAAAATTCAATATTCCTAGAATCACGCATGTATACTAAACTATCATTCCCCATCCGTTCATGAGTAAAATAATCAAAATAATAATAATTTCACACAATAAGTGATAACCCAAGGTGAAATAACATCCAACTGTAATAAAAAATCAACAAAAGCAGTCCCACCATGGGTACATATTATTTCCCCATGCATGGATCTGCTACTCCCATATATAAACTCAAGACTAAGGCTTGAATCATCATATTCACCTATCTACCTTTCAAAATATTAATTATAAAGAAAAAAATAAAACATACCTTGGATACCACTTTGTAATATCCAGACATGAGTGCCACAAGTTAGTTCCCCAAGACCATTTGGACCACGACCTCAGGTACTCCTCACCAAATGCTAGTGGTTGCCGACTAATAGCAAAAGTATATTTTATATCCTAGTGAGACTATACCTTCATTATCAAGGTAGAAAAATATAAGAAATAAATAAATAAAAACCAAATGAAAATAAAAAACAATAGGATAACAGTATAATTAAAAAGTCCAACATCACATGATAATCTGAAAACATTGATAAATGGCCATAAAACAATGTGGTAGATATGTCATGCCACATAAGTGTCAAGTGTCAAATAAACCCCCCTAAATAAAGACACACTAAAAACTCCCCTAGTGGGTCTCATCATCATGTATTGTTCCCCCATCCACACTCCAAACCTCATCCCAACTCAACTATCTAAAATAAAAATATTTAGCACATCCTATCCTAGAGATATTAGATATATTTGGGGACCAGTTAGTAATTCCATGTAAGGTGTGATTAAAACTCCATTTTTTTCCATCAAAATCATCCAAAACAATATCTAGTCTATAAAATTGTATGAATTTGTATAAATTATAGATTAAAAAATATAAAGTAAATAGTTTTCACATTAATTTATTCTTTAATTAATCACAAAATTTTCAGGTCCATGGTGACAGTCAAATAAAAAATACCTTCTTTGAACCATGGAAGATTTTGAACTAAACAATAGATGAATATTATAATTCAACTATTCATGGTCCATTATTATCCATTTAATTATAATTTAACAATCACATAATGTGGTCCAAGAGAAGTTTGTACGTCACCTCATGCATATTTAGAGTATAAGTTCCTATCACACAACTCAGTGATCATGTAAAAAATAGATACAAATTTCAGGAGCCTAGGGCAGCATTCTGGCACCCTGTAGATATTTAATGTCTTGGTGTTTGACCCACAACTCAGTTACCAATATCACAACACATGGTATCACATTCAAACCACATTTATCAACCATATTCACAATCCCATTTATCAAGAACTTCCAAAATTCATTATTCTACCAATTAGATAAATTCATTATCATCCACATTCACAATCTCATTTTATCAACCAAGAATAATTTCTTTATTTGATCAGTTTCTTAAATTCATTATCTAAATTATACCAGAACACCCCATGGATTTCCATCAAGATTGGTCTCAAAATCATCAATTGTTCCAATAGGGTTTTTTAAGGGTTTCACAATCTTATGGGAGTTAATTAATTATATAAATTTAAAACGAAATTTACCTATGTGGAAACTGAATTTTCAGAATTAAATACACCAAATTATAATCAAGACTATGAAAATTGGAAATTTAAACACCTACACATGGACAATGACAAGAATTTACCAAACTGAAATCCCCAATTGATGAAAAACAATCGAAATCACAATGGCACATGTGATCTATGACTAATAATTAAGACCAAGATCTAAAAAAACAAGATCCACTCAAACCTAGTTCAAAACCATCACCAATAGAGTAAAAATAATCCCTATTCATCAAGAAAAGGATACAATATATATAGATAAATACAATGATATGAGATTTCATACTTGAAGAGGGGTTGAATCCTTCTAATGGATCATTATTTCACACATAAAGGGGTTTGAGAAGACATAGAATCCAACTAGAAGCTTCCAAAAGTGAAGGTAATTTCATAGGTCTGGTCCAGGATGACTAGGCGTAAAAATTGGGGGGTGTTGATTATTTTAATAAAATTTTCTATGGGTAAAACCTACATCCATAATTTCCTATAAAGAGGTGCATATTTTTCCAAACTGCACACCTAATCCATGAACCCCTACTCATGGGGTGAATGGTTCATCCAAAGTGTAACTTGTTTAATATACCGTGGATTAACCAAGAAAACCCCCACTTCCTTTGGGTGCACAGTTTTGGAAGGGTGGATCCATAGTTTTTACAAACCATGTAATAACCATATGACCCCCCTATGGATCTAACAAGGGGAACACAATTTCCCAGGAAAAACCACACATTTTTTCATAACCAGGCGCCAACCATGCATTGGCCATGATATTTCAAATTACCACAATTTTACCACAATAACCCCAAATAAAAACCTAACCAATTCATTCCGAAAAAATAATAAATGGATCCCCGAAAATAATTATGAGGAATATCTAGAAAGGATCGGATCGCACATATAGTGTTTGGGTTTATATTTTATTTCTAATGTAATATGAGAATCATGTATATATCGAGTTTACCAAGGAAACTAAACTATTTATTCCTTCATGATGTGATATCTTATATCTTTTCACATTATAGTAAAGTGAACACTAGATCTGGTATACTAGATTTAGGGCTTTTATAGATGGTATCAAGGATAGTGTTGTTTAAATCTTGGGAATTATATTTAAGAAAACATGGATTATGAAACATAAAACTATGATTGGGTTTGAGGATAATTATTTGTATAAGATAAAATAATAAACATTTGGTGAACAACAAATTAGGTATTTTTTCTAGAAAAAAACTCTATCTAGGTATTATGATTTTTGTTGTTTTGGAACAAATGCATCTAGGTGCAACAACCCTAAAAAGAGTTGTTTGAATATATGTCATCTATCATTCTGATCCAAGGTAATTTTTCTTTTTCTGCGCACCTACTTTGACCCTCCTGAAGAATACAAATAGGTTAATTCACATTTTTTGGGAACCATTATGATGAATTAGAGAATTGAAACTATAAAAACATGTTATATTCTATAAATATGTGGGATAAACATAAATTTTTTTGGGCTCATAAGCCTAATATTGATCATAAATTTAAAGGCATAGATATCTCTTATGAGGTTTTATGTGATGGGATTATGTGGTGATTTTAAAATCATACATTATTTTCATAAGAATAATATATTAAGGTTTATGTATCCCATTAGGTTATTATATGATATAATGTTAATATTAATATGTATTATTGGATAGTAGGATATACTTAATCTTGATGGTTAAAAAATGATTCATTTACAAGGTAATATTTTTTGAGATATTTATGGTCAAGCTAAAGATAACCCTTCTATTTAAAACCTAAATCTAATTAATAATATTTTGGTCTAAATTTCACTAAAAGAGTTTATAGTTATTTATCATGATATTTAATGATATTTTCTTGTATTCTTTATTGGTGAGAGATATATGTAACTTTTAGGATTACCATGTGGTTCAACATGATAGATTATTTTTTATGAATGAAATTTATTTTTTCGGGATACAAGCTAAAAGTTATAAGATCACATTTAAGGATAATATATTATTTAATGTTGAGTTTTTAAGGTTATCTGTGATGTATAATTATTTTTTATTGGAATAGTCTCATTTGATCATTTTTTTACTATAGAAATTTGGAAGTAAAATGTATTATTTCTTTATATAAACCCTTATTCATTTTTGATATTGTCTTACCTATTGGTAATCATTTTAGTATCGAATAAAATTTCAACACATGTTGAATAACCCATTACCATTTTATGGATTTTGAGAACTGTTAGAAGTTTACATTATTGTTTTTGGAAAATAAAAAATCATCTTGAATACTCATCATGTGGATAACAAGATGATATCATGGAGGAAATTAATTAATTGATGAAATTATATTTTTCATGTGTGTATATTTTCTTCTAATTTTTGTCAAGATTTTAAAGTAATTCCTCAAATATAGATTAAATATAATGAATTAAAAAAATACTATTATAATAATTTCTAATGAATCTATGGTCTTTTTAAAAACACATGGTTTTATGGTTTTGTGGTAGTTAAATTTATCACTGTCATTCACTTTCTTCGGATCAATGTTCTCTGTCGCTCTCCGTCATTATTTTAAATTTATTTTTCCCCCGGGTCGGGATGTTACAAAGTTGTATCAGAGCTAGTTTTTTATTTTGTATTACTGTTTAGGTTAGATAAGATACAAGGATATAGGGATTTGGGATGTACTTTGTGCTTGGACGTAGCTAACCCATGTACAGGGGAGAAATCATATTTCTGGATTGGGATTGGATTTATTGATTATGCCAGTTACTATTGATGTGATTTCACCTTGGGTGACTCACTTGTATTTCATTGTTATGGTGATATTATTGATATAATGGGTTTACCATTGCAGCCCGATGATACAAGGGAATAACATCCCATGCATCATGATAGACACTATAGGATTTAAATTCCATGCATATTGTCATTCCATATCTAATTTCAGCGTGCATTTTCCTATTTCATGTGAGGGTAGTTATACCTAGTGGTAATATTTTGAATTGTTGGGTTATTTAATATAAGGTTATGTTAGTCTATTATATGTTTTCCTGACTCAGACTAGGAGTGGGATGTAGAACTATTTAGTAATCATATTTTGTTGTCTCTCCTATATCCAATCCCAGCTCTTGAGGGGGGTTGTCTGTTGTTTAGTGCTCATAGGAAGGCTATATAACTAACCTCTTTCTCACCATACTTATATTCTCACCTTCTTTACTCCTTGTCTAAGGGTGTGTTTGGCTATTGTAGACAAATTCTGCTACTACGTCTTCGTTTTGTGTCTCAGGAGAGTGGCAATGAGCATATTCTAGAGATGGTGGGTCCTGAACCACCATTGGTTCCTCTCGTAGAGCCTCCTGGGGAACTACCTCATGTGGATCTATTGAGGGACCCAGATGCTCAGTTTAGTGATAGTCTCCTCAAATTTATGTTATTGGTTCAGAATATTCCCAGACCTGCCCCATCTATGGTAGACCTTACGCGTGACTTTCTGCAGCATCACCCACCTAAATTCTTGGGGAGTGGGAGCCCTCATGCTATAGAATCATGGGTAGAAGATGTACTGTCTATCTTCGACCACCTTGAGACACCTCTAGAGCGAGGGGTCTATCTTTTATTCTACATGCTTTGTGACACCGCCAAACGTTTGTGGGGCATTGTTTCTCCTACTGAGTAGGCTAGTGACATGGCTTGGGCTGATTTCCAAGCAGCCTTCTACAATCACTTTTCTTCCATAGACTCTGAGAGATGATCGTGTACGGTAGTTCCTACATGTTTAGAAGGGCTTTATGACTATGTTAGAGTATTCTACTCATTCCACAGAACATCAGCGTTTTTCCCCATCTCTGACTGGAAACGCACAGACTACTGCAAGGAATTTTGAGGTAGGACTTGAGTATATTATCTGCTCGTAGGTGAATGTCTTCCGTTTTAACACTGTTATATAGATCATGAAGCACGCTTTGATCTCTGAGTAAAATGTCAGGGAAGCTAAACCAGTCATCCAGGGTAGTTCAGTTCCAAGACAGGGTGATGGCTCTTCTCACAGCAGCCAACACCATTTTGAAAGTTCATGTGGGGGAAATCAAATAAAAAAAACACGTCATGATAGATCTATCACTTGTTATCAGTGTGATAGGGATGGTCACAAGAAGATGTAGTGCACAAGTGATCTGAAGGAGTGTCGAGCTTACGACAAGATGGGTCACCTTCAGCCTTTCTACTGTTCCTTCTCTTCAGGATCCAATGGTGGAGGATCTACACCTTCACCTCTGTTAGGTATGGGATATATGACTCCACAGCGGGCTGGATGTTCTTTTTCCACCAGTCGATCTGGCTGAGGAAATGGTGGAGGTCGTGGTCGAGGAAATCAATTTCAGACTATTAGCTTCAGTAGAGTGGACCTACTCAGGCCAAACAGGTAGCATATCAGGGTCATGCCTCAGGCCCCATGTATTCAGTGAAATCAGCACCGGAGGAGCAGAGTGCGGGGCCATCAACAGTTCCAGGTACTATTCTAGTAGCCTCTACTTTTATTTCTGCTCTTTCTAATATAGGTGCATCACATTCCTTTATATCTCCCACTGTTGTTGATATTCTTGGTTTTCCAATTCAGTATCACTGTAGTGACATGTCACTTGACAATCCACTTGGGGTCAGGATAGAAGGAATAGGCCAGTTCCAAGAGTTCCCCCTTGAGATAGGCGGGTGCCATTTTGTTTGGAATTTCTATATCCCCGATATGTCTGGCATCGAAGTCATTCTTGGAATGAACTGTCTTTCTCCATACCACGCCCAAGTGGATTTATATCTTCATCAGGTGTCCTTCACATCCCCAGAGGGTTACACATATCTTAACAAAGTATAATGGGACCTAGAGGCAGACCGTGCTATGCCTAAATATACAGGGTTGGGCAGAGTGACTGCTTAGTTGTAAAGTCTCTTTATAAGGGATCAGGGAATGAAACTAGCTGAATTACCTCCAGTGGTGGATCTTTTCAAGGAAATCTTCCCTGATGATTTTTTATCTTACCACCTATGAGAGACATGGAGTTCAATATTGAGATCATGCCAGGTGTGCCACCAGTGTCTATTCCTCCTTATAGGATGGCTCCAACAGAGCTACAGGAACTCAAAAAGTGGCTTGAAGACCTTGACGCTAAGGGTTTCATCAGATATTTCACATCGTCGTGGGGTTCACCGGTCCTTTTTTCCAAGAAGGCAGATGTTACCCTAAGGTTATGTGTGGATTATCATCAAGTCAACCAGCTCATGATAAAGAATCAATATTCGTTGGCTCATATATATGATCTCTTTAACCAGCTCTGGGGAGAAACTTTTTTCTCTAAGATTGATCTAAGGTCGGGATATCACCAAGTGCGTTTGTGGCCATCAGACATACCATGTACAACATTAAAAAGTAAGTATGGATTGTATGAGTATCTGGTTATGCTTCTCAGCCTCATGAATGCACTGATTGTCTTCCTGGCCCTGATGAACAGGGTTTTTCATCTGTATCTTGATTCTTTGGGGTAGTCTTAGTGGATGACATATTAGTGTATTCACGTTCCATACACGACCATTCAACCCATCTTAAGATCGTTCTGAGTACACTGAGAGAGAATTATCTATATGCTAAGCTCTATAAATTCCACTTCTGGATTGATAAGGTACACTTCTTAGGACATATTATATCTGAATTAGGGGTATTAGTTGACCCCAGAAAGGTTAGCATTGTGGTTTCATGGGAGCATCCCAAGAGTGTCTTCGACATCTACTGTTTCTTAGGGATTTCTGTATATTACAAGAGATTCATCCAGGATTACTCTTTCTTAGCAGTGCCTCTCACAACCTTGACTAAGAAAGTTGTAAAATTCATCTAGTCAGAAGCTTTTGAAAAGTCCTTTCAGAAATTAAATGGAAGACAGACCTCAAATTCGATCTTGATTCTGCCAGAACCGGGTAAGAGCTATACATGTTATTGTGATGCTTCATGAATTGGACTGAGTGTAGTTTTGATATAGGGTAATTGAGTCGTGTCTTATGGATCCCGCTAGCTGAGACCTCATGAGAAAAACAATCCTACACACAACCTTGAGTTGGTAGTTGTGGTTTATGCTCTGAGTTGTTAGAGACACTATTTATTGGTGAGAGAATCGTTGTTTACATGGATCATAAAATCTTGATATATATATCCACTCAACAAGACTCGAACATAAGGAAACATAAGTGAGTTGAATACTTGCAATCATTCAATTTTGAGCTTGTTATACCCTTGGTAAGGGTAATGTTGTGGAAGAAGATTTAAGATGCAAGACACGGACTCAGGTCGTGCAGGTAGCTAGCTGTGAGTGGTAAGACGTTGGCCTTGTTTCATAAATGCATCTGGAGGTTCAGTAGCAGAGTGGACAACCGGTTATAGCAGCTCTTATAGTGGCATCCTCTCTTATAGATAAAGTTCATAGGAAATAGTTGATTGACCCTGAGGTTCTCATTTTGGGGGAATGTGTTACAAGAGAGAACCCACCTCCTGGTTGGGTTTTTGAATGCAGTGAAACTCTCCATTATTTTGGCCTTGTATGGGTGCCTTCAGGTATACGAGAAGAGTTGATGAAGGAATGTAACACCTTTTTTGGGCAGTTTATCATGGGATGACCAAGATGTATAGAGACATGTGTTGACAGTATTGGTGGCCTCGTATGAAAAGGCCTATAGCAGGTTTCATCACTATGTGCTCCACCTGCAAACAGGTGAAGGCAGAGCACCATCGGCCTGTTGGAATCCTATTGCCTCTATCATCTCTAGAATAGAAATAGAATTACATCACCATGGATTTCATTATAGGCTTTCCAATATCTCCTCGAGTCATCAATGTAGTATGGGTGTTTTTCAATAGGTTGACCAATGATTCAAACTTATTTCCTAACCAAGAGACCATTAAGATTGATGGGAAATCATGCGACTTCATGTTGTACCTCGTTCTATTGTCTCGGGAAGGTATGCTCGTTTTACATCACGGTTCTGGAAAGGGTTGACAAAGGAACTGGGCTCACAGGTACTTCTGAGTACTGCATATCACCCCCAGACTGATTAACAATCCGAGAGATCTATACGAGTGTTAGAGGATATGTTACAGGCTTGTATAATTGATTTTGGAGGTTCCTGTGAGAATAATTTACCTCTTTCCAAGTTTCCCTATCATAACAGCATCTAGGAGACAATCCAAATGGCTCCATATGAGGATCCCTATGGTAGACTGTGTCGTTCACCTCTATTCAGGCTCGAAGTAGGTGAGGCATCTTTTTTGGGTACTCATCTCATTCCAGAGACATCTGATCAAGTTCAGCTGATTCATAAGCA
Source organism: Viscum album (assembly GCA_963277665.1). NCBI lineage: Eukaryota > Viridiplantae > Streptophyta > Magnoliopsida > Santalales > Viscaceae > Viscum > Viscum album. Next base: position 1,046,613,594 of record OY728165.1, read on the forward strand.
TATGACTACAACTCAGTCTAAGAAAAAGTTCTATACCGATCATCATCGCAGACCTCTGGAGTTCGAGGTGGGACATTGAGTCTTTCTGTGTGTTTCTTTGAGGTTGGGTCACAGGCAGATCCGGAGACAGGGGAAGTTATCACTGAGGTATATCAGGCCGTTCAAGATAGTGGAGAAAGTTGGGCCGGTTGTCTATCGATTACTGCTACCTCAGAGGAACTGTTCCATTCACAACGTTTTCCATGTATCTCAGCTTCAACAATATCATCTAGACCCATCTCATTTTTTTGACCCTAACGAAAATGATCTTGATGATGATGCATCCTTTGTAGAGCATTTGATCCATATCATTGATCATTGCATGAAAGTCCTCTGAGGCAAGTCAGTCCCACTGGTCTGGGTGTTGTGGCAACACAGACGCATTCAGGACGAGACCTAGGAGTGATAGAAGGATGTACGTGCATAGTGGCTGGAACTCTTCTCAGGCAACGTTCCACTACCCTAAGAAGGGAAACTCTGGGATGAGTTGTCTTAAGGAGGGGATGTTGTAACATCCCTGGCTTAATCAGGTATGGACCATTTTTACTTTATTGTAGTCTAATTAATTAAGCGACCTAGATCGCATGTCTGCGCAACTCGTTGCGGGTCCCATACAGCTTTTTATTTAATGTAAATAATTGCAGACATTTCATGAAAAATTCCACGTCGCCCTTTGGTGTGGTGTTCATGATTTAAATAATTAATTTAGGATTGGAAAAGAGTAATAAGGGATTTAAATATTATTTAAATGAAATAAAGAAATCATAAAAATAAATTCTAAAATAAAATAAAGAGGGGTTGCAGGAAAAATGAAAAAAATTAAAATGGGGGATTCTTGTTTTTAGTTATTTTTATTATTTCCATTTCAATTATTTTTTTATTATCTCTTTTTTTTATTTGCATTCTTCCATATCATTTATTTTTATCTTATTTTCATTTTCTTTTCCTTTTCTTTCTTTTCTCCCTTTTCCTTTTTCCTCTCCTCTCACCCTCTCCCACTCATCACGTTGCACCCCTCAATCCCGTCACACCAACTAGAAGCCCCTTCAAAAGGCCTCTTCTCCTATGTCCGATGTCTGATTCCTTCTCTATCAGGTGATCATAAAACCATAGGGAATGGATAACGTTGAGAAAGTAGAATTGTTCAATTCTGTTGAGTATTCTGCGCATAGTTCATTGTGGAAGATACCTACCATATTTTCGTGTTTTTCTAAAATCCCTTATTTTCATCCGTTTTATGTCAAATCAATGTCTACTATGGATCATAGAGTCATCTAAGACTGCTAGGTTGGGTTTCTACTTGATTTCCCTCCGTTTCATTGTGATTTATAAAAAACGTACCATTGTGCCGTTAGTCGGTGCCTACTGGCTTTGTACAATTTTAACCATTTTAAATTCATTAATGGTAATATTTAATTTTTTCCACCTTAATAATCTTAAATTAATTTGTTTTAATGGTTACAACAATATTGTACACCCCTTTCGGTGTGCCGACATAGTCGGTGTATTTATCCGTTAGCTGGGTTATTAATTTAAATAGCTGCGGGTATTGCACAACCCCATTTTATTATTTTTAAATTAAATGAATTATTGTTTGAATTATTGTAACTAATTTGGAAACCCTATGGGATTACCAACATGATCGGTGTATTCTATCATTATCCATGTTTATTGATTGACTAATTTAATGTTTTGCAAAGAAACTTTTTATTGTAATTAAATTATATAAATAGTTTCATGAACATGAACTTCAGTTTTTTGATCATTGGCACTTGTTTTGAAGACCTATTTATTATTTAAATATTCATTATCCATTGAGGTTGATATGATATGTATTTTTCCTTTCATGTTATTGTGTTGTACTGTTAAATTTATGCCTTGTGATGCACAGGTGTATCTGGTTAGATTTCAAGATGTGACTTTACATGCTGATTATGTCATATCTTCTACTGTGAAAACATTAATTAAATTTATGGTGGAGAAAGAAGGTGGGTCCCATATTAAGGTCCATGATTAGATCCTCCATTCCGGACGGGTTACCTCTATGTGATGTGGGGGCAGTGTCGTTGGCTTTTCCGGACCGAGACTTCCCTTAAATTTCTAATACTTTTGAGTGATACAGGTTCCAAAAGGCCCCATCAGGATGGATCTGATGGAAATGTGGCTAATATAGCCTTGGATGACACTCCACCCCTTTTTGGGAGATCAGGACTGACTCAGGTTAAAGCCATGCCTCAAGAGATACTTGGTCTTTAGAAATATTTCATTGGACGGGCTCAGTGGCATTGGATAAATTGACGGATGTTCTGTAGTGATACCTTTGGGTTGGTCACGGACTCCACCTCTCAACTTGAACCTTAAATAATGAGGCACTTAAGGTTTTTGTTATTGATAATTGAGTCTATTGTGAATTGAGATATTTCTCCTAATATGTGGAATTGTGCCTGGTTGACACTAGACATGATCCCCAAGATAAAGCACAAGATTGGGGTATACTTTTTCCTAGTTTACCTTGATTTATGGGTTATATATATATGTGTGTGTGTGTGTTAGTGAATTTCTACTGACTGGTACCCTTTCAAACTACCAGCTTAGGAAGAAGTAGGTGACCAGGCACGAGTGCCGTTTTGGACCCAGGCCGACTTATTTATTTCATTGCACTACAATTAATTTATTTGGTATGGTTATGTATTAGCACACAGTATTTTTATTTTTGCACGAAATGGAATGGTTTAGACATGGTGGGTGTTGTCTTACTGGGATTTTATATCACACCCTTCTCGGGCATCGTCGACACCCGAGTAGATTACATGCTCGCATGTATTGACAAAGGGAAGCATGTTGTTTCCAATGATTGATTGTTCATTACTTCATAAGACGGAGACTGGGGTAGAGGATCGGGCCTTGCTCGCGATGCAGTTGTTTCTTGTGTCTTTTCTTTTGGTTGACTATGTGTTTGAGTTATTTTTTCCGTACTTTCTGTTTAGACTCATATCATGGCATGACACTATTTTGTGAGTTTCCACACTTGGTTTTTATTATTCAGTTGGATTATTAACATTTCTTCTGTTGTAGTTTATTTATTCACACACTTCTGTTACTAATAATTTGTTTTTGTTTACATTTGATGTGATATTATTTGTTACCTATGAGGGAATAGTCTCCCCCATGGACACAAAAAGGGACCTCACTGCAAGTCGACAGCCTCTAGAATTCGGGGAGATTTGCTTGAGGTTATGTGACACACCGGTCCAACCACCATCTTAGAGGTCAACCGGGTCGGGACGTTACAAGGTACATCAAAATACTATATGATTTATAGAACAATTTAAGTCTTTAACTTGTTTTGTTTTACTATTATTTATTAGGATGGAGATTTAAATGATCAAAAATTACCATTAGAAGGAACATTATTTTTAGAATAATTTGTGTGAGTATAAATAGTATGAAACTATGTGTTGTGACTTTTATTATAGCTACAGTGAAGTACATAAATAACAAACATTCATGAAATCAATTTTTTTATGATTTTTTAGCTTCCAGAATTGAAGGTGATGTTTAAAATCCATTTAAAATTTTTTATGATAATCATAATGAAATTAATCCATCTAAAAAATAAGTTAGTCACCCTGTATCAAAACACATTAATATTAAATATCATTTTATCATGGGGAAAATTTATAATATATATTTGAAATACCATTATTTCTTAATAAAAGATAAAATTTATGATATTTTCACCCAAGCTATGCCATGTGAATTCATGGAAGAGTTAAGTATAGAATATATATTTTTTTACTTTCCCTCTCAGTTAAATAAGGTTTTTGGATTACCCTCTCATTGATTTTTTTTTATCAAATGGTGGGATAATTACAAAACATATCATGTTATATTTTATGAATATAGTTTTGTTATTATTAAAAGGGGGAGAAAATTTTAGTGAATTGATTTAAGGGAGTAAATAAAAATAAATGCTAATTAATTTTGTATCATTCAGAAATATAATTCTCTAAAAAACTGTTCTTTATCAAGTAGTTTTTTTTTGAAATATATTTTTGAGAAAAAATAATTCTTGATGAAAATTTTAATGTTTTTAAATTGATATTTTTTAGTGTTAAAAAATACAATGGTAATATTTTATAACTCAATGTAGTTGTTGAAGGTTTTGTATTAATTGTTAGTTATATGTGTGTGAATGTTTTTTAAGAACATATAAATGTGATTTTTTATCTTCTATAGGTTAGAATACATATTATATATTTTAATTGGTCTTGTTTATATATTTTTAAGGTACACATGTCTAGGAAATAAGATGTAATTTCCATGGATAATAGTTATAACCTTGGAAGTTGGGTTCTAGATTGTGTTGATGTTTTGAAAAAATTAATGGTGTTTGAAAATCTCTAAATGATATTATCCAAAAGATACATGATCAACTAGAGATATTGATTTTTAATACCACAACAATGTCAGACTGCTAGTGAGTAAGAATATTAAAATTTAATAGATCATGATAAATTTATGGGGTATATTATAGAAGTGGGAAAAATAATATATATTATGTATTATGTAAGAATAAATATATCTAACTTTAAATTCATATTCACAAGATATTATAAAATTATTTTTATTTTTATAATTAATTATTTATTGTGAAAAGTCAACAATGAAATATTTATGAGTTTATTAGTTAAATAAACTTGAGAAGATGAGTAATGTCTATAATATATTATAGAAGTTATGTCAGATGATTCTTTTTTGTTATTTCATTGTAACAAAATCATGGTGGTGTGAGACTAAACAATAAATCAAGATGTGTCAAATAAAAAAAATATAAAGAGAGATGTGAAACTGGAAAATTCATAGAAGTTGAGGTCATTGTAGATGATGTTTAATGAGTTCAAGAAAAGATGTTAATTTTTGTGAATTTAATATAAAAATAAAAACATGGATGTTCTTATGATATGGCAGATATATCTCTAGATGAAATTGGAAGTATTTACACCATTTTTCTATGTCTATAAGTCTATAACTTATAAATATATGATGGTCCGGAACTGAGTAAATCAAAAGTGTTAAAGTTGAGATGCTGGATTACAGGGTTTATACAATGTGTTGGAGAAATATAGGCAGAACACTGGAGTGTTAGAATATTTTCTCAATGAAATTAAAATAATTCAATAATTTCCTGATCAATATATTTTGTGGAAATATTTTAATCAGAGATAGAAGATATGTGATATTCATTTTATATTTTTCATGAGTCTAAAAATTAAAGGATTCTAAATCTTTTTGAAATTTCACTTATTCTTTAGGTGTAGTAAAATTATACATAAGGATAATACTCATAATATATAAAATATAAATTTGACTTCATGTATTTAGACAAGATTTTTGGATCCCTTAAATATAATTGATGCTAGGAATTGGGGGGATATTTCATAAATACTAACTTTGAAATATTTGGAGTTATTGAAGGGGGTTACTGAGGATTAAATTATTGTAAAGATACAGATATTTAAGACCAATTTTATCTAATTAAGGTTTTTTAAATGAAGGAAATTTTAATTCAAAATTACTAACTACATATGATTTAATAAAATAAATATATATATTTTTACTTATATGTTTTCATAGATTCCTTTATATAAAGAATATGGGTGGTAATTTAAAATAATCATCAAAGAATTAGAGGATGTATCTAAATTATGGAAGATCGATACCATGAACCAACATTTCCTACCCAGATTCGGGTTCTGGAGACAGCCAGGGATATGGAATGAGGCACATTCTTTAACACCATGGGTTGGAAACAAAAACCATTTAATTATATAAATATTGGTAACAATAATTTCACCAAGAAAAATAATATTTTACACATAGTAAAATCCTACAAAGAATTAGGTATGCCACATCCATACAATGAAGAATCATGTATGAAAAAATAAATATAGTGAAATAAAAAATAGATGATTTGTAACACAAAAAATTAAAAAGGAAAAAATAAAATAAGAGGAACTAAAACAGACACTTGAATACATATATGGATAACAAAGTCATTACAAAAAAGACCAAAATGAATAAAATACCAACAAATTATTCCCATGTGACTTTTAAATCTCCCTACAACTTAAATGGTGCACAAGTATCTAAAATTTCTAAATTTTTTCATTAAATTCACTCATCAACAACTATTTATAAATTTATATTTTTTTCTAACCATACAAACTTAAAAGTTCCAGAATGTAAAATATAATGGGTTGAAACCACATATAGTAGGGAACCTTAATGAAAACACTCATCCAATTGTTTGGTCATCCTATTTTATTGAATTATATAATTAATTTAATCATTAAAATTAAAATAAATAAATTCAAATAAAAATGGGAAGAAGACAGTGAAATCGGATTTCATGGACGGTTTTACTAAATAGAGATTATAACTGAACTTGAAAAATATCCAAATCCATTAGATACACAATTAAATAATTTCATATATATGAAATTATTTGTTCCCTATCAGTCTACCATAACATCTAAATTTTTAATGATCTGATGAATAAAAAAACAAGATGAAATAAAGATGAAATTTCCAAAATAGAAGAATAATATAAATAAATTATCATGAATTAATTATCTCAAATGTAGCGATGTTCGTTCAGAATTGAAGTAATTTGTATAATAAATTAATGATGAATAAAATATACACGCATTGACAACATGATATTATTAAATAAAATCATCACATAAGTGAATAAATAAATACAACATATTAGTATACATCCACTTAGACTAATTCTACTCCCTTTTATTATTTAGTTGTTTAACTTGGGCTGATCATCAATGATTAAGAAACTACAACCCATAGTGGAGAGATAATAGAAGAGAGATATTTGAAGAAATAAAAATTAAAAAATTAATATTGGGAATTGAAAATAAATGAGAAAATAAAATAAAAAATGAAAGATTGAATTTTTTTTAAAGATATATAACTATTCATATATAAATAAACAAGAAAAATAGAATGAGAAATATAATATGATAAAATAGAAAAATGTAATTGAAAAAAAAGCATTCATATCTCCAAAAAAATTTACAAAATAGAAAATAAAAATAAAAAAACCCATCTTTGAGGAATGATCCATGGGTTGGAACCCCGATATCATATCACCAATAGTATATTAATTATTAATTCATCTCTGGTTTTATCCTCTGTTTATTATTATAGATGTCCACCCTTGGTTTCATTGTCCAAACAATATAAAAACCTACCCTTAAAGGTCTATAAAACAAACATCTGTTTCTATCGACATGACCCATTCACATCCTTAATGGGTGGTTTATGGGGTGAAACCATTAGTGGCCCAAAATAATATTTTTATCAATATAAATTTTTATGGAGTGACATATGTTTCACAAATTGAATCTATCATGTTCCATATTATTCATCATTTTTCCATGTTTCTGTATTGGTTCTACTACTCGCGACATGGGTGATTCTTTGATTCATCCATTTTAATTAGGTTTGTCACAATTCAAGGTGTTAAGGTCATTTCATTATGGGAAAACTATTTTATGATATCATTAAATTCAATTTCTTCTTTATTTTCTTAGTGTCATTCTATATTCTTAAAATTCCACATTTTCCTCAAAATTGTTACATATTCTACAAAAATGTTGTCTCTGCCATAAAGACACAAACAATAGTTAGAAGGTTACCTCATATAAAATAAATCAACATTCAATGAAAACATATATTAAAACCAATCAAAAAATACATGAAAAATTATGATATCATCATCCAAATAAAATAATTCCATAAGACAGAGCTTTATTTGAACATGAACTTGTTAAAGATCCACTTAGTTAAAATGCACTGAGTGGTTCATGTAGGTTTTCATCGTAACATATTGGAAGGATATCCCCAAATATTCCATTAATTAAATTAATAGAAAACAATAAACTTTTATTAAAATTATACCATCCCAGATAGCTTTCTTAACACACAACACAAAACAATAATGGAAATGTGATATACTTTAAAAGCATTATTATTTAAATGTGAATGTTGTGAATTTGTCATTAAATTAGAGGGAATGAATATGAGTAACCCACTTATAAAATATATTCATAATGGTCCTACACAATAATAATTTATGAATTATGTTTTAGTAGATTGGCACTAAATTTTTTGTGAAGTCATTTTATGATTTGAAAATAGTTTTTCTACAAAAAATGTTTTTAATTCCATTTTGTGAATAAATATTTTAATAAATTAATATATATTATTGAAACAATAATTTTTTAAAAATAGCATAATATTTCATATAATAATATTGAAATTATCATAAGGTTAAATTTTGGTAATTTTCTCAAAAGATTAATTTTTTCAATGAATATTAAAAAAATGCCAATTTTTTTGAGTTTTTTTTCCAATCAGGTTTTTAAAGAGTCCCATTTTTAAAATTTATAATTTTATTTCATTAGTTACTTTATATTAAACATAATACAATTAATTTCATTAGAATTAATATTATTCTTAATTTTAGTATAACAATATTTTTATACATAAAAATTCATCATTCTGGAAAACTTTTTTCCATCACATTTTGTGACTTTATTGTAAAAATAATTTTTTACACTAATAGATACATAAATTAAAAAATATATATTTCCTATATAAATAATAATGTATTTATTTTTTAAATTGGTCAACTTTATTCATGTTCATTATGAATATTAACTATGGTACATATTGGTCACCAGAGTAAGTGTGAAATAGGCATGTAATGGACTAAACAATGCGATAAGACTTCAAGATCATCCATAAATATTGATATATTTCATTTTATAATTATATTTAATACCACAATTAAAATTATATGATATATTTATTTCTTCCATTATTCTTTGATTAGTAACATTGTTATATTTTATGAAAACGAAAATTCTAAAATTTTAATGTCTTACTTTTAATTTCTATTATATGTTCACATAAGGATAAGAAGATGCTATGAAATAATATTAAATTTTAATTTGAATATAATTTATTTATTTATTTAATATTAAATTATTTTTAATGTTTACTGACGATATATTAATCATCAATTCTTGCACACTGCAGACAAAGTGCTTTTTCAATTAGGATAAAAATCAAAGTTAATGATTTTGAAAACTTAAAAAGTAGTATTTTTTTGGTTAAATCTGGTGTAAAAATAATTTTTTTATTAATAATAATATAAAATTTATTTTGAATTATTTTTTATTCTAATTCTATTCTAATCATTATGCCATTAAATTGAAAATACTTGAGTAGTTCTTAAATTGAATTTAATGGTATTTTATATTAAATAATATATTCTTAAATTACATAAAATTATTTAAATTATAAAATAAGAAAAGTGGGATGTTATATTATCAAACATATAATACCTTTACCATTTTTATCCAATTATAACATTATAAGTAAATTTATAACCCTTTAGTATTGAAAAAGTTGTTAAAATTGTTAATGTTAAAATTTGATAACGAAGGTGTTAAAAAACGATAAGGTTTAAAATGTCCAACAAACATGAAAAAGTTTATTTGTTTAATTTATTTAATCCTTAAAAAATATTTTATTCTAAATATAGGCCACCTTATTCCACTTCATAATGAAATAGAATTAATTATATTTTAATCTTTTAAATAATTTTAAGATTGTCATTTCCTTCAATGTGAAAAGATACCACATATTCACTATTATTAAAACAATATTAAAACACTTAGATCAAAAAACCAAAACAAAAACACTTATCACAATCCTTATATAAGTTATGGAGGTTCTTGTTTCCTCAAAATACTATCCCTATGGTCTTTGAGATTATATCCAAAGGAGGTTTCTCAAAGAGGAGGTAAAAATCAAAATTGATCTCTTTCATTTAACATCTTATTTATCCTTTATAAATTCTATATTAATCATTCCTTTATAATTAAATTATTCTATCCCCTATAATATAATTTTATTATATTTATTTAATGACCATTTTCAATCTGCCTTCCATCATATAGGAAATTAACATATCACTCATGCGTACATGTAACTACTACATACATGAAGAGATTTTATTTATTTTCAATCACCATATTTAATGATTCATTATTACGATTTATTGATTATTTATATATTATATTAATTAAATGAGTATTCTTCTGTAATTATAAAATTGTATCCACCTTCTTACATTTCCATTCATTATAAAATGATAATGTTGATCATGTGTACAAGTGGACTACCATAACCATGAAGCGATGTGTTTTTTTTTCAGTTTCAATTTTTATGTACATTAATAATGATCGATTTTATGATTATATATGATATATATGATATTATAATTATTATCAAATGGTGATTTGTCATTTTAATTTCTTTTTACACCCATTGAAATGTGTAAACATTACACCTGCGTACTTACAGACTACTATCTCCGTGAAGTGATATAATTCAATTTTCATCACTATTTCACATAAATGATTATAAAAAGTGAATATAATGAATATATATGATACATATTGAATTTTAAAATTATATATATTATTAAAATATAACCAATATGAAATTATCCTAACTATCGAACAGAAACATATTTGAAAAACAAAACACTTATTACTTAGAACAATGATTTTAATAAAGAACTATTAATAAATGGGTTATGCAATGATATAAGTAAATAATATATGGTATTATATATATGAGAATAATTGTTTAAAATGTTTAAAATAAATATATATTTATTGTACAATATTTTTTTAATTTGAAGGATGTAAGATGAGACTTTAGGTAAGGGTTTTCTCATCTCACTTTTATTTCTCACATTCATATGTCATATTAACCAATTATTTTCATTATGTGGTGTATATACTTCCCATGAATTTATTTCATGATTAGTCTAATGAAAATGTTTTTTATTTACACCTTTATATATTTTTATCTCTTTCTAGAGTCTTTAATTCCTAGATTAGTAAACATGTAAGAGTTTTTCATCTCAATATTGTTTTATTGAGATATGTTTGATGTTACGAACCTATATATGTTTATGAGTATTATATAAATATATTGAACATGTTATATCAAGGATAATTTTTAATTCATGGAAATTACATTTAAAATTTTCATCAAATGGTTTTGCTTCAAAAAGTTACCAATGAGGTAAGGGGATTATGTTACAATTTCATTTCATTCTGGGATTGTCAATGTTAATTTTATTTTGAGGTAAATTTTGTGGATATTATTTATTAAACCCCACATAATTTGTTATAATTCATTTTTCATGTAGTTTCAATGTAATATTATCATTTTACACTCTTCTGTACTATAAATGATCATTTTAACATTTTTAAAGAAAATTTGACCATATTTCCTCTTTGGTCGATGAACTTTTTCTTCTATTTCCATAATAATAAAAATTATTTTCTAAAATAACCTAAACATAATTGAAATGTTTTAAAACATTTATTCTCAAAACCTTTAAATTATTTCAAATGTTTTAAAAAGATTTATTTATATGGAAATATTTTTCTCAATAATTCATCTTTGACTTTTTAAAAAATAATTCTAGAATTTAAATTATAAGGAATTACTCAATTACCCCACCATCAACACCATTATTTGATTTTAATATTATATTAAAATTTCTATAGTTATTTTAAAAGAAATTTAATTTATCAGTATTCTAGTAATTTTATGTTAAAATATATTTAAAATAAAAATATATTTTTCTCTTAAAAGTATTTTTTATCAATGTCAACAACCTTTAATAATATTTTGGTTTCACTAGGGTTATGATCTTATTATTATATTTAATTTTATAAATTATTTATAATGATGATTATTTTGGTATCCCTATTTCTTTCTGAAATGTTAATTACATTATGATGATATATTTTTGAAACGCATTTAATATCTATGAGTACTGGTAAATTGAAATGATTAATTTTTTTATGATCTTATGAAAGCCACATGTATGATTTTCATTATATGATGGGTGGGTCCATTATATACCTTTAATGTAATGGGTAAAGCCTAATTTCTCCTGATATAATTATGGTAAATGAGTTTTTATTCTCAATCCAATATCTTAAATAGGTAAGGATACCAGATCAACTATAATATGGGAAACTAGTGTGGATTACTCATCTACTCTGATAAGGAAAACTTGTTGTCATGCCTGATCCACTATAATATGGGAAACTAGTGGGGATCTCTAATCCACTGTGATATGATGGTATTAATAGTCGACCTTTAATTATGATATAGTGTATATTCATATGATGGTTTCACACTCTTATCACATGTTCATATGACTATAATGTCAACTCATGGCTCCTGATTACTTTTTTATTATTACCCAATGTTGTCAAAAACAATTGTTTTATGCCATGAATTGTGATTATAACCTATAATTATTTTTCTATGATGATTTATTAATAACACCATGTTATCATTCCCTTATCCTCATGATATGATTACATATGATCTCTGATTGATATCTCACACGTTTACCTATACTGGGCATATTAGCACACCCTTTATTTTTTTAATTATTTCCCTTGTAATAATTAATGGTAAAGTGTGTGATGATTCTATAAGGGTACCTTATATATATAAATATTCTAGATATGATGGAGATGGTACACAAATATTATTTTTATGTATGCATTCTCCAAGTACATGAAACATTACGGTTGTCTGGAATGATTTTTTGGTATATAATAGAATATTCATGGAAAAGTTTTATATCTATGTATATTTTTTTTCACATTATAGTTGGTATCTGTAACATCTGGAGGTTTTGAGTGGGTCGAAATTCCTAGTTTTTTATGATATTTTGACATTGTGAGTGGGATAACCATTTTTTTAAGGATATGGAACCCAATTTTGAGAGTTTGTACACTCCAAGGTTTTGTTTTTTGCATCATGGTTAAAGGATATTTGAGTACCTCAGGGGTTTGGATGGGTTTCAGAATCAACGATGCCTGAAAAAACATTTTCATCAATCACAAACATTGGCCTATGATAATATTTAATCATTTAGCTTGCATGTGATAAACGGTGCAACCCGCTTTTGAACTAGACGTGGTTTGTCAAACTATGAAGATAGGGGTGAATAGTCATGTGAGTATATTCAATTTTCTAACATAGAAGGTTCACATAGGTTTTTAACATTTTGGAAAAAATTATGCCTAGTTGTGTAATGTGTGGTGGTTAGATAGTGATCACAGCACGGTTGGTGCAGAGTTAGCCTGACCGTGCAGCCAAACCATGTGCTGTATTTAAAGGGGTGAAATTAAAATTCCTCACCACCCTCATTTTTAGGTTCTTATTCTACCTTTATCCTCCATTTCTCTCTCATTGATAGGGGATCCTCCCATTTCTTCTATACCTAGGCTTTGAGCCTCTTCCTGTAACTAGACTCTGAATTGAACGTCGTCAAGTGAATTGGATGTTTATGGCTATATCCTTGAAATTATTTCTTTTATTTATATTTATCATTAAATATGGAATGATAAATCTATGAAAGATCATTTCTTATTTTTAGGTCATTTTTGGTTCCAAATTTCTCTCATTTAACTCGAGTAATAGGCTGATATTATATTAGCAAGCACCAACAATTATAAGGTAGAAGTTTCATTGATTTATTCATAATTTTATGGGTGTTTTGGGGTGTGTTATAAATATTACCATGTGGGTATTCCAAGATAGACATATAAATAATTAACTAATACATTCATTAATTTAATTATATTGTATTATGGGATTTTTATGGGAATGCAGTAAATTATTTATATATGTTAGTTTCTTGTAAGGGGATTCTGACTCATTGGGAAGGTTAGACCATATGTATTGTTTTGAATTAATTAAATTATATATATCATTTTTAATGGTTCCATCGAAACATGATAGGAATGGACCAAGTCTTGTGGTTATTTTGATCACCGATATTGAAGTGACGTGATTTTTTAAGTTGGGATTTCCCTAAGATACATGGGGTGAGGTCGATCACAAGGTTGAGGTGACATTGTTTTCCGGTTAAGGAATTGTGGTTGTCACGATGAGGGAATGGATTATAGAACATGAGATGGTATTGACCATCATATTTGATTGAAATGATTTTTGGGGCATGAGGTACCAAATAATGTGTCTTAGGTATTGTTGGTGATTACCGCTCACTATTTTTGGCTGGCATGTTGTTAGAGCCAAGTGCACATTGATAGGACTCAGATGAAGTGGCGTTGAAAACTAATTTTGGTTGGAGGACTCAATAGATATTGTGTATTAGGGGATGGTATTGACCATTGGTTATGTTAGAAGTAGTCACCATAGAAATATATATTTGTAGTGAAAGACCATCGTAATATGGTGTTGAGACCATCGATTGAGGGAAAATGCTCACTATTATATTTAAGGCCATGGGGTGGTATTATTACTGAATAGATATCGAAATCCATTTGTATGTCAGGTTGTTGAGCTAATGTTGATTATATATTAAAGTACATGTATCTTTATGCCTTGATATTTTATGTTGTTAATCTGATTAGAACATTCTGAGTGGAGGTAAGAGGGGCTTGGGACGTATTGGTTGGGAGTGATGTGGGGACTTCAAATACATGTTGGGGGCATGTGTGGTTTGGGATGGAATTAGATTCTATTTATTTTTTTATGGGAGGTTCCATATGTATTTTTAAGTATTTTTATTCATTAGGGGACTGCTGGATATTAATCTATTGATACTCATAACTAATTATCAATATATATATATAAACTTGTTTTGTATGACATATATATATTTGGGGCAACATATTGAGAGATATATCATCATTGGATGATGTATGTGTATGATTCCATATAGATGTAGAGCATAAGGTAATTAGGTTAATAACTAATTGTGCATGAGTTTTATTTTTAATTATGTTTTTCATACACTGTAGAATTATGGGTGTAAGATTGTAACACATTGCAGTGGCATTTCGAGTTCATATCCACACCCTATATTGGTATCTGGCGACATGTGTAGACTTTACATCTTTGAGACCAGGTAATGGATTGGGCTCAAGAGATGGGTTGTAGTGATTATAGATGTACTGTTTTTTTAAGGAATTGATGGTAGTGGACCATGTTGTTTATATACATCATGGAAGACCATATTTTAGGATTTTATATACATGTACCTATGTGGTCAGACATGGGTGACCTTTTTCTATTTCTTGTATAAACTATTGTATAATGTGAATTATCTAAAAGTGGATTTATACCTTTAGGATTATTAAAATACAGCTGATATTTATCATGCTTCTACTATGTTTATTAAAGATGCTTCCATTGATATGTGGTCATTATTCTACTCAGTTATAAACATATGAACCACTATTTTTACAAATATAGGTTATATTCTCCACACTATCACCGAAATAGACCCTTTATACTACTCATAATCCTTATTCGTATGGGGATATATGCTTAAGTCCTATTATGGAACTGGCCCAGAGCAATGTTTGAGTTGAAAACTAGGTTAGGTCATTAAAAGTGATATCCAAGAAGTTTATTTGTTGGTCTTCCCTGGAAGAATCATAGGGCTTGGGTATTGCAATGATAACCACCATAAGTTAGTTACAAATGGTATTTCACAATTCCTTTTTTATTTTGGGTATTACTGCTTAGCTGATAGTTGATCAGAGACTAGGATGTAGTAGAAAATAGGGAGATAGATAAAGTTTGGTTGTCTACAGACCCATGCATGGGGGACAGACCGTGTATCCAGGGATAAAAAATCTATGTTATTATTTGAGATTTCATAGTTTATTGATTTCAACCTTGATTGGTTCACTTGGTTGTGTGATATTATTGGATTTTTTGTTTTGACCATTGGGTCGGTATGGCAGGGGAGGAAATTTATGCATCATGGTAGGAACATCGTATTACATGATATGTGTATATACCTATCAATATTTCAGGAAACATGGAATGAACTAGGTGGGGTTGGGTTCTTTAAAGTGTTGATAATGAAGCCAAATAGTGTTTTATTGGATATAATTTTGGTGTAATTCTACTCTTCCTGCACATGCATGTGGTTTATAATGATATAGATAAGTGATTTATGATTTTAACCCTAGTATGAGTAGGACGGTATGATAAAAAAGGGGTTTCACTATTTAAATAATAAAAAAACCTAAATAATGTTTCACTACTTATAAATTTATGTGGCATTCTACTCATCTACCCAAGATTGATATACATGATATGTGATGTCTGACTCTATTACGGATATGCAAGGGGCCATCAGGCTAGATGATATGAGATACCTGATCCTAATATGAATAGGTAAGGGTCCATGAGACTAAATGTCTTGTGACATGCATGTAATAAGGGAGTGTAAATGTGGCGAGATGTTCTATATATTACAGCTTTCCCAATCTATGATATACACATATATATAGTTATATTTGTTCAACTATGGTTATTGGTATTCAGAAATATTCCACCTAGAGAGCTTCTGATGGAGTGTTAGGAGGGCGAAGATATGGTACCATATAATCACACGCGGGATGATACCCATGAGGGTCTGGATGAGGCCCTAAAATATCAAATTGATTATAATCCATAGGGGTACAAGATATGGTATACGTGGTATAACTATAAAAGATGGAATTTTTTTATGGATAGATGTGCAGCTTATGTCATGTTTGGTTCAAATCATACGAGGTATTGATTAGGGATCTTAGAGAGTAAATCCATCTATGGTGTATTTGACTCGTGAGATATAGTCTCATCATCAAACCATATTCTAGAGTGATTTTGTACTACATCTGGTATAGAAGTTGATCAAATTGTTGAAGAATATTTTCAATAATCTTGATACAACCCCATGATGAAGAGTGAATATGGAGATGAATATGATTAGTGGACAAGTAAAGACATGGTGGGACATATAGGTTTAGACTAGAAGTAATGAGGGACTTTATTAGATAGATTTTGAGGCTAGGTTCTTTGACCACTTATTACCATAGAATTTGAGGGCGGAAAAAATCCCATTAATTAATGAACATATGGGAGGGACACACATCAATCATGGACTATGAAGCTACATTCATGGAACTATCTAGTTTGTCACCATCTATGGTGGGTGAATAATTCTCAAGTGTATGGAGTTTCGAGGATGGATTAAATATTTATTGAAGTGTTTAGGTAGACATCTTATAGTAGAATAAATTATCTAAGGTGGGGTATTAGGTGATAATAGCCTTGATAAACTTGATGGAGTATTTGTATTCATCCTAGGTGACAACATCATGTAAGCTTAACAGTAATTCTTTAGGTAGTCTAAAATGGGGCTCTGAGGAGTTCTAGAAGGGAAGTTAGGCTAGAGACTTATATTGACCACCAAGGAGTGGATCATTTATGTTCTATTTCCATTGTAGGAATTCAGGGTAATTTCATGCCCATTGTAATTTTGTTTTTATGGAGAGTTGGGCATATATATATATATTGGAATTTTTGAGAGGTACTATAGTAATACATAATTAATAGATATAATATAGGGTCTGGGCTAGACTTAGGGATCTGAGGTTGGACTAGGTTTTTTACTAGGATCTGGATACCATGATTCTACTTCATTTTTTGGATGTGGAAAAGAGAGAGACACCTAGTAGTGGGGTCAATGGAAGGTAGATAGTGCCGCTCTGCTGGGAAGTTAAGCCTCAGGTAGATGGGTTTTAGTCCTCGTGTAAAAATTTGATCTTACAAGGTCTGATGAATTTGGGGAGTTGACCAAATTTTTGGAATTTTAGGGGCATAATAGATTTTTTATTTTGTTTTGGCATGGACATCTTTGGTTCATGAGGTTCACAAGTGTTGTATTTGGGAAAACCAGGTGATGGTTTTTATATTAGCATCATTTATAGTATGTGATATTTATATTATTTTCATCTGTTTCAGGGATATGTTGGTAATATATATATATATATATATATATATATTATGTGTGATGATTTTTGAGAATCTATTGAGATGCGGGACTTAGGGGCATTTGATGTGATTTGGGTATTGATTGAGTGTCGTTTGTGAAAAAGTTAATAAGGGAATCCAATAAGATGTGAGACTTGATGGGTGTCAGGCATGGAATATATATAATTTGAGAACATATTGATGTTCAAGAACAATGGTATTTTATGGGAGGACATGTATTTCTAAGGATGGTTAGTGGAACCATAGGAAATGTTTTATTTTTCGGTCAAAAAAATATTGGGTAGGTAATTACTATGGGGGGGGGGAGTTCCACCATGGGAATTGATCATGAATGATAACTGGGGTAGACTAGGTAAATAAAAATGGTAATGGAATGATTGATACCATCTATAGGTAAATCATGGTAGCTCAGGTAAAATCTATGTTATGTTGGGGAAATTTTACCATCCTAAGTTTTTTAGTAGGTCAAATTGCCTCAACCTTTTTAAACTTTTGATATTAGTGAGTGTAAAAACTTAATTTTTTGGAGTTAGAGGATAATTATTAGATTTTGAACACTGTAAGTTGTTTTTTAAAATAATTGAGGGATATTTGAGTTACATTGGTGTTCATATGATTTTTGGGAGTGTTGGCCCCTAAAATCCCATTTTTAGAAAGTACAGACACATTTTTATGGTTATATTAAACCTTTTAGCCCACAATGGGAAACCATGTCTCCAACTATTTCATTGGGCATGGATTTTCAAGTTATATAGTTTTGGGTGCATGTTCATGGGAGTCTCTTTAACTTTTTGATAGGGGTTATTTTCAAGGGCTATGTATGATTTAGAAAAATATGGGCCTTATTGTACGAGTTCTGGTTATTAGACCATGAACATCGAATGGTTAAAACCTAGTTAGCCAAACCATGAAACTAAACCATGTTGTTAATTTAATGGGATGGAATTATAATCCTTTCACAACATCCTTTTTATTTTTTTCATCCTCATTTATTATCCATTTCAATTTCATATCTAGGGTGCTCCTCCAATTTCTTCTCCACCAAGGCTTTAAGCATCATCCTCTAATTGAACTCCAAATTGAACATCATCACGTGAATTAGAATCATATTGGTAAGGTATTGAATCAGATTTCATCCAATTATCTTTTATATCCCCATACATAATGCCAAATCCATGTCATCACTTTCTCCCTATTTTTTAGGTGTTTCTATATATTCTTGATTTCTCTTGTTTTGGCATGAGTTATAGGTAGATATAATACTAGTGAGCACCTATGAGTACCAGTTTGGTGGTTTCTAGATTTGTCATTACTTTTATGGGTGTTTTGGGTTGTGTTATAAACATTCCCATGTGTTTAGTATGAGAGATACCCTTAATTAATTAAAACTTTAATTAAATTTATTTTCTTGTATTATGAGATGTCGATGGGAATGTTCTATCCTATTTATATATATGTTAATTTGGTTAAGATGTGTTTAATCAATAGGTTAGGTTAGGCATGTTTTCTTATTCTAAATTAATTAAAATTTATGTACTTATTTTAATAGTTCCATTGAAATGTGAAGGGGCCATGAGGTGACATGGTTCTTGGATTAAGGCCACGAGGTCATCAGAACGACGACAAGATCTATGGACTATAGATCGTGTTGACTATCAGATTTAGTGAAATCATCATTGGGGAATGAGTTTTTAGATGATATAACATAGGTATAATTAGTTATTTCTACCAACTGGTATTATCTGACATGTTGTTGGTGTTGTGAGAACATAGATTGGACTTAGTTCAGATGGTGTTGACCACTCATTGTGGGTGGAGTCCTCTATAAATATTTTTTCATAGGCGATGTTATTGACCATCAATTCTGATGAAGGTTCCCACCATTAATAGCCACATGGATGGTTATGGAACATCAAGAGATAGTTTTGGGACCATCAGTTGGGGATTGAGGATCAATATTATATTTGAGGGAATGGCCGGGATTATTAGAATAAGTATATCAATGGGCATCAAGAAGTTGGTATACTGAGCTAGAGGTGATTATTTATTGAAGGATATGTATCACCATTCCTTATGACATCAGGTTGTTAAGTCTATGAGAAATATTTGAGCCATGTTCCAAGGGATATGGGACTTATTTTTTAGGAATTATTTAAGGATGTTGGGTACTTTTTTAGTGGAAAATGAAGTGTTGGATGGGATGAGGATTTGTTTATTTATTTATGGGAGGTTTCTGAGTGTTATACAGGTATGTTGTTCATCATGGGACTAATGGTAATTAATACATGGGGCCTCACCAATACAAATATATATATGTGTAAAAGATTTTTATTCCATATATATATATATATATTGTGTCGTATAATCATAGATATAGAGGTGTTTCATGAAGTAGTTGAATCCATCATTGTGGCTGTTGAGAACATGGGAAGTGAGTATGTTATTAAATTTTCATATGATGTATTCTTAATTGTATTTTTAATACACATTCGGATTATGGGTGTAATAGAATAACATGTTGGTGGTGACCTACTGAGTTCATACTCACACCCTACATGCCCCCAGATGCATGTAGTTTCTAGACCTTCCAGATCATGTAAGGGATTAGGATCCAGGGATGGACCTTAGTGATCGTAGAAGTATAGCTTTTAAATGGGATAGATGGTAGTGGACTAGGTATAACTACTTTATATGTTTTGAGATTCTTTAGGGACTTTTTATATATGTACCTATGTGGTCATCCATGGTTGACCTTGTTTATCATTCCTCTAAGACCATTTATGGCATATTTATTATCTATAAATAGTTTTATTCTAATATAATTATTTAATTACATTATTTTATTTAGTATGCTTCAACTATGTTTATTTCTGTTGCTTCCTCTCTGTTTTGGTTCTTCTTCCACACTTTTATAGATATAAGACAATTATTCGCACCAACAGAGGTTATAATCTCCCCATTAAACCTATATATATTCAACCTAATATTCTACAGCAATTATCATATGAGGAGGAATTCCTAATGTCCACTGTCCAACTAGGATAGATAACTATTTGTGTGGAAAATTAGTTAGGATGCTATATTGTCAATGTTGAGTTTAGTTATTTTAGAGATTAGGATTATATAACTTTGGGGTAAAATTGAGGATAATTATAATTCTATAATATCATATTATGTTATGGTAAAGAATGTGCTATTGTTTTACTAATTAATAAATATATATAGAAACTAACAATTGGATGGAATTTTTCCTCAGATTCACCAAGGGGTAACAACTCTAAATGGGGAAGATTGGGTATTAACATGATCATCATTGTTGCATGATAAGTGGTAATAATACTACACACTTGGATAGACATTCGGGATGATATGATTAGGTTAATTCACATTCAATATATAAACCATTATAAATTATTTGAATATATAATAACCATGCATATCCTCTGTTTAATATAAGGATTCATAATACAAAAATAATGCTTCATGATTTATACATCCATTGAATAAGTTTTCCTAATAATATGATTTCCAAAATTGAATATTAATACTCAAACTAAGATTTTTGGTTTTTTTATGGATGGAAATAGGAAAAATCATGTTAATGGTAAATGTGATAACAATAGAATGAATTTCATTATGGAAAACCAAATGAAATGGGATATTTAATGTGAAACCTTGTGAATTTTATTAATCATATATGTCATTATATGATTTAAAATCTCAACATGGGTGATTTTAGGAACAAACCTAACATGAGATAAATTGTTCTTCCTGGGAGTTAAATTGACGAAGACCGTGGAAGATAGATAGTTCATCTTAATACTTATCAACAACATTGGAAGAATCAACCAATTTAATGTCTCTATGGAATGACACGACATTTTATGTGTGCAAATTAAAGTTATATATTAAGTAATTGACGACAAAAAATGAATTATTTGAATGAGGAAAATCAATTTCCTCCAGAAGTACCACATATAATATAAATTATTATGTGCAAGGTACATAGAAATTATCTTGTAAAATACCCTAATCTGAGGGTTAACTCCTAGACCAAATAAGGTAAAATGTTATAAAAAACATTAAAATGGAATTATTGAAATTTTTAGGTATTTATATTTTATAAATATGTTGTAGATGTGTTTTATCTATGATATTTTGACCATAAGAATCATAAAACATCTAAGGATTTCACTAAATTAGTTTGGATTATGATTTTAAATCATATATTGAATGTTTCTGGTAAACTAGAGAGGTAATTTACTGGTATGGGTATATTTTTGAAAAACATATAATTGATGGTGAGAAAGCCTTTAATGTGTTCATAATGTTGAAAAAATAATTTTTTTTGGATGGAGATAATATTGATATTAATAGAGTAAAATTTATAGTATTTTTATCTCAAAAATGATTAGTGGTCTAATGAAAAAAATGATTTATGAGGAATTTTATTTTATATTTTGGATTTATAGGATATATTTGATAGTTTTTTATTTTATTTGGTGAATCATAATAGATTTAATTTTGGAAACATATATGTGTTCATAGGGATTTATGTGAATTAAAGGTGTTAACAAGTTTAATGAAAATATGTGACCAAGGTTTTCTAATGTTCGGTTAGTGACATTATGAGCTACTTAATTTTATCTAGGGGTGAATGTTAATTTTCATATTTGAAAAAACTATGTGATCAAATATTTTATATTTTCAGTATTTGAATTTAGTAATTATTATTTTAGATGATCCATAACTTTAAATATTTGGGCAATGGATTAAGTTTATATTCGGGCGTTATTGTTCAGGTTTTAAAGATTAATGTATTATATTTAACCATATTAGTTAAATTTTAGAAACCATTTTTTTGGAAAAAATATAAAAAGGAATTAATACATTTTCATTATTTTATAGATATTATGTTATATTAATAGATATATTTGGTGCTTCATTCATGAAAAAATAATCTTCAATAATTATTTATTGGGGTAAGTAATGATGTTTAAATTGATCAAAGAACAATTAAATTATGAAATTGTTCTTATTAATTTGACAAAAAAAAATTAAGTATTCGGTGTTTGATATATATAGAAAATGAATCCATAAAAAATAAAAAAATGATAATTAAATTTAAAGAAATTATTTTACCTTTTTTTTGATGAATTGAAAGTTTTTTAACCACTCACTGATTTTTGGTTTTCTATTCATTAACATTCTCATTAATATGGTATATACCACTCCTGGTTAGTCATTCGATGTTATTTTTATTCTCTATGCCTATTTTAGGACTTCCCACTAATTATCTCTTAATTTTTAAACATTAATATATGTTATATTAGGTAACCTTTATGTTTCATACATCCCCCTTCTAAAGGTAGTTTTATTATCACCTTGAACGATGTGGATTTTTAACAATTGTGTTTTAAAATATTGAACACCGGATAAACTATATAAAATTATTATAATAAAATTTATTTACGGTGGGGAATGTAATAACTTAAATAATTAGTTTTTAATAATACTATTTTTTGTATATTTCATAACATGTTACATTGATCTTTAAGGAACTTATGATATATACTAAAAATATTATTATTTAAATGAGACCATTAAAAAGTAGTTGTTGAATTAGTGTGTATAATTATGAGTAACCTCATTAAAAAATATTTTTATAATGGGCATACTCAAAAAATAATAATTAATGAATTAATTATTAAGAAATATGCACTAAATTTTATGTGAAATCATTTAATACTTCAAAAATAAATTTTTCTTCATAGATGGTTTTATTGGTTTTTTTCGATTATAAATATTAATAAATTTATTTAACATTTTTAAATTTTATTATAAAAAAAGTACATCAATAATGAAATCAATATATCAAAATTTTCTAATGGTGAAATTTTTAAATTTTTGGAAATGATTAGTTTTTCAGTGAAATGTAAATAATTCTGATTTTATAGAAACATTTCTTTTACATCAAAGTATTTAAAAAGAACCTTTTTAGTTTATTTTAATATATAACTATTTTATTAATATTATACATAATCCAAATAATTTCATTAAAATCATAATTATTCATATTTTAGGAATAAAAACATTTCAATACTTAAAATCCATTTTTCTAAAAAATGTTTTTTGTTGAGTTTGGCTTGTTAATATTAAACAAAATTTATAAAACATATAAGTATTCAATTTGATAAAATGGGTTCCATATTTTGAATCATAATTCTCACATTTGGAGGATATTTTAACTTTATTTTTTTCATAATGAATAGTAATCTAGTAAATATTTATCATTATGGTAAGGGTAAAACAGGTAGAAAAGGTTAATACTATCAGATAGGGCATAAAATTATCTGTACACATTCCCATATTTCATTAGATGAATTTAATTTTACCTACTCATAAAATCATCAAAACTAGGGAAATTTGGTTTTATTATCCTTTGATAAATACCTTCGTTATATTTTAGGTATTGGTAAATTCTAAAAATGTCAATATCTTTCTTATAAATTCAATTATATGTTCTAATAGGTATGATAAGAAGTTATAAAGAAATTAGAATGTTTATTTTCAACATAATTAATTTATAATTATAATTTTAGTATATTTTTAATTTTCAATGAAGGAATAATAAACTTAAATTCAAACACAACACTAACACACTACATGTGAATACAATATGAAAATAAAAGTAAATGATATTAAAAACATTATAAGTAATAATTTTTTGGATTTATTAAAGTGTGAAAATGAATTTTATTATTAAAAATAATATATTATTGATTCTAAAATAGTGTAGATTCTGATTTTATACCTATCGTGATGTCTTTAAGGAGAAATTTTTTGAATTGTTCTAAAGTGACATTAATTGTATTTTAGGTTAGATAATATATTATTAAATGATCTTAGAAACATAAAAATATTAAATGATATTGATAGGGATTGTATATGGTCTAAAATTTTATCCCTTGACCATTACTTTTCGAATTATTTTATATAAATAAATGTATAACCCTTCCGTATTGACAATATTTCTACCATTGTTATGATTAAAATTTGATAATAAAGAGGTTCAAAAAAATATATGGTTTACAATTACACATAAAAATAAAAAAACTTATGTTTAAAGTTATTTAAAAATTAACATATATTAGCTTATATATTTAGGCCATATGGTTCCACTTTAACATGAAAATTAAATTATTATTTTTAAATATTTTGAGTAACTCCATGTGTGTCCATCTCACCACAATAAAAAGGACACTTCATGTCCTATTTTCTTCACACACAATTGTGTCACTTGGCTCCAAAAACACCTATATAAAAATCTTAAATAAATCCTTATACAGTTTTTTTATGTTTTATCCACTAAAAATACCAACCCAAGGATCGTTGAGTATAGATCCAAATTAGGTTTCACAAAGAGAAGGTAATTATTTTAACAGATCTACGTCATTTTAATTATTATTTTACCAGCTTAATGTTTTTCAAAAAAAAATCCAATATAAGGACATAAGTATATACAATTTAATGAAATTTTATTATTTTGGTGTTATATCCTTTATTTATCACTTTAACATTATCTAGAAAATGAATGTATCACATGTGGATACATTCCGACTACCACCTCTATAAAGAGATATGATTTATTTTCCATAACCATATCTTATAATTGGTTATTATAATAGATTTAATATTTATATATGATAATTATGATATAATTAAACTTAATTAATTAAAATATAATATGTAACTTCTTACCTTTACATCTATTAAAAAATGATAATGTTTCTCAAGTGTGTGTGTAATGACTACCACCTACCTAAAATGATATGATTTTTTCTAGTTTTATTTTAAATGGACTATAATAGAGATATATTTATTTATTTTATATGATATATATAATATTTTAATTATTATATATAAGTTAATTATTTTTAATATTTATTTCCTTCTAATCATCAAAAACTGGAAACATCACCCATGTGTGAGTACAAACTACAATCTCCACAAAGTTGTGTAATTCAATTTTCATTGCCGATTAATATGAATGATTATAAAAGTGTATATGATAACTAAATATGATATTTATTTCATGATTATGATTCATATTATTAATATACCATGGTCGAGGTGTATGTAACATAACAATTTTATAGAAGCATGGATGAACAACAGAGCAGCTATCACTCAAAATAGTGAATGTTATAAAAAATTGTTTAGTAAACTGGAGATAATATATCAAAACTAAATCATATATCGTATTATATATGATTATAGTTTTATAATAAATTTATAATAAATCTATAATTATTATACATGAGATTAAAACATTAATGAAGCAATATGAGACATTTTGTAAGGGTTTCTCATCTCAATTTTTTTTGTGAGACATATGCCATATTCACCACTTATTAAGATTATGTGGTGTATAAAAAAATAAAGAATTTATATTATTATGAATTTAATAAAAATTATTTTAATTTAATAAACCATAAAAGTTTACTCTTTCATTATGTTTTTATTTAGATATTACTAATGTTTTGTGGGTTCTTTTCCATAATATTGTTTCCTTGAGACATGTTTAATGTTATGGACTAATTTAGGTTTAATAGGTTTATACAATACTAGTATGAAATTTTAAATTATATATTCTTATTAATTCATGATATTTGAGGTTAAAATTCATATTATTTCATCCAGGGGGTTTTGATTAATAAAGTTACAATAGTAGAAATAATTTTAGGTTTAAATATCCATTCTTTTTAGTATTTCCTATAATAACTACTATTGAGGGAAATTTTAAAGATCATATTCTTTAAACTCTATATTTTTTATTCCCATATTATTATTCCATTATTTTTTGGTATTCATTCCATTTTCCTCTATTTCTTATTAAAAATGATAAATAAATTATTTTTAAATATAATTTGACCATATTTAAACATTGGTAGAAAAACATTTTAATCCATGTCCATACTCTTTAAAATTATTTTTTAATTGTTATAACTTCTAGTTTCACTATTTTAAAAATATATTTTTTTAGTAATATTGAATTTATTAATAAATATGTAAAAAATAATTTTTTTAATGAAATATTTTCTCGAATGGATGATTTTTTATATTTTATAATGGTGTAAAATGAGTGTTTTATTTTATCATATATGACATGAATTGATTATCCCACCATCTTTACTGTTATTTCATTTTAATATTCAATTATAATTTTACATGGATATATTTATAGAAAATGTTTTTCTCAATATTCTAAAAAAATAGGTTTAATTTTGTCCAAATAAAATTGTAATTTTCTTATGTTTCAAATGAATAATTCCAATTTTATTTTAAGGGTACTCTAATATATGTAAACATATTTTAAGGAATATTATGTTTCGCTAGAGATATAACGTTATGATTTTATAAACTTTCCTATATTACTTATTTTGATGATTACTTTATTAAACTCATCTCTTTTATATGTTTTAATTAAGTTATTTTGAGATATTTATGAATCCCATTTATTTATAATGGGTTATAATATGTTGAAATGATGAATGATTTATGATCTTATAACATAAATTTAATGGTTTTCATTAAGTGATGGGTAGGTTCATTATATCTCTCTAATGAATTGGGTAACTCCTTATATATCATGAGATAATTATGGGAAATGATTTTATGTTCTTGATCCATTGTTTTAAATATGTTGGGATACCTATTCATCTATTATACACAAAATATGTGTAGATTACAGATACACTATGATGTCAAAAATAGGTGGTTATGCCTGAACATATCTAATATAAGAAATTTGTGGTAATGCATGATCCTCTATGATATGATTGTCACATATGTTAAAATTGATTTATGATATGGTTTTTATTCTTATAATATTGCTATAGTTTTTTGAAATGTTGATATGATTATTATTTGAACTCTAGGATCATGATTTATATTCTATGATACCCCAATCTTGTTACATGCTAATTTTTTATTCTTCAACTCATGATTATGATATTTGGATGTTTAGGAATGATTTTCTTTTAACAATTACATTTTATCATACCCATATATGCGTGATAATATTATATATGTTCACTAATAAATATCTCCCTTATTTACCATTACTAAGTACATGATATCACCCCTTGTTATATTTAATTTTTCCCCTAGTTATAAATAAGGGTAATAAGTAAGATGAGTCTAAAAGGGTACCTTATGTAAGGAAATATGTTATATATAATTAATATTATACATTAATGAGATTTTATCAAATATATTATCCAAGTACACTAGAACTTTATAGTTATTGGGAATGTTAATTTGGGAGATATATTGAATATTCATTGAAAACATTTAATTTCTATATATATTATTCTTGGTTAGATATAGAATTATTTAAAACACTCTAGAAACACTAGTACTAAATATGATATTTTAAAAATTGGTTTTTGAAACATTTAGAAAACATTAATCAAACATCAGCCATGTAACTTTTTTAAAATCTTGTAATGATTAAAACAAAAAAATCATTAGTTTCCTAAATACCCCATTTCCAAATCCAGTTAATGATTAAAATGAAATAAATAAATTCTCTTTATAAATCTATTGAAAACTGACTTCATGTCTACCAATTTTAATATACTTTTATGAAATGAAATAAAATAACCCATGACACCCAATAAAAACACCAACCACAAAAATACAACAATTTAATATAAGTAGTAGACAATATACACAAAAATATAGTACAAATTCTATAAAAATTAATGAAATATACATATTGGAATAAATATAGAGAATATTTATGCATAATGGTAATAAAATATAATAGAAAAATAGAGTTTAAGTAAGGTATATGTAATCATATGAGGCTTATAATTGTTTTGTGATACAATACCTGGCACTCTATAATGTAACCATTTATCAGCCTATAAATGAATTTTGTAGTATATAACCTCCTAGTTACTCTATCATTTCCACAATAGTGGAACTCCCTAAACGTAAATATGTATCCCACCTAACGGGGATATATTTAGTGTCATTATGGATATATAACAACTATATATACATATATCACTAAGTATTCTTGGATCCTCATGATGATAGAAATAAGAGGTGAGGTTAAATTTGTAAAATTTCAAGAATAAATAACACATTGCAATATCATATCCCCTTGCCACCAACTTAAAACCACCGATGAGAATCCTTACTAGGATATACATAAAAATATAAAAATCACATAAACATTCATATTCAAAGGCAAAAATAATGTGTGGGGCTTCTTTTGGGGTGTATCTCATTTTAGAAAATAATTTAAAAGGTTCCAATCAAGACATTACTTCAGAACTAGTATTATATTTTCCAAAACACCCTTACTAAAACAATTTTCAAATATATTCCTCCTAAAAAAATATTTTTATATCACCAAATTATCCTTATGTATCTATTTTATAATTTTTTAGAAATATCTATTTTAAAAACTATATTGATATCATGTACCATTTTTAAACTTTATTTTATTTATAGGAAACATGTTTTACATAAAATCATTTTTAAAACCAAGGGATGAAACAACTTCTTAACCATTAAATTCCAAAAATAATAAGAGTATTAATATGTCTCACCAGTGATAAATTACACATACAAAAAAATCATAGTCAATAAATAGATAGGAGATAAATCATAAGAAAAGTTAAAGCCCCTGGAAAATAAAATCCCAACCCATAACCCCTTAATACCTTAGATATTTCAAAAGTAAAACTTATTCAAAATTGAGAAATAGATAATTAAAACTTATATTCTAATGATATCATGCATCGTTATATATGAATAAATCCAAAATGTATATAATTTATATGAAAATGAGTTTAGAAGAACAAGGAACATCATGAATTAATATGAAGATGGAAAACATGGAAACACCTACTTAAAAGAAGAAATAATGATGTAAAACCTTCAAGAAATAGATTTTATGGCCTAGAAGAAAAAATAATTACCCTGATACCAATAATCAAAATATATTTAGATAAATCCCATGCATAGGTTTCAAAAAAACATGAAGCCTATACTTGGAAAGTATGAAAAGTAAAGAGATGATTAATAATATATGAAGAAAAAGAGAATGCCAAATGACAAACCACAAAAATAAAATTTCATATGCCACAAATTCAAGGGATGATAGGATAAGTTTGATCCAAAGGTACTCTTCTGTTGGATTTTTACAAGGGGGAGTGGGATTAGTAAGAAGGCTGAAAACTTTAAGGGTTTTTCTAGGAAATTCCAAAAAAAATTACTAACTAGGTAATTTTCAT
Source organism: Viscum album (assembly GCA_963277665.1). NCBI lineage: Eukaryota > Viridiplantae > Streptophyta > Magnoliopsida > Santalales > Viscaceae > Viscum > Viscum album. Next base: position 1,046,643,947 of record OY728165.1, read on the forward strand.
GGTTTTTCTACCTAGTTTACCAAACCATGCACCAACCATTCACCACACCCTATCACACCAAAAGAGATACATAGTTTTTTCATGTGGTTTTGAATACTATGTTCTAACTATGAAAATCACCTCTGAGAAGTGATTACATGTTTTAAATGGTCAACTAAATAATTATCACTAAAAGGAATACAACCTCTCACCAACATTAAAACATAAAAAATAAAATAACTTCAAAAAAAATTCAAAAACAATATACAAATTAAACAATTAAATAACAAGGAATGATATTGATTGAGTGTTACAATTTTCCCCTCCCTATACCACCTTATTTCCTCAAAAAGTCATTGAGATACAAAGGGAAGGTAAACATGCCTCAATGTTATTATTGAAATGATAGTGAAAAATCTTAACCAATATCAAAACTCCATAAAAATAAACTAAAACCAACACTCACCCATCAATCCTTGATTAATAAAAAAAAACTGATAATATCAATTAAAATTATTATGAAACAATGAACCACAGTGGTTCTCCTAAATATCAAAAAATTCATTACCATAGTGGATCAATGGAATGATTTAGAGATGATATGTATCAATATCAAAATTTAAAACTAAATACACTCAGAAAACAATATAAAAACAATGAAAAGTTAATATTTTTACATAAAAATGAATAATTAATATCTAGATGAGTGACAGACACCAAGCATCAAAAAATATAGGTCAGATATCTAACCAAGAAATAATAAAAGAAAAAGAAAAATAGTGGATATGGGAGAGAGAGTGAGAGGGAAGTGGAAAGAAATAACTAAAAAATTTTATTTAATAACCATTTAGATCTATATGTGGGTAGTGACTTCTTCATCTAATAAGTAATCATCTTGAATATGTACTGAAGATGTTCCATCAAACCACAAAAACAATAGTTATTAGGATATTTGAGAAATAGGGTATGGAATGGCTTAATTGAACACAATAAAATCACATTGTGGATATATTTTCGTCTTAATAAGTGGTATTAGAAAAAAAATACTATCTCAAATATTCTAAATTTTAAGACTCAACATCCTCTAGAATATGACACCCATCAGATATGAAACCTTCACCAACTCCCAAAGAAGAACATCTTCCTCCCATTATGGGTCACCCTATAAAAAAATTCTTCAATAATAAACCCATAAGATATTTATTTAAAATAATTAAGCCTCTTTTAATGTTATCTAGAACATATATCTATATAATGAAATTTCAAAGAAAAGATATGATTTCAATGAATCATCAAACATAATTCTTGGAGAGAATAGAACAAGTTTACTAAATTATCCAACATAATCAATCACCATTTACATACCCTATTAGAGACTAATATGTTTCATATCTTTTTATTTCTTTACTTAATTATAAAAGTACCACTGAAAAAACATGGTCTTAAATTACATCCATTTAATATATATTTTCAGTTGTGATGAAACCAATAACTTCACTATTCCTAACTAGGACCCTAAAAACCCTATATAGATCTCACCCTAAAGGCTTCAAGAGTTAAAATAGTAATAATGATATCTCCTACCCTTCCAAGAGACTCTACATCTTCTAAATGAACTTGATAACAAAGAATAATAGGTAGAATCTAAAAGGAAACTGGATCCACCACTCTACTATGAGACTGGGTAGAGTCATCAACAAGAATAGACACATTAAAACTCTTATGATTATTTAAAACATTTGTTAGAGAAATCATCTAAAAAAATATACATGACTCACTCAATAACAACACAATGCTAAAATCATACCCCAGTAGAAAAAAATATCAATTCAAATCAACACCCTGAAAAACCAATAAAATATATAAATACTACTAAAAATAAAAATTTAATGGTTTTCTTTTTTATATCAGTTTGAAACAACTGATTTTATTTTTTAAATTTCAAAAAAAACATGGAAACCATATCAAGACTCTATTTTTTATAGTTCATATATATATATTCCAATTATCTAAATACATTTCGATCCTCTTTAGAAAAAATCTCCATTTATATTAAGAATTACTGTCATGACCCCCTCTCCAAGAAGTGTATCCCTCCTAGGCCAGTGGTTTGAGAAGGTAGATAATAACCCCCGAGTCCTGCCACCAGTAGGCCCCGGGTTGGCGACTAGCATCGAGGGTATAGTGATCACACAAATGGGAGGCATTACCCACTTAGAGACCATAGGAAGAAGAGAGAGATAAGATAGACACCTACCAACTCCAACTCAACTAGTAAGATAAAACAAATCCCATGTACACATATGAAATTTCATGAAAAAACTACTATAACTGAAAGGGAAAAACTACAAGTACCCAAAAGAAAGTAAAAAAGCAGCAACCACAAGCCCGAACAGCTCCTAAAACCGCATGCTAATAGTAACCAACATGATATCTAACCTTCTCCAAGTGACCTCAAATGAAGTTTATATATACAAAGGGTGAGTATCATAGTATACTCATTAGGATCTTCCCTGATGCCTATCATGAAAAAGTAAAGAAAGAATGCTAAATCATAGTGAACAACACGTGAAACTAACTCGTCATCTAAACAAGTATACTATGTTCCCAATCCAACCATGGATACTCTCACTATGTAATGCATACAATAGTATATAATATAATAAAGAATATCAAGGGTACCATGCTACTACATACCCATTGGTTTTTCTCTTTTCCCCAACGTCACACGTCCTAAGCATCTCTCTCCAAAAAGGCGAGCCTATAGAAACCTAGGCGAAGCACCACAACATGCACCTTGTGCTCCAAAACCACCACGTCCACGTAATCAAAGTAACCAGGTAGTTTCTGGGATCCACCACAGCTTGCATAACCTATATCATACATCGGGTATTATACCTCAACCCATTACATCCTATACACCGAGTAAGGATCCTCCAGAAATCACAGCCTATACACATTACACCTATAGTATTCCATAGAAAACTATATCTACAATATATGTTTATAAATAACCCCAACCCATTACGTCCCTTTACACATATATATGGGGAAAACTAACCAATGTACCTTCCAGCACAAGTAACTACCAAGAGAAAAGAGCGGGACCAAAGGGGGTAGTCAGCCATCCATCCTCCCACCAGAATGTTGGGGAAAACACCCCCCATGTCTCAGAATCCCTAGGGTGTCAATTTCCCTTACTAACAGGGTGGAGTAGCGTAGAGAAACATAAAATGTAAAGAATATACTATAGTTCATCACCACACTATGTGCATAACCTAGTATTAGACTAAACTACAGCTAACGTCTCTCAGAATCCGGGCTGCTACTTCTAAGAATAAGTATCCTATAAGCACACAACCATTTAAAGAGATTTAATACATTACTTCATTCCCTTTTTATCAGTTACACATTACATTAATTAATTATTTAAAAATTAATTAACCAATAACAATTCCACATTAAATTTGATTAGCATCACAACCAAAGTACATTGTTCCTTAAAATCAAAACCTTAGCATTGAACCCCTGTAATCTCCAAACCCCATGGGTTAACATCATTTATTAAATTATTTATTTACAACATTACTTTCCCATATTCCCAGGAATTCTATAAAAATAATCTATGCTTCTAAACACAAGGGTATCAACATGGTGACTAGATGAACTACCCATCAAGTCTTTGCCACTTATAGCAAGAGCGTAAAACCATCCTCCCTTGAGAATCTAAACATAGAAAGCACGTCTAATACCCCACACATATTCTCCCATTTTGAAAGAAGGGTAAGAAAGATCATCTGCCTTGTCCAGTGGGAAAAGTAAAGCAGATAAACAACCAAGAAGAATCAGCAGAAAACCAAACATTCACAACCAACCCATTTCATCATCTCTGGTGTCCTCCCTAACACCCACAAGCATAAACTGAAGCATCTTAACAATCTAGGAATCAACTGCTACAACAACCAGTAGGCCTCCATGCCCCCACATATCACAATAGCCATCTAGGCGCACATCAGAACACAAGTTGTAGGAAAACAACAATCATATCGGTTGGGATCTTGGCCCTTGAACAAGAAAGAGGGTAACTCAGAACCCTTCATGGAATTATCAAACAATAAGTTCTTTAATCCATCTTGAATTAACAGATTTATTATTCTTAGGTTTCTTATTCGGTAAACCAAAACAGTATTCTATCAAAAAAAATTAAACATTCTTACTGCACCAATTTGACTAACATTAAAAAATACAACAATAACAACCAGATTCATTTACATGCCTCTTTATCTTTGGAAAAACAATTACCAATTAATTCTGGTTTATGTTCTTTAACAATTTCCATCAAGAACGAACATCTTAACAATGAGAGCATATATATCACACTATCTGGAAATAACAAGAGGCAATCCCATATGATTGATATCAATTAATTTATCCAGTTCAAATATTTATTATGTCAATTCCATTGATATCTAGTGGATAAAACATGCTAAATATATAGTTTCATGTAAAAATAAATGAGAATAACTGAATCCTCTATCTTAAAAAGGTTCTTAAGAGTCTTTATATGAGAACAATTCACACAACAGATCAGGATCGCCACCTCCCGTGACAATTGCATCTACCCGAGGATGTCGGTGCATGACCGCACCAACCGAAACCCAAGAAACTCCATTCGAATCATGGAGATCACATGCCATAATATGGAAAGGAAAAACAAGAGAAGGTTAACAGAAAATAACAATGATAAATCATAACTTATATCAAATATTGATGGATACTGCTTGGATGAACCAAAATAGGGGGTGTACTTGCAGTAAGAAGAATGTCGAGGGATACCAATCCACAAAGAAAAGTCAAATATCACTATTACTATAGGAAGGGAGGAAATGTTTGAGCATCTCGCACCAGAGAGAAAGGATAAAGAACAAGGGAGGAAGATATCTTGTTCCTTTATAATATTTAACAGAGCAGCGGTTTAAGATATAGGGGATATTCCATTAAAATCACATTGCATTAAACCATGCAGTTTGAATAAGTAAAGGAATCTCGGGCCTTAAGAAAATTAATATAGGAGTTATGTTATTTGAATCGGCCTAATATCCATTAAAACAAGTCTATAAATGCATTTTACATCTAAGAAAATTTTAAATTGGAGAAACTGGAAAAATTTGGAAATTTGGCAAAGGAAATATGAAACAGTTCTGGAATCACTAGTCATGATTTGTGAAACCATGTCTAACTCACCATTTCTATCTCACTGTTTCTGTCTCACTATTTATGTCTCACCATTTCTGTCTCACTGTTTCTGACTCACCGTTTATGTCTCACTGCTTCTGTCTCACCATTTCTGACTCACCATTTCTAACACGCCATTTTTGTCTCACTGTTTCTGTCTCACCATTTCGGTGACATCATTTTTGACTCACCGTTTATGACTCACCATTTCTATCTCACTATTTCTGTGACACTGTTTCTAACTCACTGTTTCTGTCTCACTATTTCTGTCTCACCATTTATGACTCACTATTTCTGTCTCACAATTTTTGTCACACCATCTTTCTCTAACTATTTCTGACTCACCGTTTCTGTCTCACCATTTCATTGACACCATTTTAGACTCACTATTTTTGACTCACCATGACATTGTTCATAATATTGGAAACACTATTCACAGAACTATAAATTTGGCAATGTGTTAGTGATGAGTCACCTTGACCTCCCAGAACACCTCAAACATAAGATTTCATCAAAGGGATGGACCAGAGAGGTCTAGGCCATTACTATTACCCTTCTCCAGTTAAATTCTAAATATCATTCCAAAACCTCATAAAAATAAAATAATATATTTCAATCACACAGTTAAATCCTTTTTAATTAATTCCAAATAATAATTATTCATGGCCCCATGAAATAAAAGTCAAATATATTTTAAAAAAATTAAGGGGTTTATATTATTGTACGGATTAATAGAGAATGAAACAATTGTGAATCCTCCAATGAGAGACTCACAAAATTTTTTGCACAGACTATGTATGGTGTACCATACCATGGGATTTAACCATATACATCCAGAATCAATCTAATTTCTCATGAAAATATTGGAAAATCAATAAAAAAATAACCCAATTCTCATATAACTCAAAAATGAATCAATATAAATTTAAATAAGTTATAAATAAATAAATAATTTCTAATATTAATCACTAGAAACCCAAAATTCCATGGAAATATATGTTTCATTTCATGATGTTTGGATTAGAGACCTACCCTTATCCTACTTCCTAAGGTCTTATGAACCTTTCTCTCATTTACTATAGATCCCAAATGAAATAAGGCACACTAAACACCTATTATATCTAATTAAAATGAGCACTGACATGAATTTTTAACAAATCATCCTTGGATACCGAGACTCGAGTTCCCAATCTTTCCCATGACATGACCTGAGGTGTGTTCTTCATCATGTGAAACTGGAAAATAGTTCCAAGACATTAAATAATGGCTATAGAAATGATTTCACCCAAACCAATAATATTTAAAATGTTGGGGTACTATAACAACAACCTAGCCTGGTGAATCTATACAATATATACTAACACATATAAAAAATAAATAGGTACAAATAAAAACAAAACAAGTAATCTATAACATAAAAAAAAACAAATTATTCAAAATAATTGAAAATTATTAAAATGTAAACTTGGATACATAGATGGATAACAATTACATTGAAAATAATTCCAATCATAAAATATATCATGAATTTATCTCTATGTGACCCTATTGTAGCGATTTAACCCAACCACACCATGACAATCCTAAGTCGATATTTCTATAAGATGTACCTTCCCAAGAACCTAAATCTAAATAAAAAAGATCCAGTTGTATATAGGCACTAATTTTTGTAAGTAGGGTGTGAGTATAACCGATTAATATGATTTTACTAATGATTCCATGAAATTCATTTTTCAAAACAATCAAAAAACAAAAGTTTCATATATGATATTTTATAATATATTCTGTAACACTTTTATAAGAAACTCAATAATCCTTACGAATTCCTCTATTTTAGGAAAATTTAATTCTTAGAAAAAATTCCCCATTTCCCTAAAAATCCCCTCTTCAAAAAACAAATGATTCTTGAAATGAAATAAATAGATTCCCTTTACAAATCCATTGAAATCATTCTTCTCAAAAACCATTTATTACCCACTTTTAGGAAATGATACAAAATAGAACAACACACACAATAAAAACACCAAAGACAAAAATACTACAAAACTACAAAATATGTAAAAAAGAATAATTTAAATCATGTGTAAATGGTAAATTAATTAATTGAACTCGCATAATAGAAAAATAAGAGAAACTATTAATTAAAAATAAAAATAAAATAAAACAAAAAAAATCCCATTCTAAAGTCTATATTGACATTTTATTCTCTTAAAAATCCAATGAGATGATAATAGACATACATGCGTGAAACCATATTTTAACCTATCGATGAAGTTCATAGTATATAACCACTCGGTTGCCCAATTTCAATATCACTGGAGGAAATTCCCATTGTTTTGGATGTATTCTATACTATGGGATCAAATCAATGTCATTTTGAATATATAGTAACTATCTCTTAATATCACACTATAATTTTTAGGATCCCCATGATGATAGTGATATGATATTGGCAAAGAGTCGTCTGGTTTCAAACAATAAAAATAAATAATTTTATCATATCCTCATCCCACCTCCTTACAATCACAAATAAAATTCTGTTACAGGTTATATATAAAAATATCAAAATCACAAAAACATGGAATTTCACACCCAAAATAAGCCTATAGCGATTATATTGGGGTGTATCTCCCTTGAGAAAATAGTCTAGAATGTGAAAACCAACCATTTATTTCAAAAATAAAAATATATTTTACAAAACTCCATCTTTAAAACCATTTAAAATTTTATGTAGCTTCAAAATCACTTTCCAATATTCCAAATGGAATTTCAGGTTTCATTTTATTTATATATTTAGGAAATCAGTATTTTAAAAGCATTTTAAAATTCATGTATACAAGTAAAACTATCTTTTCTTTATATGAAACATATTCTATTTCAATCACACTTTGAAAAAAATGAATAATCCTCTTTATAACCAACTAATTCCATAAATCATTAAAATATCAAGAAATATCATTGATAAAAAATTAAAAACCACAAAAAACTAGAATATTAAATAAAAAATAATTCTAAAAAATAAAAAAATGTTAAATTTCATAGAGAAGAAAATCCCAACCCATACCCCATCAAGAGCCCCAAAATCTCCCTCAAAAAAAATTCAAAATTTAGAATCAAAAATTTCAAATCCTCATTCCCTTAATAAAACCTACTTAAAAATAAAAATGAATCCAACATATATATAACTTATAAGATATTTATTTTTGATGATGAAGGACAATCACAAATTTCTGAAAAAGGTTGAAAACATGGAAACACCTTCCTTGTAGAAGTGGAGATGATGTAAACCCATCAACAAGGGAGTAGATGAAGAAAAGGATAAACCTATCACCCTAACACCTATAATCCCAATTTTTAAATAAATACCTTGTATATGGTTAATACAATATAAAACCTAAAAATGGTAAGGATGAAAAATCAATATTGGAAGGATAGTAGGGGAATAAGATATTTTACCTAAGGATAAACAATAAAAATTGGATCTAGAAAGCCAAAAATCAAAGGGAGGAAGGCCGTATTAGCACCCAAGTCTCTCTTTTAATATATTCAAATGGGGGAGAAAAGGTAGGGTTTAGGAGACTACAAATGAATGGATGATTTTGAAAATTGAAAAATGTTAAAAACATGGTAAATCACATGATTTGGAAATAAATTTTACTAATCATCAAGAAAACTATTCACCTCTCATAGGACACACCTGGAGAGCTATATTGTTTCATTTTACAGTTAGGAAAACCATGTACAAACCTTGAAAATCATAACATATAAGGGACTAAAGGTTTTTCCATTCTATTTCATAGTTAGTGTTAATTATTCACCACCTATGAAACAACACTAAACCATTAAATAAATAAAATTTAATGGATTTAAACCAGAAAATCCCTACTAAGATAGAAAATTAATAAATAAAATAAATAAAAAATAATTTAATGGTTGGGGTGTTACAATTTTTGAGTATATAAAACAAAAAGTTTATCTTCTTATATTTTATTTTCTAAATTATTATTATTTATATATTGAGATAGTGAGAAGAGGAGGAGTTGATTTATTAAAAAGGTATGAAGGAATATAAAATGTTCTTCAAAATAAACTTATATTAAAAGTAAATCTTACTCACATTTTTTGGTGGTAACATTTTAAACATTTGAGAACCATTATATTCTGTTTTTCAGAGACGTTAGTGTTGGAAAAAGATTTTTTGTATAAATTATTTACTATACTATACCACTTTTATCCATTGTTTTTTTCTAGAAGAATTTATCTCTTAGAATAGAATTGAACATATAAAGAATAATTTTAGACCACTGGTGCTAAACCATTTAAAAATCATGTCTCACCAAATTTTACTTTTAATTCTATTATAGACAAGCACCAAAAGATAATTTTAGTTAAAAATAAATTGAAAAATAGTACCACTGATTTAACCCCCCCAACCCCTCTCAATTGTATATTCCACTCCTTGGAACATCATATGGTATTAGAGAAACCTAGGTTCCTACTAATATATCCATAATTTAGAGTAAATAGATAAGTATAGAGATTTATTACAAGGAAAATTCTGTTATACTTATTTAATTATTAGAAACATTTAATAAAAATGTGATGGTTCTCATACTAATATAGATATTTTTAACTAAATTGAAAGCATCGTCGAAGGGAATGTGAATGTTATAGAAGAAGAGGTGAAAATTTGGAGGAATTACTTTAAAGATATGTGTATGGTTGAAAAATAATCTATTTACAATTACATTAAAATGGAGAATAAAATAATCAATGACATCAGTGGATTTATTGAAATTTTAGAGTACTTAATAAACATTATGAAAATGATGAGGTAATTCCTTAATAGGTATGATGCTGAAAGATCTACCTTGGAAGTTAGAAATTATTTTTCTCCCAAGGAGTCACAAAACATACTTATGACATAGGGGATAAGTAAATATTCAGAATTTATGAAGAATTGAAAGTACTATATAGTATTTAAATCTTTTTAAATACTTAATATACAAGAATAGGAATATAAGTGCTCAAAAAAATTGAATGATACGGATGATATAAATGAGGAGTATACAAGTAACACATTTATTACTACATTCAACATCCAATAGGTAATGATAATAAAAAACTCTTACCCAAATGTTTTATGTGTGTATGAGTTAGTCACCTTGTAATAAACTGTCTAAGGAAGAAATGTGTCTAGTATTAGAATGTAAAAAAAGTTGGAAAACCATAGAAAAATAATTATAGTAAAATTTAAGAGGTAATTAATAAATCAATTTAAGGTTAAAATAGGTCAATTATAAATAAAATAATTATAATTTAGAGAAAATAATAGGAACACAACTCTATTTCAAGTAGTCCTAAAAAATAAGTTCCAAAATAGATTAGGCCTTTATTGAACCTATAGAATATTTTGAAGAACCATTAATCACTAATGAAGATCATGGTATTGAGAATTATATGGAAGAACTATTTTAAGGGTGATTTGAAAAATGACTTAGGGAAAACAAAAATCCCAACAACTAGGTTAGTTTATTAATTAAATAAGGTGAAATAAATATTTATGAGAAAGAAGGGTGTCTTAAAATTGAAGATTCTAAAATTGATGAAATTAAAAACTCAAATTTAATGTTGTAGGGTATGCAAACATTTTAGACTATCCTGATGAAAAAAATTAAATTAATAAAGATGAATTGTATAATATTAAATTAAGGTATATTGAAAATGATAATACTCAAGAAAATATGAATTTATATTTTAATAAATATATGGAAGATATAATAGAATCATTTATGGATATTGAGATTATTAAAAAAATTATTTGTTGAATCCAAATATATTAGGACTAAAATTAAATATTGTACTGTTAATAGTACATGTTCAAAAACTAAATCGTAAAAATTTATGTGGAGATAAATTTTCATAAATATTTCTCTATGATAACAGAAACTTATTAGGAATTTTTTTATATATATTACAAGGGATATAATAATTAGTGAATATACCTAGACCTAAATATTCATTTCTAAAAAACTCATATCAATATAGAAATTCAAGATTTAGATACTATTTTTTAAAAATGTATTGGAAAAAATTATTATATCTCGTCCCACAACATTTCACTCACTAATAGTGGGAAAAATTATGTGGGATATCTAAATGAAACGGTAGAAACTTTTGGAAGATAAATAAATTCATAAATAATAAAATTTTGTGATAAAATATTATTCTAATTCTATATACACAGAAGAAAATTGAATAGATAGTTGTTATTTTTAAATGGTGTGAATCATATATTCACTACTCTAAAGAATATATGAAAAATATTCTATCATAATTTCCTTAACATGAAAAAGGAAAATAATTTAAGAATAATAAGAGGGAATAAAAATCTCTTATAGTTGAGATTTCATAGAAAGAAAGTTGAAAACATAATTTGTGGATTCTTTTTAGTGTATATTCCTCTAATATGACATATGATAAACAAAATTTGAATATTATTATAAAACTTGGTATAGGATAAGTTACCATTGGTAATTATATTTTCTTAATAATTAATGGAATTAATATGAATGATATTGAAGCATATATGTATAAATTTAAATAAATTATGTTTGTTTATGTGTTTAAACATTACATATTTAGAGTAATAAAAAATTTATTATGGTAATAAAGTTATCTTTAGGAATAAATCATGTTTTATAAATTTCATGAAATATGGAAGAATTATCAATATGGGAGAAGGAAATATTTGTAACTTATTCCATATTAGAAACCCAATTAAACAATTCTATTTGATCGAAAATGATAAAAATATAAATAATGGAACATTGTAATTGGACATATAAGTAAAGTTAATTTGAATAAAATATCAAAGTGAGATGTTGTGACATATCTACCTTGGATTAAAGGAGAAAGAGTTTTTATTTTTGAAACATGTCAAATGGTAATGGTACATAGAATTCACAAAAAATAAATATTTGGTCCACCAAACCACCTGATCATATTCAATATAATATATATAGTGTGACGGTACATCAATCCATAAAATTTATTATTTACATTATCAATTTTACTGATGATTTATCCAAGAAGTAAAATGAAAGGTTCATTAAAAAATATGAATCTAAGGGAATGTACAATATATTTTGAAGTAAATATCTAGAAGAGTTGGATATATATATATAATTTTACTGTAGACATTGGTATGGAATTAACCTATATATTTGACACATATAATTCTAAAAATGTTATTAAAAATCAATATAATTCTCCTTATACTCTTAGTAAAATCTATTTTATAAAATAATGTTCAGAAGCATATTTTTTGTGAGAATAATTATTCTTAATAAATATAAACTCTCAAGATTCATTTATAAAGAATATATAAGTATAGTTAAGAATGTTGAAAATAATTTGTTTATGTGATTGAAATAAAATATAACTCTTATTATATGTGGTACAAGAAGAAAACTATAGTGAAATACTTTTATGTTTTAAGGATTTAGTTCATAGATGAAGATAAAACATGATATTTGGGAAATTTTGATTAAAAATATAAATACGGTGTATTCATGTGGTATTCATCCAATTCAAGACATTGAAAGGATTTGAATAAAAATCTATAAATGTTGGTTTATTCATGTGATGTGAAACTCAATGATAATAACTCAAAATTAAATTATGTAGGTGAATAAGATGTAAAATATTTAATTTAAGTTGTCATTATAACTTTGGAAAAGGATAACGAAATAGAATATGGACAAGAACCTTGAATTTTCCATAATTATTCCATAAAATCGTTATATAGGGAATGTGGTGTTGAGGGTATAAGGTAGATCTTCTATAAATATCATAATCTTTTTTAATTTTATTGGATATTAGGATACCCCACTTAAGGTAGAAATAACATTCATTATTAAAATAAAATAATTCATATTTTATATGATGAACCTCAATAATTTTCAAAATAATTTTATAAATAATTGTCGAGAAATATAATTAATAAAGAGTTAGATAAAAATAAGAAAAATGAATCATGGGATCATGTTTCAAGATCATAAAGAAAAATAAATATTTGAACTAAGTGGGTGTATATAAATATACTTAATAAAAGGAGATATATCAAGGAATAAATAATGATTGGTTTAGAAAGGGTATTCAAATATAGATGGTTTGTATTTTGAGGAATTTTTTCCCCATTTCAGTAATTGAAATTATAATTTTGTTTTTCATTAATGAATAAACAAGGGTTATATGGTTTGTGAGGTAGATGTAAAATCTAATTTTCCAAATAGAGATAATGAGGGTGAATTGTTTATCGAGAAACCTGCATGTTTTATAATTGATAGTTATAGAACTATAGTAAATATATTTATAACATAATTTTTTTAATGGATGGGGCTGAATCCTCATTTATTATTTAAATCAAAACCTATATTTTACAGGTTAGAGGGAGACCCATTACATATCCCGAAGGCCTAAGACCAAGTGGTTCGAATATAAGGCCTGAAAGCCCATTTATTTGCCCAAAAAGCCCTTCAGTGAATATTACTACTACAGTATCCAAACTACTACATTTCCTACTACAATACCTCTTCCGCTATAATATTTATACCACTTCTATAGTGCCTACTATAGTACCCCCTATAAATATGAATTTAATCATGCCCTATGACCCTGGTACTCCAAACATGATAGTTTCATTAAATATTTTTTAAATTTTTAATTAAATGATGATAGTGACATATAAATGAAGGAGAAAAGAAAGGCTTATATGAATTTAATTTTCTATTTTTATTGAATTAATGTTTTTGGTGATAAATAAAATTCTTATCAAGAATTTTCTAAATGAACAAAGATGAATTTTGGGATTTCAATGTTTAGAGAGAAGTATTTCTTCTTGTGGTTGAATGTTCTAGAAAAATTATGTTACATATTATGATCAGAAGATAAAAGTGATAAGGATTTTATTATAATGTTTAGAATGTAATATTCTAAGAAATTATGTACAACCATTATAGTTGGTGTAAAGCTAATGAAATATTAATTATGGTTGAGTGTGAATCATAATAATCGAAATAAGATAATTTTTTGTTTTGTAGATTACCACACTATTCTTTTTATATTATTTTAAAAGGGTGAGATAACTACACCACATTTTCATTTATATTTTTTAATATAGATATATTTTTATTTTGAAAAGGGAAAGAAAATTTTAGGTCACAAATTGAGAGGGAGAACATAAAAAATCATTTCTACATAATTTATGGTCACTAAGGGATGTAATTCTCCCAAAAACATTACTATATACAATAATGTGGTGTCCTGTATATTTTCTTTTATAAAGGTTTTTGATGAAAGAAATGTTGATAGATGGTGAATTAAGAGAAATTGGTTTTAAAAACAAATTTAATTGTGGATATTGAAGAACCCAATAAATTACTAAATATTTTTATTAGTTTTCAACTAAGTGAGTGAAAACCTTTTGAGAAGAATTTGAAGGTGAAGCTATAATTTATAGAGGTATGGGTCAAAATTATATTTTTCAATGGGACATGATTCTGTATTTTGAAGTTAAACCAGTTATAGAAATCAAATTTTATGATGATAGAAGATATTATCAACTATATATGTTGGGTTGTATATTATATTAATATGTTGAAATAATTAATGTCTTGTGAATATATCTATAATTTATTGTCTTTAATATACTTGATGAGTGTTGGATGAAGATTCCTAATACAATCATATGACAAATTTTTTGGATTGGACTAATGAAAATAAGTTATGTATAAAAATATAATTATAAGATATTTTTCTAGAATTTAGAAATCAAACAAAACATATGTAATAAATAAGAATATTTATTTCTCACAGAAAATCTGTTTTCATTGAAAATCATCAATGTACTGAGATTTGTAAGAGTAATTAATTTTTAAATAAAATTAAATATGGTGTGACTATACTATTTATTTTCTAAATTAATTTAAGAATATGAATAATGTCAAAAAGATAGTCTGGAGGTTAATGCTAGTGATTTTTTACTAATATTTCATGGTAACAACATCACTGTGGTTTTAGAATAAATTAGGATTCAAACATTATTACGTTAAAATAATATAATGTTCAATATTAAGTAGACTGATAATAAGAATTGGAAGTCATAGTAGATCGTTCAAAATAAGACTAAAATGAATGTTTTGATTGATGAATTTACTATTGAAAGAATAACTCATATGATTCAATATTATAAAAGAATCGTCTTTATTTAAACCAAGTAGGTTTTCTAAGAAGTAATATTATATAAGTATAAACATTTCAAAAAAAAATAAGATGACATGATCAGTATATGAGTTGATCAAAAAATTATAGAGATGTCAATAGCTGGATTTTAGAAAGAGTGTTAGGGTAAATTAAATATAAGATTAAAATCATACATGTTAGGTCAGATGATGATTAAATAATTTATGGGTTTTATTATCCGTATGTTACAAAGAATAGTTTGAGCCAAAGATATAAGAATACTTAATTAATTTCATATTTTTTTGGATTTAAGGAATAGTAAAATAATAAAACTTTTAGAGATTTCACTTAATCATTAGGTGAAGTCAAACTCAATGGGATTATGTTGATCTAGACATCAAGGTAAATAATTCACAATGTTGAACTTTCCATTTTATAAATGAGTTTTAGAATCCTTCATGATATATAAGAAGGTTATTTTTCTGAGCTATGTTGATGTCATACATTGGTATATTTGAATACATTAAAGGATGATGATAGTGGTTTGAGGAAGGGAATAGATATAAGTATTAGAGTATGATTCTATCAAATAACGTTATGTTATATGATGGTATATTTTATTTAGAAAATTATTAATAATAATAATTTTATAAAAGTAATATAGATGAAATGACCTATATGATTTTTTATATTTTTTGGTCATATAAATTGGTAGTGATTCCAGAGAATTATCATAGTGGTGGAGGAAGGGTATAAATTATTAAATATTATTGATATGATATGACTGGAATTTAATGTTTTAGTATTTAACAGTTCAAATGGTTATGTTTTGAAAATTGAAAGTACAACTCTATTTTGAGTTTATTGATTCAAAAGGCATGGAGGAAGAATATATTTATTGTAAAAAAAATTGGGAGTAAAATTGATCTTACTCAACCTATTTGATAGTACATTATAAACTTGTGGGAATCAATGTAATCATATGTACAGATATATTAGTATTGGGAAAATCAATTTATATATGGATGATTCTTTTAGATAATACATTTAATAATTGGTACATTTGTTGAAAAATTAACATCTCAAACTACACTTGAACACAGCACAGACCTAGTCAGCTATATAGGGGGTGAACCATATAAAACACCAATATTCTTTTCATTTAATAATATTTATATTATTCAATGTTAAGGGTGAAAATTAATATTTGTGCAGACAAAAACTAACAAATCAAACAGTTTTATATAATTTTAAATTAAATTTTAAAAAAATACCAATGATTCACCCCCACTCACTTTTGAGTGGTGCGTAACCATCTTAAGTAGATCAAGTGGTATAAGAGAAACCTTGGATACCTATAAAACTTATTTATGTTTATGTAGATATAAAATCATAATTAATTCAATGTAAGTCGTTTTCATACATTAATGTGAATAATTTTTCATCTATAAAAGAATATGATGATCTATAATATTCTTTTACTTGGCTAGATTTTGTTAATGTTATTACCATTGTATTTACACTGAAGTATAAATATTATATCTTCCCTTTTTTGATAAGAAAAACATGGAGGTTGATGTAAAGTCAAATAATTGTATTATTATGTTCTGGTTTGATAATTTATATATGAAGGTTATGGGTCACTATATCAGTACAAATATTTTAAGAAAACTTGAAATAATCATGTTAGTGAATGCTTCAATTAAGAATATAAAAGTACAAATTTAGGGGTGTTTGTTTCAAAATGTTACAGCGGATAAAGAGGAAAATATTAATGATTTCATCACATGAGTGAATGAAATAATGTGTAACATAATGGGATTTAGAGAAGAATTTGAAGATTTAAATATAATTTAGAATTTGATGATAATCTTCTCTGATTAGTTTTGATGATTAATCAATGAATCATAAGATATATAGGTTTTATCTCTTATTGAATTTAATAACATATTTATTTTTTATGAGATGATAAAATATCTATCATTTTAGAAATATATTAATGAGGATATAGTTTTTGAATCCATGATAATGATAAAAATCCAAGAATTTGAAAATATGTACTCAAGTGAATCATTATATGAGGATGATATAGATGATGACTAAAAGAGGATAATATATATTAACTCAAAGAACATTTTAAATGAAAATTTTAGATTGGGAATAATTTTCATAAATCATCCTCTAAATCCAATAAATACATGAGAAAATTATGGCGAAATTTTTTAATCATGATAAATGATATCTGACATAGTAAATACAGTTGAAAAATGATGACATTTTCATAATTGAAACTCATATCAGTATTGAAAATCTAGATTCAGGGGATATTTTTAGTATTGTGGAATTTTTTATCATAAATGTTATAGATTATTTTAACAATATGTCACTCACTTGGATAATTCATGAATTCATTGGTGATATCCCTAAAAGGAAAGTAGGCATCTTATATAAAAATCAAAACAACTTAAGGAAAATTCTATGAGAAACACTGTTCAGGTTTATATACTCAGAATATATTGGGCTTCCATGATGTTATTTATAAAAGGTAAGGCTAAATAGATCACTATAAATAATAATGTATGACCACTATTCTAGTACTATTTTCCAATACTAGAAAATGAATTGATTTTTTAGAAAAGGAACAATGAAGAAAAGTATCTTATAGTTGATGTTAATCAAACTTTTAGTAGAAAAAATAAATAAATGGATATGTGTTAGTGGTTTTCCCTCGCATACTATTGGTTATATGATATTTTTAAAATATTTAATAACATTATCTAAGAGAATTTTCCTTCAGGAATGATAGTTCCTTATGAATTAATGGAATTGGTATGGATAATATAAACACTCATAAATTTAAGATTTTTTATTTATTAATGAAATTAAAAATAAATTGTTCAATATATGAAAAAAATTTATTGATGAGAATGAAATTATATTGTATAAAAACTCATATATCATTAAGTTCCTAGAATATGGAAGAATTATCACTAATAGGGAATTACCATGTTGTAATTTATTTCAAATTGGTGATCGAAGTGAATCATTCCATTTAAGTGATAAAAATAAAAAAATATTTCCTAAGTGAATTATCTATTTGGATCAAAGTATTTGGAAAAAAGCCAAAGGAAGATATAGTGAAAGATCTACCCCATGTGAAGTGAAAACATATATATGATTTTTAAATCCTGTTTAATGAGAAATATGGGGCATTAAAGTCAAAAAAATGTATTGATTTATTTCACCATACCAATTGAACTTATTCACTATAATTAATGTGGACCGATGAGACATAATTTGAGAAAATGTGATGCTTTCATTATCACTTTCATAAGTGATTTCACCAGGATGACAAATGTGACATTAAAAATATATAAATTTAAAGTTCTAGAGATGATGATAATATTTATAAAATAATTTGATAGACAGTTATGAATATATATTTTGAATTTGTGGGGAAGGTCCCAGGGTGAATTCATCATACCTACATGTTTACTGTTATTCGTTTCCTTTATGTGTGTTTCATCATGACAGATGTAATCATCTTTATCTTTATATTATTACATTTTTAATAGATAATTATATGGAGTACACTATTAAATCAACAAAATCATATCTTTATAATAATGAGATTAAACATCCACATAGTGGTCTTAATACTACCTGTATGAAATAGAGTTCCAAAACAAATTTACATAAGTTTAGTTTGGCTGAGGGGACTTAATATTGTTGAATATAAACACTTAAAATT
The DNA here is from genome assembly GCA_963277665.1 of Viscum album. Classification (NCBI taxonomy): domain Eukaryota; kingdom Viridiplantae; phylum Streptophyta; class Magnoliopsida; order Santalales; family Viscaceae; genus Viscum; species Viscum album. Next base: position 1,046,663,157 of record OY728165.1, read on the forward strand.
CTGCTAAATAGAAGTTCTAAGTAAATTTGTGTATATTTAGAATATAGGTTTCATGAGAACAAATTAAAATATGCCTCATTATGTGGTGTTGTACAAGAAGAAACTGAAATCGAAAAACATTAAAAATTTTGGAACCTTTGTCTAATAAAGATGAAAAATACATATTTTTGAATGTTTTGATAAAAAAAATGAGGAGGTTGTATTTAGGTGATATTCATCCAACGGAAGAAATTACATGTGTTTGAAAAAGTGGATATGTAAGTTTACTAATTTATATTATTTGAAATTTTTTCAAAAGAAGACTATATCAAAGGATGTGTATGAAGAATATGTTCTGGATTTAAAAAAATGTATCATGATAAATTATGAAAACTATAATGAAAAATAAGATCATTAGGTATCCATTATTTAATATACTTATTCCAATAAATCCAATAATGAGGAAAATTATGTATAAGGATAAAGGTTGAAATGTCCGAAAATATTGAATCATTTTGAATATAATATTATTATTGGTTTTTAAGATGATTTTGTATAGAATATATGAAAAATTAATCTTAAAAATAAAATAGATCTTATTTTATAGTTTAACCATAATTCGTCATTGAATTAATTGTGGTGAATAGGACGGATAATTTGGGGGAATAAATAATTGTATCATATTAAAAAAATTACATATGGGATCTTATTCCAAGATTGAAAGAAAATAATGTTTTAATAACTAAGTAGGTTATCAAAAACAAAATCAATTAAAAAGGAGATATATTAAGCAATATTATTGGATGTGTTTGGAAAGTGTGTTAATAGGTTTATTATTTGGAATTTGAAGAAAAATTTTCACCAATTTCAATACATGAACCTATACTAATTAATCTAGTTGTTTTAGAACATATGGTTTATAATTTTTATTATATTGAGGTTAAATATAGTTTTCATAAATATATTTCTTAAAGAATAAGTTTTTATTACAATACCTCAAGGGTTTAATCATAATAGGGATTAATCTATGGGGAGTAAACTGAATAAGTCCCTATATGGGTTAACAATAGCTATGTAATATATATACTTCAAATATGATAGTTACATAAAAATTGTAATTTTATAAAGTAAAACAAGAATCTAGATTATAATTTAATGGATATTAGTATTGTTACCCTACTTATTATTATCTATTTTGAAGAATTTTATTTTGGTGATAGGAAAAATTCTATTGAATAATTTTATAAAAAACTGAGGATGAATTTTGATATGTCAATGCTTATATGGTTGAATTTCTTCATGGAGTTACAACATATACAAAAATTATTTTTAATATACCAAAAATAAGAGAAATATCTCAATGACTTATGTATTCATATTGGATAAATATAATAAAAAAGCATCCAAACCTATTATATTTACTTTGAAACATGAAAAGAATAAGTAGGGTAGGGTGTGAATTTTAAATACATCATAAAGTTGATCAAATATATTATTTATCATATTGAAAAAAATTATAAATTTTTTTGTTGAAACATTGTGTACTATATATCAATTTTTTTTGAATGAATCACATATTATGGACACTAAAAAATTATCAGGTCTATCAAGGGAACATCAAATTATGGTATATTCTATAGAATAAGGGAATAGATAAACTTTTTATATTTTATTGATTTTGGTTACATATAAATTGGAATGATAAATAATAATCATAATGTAAATAATTATTTTTAGGAGAAATTTATATTTATTGGAATACTATGTAATAGATTGAATACTCAAAGGCCTTATTTTTTATTAACTTTGATAATACCCATTTAAAGTTTGTGGGGTAACCTTTACATATTCTGTAGACCCAAATGCACTAAGCCTTAATACATTGTCATTTTAGGCCCAAAGACTAAACACCCAATAACATTCCCCACCCAACTGATTCTAATTTTTTTCTCCATAGTGACTAAACTTTGAATCTAATCAGCATTAAATATGAATGCATGACTACATGGTATTGGTACTGGCAGAAAATCTATACCTCCTAATTTATCCAAATTTGAGAGAATCTCTGGTTGTATACCCCTGCCCGAACCTCGTGTGGGACTGCACCATTGTATTTGACCCAAATTTTTTCCATATTCAATTTCATATATCAAAACCAACTCCATTGATAATCCTACACCATATCATTGTCCTATTGACATAATTCATCCCACTGAACACATCCATCATGACTCACCCACTGTCAATACCACCCAAGTCAATCTCTTTACCACCACTATCTTCCTTACCCCATCATCCTATCACTATTGTTTCAACTAGAAGACTGACCCCATATACCAAATCACAAATGAGGTTCCCCTATAAGTATAACACCATTATGAGCCCCACCATGGATGCCTCAATCAACATTCTAAATTGTACCTGATGACCGGGACACTCCCCCCTTCCACCAGTTTTAATCACCCATGCCGCACTCATAGCGCATTTTAGGCCATGGTACCCAAAAATCTTAAAATTTGAGGCTACCTTGGATTAAACCATGGTTGGAATAGGATTATAGGGTATCCATAACAACTATTATAAGACCCAACTGTGAATAGTATATAATTATTTCCTTGAATTTGGGTATAGATAAAACTTACTATTAAGTTTCCAAGCATAATTTTACAAATATTTTTTGTATGAAAATTTAGGAGGAATATTTATAATTTAATGTTGAAATATATTTATTATTACTTTGGATAATCATTTTTTAATGAATTTTTCTAATAAATCAATACATTCCTCTAAATCCAAACATGTTAATATTAAATATAATTTTCACTAAGAGAATGTTGTTGATGGAAATGTGAATTTAGAGTGTATCTCATCAATGTATATAATTATTGATATATTCCCTAATTTTTTTCTAAGAGAAATATTTGATTAGTTATAAATGAAACAACTATTTTAAACATTCTGTTTCACTTGACAAGTTTTGGAGATTACCACATCATTCATTAATTATTATTTTGAAGGGGGAGATAACTGTAAAAATATATAATTTATATTTTTACAATACAATGGTTTTTTATTGTGAAATTGTGGAGAAAACATATGTAGGTTGATTTAGGGAGAACATATAAAAATCATGGGGAAAATTTTTATTTCCACAAAGTGATGTAAATCCATCAAAAACATTTCTTCATTTAGTAGTTTACTATTAATACATGTCTCTTTATGAAATGATGTAGATTAATGAAAAGTTAAAATTTAGGGTATTAAGAGTTGATGGTGTTATCAACACATCCAAATGGGGGATATTAAAGAACACACTATAATTTCTTATAGTTTTGTATATGTTTTCAACTAAATTTTTGAACGTTTTTAGGGATAATTGAAGGTCCATAAGTAATCTATAGATGTTTGTATCTCGAAAATATGTTTAAGGTGGCCTATTTCAATATTTATTAGGTATACATGTTTAAGAAATTAATTGATATGTCCAAGGAGTATTAGTGAAACATTGGATATTTGGTTTCTTATTGTGTTAAATGTTTTAAAGAATTAGACACTTATAGAGAACTCTGGGAGTTATTTTCAAGAAGATACTTGAATATTTTTGGAAGTTGAATTATGATATACCTAATAGTTGAAGATTATAGTGATTATTGATGATGATTGTTAGGTTAACAATTATAATCTAGTGTCTATATAGTGAAATTCTGAAAAGTTAAACATCTTACATAATATGAAATAATCTATATTTCTCACAAAAAATTCATGTGAGCTAAAAAAATAAAAAATAGAGATTTATAAGAGTAATTATTTTTTACATAAATTCCAATAAGAAGAAAAATATGTTTTTACCCATTAGCCAAATGTAAAAATTTGAATAATATATTGAAGATAATTCAAGATTTATGAAAAATTATTCAACATAGATCATTCATTGAAATAAAACCAATGAGGTTTGAGAATCAATTTTTTATTCATGTTGAGTTAAATTCAGAAATCTAAATGGTACTTTAAACATTATAAAATCTAAATTCATATTGGGGAATGGGAGATAATATAAATAGTAGAAGTTAAATAAAGGAATTTACAGGTATAATAATAACCCTTCTAAATTAGAGTTATGTAACATTGTTCACAAGATAAAAAAGTGTTCCAAAATATGAAAATTTATAAGTCCTAAAGGAAAGAATATATGAAGCTGAGATGGTTAAAAATGAATCCATAATATATCCAAAAGATAAAATATAAGATTATAAGGACTGAAAAAAGTGTTTGAGAAGAGGAAAAATGAATAAAAGAACCCCAGAATATATATTATATTAATTTTGAATAATTCAATGTCTTAATTATCTCAATGTTTGAGTGAAAATGATGAACTATATACGGAAGTGAAGTGATGCTTGCTGTATATTTTTCAATATTTAAAGAACCAAAATTTTTTAATGAACCAGTTGAATTCACTTAATCATTAGGTGAATTCAAATTTAATGTGACGACACTGAGGTAGATTTCAAAAAAATAAAAAAATCATTAATTTAAAGTTGTTATTCTAGCTAAGAATTTTGGAATCGTACAATACAATTGATAATGATATTTAAAATATCATAGATAAAGATTGAATCTGATATCTTCAAAGACATTGATAGTGGTTCACTGATAATGGAAGAATAAATCTAAGATATATCATGGAGGAAAACATTATCATATAAAGGTTTATTTTATAAAAGGGAAGTCAATTTAGAACTCACTTCTGTTGAGATTTTAGGAGAATTAATATAGGGATCTTAACATGTATATCATGATAGGTTCACTTTGTGGAAGATGAAGAACATCGATTCTATATAATTCTCAGACTCCTGGATGAATTATTTGAGTTTAAGGATATTACATAGATATAAAAACTAGAATATGTTCATTTAATAGATAATGTTCTGAATAGTTATTTTCCTTAAATTCATATTTTGAGTATAGGATGAGTTTCTTAATTCATAAGGCTCATAAAAAGATCAGTTGTTTTTAATAAGATACCTCAATTAAAACCGACAACACTCACTTTTTTTGTGGGAGATTTTCTAACTATAAATAAATTGTATAATCATGTAGTAAGATACATTAGTGTTAGTAAGATCAAGTAGGTAACTAATGATACCTTCCCATATAACTTGTAATCATTAGTTGATTTAGGGGGAAGATATGTTTCTCAAACTGGTCCCGAATAAAGTGAGGTTTTAGACACCCACACTAGGGGTGGACAAGGAAAATATCCATTTTTCCAGTATTTATATTTATTTCTATTACATTGGCTAAGAGTGATATTTAAAATTCTAAATGACCAAATATACCAAAATACAGAGGTTAATTTTAATTTAAAGAAAATTGAAAAATCTAATTCAACACCCCACCCCCATTTGACTACTACATTACATTCTTCAGGACATAAAATATCCACATCATCCATTTATAAAACCTAAACCTTCTCTAACATATATTGTTGAATAATAAATTAAGCATGTAATAATGTTATTCATTATTTTTTGATTATAATGTATATCATTTATATGTTTAAGAATATTGAATCATATTAAATCTATATCATGGATAAGGTTATAAGTTATTTTTTCCTTAGTTATTTTTCTATATTCTTCTACATTGAATTATGCTAATGAATTGAGTACTCAAAATCATTAATTAGTTATATCAATATTCATAAGTATATGATAACCTCGTTCTATGTGAATATATAATTAAGAAATTTTTTATTTGTGTACACATGATTCTATTATATATTGATATAATGCCTTAATATCATCAATGTGAGGATTAGTTAACCTATAATAGATCATCTTTCATGTAAATTTTCTCAGGTATCTTTGAATTCACTTATTTATAAACATTAAAATTATCATTTTCAATGGGTACACAATCAAAAAACTCTTCTCATGCATCACTGTGAATCAAAAACGTTTTTTACATGATGGTAGTGTGACTATATGGGCAGTCACTATCCTCTTATTCAACCCTTTCAATATCTCTTCACATTAATATAACTATAAAAAAATTAAAATTTTTCAAGTTATCTTGGTTTTTGTTTTTAAAACACATGAAAAGTTACTTGTAAACCATAAATATTATCTATTAAATTGAAGAAAACTACAAATGTTTATCACATATTCTAGTATCAACAATTAATCAATCACCAAAGATATTGAACAATCCATTTATATGTTATTTTTTGTGATCACATTACCTAAAAAAAATTTCTTCATCCAAAAATCACATTTATATAAAATTTATACAACGTTTCAAATGAAAAATAATGAACACAATACACAAATTAGTATCCTATTGTTATATAATTGTAATACATATAACCATAATAGATATTTTTAACCATAAATTTTTCAGGTTTATATCTAAAGAATCTATCCATAAACTATATAAATATTTTGGAGTAGTAGTGGGTCCCAATTTACCATTTTATAATCAAAGTTTAAATATCCAGTATAAAATCTAGTCTTTAGAATGTCCAACCATTTCACATTATATTAATTATATCAGGGTCTACGATACCTATTTAAGATATTATAAGCCCCAAATTATTGATTAAAAAAGTCATAAATCCATGGAAATGGATACTTATAATTTATTATTATCTTGTTAATATCCTGATAATCATTGTCATGATGCATTTACAGGTAATTGTTCTTGAAAAATTGGACTATAGCTTTCCAAGAAGAATCACTAGGGTATTTAAAATAGATTTCTATGATATATTATAATTTTTTATTCAAAATATTATAGATTTATTGGGGATATTCAATGCAGAATAATGAATACAACTATATATCTTGGTATTTTTCCTACAGATAACCCAACCCTTTGATATAGAGGAAAAACATGAAATTATTCATGAAATTACTTTTTCATACATCTTTATAATGGATATTTCATTAATAAAATTAATTTAATTTTCCATAATCAGTTAGGATTGAAAGTCTTATTCATATAAAATAAATATTCAAAATTAATATTGATTCGAGAAGAGACTTATAATTTTGGTTGCAAATTTATTGATTCAGAGGACGGTTTAGGGTATTGAATAACACATCCCCCACAAAGAAGTTGAAATTCAATAAATATAATTATAATAATCCTATATAAGTATATCAATGAATTAAACCAAAGTTATAATATCCCAAATTCCATGTATTGAAGTTGTTTTTGTATATTTTTGTAGAAACTTCATGATATGAACTAATGTGTAGTTCCAAAATCAATTAATATGTACACTATTCCTGAATTAATAACAAGAGTACATGTTACAACCCTATTTTCACAATCATACTCGTTTTTAGTGATTTAATAATCTCTACCAAGTTTAATTAGATTTAGATGTTGAGATAATAATTCATCCTCAATGAACCTTGGATTTTTATAAGGATTTTTAATATTTCAATGTTCCATATAGTTAAATCATTAGACTATGGGGAATGACTGAGGGGAACCTTCAATTATTCCATCATATAGAATATTATATTCATTTAACATTGACATTCTGAAGCATTATGTTCTACTATTAAATGCATGAATCATTTCCTATTCACATTGGATCAATTCGCAATGTGTCACTTCATATTATTTTAACATATAGGAAGTTGAATTTCATCACCCGCATGGGGTTTTTTAGTAAACACTGGAAGGAAAAAAACATTGTTCTTCGCTTCAAATATCTATTCCCATGAGATTATTAATATTGACCAATATATTTAACTAGATTAATCGAACAGAAAAAAAATTCATATAGATAAAAAATTCATAAATCATTAAATATTTTCAAATAAATGGATTTTAGAAACAAAATAAGTATCCAAAATTAATTTCAAGGTTAATGAAAAACCTAATGGTGTACTCTTAAATCCTCATAATTTTTTCCTCTAAAGAAATAACTTATTTATTATCCCTCTGTTTCAGTCCAAAAAATTCCCTCTAAATTTTTAATCTAAGAGAACATGGAAAATATTTGGTGAAAAACGCATTATTTCATTCCATTCCATTGATCCAATGTATTCCTTGGGATTTATTATCTTGATCAGCATACAGCATTGATCAACTTTTCATTTTAATAAATATCCTACCATGACCACATTATCTTCATCATAGTATTAGAAGAAGAAAATTCTTTGTCAATAGAAGTTGAACTATTTACTCATAAATAATGGATCAGGGGATCTACCAAAAGAGGCTAGTCATTTTCACATAAATGAATCAATAGAAGCTTGATCCTTGTTCGTATATGTAGGTTTCTCCATAAGTTTTAACCTATTACTCATAACTTGAGTCAGTTGAGAATGTACTTCCATGAGGTTTTTAAATCCTTTTACCATCATCTTATGCCTCTTTTTGGGTAATCCTTACATTTCCCAATGAATTGGTTGTCCAAATGATTCCTCTTACTTCCATCATTTTACAAAGATAAGAAAAATATTCTGATTAGAATGTAATAAAAAAATAATGAATAATTGTGAACATATGATGAATATTTAAAAAAACTAATATATGTTTACTTATGACTTATTATGATTCAACCAAGGTTATTAATGGTGTATCATAATGCCTAATCATGGAGCCCATCCGATCTGGAGCACCATATGGACTTAAGAACATCTCATTGTAAAATAGAGGCTTCCCACTATTTTTTAGAGGATAATCCATATTTGGGGATAATATGAACTCAAATAAAAGTAATATAAAAAACATAAATAATAAATTATTATACACATAAAAGTATGAAAAAATAAAACCAATTATATATAATAATAATGATTTTGTGATACAAAACATTCATATACACATCACTCACCATGATGATCCCAAATACGAGATAAAAAATAAGAAACACACACCCTGACCCTACCTCCATCCCCAAGATTCATCCCTATATATCAATACCCTTGATCTGACATAACATGGACAAATTATCACCTGTTTCTATAAACTAAAATACAAATATTTGGTATGAATGTGTATCAAGTAGTTTGTGCAGGGTGTGTGCATAAATATCTGAAGGTTCTTACCATGCACCACTAGTATATGTCACTACATGGATTTGTGTGAATGGAGAAATTTTAATAACATAAACATGCACATCTTGTCATCAAGTGCTAACCAAGATTCCATGACACCTGATGAGGTACACATTCCCATCAGTCCATCGACTGATATGAAGACCACCTTAACAATGACCACACCTATTTCAACACAATTATAGAATCCAATTATCTTCACATGACATAATACTAAAAATTGACCCATGCCTATAAATTAAAAGGTAGTTGGGGGCTTACTTTATTGGTAAAGGCTCCTCACAATCATGCATCAAACCTGGGTTCAAATATGGGTAGGAGGAAATTTTCACTAGTAGGTGGTGACGCAGGCATGATACTGAGTGGCGGTGATGCAACCAGTGATAATGACATGATGAATGAAAATGGTGATGAAATCATGACACTACACTAGTCTTTCAGTAATGTTTTTGGGCCTTTTTTCCATGTAATGGCCTTCATGCCCACTCAGAATTCGAGCCATGTACTGAATAAATAATGATGTATGGGAGGGTTGTCCCTTGGGGGGGTATGGCCTACATTTTCAGCATGTGTGTGTGGTGTGCCTATGGTTAAGGTAATTGTACCTAAAAATACATAATATATATAAATTCAAAGTAGGATGGATTCCAAAATTGGGAACTAATACCCACAGACATATGGAACTATCATATATCCAATAGCCTCAACCTACCCATAATCACTCTAGAGAGGTCCATCGATCATCTATCATACCAAGACCCATCCACCAAAATGGTCAATGACCTAATTATATAAAAGGGAAGGTCCATCATTTGCTCACTAACCAAATAATAAAGAAGAATAATCTATTAGAACCATCCATGTAGACTCTAGGGATGTCCATCACAAACCCATCCCTACAGAATCTAGGAAGGCCACCACACCAAAATAAGAAACACATTGAAAGGACCTCAAGATAATAACATAAGGAATACGGAATGGTCATCCACTAACCAAAGAATGTAAGAAAACATCACCAAAGACACTAACCCATATTCTTAAACTCAAGGGAAATTACATTAAAAACCTAAACCTAAGAAATTTCAATGTATGTTCCCTACAACACAAGAACTTGTATTCATAGAACATCACTCAACTCTTCAACTTATCCTATCGTTATTGTCTCTCAATAATTTTCCCTTAATTACAACATATCTCAGATCACCTAGGAAGGCATCCACTAGGTTCACCAAACCCACCACAGGATAATCTTGCTGGTACAACATTAATCTCCTCCTCCACTGGTGATATCATTGTCCAATGTATCAACCTAACACATACCCCAAGGTCTAATTTAACATCACCAAGGCCCGTCAGCACTCCTTTTACACTTCTCAAGGACTATAAAAATCCATTTTTCCTATCTGACCTTGGTATATTAGGTTGAGTCCATTTTCCATGAAAATACACTTGTAATTCAAATGACTAATTTAAGAACTATTGGGGCCCTAGATTTGGTCTCATCTCCTGACTCGTAAGGGAGTTGAGTCCTCCCATTCTCTATAGGTAAAATTCTATGTTATCCTATACTATGTATTCAAGGATATATCTCACTTACTTCATACACCAAGACTCTCCATCAGCCTCATGAGTAAATTCCCAACATTCATAAGTCCAACCAGATCACACCGATCATCTTCTATCCCCAAGTTTCCCATACTTTCCCACTATCCCTATGTTACCCAACATAGGACATCCATATCTCAATATTCACTCAAATAACTTCTCAGGGTCTCATTACATCTCAGTTGTACACTTTCCCTTTGGAGACCTAGTCCACTGGGTGACACCAAATTACCCAAGGTTTAAGGATCACTTAGTCTCATCTCATGAGGACTAATCTTCCTCATCTCCTAACCTAAGGATCATACTATCACTCAAACCCTATTATTGAACCCATGCATTTATACAAGCATGAACTCTAATTAATATAAATACATAAGAAATTGTAATAAATGAGATAAATACCTCTTACATGAATTTCAACCCTCACTGAGCTTTTCCAATCCTTGTCCAAGAAGTTTTCTAGCCCACATATTCCACCGACAAGCTCCACCAAGGAAACATAGAACCGTCCATTCTATTATATATCTACCTCATATAAAGTGACTCCAGTTATTAATTATAAAAAATTATAATTCATTATTTAACTCAATGAATTGATTTGAAAAGTTCAAAACCCTTACATAAGACTTTCCATTATCCCACACACAATTTCCAAGCCATCCCAAGATCATGGAACATTTTTTATATTCAATAAAGTCCAATATTAACTATAAAAATTTATAATTAATTTTATAAAATGATTCCAATAGTTGAATTCTCTAAAAATATTTTCATCCACTACGTCCACACTGAGACTGCCTCCTACATCATATGGATAGCCTTCAGGCATCTCCTCTTTCTTCTACACACCATATATCCTTCAATCATAGTGGATTCCACCATACATTAATAGAATACTCCTTCCCACATACCCCTACACCAAGAATCATCGCACCTCTAATGCGAATGATTATTGGATCATAAAAAACTAAACCTTTTCCTAATTCCAATTAACCAAATCTAATGAAAACATCCCCCAAATTATGAAATGAGTATGTTCCAAGGAACCAATATTATTGGGGTCACTTATGAACTGGAATATTGATACGACATTGACCATCAACAATTCACATCACCTTTAGGAATCTTCCGACATGAGATCCATTCACTTGTGATTGACATGATTATAACCACCAAAGTATTATATGAATAATCACCCACTAAACTGACACAAAAATCCCATGGATTCTGTTCCATATATCCCCACACATAATGACTATACATGGACAACCTACGCATACCAAACCACTAACCCTGAATTACCATGGATTTACATTTCCGATTCACATGGAATATCATATTAGACATGGTTTTTTATCATCCAAAATTAGGGTCACACCATCTTAGAAACCAATGGTATACCTCCCAACTTATGGATTCTGTTATACCTCTCCACAATTTGTGATCCAAAATAGATCCCAACATCACATGTGTGTCACTCCTCCCAAGAAACACCATTGACTACCTAAAAAATCGTATCATGGTCCATTCCTAAATCATCCATACCATGGTACATCAATCTATTAGAAACATCAACATTCTAAATCCAATGGGTTTCACTCCATCACAAAATTTCATGAGTAAATATACATAAAAACATATCACTAAATGTACCGGTCAACTCAACCAGAGAGTGATTGTGAACTGATGCCACCAAAGTATTACTACCAAGTCATTGTTAGGGTTCATCCACAACTCGAACCATTTATAAAAGATCCATACCTAAAATTTTCACTAATAAAAGAACCACCTAGTTTCGTGATCCATCCACACACACCTACCCAGATACATGTAGACCATTCACAAAAAGGCCTTAACAAGATCACTCTCATCCATAAGGTACGGTCATCCACCAAGAACCCAATAATAGTTTCTTTTCCACCCTATAAACTAGTCTCAAATGAAACCAAAAATATTTTTCTCCTATACGGCATGATCTCATAAATCAAATCATGCTCCCCAAATTCATTTTCCATCTATCCAAGGACCATAAACCATACTCGATGATTATTTTACACATTCATGACAGTCTCATTAAAAAGACCAAGGCATCTAACCCATTCCAAGGATAACAACATTACCACCCATATCATGGTCATTTTTCAAGAACCATGAGTTTCTACCCGCACTCCAAATATTCTAACAAAAATTGCATCCTAAGAACCAACCAAGAAAGGCATCCAATAACTCTTACCCACTATACCCACCTTGATACCAAAAATTCACAAAGTATTTCACATAATGAGTATGTGTATATCACTCATGATATGATCTAGAAAACCCTTAGGGTTTTATCATTCTTAATACAACATGTTCTCTTCCGTATATCATTCCTCTCCCATCAAATTCTCATACAAAACTGTCTAGGGTCCCATTACCAAAAAAGTCCACACCCACAACGACCCTACTAGGGTCCTTGTGCTTACATTGATGAAGGGAATATATCATATAACATCCTAAACTAGGATCCACATGACCCAACATAAAATAAAATACCTGAGGTATGGTTGATTAAAATTCCATTATAAATTTTATGTGAAAAATTTCATATAATATTCTACTAACACATCTATCAGTTAAACCATTATCAGAAAAAAAATCAGATCACAGAAAAGCAGGAACATGTCATGTGATTCTTACATACCAACCAAAATTAATGTAAATGGAATATTGAAAATGTTATAAGATCTAAATAAAAAATATAAACTCCACTAATCTATCGTATTCAATAACATCTCAATCATAACAGTGCAATGTAAGAATAATAATCTCACACCCCTTGTGACTAGGGATTACAACAAGAAAGGTGTTCATGAATCACCAATATAAGATCCATTACAAGATATGAAACATTTCTAGACCACATTTTTAACATCTATACAAATAGTGATACAACCAAAAACAATTCTCTAAAACCATTTTCTAATACCCCAACTCAGGACTCACCCTAACCCATGTGTGGGATGGCCCCAATAATTTCTCTTCATATTCTAGAGGGTTCTAATTAGTGGTGAGGGCCTATTACATAATGTAGGGACACTATTCCCTAAATTAAATGTAATATAAAAATGGAAATAAAAACATCATACATATAAAAGTATAAAGAATAAACTATACAATCACATAAAATAATAAAAATAATGTCATAAAAAACATTTATATACTGATCTCCTAGAAGTATGATCCCAAAAACAAGATAAAAAAATACAAATCACACACTCTATCACTACTTCCATCAACATAATTTATCTCGATCTCTTGATATACGTGATCTGCCTCAACCTTGACCTTTTCACAATCTATTCTTTTAGCATAAATTCCACATAAGTTATTTATGTAGACAAAGATTCTCATGCAGTGTGTGAGTATAAAAATACAATGTTTCTCATGAAGAAAACCTTGTATAATTATTCACATTCATGTGTATGTATGATGAGAATGAATAACATAAATATCCTCAGTAAGTTAGTTTGCACTAACTAGGCCACTAAGATACCCGATGAGGTACCCGGGAATGTTTGGTCATCATGTACTAACCAGTACACCAAGAATATCACCATAACCATATCAGCGCTATTCAAAAATACTCTTATTACCTTGTTCTATCATATCGTTACATGAAACATACCCATAGAAAAATGATAGGGTGTCATCCTAAACCTCAAACTGATACCCCAAAAAATTGGTGCAGTCATACAGTCAAAAGCTTTGACCCATACCTAATCACTCTAAGGATGTCCATCGATTATCCAACATATCATAAACTAGGCCCTAGGTGGAAATTAACACTTGCCTTTGTGAGGAAAGGTTCAATGGGTACACACCAACACAATCAATTTCTAGAAAGGCCCATGAGACTATACCCATGTTTTAGGGTACAATCATTTGTCAACCCATCCTTGAAACTTCTAGGGAGGCTCATCACATCATTCCATACCCATAAACTCTAGGGAGACCATAACAATAATCATATCAAAACATGTTAAGGGACTTGACCCAATACACAAAGTAATAGAAAACAGGAATCCCCTAATACAAGCCTCTATGTTAAAATCACTAAAAACATCAAACCATCCCTACAGACTCTAGGGAGGTAACCTCAAGCGCCATGACCCATTCCTCTACATTGAGAGGTCCCTCAACTAAAAGCACATAGGTTCATTTCCAATAAATATACTCTTCATTTGATCCTATGGTTCTAGTCAATTAGGACCTAGGTCCTTGCATCAACATGTCATAGATCACCCAAAATGGCATACACTAGTTCCTGTAAACCTCTCATGGTCTCTACTCAAGGATACCACCTTAATCATGTCACTCAATTGGGATATTGTTACATAAAGGATCAACCATACTAGTCCCCATGGTCCGGTACAACCTCACTGAATCCCCTCATGACATTTGGTCCCTCTTCCCCAAGGTCATTCTAAGACATCACATATTATTCAACCTTAGCCTTATATACAACGTTTAATTCCCAAAAAATACCCCTTGGTATCCGTATAACATCATGAACAACACATGAATCCCATGATTGGGTCTCATGCCATGTATACTAAGGTAGGTCTCTCAACCCATTTCCTAGAGGCAACTCACACTATCACCCTATACAAAGTCTCGAATGACTTATCTCTCTCACTTCATACACCAAGACTTACCACCATCTATGGGAGGGAGTTCCCAACATCTTTCAGTCCTACAATGTCTCACCCATCGTTGTGTGGAACCATGCCACACATGCTTAACAACTAGCCATGGATAACCCAGTCAACTTTTTCTGTAACTTGACATAAACCTGGATAAATTCCCCGGGAATCACATAAGCTCAAAAATACCCTATACCAATAATGAGAAAATGTTCAGGGTGACTCCAAATTACCCAAGTTCCATGGAGAACATATTATCATCTCAAGCAGCCCAAGACACCCCATCACCTTACCTGAGGATTGTATTGGCCATTATACCCCATCCTTGACTGACTGAATATAACCTTTTTTATTTTTGGGAGAAAAAAACATAGGTGATACAATCATTGAGGTCTGAAAAAGTGCCAGCCAAGGGTGTCATTAACCACATGATGAAGCCCCTCCCTTGGAAAGGACCCTAATGTAATATAATAGGACATACGTTGATCCGGTGAAGCCATGGAAGCCAGGAATTCTACAACGCTATTACCCTCCCGCCATGTGTGGATGACCTCCATGTGATTGCCCAACATTTGTCTGCATCTTCTCATAAGGTATTCAATTTTCCATGGAGTATAGCCTGTGCCCAAGAGAGCTTGATGAAAAATAAGAGAGTCCGTCTCCACTGCACTGATGTGTATACGCCTCTGCAGACACAACTCCAGGCCAGTGACCATCGCATGAGCTTTCACCTAATGTACATCACCTCTGCTATAGAAAGCCGTAATGTCTCAAATACTGCTCTTGCATGGTCTCTGATAACACCCCCGACTCTTATATCCTCCCCAAGGAGCGACCCGTCTTTGTTCAGCTTCAGCCCAATGTGCAGGGGGTTCCAGCTAACCCAGTGGCCCTACCCCACTGCAGTGGTGCAATTGAGTATAGAGGAGCTTGGAATGAGAGTTCTTACCAAAGGTTCCTTCTGGAATGAGATGCAAAAATAAACCAAGTACAGTAGAAGGTTCCACAATTTGAATATAAGACTTACCCATGATCCTTTCAAGGCCTTCTTCCTTGCCTCATTCCTAGCCGTCCAGAAAACCCAGCACCCCACCAGTAAGAAAATGGCCCTCGCCTTCCTCTCTAGTGCCTTGGCGCCTGCTCCATGAAACCATCCTTTATGAAAATCCTCCAGCAAGCCCCCCCTGCCTGCTCCAACCAACACCATCCCCAGAAGCCTGCAAGACCCAGTTTTCTCATTCACTATTGAAAAAGAGATGATCCACTGATTCGGTACTAGGATTACAGCAGCACCAACACCTGGAGGCAATACTCACTCCCATATGCTGGATATTATCCTCAGTTGGTAAAGCATGATTCATCACTCTCCAAAGTAGAAAGATGAATTTAGCTGGGATCTCCTTACACCACAGCGTCACTCCCCAGGGGCCTTCTATAAAATTACCCCTCCTTGCATGGATAAAGTCGTTAATTGAGAACCTCCCTAACACAATATCCATAAATGTTAGTCTATTCAGGTCCTCATTGAACAAAATATTATTAAGTGTCGAGAGATGATCCTCATAAAGAATGGACAAAAGAAACGCCAAATGATCACAAGCCTCCTTAAGTGAAATATTTGGTGTGGGGCAGCCCGGGAACCAGAAGCGTCCAACCCCCTAGTTTTGGAGCCATATATTAAGATCCCTCTGTCCCACCATCCATATAGAGTGATGAATCCGGAAATCAAAATACGGTTGAACTAGCCTCCAAATATTAGAAGGCATCGCCCATTGATCCTCCACATTCAACCAATATCTACCTTGCATAGTCCTACCCCAAACTGTTCTCCATTCCAGAGCCTCCCATGCAAGTTTGGAATGAAACCCTTTCTTGGTAATTACAACACTATTTACATTGATGCCCCCCTCTGTAAAATATCTGGCCAGCCGCTTCCCCAATGCCCAATTATGTCGGCCATCCAGTTGCCCATCCCAAATAAAGGACACAATGATCCTTTCTAAAGTAGCAATCATAGATTTGGGTACCTTTAAAGTGGACAAAATATGCATGGGAATTGACACAAGGACACTATTCACGAGGGTGATTCGACCTCCATAAATAGAAATCTGTTCTTCCAATTTAGAATACGCCCTATAATCTTGCAAACTATTTTGTCAAAGTGATGAATTCTGAGAGATAAAGGGCTCACTGGGGCCCCTAGATACTCCATAAGAAACAAACCCCTTTTCATAGTAAAACCCACTTCCAAACCCCTGACCATTCTTTCTGAGACATGTCGGCCAGTATAGAAGAGACTCTTTTCCTTGTTAACCACCTGACCACTCCACTTATAATACACCTCAAGGACTCCCAACATCCCCTGCGCCGATCTTCAACAACCTTTGAGAAAGAAAATTGTGTCATCTGCAAACATTAAATGGTAGATGTCACCAATACTATACCTAGTCCGAATGGGAAGGATCTTTCCCACTCAGATACCCCAATTTATATAATTTCTGAGCATGTTTTGGGAAAGTATGAAAAGAGTTGGGGATAAGTGGTCCCCCTGGCTGAATCCATGGCATGCCTTGAAAAACCCAAACTACTTTCCCATGAATGAGGTAGAGATCCAGTCTGAGCTGAAGCAATGAAAAAGGTGTTCATTGTTCCAAGTAGAGAATCCCATGCAATCCAACACCTTGAGAATAAAATTCCACTCTATTCGATTGTATTCCTTACACATGTCCAGCTTGACCACAAGATTACCCCCAATGGACCTGTTATCAATATCACTGATCAATTTTTGCACCACACCAATTACCCCCTGAATGGACCTCCCTTTAATAAACATGTGCCACTCCAGGTCCACCCATGAATCTAAGTGAGGATCCATCCTCTTATTATGGATGCTGGAAAGGACCTTGTAGGGTATATTGCACATGCTGATCAGAACGTACTAATGAATGGACTGGGGACTGCACAACTTAGGAATCAGAACCAGCTTCATTGTGCATGAAATACGGGACAAGTTCCCACCTATGAAAAAGTCATGGACTACCCACACTAAATCCACCTTGATTATATCCCATTCCACCCTATAAAAATACTCTGGGAATCCATAAGGACCCGATGCGCTATCCAGGTTCAAAGTCCATATCGCCTCCCGCACTTCCCCTTTCAAGGGGACCCTGTTTAGAACAGAATTAAAATCCTCAGAGACACAGCTTGGAATCTCCTCAAATAAGTCAGCATTTCCACTCGAAAATCCCCCAACCATTCCAGGGACGGGGTCATCCAATGAAGATTTTATGCTCTCAATGGCCATTCCACCCACTTCATTTGTATCACTAGTAAAAGATCCATCTCCCTGAGAATGTTTGGCATTTGGACACAATGCCTCTCAAAACACTCTAGAAAACACTCTCATATACATACATACATATGAAATTATATTAAATGGGACCCAATACTGAACATGGATTCAGATCCTCACAGCACTCTATCATTCATTTATCATGCATTTTCCATCCCATTGCATGCGTATGTTAAGCACGTCAAAGCCAACCTATGTTCTTCAATATACTCAAACATCTACCTCACATCAAGTGACACAAATAAATAATTATAACAAATTATAATTAATTATTTAATTAAATTTAGTGAGGCCCAGAAGCTGAAACCCACTCTTAAGCTATATCATATTCCCACACACATTGCTTCCAAGCCTTCTAAGCTCAATTCACCTTCTTCATACTCAATTCCACCCAAATCTAATTATAAAGAATTATAATTAAATTTATAAAATGACTTTAGTGGTGAAATTCTATAGAAATATAACCTCACACTGATGATGCACCAAGACTGCCACCAATGACATGTAAAAGGATTATAAAATCTCCTCCTACATTCATGTAAAAATCCATATAAAACTCAATAGATTACACTATTCACAGGTGAAATTGACAGAAAATACATAATTAAATCCAAATTAAATTAAAGGGAAGTGAAAGGGACTGCAAAAATGTATAAAATGGATGTACTCAACTTGATTAGTCATAATAAAACACTTGAAACATTCCTTGGTAAAATATAGTCAAAGGAGAGGCACAAGGAAGGGAATTTGGCAAAGAAATAACTTGTCTCAACCCCATTCTCAACTAAATTTCAAGATCCCAATGGAAGAAAAACACTGAATTGGATGCCATTAAGATACCCCTCCAACAACCCCATCAGATGTATAGTGTGTTACATTGGATAAACTATGGCCCATCGGGGGTGTTGGGATACTACCAACCCCATTGGCTCGCTAGTGATACTTTTATATCCCCATCTACCCCCAATCCTTCCTCTATTCATCTTGTGAGCACCCAGCTTCCACCCAAGCTTCAAACCACGTCTAATGTAATTTTTTTGTGATTCTAAAAAATTAGGATTCCCATACTAATCATTGGTTCTAAAATGAGTAATCAATAAAATACAAAATTCATAACCACACAGGAATTCTCTCCCTATAAATTTGTAGTTCATTAAATGTATTTACAAATAGGTTGGGAAACCTAATAATTATAAATAAATAAATAATTATCTAATTCCAAAAATATTGTCTTGTATTTAAAAAACATTACATTACATCATTTCTAAAAAAATATCCATAAACACACCAAGAATGATTTAGTTCTACTGTCTTTGAAAGATTATAACCATAATTGAATATTTTTAAATGAATTTCCTAATATGATATTACTATCTTCATAAATTTCACCTAGATATCATCATACTAGTATCACTGCATGGGACATAGGAATAGAAAAAATTATATTGTTGAGATAAAAAAATCAATAAAGAAATAAATAATGGTAATAGAGTGTGATATATCATAAATATCAATAATCATATCATGGAATCTTAAAAACATATAGCATAAACAATCACATGAAAACATGATATAAGAAAAAAAAATTGTAGAGGTATGAGGGAAATGAGAATCCTACCAATATGGGACATACATAAGTCATTTCACAATAAACATTCGACTAGGATTTCAAACAAGACAACAAAAAATAATGTGCAATACTAACTGAAACATCTCTATGAGTAACAATGTCGAAATAACATATTACATCATTCTCACACATAGTGATCTCATGAGATATAAAGCTTTATCCAACAGATTTGAGGGATTTATAACATAATTATTTTCTATAGAAACATAATATTTTAATAATATGTGTTCCATATTTAAAATAAGAATACATAAATTATAAACATGAAATAAACCTCTGACAGAATAAGAGGTTCAATATTAAATCCAAAAAACATTTAAACTTAGTCATCTTGTAAAATCCCAAGAATAAAAGTAATTAAAGAATATTTTAGATCTATTTTCAAATAAATAATCATGGTTCATGAAAATAGGTTTCCATATGATTCAAAATACATAATACAAGATGAATAAGAATTTATAAAATTGAACTCCGTTTTCAGACATTTATGAAATTGGTGAAACAATCCTTAAAAGATAAAAGAGAATAGTATTTTTATAAACAATAAATGAATTTATATATTTTTTGTCAAAAAGGATAACTTATAAGTCATAAAAATATAACTGTATTAATAAATAAGAAACAATAAAAGGAAGAAAATACATAAATATTCATTCTATTAAATTTAATTTAATGAAAATATTGGAAATAGATCTAGATATACCATCATATTCTCTAAAAAGAAATTGAAAAAAATATTTATTGAATAAATAAGTAAACATAGTATATAAATATCATAAATGAAATGAAATTAGGGAAAGAGAGAGAGATAGAGATACTGTATAAAATAATTGAAAATGGGAAGTGGTATAGTTCTTATACCTCATGTCCCAACCCAATTGGGTACTTATATAAACTATTGAATAATTGAACAATATGGATATGATTCACACTCTAACACCTTATTATTTATTATTTAACATATTATAGTCAATTTATTATCATAATTTCATTATTTATTAGTTTTTTCTCAAATCGGTTATTTGAGGGAGTTCAGTCTATAGCTCAAAAACCACATTAGTATAATAGTGTGGTCAATTGGGTTTGTTCCATGGTTCCATAAGTTATATAAATTTAATGATGAATAATATTTTCATACCATTATTATATGTTTTCTTAATGTTTAGTGGATGCTCAAAAAATACAAAATTAAAGAAAATATTCTTATTATTATTACAGTTTTTATTATATTTAAATCAACCAATAAAGTTTATTTTTAATTTTATTGATATTATACATCATTAACAATTATAAAATCTAAAAAACATAATTATTTATATTCTAAATTAATATAAATCAATTTTTGAGAATAGATGAAATGATGAACTAATAATATAATTTTGATGCTCACGTTGGTAGGTTAAACATACATTGGGTGAACAACAACTTCTTAAGTGTGTTTAAAAGAAGATAAAAACTAATACATGTTTCATTTTTTTAAATAAATAGAATAATAAAAAATAAAATTTTAAAATTATTAGAATGATGACATAAATATAGATATGTAATAATAGAAATGTGAAAATAGATATCTCAAAATTTGAAAAGCATACTTTTATCTTTGAGATACCACTTTTGTTATCAACATTAGTGATTTTAAAAATAGTGTTTGACGAGATCAGTCCCCCAAAAACATCATTAATAGATTTTGAAAGGTATTTTCTTCATCGATTTGTATGTGAAATATATTTGGATTTGATGAAAAATGGTTGGGGAAGTGTATTTTTAAGTAAAAAATATAGCTGTTTTTGAATAAAATAGTGATTAATGTGTTATTATTTATCAAAACTATGAATTTATTAAATCCCTATAACTGATAATAGAGTTTTTATTTAAAAAATATATATTAATAATATATTAAAACATCTAAAACATAATTTTACCATTATTTTATTTCATTAAAATTAAATAATTAAATATAGGTTTTTATTAAATTAAAATATAATTTTGAATTTGGAAATTGATTTATTGGTTTTCCAATTATATTTATTAATTTTTCTTACATCATTTTACTCATTAAATAAAGAATAATTCATGAAAATTGTTTTATAAATTATTAAATCATTTTAATATAAAATTTATTTTATAAAAAATTCAGTATATGAAATAACTATATTTAATCTATTCACCTAAAAATTAATATTTTTAGAAAAATATAAAAATGTATCCCTTATATATGTTTGACATGTTGATTCAGAAAATGAAATATTTTTTCGAAAAAATAATTTTACATATTAGTTAATTTAAATATTTCATTTATCATATAAAATTTAATATTTTAGTAATTAAAATAAAACATGCTTTTTTTAAAATTTGAACATATCCATGTTGTTAGGTTACATGATTAAATAAATTATTTAATGGTATTATAATATTTATAATTAATTATTATATAATTTAAAAATATGATTGACTGGATATTTTATTATTCATAATAGCTAGGTTACTACTCCAAGAGTCATTTATTATTCCAATGATAAGTAACTACTCCAATAATCATATAATCCTTATCATTCCAATTAAAAACTATTGTTTTATTTAATTTTAATTCAATTAGTTCCCTATAAAGGTTATTTATATCATTTAGAAAATTAAAATTATATTTCGAAATTTTTTATATTATTTTTATAGTGTTTTTAAGTCTATTTTGTTTCTAATAGACCACAACCCTATGTATTTTCAAATTCTAATAATGTTATTTATTTTCATTTATTTTCCCATTATACGCATTTTTTAATTTTTTTGAGTGTATTTATCGTTTTTATTTTGTATTATACGTTTATTAAATAAAATAGTGTTAATTTTATTATTTGGTGCATGTGATTTATACTATT
Source organism: Viscum album (assembly GCA_963277665.1). Classification (NCBI taxonomy): domain Eukaryota; kingdom Viridiplantae; phylum Streptophyta; class Magnoliopsida; order Santalales; family Viscaceae; genus Viscum; species Viscum album. Next base: position 1,046,686,364 of record OY728165.1, read on the forward strand.
CTTTATACATATAAACTATACTCATATATGTTTAGGGGAAAAAATTTTAATATTGAAAATTATTGGTCGTTGAAATTTTTACCCAGACCAACCAACAACTTTCATTTATCTTTATAAGCATTTATACCTTGTATCATAGTAAACTAACCCATATATTTCATTGAAAATAATTTATCCATAAAATAATATATTGAAATTTAATCAGATATAAAATTTCTAGTGAATAGTTTGACATTCACATAAAAAAGAAAATATACCTGAATACACCAACTGTCCCACTTAAATACACAAGGATCATCTATTTTTTAAAATAAAAAATCCATTTAATTCCATTATCAATATAAATATTTTTAATTAGTATAATATTTATTAATATATATATATATTTTTTATTGTTTTTATACAATAGAAAAACTACATGGATCATCAAGAAAATATTTTTTTAAGATTGGGTATTTTTACCATGAAGTCAGATACTTCTTTCTCTATTAGTAGATGGAGATCCAATACATTACCCATAGGCACAATCCCAAGTGGTCCACGAACATGGCTCGAAGACCCTAGGGATTGAAAGACCAAATTCTGGGCATCGAAGCCCATTTTTTCCCCAAAGGCCCCGCCAATGAATAGTACTTCTATAGTACCCATGCTCCTTATGTACATTTTTTACTACAATACTTTCTACAGATCCTATCACCATTATAGTGTTTTCGCTACTGGAGTTTCACTACTACATCAGTACTACCACAGTCACGCTTTAGTAACTTGAGAAATCTCCCCATCCCGGTTTTGAACCTAGTACTTTTGGATATATTCTTACATGATTTACCACTTATTTACAACCCCAACTACACCTGTTATATCACATACATATCTTGAGATCTATTTCATTAAAAAAATTTATTTTTAAATCAGTTTTGTGTATCCTATAGTCTGAAGAAGGAATTATTGAAATATAATTCATAATGGAATTTACCATAGTTATTATTGAAAAGTAATATTTAAAATCAATACTATATATTTTATTATTACCATTCACAACCTAGATATCCTTATATCCTCACTATCCATCATCCTTATCATTTTCTATAAAAAAAACTCAAAATTACCCTATAGGTATAACCCCATTTAGTGTACCAAAAAAGTTCAAAATTTTATTTCTACCTAATGAATACATTTTTTATTTCATATCATCAATCCATTTCCTAGAATCATAATCTTGATCACATTTTTATTAATAATAGTTTTAATCTTAAATAAACTCATATTCATCGGGAATTTCAATAATAAATCATTATCTATAAATCTAATAAAGTGTAATGAACCACGTCATTGTGTTTTGTAATTTTTGGGTGCATTTTTTACTTTTGGTCTCATGGATGACCCATTTAAAGAAATGGGTGTTGACCTATGATGCTTCACATCTAGAAATCATTGATAGGTTTTTTGGACATGAAATGAATCTTGGTGGAAAATTCAGAACTCTAAAGAATGATGAATTCTAAGTCATTCCGATCAAGATGTTGTAATTGTAATGGATCACTAGTATCCACCACCCAGTGGCTGGTTGGGTGGTAAGAGGGCATGATACCATGTAAGGCTCACCAGCTAGTTTATGAGGTCAACAGTGAGAGTTTGGATCAGTAGGTCTCACTGGCCAAATGGTAGGGAACACTAGGCATTGTCTTCATAATGGATTTTTTTTCTTTTTTCCCCACTGAATTCCCCTTGATATTAATAGTTTTGGATCAATTTTTTGAGATCCATTTAGTCTCAGTATTCTATCCTCCTCCCTCCCAGAGATTCCTTTGATTAAGGTTGTATTTATATAGGAACTATTGGTGAAGGGAATCCCACCATTATTGTTCAATATTTCCCACTTCCATACTCATATGTTGGTGGATAATTATTCCATTCATCAGGGATGATCCTCTTGGTGTTTTGTATATTTTATATCCCATTAATTCGTTAATTATTTTCAAATTCTTTTCATAGAACTTTATCATCAGGTGATTGTTATCTATATTCCATTATAATAACTGAATGATAATTACATCATATCTTCGTAATATTGTCTAAGAATTATGAAACATTGAATTTTTAGGTAAACTGGAAGACTCATGAAAATGAACTTATGTTTTTTGATAGGTTTTTCGATGAAGTTCTGTCCGTTGGTGATCTCATCTTTGGATTTGGTCAAATTGTGTTAAATAGTCCATTATACCAGGGAATTGATTTGGGGATGTTTCTTACATTATAATTAAGAGTGTGCCAAGAGTAGACAAACATTATATTGTGAAATTATATCTACGGTACATTGCTTTGTTTTTTTCTTCAAAATGTTCTAATTTAATGATATTAAAATTTTTTTTGTCTTGATAAAGAGATTTTTTTAATAAATTTAAGATAATTTTATGGACCATTTATGGATGGTTGGTCAGTGTTTGGACTAAGAGATTATAGTTGGTATGTCCTTTGGAATATATATATTTAACCACAAATTTGGGTTTTCATTTACTCACTTGATTAATTATAACTTAGTAATATTAAATTACTAGGAATGATTTACCATTAGTTGGAAACTTTTGGAATTCTATGGAGGCTAAATGGACTTAGATGATGCAGACAATTGTTTTTGGATTTTCTTGTTTTGAGTTTACACTATTTTTATAAAGTGGTCTTGTGTACTCTAACCTATGGTATTATTGATATTTATTTTCATGCGGTATGAGGTTCTTCACCTTTGGAGAAAAAATATTAATTTTATATAGTCATATGAATAACTAGTGATTATTAATTAATTAAATATACTTATGTCTTATTGGATTGTTGGAAATTAGGCATCATGTAATTAGATAAAGTGTCAAGGGTCATGATGTTCCATTAGGCACTGGCTTCTTGTCGGCCATTGATGGTCAATCCTTGATCACAAATGTGTGATTTAGACAACATGGATCCTCCTTGGGTGTCGGATAAACAATCATTTTAATGAATATTTTTTATTATAATTGATTTAATTATCCCACATTGAGTTTTAATTGATGATTTTTTCAAAATTTATAAATAGGGCATGACTTTGAAAATTAAAGGGGAATTCCAACTTTTCTCTTTCAGTTTTACTTTTTTATTTTTCTTCTAAAATTTTATTTTGGTCATATTTTATTTTAAAACAATTAGTGTTTTCCAAATAAATTTTATATATTTATTATTTAGATAATAAATATAGATCTACTATTTAAGGAGTGATATGTTTCTATAAAGTGAACACAAATGTGGGTCGAACTGGATAGTTCCAACCACAATAATTAGACATAAAATCATTTCTTGAATTCTGATTGGCCCTAAAATTTTGATTAATTATAGATGAAACTATTTGGATCATTTCTTCAAACTAGATAAACTTTTGGTTAACATGTTATAATGTTCATAATGATATGATAAGTCAATTCATCCAGATTCAATAAATCTACCAGGCACAAAATTTAGTCATCAATGACTCTGCCATAACTCCTTCAAAACAACATTTAAGAGGATGATATTTTGATGTGTATAAGAAAAAAATATTGGAACACGTCCAATGAAGACTAAATTTCAATATTTTTTTATTATGTTTTCAAAAAACACATGGATATTCATTATATTGAATAAGGATGGTTTTTATGGATAGAAATGTTTTTATTAATCTTCCAGACATATCCTTGTACATATAAAGTCAATTGGGCTCAGAAATTATGATTTTATGAGAATGTGATAGTTGACCATCTTGTTTGAATACAATATGTCCTGATTTATCCATTTAATGGTTGAAAAATTCACTTACACTATTGGAATTCTTATCTATACAAACACCCCTATCACAACAGTTTTCGAAAACCATTAGGATATACCCCATATACCAACTTTTTTGAGAAAACTGTTGGGACTATGTATTGTATACTTTGTTTTCCCAATAGTTTTCAAAAACTATTGGTAAAGGGCTATATAAATTTAGTGTTCCCTATATTTTCTCAAAATCTTTGGGAAACACTGTCCCCATACCAATGGTTTAGAATAACTATTGGCATAGGATTTTAATAGTTAGTCTATGCTAATAGTTTTTAAAAACTGTTGGTATAGAACATATATCCCAATTGTTTTTAGAAAACATTAGTGTACATATCCCATAAATACAGTGGCCAACACTTCCCCATTATAGATCTGATTCATTTTTCCTACATGATAATTGCTCCCTTCCAAACTGGAGACCACTCCTCCTCTTCCAACATGTGAGCCATCATTGTTTAAATCATTCGATTTCTTCCTCTTCAAAATGGATATTTCAAGTCATATCTTATGTCGACATATATTTTATATTTCTATATACCATGTTTAGTTTATTTCCCCATCAACCTACAATCTCCCATCATTCAAGGTATTCATTTTATTGTTCAGAAATGTGAAATTGGAATGTTCCAAATACTTCAGCCAACACATTGAGAATGAATGTCCCTTCTGGAACCACTACCACCACCGCAAATTTTTTAGGTATAATAAACAATAATAGTGTTGTTTAGGAAACATATTTTCCCCCAATAGTCATTTTCACAATCATATTTGTATATATTTTATGTTTAAATGAATTCTTTTTTGAAAAGGGAATTCCAAAAATTACTTTTAAAAAATTTCGGGCAATTTTTTGGTTTTTAAGAGATAAATGGAAAATTCATTTTTTAATAATACCATTTTTTTATTCCTATATAATGTCACATCTATGATATAAAATTGTGTAAAATTTTATTAAAGGAAAATAATTATTAATTAATTAGTACCACTTGAAATTTTTGGACTATCTTGACACACATTTCTCATTTTCATTTTTATTGGTCACCACTCATTCAAAAATATCATTAGTGCACTTGATATGGACTAATATTAGAAATATTCCCTCCCCTATATATCTTTTTATTTTTTTTATTTTAATTTTTATCCATGTATGTTTGACACATGGGTCACTAGTATGTCTATAAATTGTGATGTCTACTTAATGGTCCCCACCTATAGTTGCACTATTTTGCAGGTTTTGGGTGAAGTAAATCCACTATTCTTATAACTCTTAAATTCATCCTTTATATATGAATTCAAAATATTTATTACATAATGGGAATTGAGTTTTAAAAGGAATTTGGGTTAAGTGATATGTACTAGTCACATGGGTTAAGTGACCGGTGTCAGTCCTGTTGGTGAATTGTCCTCCTGAATGAAGCTAGGAGAACTGTCATGTGTGAGGAACTTGGTAATAATTAATGAATTTTCCAAATTCATGTTCAAGGCTACACAAACCACTTGAGATAGAATTAAACATAATTTTAGCCATGATATCCTTTACTCAATGATATATTAAAATAATTACATTTGTACTAATGAAATATTGTATGATTACTTCCATAATTCTAATGGATTTGAAAACTTTTTATATATGAGATGATGAAGATGCAGCATTCATCTATGAGATATTGGATATTTATCTACCATGATATTTCCTATTATATGACCTCACACTTCTGAACCTTGTGAAACATTTAAATAAGTCCCATTTCTTCCTAAGGGAGAAAAACTACTATTATATGACCACAAAGTTAGAATGAAGTTATCATACTGAAGTGGGGTGTCCCTCGAAAAATTTGACATGTATTGGAGTAAGGTAAATATAACACATTAGGGTATACCATGAATTCGTTTAACCATTCAATAACTCTTACTGATGGATTTATAATATTTTCATTGAGCACCTACATGTTTCTAGTTCCTAACACCAAGATGGATACCTTTTCAATAACACACCCTATAAAAAATATCATTGATCACCAATACTACAATGACACCATTGATTATAAATATATCAATAATTATTCAAAACAATGATCCCTAAAAATTTATACTTAATTTCAACTATTTTCCAATAATTATTCTAGAGATATCATTCTTTATAAAATAATTTTCCATCACACCCACCATGTTTCAATTCAATATCATGGTTTTTTATTTATATTATTCTGTTATATATATACATTATTTTCCTATCTTTCATATTTTGATTCTCATATAGAGTAGAGTGTCCTTCATGGTTTTATATAAAGTGAACAATTCTCGTTTACTTAAATATATTTTTGATTAAACTTCAATCATGTTGAATTCCCTTCACTAAATGACTTATAACAATTTGTTTACAAAATAGATAGAAGTTGGATGTATGAAACCAATCAAATGTCATGTAATTTTATAAAAAAAATTAGAGTGGTTTTTATATTTTTCATTTGACAATTCTTTAGAGAGTTACATGTTATAATTGTCTTAGAAGACCTCAGTTTATCCCTCAATAATTTCTCCAAAATATAAGAAAATATAGTTTTAGAACAAACTACTATGTGTGGAATCACAATAGGGAGAAAATATAATATAAAAATGTTGATGATCCAAATTAGGGGACTGGATTGGAGAATTTTTTATATGACTGATTTATTTTTGTTCATAATCATTAGAAATAAAGGATTACAACACAATAATACTTTGATACGAGCACACATGATGTGTCTAATAAAATTATGATGTTGATTGGGTGAAAAAATTGAATAATTATGCCATGTCTCTAGTATATCGGAAATGTGGTAAATTGAAAAGGCAATAATTTTATATCTAATTATTTCATGGGAAAACCATGTATGGGATTTCTAACTCATCCATTAGTTCCATTAATACCTTCTTGAAAGAAATACTTCCATATGCTGCAGAAATATTCCCTCAGCCCACTAAATAGAATGAATGTTAGTTAAGGAACATGGATTTTAAAAAAATGAAATTCATGATTTCTTGAATGATTGAAACTTATTCTGGAATGAAACTGATCAATGAAATGATTGTATAAAATGTAGATCATCCTAATGAAAGCTAAAATATAAGGGAAAACCAACGTGTGTTCCACATAAATTAATGTGTCACTTTACATTGAACCCCAGACACCATAATATGTTCATGTCTGATGAAATATCAATACAAATGTGATGAAATGATACTGAGAGAAAGAATAATAATGATGACTTAGTTCACCATGCAGATGGATTTTCAGGGAATATATTTGATGCTCGATATCTTAGTTTCATGGATAACATTTTTACTGTGTGGATAAGTCTTTCAAGTGATGGTTTTAATCTCTTTGGGAACATTTCTACTTTGCATATCATATGGCCAATTTTCATATATATTTATAACCTTTCACCGTGGTTTTGTATGAAAAAACCCTTTCAATTTTATTATTATACTTATATATGGCCCTTCTGATCCCAGAAATGATATATAGGTATAATGAAACATATAGTAAAATATTTGAAACATATTTTGGATGTGGGTGTATGCAGATATGATGCATGTTCAAAAATATTTTTTAATATGTGTGTTTCACTGATATGGATGCTCAATTATTTTCTTAGTTATGAAATGATTTCTCTAAGGAGCATGAAGTGAAAAAAATAATGTCCTATCTATATAAAGAATACATGATCCATAAGAATGAAATATCATCCTAGTTTTATTTTTATGGGACATCAATTATTCTTGCCAATGGACAATCCATATTGAAATAATAGTCAATGATTTGACAGTACCATGGAGACCGATGATCCACTTCGGTGTATGTCTGGAAGTGATGTGATTAAGGAATTTTAAGATTTCAGTTTTTCATTTGGGAATGGTCAAATGAAATATATAAAGAAGAAAAATGATTCCAATGAAACCCATTACAATTTGAAGAAGAAAGGGTCTTCTTTTAGTTTATGCATTGGTTAACAAATTTTTTAGGTCGTTTCATAGACATAGTTCACTTTGAAAAGAATATATCTGAAATGTTTCTTTCAATTCTTCTAAATGTCAAGGCAAAGAAAAAAAATATTATTTAAGATATCGGCATGACTTGTTGTATTAGGGGATCAGACCATAATTGAATCATATGTGTATAAATGAAAATAAATGGAAATTTTCATGTAGTTCTTATATGATGACACCTGCAAAAAAATCTAGATGTATTAGACACTATTAAATTTCCTCATGTTTATTCATGAAATCTATCAAAATTGTTTAATAGAATATACTAGAAGCTAAAATCTTTGGAGACGCGTGATTATCACGTCCTTAAGCGTGAGTTTATTCCAATAGAAATCTGCCAACTTTTTTCCAATAATGTAAGGGTGTCAGTTATTTGGCTGTCCCGTTTTTTTTAAAGATATTTATGCTAGGAAGATGTCCAAGTCTTTCTTTTAAAAATATTTGTAGAGAAACCAGAAATTTTGTTTCATTTATAGCAAATATTTCCTCCATAATTTTTCATATGCATGTTTCACCTAACTATCAATCCTCCAACTGAAATACTTCTTAAAGGGCCTATTACTTTTTGTTGGATGTATCAAAAAATGAAATATTTTCAAATTGAATTCTTTTGTTTAAAATAAGAATCATCCCAACTTATCTATCATTAATTGTTACTTGGATAAAGAATTTAAGGGTTTATTCTCAATGTATTTGTCTAATATTAATATGAAAATGAACATACCAATGAGAAATTATAAAGAATAGTATGAGAAAATTGAACCCAGTTTTTCATTAAATCCTCTAACAGAAGGAATTCTTAGATCATATACATTGACGACATTAAGAATTAAAGAGTGGGAGATGGTGCATATAGCATCCCACCTTTTTATCACATAAACTTTCATTACATTTTACCAAATCGAGGATCTTTAAGGTTTAGTGTCTTGGAAACCAGGAACTTAAAACATGAAAACATAAAAAATTCCTCTTAAACACTTGAAAGGATTCTCCTAATGTTCATCCAAGGTTCATTATTGCATCTCATAACCTGGGGAAATACATCAAAAGAAAGGGTTAGCAGAAGGCCTAGTAAGGGAAACAAGAGAAACATTTAACATGTGAACTTGAGATACATCAACTATGTCATGAAAAAGAACTTTAAGGCATGAGAAATAATCATGTGGAATATAAAAATAAAATTTTTTATAACTTGAAGATGTGGATACAAAATTTAATATTGACAATCATTTGGTTTCACCAAGGTCCATCCCCAAGGTGTCATTAAAAATTACCAAGGTTATTCACCAAGGTATCAGTCTAAAAGGTCATCTATAGAGATTAAGTCTTTACCCAATGCATTGGAGTGCTATCTGGGCGCACCCTTGACATGTCTTTATTATCAGGTGAGTCACATTTATCATCATCAATCATTTCATAAACAACCCATATAGCATAAAAGAAATGGGTTTCATTTCAGAATCATAACGTTTTAAAAAACTGCTTTAAAGACATGATCTTCATGTCACTCTAAACCCACGGAAAAGGGAAAGCGGGTTTCATGTATGTAAATCCGAAAATTTAAAATAGAAAATTTTGATATATATGTGAATACCCCTGTAGAATTAAGAGCTTTGAGTATTCACTTAATAACATAAAATAATTTTGAGATAAAGAGGGAGGAATTTTGAGACGAAAACTATGCAACATAACGTCTACGATACATGGTTTTAGAAAACATTGAAAAAAGAGGGGACATGGGTCACCCACTCAAAAATTATACATAAAACAGTAGGGGAATAGAATATATAGTATTTAATAACATGGTAATGAAATTTTAATGATATACCATATGAAACGAATAACTTGAAAGGAAGACAAAAATAAGATTTCTCTTATGAGAATTCGGCATCCTAACGGCGTCACTTAAAACGTCCCAAAAATGGATTGACGAGATCAAATGGGGTCTCTCATAATATGAACATAAATTATCAGTATGATATATATAGATATAATATCCAAAAATAATAAAAATGAACTTCAGAGACTTGACATAAAAGTAGATCTCGAAAATAAGAAGGGTTAAAGAACCCCTTAGAAATTTGGCAGCCTAACGGCGCCGCTTAAACATCAACAAAAATGAATTGATGAGATCAAATAGGGTCTCTCATCATATGATAATAAAAGATCAGTATGATAGATATATATATCATACCCCAAAATAATAAAAATGAATTGAGAGACTTGACATGAAAGTAGATCTTGAAAATGAGAAGGGTGAAAGAACGCATTAGAAATTCAGTAGCCCAACAGCGCCACTTAAACTTCAACAAAAATGAATTGATGAGATCAAATAGGGTGTCTAATCATATGATCATAAAAGATCAGTATGATATATTTAGAGATCATACCCTAACATAACAAAAAAGGAACTTTCAAGACTTGACATGGAATTAGAACTTTGAAAAAGGAGAAAGGTGAAAGAACCACTTAAATATTCGGCAGCCTAACGGCGCCACTTAATACATCAAAATACTGAATTGAAGAGATCAAATGGGGTCTCTCATCATATGATCATAAAAGATCAGTATGATAAATTTAGAGATCATAACCCAACATAATAAAAAGGAACTTGAAATACATTACATGAAAATAGATCTTGAATACTGAGAAGGGAGAAAGAATTCGTTACAAAAAATTTGGCAGCCTAACGGCACCACTTAAAACATCATAAAACGAAATAATGAGAGTAAGACAGGATCTCTCATTATATGAACATGAAACGGGAAGTATGATAAGTATAAAATAACATCCTTTAACATAATAACACTGAGCATAAAAGAAATGACATAAAAGAGAGTACTTTGAAAGAAAGAGGGAGGTAGGACCCCTTGCCTTAAAACGTAACTCTTAAAACTCAATGGTTGGGATCATGAGGGCATGTGGGCACCTTGGGAGGACCCCTTGGGAGGTAATGAGACCAGAAATTCGTTGGGGGAGAGTGGGGAGTCGAATGGATGATAGTATGGCTTGGTATTTATAGGGAAAGTGAGGGGACAAGGCCTCAATGGCCAAGGGACACCTCATTAGTGGTTTTGGAAAAACCATGGGCTTTCCCATGATATTTGCCCATGGTATTGGACACTTGGGACACATCATACCTTATCTTACTATTCATAAGTCTACCATATTGATTACATACTTAATACATCATTTAATTATGTCATTAAACACCCGTAACTTAAAAACTGTATTTTCACTATTCATCAAAAATTCAACTTTCTCAGAATAATACCAAAATTTCACCTTAACCAAATATGAATGCTCTGATTTCAAAAATGAAATCCATTTTATAAAAATAATTTTCTAAACATTTTTAATTAAATTTTATAATTAAAAAACACTATATATCGAGAATACATTTTTTTTAGAAAAATCCCCAAAAATTACCTTAACATAATATCGATGCTCTGAGTTCAAAAATGAAGTCCATTTTATAAAAATAATTTTCTCAATATTTTTAATTAAATTTTTAATTAAAAAACACTATTCATCCTAAAAAACTAATACTTGAATAATAATTTATGAAACCATTATTTAACCATTTTATTGAATCACATTACTTAATCAAAGTGCCTAGCTTATTTTAATACTTTCTTTAAGTGAGATTACTAATCCATTTGATCACATTACTAATCCTAAGCATAAAATCACTATTCATAATTTACTATTCATAAAAAATTATGTTGATCTTATTAGACTCTAATTTTTTTACTGAACATAATTGTAGAAGATCATTTTTTGAAAATCATTACACATTTTTAATTATTTAAGGTTTACCTAAAAAATTTTAAAATATAATTTTTCTAAAATTCATCAAAATTATGTGTATTATGTTTATCCGGACATTTGAAAATTCATAAACATCATCATAAGAAGAAATCAAAATTTTTATTTAAAACAAAGGATTACACAAGGCAGTTACGGTCGCCTTACATAGCCCCTTATCACACCATCATAGGACCTAAGTGTGAGGTGTGTTAAGGTGATAGAATCTGAGGGAGGCTCGGCCAACATCGCACGAGTAGTAATTTCTATTAGTTTTAACTTCTCGTGAAGGCGATCTCGTTCTAGCTTCACATGATGAAGTTCAGCTTGGGTTTGGTCCAGAGTAAAGCCCAGTGGTGCTACCTCCTTCCCAAGTTCTGTTAGATGGGCTTCGATCGGTCCAAGACTACTGGGTGGGGCCATCGAATCTTCTTTCTATATTAATTAACCAAGATTACATGTATTTAGAAAAATAATCAAAATGTTTAGTTTACAGCAGTCATATTGACCAATGGTCATATAATAGTCAAAACCCAACGGTCTCATTTTAATTATAATCATGTTATCAAATGAATCATTTTTGTTGAGTGTAAAAATAAAATAAAGCAACACACAAAATTAGGAAACAAGATTTATTCAAAATTTCAAGTCTTTACAGAGCATCACATAGTTGTTTTCAACTGTGATTAGTTTGATGACTACATCAAGTAATTAAATTGAAAATCTATATCTTATCTCATCTCATGTAATTTTTAAAATCTATTAAACTATTTTCATATTTATCTAAGTGGAACATAATGAAATGATAAATAGAAAGAATCATTATTTTTATTAGATAAGGATAGATATATTTAATAAAATTGAAGGTATAAATATTTTAAAATCAATTAATAAAATCAATTTTTAATTACATTTAAATTTCATTTATATTTCAGGTATCTCGTTTTCCAGCAAATTTTGTCTTTGATAAAATAAGAGCATTGGATTTTTTCTCTAATACTACTGCTTGTGAATTTAAATCAATTATGATCAATGGGTGTAGAATTATTAACATTAAATGATAAAATAACATGAGAACATAATATTATGTTGTTATGATATATTCCACAACAGACTGTTATGCCAATGCATCATATAATAGACCTCGATTTGAAAATGAAACTTATTATGGAGTTGTTTAAAAAATAATAATATTGGATTATTACCCTCATGGTTGAGTTACTATGATGAAATTTCAAGGGATTGATTCTATGATAGGTAAGGGAACATTTATTGATGATTATATATTTTGAGTTATTGACATGAATCGGACTTTTACTACAGATGGACCATAGTTATTGGAATCAATGGGAAAACAATTTTTTTATGTCTAAGATCATATTCCACCTAAATTTGGTGTCTTTTTTAAGTAATTCCATGAATTTTTTTTGATTATTGTGATCATAGAAATAATACCATCCCTACCCTCATTGGTCACATCAATTTATTACTTATGATTACTCTAATAGATCAATTGTCAGAGTTTATTGTGAACCCAAAGTTATAATGGGAAATATATAGAATCATCTATCTGTATTCATAGTTCATTTGGTTTAGCTCGACATGGGTTGTCATGGTTGGTACTATTCAAATTTTTTTTAATATTGATTAAAAATATTTAGAATGTGACTCAAAATTAATATGAATTTTCAATATTTATTGGTTACAGTTTTCTTTGAGTTGAATTTTATGATATTAAATTGAACGACATTCAAACCTATGAAACCAAACACAAATGAAACAATTAAATTATAATAAAAAATGAGGAATTTAATTTTACATATTAAAATTATTGATATGAAAATCAAAACAAATGAAAATAATGACCTAAATTAAAAATAGCTAAATTAATTAACCCAAAATATGAACCAAATGACATAATGCAAATAAGTCATTTGTCATTTTATTGTTTTTGTGTTATAAATTAGTTATCCTTTTATAATTAACTTAATTTTATTTCCAAATGAACTAAATGAAACATATTGAGTAGATGCAGAAAAAAAGGATGACATAAAAAAATCGTCGAATGAATGAGATGGGCATTTTTCTGTTAGTGCCTCCTATTAGTATTTTATTTCAAATATATACACAGCAATACCATATAATGTCATGTGATTAATTTTCTGTTAAGAATTTTATAGGATCGACCAATTAGGTTCCAGTTATTCAAAGAGAATTATAGTGGTCCGAGTACACAAGCCAGTGGTATGAGGGAGGGTGGTATGAGAACACGGTGCTCTAGTTAGCATGGGCGATTAGTCCTTTCCCCTCCCACTGACGTACCATCTACCACACATTTTAATTTTGTTGTGTCATTAGGGACACAAGGGATATTTTGGAAACCCATGTTTTCACTAGGATTTAAATTTAGAGCCTCCTTGCCGATCTTTACAATATCTGATGATGATTCCCACTCCTCATCCATATCATGCATTTGGCCAGTCATCCATCTCATCTTTTTTCATTCTACTTCCTTCTCTCTGAGAATCTATATTCTTTATTCATCTAATACTGATTTGACACAGTCTATTTCTATAGATCATATAATGGGACCCAATCTACATGTATAGTGTGATGTTCCTTCAGTTCTTATGGATCCAGTGGAACCCATTGATAAGAATCTTGTAGGTATATATATATAACCCTAATAAAATTTTATCCTTGATTATTTTCATTATAACATATATTAATATAATATATATTTTTCTTCTATAACAGTTATATCAACAGATAGACGGTATTGGCATACATTCATGCATGTGTTTTGGAACTTCTGTATATATTTGATGGTGGACAACAACGAAGTCAACCAAATGTTCGAAAAAACCGGGCATCAATGTCAGAGATTTTTTGTGACACTTTCAAAATAGTTTGATATCATTCTTGTCAACCCTCTCTCTTGGAGATAATTGATAAATGAAGTCAAGGATAATTCATTGGGATGGATATGGGTAAAATTTTCATTTTTATTTAATGTTTTATTATTATGATATTTATATGAATTATTTTTTGGTGTCATCTTCGTTTTAATTTTCTCGATGGCGGGGGTGTACAGCCAGCACGCCTGATGGGATTAGGGGAGCTCTAGAGAGCCTATAAGCCAGAGTTATATATTGGATTGCATGCTATATTTGTCACATATTTGGAGGAGATACCCATCATGGATGATTATCTAATAGAAAATTATTATAAATGGATTACTAATTGGACGAGTACCAAGTTTAACGTATTAATCACGTTTGTGGTTTGGAAATGAAAATATTCTTGTTTTTCATTAATACTTTCTTTTGTATTATAGAATTTTATTTAGGAATAATTAGAAAAAACACTCATTCTAAAAATTACCACAAAACTTTGTGGTGTACTAGGATGTCAGATCATTATAGAAAGTAGGTACGACAATCGTATATAGTCTTTTTTAAGACTTGAACTTTCTATTATTTCCTCTAGTATTCATTCTATTTACAATGTTTTTGTATAATTTTTATTACCAAATTAATTATTTGTAACCTATTTCCAATTATAGTTCCCTAAATTCAATTTCATTACATAGGGGGTATTGAATAATTAAGGACATTTACCTTGACCCACACTTATTTTCTCAATCAGAAAGTTTAACGATGGATGTACAGTTAAGAAACCGACACAGCAGAAGACTGTAAGTTTTAAATTATTGATTTAAAATTTTAAAATCTATTTTGTGACTTAATAATCTATTTATATTTATAAAAAGTTTCTTTTGAGTCCCTTGATTCCTAAGAACCTAACAATTTTGGGGAAAATGATCACTTAATCAGGTTTGGGGTGATGAGTATCATGGAAGAGTGAACTGCAGACCTGAGAAAATTATAGTACGGAAAAGGTATTGGACCACATTAGGTACTGGTGGTAGTAAAACTGAGTTGTTGAAGGTTAATTAATAGATAGAATAGACCAAAAATGGTAACATAGTAAAAATAATAGACTGGAAAGGGAAACATTGAGTTTTTGAAACCGATGATAGTTTTAAATACATCACTTCCACTCGATATTATTATAGATAGTGATGCATATATGTGGTCGATGGGTTCATTATATAGTGAACTAGGTGGTAGTTCTAGTTGTGGTTGAGACGATGTCATTCCTGGTGATGGTGATGGTGATGGTGATGGCGATGGCGATGGAGGGGATGATGATGAAGATGGGACAAGGCTGGGGACGAGGGTGAGGCTGAGGTAGAGGATGAGGGAGATGATGAGGCCGAGGGAGAGGGTGAGGATGATGCCAATAATGAGTAAGGGTATGAGGATGGGGATGAGGATGCGGATGGGGATGCGAAAATGGATGTGGACAATGATGATAGTGATGATAGGGATTTTGATGAGGGACTGCTTGATCCATTACATTTTTAACTAATATTAATGACATTTGATGTTTGGTGATTTTTTTGACTGAATGTATGTAATATATTTTTTATGTTGGTTATCATGGATTAAATTCATAAATTTATTTTTTCTGTTATCATTATTGTTTTATTGGTTTCTTGGTATAAGTGGATGCTCAATTGGTTGAAATGTACGTTTTTTAGGATGTTTTCTTGGTTTCATTATAGGTTGAGGATGGTCTATTGGTGTTTTGACTATAGTGAGAAGAGAGTTTCATTATTTACTGTGTTATGTTCTTATTGTTGGTAGTTCTGATTGAATGTGAATTATTTTTTGATGTTTTTATTATAGGCGCATTTCATTGCAGGTAGTTCTATTTTGGAGGTATTGAATTATTTTTCAATTTTAGGTCATTTTGAGTAGAATTGTAGCTTCTGAGGTGCATTGAAAAGAAGGTTGCTATTTATCACTCAGGGTATGATGACATTTTAATTTTAAAACATTAGGTAAGAATTGTCACCCGACCACATTTTTCATGGTGAATTAATTTATACAGTGATTATAGATTATAAAAAATGTCTTATAATTTTTTTGTATTTTCACTCAAACTCCAAGAACTATATATTAAGAGAATATTTCTCTGTATCAATTGACATTAATGTCTCAAAACCAGTTACTGTAAAGATTATGAACCCTTTCATAATGTATCATACTAACCTATTATAGATAAATATCAATCTCTTTCTCTCATGTATTAACATCTATCTATGCATCTTTTCTGCTCTAAATAATTTTATATAAAACTTCCAATGCATAGAGTACTTACATAGGAAAATAATAAACGCTTCCTTATCAAAAACTATAATTTGAAATAATTATTTATTTAAATACATATTATCATTAGAAATTAATTTTGTTTCACCCTTGGAATTCACAAGTTTTGAGGGTGTGTTGCCTTCTAACCCATTTATCCAATGAAATCTCCATAGAATACAAAAGTTCACCATGAAAGATCCCCATGTTGGACCTCCGGCATCTAAAAATCATCACATTGAATTGAATATATTACCTCTATATAACATCTATTCACATAGATTTATATAAATAAAAAAGGTCACCTTAGGGGCTAGGAAGCGCACTACTGGATAGAAGATTCCTTAAAGAGGGGATAAATCACAGTGTTTCAAGAGGGAGCCAAGGTCTCCCGGATGGCATAATGTGAAAAGATGACAAAGATAGAAATGATCATGTAATACCATCCACATGGCCATTGTTCCTAGTCCTCTATATCTGCTACAATCATTATGCAAAAAACATAACCCTAACATTCTTATTTTCTCCATTTCTTCCCTCCCCATAGATCTAATTGTAAAGAAAATCAGATACCTTGCTTGACATCCTTACATCTCTAATGAGCCCACCCACACCAATCCAAACTATTTTATCCCACTCCCATCAAAACATATTTTTCATCTTCTCAAATTTAGAATGTTGATTACATTAGAACATTGAGGCTATGTGAACTCCTTTATGTCTGATCACATTGTTAGATGGCATGATTTGAATTAAAATGGGCCAGACATAAAAATTTATCTTAGTTAGAATATATTTACACTAGAGTGGATCCCCCAAATAAAAAACAATCATAAACACTTCAAAAAACATTTTGGAATTTTTCAGATATTATAAGTCAATTCAACTCAATTCTTACGAATACTTACATATATACTCAATGTTGATTATTTTCATTCACATGCACTGCATATTCACATAATCATTACTATAAGTCTTTTTATAACCATGCCCGCATTTTTTAAAATTTATATTTTAGATTCCTTTAACCAAAATAACATTCGGACGGTTTTTTCTACACACTCATATATTTTAAATATTCGTCTATAAGTCCATGGATTGTTTCTTCAATATCTCATTGAGTAAGAATTCTATTCAATTTAATTACAACCCTTCATTTAAATACATCTATAAAAATCAGTACCTATCATCAAAAACCTATTCTAAAACATTATTCAAGTGTTTTACATCATAAACTCATCAATAAATAATATCCACATAACAAGGATGGATTTCCATTTATCAATATATCCAGGGTTATTTTTCCCAGTGTTCACATTGGTGTGGATACCATCCATCTTTGGGGGGACATCATCCTCTCCAGGTACAAGGACAGGTGGTTTTGATATGCATTGTGGGTTTTTTAATTGTGA
This sequence comes from Viscum album, assembly GCA_963277665.1. Lineage (NCBI taxonomy): Eukaryota > Viridiplantae > Streptophyta > Magnoliopsida > Santalales > Viscaceae > Viscum > Viscum album. Next base: position 1,046,704,653 of record OY728165.1, read on the forward strand.
CTATAGAAGGATATTATATTGTTTTCATTGAGTTCATATTATAGTATTTACATTTATATTGAGTTTTATTATTTTTCCATGCTTGTATGATTATGATCAAAAGATAACACTTTTTAAACAAATTAATATATGTCCCACAGGTGAATAATAAAATATTAAAAAGGTATACTATAATTGATATTCAGAAACTATATGTTTTAACAATGCTACACTTTCCATGGATATGTATAAAATTTTATCTTAAGTGGCATGTTGTTCTTTCTAGGGTGTTATATTTTAAATTTTGTACATTTAATTATAGTGTATTTTCAAATGTATTCAAGTGGTATGTTGTGATTTCCAATGTAGTATTTTTCCCTATAATTATATTTTATATTATCTATATTTTTAGTTGTATTTACACTGTGTGTTTTTTTTTGCAGTGCAGTGTTTTTTCTGGGGTTGTATTAGTTTTTTTTTCAGATGTTTTATTCATTATTATTCTATTGTGTTTTGTCATTGTTTGTAGGTTATTTTTTGGTTTTGTGCTTTCTTATTTGGTAATCTTTATATTGTCTTTATTAGTGTTTTTAAATTATGTTATGTATATTTTTTTAACGTAATTTTAGAGGGTAGTCTATTGTATGATGATTTCTACAATTGGAGTACTATATTCTAACAGTTTATAAATTGTGGCTAAAAATATAAAAAACTCTATGAATACCAATAATTATCATCAAAACATTGGTAAACAAGAATACCAATGGTTTATAAACAATTGTTATAGATTTGAAAACTGTAAGTATTCCAACGGTTATTAGAAAACTATTGGTAAAACAGTATACTAACGGTTTATAAACAGTTGGTATAGTTTCAAGGACAAATATATACCAATATTTTAAAGCCATTGGTAAATATATTATTCAAATGGTAATCAATAAACCGTTTGGATATTTAAATTCCCATTTTCATTTACAAAAAGTTAATGAATAACCGTTGGTATAGGCATATACCCATGCCACAACACCCAACGGTTTGGAAAATTGTTTGTATAGTGTATACCAATGGTTTTCCATCCTATACTAATGGTTTTTAGTTTCCAGCAAGGATATATTTTAGTTCATAATTAAATAAATAATTCCCTTCCTCTTTTACCAATCAATATGATCCTCTTATCCCATGTTCATGGAAATTTGTTTCCCAAATACAATTATCTTCTTTTCTCTATAATTTATTTTGTTCAATTAAATTCCATTATTGATATTTTTATTTAGTTTGGACTATAAGAGTTGAGGCGAGATCAAATAATTCCCATCTAATCCAATGCTTATGTAAAATGTCTCTACAATGACCTGCCCACCCATAAAAATGTACCTTCTTGTTAATAAATATAATTAAACACAATCAAAATTATTATTTCTAAATTTTTAAATATAATTAATTTAATTATCGCATGATCAATTATTTAATTATTTATAAATATAATAAATAAAATCAATAAATGAACAAATTGTTGGAGTTGGTGGCCTAGAACCAACTACTTTGTACTTTATTCATTAATAAAAGCCTTATTATATCTTGATTGTTCTTCTATGTGACAATGCATGTGATAATTTCCTAAGGATATATACTGCATTAAAGGGTCATAGCGGATCCCTACTATGATGAGAACCCGAAAGTGCTATAACACTATTCTTGAATATATGTTCTATAGATGGATGATATTATTTGAGGGACACAAATAATATAGGTCATTAGGGGTGAGGACTCATAAAACATTGAGGCACCATATCATGGTGTGCGCCCTTGGTAATATCCAGGAGAATATTATAAGAACGAGACCCTCCAGTAAGAAATCCACATTTCATAGTGTAATTGGATGTTCTTATATATGGATGTGTGTATTGGTCCTTATACATTAAGATTATTATTAATGGGTATTACAACTCACGCACTTAGATGTATTGAGGAAAACTATGATGACACACTATTCGCAGCGAGGTTGGATATATTGGGTGCGTCACGAGTAATACTGCATTAATAGATAATGCGAGAAAGGATTTATCCCTTCTGTTCTATAATGGAAGTAGATATCTTAGGCCCTTTTATGGAATTGATATAGCCTAAATAAATCCATGGCCATGGTAATGTATGGGTGAGTTCAATTACAAAAAGTCAAAGAAAGAATAATCGAGCACATGGGTTGATGGCACCAGCATGCAACCCGCTTGATTAGAGATATGAAGGAAAAGGGATTATATTACACGGTAAGAATTCGTAGGAGGTGACAAGTCATTGCGGAGTTAAATTCTTTATCTATGGGTGACTTGGAGTGTTTCTAGACGTTAAGCTTAAAAATTATGAAGGATCTGCATAATTCCACTGAGAAAGGAGCATAGAGGGTCACACACTAAGTGTGTCCATGTATCTCAGTTAAATATTAATTTAACAAGTTAAATAAATATTATTCCTGACTGTGGGTTAATAATTATTTAAATATGCCTAATCATATTAATTTTGTCACTAGTTATTTGAGAGAATATATTGTGGGCGAAATAATATATTTATTAGCGAGTAATACAGAAACATTTTTATAAGAAATAAATACTAATTACTCAAGGACTAATAAATATGGTGGAAAAAATAAAGTGAAGTGGAAAATAAAATTACACACCGTGTATATTAAATATACACTCTGCATAGTTTTATGGAAAATGATTACACGCCGTATATTAATGATTACATGCCATGTTGTTTTTTCAGTCGGGATTTTGAGAATATAATATTGTTTTATTAAATGATATTTATTATAGTCCCCATGGGTGCATGTCAAGGAAGTAATAATTCGACATGGGGGTTTTCAATAAGAGTTAACGAAATAAATATAACGTGTAACGCATTTATTTATTTTTGTAACTCTATAAACTCAAACCCAATTATAAATATCCTCAAAACCCCAACACTTTTTCATAGTGAATTATTGTACACAATAATTATGGGGAATTATTTCAAGGCCGAAAGAACTCCTTCCTCCAAGAACGCTCTCAAGACCGAGAGACCAAGGCGATCGAAGGCGGACATCGCAAGTGAAGGTTCTTCCGCGCTACCACCCGGAGATCCCTTCGGTGACGTCCGGAGATACGTGACACACAAGCGGATCACCACTAGAGGAATCCTACTATTGGATTCTGCAATGCAACGACAGATCACAGGATAGTGACCGGAGACATCAACGAGGAAATAATACCACTAAGGTAATTATTTTGAATTAATTAAATTAATTATAACCAACATATGATGATCCTATCTCTGTGGTTCTATGATTTCCTAAGTTTTTTGTATATCCTTCCATTATGAAGATTCAGCGTTTTACATTGTGATGGATCTTGGATAGAATGTTGTTTAAACATTAAAATTAAAGTTGGGAAAATCCACCAATGTGCTTTCGCTGCGCCCGGAACCTACAAGTGGTATTAGAGAGGACATATCATTGATTATAATTATTTAGTTTTTCATTGGTGATTTACACATTAAATAATTTAGTTGTTTCAATTCAAGTTAATCGTTCTTTAAATATGAATCTCGAGATCTGTTCCTCCTCTATCATTTCTCATTCACCATATAGAAACGACGTTTTCATTAAATTTTTGATTAAAATAAAATAGAGGAACTCGTCCGGAGAATCCAAACGTTTCTGGCCATACAACACTAGAATACATGGCGTGTATTCTGAGGTACATGTCGTATAGTCTAGGATCAATGCATTGACTGATCTTCCAAATCAGGCCATGTATTGGAGTATACCTATGTCATTTATGACACCGTGTGTTGACCAAGAACAAGTGGCACACGGTTTCTGGATTACACACTGTGTGGTCCAACTGAACACGGCGTGTAGTCCTTTGGGTTAGGGTTCGACCATGTACCCCGTACTCGGTTTGCCCAGCTGGAAACCGTGTAACATGGAAACTACACGGTGTGTGTCCCACTGAACATGTCGTGTACTCAAAAAAATTTCGAAGTATATTAACATTCCATGTCCTCGGGCGTGTACTTCAGATGGACGGTGAAGAAAAGTACACACCGTGTAGTCCAAAATACAAGCCGTGTACTCACCCAAGTTACGCAGATTTATTAAATTTTTTTACTATATTATACAAACCTTTGAGATGTGTACCATGGTGAAGGCATAAATCTGAGGTACAACACGTGATAGGTGTTTTATATATATGTGTTTAATTTAACTTCTGCGTAATAAATGGGAATTCACCAGGTTTCCTCCAAGGTACAAGTTACGTACAATGATAATTTTAAATGAATTTATTTGTTTAGAATTATGATGGATGAGAATCTCAAGGAAATTCAGAAAAGTATTTAAGATAAAAGGATTGATTAATTAAAGATAATTAATTGGTTCGAGCATGATTTATCTGAAGAAAGAATTATTAAAGAATTTAATTCTAGTTTTATTTATGCGTAAATATTGTTGCATGTATGGATGATCATGATCTAGACCGAGACCTTTTTATGTGAATGGTTTCTTTAATTTATTTATTTAAATTAAATTTATTGACCTACGAGCCTTCTCTTCACTAATATGTAGGGCATCCACGCCCAAGGACTCTTTTATGTAAAAACCTATTTTTTACCCCTCACATACGTGTGAGATAAATTCATATGTAATGGATGGAGCACCCAAGCTAGTGGAGGTATCTCATGTTAAGATCCATGGTGAAACCAATCCAAGGAGATAAAAAGGTGGATACGTGGAAAACATTAAACATGAACCCGAAAGGTTCAAGGTGTTTCTCCCCTAGGAATTGAGTTTGTTTATCAACCACTAGATAAAATAACCAATAGAAAAAGCTCATGATCATACCATTTATTTTATTTCTATCAGTTTCATGGTTTATTTATTATTGGTGTGTTGTCACGATCACACAATTAATGAATTAAATGAGCATGCAATATGGAACTAAAATAAAAACCGGTTTATGCATAAATATTATCTTAGACATGGTCAATCACTTAAGTATATCCCACTTAATATTAAAAAGCATGTAATCAAAGATAATAAAATGGAAATTTACGTATAGCGATAAAATCCCTCAAAAGAAATATTAAGTTGGTATAGCCTTCCATAATCTTGGTTAGAATCGAACAATAGTTCAAAGTGATTGACCAACCCTAGTTGGGGTGCTTTCAATTATTGGGGAATTCTAATTCAAGATTTTGGGTTGAAATAACTTGGTTTTCATCAAGGTTTGACTGCCACAGCAAGACTTGGTGTGACTAGGAGGAAAAGGTTGAGGAAATCCAAAATAAAAGGTTTCCAGGATTCGGGAGTCCACTCATCAGATCAAGGAGCTACGAGTTAATACAGTTGGCATTTGGAATGCCTACCTAAAACCCTTCATGTTGCTTGACCAACCCTAGTTATGGTAATGCGAATGGAAATATGGATCCTTTCCACAAGAATATTCAAGCAACAGAATATTTTGAAGTCAATGGTGAGGGCTATTGGATTTCGATAAAATAGTGGGAGACTAATAAGTTTTAATTTATTTATTTGTCTCAGTTTTTATAATAAAGTATTAAACCTTTGCTCATCTTAATTTGTAGAAACGACAAGAAAATGACTTCAAACATATCATTGCGAACCATACTCGATAAGTAAAACCTTCTCATGAGCACCAATTTCCAAGAGTGGAATAAGTGTTTACGTGTCATCCAAAACCACGAGAGGAAATAGTATGTGCTGGAAGAGCCTGTTCCAGGTGCGCCTAGATCAGAAATTCTTCCCTTAACTCACCAGGTAGATAAGGACATGGGCCATGACAAACCCACAGTCCTTAAGGTGAATAAGAGGAAGGACAAGGAAAAGGGGCCAAAGACTTATAGATGGTCTGAATCCCCCGAGAAACGTCCCTCCATGAAGGGGAAGATCTAGAGGCAGGGCATGGAATGGGAAGTAGTATGTTTTGCATGTGGCAAGCAAGGTCACTAGAAGAGGAACTGCACCCAGAAGCGTCGGGATGTTAAAGGTGTGTTCATTATCGAGTGTAATTTTCTATTTCTACAAATTGGGTATTAGATACAGCTTTTGGGGCTCACATATGTATTCAAATATAGGAACCAAGTAGATTTAGAATGATTTCAAGAGGAGAGTCGGATCTCCAAGCTGCCAATGGCGCAAGGCTGGCTGCATTGGCTATTGGTGATTACCACCTCTCATAGCCAACTGGCATGATTTTGGTTTTACAAAACTGTAATTATGTGCCTAGTGATACCAAGACCATAATTTCTGTATCTTGTTTGGATATGGATGGATTTATTTTCACGTTTGGAAATAAGGGTTTTCTCTTTTATAAGAACAACCTTTTTATGGTATGGCACATTTAAATAATGGTTTTTGTGTATTTAATTACGAAAACCAAGTGTTGGAAATCGATAATGAAACCAACTCACATGACTCATACATCACCCAGTTGTGGAATCACCATATCGGTCATGTAAATGAGAAGTGCTTGACAAAGCTCTGCCAAGATGGTTATTTAGACTCTACTGGGATAAAACCACTTGATAGATGTCATGCTTGTTTACAAGGAAAAATGACCAAGCTTCCTTTTGGTGGATAGGGTGAAAGGGCCATAGAGCTTCTAGGATTGGTACACACGGATGTGTCTGGACCATTTCCAGTAGAAGCTAGGGGTGGATATTCTTATTTCATTACTTTTGATTTTTGTATATATGGATATATCTACTTAATGAATTATAAGTAACAGGCCTTAGATAAATTTAAGGAATTCAAGAATGAAGTAGAGAATCATCTTGGTAAGAAGATAAATAATCTTCGATCAGGTCGTGGTGGAGAATTTCTAAACCAAGAGTTCATCGATCTTCTATGGGAGTCTGGGATCCTATCTCAGCTCACTCCTCCTTATACACCACAGTGGAATGGTGTTAGTGAAAAGAGGAACCTCACCTTGTTGGACATGGTGAGTTCGATGATGAGTCATGTAGACCTTCCATTATCCTTTTGGGTATATTCATTAAACACTGCAACATACACATTAAACCGAGTACTAACTAAGGCGGAAAATGGAATCCCATCGGAGTTATGGAATGGAAGGAAACCCACTTTGTCGCACACATGTGTATGGGTATGAGAGGTGTTTGTTAAGGCCTTCTTAGGAAACAAACTTGCACCCCATGGCATGAGGTGTATCTTTATAGGATATCAAAAGGAAACGAAAGGATATTACCTATATAACCCTTCAGACAAGAAAGTGATTGTCGCCAGACAAGCCGTATTTCTTGAGAGGGAGCACATCCTCAAGAAGGATAGTGTGAGAAAGATTGACTTCGACCAAGTTGATGCTCAAGATACATAGGAGTTGATACAAGAATAATTTCCACATGTCCCCATGGAAGAGGTTCCAGAAACACAAGTATTGCGTATGATCTCAAGAGAGGTAAGGGAACCAGAGAGATTTGGTTTGCTAGTCACTGAGGATGGTGAGTCCTTATTATTGGACAATAATGAACCTCTCTCCTACATGGAAGCAGTAGAAAGCTCGGAAGCTGCAAGATGGATAGAAGATATGAATTCTGAGATGGATTCCATGTTTCAGAACCAAGTCTGGGTTCTGGTCGATTAGCCAGCTGATGTAAATCCCATTGGATGCAAATGGGTATTCAATAGAAAGATAGACAAGGAAGGTAAAGTTAGCACCTATAAAGCAAGGCTAGTGGATAAAGGATTCAGAGAAAGTCAAGGAATTGACTATGATGAAACCCTCTCACCAATTTCCATGTTTAAATCCATAAGAATCATTCTTGCCATAGTAGCTTACCATGACTACGAGATTTGGTAAATGGATATCAAAACAGCATTCCTTAATGGGAACCTTCAGGAAGATATCTATAAGACACAACCATAAGGGTTTGTGACACCAAGTGAAGACAAACGGGTTTTAATGTTTCATAAATCCTTTTATGGATTAAAGAAAGCATCCAGGTCATGAACATTCGATTTGATGAATCCATAAAAGAATTTGGGTTCATTAAGAACGAATGTGATCCATGTGTTTATAAGAGGTTTAAGGGGAATGTGATTGTTATCCTAGTAGTATTTGTTGGAGACATATTGCTTATTGGAAAGATGCACCGGTATTGTAGTCAGTTAAGGAATGGTTGAACAATTGTTTCTCCAAGAAGAACTTCGGTGAGGCATCCTACATTCTAGGGATCATGATCATTTTTGATAAATCCAAGAGGCTGCCTGGACTAAGTCAGGGTACATACATTTACCAGATACTGAAGAGATTTAGTATGGAAAAATCCAACAAGGGATTAGTTCTAGTGTCACATGGCCTACATATTTCTAAGAGAATGTGTCCTTAGACACAACAAGAGAAAGATAGAATGAGTAATATCCCATACGCTTTGGCTTTAGGATCCTTCATGTATGCCATTTTATGTACTAGGCTTGATGTTGCCTGTTCACAGAGCATGGTAGGTAGATATCAAGCAGATCCCGGAGAACAGCATTGGACTGCTGTTAAGACTATCCTTAAGTATTTGAGAAGAACTAAGGATATGTTCTTGGTGTATAGAGGAGACTAGGAGCTTGTCATCAGAGGGTATGCTGATGATGGTTTTCAGACAGATCAGAATGATCTGATGTTGCAATCTGGATATGTTTTCTGTCTCAATGGAGGATCTATGAGCTGGAAGAGTTCAAAGCAGCCAGTTGTCGCCAATTCTAAAGGAGAGTCGGAATATATAGTAGCTTCTGATGCAGCCAAGGAAGCCGTCTGGATTCATATTTTTGTCCAAGATCTTGATGTATTTCCTAGCAGTAAAAATTTCATTACATTGTATTGTGATAATACAGCAGTGATGGCTCTTGAAAAAGAACCAAGGTCATATCAACGGATAAATAACATACTCCGGAAGTATATCCTCTTGAGGGATTTCTATCAAAGGGGTGAAGTTGCAGTGAGTAGAGTTTCCATGGAAGAGAAAGTGGCGGACCCCATGACTAAAGGCATATCTCAGCAAAATAATGAATATCATGTGAGAGATAGCGGGTTAAAGTTTGTTAGAAGTTGGCTCTAGTCTAAGTGGGATTCTATTGGAGTTGGTGGCCTAGAACCAACTACTTTGTACTTTATTCATTAATAAAATCCTTATCACATATTGATTGTTCTTCTCCTTGACAATGCATGTGATAATGTCCTATGGATTACTATTGCAGTAAAGGTTCATAGCGGATCTCTGCTATGATGAGAACCCGGAAGTGCCATAACACTATTTTTGAATATATGTTCTATGGCTGGATGATATTATTTGAGGGACCCAAATAATGCAGGTCATTAAGGGTGAGGACTAATAAAACTTTGAGGCACCTTCTCATGGTGTGCACCCTTGGTAATATCCAGGAGGATATTATGAGAACGAGACCCTCCAGTAGAAAATCCGCATTTTATGGTGTCATTGGATGTTCCTATCTGTGGACGTGTGTATTGGTACTTAGAATTTAAGATTATTATTAATGGGTATTAAAACTCACGCACTTAGATTTATTGATGAAAACTATGACGATACACTATTCACAGCAAGGTAGGATACGATGAGTGTGTCACGAGTAATATCACATTAATAGATAATACGAGAAAGTATTTGTCCCTTCTGTTCCCTAACGAAAGTAGATATCCCTGACCCTTTGATGGAATTGATATAGCCTAAATAAATCCATGGCCATGGTAAATTATGGGCGAGTTCAATTCTGGAAAGACAAAGAAATAATAATTGAGAACATGGGTTGATGGCATTATCATGCAACCCGCTTGATTAGAGATATCAATGAAAATGGATTATATTACATGGTAAGCGTTCGTAAGAGGTGACACGTCATTGAAACATTAGCTTCTTTCTATATGGGTTCCATGGCATGTTGCTAGATGCTAACCTTGGACTTTAGGCAGGCTCCGCCTGATGCCACTGAGAAAGGGGCCTAGAGGGTCACACCCTAAGTGTTTCCATGTATCTCAGTTAAATATTAATTTAACAAGTTAAATAAATATTATCCCCCACTGCGGTTTAATAATTATTTAAAGTTGTCTAATCGCATTTATTTAGACACTAGTTATTCTAGAGAATATATTGTGGGTGAAACAATATATTTATTAGTGAGTAATTAAGTTGAATTTATTTAAGAAATAATTAGCCAGTACCAAGGACTAATAAATATGGTGGAGGAAATAATGGAAAGTGGGAAATAAAAGTACACGACGTGTATATTAAATATACACGCCCTGTAGTTTTACGGAAAACGAGTACACACCGTGTATTAATGATTACACGCCGTGTAGTTTTTCCAGTCAGGATTTTGAGGAAATAATATTGTTTTATTAAATGATATTTATTTTACTCAATATGGGCACATGTCAAGGAATTAATAATTCGACATGGGGGTTTTCAATAAGAGTTAATCAAATAAATAAAACGAGCAACGCGTTTATTTATTGTCATAACTCTATAACGTCAATCCCAATTATAAATATCCTCAGAACCCCAACTCTTTTCCATAGAGAATCGTTGTCCATAATAATTCTGAAAAATTCTTTCAAGGTTGAAAGAACTCTTTCCTAGATGAAGGCTCTCAAGACAGATAGACCAAGGCGACCGAAGGCAGACATCGCAAGCGAAGGTTCTTCCGCGCTAGCACCCGGAGATCCCTTCAGTGACGTCTGGAGATACGTGGCATATGTGTGGAGCATCGCTAGAGGAATCCGACACTTGGATTCTACGACGCAACGACGGATCACAGGATCGTGACTGGAGACATCAACGAAGAAAAAATTATACCAAGGTAATTCTTGTGAATTAATTAAATTAATTATAACCAACTTATGATGATCCTATCTCTGTGGTTTTGGGATTCCCTCTTATGTTTTTCGTTCTTTTTTCTATTCCGATGATTCGACGTTTTACATCGTTAAGGATCCCAAATTGAACATTGTTTAAACGTTAAAATTAAAGTTGGGAAAACCCACCAACGTGCTTCTTATGCGCCCGAAACCTACACACATAACACATGGGGTTGAGTTTGGGTAAATCATAAGGGTGAACATAAATTTTTAGAACCAATATACCGAGATAGAATCATAAGGTTAAAATCTAATCCCAGCAATCCAACATTTTTCATTTAGAGTGTTTAAATTTTATTCTAATTGTCCATATACCATAAAATTTTAAATATAATGATTATAAAATCATGGTTCCCTTATATGAGGTTCCAAAACTAACCATGGGTTAAAAATATATTATTTTTTTGGTCATGTAAATTTTTCATAGGGATTGGTGGTTAACAATATCAGTAAATCATAATATAATGTGTCAAATCATTTTATATAATGATAAATAACTAATTTAAGTGGGTTTTTTTGATAGATTTAATTTTAATAAAACATATTTTCTTAAAAACAACTCTTCTCCATCTTCTAATTTATTTCTACATCAACACCAAACTTATGTTTTTCCCTAATATTAATGATTAATTTGTTTAAAACCCTGAAATCCTATTTCCTTTTTAATAGTTTTTTTAAATTTAAAATCCAAAAAAATAAGTTTAATTCATTTAATCCTCAAGAAATAGTTCATAGTTCATAAATTGTGTTTTACTTAGTAAAAAAAATATTTTCATATCTCCCATGATAATGCTCATAAAAATTAGCACCACTTATAGGGAGGCTAGTGATTTATTTGACACAATTATGTTATTTTTATTTTGTTTCTTTAAATTCTTTCATTAATTGTTTTCATTATCAATATTAAAATTTATTTTTCTTTGTTATATCTTCTACACCTTTTCTCTTGATATGGTCAATTGAAATTCTTTTAATGATATCATGGTTAAAAAAATTATTAAATTGTTTCCTTCCATTAATGACATGATCCCATCACAATATAATTTTAAACATCACCTTGATGTTGAACATAACATTTGAGAACAACTAATATAATATCAATATATGGAAAGTGTAGAAATTCATTAATTTTAATATTTTATCCAATCAAAAAACTTTGAAATCGGTATCCCTTCTGAATCTTACATGAAATTTAAAATTATGGAATGTTATAATAATAACAAACTTAATCGAACCATTCAAGAATTGGTTGAATCTAATATTAACTATAAACCAACATGCCATGCATACCAAAATCATGAATAAAATTTTGAACATATATCTATATTAAATATATTTTACACAATTATAATAGTTTCTTAAGTGAGGACCCAATTAAGAAATTTTAAATATTGAAATTTTGTTTGTTAGATAATGAAACCAATAAATATTTCTAAATAACAAATCAAACTAAATTAATTTTACTATTCACATGATGAAGCCATAATATAATAGATATATTATTGGAAAAATTAACATTTAGGATGTTGGATGATTTGAAAATACAATTTTTTTAGATATTCTTTCCAACACCAAGGACCAAAACAATTATAATAGAGATCATAGACATCTAGAAATTACAAGGAGAATCAATGTGTGAGTTCAAAGAGTGATTGAATTTTTTTTCGAATGATGAGCACATAACCAAATTACTAATTATATTCTTATATAGTACTTCTATGAAGGAATCATACCAACGGATGTGATCATGGTGTATTGCAATATAGGTGGAGTACTAGTTGAAAAAACACCACCATCATCTCAATAACAAGTTGATAAAATGGGATAGAACTCCAAACATTTTGGCAACCATAGAACACCCTCACCAAGAGGAGTATATCATGTATAAACTCCTACTATGGATAAATTTTTATTTGATAAAATTTTATATGAGTTGACTACTATAGTGAGATAGATTTTATTGGCCCAAAGGACAACACCAAACACACCAATAAGGTTTTTTAGAATTAGTGTAACACAATATCACAAAAAAATACATAACCATAACATAAATAATTATAAGATTGTGTTTTGGTTTTTCTAGGGAGACCTATCGGTAGCTACATTCACCTACTCATCCCATGTGTGACCCATTCTATCTAATATAAAATCCTATAATGAAGGATCATCCAGGGATCATGTATGATACTAAATAGAAACAACGTCATCTTTTTCAAAAAATTATCCATGAGAATATTCCTTACCAATATGAATTCCAAAAAACCCAAAGGATATTCTATGTTTAAGATTCAAAAAAAATCCAACAAAACCAGGGGAATCACAACCAAATGTAGACACTAACATAGATGGTCTTTTAAATAAAATGTTTCTTAATCAACAGAATGAACTAAATAGTTATGGAATGGATCTAGGGGAACTCAAAAGCAAATTATTTATATTTACATATCCCTCAATGAACTGGTAATCAAGAACTCTTGAAATATTTCTTCCCAACCTACTCCGAATAATAAGGGTAATGTCAGTTCTGTCTCACTAAAAAGTGGCAAACAAATAACTAATACATCTACTCATATGTATCCACTTGGATTCACCCCAACTTAGTAGAATCCCAATTCAAGATCAACTAATGAGAAACCAGAGAAGAAATGTTTTTTAATGTTAAATATTGATGATGTTCTTCCAAAACCCATTCCATTTCCAAATAAGGTTATAAAAACTAACAAGCTGGAAGATAAAATGCTGGAAAAAAGAGGTACTAGACACATTCAAGAAATTTAATATCAGTCGATTCCATTAAGAAATTCCAAAGTTATCCAATATTATTAAAATAATTATGTACCAACCAAAGAGGGATCAATTGAAATGATATGATCAATATTCAGTTTAATTTTACTGTACTAATAACACCCAACATAGTGATTCTTATGAAGTGAAAAGACCATGGGTTATTCACCATACCATGCACCATTATAGAGTCACATTTATTTGACACTTTCTATGAATTAGTTACTTCTATGAATGTACTGTCTCACTCACTTTTCATATATTTACATATTTTTGAAATAAATCTAACAAGGGTGATGGTATATTTATTAAATCGAGTTATGATACTTCTAGTAGGGGTAGTTTAAGATGTACTTGTTCAGGTAAGATACATGGTTTTTTAGTGGTATTTTTCCTTTTAAAAAAGGAGGATGATTATGTACGTTCCCATGACACCATTTTTATAGGAAGTCATTTAATCAAAACTACCAAAAAATCATAAATATCCATGATTGAACAATTCCTAAAGAATTTATCAATGAAGTTATGAGATTTAATATTATGGAATCTATAAAGTACCCCTTATAAGATAATTTTGCGATTATTATATCCCATTTAATCCTAACTTGGGAAAACATAATGGATTATGAATTCTCTATTGAAAAAGATATTATTAACATTTGGATTAGTTTAATATTAAAGGTTATTTCCACACCTATCATTCAGAACCATACCTCAATTGTATTTTATTTATATATATATATATTCTAATTATGATTCTAATCATGTTATTTCTAATTATGATATGTTTGTTCAGTATAATGATGTAATTGATGAATTATTATCGTATTTTTATGGTTTATAGTCTTATAATAATGTTATTTTTGCAAAAAAAAAATTTCCTTTGAGTATTCTAGTTGTACATCACCCACCAATATTTGAATTGAATCCTTTACCACAAAATCAAAAATACTATTACTTGTTGAGAAGTGAAAATTTTAATATTAATACTGTTGAAAATATTTTTCCTACAAAATAAGTATATCTTCTAGATATTATTCGGGAAAAAATAAAAGCTATTAGGTGTATCCTTGTTGATGTACTAGGTATTATCCATTCTATATAAATTCATATGATTCCTTTAGAGGATGTATCTAAACTGGATAAACAAGCATAAATAAGGCTTACTCTAATATTATTTCTGTTCATAGAGTAATGTGTGGTTAAATTACATGAGGTAGTTATTATTTTTCCCATATATGATTCACATTTGGTATTCCCCGTTGATTTTATACTGAATGAAACTAGATTCATAGTTATAAAATATGATAGGAAGGAGTTATATTCAATAAGGGTACATAATAGATGGTGAGTATTTATAGAATATAGGAAACTAAATCAATCTACTCACAAGGATCATTTTCCTCTATCATTAGTTGATCATATTCTTTATATTCCTATAGGTAGGATATAATATTTATTTTTTGATGGTTTTATAGATATTTTTAGGTACCCATTAATCTATAGGATCTTGATAAGATAACATTCACATGCCCATTTGATACATTTTTATACCAGAACAAGCCATATAGACATTATAATTCCCAAGGTAGAATCTAGATATATATAGAAATTATATTTTCATATCTAATTTCTACATTATTGAATATTTTCATGCATTAATTTAACATGTTTGGCTCCAAATTTTATTAGTGACTTTTTATCTTGGGTATGGTTTTGCATCATTATAGTGAGAAAAACCTGGTTTTGAATTTTAAATAATTTCATTTTATCAGAGATAAATTTATTTCATTGAGAATGTAGTTTTTGAGAAAGGAATTGACGTAGATAGATCTAAATTTTAAATTATTTCAACATTAATTGATCCTACATGT
This sequence comes from Viscum album, assembly GCA_963277665.1. Classification (NCBI taxonomy): domain Eukaryota; kingdom Viridiplantae; phylum Streptophyta; class Magnoliopsida; order Santalales; family Viscaceae; genus Viscum; species Viscum album. Next base: position 1,046,720,227 of record OY728165.1, read on the forward strand.
TTTTTATATATATATTTTCATAGGAATGTAGGTTTTTATTGATCCATCATCAAATACTTTAGTAATATTTATCTACCCTTATCTCATTTTCTTTATAAATATTTTAATTTTGTGTTTGATTATTCTTATAGGTTATCCTTTTATAAACTATAGAAGTGTCCCACCACACCACCAATCATATAAACCTTTTGGTGGAATCTCCCATTTGAGGTTATGTATAATGCATCAAACACCATAGTTGGATAGGTATAATATGAAAGGGTTGAAGCATTCACCCATGTGATGTAATATGATTTGAGGACATTGGATTTATCACATGAAAACAACCCAAAATTTTAAAATTTGTTTCTTGTTGTCATATTTTATTTATATAAATTTTATTCTCACTTATTGGGTTCTAAAGTAGTTATTTTCTGTAACCATTCAACATTGATATACATATTTAATAATATAGATATAAATACAATAATAATTCATTGGATACTAATTATTGAATATATTTCAATAAATAAAAATTATAGGAACGTAATGAAAAACAAGGTGGATGGATTCATAAGAGAGATCCCTCGTGTGGATGAATAAGATAGAACAAACCTTGTACCTTTCTTGACACTTCTCCCAATGAGAATATATATTCCCTCTCATGATCACACCCTTGGTATAATGACTTTGTGAATTACATTTTTTCATTTAAAATTCAGAAACCAAAAGAAACTCCAAGTTGAAAATTTGAAAAGTGATTCTAGGTATTGTTTTTGTGGTGACACAGATCTTTGGCTCATATATAATGAATAGGTCATTAGAAGATGCTTTTAGAATAATGAGTTTCTATATTAATGTTATTCATTTATGTCACAATTTCTTGTGGGTGGTAATTTTGATATAAAAAAATATTATGAAAGGTCATAGACTCATGATTATTTTGGAATAGTTATTTCCTTAATTCCTATATGTTTTATAGGTCATGATCATGTTTCTAAAACACTATAAATATTTCAATGAGACATGAGATGCCATAGAATCCCCCAATATTCGAAGATATTTCCTATGTTTGGGGAATTGATTTCATGGCTCTATTTCCTAATTCTTTTAGTTTCTTGTATATTCTAGTTGAAACTGAAATTTTCATTAAATGGGTAGAGGTAAATTCCACCAAGACTAATGATTCCTATATTGTAGAGAATTTGGTCACGGAACATATTTTTATAGATTTGGAGAATTGAAGGCAATCATTAGTGACCTAGGGTCACACAACAACAATTGAAAATTTGGTTCCCTCCTTCCGAATTATGGGGTGTCAAACAAAACATCAACACCTTAACACCCCTAAATAAATGGCTGGGCTAAATTCTAAAATTTAGAGTTGAAACAAATATTTGAGAAATCTATGAAACAAAATATGAACGATTGGACAAAGTTTTGGATGATGTATTATGTGATTAAAGGAAGTGATTCAAAACAACCACTAGCATTTCACCATACAGAATTATTTTAGGGAAATTATAGAATATTACTATATATGTTAAGAATAGATCGTATTAAGAAATAAATTAATGTTTCATTGATTTAATCCATGCAATATATTTTTAACAACATGAACATTTATAAATTAAATTCTCTTTTTGAATGAATAAATTCTTTAATAAGAAATGAATTTATAGAAAGAACATGCACTATTGTAGTTATTTTTGACCACTGTATGGTATATAAGATTTAAAATACTTTTATAATAATAACTGTTGATAATATATCCATTGTGATGTGACCATTATGATTAGTATATAAAGGATTGTGATAAATTCTAATTGGCATATATTGTAGATTATACAACCTTAACCGGTTAGCTTTTACCATATAACGACCATTTATCAATGATTCCAAGGGAGATTGCATTACTGGGATTTATCCTTGACCATGATTGTGATGAGATAAATCACTTAAATCATGGTCAAAATCTTTGATGGAATAATTTCAATCTCATTGAGATCATGGTCGAACACATGTATGTCGAACCAACCCAACAAAATCACATCATCACACACATTTCCCTTATAAAATTTACTACGGTAATAAAGGGATATATATCTAAACCCTAGTAGTATGAATTTTTATAGTTTTTAATTAAAAATATTATTTTTATCTCTTTTTAGTATTAATTTTTAAATGATTAAATAATTGTTTTGATAAAAATAATATTATGATACAATGAAACAAAAATTGTATATTTTAGAAAATATAAAGTCTTAACCAAGCCACTCGTTTTAATGAGTTTAATAATTTTTTAAATAAATTATATTTTAATAAAATAAAAATAAATAATAATTAATAAATATAAATGGTAATATAATTTTATGAAGAAAAATGTAATTTCATTAAGGGTTAGAGAATTATTATTGTCAAAAACAAATATTTTTCAATAAATGGATATTATGATTTTCAAGTATAAATTTTAATACTTAAATAATTTTTTTACAAAATAAATATTATTTTTGAAATTGGTATATCAAGATTATCCAATTGTTATTTTTTCTTAACATTCTATGATAGTCTAATTATTCAGTAAAAAATCCAAATAAAAAAATATATGGTATGTATTATCACTTCATAATGACCCAAAAGTGATGTAATATAATACATAAAAGGTATAACCAACCAAATAATCATTTTAACCTTTAACATAATTTGTTTATAATATTATTTTATTGATTTTATAAAACCGTAATGAATCATACACAACCTATATTATATTTAGTGTTTTTAAGGTTAATTCTTTCTAAACATGACTCACTTCCACATCACTAAAGGTATTATATTAATGGGGTCTATTAGACATGTAAAATAATTAAATCCACTTCATATTTGGATAAAACATATGAAAACCCCATGTTATGTTTGTTGTATTTTTTTACGTTAACATATAGATTACAAAACATAAGTTTGAAAATTAATGAAGAATTATCCATGATTTTTCAATGTAAACCAACCCAAACTCTCATTAATCTTCACTAAAAACACTTGTATCTGAAAATTACACTACCCTTAACCCTCTGGAGTCCCCTGAATTTGAACACAATCTCTAATTAAGCTCCTCCCAATCTTTTAGAATCACCCTTTTAGTGTAAGGGATCATCTCCTTGTCCTCTTTATTCAAGTGCCTTCTTTATGTAATGCATTTAAATTTCCAATTATTAAAGCTGGGATATGTTTCTATAAACCCCTATTACATTATTTATGATTCATAAGTAATTATATACCCCTTTTACTCCCATTAAACCCTTCTTTAATTCTTTATGTACGAATGTTATGTTGCTTAAATTTTCTTAGGATTTTCCATGTCAATCATTTCTATACTGGATAACCTTCTCAATTTTTACTCGAGTATATTCACCTACATGTACCTATACATAATTTATTTGGGAATACTATATATTTATCTACAACTATTTAATGAATGTATTGATTTTGATAAAAGATATTATTATGTTTTATGATCTATGTGGAACACTTACGCTTGTATATGAAATTAAAGTGATGGGTAGGCCGAGAATTATATATCCTTACAATACATTAGTTAATTTTTATGTCTCATTATATATCATGTATGGTTCACGGGAGGTTATCCAATGAACACTATGTTATGTTGCCTTGTTTTTTAGGGTTAAATTATGTTTAATTTGTCATGTTTTATGTTGTTGTCACATTTTCATTTTTCCTTTATGTTGTCATGTTATATCATGTCTCATTGTTCAATATTGTGATTCTATTCCATTTTATGTTACCCTTATATGCCTACATGATCACTTATACTTATATAAATCATGATATTATTTTTTATTCCCTTACTGAGAGTATATATCTCAACCATTTCTTTTTTGTATCCCTAGGTTATTCCGTGCAATTTTATAAGAACTAATAATGAAATATTGGTGGGTTGGGGTGGGGAGAGACAAGACCATGAGGGAATAGGCCCCCAAAATCTAGAACACACATAACCATGTATGATAAATAGGTGGATTTATCCATCCCACCCTTCTCCACTGTGGATATGGGTAAGCTCATAGAAAACCCGCATTCTTTATTGATATTATAACTTTTTAATTTTTAATAAACCATGTAAAATTGATCAAACATTAATTTTTAAAGAACCCTCTATATATAGAGTCAAACATATGTTGCTTGGATAAATAAATTTATAGTGATAGGGTAGGACAATGTCGATGGTGGTACATAGCGGGTTATACAAGCATCCAAAGTGATACATGCATCATTGATCGGTGGTTCAGTCATTGACCAGTGTTGTAGAAAATGCTAACAAATGGAGAAAGGCTATACAGGGGGTTCTGTATTAACATTGTGGTTGGAAAAATAATATAATATCCATTTTCGTAATAGTAATTATATTTTTTTTATTTTAGGCATAAATACTTATGCAAAGTGGGGTGAGGGTGATCGATGGTTCGGCATCTGTGATGTGGCCATAGATAGAAAAACATGAGAGGATGAATGAAATTTTAATAGGAATATTGAAATAAGGGCGAGTTATGGTATAATATACTAAGAATTATTGTATCTGGAGACGATTGGGGTTGGAAATGAGAACAATAAAATATGGTATGATAATGGTTTGTTTGAGAAGGAGGGTGAACTGGTTCACATGTTCTGCATGTTGATAATGGAAGTAGGGCCAATCAAAATGAATTTTAAATTAAATCATACCATAGAAATATGATGGAAAGACATGACATTTTATCAGGTGTAGGAGAACATACAAAATGTGTAATTCTAGAATTTTTCATCATAAATTATAGTTTCAATCATAAAATAATAAACGTATTTTATAATATTATTTAAAATAGTGGTCCAGGTGGTGAATGATATCTGTATAGGTTCACCGACACCAGTTGAATGCCCATGGAGGATATCCATATAAGCCTATTCTAAATGTGGTTATTTTTTAATAAACCCACCCCTCACAAAACCTACCCCAATCTCACTAGACATGTGGTTTTGGAGCCCATATTTCATCTCTTATAAAAAAATCAGGATCATGTTAAGAATAGTTTCAATAATTTCATTATACTTATGTTTCACGGTTTTAGGATACGTTCTGAATCTACAAAATAAACTCGTCATTATGATCTTCAATGTTTTAATCTTTGTTATTTTATAAAGCATGAAATAAAGCATAATAAAATATGGGTTTTATTAGTTGGAATCATAATAAGTTCAAGTGACTTTTGGGATTAGGATTATAAAATTATATTGGAATCCTTATGGATAAGAATAAACATAATAAAACATCTCAAATTTTTTTAAAGTATATAGTAACATATTTATAATAAAATATATCTATCTATGGATACTAAAAATGTATATGGTTATGTAACAATAGTACCTTGTGGTAGTAACCACGAAACGGGACATTGAGTAGGACTCAATCACCACCAGGTTCCTAACAACGATCCTTTCTATACAACTATTTTGAAAATCACATGGGACTTTCTTTAGAAAATTCACAAGATTATTACAACCCAGTATGAAAGAGAAAAATTCCCATCAGATTTTATGTTTGGACATAGATCATGGATAAATTTGATTTTACCCTATAAATTCATAAGTTAAAGAATTTATGTCATTTATAAGTAATTACATATATCTTCATAGTTTCCCTTTTATATTTATAAAATTTTCCCTCCTTAGGTCTTTTTTAGTTGAAGTGAATGACTAGAAATAGAGTCAAATAGTTAAATGTAGGACTATCATCCATTCATGAACATAAAATTCCATATGTGACTATGGTTCTATGCATTCATTCATAACACACAGGTTTAGTAGAACTATTCAAACACCACCCCAAACATGAAGTTGAGTTATCAATGAAGATGGAGAATGGGTCAATTTTGGCATCCCAATAATATAACTCACCCCTAGCCCATATTTTTTAGATGAATTTTCCATCAAAAATTGTGATACTCTATTGTAATTTGATACAATTATAGTCATGGATTGAATTTCCTTGTATAGATCGAATATAAATTGTTGGGAGAAGGAAATTACCATTAGTGTCCAAAATTTCCCTATGATTCTATACAATTCTAAGTATAAGGATGAATCTTATTTGGTACCAGCAAATAAATCATAGAAATTATTTCTATGTGAAAAAAGTGTATCTAGCTAAAAGGATTGAGAAAAATATATAATTATTTATAACATACCCATTGTAAGGTAATTCACTGATGTGTTTCCCAAATAATTTCTTGGTATTCCTCAAAGTTGTGAGGTTTATTTCTAAATAGAGCTCATACCCAGATCATTACCGATATCTAAGACTCCATATAGAATAGAAATTATTGAACTTAGGAGCTAAAAAACAATTATATTAGAATATATATAAAGGGTTTATACACCTATGTGCTTCACCATGGGGTGCACCAATATTTTTTATTATGATGAAGGATGGTTCAATTTTCCCCTACAATTATTACTACGAGCTCAAAAATATCTTGATAAAAAACATGTATACTCCTATACAGATATATTACTTGTTATATTAGCTACCTGGAGAACAATACATCTCTATGTTATATTTTTGGTCAGTATATTATCAAGTAAATATAATGAATAAAGATATCTCCATGAATATTTTCGTACAATTTGCGTCCACTAAGAGATCATAATGATTCCATTTGGAGTCGTTAATGCTCAGTATGTAACCATGGAAAAAATTAATATAGTATTTGGGGATTAACATTAAATTTTTTTTTTTAGTATTTAGAAAAAATATTCTTTTCTACTCAAAAAAGTGAGGAACATAAAGAGAAATTAAATCCTATACTGATGACCTTGTAGAAGGAAAAAATTATATTCAAAGTATAAATAATGAAAATTTTTTTAGCATCTAAATTTCTTGGGGAACGTTATCACCAACAAGGGGATATATATGGATATATCAAAATTATAAGCAATAAATAAATGTCCTATAACAACATATGCGATTGAAATCCATATTTTCCTTGGTAGGTTGGGTACTATCATTAGTTTTTTATAATCTTTTTAGGATTTTCATGTCCACCAACCAATCATACTCATAAGGGAGCCAATGTTATCTGTACTGATTAATGTAAATAAATCATTAAATAAATTAATTAGAGGAAAATTACTACACTTTTTCTCACATTATTCACTAATAGGAAAGTATTTGTGATCTATAGGGATGCATCCAAAAAGAGATTGGGTTGTTTACTCATGAAAGAAGAAAAATTTATAGTCTATGCATCCTTACAATTAAAGATCCATGAGTAGAACTACCAAATGCATGATTCATAATTGGTAATGATGATATTCATATGGATTATTTAGTGACATTACATATATGGATGAAATTGTGACATATGTATGAATAATAAATTCCTCAAGTACATATTCACACCAAATGATCATAATATGAACCAATGGAAATGGTTAAAGTTGATTAAGGATTATGATTTTTCAATCGATTTCCATCTTGGGAAAGCAAACAAAGATGTAGATTTTTTGAGTATAAATAATCTCACAACCCCTTTTTTGATTAGTATTACAAGGGATCCAATCTTCTTAGACATATTTTAAAAATATAGGCACATAAAGGTTGTCCCAAACCAACATCTATGATGGAAAATTGTAGTTTCCTTATATTGGTTGGGTACTATCATGATTTTTTAGAAACTTCTCATGATTTTAATGCCCACTAACCATGTTTACTAAAAAGGAAGACCACATTTTTTAAATAATTAATGTAAAAAATATTTTAATAGATTAACAAGAGTGAAATCACTACACATTTCCTCACATTAACTACTACTATGTCTGTATTTTTTATCTATATAGATGTATATGAAATGTTATTGGGTCATTTACTCGAGCAAGATAAAAGTTTGATTGTCAATGCCTCCCTATAATTAAATATCCATTATCAAAACTACCCAATGCATGATATATAATTAGTATCAGTGTTATTAACATGGAAGGTATAGGGATATGACCTCTATGGATAAAGGTGTGACATATATATGGATCATAAATTCCTGAAGTATATATTCACACAAATGGAACTTAATATTCGCCAATATATATGGTTAGTGTTGATCAATGATTATGATTGATGAATCCATTAACATATAAGGAAATAAAACAAAATTGAAGATTCTCTTAGTAGAAAGGGTCCCATAACCCTATCCATGATGAGGATTAGAAGGGATCCAATCTTATTGAACATAAAATATATATATATATGGGGATAACTAAAGTATTTACATAATAATTTTCTCAAATAACATGTCAATTGTCTATAATTTATTGGATCAAGGAGTCCCAAGAAGATGATGAGTTGTAATAAAAGTTGGTAGAAAGTAATATAGAGTTCAACTACACTGAATATGGATTATAAGATTCGTAACCTAGATATGTTTCCCATCAATACCATATTGGATGAAGGAACTTTTGGATGATGCACATAGATTATCCTAATTTATATATCTAGGGAGCACTATGATTTATAGATATTATAATCAAAACATAAGGTTGGATAAAATGAAGAGATAGATTATAGAGTTTGTATCTCAATGCTTTGTAGGATAACAATTCAAGCTGGAATGATATAAGTCCAAGTGTATGATGATACTATTTATTAGGGATGTATATAAAATGGAAAATATAACCATTGATTTATTCATAGGACTCCCCATGGAACCTGAAATAAATAATTCCATATGGTTGGTACTCAATATCCTTACAAGGTCCGCACATTTCCTTTCATTCAATTAATATTTCTCTCTAGACCAAATCATTATAATATATATAAGGGAAGTTGTAAGACCTCATGGAGTCCCACTCTATATTATATCTAATCATGATCTAAGGTTTACCTTGAGTTTCTAGAGATTCCTTCTGTGGGTGGGTGATAAAAATACTTAACTTTCACACTTCTAATCCTCATCATATGGATTTTTAGTCTGAAATAACCATTTAAACCCTAGAGGATATTATGATATCATGTTAACTGAAATTCCAAGGGTGTTGGGATCAACACCTTCTAAAATTGGAGTTCTCATATAATACTTTTTTCCATTATAGATTTCAAATGGCATGTTATGGGGATCTATATGTGAATAGGTGTAAGCCTTTGAGATAATATAATGATGTTAGAGTGCAGAAGATCATGGGAACTGATCTAATCTCCAAGAAGACATAGAAGTTTCAAACCATTTAGAATCATGTGAAATCCACAAAAAGTAGATATAAAATCTATGAAGGTAATTTTTTTTGATACCTAGAGTCTGAGGACGGATATAAAGTGTTCCACCACATATCATCGGTGCATAAATTCAAGTGGTTTTGGAAGAAGTGAAGGATTAGTCCAAGATTCATTTTCCCCTTTGAGATCCATGATCACTTTGGAGTGCTGGCCTATCAACTTTAACCCCCACCAATCCTATCTCAAGTATATATAATTTCTATGTATCCATTTAAAGAATTATATACCTGGACCCTAACATGTACTAAATTCATAGGTGGTACAATTTGATAAGGATATTTCATATGAGGATCATATACTGAAGATCATAGATCGTTGAAAAAAGGTTTTATGAAATAGGACCACTCACCAAGTCAAAGTGTTGTGGTGAAACAACATGTCTGAGGAATCAGCCTGGGAAATAGAAGGGATAATAAAATAGAATTACCCTCATCTATTTTAGTGTACAAATGAAATTTTTTGGATGGAATTTCTTAATAAGGAATAATTTAATGACGTAAACTTCTATAAATTAAATTTTCTTCTTGAATGAATAGATGATTTATTAAGAAATAAAGTTTGAGAAAAAACATGCAGTACTTTGGTTATTTTGGATATTTATATGGTCTATAAAATTTAAATGACCATTAATAATAAGAACCATAGATAATATTAATTTTTTATAGGTACTATTAATAATACTATATTAATGGTTGTGATTATGTTAAATTGAAACAGACAAAAGAAGTGATGGCCTCGACCACAAGGATTGTACCCAATGAAGACTATTTATCAGAGCATTAAAGGGTGATAGAATCACTGGGATTTTACCTTGATCTATAAAAATCTAAGATAAATTATCTATTTTTTGAAAAAAAAACATTTGTTAAATAATTACAGTCTCATCAAGATCATATCCCAAACCATGTTTGTCGAACCACCTGAAGAAAATATCTCATTCAAACACCTTAGCCTTAGGGAATTCACTATTGTAATAAAGGACTTTGTATATAGACACTAATTATATAAATTTCTATATTTTCATTTAATTATTAAATAAATATAATTATACCTTATTAATATTACATTTAAAATGATTAAAAAAATATTTTAATAAAATTGAAATTCTGATATGATGAAACATAGAGTGGATTTATTTAGGAAATGTATTGATTCAATATAGATATTATTTTTTATGAATTTAAAAAAAAGTTAAATATATTCTGTATGAATATATTATTTTTAAATTATATTTATTAAATATAAATTATAATATAGTTTTACAAAGTCAAATGTAATTGTAATGTTAGTAAAAAAACTATTAGTGTCAAAAGAACCTATATTTTTTAATAAAAGGATATTTCGATTTAAAAGTGTATATAATCATATTTAATGAATTATTTTGATAAAATAAATATTATTTTTGAAATAATCACATCAAAATTATCCAACGGTTTTTTTTATAATTTTCTAGCACAGAAAAAAATTGCGCTAAATTTTAAATACGGTATAAATATATAGTATGTATTATGACATCATAATGACCCATAAGTGATGTAACTTATTTTATAAAAGGTATCCAAATACAAATTATTATTTCAACTTTAAAATGATGTTTTTTAAAATTATTTTATAAATTTTATAAACCCTTAATGAATCCTTGAAAACATATATTTTATTTTGTGGTTTAAAACTCAATTCTTTATAAACATGACTCACTTTCACGTAGTTATGTGTATTAATTTAATTATTTTGGATCAAACAAATTGTAAAATAATTAAATAAAATTAAATTTTGTGTAAAACATGGTCAATACCATGGAAACACATGTGGTATTGATTACATTGTCATATAGAGTCCAAACCCCATTTTTATAAATTAGTAAATAATTCTCCTCTGTTTTTCTTTATAAACACAAAAAAATCTAAATCATATTATCCAAAACCAGTGTAGAACCATATATATCTTCAATTAAATCTATATATTCCTCCCAAAGTTCCCTAAATCCTTAAATACATTCCTCCCATGCTTTTAGAAGTACCCTTCCAAGGTTTGAGATCCTCTACTTCTTGTCTTTATTCAAGAACCTTCTTTATGTCATGCCTTTTGATATCTGATTTTTCAACATGGGAAATGTTATTATACAACCATATTCCTTTTAATACAATTAAAAAGTAAGTATATACTCTTGTAACCCTCATTAAACCCTTCAATAAACTATTATATACACATATTATGGATTCAAAATTTTCCTTTCCAAACAATTGTGTAGTGATACCCATATCCATTTCCCTTTAATGGTATTCACTTAAATGTACCTATCCTTAATTGATTGGGGACTTAAATGTATATATGTCATAGTTGTTATGTTTCAGATTAAAATATATGAAATACATCCTTATTGTTTATGACCTATGTGGCATACTTATGCACATACCTGATATGAAAGTGATGGGAGGGCCTGAAGTTATACATCCCCCCAATGCTTTGGGTAGTAGTCTAATATCATGAGATTCCATGTAGGGATCACAAGTAGTTATCCTAATCACAATATGTTTTTTTATGATGATTATCTATCATTTTTTTATGGTGTCTTGTTTTATATTGTTTTTATATTCTCATGTTACCTTTATGCAATAATGTTATATCATGCCTCATGGTTCGAGATTATTATTCACGCCTATATTATAAATACTTGATGTAACTATTGGATAACATTTATTTAAATACCTTATGATATGAATTTTTATTCCTTTACTGGTATTTATAAATGAGCCATTTCTTATGCCAATTCCTAGGTTATTCCGTTCAGTATTAGAAGAACAATGATGTTTTAACAGAATGTTTTGGATCTTATATATAATTTTATCTTAAATTTTATTCAAGTTGTTATGATAATTACCTAATATTATAAAGATAATAGTAATTATGATAATATGGGTTCTACTATGTGTGATTTTATATAATAAACCGTGAAAAAATATTTAATAAAATATGGGTTGATATAAGATCAATGAAAACTACAACATCTTGAGGTTAAATAGATTTGATTATAATCATATTAGAACTCAAGGATATAAAAAATAAAAAATAAAAGATACAAATGATAAGATGATTCAATAAATGGGCTTTTTATTGGAGAAAATTTCTTTCATGTCGGTGCTCATGGATGGGGGAATTCTTATTTAATTTTGTGCTCTTGTATCATGATACTTTGTATTATTTCATATCTTGTTTAGAATGTTTTCTCCCAAGATATCTTGTGATTGTGTTAGTGAAATATGGATGCTGATCCTTAGGTGCCCTTTTTGTGTTGTTGTCTTCTTTTCCTTGGGTTTATCTTTTTTTCTTTTGGTTTTTTTCTCCTTCTGTTCTATGGTGGTTCTTTAGGTTTCTTTATTGTGGATGATGATGAAGCTAGGTTTGATCCAATGGTTGGGCTAAAGATGATAAATATATTTCGGTGATGCTGTGTAGAATAATTGGTTGTGATTTTGGTGATATGAAGTTTTGGATAGTTTTTCAAGATGGAATTGAATTACCAATTGATTTGGATGTGTTTTTTCTATGGTAAAGTTCATATTTGTTTTTCATTTTTCTGTGTTTTATCATCTGATGAAGACTATATATTGGTGACTATAGGTTCTGTTTTAGATCCATCCATTTTTCATCAATTATGTAGTGGTTATTCTACATGTGGTTAATTTGTGATTTGGTGAGGATCGGTGATAAGTTTGAACTTGTTTCTTCTATAGGTTAGAATCCCTCATAATTAATGTATTTGATACAATAGTGAAACGATTATTGTGGTCCAAGAGGCAATGAGGTCATCGTCTATGAACCTTCCTAATGGTGATTGAGAGTTACCAAGAGTTAAAAATTGGATATAACATTCAGTATATGGATCGAATAATTTCTTTCCCTATATTCCTCAATTTCTAGTTTTTCTACTTGGTTTTGTTTTGATTTTAAATTTTTCCATTGTTTGGATGTAACTTGAATTAGTTTCAATGACATGTTGTATGATTGGTATTGAAGACCTATTTTTATGGTTCTTTTATTTTGTAGGTTCACACTTAACCTAAAAGTGTAATTATTTAAAAATAAAAAATAGGTGTAGTGAAGATCACTAAAGATTCTGGAGGGAGGATCTTCACCGTAAATGAGCATTGAATAATAAAATAATTTTAGGGATTCTCAACACATGCAGTTGAATCCATAATACTTCAAGATCCCATCACTGCACGATCTTATTAGTATTTTCCTTATCCTATCAATTTTATGTTATTTTACACATTTAAATTTTGGTATATCATTTCCATATATCATTTCATAAGGTCACATTGGGGAAATAAAACATCACAAGTGTGGGGGAGGGGAAAACATTTTTGGATGATTTTTTATTATTTTATTTTTGATATTTCCTTTCTTCTTCTTTATTATGTGAGTTTTTATTTTATTTTGATTTTTTATTTGTAATGATGCTAAATGAATATCCCTTATCATTTTCTCTCATGAATTGATTTTTTGAAAGTTCACATGATTTTTGAAAGAAAGTATTTTAGATGATTGTATAGGAAACTTTTTACCTTAGATTTTTTTTCAAAACATATTTATGAGTTTGGGTACTTTTTCAAAACCCTTTCCCATAAATAACTGACCCTAATTTTTTACCATCTAATAAAAAATTTTAAAACTAAAATTTTTCTTTGCTTTCGAATATATATTTCTAGGGAGATAATCGATCTTGTTTTCTCCGAAAATTTTCATGGTATATTATCAAAGCTAGGATTGAACAAAGTCAATTTTAAAATTATTGATGAATTTTATTATTTATACCTTTATCCTTAGACCAACCCTGACCTTGAATCTTACTTTCCCATATAATCCATGAATGACCTTATATTGTAAAGAGCCACATTACAAGACAATTTTTCCTTCCTATACTACTATATGTATTATTCTATGATATTACATAAGATTATTGTGAGTGAGAGATTTTTTGTTGTGGAAATAGATGATTCACATTTAGGAGGATATTTTTGGGGTTATTTTTGGATTTGGGATGGGTCATGATTTATCATTCATTATATATAATTGGTCACCCTTTATTAAAAATGGAAAAATTAATAAAAATATTCTTTGTTTCTTGGGTACAGAAAACAATTAACATTTATCGAAAGATGGTATTAACATCATATTGGGAATGGTAATGGATTTGAGATCTTTTATAAGTAAAACATTCAAACACAAGAAAAAACTATTTGAAAAAACAAAATGTTGAATTATTTCTTATATTTTCAGTTATTCATGGGAAAAATGTGTTTTTGGGACTTGGGATACAACATTTTCCTATTGATTAGATTATTTTCAATGTATATATATTTTAATTATCATTTATTATACTTTATAGATAAACCTTTCTTTTATATACTTTTTTTATAATATTTACTCCTTTTCCCAATAATCTAAAGCCACATTGAAATTTTATCCTTAATGAAATTAAATCATGAATGATTGTCATACTTTTATTTAAGGTTTTGAGATTTTAGATGCCATGTAATCCTATTCCAAGAATCATATGCCAAAGGTTTAAGTGTAACACTAAATTACATAACTCTTGAGTGAAGAGAAAAAAAATCAATATGAGGTATGTAGTGATTGGGTATTTAAGAGATTATTGAGGTTCAGGAAATTTGAATATGGGAGAATAAAATTAAAGTGAATGTATTTTCACATATAATTTATGCTAATTTATTTTTTCTAAATGGTCATTTCAATTTTTCTCAATATTGATTTTTGTTGGAGTTTGAAATTGATACTATAATTTTCTTCCATGGAGTGAAAAGGTTAAGTGTGAGGGAGTTGGTAAACCTTGTTTTTATTGAATATTTAGTATATAATAAATTTTTTAACTCTTCAACATTGAATTTTAATGGATGATTTTATCAAATAAATGATTATAGAATTAATATTAAAATTTCATTGGAATTATAATTCCTCATTTTCAATTTTAGAAGTATTTTTCTATTAAAATATTATTTTGGACCTATTTTAATTTGAAATTTTTTGGTTGGATTATAAACTATTATATCTAAAATTTTCATTAAGATAATGAAATTATGATCTTCTATTTATTGGTTGGGAAGTTTCCCTAATATCAATGCTAATATAGATATGACAAGATTGGTCCCACACAAAGAATTTGACCATAGAATTTTTTTCCATACTTATATCAGAAATAAATTTTGATAAATGTTAAAAGAAATTATTTGGATCATTTTATCCAATTGGAATAACTTCCTTTTTTAACATTATCATCATAAAAAAATCATGTGAAGTAGATGTATCCATATTCAATTAGTATTCCAAGACATAAATATATTCATAAATTATTCATCCATAACTACTTCAATACATTGTAAAAAAGGATAAAATTTTTATAGTGAATGATCAAGATATCTAGTAACAAGTAAACACAAAAATACATTCTATGATTTTTCTATCTGGTTATCAAAAAATTATTGGGCATTTAGTTTAGTGAATTTGGATAGTCTGTATGGATGGAAAGAGTTTTATAAATCATATAGACATATTTCATTCATCATGAAGCCAATATAGTTAATAATTTGTAAGTCAACATTAAATATATAGATTAATAACTTTCTATAAGATAATATTTTTTAATCATTCTTTTAATGTTCCCAAGATGTGTACACATTTTGAGATCGGAATTGAAGAAAATATTTTCCACCTCCTTTTCTAATAAATATGGTCCTCATATTTTGTGTTCAAGTCAATTTATTCATCAATTATAATTATCAATTATTCTATAAAATTTTATTACTCAATTCAATAGTCCAATTATTTTATCTTTTATTTCTTCTTTTTGGACAATAATAGTTGAGATAATATAAAATCTTTCGCTTCTAATCCAGTGCTTAAGAAAAACATCTCTTTTATGAACAACCATCCCATAGAAGAACAATTTCTTTTTAATATATCAAATTACAGCATATTAAATTGAATATAATTAATCCTTGAACATAAATGAATTAACTATAATATGATTATTAATTTATTATTTAAAAAAAGGACGATGAAACTCAATTGATGAACCCATAATACTCGATGTAGAGTTTGTGAAAATCATGGGAGCATACTTAAATTGTTAAATAAAATTAAATTGGAAAGAATTATACCTTTAAATTATAATCCCAATAAGAAATTAATACAAATTCATAATTTCTAAATGTTTTCCTAATTGTCCATAGACTATATATTTATCTTTTGAATGATTATAAATGGAGGGTTCCATGATACGATGTTCAAAAATTAACAACTTGTTCAAATTCATTGATTTTTGTGGTCAAGTAAAATATAAATAGGGTTTTGGGGTTTAAACAATTTTTTGATCGATATTTAATGAGTCAAGTTATATTATCTAATGATAAATAAATAATTTAATAGGTGTGTTAAATCTATTACACTTTTATAGAAAACTATTAAAAAAACTCTTCTTATACTCCAGATTTGATTTCAGGTCATTAATAAATTTAGTTTTTTTTTCATTCACTAATCGGAATAATAATTTTCAAAAAAACCCCAAATTAACTTTTCCCTTTTATGAATTTTTTTTATTTTTCTCTTAAATTTTTAAAATTGTAGCTTAATTCATTTTCCCTTAAAAGATATTACCCAATTCTTCCATTGTGCTTAACTTAGTAAAATAAATAAATATTTTATGAATTAACAAGATAGCTCTCATTGGGGTGTTTCAATGCTACACAAGACCTAGATCCCATCTTACCCATCATGCTGACTTGATCATATGTGTTCACATGTGTAGCCTCGTGAGACCATATTTAAAAATGATCACATGTGTGTGTTTTTATATGTGGCTATTTATTCTTGTACCTTATGTTCTAAGACGCTCCATTGATTTTTATTCCCTACTCTATATACACACGTTACCATATATATATATATATATAATAAGTATGATTTCTGATTCTATGATTGTGCATAGATAACCTAGTATAAGATATTTGACTTGTTGATCACTTGTGAATACATTTTGATGCTATAACTCATGATGACATGTTATAGAAATCCAATATGTATGAACTAACTTGTTTTATTATATATAATATTACCATTGTGTTATAGTTGTTATTTTAAAGATAAGCAGATCATCATGTTATGACTTCCCTTTGAATGAGAGTGTGCAGGGCTTGCGATGAAGATGATGATTGAACTGATCACAAGTAGGGGCATGAAATCATGGAGGCTTGACTTAAATAAATATCGGGTATGATGTAATAATGTCCTATCCTATGATGAACAAGGTTATGAAGGTCTGGAGTCATGACTCATGATTGATTCAGGGTATGACAGCCTAGAAGCCTAACCCAACATGATTCCTTGAGATTTTAGAGTATCAGGTTCACCAGTCATCCATATAGAATAAGTAATATGTCTAGCAGCCTAGTGGATATAAATTTATTGGTTCCAACAAATATTTAAATTATCAAACTTTTTTGGAGTCAAAGTCATCATGGTTGAGGTTCGTGGTGGACCAATAAGTGTAAAACAACTAGGAACATGATAGTTTATTTCTTGTGTTTCCTTGGTGATTATATTATGTGCTTATGTTGTTATATATAACCTATTTATTTTCTGCAGATCTTGTCACATTCATTTCACATAATTTTACTATTTCAATACTATGAAATGTTGGTGGTTTCCTTATAAGTTATACTGACACCATACTCCTGTGTCGATGTCACTTTGATACTCGTGTAGCCCTCAATTTGAGAAAGTACATGTTAGGTCGGGGCCATGATTTGAACATCTATTGGGATGGAACTTTGTGAGTCTAGAGTCCTAGATGAGATATGACAAGGAGTAGTATATACATCTTGAAATTATTCCATTTTCAATATTTATTTATGTGATCATGTTGTTGGGAGACGAATTTTCTGGTATTCAGGTATGAATATTCATGTTTTCTGTTTCCACACTCATTTATTTATTTTTTGTGTTATTAGCTTCCACTTAATCTTATTTTATATTGATTTCAGTTTTAGCTATTTATTTTTTATTGTTCAATGTGATGGAGGGTATTATCTCCCCATGAATCTGCCATAGACCTTTTCAACTAATCATAATAATCATTCATATGAGGAGGCTCTCATGAGGTCAATTGGCATTTCAAATCACACCTGGTGATTCATTTTTGGATGTTAAAAAATATTAAAAGATACATGATTCTTGTTTTTTTATTTTAGGTAGTTGATAGGAATATGAAATTTAAATTTCTTGAAGATTTTTAGGAAACATGGTCTTCTATGTTTCAAACACCATTTCAATTTGAAGTCAAGGTTACTTGGGCATGGGATTAATGTTCATGGTTTATGTTTTTATAATCATATTTTTTCACCTCCAATGAAACACATGGATTTTTTGTTGTGATTTCATATGTATTTTACTCTTGGTCATATTGGAAATAGGGGTATCAGGTATGAGGTTTTACAGATAGGTTCATCATGACATATAAGTCACTTATATGCGATTGTACTGAAGATAGAGGACTCAGCTACTTAGTGTCAAAAACTTGAATTGTGGTTTCAAGTATGAATTCTATATGGAAATCTATTTAGCTAAACCCCAATAAATATCTATTTCTAATTGAATGTCAGATGAGACTATAGTGTGGTTCACCAAGGTGATGAAAATAATGACAACAATGATTATGATGATGATGATGAAAATTCATCCCCTCAATGCATAGACAATGTAGTGTACCTTATTAGGTTATTGTTAGACATTAATTACCTTACCGAAGAACCATATGAAAGTAACCATTATATGGGTCTAATTAATTATAGTTTCAATTATAACCAATATAGATATCTCTATCTTTAAACCATTGGAATTTTATTTCTTAGAGCCAATAATTTATAACCATAATGCAGTTTTACTAAGTGAGAGGTAATTGTGGCATGTATTTAGTGATGTGTTGAGATGATGTTTTTTGAGATATTACCTTTAGTCAAACCATGATTGGTTCTTTCTAAAGACCTTTTGGACATAGAAATATGCCTCTAGTTACTGGTAAGTCGGTGTCTCATATAGCTTAAATGTAACAAGAGTGAGGTTTTTCCTTGTGAATGGAAAATAAATATTAGTGCCTAATTGGATAATTTCAATGCTGACAGTTATCTATGAACTTGGGATGTATTAAGGAAATTTATTGAATTTTATTTGAATTTGAGAATTATATAACACATGAATTGATTGTATGTGTGATAAAAGGATGTGTTTTGGTGCTCATGTAACATTTTCTCATCATGAATAAGACTGTGTATTGCATAGATTGTTTGTTCTGAATGTATATCTTGTTTAATACTGAGTTAAGACACTACATGGTCAAACCAAGGGGGGTTAGAACATGGGTATACACTCAATGGATTGAACTAACAATTATGTCATGGGTAGAATGTATTGATTCTCAATATCAAAGAGATGTATTTCCAAAGAGGAGTGTTGGTAGTTATAATATTTTGTTGTGTTAACCCCTTGTTGTGTGGATAACTAAAAAGGAATATGAGTCCAGGTTGTATATTCAGGACTCGTGGAGAAATAACCATATTTGGAGTAAAAAGTGTTTTTTTCATGCCTTTCTATGGGAGTTTTCATTTTTGAGAATTCATGCCATGGACACATTTAGGGTTATTAAATCCTGTGGAATTAGGGTAGTGTGTAGACCATTGAGAATGATCATATTCTTTAGAAACACATAAAATAGCTAGTGGTGGTAGGTCCTTGACATTTTTAGTTCAAATTAACCCTTGTTATTACAAACCAGAGTGTTAGGAATCATGTTTGTAGGGATTTAAAGACTTGAGTTTCTTATGAGTGGAAATGTATTAACTACAAAAGATGAACTGAGCAATGAATTGGGGTACCATTGGGCTATCAAGTTGAATTTGTTGTTGGTGGAGATGTCATGGTTCAGTGTAGTAGATTATTTGAATGGATGTGTCTTTTCAGGGTTAGATGTGATACCCATAATTAGGATACTATATAGTTTCATTCATTTTGATAGTGGATCATTGAATAAAGTTGACTATATTCTGAGTAATCCATGTTTGTGTAGTGCTCATTGATTTATTAATAACTGTGTATGAAAAGTTGGTCACATTTATTAATTAAATTCAGTGACAGACTTGTTGGTGGTTGGGTGGAATGATTTAAGAACTGAAAGGTCAAAAATGAGGATACTTATTTGGACGGAATAATTGACCTATATCATTTGAAATGACCCCCACAAGGGAAGGATTAGTGTGTTATTTGAGATTGACTGTTGAATGATCATGATGACCTTAAATGAATGGTTTGTAATGGGCCTGAGAGTCTCCAATTCCATGATGAATAGCATATCTTTTTTCATTCAATGTGGTGATAGTGGTGACTAAATTTAGGCTTCATACTCTAGGAAAAATTAGTTTGAACTGATGGATAATATGATAGTTGGTGTATTTCCATACAGTTTAGAGCCTCGTGGCTAGTCCTAGTGGTTATTGGACCTTTAAGAGAAATTCCTTCAAGGTTAGTTCAAATTTAAATAAGGATTATTGATCAATTTAATGATTCATGTGAGGTTTAAGGTATTTCAAAAGGTGTTTCAAGTAGAATCAATTTTTTTAGGTGGCGTTCCTTTATAGATAGTTGGTTGGATGAGTTGTGTTTCTGCATGAAACAAAATGCAATGGGTCTAAACCACATCGATCCCATAATATTAGATATGATGGAGGTTTTATAAATATACCTAGGTAATTCTAAATTATTGAATTATTATGTTTTCATTAGTCAATAGATACATTTTAGTGTTTCTTAGAACCATGAGAGAGTTGTTGGTTTCAAGTATTAACATGTTTCTTTCATTCGATTGTGTGTGATGGAACTTAACTACATAATGATTTTTAGGGGAATATTATCGTATTATAGATAGAAACATGATGATTTTGAATGAATCTTATGAAGACATCAATGTGGGTTGATTTTAACAAATGAAGTGATCATGGTCTCAATGTTGGAATATTATGATATTTCTACTCAACTTCTACTGTTTGTTCATAGAGTCACATAGTGGTAGAATACTGTGAATTTCTAATTGAGTGTGTTCTTAAGGTTGTGAGTTAGAATTTAGGGATGGAATGTAGATAACTCTATATAAATGAAAATTGATGAATATCAGGATTAATATTTTACATTCTATTATGACATATAAATAATTATAAGTGAAATGGTGGGGGGATTGTAATGAATCACATCATTTTGGGGTCTTATTGTTTGGAAATATTTACAACATTTCATTTAGTGGATGAAATTTTCATAAAATAAGGTGTCCGGTCAAGAATATTCACATCTTGATAACATTGATATGAGTTTTTTTAATTAAAAAAAATCTTGGTTGGTGATTAGGAACATATAATATGGTTGGATGCCTGTTCGGTCCATTCAGGCTCCTACAGTAGAACCAACTTGATAGTATCCACCACCAGTTATCTATTGGGGTGGTAAACAACTATTTTATCCAATGGGACTCATCATAAAGCTATTGAACGTACATGGTATTTCCTGTGTAGTGATAATTGAACATTTTTTCCTAAGGGTTCCACAAGCCAGCCAGTGACCATACAATGGGTGGATGGTAGACCCCAACAAGTGAGCTTGATGTTTATGTTGAGAGGGGTATCATTAAATAGATTTAGGTCATTTTTTTTATTTAAATCCCCTCAATATTAATAGGTTTGGTGTGGTATTTTTTATAACCATTCATAAAAAGAATCCCCTCAGCCAACCTATAGAGCATTCATTGGTTTGGGTAGGATCTATATTAAGACCATAGGAGAATCTAGGTGAAATCGTCTATTCTTCTTCGATATTGGACTTTTACATCCTCATGTGGTGTTGTATCATTGTGTTATTCATCATGGATGATCCTATTGGTATGTTTTAGATTTTCTAACCCCTTTTGTGTCTCAATTATCTCTGAATCCTCATCTCCCTTATGATATTGTTCACCAATTGATTGGTTATTAGATTCTTATCTAATAATTAGAGGACAATTCCATTATATATTAATTGAATTGTTGATGACGGATGTATCTCTAGATCAACATCGATATATGATTCATTATGATAACAAACCTTTTTCATTTATGGAATTTCAATGAATGTATTTCACTTAGTGATATCTTCTTTGGTTTTGGTCAAATTGTGTTAAATTGTCCAATATAACATGGAATGTTTTGGGTCTTTTTCTCAATATAGAATGAGGAATGTGATGAGAGTGGAAAAACATTGTTGGAAAATTTTGTGGCTAAGGTACATATCTTTTTTTTCTATATAATTTCTCAATTAAATTATACTAAAGTATTCATTATTTGTTTTCCTCATGATATGTATTTTACATATAATAAATTCAAAATTACATTACAAACCTTAAATGAATGGTTGGTAATGGTTCCAATTACATAGTGATATTTTTTAATTACATCAATATTTATTCTTGTGGCCTCAGTTATAGATTTTATCAAACTCATTAACTTAATTATAATTAATTTTTAATAAGTCATTTAGAATTTTTTTACAATATTATTAACCATGTTGAGATCGATGGAATAATGGACTTGGATGACCCTAATAAATTTATTGGTATTCACTTATTTTGGAGTTGACTCTAATTTAGATATGTGGTCCCATGTACTCTACCATATGCTGTTTTGAACATTTGTTGGCATGTGGTATGAGGTTTTCCACCTTGGGACAATGAAACAGAATTTGAAAATGTATTAATAAAAATAATTAATTATTAATTAATTAATTATAATTATGTCCTGATTTAGTAAATAAAATTATACCTAATGTAATTGGGAAAAGATTCAAGGGATGTGATGGAACCTTATACAGCTCGATGCCAATCGTCAATGGTTGAAGCTTGATCCTTGAAGTGTGTTTTAGAATATATAGTTCTTCTATGGGTGTGTAGTTGTACGACATGAGACCATGAGCCTGTGAGGCCATGTTTGATGCCTTGATCGCATGTGTGTGCATGTGTAGCCCCATTGGACCATATTTGTTGATTATTACATGTATGTGATTTTTTATATCAAAATATTATATATACCATTATGTGTTATGTTGTTACTTTATGTGGCATTCCCTTATATGTATTAATATAATCCCATGTGTAAATATATATTAGGAATATGTGATGATTGATGCCCTGATTGTTCCTAGATATCCTAATAGACCATGTTTGACTTATTGATCACATGTTTGTACTTTTAGTTTCTATGAATCATAATCATATGTTATATTCTATCTATATAGACTCTATACCCTATTATGTGATATATCATATTTACTTGGTGGTATTTTTCTTGTATTATTGAAAAGTGGATCATCATATTTGACCACCTTCAGAGTGAAAATGTGCAGGCCTTGTTATGATAATAACGAAGCACATGAGAAAGCAAAGGGGCATGATGTTATCAAGGCATAACTCAAGGAAAGAAAATTTATGATGGTATAGTGTTTTGAACCGTTATGGCATCTAGGTGAAAAAATATGGAGTCATTACCCATGCTGGAGTCGTTGTATGAATATCTAGAGTCTTCAAATGACTCAATGCCATAAGATTATCGAGTAACATATTTACTATTCAAGCATGTGGCCCATGTAACCTATTTAACATCCTACATGATGGGACTTGATCAGTTATAAATTACCATTCAATTATCCTTACATTATAGATCCAAATCCTATACATCTGGGGTTCATGGAAATTTGATAAGAATATGACCCCTCAACATGTGATTGATTATATATTGTGTGTTCTTGGTGACTAAAAGATTTTCTTGTTCAGTTATGTGTCACCTGTTTATATTTATTGTAGATTATAATGTTCATGTGTACAATATTTTACTAGTTGGGTACTTGAACTCATTATTTGTGACTTATTGTGTATTACTCAAACCCTTCTTGGCCATCAATAACACTTGGGAACTCTATTATCACTCACTTTTTAGGTATCTGTTAGTCTAAGGCCCATTCTTGATCATCCCTTATAATAACTTGTTGTGAGTCTAGATATCGGGATTAGATAAGTTTGGGAGTAAAAAATCATACTTTTACTTTTTTACTTTTTTATTTGTATACTTGATTATCCTAATGAGAAACTAGTGTTCTTGTATTCATGTATCAACATTAATATCTATTGTTTCCATAGTCAATCATAGAGTTGATATGTTATTAATTTCCATTTACAATGATTTTATACTATTTACATGATTGGTTATTTATTTTTATTATACACACTAATAGAGGGTATAATCTTTCCATGATTCCATCATAAACCCTCACGGATATTCGACAACCAATGGGGCATGGAGAGAAAATCCTAAGATCATGTTGAATTACATCATGTAAATAGAGGTTTGCATTGGGTTGTTATATAAACAACACTACAAAACATTCATGGTTCTTGTGTTTCCCAAGTCATAAATATTAACATAGGTGTTTTATATTGAATGTTATGAAAAATTTATGATTGTTACTCTGGAATTTTTCTAAATTAAATTTTCTAATTGCTTATTACCCATGAAATTTATTCTTTATCAAAAAAATACACTTCTACTTATTATAAACACATTTTCCAAAGTAGAATGGTATATATAATATTCATTAGTATCGTTCAGATATACAAAAAATATGAAATTTTCAAATTTTGATAAATTTTATCTAATTTACTATGCTATAAATATTCTTTACTACCATAAATTATCAGTGAATAAAAACTCAATTTTCCCCTTATCCATAACTCATGGTGAATCATTGAAACATTCTTAAATGGTAAGTAGATTAATATAAAAAAATGTTGAATGAATAACTCTAACAATGTATAATTCTCCATGAATATGGACTATTCCATTAAGTAATAATTTAATGGTGTGATATGTGAAAATATTTTTTAATCTATCAAATGATCAATAAACTCTTATTTTAACAATTAGTAAAAGGACTCTCTCTCTTTAATGGGTTTCTATTATTTTTTTATACATATATAATTTTATTAATTTATTAATACCTAATTTTGAATGAATTTTTTGATTAATGAGATATAAAATATTATTTTAGGATTTAATAAGGACTTTATCCATGATAAACCAAGTAAATATTCTATATAAATTTTGGTTGAAACCACTAGGAGTTCAATGGGATTGACATAATTGGTGGCTATCTTTTTCACCCACCAATGGTCTATTTTGACTATATTGAGACTTGTGTGGGTTGGGAGTACCTACACTATATACATAGTTTGGAATTTTGAGTCTAGTGGTATGTCATAGAACTCTATTAAACATTGGGTAACCAGCTGTATCTCAAAAAAACCCCAATGTTGTTCTTCATTAGTTATTTAAATAGGGAAATTCTCATCATTTTTTCATTTTCTTGAATTATTTTTCATTTTTTCAAGATTAACAGTGAACTAATCTTTTTTTCTCCAATGTTATATCTACTATAAAATTATTATTCCACGATAATATTTCAATACATCTATAGAGTTTTATTCTATAAATCTATGCTATAGTAATCCTTATGAATCTTTGAAAGTGAATCTATTTTTTGGTATTTGGTTATGGTGATCTGTTTTTCTCAATATTATTGGTTTTTTTAATTTTTAATAATATTTCTAAAACTAGGAAATATTTATTTTTGAGAGGCTATATTTAAAGATTGTATAATTTACCTATAACATCTATTATGATCAAAATATACTTTTATGTATAAATGGGTCTGTGTTGACTTTGAATTTGGAAAAGAAATCCTGAATGGATATTTAACTATTTGGTCATCAATAAAAAAAATATTAATTTTTATTTGTAAAATTATTATCCTATATTGGGTAATACGATTATAGAGTTCATTTACCAATTAAATTCATGATGATGATTTTCCATTTAAAGAGTGAAAAATTATCTATAATTACGTAAACTAATTAAATTTAATGGGAGTAGTATTTGATAACATGTTTGGATTTATTTGATTAATAGGTAATTAAATAAAAAGATTATGTGAGATTTGTTTTATTTTTTATGTTTTTAATTATGATCGGGGATATATTTTGATTAATTATAGTTTTTACATGAGATAATTTTTTATCTTCTAAAATGTATGGATATATGATATTGAGAATGGGGCTTATTGAATGGCTATGTTTGGCCAAGGTCAGACTGGGGGTTTCTATATGCTACATTATTCTATGGGAATATTTGAGTATTTTCAACAGAGGATTTATTCCATGGATGAAATGGGATTACATTAACAATCTCAACCTAGATATATGGTCATTCATCATCTATGTTATGGCAGGGACTTGCGATACATATGTGATACTCTGATATATTTCTAGATACTGAAATAGTTCATAATAGTTAAGATTTGGCATGTTAGTGGTCAAGTAATCACACATTATCTTAATAATATTTCATCTTACTTTTATAAACTAAACCATTTACATATAATATTTTAGTCTTACAATGTTATAATAAATATTTCATAAGATATGTTTTGAACTGGTTTTTTTCATCCTATATATACACATATTGGGTATGTATATAGTTTATGTGTGATGTCCCATTGGTAAAATATTTTTGACCATAGATAATGGGTTTAAATGCGTGGTGACAAAAAAAATAATCCCCTCAAGATAAATTATTTTTTGGGTGGTGAAATAATATGATCAATGGATGAAACTAAGAAATGGTAAAAATTTATATCCAGTATGATAGAATGTGTTGGAAAAATAACACTCATTATCCTTAATTTTGAAAATTCACAATACACTTATTTATGATTTAAAATATAACATTATTTTTGTTGCTTTAGTTTCTTTGAAATGAGGTTTTATATTTAAAACCTTTTATGTCTAATTTATTGATTATTTATTGGGATTAATTTTATTAATATTTATTATAGGAATCGTGGTTCATTTTGGTGGCATGTTTTGTTGAACTCTTCAAATGATTTAGTCTAAAATTATATCCTTTTTAAGATAGAATAATATTTCTTATTCCACTACAACTTTATCCAAAAAACTCAATTTTTACCATTGATGATTGTCATAGGTAATATCTAAAAAATAGTACAAGGCTTTTAGGAATGAAAGGGGAAATTTTAAAAATTTATCTGATATTGTTTTAATCATTTTAATGTTAGAAATATCTTGTTTCTAAGAGATCTTGAATTTTTTCTTTAGAGGCCATCTTATTATAGTATCTAATTGTGATTTTTCATTATTAATACTATGTGTATTTATTTTTGTATTTTCTTGGTTTCATCATTCATGATCGAGGGATTTCATAGTTTTTATAATGTATGTGTGTCCTATCCTTCGGGATCAATCAATTTTAAGGTTTAGAAAGTAGAAAATGTGTTTGATGTGGTTAATAGAGGGATTTTATGTCCTAAACAAAAAGAGTTTCTACTTGTGGGACACTGATACTATCTAATGGGTTTTAGTTGAAAAATCATAGTGTAAATGTTGCATAAAAAGTATTGGGTTAAATATCCTCGTGTTGT
The DNA here is from genome assembly GCA_963277665.1 of Viscum album. Taxonomy (NCBI): domain Eukaryota; kingdom Viridiplantae; phylum Streptophyta; class Magnoliopsida; order Santalales; family Viscaceae; genus Viscum; species Viscum album. The sequence goes on from OY728165.1 coordinate 1,046,748,152, forward strand.
TATTGGAAAAATTAAATACATCTATTGATTGTAATTCATTTGGTAATTTATATATTTTAGGGGAATAAGAGTTGTTACAATATACAATATGAATTATTTTATCTTTGTATTATTTTGTCTTGGTTTTTTATGTCTAAATTCCTCTATTTTTCGTTAATTTAATGATAATTACTTTAATTACTCATAAACATTATTCCACTTCATTTATATTAAAAATACTATTTATAATTTTTTTGATCTGATTATTTCATCATCTGATAATCCTACACTTTGAGTAGGATCAAAATATATAGTTTTTATTTAGACTACAATCCATTCCCATCTTATAGTTCCATATATATACCTTGGTGTAAAAAATACATGGTATCATAGTCAGTCTCTTGATATGTGAGCTTAACTGTCTTTCGATTTAGTCTCTTATAATTTTATTTTTCATTTTTTTCTATAAAACATACAAAAATTATCTTATAAAAATTAGTAGAAAAGTAATAATCACTTTCATATTTTAATATGGATGAACATTTACATGGAAAACTTTAGAATTTTAATTTTATCTAACCACCAATCATTGATGGCACATACTATGTATGTTGGTAGTATCTAATGAAGTAATTCATTATAAATATGGAAGTTTATCATTTTTTATGGTGATCAGAAATTATAGAGTTCTAGAGAAATATTTATCTATATTAAATTGTGATGAAAAACATGGGTATCATAAAAATTATAAATTTTAGGACATATTAAATAATTTAATGACTCAAAATCACTAAATAAAAGTATCATCTTATGATACTATTAATGGAGTCTAAAATAATTTATATATAAATCAATTTTTATCATATGAAGTTCTTGAAACTAGATGGTCTATGTTTCATGATGACTATCAAGATTTAGATTTATTACCTACAAAAATAGTACCAAATATGAATCAATGTTTTATGACTACTATGAATAGACTTAAATCTATCATGGATAATGAAATAACTATTTAACAACGTGTCGAAATAGTAAGTGGAATGTTACTCAAAGAAGCCCATGGGGTGTTAGCTGAGTTGTACCCACTGGTTGTACTCCTCGCTCTCCTTAGGAACTAGTGCAGGATCGAGTCCCACCATGCTCAAACACTATTTGAATTATGAACAGGGTGATTCAAAGCCATTTCTTAGTTGGGGAATGTGGCACGCACTTGGGCCGGTGGGGCCCCCCTCTTGGAGTCGGTGTTATTAACACAGGTTTTTCACATGAGCCTCATCACAGTTGGTGAGGTATTCTTAAGTGCATCCAAAAGACCCAGGTTCAAAACCAGGTAGAGGCATATTTCTGGGGCACTGTAGTAGACTATAGTAGGTACTGTAGCAGGTACTTTAGTAGAACTACACACTGTACGGGTACTATAGTAGAACTGTACACTATACAGGTACTGTAGAAGAGCTATACACTGTGTCGGTACTATAGCAGACATTGTAGCAGTTACTGTAATAGGTATTATTCGGTACTATAACAGCTGGAACTATTATCCTTGGGCCATCGGTTTGGGATTTGAGTCTTTAAGGATTTTAGATCACCCAGGCCTTCGGGTTAGTAGGCCTTTCAGGCCACCTTTAAGGCCTTTGGGCCACATGCAGTTTCCCCAGACACACTACAAAAAAGAAGCAGCCCTAGAAGAGGATTCAAAGCAGGTGCACTCACTAGTGCAGAACCAAATGAATTTTTTAGAATGAGAGAGTATGGATATTCCATTGGTACTAGCCTTTACTTGCACGGGAAGCCTAGCCAGACATTCATGCGAAGTTGGAGAGCTGTTATCATGATGCAGATGCTGGGGAGGGGCAGTTACTTGTAGATAGTCTGGTTAAATTCCCCAATACCTTCAGGTCATGTAATCTCCTAATCCTACATGCCATGTAATCTTGGAGCCTACGGTCCTTGTAAGGGTTCCCCATCATCCCTTGAAAGGGGGGTTATCAAAAATCAATAAAAATGAAGGCCTTCATGCCATTCGGGAAAAATGTTACTCAAAGAATGGGAATCCAAATGGATATATAAACATAACATCAAAAATAAAACATATATAATACTTCATTATCTAATAAAATCTTTAAAATAATATGAAAATTGGTTAAAAATGGATTATAATAAGTAAAATATCAATAATTGTGTTTTATTGGCCTTTACCTTGGGTTTTTCATCTTCATGTGAACATACATCAAAATTTAACACTGTGAAGAAAAATTATATACATCAATCGAATGATTTAAATTATGAAGATGGTAATGGAAAAAAAATATTTATACTGTGGGAAGGATGAATAAAATTATCAAAAATAAACAGTTTCAGTATGATAATTGAAAAAATATAAAGGAAAATTATTAAGATAAAGAGTCTTTATATGATATATGGTATGAATAAAAGAAACCTAGAAATATTAAACCATAATATCTGTGGATAACAAAAATGAAAAAACATGTTATGAATTTGAAAGTGAAATAAATAAATGGCATACATGCTATGACTAATACATTGAGGTTCAATGATTATCCATTTTCCAGAAATAGTAGTGGTTCAGAGGATGACAATAATAATTTAGTAAGATTTTATTATAAAATCTATCAAAATAATCTACGTTTGATGGGAAAGTTAACTTCATATATGTTAGATAAATTATCTATGAATCTAAATGTTTCTTATTCATTATATATTGTTAAGTAGAAAATATCAAAATATAAATATGATATTCATTTTATTGAATAAATGACTAGATGTATGGAATGTCTAGAAAAGAAGAATAAAAAATTAACAAAGTATCTAAATTATTCTAAGATTAAGGTTGTTATAGAGGGAGATAAGAATTATATGATATCCCCAAAATATTTAAAAATTGAATTTTTAGTTCAAAATTATATATTCTAAAATCATCGAAATAATGAATTATAAGAGGAAACTATCTGAATATTTATTTGAATATAAAAGAGAAAAATAAAAATTAAATGATAAATTGAAAACTAAATAATTTTCAACAATGTCATTAGATGATAGAAATTAAAATTATATGATTGATTTATATATTTATTATTTTAAGAAACATTATAATAACTTTACTACTAATATTATTTAATTTAAAAAACTATACAAACAATTAAATAATGAAATTTCTAATTCTAGTATTTTTTATAAAACCACTATAAGATGTTATAAAAAATTATTTATGACTAGTTATTTACCCTATTATTATAAATTATAGATATGATGAACTTGGAGAAAAAACAACTATCTATATAAAATTCAATCTCATAAACATCATAAATATTACTTTACTAAAGAAATTGCAGCTATATAATTTTTAAATGTCATACAGATGTGGGATCCTAAACTCTTGTTTTCCAAAATTAACATATCAACTAGGCAAATCCCACTACATAATCATTTAAGCATCTACGTACATAACCATATATATATATATATTATCATAGAATTGGTTCAACCCCAGTATATTAGCATTTATTTATGGAACTCAACACATGTCCTGACAACAAGTGATTCATGATATCATATCAAGAGCGTTAATGGATTATTCTACAAATTTCCATTTTCCATTTAATTTAAAATTTATTTTATATAAATTTATCATCAAACATGTCAAAAACAATAGTCCATTACCAATGAGATTCTACATCAATAACTCACCTGAAATATCATGTCATGCTGAACATGCGTTAATCCATTATCCCATTCACCATTAATCAATAGTTTTCTCACCAAAGGGTATACATAATCTAGGTTAAAAAAGCATTGAATCAAAAGGTTAAAAATGAGCAATCTCATCCATTATTTACAATAATTCATCAATCAATTAACTAATTTTCATATTGTGTCAATTCAATTTCAATATTACACATACTCAATAACTAAATATACCATATGATTAGTTTTTATACCGCTTAACTTGAAGTATTGATTAAAACATTGTTTCCAACTAGTAACGCCCACAAGAATGAAGGAAAAGAATATTAAAGAATGAACCTAGATCAAATAATATCAATATCAATATTCAAACCAATTGAGGTCAAAATATTACACTATTATAACCAGTGAGAAAAGGGATATTGGGGGAATCCTAAACAAAACAAATCATTGAAGATTGATTGAACGAGATGCATGTAATGGGAAAAGTTACTCCAAAATCTTCTATAAATATCCTATGGCATATGAGAGGATGTTTTCTCACAATTTTATTGAAAAATTAAGTGTACGACATAGCCTATAACCATTGATCCCAAGAAATACAAGCCAGGTAAATTCAATACACAACATGTAAATCTCAATTTAAGAGTATGCCAAAATTTGGGTTCCCTTAGGTGAATTAAAACCTTACAGAACATTACACACCATGTAATGGAGGTTCATAGTATGAAATACAGTTCACATCATGAACCATTTCATGAAATTTATTCATTCCACTGAATCAACATGTGATAGTTGCATATCGAGTAATACAAATAAATGGCATGTAAATGTCATGTAGGTGGGTTTAATCCCAAAATTACACAGAAGAACTCAAACCACCTCTTAAACCTTATATTCTTATGGATACTCCTTATAAGACCATTTAATATGTTTATACCAAGACTAAATTATTTAATAATGTCATATATCCATGTACTTTAGGTTATATTCCCTAATAAAGGATCTATATCTCCGAGTGAGACTCACCTAACAAGGTTTTAAAACAAGGAAAACACAAAAAATAGGTTTTATGAAAAAATAAAAGAGGGATTCACCCGAAAAAATATAGAATCTTAAATCCTACCCACCATATAATAGCTTATAATGAAGCTTCTCTAAGATTCACTGTAGGGTCACTGTGAAAATTTCCATCCACTGTGTTGGCATATCAAACTCTCTCTCCCAGGTATCCTCTCAAACATTCCAATGAAACCACTATACTTGAACTATATGTATAGTGAAACCCCAAATATGATTCTCAATGTGGTCTAAAATATGTATTGGATTCCCCTAAAAAGATGAATCTACACAAATCTCAATGTTCTCAACATCTGTTATGTGATATGGTTTAGGATGATATTTTTGAAGCTACAACACATGAAACACATTTTTCATGGAACTGTAGCATTGGGGAGGGATTAATTGATATTCCACTGGACGGTCCCTTTCAACTATCTCAAATGGATTTAAAAACAAATGTGTTATCTTTCCTTTTTTCTTGATTTGGTGTTACCCTAACCTAGGCACCAGTCATAATAAAACATGACTACCAAACTCAAAATATATAGGTTATATATGATTGTTAGCATACAATTTCTACCTAATTGATGTGGACACCAACTATATCCTGATTAACTCAACCTATTCAGATGTCTCATTCATTAAACTAGGCCAAAAAAGAACAGAATCATGTACCTCTAACCAAAATAGAGGAAAAAACATAGACTGTAATAAAAATCCTTAAAAGGATTCATTTGGATTGATGATCAGAAGCTATTATTATATGAAAAGTCATTGAGATATATATTATCCCCCCATGAACCACTAAAATCCAAAACACAATCTCATAAAATATCCTCTTGATTCTAAATAGTCCACTCATGTTAACCTTCATTTGGAGAATGATATGTTATGCTCCAAATAACTTATGATCCCCGATACTTCTGAAGTCCCTACCACACCTACGGTGTGAAATAAGGATCTCTATCAGAAATGATACTTCTTAGAACAATGTGAAGTAAATATATCTCTCACATGTAACTAATACTCATTTCATCAATAATGATGGTATACTTGGTAAGTAAAAAGGGGGTAACCTTCATCAATAAATCCATAATCACCAATATTTCGTCATTCTTATGTTTTATCCGGGGTAATCCTGTCACAAAATCAATATTTACATCATCACATTTCCACTCGGGAATGGTTATCAACTATAATAGCCTAGCAGGCCTCTGATACTTGGCTTTCATCTTCTAGTGAGTGAAACATCTCACAAAAAATCCCACTACCTCCTTCGTAATTCTTGACAACTAGTACTATCTAAAGATATCAGGATAAATATTTTTCAAACCAAGATGTATTTCCCATCTATAATCATGAAACCCTCTCATCATCTACTCACACAGGCCCATTGGGACCCATACACGACCATAAAAAAAATTCACTGCCAATAGACCATCCTAATGGTATTTTCCCTCCATATAATCATTCTATCAAATGAAAACCCTCTGAATCACTTAGTTAGTATGTCTTAATCTGGTCCAGAAGCTGGGAATAATAGATGTTGAAGTCCGGGCTCCTCATCCATGTGCCTCATGCACATATAAGTTCATTTCTATAATATATTCAATCATTTAATACTCATATCATGACTCTAGAACTACCTATATAATAATATTTATGCTTAAGGTATCCAAAAATATGAATCCCTTTCCCAATTTATAATCCATCTCAAAATTAAAATACTATAGATAAGTGACCCACCTCCTCTGTTGATGGTTCATGTCCTGCTAAGAAATTTTTTTACTGAGGATCTTGTATTCCATGTATACTACAAACCTATCACCTGTAAGATAATTTCTCCCAGATCTCAGGGAATGTACCACCATAGATAACTCCAAAACATGAGTAGGATAATCCCCCTCATATTAACATAGCTTTTGGATCCATAAGAAACCACACAATCCTACTACATCAACATCTCTCGGATTCCAACTCCAGATGCATCATAGTACATGTTATATTATTTACTTGGAATTAGTAATGTGAGGATTGGTGTTGAGGTCATCCTACCTACCAGTTCCTAAAAATCTCTCCCACAAGAATCAGACAATAAAACCATAACATCTTTCTTGGTCCTCCATGACATCGGGGCTTCTATATTGGATAATTATTTTATAAATAACCCATAATAACATTCTAAATCTTGAAATATATGAATCATAAAGACATTATTGGGTTTCCCTCAATATACCACTACTATAACTTTCTCTGCATCCACTAAAACACCAACCTCTAAGATGACATGGAACAACAAGTTCATTTATTAATCTAGAAATAACAATTGGTTTGTTTCTCATAAAGCATATTATTTTTTAATATATTGAAGATGGTGTCAATATATTTGTAATGATAACCTACTAACTTGAACTACACTAAAATTTCATTAAAAACCCACCAAAAACTAATCAAGGTAAGGAAGAAAGATCTGATTCATCAGGTCCATGAATACTAATGGTTCATTCTATAAACCAAATGTCATCGCAATGAGATTGTACAATCACTACCTGCTCCTAAAAGCATCTAGAGGTATGTATGATAGTCTCACTCTCAACTGGTGGAATCCTGATATCATGTTAATAATGTAGATGATATTAGAACCTCTTAGAAGATCAAAGAGAATTTTGATTCATGGAAGGGGATACCAGTTCATGACTGTCATATTGTTCAATCTTTGATAATCCACATATAAGGGAAATATCCCATCGTCTTTATTGGTGAAAATAATATGAGAACCCCATGGAGATATATTAGGTTGTATGAAACCTTTAAATTATAGTTATTCTAAGTATAATTGTAATTCTCAACGCTATGTTGGTGTCATAATTTTAGGAAGAATATGAACTGGTTCTGCTCTCAGTACCAACTCGATCATGAACTTGATCTCTCGCTCGAGTGGTAATCCATAGAACCCATTAGGAAAAACATCTTGAAAATGGTCTACCATTGGTGGAAATAATACAACTAGATTCCACCATATTATAAAGAATCACCCGCTATCTAACTATGTTACAATCCCATATGCACTAAATTAGTCCTACATGGCTAGCTTTAAGATCCAACTCTCCATGTTGAAAATATAAACCTTTTTATATAGATTTAAAGGTAAATATACTCTAATAATTGTTGATGTGATTTTGGTGTATAATTAGATAATTCTTACAAATAATCAAATTGAAACCTATCATTTTCAACAAAAATGGTTCCCAAAATAAATTGTAACCACAAATTTCTTGAAAAAACATCTTGAAATGTTTTATATTCTCTAACAAAACTCCCAATGATATGTTGATGGTCAAGATACCATACCATAATTCCATGACCAATCCCAAAACATTTTCAAAAACGGAAATTAAAAATGAATATGATTCGCTAATATAAAACAAAATATAAAAATGAGTACATGAAATAATAATCGTACCCCTGACGGTAGAATGTACTGCATCCACACTATTTGTAGTAGTCTGCATAGCATGCACCTGACTAGCCCCTCATTCTTTGGATATAGTCTGATTCCCTTCCATTTTTCCCTCTATATGGTATTGGTGTTCCTATAATGGGGTTCCTTGCCCCTACCTTGGCCTGAATTCCTTATGGAACTCTAGATACCCATCAACTAAGGGGTATTTGAGTCCTTCCCAGAATATGGTACCTATCATGATCCCCTAACAAAACTATTCTATGACACATTTTAGAAAAACATATGAAGATGAACCAAGCTTCCCCATGAATGGAGTTCCATAGAGGGGTACGCACACTGAGTCTTCTTCTATCACAACTTTCCCCATTGATAGAATTGTAATGAAACTCATTCTTAAGATGGTTTTTGACTACACTAACAGCTCTAAAAACTATTTCCTTAGTGATATCTATCATGACATTACTTCTTTCAACAAAAATAAGAGCTTCAATTTTCTTTACTAAAATATATTTTCTACAGCTCAAGGCCTCTCAGGGATTACATTCTATGATGAGTGTCGAATTCATCACATCCAAAAAGATACTCAAGAGAAAGAAGATAAAATATAACCTAACCTCATAGTAAATATTTTCCTCAAAAATGTTCACCCTATTTATTTTATCCAAAACTAAAAATTGTGTAAAGCCCTTCAGGTAAGTGAAGTGTCGGGTGTAGTCCATCACTAACATGCCCGCCTATGTCAGGTTCATGAATTCAATAGACTGCTTATCCATCAATGTCTCGAGATAGAAGTGTATCAAGAACATCACCTCAAATTACTTCCATAATAACTCCTCAAACAACCGAGGTTGCTCTAGAATGTCCCACTAATGCTTGATAGGTCCACAAAGTATGTATGCAGCAAACTTCACCCTCCTATATATGGGTTTCCCAAGATGCTTGAAGATCATCTGGATGGACTCAATCTAGAAATTGGTTACCTCAGGGTGTAGAGACCTAGTTTTTGCCTTGAAATACATTGAAATATTTCAATATATAATTCCAAATCTATTTTCTATGACATCATGTGATTCGGATGCCTGGTGTGCCATGAATTTGTTTTATAAAAATATTGATTATATATTATATTGTGTGTGCATAGATTCTTAAATAAAATGGAATAACTCATAACCAAATATTTTATTATAAATTTGATTACATGGTTGTGTCCAAAATGTGGTTTTGAGTATACACCCAACCTAAAATGGGTTGGTGTTAGGTGTTCAGACTCCTCTCTCATTGGCGGTACATTCAGGGAAATAATTATTTATTTATTTAATTAACTGTTTCATTTTGACATAGTATATTATTATATAAGAATAATACCATGTTAAATAGGCCAGGGTTATCCGCATAATCCTATAATATCCAAAAATTCTTTCCATAATCCTTCTACTATAGGATCACTTCAGATGATTATGAAATGACAGATCAGAGCAGATCAGGACCCATGGAATGTAGTGATCCATATTTCTCGTTATTGAGCATGTTCTTCACCAATGAATGATCCAAAATCCAGGTAAAACTCATCAATTGGTGATTTACATCCTCTTATTAAATTTATTGAACATATTCATCCTTTTTGATAGATCTATGACAATTTTTCCTATGCATGCCCCTATGTACAAGATCTGTAACACCCAGATCTTTTTATGAAATATATTATCTAAATAATTTTATTTCTTCAATAGATTACATTTCATGAAATCGTGTGTTTAAACACACCATGATAATCCCTTAGTATAAAATGAACATTCTAACATAGCCTTTAGGTTAGCGGGAATAAATATAACTAAATTATGATAATGTATGGTGAAATCATTCACTACTAATTATTAATGTAAAATATAAGTCAATTATATATTTGATTCTTGTATTAATAAATTGAGTGAATTTAAATTAGTAAATGATATTAATGAAATATATTTTTTATATACATAATAAAATATTATTTATATTCATACAATACATATATTTTATCACATGGTATGAATAAACCCTACTTGATGTATAAAATCCTATATTTTTTAAAGTGAAATTTTTCCTCCTTTTAATAGACAACCATTTTTAAATTAATATTTTAACAAATTAAAATTATTTATATGGAAAAACATTATTTGTAAGCGAGATATAAATATTTACTTTGGATGAATTTTTAGTATTTATCTGATAACATTCAAATTTTATTAAATAGTAAAAATACACTAAATTTTAATTCAAAACAGCTTTTTTTATCAAAAAATGTATATGTTTAAATTATAATATTTAATGATTTTAAATTATAAATAGAATATATAGTTATCATTAAATATAATTTATGTGATTATCATTAATTTTACATTGAATTCAGATGTAAAAACATTAAAATCTTTTGTAATGTTTTAACTTTTCAAAACATGTTCTCTCTTTCTGAAAAATAGAATAATTTAAAATTAATTATTGAAACTTTTATGCTTTGAATTTTTAATATTGTATTCCATATTTTGAATCTGTATTTCCAAATTAGTTAAATATATATATATTTTTTTCACATTATGAATAGTAACTTCAGTAATTTTTATTTATATGGTAAAAGGTAAATTTGGTAATTAAATATAATAATAGTATAATAAAATTATTCTAAAATTTTAATTAATATATTTGTATGATTTTTTCGATCTAAATCATCATTGGGTAGAAATGGTGTTCTTTGGAATCCGCTTACATGAGATTAGAACAATTAATTAATTTTATTTAAAGAAAAGTTAAATATGTCTTACCCAAATTTTAATAACTATATCATTTTTTATATAAGGTTATTCATAAAATAAATTCAATTACAAATACTCTTTTGAAGTATAAAATGTTTTTATTTATCTTGTTAATTTATTTTTAATTTGTAGGAAACAGATAATTACATTAAAGGATTATACTTTGATGATGTAAAAATTAATTAATTTATGTGAAATGAATAAAACAATTTTTATTAAAATTACAATAACCATAAAAAGACACAAACACTTGTTAAAATATTATTAATCAAGTATAAATTTACTAAATCCATCCAAGGGTTGAGTTAGTGTCCATTTGTAACCTTATATTATAGATTGTGAGACTTAGATTACTTTATTTAAAGTGATGTTAACGATGTGACATCTATAGTTTAATAAGTATAATATTTTTAATGTTGAATTTTCATGAATATAAATTTTAATAAAAGTATTATTATGATATATTTTATATTTATATTCATAAAAATGTTTTATTTTTATTTTTTATCCAATAAATGAGTATACTAAATAATTACACAAAACTGATATAGTAATTATTTTATTAATAATGATAACAAATAAATGTTACTAAAAATAGTAAAATAAATATAATTTGGGATAACATATATGTATAATTAATTTTATAGAATAAATTGACCATTTAGGAAGATAATAAAATAGTTGGTTCGACGTTAACTTATTATCGTAATATTTTTAAAAATCAATGAATTGAATAGTGTCATAATTGATATTATTAATTGAATATCTAAATAATGTTTTGATAAATTATTTAAAAATCATAAAACAATTTTAACCATATATAATAATTATGATATTGTATAAAATGTTCAAAATTCATTATTTATGGTATAATTGAAATCAAATAAGTAAATATTGAACCCTTTTAATGTTGAATTATGTGTTACCCTAGTTAAAAATTAAATTTAATAACTAAGTGTTAAATAAAATGATAAGGTTTAAATTGGAAAAAAATTATCTAAAATATATTGGTTGAGTGATATTACAACCCTATATAATATAATCTTATAAACTGATACATTTTTTATTTTTTTGGATGGATTTTATTTTATTAGGAATTAATATTCTTAGAGATCCCAAAAGTGCCCCTCACCTCAATTATAAAAAGGCACCTCCTTCCTCATATCTTAACTTCACTTTTTTCCTTCAAGATCAGAAAAACACCACCATTTTCTCTTTTAAACTTACCTATTTACATTATAGAGTTTCTTGTATTATTCAATTACAAACTCTAGTGCTCTAAGAGTAGATTTATAGGAAGAACGTCGGAGATGAGGTAATCTCCTCTACTGATTCTTTAAAACATCATTCTTATTGAACATATTCTCCATTATATGTTTCATTATATAGTAATAATTATATCATCACATATATACTTATATATTATTTTAATTAATAAACAAAAATATTCCAACTTCTATCCATCCTACGAAGAACGAAATCACAATGTGTGTGTATGTATTGCTTACCGTCTCTACATTGTGGTGTAATCTGTTTTTCACCACCACCTTACATAGATGGGTATAATGATTGAAATAATAACTATATATTACTATTATTACATGATGTTAATTCTCAAATATTATACACCATCCAATTAAATATCATTTAACAAATACGAGAATGATATCATCGATCATGAGTATATACATCCGACCGTCTCCACAATGCGATGTGATTCATTCTAAAAAATCATAATTAAAGCCTGATTATATGAATGTAAATAATGAATAAATATAGTATATATTATTTTAATATAATTTTATAATGTTATAACTATGAACTATGAATGAGAAAAGAAATTTATTCTATAAAACTTGCATAAGAAAGTGAAGTAGTTAATACCTGAATAACAAGTAATAATGAAATATTGTTTACAAAAGGATGATAAATGATCATATATGATATCATAAAAATTAATATGATTTAAAAATAATTCAATGAAATAATTTAAATATTTATACAGGAGGTTTGAATATATACAAAGAAAATTGTACCTAATGTAATGGATAATTTGGTAATCACATTATTATTCGATATTGTTTATACATAAATATTTATTGGTGTATATATATCATAAGAATACATGTTTCATAAGTATGTAATATGATTTCTGTTATTATATAGTTTTTTAATGTAAATTTTATTTTTTGTAACACCTTATCTCTAGGAAGTTTTCTTTACAAAATTTTATTTTTTTAAATAAATTATTTTCTTTTAAAATTCCATGGAATTTTGAGAAAAGAAAACATTTTTTAGAGGAAATGATATTTTCCTCAAGAATTATTATCAGGTGTTTTATCAAAATTATTTTCCATCTATGATGAAATCATTTAAATAAGGTTATGTTTCTATCCATATTATTACTATTTTATTGTGTTTATAATGGAATTATATTTTTGAAATCCATTATATATATATATATATTATGATGGAATTATTTTTAAGAAACCCATTTTATTTATAGGGTTATGCTATGATGAATGATTTATGTTTTCGTGGCATGTTTAAGAATGATTTAATTATGAAATGGTTGGGACCAATAACTCCCTCCAATGAGTTAGTTAAATAGTTATATCTCTTGATATAGACATGTATTAAATGGGAAATAATCTTAGTTCAGTAATCTAAACGATGGAATGAGAAATGAACTTAGTTTTGTAATGGACTTTGTCCACTACGTTGGTCTTGGAAATGAGCCTTAACAAATATGAAATTATTTATTATACTTATGTGTATGCCAAAAAATTTCATGTCCTAGGTTATGACTTTTGGGATTGTGTTCATTTATTCTTATGAACTATCATGATTTATCCCACTGCATGATATCATCGCCCTTCATATAGAGAATAATATTATCAAAAGTAATTTTCTTATGTCTTATGTTTATGATATTATCTATATATTCCTTGTTTACCATTATTGGTCATTTGAGCTCACCCTTTCATATATTTCTTTTCCACAGGTCATGAAGAGGGGTATTAAGTAAGATATGTCAAAAATGGTTCTAGTAATGTAGAAATAAGTTGGAGACAACGAAGATCTCTTATGAACCATTTTTTTATGTCACCCAGTTTCTAAAGGTGTTATACCTATATGATCCTTTTGTGGCTTTGTTAGATTTTTTAATGAATTTTATTCAATTTTTATGTAATATTAATGTATATAAAATATGGGTCATTATAGTTGGTATCAGAGGAAAGGTATAGTTAACCTTTGGAAACTGGGATGATAAAACATTAGTAAGAACCCAGAGGATAAGTGGAAGTATAGTTAACAATCGTATTTTTTTAGAAATGATCATGAATAACCTATGTTAAAATCTAGTGTCCAAAATTTAAATTTTATTCTTGATTTTCTAATTTTCAAATTATTATTAGTGTTTATCCCACTATACTTCTTCGTATTAGTCAATATACGTAACCCAAAGGATCTGCATTAATGCTGAATACGATGGAAAATGTAATGATTTTCCTCCTGAAAAACCAAATGTTATGGGAAATGGAATGATAAATCTTGCATCTATGCTCACAGAAGTTTCTCAATCTATGTATCATGTAGGACATCCAAACGATCAAAGGACGCACCAAAATTCTGTTTATTCCAATATAAGGCAGTATCCACCCTCTTTTAGCGGGTCTTTTGATCCATTACTGGATGAACAATGGATTAGTACCACTAAAAAGCTATTCTCATTTCTCTAATGTTCATAACATGATAAGGTCATCTTATTAGTCTATTGTTTGGAAGGTGAAGTTTATCAATGGTGTAACCTTATTAATAATACAAGGAAAAAAAGATGATATTGAATCCAGGGAATGGGAAAAGTTCAAGAACATATTTTTCAATATGTAATTTCCTTATATTCTTTGAAAAAAAGGATAAGAAGTTCCTTGAACTTAAGAAAAAGGATGATGAATCGTTTGGTACCTATGAAGAATAATTTACAATAATAGCAAGGTACACTTTTTGAATTATTATCCAACCAGAGAGTAAAATTGATCAATTATTTAGTGGCTTAAAACAATGTCTCCAAAGGGAATTATCCATAAGGTACTTCAATATCTATGATGGAATCATTATATGCTCTCTCAAGGTTGAGATAGAGGTTAGAGTAACCAATCAGTCCTATTAGTTTGATAAGTAGATAAAAATGGAATTCAATGGATAATATAAATAACACACTAAAAAAAGATGATTTTTCCCTTATTCTTAAAGTGTGCAAAGAAACAAGTGGTAAATAGTCTTAAGGGGACTAGTAAATTTTTTATGTTTGGAAAATAAGGTCATTGGGATTTTGAATGCTGATGTGATGGGAAAAATATGTCTAATAATGGGAATAGAGAAAAGGCTAAAAATAATACCCCTCCTACACAACAAATTTATAAGTTCTAGGAAATAATTAATAATTCCCTTTAATTCACTAATCAAAGGGTTATTGATGATGATAGATGTCCAAAAAATATTAAGTAAAATGACAAAGTCATTCCACATATGTTCATTATCGGTGAGGTGGAGTAAAATAATGATGTGGTGAAAGGTAAAATTATTATCCACTCTAAAGTAAAAAAAAATATTTGATTCTGGATCCTTGCACTCTTTTATTTCCGAAGAATTTTCTAAGGGTATTATTGTATTACCTCAGAAATTAGATGTTCAGTTTGATGTGACAGCTCATAATAGAATAACGGTTTCATCAAAAGTTTATAATTCTTCTCTAGTTCATGTTTTTAGAAAATTTCTTCTTAGAAATATTATGATCTTTCCTATAGTGTAATTTTATGGGATTATTGGCATGAATTTTCTTTCACTATATGGAGATCATATAAATTTCCAAGGAAGGGAAGTCACATTTCATATTCCAAATCAATAAATAATCATCTATCGATGAAAGGATGAGTATGACCTTCTAGTGAAAATGTATTTCATCTTATGCATATTAATCCCTATAAATGAAGGTTATCTATCTCAAATGGTTGGGTATAAACTAAAAATTAAGAATATACCCATTGTACAAGATTTTTATGATGTATTTTGGATAGAATATATAGGTATTCCACTAAATCATGAGGTTATGTTTTCAATAGAACTCATTTTGGGTGATATGCCTATTTCAATGAAACCTTATAAAATGGCCCCAAATGAGATGTATGAATTGAAGAAGAAACTCCATGATAGTATTTAAAAGTGATTCATATGCCCTAGCTAGTCACCTTGGTGTATATCTATTCTATTTGTTATGAAAAAAGATGAATCAATGAGACACTGCATTGATTATCAAGAACTTAACAAGATGAGTATCCAGAAAAATATCTTCTTTATTATATTGATGACTTATTTGATTGACTAATCCTAACTCAATACTTTTGCAAGATTTATTTTCATTTATGATATCATAAATTGAGGTTCAAGAAAGAGGATATAGGGAAATATGACATTCTGTGCAAGGTATGGACACTATGAATTTATAGTGATGCCTTCGGGTCTTACTAATTCCCCCTGTTATCTTCATGGATATAATGAATAGTTTATTTAGAGACTATATTGATCATTTTTTTTATTCATTATAGATGATGTTCTTATCTATTCAAAGAGAAATGAAGAACATGAAGAACACATGAAAATTTTACTTAAGACCCTAAGAAAGAAGAAGCTTTATGGAAAATTTACCAAGTGTGTATTTTGGATTCAGAAAAGATTAATTTTTGAGTCATATAATCTCAAAAGAGTGGATATATGTGGATCTAGTAAATACATATGTTATTGAAAGTTGGGTGAGACAAACAAAAGAAACTGAGATCATATGTTTTCTGGGTTTGGATGGATATTATTTACGTTCTATTAAATATTTTTCCTGATTATCTAATCTTCTCACCAAGTTGACTTAGAAAGGAGTTAAGTTCTTGTGGATAGAGGAAGGTGAAGAGAGTTCCAAAGAGATAAAATTAAGGTTTGATAGTGCACGTATGATCACACTTCCCTATAGTGGATAAAGGATTACAATCTACATTGATGCATAGAAAAGGGGGTTGAGATGTGTTCTCATTAAAAATGATAAGGTGATAGCTTATTCCTTATAACAATTGAAAATCCTTGAGCAAAATTACCCAACTCATGATTTGGAGTTACCTGTGGTAATATTTGCACTAAAGATATGGTGGCATTATCTTTATAGTGAAAGGTGTGATATTTACACTAATCATAATGTTTAATGTATATTTTCACACAGAATGAGTTGAATATGCACCAAAGAAGATGGTTGGAGTTGATTAAATATTATGACTACTCAATACATTACCTCCCTTAGAAAGCGAATAAGGTGGAATATTCTTTGAGTCAAGAGGACAATTCTAGCATATCCATGATGAGGATCACAAAAGATCCAATATTTATGGATTTTAAATGGATGTATCTTGAAATTTTAAAGGGTGGAAATCTTATCTTTCTAAAATTAATGGTCAAACATCTATAAAATTGAATATTAAAGAGGTGCATAAGGAATATGTAGATCTACAAAATATGGTGAGAAATGTTTTTGAATTCAACCTTGATTGTGATGAAATATTAATGTTAAGAAAACAGGGTTTTTATTCCTCCCATACCAGAATTAAAGAAGGAGCTATAAGATGAGTAAAATAGTTATTCATTTTCTATTAATCTTAGAAGCACAAAGATTTATAAGGACCTAAAGGATTATTTCCTATGTCCTGACATGAAAATATATGTTTCCTAATAATTCTTTTGGTTCTTGGTTTATAAACAAGTTAAAGTTAAGAGACACAAGTCTAAGGGGATGCTACAACCGTTAACCATAACCGAATAAAAATAGTAAAACATCACTATGGACTTTGTCATGGTACTTCCCAAAACATCTAAAGGCCATAATATTATATGGATTTTTGTTGATCGCCTAACAAATTTGTACACTTCACTGAAATAAGATATGATTTCTCTCTTGATCAACATTTCAGTATATATGTTAAATAAGTGGTATGATTTCATGGAGTAACTCTTTTAATTATATCTCATCAGGATATAAGATTTACATCAATGTTCTGAATATGTCTTCATCAGGCTCTAGATATAGAGTTATGATTCAATACTTATTATCATCATTTGAAATATGGTTATTCTATAGGAAAAATTCATATTCTAGAAGACATGTTGACAGTTTTCTCTATGGATTTCAATGGTTGTTGGTATCAACAGCTACCTTTGGTAGAATTTTTTTACAACAATAGCTTTCAATTTAGTATTCATATGGCTCATTATAAATCCCTCTATGGAAATAAGTGATGAAATCCAAATTAATTGGATAATGTTTTTGAAAAAATCTATTAGGACTTAATATTAATAATGAAATGGAAGAAAATGTCATATCTATTCAAAAACACATAAGAGTAGCTCAGATTTGACAAAACTTTATACTAATACTAAAAGAAAAGACTTATAGTTTGAAGTAAGTGACATGGTTTTTCTAAAAATATATCCTTGGAAGAGAGTAATGAGATTTAAAAATAATGGAAAGTTGAGCCCTAGGTATATCAGTCCTTTTAATGTTATGGATCATGTTGGGAAGGTATATTACCGATTAGCACTTCCAATGACTCTCTCTCAAGATAATGATGTGTTCCCTATGTCTCTTTTTAAAAAGTACATACCTGATCCTTCACATTTACTAAACACAGAATTAGTATAGCTCTAGAATGATGTTTCTTATAAAGAACAACCAATAGAGATTCTCAATCGTAGTGAAAACATTATTCGAAATAAGACCACTCACTTGGTCAATGTTTTTTAGAGGAACCACCAATTCTAGGAAGATAAATGGTAACTTGAGTATATGATGAAGAATATATATCCTCATCTTTTTGTATCCATGTGATTAATTTCTATGGTGAAATTTAGTTTTTGTGGGGTATAATGTAACACCCAGATGTATTTATGAAATATTTTATCTAAATAATTTTTATTCTTCAATAGCTAGAATTGTATGAAATCATGAGTTTAAATGAACCATGAGATGACCTCAATATAAAATGACCCTTTTAACCTAGTTATAAGGTCAGTGGGAATAAATATAACTAACTAATTAAAATGTATGGTGAAGTCATTCACTACCAATTACTTATTAAAAATATAAATCAATTATATATTTGTATTTTTTTATTAATAAATTGAGTGAATTACTCTTAGTAAATTTAATTAATGAAATATATATTTTATATACATAATTAAATTTTTTTATTCATCCAATAGATATTTTTTGTCATAGGGTATGAATAAACCCTATTTGATGACTACAACCCTATATTTTGAAAAAGGCAATTTTACCTCATTTTAATAGAGAACCATTTTTTAAATTAATATTATAAAACAATAATAATTTTTATAATGACAAAATAAATTTCTTTTGAAGAGGGATATGAAAATTTACTTTGGATTAATTTTTAATATTTTTCTGATCACATTCAAATTTTGATGAATAGTAAAAATACACTAAATTTTAATTGAAAACAAATTTTATTTTGAGAAAATTTATATGGAAAAATTATAATATTGAATGGTTTTAAAGTATAATTATAATATATTTTTATCTTTCAGTATAATTTATGTAATTATCATTAACTTTATATTGAATTCATATGTAAAAACATTTTAATCTTTTGTAATGTGTTAACTTTTAAAAAATCATTCTCTTTTTCCAAAATTTTAATAATTTTAAATTAATTACTGAAACTTATGTGTTTATAATTTTGAAAAATTTATTACATATTTATAATTAGTGGTTCCAAATTATCAAAATATATTTATTTATTTATTTGGTCATTATTAATAGTATCTTTGGTCATTTTTATTAATACGGTAAAAGGATAAATTTGATAATTAAGGGTAAGAATGCTATTATAATATTACCATAAAACTTATATTAATATCATTAGATAAGTTTTATTTGACCTTAATCATACTTATGTCTAAATGGTGCCTTTTCAAATCCACTTGGATGAGATTAGGACATTTAATTTATTTTATTTAAAGAAATATTAAATATGTCTTACACAAATTTTAATAAGTATACCAATTTTTATATAAGGTTATGATGAATATAAATTAGATTATATAAACTCATTTGAAGTATATAATGTTTTTCTTTATAATGGTAACTTATTTGTAATTTTTTAAAAATAAATAACCATTTTAAAGGCTTATACTTTGACGATGTAAAAATAATTTAGTTGATGAGAAATCAATAAAAATAATTATTAAAATTACAATAACAATAAAGGTATCCAATCACTTGAAAAACTATTATTGTTCGGTTATATATTGACCATAACCATCCAATGGTCTAGTTAGTGACCATTTAGATCCTTATATAAGAGATTTTGACACTTATATTAATTTATTAAAAGTGATGTAAAAGTTTTAACATTCACAATTTAATAATTAAAAAATTTTATGTTTTTGATTTTGTAAAAGATAAATTAAAAAAAAGTACTCATATAAAATATAGTAGATTTATCTTAATCATCATATTTTTTTCAGAATTTTATTTAAAAATTAAGTATATTAAATAATTACACAAAAATGATGTATTAAATATTTTATTAATACACATAACAAATAAATGTTAATAAAAATATTAAAATAAATATAATTTTGGATAATTAATATTTACAATTTATTTTTTAGATGACCTTGACCTCTTATTTAGATAATAAAATAGTTTATTCAAAGATAATGTGTTGTCTTAATATTTTTAAAAAACAGTGAATTGAGTAGTGTCAAAATTGAAACATTTAACTATTTATCAAAATAATGTTTATTAAATTATTTAATAGTCATAAAAGATTTTTAAAAATATATAATAATAATAATATGGTATAAAATTCTCTAAAATATTTAATTATGGTCAAATTTAAATCAAATAAGTAAATATTTCACCCTTTTAATATTGAAAAATTTGTTACCCTGGTTAAAAATAAAATAGAATAACTGAGTATTAATTAAAATGAGAAGGTTTAAGTTGATAGAAAAACTTTTTAGAAATATATTAGTTGATTATATTACATCCTTATCTGAATTAATCATCTAAATTGGGTCATTTTGGAGGTTTTTGGATGTGTTTTGATTTTATTGTAAATTAATATTTTTAGAGATCCCAAAAGTGCCCCTCACTTCAATTATAAAAGGAAACATCATACATCACCAATTAACTTAACTTTTAGCCTTAAATAACATCCATACCTTGACATTTTCTCTTTTTAACTTCTATATTTACATTCTATAGGTTCTGTTTTCCTTCAAGGGCAAAATCTAGTGCGCCAAGAAGAGATTTAGAGGAAGCACGTCGAAAAAGAGGTAATCTCTTCTACTGATTCATTCTAACTTCGTTCTTCTTCTGAATCCATTTCATGAGTTGTTTCATTATCAATTAATAACTCTGGTATAACTTATATACTATTATGTTATTAAAATTATGAAATAATCATATTCCACCTTCTATCCATCCTACGAAAAATAAAAACACCATGTGTGTGCACAAACGACTTATCGTCTCCACAACGTGGTGTAATTTTTTTTAACCACCACCTTATATGGATGGGTATAGTGAGGGAAATAATAACTATATATGACTATTATAACATTATATTAATTCTCAAATATTATACACTATTTTATTCAATTCCATTCAACAAATATGGGATTGATATCATCGTTCGTACGTATGTACAGATTACCATCTCCATGATGTGATGTGATTCATTATACATAATCTTAATTAAATAATAATTATATAAATGTAAAAAAAATTATAACTATGGTATATATTATTTTAATACCATGTTTTAAGGATATATCTATGACTTATGAAGAATAACATGAACTTATTCTATAAAACATGCATAAAAACAAGTAATAATGACATGTTGTTAATAAAATGATGATAATATGATCATAAATGATATCATAAAAATTAATATGTCTCTTAAATAAGTCAATTATATAATTTAAATCATTATATATGTGGTTCGGATAAATAAAAAGGATATCAGACCTAAGGTAAAGGATAATTTTATAATCTCATTATTATTCGAGATTGTTTATACGTAAGTATATACTGATGTATATTTATCATCCACCTCAATGTTTTCTGACTATGTAATATTATTTCTATTATTTTTTAATTTTATAATGTTAATTTTACACTTTGGTGAATTTTAGTTAAATGTTATGAAAGGAATATTTTATTTTTATTTGATATGAGTTTGTTTTAGAATTTTTTGGAAAAAGTATGAGGAGAATGTTTTTTAACATATACGACAAGAATGTGTTTTTATATTTTTAGAGCTCATTATTTCCATGAAAATTAATTAACATTATTTTAATTTTATTTTCAAATAAATTATATTATTTTAAAATTTCACGGCATTTTGAGAAAAGAAACCATTTTTGAATAAGAAAGGATATTTTCCTCAAGAATTATTATCAAGTGTTTTATCAAAATTATTTTACATCTAAGATGACATTATTTAAATAGGGTTATGATTATATCCCTATTATTACTATTTTTTAATGTGTTTATGATGGAAACCTATTTATTAAATCCATTTGTTTTATATGTATTCTGATGCAATGATGTTTAAGAACCCCATTTTATTCCTCTAGTTTTGCTATGATGAATGTTTTATGTTTTTTTGGCACACATAAGACTAGTTTCATTATGAGATGGGTGGACCTATATCTCACTTCAATGCATTGGTTAGAGATTTATATCTCATGAGATATACATTTATATAATGGGAAATGAAATTGGTTCAGTAATATAGGTCTGAAAGGAGGATTGAACTCGGTTCAGTAATGAACTTTATCCACTATGGTGGTCTTGGAAATGATCCTTGACTAATATGAAATAATTTATTATGATTATGTGTATGCCACAATACATCATATATTATGTTATGACTTTTGAGACTACATTTATTTATTCTTATTAACGTTCATGATTCATCCCATGGCATGATATCATGATCTTTCAAATGCAGTTTAAGATTTTCAAATGTTATGTTCTTATGTCTTGTGATTACGATATGATTGATATTTCCTTTGTTTACCCTTATTGGGAATATAATCACACCCTTTCATATTTTTCTTCTCCCTAGGTCATAAATTAGGGTATTAATCAAGATATGTCAAAGGGGGTCTGGTTGTGGTGAAATAAGTGGGAGAAAATGAAGATGTCTTATGAACTAGTTGTTTGTGTTTCCCAGTTTCTAAAGTCACTATACCTATATGGTCATGTCGTGACTTTGTTATAATTTTTAATTAATATTCTTTATCTTTGAAGTAATATCAATATATTTAAATTATTGGTCATTAGAGAATTTAATTTGGTTATTGATTTTTTTTTCTAACCCCATATTGCCATTCTTGACTATTGGACAAGAAATCATGGTCAATGATCCTAAAAAACATTTTTATGGATTTTTGTCCAAACTATTCTTAATGTTCATCATTGGTAGAACCCTATCATCCTAGATTTATGATTTCAAGTAGTACCAAGCCCAATTGGACCCCAAGAACTATGAAAGATCATGAAAAAAGCATGAATCAATTATATAAGACTAGATCTTGGATCTTGGCTAGGCATGGGAGATTATTTTGATGATCAGACTATGAATCTAATTTGGTGGAATTGATGGTGGTGTTCGGGTTAAGTGATGTGATTTTGATGGAACATCGAAGATAATTTGTGGTGCATTATGGCTAGAGACCATGAATTTCATCTAGATCCAACATTTTTGAACGAATATTGGGATGAAATTGAAGTTGGATTAATAGATTCAAGTTCCAAATCATAGATCTAGATTTCTATAGAAAACCTAACTACACACTACCTATAAGTTGGAACACATGGAGTGTATCCCACACAACTGTGGAAGATATGGTTTTATAAATAATATGTATGAAACAATTTGCGGTCCTCATACACATTGTATACCCCTTTCCTGGTTGGACAACCCATGTGGTGGATCACACATGGGATAACCGATGTGGAAGTACATGTCTAGGTTCAGTAGTGTGTACCCGAGTACACAAACATGGCCAAGTCACACGGGTGGCACCCTATATGAGGCAATTCACTATGTAGAGAGTAAATAGACATGGGGCCAGTGCATGGACATCGGGTCCAATACACAGACATGGCCAACATGACAAGGCTCTTTCTGAGTTATCCTAGATATAACTTCTAGTCCACCTACAAGGCATCGAATACTACATGGGATATATCATTATTCCAATTAGCGACACGACCAGGTGGTGGAGTGGGACCACATGTCATGTGGGTCCCCTCACACGTTATATACCTCATGAATTATATTGAATAATCTTAAATCATTTATATCTCATTAATTTGAAATCATATTTTTTCCTATTAGTAGCATATCCTATGTTTTGTTCTACATAAAATGTGATAGTGCCCTCAATTTTTTCTTTTGAGATATGATGTGGAATGTTCTGAGCTTGTTTCTTATTGAAGAGATGTCCAATGATGATAATGAATAGGCCGAATAACCATAGACTATTGATTTTTACCCTCTAGTAGATTTGGTAAGTGGGGTCCTCAACTTTAATAGTGGAACCCACCATCTGCATGCAAGTGGGTGATCTACATCTATCCTTCTGAGTATAACCCCCTTACATTGTAGGGAGTGGGTCCTCGATGACTAGAGTGGATCCCCCTCCCATAGTACTAGGGATAGACTCCTCTATATTTTGAGTGGAACCCCCATTCGCATTGGTGCGATTCATCTACCATACAGTGTGGAACCCCCTATCAGCATAGGGTTCAGGTCCTCATAACATTAGAGTGGAAGAACCCTTCAATATGGGTGTGAGTCCTCTACAAATCCTATCAGACTTGTACACCCTAACTTAGTTAGGGGAAGGTCCTCTACATCGACTTTGTGTCCCCTCTATTGTACAACATAATTATGAGGCATGGTTTGACTTGGATGACTAATTCTAGGAAGATGCATGAGATGCTGAGATTCATAGTTGGACCTTTGAAACTATTGGATAATCATCTTCTTGGGATGAGCTATGATATGGGAATCCCCATACTCTCTGATTTTGGCTTCTTTGATTGATCAGGTGTATATATATATATATATATATTTTTTTTTTATCTGAACGGTGGATTCGATTACCCTTCTTCTAGAAGAGGCAATGATTTGTGGTGTATACCATGTGCTTTCCATGATCAACATCATGTGGTTGGATGAGTCTACTATTATTTTATAGGTGCTAAACACTTTAGAGGCAGTTCTTCTACTCCCTTTGTTTATCCCCTTGTGTTTGGATGAGGTTACATTCACTCTTTTTTTACGTTAAACAGTTCTCTTTCACTATATCATACATCATGTTTTCTACTGTCTTTATTTTATATTGTATCTCTTAATACTCCCCATTCATCTTTTGGGGTGTCTTACTAGGTATTTATATACTCACCCTTGTATGGGATTTTTCTTCACATGCCATATCTTATACAGACAACGAATAGGTCAGTAGAGACTATAGAAGCTCTTATGGATATTGGGTTCTTTGAACTACCTGCAGTGGTCATAGAATGAGATTCAATAGTTAGGATCTCTCGGTAGTTTACATTTCCTGTTTTTTATAGTTTGTAAATATTTCTTGATGGGAATGTATTTTTTACCTTTACTTTTCTTTTTTTATTTTCATACTACTGTACACCCAAGAGGTTAGGAATTATGGGTTTATATTATATTCATTTTTCAACATTTACTCTTTCCAAAACATTTTTTTGATGAGATGGATATGTGTGTGTTGAAAGGTACTTAGGAAAAGGCCTCCTAAGTTTAGTTATGCATTTGGTGCTTGTCTCCTTTCCCAATACTATGGATGTGGGCTTGGGGTAGTTGCGAATCGAGCCCTGACTTGGGTCGGGTTATGATAGATTCGTATCATAGTAATTTCATTCTATGGGAAATTAATTAGACTAGACCCCTTAAGAGGATTTGGTTGGGTTTAGGGAAAGATTATCGAACTATTGTGGGCATGAATGAAAGGATGGGGAGTCTAGTGAAGGTGTGGGTGGATAACGTATCCATTAACCACGACCTTGACTACCTGCTTGTTGACTCGTAATACCAATACAGTGGTTACAGGTACTATTGTAACATGCATCATATAGGATTTAGTCTTTGACTATCCTTCTTGATCCATATCCAAATTTTTGTTAATATTTATTTTCTCATATTTCATATGTATTGATAATTATCATGATGACTCTACGACGATAGCCATCAAGGATTCTAGTTATAGGTCATTACAATGATCAGATGAGAGACAAGGACATAATTCAATGTCCATCCCTTAATCCCCTTCCTCTAGGTGTATAGGTATTAGCACTTCCACCTATTGAGTATAATATCATTCCAGCACTGAGGATGCATGGAGGCTTAGTGCACTCTTTGAGTTCTAGAACAAGAGGCTTCTGAAGATTAAAAAAAATCTAGATCCTCATGTAGTAAAGTATGGGCTAGAGTCAGTGTTCCATGAATTTAGGCTCATTCAGACATTGATAGATTAGGTGGTTGCATTGGCATATAGCTTTTTCCATGGAGTAGCAGGGCACTGGTGGAGTATCATTACGCAAATGAAAGATGAGTTGATACACTTGTGGACTTAATTCCCATAGATATTTCGTTAGTATTACGACTTGTCCTGCCATTTCTCAGTCTATATCTAGGATATTTTGAAGCTAAAGTAGTGGATGATGTTGGCCAACTATGCAGTCAGGTTCATAAGAACTTACATGGTACTCTCTTGACATAATTCGGGATGGCTACATTTGTGAAAAAAAGTTAGAGAAGGGATCCATAAGGATATTTGTGCTATTTTGGCTCCCTAAAGCATCCCCCCTATTCCAGGGAACTGGAGTGGGAACTAGTGATATAGAAATTTCTTTCAGAGTGATAAAATAGATTGAGCTAGCAGTGGGTGCCACCGAGCTAAGTCATCTGCAGTAGTTAGAAAACGTCAAGAGCCAAAACCTTGACACAGGAGAACTCCCAATGATCAGACTCAGGTATATGTTCATAGAAAACATAGAGGTCCATAAAATCCTAGAGAGATGAGGTTTTTTACATGTGATGGGAATGGTCACATATCACCAGACTGACTGACCAAATGGGTTAAACAGCACAGAAAAATAGATTATTGACTATCAGAACAGAGGTAGTGTCATGATCACAAATCTCCCATGTGCGGAGAGTTTTTCCTCATGGAGGTGAAGCTGGTAGAGGATGAGGAGGATATATGGGTAGTGGATGAAGATATGAGATCAATCCACCACCACCACTAGGTTCCCACATCAAGATGAGGTAACTGACATTAGGGGTCATGAATATAAATAGGGTTTAATATTTATAATCCCGCAGAGCATGAGATAATTATATGTACGATATGTGTATTTTATACTATTGATTTAGTATTATTGGACATATTTTCCATTCATTACTTTATCTTTACACTTTTGGTGTGAAATATGGGCATCCCACTTGAGGCGCTAGCCCAACATCTTCACCTTGAGGCTCTTACATGTAATGTATATTATGTATCTTTCATCTTCCATAAGTGTGTGATACTTATTGGAGGAGATAGGTTCTTGTAAGAACATTTGGTCATCATGATGAATATAAATGAAATCATCTTGGTTATGTATTTTTTCCATGTTCCAAGCCTAGATTTACTATTACCAAAGACAAGTTATATGGTTACCAACTGATGGTATGATATTCTTCTTTTTTTGTGGGGAGATATCTCATGGAGGGGTGAGTGTGTTCTGCAAGAAGGAGGTTCCATCCCATCTCCCATTAGTCAGAGATTATATCTCTTGGTGCCTTAGGATATTCAAGAATCTTATTTCCTTAAATTGTGGAGGATTATATGGATGTATTCCCTAAAGATTTTTTGGGACTACTTCCCAAGAAAGAGATAGATTTTCTCATTAACATTCTTCCCAAAATTACATTGATATCTATTTCAACATATCATATGGACCATTCCAATATCTGGTAGCTGTGATTGCAGTTGGAGGGTGTAACACCTTCGAATGATAAAGGGTTAAATGACTAAATGATATGACTCGTGTCAACACGGTGCACCTTCTTTTTCGAAAGCCAACCTAATTAGAACTCTACAGTTAAGCGTGTTTGGCTTGAAGTAGGGATCAACATAGTTGAACTTCTAGATTGTTTCCTAGGGTGTGTGTGAGTGAGGAAAAATCACAATAGAAAGGACATGTGTTGGCTAATAAGAACTTTCATTAGTCAGATGACCTCTTCAGGCATGTGGGTGGACCCTTGGGTGGGGACCACATGTCTATAGGGAAACTGGTGGAACCTGACAGGCCAGGACCTAACGACCATATTAAGGCGGGGTGTTTGTGATGTCACCAAGACCCAGTTATTAAATTTGGTATTAGAGGTGGTACCTAGCCTTATGTGTGGTGCACTGCCCAGGTTCAGATGTTGGGCCCACAATGAGGATGTTGTTCTCAAAGGGGGGTGATTGTAACACCCCCAAATGATAAACGGTTAAATGACTAAGTGATATGACTCATGTCAATATGGTGCACCGTCTTTTTTGGGAGCCTACCTGATTAGAACTCCACAATTTAGCGTGCTTGGATTGGATTAGTGATCTGGATGGGTGAACTTCTGCGAAGTTTCCTAGGGTGTGTGTGAGTGAGGAAAAATCACACTAGAAAGGACATGTGTTGGCATGTGGGGACTATCATTAGTCAGATGACCCGTTTAGGCATGTTGGTGGACCCTTGGCTGGGGACCATGTGTCTGCAATGTAATTGGTGGTACTTGGTGGGCCAGGACCTGATGTCCATGTTAAGGCGGGGTGTTTGTGCTATCACTGGGACCCAGTTGTTTTAGAGGGCCTTCCAGAGAATGGTTTTTCCAGACTGAGTGTGTCTATTTGGGTATCTGTGGTGTTTTTCATGAAAAATGATGATAAGATATATCATCCTTTAATTAATTATCATTCCCTAAATCAGGACATGATAAAGAAAAATTACCTGTTATCAATGATTAATGACATATTTAACCAGTTGTGAGGCATGAAATGGTTCTCCAAGATTGATCTTAGGTCTGGCTACCATCAGTTGAGGGTTTGTAAGGTAGATATTCCAATGTTACTATTCAGATGACGTTATAGGCTTATAATTTCTTATTAATACCCTTTGGTTTGAAGAATTCCCCCATAATTTTTATGGAATTGAAAAACCAGGTCTTTCAACTATACATTGAGCAATTTTTTATTTCTTCATCGATGAAGTACTCACCTACTCTATATTATAAGACTAACATGTAGATAAAATGAGGATGGTTCCATAATTTCTTCAAGATCACCACCTTTATGGAAATATCTCTATCATATAGTTCTAGATTCATGAATTCAACATTCTAGGGCATATCCTTTCTACGAATGGTTTAGTCATAAAAAAAGATCACTATAGTGCGTACTTGGGATACACCCAAAAGCGTGTTAGAGGTGATGAGAATCCATGTCTTAAAGTGGTACTATAAGATGTTTTTGGTAGATTTCTCTAGAGTTTCATCCCCTTGAGATCCCAAAATAATAATGGTATAGAATATCAATGGACTTTCTAACTGGCATTCTACACAAAGAAAATGGTTGTGATGACATTTGGATGATTTTTGGATGACTCGTGATGTCGACCCAATTCCTTACCACATGGGAGCAGAGTTCGATGGATAGTTTGGGGTATTTGTATATACAGAAGACCTTTCTCTATCATGGGGTACCCCTAATGATCATCAACAATTATGAAATTTGGTTTACTTAAAAATTGTGGAGAATCCTATATGTTGAATTTAGGGGCCAAATGAGGATGAGTAAAGCCTTTCATCCCTACAGATGGGTAGACCAAGCACATTATCCAGGTGTTGGAGGATATGTTGAGGGCTTGCGTGTTAGTCTTCGGCCAAATATGGGTGGATCAACATTCTTATATAGAGTTTGTGTAAAACAACAAATACACATATACCATTGGCATGCCACCTTTTGAGACCCTATATAAGATACCCTTCATGTTACCTTTTTGTTAGAAAGAGATCAGTAAAACATCTATTATGATACCAGATATGGTTAAAGTGATAACTGAGAAAGTCTAGGTCATCCGTGAGTGGATGAAGATGGCCCAAAGGAGGCATAAATCCTATTTAGATAATCCTTATAGGCCCATGGTGTTTTAGTAGCGAGACCAAATTTTTCTAAGAGTCTCACCAGGATTTGGATTAGATAGGTTAGGTTAGGGAGGAAAGCTATCGTTGAGGTTAATCAGTCCATTTGAGATCATACAAAGGGTTGGAAAATTTTCTTTTCACCTCTCCATACCCTCATAGCTAGAGTGAGTGCATGAAGTCTTCTACATGTCATAGCTGAGGAGATATGTGCATGAACCCTTGAAAATCATTGTTTAGGGAGAGACGGATATAGAGGATAGATCCACCTTTGTGGATGGACCATTCCCTTGGCCGGAATTTTGTGGTAGCCTGGGAACATATAGAATGGTTCATGTTAGGGGGAGTTCCAAGTGTGAAATTAGTATCCCAAGTTGTTTGTTTATTTTTTCTTTTTGTTTAGGAAAATCTTGAATGAATGAATGGTGTAGAGACCTTTTTTTTTCTTTTTAAGAGTATGAAATTTCAATATGTATATTCTAGAATTAGGAATTAAGGCAATGTGGGATTCTGAGGTCCTATGCACATAGAATTAATTTTATAAAAATATTCAATATTTTTTTTTTCTACACACACATCTTATTAGAAAAAATGGGATAAATCATAAAATTAATATCAAATTAGAAATCTTATACAATGGTTGGCTCTGCAATATGATTTTTTACCTTGGTGTGAGCTAAAATGGATTGTAATAGGGCCTTCAAATCCTCACCCATTGGTGGTACGTTTAGTGAAATAGATAAATAATTATTTATTTAAATAATTTTTTCATTTTGATAAAGTGGATTATCATATAAGAATATTTCCATGGTAATTTTTCCATGGTTATCCTCACAATCCCTAAATCTTGAATGATGTTGTCTTTCCTCCTTCCATTAGTGAATCACATCGTACGACAATGAAATGTCAGATCGGAACAGATCTAGACCCATGAACACAATGATCTCTCTTCTTCATTAGCATGTGAAATATTCATTGAAAAATAGTCCAAAATCCAGGTAGGACTCCTCAATTGGTGATTTACACCCTTTTATTATATTGATTGAGAAGATCTATTATTGTTCTTGGATATATGCTAATTATTGCCAAAGCATGAACATATATATTAGATCTAATTTGATTAATGGATTTATTTCTAAACTCGCATTACCATTATGAATCATTTTCTAATAACTATTGTCAAATGGTAATTTTAACCTTTCTTATGGTTCTTTTCTCTGAAGTCTTTTTCACATTCATCACTAGTAGGACACTGCGATCCCGGTTTGACATTTTTGGGCATTATCGATCCTGATCAGATCCCTAAAACAATGTTATATCGAGAAACAAATCACATATCTATGAAATAAGACCATATTTGGTATTTGTGTGAGGAATGGTATATCATTTTGATGATTTGAGTACAAATAGAAGGTGGTGAAAGGAGCGGTAGATTGTGGGTTGAGGGATGGGACTCATATAGACCATCAGAGTTGGTTTCTAATGAACAATGGATGGAGACCATGATTTTCGGCTAGATCCACCATTTTTAGTTGCAGTTGGGGTTAAAATAGAATCTAAGTGAATATATTTAAACCACGGATCGTAGATATGGACTTATAGTGAAACCCCGACTACATGTCGTGTACATAGACGAACATGGGGTGTATTCCCCTTAGCAATAGTGGTTGTGGTTTTGGAAAAGTTAAGTATGACATTGAGTTTAGTCCTAATAATTTTGTACCCATTTTCTAGTTGGAAAATCCATATAAAGGATCACATGGGTGGGAACCTGTGTAGATGTATACGAATCAGAGCATGACCATGTGACCAAGTACTCGAACACATCCAGGTCACATAGGTGGAACCCCGCATGAGGAAATAGTCTATGTACAGAAAACACAGACACGAGTTTAGTACATAGACATGGGGTCTGATACACATATATGACCAACAAGACATAGCTTGGTCCCAATTAGCATAAAAATGGCATGTAGTCCACCTACAAGGATTTTACCTTGACAAGGTATGGATCCATGTGACAACCAGGGACATGTCAAGTTGTTGGAGTGATAACACATGTTTTATGGGACCCCTCACATGTCATTAAACCCTTGACTTATTTTTAGGAAACATCAATCATTCATATCTTCATCATTTGAACTCGGATTTTGGCCAGTGAGTAGCCTATCCTTACTATTATTTATGCAGAATGTGATGGTTCCTATGAGTAGCCTATCATGCTAATATATCATTTTAAATCCAATATAATAATTTATATATCTTATAAAATAAAGATTAATCATATGAAATGATAAAATATTCCATTTATACATTGAAATCCACCTACTTTGTTTAATCATTACATAATGATGAATAAAACATTTTATCTAATAGGAAATTTGGTTTATGGTTTATTATTTTCTATAAAAGGATAAATTAGTATTAAAATAATAAGGTTAAAGATGATGATCCAGATATCATTTCTTTCTAAAACTAATTCATTGGATATATAAATTATAAACATATCTAAATAAATCACAGAGTTATATTTTTGAAATAATTATATTATGAAACATTTAATATATTAAAATATTATTAATAAAGATATATGACTAAAGAATCTTTTAATGTAATTAGTGAAGGTATTAGTGTGATATTATACATATCACATAATAATGTATGTGAGTCAATACGAACAGAAAAATTTATAGAAATAGATAATTTGAAATCATTACTTTTGATTTTAGTGACTGTAGTTTCATGTTTCTTATAAAGAAAAGGTTTGGAACTTTTAACATATTCATGGTGTTAAAAAATTGGGTTCATAATTTTCTTGTAAAAAATATTAATATACCTCATTTATATTGAGGTGGGAAATACATAAGTCAAGAGTTTTTGATCGTATGAGAGATTGTATAATTGTTTAAAACTCACTATTATATGTACAACCCTTAATAATAATATATATGGAATGGATAATTAATGTTTTTAGACATGTATCGATCAATGGTTAGTTAATAAAAACTTCAAAAAAATTGTAGATATGTAATTTTAATAAAATAATTCTAATGTATAATTATAAAGAGAAAATATGATATATTGACTGTGAATAAATCCATGTTGCCTTTTGAAAACATTTAGGGTTGTGAAGAATATGTGGGTGTAATGTTTTAGATAAGATTAGTTATAAAAATAAAAAGTACTATTTTTTATCATATCTATGGGATATTTCAGGTTATTGTTTTTGGTATCGATCAAAACACAAAATGTTTAAAGATCATTTTGGTATTTTCAATGAGAATAAATATATCACTAAATTAATCAATATAGTATAAATAAAAATTTAAAAATTAAAAATTAATAATTATTACTAATATGTATTGTGTGACTAATCTAAAATTATTTTGAAAATCTAACCACCTCATATTTCATAAAAAATCATATGTATAGTAGTATGGATCAGAAGCCTAAAGGGATATGGATGTCGTGTAAAAAATTATGAAGAGATTGAGTTTATATAATATGAACCAACTACCTATAAAAAATATTTTAATAGTTATAATTATAATAAATGGTTAAATACCATTAAATATATACTAGACTCTATATATAAAAATTATGATTTGATAATTTTTGAACAACTAGAAGGTGTAGAGACCATCGAGGTGTAATTTTATAAAGAAAACCCACATGGATGGTTGAGTGTATACATATAAACATCACTTGAAAATAAAAAATTACAAACAAATCTCTAGTGTTAACTATAATGAATCATTTCCTCTATATAATAATATTAACAATATTCATATTTTACCTTCCGTAAAACCTCTACATGATTATGCAATTTTCCCAATGTATGTCAAAACTCATTCTTCTAAAATTAATCTCTTCAAATATGTATTTATAAAATAACATGAATTTTTTTAATATAAAAATAGTGATTGTAAGTATGTGAAATGTGGTATTAAATTTATGGAAATGATGAGGAATATCATAGTTGAAATATTTTTTGATGATGTAATCAAATATATATTTTTCATTAAAAATTGATATAAATATTATAAATTTTTGTGCGTGAGTGGGAATACTATAAAATTTATATCATTTTATATATGTTTACTACTAATTTTGAAAAAAATTATTAATTATTTGACATTTTTAAATGAATTTTTGAAAAAACATATCATACTGGGAGACATGGGTGATTTGGTATGCATAATAGGTATGAATAAAATTATATATATATATATATATATAACTAATAGGTTACTTGTTCTATGTGGGAGTATGTATATTTGTAAATTTTAAAAGATATTTAGCATTGAGAACTCCAAAATTGGATCAATAATAGTGTTACAATGTGTGAGTCTTATGAAGACTTGAATCCCTTAAATGGAGTTAGAATGTAAATACATGAATGATTTTTATAGTTCTTTGATAATAAGAATAAAAATGTACTAAAATTCATTCACTCAAACTGATGTCTATTATGATTTAATCATAAAAAAAATCTAATCAAATCTATGTGATATTGACTATATTTTTATAAAAATATATCCATAAATACTTAATAAAATATAACAATGTGTTATTGATTTTTGTGGGTGCCTATGATCTCATAGTAAGGGGCCACACTAATGTTATCTTATTAACTAAAAAATTATTATTTTTGATCTATATCTAAGATTATTTCATACCTTAATAGTGTATCAATTATCTGAAAGATATTTAGGTATCTGAAAATCGATAATTCTATTTTAGAGGTAGGGTGTGTCATTATATCAAATTTTTTGAAGTAAATATTTTAGATAAATAATTTCATTACCTTAATTTGTGTATTTACTATAATATTATTCCAAATATATTCACTTTTAGGTAAAAATATAGTTATTAAATAGTTTATAAAATATAAACCTCCTATAGGAAAAAAATGAGCATGATTAGGTGAGTATTCAAGAGATGGATAAAAAGAATTCTTCTAAGGATAACTCATAAGATGAAAAAAAACTCTATGAAGTTTTTTGATTTTAAAGTGGATATACATGTTAAAATTTTCAATAATGTGATGTGGATAAATAGAAGAATGTAGGGAATAATATTATTTGATGTAATGAATATTCCATTTCTCCTAAACTCAAATTGATATGATTTGGTCATAAATTTAGTGTTTCTAATAAGAATATTCAATAATTCCTTGAGTATGAGTAGGATAATTATATAGACTCTAGTGAGGAGTCTCATGTCCAAGGAAAAATAGGAAGTGGGTGTAGAATTAAAAAAGAGGTAGGATATCTAGTTCATAGGGTCTAAATTGATAAGATCATATACTATAAATAAATAGTTGAAGGAAAAGTCAACATTAATGTCACCAAATATTATATTGAAAGTATGTATGAAAGGTGTATTGAAGTTGAAATCAATTTTAAGAAGTTGTATTTGATTGATGTGAAAGATCTTGTATTTATTAATGGGTTTAATGAGGGGAATATTATTAAAGAGGAGTGTATAAATGTTTATGACAATGTGGCCTCCCTATTAGAGGATTTAATTCACTATGAATCCTAGTGATATCACTTAAATAATGATATGTATATTGAATGGGAAAAGGGTACTGATACCTTAATACATTATAAGGATGGACCTTAAATCCATTTTATGGAAAGGAAGTCGAGAAGTGCATTATTTTTAATTGATGCATGAAAATATCAAATATTCATGGAATGATCATCTACCAGGTTTTTGTTTCTATTTTGTTGAATTATTGTAAAGGTGAATGGTTTTTATACATTCTAATTTTGAGTAGTTTTATTATGTATTAAGGTTTTAATTTATTTTTCTTTTTTCACGACTCCCACTGAACCCCTAAAATTTGATCATTCATTATAAAAAATAATTAATTTGAGAGGTAATTGTAATGATTTGTTTTATATAAATAGAAGATAATTTAGCAAACCCATTGAGAAAATAACTAACCAATAAAAATGTATTACAAATGTTTAAAATACATAGGAATTTTGATTGTGGTGGATTGGATTTAATATATTTTGTTTTATTTCAGTCAAAAAAATATCTCAGGTCATGTAAATCCTTATACTGTAAAATGTATCATTGTTTTACTATTAATTTCTATTTCTATATTTTTTAATCAATCACAAGGAAATAATATATAATTTTAGAGTTGAATGGTAATAACCCCATAAATGTACATATTTTAGTTTTTATGAATCAATATTTCTTAAAAAAAGTGAATATCTTTAAAAACAAATAATGATTAATAAGAGTATGGGTTCATATAGTGATAAAACATTTCTCATAAAGTGTATTTATTACTTTTTACCAATATTGTCCTACTAAATTATGTAACAGAAAACTTCATATATTTTCTATTTCATAATTATAGAGTTTAAAATTTATATTAATATATATTATACTTCTATAAAAATGAAATTTGTAGGTGAACTTTCATAATTGGATTACATTTAAATTCTAGTATTAAAGAAATGTTAATTAGGGGATATTTGACTATGTTGTTGATCATGTGTTGTGTTTTTTTCATCTTGATTGGATAAGAACTCCAATATAAATGGAATAATAAAAAATCCAATTTTGGAATAATACAATGGGAATTCATGTTTGTTCTTATTTGAGTAACATGTGATATACACATCAACATAGATATATTACATGTGATTTATTCATCAACGTTGATTAATCTATTTTAAGAGAATCAATAATGTTTGATTTTTCCTATATGATATATACACATTCTATGTTTTTATATTTGTTTGATGTATTATAAAATAGGAGTATATAATTATGAATGTGATGTATGGGGATATATCTAGTTTCTATATTTATATGTATATAAATGATCTTCATGGGGATCATGACAAATACCTTTACAACCTTAGTATAATTAAATATTTTCATGTGGTAACATGTTTCATATAGTTATGGATAGATAATTCTTCATCATATTAAATTAAAAAATTACCTAAATACAAATATATGTTATTAGAGTGAGGATCAATTTTAAAAAAAAATCCAAAATAATATATTTCTTATAGTATAAAATTTTCAATGGGATTTTTAAAATTGTTAAAAATTATATCTACATTATATGGGGATTTATTTAATGTTTAAAATTATATTCCTTATGCTCTAATGTCCCATATCAAAAATATTCACAGGGTCTATATTTTCTTCTATTATATAGATCACATGAAGCGATATACATGAAAAAAAGGATAATATATATATTAAAGTGTTGTATCATAGGAAGTGATATAATCTATATCATTCTATATAATGTAGATAAAATGAATCAATATTAACACATGTGTTTCAGTTACATCTATCCATATTAACTATTGGTTTTGTTGGCCTATATACCATGTGATTATATATTAAATGATATATAATAATTCAATTATAAATGTGATAAATAAATTAAATTTTAAATTTTATAACCTAAATATAAAAAGAGTTGGTTGTAATTTTATAAAACTTCAAAAAATAAAAAGGATCCTTGATTAATAAAAAGTAAACTATAAATGGGATTTCAAGGATCTATTTATGATATATGTAATCACTGGTATGAGATATAATTCATTAAATTCTCTATAACTCTTATTTTAACATCTCAAATAGGGGATACCAGCATAAACATAAAGGACAATGAAGGTTCTTCCAAGGATATTTCTGAGATTCCATTATCAATGGATTAACATTGGAGAAATAGACAATTTATTTGTTTTTAAATATTTTTATTTGAACACGTGATATGTTCCATTTATATTCTTCATGTTATTATTTTTGATATTATTTGAATGATCCTAGACTAATGGGTTTTGATATTTTGATAAATTTATACATATTATAAATAATTAAGTCCACATTGGTAACACTAATAACAATTATCTTTTTATACTAATTAGACCACATACTTTGTCTTGTATTAAACCTAATGGTTCAGAATCAATAACAAATTTTATAATAAATGTAGTTTTAGTTATCTATCCTAATAAAAAGGATTCCATGATTCAAGTGATTCATAATCAATTAATTCTTATAGTTCATCCATCTAGGTTTTTTATGGGTTTCTCAATTATATGTCCACCGACATAATGCTAAATATATGTGGTGATTAAATTGATAAAATTGAACTTTTAATCTTGAATACAATATATTTTATTCAACTTTTATAGAATATATAAAAAAATTACCATATTATAGAATCCCTAAAAATTTATTTCATATATATATATATATATAAGTTTGTTCAGGATATTTTGATAAAATTCTTTTTTAATCAAACAAGGGATGTAAATAAAAAATTAGGTGAATCATGAAATTAGTGATCTAATTTTAACGAATTAAACAAAAAAGATATCCAATTAAATAAAATTGATATACTACATAATTATCTTATATTTATTAGTATTTTTAAATCAATAAATATATGTGGTTCACAATCTTTATAGACCAAGGGGTCAGAATAATAAAAATTCATTTCAATAACATTCATCTCTTTATAATCATGAACCTTCCCTTTATCACTAAGACTATTACTAAAATTTTAATATAAATATATATGTTTATATAACTAAGTTATAATATATCTCAATGTCATATAACTTTAACTTAATCTTATTCTAATATATGCAAGAATATATTTACCAAATGATTTCATGCATTAAAAAAGTATCTAATATGAAATTTTGTTAAAAAAATTATCACCTAAATGATTACTCATTACATCATATATATTAGTGGACTAATAAAAATATTTCATTATTTTTTAAGTTAACTTTAGTTATTCTCTCATCACATAGCTATTTAAGTAGAAAATAATTTCAATTATATCAAATATAAAACTTTGGTAGGTGAGTGGAGAACATCATTCGTAAATATATGAAATGAATAATATCATCTCTATTCCTCTCATCAACGAGTGTTTATGGTCACAAAACCATGTGTAAACTAAATTTTATAATAGGTGTAGACTCAAAAGGATTTTGGTAAACAATATTATACTATCCCAACACTTAAAAATATATGAGTACCCATTTTTACACAACCCACTTATTTATATGATCAGGGTGTTGATGAGTATTTAATTTACTAGGAATATAACAAAAAAAATTTGGATTAAATTTTAAAAATAACTCAATTTACAATATCTAACAAATATATATCTGATTTTTATTTATGATTATAATCAATTGTGTTATTCATAACATGTATTCAATAAAATTAAAATGTTTTAATTATTGTATAAGTGCTATATAAAGAATGGTTTTTTTATCAATAAATAATACAATTTACTTATAATATTCAATATATATACATATGTAAAACTTTAATAAAGTAAATAAAACTATTTTTATATAATGGATTAAAATTTTATGATGCTACAGTTTTAATAAAGAGAATGTATAATGAAACAATTATCCAACACACCCTTTTTTTTAATAAGATATATGCTACAAGGATAGTAATAAGTCTAACGCAAAGGCATGTTATCCACAAAAATATACTCACATGTAATATTAATTTATAATAAAACTTTAAATTCAAATAAGTAAGAATAATTATCAAAAAAAATTATTTTTACTATAGAAAATATATCTTTCATTATGCTTGAACTAGAATAAATATTATGTTATACGAGGCATGAAATATATTAAATTTGTGGAAAACTGTTTATAATAATAAATTTAAACATATTAAATTAAAGAATATAAATATTCTTAATATAGATAGTTTATATTTATTATTTTAAAATAGTAGAATAATTAAATAATTTCGGAATTCTTATATTGAAGATGAAAAATAGTTTTTATAATTTATTATATATTTTGATATCTAATGTAATTTTGTATGAAATAGACCAATCCAATATATATAATAATACATGGTTATTTGTTTCTGCAAGAGAGGTTTTATATTGGATTTGTTGACAATAGTTGATGAGGTTTTGTGTTATGGTGTGGGAATACATTAAATAAGTTGAAGACTTTGGGATGTTGAATATTTATTAAATACTTAAATAATTGGTGTACATGGATGAATTAAAGGTGTAATACAAAGATAATTACTTTAAATATCTATATATCATTTCAATGGATTTTAATATGATATTTTGGGTTAAGATTATCAATGAAACTTCCCATCAATATAGAAGAGTTAGATATTTGTAAAATGATTGGTGAGAAGATTGGTGATTGAATCAGTAGCCATGCCATTAACCATTACATGATGAATGTTGATAAGTTGTAATGTCAATTAAAGTCTTTTTAATAATGTTGATATGCAGTTTTTGTATTCAATTTCAATCTTGAGTAATTTCAGTTCAAAAAGGAAAAGAAATTCATGTTGAGGCATTTGGAATTTAAAATTTCATTATTCGTTATACAATATAAGGAAACCAATTATGGGTGTTATTAAATTAATGGTAGTCATGGTAGTTATTTTAAGTCATTGAAAACCTAGATATGTGGAAATTATACACAATCCTTTTCACCAGAAATTTAGATAACCATTGGGTTCACTAAATGGTGAAAACTCTTAGGAGTTGACATGAATCAAAATGGAAAATTATGGCTCAATTAATGGAAATCATTTATTTATATATTATTCACTTATCATGGAGTTGATTATAGAGAAGATATAGGATATATGTTGGGGATATATTATCCTTTATAAAATACAAGAGATATATCTCTCAAAAATAGATATACAAAGTATAGAGTTGAATGACATATCTAAAAAGATACAATAATACATAGTCTCAAAGAAATATCTTCTTGATAAAATAAGAGGGGATGAATTTATATTGTGTAGAAAAGAAAAGAATATTAAAAAATATGATTAATAAGAATAAAAATAGAGATACAAAGAATCATTAATAATGATTAATTATATGTAAGAAAAAACCAAACCATAAAAAATATCATTTTCAAAACTGGTTAGATTCATGAAGAGGAGTCTTGTAAAGACAAATAATGAACAACTATATTAACTTAGAAAAAATGAAGGAATAATGATAATTCTAGGGAGGAATTTTCCTTATCTAAAATATGGGGAAGCTTCTTCTATGAACTGTTTTGAAAGAAGTGGAATTAATCTCTATATTGAGGTGTTAATATCATCCATCATATAAAAAGGGAACACAACAATGTGAAGATCCAAATAGCATTATATCAAGATTAATGTTGATAGAAAATTTATATATTGAATAGATATAATCCCACATGTTTCTAAACTATTGAAGAATACATTCAAGTTTATAAACTCTACATGACTTTCCAATGAGTAATACACAAAGGAAAAGAATAGAGAGTGCCCTTTAATTAGAAATGTTCATTTATGAAACATTTTCTAGATCATATAGTACTTGGTTTTATCATCTCATACATCAAAACACTATCAGTTTACTCCCCAAAGATTAGGCCTTATTGTTGTACCATGTAAAATCACATGTCCTTTGTTCTTTATAATTTTATTTATTTTATCATTCGTTATGATCGGTAAGATTAATTATGAGATATTGAACATGTTCCTATTAAAATGGGAAAAAGATCAAAAAAGATAAAATGAACTAACAAAATGGGAAGGTTTAATGGGTTTACACAAAAATTATCACCCCCTAATAGTACTTAAGGTCGACCTGGTCCAAATAATTTGTATCAAATATGAACAGTTCTGAATAAAGGTTTAATTTCTTTATTTGGTTTTAATTTTTCTAGAAAAATGATTCTATGATTAATACTCGATTTTCAAAGGGAACTAATTGTGATGGTTGGAAGGAAAAAAATTCTTATTCTTACAGGGTTATGGAAAGGAATTAATTAAGTTTATGCTTTTATATAGTGATTTGTATAATTTTGGTAATATAGTTGGAGAGAAAATACTGGGAAGATATTATAAATATTATTCTCCAATTATGTTTATAAGAAACTCACTAATTATTATACTGCCTTTAAAAAATATAGGACCATAGAAAATGTAATGAAAAAATGAGTAAATCCCATGGATTTTGTGATGTCGAACTCAGATGAAGAATGTAAAACTAGTTTAGATGAGAAACAAATGAACAACATTGATATAGATATCCTTATATCAAATTTCATGAAGAATAAAAAATATTAACACTATAATAAATATTAAATATTCAATTTAGGTAAACAATTATAACACTATTATTAAATCTAATTCCCTCCATAATGTAAAAAATGTCTACAAATACAAAAATTTATATCCCCTTGGGAAATTTGGAGATAGTGGCGAGTCAATTGAATTAGTGTCTATGGTATCAAGTAAGACATATAGAGGTTGTTAATGTATCAATTAATACATGATCCAAACCCTAAGTAATAAGGTGGATCAACTATATATTTTTCATGAAGTAGTGATTCTATTAATTAATGATCATGCCATAGAGAATAAGAGAAAACTAAGAGTCATTATGGTCATGAACTATGAAATAATAATGATTGGATAAAAAATGAAGGATCAAAGTGATCAATATGAATAACATTCCAAGGATTTAGTAAAATAATTGTCCCTGGATAAAGAAGTGAAAAAAAAATTCATCCTCTAAATATATAGCTTGAAGAGAGGAGAAAAAGTTGAATCAATTTTTTCACAAGGTTAAAGTATATAGATATGTGATGTTTAAAAAGTTTCAAATCTAAAATTAGTTAATAAAATAAAGGTATTGTTTGAACATAAAAGAGATGTCTCTCAATGGAAATTAGTTATGACATACATCTAATTTCAATGATTTATAAAACACTACTAG
Organism: Viscum album; assembly: GCA_963277665.1. NCBI lineage: Eukaryota > Viridiplantae > Streptophyta > Magnoliopsida > Santalales > Viscaceae > Viscum > Viscum album. Next base: position 1,046,791,286 of record OY728165.1, read on the forward strand.
ACGGTTTATAGAGTCCCAAGGGATCTAATGAATATATAATTCTCTTCCATCAACATCTCATCCTTGAAATGACTACAAGAGGGATGATTTTAACAAGTGATGTTTTTTATGTAATAATTGTGGAAATATCTAAAGGGATTAAGGTATGAAGTAAGAAATATAGGTCAATGGAATTTCCTTAATTAATATTACATTAAAGGAGTTGTTTTATAATGGAATAGAATCTATTAATTTGTAAAATCAATTTACCACTTGGGATGAGAAAATGGATCTCAAAAAAATGTGAAACAAGCAATAAATAAGATGAAATCAGTAATCCCTCTTGGAAGGAATACAAAAATGGAAGAGGAATATGGAATATTATCCTATTATGATAAATAGAAATGATATTATAAATATAGAGTACATGTCTGATGTTAATATTTTAGTAGTATAAGGGGAAAAAAGTCATTCCTTAGTGGTTTCATAAATCACACCACTATGGATAAGATAAATATTTTTTATAATGGATCACCAATAATGGTAGAATATTAAAGAAATATTAATTAATATTGTATAAATATAAGAAAATTTAAAAAGTGGGATTAATATCACTATTTAGGCGTAACCCAAACTAATGAATGTAATGAAGCCCATAAAGAGAATATGATTTGAAATCTGTAAGTTATATTACAAAAAGACACTGTCAAGGATATGATTATGATTAGAATAAAATTATCAGTTTTCCTAGCCTAAACTCATTCCCCGAATTTAGGATGTATAATACACCCCTCTCTCCACATATTTATATATTTATAATATCTATTATAATCTTTTCAGATGAGAAAATGAAAAAACATAAAGTTCTTTTTACAAGTGGAGAAAGATAGCCAAATGGACAATCAAAAAATTATTTATCAGAATATAGTATCTAAGGTAGATAAAGGAAGACACAATATAAACAAAAAACTGAGAAATGGTTCAATCCAAATAGATTTACAATAGGTAGATAGAAGGAAAAATAAGTTTTAGGAAACAATATGAACTGTTTTTGATGTACTAATGTATTTTTAGGTGAATATTCAAATGTTTTACAAATTCAAAAAAAATGGATGTCAACCTATGGTATTAAATTAGAAGATAACGATTTCATAAAAATGGGAGATAATTATTTAACCATATCTATATCTATAGAGTTTATAGGGTTTAGCTAGTCCCAAGAATACCATTGTAAACATCCTTAAATATATGGTGGAAGAATAATATTGATAATAGGGGATAAATGGATGATTAAGGAAGATTAAAAATTTTAGTGGAATAAGGAGTGGGTATTAATAAGAAAATTTAAAAATTATAATACCCCTTTCTTCCTCATATAAATGGGTGAGTAAAGATGTCGAATATAAACCTTTTAATTTTATTGACAGTGTTGGTGTCAGGTAAATACAGGAATAATATAGAAGATAAATGAGTTATGGTAATATTGTTAAAATATTTAAAGGTGTATAATTTGTTTACTAATATAGGTTTTGGGTTGGTCTTATTGAAAATAGCTAATGAGGTTCCATGATGTGATATAGAAATACATTGAAGACATTAAAGACATCTTAATTTTGAATATTCATTGAATATTTAAAGTATAGGTTTATATGGATGCACTAAAGTAGAAATACAAATATAAAACTTTTATATCTATATATTCCATGTATATGTATTTTGATATGAGGTGTTTTGTTTTGGATTATTAACAGATCTTCACAAGGATGTGTAAGATTTAAAAAGTTTGTAATAATATTAGGGATAATAATAGTGGTGGAAGAAGTATCCATTTCATTCACAATTTCATGGTGAATATATTTAAGATGTAATGAACATGAAAATGATATGAATGAAGTTAATGTGGGTATTATGTATTCCATTTCAATCTAGAGTTATTTTTGTTTGAAATAACCAAGAATGAATAACCATGGAACATGGGATTTAAAATTGGAATAATCCTTATAAAACCTAGGGAGAACCATTATTCAGGTAATAGAAGTAATTAAAATTTTCACATATATATGAAATTGTTGATGACCCATTGATGTGAAAATGAAATTCAAGACATTTCATTGAGAATTTAGATGACAGTGGTCATTTAAAAATGGAAAATAGTTTTTCACTGGGTTGTGGAGATTGGAATTTCACATTGGGTATTTCTATGAGAAAATTGGGATGTCTGAACACAATATTTGTTGAATTCATGGTCAAAATTGAAGGATTTTCAGTGAAAAATGGAAAAAAAAAAATTATACGGATATTTGATGATACCGAAGTAGAAATATGAAGATGGTTAGTCCATAGTAAAATTTGTGTTGGTTGTGAAATGAGAAACTTCTATAGACCACACTATTGTGATCACCATGGTGTCTTCTCAAAATCATTATGGTAAATGGTAACAAAAAATAAGGGATTTATAAGGGATTTTCATTAGGATTGTTGAATTGTGTCAGTTTTAAATTTGAAGAAGAAAATGGGAAACTGGTATAGAAAACACCATAGTGGACCCTATTTTGGGTTTTTAGAATCTTTGTTAGAAATGGGGAGGCCCACTGTAACATTTTTTCTTATTGTGGCATAAATTTCATACACAACATGTTTTTCAGAAGATCCATTGACAACATCGTGGTGGAAGAGACCATGTAATAGTGACTTTAAGATAATAGATATATTTTTCCAAAGTATATATCTTTTAGTTAGAAATTATGGAAATCAGTTAAGAAATAACATTATGAAATTTATTATTTTTTAATGTATAAAATCATTGGTGGTGTTGAGGTTTATTGACATATGAATTATAATGAGATTATATGAAACTTTTTGGTCTCAATTTCTAAACTAGTGTGAAGTACGATGAGTTTAATCGACTCAAAATTAATGGTTTTGGTTGATATGATGGAAATATTATATTTCCATATCTTGTAATTATCAAGGGTCCAATTGTGAAGAAGATAGATGAGAGGTGTTTTGTATATATCCCTCTCCATAAAATATAGGATGAATGTTTTGTGGGATTTACATAATATATCTATTATATAATTTTGTGTGATCAGTACGAGTAATAATGAGATATTAAATGTCTCTCTATTAACACAAGAACATAGTCAAAAAGGAAAAAATGACATGTGAAAATCTATGATTTTTAATCAGTTTACACCCTAATTCTCCCATCTCATGGTGCTTCGGATCAACATGTTTCCAAGAGCCATGCTTCTCAAATATGCATCCAATGTTAGTTCATAATGTCACATAGAATTATTTTGGTCCCAAAATGATGAAGAGTGAATAATACTAGTGATTAGTGAATAATATAATTCAAGGAAAGTTTCCTAGAAAATTTATCACAAATCCAAAATTTATAAGATATTTTCATTACTACAGAAACTAATGTATAAAAGGCATAAATAACATAGAAATTTTTAAAACTAACCACTAACACAAATAAAAATAACTCTCAAATGTAAAATAAAATAAGGGTAAACTAGAAAATTATTCACCCTAAACCTGTATTAGATACTTTTTATCACATGTATTATACCATCTCAATAGATTACCTACTAACATAAAATTATAGATAAATATCATTTTTATTTGAAATGGACTGTACTTGTAAGGGGTGAGTATAAGAACTCATTAAAGAGACCCCATAAAATCTAAAAATGAGTTTCATTTATGTGATCACCGTGGGTGTTTGAAAAAATACCTCTATAAAATGAATAATTCTCAACCATTACATAATTTAAATAGAAATTAATAACAAAAAATAAAAAAATAATAACAATCCATAATATGAAAAATAATTATTCATACCTAAAAAATAAACTCAAACAAAAAAGGATTTCTTAATCCTTTCATGTGACCCACAAAACATCTACATGTATAAGTCCACATATAAAATAATATAAATAATTATTAAAACCACTACCATTACAGATACTCCACTATATGAATTAATTACTACCAATATTAGTTGATAATCAAATGAACCCAAACCAGGCATCCCTGGATTCTTATTCATCATAAGTACAATATGTAAAATCTTATAATGAGAACAAATAATTTATAACCTAAATACACAATAATTTATAAAAACTACCTATAAAAACTAAAAAAAATACCTAGAAAAAGAATGAATGTGGATCCACCAACTTCGAATTACACATAATCATTTATATATATCCATATCGACCATCAAAAACACTGTATGAAATCATTTTATATGAAATGGTTAATTTAATAAGTAATAAAAATAATTAAGTTAACTAAAAAAATAGATTGATAAATAGTATCCATACATTATAAAACCATGAATGTTGCACCATAAGGTATAAAAAATAACCCATCATGGTCCCATAGAACTATCATGATTAATAAAACTATATTTAAAAATGTTTTTTATTTAATAAATAACTTGTGTGAAAAAACCATAAATTCAAAAATCCTTTATTATATAAATAGAATAATATGATGATTGAAAGGATAAAGTGAATGGTTTACCTTTAATCATAGACTCCAACATAGTAATATGGAATGAAGAAGAGATATAATATAAGAGGAACCCCAAAAATTACACAATGAATGATTCCCATCAAGCTCCTTTTATAAAAGGTTAAAAATGGTGTATGGTTGAAATTTTTTTTAAGAACACTATTTTTACCGCCATATGAAAGATTAAAGGTTATTATCCCTGATAATAAATCAATAATGCTTTCTCCATGGTTTAATTGTTTTTTTTAAAACACACTTCTAGATATATTTATACAAAACTCCAGCACATCACACTCTCAATTATCTCAAATTTCCTTAAATCCTTGGTTAAAGAAATAATGTGCTAATATTTCACTAATTTTAAATTTTCTTAAAAAACACATACTGGATATATTTTACTCTAAACATTATAGAATACTCTCTCAACAAAAAATTCATTATGCACAAAACAAATATCCTTCCCAGTTCAAAAAAACCATCTTAAAATTATTCAACAAATGTAAAATAAATGTTTTACCATAACATATGAATGAAATGTTACAAATTTAACCAACCCTATTTAATTTTATTATTGCTTGAAAACCCACTATATATCCAATCCTTAGAACACTGAACAAAAATATTTGAGCTAAAAAATTACCTGACATAATAATTTTCTTTTTCAAAAAGAATGTTTAAAGTTATAGATAATGAATCTTATCCTAAATAACCTTTCTCTTTACTCACCCTACACTAAGAAGGATATATATTTATAGATGTATTACCATACTAGTAATGAAAGACATAGTATAATATCCAATTATTTATAATATCTTATAACCCATTAAAATAATTTCCAATTAACACAAAACAACATATCCTTCTATGTTAAATTAGTGCAATATAAAATTGCCTACTAAAATAATCTCTCATTACAAACTCCAAACATGTTTTTCACCACCATTTATAGTTTTAATTAATAGAAAAAAGGTAATATATTGTGTGTATAGGCACTCATATCATCGCAAATAATAATAAATGTTATAATTTAGGTCACTCCATGTCAAATTATCCACATTATACTCACCCCATGCTAAACTATATGATCCTCGACCTCCCACTTAAACCGAAATACCATTATGTAATTCAAGTAATTAATACTTGAGAAATACATACACAAAATTCATATATATAAACTAGAATATTTAGGTTTTTTTATGATTTTTATTTTTATTTTATAGAATATTATATCCCACCTCATTAAGCGATGGTTGGTCTTCTGGATCCTCATCACATTAGTGCTTATATTTCTAATCAATAATATCAAGAAATAATTTCATTATGATCCTCATGAAGCTTCAAAATATTATAAATTTATTCTATAAAGGTGGGATTTTAATTTTTATATTAACCAAGAGATGTTCGTGATGGAAATTTTGATTAAAGTCATACGTACATAAAAATGTTGTTTCTATTTCTTCTCTAGGTCGTACGTTAGCAAGAACGTTGTTTCAATTTTCTTATTATAATGAATGAATGAAAAGTAAATGATATATATATATATATTATCATTATAATATAATTTTATGTCATATATATCGCAAATGTTTATAAACCAATACTTGATAAATTCTATGTAAAGAATAAATGAATCACATTTCTTTCTGAGGTGGTAGTTCGATGTACACCGGAACATTTTTATCGTATTCACACAAAATGGAAAAAATGAATTTATGTGTGATATAATAATTAAAAACTAATATTAAAATATTAAATTTCATATATACAATACATAAACAAAAAATCCATTATTATTCCCAACCTATAATGATGGTGATGGAAAAATAAATGACACCAGTTCACGAGGCGGCAGTCCAGCTTAGACAATAATGGTGATTTCATAACTCATTTGATGTAGGTGTGTGTGGTTTTAGATCACAACCTTAACATAAAAATACCTCATTATATTTAATATACTAGGATTATTTTATAATCATTTTATAATAAAAATTATTAGGGTGGAGGAAGAAATAAAATGAAAATGGTCGTTGATGAACGTTACCTCTTCTTTGGGTATCCTCCATAGGTTTTCACTAAGGACTTTCTTGGTTTCCATTTTTTCCAAACTATGTCTTATAAGATTAGTTTATGGAAGTTTTAAATTGTTTTATGGAGATATTGGTAGGTCCAAATGGATTTATAGGTCTGAAGAAGTAGAGATATTGGGTGTCGTATTATAGTTGTGAAGGAGTGGCATTCTTATAAATACTAAAAAGTATTGGCTATTGGGAGGTCAATATTACATAAAGTGTCTCTATATATGATAAATAAACATTTTTTGGATTATATGGTTGATTAAAACCTACACCACACAATAAAACACGTGGTTTAAACATTTTATTCCTCAACTTCTAAGTATCCATATTTTAACCATTTTCATTTTTCACTAAGGTAACTTTTTATAACTCGATAATTTATCCATTAAGACTAAAAAATATTGATAATTATTAAATAATTTTAAACAACTAATTATAAATATAATTTCTAATTCAAAAAATATAAATCTTATGTGTTTTGGAAATTAATTTTTACATAAGCGCATTTGACATGAAAAATCACTACTTTGTTATTAACCGTGCTAAGTGGTGTTTACTATTTAATAGTCAATATTGTCATTGTAAAAGAAAAATTGGTCCATTATTGGACTATATTTAATATTTATTAACATTCAAAAATCAATTTTACAAATATATTATTTTTAGTACTTTTAAATCATTTAATAAAATATCGTCTATGATAAAATAACATTAATACCATTTTTGATATTATTCATTTAGTCCCAATTTTAAAAATATAAATATAATGATAGAATTTAATTAGATTGTATTAATACTTTATTTTAATGATATATTTTGGTACAAAATTAATTTAACAAAATAATTAATTCACTTTAATTCACTTATAATATTTTTAGTATCATTTATTTTATTTTATTGTTAACTAAATAATTATAGAGTTGGCATTTCTTAAGCATTTATAGTAATTATTTCATCTCAAAAAAATAAAATAAATAATAAATATAAAAATAAATTTTATTTAAAAAGGATATATATTACTAATAATATTTTTCCCTATCAAAAGGTTTTAAAGATATTAAAAGTAAGAAAAGTATCTTTTTTGTTTTTTTCTTTACATAAATTATTATGTGGGTCATATTCAAAGTCAAGTGGAAAAAATTAAATATTTTACTGAATTTGGTATTAAATGTTGAAATAAATTTATTAAATAAAATTAATATAATATTTTAGGTCATTTTCACTCTTATCATTCTAATTTAGCTACTTGGAAAGTGTATTTTTACTTTAATCACCTTAATTAATGTTTACAACATTCACTATTCATTCTGGTAAAACATTAAAATGGGGTAAATATAATTTATAAATTATTATAATTACAAATATAAATTAAAATTTAATAAATTCCATTTACATAAGTCAAAATTTTTTCTTTAAATCCAATCTCGCATTCATAATGAGAAAGTGTGTTTTTAAAGAGAAAACATTCAAAAAAAATCAAATGTTTTTGCATCAAAATTCAAAATAAAATTTATTCTAATGATATAAGTTGGATTAATTTTAATAAAATTGAACTAATTTTTCATTAAAACCTATTAAAAATATTATTTAACATTATAAATAATTTAATCAAATTAGTAGTTTTCAAATAAAATTTATTATTTTTCACTATTCATCAAAAAAAGAAAATTTGTTGAAAACCCCAAAATTTACCCTAATATAATTTAGATATAATTATTTCTTAAAATATTTTTATTTTATAAAATTAATTTTTTCAATGTGAAAATAAATAGATCGAAAATAATAGTGCCATAAAAGGCGAAAAAGCTACTTTTTTGAAAAATAGAGTTTTTAAGCATAAAATTGGTTTTATTTTTATCACTTTTGTTGAAAACACATAACATGAAAGTTAAATATTTTATGGAATAAATAATATCTAAATTTAATTAAAATCATTCAAAAAAATTTATTTGGTTAATTTAATGATATAAAACATGATTTTCAGCACAACAATAGTTTTTTAAATAAATATTTCTTTTTATTTTCAAAAGGTTTTATTTTCATTTTTAATTAATTTTTCATCAAATAATTAATTTTATTTACAAGATTCAATGATATTTTTATAATTTAGGTAATCCCATTCATACCCACTATTCTGTAGGTATGTGATAATTATCATATTAAATAATGATTTTTAAATTTCATAACACATTTTGTATAAACGTTGTTTTTTGTGTAATGAAATCTAAAATTACTATTGTTTGTAAAACAAACCAACCTTATTATTTCATGTAATATAAGATAAACTTAATTTTACTTGTAATTCAAGCCAAAATTAGTGTTTCATGTCACACAAAATATTTAAATATCAAATCCATTTGAAAAATAATAATTTCACTAAATATAAAGGTGTTACATAACTTATAGGACGTCAGAATACCATAATAAGGAATACATTATTTGGATGGTAGAACAACTTTATATATAATCTATTCATGTTTCTCAAGATGTTTTGGAGGAATCTTGGGTAGATTAAACACAGTATCATGTTGATTTGGGTTATAGAGTGTCAAAACTTTATTGTGTTAAACCATTTTGTCCCAATTAAATAACCTTAGAGAATGAGGTACCCAGAATGTTTTAGGACAGACAAACATAGAGATTTCTACAATATCAAGTAGAAGATTTGGGATAAGGGTTTCCTTGCTAGGATAATTGATAGTGACTGGTTCCTAGTTAAGTGAACTGGGTGAATCTCTAATGTTAAAGACCAAAGTATGATGTAAAGGAGATATTAAGGTTTGAATACCATTCCGAATTAGGGACTTTGATGTATTTGAGCTTAGTTGATTGACCTTTTAGAGCTAGGTGTAGTCAATTATGAATAAACTAGGAATATCCCCTTTGGGGAAGTCCTGATTTCTTTATGTCATAACTTATTATCTTGGGTGAACCTCTTGAAATTGATCTCTCTCATTGGTCTTCAATATTACTTGGTATAAGTGGCATTACAATGATCATAATAATTAAAAGACATAAATAATCTCCAAATAAAACCTTTTTCTCTTAGTTTTGATTCAAAAATTACACAAAAGTTAATCTTGTAAGGACTATGCATGGATTTGGTTCAGTTTTTTTTTTTTTTTATGTTCTCCCATCCCACTTTTTTATGAATGTAGAGGATATGGGTCCTTATATAAGTAATGGGAGCAGGAAACTGATGCAGCCATCAGTAACCACAAATGGAACCGGACTCATATTAAAAGGGTATTCCAAATGGTTTTAAAAAATTGTGGGTTCATGAAATAATATACTAATTTATAATGTAGGGTTGTAGTATTCCATGAATATCATAGCACATAGGAACGTTATGGAACTAGGAACAGGATGACTGAGTTCCCAACCATCTTTTTTAATTTTGAAAATTCTTCTATATTTTCAATGCATTAGTATAATTCATACTTTTATAAAATTCAATAGTCCATAAATACCCCTCCCCATAATTATATTCGATAAACAAAAACATGTTAAAATTATAATGTAAAGTTGACTTGGACATGAATAGGATTTGAATGTTCACTTCGTTTGAGGGAGTAGTCACGTGATCTAATATAGGCATGGAGGATTCGTTGTTCTATGTTACTTACATGATGTGGGATATATTCATTACCTATAAATTAAAGGGGACTACCTTTTTAGTGTTCATCAAAGGATTTAGTGAATATTAAAGAATAAACCACTCTCTTTCCTTCCTTATCTAATTTGGGGATCTTAGTAAGTTATGTGTTCCACATTATTTTTGGAATAGGGTGTGGGTGACAGATAGAGTGAGTAGGGTGCAACCAATAGGGTATAGATTGATGGGCACATTCTACCTTTTTGAGAAAACTAATTAAAGAAAAATCGGTGTGATGTTCATTTTAGATGAATCATTTTGGGAGAAATTATATGCCATTATCAAGTTATAATAACCAGGACTTTATGAGCTACATGATATTTAATACTTAGTGAAATTTTACCCCTCTTATTTGACACCTTTTCTCATGGTCACACCATTTCATTTTCTTTTATATTAATTTCTTTTCACTATGGTGTTTACATTATCAAATTATTCTAATGAAAATGGTTATATCATTAAAAAAAGTTCCTAATGAGGTTTTCAATATCCACAAAGAATAATTGATTGAAATCATCTTGTTGAGACAAATTAAATAATTTTTTTTGTACATGTAAAATCTCATGAAAATATATCCAATAAATGTTTAGAATCTACAATTTTGGATTTTCCACATCTATATGTCTATAGGTAGGTTATTGGCATAGAAATCTATTATCCATATCATAGCATGTCATCATATTTGTTTAACCTCTAATTGTTTCTGTGGGAGGATAATATTTCTATGTGTGGTAAATTTTTTAGGGAGTCTTCTATAGTGCCATCATATATCATGTGGTTATTGAATACCACTCTTTATTAACTCATACAACAACTAAATCGTCAAAAACATTTCTATCCATTGATATATACTCATAAAGGTAATAATCTACTCCATGCGTAGAATTAGGGATGATACCTTAACTCTAGAGTTATATTCAAACTTGAGTAGTTTTGGGTGTACAAGGTTTGAAAAACATGTATAGAATTTGAGAATGAACTTCAAATCATGTTAATATATATGGTTTTCTAGATTTCATATAGATATGTCTTCAGAAACAGAGATATAATCCTATAATTTCTTAGTTGATGGATCCCTTGGTATCATACCTTCCATATGGTGTATTGAGAAGTATGGATTGCACTATAAGATGTGTAAAAGTTTTACAAGGAACTATAATGAATGTATCCCTCATAATAAAATCAAATATAAGAAGTAGATGACTCCCTTTTTGAAAATTATGGAAACAAATGAACTAATCCATGCTTCAAGATCAGTCTTACTATGTGGAATAAGGGAACCCCGGGTACCTACTAACTTGAACTATAGTCAGATTAGTATAGATGATGGGTTTGATGAATTAATATTGACATAAAACACTATTTTTGATTTGTCTCTATTCCATGTGGATTAATGAATACATTCTTCCAATCCATATTTTACATATTCATGTGACTCTGAGAACATTCATGATGCTGGGGTGGTAGGAGGATGAGAAACCTAATCCAATTATTTTGACAGTTACAATTTTGGAAAGAATATACAAATTTTTTCTACATGTATACTGGGGAAATTCTCTATTTATTTTTTTTGACCATTCCAAGGTATGTATAGTTATATATTACTATATTTAAAGACTTATGGATTACATGAAAAACTCAAGAATTTTAGATGTAGGTTCACAACTTATATTCAAGGCATCAATAGCATTTGATCACTTCCAACGGACAAGATAAAAGTTATCAAGTGTTAGGGGAAACACTAAATGTTCAATTTCTATATATATGCTGAAGTACCAATAAGAATAATAAAATATGAAATTTATGGAAGATATGGAAAATGTTCATATATAATGGATAGGTTTTAATATATTCTATTGGTAAACGTTGACTAAAACATAACCAGTGAGGTTTATTTTCCACATAGATTTTATCGCCAATTCAATTTCATGAAACATTGGGTCCCCACACCATTTAAATTTGACAATATATAGAAGCACCCTATTGTAGCTAAGAAATTATGGTTGATGATTATTTGGGAATAAACCATCAATAAAATCAACCTACCATCATTATTTGTTGTAATTGATTTGATTTTCCAGTATGTTGATGTGTGAATATCAAGATATTCCCCCATTAATCTATCAGCAAACATTTCTAAGGTCAGTGAGAAAAAATAACTAATAAGGGGAAGAATAAAACCAGAAGTTGTGATTGGGTAAGTATATTGTGGATTTATCTTATATCATAGTGAAATAACATACTCATCCCTCCCAATATCTTATAATCAAGGATCTAAATCATCTTGAGCTATCAAAATGATGATCACATATGATCTGTAAGATATTTCCTTGTTAAATGGTGATAGTTTGGGAAATAGTTAAAGGGGAAAGGGCCCAATTCATCTTCTAGAAATAAGTGGGTCCTCAAAATATCTCTCTAAATCAATTATATATTGTGTCCTTCCATTTCTGATGTGGTTGTATGACTCTTGAAAAGGCTGATTAACAATTGACTACACTTCTTAGAAGTTTTAAAATGACATAGAAATTAAACTTGAAAGGCCTTACAGAAATTATTCTTGATAATCATAGAGTAATGTTTATACTATATATCTAGGAGCCTCATATTCTAGAAAACACCAGTGATGATAGGTTACCCCTCAATAGACATGTGCAATAAATGTTAGATAATGGAAATGTTGAATCAATGATCAACTAGGTAGTCAATAACTAGGGTAATGATGTCTTTAACCCTAAATATGTATGAAAATAACTTTATCAAAATATTTTATTTACTTTATGAACATAACATAACATATTTAACTCAGTTTTTTTATAGATGATGTAGGTAGCACAATAACTATTAGTGTCTCCCTAGTATGTTGGTGGTGGAACTCTGATTGGATATGTGGTAGGCTCAACCACCTCAGTGGAAGAAAAAATCCTACTGGGACAAAGAATAATATTGAAGGTGGGGGTATTGGACCTTCTTTACATTTCCTTGGTTTTTTGATCACCTGGAACATAAAAAACAAAAAATCACATCATCTCTAATCATGTACCTATTAAGTGTCCTTATATTAGACATAAATATTCACACTGCTAAAAATATTTATCTTATAAACCATGTAAAATCCATTTTCTTTTGTGTACTTATATCACATTTCTCTACTCACAGAGTCTCACTTCATTAAGAGTGAATATTTTGAGTTATTCCCAAATTATGTTTCAAATGGAAATTTTCCCTTTTCTAATGTACCCTTCTTTGATAAATTGTATCCTTGATCCCTGACTGGGTCATTTTATATATTCCTCATTAATATACATACAATATTTTGATTATTTTATCACCTTATGCATCAAGAAAGAAATATTAATTGTTTTAGGAGTTATATGATAACATAATAACATATGATATTAATATATATGCCTCAACAATAATGAGGGAAATATTGATGTATCTAGAAAAATATCACACTATCCCTAAAGAAGTTTTGGTTTCTTATACTGATGCTTGAGTCATCAAGAATGAAACCATGCTGGTGGAATTTTTTAGGAATTATTTATAGACATAAGTTTTTTGGAGGAAACATTAGTGTAGGATTCATTGAAAACCTTTAAAAATCACAAAGTATATCATATTAGTAATTCATTCAAAAGTTTCATGGGAAAATTTTGGTGACGCTAACCCGCTTTTAGAAATAGTTCCCCAATTATATCATTGGGGGCACTAACAAATGATACCAAAGGAATTATATAAAGATAATTAATATTAACCAATATATATGATTAATTTATGAAAGTGATAGTAATTATTTTTATTCAAAACAATAATGGCGTCGTACTGAAAATGTTTATTCAAATATAGAATTATGGGAAGATTAATAGAAATTTAAGATTATATGACTCTATATAGTAGATTTATACCCTAACACTACAAATTTTCCATCCCCAAATCAACTGATTTATAGCAAAATTATTTATAATCATCCATAGGGATACCACCGGAAAACACATATAATTAAGAATATAATTTTGTTACCTTAATGTCTTGAGCATTGAAGTATTGAAAATTTCAAACTAATGTTAAATCTAAATGACTTGGTTCCATCATACATTCATACCTTCCAAGTGGTGTCTAGTTCAAACCCATGGTCTCTCTCAATCAAATGGCCTATACGATAGCTCTTATGGTAATAAATCTGATTATTGATCTATGAGATTCTTGTGAGAGAACATCATGATAACATTCCTAGAATAATGTATATTTACAACACCCTAAGGTATGGTGTGACTTTAGATATTTCATTTACTCCTTGAAGAAAATTTTTTATGATAAAGAGTATGTGAATAAAACCTTACTGAAGATTAAAAGGGTCTATAATCATGTTCACCACCACATAGATTAGTGTCATGATGATTCAAGAGTTACCTCAACATGACGAGATGTTGGTTGAGTATAAAAAACTTTTATTCCAATGGTATTTCATTGGAAAACTATCTCATTAAATTACTAGCTGAAGTCAATAAGTAAAAAAACTGAGAATGGGAGGCTCATTAAACAAGTTTAGAAAATTGGAGATAATACTGCCATCATAGATCTAGAGGTACTGTTAAGGGAGGTTATAGATTTACCAAAGACTTTCAGACTTTGTAATTTTATTGATGAATTTGAGTGATCGGTGATCCAACATTTGTAATCAATAAGATACCTATTCTAGAATTATTTTAGTATTATTTCCTTCCCTATTTTATTAATGAATAGTGGAGAGGCTTAATATTTCTTGATGCATACCTATTTTTATTTTAAAAATAAAAAACTTATTTTTCATAAATTAAATTTCAAATATATATGCTTTTATATTGGATTGTCTATCAATTCATGAAAACATATAAAACTCACAAAAAGTAATATCATGAAAATTCAATCTGTCTGGTCATTTAATTGAATTTGATCTAGGTAAATCATATTTTACAAAAACCACAGTCAATGATAAAGAATTTTAATAATTCAATTATATCCAAGTAATGAACCATATAATAGATATTGGTGATATATATATGTATCAAATATTACATCACCATAATCTGGGGAAAGTTCATGCGACAAATGAATGGAACATTTGATATAATCTTGAAATTGTACTCCTAAAAAGATATAGCTATGTAAAATACACAATGAAATTACCATCAATCTAATCCATGTTGATTCTATTCAGTTGACTTATTCCTCAACATATACTCTTATATAGATATAGGAAACACATATATCAATTTAATTATCCATAACTTTATTCCATGGTTAGTTCATTTAGTTGATTTCCTCTTGAAAGTTTACTCTTATATGGATAAAGGAAGGTTGAATATGTGTCATAATTACTATCATCATAAGATAAGGTTAGTTTATTTAGATATGTTAGAGTTAAATTACTCAATATAATGTAAATCTTGAAGAAGGTTCTTCATTTGGTTTTTTATTCTCAAAAGGGATCAAATACATGGAAGTTATATATTCATGAATTTAATATATATCATCTAAACCAATATATACAAGGATCATAAATACATTCTAAAATTTTATTAGGTTTATAAACCAATAATGTATACCTTAAATTTTTTATTTTTTAATGGTGGTATCTATAGGATTTTTTTCTTTTCATTTTAGCCATAACCTTTCACTAATCAATAATAGTGAAGAGGCTTGTCGGGCTAAAACACATCATTTTCTCAGGAGTCTGTTTCTTAGTCTTTGACCTAAAAATATTTATTATTTTTTCCATTATTAAATGATCATTATTCAACATAATATATGCATCGCTCATTCCTAGAGAGTGGGGAATAAACTGTTTCCCATGATTTAATTTGTGGTTTTTCAACCTAGAAACAACCATATCACTTTTCTTTACTATTTCATCACCTTTTAAGCTAGAACAAGAAGTATAAAATTCACAGTTGAATAAATTTAATTAAATTTTCTTTGGGATTTATGGTCATGTATCTTTGAAAAAATGTTATTGGGATTTATGTTTTTATTGATTTGATCAAAACATAAGTGTTCTCGCATGCTTGGAAAACTGGAAAACTGAACTGATGTGAATGTTACAGGGCCCATATCAAAATATATTTCCTTAGGAATGGGTGTAAAAATATTAAATTCATTGTACTCATATTAAAGAATCTAATTTATATAGTAATAAATATTTGATCGGTTGTGAAGTATCATATCAGGATATATGGGTAGAATTAACTCAATGTTAATAATGAAAAAAAAACAATAGAAACATCACTTAAAAACAGTTCATGTAATTTAAGTTCATTTATCATTGATGAATTATAAGGTTCGGTTTGAGAAACAAATAAGGATTAGGATATAGTGGTGGTTCCACACCTTTGAACAAGTAATTAAAATAATGTAATTCAAACCATGAGTCATCTGAATTGAGAATGTGATAAAATGAAACAAGTTTTCTGATGATGACCAATGAAAAAATAAAATTAGGGGTACCACTATAGTATAATTAAAGTTAGATAGGGTTATAGGTTCTTCACTTAAGTATGAAGACATGAATTTGTCTAGGTAACAGAATGTTGTATATGCAACATAGCTTTCATTACCACATAAGGGGGTCCTTTATAGAATTTGATACATTGGTTATCAATATCCAAGATAAGTTTTCAGAAATTCTAACACTTATGGAAAAAATTATATTATATATGAATAGGTTAATTAGAATGTGAATATATCTATTTGGTCTAAAAATAACCAAAGATATGATATTATAAAACAATTAGTGGGAGTGGAAATGAATGATGAATTTTGGTTAGGCCAATGATAGATAGTTAAAACAGAAATATGTATACTATGACAAAAAAGAATCCAGACAAACATATATTGTTCTTATAAAATATACCTATACAGATTGGGACTATGTGTATGGGATATGATAATAGCATTATATTATCATATGAACATTAAAGATCGTAACATGAATTTGAGGATAAAAACACTATTATAGAGAGTGGAATTGATGTTTTTGGTAACCTTTTAACCTAAAACAAGGTTAATAAGGGAAAACCTGACATGAATGATGAAGATTTTAAAATTTTATGATAAATAAGGGGGATATAATCAATAAGATTTGTGTCTATGATTGGGTTAGGAACTCCTTATGTAACTATATATGTTTAAAATAAATAGGAATCAAGATACAAAATGATCTCTAAATTCTCCACACATATCAAGAACACATTTAATAGACAAGGTAGTGATATGAGTGATTATCCTTGTGTAAAAATTAATGAAGCCTAACATTACTAGGAAAATGCCTCAACATAAGAGATAGGGTTCAAATTTGTTGTTATGGATAGGTTTGAGATGAGAGATTTCGACAACAATACATATCTTGGGATATAAATATTCAATCCATATATAGTTCCTTGTATGAATCTTTGTGTCTACTAAGCTCAAGCATAGGGGGATATACTAGTTTCATCTAATTGTAGGGATATTGGAAAGGTCCTAACAAAATCTAGTAAAAATATTAAACAATGAAATATTATTTAAATATAGATCATATATAAAATAATTAGTTCATATATAATATAATACTCTAATAAACAAATTGATATACAATAGGGAGCATTATATCCAATGGGAATTTTTAAAATGGATAATCAGAGTGCATGGATTTGGGGTTTCTAAGAGGAATAATCAAATTAACACATTTTTTATTTCCTATTTTGGGGTTAATAGAGTAAACCCTAATAAAAATCTATAAATAGGGATGACGTATAGGGTAAAATGTGAAGTATATTTTCTTTTTTTCACTAAAATAATATATTTTGGTTTCACTAATTTTCCTATGATAAACGAAATAAAAAATGTAATTATTGGAAGAAAATATGTCATCCCTATATAGATTTTGCTGTAAAATGGGCTAAAATAAATTAAGAAACCATATAATGGGATTGTTTTTTATATTTATGGGATTTATGTGTGTGGAATAGAGAGAAAATCCATGTGTTACTATATATCCTTAAGTAACTATAATCAAGTATCATATAGTTTACATCATGTCTCTAAACATATATATATCTTATAGAATAGTTAATGTGATAAATGTTAGGGTTATTTTGGGAGGGAAACATGAAAGAAAACATAAATTTGTTAAGTGTTTATCACCGGGGTAGAATCAGACAAGGAAATTGAATTGATATTTGGCCCTGGAATGATAGATACATGCATCACTATATATCTCATGACAATAGAAATCCAGCCATACTTATTTTTTGTATGTAATATTCCCACATATATTTATCATTTGTAGGGGAAAGGTTTTGTGATCCCATATTTTTATCAATATATGGAGAACAAATATATACATGAATTAAGATGTCCCAAAACACTAGGGAATAACTCTTGTAAATTTAGGGAATTTTATACTAGCATAGGTTTATAGACAATGAACCTCACATTGGGGACTATCGCACTCATCTAGCTATCATATAAGGAAATTATGACATATAAATTTTATTTCTACATACTTTGTAAAGGCTATCTAGGGTTTACCATATATTAATATGTTTAACATAATACGATAAAGACCCATGTGTTATATAATTTAGGGTTATATGATGATGAACTTCATGTATTGAAATTTAAGGTTTCAAAACATGACCATATTCATGTAATTTAATTCTATATGGAATGAAATTCAGTATGATCAGATGAAAATGAAACCTTGAGGAGTAAAAATAAAACTTATGTTACTACTATGTTTCCTAAAGATCATATATTTGACTCTTTTCATTATTTATATCTTTAGTGGAAATTACACTTGACTGTCAAGGACCACCATGATTAACAATTTGATGAATTATATAGATTTATCCATGATTATCAAAGGGTAAATGGAGTTTATATAAGTAATATTCATCAATAAAAGGGTATTCTAAGTGGATGAAATTAAAAAATTCATATCATGAATCTACATCAAATGAAAATTTTGTTTGACAGGATGATTCTTTTTCTCCCATTGATGGGGGTAAGAAATATAGAAGAGTCTGGAATAATTTAGAACCCACATGATATCTTCATCTTGTTTCTTTTTCTACCAACATTGAATATCCTAACTCTGGGAATATAATGATGATTAAAATTTCACCTCAGCTACCATAGAGGGAATTGGGATCTTGGTTGGATGATAAATTCATGACCTAATAATTCCTTGTGCTTCATTAACTAATTTTAAGATCATCTAGTCATAAAACTTCTTCACATTCCTAAAAGACCTTATGATGCTCTCTCTCTCTTTTATTTTATTATAGTCAAAGTGACATAGGTTCTATGAGTCATATGATTACCCAACATTACACACCCAAAGTCAATCTTCGTTCCGATCGTATCCATAAAGATGAATCATTTCTATATATTATTCCTAAACATCAACTAGAATGGTAAGTAATCAGTGAAATCATTTATACTGACTTTATTGGGTGTCTAGATCTCCAAAAATTTAATAAAAAAATTATCTAGGGAAATGATGAAAAAAATTAGAGCATGCTTAATTTGAAAATTATAAACTCAATTCTTCCATATTTTGAATGTTTTCGTAATTTTTATACCTATTTAAATCCTAAAGAGAGTTTTTTATACTATTTTTGAAGATGGGGAACCACAAGATAGTGAGTAGGCTTGGGGATTATATTTTGTATTGACTCTAGTCTGTGTAACACTTTTAGATTTTATAAAATTTTTACTTTAATAAATATTATTTATTTGATATAATTTTAACAATAAAACACTAAAAAATTGAATAATTCTTATACATTATATAATATAGTACACTACTTTGTATTTATATAAAATATTATTATCATAAATAATTTCAACTTCACTTAGGAAATACTACTATTCTTAAACAACTGTATTGAAATATTTTGTTTTCTAGTATTTTTTATCTCATATATTTTTTATTTAAATATTAATTTATATTATTAAATCTATATATATATATTATTAACATATTTATAAAATAAATTCATTGGTTATCAGTTATTTATTAAAGAAAATAAAATCATTTGATGGTGAAAATATCTGTTTTTCAGAAAAAGACACTATTTATGTGTACAATGAGTTATTATCGTAATAAATTATATTAATTACTATTATTAAGTGATTTAATTAAAATTTTATGTTATAAATTCATTTAAATGAATTAAAATTCATCTAATCATGATTACTAGGCCCTGAGTTAGAGTAATTTCATTTTATGCTTGAAAAATATATTTTTCTAAAAAATGATTTCATAGAGTATTGAGGGGTAATTTTTTAATTAATTTCCACCAATTATAGGAATTTAATATTTTAAAATGATATCCATATTTAATATTAAAATGTAGATATTTTTAGTTTTTTTCATTTTTGGTCATAATAAATTGTAACTGCGGTAAAACATCATTACTATGGTAAAGGATAAAAGGGATAACGAGAGGTTAAACTAAATAGGTAAGAGATAAAATAACCTAAAACATTTTATATATTCTACTAGATGAATTTATTTACACACTAAAAAAGTTATTTTAAATTTATGAATTTTGGATCTAATTGACCATGATAATGACGATATATTATTTTCAAATTTAAAATAATTACAAGTGTGTCACTACCCTCACTTATAAAAGGGAACCTCTTCTCCTATCTTATTCATAACATATTGATCAAATTATCACAATAAAAATATTCCTAAATATCTTATAAATATCTCTATACATCATTTACATATAATAATATTTTTAATGACCAACCCAATGACTGTTAAGAAGATATCCGAAGTGGGTTTCTCAAATAACTATGTTGGTTAATTCTTATACCAAATCAAAATATTCTATAACCTGATTAACATTATTAAATCAATATATTTACCATAAATAAATGTTTTTATGTTAATTTTACAGCTATTTTCAATCTTTTTTATATCTAATGGAATCTAATAACATCACTCATCTGTATGTACGACCTACCGTCTCCGTAAAGCAATGTATTTTATGTTTCATCACTATCTCACTAGGATGATTATTTATATTAATTAAATAGATATATATTATTTTTATTAAATAATTATGACACTGAAAATATTTTATATTATCTACCTTTTTACCCTTACATAAATTTCAACATGATAGTGTTTCACTTGTGTATAAGTGGACTACCACCTCCACGAAGAAATATTATTCATTTTTTGTTTTAATTTTTTATGGATGGTGGTAATGATATATTTAATGAATATACATAATATTAAGGATATAATAATTAAAATTTCGATGTGAATTATTATTTATCTTTATTTACTTTTACTCATAAAAAATTGGAAACATCACTTGTGTGTATGTACGGATTAATATATCCAAAAAATTGATGTAATTAATTTTTCAGCACCATAAAATATGGATGGTTATAAAATTTTATAAAAAGAATATATATGGTAATTATGAAATTGTTGATATTCGAGAAGATTATGAATCCATGAACAAGGTGCAAGGTCTGAAACATCCAAACCAAAACATGCATGGAAAACCAACAAATTTAAACATGAATAACGATTTTAATAAATAATTGTTATTAAAAGGGGAATAATAAGTTATAATGAAATTATATATATTAATATATATATATATATTCAAAATTGATTTATAATAAAAATATATTAATTATAGTGTAATTTTTAATGAATATAAATCCCGAAGGGGATTTAGATATGGACTCTTCCTCTTAATATTGTTTCATTCAAACATGTTTCATGTAATGCACAAATTTGTGTTTATATGGAATATATAATTCCCATTTGATATTTTATGTAATTAATATATTAATATCCATTGTATTTAAAGGTTAATATATATTTATTTCCTTCAAGGGTTGTTATGATTCAAAATTTACCAAAGCATAAAGGGTTTATGTTGTAATAGAAATTCACTTTAGGATTGTCAATATTAAATTTCAATTAAGGGAAATTATGTGACACATATCTTCTAAATGTCAAAAATTTAATTCTAATATTGTTATTTTTTCAGTTTTCAAGTATTTTTATCATTCCCCAATCTTCGTTACTCAAAATGACCGAGAAAGTGTTTTTGTAAATATACAAAACTATTTCCTCTTTATTGGTCAATAATATTTCTACTCCATGTATATGTTTCTAAAAATATTTTATGGAAGCTTTTATCAATGATTAAATATTTTAAAAATGTCATTTTATCCAATTTTTTATTTATTAAAAAATTCATAAAAAGTATATTTTAAAAAAAATATTGGGCACACTTTTTACGTTTTACATAAGTGTAAAAATATTACTCTCTTTTAATATATAGTGAAGGAATATATTTTTTTCCCACATTTCATTTACCCAATAAGAATCATTATTTATAAGTTTCAAAGGTTCTACAAGGAAATTAATATTCCCAATTTTCTAAAATTTCAATTTTAAAATTTTCCAAAAGAAAATTTATGTTTTCTCTTATTTTTAAAACTGTGTTTTAAATTTTTTTATAAAAAACAATCTATATAGAGATAATTTAATGATTATTATTATTAAATGGGGATATATTATTATAATTACTTCCACTTCAATTACTTTTATAGGTTATGATAATGATGTTTTAATTTTGATTCTATGAAACACGTTTATTTCTGTTAGGTTAATTAAAATATGTTAAAATATTTATGAAAATCACTTCTTTTCCATAAGATATGTTATGATGAATTTTTGAATGTTATAATAATAATATGAAAAGAATATACATGGCTTTCATTATATAATAGTTAGTTTTGTTAACTACCTCTAAAAAATTGGGTGAAGATTGTTATATCATGGGATAATATTAATAGAACGGAGAATGAACCTGTTATAGTGATGAAAAGAGGTTGGGGAGTGAACACTGTCTATTACGGAATTTTCCCACTATGTGATGATATTATTGGTAGTGAAACATTACTATTGAAATTATTTTTATTCTTATTATTGTTTCATAATTCTTATGACATGTTACTACACTTATAATATTCTATCATGGCTCATGACTGATTAACAATGACTCCTAACTATTAAGAATCATGTCTTTGGAAATCCAAATGATTTATTCCATGACTAATATTTATGATTTATGATTTATTGGGTTTGAAATTATTAATTTATGATCACGATATCATACCCTTATTCCTATGTATTTTTTTATATGATCGTTGGTTAAAATCTCCCATGTCTACCATTACTATGTCTTGGCGCACACTGTTTAATTTGTTTTATTTTCCATAGGTTATTATTAAATGTTTTAAGTAGGGTATGTCTAAGAAGGAAACTATTTGAGAATAAATTTATAAGTTATGTTGAATATATTTCATGAAATAAGATGATTATGTATCTAGTCTAAAAATGCACTAAACCTTTACAGTTCTAGGTGTGTATTATTATGATATATTTTGAAAATTTATCTAGAATAATATCATGCTTGTGTATATTTTTTGTATGTAACCTTAGTTTGATTGTGAAAATTATAGTTTCTTATTTTAAAATTTTCATCCCATGTATCAATAGCATCTGCTGAAATTTTACTTTCGAATGATAGTTACCATCTTGTAGTAGTTTTGATACAGTTGTAAACACTCATAATCCACCAAGGTATTTCATTGTAACAATAATAATATTCAAGTAATCTTGGAGGTTTTATATGAATATCTATAAAAACAAGTCTTATAAAACCTATATATTTAGGGATTCTCTCATGCTTTTACTACCTACGAATGATGTTTAAAACTCCCTCAATTTCATGTATTTTTTTAATATTAGAGGTTGAGGAATTACATATTTCATATCACAGAGCTAAATTAATAATTTAATAATATTATAGATCTTTGAAATCAGTTATAGACCCATATAGAAGATTTTTATACTTGAAAAATACTGGTCCATATGGGTTTTTCATGAAACCCATGAGTTTTTTCACCTTCTCTTTATCTGATATTCCCATCATGGGGCCACATATAGAGGAAAAATGTCTGAGGTGTTTCCCTAGATCTATTTTACTCTTTAATTTTAATAATTTGGGTTCAAAAATATTGGGTTTATGAGGATTAAATTCCACCCAGACAATATATTATTTATTATTTGATTTATTTGGTGTGAATCTCCCTTGTGGAATCCATTAGTTTAGTATAGTACTCAATTGAATCAAGAAGTTCTTATGTAACTACCATCTTGGCCAATTCCCATGTAGAGGGAGTGGTTTGAACTGGTTATGGTTTTAATTTATGTGTATATTATTGATAACCACCTAGAGTTTTCCTATAGTAACTTACATGAAATGGCGGTGGTTAGTTCCTTTTAAAAGATAATTCATGGTAATCAATGGTCACTGATGTTAGATAAACTTTCTATATAGTAACTAGGTTAGTCATACGAATATAATAATCTCTTTGTGGTTAACGAAATTAATTTTGTAAGAAAGTATCTTCTAGAGGGTATATATTGGCCTTAGCCTATGAGTTTCACTCTATATGTATATTACCTCTAAAAAATTTGGAATTGAATCACCTTATCATCTTTACCATGAATTCATGATCTTTAATGTAATTCTCAATATAAATAGTCACGTATCATTCTAATGGATTGGGGGATATCTGTTAGGAATGTATCGTCTCAACAATACTCGATATTTTATGATGATTTTGATTCTCGCAAACAGCCTAGTTTATTTTATAATTAAGTTTTATTGAGTGAGTTTTTAGGAATTTTTATTTGGGTTAAAGGAGATCAACATTGTGATAATTACTCTAGAAAAAATGTTTTAAACCCTACTTTTGGTAAATGAATGTATCGTATCAACCCTATGCTACACTAGAAAAGTTAAATGCCTACGTATGATATATACCCTATGTTATACTCATACTTACTTATTTGTACTAATTTGTATAGGTAATTGAAGTTGATACATGATAAAAAGAAAACTAATGAAAGTGTGTATCAATACAATCACAATCGACAACAATTTTTATTAACTTATTTAAAAGAAAAGAAACAATGTACAAGAAGAAACTTCTAGAGGATGAGGACTCATAGAGGTATATAGTAGTAAATCCCGAAGGAACTAGCTTATAAAAAGTTAACTCTGTCAGAAGGAAAATAACTGAGGGTGGGAAAGATGGAGATCTGCTCACTAATGGTCACCTTATAAGCCATAAAATCAGTAACAGTAATACCTTCACTCCTAGTGTAGAGAATGATAGTATGATTGTTCAAAAATCTCTTACATCTCCTGATGTTGTATTCAATGGACCATTGGGTGGTTATAATACCAAGAAATTCATTGTGAATGATAAGTGATCCAGTCTCAACTTCCTCAAGGGGGAAATTATTTTGATTGCACAGCTTCATCCACATGAGCATAAGAAGTTCTTGGGATTCGAGAGAGTCGCCACCAACCAAAAAATATGAAAAACCCATAATGACATAACCCTGTTGGTCCCTGATCACCCCTCTTCCATGTATGATCCCCGTAATACTATACCCATTAGTATTGATCTTGAGACCCTGATGAGGAGGATACCACCAAACCCATTGACCTTTCCCCACGTTGGTGGCCAAACACTGGATGGAAGATGATGCCTAAAAGGAACTATTGGATGAGGAAACCATCCAGCCCCTACACTAGAGATTCAGGTCCAAAAGGATGATTTTATTTTTAAGGATTATACATATGCTGGACACTGATAAATCTTTATGCCTCGCATCATTCCTAGAAGACCATAAACTCCAACATCTCGCTGCATGGAGGATGGCTCTTGCCTTTGGCTTAGAACGCAAGGTGTTGGACCCCTGAAACCAGCGATGAAGAAAGGTCTTGACAGAAACCTCCTACCGCATCCAACCTATGAAACTCCAAAACTCTCCTCAGATCGTAGATGTCCAGTCGCTCCCAAAAAATAGGTTTTTTATAGTCTCAATTCCTGGCTGCCTGTAACATTTTCATCTGGAGGCTAAGCCGATTCCCATCCATTGAATGTTCGGCTCGGTTAGTAGCACCCTTTTTCTAACCCTCCACACAAGTAAATTTAATTTTTAGGGGACATACTTGCACCATGGCATCTCCCCCCAGGTATCTAAGTCATTTTGTTCATCCTATAAATTAAGAAAGTATCTCACATAAAACACCCCTAAAGAGGAACCAGTGAAAATTCATTTATTCAGGTCGTTTCAAAGCATGATAATATCAAAAACTACCTTATGGTTTTCATCCAATGTGGCATGGATAAAGTTTGGGTGGCCACTAACCTCCCTGAATTTGATTTCTGGGGTGGGACATCTTGGAAGATTGAGAATCGACCCTACCCAATTCTGATGTCAGGTTTTAATTTCACCCTTACCAATAGTCCATCTATTATTCTTTTTTAGGATGTCAATATGAGGCTATATGGTTTGTTTCATGGATAAATTTATTTCTCTTTAAATCTTAATGTCATGCCTATACTTCCCTTTCATGTATTTTCACCACATTGACATCCCCTCAAGAATCTCCCAAGATAACATTTCATGAAGACCCCTTATAGCCCCTGAAACACTTTTAAGTTTGATTCCCCCTTCAAGATGGGTCTATCCAGCCTCTTCCATGAAGCCCAATGGTGCTAAACATCAAAATGATAATCCCGTATGAAGTTCTTCATCATCCTATCTATGCTCACAATCACCTTTTTCCATATATTCAATGTGGAAAGAAAATGTAAATCCATATATGCAAGTACAGTGTTCATCATGGTGATTCTCCCACCTAATGAAAGAAACATGTTCTTCCAATTAAGGATCTGACCCATAATATGATCAATAATATTATCAAAATGACTAATAATAGGTTTTTTCAGAGACATAGGTTCCCCCCAGATAATCCATAGGAATGGTCCCACTAGGAACACCCAATATGCTTTCCAGGGAGATTATCCATCTGTCTAAACATTTACTAGGTGCAGAGAAGGCACTCTTATCCTTTTTAATGACTTGCCTACTACAGGTGAAATAAGCATCTATAACACCATTGACCCCTTGAATTTATCTCTTTCTTCTATTGACAAACAATATTGAATCATTTGCAAACATCAGGTGGGAAAAGTCACCTTCTGGATGCATTGTGTGATAAGGAAAAATCATGCCCGAGATGGAGGAATGATGGATATAACATCTCAAGACACCCTGGGCCAAAATAAATAAGGAGGGTGAGAGTGGATCCCCATGTCTCAGTCTGCAGAAAACCTTAAAGAACCCAAACTACTTACCCATGAAGGAGATTTTCATCTAGGATAAGCTGAAACACTGGAAGAATATATCAATCATCCATTGGGAGAACCCCATGCAGAAAAGGGATTCTATAAAAAACTCCACTAGACCCTATATTAGACCATGTTCATGTCAAATTTGTCGACAACATTACTCACAAACGTATTCTGATTAATCGCAATAATCGTCTCCCGAGATAACCCCAAACCACTTGGATCATCCGACCTTTCACAAACCCATGTTGCTCTTCCATTATCCATTTAGGGGTATGGATAACAATTCTATGATTGAGAATTAAGGACCGAACTCTGTAAGAGACATTTCACATGCTAATGGGGAGGTACTAATCTAGAGTTTGTGGGTCCTTAACCTTATCCAAAAGCACAATCATAGTTGCACATAAAACATGCAAGAGATGACCACCCCTAATGTATTCCTGCATTGCGCGCAACAAATACCGCTTCACCACCACCTCGGTGATCCTATAAAAATTGATAGGGAAACCATCTAGACTGGGTACACATTCAATGTTGAGAGACCAAACTGATTCACGAACCTCCTCCTCATTTTTTAGGACCTTCAACGTCTCATTATCCTCCTATGAAACCCAACAAGGAATGATGTCAAAAATCATTGTCATGCATATTGGATAACCTCTTATCTGACGGAGGATAAGATCTACTACAAGGTATTTGAAAAACCCCACAGCCAGTTCCCCAACCTCATCCTGGTCATTCAAGAAAACACTATCCCATGTTCAGATGTTGGGTTTCCTCAAATGCCATTTTTCTCTAATGCACACGTGAAAGTACCTAATGTAGCTATCTCCCTCCTAGATCTAATTAACCCTCGCCTTCTCATGAGCTAGACATTCCTAATTCAGAAACACTTCAGCTAATATAGTTCTCCTATTTCTTAGCTCGTAAAAAACTGCTTCATCCCAAGTATTCTCCAAGATTTATTCGAGTCAATAGATGTCCGAACTAGTCAACACCTGATCATGTTTGCAAGTGGGAAAGGCCTTGAACCATGAGAATAAGAAAGCCTTTGAGATTCTTGAGTTTTTTATGAATCATAGTCCACTTCTAACCACAATTTGGGAGTTCCAAGACTTCCGAAGAATGACATGAAACCCAGGTTCATCCACCCAGGAACAGGAAAAGTGAAGACAAGAATTGATTTCATTCCTAATAACCATCGCTATACATAATGGTGAGTGATCTGACAAACAACATGGATGATGAGTTACATTGATATCTAAAAACAAAGAAACAACTACCCAATTCATCAAACTCTGGTCAATGATCATTATGATTATTTCAAAGAACCATATTTATAAGAAAAAATCACTCCTGTTATTAATGAAAGTTACAAATCCCCTGATCAATTAGAATTTGAATTTACATGATCTATCAAGATATTCTTTTGGATCCAAAATACAGAAGCAATATATTTTTTCTATATATACTTTTAGAGTATCTCTTCAAAAATATGTGTGTGGGATAATCGGTTCACAAATGCAATTATATTATTGAAATTATCTTCTATAGTGCTTCTTCAACGAACGATTGATTCTAAAAGAAACTACAATTTGGAGATATACATGCTCATTCTTTTACTACTATAATATTACTACTGTTTTTTAGTTGATGCCTTATTAAAGGTAATTTTTTCAACAAGGATCACTTTTGAATATTTAATTCTTAAAGATATTATTTTCTAATGATTTATATCTAATAATATTCAGTTACATATAGCTACAAGTTTGAAGATCAACCTGAACCATTCAAATCAATATCTTTTGATTTATTATAGTTTCAAATACTTGTACTTAGTTGTTGTGGAGTATATTCTTATTGATATAATATGTGGATAATGGGTTCTCTGTTATAGAACCAAAATGATTTGTTTTTAAGTCTTGTGGTAAAGGTGTAAGTTTCCTACACTTATTTGTTTATTTATGGTTTTGTGATAGGATAACCATGTTAGTGAAGTTTACCAAGCTCGTATAGAGAGTGATTGGTAGAGTGGAATAGGGGATATTTATGCCTTTAATGACTATAAATCATTTTTTTATTTATTCTTACCCGCTGCATATTATTTTTATAGAACTAAACACTACATATCCATATAAATCACAGTGGGGTTTAAAAGCTAAAATAATGAAAGATTTTTGAAATGAAACAATTCCCACCCCTCTTGTGTTACATTGTATATTCAAACCTAACAATATCAATACAACTACAAATTTCCCTTAATACATAGATTAAGCTCACTATGTAATGGATAGATTCTCATTGGAGCTCTAAAATTGTGATCCTACCTCTGATTTTGGGTGTCTGGGCCCCTTTCATTCATTTTTATGTGCACCACATTTTGACTAAATGTTTCCCTCAAACATTATGGTGTGTCAATTTCATGATAAATATTTTATCTAGGATTCGAATTAATTATATTTTATAACATTGACCATGTAATTGGAATTAAATCCTAAACAAAATTAGATAAATAATAGTAATTATTGTCCAATGAATATTTGTCTATCAATGAATCATAATCCAATTTGAATTCTGTTATATTATAGAACTTTTTGACTTACAATAGAAAAAATGATTTACCCTCTCTCATCAATGGTTTACTAGATAAATTTTTTGGGTAGTAATATTGAGGATTTCCCCAATACTGTTAAATAAAAGGAAACCATAAAGGGGATAGGAATCAATAAACTATCATGGGTGAAATCATTGAGATGCTTCTTATGAAACTACTCTAAGATTGGAAAACACTTACTTCCTCTATATTGCAGGAGGAAAAAATTACCTATCTATATGTGTTGGGGATATCATTTCTAAAGTATCACCATTCCCTTACACAACTAAGTATTCGATGATTCTAGTAGTGGAGGTAGTGGTAAAAACACCCCCTAACCTATAGGTTATGAATAATCTTGTACAAATGGTGGGAATTCTTTCATGAAATTTTGGCCTCATAAGATTTTATAATAGTCAGATATCAATTTAGATAATTTACTAGGTCAGAGTAAATTATAATTGAGGGATTATCTTTCATTAGAAGTCCCATATTACTTGAATAGAAGACCAATTTTACTTACTATAATCATAATAAAAAATCAATTAAAATTATCACTCCCTTCATGTATGTAAGAACCCATGTTTTTTAACATGATGAAATTCTAAGGGAATTTGATTTTTGGTAATTACTGGATGGGTAATTTTTAAAAAGGAACTATAGAACTAAATTTTTGAAGTTTTAATGTTTAAAGGTGATTTATTTTGACTTGGGTGAAGGACTGAGAACTTTCTCGGGTAGCTTGAGAAGTTTCGGGAGCACCGTACTAGAGAGAGGCAGGTTTTTGAAGGACAAGTAGTGGGTGCACGGTCTACGCATAGTCTGTCAAACTGTGTGGCCTGCTACAAGAATCCATTCTGGTTATTTCTGGGCGACAGTGCCATTCACACGCCCTATTCATGGTTAGGAAAACTGTGTGGGACAAACCGTGTGGAAATATTTTCTTAAACAAATGGGTGTTGCTCAGTTTTCCAAACCGTGCAGCATAAACAGTGTGTGATATACAGTATTAAAAAAAATTAAATGAAATTAAAAATAAAATTAAAATACAACACACTCATCTCACCCTCTCCATTACCCAATCAATGCACACAAGGGGGTCCCCTTGAGGCACGACGCAAACCCCCTCTACATCCCCCCATGGATCTATGATTCCTGGAAAATTTATCTAGGGTTTATCATCGAATCACCAAGGTAGAGCCTCTCCTTCCTTCTCCCCCTTAATTACGGCTTCAATTCATCCTACCGGTTTCCCTACACTGTTCATCCAAAACCCTGGGGTTTGGTTTGATTCGGTTTTTTATTTTCATCTGATCCTAGGTTGTTTAAGAGGTGTCTTAGGACCTGATGTTCTGTGTTCTAGCAACTGCCACTGAAGTCGACGAAATTTGGGTTGTTTCAGTCTGTCGTCATCGATTGGGGGTATGTTTCTAAACCAATAATTTGTTTTACACCCATTGTTTAAGGATTGGTGGTTTTTATGAGACCCCAGGGTCTAATTGTAGGGTGTTTCTATCAATTTCTAATTGCGTGCATGCATTTCTTTCAGGAATGAATATATATATATATGTATTCCATGTGCATTTTCCCTCATGGTGTAGGGAAAATGTACCTTGGTTTAAAGATATATATGTGTGGGTGTGTGTGTGGAAGTGCATATGGGTGAGCAGGCTGCTGCTTGAGTTATACAGCTTGGATGGTCCATCCTTTAAGGTAGGGTCCCTAAACTTTCCCTTTCTAAATTAATAATACATTAGTTGATTATGAAGTGCTTCTTAATTTTTTGAATTTATAATTTTGAAATGAACTACTTATGAGGAATAAAATTATTTTTTAGAACAAATTCATGTTTTTATAATAAAACCCCTCTAATGGAGGTTCACAACCATCAAGCTAAAAAACATAGTGATTATCCTATTATGTTTGTTTGGCTTAATGAATTTTTGTTTTTTATATGATTTCTTAATTAGAGGAAGCTGTTAAATTAAATTAATATGTTTTTCATATCTAGGATAGGTATTTCCTCTTTTTCTTAATGACACACAAGAGTTAAACAGTTCTAGTGATCTCGAAAGGGTGATTATGGTGGGTGAACCCATTTGTTATGTTTGAGAGTACATGTTAGTTGAGTAGGAAGACTCAATGGGTTGGTTTGATTTGTTTAAAGAGTTAAATGAACAATAATGGAAAAAATGAATAAATTGGTAGGTAAACTCATAGGATGTGATTAAATATAAAACATCAACATTAGAGGGTATGCTCGTTGGGTGAATTACGATGATAAATGGTAAACGATGGCATATGTGCAGGTATACCCACATGGATTGTTTAAAATAAAAGGGAACAAATGAGTGGTATATTCATGTGGTGTGTGATATTTTTGAGTGGGTATACTCACTAGGTGAATTACTGTGGTTAAAAGTGTGGGTATACCTTTTTCTTTTATTTACATATTTGTTTTGATTTGTGAGAAATGTGTCAGTAAACCCATGGTTTGTAATGAAATTGATGATATGAGTGGGTATACTCATATATAATGGAATTGTTAAATGGTTTATATGAGGGGGTTTACTCGAATAGTAAATAATGAATGGTTTATTTTAGTGGGTATAATCATATGAATTAATTTGATAAATTTCTTGAATGAATAAATAGTTTGATAGATTCCTTGGACTGCTCTCCATGGATCTGAAACACGGTTATGGATACCTTGGGTTGATCATGCCCCTTGGGTCTTGATTCGTGGTATGCCTCTAGTCTTGCTTCCCCCTGGATCCATCTTTCTTAGACCCTCTTAGGACATGTCGGTACACATCCTCCTAGGACTCTAACCGGTTTCTAGACTGATTCTACACTGGGATTCCCATGGGGCTCGATGTGGATGTATTGGACAAGTTCCTTGGATCTGGACTTTCAGGGTCTAGAACTCTTATATGGATTCTTTGGATGAGTTCCCTGGATCTAGACCTCGGTGGTCTACGTTTCTTTATATGGCATGGTCGTGAGTTATGTGATATTCTCAAATATATGGATTGCCCATGGTAAATTGTGATATGTGGTTAAACGGAAAAGACATGATGTTATGGCATGTTTGTATGAAAGGAAAGGATGTGTTTTTTATTTTTTCATTACCTATAGATTCCAAGTAATAGGATCTTCACTACCTTGGGTAGGGAGCCTTGAGGGGTAAATTGGGTATCACTATTAGTGGTTATATGCCAAGAGAATTTTTTATTCAATTTTACTGCTTTAGTGTTTACGTGCACACTACCTGTTTACATTTTTCACATATTGGTTTAGGTGTGATGCCTCTGGTGCCCGCCAACTGAGATGTTATCTCACACCCTGCTCGGGTACAATTGGTTCCTGAGTAGACAATTTCTGTTTGCATGGCTATGGATGTATGCTTTACTATTTTCACTTGTATCAGGGAGTTAGAAAAAATGATCGAGCTAGAGCTCGGTATTCTGATAGTGATTGCCTTTGGGATTTTCTACCTTTTATTTATTATTGTATTTAAATGTGAAGTATATTGTACAATTTACTTCTTTTGAATTATGTTTCATCATTTGTATGCATGTATTGTATAAACTATAATTAGCCATATTTCTATATTAATTTGATATTAAAATTATCCTATGCTAATTTAATTATTTATTTATACTGATTTTGCTAATATATTTTTATTTATATTACTACATGTGTACCATTGTGCACTTTGAATATAAGGTTATATTCTCCCCACTAACTATCCTTAAACCCTCTTTGCTAGTTGGAAGCCTTTGGCATATGAGGATACGTTCTTGAGGTCATGTGGTGATGATTCTGGATACCAGTTTAGTGGTAATTCGGTCTAGGATGTTACAAAATGGTATCAGAAGTTTTTTTCCCTTTGTCTTGTTGTTTGGGCTCGGAGGAAGGAGATCAGGAACGTGTCATCCCTTGTAAGATATCTGTTCTTGGGACTGATCACCCCTCGTATGGGTATATACCTAGTGGCTAGGGTTGTGAATCATTGTCTATTGATACAGATTCTACAGATGATATGATTTCACCTTGGGTGGCTGGTGTATTTTTTTCTTCTCATTGATTTTCAACATTTTGTAAATTTACCCTGGCTTGGATATGGAAAGGAACTTTCATGACTTGCATCATATTAGGCACTTAGAAATTAACATTCCTTGCATTTAACATTCTATGTAGTTGAATTAGTATGATGAATGCTAATTTTGGTTGTTTTCCTTGTGTGTAATGTAATGAATTTGATTTCATTTAGCACACCTTCTTGTATGGAATGTTTAGCTAATTACATGCCATGATTCCTCTTCTTTTATCATATTTTTCTATTATTCTTTTATTCTTTGTTACATCATTATTTTCTGTTTCTGCTTATGATAACCTACTAGAGATGGTTTTGATATGTGAATTTGGTTGCATGGGTTGAAAATTGGTTGGTTGTGTTTACAATGGGTGGGTGTTTTAGTTATAAGGTGTATGGGCACCTTATATCTAGGAAAAGGATAACTCATGTATTCAAACCCTTGAAAAAGTGATGCTAAAGTAAAATTGATAAATTGAATTGTATGTGATTATTGGGAGCCCAATTCCTGCGATAAGGTGGATGGGTGCCTTATCGATTTCTAGATGACCACCAATGTAAATGAGACATTATATAACCATAGTGTGTCGGGTAATGGTTATAAAATTTAAAAATATGGTGTTTTTATTTGAAATAGTTTGTTAATTTTCAAAATTCTCAATTGGACCTAATTAGGTCATTAGGGGAATGTTTTTATGGAATATTTCTTTGATGGTGTTTTAAATATTTTGATGGTTAGAAACTTCTTGTGGGGTTTATTTTTAAATTGCTTGGGTTAATAAATGGGACCCTCGGAAGTCACCTAACTGGTTATAAATAATTTAAGTGCCAAATTTATTGTTTATGTTTGAATTTCACTGAATATTTAATTTTTAAATGGGGATTTTATTATAACATAAATGTTTTTCCCGTTGGGATTGATTAAAACCAAGTTATTTGTTTATTAAATTTTACTTCTAGGTTTGTTAAAATTATTTAAAATCTGAAGGTTGAAATCAATTAATGAAAATACTTAAATTGGAACCTCAAGTGGTTTCCATTGTTTAATCCCTCATGGAGGGGTAGTTTTAAATGATTCTTGTGTTATTCCTTGAAATAGAAATGTGAGTATTATCTGTAGGCTGTTTCTTTTAGCATTGGATTAAATAAAAAATGGTATTTTGAGCATAGTTAAATCTGTTTGTGTGTCCAAGATATAGGGTCTATGTGTATTCTTCTTAAGGGGATAGCCTATGTGTTTTTTCCCCTAATAATACTTTTAGGTTTTGAAAGACGCCCCTGTTCAGTGGGGTGGTCATTGTACCATTACTCTTAATGTGGGAATAAGCATTGTATAATGCTTGGTTCAGCAGGTTAGACATGCCTTGGGCTTGGTCTGCTGTTTAGGTGGTCGTGTCAACCTCTCTTCTCTTTAGTTATGGACAACTATGTACATCGTCATCCAAGTTAATGGTTTTATGTGATGATGTTCCCTTGGATTTTGTAAACATGGGGTTTTATTTGTGGACATACATAGTAACCATCGACTGTTTAATGCTGTAAAAACCTGGTTGAGTTTGGTATAATCATGAGATTTGTTCATTTCAGTGATTTCTCAGGTAAACTCCAGAGGCCAACGATCCTGTACCTGAGTAGTAAGGGATCCTACTTGTCATCCAAGAGACCCGGGTTCAAAATCGGGTGGAGGCGAATTTTCCAGGGTACTGTAGCAGTACTGTAGCAGTTATTGTAGCACCAAGAACTATTCACCCGATTTGGGCCTTCGGGCCACCGGTTTGGGCCTACGGGTCTCCAGGACCTTCGGGTCATCAAAGTCCCTTGGGCCATAGGGCCTTCGGGTCACATAGACCATGGAGTAGCCCAGTTCACACAGAACAGGCCCCAGAAGAGTACCATAGAAACAGGAGTAGCAGCCACCAGATGCAGAGCTAACTGGATTAGAAGAATGAGAGGGTATGGCAGCCGCCATCGGGACCATGCATTGTGCATCTTTATAAGGGGCAATGCTAGCCAATCAGCAATTGAAGGTGGGGAGCTAAAGAGATCAATGATTCAAGACGCTGGGGAGGGGCGGTTCTAGTGGGCTGGGCCTACGGGTCATGTAATGGGCATGGTATTCCTCTGGGCCTTCGGGTCATGTATTGCAGTCATGTCGGGCCTTGTTATTTGGGCCTACGGGTCATGTACGGGTTCCCCTTCAACCCTTAAAAGGGGGATTATCTATAATAAAATAAAAATAAGTCCTTCCGGCCATTCGGGGGGGGGGGGTAATCTCCAGAGTAGAGTTACTAGGGCATTAATATATGTTTGTCCCACTACTTGGGAGGACTTTTTGATACTATGATGTTTTGACATGTTGGTCAGTTTAATTTCTTCTTTCATTCCAAATAGTTGATGGGGTGATCATCGTATATGAAACATCACACGTGTGTTTAAGGTGCTACTAATATAGCATTTCGGTGAGTGGATGGTCTTTTCTTTTGATGACATGGACACTCCTAAGGTGTGTAGTGTCACATTGGTTCTGGGGTATATGTCATTACATTCTTGGCATCACGACTTTGATAGGGATGGTGGTATGATCAATCTATTAGAAACCCTACTAGTTTTGGATGATTTTCAATAGTAAATCATGAAAGAATACAAATCTATTGGATGGTATGGGAATCGAGGTCTGGTTGCTGATGTGTCGATAGGTAAAGTTGGGATATTGTAAAGAGTTGACCAGTGGTGGTTCGACTGATCTTCTTAGTTTACTCTTATTATACTCTTCTGAATGAGATGAGAATTCCCCCTATCTTGATTTCATCTTGGATGTACTAAGAGGGCGTCATTTATACACCATGATAAAGTTTAAAAGTTGTGGGGTTTTTTCATGATCTCTTTTTGGGATGTATGGGGGATGTGTGGTTATTGGGAAATTACCCCAGACTTATAGCCAGTCTTGTGGTGTGCATAAAAAGGGTAACAGACTCTAGTGGTCTGTTTTTGGGTTACAGCCTTACTCATTCCAAGGAATGACTATTTTAGAACAATATAGTGATGGGTTAGTTTGGGATTGTCACTGGAAGTCAATTAAGGACTTCGGTGACTACGCTTGGGTTGACGGGTGAATACCTTGGGGAGGAAGGCATTGTAGTTCTATTTGGAATGCATCATCCGTCTATGTAGGGAATCTTTGATGATGGTTATCCAAGTGTGGTTTGGTTTGTTTCATTTCTTACTTGTTGTGTATGATGGGTGATGATTTTTTTTAAAGAGCATGTCACTGGTTTAAGTGTGAGTGTAGTTTTTGGGTCGGTGATGACTTTCGAGGAAAGCATGTGTGGCTAGATAAATGATAATACCCTTGGTGGATCAAACCATTTTGCAGTTGGGTAAATAGATGAATATAGAATAGTATCTCTAGTTGTGTGGGATTTATTAAATGTTGTTTGGATACTTTGGTTGGATTTGAACTTTGGATCGGTTTTTAAAGGGTTAAGAGAATTGGGCTTTTGAAATGGTTAAAGGTGAATTTTTTGTTAGATATGCAACGTGCTCTTTTGAATGAAACCTCATGATATCAGTGGTTGGGTAATAATTTTTTTGATTCCCAAGGATTCTCGGGGATGATAACTTTTAAGGTGTGTATATTGTAAGAATCCGTGTTTTTGAACAGGATGAAATTCGATGGGAATTTGATTTTTTGTAATTACTAGATGAGGAATTTTTAAAAAAGATCTTCAGAACTGAATTTTATAATTCCGAATGTTTAAAGGTGATGTATTTGGACTTGGGTGAAGGCCGAGAAACTTTTATAGGTAGCTCGAGGAGTTTCGGGAGAGCCGGACCTGGCATAGGTAGGTTTTTGAAGGACCAACAGTGGGCGCAAGGTCTACACGCAGTCTACCCAACCGTGTGTCCTAAAGCAGGAAACCGTTAGGCTTATTTCTAGTGGAAATTATATTTCTCATGACCTATCCATGGTTAGGCTATTTGTGTAGGGAAATTTCTGTGCAAGGACTTTCTTAAACAGATGGGTGTCGCATGGTAGGTGTTCGGTTTCCCAAACCTTGTGTCTCAAACCGTGCGCGATGTACAGTTTTCAAAAAAATATATTTTAAATTAAATAAAAAAATAAAAACAACACACTCATCTCACCCTCTCCCTTACCCAATTAATGCACACTAGGGGCACCCCTTTAGGTGAGATGCGACCCCCCTCTACGACCCTCCTTGGATCTTCGATTTCTCCGAATTTTCTCTTTGAATCACCAAGGTCGACTACCTCCATCCTTCTCCCCCTATTTCCAGATTCTAGTAAGAATACCTATCTCCCTATGGTGTGCAGTCAAGACCCTAGGGTTGGGTTTGTTCTAGGTTTTGATTTTCTTCCCGTTCTAGGTTGTGCAAGAGGTGTATCAAGACCCGATGGTCCGTGTTCCAGAAACTGCCACCGAAGGAGAGGTGGTTCGGGTTTTTTCAGTATACCGACATCAATTTAGGGTAGGATTCTAAACCCCTAATTTGTTTCATATCAATTTTAAGGATTTTTTGTGTTTATGAGACACAGGGGTTTGGTTGTAGGGTGTTTCTACCAATTACCAAGCAAGCGCATGCATTTTTCCCAAGTATGAATATATATAGATATAAATTTTTTGTGTGTGTGTTTCCTCAAGTAATGTGGAACACATACATTAGTTTAAGGATATATATATGTGTGTGTGTGTGTTTGTGTGGAAGTTAATGTGAGTGAGTAGGTTGTTACTTGAGTTATAAAACATGGTCGAGCCATCCTTTGAGGTAGGGTCCCTAACCTTAAACTTTTGAAATTAAAAATTTATAAATTGATTATGAAATTTTTATTGATTTTTTGAATTTCATATTCATAATTGAACTTATTATGAAAAATAATATGAGTTTCTTGAGATTAAATACATGTTTTTATAAGAAAACCTCTCCATCATAGGGGTGTCGCCTTCGAGCTAAGAAAACATAGTGATTAGCCTGTTATGTTTTCTTGGCTTGAGAAATTTTGGTTTTCATATTATTTTCTAGTTAGAGAGATATATTAAATTAAATTAATATGGTTTTCTTAGATTAGAAAGTTATTGACTCATTTTCTTGATGTCTCACTTGAGTTAAACAGTTCTAGTGAGCTAGAAAGGGAGATATGGGTGGGTGAACCCATGTGGTATGTTTGAGGGTACTTGTTAGTTTAGTAGGAACACTCAATGGGTTGGCTTGAGTTATTTAAAGGGTTATGTAAAAAATAATTGGAAAATTATAAATGGGTAGGTAAACACCTAAGATGTGTTTAATGATGAAACATCAACATGAAAGGGTATGCTCGTTGGTCGACTTACAATGATAAATGGTAAACGGTGGCATACGGGTGGGTACACCCACATGGATTTTTTAAACAAAAATAGAACACATGAGTGGTATACTATTTTCATGTGTGATATGTGTGAGTGGGTATACTCTCTAGTTGAATTTCTATGGTTATATGGGTGATTGTACACTTATGATTGTATTTAAAGATTTGTTTTGATTTGTGAGGAATGGGTGGGTAAACCCATGGATTATAATCAAATTAATTATATGATTGGGTATACTCATATGGAATGGAGTTGTTAAATAGTTTATATGACTTTGTATGCTCGTATGGTAAATAATGAATGGTTTACATGAGTGGGTAAACTCATATGGTATAATTTCATAAATGATCTGAATGAATGAATAGTTTTATAGATTCCTTGGACTGGTCTCCATGGATCTGGAATGTGGTAGTGGATGCCTTGGATTGATCATGCCTTTTGGGTATTTATTTTTTGGGATACCTCAGGCATTGCTACCATGTGGATCTGGTTTTCTTGGACTCGTGTAGGACAGGTCAGTACACTTGATCCTAGTACTCCAACCAGTGCCCAGACAGAGTTTCCACTAGGATGCCCAATGGAACTCGATGTGGATGCCTTGGATGAGTTCCTCGGATCTAGCCCATCATGGTCTAGAAATCATATAAAATTGTATTGGATGATTTCCTTGGATTTGGCCCTTCATGGTCTACATTTCTTTATAAGGAACCACTATGAAGTATGTGATAAGCTTGATTATACGGCTTGGACATGGAAAATTATGATATGTAGTTATACGGAAAGTCCTTGATGGTATGACATGTTTAGATAAATCACAAGGTTGTGTTATTTATTTGTGAATTATTTATAGTTTTCTTATTGTATGTGCATCACTAACATGTGTAGGGATAATTGAGGGGATAATTGGGAGTCATTATTAGTGGTTACATGCCATGGGAATTTTCTATTAAAATTTACTACATTACTGTTTACCTGCACACTGCCTATTTATATTTTTTACATTTTGGTTTGGGTGTAAAAACTTGGGTTCCAGCCTACTGAGATGTTATCTGACTCCCTGCTCGGGTACCATTGGTGCCTGAGTAGACTCTTCTTGATTGCAGGGCTATGGATCTATGCTTGTGTTGTTGTCACCTATACCTGGGAGTTATGAGCAAATAATCGAGCTAGATCTCAATACGCTCATGGTGATTTCCTTTGGGCTTTTTAGTCTTTTATCCATTCTTATATAGAAATGTGAAGCATGATTTACTATTTACTTATTTTTAATTATTTATCATCATCATCATGCATGCATTGTATAAACTAGAATTGTCCATGATTCTATATCTATTTGATATTACAATTTTCATCCCCTTCTTTAATTATTTCATTATACTGATTCTATTAATATATGTTTCTTTCTATTACAGTATATTTATCGATGTGAACTCCAAATTTGAGGCTATAGTCTCCCCACTTACTATCCTTACACCCTCGCTGCTAGTTGGTGGCCTCTGGCATATGGAGATATACGCTTGAGGTCATGTGGTGATCATTCTGGCTACGATTTTAGTGGTCAGACAGGCTGAGATGTTAAAAATTAGGTGTTTTGTGATTTAAGAACATTAATATTCTATTAGTTTGACCGAATATAATACACAGATCTTGAACTTTAGTTTTTACTAAAGTGAATATGTTATAATATATTTTCCAAGTGAACCTTGTCAGTTTGTGAGTAGATTGAAATATAGAGATCTATATTAAACCGCACCCACTGATACACGTATTAGGTGGGGTATCAATAAATATATTAGGGAGCTCTATCAAACTGATAAGGTCGTAATGCTAGATATTCTTGTTTTATTTTACTAATTTTTTTATTTTAAGTCATCGAAAGGGAGTCAAGGTAGACAAGGTATCAAAGTTCATCCAATTACTTATCATAGTTAGCATAGTATATATAACATTTGTTTCTAGTATTGAAATGATTCAGGGTAATAAAATATTTTTTTATAAAGGTTAGGTATGTGTTCCTATTTAAATTTCTATAGAATGTCTTACTGGGGAGTTTCGTTGGTCTCAAACATGACTATTATTATGTCTTTAAACAATTCTTTCCATATGATGGTGGATTTATCCTCATCCTTGATTAGTGGTTCTTAAACCTAAAATTAATAAAAATTTCATTTCACCAATTTTTTACTAAGATTATAGGGATCACTCTTAACCTCTTCAATCACATTCATGGATTAATGGTCTAAACAATTCATAAATGTGTTTGTTGGAGATTATGGAAAGAGGTGTTGGATTTCCATTTTAAAAATTTAATGAATAAATGATTATAAATGTGATAAATCTATTACACAATAGTTGATAATTTTGATTCAAATTTAAGTTATAAAATTAGGGTGATTAAAAGGACAAAAACTATCAAATCAAAATTTTGTAGATATGTGAGTCAATGTCTAATTATGTTGTGTAGAAAATTAAATTGAGGGAAAATACAGTTGATATGGAGTATGGATAAGTCTAAATATCATCTCCTCCCCCCCCCCAACTCAATAAGTCAATCGTATAAATCCATTGATCTAAAATACTTCTAATAACCAATAACTCATGGTTATAGCTCATGATAACCTTCTTGAACTTATATTTTCTTCAACTAACTCACCCCATCATTTTTCATAGTGTGATCTGTTGGTGAATGGAGGTTGAGGAAAGAGAGGTTTTCTTTAGGAAACCTATTTAAAAAGTATCATACAAATATTATAATTTAATATTTATAAAATAGGAATAAAGAGATTTTGAAAATTTTGTTCGCGATACTTGATGAAATTTTGATATTTAGAGATGGATATAAGGAGTATTATATCATTGTCATTGACTACACATTGAAAGAGAATCGTCGAATCCAAGGATCACAAGGGGAGTCTTCAAGAATCCTAGGGGTCAATTTATAGGATTCAAAGGTTTTATGAATTATCTAAAATTAATGGGGTCTATTGAAATAGGAAAAGTCATTGATAATAGTATTTTTTCTATAATTATGGTGTCCTCACTGGCTACTACCTGACACTATGGAATCCTCAGTAGCATCCAACGGGTTATCAGTAGGATTCTTAGAGAATTTCTCTATTCTGGAACTAGAACCAGTTATATGGTACACCTCCATTGGCTGGCTAGTGGAATTTCTAGAGAAAATATGCTACTTCACTCACCATCATCTAGTCAATGAGTGTTCTAGAGATAATGAGCTTCAGGATACATGGAACTAAATAGTCACCGCATCTTGTAACTTTCCACCATCAAATAGATCCTACACTAATTCCTTCTAATCCCTTATTTGGATCTTCTAGGTGAATTCATTTGAAATTAAATAGATTAAATGGTCACATTGAACGCTTTAACAAGAATTTAAGGATACATTAAGATTCTATGTACTTCACCAATTTTAATTCAATAAAATTTTAGTAACACATGTGAGTGTATCTGATCTTAAAAACACCATGAGATATAGAGGTACAATAATAACATTTTTTTGATAATCACGAAAACCTAACATAAAATAAAAATTAATAATAGATAGATAATGAAATAGATAAATAAAAAATTCAATATATTAACATGATTTTCAATTATCTCAAGAAGTAAACTTATAAATAAAACTTTTAACAACTATAAAGAATAAATTTAATATAATTCATAATTTCCCTCTTTAAAAAACAATTTTAATTTAATAGAAGATTA
The DNA here is from genome assembly GCA_963277665.1 of Viscum album. NCBI lineage: Eukaryota > Viridiplantae > Streptophyta > Magnoliopsida > Santalales > Viscaceae > Viscum > Viscum album. The sequence continues at coordinate 1,046,834,600 of OY728165.1, forward strand.
AAATAATTTGGGAAATTTTACAAATTATTCCATATTTTAAAAAATAAATTTATAAATTTTCTCCCCCATTGTGATTATCAATAATATAAGAACACAAAAAAGATAAAAACAATGTAAAGGAAAAAATTTAATAATAATTTTGAAGAAAAACTAAAGGAAGAATTTTGAAAAGACAAAAAATATCATTGAAAAAGAATATTTATGAGAGAATAATTCTTGAAAACCCAATTTATTTTCAATAACACCATAAGTAATATAGTTACTATAGATAGATAGAGGATAGTAAAAGAGAAAGGGTTAACCCTAAATCAGTGTAAGATTTCTAACAAGGGAGGTGGGGGATCAATGATCCCTTTTCTTTTTAAATTTTTTTTGTTCCATTTCAATTCAACCACTATGGTCGGTCAAATACTTTATCAACTCTTATTATGTTATTAGACTATTGTATAATGATGAAATAAAAAAATACACATAACACAAGTATTTTTTACAAGGTCCTTTACTTCGACCTACTTCTTATCATAGTCAAATTTTGGTTGTTTCACAGATTCTCTTATAATTGTAAATTTTCAATGATCGAAAACACCTTGAGTTGGTGCACAATGTTAGATAGGAAAAATCCACAACATATAAAGGATAAATGGAAGACATTATATGGGTACCACCATTATTCAATAGTTTTTTTCATATTAGAGCCACCAGTTATTTAAGAATAGTACTTCTACACAATAAAGATTATTGCTCCTTCCTTGTGCACTTCCTTAATATATTCAGTAATGCTAGTCTTGAGACTTTTCTTCAAATTCCTGGGTTTATGTGATCACCTTCTTGAGAAATACCCATCTTTGTCTCCTCTCTTCATGATAAAATTTTTTTATCACAATATCCAATGGATTTTGAAATGGTGTATTTTATTTTCTCAACACCTATATGCACATATTTATACAGAAATGTGGTGCATGGGGATCTGAATAATTGCATGATTTAAAATGACCCATTTAAATCCACAATTAGATTTTTTATGAATAAAAAAAATACAATTTTATTCTTCTGTTAAATATTAATACCTCAATGTGGATATTATAATTATTTCTTCATCTTAAATACACCATTGGAAATGGGTATTCATTATTTATTTATCTCACATGAAATTCCTGAATGTGTGTTATTATTCATCATATGAAGTACCATTTGAAATACCCAAATGGATTAGGTTACTAAATTTTTCTTATTCAATAGCCTATAATATTTGTGGGTATTATATTCATGAATTCTTAATCAAAAATATTGAAGGGGTATTCTTCTTCATTTAACGAATCTAATTTAAAACACCCTATGATTTTTGTTGTTTCATTTTACTTTTTTGTAGAAAAGTCATTCGTTATTTTGGAATTATAGCCTCTATATTTAAACACCTGAAGGACTCAACTGTTCCTTTCTATTTCATCACCCATACAATGATCTTCAGGACTCTAAAATATTAATGAATGCATGTACGTGCGGCATGTAGCCCATCCTTCAAATACTCGTGGATTTGGGTGCTCTATCTGTTACACTATAAATAAATACAGTTTCTCTTTTTATGGACTGAATACTCAGGCTCTATGTTATTAAATTTGAATTCCTAAAGTAATGAGGTTCTCTCTATTCTTTACACAGCATAAAAACATCATGTGGCCACAATCCATTCATAATTATTTCTCCTCTCCCATTTGAATATGCAAGTGTAAATGCATGAAATTATCATTTCGATTATACCTGATCTTAAATCTCAGTATTTATTTAATCAATGAGGTTATGCTACATCTTATGGCCAGCATGTAATGGGTTTCACTTATTCATGCAAATAAGTGCATGAATATCATGTGTGGAATGATTTTCAAACTCACATGGATAATACGAGTTCATCATGAACATCATTTGCATTCATGGACATTTTTCCATGAGTTCCAAAGATAAAAAATTTAAAAATATTACACTACAAAACACCCAAGAACACGTGCATAGTAAGATGATCCTCAATACTAATTGAATGGTCGATATCGGCGTCATCGCGAGGTCAGTGTTATATATGCTATTTTAAAGGATTGTGTGAACAATACTGCTTGCTTCTGAGTCCCACAAATTACTTTTCCTTCATCGAGGCCACACTATAAAAAAGAATCACTCATATTGAGTGGAGAAATATGTGGAACCCCTTTGGTATAGCAAAATGGAAGGCCCCACTACCTCTGTGCCACCCTGTATGGTGGTGCTCCCTTTACTCCCATGAACTGTGGGTCGAATACATGGGCCAATCCTTCTCTACTGCTCATGGTCTTTAATAAGATGGATTCCTTATTTTTTGTTGAATTGTGGGTCCCACATTATCCATTGTCAAGTTTTACATGGCTTCCATGTTGTTTGGATTAGTTTTTTAATAATACTACAATACAAATGACTTATAAATAATCTAAGTCATTAATGAAAATAAAAACCATCCTTAATTAAAATTCCAAGCCAATTTCTTCTCAATATTATCTTCTTCTCTCTCACTTATTCTTCATTCAAAATTTATATGAAATTTATTTTGGCATGAATACCCTCATTTCAACATACTCACGCCTTTATATTTCAATATGGAATTTAATAATTATTACTAAAATCATCTAATTCTACACTTCTTAAAAACTCAATGAAAAATATAAGATTATATTTTCACAGTCTTAAAACTTATTATTCATGAAAACCAATATTTTCATGAACTATGTTCTTCATTATCTTTTCATAAAAAAATCGTTTTTCACAAGTCTATGGAACATAAGATTCAACAATAATAAGATTAAGCAACATGTATAATTTCTCAAGTGTGAAATACAATTTCATTAAATGAATCCATAAAAATTCTCCAAGAATCGCGACATTATCCACTAACACATGTTGACTTATAGATAACAAATGAAAATTAATCTCAACAATATCCCCCTTTGTATTTGGTTGTAAATATAAAAACATATAATTCAATTCAATATGTAGTGATATCCTTCTCCCACTAATTGAAAATTAAAGGAAAATGATAAGTGGGATCTTCTAATATCATACATTTTTTAAACCTGATCTTCTCACTTATATGAAAATTTCATGACTATTTCAAAGAGTGGAATGATCTCACATCGTTCTCTTATAAAATTGAATTTAGTTAATAAAATTTAACCCTATGTGGGAAAAAATAGTGTAGGCAACAAGATAGATACAACCAAGGTTGTCTATTAAATCAATAATTCATCATGAATCTGAATTCATGCTTATAAATTGTCAATTCTCATATTAGGGGTTCTAAGAAATTATATTTTTCAATAAAATGCTAAATAATGTGAATTCATCAACAAACACATCGTAAAGTTCAATTGAAAAAGATAATGCTTCCCCTTTGTCTTATTTTTTCTTTTAATAAAGCACTATCTTTTAATAAATACAATTAAAGAAAAAAGATGAGAGTGTGATTAGAATACCTCAGGTCTCACAAAATCACCCCCTCAGCAGATGCACTCATCTTTATCATCATGAAAATTAATGAACTCCATGATGAAAAATTATTCTCCTTTAATTACCTTCATTTTATCTCATAACACATAAAATAGTAGGGAATAAAAAGGGACTTACTTATTCTTGAATTTGAACAGCAAGGTTGAGGTGTTTTTATAATCTAAGTTGCTCTACTTTCTCTAGTCTTCGTAGTTTCACATAAAATTTTTAAATATGATATAGAATTTGGTAGCATGGATCTTAACACAACTACCATATCATTATTTGATATATTTCTTCTCTTATTATCTATCAAGTCATATTCATCTCCTAATGAAATATTCATTCCCTTAAAGGCTTCTTCTTGAGCTTGAAAAGTGGTTAGACATCTTCTTACATTATGTCCATATTTATTGAAACTCTCACACATAACTTCTTCAATACAAGAGTTATTATTTATTTTAAAACTTTAACGAAATTCACATTCTTAATTTGACTTATTTATTTTACCTTACTCACTAAATTTGTATTGTGTTACTTCTAGATTTTCGGGGTTCTCAAAATCAGCTGTAAATATTATAAGAATTTTCTTTGTAATATTTATAGATTTTTTAGATATTACACATATCATCAAATGAGTTACTTTATTCAAAACATTATTTAGATATTCAGAACTTTTATTTATCTTCTTCCAAAACTTCTTGGGGCTAATTTGATCTATAGTATTTTTTAGAGTTCTACCCAAGGCAGAATATTATTTCCTTTTTGGTTTTCTCTTCACATTCATTCACGATAAAAGCCTTTCTACTTTGATATAGTAGAGGATATTTTATTATTCTTCTTGATGAAAATTAATTTAAAAGTCCTATTATTATTTTCAAATCTCAAGACTGACTTATCAACCTCATTTATTTCCCACCATACTTTTTTTGTGTTATTCTTTTTCATTAATAGAATATGTGTGCATGATTTTTTCATACCACCACTTATCATAAAAATGACCACTTCTGTTTCAATATTCATAGATCTCTTCAAGATGTTAATATCAATTATTGATAAATTTATTAATTTCTTAGGAATTATGCTTTTGTTTTGTATTTTTCCTATTCTCTTCATCTTTTTTCCCATAAATATAGGAATTATATACTTTTCAAATAATAATATACATTGACCACAATTTATTACATGATTCCCAAAATTCCATGAACACCAATAGTAGTCAAGAAATATAAATTTTTTATTTTGTAAAACATTATGGATATGTTTGATATCTTACTAATTTTGGACAACACAATTCTTATTTAGTGATTTATTAGGGTAAAACAAATTTATACAACTCTTCACATCCATCTTTGATGATATAGTGGATTCTTCATAATCATTAATTAACCAAGTTTTTCAAGATTATAATGTTTAATATAAGAAATTTTTCAAAACAACATTAGAACTCATAGATTTATCCAGACAAAGGATTTCCTTTTTCAAGGAGCCTATAGTAGATATATTATTATATAATCTCTAGATCTTCTTTCTATAGGATTGATTATTGTTAGAAATAGGACTCTTATCTGATGAATTATTAGAAGTAATTATTTTCTCATTATCTTGGTAAGCCTTAGCTTGTTTCTTTTCAATATTTCTCAGTTTCACTTCTAATTCAATACATTTTAAGTTGACAGACGTATTCTCATCTTCAACTAATTTCATCCTTTCTTCCCACTGAATCATCAACTTATGACTCTCATATTTGAATGAACATTCTTTATCTGGGTTATTCGAGGCCGTAGAGTCTTCATAAACTTCTCTACTTATCATATTTATTTTTTTAAATACTCAAATGAAAAATGTATAATTTTTAAAATGTTATAACATTTAAAAGGAAATAAACCTTTAATTTTTTATTTTCTTATTATTTTGACTAAATTTAAACTATCTATATTTAATCTTCATTAAATATTGGTTCTTTTGAAAGAGAACCTATGTGTCTGATACAACGTTTTGATCTCAAGTCAGTGTAAGATCACTAAGAGGGAAAGGGGTGAATTAGTTATCCATTTTATTTTTAATTTTTTTTATTTTTAATTCATACATTGTGGACAGTAAAGTACTTAATCCACTCTTCTCATGTTATAAACCTCTCCTCGAATAATGTTGTAAAATAAATACACTGAACACATTGATTTTTTAAATGGTTTGTTACTATGTCATATTTCATTCTATGATAAACTTATGGTTTTTTCGTGGATTATATTATCATTATAAATTTTCAATGATCACAAACACCTTGAGTTGGTGTACAAAATTACATAAGAAATATTCACACCTTATAAAGGATAGATGTCACTATTTATAATGCTACCACTAGCTGTCAATGGTGTTGTTTATATAGGAACCACTCATTCTTAAAAAATAGTCTTTATACATAAGAAATATTTTTACTCTTCCTTGTTTAAATCCTCCAGAACTTCAGTGATGATAGTATTAATACTTCTCATCAAATACATAGGTTCATTTGATAAACTTCTTGAAGAAATAATCACATTTCAGTACTTCTTTATTCGATGCAAAATTTGTATCAAAATTCTCAAAGGATATTGTAATGGTGTGTACTATTTTCTCAACACATCTATACATGTATTTATAAAAAAATTATTGCATGGGAATACCAATACCTAAATAAATATTATTATTCTTCAAGAATTGAACCATTTGAAATACCTAAATAGATTAGGTTATTAACTTCCTCTTTTTTGATACCCTATAATTAGTTGGGTGTTATATTCATGAATTTTAACTCGAAATTACTTGAGGGGTATTATTATTAATGAAAATCATCTCATTTAAAACACCCTAGGAGATTGGGTGCTTCCTTCTTCTTCTCACATGGAAATTTCATTCACTATTTTGGCAGTATAGCTTCCATATTTAAACAACCGAAGGACTTGGGTGTTACTTCCTATTTTATCATGTGGATAATAATATACACATATCATCTAATATTAATTTATTCGTGTACATGTGGTATGAAAATCTTCTTCCAAATACCCATGGATTCAGGTCCTCAGTTCTTTAAGCAGTAAATAAATTCATAATCTCATTTAAAGGTATAAAGACTCAGTCTCTCTGTCCTTCGCTTTGAATGCCCAATGGAATTGGATTCTCTCATATCTTAACACGTCATTAAATCATTGTGTGTCCTCATTCCATTATTCATTCTTTCTCCAAATTAATTAAATTCATGATAGGGTAAATCCATGAAATTATAATTTCAATCATAACTGAGATTAAATCGTGACATTTAATTTATTGAAGAGGTTCTCCTTCATCTGACGATCATCACAAATGAGGTTGCACTTATTTATCCATGAAAGTGCATGGATATCATGTGTGGAATGTTTTTTGGACTCACCTGGATGATAGGAGTTCATAGTTTCCATTAGTTGGATTCGTGGATGTTTGTCCACAATTTCCATAGCTCGAAAATAGAGTAAGATACCACTTTAATTAGCCCACGAACATGGGAGGAAGAAGATATTATCCACTAAATTAGATGGATTAAATCATTGTTAAATATAATCATGAACTTTTGAGTCACACATTGTACTTTACATTTATCGAGGTCATGGTATTACAAAAAACTGCTTGCATTGACTAGCCAGATATCCAAAAACCACATCTGGTACCACCCTGTATCAGCTCTTCATACCTTCATGTCACCCAAAATAGTGGAACACCCTATACTCCCATGTGGTGTGGGATTTATACATAGTCCCTCACTCCTCTTCCACCTATGGGATTTCCCAAATGGGTTCCCTTGGGTGATACTGACCAGTTGGTCATGCATGATCCCTTCTTGACATGACCCTTAATGCCATGTGGGTTGGCCAATGTTTTTTTAATAAGGTCACCATAAAAATGAATAATAAATAATCCCATTCCAAAATTAAAATCAAATCCTTCATCAATTAATATTCCAATCCGGCTTCTCCAAAAAACTTCTCCTCTTCTTTATAAATTACTCTTCATGTAAACTACATATAACCATCTTTTTTTTCATGGAAAACATTAATTCAACATCCTCATGCTTTTCAATATCAACATGGACTTCATCAATTATACATGACATATTCTAATTATACGCCTCTTTAAAAAATAATTAAAAATAGATGATTATATTTTTATTCCCTTAAAACCTTATTCTTTATGAAAATATTCATTTTCATGAACAATCTTCTTATTCATCATGTGGTAAAAAAGGATTCATCATTGGATGCAACTCTTTAAAACATAATATTACTTCAATAATAGTATGATTATAAAACATGGATAATTATCAATCATGACATCCAATTTCATCAAATGTATCCATAAAAATTCCCTATGAATCACTACTTCATACACAAACACATTTTGACATTTTAAAAACAAATGAAACTTCAGCTCAACAACCCCTTGTATTTTTTCAATATCTACACAAATAATTCAAGTCAATATGTGTTGAAAAACTTATTATCTTTATTGAAAGTTAAATTAAATAGATGAGTGGAATATTCTTATCTCATCCCTTTTGAAAAAATATGATATTCTACCGTATAACAAAATTCCCATATTACTTCAAAGAGAAAATAGATATAACACGGTTCTCTTAGAAAGGAGGGTTAATTTTTTAACTATAATTCTATAAGTTAAAACCCGATGTTGAAAAAAATATAGATACAACCAAGGTTTTCTATGTTTTCCATAAATTTCCATGCATGTGAAATTATGCTCAGAAATTCTCAATTCTCATTTTAGGGGTTGTAGGAATTCAGATTTATCAATAAATTGCTAAATAGTTGACATTCATCAAAAAACAGATCATTAAGTTCATGTCAAAAATATAATCCTACCCCACAATCTAGTTTTTTACATCAACCAAGAACTACCACTTAATGAATAAAATTATGGGAAAAGATAAGAGTGAGATTAGAATACCTCATATCTCGTAAATCTACCCCTCAAGGAAAGCACTCATCTTCATCATCCTGAAAATTAATATACTCTATAATGAACAACATATATCCTTTAATTCACTATATTTTAGCTCTTAACGCATAAAATAATAAGTAATAAGTATAGAATAACTTGTTTCTAAATATGAACAGAAAGGTTGAAAATTTTCTCTCAAACAAGTTTCTCTACTTTCTCTCATATTTATACATTCACATATAAATTTCAAATATGATTTAACCTTTGTTAGCATGGATCTTAACATACCTATCATTTCATTATATGAGATAGTTATTCTCTTTTTAACCATAAAATAATATTAATCTCCGACTTTGATATTCATTCCCTTTAATAATTGTTCTTTTACTAGAAACGTGGTTAATCATCTTCTTACATTATTTACATCTATATAGAACCTCCCACATAGAACTTCTTTAATACATGAGTTATCCTTTTTTGAAAACCTCTAATGATGTTTTAATTCTTCATGGAAAGTATTTATTTTACATTTATTACTATATTTTTATTATACTGTTTATAATATTATGTTTTTCTACAAATCAAGTGGAAAAACAATAAGAATGCTTTAGAATATTAAAAACTTGTTTGGAATGTCCACATAACTTTAAATGAGTGACTTTATTCACAACTTTCTTCTGATATGTAGGAATCTTAGTTATCTTCTGTTGAAATTTCTTGGAAGTAATTTGATCTATGATATTTTTCATATTTCTACACAAGACTGAATGTTCTTTTATTTTTTAGGACTTCTATTCCCATTATTTTTTATTAAATTTCTTTATCCATTTGATATATAACATGATATTTCATTGTTATTTTTAGTGATAGTTGGTTTAATAGTATTCTTGTTTTTTTCCATATCTCAAGACCATTCTTTCACCCTCTTTTCTTACCTAACTTGCATTTTTTTGTCATCTTACTTTTACATCAATAGATGATTTGTGGATAATTGGTACATGCCGGTACTCATCATAAAAATGAACACTTATTTTATAAAATTCTTAGATATCTTGAATATATTCATATCTATTAACTATGTATTGATTAATTTCCTATAAATTATTATTTAGTTTTTTAGGTTTCCTCTTTTATTTATCCTTTCTCCCCCAAAATATAGAAATTCCTTATTTTTCCCATAACTATATATTGTTAAAACAATTTATTGATTGATTCCCAAACATCCAACAACACCAAAAGTATCCAACAAATATTGATTTGTTATTTTATGAAACATTTTGGATAGTTTTTATATCTTTCTAATTTTAGAATGCCCAATTCCTCTTTTTTAATATATTTGGGGAATATGAATTCCTAAAATTAATCGCATCCATTTTTGATGATATAGTAAAATTATATGAATATTTACATACCCATGTTTGTTTATATTTTAATGTAGAATCTACACAAGTAGTGAAAACAACATTAGAACCCAGAGATTTATCATGAGAGAGGATGACCTTTTTCAAGGATCCAATAGTAGATATATCCTTATATAATCACAATATCTTCATGCTACAAGATTTATTATTTTTAAAAATATGACTTTTATCTAATGAATTATTATCAATAATTTTTTCCTTAATTTCTTGGGTAGTCTCCGTTTGATCTTTTCAATGTTTATCAATTTGATTTCTAATTAAATACATTTTAAGTTTATAGAAATCGTCACATCTTCAAATGATTCCATGATTTCTTCCCACTAAATATTCAACTTATAACTCTCATCATTGATTTAAACATCATCCTCTGTGTTATTACCCTTTGAATAGTCTTTACTAAATTTTCTAATTATCATATTTCTTTTATTCAAATAGTCAAATGAAAAATTTATAATTTTCCCAAAGTTAAAAAAATTAAACATTTAATTTTCATTTTCCTCTTATATTGACTGAATTCAAACTCTCTATATTAAATCATTAGTAAATAATGGATATTTTAATAGGTAACTAATAGCTTTGATACAACTTTTTGATCCTAGGCTGGTGTAAAATCACTGAGAAGGGGAGGGGTGAATCATTGATCCCTTTTCTTTTTACAAAATTTTCCTTTAAAATTAAACCTTTATGGATGGTTAGGGCCTTAATTTTGTCTTATTATGTTATCAGCATCCCCTTGAATGACATTGTAAAAAAAAGACACATAACATAAGTATTTTTTAAAACTTTAATTACTAAGAACTACTCCTTAATGTGATCAAGTTGTTGTTGTATCACAGATTCTCTTATCACAATAAATCATTAATGATCACAAAAACATTGAGTTAGTGCATAATGTTAGATAAGAAAAATCCACGCCCTATAAAGGATAGGTGGAGTTCTTTATACTGCTGTTGCGAGTCTTCAATGGTGTTGTTTATACTGGAATCACCAGTTCTTCAAGAATAGTCTTTCTACATAATAAATATTATTTCTTCTTACTTGTGTACTTACTCAATAACTACCGTGTGGATGGTCCTTTGAATTATCTATAAATTATCAGGTTAATGTAATCACATTCTTGAAAAAATACTCGTCTTTGACTCCTTCTCTCTTTGATACAAAATATTTATTAAAATCTCCAAAGGATTTTTCAATGGTGGGTAAAATTTTCTCAACACCTGCATGCACATATTTATACAAAAATTTTGTTCATGGGGACTTGATTAATTTGTTGATTTAATTATTCCATTTAAATCTCAAATTAAATGTTTTAATAATTATACATAGTCAATTTTATTCTTCCTTCAAATATTAATACCCCAATGTGGATATTATGATTATTTCTTCATTTTAAATAACCCATTAAGAATGGTAATTAATTTTTTATTTGTCTCACTTGAAATACCTGAATAAGTATTATTATCCTTCATATGATTCACCATTTAAAATAGCCAAATGGATTAGGGTATTAACTTACTCTACTTTAATATGCTATATTTTTTTTGGGAGTTATATTCATGAATTGTAACTTAAAAATACATGATGTGAATTATTATTCATAAAAAACATATCATTTAAAACACCTGAGGAGTTCCTATGTTTCCTTATTCTTCTCAAATGTAAACTTTAATCATTATTTTGTTGGTATAGATTCCATATCTAAACACCTAAATGGGCTAGGTTTTTCTTCTTATTTCTTCATGCAGATAATAATATTCTTATCTCATATTATCTTTGTGAAACCATATACATTTAGAATGTAACTAATTTTAAAAGACATATACATTCAGGTCCTCTATTATTTATGCTATAAATTAGTAAATCATATCATTTAATGGCCCAAATACTTAGGCTCTCTGTTCTTCACATTAAATACCCAAGTAATCGGGTTCTATCTATTCTTCACACGGCATTAAAACATCATGTGAACTCATTCCGTTATTCATTGTTTCTATTAAATCATTTAATGTATGCAAGTTTAACTGAATTAAATTGTTATTTCGATAACACCTGATCTAAAATATCAATATTTACTTCATCCAGGAGTCTCTAATTAATCTTACTATCATAACATATAGGGTTCCACTAATTTATGAATATAAGTTCATGAATATCTTGCATGGAATGTTTTTCGAACTCACCTAGATAATAAAAGTTCATCATGGCCATCATTAGGATTCATGGATGTTTTTCTACAAGCTTTACAACTAAAAATGGTTGATGATCCCACTTCAAATCATACACTAATGTGAGAGGAGAAAGATGATCCCCACTTCTTGATCAGGCATCCAAGATCAGTCGCATCGTGCGGTCTATGTTATATATATCTTTTAAATGGGGTGAATAGTATCACACACTTTTGAGTGCCACATTAAACTTTAAATTCATTAGGTTCGTGATATAACCAACAATCACTTTCATGGAGAAACCATATATCCAAAAACTCTTTTGGTAAAACCCGATGTCAGCTATCCCTGCTTCCATGCCACCATACAAGGTGTTTCTCCCTCTACTCCCATGTTTTGTAGGCCTTATGAAAGGTCTCATCCTCATCTACCACCAATGGGCTTACCCAGGATGGCTCCCTTAATCACAGTTAGACTACGGTTCCTACATGATCCCTTGATCGAGCTAGCCTTGGATGTAATGTGGGTTCACACTATTTTTTTAACAATGCCACCATACAAATGAATTAGAAATAATCTAACTCACAGATAAAAATCAAGTTTATCCTCAGTTAAAATGACAAGCCAACTTCTTCTCAATATTATCTTCTCTTCCCTCATTTATTCTTCATGAAAACTATATATGAACTTCTATATCTGCATTACATCCATCAATTAAAAATTCTCCTGAATTTATTCTTGAATATGGGCTTAAAAATTATACATGACATATTCGAATTCCATTATTTATCAAAACATAATGAAAAATATATGATTATATTTTCATGGACTCAAACCTTCTTAATTTTGAAATTAAACATTTTCATGCAAAATCGACTTATTTATCTTGGGGAAAAATGTCATATTTTGACACAGATCTTTAGAAATTAAGAATACTTCAATAATATTTCGATTATGAAACATGGATAATTCCTCAAGAATGACATCAAATGTTGTTAAATGAATACATTATAATTATCTAGGAATCACTACTTCATCTTACAACACATAATGACTTATTGATAGAAAATTTATCCTAGGCTCAAAAATCGTCCCCTTTGAATTTTTCTGTTAATATCAACACATATAATTCAAGTCAATATTTGGTGGAATCCCTCTCCCCTATTGAAATCAAAATTTAAATAATAAATTTGATCTTTTTATCTCATAACATTTTTTAAACATTATCTTCTCCTTTAAATTAAAATTTTTTATTTAATTTAAAGACATGAATGATCTAACAAGGTTCTCTTAGAAAATATCCTTTAATTAATCAATTCTATGCCTACATGGGAAAACCTGGTGTAGAAGACAATAGAGATACAACCAAGGTATCCTATGATTTCTAAAAATTACAATGAATGTGAAATCATGATCATAAATTAACATTTACCATATTAGTGGTTGAAAGAAATCATATTTATAAATAAATGCACATACATTAAGAAACACATCAGAAATTTCAAGTGAAAAGGATAATTATCTCCTTTTGTCTCATTTTTTCATCATCCAAGCACTCACTATTAAATAATTAATTTACAGAAAAAGGATGAGAGTGTGGTTGGAATGACTCATGTCTCATAAAATCTATCCCTTAAGGGATTAACTCAGATTTATAATCATGAAAATTAATGAAATCTATGATTAATAACACAGTTCTTTTAATTCCCTACATGTTAGCTCATAACACGTAAAATAATTGATAATAAAGATATTCTTTCATGTTCCTCAATGTGAATATAAAAGTTGAGATGTTTTTCTCAAAAAACCTCCTCCAATTTATCAAGTGTCCATGCCTTCACATATGATTTTCATATCTGATTTATCCATTGGTAGAATGGATATTCACACACCTATTAACTCATTATGTGAGACAGTTCATCACTTTTTATCCATCAAATAAAATGAATCTCCTAATGAAAGATCCATTATTGTCATGTCTTCTTCTTGTGCAGGAAATGGGGTGAAACATATTCTTGCATTATGTCCATGTTTATTTCAACTCTCACCCCAAACTTATTTAATAAATGAGTTATCATTTGTTGAAAATCTCTCATGAAATCTATCTTCTTCATGTAATGTCTTTAATTAACCTTTAGTATTAGCTTTTTCTTGTATTAATTCTAGCTTTCTTGTTTTCCCCAAATCAGCTGGGAAAATCACAATAAATCCTTTGAGAATATTGAAAGCTTGTTTATAGATTCCATATATCTTTACATAAGTGATTTTATTCACAACATTATTCTGAGATATATAACTATTTTTTATATTATTCTAAAACTTCTTGTGATTAATTTGATCTGAATCACTTTCCATATATCTAACCAAAGCTAACTCTAATTTCCATTTGGGTCTTCTCATCCCATTATTTCTTGATACATGTCTTTCTCCAATTGATATATTATATAATCACTCATTTTTATTCTTGGTAACATTTGGTTTAACAATCATCTATTTTTTCCCCATCTCAAGACTAACTTGTCACCCTCTTTTCATAATTTCCATGTATTTTTTTGTCATATTTTTACATGAATAGATTATTTTTGAATGATTTATACGTACCATAACTCATAATAAAAATTACCACATATGTCGTAATATTCATAGAGTACATCAAGATATTCATATCTATTCTTGATAGGGTAATTCCTTTCCAAGGATTTATTTTTTTGTTTTGAAGCTTACATATTCTCTTTATATTTTCTCCCCTTAAATGTAGGAATTATATAATTTTTACATAATGAAATATTGAGACAATAATTTATTACATGATCACAAAATATCCAACAACACCAATAGTCGAAAACAAATCTTGATTTGTTCTTTTAAGACACATTATACCTATTTTTGTTGTCTTCTATATTTTGGACAACACAATTATTATTTTATGATTTATTTTTGGAAAAATAATTCTTACAATTCTTTCAACAAAATTATGAAGATATAGTGGATGCCTTAATATATTTCATTACCTATGTTATTCAATATTTTAAAGTTTAATCAACACAAGTAGTCAAAAAAACATTTGAACTTGCATATTTATCTAGAAAAAAGAATTAACTTTTCTAATGAGCCAGTAGTAGATATATCCCTAGACAATATTGGGATCTTATTTTCACAAGGTTAATTATTTTTAGAAATATGAACTTTATATGATGAATAATTGGATTTTATTCTTTTCCCAAAAGCTTGGTAAGTCTCTTCTTGTGTATCTTAAATATTTCTCAATTAATCTTCTAACTCAATACATTTTAAGTTGAGATAAATATTATCATATTCAAATGATTTAATGATTTCTTTCCACTGAATCTTTAACTTCTAACTCTTATCATTGATTAAACCTTCATCCTTTAAGTTATTCCATGTTGAAGAGTCTTCAACCAGTTTTTTACTTGTCATATTTATTTTTTTCAAATAGTAAAATGAAAATTTTCCAAATTACCCACATTTAAAACATTTAGAAGGAATTAAACGATTAAATTTTCCTTTTACACTTCTATTTACTGAATTCAAACTCTCCATATTTAGTCTTCAGTAAATATTGGATATTTTCAAATGGAACATGTGGCTCTATTTCCACTTGTTGAGCCCTTATCAACTCTATTTCTGTTATCATCCACTCTATGAATGATCGTATAATACTTAGAAAAAGAACATCATGCTTTTTTTAAGTTTATTGTTAGGACCCATACTAGAGTGTCCCATGATACGACTACCTTATTCCCATCTCTGATGGGCTAGGGGCTAGAAACTGCCACTGAGTAGGCATATCCCACAAATGGGAGGCATTAGCCATGTTCCAATACATATACATGCATATCCAAGACACCCAATACTGAAATGTGAAACAACTAAAATAATTCTTGTATACAACTAAAATCCCACAACTAGAGTATGAAAATATGTAAAGAAAAATTGAACAGGGCCAAATATAGGCCAAGCAATAATATCTGGAATCACAAGTCCATAAAAAACTATACATTGTCCAACCTTCTCCAATGGAATGGACTAGGTCAAATGTATGGTCCTAGTAAACACCTTGGTCTGTCAAGATTCATATATGATCCACCTACTCGCTATCCTCCTAGGACACCATCCAAAGGGTCTTCTTTTGCACAAAACATGACACTTGCGTCCAAATCTCATGCAGGGGTGAGTATAAAAATACTCATTAAGACATTGTGATAACACTAAAAACAAATCACCAATTATAGTCAAATCAATAAAAGATATAACAATATATGTATAATTGAAACAAAAAATCCCAAATACTTAGGAGACACACAATGTTATCAAGTGGTCATAACAGACTATGAGCCATAGGATTCGGTTCGAATCATTCTCGTTCTGAGAGATCACACTCCACGATCCATGCTCTCATCAAAGACACTAGATAAATTTATCTAGCTTATTTGGTCCCCACCCAATGATAATGCATTGGACTATGAAGAATATGATACATAGATAGGGGTTCATGCCCAGAACAGCTGGGGGACACCATGAATCCAATATGGATAAACTCTCTACATAGTGGATCATATTCCAAAAATTACATAAACATAATGATGTGACCCTATAGATGGAAGATTAACACTCTTCTCAAGGAGTTCATAATGATTCGACAAACTACAACTAGGGATGACAGAGAATTGTACTCATATATCATAGAGGGACACCACAACTCTATCTGAGAGTCGACCTTTAGAGGGGATCACAATCCAGTGATTTAAAAATAATGTCTCATTATTCCTTTGAAGAAAGGACAAATGGAATGAACTCAAACTATACTATTCCAAACTAGAAAAATGAAGATCCTCAAACACACTTGATGTGAGTGCACTGCGTGTCCCAAGGGGTACTTGGCATATCCCGTTATCCTAAGCCTTGACCATGTGGAAGAGCCTCACATGGCATGTAGTCTCCATATACACTACATATAGAATTAGTACATGGCATGTAGAGACCCAAAGTTTTCTACAAGTTCCTCATAATCAGGTTTGTGTACTGAATCCACATCCATGTACCGGTCTATGTACACCAATCCATGTCCGTGGAGTACAGGGAATGTCCATGCCCATGTACTTCAACCCATATCTGTGTACATCCAAAGTACATGATGATTCAGCCAGGTGGGGTCACACACCGTGTGATAGGGGTTACACTCCATGTGATCATCATCTTTCAATCAAAATCCTAGCTGCCTATAAAGGGTCCACACACACCGTGTAATACCAAATTACATGTTGTGTGTTATTAAATTTTCCAAAATCCCAGATCTATGGGAACACCCCTCCTCTACCACTCCGGACATCGGTTTTTAGCCTTTCCTAATTGAAAAACTTGATATCTGAGACCATAAAAGCTATTCCATCACTGAGCAATGTGTTTCATCACTAGATCCACTCTCAAATCAAATCAAAATGGAATTCCTTGTTTAATTCTAAAGAACACAACTTCAAGAATCTTTCATTGTTCAATTTGCAACTGCAACCACCATCAAGCCTCTATTTCATCGTGTTTATACTATATCATTGATAATGGATTGTTGCATTATGAAATAGGTGTGAAACAATCGACTTATTGAAAATAGTTGAACCTTATCCCAATGAAGAACACCCATGGTGAATTGTTGCATTAGGGTCGAGAATCACAATAAATCAAGTGGGACAAACCTCGATCTATGTTCATGGTGATCTTGGTTCATTATCATTAGAAAGGGAAATGAATCCATCAAAAAATTAAACCAAATAATCTCTCTTGATAAAATCCCTACAAACTAAATCTCATCCCATAGTACACACGATTTGTGAATAAATCTTTTCATCGATTGATTCGGGTTTATCATATAAATTAATAATGGGAATAAAATAAATTGAAACACTTGTCCTAACTTGATTTGGACCGGTTAAGGAAGAAGAATGAAGTTGTGTTTCATTTATGAGGAGATCCTTCAAAATTAATATGTTTCAACAATTGATCCATGATCTGTCACCATTTTTCAAGAAGGATTCTCCAGAGATCTCTCCAATGACTCTCTAGAGGATTCCAGGGTTATGCGGCTAACCCTATAATTCTGACATAACAATCTATTTAATGATTTTCAATACATTATGTCAAAAAAATGAATAAATGGTGCCCTCGGACTCACATAGGTTATAACTTCCATTTGAAATTCAATGATTCCCTCAGATTAGAGATCTGTGTACTCATTTAGAAGTTATTTTTCTTTTCTAGGAAAACTATTCACATTCCATCTAATATTTTACTATATTTCAAACATTTATTCTGAGCACCCTGGGCTTCAGAATCACATGTCATCTCAGTTTTTGATCACAAAAATTAATTTATATAATATTTAAAATTAATACACAGAAAATATGAGAAGTTACATTCTCCCCACCTTGGGGCTTTACATCCCCAAAACATCAAAACCAGGGTTACTAAAAAATATGAGGGTACTGAAAATAATTATGATCCTACAAATTCCATGTTCTCTCCTAGAGATTTTTTTGCTATGAATAGATGCACACCAAATGAATTGATCACCTTCGAAGGATCCTATCATTCTGATATTCATTCACCACTGGGTATTAAAAAATTCTCTCCATCCTCGATGTCTAGCTCTCCCCAATCTATAACATGCAATGGGACATGCATGTACCTCCCCAACTGCAACACATGGAAGACATCTTATACCCAGTTTAACTTAATAGGTATAGATAAGAGTTACTCCACCTCACCAAATCTACGTATTATCTGAAAAGGGTCAATGAACCTCAAAGACGGCTTTCTACCTCAGCCAAATTTTCATAATACACATAATGATGAAACTCATACGAACACATTGTCCCCTCCCATGTACTCTAAAGGCCTACATCACATTAAATTATAAGACTTATGAGGGATTTATGCATTCTTAATCTGCTTCTGGATGATCTGCACCTTCTTTGTAGTATCTCTCACCAACTCAAAGCCCATAAGTGCTGAATTTTCTGAGCCAGTCTAGACAAATGGTAATCGATAGGGTCACCCATACAAATCCTTGAATGGTTCCATACTGATGTTAGAATGGTAGTTGTTTTTTAATGCAAACCCCACCAATGGTATGTGATCCTAACAACTATGTGAAAATTCTAACATGAAAGTTCCAAGTATTTCCTCTAGAACATGAATGTCCCACTCAGTACAACCTTCAGTTTATGGGTGAAATACTATGCTCAAGTGTGACTGTGTCCCAAATTCCTCTTATATTACCTTCCATAACCAGGATGTGAATCAAGAATCATGATTAGAAACAATTGTTTATTGAACTCCAAAGAGTAAAAAATGGGGCTACCCAAGGCGAAACACTAGATCTCATGAAGCCCTTTCTCTGTAATTCTTATAGTTGTAACCTCATCTCATGATTCTCTATAGGTTCCATCCAACATGTAGGTATAGATATCATTGTTCTCTCAAGGTGTAGATCAATGTATAAGTGTATCCCATGGTGGGGAGTTAAATCATGAACATCTTAATGAAATATATCCTCATACTCTTCCACCACTACTAGAAACTGAGGATTCAAAACATCCACTGCACCAAGGGTTTGGCCAGCCAACTTATGATTGATCGGTTGCACCCTCCTATGTTTGAGTCCATCCTACACTACCTGGATTTCATTTTCACTAATAAAGAAAAACATGGTTCCACCTCTATGAAAACACCACAATATTCACCTAAAATAGTAAATCATAGAATGAAATGTGGATAACCATTCCATACCAAGAATGATGTCCTAATTCCTTAATGACACTACCAAGAGATCCCAACTAAAACTCTCTCCTCCAAGATTCAGGTCAAACTATCGGCACCAATGCATGATCATTGAGTCTTTTATAGTATGAGTCTCCAAGCATAAGTGTCGAGTCAACATTTCAATCAAAATCTTTAGGTCTCAAACAAGATTCTTGGAAAGAAAATAATGAATAGAACCTTGGTCTATCAATACTATAGATAAAGTATAAAAAGACACATATTATACCTCGTATAATCCATAGAGACTTTGGATTAGAGGCCTCTATAGCCTATAGCTCGTCTCGCCCCTACCCACCAACTCCCTGAGCCTAGCGTGGACCACTAGGTGGTGGTGGTGGTAATAGGTCGATCCTCTGACCACCTCCATCTCCCCTTCTATCCACTCTTACATGCAAGTAACCCTATTGACCACCTTACTCCTTCCTTTATCTCTGTCTTAGTGGTCGCTTCACCATCTCTTGGTCAGTTGTACGATGTCTTGGGAAATCTCGGGCCGGATTCCCGACCATCATAAGAGAAAATTTTCATGTCCCTTGGCTGATTCAATCCACCCCTTGATACATACACCACTAATTCTGAGTCCTGGGATCACCTCCTAAATCATATAACCGTATTGGATTCATGTGACAACCGTTGGATACCAATTGCAAAGGTGTCAGCTACCAAGTACCAAATGCTATCTCACACTACTGATGTCTACTCTCCAAGAAAACATTCTACAACAGGGTTCTCTCAAGTACCCTACCATAGGTGTATCTATTAAGGGATACCACCGACGCCCCGATGTCCCATCACAAGCCCTGCTCAAATTTCTGATCCCTTAAGATCTGGTCTCATACCATATATAAGGATTAAGGTGAGATATTTGTAAACTTTTGCGGAATATTATTCCACGGTCATTCTTCCCTACTGTTGTTGCAGAAACTTCTATATGAATAACCATAACAACATGGCCAGATATAACTCATATTTGAAGAGATTCTTGAAGTATTTCTAGGATATGTAAGTCTCTTCATGTGAATGAGTCACCAAGATCCACCATCTCCACATAGAGCCCTGAAGAAGTCTCGTAGAAAGGAATTCCATCTAACTCAAAGGCATCCTCATAGGGAGGAAAATGTGGGTGGCTTAATCTGGCCAGTCCTCGGCCACCTAGGGGTCTGGTTCACACTGAATCCTAGGAGGACGCTACCTATGAAACTCATGTAACTCACTCAGCCTATGTGCATCCTGAAATGGTAGTGTTGGTACTAGCTTCTAATCAATGGGTGGTAGTATAGCTGGTAAACCACCCGTAGGTGAAATCTCTGGTACAGACCGCTATACATATTCCTCGTCACTGGGTGGATCATACTTATGATTGTGGGTGTAATTTTGGTTGGCTATAAACTTGAAGGCATATTGAAATAAAACAAGATGTACCATGGTCAATAGAGTATATATAGGTATCTGGCTCAAGAATTACATGGAAAACATAGACAATACTATGTGATGCATGTACCATTGTTTTCCTTACATCTACTGTTCTCATGTACTATTTTGAAAAGTAGGTGATTAGAGTCCTAGTGTATGGATACTTCGGCCATCGCACCAGCACTAGATTCCCTATCCTTAAATACGAACTTGAAACACTTAAAATTATTTCCATAAACCAATCTTAAATATTTCTGGTCCTAAAGTAGAACTGAACAGGTCTAATACCACTCTATCACAACCCATCCTAGAGGGTCTTGTGCCATGATAACACCAAGCTCACCTCTGATAAGCCAGGGGTTAGTGACTACCACTAAGTAGGCATATCCCATAAATGGGAGGAATTATCCTAAGTACATGTATACACAGACGCATCTCCAGGACACACAATTAACAGATGTAAAACAACTGAAATAATTCATGCATACAACTAACATCCCATAACCATATTACAACAGGAAGTAAAGGAAATGTTAATGGGCTAAAATAAAATCCCACTAAAAAGAGTATAAATTACAAGTCGAACTAAAAAATATAAAGAGTTCAATATACTCCATGAAAGAGGATTAAGTCAAAGGTATACTCCCAATAAACAACTCAGACTGTCAATATCTTATTATTCTCCACTCAATCCACGTCCTCCTAGGACACCATCAAAAAATTCTTCGTCTGCACAAGACATGGCATGTGCTGGAAATGCCTATGTAGGGGTGTGTATAACAATACTAAGTGGTATGAACCAAAATAAATAAACATGAATCACCAAGTGTAGTAAAATCAATACAATATACAACAATTTACATATAACATAAATGAAAAAAACCCAGATTTTTAGTAGATACACCACTCCATCAAGTGGCCATTACCAACAACCCACCATAGGATTCTGCTCGAAGCATGCTTATTCTGAGAGATCCCACTCCATGACCCATGTTGTCATCAGACACACTCGATGGGGAGGTCTACTCATTTGGGCCCCACCCAAAGAGAAAGTATTGGTCTATGACGACTATGATACATAGATAGGGGCTCACACCTAGAACTGTTGGGGGGCACCACAAACCCAATCTAGATCAACCCTATACATAGAGGGTTCATATGATAATGATTCCAGAAACCATACCAATGTAGCCCGCTAGGTGGTGTATCAACACCCTGCTATGGGAGGTCATGTTGATTGCACAAACTCCAACTAGCGATGATAGAGGATCTCACTCCAATATTATAGAGGGACACCACAACTCTATCTAAGGCTCATCATTTAGAGGGGATCACAATTCAGTGATGTAGATGTAATGATGCACTTTATCCTTGTTGAATGAACCAAGGGAACACACTCGACATATACTAGTCTAAACTGGAAAAATGAAGAGCCTAAAGAACTCTTGATGGGAGTACACGATGTGTCTATGTAACACCCCATGATTTTATGAAAAATATTCTTTTAATTTCATTAATGTCTTGTGTTTTATGCTACACCAAGATTACCTTGCGCTATACGCAACACCGTATTAGATTGCAGTATACGCAACACTATTCTTGGATCGTGTTACACACAATTTTGATAATAGTTATTCTACGCAACATTGAGTATATATATATATATATATTCAATGTATAAATGAAATATGGTTGGATTCTGTTATACAAAACAACGAAGGATTCTTTCCCAACACGCAACCCTGACTTGGCTTGCATTACACGCAATCGCGACCTTCCTCGATAGCGTGCGTTTTACGCAATACCGGGTTTTACTAAACAACGATATATTATTATAATATTATTATGAACTAGCTGTTATGAATAGTATTAAATAAATTTTGAATTTTATAACATTATTATTCATCTTAAACATTTTCAAGAACATTTTATAAGAACAAAATAAATTTTTCGGGTAAAATAAGTATTTTTCCAAAAATGCAGTTTTGCTGCCTTTTGATGGCGCACCCACATTAAATATAGTTTTTGACATGTTTATAAGTTCAATTTGAAAAAATAAAATTCTTCTTTGGAATCAAGAAATAAAAATTTACTTTGGATAAATTTTTCATATTATTCTGGTAACTTTCATATTTTGATGAATAGTAAAAACACAGTATATTTTAATTAAAAACAACTTTTTTCATCGCAATATTTTATATGGTTAAATTATAATATTAAATGGTTTTAAAGTATAAATAGAATATATTTTTACGATTTAATATAATCTATGTCATTAGAATTGATTTTACATTAAATTCGTAGGTTAAATCAATTCAATCTTTTGCAATGTTTTAAAGAAAAACCCGTTTTCTTTCGACAACGGGATTAATTTTAATTTAATTTCTGAAAATTTTGTGTATTGAATTTTGAAAAATGGATTCCATATTTGGAATCAGTGGGTCCAAATTATGTTAATAAGCTACTTTTATTTTTGGAAATTATGAATAGTAACTACGGTAAATTTTATTCACCATAGTTAAAGGTAAATCGAGTAATTAAGGGTAAATATAATATTATAAAATTACCCTAACACATGCCAAAATTCTATTGGATGGATAAAAGTAGACCCATATTACCTAAGGGTCGAATTAGATTCATTGTATGGAATTTTGACCATGAAAATAATTTAATTATTATTAAAACCAAAGAAAGTGACAACATGTCACTCTCTAAAATCTTATAAGTATAATAATTTTAATTGAGTGATAAACATCATAAAACTTCGAACATGAATAGTATCCGGAAATATAATAAAATTATCTACATCATGATAATTTATTTATAATTTTTAGGGATTAAATAATTGTCATTAATGGTGATACATTAATGATACAGAAATTATTTATTAAGTGAAAAACAAGTAATATAGTTTTTATTGAAATACTAATACCCATTAAAAGGACCAAAAACCTGACCAACCCTTATTGTTAGTGTATATATACACCTTAATCATCAAATGACCTAATATATAACCGTTTTGAGCCTTATAAAAGTGATTATGACACTTATATTATTTTATTTTAAATGATGCCAAAGTTCTCACCTTCATAATTTAATAAATATAACAATTTACATATTGTGATTTTAAGATGATAAATTCTAGTAAAAGTATTATTGTGAAAGGTAATAGATTTACCTTCATTATAGGATTTTATTTTTAATTTTTATGCGACAAATAAGTATATTAAATAATTATACAAAAATGATGTAGTAATTATTTTATTAAGAGATAAACCAAATAAATGGTTTTTAAAAATAATAAAACAACTATTATATGAACTATTTAATGTTCTCCACAAATTTTCAAGATACATATGACCATTTATGAATCTATTAATGATTTTATTTCGAACATATCTTCTGTATATATTTTATTTAAATTCAAATAAATGAATAGTGTCAAAATTGACACTATGGTTATTTTATAAAAATAACATATTATAAAATTGTTTAAAAATCACAAAAAATCTTTAAAAATTATAAATTTAAATTTATATTGTATAAAATGTTGTAACGTATCCAATTATGGAAAATTCACAACAAATAAGTAATTTTTTGTTATAATTTATAACATAGGAAGTTATTGCCATAAATAAAATAAAATTGATTAAATAAGGATAAATCAAGTTGATAATGTTTAAAATAAATTCCTAACATGTCTAAATTTGATTGGTAGATGCGATTACAACCCTATACCATCTAAGCTTCATATATGAGTCATTTTTGGAGGTTTTTAAGTGGGGTTAGATTTATTATAAATTAATATTTTTAAGAATTCCAAAGGTGCCCCCTCTCCTCCCTCATAGAAGGGCACCTCCTCCCTCTCCTCCTCACACCAATTGGAGCCTTCAAGCTCGGCCAAACCCTGGACATTTCACTTTCCCACTTCCCTATAAACATCCTAGAGGTCCTGGTCTTCTTCAAAGACCAATTTTAGTGCCCTAAGAGGAGGTCTCAAAGAGGCGCTTCAAAGAATAGGTAATGTCCGTTACTGATTCTTTCAACTTTATTTCTTCTTCCACTTCTTCTTCTTAGGTTGTTTCATTATGATGTAATAAAATCATTATCAATAATATACTGATATGTAATTATATGTATGAAACAACCCTATTTCACCATCTATCCATCCTACAGAAAAAGAAATCATCGCACGTGCGTACGTACGGAATACCGTCTCCACGCCGTGGTGTAAACTATTTTCCACCACCACCTTACTTGGATGGGTATAATGGTGTAAATAATAACTATATATGATTATTATAAAGTTATATTGATTTAGTAATAGTATACATACACTCTAATAAAATTCCACAATCATGGGAATGATATCATCGCTCGTGTGTACGTACGGAATACCGTCTCCATGACGCGATGAGATTCATTCTCAATGATTAACCATTCATGAATAATTATAAAGTATATATAATAATTAATCATGTAATATATTAAATAATAATGATACTGGATTTATTTATATATATATTTATGTCATCCAATTAATTCCATTCAATTCAATGAGGAAACGAAAACAACGTTCATGCGTACGTACGGCCTACCATCTCCATAAACGGTGTATTTCTTTCCATTTATCAATCTCTTATATATATGTATATTCTGAATATATATTATATATAAATCATGTTTTATATTCTGTAATTATGTAATCATGATCTAAGTAATCATATGAATAATTACAAGTCAAAACACAGACGACAAATGAAACGATTTTAACCAAAACGCTCTTTAACATGGAATTTAAAAATGAACGGGTAATATAAAGTCATATGTGAACCATATATGATATCATAACAATGAATATGATTATGTAATAAGTCAATAACATTATTTAAATCATTATACATGAGTTTCGGACACTTAGGAAAGCAAATCGGACCTAAGGTAAGGGATAATTTTGCAAATCTCATTTTTATCTGAGATTGCTTATTCGTAAGTATTTACTGGGGTTATTTATATCATCCATGTCCATGTTTTATAAAAGTGTTTCCATCCTTTTTAACCATTATTGACTTTTACTACATGGTATGTAAGTAATATTTCTTTTGTTTACGTTACGAGGCACTTTTTGACTTTTCTGACAAAAGTACGAGAAGAATGTTTTTTTAACATATACGGCATGAAAGGATTTTTACGGTTTTATAAAGATTTATTTTTATGAAGCTTAATCCAAAAGATTTCATGAATATTTTAAACAAAATTCTATTCTTTTAAAATTTCATGGCATTTTGTGAAAAGAAAATGATTTTGAAGAAGAAAGGATATTTTCCTCAAGAATTCATTTCAAGTGTTTTATCAAAACCATTTTTCATCTAAGATAACATTATTTCATATGTGTATGATTCAAGTATAATGTCTCTATGATTTACATGGTTTCAATTTTCTTAATATGAAATGATATCAATTTCTTTTATATGGATTATTTGATGATGGGATGATGTTTATGAAACCCATTTTATTTATTGGGTTTTTATGAATGTTGTATGTTTATTTTGTGGAACAAGTAAGAATGATTTCATTATGAGATGGGTGGGACCTATATCTCCCTCCAATGCATTGGGTAAAGATTTATATCTCATGAGATAGACATGGCTGGAACGGTAAGTTAATCCGGTTCAGTATTACAGGACTGGAATGAGGAGCGAACTCGATTCAGAAAGGGACATTGTCCATTAAGATGGTCTTGGCAGTAATTCCTTGGTTACTATGGAAATCATTACATGTTCTTAATGGATTCCACAATTACATGTTTTATTCCCATTCTATTTTATCATGATTTATGTTCCATTATGATCTATGCCTTATGTACTTCCATGTTTTATGTTGTGGCTCAAGATTTTTAAGGTTCATGTTTTTTTTAAGTTCAAATGTATATGGTATGTTTTATTTTATCCATGCTTACCCTTACTGAGCATTTGAGCTCACCCTTTTTTTGTTTTCTTTTCCCCCAGGATTAAAAGAAAGATAATAGGTAAGGAAACAAAAATGGGAATATCTTTATGGGAGATGTTGAAAATCTTTCACCGCGATTAGAAGATTACGTTCTATGTTTCCAAAGACACTAAACTATTACGGTCCCTGTGTGTCTATTTTTGTTATGTACTAAGTATTCCTCAAAAGTACTGTAATGTCTATGTACGTCAAGCTTTGGGTCTCTACAGTTGGTATCAGATGAAAAGTTTAGTCAACCTTTGGAAACAAGGATGCGAAAACGTTAGTGAGATCCCTAGAGATATTTCTAAGGTATGTCTAGGGATGTCCCTATGGATAAGTATACGTATAGGATATAGTCCTAGAACTACGGTAACAATCTTAGAATTTAACCTAAGATGTTAGATATTTATGGTGCTTCCCCTTTACAATGTTATTTTCCCTAGCATGATTTTTTCCTCTCACACTATTCTTTTTGGGTTTTAGAAAATGGATGGAAACAGGAAGATTCATGATAATGGAGGATATGACGGATAATGGAATGAAATTCTTCATGAGAAACCAAATGAAATGGGAATTGGAAGTCCAAACATCGTTATTATTTCTAATGAGCAATCTCATAATATGATCAATAATCTCAACTTTGGTATGTTTCCCGACCCAGATAATAAGAGAAAGATGGAGTTTCATGATGATCATAGAGGAAAGAAAGTTCAATTTCCCCTATGTAAA
This sequence comes from Viscum album, assembly GCA_963277665.1. Taxonomy (NCBI): domain Eukaryota; kingdom Viridiplantae; phylum Streptophyta; class Magnoliopsida; order Santalales; family Viscaceae; genus Viscum; species Viscum album. The sequence continues at coordinate 1,046,862,627 of OY728165.1, forward strand.
TCATGTGGGAAGAGGCATCACGGAGAATCTTTCAAAGGAACAGGAAGATGCTTTGGGTGTGGAAAAGAAGGACACAAAGCCAGTAAGTGCAAAGGAAAAGGTTCAGTTAACACCATGGATGAGGATAATGGTATTGCTACGACATCAACAATGGTTAGATGTTTTAAATGTGGAATGTATGGGAATTATGTAAACCAATGCCCAAATGGAAAGTCTTATGAAGAGAATCAGTACGGTCGTATGGGTAGTATTTATGTTGATGATGATGAAGAGACTACAAATGATATGTAAGATAAAATAATTTTTGAAGTTTAGTCAATGGTTTAAGAAGGTAGTGGAATGATTACATGTTTATCAAGTGTAATGTTGTATAAGTAATCTCATGGTACTATGGAATAAAGAGACATCTAAGGATTGTTACACTGTTGTCTTTCCTTAAGTTTTGAAAGTGTATGATTAATGGTACCAGTAACCATGAAAGGTTATTCATATATTTTTGGAAAGTAGATGATATGCGCATAATGAAGGGATAAGGAGAAAATTAAATGTTTGATAGTATTCATCAGCTCATGACTGATATAAGGAGAAGGTTATATCATGGTTTGAGTATATAGAATTTTTGGATTTTGGTATGTGGAAAGAGTTAACATTTGACAGCATTTATATTTTCACTAAGGTTTAATGGGTATTAATTTTTCAAGAGAATACATGATTAAGGTATTCACATGATTGGAATGTGACCAAAATGATATATGGGGGATAAATGATGGTATTCACATGCTTGGTTGATGATATTTTATGTAATCATTTTCTTTATACTATGAGCTTGGACCAAAGTATTGTAGATAAGACTAAAGATTGGAATGGATTATGTTGGACATAAGTTAGTATTGTTTAAGAATAGAACTTTTTTCGATATTATTGATCGGATGTTATAGTAATGTAGTTTTAGAAAAAGGATAACCTGTAGGACGGGTGACAGCCCATCGCGTCGGGTAAGGCTATGGGAATCGAACCCACAACCAAAGTGAGACTGGACATTATCGCCTACCACTGGCCTACAGGAAGTCCCTGGTTAGTAGAAACTAGTTTTATTTTATTAAGCGATATGATATATGAAGTATAAGTTCATTTTTGGAACCATATACGATTAATCTAACCATAAGATGGACTTATAACTTTTGCTAACCTTTTGTTTGAAAGAGATGAAATGACCCATAATTTTATCACATGATCTCCTAACACATCACGAATAACAAATTCAACTTCATTTCTTTAAGGGATGAAGTGGAAATTGTTCAATTCACGAACAACAGTGAGATTGTACCAAAATCATGTAAGTATTTCTTTTAATTCATCAACTTTAGGGAAATGATCTTGAAAACCAAAAATGTTGTCCTAGTTCCCTTATATCCGATGAATCAGATGGTACCTTATATCATCAAAAATCTATAGCTTTGTGATTGTTGGCTTTTTCATAGCCATGTTCTCTACCACTCTCCATCAGAACTTGATGGTTAGATTTTTCATCCATATCCATATTTTCACCTATGTTCTCCTACGTGGAAACCCAGTGATGAGTTAATTTGGGTAACTGTTACATTTCATACATTAGTTTTTAAAGCCATGTTTTCATATTCCTTTATACGATGTGGGTTTCTATTAAACAAACTTTCGAGTAGTAAACCATTTATAACCCCCGAAGAATTTCAAGGGCGAAATTTATTTTAAGGGGGGTAGAATGTAACACCCCGAGATTTTATGAAAAATATTCTTTTAATTTCATTAATGTCTTGTGTTGTATGCTACACCAAGATTACCTTGGGCTATACGCAAGACCGTATTAGCTTGCAGTATACGCAACACTATTCTTGGATCGTGTTACACACAATTTTGATAATAGTTATTCTACGCAACATTGAGTATATATATATATATTCAATGTATAAATGAAATATGGTTGGATTCTGTTATACGAAACAACGATGTATTCTTGCACAACACGCAACCCTGACTTGGCTTGCATTACACGGAATTGTGACCTTCCTTGATAGCGTGTGTTGTACGCAATACCGTGTTTTACTAAACAACGATATATTATTATAATATTATTATGAACTAGCCGTTATGAATAGTATTAAATAAATTTTAAATTTTATAACATTATTATTCATCTTAAACATTTTCTAGAACATGGTATAAGAAAAAAATAAATTTTTCGGGTAAAATAAGTATTTTTCAAAAAATGCAGTTTTGTCACCTTTTGATGGCGCACCCACTTTAAATATAGTTTTTTACATGTTTATAAGTTCAATTTTACAAAATAAAATTCTTCGTTGGAATCAAGAAATAAAAATTTGCTTTGGATAAATTTTTCATATTGTTCTGGTAACATTCATATTTTGATGAATAGTAAAAACACGCTATATTTTAATTAAAAAAAACATTTTTCACCACAATAATTTATATGGATAAATTATAATATTTAATGGTTTTAAATAATAAATAGAATATATTTTTACCATTTAATATAATTTATGTAATTATCATTGATTTTACATTAAATTCGTAGGTTAAATCAATTCAATCTTTTGCAATGTTTTAATGAAAAACCCGTTTTCTTTCGACAACGGGATTAATTTTAATTTAATTTATGTAACTTTTGTGTATTGAATTTGGAAAAATGGATTCCATATATTGAATCAGTGGGTCCAAATTATGTTAATAAGATACTTTTAATTTTTGGGAATTATGAATAGTAACTACGCTAAATTTTATTTACCATAGTTAAAGGTAAATCGGGTAATTAAGGGTAAATATAATATTATAAAATTACCCTAACACATGCCAAAATTATATTGGATGACTAAAGGTGGACCCATATAACCTAAGGGTAAGATTAGATTCATTTTATGGACTTTTGGCCATGAAAATAATTTAATTATTATTAAAACCAATGAAAGTGACAACCTGTCACTCTCTTAAATCTTATAAGTATAATAATTTTAATTGAGTGATAAACATCCTAAAACTTCGAACATGAATATTATATAAGAAATCTAATAAAAGTATCTACATCATGATAATTTATTTAGAATTTTTAGGGATTAAATAATTGTCATTAATGGTGATACATTAATGATACAGAAATTATTTATTAAGTGAAAAATAAGTAATATAGTTTTTATTGAAATAATAATACCCATTAAAAGGCCCACAAACCTGACCAAACCTTATTTTTAGTGTATATATACACCTTAATCATCCAATTACTTAATATATAACAGTTTGGAGCCTTATAAAAGTGATTATGATACTTATATTATTTCATTTTAAATGATGCCAAAGTTGTCACCTTCATAATTTAATAAATATAACAATTTAAATATTGTGATTTTAAGATAATAAATTCAGGTAAAAGTATTATTGTAAAATTTAGTAGATTTATCTTCATCATAGGATTTTATTTTTAATTTTTATGCAACAAATAAGTATATTAAATAATTATAAAAAAATGTTGTAGTAATTATTTTATTAAGAGATAAACCAAATAAATGGTTTTTAAAAATAATAAAATAACTATTATATGAACTATTTAATGTGCTCCACTAATTTTATAGATACATATGACCATTTATGAATCTATTAAAGGTTTTATTTTGAACATATATTCTGTATATATTTTATTTAAATTCAAATAAATGAATGGTATCAAAATTGACACAATTGTTATTTTATAAAAATAACATATTATAAAATTGTCTAAAAATCAAAAAAATATTTAAAAATTATAAATTTAAATTTATATGGTAGAAAATGTTGTAACGTATCCAATTATGGACAATTCACAACAAATAAGTAATTTTTTGTTATAATTTAAAATTTAGGATTTTATTACCATAAATATAATTAAATTTATTAAATAAGGATAAATCAAGTTGATAATGTTTAAAATAAATTCCTAACATGTCTAAATTTGATTGGTTGATGAGATTACAACCCTATACCATCTAATCTTCATATATTAGTCATTTTTGGAGGTTTTAAAGAGGGGTTAAATTTATTATAAATTAATATTCATAAGATTTCCAAAGGTGCCCCCTCTCCTCCCTCATAGAAGGGAACCTCCTCCCTCTCCTCCTCACACCAATTTGAGCCTTCAAGCTCGGCCAAACCCTGACCATTTCACTTCCCCACTTCCCTATAAACATCCTAGAGGTCCTGGTCTTCTTCAAAGACCAATTTTATTGTCCTAAGAGGAGGTCTCAAAGTGGCGCTTCAAAGAAGAGGTAATGTCCGTTGCCGATTCTTTCAACTTTATTTCTTTCTTCCACTTCTTCTTCTTAGGTTGTTTCATTATGAAGTAATAACATCAGTATCACTAATATACTTATATGTAATTATATGTATGAAACAACCCTATTTCACCATCTATCCATCCTATAGAAAAAATAAATCACCGCGCGTGCGTACGTACGGAATACTGTCTCCACGCCGTGGTGTAATCTATTTTCCACCACCACCTTACATGGATGGGTATAATGGGGTAAATAATAACTATATATGATTATTATAAATTTATATTTATTCATTAATATTATACATACACTCCAATAAAATTTCACGATCATTGGAACGATATCATCGCTCGTGCGTACGTACGGAATACCGTCTCCACGGCACGATGAGATTCATTCTCAATGATTAACCATTCATGAATAATTATAAAGTATATATAATAATTAATAATGTAATATATTACACAACAATGATACTGTATTTATGTATGTATATATTTATATCATCCAATTAATTCCATTCAATTCAATGAGGAAACGAAAACAACGTTCATGCGTACGTACGGCCTACCGTCTCCATGAACGGTGTATTTCTTTCCATTTATTGATCTATTATATATATATATATATATTATGAATATATATTATATATAAATCATGTTTTATATTCTATAATTAATTAATCATGATTTAAGTAATCATATGAATAATTACAAGTCAAGACACAGACGACAAATGAAACAATTTTACCCAAAACGCTCTTTGACATGGAATTTACAAAAGAACGGGTAATATAATGTCATAAGTGAACCATATATGATATCATAACAATGAATATGATTATATAATAAGTCAATAACATTATTTAAATCATTATACAGGAGGTTCGGACACTTACGAAGCAAATCAGACCTCAGGTAAGGGATAATTTTACAAATCTCATTTTTATCCAAGATTGCTTATTCGTAAGTATTTACTGGGGTTATTTATATCATCCATGTCCACGTTTTATAAAAGTGTTTCCATCCTTTTTACCCATTCTTAACTTTTACTACATGGTATGTAAGGAATATTTCTTTTGTTTACGTTATGAGGCACTTTTTGGCTTTTCTGAAAAAAGTACGAGAAGAATGTTTTTTTAACGTATACGGCATGAAAGGATTTTTACAGTTTTATAAAGCCTTATTTTTATGAAGATTCCTCCAAAATATTTCATGACTATTTTAAACAAAATTCTATTCTTTTAAAATTTCATGGAATTTTGTGAAAAGAAAATGATTTTGAAGAAGAAAGGATATTTTCCTCAAGAATTCATTTCAAGTGTTTTATCAAAACCATTTTTAATCTTAGATAACAGTATTTAATATGTGTATGTTTCAAGTATAATGTCTTTATGATTTACATGGTTTCACTTTTCTTATTATGAAATGATATAAATTTATTTTATATGGATTATGTGATGATGGGATGATGTTTATGAAACCCATTTTATTTATTGGTTTTTTATGAATGATGTATGTTTATTTTGTGGCACAAGTAAGAATGATTTCATTATGAGATGGGTGGGACCTATATCTCCCTCCAATGCATTGGGTAAAGATTTATATATCATGATATAGACATGGCTGGAATGGTATGTTAATCCGGTTCAGTATTACAGGACTGGAACGAGGAGTGAACTCGATTCAGAAAGGGACTTTGTCCATTAAGATGGTCTTGGAAGTAATGCCTTGGCTACTATGGAAATCATTACATGTGCTTAATGGATGCCACAATTACATGTTTTATTCCCATTCTATTTTATCATGATTTATGTTCAATTATGATTTATGCCTTATGTACTTCCATGTTTTATGTTGTTGCTCAAGATTTTTAATGTTCATGTTTTTTTAAGTTCAAATGTGTATGGTATGTGTTATTTTATCCATGCTTACCCTTACTGAGCATTTGAGCTCACCCTTTTTATGTTTTCTTTTCCCCCAGGATTAAAAGAAAGATTTTAGGTAAGGAAACAAAAATGGGAAGATCTTTATGGGAGATGTTAAAGATCTTTCACCATGATTAGAAGATTATGTTCCATGTTTCCAAAGACACTAAACTATTACAGTCTTTCTGTGTCTATTTTTGTTATATACTAAGTATTCCGCAAAAGTAATGTAATGTCTATGTACGTCAAGCTTCGAGTCTCTACAGTCTAAGAGGATACATGGAACGTCCAGCTATCACAATTCCTTACTTTGTGGAATATCCTCACATGACATATAGTCTCTAAATAAACGGTGTGTAGAATTAGTACATGACATGTAGAGATACATTATACCTTACATGTTTCACCCGGTTGTGTCCATGTACCAGTCCGTGTACGGGAAGCTGTGTCTGTGTGGGAGTACATGGAGTGGCTCCGCCTATGTAATCTAACCCATGTTTGTTTACTTATGAAGTACATTCTGATTCATCCAGGAGGGTTCACACATCTTGTGATAGTGGTCACACTCTATGTGATCATCATCTTCCTCTTGAACCCCTCTCCACCAATAACAGGGCCCCGCACACCTTGTAATCCTTGATTACCCGCCGTGTGTTGTAGTATTTTCCATAATCGTAGATCCATGGTTGTGGGAATCCTCCACCACTCTATCCTTCGGTTTCTAGCCTTGAATCACTAGAAAACTTGAGATCTGAGGCCATACAAGGCTTTTGTGGTTGATCAATGCATCATGTCACCAAATTCACTCGTAAATCGGATCAAAACACCATTCTTTGATTCACAATGAAGAACATGATTTCAGGAATCATTCATAATTCAATTTGATTCATTATCCACTATCACACCTCCTTTTCATCGTGTTGATCCCATATCTTTATTGTTGGATCGTTATGCCAAGAAACAGGTGCCCAACAATTGATTTATTGGGAATAGTTGAACCTCGGGCCAGTGAAGAACAGCCATGGTGAAATACGGAATTGGGGGAGAAAATCACATTCAATAAAGAGGAATGAACCATGATTATTTTATGCATCAATCTCTATTTGTTTCCATTAGAATCATAAATGGATCCATCAAAAATTAAATAAAAAATTTTCTCTTGATAAAAACCCCAAAAGGTAAATCTCATTTCACAGTACACACGATCTTTGAATCAATCCGTTCATCAATTGATTCACATTTATCATATAAATTAACAATTGGAATAAAAAAAATTAAACAAAAACCCTACCTAAATTTGACTATTTTTATGAATAATGAAGTTGCATTGTGTTTTTTGGAGAGATCTTCTAACATCAATGTGCATCGATCATCGATCCACGATATGTCGTCATTCGTCGGAAAGGATTCTACAAATCTATCTCCAATAACACTCAAGAGAATTATAGGGTTATGTAAATAACCCTATAATTCATACATAACAATAAATTTAAATATTTTCAATCCAATGTGTCAATACAAATGAATTAAAAATAATAATTTAAATTATTTTATTCATTTTACGCCCATGATGGCTTTTTCACAAATGACTCGTGCAGACCAATGTTAGAGCACACATAGGGTAAAACTGCCATTCTAAATTCAATGGTTCCCTCAGATTTCTAATATGGGAACTCTTTTAGAGGTTATTCCACATTTTAAGGAAAACCTCATGCACATTCAATTTAATATTTTAATATACATTAAAATTTTATTCCTAGAAAATCAGTCCTTAGAATTGCATGTCGTCTCAGTGCCTAATCTTGACAATAATTCATATAGTATTTAAAAATGAGACATGGAAAATCTAAGACATTAAAGTTATGTACTAAGACTTACTACTTTCCATGATCAACCTATGGTTTTTTCATGGAAACTCTTATCATTTAAAATTTGAAATGACCACAAACACCTTGAATTCATGAACAATGTAAGACATGAAAAATCCACAACTAGTAAAGGATAGATGGTGATCTTTATACTAGTACCACAAGTCTTTAATATTGTTTTATATACTAGAACCAACAATTCTTCTAGAATAGTCTTTCTTCACAATAAATATTTATTTTTTCTTCTGTACTTCCTTAATAACTTCATCAGTGATGGTATTGAGAATTTTCTTCTAATGTACGAGTTCATGTGGTCACCTTCTTGAAGAAATTCCTAGATGAAACACCTCTCTTAGATACAAAATATATATTAGAATATCCAAAGGATATTAAAATGGTGTGCACTATTTTCTCAACACCATCATGCACATATATATAAAAAAATGTGGTACATAGGGATCTCAATAATTCCTTGATTTAAATTATCCCATTTAAATCTTCAATTAATTCTGTTAAGAATTAAACACACTTTGTTTTATTCTTCCTTCGTATATTAATACCCCAATGTGGATATTTAAATTATTTCATCATCTTGAAAACCCAATTGACAATGGGTTTTCATTTTTTATTTTCATCACTTGAAATACCTGAATGGTTATTATTATCCTTTATGAAATAAACCATTTGAAATACCCAAAAGGATTCAGGTATTAAATTTCACTTAATGAATACCTTATAATTTTTGTGGGTATTATATTCATGAATTTTAACTCCAAAATATCATAGGGGTATTGTTATTAATGATAACAATATCATTTAAAAAATCTAAGGAGTTTGGTTGTTTCCCTCTTCTTCTCATATAGCAAGATCATTCATTATTTTGGCAATATAGCTACCATCATTAAAAACTCAAAGGAATTTGGTGTTCCTTCCTATTTCATCATGTAGATAAAAATATTTTTTTCTTATATTATCATCATGAATGTATTTAAATGCGGTATAAAACTCACCATTAAAATACCCATGGACTCAAGTCCTCTTTTATTTACACTATAAATAAATATAGCAAATAATTTAATGGCATAGAGACTCGGGCTCTATATTCTTCACTTTGAATACCTAAAGGAATTAAGCCATCTTTTTTTAAGGCATCAATAAAACATCTTCTGTCCTCATTCCATTATTGATTTTTTATCATCATTTATTCTATAAATGAAATTATAACTTCATGAAATTATCATCTCGATCATACTCAAGCTTAAATCTAGAAATTTTCATTGTCCAAGAGGTTCTTATTCATCTATCAATAATCATGTATGGGGTTCCACTTATTAAGGCATGGAAGTGCCTGAATATCCTAGTTAGAATGTTTAACTTACTTCCTTGGATGATAGGAGTTCATCGTGGCAATCAGTTGGATTTATATAAGTTTGGAAAAAAGTTTCATTCTCAACAATGGTGGCTGATCCATCTGAAAATCACCTGCAAATATAGGAGGAGGAAGATGATCCTCACCACTTGATTAAATGGCCGAGATTAGCCACATCTTGTGTTCCATGTTATATCTCTCTTTTTAAGCACATATGAATAGTATTGTGCAATTCTAAGTCACATGTTGGACTTTATCTTCAATGGAGTCATTGTATATCAAAAAAACACTAGCATTAAGAAACCAGAAATCTTGAACCCCTTCTGGTACCGCACTATGTTGACTCCCCTTTCCTCTTTTCTACCCTACATGGTGGCGCTCCCTCTACTCGCATACACTACAGGAATTATACATGGGATTTCCCACCTCTACTGCCCGTAGAATTTCCTAGTATAGTTCCCTTTGGAGAGGGTGTTGTGTGGGTCCTATATTTTCCCTTGATTGGGTTAGCCTTGGCTGCCATGTGGGTTGGCCCATTTTTTTATAAGGTTACAATACAAATGAAATACAAATAATCTATGCCAAAAATGAAAATAAAATCCATCCTCAGTTAAAATACCTATCCATGTTCTTCTCAAAACATTATTCTTCTCCCTCGCATATTCTTCTTGATAAATAAATATGGACTTCAATTTTTCATGTCCTCCATTAATTAAACATCCTTATGAATTTCCGTTTCAATATGTACTTCAAAAATTATTCATGCCTACTTCTAATTTTCCACTTCTTCAAAACATCATGAAAAATATATGATTATATTTTTATGCACTTCAAACCTTATTTTTTATGCATATAAAAATTTTATGAAAAATAATCTTCTTTATCATGTGGTAAAAAAAGATTCATATTTTGATACAAGTCATTGGAACTTAATATTAATTCAAAAATCCTTATATTATAAAATATAGATAATTCCTCAAGCCTAACATATAATTTCATTATATGAATCCATAATAATTATCTAGGTATTAAAACATCATCTAAAAAAATATATTTACTTATTAAAAAATATTAAACATTGGATCAATAAAAATAAAAGGATAAAGTGGTAAATTTGAAGAAAAAGATCCAAAATTTCTAAAACTCCCCAAATAATAGGATGATAATATCTAAAGACCCTACCTTAATAATTAAATAACCATGAGTTTTAAATCAATTATTCATTCTATTTCATTTTAGGATATTTAAGGTTTTTAGTTTTAGAGTATTATTCCATTATCCTTACATAAATAAATATTACATAACAAAGTGTACACTTCCACTTTTTATCCATTTTTTCTAAAAACTAAAACTTTTATGAAATAAAAAAATATTTTCCTAACACATCATCACAATTTTCATCTTGACCTCATCCTATTCCCTAATCAACGTTAAAACCATTTGAATCAACATTTTAATCTATGGTATGAGAAAAAACTCTTAGTAAATTTCATATAAAAAGAATGAATTAAACATGTTAATCCCTAAATACTTATAATAAAATTCCTTTTTTAAAAATAAACTGTGGGTTAAAAATAAAATTTTACTTACCCAATAAATTGTAATGACCTGATGTTTTTATAAATAAATTTCCCCTTTCAACTCTTTTAAATGTTTTATTAAGTAACATGGTTATAGAAAACACATGGACTTATTTTTTTTACTATATCCCATTGTATTTAAAATAAGGTTATGTATCTTTTCCATTGATAATATAGTCATTGAACTATGATCACATGGTTATTATAAATATTGGGTTTTAACAATCTAATTGACACAGACAAAATAAGTGATGGCCACAACTAGTAGGATCTTACCCTATGAATCCCATTTATTGGATATTTAGAAGGATATATAATTTCTTGTATTTTTCCTATACCATTCCCTATCCAAGATCCAACAACTTAATCATGAGAGAAACCATTTAAGAAAAAATTCCAATATCATCAAGATCATGGCCTAATTTGTCACAAACCAAATCGGGTCACCATCCCATCGATGCCTGGCCCGATCCACAGTGAGGCTCAAAGGGCGTTCCTGATTCCCATGGTCTAGCACAAGTGATCGGGTATCAAAATGTAATGTTAGGGAACTATTTACCTGAAATAATAGATGCACATCAACTATCGAGATAATTTAATTAAAACTGAAAACAAGAAACCAAATAGCCCTTTAAACTATGATCAGATTTAATGTTTACAACTTGAACCAAAAAACCCAAAAAAATACAACAATATAAAAACCAAAACTTCAACTCAAACCTATGTACGACATGAGGATCCACACCCCCAATCCACCAACACCAACCTGGATGATAAAAACCACTAAAAACTCAGACCATCACCGCTAATCCTGATGCCTCAACTGATAATACAAAAGGAACAAGATCTACATACACATAAAGTTGTATGTAGGGTCTGATACAAGAGCCCAGTAGAATGTCACCCAATAAATAGATTCCAGGACACAACATCAAAGAAAAAATTTAACATTAGTATTCGAACTCTTTATTGGAAAACAATTTTTGGGAAAACATTTAAAAGCTAAAAAATAGAAAGGAACATTTGAAGAAAAACAATTTAATAAATACTACATTAAAATGGAAGAGAAATTTCATAAATAACACACACACACTCAATTGGTCCTTTATATGCCGACGGAAGGCACCACGTCCTTAATACTATAGCACTGAGGGTAAATCCCCTATGGTTCATCTAATTATAGTGGGACCCAATAATATTATACCTCAGTGAAAATGTGGTATAGAAACCACGAAAACTTGTGTTCTCATGGATGAGCCACTATTATGGTACATCCCCAAAACCCTAGTGGTCTCCAATCATCGTTCATATATTTAGTTAGTGTTGTAAGTGTTAGTATTTCTATGTGAAGCCCAAACAAGCCACTTATGCATCACTAGTGCTCTAGTTATAGTCTACCCACCTAGACACCCAAGGTTTCCCTTCTGCTCAAGTTAAATTTTACATGCCATAGATACCATTCTATTCCAACAAATCCAAACAATTCATTCAAATTTCCCTTCTTTACAAACAACCCACTTTCCATTTTAAACACACCATAGAATAGACCCTTTTAAATACTTTTTCCATCACTTTTAAAATACCGAAATTCCTTTTTTACAATCATAAGAAAAACATAGTATAATGACCCACCAAAACAATGGGCCAAACCCTTTCCAAAAACTGATCTTACTTAGAAACCATTTTCAAAATAAGTTTTCAACCATACAAAAATTTCATAATTTATACTCAAATGAAAAAAAATCTAACATGACCCAAAATGATTAATTTTCCAATGAAAATCTAAATTTAGACATAAACAACTTAAATTCCTTTAGAAATATATTTTTCACCTTCCAGACAACCCCTAAAACTCATTTTAGAAACATTACATCAAAGCACACAAAAAATTATATCCATTTCCTTTATTTAAAATCCCTTCCCAATAAATTATCACCCAAACCACTTCAAAAACACCCAATGTGCCATATAATCAAACCAACGAACACATTCATGAACATAAAAAAATGATAAATTCATCTTGAGATTTTAGGGAATAAAAGAACCTACCCCTAGTGAATAATTTGTCATAAAAAAGGGTGTGGAATCCATTCACACCTCAACCGCACTACAAGGGATCCAAGATGAACCCTAAACAAGGAAAATGCTTCCAAATCAACAAAATTAAACCCTTAACCCAAATCGAACCACATGAAATTCAAATAAAAACCCTAAAACGAGGAAGGGGGTTTACCCGAAGGGGAGGCCGCCGGAAGGGGGAGGTCTGGTTGCCGGAAGAGAGATGGTAGGGTTGCACAAGGAGGGCGTAAGGCTGGTCGGCGGGTAGCACAAGGAGTGTTTCGCAATGGGAGGGTGTTCCGCCCGGAGGCTAGCATGCACAACTGGGAGGAATAGGGGAGGGTGTGCCAAATAGGGTCGACCGGTAGGGGAGGCATGCCAGACTGAGAGGAGGGTGGGTGACCACTAGAATTGCTGGAAGAACCAGTATGTATGGGGCTCGAACAGGGAGGCGATGCGCAAGGGGTTGGGGAACCACTGGGAATGGAAGGGAAGGGTGGGGGTGCGATAGAGGGAGGATAAACATAAAAAAAGAAGGAATAATAAAATAAATAAAGAAAAAACCTAATAATAATATTAACACCAATAAAAATAATAATACATAATAAATTTTTAATAACAAGAATAAAAATAAGAAACCCTTTATTAATAGACATAAAAAAGAATAATAATAATAACAATAAAATGATAAAAATATTGATATTCAATTCATTTATTAATGATATTAATATCAATAAAATTTTTAATAATAGTGATATTAATAATTTTTTTAGTAATACGAAAATCAAGAACAAGATTAATAAAAATAATATTAGTCACAACAATAATATTGTTATTATTATTAAAGTTAAAACATTTGCTTCTTATTATTTTAATGTGATGGCCACAGTTTTTTATTTTATTTATTTATTCTAAAGTGTTGGGAAACCATGCAGTTTCCCCTAAAGGCCCATAAAAATTTTAATACTAAAGATGATACCAATTATTTCACTCTTAATAATAATATTTTTAATAACGTTTTTAATAATTATAATAATATAAATGGAAATTTTATTAAAAATAATAATATTTTTAACTTTATTTTTAATAATAACTTTTTGCTATCAATTTTAATAATAATAAAATGATTAATAACAAAAAAAACATAATGATAATACTACTATTATCTACAATAATATTATTATTATTATTATGCTTAAAACACTCAATTTATTTATTTTATTTTTAACACTCATTTTAACTTTGTTTTCATACTCTTTTAAATTTTTAATTTATTTTGAAAACTGTGAAGGCGACATGGTCTCTAAACCCTGACCTGCCCATGAACCTGGTTCCCCTAAACCTAAAACGCATGTCTTTCTCATCAAAACTCATAAAAAATTAAACAAGGGTTTACCCAAATCCTGACCCAATCTGAAACTGAATAAAATTGAAACCCATGTAAGACAATTCTTCCCACCACATAATTTTACACCCTTGGAAAGCCAGAACTAAGGCTGAACCCAAAAACAAAAATTGATACCCCTATATGGATCATGTAGACCACCAAAATCACGACAAAAGAAAAGAGGTCAAACCCTGTCTATAAAGAACGATAGTTACAAATTAAACTCGGGAGACCCGAAATGGACTCCTCGCTAAGTGTCACCAACCCCCAAAAGTGTAAACATACCCAGTTGATCAGTATAACAGAGACATAACTTTCATGATGCCCAAACCAACCTTAAAACACAAACATCATAAACATCATCAACCATAACACATACCATCCAAAACCACCAGAAAACTCCCATCTCTAAATTTACTCAAGGGACAACTTAAAATTAAGTGGTTCTGCCCAAGACCACCCACCACCATAATGATACATGGAGTGAAAATATAATATTGAAATGGGGAGGACCAAATAGAATCTCCACCATAGGGATTGGGATAACACTAAATTACTTCATGGGTAGCTCTGCGAGACCCACTGTTGGTCTCCCCACTGTTGGTCTCCCCTCGTAGGGTCTCCCCAGCTTGTCTGATTAGCATTGACCGACATAGAAAACATAGGATCTTCTTAAACACCCAATCCCCCACTACAAGGGACACAGTTATTAAAACTCCAAAATAAATAGAAAATAGATGTTAAAAAAAGATCCAATACACCCTACGAGAGGTTCCTGGCAACGCGCCAACTTCACTCCATGACCTATGGCTGGAGCTCTTATGTTTGAATCATATTATGCCTTGTAGACATGCTTTAGAAACCCCTGAACAGAACATCTTCTCTGGTACCATGAGAAACTACTGAACATCCTAGATAGAACCACTAGAATGTAACAAACTCTAGGATAATTACTCTAACACCACACATTATCGAAACTGTGGCTTGGAAAGTGCACACAAACTGTAAATTTTTACTTATATGGGAAAACATCAAGAGGGGGAACACTTGGAAGACACCCCCTTCTAAATCATAGAGATTCCAAATTCCCCAAAAAGGAACATGATTCTGTTAAAACATAAGTTTCCAAAAGTACCACAAAATCTACCCTTTCATTTCATAGAGAACCCACACTGAAGGATGTCACCAAACATGACCCTTGCAATTGACAGAGACATCATAAGGATGGGAACATTAAACGGAGTCCCTAATTGTGTGATATTACTATAAGCGGCCATAAGATCCTCTCAAAACTAGATTTATTACACAAGCATCTTAGAATGAACCCTTACTTAGACAAAATCAATAAAAGATTTAAATACCATTCAAAGATAAAAACCAATAACAGCCACCCAGACTGCTTTTTTACTTTCCCACCGGAGTTCCCTTCACCTCTGGTCATACAAGATAACGGTTGTTAAACATCATCCTTGACAACCCAAATGACTCAAGGAAACAATGATTTCTTTTAAACCCTTCTTCATTAACCATTTCACTGCGAAATGGTTCACTGAACCAAAAATAGGAGAAAATTAATTAACCGTAAAAACCAAGTTGGAAGTTATTACTTTGATCAACTAGAGGGATGGTCAACAGAAAACCTGTATGTGGACCAGGTCAATCATAAACTAACTCTTTATAGGGGGCGTACACTAGCCAAGAAAGAAGACCAAGGACCCAATCAAACTGTTCCACTATTTAAGAATAACCTAATAAAACACTCAATTCAAGGGAAATCCACTGAAAATGACTTCTGAGACACCTCTCAAAAAATACCTCTAACTGAAACCTCAACCCAACATACTTATGGAACATTACTTGAAACATAATTCCAATAAATTAGGTTTTACAAATTCAAAATACCCCACTACAAGATTCCCAAATCAAAGAAAGACATAACACACAACTATAGATCATTAAAATCTCCATACTTTCTTTGAAAATTCTTCTGAAAATAAAACCAAGAGTTTGGGTTGCACAATCACCAGTGGTACGTCATGTGTCTTACACAAGCATGCTCTCATGTCGATCGGGCACCAATTAACCTTTCACATATGACTCATGTATGTGGTTACCCTTGTAAATAGCAAAGGTTAGAACCATATTCTTCCTATTTTCCAAACCAACAATCAACCCACGCCTCCTCTTTGAAAAAATACTAGTCATAAGGTTAAAACCCATTTCAAACTTTCACAAAATACTCTTCATAAAAGCATCGACCCTTAAAATAAAACTCACATTGATTATCACAAGTATTTTATAAAATCACCAATTATTTAGACACAAATTCTTTTTCAAACCTTTCATGTCAATTTTAAACACTTCATCCCATTCAAAACACCTTTTCTTGGTTTAACAAATTCCATTGAAAATAGATTTTCAAACCCCACCTTAAAATCACCCATATTTCACAAACCATCTAATTTTTAAATTCACAAGTTTCAATTATAAATAAATCCAATATCATTTTATAAAAAAATGTTACATGAAGATCCACATTTCTAGAACCTCATTCAAAACTATTCTAAAAACCCATGTTCCACCACTTTTAAAATCAAGTCGTTTCCACTTAAAATATAGATTTCATAAATTTTCAAAAATTGGTTTTCAAAAAAAAAATAAAAAACCCAAAGCTACACCAGACAACACAAGGGGGAATTAGTGATAGTGGGTGACATGGATATATAGTAAGTGACCATATGGAAATCACTCCAACATCACGGAGAGCATACTAGGGTAATGTTTGTTGGTCCACATGGCTTTCCAGGACCTACAAACTCAACGAGACCATTGAACCTACATCCTTTTTATTTCTATCGAAGAAGATTATCCACAAGAACCAAATATGTGGAAAAACCTCAAATTCCTATGGTAATTCAAGTCCCTCCATGAGGTGTGATATCCAGGAATCTTACTCGTATCCAAAACATCGAGTTCTGAAAATCCTAGCTCTGTCCTACCTGCACCCTTTCCCAAGAAACAAGACCCAGAATAGTGAACCTGTCTGATACCCCATTACTGCGAACCAAATCGGGTCTCCATCTAATTGTTGCTTGAACTAGCATGTGGTGAGGCCCAAAGGGAGTTCCTAATCCCCATGGATTGGTGCAAGTGGCTAGGTATCATAATTTAATGTTAGGGATATATTTACGTGAAATAATATATGTTAAGAAACTAACAAGATAATTTAATTAAAACTAAAAATAGACAACCAAACAGGCCCTTAAACTATGATCACATTTAATGTTTACATCTAGAACCAAAAACCCAAAATAAGCTACAATAACAGAAAAACCAAAACTCTAACTCTAACCTACATGTGACATGAGTAACCACATCCTCAATCCACCAACACAAACCTTCTTGAGAAAACCCACTAACAACCCATACCATCACCACTAAGCCTGATACCTCGACCTAGAATACACACGGAACAAGATCTACATACCACAAAAGGTGTATGTAGGGTGTGAGTCAAGATCCTAGTAGGTTGTCTCCCAATAAACAAATTCCATGCCACAACACCAAAGTGACAATTTATCATGCTTATTCAAACTCTTTCTTTTAAAACACTTTTTAGGAATACATTTAAAAGCTAAAAATTATAAATGAACACTTGAAGAAAAACCATTTCCTAAAAAAAATTAAAATGGAAGAGAAAATTCATAAATAACACACACACACTCAAGTGATCCCCTATATACTGACAGAAGGCACTACATTGGGAATAATAGAGCACCATGGGTAAATTTTTTATGGTTAATCTATTTCTAGTGGGACACTAGAACCTTGTACCATCGTAAAATTGTGGTATAGAAACCCTAACTACTGGCGTTCTTAGGAATGGGACACTGTTAGATGACATACCTATAACCCTAGTGGTCCCCAATCATCATCCATATATTTACTTAGTTTTGTAAGCATCATTCTTTCTAAGTGAATCCGGGACAAGCCACTTTTGCATCACTAGCGCACTAGTTCTAGTACACCGACCTAGATACCAGGGGTTTCCCTTCAACTTGAGTTATAGTTTACAAGCCACACATACCACAATATTCACACAAAAGACAAATATTTCATTGAAATCACCCATCTTTACAAACACCCCACTTTCTATTTTAAACAAGTCATAGAAAATCACTTTTTTAAATACTTTTTCCATCACTTGTAAAATACCCAAATTCCCTTTTTATAATCACAAGAAATAGTCCACAAAGACTAACCTAAACAATGGGACAAAACCTTTCTTAAAACATCTCATACTTAAAAACCATTTTCAAAAAAAATTCTACCATACAAACATTTCACCAATTATACTCAAATTCACAAAATAGCTAACATGGCCTAAAAAGATTTATTTTCCAATGAAAACCCTCATTTAGACATACAAAACTTAAATTCACATAAAAATATATTTCATGCATTCCAAACAACCCCTAAAACCAATTTTTAAAACATTACATCCAACCACACATAAAAATATAGCAAATTCCTTTATTAAAAATACATTCCCAATCAGTAAGCGCCCAAACCACATCAAAAAACCCCAACATACCATAAAGTAAAACCAAAGAACATATTCATAAACTTCAATAAAACATATTAATTTCATCTAGAGATGTTGGGGAACATAACCAGCAACCTCGGGTGAATAATTTACTGGAAAGATGGTACATAATCCATCCGCACCTCAACAGTTCTACAAGGGAGCTATGACGAAACCTAAACAAGGAAATTCACCCAAAAATACATAATTGTACACTTTACCCTAACTGAAATACATGAAATTGAAATCAAAAAACCCTATAATGAGGAAGGGTGTTTACTTGAAAGGGAGGGTTCTAGAAGGAGGAGGTGTGGCTGCCAGAATATGGTTGACGGGGTTGCACAAAGAGGGCATAGGGCTGGCCGGCAGGTCGCACAAAGATGGTTGGCCAGCGGGAGGGTGTTCTTCTAAGAGGGTGGCTCAAATATAAGTGAGGAAGAGGGGAGGTCATGCTGGATAGGACCAACCAGCAGGGGAGGCTCGCCGGACTGAGAGGAGTGTGGTCGACCGGTAGAATCTTTGGAAGGAGCAACACACAAGGGGCTCGAATAGGGAGGCGATGCGCAGGGAGTTAGGGTGCGGTGGGGAAGGTAAGGGAAGGGAGGGGGTGTGATGGGAGAGTCTAACCCTAAACAAAAAAGAATCAATAGTACAATAATAAAATATCCTAATAATAATATCAACACCAATAATGATAATAATTAATAAAATGTTAATAATAAGCATAATAACAAAAAACCTTTATTAATAGACTTGATAATAATAAAAATAATAATAATAATAATAAAATGATAAAAATATTAATATTTAATTCATTTATTTGTGATATTAATATAAAAACAATTTTAACAACAGTGATGATAATAATTTTTTTAGTAATACCAAAAAAGAGAACAAGATTAATAAAAATACTATTAGTCGCAACAATAATATTATTATTATTACAGTTAAAATGTTTTCTTCATATTGTATTAATTTGTTTCCCACACTTAGTTTTGTTTTATTTATTTATTTTAAAGTGTTGGGAAACTGTGCGGTTACCTAGCACGAACCATAAAATTTTTAACAGTAAAGATGATAATAATTATTTCACTCTTAATAATAATAATATTAATAACATTTTTAATAATTATAATAATATTAATATCATTTTTAATAATGACAATAATATTCATCATTTCATTTTTAATGATAATAATTTTAATAACAATTTTAATAATAGTAAATATGATTAATAACAGAAAAAATTAATAACACTACTACTATTATCCGCAACCATAAATATTATTCGTATTATCCTTAAAACACTCAATTGCTTTATTTTATATTTAACGCTCATTTTAAATTCATTACAATACTCTTGAATTTTTAAATTATTTTGAAAATTAGGTAGGCTGCACTGTCTCTGAATCGTTCCCTTCCCATGTGCACGGTGCTGCTAAACCCAAAACATGCATTTTTTCAACAAAAATCCAAAAACATTAAACATAGGTTAACCCAAATCTCGACCCTAGTCAAAACTGAAGAAAATTGAAACTTGGGTGTGACAGAAACCATGTTTTCAAAATATCCCCATGAAAGACCCACCATTGTGCACCTTACTCTAAGGGGATATGCTGGTGTATTATAGGGATATGTAACAAGACCCTCGAATTATAAAGATTTACATTATATTTTATAGAATAATGAATATATTTTCATCTTATTATTGTTACTTTGTAAATAATTTTTTGTTTGATATAATAAAACACAAATTCTACTTTTGATTAATATTTAAATTCAATTAATAAATTAAAAAAATTTATTTATTTTTGAGAAAATTAATATTTTAATAAAACATTATTATTATATAATTTTTATCAAATATAAATTATCATATAATTTTTATAAAGTCTAATTTAATGTCATATTAGGGTTCAAAAATGGTTATTACTGAAAACTTTTAATTTCAAATAAATGTCAGTTATTATATTATAAGTGAAAATTCACATTTTTAGAAAATTATTTTGATAAATTAAATATTATTTTTGGGTATCATAACATTGAAATCATCCAATCATTATTTTTTCACAATTTTCTACGATATTCAATTTTTTGGGTAAAAATTAAATATCGTATAAATACACTTCACTTTTTATAACATCACAATGATCCAAAAGTGATGTAATAAGTAATATAAATAGGATAAATGGTCAAATATATGATTTACATTTAAAATAATGTGATTTTAAGTTTATTTTATTTATTTTTTAAATCCATTATGAATCCTCCAAGGCTTAGAATATATTTTATGGTTTTAAAATAATTTCTTTAATAGTGTGACTCATCTACACATCGCCAAAGTAATATTCTAATAAGTTAGACCCTTTCCCTCATAAAATATTGTATACCACTCTCTTTTGTAATAAACCTTGGGAAAAACTGTGCGATGGTCTGGGGATTTTCATTATTTTATTATGTAGTGTTCAAATTCAAAATAATAAATAAATACCCTAATTTTCCTATATAAACTCACCCAAGATCCCATTACTCTTCACTAGAATCCTTGTAAAACGTCCATACTCTTCTCTATGCTCTCTAGAGTCCTCCCAAGTCTCCACCAAGCTCTCAATAAGTCCCTCACAAGCCTTTGGAGTCACACATCCAAGTAAGGGATCCTTACTTTTCTCTCTCTCTCTCTTTCAACCCAAGAACATTCTATGAAATTATTCATTATAATTTCAATTGGTTATATTGAAATTAATTTATTATAAAACCATTATTTTCTAATTAATGTTATTTTAATGAGATTCTATTTAATCTCTCTCATTTTGACCCTTACCGAAGTTGTTACTATGCTGAAATTTTGTAAAGGGTTTCTCACTTCTCATTTCCATTCAAGAACATATTTTACATTATATCTCTTAAATTAAATTTTATTATATTGGAATATGTTATTAATATTCCTATTACTACCCATTTTATTTATATGTGATTAGATACCCCTTTCTCTATCATCATCCCATTTTCATTAACCAATAATGGACGTCATTATGCTACCAAAATATCACCATGATTTTCCATGCCAAACAAATTTTGTAGTGAATACCGTACCATTTTTCCTATCAAGGGTGTTCAAATTTATGCACATATACTTATTTATTATGGACTTAACTGTATTTATTCCAAATTCCTTGATCGTCGAATATATTATTATGATTAATGAATCAATGTTGTATGATATATGTGGCACACTTAAGCATTAGAATGAAATTATTATGATGGGTGCACCCAAATAGAACTCTAATGCATTGGGTAATGTTTAGTATCATGATAAATTACATTAAGAATGTGGTGTAGCTGATTCATTTATAGTGATTTTTTCATTATGAATTCTTGGTGGATTTACCCTTGACTTTTGTTTATGATGCAGTGTTTTAAGTTGTTGCAACATTTCCCATGTTATGATTATCATATTATATAATGTCTCATTATTCATGTTTAAGATACCTACACGTTTTATACACCATTAATATTCCTATTGTCTAACATTTATTATCTTCTTCGGGTTATGACTTGTTTATTCCCTTATTGGGCTTTATAGATCAACCATTTTTATATGTGTTTTCTCGGTATATTTCATGAAGTTTTAACTATAAAGGAATATTGTGTACATCACTACTGGAAAACTAACCTTTACCAATGGTTTGTAACCGTTGTTATAGGCCTCCAAACCATTGGTATAGCCTATTCCAACGGTTTGGAGAACCGTAGCCAAGTAAGCCGTTGGGATAGGTCTATACCAACGGTTTTCCAAAAACCGTTGGTATAGGTAATATGAAATCTATACCAACGGTAATGGAACCGTTGGTATATAAATTCCAAAAATAAAACATCTGCTGGGATTTGATCCCAGGACCCCTCGTTTATAATTGAACGACTCAACCACTAACCTAACATGACTTTTGTGATCATAATTACATAAGTATATATATGTATTCTCATAAATATTTTAAATTTTGATTTATATAATGTTCTGAGTAAGAAGGTCCGATAAAAAATGAAATTACCTATATCAACGGTTGTTAAAACCGTTGGTATAGACCTATAGGTCGTTGGTTGTGATTTTCATTCTGTGAAGGTTGTTGAATTTTGGCCCACTTTTCCCAACGGTTTGGCCAAACTGTTGGGAAAAGTTGCATATTTGGGGACCTTTCCCAATGGTTTTTTCAAACCGTTGGGATAGGTCTACATTTCCCAACGGTTTGGACAAATCGTTGGGAAAAGTGGCCAATTTGAGGGCCTTTCCCAACGGTTTGGCCAAACCGTTGCGAAAAGTGGCCAATTTGGGGGCCTTTCCCAACGGTTTGTCCAAACCGTTGGTATATAAGCGTTGGGAAAGATCTAATTTCCAGTAGTGCATGTTAAGGAGGTTTTCAAAAAAGATGTTGTATTTTATGTTTTAAGTTGTTATGTATTGTACCTAATTCCCGAATAA
The DNA here is from genome assembly GCA_963277665.1 of Viscum album. Classification (NCBI taxonomy): domain Eukaryota; kingdom Viridiplantae; phylum Streptophyta; class Magnoliopsida; order Santalales; family Viscaceae; genus Viscum; species Viscum album. The sequence goes on from OY728165.1 coordinate 1,046,886,176, forward strand.
ACTATAATTTTTTATCTTTTGGGTTGTATTAGGTCTAATATTATATATTAAATCATGTATTAATGTTTAATAAAGATCAGGGTTATAATATTTGGTATCAAAGGAAAATTTTAGTTATTTTTTGGGATTAGTACTTGAAAACACTAGAGAAAACCTTAGGATTAGAGAACTCTAATGGAATACTGAGGGATAAGAATAATTATAAGAAAAAATCCCTATATTTTGGTAAGTATAAATTAAGTGGTTTATCAAGAAAAGAAATCCCTATATTGATACTACAAGAGGACGTGGTTCTGGAATAGATGTACCTAGGGGTAACAATTCCAACAAGTTGTTCTGGGCCTAACTTGGGGTAATTTGGTATATGAAAACGGTCCTTACTTTTCACCTATTTTGACACTACTCGGAGATATGATTTGGTAAATTCAAAATCTCATTATGAACCATTATTATGGGAACAATAAAATTCCCATAACAATATGTGTTAGGAAATAGATCATGGATAAAAACAGTCAAATCCTAGAAAACCATAAGTTACGAAATAAATGTAGTTCATAAGATATTCATTCAATTTAATTGGATTCAACTTTATGTGTTTAATAGTTTAAAATAATCATCAATGACTTTCCCTTTATTCTATCCAATGGTCGGTAATTGGAGGAATTGGGTTAAAACCCGATGCGAAGGGAAACGTGATGACTGCCCTAATGAGATGCACAACCCGATGGTAGTGGGAATCGAAAACTTTTTCATAATACCCTCTTATCTAAATCATGATTTGAATAGAAAATTGGATCATGAGAAGTTATCAAACCCCCCTAAGAGTTAACAATCCACAATTGAGAACATCATGCAACAATTTCCTCCTATATTCAATGGATAATTTGATCCTTTAATCATTAAACAATGGATCAACTCCATTGAGAAGATCTTCCCCATCCTTCAATGTTCCAAAAAATGTTCTTATGGGTATTAATTATATATAAGGAGAAAAAGATCATTTGTATATAATGATCAATAATACTAATCCAATGGAATAAATCAAAGACATTGAATGGAAGGAATTTCAGAAAATATGTTTTGATAAATATTTTCCTCACACTATCCATCTTAAAATGAAAAAGGATTTAATTGACCTCAAGAAAAAAAATACGATGAATCTATTAGGGCGTATGAGTAAAATATCACAGGAATTACACAATATGACTCTAGTTTTTTCATTACCCTGAATGTAAGGTTAACCAATTTTTTTGGGATAAATCCTAGACTAAGAAAAAATATGAAGATCTGTGACTTTTATAGCTATGTGGGAATTAACTAATGTTCCCACAAATTCCAGATGTAGATCATAGAATATCATGGGTATCATGGGGATAATAAGTGTAATTTATATTTTAATTCTGGTAGTTCAATGGAGAAATATAATGGTGCCAATAAATTCCAACATTCCCACTTTTCAAGGGTGTTAGAAGAGGAACCCCATAAATTGTCTAAATGGAAAAAGGAAATGATTTAGGTGTAGAAAGAAAGGAAACCTATCTAGAAATTTCTGAAATAGAAACCCAAAAATGAGATTGAGGAAAGTAATGCTTTGATCATCCCTTAGTGCATTTTCCATTGCTTCAACTATAAGGAACCAGGGTACTCTACCAACCAATTACCCAAGATAAGGGTTTTCAGAGGTAACCCGAAACCTACAAGGTATCACAGGTGATATTTTTCCATCACTTCCATTGAAGTGAATCCCAGAAAAAAGTGGTTCCATGTGTGCTAGTTATTCATTAAAGAATAGAGAACTTACTTTCTAATTCTAGTTTTAATAATTCATTTATATTTGGAATGTTTAGTAGAACTATCCAAACACCCCAAAAAATCATGAAAGTAGAGATCTTAGTGAAACCAAAAAATGGGGAAATTATTGCATCCCAAGTATGTAACTCCCCCTATTATCTTTGTTGGGTTGAACTTCCCAACAAACCTTGTCATACTTGGGTGTAATTTTATGCAATTCTTGGCATGGATTGTCTTTCCTTATATAGAGACAACATAAGTTTCGTTGATAAGGAAATAACTCTTTCTGTTGTGAATTGACCCCCAATTCTGTATAATTGTAATAAAGAGGATAAATATTATTTAAAAACATCATATAAAAGATGGATATTATTTTTCTATGATCATGTGAATCTGGCTCCAATGAATCAGTCTAAGGAAAAGAACCATCCTTGGATACATGCTTATTCTGAGGGAGTATGCTGAAGTATTTCCCAAGGAACTTCCTAGTCTTCCTCCTATTTAAAATGTTTGACTTTCAATCCAGATTATACCTAGGGAATTTTCAATATCCCAAACTCCCAATGGGATGGTTGTTTTGGAACTTTAGGGGATAAAGAAACAACTAGAGGATAATCTAGACAAAGGGTTTATACACCCAAGTGCTTCACCATGGGGTGTAGCAGTCCTCTCCATTAAGAATAAGGATTGGTCAATGCACCTTTTCATTGATTATCAAGAGCTTGAAAAGATCAAAATTAAGAACAATTATCATTTTCAATGTATTTATGGATTGTTTGATGATCTATGTGGATCAAAATACTTCTCCAAGGTGGATCTATGGTCGGGATATTACCAAGTTAGGTTGAATAATGAGTATATCCCCAAAACTAATTTTTTAATAAGGTATGGGTAGTATGAGATCGTAGTAATGCCATTGGGACTCATTAATTCTCAATTAATATACCCGGACTTTATGAATATAGTATTATATATTCCCACAAAAAAATTCATTGGTATTTATGTATGATATACTAATATACTATAAAACCATGGAGGAGCATGAGGAGCATCTGAGCATTGTGCTAAAGACCTTTTGAAAGGATAAGCTTTATGAAAAGTACAAAAAGTGTGAGTTCTAGTTTAAGGAAGTCTCATTCATGGAAAATATCATCACAAGAAATTTGATATATATGGATGCTATAAAGAAAAAATAAATTTAAGGATGGTTGAGGTTAATAATTGTTACAGATATCTATATTTTCCTTGGATTCTCTAAATATTATCACCGATTTGTGACAAATTTCACATGATTTTCAAACCCTCTTACCAAGATAAATCTGAATGGAGTATATTTTTCTTAGAATGAAGAATGTGAAGAAATATTCATGGAGTTGAAAGGGAGTCTTATCAATGACCATGTGATCACACATCCCACAAGTAGAGAACTTTTTGTAATATTCATTGATGCCTCAATGAAGGGATTAGGCTGTGTGCTAATGAAGAATGAAAATGGCATATACTATGTTTTGAGGAAGAAGAAAATTCATGATAAAAAACTATCCCATACATGATCTTGAGATGGTAGTTGTGATCTTTGCATTGAAAATATGTTGAAATTATCTCTATGGGGAGAATTATGAGATATATACCGAATACAAGAGATTCTAATATATATTCACAAAAAGAGTTTAATATTCACAAACAAAGATTGTTAGATCCAACCAAGGAAAATGAATTCTCAATTTACTAACATATTAGTAAATTTAATAATGTGGAAGATGATCTAAGTATAAAGGATCCAACAATTCTATCATTAATTAGAATTGAGAAGGATCTGATCTTATTAGATTTAAATAGGATATACATGGGAATTATGAATAATGTAACATCATCAATCCTTTCACAAATTATTTCTCAACTGTCTCTTCTAGAGATATTAAAGGATGATCAAAAAGTTGATGTGGGAATTTAAAAGAAATTTTGGAAGTTATAAGTAATAGTAAATCCTCAATATTCAATGTCAATAAATAATGAATTGTGACATTTTTTGTCAATATTATGTGTTCCATATAATACTGTATTAAAGAGGGAGCTATTGGATGATTCACATGGTTCAATGTAGAGACACAAAGCTTGACGTACATGGACATTAAATTAATTTTGTGGAATAGTTAATACATAACAAAAACAAACACACAAGGACTGTAATAGTTTAGTGTCTTTGGAATCTTATAACATAATCTTCTAATCATGGTGAAAGTTCTTCAACATCTCCCATAAAGATCTTCCCCTTTTGTTTTCTTGCCTAAAACCATTCTTTATATCATGGGGAAAATAAAAAATATAAAGGGTGAGCTCAAATGCCCTGTAAGGGTAAGCATGGAGGAAATAAAACAAACCTTATACATTTGAACTTCAAAACATGAACATAATGTTTAAACATCAAAATGTTGATCAATGACATAAAACATAGCAGTATATAAGGCATAGATACATCAATCATGATAAAATAGCGGGGGAATAAAACATGTAATTGTGGAAACCATTAAGAACATGATATGATTTCCATAGTAGCCAAGGCATTACTACCAAGACCATCTTAGTGGACAAAGTTCCTTTCTGAATTGAGTTTACTCCTCGTTCGAGTCATGTAACACTGAACTAGATTAACTTACCTTTCCAGCCATGTCTATCTCATGAGATATTAATCTTTACCCAATGCATTGGAGGGAGATATAGGTCCTACACATCCCATAATTAAATCATTATTACTTATGCCACAACATAAACATAAACCATTCTTCATAACCCAAAGAATAAAAATGGGTTTCACAAACATCATCCCATCATAACATAATCCATATAAAACAAATGGATATAATTTCATCATAAGAAAAGTGGAACCATGTAAATCATAGAGGAATTATACTTGAAACATACACACATGAAAAAATTTCATCTTATATGGAAAATGGTTTTGATAAAACACATGAAATGAATTCTTGAGGAAAATATCATTTCTTCTTCAAAATCATTTTCTTTTCACAAAATGCCACACAATTTTAAAAGAAAAGGATTTTATTGAAAATAACCATAAAACCTTTTAGAGGAATATTCTTGAAAATTAGGCTATATGAAACTGTAAAAATCTGTTCATGCCGTATAATTTAAAAAAACATTCTCCTCATACGTTTAACGGAAAAGGCAAAAAGTACCATGCATGGTACACAAAAGAAAGATTCATTCCATAACACAAAGTTAAAGTCAAAGAGGGGTAAAAATGAATTTAAAAATACATGGAATAATATTAAACAATTTATGGAAAACAATTTTTATGGACATGGATGAAAAATATAACCCCAGTAAATACTTGCGAATAGAAAATCTCGGATAAAAACGAGATTGAAAAAGTTGTCCTTTGCCTTAAGTCTAATATGCTTCGTACGTATCCGAACCTCCTGTATAATGATTTAAATGATGTCATTGACTTATTACAGAATCATATTCATTGTTATGATATCATATATGGTTCACTTATGACTTTATATTACCCGTTCTTTTGTAAATTCTATGTTAAAGCAGCGCTTTGGGTAAAATCGTTTTATTTATCGTACGTGTTTGGACTTGTTGTTCATGATATTATTAATACTTATATCATGATTTAATTACTTCCAGAATGTAAATAATTATTTATATATTATATATATTCAGTATATATATATATATAATAGATAGATAAATGAAATGAAAAACACCTTTCACGGAGACGGTAGGTCGTACGTACGCATGAACGCTGTTTTATTTTCCATATTGACATGAATTGAAGTAAGTAGATGAAATATATATATATATACATAAATCCAGTATATTTATAATTTCATATATTTTATTATTATTCATTATATATACTTTATAATCATTCTTGAGTGGTTAACATGGAGAATGAATCTCATCGCATCGTGGAGACAGTAATCCGTACGTACGCATGAGCGATGATATCATTCCCATAATTACTGAATTGAATCAAAGTGGATGATATAATATCTCAGAATCAGTATGATTCTATAATAATCAAATATAGTTATTCTTTACACCATTATACCCATCCAAGTATGGTGGTGGTGGAAAAACTGATCACACCACAGCGTGGAGACGGTATTCCGTACGTACCCGCGCGCGATGATTTCATTTTCCGTAGGATGGATAGAAGGTGAAATAGGGTTGTTTCATATTTATAATAACATATCAGTATATTATTGATACTGATTTTATTACTTTATAATGAAAAAACTAAATAATAATAAGTTGAAAAGAAAGAAAACTGGAATGAATCGGTAGAAGAGATTACCTCTTCCTTGACGCACCTCCTTTAAACTTCTTCTTAGGGAACTAGATTTGGTCTTTTGAGAAGACCAGAACCTCTATGATATAACTATAGAGGTTGAGAAGAGGAATTTTCAGGGTTTTTATGGGCTTAAATAATCAAAAGGGTGTGAAGAGAAGAGGGAAGGGGTGCCCTTTTTATAAGGGAGGAGAGTGGCACCTTTGGAAAAAATTAAAATATTATTTTATAATAAAGTCATATTCAGTTTATAATAGCTCCAAATTAATTTATTTTAAATATAACGTGGGGATGGGTCGAAATACGCTCAAAAAATAGGTTTTATACAATTTTAGGATACTCTTTTAACCTTATCATTTAGATTTAACTCTAAGTTAAATAATTTATCTTTTACTATGTCTTCTTGTTTTCTTACACTATATGGTTAATAAACATACTATAACAAGCCAAACGAACCCCAAGTGGTTCATTATTAATATATAAAACCTTATCCAAGTCATTTTACCGAACCTTAGATTTCTAGGAATATTATAACAATTAATAATATAATATTTGTTTTAAAAACAATTTTATGTCAATTTTGACAATATTTGGTAATAATTTTTTTGAAACTCATAACAGCATGATTAGTTCGAAAAAAAATTAATTAAATTAACACTAACGTGTCATATTAACCTATATAATTAGTAAAATGCATAAAAAGTCTCAAATTACATTTATTTGGTTATTTATAATATCAATTATTTTATTATTTTATTATTTAGGTAATTACTACATCACCATTGTGTCATAAATAAATTAAATTATTTAATTTATAGATATTATAAATAAAATATGATTAGTCAGGAAATATTTTTAAATTTTTAATGAATATTTACTGTCGAGTTTATATTATGTATAACCCTATATTAAAAATGTTTTAGTTATTAAACTTTGATTTTAACTATTTTAACTCTTTTTTTAAATAAAATAATAATAAATTTCCTAATATAATCCAAGTGGACCTAAATGATAATATTATATTCATAAGGGTTTTTTTTGTTCTAATTATACTTATCCAATATAATTATAACATGTGTTAGGGTAATAATAATATCATTTTTACCCTTAATTACCCTATTAACTTTTAACCGTGGTAAATAAAAGTAAAAAGATACTATTCACCAAAAATTATTTTTATCTTATTGAACCAAATATTACTCCTTTATATTAACCATGTCTCTCGGATTTTCGAAATTCCACTCACATAAGTGGTAAAATTATGTTTTATGTAAATTTTCAAATTCTCCTAGGAGGTGGGTAAAAGACTGTGAAAAGTTCTATAAAATTTTTATATATCTAAAATTATTATAAAATTACCCCAATAAATTACATTGAACTTATATTGGGATTATGTATCAATTTTGACCTAAAAGGAATTTAAATAAAATAAATAATTATTTAAATAAAAAGTCGGGTTTTAAATAGTAACCCATTGTTTTCACTATTCATCAAAAATTGAAAGTTTTCAGAAAAATACCAAAAATTCACACAAGGCTAATTTCGATATTCCAAATCAAAAAATGAAGTCTATTATGAAAGAAAAAATTTATAAAATTTCAAAACGTGGGTATTACTATTCATAACAATTATTTTATATAATATTTTAATAACATATTGTTGTTTAGTGAAACCCATTATTGCATACTACACATGCTATCGAGGAAGGTCGCGATTACGTGTAATGCAAGACAAGTCAATGCTACATGCAGTGCAAGCTCCCTTTGGTGTTGCGTATAACATAATCAAAATTTATTTCATTTATACATTAAAAAAAATCTATACTTAATGTTTCCTAGAATAATTTCCACAAAATGAACTTAAAATTGTGTGTAACATGAGCTAAGAATAGTGTTGCATATACTGCATGCTAATACGTTGTTGCGTATAGTACAAGATAATCATGGTGTACCGTACAACAAAAGATATGAAAGAAATTAAAACAAATATATCTTATAAAATCTCGGGGTGTTACATTCAACCCCCCTTAAAATGAATTTTTCCCTCAAAATTCACCGGGGTTATAAATGGTTTACTACTTGAAAGTTTCTTTCATAGAAACCCACATCATAAAAAGGAATGCTAAAACATAATTTTAAAAAATGAACGTTAGAAACAAAATGGATACCCAAAGCAACTCATCACTTAGGTTCTCACATAGGAGAACATAGGTGAAAATATGGATATAGAAGAGAAAACTAACCATCATGTTCTGATGGAGAGTGGTAGAGGACATGTCAATGATAAAGCCAACAGTCATAAAGCCATAAATTTGTGATGATCTAAGGTACCATCTAATTCATCAGATATGTGAGCACTTATGACTACATTTTTGGTTTTCAAGATCATTTCCATAAAGTTGAAGAAATTAGAATTAGAAGAAATACTTTCTTGATTTTGGTACAATCTCAACATTGGTCATTCCTTGGACAATTTCCACTTCATCTCTTAAAGAAATGAAGATGAATTTTTCATTCGTGAAGTGTTAGAAGATCATGTGATAGAATGATGGGTCATTCCATCTGTCTCAAACAAAAGGTTACAAAAAGTTATCAAAAATACATCAGTCCATCTATAGTGAGATTAATCATATATGGTTCCTAAAATGGACTTATACTTCATATATCATACTGCTTAATATAATAAAACTAGTTTCTACTAACCAGGGACTTCTTTTAGGCTACTGGTAGGCGATAAAGGCCTGTCACACTTCATTTGTGGGTTCAATTCCCACAGCCTTGTCCGATGCGACGGGTTGTCTCCCGTCCTGCAGGTTGTCCTTTTTCTAAAACTAAATTATTATAACATTACAAAATTATATTGAAAAAAAAGTTCTAACCCTAATCAAAAATATCTTTTGTCTAACATAATTTATTCTAATATTTATGCTTATCCAAAATACTTCAGTCCAAGCTCATAGTATAAAGAAAATGATTACAAGAAATGTCATCTTCCGAGCATTTGAATACCATAATTTATCCCCCATATATCATAAGATATAACTTGTTGATCGAATTCCAAAACTATGAATACCTTAATCATGTATTCTCTTGAAACATAAATTATCATAAAACCATAGTGAAAACATGAATTCTGTCAAAATGTAACTCTTTCCACACACCAAAATCCCAAAAATTCTATATACTCAAAGCATGAAATCACTTTGTCCTTATATCAGTCATGAGCTCATTAATACTATCAAACATTTCATTATCTCTTTATCCCTTCTTTATGCGCATATTAGGTGCTTTCCAAAAATATCTAAATAACCTTTCATGGTTTTTGGTACCATTCAACATATACTTTCAAAAACATAAGGAAAAACAATAGTGTAACAATCCTTAGATGTCTCATTATTCCATAGTACCATGAGATTACTTATACAACATTACTCTTGATAAACATGTAATCATTCCACTACCTTCTTAAACCATTGACCAATCTTGAACAATTCATTCATCTCACATATCATTTGTAGTCTCTTCATCATCATTAACATAAATACTACCCATACGACCATGCTAATTCTCTTCATGAGACTTTCCCTTAGGGCATTGGTTTGCATAATGCACGTACATTCCACATTTAAAACATTTAATCATTGTTGATATCGTAGCAATACCATTATCCTTGTCCATGGTGTTAACTGAACCTTTTCCTTTTCACATACTGGCTTTGTGTCCTTCCTTTCCACACCCAAATCATCTACTAGTTCCTTTGAAACATTCTCCTTGAGGCCTCTTCCCACATGATTTACATGAGAGAAATTGAACTTTCTTTCCTCTATGATCACCATGAAACTCTATAGTTCTCTTATTAGCTGAGTCGGGAAACTTACCAAAGTTGAGATTATTGATCATATTATGAGATTTCTGATTAGGCATAATAATGATGTTTGGACTTCCAAATCCCGTTTCATTTGGTTGATCATGGAGAATATCATTCAATTGTCCATCATATCCTCCATTATCGTGAATCTTCCTGTTTCCAGCCATTTTCTAAAACCCAAAAAGAATAGTGTGAGAGGCAAAAATCATGCTAGGGAAAATTACATAATAAAGGTGGAGTACCGTCAATATCTAACATCTTAGGTTAAATTATAAGATCATTATCGTAATTCTAAGACTATAACCTATACTTATACTTTTCCTTTGGGACATCCCTAGACATACCTTAGAAATATCTCTAGGGATTTCACTAACGTTTTCGCATCCTAGTTTCCAAAGGTTAACTAAACCTTTCCTATGATACCAACTGTAGAGACCCAAATCTTGACGTACATGGACATTACATTACTTTTTCGGAATACTTAATAAATAACAGAAAGAAACACACAAGGACCGTAATAGTTTAGTGTATTTGGAAACTTGGAACATAATTTTCTAATCGTGGTGAAAGATCTTCAACATCTCCCATACAGATCATCCCCTATTGTTTTCTTACCTAAAACCTTTCTTTATATCCTGGGGAAAAGAAAACATATAAATGGTGAGATCAAATGCTCAGTAAGGGTAAGTATGTAGGAAATAAAACAAACCATATACATTTGAACTTCAAAACATGAACATAATGTTTAAACATCAAATTATTGAGAAATGACATAAAACATAGTAGTACATAAGGCATAGATACATAAATCATTATAAAATAGCCTGGAAATAAAAAATTTAATTTTGGAAACTATTAAGCACATGATATGATTTCTATAGTAGCCAATGCATTGCTGCAAAGACCATATTAGTGGAAAAAGTCCCTTTCTGAATCAAGTTCACTCCTCGTTCCAGTCGTGTAACACTGAACCAGATTAACTTACCGTTCCATCCATGTCAATATCATGAGATATAAATCTTTAACCAATTAATTATAGGGAGATATAGGTCCCACCCATATCATAATTAAATCATTCTTACTTATGACACAACATAAACATAAACCATTCATCACAACCCAAAGAATAATAATGGGTTTCATAAACATCATCCCATCATAACATAATCCATATAAAACAAATGGATATCATTTCATCATAAGAAAAGTGGAACCATGCAAATCATAGAGACATTATACTTGAAACATACACATATGAAATAATGTCATCTTATATGGAAAATGGTTTTGATAAAACACTTGAAATGAATTCTTGAGGAAAATATCCTTTCTTCTTCAAAATCATTTTCTTTTCACAAAATGCCACACAATTTTAAAAGAAAAGGATTTTATTGAAAAAAACCATAAAAACTTATATAGGAATCTTCTTGAAAATTATGCGATATGAAACCATAAAAATCCATTCATGCCGTATAAGTTTAAAAAAACATTCTCCTCATACGTTTAACAGAATATTCAAAAAGTACCATGCATGGTAAACAAAAGAAATATTCCTTCCATAACACAAATTCAATGTCAAAGAGGGGTAAAAATGACTTTAAACATACATGGAATAATATTAAACACTTTATGAAAAACAAGTTTTATGGACATGGTTGAAAAATATAACCCCAGTAAATACTTATGAATAGACAATCTCGGATAAAAACGAGATTGGAAAAGTTATCCCTTACCTTAAGTCTGATATGCTTCGTACATATCTGAATCTCCTGTATAATGATTTACATGATGTCATTGACTTATTACAGAATCATATCCATTGTTATGATATCATATATGGTTCACTTATGACTTTATATTACCCGTTCTTTTGTGAATTCTATGTTAAAGCAGCGTTTTGGGTAAAATCATTTTATTTATCGTACGTGTTTGGACTTGTTGTTCATGATATTATTATTACTTATATAATGATTTAATTACTTACAGAATGTAAATCATGATTTATATATCATATATATTCAATATATATATACATATATAATAGATATATAAATGAAATGAAATACACCATTCATGGAGACGGTAGGCCATACGTACGCATGAACGCTGTTTTCTTTTCCTTATTGAGTTGAATGGAAGTAAGTAGATGAAATATATATATATACATAAATCAAGTAGCTATAGAATGTCATATATTTTATTATTATTCATTATATATACTTTATAATCATTCTTGAGTGGTTAACATGGAGAATGAATCTTATCTTATCGTGTAGACGGTAATCCGTACGTACGCACGAGCGATAATATCGTTCCCATAATTATTGAATTGAATTGAAGTGGATGATATAATATCTCAGAATCAGTATGATGTTATAATAATCATATATAGTTATTCTTTACACCATTATACCCATCCAAGTAAGGTGGTGGTGGAAAAACCGATTACACGATGGCGTGGAGACGGTATTCCGTACGTACGCACGCGCGGTGATTTCGTTTTCCGTAGGATGGATAGAAGGTGAAATGGGGTTTTTTTATATTTATAATAACATATAAGTATATTATTGATACTGATGTTATTAATTTATAATGAAACAACTAAATATGAATAATTTTAAGAAGAAAGAAAATGTGAAATAATCGGTATAAGAGATTACCTCTTCCTCGACACACCTCCTTTAAACTTCTTCTCGGTGCACTAGATTTGGTCTTTTGAGAAGACCAGAACCTATATGATATAACTAGATAGGTTGATAATAGGAATTGGTAGGGGTTGGCAGAGCTTCAATTCTCAAAAGTGTGTGAAGAGAAGAGGGAAGGGGTGACCTTTTTATAATCAAGGAGAGCGGCACCTTTGGAAATACTGAAAATATTATTTTATAATAAAGTCATATTCAGTTTATAATAGCTCCAAATTGATTTATTTCTAAGATAATGTGGTTATGGGTCGAAATCCTCTCAGAAAATAGTTTTTATATAAGTTTAGGATACTATTTTAACCTTATCATCTAGATTTAACTCTATGTTAAATAATTTAACTTTTACCGTGTATTTTGTTTTCTTCCACTATATGGTTAATAAACTTACTATAACAAGACAAAAGAACCCCAAGTGGTTCATTATTAATATATATATCCTTATATAAGTCATTTGGACGAACCTTACATTTTTAGGAATATTATAACAATTAATAATATAATATTTGTTTTAAAAACTATTTTATGTCAATTTTGACACTATTTGGTAATTGATTTTTGTGAAAATAATAAAAGCATGATTAGTTCAAAAAAAGTTAATTAAATAAATACTAACATGTCATATTAACCTATAAAAATAGTGGAATTCATAAAAAGTCTAAAATTTATTTATTCGGGTATTTATAATATCAATTAATTTAATATTTCATTATTTAGGTAATTAATGCATCACCATTGTGTCATAAATAAATGAAATTATTTAATGTATGAAAATTATAAATAAAATACCATTAGGTAGGAAATCGTTTTATATTTCTAATTAATATTTATAGTCGAATTTATCTTATGTATAACCCTATATTAAAAATGTTTTAGTTTTTAAACTTTGAATTGGCTATTTTAACTCTTTTTTTAAATAAAATAATAATAAATGTCTTAATCTAATCCATGTGGACCTAAATGATAATATTATATTCCTATGGTTGTTTTTGGTCTAATTATACTTATCTGATAGAATTAGAATTTTTTTAGGGTAATAATAATATCATTTTTACCCTTAATTACCCTATTTACTTTTAACTGTGGTAAATAAAAGTAAAAAGTTACTATTCACAAAAAATTATTTTTTTTCTTATTGAACCACATTTTACTCCTTGATATTAACTGTGTCTCTTGTATTTTCAAAATTCCACTCATAGAAGTGGTAAAATTAAGTTTTATCTAAATTTTCAAATTCTCCTAGGAGTTGGGTAAAAGACGGTGAAAAGTTCAATAAAATTTTTATATATCTAAAATTATTATAAAATGACTCCAATGAATTACATTGAACTTTTATAGAGATTATGTATCAATTTTTAACTAACATAAATTTAAATAAAATAAATAATTATGTAAATAAAAAGTTGGTTTTTAAATAATATCCTAGTGTTTTCACTATTCATCAAAAATTGAAAGTTTTCAGAAAAATACAAAAAAATCACCCTTGGCTAATTTCGATATTCTAAATCCAAAAATTAAGTCCATTATGGAAGATAAAATTTATAAAATATCAAAAAGTGGGAATTACTATTCATAATGGCTAGTTTATAAAATATTTTTAATTACATGTTGTTGTTTAGTGAAACCCGTTATTGCGTACTACACACGCTATCGAGGAAGGTCACGATTGCGTGTAATGCAAGATAAGTCAGGGTTGCATGTAGTGCAAGCTCCCTTTGGTGTTGTGTATTACATAATCAAAACTTATTTCATTTATACATTAAACAAAATCTATACTTAATGTTCCGTAGAATATTTTCCACAAAATGAACTTGAAATTGTGTGTAACACGAGCCAAAAATAGTGTTGCGTATACTGCAAGTTAATATGGTGTTGCGTATAGTACAAGATAATCTTGGTCTACCTTACAAAAGAAGATATGAAAGAAATTAAAAATAATATATCTTATAAAATCTCGGGGTTTTACATTCAACCTTCTCTATTCACCAATGAAACAAAAAGATATATCGAGATATATAAGAGAACAGTTGGTGGGACACCATGAAGAAGGAGATCACTTATTATACATCAATGTACCTAGTATATCAGCAACTGAATACTGAAAGGCAAAAGTCTAAGGTGATTATGAAACCATTACCCATACTAACATGGAAATGGGAAAAACATTTCATGGAATTTTTCACCGAACATAAGAATACATCCAAATGAAATAATTGTATCTTCGTTATTGTGGATCATCTTATAAAGATTTCACACTTAACTGTGATATGAGATAATTTCTCATGCATCTACTTGTATAGATATATAATAGATAAGTGGTAAGGATGAACGGAGTACCACTATAGATTGTATCTGATCGAGATCCAAGATTCACCTCTAATTTCTAGTATAGTATCCAGCATGCTCTAAACACAAAGACAAATTTTAGTACAGCCTCTCATTCTCAAACTGATGGACAATCTGAGTAGACTTTTCAAACTCTGGAAGAAATATTTTGAGAATATTCAATATACTTGAAAGGAAGATGGGACTAATGTCTTCTTTTAGTCGATTTCTCTTACAAAAATAGTTTCCAATCGAGCATCTAAATGGCTCCTTATAAATCCCTTTATGGGAAGAGGTGTATAACTATAAGGCCCCATGCCTTAAACATACCTTAATCATGAGTTATTACAAGATTACACATTGAGGATCTTTTAAGGATTAGATTTTTAGATAATTAGATCATAAATAATGCATTACATTCCACATTTAAACAAGGTGGTTACATTAAAGACAATATTAACTTTTCTCATCGAAGGAAACATATTTAAAACAAATCATGGATTCCTTCATGACACTTCCTCGACACTATCATCACATTATTTACCTTTCCCTTGACATGTGAAAAACATTTCAAAAACATGGGATGAGCATAAAAAGCTCAGTAAGGTATATAAAAATACGGAATGAAAACATTAGTCCATGTATACATATAAATCAATGAAATCTTACTTTACTAATAAAACATAAGCACTTTAACATACCTCATCAAATCATGAATAACTCATAGAAATCATAAGACTTAAAGGTAAAATGAGGCATTCATAACATTCTTACATAGGGAGTAACCCTCATGGTTGCATTTGGAATACCCATCACAGTATATTCCCTAAATATCTTCGGAGAAACCTTAGCAGTTTACCCCTTCACATTACCCAATTCATTGGAGAGATATATTGGGCTCACCCTCCCTTAGTTTATCACAGAACCACCCATCTTCATAAACAATTCCCAAGAACCTTAACATAATCGTATCACATAAAACATGCATAAAGGAAACATAATATTTCCAAATTTCGATCACAAGATTTCAAAAACACATTGATAAAATAAAAAAATTATCAAAACCATTTTCAATACCAAAATAAAAGAAAAGTAAAACATGGTATTTATTTTTCATTAAAAAAAATTTATGGCTTGTACAGGAAGATGAAACTCAAATAATGGTCACAGTGGCGAAGAAGTCGTTGTCGCCGCATACGTAGGACAAAAACATTTTCTTTTTTCATTTAGTAAAACACTTCGTATAAAAAATATTCCTTTTAAATAAATTTAAAAGTCAATGGGGTTTATACACCATATAAAAGAAAGTTGTGTATAAAACAAAATATGCCTCAATGAAAGGAGATTGAGACGAAGTCCCTGACCTCATGTCTGACTTGACTCGATCGTTCTTTAATCTCCTGAATAATAAACTTGAGTTAATTTCTACTTGCTTAAGAACCATTTTCAAGTTCATTATTCCTTTTATGTCACTTATAACCATGTTATGAACACCATGTAAATATATATGTTAATAACGGTCATTTTGTCGATCATTGGTACTTGAGTCAAAAATAAACTCCTTATAGTACAAGATGTTCATGTGGTAAAATATAAATTATATCCAGAATTATATTCATGATTTAGATATCATAAATATCATATATATCCAGTATAGAAATGCATTTATAATATTACATAACATTTAGAGGTAAGAAATGAAATGCATCGTTCATGGAGACGGTAAGCAGTACGTACACATGAATGCTACTTTCATTTCTATTTCATATTTAATGGAATGAATTCATAATGATATAAAGGTATATTATAATTCCAATATAATATCATATATAATATCATTAACTCCATCCTTTATACATCCCACATACGGCATTAACAAATCAAATCACTTTGAGGGGGCGGTAGTCCGCACTTCCTAAAATGAAGATATCGCATTTACACATAATAGAAACCATAAAGGTATGACATAAATGAAAAATACTGAATCATAAGGAAAAAATAAACATCATATATATCATATATAAAAAGAGTTACATCTTAATGGCCACCATGAAAGGTATTAAAAGATGATTGAGCAATCATCGTTTCGTGAGGCAGAAATTCACCATCCACAGAAACAGTATGTTCTTTAACCATTAGACGAAGGTGTGTGTAATTGTAGATCTAATAACACACATAAAAACATACTAGTATATTATATATACTGGTGTTGTTACAAAATAAAGGAATAAAAAGATTTTAGGGGGTTGGTGAAGAAAAATAATACCAAAGAACACAAGTGAAGACATTACCTTTAAATCGAGTAACTCATCTTGGTTTGAACTAAAAGGGTTTCTTTAAGAGCTTTCTGCCTATGTTAAGGATTCTATGATGAAGAGAGGGATGTGGAGAGATAAAATAATCATATCTTCTTCGATCCAATGTCT
Organism: Viscum album; assembly: GCA_963277665.1. NCBI lineage: Eukaryota > Viridiplantae > Streptophyta > Magnoliopsida > Santalales > Viscaceae > Viscum > Viscum album. The sequence goes on from OY728165.1 coordinate 1,046,903,608, forward strand.
TGAGAGGTGTGGGAAAAGAGGTAGATGTGGGGGCCTTTTATAAGAGGGAGGAGGGGCACTCTTGGAAAGTCAAGAAATGTTACTTTATATTAAAATGAGTTTCGGTTTTTAAAGGTCCCACATTAATATATTTCGAGGATAAGGTGATAAGGGTTAGAAATATACTCATCCAATAGGTTTTTGACAAGCGTAAGTCTTAGATTTTACATTATCTTTTCATTTTATTTAAATCGTTCATTAATGAGGTAATCGCTGCATCATCATGGTGTCATAAAAAATTTAATTTATTTAATGTCTAAACATTATAAAAAAATTCTTTGATGTAGGAATTATTTTTAGCTTTCCAATTAATATTTATAGTCCAAGATATCATTTATGTAGACAAACTTAAAATTGTTTTACTTAGGTGTTATATACTTTTGTGATATTCTCCTTTCATTAAACAATAAAATGATAAAGTGTCACTATCACCCAAAAGTGATTCCATGGGGTCCATATGTTTGGCACAAGGCATCCCATTGGTCAGCCATGACACAACAAGTAGCATTAGGACACATGTTGGAGCCATTTTTTATTATTATTTTATTATTTTATTATCCTTAACTACCCAATTACAAATTAATCACAATAATTAAAGAAAATTATCGTCGTTACTATTCATAATGTCCAAAAACAAAAGAGTCTTAATTAAATAATTTGGACATTATGATTCCAAATATGGAATCAATTTTACCAAATTACAAACATAGAAATTTCAATAATTAATTTAAAAATAATTCTCGTTGTCAAAACAAATAGCAGGTTTTTTTGAAACAATATCTATGAAAAGTTTGCCACTTGTTTATGCCAAATTCCAAAGTGAAATAAATTCTAATGACAACCAATGGATTAAATGCTAAAAATATTTTCTAATTACACTTTAAATCCAATTATAAATATAATATAACCATGTAATTAAATTAGATGAAAAAAGCAGTTTTGAAGTAAAATGCAGTATTTTTCACTATTCATTAAAAAATGAACATTGTCAGAAAAATACCAAAACTTTATCCAAAGTAAATTTCAATTTCCCAATACTAAATAATAAGTTAATTTTGAAAAATAGAGCTTGTAAAATTTTCAAATGATAGATTTAAAAATGGTTCACCATCAAAAGGCGATAAAATGATCTTTTAAAAATATTAGATATTTCAATGCTTAAGATTGGATTTATTCTCATTTTAAGTCTATAAAACACTATCTAATTCATAAATAGAAATAGATAAGATAATCAATAATTATTTACTTACTTGGGATGTTACATCCTTCCCCCCTTTAGAAAATTGTGTCCCCATAATTTATTTACTTATCGAATAAGTGGGGGTATTTATCCCTCATTACATTTTCAGATTCCCATGATGCCTCTTCAATCATGTGGTTTTTACACAAAACCATTACTTGATGAATCACCTTATTCCATAACACCTGCTCTCTATGGTCAAGAATCTGGACAAGTTGTTCCTCATAAGATAGATTCTCTTCCAACTGAACTACCTTTGGACTCAAAACATGAGATGGATCTGGAATGTACTTCCTTAACATTGAAACATGAAAAACATTGTGTACCGGAGATAAACTCGGAGGTAAAGCCACTCGGTATGAAACTGATCTAACTCTCTCCAAAATTTCATATGGTCCAACAAACCTTTGACTCATCTTTCCTTTCTTACCAAATTACATCACATTTTTTCATGGTGAAACTTTGAGGAAGACATGATCACCTACCTCAAAAGAGAGATCCTTCCTCCTGTTGTCCGCATAACGTTTCTGCCTACTCTGAGTTGTTCTCATGTGTCTCTGTATCAGTTGAACATTTTCTGCCAACTCTTCTACCAATTCCACTCCCATCGTCTTCCTTTCACCCACTTCATCCCAAAAATATGGAGTTCGACACCACTTCCCATATAATGACTCAAATGGTGCCATCTGTATACTAGAATGAAAACTGTTATTATAAGAAAACTCAACCAAAGAAATATGTTGTTACCAGCTTCCCTGATAATCCATCAAATAAGCACATAGCATTTCCTCCATAGTCTGAATTTTTCATTCTGACTGCCCATCTAATTGAGGATGAAAAGATGTACTAATATTTAATTCAGTACCCAACGACTTCTGAAGGACTTTCCAAAAGATAGAAGTAAACCTAGAATCACGATCAGATACAATGGAGAGGGGAACTCCATGTATCCTGACTATCTCTTTATGATAAAAACGAGAAAGTTGATCTAGGGAAAAAGTATCTTGTATAGCAAGGAAATGATCAAATTTAGTCAAGTGATCTATAATAACCCAGATTGCATTATTACCACGAGGTGTCTTCAGAAACCCCTCAATGAAGTCCATTGATATATTCTCCCATTTCCACTCTAGTACTGGTAAAGGTTGAAGCATCCCCTTTTGTAACTGCCGCTCTGTTTTAACCTGCTTACAAGTCAAACACTTCACAGTAAAATCCGCAATATCTCTTTTCATTCCATCCCACTAGTAGTACTCCTGAAGATCTCTATACATCTTAGTACTTCCAGGATGAACTGAAAATGGAGAACTATGAGCTTCGCATAATAAATCAGTCTTCAACTGTGAATCACAAAGCACACACAATATCTTACCAAATCTCAAAACACAATCATTATCAATATTGAATTCAGGAAACTTACCCTTCTAAACCGGCTCTACATTTTTCTGTAACTCACTATCTTACTTCCATGCTTGCTTAATTCTGTCTGATAGAGTAGATTTCACTGATACCTGAAAAAAAAAGAACATCCTGCACCAACTACTTCTATTCCAAAGTTCATCAAATCCTTAACCAAAGGATCGCGTTCCCAACGCAACATTGTTAATGAAGCATTACTTTTTCGACTCAAAGCATCAACCACTTTATTGGCTTTTCCCAGATGGTAATGAATTGTACAATCATAATACTTGATTAATTCTATCCATCTCCTCTGTCTCATGTTCAATTATTTCTGAGTGAATATATACTATAAACTATTGTGATCAGTATATATTTCACACTTTACACCATACAAATGATGCCTCCAAATTTTTAAAGAGAAAACAACAACAGCTAATTCTAAATCATGTGTAGGGTAATTTACCTCATTAGTTTTCAGCTGTCGTGAAGCATAAGCAGTTACCTGATCATTCTGCATTAGTACGCAACCAAGTCATTTCAATAAAGCATCATTGTAGATAACAAACTCACCATTCCTGGAAGGTAGTGTCAAAACTGAAGAATTCACCAATCTTCTTTTCAATTATTGAAAACAATCATCACATTCTATTGTCCAGATAAACATAACACCCTTCCGAGTTAGCTTAGTCATTATACTAGATAACCGGGAATAATTTCTAACAAACCTTTGGTAATAGCCTGCCAGACCAAGAAAACTATGAATCTTAATTACATTTGTGTGTCTTGGCCATTATTCAACAACCATTATTTTTGCAGGTTCAATAGTTATTCCATCTTTAGAAACAATATGACCAAGGAAAGAAATTTGTTGCAACCAAAACTCACACTTGCAGAATTTCCCATAAAATTTCTTTTCTTTTAAGGTTTGAAAAATAACCCTTAAATGACTTTCATGCTCCTTTTTAATTTTAGAAAACACCAAAATATCATCAATGAAAACAACCACAAACTTATCCAAGAACTCATGTAAAATTCTATTCATAAGGTCCATGAATATAGCAGGTGCATTGGTTATCCCAAAAGGCATTGCTACAAATTTATAATGGCCATATCTTCTATGAAACGCAGTCTTCGGAACATCTGCTTCCTTTACCTTCAACTGATGGTACCCCGATCTCAGGTCAATCTTTGAAAAATACTGAGCTCCCTGGAGCTGATCAAACAAATCATCGATATGAGGAAAATGATATTTTTTCTTAACAGTAATTTTATTCAAGGCTCTATAATCAATGCAAAGTCTCATAGAACCATCTTTCTTTTTAAAAAATAATACAGGAGCACCCCATTGTGATGTGCTAGGTCGAATGAAACCTTTCTCTAATAAATCGTGAAATTTCTCCTTCAACTCTAAAAGTTAATTTTGAGCCATTCAATAAGGGGGTTTTGAAATTGGCTTAGAATCAGGAACTAAGTCAACAGTAAATTCAACTTCCCGATCTGGTATTATTCCAGGAAACTCATCAGGAAAAACATCAGGATACTCATTTACCACTGGCATATCATTAATCTGAACGGTTCCTTTGTTTTCAACAATATGTGCAAGGTAACATTTATTTCCATCTTTTATAAGTTTCTCAACCTCTTGATATCTTATCAACATTAAGGATTCATTCTTGTATACAAACTGAAAGTCTTTCTAAAAAGAAACTTCTTTAGCTTTATAATCAATCTTAGCATGATAAACAGTGATCCAATTCATTCCCAGGATAATATCAGACTCTACTAGAGGTAAAACAATAAGGTTTTCAAGTAGGTTCTTTCCACGGATAAGGATAAGAAGACTCTTATAAATTCATTTTGCCTTAACATTTCCCCCAGGAGATTTTACCACAAGTTCAGGAGTCATTTATTGAGATGGAATTCCTAATTTACTAGAAAAGTTTTTAGAGATGAAAGAATGTGTAGACCCCGAATCAAACAACACATTTGCATAATCTGAGAATACAAACAAAGTACCTTATACCACTTCATTTGCTAGCCCAACATCTTCTGAAGTAGTTGCAAAGGATTCCACCACTCATTTTTTCTTATAGTCTGAATGCTTCCCATCATTTGAGATCTTTGTCAAACACTCATTTGCATAATGACCCATCTCATTGCACTTGAAACATTTCACTAACTGTAAATAAAATCTGGTCTTACCATCACCCTGATCTTTTTCAGTGCAATCATGAGCCTTATGTCCCATCTTACCACATCGGTAGCACTTTCCATAATTCTGAAGACATTCCCCAGCATGCCTTTTACCACATTTATCACAAACTGGAAACTTATTTTTCTTACCATCAGAACTTTTTGAAGAATTTTTCCCTTTCTCCTGCCACCACGGTCTCTTCTTCTGTTGGTTGTTATAGAACACTTGATCCTCAGAAAACTCCATTTCTACCTTCTCAGCACATCGAACAAGCTTTTCATAACTCTTGAACTCATGAGAAGTTAAATCCCTTCTATATTTTGGATTTATTCCTAATTAAAAATGATTGATTTTACTATAAATGTCTCGAATAAAATTTGGATCATACCTTGCCAATCGAGTGAACCTTTCTTCATAAGTAGCCACAGAGTCGTCCTCTTGACTCAATTCCAAGAATTGTATTTCCATCCTAAGTTTAATAGCCTTAGGAAAATACATCTCAAGAAACATACCTTTGAATTAATCCCAGTTGAGAACATCAATCTCATTAGCATCCTTGATATTTTTAACCATCGACCACCACTGATCTACTTCACCCTCCAAACGGTAAATTACAAGACTAACCTTTTGATTGTATGAACACCCCATGACATAGAAAATCTTCTCCAGTGCTTTAATCCACCCTTCAGCTAGCACATGGTCAGATGATCCTCTGAATTATGGGGGATGTTGCCTCATGAAATGTTCCACCACTAACATGTTCCTATGCGGTTGATCTGGCTAATCTCGTGCATGGATACCACTACCATTTATCTCTTGAGTCAGTTGTGCCATTACTGCAACAAACTATTCTGTTCCAATTCTGACCATCTCATGATGCTGATTCAAAAAGTCATTTCCTTCTTTATGCCTTCCTAGCACTGCTTCCCTGTTTCCTCTGTGGAAAACCATCTTGAATAAACATGTCTTAGGTGAAGAAACATGGTAGTCTTCAAATGCTATATCATTTCAATTTGACCATAAAAAAAATATTTTTGGATAATAATTTAATAGAATTCTAACTCTTAAAGTTATCTAAACCGACCTTTGATACCAACTATAAGGCCCCATGCCTTAAAAATTTCTTAATCTTGAGTTATTACAAGATTACACATTGAGGATCATTTCAGGTTTACAGTTTTAGAGAATTAGATCATAAATCATGCATTACATTCCACATTTAAACAAGGTGGTTACATTAAAGACAATATTCACTTTTCCCTTCAAAGGAAACATATTTAAAACAAAACATGGATTCTTTCATGACACTTCCTTGACACTATCATCACATCATGTACCATTACCTTGACCTGTGAAAAACATTTCAAAAACATGGGATGAGAAAAAAAAGCTCAGTAAGGTATATAAAAATACGGAATGAAAACATTAGTCAATGTATACATATAAATAAATGAAATCATACTTTACTCATAAAACATAAGCACTTTAACATACCTCATAAAATCATGAATAACTTATATAAATCATAAGACATAAAGGTAACTTGAGGAATTCATAACATTCTTACGTAGGGAGTAACCCTCATGGTTACGTTTGGAATACCCCTCACAGTATATTCCCTAAATCTCTTCGTAGAAAACACAGTGTTTAACCCCTTTGGGTTACCCAATTCCATGGAGATCTATATCGGGCTCACTCGCCCTTAGTTTATCCCGGAACCACCCGTCTTCATAAACAATTCCCATGAACCATAATATAATCGTATCACATAAAACATGCATAAAGGAAACATAATATTTCCACATTTCAATCACAAGATATCAAAAACACATTGATATAATAAAAACATTATCAAAACCATTTTCAATACCAAAATAAAATAAAATTAAAACATGGTATTTATTTTTCATTAAAAAATGTTATGGCTTGTAGAGGAAACTGAAACTCAAATAATGGTCACGGCGGCAGAGAAGTCGTTGTCGCTGCATATGTACGACAAAAACATTCCCTTTTGTTTTTAGTAAAAATCTTCGTATAAAAAGATTACTTTTGAATAAATTTAAAAGTCAAAGGGTTTTATACACCATATAAAATAAAGTTGTGTATAAAACAAAATATGCCTCAATGAAAGGAGATTGAGATGAAGTCCCTTACCTCGTGTCCGACTTGACTCGATCATTCTTTAATCTCCTAAATAATAAACTTGAGTTAATTTCTACTTGATTAAGAACCTTTTTAAAGTTCATTATTCCTTTTATATCACTTATTACCATGTTATGAACACTGTGTAATTATTTAAGTTAATGACGGTTGTTTTGTCGATCATTGGTACTTGAGTCAAAAATAAACTCCTTATAATTACAAGTTGTTCATGTGGTAAAATATCCATTATATCCAGAATTATATTCATGATGTAGATATCATATATATCATATATATATCCATTATATACATGAATTTATAATATTACATAACATTTAGAGGTATGAAATTAAATGCACCGTTCATGGAGACGGTAAACCATACGTACACAAGAACGCTACTTTCATTTCTATTTTGTATTTAATGGAATGAATTCATAATGATATAAAGGTATAATATAATTCCAGTATAATATCATATATAATATCATTAACTCCATCCTTTATACATCCCACATATGTAATTAACAAGTCAAATCACTTTGAGGGGGCGGTACTTCAAACTTCCTAAAATGAAGATATCACGTTTACACATAATGGAAACGATAATGGTATGCCATAAATAAAAAATACAGAAGAATAATGAAAACATAAAAATAATATATATCATATATAAATTTATTGGCATCTTAATGGCCACCATTAATGGTGTTAAAAGAATATTGAACAATCATCGTTTCATGAGGCAGAAATTCACCATCCACAGAAACAGTATGTTCTTTAACCATTAGACGAAGGTGTGTGTAAGTTTAGCTCAAATAATTCACATAAAAACATCCAAGTATATTGAAGATACTGTGTTTGTTACAAAATAAAGGAATAAAATGATTTTATGGGGTTGGAGAAGCAAAATCAAACAAAAGCACACAAGTGATGACATTACCTTTAAATCGGGTAACTCCTCTTTGTTTGAACCAAAAGGGTTTCTTGAATATATTTCTGCCAAAGGTAAGGATTCTATGATGAAGAGAGGGATTTGGAGAGATAAAATGATCAGATATTGGCTGAGCCAATGGCTTGAGAGGTGTGGGTAAGGAGGTAAAGGTGGGGGCCATTTATATGAGGGAGGAGGGGCACTCTTGGAAAGTCAAGAAATGTTACTTTATATTAAAATGAGTTTCGGATTTTAATGGTCCCACATTGATATATTTTGAGGATAAGGTGATAAGGGATCTAAATATACTCATCCAATAGGTTTTTGACAAGTTTAATTCTTAGATTTTACATTATCGTTTCATTTTATTTAAATCGTTCATTAATGAGGTAATCGATGTATCATCACATTGTCATAGAAAATTTAATTTATTTAATGTTTAAAAATTAAAAAAATAATATGATGTAGGAAATATGTTTTTCTTTCCAATTAATATTTATAATACAATAGATAATTTATGTAGAATAAATTAAAATTGTTTTACTTAGGTGTTACATACTTTTGTGATATTCTCCTTTCGTTAAAAAATAAAGTGATAAAGTGTCACTATCACCCAAAAGTGATTCCATGGGGTCCCTAAGTTTGGAACAAGTCATATCATAGTTGGCAATGACACAACCAGTATAATTAGGACACATTTTGTGGTCATTTTTTATTATTATGATATTATTTTATTATCTTTAACTACCCAATTATTAATTAATCATGATAATTAAAGATAATTATCATCGTTACTATTCATAATGTCCAAAAACAAGAGTCTTAATTACATAGTTTGTACCTTATAATTAAAAATATGGAATCCATTTTACCAAATTCCAAACACAGAAACTGCAATAATTAATTTAAAAATAATTCCCGTTGTCAAAACAAATAGCGGGTTTTTTTGAAATAATATCTATGAAATGTTTGGCACTTGTTTATGCCCAATTTCAAAGTGAAATCAATTCTAATTTCCACCATTTGATTAAATGGTAAAAGTATATTTTAATTACACTTTAAATCCAATTATAAAGATAATCTAACTGTATAACTAAATTAGATGAAAATAGTAGTTTTGAAGTAAAATGCAGCATTTTTCACTATTCATTAAAAAATGAACATTGTCAGAAAAATACTAAAAATTCATCCAAAGTAAATTTCAATGTCCCAATACTAATGAATAAGTTTATTTTTACAAATAGAGCTTATAAAATTGTCAAAATATAGATTTAAACACGGTTCTCCATCAAAAGGTGGTAAAACATTCTTTTAAAAATATTCGAGAATTCTATGCTTAAGATTGGATTTATTCACATTTTAAGTCTTTAAAAGACTATCTAATTCATAAATTGAAATAGATAATAAATTCCATAATTCTTTACTTACTTGGTATGTTACAATAACACTGGCATGTTGGGATGAATTTGTGGAACTATAACTTATATGTCCTAAAATGGTCGAGGAAATGGTGGATAAGGTCAAGACCATTCATAATCACATCAAGGATAATCATAGTCAACATAATATCTATGATGACAAAAATATATGAGACCAAGAATTTGATTTTGGAGACATGGTATTCTTCTTCAAATCTATATGGAATAAAGTGATGAGATTTGGCCATAAGGGAAAGCTTAGTCCAAGGTACATCGACCCTTTTAATATCTTGGATCACATTGGAGAAGTTCCATATTGACTAGAACCCCCAATAAACCTTTCATAAGTACATAATGTATTCATTGTATACTTTATGAGAAAGTACATACCGGACCCCTCACATGTACTCAATCGAGAGGTGGTACCATTATGAAATCATTTTCATATGAAGAGAAGCTAGTGAAGATCCTAGATCATAGAGAAAGCATTCTTTGAAATTAGACAACTCCCTTAGTCAAATTGTTGTATAGAAACCACAAGTTTGAATAAGAAATGTGGTAACCATAGGAGGTGATGAAGCATATCTACCCTAACATGGTTTAGTTAGGTAAAATAAAACTTTGAGGGTTAAATTTCTTAATGGGGGATTATTGTAATGACCTAAACTTTTATAAATAAATTTCCCCTTAAAATTATTTTAAATGTCTTATTAAGTAATATGGTTATAGAAAACACATGACCTTATTTTGTTTCATTATATAATATTTTATTTAATAGTTTGTTAAGTTTCTTCACCATTGACAATATAGTTGTTGAGCAGTGATCACATGGTTATTATAAATATTGGGTTTTAATAATCCAATTGATGTAGAAAAAAGAAGTGATGGCCTAAACTAGTAGGATCATACCCTATGAATCCCATTTATTATAGATTCCAAGAGAGATATAATTTCTTGGGTTTTCCGTTAGACGTATCCCAATTCGAGATCCAAAAACATAAGCATGAGAGAATTTTTTTTACGAGAGAAGTTCAATCTCATCAAGATCACGGCCCAAACCATGTTTGTCGAACGACCCCATGAAATCCCCACCATCGTGCACCATACCCTTAGGGAATATGCTGGATTGTTACAGGGATATGTATCAAGAACCTATAATTATTAATATGTACATTATTTTTTATAGTATAATGAATACATCTTCATCCTATTATTGTTACTTCAAAAATGATTTTTAGACTGACACAATAAATAAATAAAAATATATTTCTAATTAATATTCAAATTAAATTAATGGTTTTATGAATTAATTGATTTCATAGATAATCAATATTTTAATAAAAATATTATTATTAAATAATTTTTATCCAATATAAATGAGTATATAAGTTTTTATTAAGTCAAATGTATGGTCTTATTAGGGTCTAAATACCCTTATTACAAAAGAAACTCGTAAATTTCAATAAATATTGGTTATTATTTTAAAAGTGAATATTCAATATTTAGAAATTTATTTTGATAAAATTAATATTATTTTTGAATAAGAACTTATAAATTATTTATTGGTGAATTTTTAATAATTTTCTGAGAAAAAAAAGTTTTAGGTATAAATTAAATACCGTATAAATATACTTTGTGTTTTATGACTTCACAATGACCAAAACGTTATGTAACATGTAATATAAATATGATAAATGGCCAAATATATGTTTCTAGTTTTAAATCATGCGATTTTATGTTTATTTAATTTATATTTTAGAGCCATTTTGAATCCTCAATGCTTATAATACATTTTAAGGTTCTAAAATCATTTCTTTAAGAGTGTGACTCGCATCCACATAACCAATGTTGATATTTTAATAATTTCAAACCTTTAAATCATAAAATAATATAACAAATCCAGTTTGGTATAAACCATGGTAAACCCCATGGGATGCTTTATTGTTTTGAATATTTTATTATTCGGTGTCCAAATCCAAAATAATAAATAATTCCATCTATTTTCCTATATAACCCATACAATATCTCGTTTTTATTCACTAAAAATTCTTTAATAACGTCCATAATATATCATAAACTATATAGAGTCTTTCCAAGGTTCCCCTAATCTCTCAAGAAGATCATCTTAAGCCTTTGAGTCACACATCCAAGTAAGGGATCCTTACCTTTCTCTCTCTCTCTCTCTCTCTTTCAATTCGAGAACCTTATTTGAAATTATCCTTTATAATTTTAATTGGTTATAATGAAATTAATTATTTATTATTACCTTAATCTACAATTAATTTTATTTTAATGAGTTACCATTTAAACACTCTCATTTTTACCCTTACTTAATTTGTTACTATGTTGAATTTTAATAAGGGATTTATATCTTATCATTTCCATTCAAGAACATATTTTATGTTATTTCTATTAAATTAAAATTATTATTTTTGAATATGTTATTTAATATTACTCTTAATTACCATTTTATGTCTATGTTATGAGATACCCCATTCTGTCTCATCAACCCATTTTCATGAATCACTAATTGACGATGTTATGCTATTGAAATATCAATGTGATTTTCCATTCCAAACCAATTGTTTAGTAAATACTAAACCATTTTTCCTATCAAGGGTGTTAAACTTTATGAAAATATACTTTTTATTGGGAAATTACATATATTTATTCTACACACTTTATTGTATAATAAATTATGATTATTATTGAATCCATGTTGTGTGATCTATGTGGCACACTTAAGCATGAGAATGAAATGATTATGATGAGTGCAGCCAGATAGCGCTCCAATGCATTGGATAATGTTTAGTATCATGATGAATCATGTTCGAACAAGGTTTTACTAGATTCCTTTATTGAAATTTTTCCACTATAAGTCTTGGCGGATTTATCATTGAGTTGTGTTTATTATGAAGTGTTTTAAGTTGTTTCCACATTTCCCATGTTATGATAACCATGAAATATCATGTCTCATTGTGCATTTTTTTATTCCACTTCTTCTTATTCCCTATATATATTCCTATTACCTAACACGTATTATCTTCATCATGTTATTCCTTGTTTATTAACTTATTGAGATTTTTATCTTATCCCTTTTCTTATGATTGTCTCCAAGATATCCATTGCAGTTTTGTTTATAAATGAATATTATGAACATGTTAAAGAGTCTTTCAATAAAGAAGATGTATTTCAGGTTTTAAGTTGTTATGTATTGTACCTAATTTCCAAATACACTAGACTTCTCGACCTTTTAGGTTGTATTATGTGTAATCTTATTTCACAAATCATGTGTTATTGTGTAAAAAAGATCGAGGGTATTACATAAATTAACTTTTATACACAAATATTTTCATACAACATTTCATTAAAAATTTTAAAGACAATAAAAAACTCATAACTATTTCTTTAAAATCATGAAAACTTATGAAAATTTTAATAAAGTTATACTTTTCACCCTTTAAAATTATAAAATACTTTCCCTCAAACATAATCTCATTAGCATACCTTGTAAAATCATAATATTTACACATAAACCATAACAATAATAAGTAAATATTTTAGGTAACTTGATGCATAATTTTAATACCAATATAATAATAACTCATAAAAATGAAATAAACTTCACAGTTACAAATGTAATAACCTTCAATATTACAAATGGAATAACCCTCATGTTTGTAAATGGAATAACCTCCATTGTTACAAATGGAATAAAATTTCCGATTACAAATGGAATAAACTTCATGTTTATAAATGAAATAAACTTCACAGCTTAGTATTTAATAGTATTCATGGTCAAAATTTTAATAACCCTCGTGATTTAAAATGGAATAACTTTCACTATTACATATGGAATAAAATTTGTAGTGAATTCCAACAATCTCATAAGAGAAACCTAGTCGGTTAGCTCTGTCCCTTTACCAAATGCATTGGAGAGATATAATGGTCTAATATATTCTTTAATTATAATGGATCCACCAATTCATGGTTTATAATATAACTAATCCTCGTCATAAATAATTACAAATAATATTAATATAATCAAAATACTTGAAATATGACATCATATAAAAATTATTTTCACTCATAAGAAAACATTTTTAGGTCTTGATGTATCCATTTCCTCTAAAATTTAGTTTTACAAACTAAAATTTGAAAATAAAGGGAGGGGTTTTATTTGAATTAATGATGTATTATTATTATGAATAAAAAAATAAATAATTTTTTTGGTGGTAGAAAAAGTTTTGGATACCATATGCATTAAAATAAAATATTTCATTTGTTTTTTTGTCAAAATATTCTGTATAAAACATTAAAAAAGATTACATTCCAAAATCATTGAATGAAATTAAAAGGAGTACTGTAATTTTCTTTATAGTTATTTTGTTTCCTTATAAATAAATTCATAAAAAAATTATAATTTGTACATGGAAGAGAAATATTTAGAAAATAAATCTTTAAAATATTGAGAATGTGGTTTTTAAAGTAAAGTGTCTCTAAACTTGAATATGAATCTTCATGTACATTCCATATCTTAAAAAATAATAAAATCATTTTAATTATTTACTCTATTAAAAAAATCAAGTTTATTATTTCTTTTAACATTTTATAATCCTTTACTTAATACATTTTGTTTACATCGGGTGGTTTGATTTTATTCAAATAATATGTCAAAGAGAACTTCGGTATGTTGATTGTGGTAAAATAGGTCATTATTCCATAATATCTAGAATAATAATCATGAAAAAATTGTATTTTAATATATCAATTACACTTAAAATCAACTAGGAATTATTTTTATGAATAATGGATGGTGTTACAATCATGAAGATTGTAGGTCATACGTATGAATGAGTTACACATCCATTTTTCAACGATCGTGATGGAAATACGATAAATGTTATTATATATAATGATAATTATACAATAAATATAATATTATATATTTAAATAAAATTATATAACTCTTCTATATAACGAGATGAAGAAAAATGAATCACGACGCTTTGTGGAGGTGGTAGTCCATACATATACTTGAATGATGTTATCATTTTTCAATGCATATAAAGGTAATAAATTTGATGATATATTATCTTTATATAGTGATAAATATTTCATTAATATCATATATATAAATTTATTCTATTATTATATCCATATGTGAGAGGTAGTCATGGAAAACAAATTACATCAGTTCGTGAGGCAGTAGTTCTCCGTACACACGACCGATGGTTTCATTTCCCATTTGATGGAAGAAAAGGATTAATATACATTATGTAATTAACATAATAAAATTTCATTTTATGTTATATATTGATGTTATTATATAATCATGGTTGAATAATACTTTAAGGATGTGGGAGAAAAAATAAAACAAAAACATTCGGATAAAAATTATACCTATTCTTCAGAAAATCTCTATTGTTTTACACCATAAGCCCTATACGTCTTGTATTATACGTAAAAAAAGACATAAAAATGAAGGTATAGATTATAATATAAGATTTTTCAATGTATTTTCTAATCCAAAATGATTTTATAGTGTGAAAAAAGGAGTATAGGATGTTTCCTTTTATAATAGATGGGTGGGGAATTCTTAGAATTATATATGTTTTTATTAATATAAATTAATTTTCATGTTCCAATATTTAAAAATATATAGTAATAAATTAAAATATTATGAAGATCCTGAATAATCTCATCCAATAACATTTTTACATGTTGTGATTAAATTATTACCCTGATCATTTTTTTAACTAGTGTTTCCCATTTTTAATGATTATCACAATAATAATGTTTTTTACTCTTTAGTGTAAAAATAGTTACTAGAAATGGTCAATTGGTACATAAATGGACCATTATTTATATTTTCGGACATATTAGGATCACTTGGATTAATATATGATTTTGATTAAATTTAAATAATTTAATAAAATATTATTTATTATAAAATGTTATTAATGTCGTTTTTGGAACGATTCATTTAATTTGAATTTAAAAATAACATGAAAGTGAAGGAATTTTAATATTATACATTAAATTAAAAATGATAAGCTATATTTGTGAGAAAAAAATCGTGAAAACAAAATTTCACTCAATTTATATTACTTTTATTATTTTTAAAGTCATTTATTTCATATTTTTCTATTTATTGTATAAATAATGTGTGAGTGTCACATAAGAATTTAAGGTAATTATTATATCACTAAAAATTAAAAAAAAATCCTTGATAAAAAATTATATATTTTTTCATTAACCATTTAAAACAGAACATAAGTTTTTTGTATCTATCTTAAAATATTTTAGATTTTAAATATAGGAATGTAACATTTATCAAATTACCTTTAACATAAATATTATAGAGCTCAAAATCAAAGAAATATGGAACCAAGTTTTCATATTTTAAAAAATCTATGTGCATGGATGAACCATATTTATCCAAGAGGATATATTCATGTTCTAGTGTCAATTTGTAGTCATTATCATGTTATTTTAAACCTTAATAACTAGTTTTGTTTTATCGAGGCAATAATTATTTACTATAGTAACTATTCATAATTAAAAAAATAAAAGGAACATATTTACCACATTTATAACTATATATTAATAATCTGGAATCCATTTTTTACGATTAAATTTCTATAAGTGGTAAAAATTAATTTAATATAAACACACCAAACACAATGAAAAACAGTTTTTCAAAAAAATTCCTTCTAAAGTTTAAAAAAGTTTTTAAAAAAATTAAAACATAAAACTTACTTGTATTATTCATAATATAAGAGAATTGAAGTTAATTTGAAACCACATTAAAAAAATGGAACTATGTAAATGATTTAAAAAAAAGGTTTTCAATAAAAATCCTTATTTTTCACTATTCAATGGAAAATAAATCTTTTCAGAGAATTATTATAAATTCAATCTGATAATTTTGATATGTTGATCTAAAAATTTATATCCTTTTTATAAAAAAAAATTTTAACAGTTCTAGATATTGTTTATAAATTTTTTCATAAAAAATAATCAAATCAATTTTTTGAAGAAAATATATTTTAATGAATACAATAACCATACTAAAAATTGATTTCTTATTTCTTAATAATTAATAATTACATTTTTTTGGTATAATTATATGTATTTCATAATATGATTATTACTATTCATAACCTCCAATTCAACAACTACGTTATAATGGTCATAATAAATTAATAACATTTAATGGTTTTGTTTAATCATGTTGTGTGTTGTATATCCTATCAAACATAGTCTTAATTTTAAAAATCATGGTGTGTTACACCCCCCCTCCCCCCACCCCATCCCACCCCACCCCCTTTAATAAATTTCAACCTTTCGATATTAACATGATTTCAATAAACAAGGTTTTGAAATTTTAAAATACCTTAGCCGAAATCTCACATTGTAAGGATGGATAACAATCCTTCCTCTTGAAAATATAAAAAGGAAAGTGTGAAAGTCAATATTTGTAATTCATACAATGTTTATAAATATGTTAAAATTAGTGGGAAGTGAAAATATGGACAATTAAAAAAAATTAACTTCATAAATAATGATGGAAAGCGACATAGGACATTGAACATAAGAAAGTGAAAAATCATGATAAATTCAATGACCACAAAACCAAAAACCAAATAGGTGTAAGAAAATGTCATTGATTATTTGGTAATGAAGGTAAAAGGATAAAAAAAATTCTAAATCATTTTCCTAATGTTGAGGAACTATTTTACCGTATAGACTAATAATAATAGGGATAATACTTACTTAACAAGTAGGATTTCATCCTTTAATAAATTTCCACCACAATAACATCTTTTAGTCCAAACTATGAGTATTCAAGATAAATTTTTCATACTTGATTCACTAAAACAAACTTAAAACAAATTATATAATCATCAAAGGGATAATAAGATATTCCTCCTATCTACAGACATTAACCAAATCTAAAAAAATAGAAAAATGTAATATAATTCCAAAAATGAATAAACCTTCATATAAAGAAATACGACATTAATCTCCGGAGCCTCAACAATACCACATAAAGTTAAACATAGATCATTTGATAAATAACTAATCTTTAAAATATGTAAAATAATCCTAACCTAGTTTGAAACTATAAAATTGGAATGATTTCATCACATGTTCTTACATTATTAAGTTAACATTTATATTAAATCGGTATTAGTCACTCATAATGTTATATACTCCGAACTATATATGCCATAATAATATAATCTCCAAAATATTTTAATCATTCCCATAAATAACACGAATCAATATAAATATGAATTATTATTCCATATTATTCCAAAATATAATTTATCCTTTATTCCTCAAATAAAATCGAATAATATTCTACTTACTTTAATCATATAAATTTCCCAAAATAGAAATATTTTCCAGAAATAAAATTAATCATATAATCCTCAAATCACTTTTCAATACCATGGTTAACAATATGATAAAACATATTTTCCCAAATTGTAATATCTCATAATTACCCCAACATTAAAAAACATATAAACCATAAATGTTATCAATATCTTTAATCATATGTCAAAAAATTGAAAATATAATTTTTCTTTAGAGGCTTTTTTCACTAAATATAACTTAAGGGTTACATATTCCTTAAACATATGTCAAAACTCAATAAATTTCTCTCTAATTACTTCCATCACATAAAACATCAAAATAGTACTGAGACCATTAATCTTATGATCATCCTTAAATCTACCACTATATCCTATCTCTTGAATCCTTATACGTAGAAAACACAGTCATTCAGTATTATTGATAATCTATTAAACATTATTTTACATATTATTCTTCAATACGTCCTTCCTACAAACAAAAATATGAATTATGTTTTAAGATTAAACAATATCAAAATTTAATACATGATATAATGAAAATATTTCATTTCAAAATTTAGGTTACTCATCTTCAACTATAAAGAAATTTGGTAGTGCAAAGCATTTATTTATATGATCTTCCAAACCTCAATATTGACTTTTCCCCCTATGATATCAATTTTTCTAATTCCCATACTTTCTGTTCTTAAAAATTAAATTGATACCTTTGGAAGAACATTATTCCCCTGAATGGAATTAATGTAATTCTTCCTTTTTCCTTGATAGAATATTTCTTTATTCCCTTCTTTACATATAAAAACAAATATTTCTATTTTTTAAAAAAAATCTATGATTTATCCCACATTCTTTACACATAGTACACTGAATATTTTTACCCTTATGATATTTATCACCTAAACATCTATAGAGATACTTTTCTCTATTATTTGATGTGTCTAGAAAATAACCTATGTTCATGTATTTAATCATAACCCATGATAAATGGCTAATAATAACCACATGATTTTTCACTATTTCTCTCAATAATTATAGTGTATAATTTAAACAACCACTAATATTTTCGTCACATTTCTTGTCATTTTGGTTCCTATCATATAAAACCATTTACAAAAACCAAAAATTTCTATTTGTGTATGTCAATAAAATCATAGTAAATCATCTTATGGGGAGGAAAAACACTAATATTTCCTTAACCATGTGATCTTAATATCTTTCAATTCATCAAAAGTAGATATAATTCCCCCTGGCATATTAAACAATGTGGTTATATAGTACTTTAATATTATTATTGAATAATATATTATCATTAAAATTCATCTAAACCATTCCTTTAATACCAATAATAAGGTCCTTTCCATAAACATTAAAAAATCATGAGTTGTAAGTCATAAATTCATTCTCTTATATTTTATGATCTTTATTGTTTAAATTTTCATAGGATTTGACCATCATACTTATATAAATATTTCATCGTAAATTAAAAACTTCTTCTTAATATCCATTTTTTCTCAAAACAATAATTTTAATATATATTATGTTTTTTCCTGAAAATTCTTCAAAATTTTCATCTTAACCTCATCATTTTCCCTATTCATCCTTAAATCCTAAGGAAAACTTTTTAAAATTAGGATGATCACAAAAATATCAATAAGTAACATAGGAAAAAGAAAGATAGAAACTCGTTATTTTGTGATTATTAATAAATATTTTCCTTTTCAAAATTAACTGTGGGTTCAGAATAATAATTTAATTACCCAAGAAATCAACATATCTTCACCAATATTTTCATAAAACATTTCACAATAAGATTAATTGAAAAATAAAAAAAACATTAATGTTTCTTTTAAATATTAAAGACACAAGAAATATATTTCACATAATTATAAATTTTACTTTTATAAAGTAACAAATAATGTCTTTTAAACATAACCTCATTATCATAACGTGAGAAATTAAAATATTTTCATAAAAACCAAAACAAGTATAAATAAATCAAATAGGCAACATGAGACATCATTTTCATACCACTCTTATAATCACTCTTACAAATATCATTCCCTTAAAGGATACAAATGGAAAAAACTTCAGGGATACAAATGGAATAACCTTCATGGTTAGAAATGGAATAACCATTATAGTTAAAAATGTAATAACCTTCATGTTTACAAAAATTATGACCTCCATGGTAAAAAATGGAATAACCTTCACAGTTATATATAGAACAAACTCCATTATTAAAAATAGAATAAAATGCATGGTTACAAATGGAGTAATATTCATGGTTACAAATTTAATGATCATAATTATTTAAAATGGAATAATATTAATGGTTATAAATGGAATAACCTTCATTGTAAATTCTAATAATCTCTTAGGAAAAACATTTTTAGATAACCGTCTCCCTTTAAAAATTTATTGGAGAGCTATAATGGGATCACCCTTTATTGGTTTATAATTAAACCATGCATACATGGTTTATAATATAAACAACCATCATTGTAAACAATTCCCAATAACCATAAAAAATCCTTATACACTAAGTATTGCATCATAAAAATATTCAATTTACTCATAAAAAAACATTTTCGGATCTTGATATATCCATTTCTTTCAAACCTAATTGTCAAAACTAAAATTCCTAGAATAAAGAGAAGTAAAATTTTCTTTGAAAAATTATGTCTGATTATAAATGAATCCAAAAATTAAATAATGGTTGAGTTCATGGGAAAATCTCTTGATGTTTCATACATAAAAATATAATATTCCTTTTATTATTTAACAAAATGATCCCTAAAAACACATAAAGAGATTATTTTTGAAAATATTTTATAGAAATTCAAATGTGATAAAAAATTTAATTTTTAATTATTTGATGTACACATAAATATATTAGAAAATAATTTTTAGAATATTTACATGGAAGAAAATTATTTAGAAAATAAATATTTAAAATATTTATTGTGAGGTTTTTAAAGTAAATTGTACCTTACCTCAAATACGACTCATCATGTACATTCTTTATATCCCTGAATAATATACTTATGTTGATTATTTACTTTCTTAATAAAAATTTTGAAGTTTATTATTTATTTTACTACATTATAATAAATTACTTAATCAATTAAGTTCACATCGGACATTTTGGCGTTATTCGCCTCATATGTCCAAATTAGCATTGGTAGGTTGACTATAGTTAAAGAGGTCATTGTTCCATCATCTATAGAATAATAATAATAAATCTATAATTTTAATATATCAATTAAAATTTTAAAACCTCCTATTAAATATGGATATACAAATTGAACTATGTTACAATCATAGAGACTGTAGGTTGTACATTATAACATCTCGGCCTGACTGACCACTAATATGATAGCCAGATCGGTGGGTCACATGGCCTCAAGTGTGTCTCCTCTTATTCCAGAGGTTACCAACTAGCAGTGAGGGTCTCAGGAGGTGATAGTGGGGAGACTATACCTTCTTATCAGAGTATCACAGTGGTACAATCAAATTTGAAACAATATACAAACGTAGAAGAAATAATAAATAAACGAAATAGGAGTAGAATAGTATTATAATAAACTGAATAAAAGTTTCCAACACTGATATACGGAAATTCCTGTATAATAGATGATGTTATAAGTATAATAAGTGAGAACTAAAATAGCAATACAACGTAATAAAAGAATAATTTCCCAACGGCTAGATCTGCAAGCATATCAAGAACTAGTTGTGTCTGCTGATCCTAGCTCTCATGTACATGTAAGATAGCTCAAGAAATATTATATGGTCCTACAAACATAAGTTCTACTCAGGTACCATAGTGAAATAGTGGCTTGATCAGGGTGTGATTGTAAACAATTATATGCATATATAAGCATATACGTAAGGATCTCCTTGTACATATTCACATCCATGAAAATATGTACATTGGTTCTAGGTGCCCTTATGTGTATGTGAATCCGAATATGCTTATTGGTGGGAAGGATGAGATTCTAGTGGTCACCTGTGAAAATTTCAAGTGTTGAAGTGTTTGTCTTTATCAACTTATCTTGAGGTAAGATCCCTTTTCATTTCCATTTAAATTTAAGAATGAATCAATATGTCTCTTTTCCAACCTTCCTTGGTTATTAATTAATTTCGTATGAGTTTTAGAGTAAATGACTCTTTTGATGAATTAGAACATGCATTGTAATGTATACTTAAATATTCTAAATGTATTTCATAAATAAAAATATCATGTTTTTATAAGAAAACCCATCGATGGAGGTGTGTTATCTTATAAGATAAAAAGTAATGATTAGCTATTTATATCATGTCTGGTTTATTTCTTGGATTTATTATTATACATTCATGTTGGAGCTTAATAAGTTGAAAGATATACTTAGCCTTTCTTGTAACTCTTAATTGATGTTTTACCCTTTTAAATGATTATTGAATGAAACCCAATGCACCTCTTATGTAATTGAACCACTTATAGTTGGAATTCTCCATGTAGGCAATTGAATTATTTCTCGTTCCACCTCCTAAGTGACCCTTTGAGCCTTATAAATTAATTTTCTATGTTTAGTTAAATTGTATGGGTTGTTTAATTGAATTTCTCAATGCATAATGTTTTTATTTATCTAAATCATTTGGTTAAATTAAATGTTATGGCTTATAAGGGTGGTAATACCACACCTTTGTTTATGTTATATGTTAAATGATTCATTTTAATTGTGATTATTTTTTATAACTAAACCTTAAAAAATGAACATATAATAGGTGTTGTATCATGTTTTATGTTATAAAAATGAATATTACTTATTTATATTCAATGTCTTGGTAAATATATTACATGAGAGGTATTTCCTCACATTGAATATTAAATACAAATAATCATTTATAGAGGATGTATACAATGGTAATGGGTGTTGATCCAAGAGGTAAATCACACTCCCTTACATTGGGTGTTGAGTTCATGGCGTCTCGCACTAGTGATATTATATGGGTGATGGGCTTTACAAGCCACGTACCATGATTAGAGTGTTTCCTGAGCAGCTCAATCACTATATTTGGTGTTGTTTCATGATGTCTCACAATATTATTAGGATTTTGGGTATGTACCCAATTCCCTATTCTTTTTGACATCTTAGACTAGTTATGGATGCCTAAGTTACACCCAAGTCTAGTCCAACACTAATATTCCAAGTATATGTCCATTAGGCTTCCGTATGCACTTGGTTCATATAGGTGGATGTAATATATAACTAATAAGTATACATATATATATATATATATTATTCAGATATTCTTTTCAGTAGTGAGTTGAATCGGGTAGAGTTGGGAAGGTATCTGATTATAACCTGATCTAACTTGTGTTATTATTTTAGTATTGTTTATTGTTTCATATTTCATGAACACTTCTTAATTTATATTGGACAAAATGGATTAGGATAGACATTGTGGGTGTCGTAATACTGATATTTATATCCTACACTCTGATCGGGCTACCATTGCACATGGGAACCTAAGTATAATTTATGTTTATAAGACCATGGAATATTTCTTGAGCTTACCCTCTTATACCTCATTGTTAGGATCAGAGGACTAAGCTAGTGCTCAAGATGTTCATGCATCTAGTCATTGGGAAGTTATTATTTTATTAAATTTCATTGATATTTTAATCCATACTACTTGTACATGTAGCATAATCTATTATACATGAAATATTGTAAATCGATGTTGGGAACTATTATTCAATAGACTATATTACTCTTCTACTACACTATTGTTTATTTATTATTGCTTTTGCTTTTGTATGTTGTTTCATATTTGATTATAACATTGTGATACTCAGATAAGAGGTTATAGTTTCCCACACTACCACCTCTTGATACCCTCTATGCTAGTCAGAATCCTCTCTCATACGGGGAGACGTGCTTGAGGCCATGTGACCCACCAGTCTGGCTACCGTATTAGTGGTCATTCAGACTGGGACATTACAAATGTACACAAGAGTAACAATTCCATTTTTTAACTATCATGATAGTAATAAGATAAGTGTAATTTTTTATATAAATAATTATAATTATATCATAAATAACATAATTATTTTTTGAATAAACTTATATATAATTTCCATATGATGGGGTGATGAAAAACGAATCACATCTCTTCGTAGAGGTGGTAGTCCACACGTACTCATGAATGGCATTATTATTTTTAAATAAATTGAAAGGCATGAAATTAAATGATATAGTATCTTTATATAATATTAAATATTTTATGAATATCATATATATATATATATATAAATTAAATCCATCATTATATCCATCTATGAGAGGCAGTGATAGAAAATGAATTACATTGGTTCTCGATGTGGTCATCCATTGTACACATGATTGATGGTTTAGTTTCCCATTTGATAGAAGAAAGAGAGGGATATTGGTTATTAAATTAATATAATAATATATAAGTATATGGGTGATATTTATATTTTAATATAATCATGGTTGAAGAATATTTTAAGGAGGTGGAATAATAAATAAAACTAAAATATTCGGTTAAATGCTATACCTATTCTTCGGATAATCACCTTGGATTTTCACATTAATCCCTATGAGGTCGATATTATTCCTAAAAAAATACCTATATAATGAGGGTAGTTAATATAGGAAGTTATTTATATAAGTATTAGAATAACCAAAATCCTTTTTAAGTCTGAGTAAATGAGGATAGGAGTTGACAATTAATAAGAGAGGGGTAGGGGAGAACTCTCTCTAATCTGCCCCTAATTGAATGTTCTAATACATCCATTCATCTAGTGTTCTAATACAAACATTCAGTTTTCCCATTCCTGGGGAGAACTCTCCCTAATATTCCCCTAATGGTGTCCAGATCTGACTACACAGTGTGATATCTTCCTTTTATGGGACACACCATCCTGGGTCTACTCTTATTGAGCATTTTGATCTATCCTCCTAGTAAAAAATCTAGGTGCTCCCTCCTAGGGATGTACCAATATGATCCATACCTATATGATTTTCTAATAACTCTTATTCTGTCTCCTTAGGACAATAAATTTTCATCCTACCTCGTGTTAAACATGAGCTGCCTAAGGAAAACCTGGGCAAACACGTCTTTGGTGTAACCGTCTCTCCAAGTCGTTAAAATAATAGAATACCATGTGTTAATCATGGGAAGCTAAGAAAAACCTCAATGACAAGACTCCGACATAAGATACCCTTCGACCGACATGGGATGCCTTAGATTCTGCGCCCTTGAGATTTCCACTTATGAAGAGGAATACAAGTTCCCCAATGTCCACGCATCCAGAGTGCCCCGACATTCCTAATGTTGTCATCTACTCCGATCGAAGGTTTCTAACATGTCGAGACCCCATAGAATGTCCTAAAGGAAATAGTGTAATTAACCAACATCTACAAATATATGGCACTAGGAACGAGATTCACAAACCCTGACTCAAATCGATAAGGGAGACCCGGACTGGGTAACAAGTTCTGAGGAGGAATCCATTGAAGGATAGACTGAAATCTTATCATCATGTTTTAATTAAGGAGAAAATATCCCTAAACAAGCAACGAATGTTTCCCACCTTTGGAAAGTAGGAATGTTAAGAAATAGTCAGCGCGTCTTCCACAGATAGATACACACCTCAACGAAAGCATCAAAAAGATTACCTAATTATATTCATACTTATGTGTTATTAATTTAAGGTGTATATGTATTTCATCATTTATAAAAACTTACAAGGTTTTGTTATTAATATATGTGTTTATATATATACAATTTATATAATTAATGTTTATTTATGTATTGAAACATTTTATTTAATTAATATAATTATAGTGTTATAAATTTAATCAAGATGATTTCATTTTTTACATGTATAATTTCATTTTAATAAATTATGAACCAAGATGAATTCCACTTAAACATCATTATAATGTATATACAAGGGTTTTAATGGTTTTATGTAAATGTATGTATATATCCAATAATGAATATTGATTTATAAATGTTTCTTTGATAATTTTTGGTGTGATACATAATTTTTTATCTTTTATAATTGTTTTAAGAATAAATATTATATAATTATTAATTTATGTAAAAATTAATTTACTATTGGTGCTTTTTATGTGAATCATTTGTATATTTATGACATTATTTATGCATAAGATCAATTAATAAAATGTTACTTAAATATTTTTTTTTCATGATTGTGTATTAAATTAAAAAATTTACCACATTATATAAAATGTAATTCATGAGTTTTTGAATGAAAGTATGAATGAATGGTTGTTAATTATCATTTTTAATAGTTTATGAAAAGTCCCATGACATGAATTTTGGTTGTACAAGATCTCAGAAGTGCTTTTTCAAAAACATGCATATATTTATATATATACATTTTTATATATAAATAAAAGTGTGTGTATGTATTCGATGGTTGGTCATTTATTTTAAATAAAAAATCTCTTGTTAAAAATCTATATAATTATGTAAGAAAATATGTAAATGTTTTTATGGAAATTAGAACTTGGACATTATAAACATGATAGAGAGTGGGGAGTGTGCCCATCCCTCAAGAAAGTGGGTAGACCTGGAAAGCCTTAAAGGTTTCATGTGGCCTCTTGGTTTTGTTTTTCAAAAATCATTATTAATGTTTTATAAAAATCACATGATTATTTTAAATACATTTTCAAAGTATATTTATTTTCAAAGTATTATAATAATGCACAAAGGTATTTTCACTGGCCATTTTTGAAAACTCTTTACTGGGAAATTATTCTCACCCTTTGTTTTATATTATTTAGCACATGTTAAATTAATTTTTAACACATTCATTTCACTTACCGAGATAGCGCACTCAAAGAATTTTAGTGTTTTAATTTTATTTCTATACAACTCTAAGGTTTTTGTTTGTAATTTAATAGTTCTCTAGAACATAGACTGTAAAACATTTGTGGAAATGTATTAAATGTTGTGTATTTAATCAGTTTCATTTTTTAGAATAAAAATATAAATAATTCACAAGTTTTACATTTTCTGAACCCAAAAGCATGTGTTTATGTATTTATAATTGGTTTCAGAGTATTTTTCTAGAAAAAATTTGAGATTATATTTTTTGGTATAGTTTAGAAGTTTATTAGTTCTAGATTAACATAATTCTGAATACAGAAATTCATAATATTCTTAACATTGGTGAATAAATTGTGAGGGTGAAATTTATTTAAGGATGGGATAATTTAACATCCCATGTTTTAAATAAATAATTATATATTAGTATCTTTATTCAGAAATAGAAATAATATTATTATTATAACTAAATTTTCAATGAAATGTAAATAAATGAAAACATTGTAGTTTTCAAACATATGTTAAATAATTATAAAATGTTTCTATATAAATATGTTATTGTTTTATATATTTATGATCAATGTTGGATAACATATATTTTCAAAAAATATATTTTAATTAAATTACTAACTCAAGAAATAATATTTTTTATAAAAAATGGATTATAAATAAAACTTAAACCAATATAAATTAGTTTTAAGAATTATTTATATTTATAATATTATTATATTGAAGATAAAATTTTGTGAGGATAACAATACATAAATAAAAACTAAATATTCATATTAAAGGTAATGTTTTAAAATTTAAGATAATTAAGAATATATATATATAATGATATAAGATTTATAATGTTTTGATTTATATACATAATGAAATAAGAAATTATTTCTCCAAAAAATTATTCATTTTCATTTTGAATTGGTTTAATAAAATTTTTAAAGAATACAAATTATGATAATATTCTTATTTATAATATTATAAAACATATATTGATAATAGTTTTTTTAAATTAAATTAAATTAAAAAATTAATAAAATAAAAATAGAGAAATTATGATAAGGGTTAAGGGGGGGAGTGCGTCAGATCATTTTGGGATAGGGAAACTAGGGCTTCGAGCCAGGACACTTTTCCAGGAGAAGTCATGGGAGGTCGAGACAGAGCTTTATCTTGGGTCCAATCAAAGAAGAGGGAGGATAGGTTGATGACAGGGGAGTTCAAGTGAGTTTTGTTTCCAAAAGGGGTGGATACTTCAATGTTAAAGAATATATGATCAATGATGATGGGTCTCAAGTATGGTTAGTATTTCTATAGCCATCATGGTTGGAGATCTATTTACAGTCTTCAGATCTATGATGGGTAGGTGTTTATTTTATTTTCTAGGTGCCAAAATTTTATTATTGAACTTATTTCATGTATTAGTTTGTAGTAATGGTGTTTTGGTTGTTTCTTCTATTTCTACCATAGTTTCTTTAGATTTCTCTATTGATGATATTTTAAATTGTGGGTTTTTCAATGTTTTGTCATGGTTATGTGTTGTTTTTTTAAGGATAAATAGATTACAGTGAACACATGAAGATACAAATGATATATTCTATGTCAATATAGTGTCTTAGTTAGTTTCTTAAACATTTTTAGACTCATCTTTCCCTACAAGCTTGTATATGTCACTAAAAGATATGTCTATAAAATCCATAAAATAATGTGGAAATGGGAATTTCTAATAAATTTGTGAGTTTAGGGAGAGTATGAGAGTGTGTCCGAAGAAACATAAGAGGATCTTCATCATTTTTCATTCTAAAAATCAAGTGAGGGATATATATTTGTTAAAATTGTGTTTTAATTTGAAATCATAATTCTTTTATAAGGGTTGTTTTTTAAAATTATGTTTATGAATTTATGATATTGAAAACCGATGTATGAACCACAGACTTATGAATTTTGGGCAGTACGGTTTTTCCTTTACTTACATTGTTTTTTAATTTTTCATGTAAGAGATTGAATTTATGTATTAATATTTTTGTGTAAGGGGATATTCTCTTTTTAAATTATGATTATTCTCAAAAGATATATATTATTTATTATTTTTCCACTCAATATCATGTTATTTGTATATTTAGGATTCAATTTTTTCAAGAAAAAAATAATTTAATTGTAAAATATAATTTCTATTTAAGTAATTTTTTTTAATATTAATGTTAAAGGAATTATAATTTATATATATTTGTAAACCATTTTCTTTAATTTCAAGTACATGTTTTCCAATCATATATATATAATTATTATATACCTCATGTATCAAAAAAAAATTCAAACTTATGTTTAATTAATTTCTGGTGTATATGTATTAAATCATTTAAAAAATATCTAAGTTTATGTCCTTAATGTATGTCTTTACATATGTACTATTTCTATAATTCATTTTTATATATGTATTGCATCATTTTTTAAAGTAATATAAATATTGTTTTTTAAATTAAAAATATAGGATTTTATTTTTTATGTGTATAATTTCATTTGATGAAATTATGAAACATGATGAATTCTACTTAAATATATATATATTGTATGAAAAACTCTCTTTGCAGATTTATGTATATTTATATATAAATGATAATGAATTTTTATTTTAAAAAGGTTACATTGACAATTTTAAGTGTGATACGTAATTTTTTTATTGCTTATGATTACTTTAAGAATACAAATTTACATAACTATTAATTTATGTGAATAAAAATTTACTATTATTATTGTTTTGTGTGAATTATTTGTACATTTATGTCAGTATTTTAGGCATAATATTTATTAATAAATTGTGTCGTAAATATTTTTATTCACTATTTAGTTTTAAGTGATAAAATCTATCACTTTATATAAAATGTAATTCGTGAGTTTATGAATGAAAGTATGATCACGTGGATGTCAATTATCATTTTTAAATTCCTATGAAAAGTCCCATGAAATGAGTTCTTACTGTACCAAATATTGGAAAAAAAATATCCAATTAATGTTTATATATTTATATATATTTATAATTATATATAAATAAAATTTTGTATGTGTATTCAATGCTTGATCATTTCTTTTAAATCAAAAAAAATTGAGTGAAAATCTAGATAAATATATAAGGCATGAATTAATTTTTTTTAGGAAAATTGGAACATTCACATTGTAAATATGATGGGGAGTGGGAAGTGAACTCGTCCCTCAAAAAAGTGGGTAGGCTGAGACAGCCTTCAATTTTTGAAGTGAACATATGGTTTTTTTTCAAAAGATTGGTTAATTTTTTCCAATAATCATTGGATTATTTTTAATTAATTTTCAATGAAAATTTATTTTCAATGTTTTTTATTAATTTACAAATGTATTTTTCATTTTCCCTTTTTTAAAACTATTTACTGGGCAATTATTCTCAACCTTTGTTTTAAATTATTTTCCACAGGTTCAATAGGATTTTCTGAAGGGTTTCTCTTCGCTTATGTAGTTAGAACACTTGAAGAGTTTTAGTTGTTTTATTTTATTTGTTTCAACTATAAGGTTTTTTTAAATATTCTAGTTCTCTAGAACCCAGATAATTAAAAGTTCCGAGAAATATATTAAATGTTGGATATTTTTTCAGTTTCCTTTAAAAAAATAAAATAAATAATATACTATTTTTATATGTGTGAAACTCGGAAGTGTGGGTTTAGGTTATTTTAAATGGTATCAGAGCGATGGTCTAGATAAATTTGGAAATTATATATTTTCAGTATAGTATATATGTTTAGAAGTTCTAGTTCTTCTTAATTATAAAGATGGAAATTCAAAATTTTATTAAATCTAGTGAATGAATTGTGAGGGAAAAATTCTTTTAAAATGGGGAGAATGTAACATCTTGAGTTTTAAATAAATAATTATTTATTAGTATCCTTATTCAATATTAGAAATAATAATTCTATTATAATTAAAATATCAAAAAAAGGTAACTAAATAAAAATAATATAGTTTTTAAACTTATGTAAAATTATTATAAAATTTTCGTATATAAATGTGGTATTATTTTATATATTTATGATCAATGTTAGTTAACATATACTTTTAGAAAAAATATTTTTATTAAATTATTAAATAATAAAAAACTATTTTATTATAAAAAATATTTATAATCAAATACTCAAACTTATATAAATTAGTTTTGGAGAATTATTTATATTTAAAGTTTCATTATATTAAAGATAATATTTTATAAGTATAACAATAAATAAATAAAATTTGAATATTCATATTAAAATTAATGTTTTAAAATTTAATAAAATAATGAACATATATGAAATGTTATAAAGTTTATAATGTTTTTAATTATATGCATAATTAAATATGAAATTATTTAACAAAAAAATTATTCATTTTTATTTTGAATCGGTTTAATCAAAATTTATATGAATATATTTTATGATAATATTCTTATTTATGAAATTATAGAAATTTTATTGATAATATTCTTTTTTTGAAATAGAATAAAATAAAATAATTCATAAAATTAAAATAAGTAAATCAAAATAAGGGTTACTGGGGGGAGTGTGTTGGGTCATTTTGGGATAGGGACCCAAGGGCTTCAAGTAGAGCCACTTCACTAGGAAGAGTCATGGGAGGTTGATAATGAGCTTTGTTGAGGGTCTAATACAAGACGAGGATGGATAGATTGATGAAAGGGGAGTTCATGGATGTTTGGTCACCATGAGGGTAGACTGATTGATGTCAAAAAAAGATCTGAGAAACATCAATGGGTCTTCATAAATATTAGGGTTTTTATTGTTGGAAAGGTAGGCGATCTATTCATAGTCTTCAAATCTATTATGTGTGGGTGTTTATTTTATTTTCTAGGTGTCGAATTTCTCTGTACAGCCTATTTCATGAATTTATTCTTAGTGATGGTTTTTTGGTTTTTTATTCTTTTTCTACTATGGCTTCTTCGGAATTCTCAATTGAGGATATTTTAAATTGTGTTTTTTGTCAATTTTTGTGTTGGTTTTGTGTCGTCTTTCTTTGGATGAATATATTATAGTGAACACAAGAATATGAAAATGATATATTATATTTCAATTTGGGGTCTCAATTATTTGCTTAAACATTTGTATACTCATCATGCACTGCAAGATTATATATTCCACTGGAGGTTGTGTCTTCAAAATCTATACACCAATGGACAAATGGGAATTAATAATCAATTTTTTAATGTGGGAAGAGTGTGAGAGTGTGTTCAAGACAACATAATCATATCTCTAACATTTTTTCTTTTGAAAATCAATTAAGGGATATATATTTATTAAAACTATTTTTTAATATGGAATTGAAATTCTTTTGCAAGGATTATTTTTTAAAATTATATTTATTAATTTATGATATTAAAAACCAAAGTATGAACCACATACTTATGATCTTTATAAAGTAAGGTTTTTTATTTACCTAAATTGTGTTTTAATATTTTGGTGTAAGAGATTTAATTTATTTCAATATTATTGTTTAAGGAGATATTCTCCTTTTAAATTATAATTATATTTAAAATATATAAATTATGTATAGTTATTCCACTCAATATCATGGTATATGTATATATATGTTTCAGGTTTCTCAAGCATACAATATTTTCAGTTACAATCTATTATTTTTATTTAAGAAAGTGTTTTTATTTAACATTTTTGTAATGAGAATTTTTATTTATATATATATGAAAATAATTTTCATTAATTTATATTTTAGGTTGGTCGATCCCATATATATATGTAAGTATTATTTTCCTCATGTTACATAAGTATTTTCATACTTATGTTTAACTAATTTAATATGTATATGTATTGTATCATTTATAAAAACATACAAGGTAATGTTCTTAATGTATCTGTTTATATATTTACTATTTCTAAAATTCAAGTTTTTATATGTATTGCATCATTTTTTAAACAATCTAAATATAGTATAATAAATTAAAGAAAAAGGATTTAATTTTTTTACGTGTATAATTTTATTTTAAGAAATTATAAAACATTTTAATTCCACTTAAACCTCTTTATATTTTATGTACAAGGGATCTAAAATTTTGATGAACATGTATATATCTATATTTAAGAATTAATGTTTGTTTTGAAAATGTTACATTGATAATTTAAGTTTGATATAACATTATTTATCACTTAGGATTATTTTGAGAATAAAAAATTGCATAACTATTAATTTATTTGAATAAAAATTTACAATTTAATTGCATTATTTAAAGGATTTTTATATTTATGTCATTATTTTATTTATAAGTTAAATTAAACAAATGTTTCGTAAATATATTTATTCAATATTTAGTTTTAAATGATAAAAGTTATCACTTTATATAAAATGTAATTCAGTAGTCTATGAATTCATGTATGAACACATGGATGTCAATTATCATTTTTACAGTCCATGAAAAATCCAATGACGTGTGTTTTGGTTGTACAAAATATCAGAAGTGATTTTACAATTAAATTTAAAATATTAATGTATACACATATTTATATATAAATTAATTATTTTGTGTGTATTCAATTCACGATCATTTCATTTAAATCAATAAATTTCAGTGAAAAATGAATAAAAATATTAAAGGAAATGTTTAAATATACTTATACAAATTGACTCTTTTATATTATAAATATGATAAGGAGTGGGGATTAAATTCATACCTCAATAAGGTGGGTAGGTGAAGACAGTGATCAATGTTTTAGGTGGCCTCATGATTTTTTTTAAATATGGCCTACTATTTTCCAAAAATCAAAAGTTTATTTTTAATAAATTTTCAAATTATGTATATTGTAATGTCCTGGAATTTCTGTATAATTTTTTTTAATTATATGAAATTATTTTGAGACTGTGAAATCTAACGGTGTGTGACTTCGAGGCCCGGAGTTCCCTAAATGATCCGTCCATGTTTTTTTAAGCTTTAATTAGTGCACGTAGACAGTTTTCCTGAAAAAGTGGAATAACCTTTAAGTGGGTTCCCATATTAGAAATCCGAGGTTGTCATTGCATTCAGGATGGTAGGTTTACCCTAGGCATGACATAATTTTAGTCGGTGCATGCCTCCAATGGGAAAACACTAAAATATAATAACTGTAAATAAAATAATTAAATAGAATTATTTTATTTTTCAAATTCTTATAACTCATGAACGGTGACTTGGATTAAAAATCTGAGAACGCTACTGAACTCTTAATGGTATTCTCTCTTTAGGAAGATACTAACATTGGCCAGCGCAGGCCTCCAGTTAAAGTTAGTTTTTGGTCGTAAATAAAATAATTAAGTGAAAATTATTTTATTGTAAAATCCATAACTTCTAAATGGAAACATGGATTTAAAATATAAGAGAACCATTGAATCTGCAGCGCCAGGATTTTCTTAAGGGAGACTTTACATTGACAGCAGTAGTCCTAGAGAAAAAGTTATGTTCTGATAATTTTTAAAAAAATAAATAAAATAATTTTGATATTTTATTTCATATCCTCCAACAGACAAGAAAAGGGGTGGGCCAGTGATGTGTCCAGCCAATAAATGGCTTGACCATCCAACCCTAATTAATGACATTGTTGAGGAATTAGGTAGCTTTTTAATTGATGAGCCCTATTAAACTCCAACATCATTACTATAACTCATCGACCCCAGTTACACA
Organism: Viscum album; assembly: GCA_963277665.1. Lineage (NCBI taxonomy): Eukaryota > Viridiplantae > Streptophyta > Magnoliopsida > Santalales > Viscaceae > Viscum > Viscum album. The sequence goes on from OY728165.1 coordinate 1,046,937,902, forward strand.
GATTCGGTGCATTATTACATAACATAATTATGATATAAGGAATCATGTCATGAAAGACCGATTAGTTTAGTTGGCTTGGAAGTACTAGACACATTCATAAGTTTTACATTACATCATAAAATAAAAACATCAAAAACATTTTGTCCCATTTTGAACACACTTATATCCTTAGCCTGTCCCTACAGGTCAACCATAATATACATCTTCACATCTTGGGAAAAATAAAACATTGAAAAGGGGTGAGCTCAGATGCTCAGTAAGAATAACAATATTGAGGGAACTTTCATAAATAAGATTAAACATTTAAGGCAATTTATTAGACTAAAACAAAATCCTTTTAAACATAAACTTCAGTATAATATGGAAAATATAAAATCAAATAATTCTATTTACTTATTCGCATGGATATTCTACTAGTCGAATAATCACATGGAATATCAATATCCACATTCATAATGATGGAATGCATAATTATAGACTTCATAACCACATATTCAAGGTCTTCTTCCAAGACTAAAGATAGGATTTTTTTCAAGGTCTTGTTCCAAGACACTAGTTTTTCTCATGAGACCTACCCATGCATCGAGGAGCTATAGCAGGCTCCACCCATCACTTAATAAGTCCAATTCATTCCTCATATGAAAAGGTTTAAACATAACATAAACATTCGTATTAAAACTTGCATAATAAATGTCAATACTTTATCCATAAACAATGAATGGTGTAAAAATAACACATCCACAATCAAAAATATCACAAAACCATCAATAAAATATGGAAGTTTGGTATCATAATAAATAAACTTCAAACAAGCTTAAAATCCATCAAAGGATGTTGACATAGATGAAATCAATGCTTTTTTTAGAGAAATATCTATTTCTATTTTCAAATAATATAAAATTTTTATAATTATGAAAGAAAACATTTATTTTGAAAATATTCTTATAATATTTTATGGGAAGATTTTATGGTGTTATAACAGTGGAAAATAGCCGCACCCGTCGTATAAGTTAAAAAAAGACATTCTTACCTTAATTTTATCGAAAAGGTCATAAACTACCTTGTTTGGAAAATGACGGAAAGATTACTTTCAAAACATATAAGGTCAAATAAGGGTATCAATGAATTTATTCCATTGTCTATTAAAAAAAATTGAAATACATTTTTAATAAAACATGGATGTGGGTGATAAAGAGGTCCCAGTAGATACTTACGTAAAGACAATATCGGATAATAAAGAGATTGGAAAATTAACCCTTACCGTGTAATTTTCCTTAGTATATGATATGTTAACTAATTATATAATATTTAAAACATTGTTATTAAATTATAAAATAACTATATACATAAATATTATATCATATATGATCTTATAATATTTCATTGTTAATAATATTTTAGTAGTATCACCGTTTCAGGTGTTAACTGATTTGTTTTCCTTTATATTCTTGGTTAAGTAAGCCATTTTTTTATGGATAGGATATATTTGATTCATATAAATAATTATATTATGTACATAAACATTATTTTTAATCATAAAATTAATGTTATTCTTGAATTATTACGATGGGGAATGAATCTCATCGCGTTTGTGGAGACGGTAATCCGTACGTACGCACAAGCGACAATATCATTATATTGATAGCGAAATAATATATAATAGGATGTTATATCATATATACCAAATCATTAACATTTTATATTTATTATTTACATCAGTTATACTCATTATTATACCCATCCAAATGATGAATTGTTTGAATAACAAAATACCACACGACGTGGAGATGGTAATCCGTACGTACGCACGTATGGTAACTTTGTCATTTATAGAATGGATAGAATAATGAATATGGTTTACCATTTTTATAATAACATCAAATTATATAGAAGATATTATATTTATTATTTTATAGTGGAAACAACAAAGAAATAGGAAGTGTAATAAGAAAATAACTTGAAAGAGGTGATGAAATATTTACCTCTTCTTCGGGTTCTCCATTTTGATTTGATCAAAATGTATCCTTAGGTTGGCTTTCTGACCAAATGAAGGCCTCTATGATTAACATAGAAAATTTGGGAGGATATTTTGGTAGGTTTTAGCCGAGCCAAAAAGCTTTATAGGTGTGAAATTAAGATAAAGGTATGTTCCCTTTTATAAGAGAGGTGAGAGTCACTTTAGGAAAATCTTGAAATATTCTTTTATAATAAAATAAATTTGGTTTCTAATGAATCCAAAATTAATTATTTAAATTATATGGTGGGAATGGGTCAAAAAACTCTCAACCAATAGATTTTAGATAGGTTTAGGTCATCATATTAACCTTATCTTTTAGATTTAACTCTTAGTTAAATAGTTTGACATTTACTATATCTCTTTGTATTTTAATATTATATGGTTAATAAACATACTATAACAAGCCAAGAGAACCCCATGTGGTTCATTATTAATATATATAACATTGTCTTTGTTCTTTGACTGAGCCTTATATTTTTAGGAATATTATATCAATTAATAACATAATATTTGTTTTAAAAACTCAATTATTTCAATTTTGACACTATTTAGTATTTGATTTTTTTGAAATCCATAAAAACATAATCGCTTCGAATAAAATTTATTTAACCAACTCTAACATATCATATTCACCTAAAAAACTAGTGGAATTCATCATAAGTCTCAATTTACATTTTTTTGGATATTTATAGTACCAATTATTTTAATATTTCATTAATAAAGTAATTACTTCATCATCATTGTGTCATCAATAAATTAAATTATATAATGTCTAAAAATTATAAATAAAATACCATTATGGAGTAAATATTTTAGGATTTATAATGAATATTTATATTAAATTTATATTATGTGTAACCCTATATTAAAAATGGTTCAGTTGTTAAACTTTGAATTTAACTATTTTAACTCTTTTTTAAATAAAATAATAATAAATGTCCTTATCTAATCCAAGTGGACCAAATGGGATCATATTTTATTTCTAATGTTGTTTTTAGTTGTATTATACTTATCCAATAGAATTTTTATGTGTGTTAAGGTAATTATGATATCATTTTTACCCTTAATTACACTATTTACTTTTAACCATGGTAAAAAAAGTCAAAAGTTACTATTCACCAAATAATATTTTCATCTTATTGAATGAAATTTTACATACTAATATTAACCATGTCTCTCAGATTTTTGAAATTTAACTCACATAAGTGGTAAAATTATGTTTTATGCAAATTTTCAAATGCTCCTAAGAGGTGGGTAAACAATGGTAAAAAGTTTGATAAAATTTTAAATATCTATAATTATTATAAAATGACTCCAATAAATTACGTTTAACATAAATAGGTATTATGTATCTGTTTTGACCTAAAATTAATTAAATTAAAATAACTAATTTTTTAAATAAAAAGTCAATTTTAACTAATAACGCAGTGTTTTTTCACTATTCATCAAAAATTGAAAGTTTTTAAAAAAATACCAAAATTCACCCTAAGATAATTTTAAAATTCCGAATCCAAAAATGAAGTCCACTTTGAAAGATAAAATTTAAAAAATTTCAAAGAGTGGGTATTACTATTCATAACTGCTAGTTTGATTGGCCGCAGTGTGTTAGAATCTCAAAGTTGCGTACAATGCAAGTTATTATATTATTCAAAAGGAAACATACCATGGATGCTTGGTGTGTTACATTTACTTACCCAACCCCAATCATATATATTTAGAGCATGGGGAGAGGTATCGACATAGCTTTTCCCAAGAATGAAGTGCTGAAGGAGTGTCGCGATGATGAACACTTAGAGGACAGAGTCAATCTGAGCGGGAGGTGACATGCGACATCGAACCACGAACTGAAGGACAACGTTTGAGTGCCGTCGTTGGGAACCGATTGCAGAAATGAAGAACACGATCTGCCTTCAAGTTCGGGATGCCCTCTAATGGTTTACGATGTAGTGGGTTATTTCATTTGTGCATTTTTTTATTCCCTCATCCCCGCTCTTGAAATTATACGAAGAACGAGGGTCAACCAATTAACGGGTTGATCTGTGATTCATTTGTTTTGTGGAATGTTGTTATGGGGTATCCTTGTGGGGTTTGTTTATTGTTTAATACATGAAATTGTTAAACCCATTTTATCCTCCCTTGATCACGAGCTAACGTGGAGGGAACAAGCCTAATGAACCCGACCCGAACCCTCGGCAACATTGTTACCCTTGCGCCTTCCTTGGAAGACTGCTGGCGCGGAGACACCAATCGGATATAAAAGAGGCGACCCACCAATGAATGATGCTAGAGGAGGTCATGGAATGACGCCGTAGTGTACATCGGAGCGACCGGAACCGGCTGGCCGCAGAGGAGGTGCGGCACGCCACCAGTGTGCAAAGGGGCCATGGCTAGTCAGCCGATACGGTCAGAGAAGGTGGTCGGCTCATTGGCAGGCCGCAGAAGGCAATGACGGTGAGCCGTCATGCGCCACAGGTGAGCAGGAGACCGCGGTCGAAGCCATGATGGAGGAGGCAGAACCCGCACCACCGGTGGGTTTCACGGTGACCGGGCGGTGCCCATGTGGTACCGCTGCTTTAAAGGCAAAAAGACCTTTGGTTTTTCGGGATATTGGGGGAGCGGATCCCCCAATCCACCTAGCGGATGCACTGCGGGAAATGCCCTTCACGACCGGACCACCAAAGTGGGCGGCCGCCCATCCGGGGCCCCACCCAACCGGGCTGCCGCCCAACCGGACCGCCGCCCAACCAAACCGTTGCCCAACCGGGCAACTACCCTAGTGGACCCCTTCCCAGTCGGGCCTCCGCCCAATTGGGCCACCGCCCAGCCGGGGCGACTCCCTATCGGGCCACTGCCCTAGAAGGTCACTACCTTTGTGGGTCCGGCCACCCTTGTGGGCCGCCCTTGTGGGAAGACCCTTTTTTGCAGGTCAGGCTGAACCTCAGCCTATCATATCGAGTCTGCAGCGGCCCAGCCCAGACCGAGTTAGGTTGGGTTGGTCTGATCGGGACAGATCGGACCCAGGCCCAGGAACACTTAAAGGGCCTTCTCTCGAGAACTGGATGTCCATTTGACGAACCATCTACAACATTGGAATTTTTGGAGTGATACAGTCCTTTTATCTTACTCCATGAGATTTTTGGGGAAACTTGGATTTCAGCTGGGTTGGATCACACCTCAATCTAACAGGGCCCTCGGCACTAAAATGCCAATAACACACAGACTGAGCGTCTGGTTGACGCGCCCTCTGTTGCGTTGGAACCCTGGTGACATGATGGATCATCGGGTAACATCTTTGTGAGACTTCTTTCTGGATGAAATACGATGGCTTGGGGAGCATTTCTCCCAAGCGCGCTACGTACAGAACCCTGCGACTAGCTGAGACCTGACGACTGCTGACTTTTCAACTCGAAGTGACTTGATAGCCATGGTATGTGATGGGGAGGAGTACCTCAAGAATGTTCAAGGTTAGTGGTAAGAGCCTTTGTTGGAGGCATAGGCCCACTTTACTCGATATAGGAGGAGTTCTCCAATAGCCGAGGTGTTCGGTGTTGTGACTGGGAATGTTACTTATTCCTAGACCTAGAGAATATGTGGATGGCTATCAGCATTCATAGAAATCTTCTGTGGGTCAGCATCATATCATGTTTTTCTGAGTTTTACAACTGGTTTGAGCTGAGATTTTATTTGAACTATGTCTTTTACCTTTGTGGTACTTTTACCTCTATGGTACTATCTTCATGGTGATACTTGTGTGGTACTATTACCTGTGTGGTACTTCTACCTTCATGGTGTTACCTTTGTGGTATACCTCCCTCATGTAAGAGATGATTACATCTATATGACTTATGTATATGTATGAGTATATACCTAAGTGTAGTTGATGTCTTACTTTGTGGTTTTTCCATTCTGGAACATTAGGTTACCAACGGGGTCTCAGGGTCTTTACTGAGTATCATTATACTCACCCATGCACGGGCTTCTCCCACACCTTGTCTATGCCTTGTGCAGACGATGAGAAATTGGGCTAAGGCATGAGGGAGCCTGGACAAGGTGGTACGCGAAAGAGACAGTAGGACGTAGAGTTGTGAGGAGGAGATATGTACCTACTCTTCAGGTAGGATCCTTAGAGGAAGACTTAGTAGTTTTTTCCCTTTTTCATTTGTATTGTTACTTTCATTTGTACTCATACTTTCAGTTGTGCTTGTATTCTGGGCCCTTTTACTTTCTGCACTCTTCTTTTACTATAGTAGTTTACTTCAGAGTTGCTTCTATTTTTTTTCTCGAACCATGTGTTTATATAGGTTTAGAGGCAATTCCTTCATGTTTTAGGGAATATTCCTTTCGGTGCTAGTCTCCAGCCCATGGCCTATGGAATGTGGGATTGGGGTAGTCACAGCATGGGCTCCGGAGGGACAGTTCGTGACAAAGTGGTATCCGAGGAGTTCGGTTCTACCGAAAAACTTGGACTCTAGTCTTTTCTGTGTGGAAATATTTTTAAGTGTTATGAATGTGGTTTTATGTTCGGGGATTCCAGTGTTGGTGTGTCGTCCAATGTATCCATACACTAGGACCCTGAATTCTGGTTTCCGACTCAGCACATGGAGACTCTGATTGCGTGTGTTTTTTAAGAGTTTTTCTTGTGATTTCTTTAGAGTTAACTCACCAGGTATAACTTAATGGTCATGGTGCACCTGTTCCTTATCATGATGTCACCACATAGATAGTCATCTAGGATTATCGAGAGTGTATGCGATGACGGCCCACCGAGCGATGAGGCCTTGGTGTAGGGCCCTTTTACGGAGTTAGCACCTTCGGATGGTGCACCAGTTGCACCACCACCTGTTGGGAATCAGATGAAACTATCCCCACTAATAGACAGTGCATGCTAACTGATCGTGTTGCACAAGTTCCAGCGGTAGAGGCCCCCGAGGTTTTGAGGCACGACAGATTCCCAGGCATCTTAGGACTGGCTGGAGGTTGTGGTTAGAGTTTTCTGCCTAGTTGAGACACCAGTAGAGAATATGGTGATCTTAGCTATTTGTATTTTTCATTGAGTGACCATAAGGATGGTCTGCATAGTGATGAGGCTTCAGTGCATGGATTGTTGCATGAGATAGTACCTTTGGGTTGTGTTTTATCTATATCACCTCCTGTTGGTCAGCAGTTACAACCGGTTGTACAGGTAGAGGACACTTGTAGGCTTAGCGCCTTACACGTCTTTCAGCATCTGATACCCCTCAGGTTCTGATGAAATCCCAACTCACATTCGGCTTTGGACTAGCTTGGGGAGGTATCTGGGTTTCCATCTTTCCTAGGCACCTTTCAATCAGATGGCAGTCCTAGTAGAGAGCCTTCTATGTGGCTCAGCAGGATGATGATAGGTTTTAGTTTACCCTAATCTTGCAAAGACATGAAATCTATATGGAGAAGCTTGATAACCTTCCTCAGAGAAGGGGGTCTCTTTCCATAAAGATATAAGGTATGAGAGTTCCCCAGAGCTTCTACAACTTTGTTAGGACAACATGTCGGTAGCTGTTTATTCATCGAGGTGTACTGACCATCCCAGGTACTCGATGAATACTGTACTATCAGTGCTTCAGGGCTCGGACCTCCGAGCAAGATGTGTTTAGAGACATACGAGCTAGCACTATTCCTCTATGAATTCCTACTTATGTTGGGGTTCTAGAAAAAACCATTGTGGATGAATGTTTTTTCGATAACCAAATGCATCCATTGAATGTTAACAGTGGGAAAGCAGAAAACAGATTCCAGTCTTAGAGACCTGGGTGTGTAAAATGTTTTGGGAAGAGGATGTGATAGAGACTGACGAATCTGAAGGGTTGAAAACGTGGAAGTAGAGTTAGGAGAGTAGCATGATGTGGTTTACATTTCGACATGTTACAACCCACCACCCAATGTGGTCCCCACCAGGTTCAGTGAGCTGGAGGATAGGAGAAGGGAGTAGCTTCATGCGGTCAAGGAGTGCGACCCAAGGGCTTTAGAAAACATTTGAGGTATAGTCTGTGTCTACTACTAGATACTGTATTAATAGACATAGGTACTAATCATTCCTTCCTTCCATGAATCTTGTCCAAGACCTAGAGTTTCTAGTTAAACCCTTGACTTGACCCTCACATCTAGAGATACCATTGGGAGGATACCCGATAATCAAACTTACGTCGACGGTGTGATCTGACCCTTTAGGTGAGAGTTTTGGTTAGAACCTCTTTCTTGCAGTGTTGAGGCCTTACAACATTAGTTTGGGTATTGACTGGACATCCACAGTTCATACTCAGATTGATTATATTAGGCAAAAAGTCTGTGGTTTATCTACAATGTTGGAATGCAGTATTTCTTGGTCATTGAAAAAGGAAACCCAAGAAGCATGGGATAAACTCATGTATAGGAGGGTTCGGTCGATAAATCTTGAGTCGGGCAGACATACCCTCGTGGCAGTAGGAGTTTTGAGTTTTCAATTCCCGACAGGAGGGGTAGAGTGTGGGGACATCTTTTCAAAAGATGTTTCCAGGATTACCTCCCCGAAGGGAGAGGGACTTTTGATTTGGCTGGGTACTACTGAAGATTCATGCCTGACTTTTCTAGAGTTGCAACACCCTTTTTAGCATTGACGAAGAAGGGATATCCCTTCATGTGGATAGATAGATACCATCAGAGCTTTCTTGAGCTGAGGCAAAGACTAAAAAGTTCCCCCATCATGAGGATACCAGAAGTGGGTGTTAGGTATGTAGTCTACTACGACGTATTAGGGACCGGACTTGGGTGTTTCCTAATGCATGAGAGATTAGTGATCGCCTATGGCTCATGACATATGAGATATAATGACCATAACTATGCTACCCTTGACCTGGAGTTAGCAGTAGTGGTCTTCGCCTTGAAGGTGTGGCGACATTACTTGATGGGTGAACAATTTACTATTTAATCTGATTACAAGAGACTCAAGTATATATTCTCTCAGATGGACCTGAACCCAATACAGAGGATATGGATAGATTCCATCCAAGACTATGACCTTAAGATAGTCTATACTCATGGGAAGAGGAACATGGTAGCAGACACACTCATCAGGAGGTCTGGTCTACAACTGCTGAGTGAGGTGTCAGAGCAGAAAGTCACGCTACAGATATCCTTCCTAGATAAAGATGGAGTAGCTTACCTTCAGTCTATGACTGTCACTCCCCCTATTCATTAGCAAATTTGGGGGGTTCATCTTCAGATGTTGACTGTGAGGCCCGACGTTCTCAGATATCCTCAGGATGGTCTCTTAAAGGATTTTCTGAATGTGGGGATCACGTAATCTTCTTTATAGGATGTACCATGGTACCAGTGAGGCTTCGGTAGGAGGTGTTGAGAGAGATCCATACATCCCATTTAGCAGTAAATCTTGTAGTGGTGAAGTTATACCAGGACATCCGGTGTCATTACTGGTTTCTAGTGATGATGGAAGTAGTGGAAGAGTTTGTATCACAAATCCTCACTTGTTATCAAGTGAAGACTTCACAGAGTCAACAAAAGTCTTATGCCCATAATATGAGGGATACCATCTCATCCTACGGGTCTCACCTCGACGAGGTTTACAGAGATTTGGCCGGAGTGGCAAGTTATTTCTGAGGTTCATCAGACCTTTCTAGATTCTCAGTATAGTGGGTGAGGTGGAATATTGTCTATCTCTTTCCCTATAGAAGCACCGGGTGCATAATGTTTTCCATATGTCACGGCTAAAGAGTTTCGTGCATGATCTATCTCCCATTATCAACTAGGGAGAGTTAAACTTTGAAGATGGAGTCCCTTTTACAGAATTCCCGGTGGAGATAAAGGATCGGTAGGAGTGAGTCTTTCATGGATGGTCGATCCTCCTAGGGTGAGTTCGGTGGTAGCATGAGGACCTCCAGGAGAGCACATGGGAGTGGGAGGCTCAGATGCATTCTTAGTACCCTCATTTGTTTGATTTTACATTGTTTTGTCTTTTAGGGACGTAAATCCTAATGGTGGGGAGAATGTAATGTCCCATAATTTCTGTATAATTATTTTTATTTATATGAAATTATTTAGAGACCATGAAATCTGACAGCACGTGATTCTGAGGCCCAGAGTGCCCGGAATGATCCATCGAAGTTTTGTTAATCTTAAATTAGTGTGTGTGAGAAATTTTCCGGAAAAAGTGGAATAACTAATAAAAGGTTTCCTAAATCAAAAATCTGAGGGCATCATTGCATTCAGGATGGCAGGTTTACCCTAGGCATAATATAAGTTTAGTCGGTGCAGTTCTGCAGTAGGAAAACCCAAAAATGGCATAACCATGAATAAAATTATTAAATAAAATTATATTATTTTTTAAATTCATATAACTTATGAATGGTGAATCGGATTAAAAATTTGATACCACCATTGAACATGTGAAGGTATGCTCTCTTTAGGTAAATACTAACATTGGCCAGCACGGGCCACCAGTGAAAGATAGTTTTTGGACATAAATAAAATAATTAAGTGGAAATTATTTTATTGTAAAATCCATAACTTCTAAATGGTAACTCAGATTTAAAATCCAAGAGAACCGTTGAATCTGAAGCGCCGATATTTTCTTAAGAGAGACTTTACTTTGAATATAGTAGGCCCGGAGAAAAGGTAATGTTTTGCGACTATTTAAAAGAAATGAAATAAAAAAAATTTGTTATTTTATTTCATATCCTCCAACAGAAAAGAAAAGGGGTGGGGCCAGCAATGTGTCAGGACAATAAATGGCTTGACCTTCCAACCCTATGTAACGATGTCGTTGGGGAATTACGAAGCTTCCTAATTGATGATGCCCATTAAACACCAACATCATTACTTGCCATAGCCCTCTCCAATATATATGGAGCTTGGGGAGGGGTATCAGTATAGCTTCCCCAAACAATGAAGTGCTGAAGGAGTGCCACGATGCTGAACCCTTAGAGGACATAGCCGATTCTATTGGGAGGTGGTGGGTGACACCGAACGATGAACCGAAGGATGACATGCGAGTGTCATCGTTGGAAACTAGTTTCGAAAATGAAGAACATGATCCGCCTTCAAGTCACAGACACTCTACAATGGGTTATGATGTAGGGGGTTATTTCATTTGTTCAATATTTTTATTCCCTCTTCTCCATTCTTGAAATTATATGAAGAATGTGGTTCAACGGACTAATGGGCTGATCCGTGATTAATTTATTTTGTGGGAGGTTATTACAGGGTATCATTGTGGGGTTTTGTTTATTACTTAATACAAGAAATTGTTAAACCCATTTTATCCTCCCTTGATCATGAGCTAACACGGAGGGCACGGGCCTAACAAACCCAGCATGAACCATCCGCAAATTTGTTACCCTTGCACCATCCGGGGAAGATTGTTGGTGCGGTAACACCAACCAACTATGAAGGAGGAAACATGCCAAAGCAAGCTGCTAGAGGAGGTCGTGGCATGAAGCTGTCGCTGACAACAGAGCATCCAGCACCAGCCAGCCACAGAGGAGGGGTGGCGTGCCATCATATGCCACTGGTGTGCAAAGGGGCCATGACTAGTTAGTCGTGAAGGTCAGAGGAGGCGGTCGGCTCATCGGTTGTCCATGGAAGGGAAGGGCGGCGCATGACGGGCCACCGATGAGCCAGAGACCATGACCAAAGCCACGTCGGAGGAGGAAAAAACCATGACTCTTGTGGGTTTCATGGTGACCGGGCAGTGTCCATGTGGTGATGCCGCTTTAAAGGCCAAACGACCTTTGGTCATTCAGGATCTCGGGGGAGCGAATTCCCCGAGCCGCCTGGCGGACACACCGCGGGACATTCACTTTGTAGCCGGACCAGCCTTGAGGGCCGCTGCCCGACCAAGTCACCGACTTAGTGGGTTGCCGCCCTAGCAGACCCCGCCCAACCGGGTCGTCGCCCAACCGGGCCGCCGCCCGACTGGGTCGCCGCCCTAGCGGACCACCGCCATAGCGGGCCCCCACCCTTGTGGACCCCTCCCTAGAGGGCCCCCACACTAGGGGGCCTCTTCCCTAGGGGTCCCCCGCCCTATGGGGCCCCTGCCCAAGCGGGCCCCCGCCCTAGAGGGCCCCCGCCCTAGTGGACCTCCGTTGTTGCGGGCCACCCTATACAAGCCGAGATACCCTTATGGGATGCCCCTTTTGTGGGATAGGACAAACCTTGGCCCAACTGGCTGACTCTATCGCGGCCCAGCCTAGACCGGGTCGGGGCGGGTTGGTCCAACCGGGACGGACTGGACACAGGCCCAGAAACACTTAAAGGGCCTTATCTCGAGAACCAAACGCATGTTTGACGAACTGTATGCGGAATTGGGATCCTTGGAGCGATAAAATCCTTTTGAATTAATTCATGATAGTTTTGGGGAAACTATGAGTATGGCCTGGTTGGATCACACCCGAATCCAACTGGGCCCTTGGCATTGAAATGCCAATAACGCACATACTGGGCTTCTGGTTGACTCCCCATCTGTTGCATTGGAACCCTTGTAAAATTACGGATCATTGGATTACTTATTTTTGATAAATCGTTTTGGTTGAAATAGGACTAATGGCTGGGGGAGCGGTTCTCCCAAGTGCGCTACGTACAGAACCCTGCGACTGGCTGAGTCCTGATGACTACTAACTTTTTTCCTCGGAGTGACTCGATGACCACGGTACGTGATGGGGAGGCGTACCTCATCAAGACATGGTTGGGGAGAGGATTTGTGTGACCCGGTAGACCCATGGTATAGGATGGGGAGGAGTACCTCGTTAGTTCAAGGTTAGTGGTAAGCGCCTATGTGTGACACGGTAGGCCCACAGTACTCGATAGAGGAGGAGTTCTTCAGCAGCCAAGGTGTTCGACACTGTGACTGGGAATGTTACTTGTTCCTAGACCTAGAGAATTTGTGGCTTGCTATCCACATTCATAGAAATCCTTTGTGGGTCAGCATCATATCCTATTTCTCTGAGTTGCATACCTGGTTTGAGCTAAGACTCTATTTGAACAAAGTCTTTTACCTTTGTGGTACTTTTACCTTCATGGTAATATCTTCATGGTGATACCTGTGTCGTACTGTTACTTTTGTGGTACATCTAACTTCGTGGTCTTACATTTGTGGTATACTTATCTCATGTATGAGATGAGTATATCTAGATGACATAGGTATATGTATGGGTATATACATAGGGGGAGTTGATGTTTTTCTTTGTGGTTTTTACTTTGTGAACTTTAGGAGACCTATGAGGTCTCAGGGTCCCTAAGGAGTATCGTTATACTCACCCCTGCACGGGCTTCACCTGCACCTTATTATGTCTTGAGAAGATGACGAGCAGCTGGAGTGAGGCTTGAGGGAGCCAGGACTAGGCGGTGGACGGAGGAGACAGGAGGACGTAGAGTGTCAAGGAGGTGATCTGTACCTACCCTTCAGGTAGGATCCTCAGAGGTCGACTCAGTAACTATTTTCCTTTTTTAAGTTGTATTTTTACTTTCAGTTGTACTTGTAATTTTAGTTGGGCTTGTATTCTGACACCTTTTACTTTCAGCACTCCTCTTTTACTATACCATTTTACTTCACAGTTTCTTCTTGTTGTGTTCTCGGACCATGTTTTTGTACAGGTTAAAAGGCTATGCCTTCCCATTTTAGGGAATACGCCTTTTGGTGCTAGTTGCCAGCCCCTGGCCTACGGAAGGTGGGCTTGGGGTAGTCACGACACAGGCACCGGGGGATGGGTCATGACAGTTATTTTCATGTATTATAATAGTTTACAAAGTTAATCTTCACTACCCCTATTTAAAAACTCTTTACTATAAAATTATTCTCACCATATGTTTTAAATTATTTTCCAAAGTTTCAATAGAATTTTCTGAAGGAGTTCATTGCACTTATACATTTAGTGCACCTAAAGTGTTTTAATTCTCTTATTTTATTTTTATAAAACACTATGGTTTGGGTCTGTAATTGTCTATTTATACAAAACCTATATGAGTAAAAATTCCTAGAAATGTATAAAATATTGTGTATTTGTTCAGTTTCTTTTCTAAAAATAAAAATAAAAATAATACATAACATTTATATGTGTAGAACCTGGAAGCATAGGTTCAGGTCTTTATACACTCTCTAGATTGTAAACATCCAATGGTTTTCTAGTGGAATTATTGAATAAGTAATGCTATTACCTTCACCATTGGTTAGTCGTTTGGCCTTATAGGGATTTAGAGCTTATGTGTATCAATATAGAAAACATAGTAATGATTTAACCATAAAATATAACACAAAAAGTCTCAAATACAAAATAATAAAATGACAAATCAGAATACAATTTGGAAGAACATGTACACAATACTATGATATACAAAAAAACTAGGCATCAAGCATAACTGAGAAGAAAAACCAACTAGTTCAAAAACAAGTCTCTATGTGACAATTTTTTACCACTATTATAATGGCTCAGACACCTCCAGTCCATTCCTTGTTGAAATCGATGTGGTCAACACGACGCGCGTTATAACGATAATTTTTAATACTGATGATAACGTAAAAATATGTTAAATAATAATGACGATGACATAAATTTTGTGATTAATTAAACTAAAAATAGAATAATCATGGTAAAATGATTTAATGGGTGTTATTATTATTAATGATGTGAATTGGTAAGGTGTGTGACCCATTAGACGTTGATAAATGAAACATGCAGTTTATTATTAATTGAGTTGTTGTTGAGATTAAATTTGAATAATAACAATGGGTGTTGTGTTATTAATATTATTCATAATATTAATAATAATGAGAAATTAATGAAATGTGTCATGGTATTTATTAAAGAAAATAAATTCAGATGCACAGTGGAAGCATGGTGGTTGGTTAATAAAATTAAAGGTGAGTTCGTTATTATTATTATGTTAAATAATACTAATAATGGTTGAGTAAATATATGTTGAGTTTATTAAATTGAATGGTTTTTATTTAATAAAAGTGGTTTCAATTTAATCAGTGTCAAATAAAAATAAATAGAATTAAATAATTAAATTAACGGATGTTATGCAACATTGACGTGGCATGGTCAGATTCAGATATCCAACGAGATGGTTTAACGTGGTCAATGTGATGAGCGTAAATATTATCATTATTAATAATAATTGGTGACGAGTTAAGAATTTTTAATTGGGGATTTTTTTTATTATTATTATACTAAATAATTACAATAAGAATGTTGCTTTAAATTTTGAAAGATCCTTTAATAAAGATTTAATGAGATTTAAATTTTGAATTCAATGTAATGAGATTTGAGATGTGAGGATAGACGAGAGATATTATTTATGATAATTATGTTAAAATATAATAAATAAGGTAAAAGATGAGCCAATAAAGGGGAGGCGCCATTTTTTTTGTTGGAGTGTGACGGAATTGTGGAAGAATTTGATTGGAGAGATAAGAAATTTGAAATGAAATAAATTAAATAAAACAAAATAGAAATAAAATCCGAAATAAATGGTGATGCGCACAAAGAAAATTATGGGAATATATTTTTGAGTGACATTGTTTTTGAAATAAATTGATTAGATGAATTAAAAATGAAATTAAATTCATTTAGTTCTAGGTGAGAGAAGGTGTTTGGGGAGCTTGGATCATGTGTAGCGTGGGGGAAAAAGGGAAATCAACCCCTGAAACCTTTTTAAATAAAATAATAATGATAATGGTAGAGTATGATTGGAGAGAGATGTGCTCCTTTTGTTTTGTGCGTGGGATTTCTTGGCTATGAAATTTTAGCTAAATCAATTACAAAAAAATGATAATAATATAATAATAACATTATTATTTTTGGTTATCAAAACACCTTTTCTTCGGTATCTTCTTCGTGCGACCTCGGTTTTACGAACCATCACGGTAGTGCAACCCTGGTTTCAAGACGGAAATTATGAATCAAATATTGGAGGTCTTTTTCATATTTTTGGATCAAGTACCCAAAACGCTCATGAATTAATAGATTAAATATTATTAAATATTTGACCCACCATAACTCACGTGTGCAACATCCGATTGACTTCTCGTCAGTGGTGATGTGATCCTGTCATTAATATGATCAATTCAAGTCCAATGTTGGATATTAAATTATGACTCATGTCTCGGGTCAATAAAACACCTACTATTAATTGAAGATATTATTATCATTAAATGCATGGAAACCGCGTGACGTGTTGTGTGTTGACTAGTCAAACTACGTAACATTTGTATGGTCACATCGTGTACTCATTAATACATATTGCGTACCGTTTTACCTTTTCGTTGCCCATATGAGAGAGGGTCATGTGTTATTTATGAACCTGTCTTCTTCTCCACACGGAGATTCTCCCAGATGACCCAGAATCCTTCCTCCTATCTTCTTTATTCGGACTTCGATCGTCAATCTATCAGTGACTGCGGGATCGTGTCAACGAGGCGAACATCATACACCCTGTTCTGTTCTCTATTCTTCGATTTCCCCTCTGCAGTTTCAAACCAAGGATACTGTTGATACTTAACGGGAACGATGGTCTTTGACGAACAACTCTAAAAAGTTATGTTAAACCTTTGTTCTTTTATTATCTTTTTGATCCTACTTCTCCCATTTTCCTTCCATGCTACGGCATGTGATCTCCGTGTTGAGGGAGTTTCTTGTGTTGTTGATTCGGTGGTTCCGCGACGTCCTTGGTGGGTGCAGTCGTTCTGGGAGAAGCCTTGTGATCGTGGTGTTCGTGTTCATATAAGGACAGTAGAACCTGTTGAGGTAGGGATCATACCTTCGTCTCTCTAAATTGTGCATCATGCGGGGTGGGTGTCCTCTTGTTTATGTGATACACATTTGAACCGGTTTAATAAAGATAATAACTGGATTATATAATGGGAATGGGAAGTTTGTGAATGTAGTTACATTATTTATATCCTATGATATTATGTTGTGAATTGAATGAGCTTCTGCCTACTGAAAATCATGGCTGTTGGGGGCCTTTTCTTATACAATTAAATGTTTCCCTCTCCTTCTGGATTTTCTTCTGGATGAAAATTTTATTGAATGTGGAAATTGGTTAATCATGTAAAGTAGGCCGATTAAAAACCTGGAACCCTTATGTGATCACCCTGGTTGAACAAACATAAATAATAAACATGTGGGTGTGGGTTAGGGTTTATTTATGTGAAGGGGGTGTTTTATGGGTTTTTGTGGATCGGGTGAGCAGCAGGGCTGCAGTTGTCTTGGTTGTGGGTTAGTGTGAATGCTATGTTGGTGGTTGGCAGTGGGGATGCATGGATGGGTTTGAATGTGAACAAACTATGGGTTGTGAATAATAAATAAAATTGGAAGATTCAATGAATGGTGGGGCATGGTAATGGAACGAGAATTATAATCAATGGGGTTGGTTGGTTAATAAGAAGGGACTTGTTTGTGTTTCTTATGTTTTCCTAACTTGATTTGTGGATGGCAGGGATATGTTTTATGAATTCTTGATCCAGTTTGGTTGTTGACAGTTTCCCAGTAGTTAAGAAACTGATAACTAAAGTTGTTGAAACATGAAAACATTAAATGGGGTTTTGGGATTGATTTTTGTGTACATACTCTCGAAGTGGTAGTGCCAAGGTACGTGCTCAGATCTTTGTGTAGAAGACTTAGGATGGGTTGAGTGGTTTTTATAATTATATTAATCTGTACGTTTTATGTTTATTTATGCACCCCACCCATGTTGAGAACTACATGCCGAACACCCATGGGAAGGGGGGTGAGATTCTCAAACATCCAAAGGATGGCTGGTTACTATTCTTCCATGTGCTCCCTCTTCCAGGTTCAATAGCCCAAGTTCCTTTGGGAAGGTTACGACAGGTGTTTCCCAAGAATATTCAGGATGAGGTGTGATATGTTCCCAGGTGTCTTCAAGATGAGATGTGGTTATGGCCGAGGATTGTGTTCCGGTGGGTTACTATGAGCTTTGTATGGCCAAGTTACGGCACTAGCTCAGGAAGAGGGGGAAGCATCAGAGTGTTAGGCGTGAGGGCTTGAGCAGTATCTAGTAGGAAGGTGGCGCAGGGTACCCATACTTTGATAACATTACTACTATACTCTATTGACTTTTGTTACTTGGTGAGTCTGACTGGTGAGGCTGGGTGGATATATTTTTTGCTAGGTTTTGGTTCTTCTATTTTCTCACGGGGCATTAGGATGTCTCCCCACTTTTCTATGAGATCTTTAGGTTTCCCTACTGAGTATACTTGTATTCTCACCCTAAGTTTGTTTCAGGTTTTCAAGAGGACTATAGGGACTATGCGGGACCTTACTAGTCAGGCAGGGGGAGTTGCTACTGTTGGCGGTTGTTGTTGTTTTCCGTTACTTTTTGGTACAGTACTTTGGAGCTTTTCTGTACTTTTACTTTTGTGTCACTATTGTATAAAGCATGCATATGGGATTGGTTTTGGTCTATTTCTACACTTGTTCCTTTTCTTTTCTTGGTGTTTGACTCGTCCTATTTCCCGATCATAAATTAATAAAAAAGGGTAATGCCTCCCATATATGTGAAAAACTCATACCCTTGGTGCTAGTCGCCACTCTAGGGCCTAATGGAGGCGGGACTTGGGGGTCATTATCTCCCTTCCACCATTGCCATGTCAATAGGGGAATCTTTGGTGGGAGGGGGTCGTGAAATAATGGTATCAGAGATGATAGTTGAGAGATAGGATGGAGTCTCGAGTTAGGCATAGTAAGGATTTCATGGGATGGTAGGGCAACAATGTTGGATGATCTTGGTGCGTGACATAGGCCAGGGAAGGCCGGCTAGGACACGAGATTTTAGGGCCCCCCGTGATCTGATGTAAGGACTCTGAGCTTACCGAACGACCAAGTAAGACTACATTGATTGCATGGTAGACACCCTAGGAAAGGTACATGTATCATCATGATTTTTTTTTACTTGATTTGGGTGTTCTGGGAAAGAAATCGAATTAAAATGATAAAATGAAACCGTGATAAAATTTCCTTGCTACTTGGGCTTAGGTGTTCTTTGTTTACCATACAGCTACGGCACCTGGACGTCGTTCCCGGGTGACTCGGGAAGTCCAGGCCCAACAGATTCAGATGGTCAATCAGATGAAGATTGACCGAGAAGAGGAAGATGACTTATTGTAGTGCACGTTTCGTGCTTTCCAGAGACAAATCTTGAAGAAGTATGAAGGCAGAACTTCGGATACGGAATCAGAGAGTTGGTTGGACGAACTCGAGATCACCTTTGTGTTGATCCGGGATCCATCACAGTACTGGGTTCCTCTAGCAGTAAGCCAGCTGCGAGGAGCGGCGCGTCAGTGGTGGATGCTTTACCTTGGGGTGGGGAAGGAGACAGAAGTTCTATGGCCTGACTTCGAGAAGGAGTTCTGTGAGGAATTACTTTCCTCGACGAGGAAGGCCGAGAAGAGGCCGGAGTTGTTGTCTCTCCAATAAGGAAGCATGTCAGTGTGGAAACTACGGGTCAAGTTCATAGATCTCCTCCGTTTTTCCCTGAATCCCTTTCCAGATGAGGATTCCCGAGCTAGACATTTATAGGAGGCACTTCACCCCTCTATTCAGTGCACGGTGACCCCTTTCACCTTACCAATGTACCTGGAAGTACAGAATAAGTTGGAGATAATCGAGAGGATGCACTTGCAAGTGGGTCCACTGCGAGAGAGGAGTCACCCAAGTTCGTCCAAGAAGGAGGCAGTCATCAGTATATCCCCAGCAACAGGACCTTCCAAGTTTTGACCGGAAGGGAGCAGACTTCAGCAGGTCCCATACCAATCTTACAATTTCCGCTTGTTTTCTATTGGCCAGGGACCGAGGTGCTTTGCATGTGGGAATCATGGGAATCTTGGAAGACATTTCCCTTTTTAGACTCAGTATGTAGGGATTGTCTAGGTTCAGCCACAGCCCCAGCAATAGTTCCTAGCACAACCATTCTAGCAGCAACAGGCTCTAGTCTCTCTAAGGGGAGCTAGAGCAAGTGGTGGCCAACCATAGGTATTTCCTCAAGGACCCCAACCGGGACATGGTCAAGGAGGTGGACATCAACAGAGAGGCAGAGGAGTGGGACGCAGACAGTTGAACGCAATAGAAGCGGCAACCCTAGAAAGGCTCGAAATCGAGAGAGATGTTTTTGAGTTTTACTTAAATGCTCTCGTTTATGTTTTGGAGCGTCACACACCATTGTGGAAACTCATTCTCACCCATGATTTGGGCCTGGACCTTGTTTTTCATGAGTATATAATACTATGTTGTTTCCCTCTTTCCTTTAAATGTGTGTGAAGATTCCTAACATGTAGGGAGAGGAAGACCTAATCCCTAATTGAGACGCATTAATGTGGATGCGATTAAACCCGTGCAGGCAAGTCAGTGCCACCTAAAGCGAATAATATCTCGACATGGGAGATGGAATTCCTCAAGCCATGTGTTCAGGAAATTTATTGTTGTCTTGAATGGTTTTTGGGGTAGTGTAAGTTTGGAAAATCATAATATATGGAAGTCGGAA
Source organism: Viscum album (assembly GCA_963277665.1). Classification (NCBI taxonomy): domain Eukaryota; kingdom Viridiplantae; phylum Streptophyta; class Magnoliopsida; order Santalales; family Viscaceae; genus Viscum; species Viscum album. The sequence continues at coordinate 1,046,958,444 of OY728165.1, forward strand.
GACCTAATTCCTAATCGAGACTCATTAATGAGGATGCGATTAAACCTGTGCAGGCGATTCAGTGCCTCCTAAAGAAAATAATATCTCGATATAAGAGAAGGAATTCATAACTCATATAATTAGGGTTGTCAGTTGTTTCCTATTATGATGAGAGCCCTGAGAGGTATCTTGCGCGGTGGTTGTTCAAATCCATTATTTCTTCTGGGTTAGTTTTTAATTATCGAGGATGATAATGTTTTGAGAGGTATCTGATGTAATGGTTTGGACCCCTCTAGTCCATTCCTTGTTGAAATCGATGTGGTAAACACGACACGCGTTATAATGACAACTTTTAATACTGATGATAACATAAAAATATGTTAAATAATAATGATGATGACATAAATTGTGTGATTAATTAAACTAAAAAGAGAATAATCATCATAAAATGATTTAATAGGTGTAATTATTATTAATGATGTTAAGTGGGAAGGTGTGTGACCCATTATATGTTGATAAATTAAACATGAAGTTTATTATTAATTGAGTAATTGTTGAAATTAAATTTGAATAATAATAATGGGTGTTGTGTTATTAATATTATTCATAATATTAATAATTATGAGAAATTAAAAAAATGGGTCATGGTATTTATTGTAAACAAATAAATGAAGATGCACAGTGGAAGCACGGTGGTGTGTTAAAAAAATTAAAGGTGAGTTTATTATTATTATTATGTTAAATAATAATAATAATGGTGGCATAAAAATATGTTGGGTTTATTAAATTGAATGGTTTTAATTTAATAAAAGTGGTTTCAATTTAATCAGTGTGAAATAAAAATAAATATAATTAAATAATTAAATTGACGGATGTTATGTAACATTAACGTGGCATGGTCATATTCAGATATCCAACGGGATGGTTTAACGTGGTCAATGCGATGAGAATAAATATTATCATTATTAATAATAATTGGTGACGAGTTAAGAATTTTTAATTGGGGATTATTTTTATTATTATTATACTAAATAATTATAATAATAATGTGGGCTTAAATTTTGAAAGATCTGTTAATAAAGATTTAATGAGATGTAAATTTTGAATTCAATGCAATGAGATTTGAGATTTGAGGATAGACGAGAGATATTATTTATGATAATTATGTTAAAATAAAATAAATAAGGTAAAAGAGGTTTTAATAAAGGTGAGGTGCCATTTTTTGTTGGAGTGTGAGGGAATTGTGGAAGAATTTGATTGGATAGGATAAGAAATTTGAAAGGCAATAAAGTAATTAAAACAAAATAGAAATAAAATCTGAAATAATTGGTGATGCGCGCAAAGAATATTGTCGGAATATATTTGTGGGTGACATAGTTTTTGAAATAAATTGATTAGAGGAATTAAAAATGAAATTAAATTGATTTAGTTGGAGGTGAGAGAAGGTGTGTAGGGTGCTTGGATCATGTGTAGCGTGGGAAAAAAAGGGAAATCAATCCCTCAAACCTTTTTAAATAAAATAATAATGATAATGGTAGAGTGTGATTAGAGAGAGATGCGATATTTTTGGTTTGTGCGTGGTATTTCTTGGCTATGAGATTTTAGATAAATCAATTACAAACCAAGTGATAATAATATAATAATAACATTATTATTTTTGGTTGTCAAAACACGTTTTCTTCGGTATCTTCTTTGTGCGACCTCGGTTTTAAGAACCGTCAGCGGCAGTGCGACCTTGATTTCGAGACGGAAATTATGAGTCCAATATTGGAGGTATTTTTCAGATTTTTGGATCTAGTACCTGAAATTCTTGTGAATTAATAGATTTAGTATTGTTAAATCTTTCACCCGCCATAACTCCCACGTGTGATGTCTGATTGACTTCTCGTCAGTGGCGATGTGATCCTATCATTAATACGATCAATTGAAGTCTAATGTTGGATATTAAATTATGACCCATTTCTTGGGTCAATAAAACACCTACTATTAGTTGAAGTTATTATTATCATTAAACGCATGGAAACAACGTGATGTGTCATGTGTTGACCAGTCAAACTACATAACATTTGTACGGTCACGTCGTGTATTCATTAATACACGTTGCATACCGTTTTACCTTTTTGTTGCCTATATAAGAGGGGGTAACGTGTCATTTACGGACCTCTCTTCTTCTCCACACGGTGACGCTCCCGGATGACCCAGAAGCCATCCTTCTATCTTTTTCATCCGGACTCCGATCGTCAATCTGTCGGTGACTGCGGGATCGTGTTGATGAGGCGAATATCGTACACCCTGTTCTGTTCCCTCTTCTTCGAATTCCCCTTTGTATTTTCCAACCGAGGATACTGCTGATAATTGATGGGAATGACGTTCTTTGATGAACGACTCTAAAAAGGTATGTTAAGCCTCTGTTCTTGTATTCTCTTTCTGATCCTACTTCTCCTGTTTTCTTTCCATGCTACGGCATGTGATCTCTGTGTTGAAGGAGTTTCTTGTGTTGTTGATTCGGTGGTGCCGCGACGTCCTTAGTGGGTGTAGCCATTCTGGGATAATCCTTTTGATCATGGTGGTCGTTTTCGTAGAAGGACATCGAAACCTATTGAGGTTGGTATCTTACCTTTGTCTCTCTAAATTGTGCATCATGCGGGGTGTGTGTCCTCTTTTTTATGTGAAACACATTTGAACCGGTTTAATAAAGATAATAACTGGCTTATATAATGGGGATGAGAAGTTTGTGAATGCAGTTACATTATTTATATCATGTGATATTATGTTGTGAATTGAATGAGCTTCTGCCTACTGAAAATCATGGTCGTTGGGGGCCTTTTCTTACGCAATTAAATGTTGCCCTCTCCTTATGAATTTTCTTATGGGTGAAAATTTTATTGAATGTGGAAATTCGTTAATCACATAAAGTTGGCTGATTAAATACCTGGAACCCTTGTGTGATCACCCCAGTTGAAAAAACTGAAATAATAAACATGTGGGTGCGGGTTAGGGTTTATTTATGTGAAGGGGTGTTTTGTGGGTTGTTGTGGATTGGGTGAGCAGGAGGGTTGTGGTTGGCTTGGTTGTGGGTTGGTGTGAATGCTATGTTGGTGGTTGGCAGTGGGGCTGTAGGGATGGGTTTGATGTGAACGAACTATGGGTTGTGAATAATAAATAAAATTGGAAGAGTCAATGAATGTTGGGGCATGGTAATGGAATGGGAATAATAATCAATGGGGTAGGTTGGTTAATAAACAGGGACTTGTTTCTGTTGCTTGTGTTTTCCTAACTTGATTTGTGGATAGAAGAGATATGTTTTATGAACGCTTGATCCAGTTTGGTTGCTGATAGTTTCCCGGTAGTTAAGAATCTGATAACTAACATTGTTGAAACATGAAAACATTAAATGGGGTTTTTGGATTGATTGTGTAACACACCAGGTAAATAAAGAGTTTGAAATTTTCACATTTATCCACATTTGTGAATAAAATATTAATATAACTTTAAAGGGGACGCTATGCTCGATGGCATACCCAACACGCAACAACGAGTTTCTTGGGAATCTTACATTGCACTCTAATAATAAAATAATATTATTTTAAATGGTAGTTAACGCATAGCCGTTGTAATGGAGGGAATGAACAGAACTAACCACAAAATGATTTTATATGTTTGTCAAATATTTTTACTCTTTACAATAAATGTTAGAGGATTAAAAATGCGAATGAATCCAATTTTAAGCATAAACATTCTAATATTCTTTAAAAGGTCAATTAACCAGCTTTTGATGGAGAACCTCTTTTAAATCAACTTTTTAACAATTTTATGTGTTATATTTGACAAAATAAAATTCTTCTTTAGAATCGGGACATCAAAATTTACTTTGTGTAAATTTTTGGTATTTTTCCGATAAAGTTCATTTTTTAATGAATAGTGAAAATGTTGTATTTTAAATCAAAACCACTTTTTAATATAATTTATTTATGTGATTAGATTATATTTTTAATTGGTTTTAAAGTTAAATTAGAATATATTTTTACCATTTAATCCAATTGTGGTCATTGGAATTAATTTCACTTTGAAATCGGACTTGAACTACTGTCCATCTTTTGATACTTATTGTTTCATAAAAACACGTTATTTGCTCTGAAAATGGGAATTAATTATTAAATTAATTAATTCAACTTATATGTTTTGAATTTAGTAAAATAGGAATCATTTTTGAATTCGTAATATCAAATATAGCTTAGGGTGAATTTTTGGTATTTTTCTGAAGAACTTCAATTTTTGATGAATAGTGAAACCACTAAGTGGTACTTACAAAAACTGATTTTCTGTTTAAATGAAATTTTTCCACCTCTGTGTTTTAAATTTAAAAAATACGACATACATGGTTGTCATTAGGATGTAAAATATGGTTCAATGGGATTAAAATAATCTTTTGGTGAATAAAAACTTTTAAGTTTTTAATCGCGATTAGAGGTAATTAGTGTAGTTTAAGGTAAAAATAATGTTTTAATAATATGAAATGACCTATACACATGTCCTACCCTCATTGGAAGAGTCATTTCCGACCAAGACAATCCATGGGTCAACTTGGGGACCCCATGGAGCCACTTTGGAAGGAAAATGACATTATTATCTTTTTATTTAATGTTAAAGTAAAAATGTCACAAACATGAGTTGTTTTACTAAAACAATTTTTATGTGGGGTTATACAAGTCAGATGTTTTACTATAAATAGTAATTGGAAATCTGAAAATATTTCCTACATCATAGTATTTTTTTTTATAATTTTTAGACATTAAATAAATTAAATTATTTATGACAACATGATGATGCAGCGATTACCTCATTATTTAATAATTTAAATAAAATGAAAATATAATGTAAACTCTAAGACCTAAACTTGTCAAAAACCTATTGGATGGGTATATTTCGAACCCTTATCACCATATCCTCGAATTATATCAATTTGGGACCTTTTAAAATCCGAAACTCATTTTAAAATAAAGTAACATTTCTTAACTTTCCAAGAGTGCCCCTCCTCTCCTCTTATAAATGGCCCCCACCTCTACCACCATACACACACCTCTCAAGCCTTTGGATCGGCCAACCCCTACCCATTTTGTCTCTCCACATCCCTCTCTAACTCTTAGATGCCTCACTTTGGTCAGAAGTCTTCCCAAGGAAGCCTTTGATCTCAAACCAAAGGGAGTTATCCAATTTTAAGGTAATGTCCTCACTTGAGTCCTTTTGTTTTATTTTGCTTCTTCACCCCCCTAAAATCTTTTTATTCCTTTCTTTTGTAACAACACCAATATCTTAAATATACTAGTATGTTTTTATATTAAGTATTCGAGCTACACATACACACACCTTCGTCTAATGGTTAAAGAACATACTGTTTTTTTGGGTAGCGAATTACTCCCTCACGAAACGATGATTGTTCAATATTATATTAACACCTTTCATGGTGGCCATTAAGATGTCACTATATTTATATATGATATATAATATTTTTATGTTTTACTTAAGATTCTATATTTTTCTTTTGTGGTATACCTTTATGGTTTCCATTGTGGGTAAACATGATAATTTCATTTTAGGAAGTGTGGACTACCGCCCCCTCAAAGTGATTTGATTCGTTAATGCCATATGTGGGATGTATAAAGGATGGATTTAAAGTTATTATATATGATTTATGTTACATATAAATGATGCATATAATTATGGAATTAAAATATACATACCTATCATTTAGTTTTAATTCCATTAATATGAAATAGAAATGAAAGTAGCATTCATGCGTACGTATGGCTTATCGTCTCCATGAATGGTGCATTTCATTTATTACCTCTAAATGATTATGTAATATTATAAATACATGTATATTATGGAAATATATGATATATATGATATCCAAATAATTAATATCATTCTGGATATAATGAACCTTTGACCACACGAACAACATGTAATTGTAAGAAGTCCACTTTCGACTTAAGAACCAAATATCGACAAAACAAACATTATTAACTTAAATGATTACATAATGTTTATAACATGGAAATAAGTGATATAAAAGGAATAATGAACTTGAAAAAGGTTCTTAAGAAATTATAAATTAACTCAAGTTTATTATTCAGGACGTTAAAGAACGATCGAGTCAAGTCGGACCCGAGGTAAGGGATCATACCCCTCTCTTTCTTTTTAAGTACACTCTTTTATGTCATTCCTTTTAAGCTCATCTTTCTTGTGATTGGGATGTTCTTTTATATTACTCCTAATGTAATTTTTATGTTCATATTATTAGAGACCATATTCTCTCTCATCAATCCATTTTGGAAGTTTTGAGTGGCGCCGTTAGGCTGCCTAATTTTCGTAAGAGATCTAACCTCTCTCTTTCTTTTTAAGTACTCTCCTTTATGTCACTTATTTTAAGATCCTCTTTGTTATGATGGGGGATGTTATTATATATTCCTCTTGATGTAAATTTTATTGTAATATGATGAGATACCCTATTTGATCTCATCAATCCATTTTTGTAAGTTTTAAGTGGCGCCGTTAGGCTGCCGAGTTTTCGTAAGGGATTTTTCATCTCACTTTTATTCCCGTGAGATTTATACTACATTTGCCACAATTTCCTTTGAGTGGTGTATGTAATGCCCATTATTTTACTCATTGTGTAATATAATTTCATTTATGAGTATTCACATCAATGTTGTATTGTCCTTCTTTCACGGGATGTATGTTTCGAAAGATACCCATGTCGGTAAGGGAACCTTTCACCCACCTCTTTTTTAAAATACTTCTCATGTAATGTATTTTAATTCACATAATATTTTGTTGGGATATGTTATTATATATACTTATTGATTTAAATTTTATGTCCAAGTGATGATATACCCTTTTATCTCTCATCAACTCATTTTCTGAATTTTGAAGTGACGCCGTTAGGCTGTCGAATTTTACCAAGGGAACTTTTTAACCCAATTTCGACTTCTTTGGGTTCAACATGTAGTTAATGAATATGTCATCTTTTGAATATGTTTGAATTACCTTTTATTGTTTTATAATTAATATCCACTTATGTTGGGTGTATTTATATTTGTCACACATAATTTTGAGATTGATTTATCCTTAATTTAAGGATACCTTCTTTATAAGGGATTTCATCACATTTTACATTTCTATTGAGACTTCATTGTTGTTATGCACCAATTCACTCTTATATGGTGTAAATAATGTCCTTTGGAATAATATATCATGAATCCATTTATTCTCATGATATTATAAAGTTCTGATTAAATGTTATTCCTCAATTATTGTATTCAAGTGTCTCTCATTTTGTTAAAAACCATTTAACTAAAATATCATTTTAAATGTTTTAATGATTTATTCTTATAAATATTTCTAATTAATATCCATGGTTTCAAAATGGTTTTAAGGATTTATTTACATGGATATTAATGGTTTAAAATGTTAAAAGCTTCAATGTGGTATGGGACACTTTGATTTGAAAATCTCTTTATTAAATGTTTTAAATGGTTTTGAAAATGGGTTTTTAGAATGGATTCATTATTTAAATATCTTAAAATGTTATATTGTTATTGCTATGTGGGAATGTTATCTTTCCTTTATGCTTATGTTATGTTCTATTATTATGTTATGGTTCTTGGTCATTGTTATGAAGATGGGTGGTTCCGTGATAAACTAAGGGCGGGTGAGCCCAATATAGCTCTCCAATTCATTGGGTAACGCGAAGGGGTTAAACTTTACGGTTTCTCCGAAGAGATTTAGGGAATATACTGTGATGGGTATTCCAAATGTAACCAAGAGGGTTACTCCCTACGTACGAATGTTATGAATGCCTCAAGTTACCTTTATGTCCTATGATTTCTATGATTTATTCATGATTTTATGAGGTATGTTACCGTGCTTATGTTTTATGGGTAAAGTATGATTTCATTCTTATGTATACATGTACTCATGTTTCCTATCCATATTTTTATATACCTTACTGAAGTTTTTATGCGCATCCCAAGTTTTTGAAATTTTTTCACAGGTCAAGGGAAGGGTACATGATATTATGATAGTGTCAAGGAAGTGTCAAGAAAGAATCCATGTTTTATTTTAAATATGTTTTCGTTGATGGGGAGAACGAGTAATATCTTTCATGTAACCAATTTGTTTAAATGTGGAATGTAATTCATGATTTATGATCTAATTCTCTAAAACTATAAACTTGAAAAGATCATCTATGTGAATTATTCATTTAATTCAATATTAAGTAAGGTTTAAGGCTGGGGCCTTATAGTTGGTATCAGAGGTCGGTTTAGATAACTTTAGAGGTTAGGGTATTCTTTAAGCATAAGTGACATTACCATAATGGTTAGGATTTCAGAAAGAGTCCTAGTTTTAGATAAAGTTAATGAGTAAGTATATCTTAGTGTTTATCTTACTCATTAGTACATGATGGTTTTGTTGATATACTCACCCTGACATTTTTTGTTTTAGTAAATGGATGGATCTAGCAGGCACCAAAGTGACAATGGGTTTGAAGGGAACTGTGGTGGTTCTCTGATTAAGATACTGGATGAAATGGGGGATTCAATGAGAAATCTCGTGGTTATTCTAAACCAACTATCAGGAGTCATGATCAACCACTTGAACCTTGGTGAGTTCTCTAATGCATCATGTACGAGAGAACCAACTCAACGTGGAAGTTCAGGTAATAATTATAAAGGTAACCATTAGGGTTTATATGATCCTAACTTTTGTGGTAATTATGGGTTAATATATGATATGATGGAAAATGAAAGGCATGAGATAAAATTGAGGTTAAATTATGTTATGGTTATTTTTGATGATTTTATCTGTTTTTGAGGAATGATTTTAGAATTATATAGTTTGGAAAAAAGGACAAAACGCAGACCGTGTGACAACCCATCGTGTCGGACAAAGCTGTGGGAATCAAACCCACAACCAAAGTGCGACTGGTATTTATCGCCTACCACTAGACTACGTGAATTCCCTGGTTATTATGACTTATTTTTTTTAGTTAGTTGACTTTATGAATTAAGAGTATGTTTATTTTGGGTTATTTATGAAAATGATTAACCTATCATGGAGGATATGTGATTAGGTTAATTACTTTTCAATACGAGACTTTAGGAGCAATTGATGTTGTTTTGGAGATAAATGTTACGATTTAACTTGGAAGACTATGTGACTAAATCCTTCAAATATTTGGGTTTCAATCTTAGTTTGGTTTACTTTGAAGAATTTTATGGACAAATTGTTTATCGAATGGTCATCGTTGAACATTGGGTTTTGTTGGACAAATTTGGGAGATTAAGAATATATTTTCTTTTTATAAACGGTTATCCTTTTCTGGATTATCTGATCTTTTACTAACCTTTTTGGTTTTGTTTTTGGTTAGAGTCTAAAGACATGGGAAGAATATAGTTCTCTTTTATGGATTTGGTGATTCTCTAGAAATTTATTATAGTACTCTTAATGAGAACAAGTCTTCCTAAATACTCATCTTTTGGAGAAATATGAGTTTGATTAAGGAATCTAGTAAAAGTTGAAAGTCTACATGACAAGTAAGTATGTTTCATTATGATTTAGTTAAGCTCAAAAATAAATTCCTCAATTAAAAGTAACTTAAAACAAAAATGTTGTCTGTTAAATTTTCCTACTGGGGAATCGAATACCGTTTAACCCATCACAAGTTTGTGATTCTCTTATAGTTAACTTTCTCCTAGACATGTTTACTATCACTCTCCATCAGAACATAACCCTTTGTTTTTTCCACCATGTCCATATTTTCATACTTGGAATCCTAATATGGGTTAACTCGGGTGACCTTTGTACCTATCTTTCTTTATTTTAAAGTGATTGTTTTACTGACTCTTGTTCCGATGTGGTATTTTCAATGAAGTTTCCAAGCCCAATTTTAAAATTGTGAGGACGCAATTCCCAAAAGGGGGGAAGAATGTAACACCCCAGGTAAATAAAGAGCATGACTTTTTCACATTTATCCATATTTGTGAATAAAATATTAATATAACTTTAAAGGGGACGCTATGCTTGATGGCGTACCCAACACGCAACAACGAGTTTCTTGGGAATCTTACGTTGTACTTTAATAATAAAATAATATTATTTTAAATGGTAGTTAACGCATAGCCTTTGTAATGGTGGGAATGAACAGAACTAACCACAAAATGATTGTATATGTTTGTCAAATATTTTTACTCTTTACAATAAATGTTAGAGGATTAAAAATGCTAATCAATCCAATTTTAAGCGTAAACATTCTAATAATCTTTAAAAGGTCGATTAACCGCCTTTTGATGGCGAACCTCTTTTAAATCCACTTTTTAACAATTTTATGTGTTATATTTTACAAAATAAAATTCTTCTTTAGAATCGGGACATAAAAATTTACTTTGTGTAAATTTTTTGGTATTTTTCCGATAAAGTTCATTTTTTAATGAATGGTGAAAAATGTTGTATTTTAATTCAAACCCACTTTTTAATATAAATTATTTATATGATTAGATTATATTTTGAATTGGTTTTAAAGTTCAATTAGAATATATTTTTACCATTTAATACAACTGTGGTCATTGGAATTAATTTCACTTTGAAATCGGACTTAAACTAGTGTCAATCTTTTGATACTTATTGTTTCATAAAAACACGCTATTTGCTCTGACAATGGGAATTAATTATTAAATTAATTAATTCAAATTATATGTTTTTAATTTTGTAAAATAGACATCATTTTTTAATTTTGGAATATCAAATATATCTTAGGGTGAATTTTTGGTATTTTTCTGAAGAACTTCAATTTTTGATGAATAGTGAAACCACTAAGTGGTACTTACAAAAACTGATTTTCCGTTTAAATGAAATTTTACCACCTCTGTGTTTTTAATTTCAAAAATCCGACATACATGGTTGTCATTAATATATAAACTATGGTTCAATGGGATTAAAATAATTTTTTGGTGAATAGTAACTTTTAAGTTTTTAATCGCGATTAGAGGTAATTAGTGTAGTTTAAGGTAAAAATAATTTTTTAATAATATGAAATGACCTAGAAACATGTCCTACCCTCCTTGTATGATTCATGGCCGACCAAGACAATCTAGGGGTCATCTTGGGGACCCCATGGAGCCACTTTGGAAGGAAAATGACATTATTATCTTTTTATTTAATGTTAAAGTAAAAATGTCACAAACATGAGTTATTTTACTAAAACAATTTTTAAGTGGGGTTATACAAGTCATATGTTTGATTATAAATAGTAATTGGAAATATAAAAATATTTAATAAATCATAGTATTTTTTTTAATAATTTTTAGACATTAAATAATTTAAATTATTTATGACATCGTGATGATGCAGCGATTACCTCATTATTTAATGATTTAAATAAAATGAAAAGATAATGTAAAATCTAAGACCTACACTTTTAAAGAACCTATTGTATGGATATATTTCGAACCCTTATCACCTTATCCTCGAATTATATCAATGTGGGACCTTTTAAATCCAAAACTCATTTTAAAATAAAGTAACATTTCTTTACTTTCTAAGAGTGCCCCTCCTCTCCTCTTATAAAAGGCCCCCACCTCTACCACCTTACACACACCTCTCAAGACTTTGGCTCAGACAAACCCTGCCCATTTTTCCTATCCACATACCTCTCTAACTCTTAGATTCCTCACTTTGGTCATAAGTCTTCCCAATGAAGCCTTTGAACTCAAACCAAAGGGAGTTACCCGATTTTAAGGTAATGTCTTCACTTGAGTCCTTTTGTTTTATTTTGCTTATCCACCCCCCTAAACTCTTTTTATTCCTTTATTTTTTAACAACACCAGTGTCTTCAATATACTAGGATTTTTTTATGTTAAGTATTCGAGTTACACTTACACACACCTTCATCTAATGGTTAAAGAACATACTGTTTCTGTGGATGGCGAATTACTGCCTCACGAAACGATGATTGTTCAACATTCTCTTAACACCTTTCATGGTGTCCATTAAGATGTAACTATATTTATATATGATATATAATATATTTATTTTGTACTTAAGCTTCTGTATTTTTATTTTGTGGTATACCTTTATGGTTTCCATTGTGGGTAAACACGATAATTCCATTTTAGGAAGTGCGGACTACCGCCCCCTCAAAGTGATTTGATTCGTTAATGCCATATGTGGGATGTATAGAGGATGGATTTAAAGTTATTATATATGATTTATGTTACATATAAATGATGAATATAATTATGTAATTAAAATATACATACCTCTCATTTATTTTTAATTCCATTAATATGACATAGAAATGAAAGTAGCGTTCATGCGTACGTATGGCTTACCGTCTCCACGAACGGTATATTTCATTTTTTACCTCTAAATGATTATGTAATATTATAAATACATGTATATTCTGGATATATATGATATATATGATATCCAAATCATTAATATCATTCTGGATATAATGAACCTTTGACCACACGAACAACATTTAATTGTAAGAAGTCCACTTTCAACTTAAGAACCAAATATCGACAAAACAAACACTATTAACTTAAATGATTACATAATGTTTATAACATGTAAATAAGTGATATAAAAGGAATAATTAACTTGAAAAAGGTTCTTAAGCAAGTATAAATTAACTCAAGTTTATTATTCAGGTCGTTAAAGAATGATCGAGTCAAGTCGGACCCGAGGTAAGGAATCCTACCCCTCTCTTTCTTTTTAAGTACACTCTTTTATGTCATTCCTTTTAAGCTCATCTTTCTTGTGATTGGGATGTTCTTTTATATTACTCTTAATGTAATTTTTATGTTCATATGATGAGAGACCCTATTCTCTCTCATCAATCCATTTTGGAAGTTTTGAGTGGCGCCGTTAGGCTGTCGAATTTTCGTAAGAGATCTAACCTCTCTCTTTCTTTTTAAGTACTCTCCTTTATGTCACTTCTTTTAAGATCCCCATTGTTAAGATGGGGGATTTTATTTTATATTCCTATTTCTATAAATTTTATTGTAATATGATGAGAGACCCTATTTGATCTCATCCATCCATTTTTTGTAAGTTTTAAGTGGCACTGTTAGGCTGCCGAGTTTTCGTAAGGGATTTTTCATCTCACTTTTATTCCCGTGAGATTTATGCTACATTTTCCACAATTTCCTTTGAGTGGTGTATGTACTGCCCATTATTTTAATCATTGTGTAATATACTTTCATTTATGAGTATTCACGTCAATGTTGTATTGTCCTTCTTTCACGGGGTGTATGTTTCAAAAGATACCCATGTCGGTAAGGGAACCTTTCACCCACCTCTTTTTTAAAATACTTCTCATGTTATGCATTTTAATTCACATAATATTTTGTTGGGATATGTTATTATATATACTTATTGATTTAAATTTTATGTCCAAGTGATGATATACCCTTTTATCTCTCATCAACTCATTTTCTGAATTTTGAAGTGACGCCGTTAGGCTGTCGAATTTTACCAAGGGAACTTTTTAACCCAATTTCGATTTCTTTGGGTTCAACATGTAGTTAATGAATATGTCATCTTTTGAATATGTTTGAATTACCTTTTATTGTTTTATAATTAATATCCACTTATGTTGGGTGTATTTATATTTGTCACACATAATTTTGAGATTGATTTATCCTTAATTTAAGGATACCTTCTTTATAAGGGATTTCATCACATTTTACATTTCTATTGAGACTTCATTGTTGTTATGCACCAATTCACTCTTATATGGTGTAAATAATGTCCTTTGGAATAATATATCATGAATCCATTTATTCTCATGATATTATAAAGTTCTGATTAAATGTTATTCCTCAATTATTGTATTCAAGTGTCTCTCATTTTGTTAAAAACCCTTTAACTAAAATATCCTTTTAAATGTTTTAATGATTTATTCTTATAAATATTTCTAATTAATATCAATGTTTTCAAAATGGTTTTAAGGATTTATTTACATGGATATTAATGGTTTAAAATGTTAAAAGCTTCAACGTGGTATGGGACACTTTGATTTGAAAATCTCTTTATTAAATGTTTTAAATGGTTTTGAAAATGGGTTTTTAGAATGGATTCATTATTTAAATATCTTAAAATGTTATATTGTTATTGCAATGTGGGAATGTTATCTTTCCTTTATGCTTATGTTATGTTCTATTATTATGTTATGGTTCTTGGTCATTGTTATGAATATGGGTGGTTCCGTGATAAACTAAGGGCGGGTGAGCCCAATATAGCTCTCCAATTCATTGGGTAACGCGAAGGGGTTAAACTTTACGGTTTCTCCGAAGAGATTTAGGGAATATACTGTGATGGGTATTCCAAATGTAACCAACAGGGTTACTCCCTACGTACGAATGTTATGAATGCCTCAAGTTACCTTTATGTCCTATGATTTCTATGATTTATTCATGATTTTATGAGGTATGTTAAAGTGCTTATGTTTTATGGGTAAAGTATTATTTCATTCTTATGTATACATGTACTCATGTTTCCTATCCATATTTGTATATACCTTACTGAGATTTTTATGCGCATCCCAAGTTTTTGAAATTTTTTTCACAGGTCAAGGGAAGGGTACATGATATTATGATAGTGTCAAGGAAGTGTCAAGAAAGAATCCATGTTTTATTTTAAATATGTTTTCGTTGATGGGGAGAACGAGTAATATCTTTCATGTAACCAATTTGTTTAAATGTGGAATGTAATTCATGATTTATGATCTAATTCTCTAAAACTATAAACCTGAAAAGATCATCTATGTGAATTATTCATTTAATTCAATATTAAGTACGGTTTAAGGCTGGGGCCTTATAGTTGGTATCAGAGGTCGGTTTAGATAACTTTAGAGGTTAGGGTATTCTTTAAGCATAAGTGACATTACCATAATGGTTAGGATTTCAGAAAGAGTCCTAGTTTTAGATAAAGTTAATGAGTAAGTATATCTTAGTGTTTATCTTACTCATTAGTACATGATGGTTTTGTTGATATACTCACCCTGACATTTTTTGTTTTAGTAAATGGATGGATCTAGCAGGCACCAAAGTGACAATGGGTTTGAAGGGAACTGTGGTTGTTCTCTGATTAAGATACTGGATGAAATGGGGGATTCAATGAGAAATCTCGTGGTTATTCTAAACCAACTATCAGGAGTCATGATCAACCACTTGAACCTTGGTGAGTTCTCTAATTCATCATGTACGAGAGAACCAACTCAACGTGGAAGTTCAGGTAATAGTTATAAAGGTAACCATTAGGGTTTATATGATCCTAACTTTTGTGGTAATTACGGGTTACTATATGATATGATGGAAAATGAAAGGCATGAGATAAAATTGAGGTTAAATTATGTTATAGTTATTTTTGATGATTTTATCTCTTTTTGAGGAATGATTTTAGAATTATATAGTTTGGAAAAAAGGACAAAACGCAGACCGTGTGACAACCCATCGTGTCGGACAAAGCTGTGGGAATCAAACCCACAACCAAAGTGCGACTGGTATTTATCGCCTACCACTGGACTACGTGAATTCCCTGGTTAGTATGACTTATTTTTTTAGTTAGTTGACTTTATGAATTAAGAGTATGTTTATTTTGGGTTATTTATGAAAATGATTAACCTATCATGGAGGATATGTGATTAGGTTAATTACTTTTCAATACGAGACTTTAGGAGCAACTGATGTTGTTTTGGAGATAAATGTTACGATTTAACTTGGAAGACTATGTGACTAAATCCTTCAAATATTTGGGTTTCAATCTTAGTTTGGTTTAATTTGAATAATTTTACGGACAAATTGTTTATCGAATGGTCATCGTTGAACATTGGGTTTTGTTGGACAAATTTGGGAGATTAAGAATATATTTTCTTTTTATAAACGGTTATCCTTTTCTGGATTATCTGATCTTTTACTAACCTTTTTGGTTTTGTTTTTGGTTAGAGTCTAAAGACATGGGAAGAATATAGTTCTCTCATATGGATTTGGTGATTCTCTAGAAATTGATTATAGTACTCTTAATGAGAACAAGTCTTCCTAAATACTCATCTTTTGGAGAAATATGAGTTTGATTAAGGAATCTAGTAAAAGTTGAAAGTCTACATGACAAGTAAGTATGTTTCATTATGATTTAGTTAAGCTCAAAAATAAATTTCTCAACTAAAAGTAACTTAAAACAAAAATGTTGTCTGTTAACTTTTCCTACTGGGGAATCGAATACCGTTTAACCCATCACAAGTTTGTGATTCTCTTATAGTTAACTTTCTCCTAGACATGTTTACTATCACTCTCCATCAGAACATAACCCTTTGTTTTTTCCTCCATGTCCATATTTTCATACTTGGAATCCTAATATGGGTTAACTCGGGTGACCTTTGTACCTATCTTTCTTTATTTTAAAGTGATTGTTTTACTGACTCTTGTTCCGATGAGGTATTTTCAATGAAGTTTCCAAGCCCAATTTTAAAATTGTGAGGACGCAATTCCCAAAAGGGGGGAAGAATGTAACACCCCAGGTAAATAAAGAGCATGACTTTTTCACATTTATCCATATTTGTGAATAAAATATTAATATAACTTTAAAGGGGACGCTATGCTTGATGGCGTACCCAACACGCAACAACGAGTTTCTTGGGAATCTTACGTTGTACTTTAATAATAAAATAATATTATTTTAAATGGTAGTTAACGCATAGCCTTTGTAATGGTGGGAATGAACAGAACTAACCACAAAATGATTGTATATGTTTGTCAAATATTTTTACTCTTTACAATAAATGTTAGAGGATTAAAAATTCGAATCAATCCAATTTTAAGCGTAAACATTCTAATATTCTTTAAAAGGTCGATTAACCGCCTTTTGATGGCGAACCTCTTTTAAATCCACTTTTTAACAATTTTATGTGATATATTTTACAAAATAAAATTCTTCTTTAGAATCGGGACATAAAAATTTACTTTGTGTAAATTTTTTGGTATTTTTCCGATAAAGTTCATTTTTTAATGAATGGTGAAAAATGTTGTATTTTAATTCAAACCCACTTTTTAATATAATTTATTTATATGATTAGATTATATTTTTAATTGGTTTTAAAGTTCAATTAGAATATATTTTTACCATTTAATACAACTGTGGTCATTGGAATTAATTTCACTTTGAAATCGGACTTAAACTAGTGTCAATCTTTTGATACTTATTGTTTCATAAAAACACGCTATTTGCTCTGACAATGGGAATTAATTATTAAATTAATTAATTCAAATTATATGTTTTTAATTTTGTAAAATAGACAACATTTTTTAATTTTGGAATATCAAATATATCTTAGGGTGAATTTTTGGTATTTTTCTGAAGAACTTCAATTTTTGATGAATAGTGAAACCACTAAGTGGTACTTACAAAAACTGATTTTCCGTTTAAATGAAATTTTACCACCTCTGTGTTTTTAATTTCAAAAATCCGACATACATGGTTGTCATTAAGATATAAAATATGGTTCAATGGGATTAAAATAATTTTTTGGTGAATTGTAACTTTTAAGTTTTTAATCGCGATTAGAGGTAATTAGTGTAGTTTAAGGTAAAAATAATTTTTTAATAATATGAAATGACCTAGAAACATGTCCTACCCTCCTTGTATGATTCATGGCCGACCAAGACAATCTAGGGGTCATCTTGGGGACCCCATGGAGCCACTTTGGAAGGAAAATGACATTATTATCTTTTTTATTTAATGTTAAAGTAAAAATGTCACAAACATGAGTTATTTTACTAAAACAATTTTTAAGTGGGGTTATACAAGTCATATGTTTGATTATAAATAGTAATTGGAAATATAAAAATATTTACTAAATCATAGTATTTTTTTTAATAATTTTTAGACATTAAATAATTTAAATTATTTATGACATCGTGATGATGCAGCGATTACCTCATTATTTAACGATTTAAATAAAATGAAAAGATAATGTAAAATCTAAGACCTACACTTTTAAAGAACCTATTGTATGGGTATATTTCGAACCCTTATCACCTTATCCTAGAATTATATCAATGTGGGACCTTTTAAATCCAAAACTCATTTTAAAATAAAGTAACATTTCTTTACTTTCTAAGAGTGCCCCTCCTCTCCTCTTATAAAAGGCCCCCACCTCTACCACCTTACACACACCTCTCAAGACTTTGGCTCAGACAAACCCTGCCCATTTTTCCTATCCACATACCTCTCTAACTCTTAGATTCCTCACTTTGGTCATAAGTCTTCCCAATGAAGCCTTTGAACTCAAACCAAAGGGAGTTACCCGATTTTAAGGTAATGTCTTCACTTGAGTCCTTTTGTTTTATTTTGCTTATCCACCCCCCTAAACTCTTTTTATTCCTTTATTTTTTAACAACACCAGTATCTTCAATATACTAGGATTTTTTTATGTTAAGTATTTGAGCTACACTTACACACACCTTCATCTAATGGTTAAAGAACATACTGTTTCTGTGGATGGCGAATTACTGCCTCACAAAACGATGATTGTTCAACATTCTCTTAACACCTTTCATGGTGTCCATTAAGATGTCACTATATTTATATATGATATATAATATATTTATTTTGTACTTAAGCTTCTGTATTTTTATTTTGTGGTATACCTTTATGGTTTCCATTGTGGGTAAACACGATAATTCCATTTTAGGAAGTGTGGACTACCGCCCCCTCAAAGTGATTTGATTCGTTAATGCCATATGTGGGATGTATAGAGGATGGATTTAAAGTTATTATATATGATTTATGTTACATATAAATGATGAATATAATTATGGAATTAAAATATACATACCTCTCATTTATTTTTAATTCCATTAATATGACATAGAAATGAAAGTAGCGTTCATGCGTACGTATGGCTTACCGTCTCCACGAACGGTATATTTCATTTTTTACCTCTAAATGATTATGTAATATTATAAATACATGTATATTCTGGATATATATGATATATTTGATATCCAAATCATTAATATCATTCTGGATATAATGAACCTTTGACCACACGAACAACATGTAATTGTAAGAAGTCCACTTTCAACTTAAGAACCAAATATCGACAAAACAAACACTATTAACTTAAATGATTACATAATGTTTATAACATGGAAATAAGTGATATAAAAGGAATAATTAACTTGAAAAAGGTTCTTAAGCAAGTATAAATTAACTCAAGTTTATTATTCAGGTCGTTAAAGAATGATCGAGTCAAGTCGGACCCGAGGTAAGGAATCCTACCTCTCTCTTTCTTTTTAAGTACACTCTTTTATGTCATTCCTTTTAAGCTCATCTTTCTTGTGATTGGGATGTTCTTTTATATTACTCTTAATGTAATTTTTATGTTCATATGATGAGAGACCCTATTCTCTCTCATCAATCCATTTTGGATGTTTTGAGTGGCGCCGTTAGGCTGTCGAATTTTCGTAAGAGATCTAACCTCTCTCTTTCTTTTTAAGTACTCTCCTTTATGTCACTTCTTTTAAGATCCCCATTGTTAAGATGGGGGATTTTATTTTATATTCCTATTTCTATAAATTTTATTGTAATATGATGAGAGACCCTATTTGATCTCATCCATCCATTTTTTGTAAGTTTTAAGTGGCACTGTTAGGCTGCCGAGTTTTCGTAAGGGATTTTTCATCTCACTTTTATTCCCGTGAGATTTATGCTACATTTTCCACAATTTCCTTTGAGTGGTGTATGTACTGCCCATTATTTTACTCATTGTGTAATATACTTTCATTTATGAGTATTCACGTCAATGTTGTATTTTCCTTCTTTCACGGGGTGTATGTTTCAAAAGATACCCATGTCAGTAAGGGAACCTTTCACCCACCTCTTTTTTAAAATAATTCGTTTGTTATGTCTTTTAATTCACATAATATTTTGTTGGGATATGTTCTTCTATATCCTTATTGATTTAAATTTTATTTCCAAGTGATGATATACCCTTTTTATCTCTCATCAACTCATTTACTAAATTTTGAAGCGACGCCGTTAGGCTGTCGAATTATACCAAGGGAAATTTTTAACCCAATTTCAATTTCTTTGGGTTCAACATGTAGTTAATGAATATGTCATCCTTTCAATATGTGTGAATGACCTTTTATTGTTTTACACTTAATATCCACATATATTGGGTGTATTTATATGTGTCACACATAATTTCGAGATTGATTTATACTTAATTTAAGGATACCTTCTTTATAAGGGATTTCATCACATTTTACATTTCTATTGAGACTTCATTGTTATTATGCACCAATTCACTCTTATATGGTGTACATAATGTCCTTTGGAATATTATATCATGAATCCATTTATTCTCATGATATTATAAAGTTCTGATTAAATGTTATTCCTCAATTATTGTATTCAAGTGTCTCTCATTTTGTTAAAAACCCTTTAACTAAAATATTGTTTTAAATGTTTTAATGATTTATTCTTATAAATATTTCTCATTAATATCCATATTTTCAAAATGGTTTTAAGGATTTATTTACATTGATACTAATGGTTTAAAATGTTAAAAGCTTCAATGTGGTATGGGACACTTTTATTTAAAAATCTCTTTATTAAATGTTTTAAATGGTTTTGAAAATGGTTTTTTAGAATGGATTCATTATTTCAATATCTTAAAATGTTATATTTTTATTACAATGTGGGAATGTTATATTTCCTTTATGCTTATGTTATGTGCTATGATTATGTTATGGTTCTTGGGCATTGTTATGAAGACGGGTGGTTCTGTGATAAACTAAGGGCGGGTGAGCCCGATATAGCTCTCCAATGCATTGGGTAACGCGAAGGGGTTAAAAGTTAAGGTTTCCCCGAAGATATTTAGGGAATATACTGTGATGGGTATTCCAAACGTAACCAAGAGGGTTACTCCCTATGTAAGAATGTTATGAATGACACAAGTTACCTCTATGTCTTATGATTTCTATGATTTATTCATGATTTTATGAGGTATATTAAAGTGCTTATGTTTTATGGGTAAAGTATGATTTAATTCTTATGTATACATGTACTCATGTTTCCTTTCCATATTTTTATATCCCTTACTGAGCTTTTTATTCTCATCCCATGTTTTTGAAATGTTTTTCACAGGTCAAGAGAAGGGTACATGATATGATGATAGTGTCAAAAAAGTGTCAAGAAAGAATCCATGTTTTATTTTAAATATGTTTTTGTTGATGGGGAAAACGAGTACTATCTTTCATGTAACCACTTTGTTTAAATGTGGAATGTAATTCATGATTTATGATCTAATTCTCTAAAACTCTAAACCTAAAAATATCCTCAATGTGAATTATTCATTTAATTCAATATTAAGTAAGGTTTAAGGTTGGGGCCTTATAGATTGTTGTGTGCATACTCTCGAAGTAGCAGTGCCAAGGCACGTGCTTAGATCTTTGTGTAGAAGCCTTAGGATGGGTTGAGTGGTTGTTATACTTATATAAATTTGTACGTTTTATGTTTATTTAGGCGCCCCACCCATGTTGAGCCCTACGTGTCGAACACCCGTGGGATGGGGGGTGAGATTCTCAAACATCCAAAGGATGGATGGTTACAGTTCTTCCCTGTGCTCCCTCTTCCAGGTTCTATAGCCCAAGTTCCTTTGGGAAGGTTATGACAGATGTTTCTCAAGAATCTTCCGGATGAGGTGTGATATGTTCCCAGGTGTCTTCAGGATGAGATGTGGTTATGGCCGAGGATTTTTTGTCGGCGGGTTACTATGAGCTTCATATGGATAAGTTGGGACACTAGCTCATGAAGAGGGGGAAGCATCAGAGTGTTAGGCATGAGGGCTTGAGTAGTATCCAGTAGGAAGGTGGTGCGGGGTACCCATACTTTGATAACATTACTACTATACTCTATTGACTTGTGTTACTTGGTGAGTGTGACTGGTGAGGCTGGGTGGATAGATTCCTTTCTAGGTTTTGGTTCTTCTATTTTTTCACGGGGCATTAGGATGTCTCCCCACAAGTACATGAGAGCTTTAGGTTTTCCTACTAAGTATACTTGTATTCTCACCCTACGTTTGCTTTCAGGTTTTCAGGAAGACTACAGGGACTGTACGAGACCTTACTAGTTAGGAAGGAGGAGTTGCTGCTGTTTTCTGTTGTTGTTGTTTTCCTTTACTTTTTGGTACAATACTTTGGAGCTTTTCTGTACTTGTACTTTTGTTTCACTATTGTATAAAGCATGCATATGGGATTGGTTTTGGGATATTTATATACTTGTTCCTTTTGTTCTTCTTGGTGTTTGACTCATCTTATTTCCCGATTTTAAATTAATAAAAATGGGTAATGCCTCCCATATATGTTAAAAACTCACACCCTTGGTGCTAGTTGCCACTCCGGGGCCTACTGAAGGCGGGACTCGGGGGTAATTATCTCCCTTCCACCATTACCAGCTCAGGAGGGACATCTTTGGTTGGAGGGGTCATGAAAACTATCCCAAACCACTATTAAAGAAATATCAACTAAGAGAATTTTTCTTGCCACATGACACCATTCCTTTACACGTACCTGATAAAAAAGACTATAAATTTCCAAAGGAAAAAGTATGGTGTGACCACTCAATCTTACTAGGCTACCACCATATATGTTTTCACAACATGTAGAATATGTGGAATCAGAGACAGATCTATAAAGAGGAGAATAAAATAATAGGAACAATATAGATACCTAGAATAGTTCTATCCAGATTGATGGATATTCACTAAGAGATGAAGGGGAGAACCTATTATAGTATCAAGGAGAGTCTTTCTTAGTATAATAAGTAATTAAAATTTTAATATAGGTAAAATATATTGAGTACATCATGGTAATTTTCTATTTTAAGAAATTTGTATTGGGTCACCCATTTAGACTACATGGTTAAAAAAACCATGTGGTATCCACTACCCTTGATAATAGATGTTTCTGATTACCTTTCAATATCCAAATGGTTATACAAACCATGCATAAGTTGTGTAAAAGCCTTTATACCAATCCCATTCATCCACATGGTTTTCCAGGTGACTCACATGGTTAAAAAAACCATGCTAAAGCTATATAAAATACCTCTGGAACCAATAGTTTCATATCTTACATTTACCACATGTTTAGAAAAATAGTGTTCCTAAACCATCCATCTTCCAATTTATCCCAAAACCCCGTGTTTTCAACCACCAACTCTAAAGAACCTCTCGAACCTAGATCAAAACAAATCATATCTATGACATAAATGTCATCACATACACAATCTGATGTGTATATTTCTATGTATTTATATGATATTTCTTGCATGTATGTTCTCTATAAATAGATATGGTAAGGACTATTAACTCAAATGAAATTAAATGGTGGTTGTGGAATATGAATATTCCTGTTCCACATAGATATATTTTTCTCTTTATTTCTTTTTTTACATTATATCATGATTTTACTATACGTTGGTTGTTATTATGCTTGTGATAACATGTTTTTTATGTAATTTTGTGTTTTTTTATTTTTTTATTTTCATTAAAGTGTTGAAAAAATTAATTTTATAAAGTTTAAATCATTCCCATCATTCTTTTGATACCCATAGGCTTCATCTTTCACCGAATGGAAATTAATAAAATGCCAACCTTTTTATAGTAGACCAAATAGAGTACTGAGATATATGTAGCAAGGGTTGGTTCATTGTAGACTGATATCAGATCATGAGAGAGTATTTAGGTGGTAGATGGATGAATAATCCTCAAAAAATGTAATTGATTAATGGATGGAGTTGATCAACCCATTTATGGTGAAAATCAAAGATACCACAACAAATCCTAGTTTAGTGATTTATTTGACACTTCAATGGGTTTTTTTATTTCCTTTCACCTTGTTAAATAATTTTGGTCCACATTGTTCAAAAATAATAATGTTGTTTTCAATTTCACATATCATTTATTATTCCTGATTAATGTAATATGACACAAAAACATTTAATGATTTTTTGATTGGTAGTGGGTGATAATCCAGGAGGATAGTATAATCCATTTTATTTTTTCATTTTTTTATTTCATCTGGTGTGTAAATAGATGACTATTTTATCTACTAATATGTGTATATGATATGTAAAAATAATTATATTAATTTTTTAAAAATTTATTTTCACTTTTCACCACAAAATTAGTTTTTTAACAACTCAATGAAATGAATTACCATGATTTTGAATGCGGTGTGATTTATAAACAGGTCTTTTTAAAATTAAATAGAAAAGGAATCTATTTGTTTCCAATTGAAATTTTTTTCTAAAAAATCTAAGGTTTTTTAATTTTAAGTTTAAATGCAAGTGGATGGATCTAAAAAATTGAATGCTCTTGAAAATCCACAACATTGTTTTATTTATTAAATTTACTAAAGGGAATGAATTTATGATCCATACTTTATTCAAAACATGCGTATTATATATAGCCATATGTGAACATGTTAAATTTGAGTGAATTTATTTTTTTAATCCTATAGTTTCTTATGATAGGATTCCATGAAATGTGATAGGGATTACATCAACTGAATAGTCTCTAAAAATTTAATAAAAATAGTAAAATGATTATTTTAGTGGAAAATTAATTTTAAATGGGTGATCAATAGATTTTATATATTATAGTGCATTAACTGTAATGATTGTTTATATACCTAATTGTACAGTGTTTCAATTAGGAATAGGCGGGGTAATTATTAGTCTTTTGTTCTTATTTTTTAAAAAGTATTTGAGTTCATTTTAAATTTATTTTTTTAAGGGTCAATTTATATAATTAAATAAATTTTAAATACTTTTCTATTAATGAGTATTTCAAATTATTCTTATATTGAAACTATTTTACTGTATTAGAACCAAATTATTTGGTGTTTTTATTTATAATGTAATTTTACAAAATAATATTATATAATGGAAAAGAGGACAAATTTTATCTTGGTTGTGTTTTTAAAATGGATATATAAAGACATCATGAAATCATGGAATAAATGATATACAATTTTTTTTTTTGAAATTAATATTTTATAAGTTTAATCATTTATAAGGAATGGTATTTGATTTAGTCTTCATTTTTATAGTTTAATTTTATTGTATTAATATTCATTAGTTAATCTTGAAATAATTTTTTCTTTAAATACTTATTAAAAGTGATTTTCTAAAATGAAAAAAGATCAAATTATGAAAATTATTTATATTCATGTTGTTTATGAGATGGAATTATAAAAAAATATTAATTTTGGTTACAAGATATTTTCAAATTTCATAAAATAGATGATAATAAATATATGATATAGTATTCTAGATAAAATATTATGGTTTAATTATATTGAGTGATGTTTGGTTGATTTATTTTTTTTAATGTGTTTCAAGGTTCTGAATAATTTCTATTTTATTATTCTCGGAAATTAATTTAACTGAATGTAATTTTGAGTTCAAATTGTTTAATTTGTTATTTATTCTGAAAAAAATATAACACTAATGGTTTTATTTTTATGGGTGAAATTTTATAAAGTAAGTATTTTATTCAAACCCTGGTTTTAAATCATCAATTATTGGTTGTCATGAAGTCTTTTAATTTATATGGATATATAGAAATTGGTTTTTAATTTAAAAACGTGGAATAAAACTATATCATTCAAATTTCATTTGATAATGGTTATTTGAATAACCTTGACCAATTTGAGACCAAAGCCCAAGTTTGGATGGGTGAGTTTTATCAAAAAAATATCATTTTATAGTTTTTTTTATTTTTAATTCCTTTTCAATTTAAAGTGGGTGCAACAACCTGATAATTTAGAAGGATATCATTATATTTTATGGAGTATATGATACAAAACACTTAACATAAAACAACTATAAAGTATTATTATTTAAATATAACCATTATAACTTGGTAATTAAATTAGTGGTTATGACTAGTATTAATTGTTTATGAGATATATAAAATTGATCCTACTCAATAGAATTATATTGATTAATTATTAGTAAATAAACATTTTGTTTTTATCAAAGTTATATTATCCCTAAAAATTTAGACTTCCTTCAAAAATATTTTTTATTACTTTTTGTATGAAAATATTATATTTAATTTTCACACAATAAATAAATTATTTCATAAAATTAACTATGTTATTTAAATCAACATATCAAAATTCTCTTAGAATTAATTTTTGATAAGTTTTGGAAAAGATTCTTTTTCTAGTGAATAGTTAAAAATTTTGATTTTAATTGAAAATTGTATTTTTTTTCTACCAACATGTTCAAAGTTATATAATAAAAAAATTTAAAAATAAATTCTCTAAGTTTTTATTTTAAAAAATACAATTAATTTCATTGGAGTCAATTCTATTTTTGAATTTAGTATAAAAACATTTTTATACATAAAAAGGTATTTTACGGAAACAAAATGTTATTATGTGCACAATGTGTTTTTATCTTAATGAAATTAATTGATAACTATTAGTGAATGATTTTATGGAAACCTATATTCTATATAACCAATAAAAAATATAACATTAAATTAATATTTTTACAATAATTAGATAATAATAAAAGAAGTTTTTCTCTACAAAATTTATTTTTATAAAGAGCAGTTTTCGTCACTTTTTTCATGATTAATTTAAATTTTATTTATATAACTTATAGGTATTTAATCTGAAAAAAATAGAATCAATTATTTGAATTATGAGGGGAAATTTTTTTAAATAGGCCTCTTTTTTTGTCCTTATGAATACTAATCATTGGAAAATTAATCACGTCACCAAAGGGTAAATTTTGTAAATCTAGGTTAGAAATAGGTGGTAAGGACTTAATTTTTCATCATAATTATTATTAGATGAATTTAATTCAACCATTATCACCTTAGGTTCAAATATTTTTGTTTATTGGACCCATGGCCATGAAAATGACTTATATATTATTAAAATCAAATAAAGTTCCAAATGTCACTCTCTTAGTTTTAAATATCTCTTAATAGTCTACACAGGGAAAAAAATGTTATGAATGAATATAAGTATATATTTTTATATTAATTAATTTATTTTCATGATTTAAATTTATTTATAATTTTTATCAATTATATAATTACCTTAAATTTTTATATAACATTGATGTAGTATTTATTTAAGAAATTGAAAAATAAAAAAAATGATTTCAATAATACAAAAAAAATATAAATTTAGTGATTTATAGTGTTCCATCATTTTTATAGGTAAATAAAATATTTTATTGATGTGTAAAAGGATTATCATATTATTATAACTTTTTATTTTTATCCATTAAGTTAAATTAAATGAATAGTGTCAAAATTGACATTAATTGTATTTTATGCAAATAATATTTTATTAAATCATTGAAAAATAAATAAAATATTTAAATATAAAAATGGGGATAATATATGGTTAAAAATATCAAATCATATCCATTCATGAGTAAATGTTTACCTTTTATGTAAAATCGTAACCTTTTAAGAGTAGGAAAGGTGTTATCATCGTTATTGCTAAAATAGTTTAACTAAGGCATTAAACCAAAAGATATGGATTAAAACACCACTAAAACTTGTCAAATTTTTTATTTTGATGGTATTTAAACCCTATAAAACATTGTTTCCTAATCTAAATCCATTATGAATCATTTTAGTTATATAATATCCTTATTAAGTTTTAATATTTTATGAAATTCTAAAAGTTCCCCTCACCTCAATTATAAAAGAACACCACTTCCTTCACTTATTCTATCCACATTAATCCTTCTACCTTAACCATAAACTAAAGACATCAATTATAAAATTCCTTAACCACATTATATAGGTTCCATTATTCCCAAAATACCAAGACTAGTATCCTCAATAATAGATCTAAAGGAGTTCATTCAAAGGAGAGGTAATCGCCTTAACTGATCACTTTTTTTAAATTCTTCTTTTACCTTCTCTAAATTGGTTAAATTACTAATAAAATAATAAATTTAGAATCATAAATATATTTAAAAGTTATTTTTATTATTAATCCACATTTATTTACCCTATTTCTATCAAATGGGAAGTGAAAATATTGTTTGTGTGTGCATAAAATTTACCATCTCCATGTTGGGATACAATTAATTTCTCATCACCTTAATTTATAGATGGTTATTTATATGGGTTTAATGTTTATATATGATATTTTTGGAATAATTATACTTATTTAATGAAATTATTATATCTAATTTCTTACCTTCCAATCCTTTGTAAATGATAATGTCTCTCGTGTGTACGTGCGGATTACAACCTCCACAAAGTGATGTGGTTCTTTTTTCATTTATATTTTACATGTTTGGTAATTTTGATGTTTTTTATGAATATATATTATATATATTATATATATTATATAATAATTTCTCTTTAAAGATTAATTTATATTTACCTTTATTTTTTCCATCCGTCAACAAAAGGAAAATAGTGTTCTTATGTATGTACGGTTTTCTGTCTCCATAAATGGTGCAATTCATTTTTTATCCATAACTTTTATAGATGAATATAAATATACATAATAAATATATAAGATATTTATACCTTTATAGAAATTATGTATATGATTGAACCATGATAAATACACAAGAACCAAAACTACCAAATCAAAATATACATGGAAACGAAGCGGTTATCACCTAGAATAGTGATATAAATAAAGAATTGTAAATAAAGGCATGAAAAAATGTTTTAAGTAAATTTTATATGGTTATATATAAATTATTATGGTTTTTAAATAAATTTATATTAAAACTATATTTATTATACATTAGGATTCAACTCGTACAGAGGAAATCAAATAAATGTGAGGGATTTTCGTTTCATTTTTTTATGTGAGACACATAGCATATTCAACACTTGTTCCTTTTATGCAGTTTATATACTAACCATGAAATTATTTTATAAGTATTATTTTTAAATTAATGGGGATTTACATATTAATATAAGTTTCTAAAATTCATGTGGATTACAAATAAAATTCCACCAAATTTTTAAAGGGTTTTTTGTTAAAATATCATTATTTATCAAGATTGATTATGATTAAGTTTTAAATTATGAAATATTATGATATTTCTCTCAAGAAATTAATTAATTTTATTATACTCTTATTATTTCTTTAAAATATATTTTTTACTTTCGTTTTCATCACTTTAAGTACTTAAGAGACTGAAAATGTGTTTTCAACAAAAATCTGTCTTATTTCACTCTTCGTTCAAAAAGCCTTTTTCTTCCACATTTGTGTTTTCTAAAAAACATTAATGACTATTTTTAATATTATCCTATTAATTTTAAAATAACTTTTTACCCATGTTTTAATTTTAAGAAAATTTATTTAAAAGGAATCTTCCTATCACTTTTTGAATTAGGTGTTTTCTAACTTTTTATAAAATTATGAAAGGATTATTTTTTTAACTTATATAGAATAAATGGAATTTTCTACCATTATAACATATTAATAATTTTTATAATACTATAAATTTTTACATGGTTATTTTTAAATAAAAATTTTTCTTTAAAATTTTGGAAATTTTTTATATTTTAAAGAATTTATTTCAAAATGGAAAAATATATTTTCCTAAATAATGATTACTTAATATTTTAATGGTATTTTTATTCATCAAAGAAAACAACACTTGATGTCACTAACTCTTTAAAGGGGATATGATCCGATGATACCATCCTTATTATCTATGTGGATGGTTTATTTTTATGATGAAAAGTTATTTGTGAAACCCATTCCTTATGCACAGGTCATACTATAATGAAATGATTAAACATTTATGAAACCTATTCCATTAATGGGTTATGTTATAATGAAATGTTTAGGAAACAATTACTTTTCATGGGTTTTCATATGATGAAGGTTTTATGATCTCCTAGCACACATATATATGTTTTTTACTATTTTATTGGAAGGACCTATATATCACTCCAAAGCATTAGGTAAATATGGATAACTCTTGAGGTAAATATGATATGTGTGAACCAGATTTCATGTTCACAATTTCATGAATGGACCTAGTTTACATGTCAATAATATTAAGCCATGAGTAGGATTTAATTTCCATAGTATTAATAATGTACCTTCATTCATGTCCATAAGATTAAGCATGGAACTCGATTTCATTTTTTCAAGCTTAAGCATAGACCTATATTTTATATCCATAAGATTATGTGTGGACCTAGTTTTACGTCCATAAGGTTATTCTAGGGTTTGATTTCATGTTCTCAACATAATGAGTGAACCTTTCTCCATTTTAAAATGTTCACAATGTTATAAGATTATTTTTTCCACATACCTAGGTTTATGTTATTCCATCATGGCTCATGTTCTTTTTGTTCTTTATGATTTATGTCTTATGAACTATCAAACTTTATGCCAAGACTCAATATCTTGATTTATGATATCAAGGATATTAATTTTAAATGTTATGATCGTTTTCTTGGGCCCTTATTCTCATGTTATACTCAAGTGATCAATGATTTATCCCTTATTTTCCCTTATTGATCATCTGATCACACCATTTCATATATTTATTTTCCCCATGTTATGAAGAAAATGTTTTTTTAATGATATGTCTATGAAAGGTTATATATATGTAGGGTTTAATGGTATACTCTTATAAAAGAGTTTTCAATGTTTCCTTGATTCCAAAGGCACTTGAATTATATTATTCTAGCTTGGATTGTTATGTTATGTAAGGAATATTCATTTAAAATATGAAATATATATGTATGAAAGTTTGGGAATTTATAGTTTATAATAAAGAAAGTGTTATTTAACCTTTGAAACCTAGTATGAGAAAAAATTAGTGATAACCTTGGGTTTAAATCTAAGTGTATGATAATATACAAAAAGTTTTTAATGACCATGAATAACCTAAGTTAGACCTATGTTCCCCTATATTGAAAAGAAACTATAATTATTTTTACATCCTTTGAATGATATTTCAAGATTATTTTTTAGATTACTCAAATTATTATAGTTTAACAATTACACATTAAATTTTATTTTTACTCAATGGATGGAACTAAAATACATCATGCTAACAATAATTATGGTGGAAACACAATGATTTTACTCCTGAACAACTAAATGAGATTGGATATTGAGGGTGAATCCTTATGATATTGTCTAACCACCTATCATAATTTATGAATTAAAATATAAATATAGACGAGTTTCATAGAAAGTAAAATAAGAGGAAAATTTAATATTATGGAAGTTTAGGAGGTAATGACCATGAAGGTAAGAAATTTCAATTTCATTATTATCAAGAATATGGGAGGAAACACTTAGCAGAATATTTCATATTGAGGTGAACATGCATTCTATATGGAAATAAAGGGTATAGAGAACCTAATTACTAAGTAATTAAATGTATTATATATAGGTAACATGGTCATTATTCAAGTCAAAGGACTCATCTAAATTCTAACTCCTAGACCAATGAAAGAACTATAAAGTGAAAGGATTGAATTTTTTATGTATTAGGATTCAAAATTTGTGTTGTGGAAGTGTTATATCTATGATATTTTGGATATAAATATCATGAAATATCTAATAATTGTTCCATAGTAGAATTTGAACACATATGTTTAGATTGGGATTAAGATATTATTGAAATTGGTTGGATAGTATCAGTGACCCTGAAATTTAATAGTTTATAACAATGTTATTTAGGTAATATTTGATGATTTTTATTGAATTTTTAGATTTATTGAATATTGTTAAATATTTTTTGAACTTATTTATGGAATAAATAATGAGTAACTTAAAATTTTTAGATACCATCATGGATTTATAGGTTTAACATTGATCATAATTCAAAGGAATCCAGACCAAATATCTAATGTTTTAAGTTATGGAATTTTGAAGAGATTTGAATCTTGTATTGGGTTTTTGGAACAATACTCTATTTAGGTTTAAATGACCCTTTTTTGTTGGTATATGATTTGATGTTATGTTAATTATGGTCTTGTGGATATTTGAATATAGATAATATTAATGGTTGAATTTTTATTCATTGTCATGGATATATTTTCAAAGATATTTATTTTCAATATAAGAATTACCTTTTAGGTTAACATAAAAAAATAATTTATTATACTTTAGTGAATTTCATTACATTACAAGATTATATAGTGATATATGATGATGATTAATGATATTTGGGATATGTTTCATTAGATTAAGGGATATTTAACCCCTAGGTATAATATTTTATTTAACATGAAATAATATTTGGTAAGAATGAAATTAAATTTTTAAGGATGTAATCTAAAGGGTATGATATATCCTTTGTGATTAAAACATTCTTTAAATTTGATGTTATTAAGGTAATTAAGTATTAGAAGATTAATGGTGAATTTATGGTTTATTCATTTTAAGAATTATCTTATGTGAACCATTTTTTGTATGGTTTAATACCTTAATATAGCAAAAATTTATTCATATAATATTTTGATTCATTACAAATTAGCTTCAGTGCTTCAGACATGAAAATTTCATCTCGAATACTCATCATTTGGAGCAATAAATTATATTTTAGTAGAAATTTATTAAATGATGTAATTTTACTTCTTAAGTAATTATATATACTATGTGATTATTATAGTTGGTAAAATAATGACACAAAACTAGGAAAATTATCTTAAGACAAAAATATTATCTTATAAACTTCAATTCTGATGAATTAATTTCCTTTTAACCCCTAACTAATTCATGGTTTCATGATCATTAACTTTATCCTTGCCATGTTCTCTATCCCTCTCTATTATTCCTTGGGAATTATCTTTCTCTTCCATGTATGTATATTTACTTCTCGCTAGTTTAATCCTATTTTGGAACCTAGTTATATGTTATTCCAAATGACCTTTATATTTTCCCTTCACTCTTTTTAATAAAAAGTATTGTTAACACTTTTTATGATGTGGGTTTTTAACATAGTAATTTTAAAATATCAAACCCTAGATTATTGAGAACATGTTCAAATTGATAAATAATCAATTTCTTAAATTGAAGGAATATTACAATCCTATATTTTATAAGAATAACCTTATGTTCAATAATATATACAATGCACAACACTGAACTTAAATAAACAATGAAGTATTATTATTTAAAATTGACAATTATAACCTAGTCATTAAATGGGTGGATATGAATAGGATTAATAAATTTATGAGAGGTATAAAAATGATCCTACTCAATATGAATTTGTTGATTAATTATTATGAATTAATCAATCCATATTTAGTAAAATTATATTTTTCTTATAATTATATTTTCACCAAAAATAATTTTTATTTTTTTCTGACCAAATATAATATTTAATTTTGATTATTTTGAAAAAATATTTTATAAACATAATTAAATTTTTAAAATTATCATATCAATATTTTTTTATGATGAATTATTTATATTTTAAATCACATTTATTATCTATTGAATAGTAAAAAAAATACTAATTTTAATTAAAAACTGAATTATTATTCAAGGAAAGTGTAATGATACTTTTTTTTAAAATGGTTTAAAATTTAAATAGTTATATTATATTTTATATAACCCTATTAAGTTCATTTTAATCAATTTAATGTTTGAATTTAGTATACAAACAATTTTATATATAAGAAGACATTTTCTTGAAAAACAGTTTTGATGCACATAATGTGTTTTTATATTAATAAAATAAATTGATCACTACTATTGATTGATTTTAATTAAATATATATCTTTTTAATTCAATAATAAATTTTAACATTCATTTATTATTTTTCTCATCATGAGAAAATAATAACCCAAGATTTATGCCTAAAATGTAATTTTTTTAAAAATGGTTTTATCATGTTTTTTCATGTTTATTTTAAATTTAATTTCATGATATTATAGGTATTAAAATAGATAAAATTAATTATGTATTTTTAACAAAGAGATTAATTTTTTTAAAAACATCACTTATTTTTTTAATTTCGATGGAAACTGTGGTAAAACTTTTCACCCCGGTGGTGGGTGAATCGGGTTAATCAAGATTGAAAATAATTGATAATGGCATAATTTTTCATCCCAATTATTATTGGATGAAGTGATTTTTACCATTATCATGTTAAGATATAATTTATTTTGGTTTAATGAAAACATTTCCATGTATATGACCTATATGATATTTAAATTATATAAGGTTACAAAATGACACCTTCTTTGTTTTAAATATATCTTATGTGTCCATATAGGGAAAATAGTTATGAATTAATATAAGTTTCTAATATGATATTAATGAAATTATTTTCATAATATAAATTCATTTATAATTTTTAGAAATTATTTAATTACTTTAAGTTCTTATATAATGTGGATGCAATATTTATTTAGTTAACAAAAATATGAAAAAAAATTATTTTTAAAATTCTAAAATTAATATAATTTCGGTGATTTATAGTTCTCCACAAATTATTTTAAATAAATAAATCATTATATTAATGTATAAAATTATTATATTAAATTTCTTGCTTTGTCATTATGTCCTTTAAGACAAATTAAATGAATAGTATCAAAATTAACATTTATTATATTTTATAAAAATAAACTTTTATTAAATTATTTATAAAAATTAAAATATTTAAGGATTAAAAAGTGGATAATATAATTTTTTAAAAAAATTCCCTTATCCATTTATTATAAAAAAAATTACATTATATATAAAATTATAACCTTTTAAGATTAAAAAATGATGTTACCACGGTTAATGTTGAAATAGGTAAACAAAGGGGTTAAACAAAAATATAAGGTTTAAAAAACCACATAAACATATAAAAATTTTATTATTTTAGTTTATTTAAACCCTATAAAACCTTATCATCTAATCCTTATCTATTTGTAATCTTATGTGTAATAAGATTACCATATTATATGTTAAGATTTTTTGAAATTCCAAAACTATCCCTTAGCTTAGTTTTAAATGGACATTACTTCCTTCACATATTCACATAATTTTAATCATTATAGATTGACCATACTTTTAATAGTTCTCTTATAAGCTTCTTTATCCACATTCTAGAGGTACGTTTCTTCCAAAAATACCAACCATTGGATCTTTAGGAAGATATCTAAAATAGTTCTTTCAAAGGAGAGGTAATCACCGTAACCATACACTTTCTTTTTAACTATTATATTAACTCCTCTAAATCTATTATATTATTTATAAAATAAGAAATTCATTGTAAAAAATATATTTAAATGTTGTTGTTATTATTAAACCCCATTTATTCACCCTCTTTGTATCAAATGGAAAGTGGAAGTATAAATTATGTGTATCCACAGCTAATTGTTTCCACATAGTGATACAATTCATTTATCATCACCAAATGTTTTGGATTTTTATTTTGATATTTTTAATTTTAAATATGATATTTATAATATAATTAATATAATTTAATTATAATATTATATATACCATATTACCTTCCCATCAATTTGGAAACGATAATGTCCCTCGTGCATACGTGTGGATTGCCACCTCTATAAAGCGATGTGATTCGTTTTTCATTTTTATTTTACATGGATTGTAATAGGGATGAATTTGATTTATATATATGATTTATATTATTTAATAACTATTATTTTAAGTTAAATTAATATTTAACTTTCTTTTCTTTCACCCATCAAAAAATTAAAGCAGTGTTCATGTGTACGTATAGCCTATCATCTCCACGAACGGTGTAATTCACCATTCTATCCCTATATTTTATGGATGGAATTAAATATATATAATTAATTTATAAAATATTTATTTCATGATAATAAATTTGGATATTATGATAATGTAATACATTTATAAGCACCAAAGCTACCAAAACAAAACATACATGGAAAACAAAGTTTTTATCAAGTGGAATAGTTATTTTAATTAATATGTTAATAAATGGGTTGAAATAGTTATAAGTAAATCATATAGGGTTTGATATATATTATTATGGTTCTGAAATAAATTCATAATAAAACTATATTTATTATACATAATGTTTTAATGCATATGAAGTAAGTCAAACTAAGTAAGGGATTTTTCTCTCATTTATATATCTATGGCCCACATGTCATATTCACCACTTGTTTCTTTTATGTGATGTGTATACTACATATGAATGATTTTTACAATGATTATTATTAAATTAATGGATACTTATATATCCATATAATTTTATTTCCTTCGTGGTTTTTATGGATCAAATGGTATTGAAGAGGTAAAGGGTTTTATGATACAATTCTAATGTTTATCAGGATTGTTTATGATAATGTTTCCAATGATGAATTATCATGATATACCTCTCATGAAATTTATTCTTATACCTTGTTTATTTCATAAAAATACATGTTTCCCTTTATTTTTTCTCACTTTATGTTCTCAATAGATCAAAAATGTGTTTTTAAATAATATTGACCCTATTTCTCACTTTAGTTAAAAAAATAATTTTATAACAATGTTTTCAAAAAAATGTTTTAAAGAAGGTTTTTATAATTCTACGATGATATTATATTGAAATTTTTTCCCTTGTTTTAATTTTTATAAAATTTATCTAAAAGGAATATTCTTGTAATTTTTCAAATGAGGTGATTTTTTACTTTTTAAAAAAGTATGAATTAAATGTTTTTAATCATATTTGGAATGAATATAATTTTTTGTCATTATGATGTATCAATGATTTAAAAATTCCTTTATAGGTTTCCATGGTTATTTTAATAAAAACAACAATATTTTGAAATTTTTTATATTTTAAAGAAGTTATTTCAAAATGTAAATGATATTTTCCTCTTTGATGTTTTAATTATCTTTTAGTGGTATTTATATTCATAAAAAATAACCCTTGATATCATATATGATTTAATAAGGATATAATCAAAGGATACCATCATTATTATTTCTCTATATGGGTTATTTTTATTATATAAATATGTTAATAAAACATGTTCTTTTTCTATAAGCTATAATATGATGGAATGATGAGATATTTATGAAACCTATTTCTTTTCCCAGGGTTATGCTATGATGAAATATATATGAAACCCAATTATTTTCATGGGTTATTATATGATGAAGTTTTATGTTCTTTTTGAAATCAGATGTATGATTTTTATTATGTGATGGGTGGGACCTATATCTCTCTCAAATTAATTGGGTAAAAATGGATAACTCATGAGGTAAATATGATACGTGTGAACCTTATTTAATGTTCACAATTTCAAGAATTTTACTTGTTTTAATGTTCATAAGATTAATCATATCCCTTTATTTCATTTACATAAGATTAATTTTGGTCATTTCTTTCATGTTTATAAGATTAAGCATGGATTTGGCTTTCATTTTCATAAGTTTATGCATGTACCAAGATTTCATGTCCATATGATTAGGCATGGACCTAGTTTTATGTCCGTAAGTTTATGTGAGGTCCTTATTTCATGTATTTACCATAACGAGTGCACCTATTTCTATTTTAATATGTTCCAAATGTCATAAGCTTATGTTTTTTCATATGAATATGTTTATTTCATTCCCTTATGGCTCATGTTCATTGATTACTTTATGATTCATGTCTTATGAACAAATAAGTATTATTCCGTGACTCAAGATTATTTTATATTATATACAGTGTAGTAATTATAAATTTTATGATCATATTCTCATACTATTATGATCATATTATGAAGAAGTGATCATTTATGTCTCCCTTATTTACCTTTATTGTGCATCAGATCTCATCCTTTCTTATGTTTTCTTTCTCCTGGTTAAGACGAAATTTTTTTATGAATGATATGTCTAATAAGGGTGTTATTTATGAATGAATTAATGGGAGACTCTTATGATCTAGTTTTTTATATGTAAACGTTTCTAGATGCACTATGCCTATACGATTATAGTGATGATCATTATGTTATATAATGAATATTCAATTAAAAAGATAAAATATAAATTAATGAAATGTATGGGATACTATAGTCACCATGTTATCTTACAAATAATTATGTATATAGTGAAAAATTATTTATTTTTGACTTTATAGATTATAATATTTCCATGAGTAGTGGAATTTTTTTTTGGTTTTGATTTGAATAATTGGTTTTCTAGTTTTAGTAAAATTATGATTTCATTTATATTGAATAACTTTTGAAATAAAAAATGTTTTTTGAATAAAAATTATTGTGTAAATATTCCATGGACTTCAAAAAATATTTTTTCATTCAATATTTGGTGTCCTTTGACCCACTAGACGTCAAAATACTTTTTTGGAAAAGTTGTTATTTCAAAAAAATGGTATTTTATGGTTTTAGAGTTTTTTAATTCATTTTTTTAGTTTTTTACCCTTTTATAATTTTTTTAGTTTAATAGAATATGCGTTTTTAGTGGTTATTATTATTATCTATATTTTTGATATTTGAGTTTGATTTCTATAATTATTAATTGAATTTTTATAGTGGGGTATTTTTGGTTATTAGTTTTTACTTAAATTGTATTTAATTTGAGTTGTTTTAATATTTTTGTGAATCATAGGTTTGTTTTAGATTTTTATGCATTTAAAATTTCAAATTCAATATGAAACCATAAGTGATATGTCTAAATTAGAATTTTAGAAAATTTTTTGGTTGGTTTTTAATGTGAATTGTAATTTATATGTATTGAGTTATTGGAAGAAATTTTTAACTTTATAAAATTGATGATATTATTCTAAGGAAATAATGATGGAATGGGTAAATCTTAATGAAACCTATTTCTATGGAATCAAAAAAATCGCTCAAAATGTATTTTTATGCCAAGTATATATCCCTTAAGTTTTAGGTCCAATGTTTTGGTGAATTGGAATCACCCAAGTCATTTGTATGGCTACATGGATTTTTAGAAAACTTTTATTGTTTTCCATAAGTGTGTATAGTTCAATTGAAAATACTACATATTCATATAGAGAAACTTATATGCTTTTTATAGATTTTCAAACTGCATGACAAAACCATACATGTATGGTGATTGTCTAAGAGGTCTCACATGGTTGGTACATGATTTAAATTCATGAACATTGAATTTAAAATATATTAAGTGCTTAAAATAATGTTTTTAGACATCCTTTGACCTGAAAATTAATCCTTTTAATAGAACAATGGAATGGTATATTATGACTTTTGAATTTAATTTTATTTTTCTGATTTATTTTAAAAATTACTATTTATTTATTTTTTTGATTTTTAAATCAATGTAGTTTTCAAAATTGGATATATTTTTTAAAAACAAATTTGATTATAAAAATTAGAGTGAGTTTTTAAAAAAAAAATGAACTACTTTAGATTCAATATTTTCTTAATTTCAGAAAAGGTAGAAGAAGTTTTTTAAGGTTCTACCATGTCAAATTGATGGGTTATATGGAATTTATTTTGGTGGGAATAATCACTTAGTAATGGTATTCAAGATGTTTAAACCATGGTAACCATTTACTAAGTGTTATTAAATCTCATTATTGTGGGGATAAAAGATATGAAGAATTTATTATGAGGTTATTCTTTTCCAATTAATATTATTTTTATAAAATGAAAAGTGGGATTAGTTATAAAGTGAATGTTTTCAAATATTAATTTTTTTTCTTACTCAAACCAAGATTATATTTCAATAACCTTTTCTTGTTGTGATTATAGAGGATTATAATTATTATGGTGGATAGAATTGTAACACCCTCTCTATTTATCTTTTTGATAAATAATTATCCTAATGGTGATTTACATATAGTTGAAATTTTGAATTTTAAAACCTTTTCATCTTTCATAGTTTTATAATATTTACTAAATTATTATTATAATCATACATACTAATCATATATAGTGATAATTCCATTTTCGTGGTTTTTATTTGATTATCACATGGTTAAAAGTATGTCCAGATGGCTCTATTTTACTAACTGATGCATTGTAAATATATGGTTGGCACAGGGTTAGTAGTAAAAATTTGGCCTTACATTTTGTATGATTAATTTTTCATAGTTGGAACTTGTCTTTGGTAAATTATGTTAATAAATATTATTTATGATGATGTTCAATTTGGTGTTTGGTGATTGGTTAGTGTGTAATTTGGTAAACTACGCAAACAAAATGTGTAGAAGTTTCAAGAAGATCTAGTTTCTTTACCATGGTCAATTCATGGTTTGGTAAACATAATTTTTCAACTAAATTTTATTGAAACATGTATATTTTTAATGAAATTATAAATATTTTTTTGATATACTTGGTTCCATTAAAAAAAATTTCTCGTGGTTTTTCAATTAGTGTTATCATTATTAGAGGAATAGATTATGTTTTCAGTCATTATTGATTTTATTTGATCACGCCTCTTGAGTTTTGGATATATGATTGATTTTGTTATGTTTTTTACTATGTTATGGAATTTATAATGGGGTTTTGATTTAGCATTTAGGTATTTTCTTATGGGATCCTTAGAAATATCAATGAGTAAATAGGATGAGTTCTCCTCAAGATTAGAATACAATATTTTTTAGATTCCACTAGTGAAATTCATTCCTTGGTTTGGGGATTTTATACTAGTGAGACTATATTTTTAATTTGGGTTTGGGTTTCTATAAGGATTCATTTTAGGTTGGTAGGTCCATGATAAAGGGCCTAAATTATCTTAGTAAACTAAAGTTTGTTATCCAATGTTGTGGTTTATTCCATTAGGTGAATATTTTTTATATTTTTTATTTTACATATTTTTTAGTGTACATTATGTGGTATTTTTACCATATGTATCTCTTACTAAAATATTACTTGTTCTCTCATGTTAATTTTAGTGTTCTACTCATACGGTACCTCATTTTAATTTTATAAAAGTAATGTTTCTATTGAAATAAAAGGTAACAAGATTTATTTTTCATATTTGTATAAAAAAACAATGAAATTTTCTAAATTTATTTCAAAATATAATTTTGAGTATGTCATATAAATTAAATTATAAAGATTCATGGTGGTATACTACTAATAATTTCCTCACGTTCTATATTAATACCTCAGAGTGTATGTATCACTATATTTCATTAAATTTTTATTAGCAATATTCTATGGAATTTGTTAAGGTATAGACCATTGGATCAGAAGAATAGTAATGGAAGTGGTAGAATATGGATGTTTGTGTGATTTATGGAGATATTTGTGTTACTGTTTAATTTTATTAGACATTCTATCTTGATTATACACTCCCTTAGTGCTTATTGTTCTTGTGATGACATGTTTTTTATGTAAGAGGGTGTTTCTTTATATATTCAATAAAATTATCATTTATTCTATTTACTTAATAAAGGGTAAATTATTCCCATACTTCTTAGAATACCTTTAAGAACTATCTTTTGGACTCAGGTGATCGGTAACATGCCATGTGTTGTATAGAGGAATGACTTAGGTACGAAGGATCATGTAGCTTGGTTTGGTTTTTTATATCATCTTTATCAAAAAAAAATGTTAAAAATGCATTAGAATACTAGGTGTGAATATATAAATCATGCTTCCATGTATACTCTTTCAATATACCATGAATCCATAAAACATGAACCAAGTTAATGATCTCTCAGCACAATAACACCTCATGATGATCCTAAATATGAACCGACCGCTCCATGAACATTGAGTCATACTCAATAACCAAATCACCCCAATTTATGATTTTAGAGTCATCATAAAGGAACCATATATGGTGATATATGTGGAAGACATCATGGATCCGATCCAGTTTGGAAGTCATAGCTAACTGATATTCCACCTTTCTAATATTCTCTAACACTATAAATGGGTTGATTAATCGAGGATAATTATTGTTAACTTGGTTGAACCTCTACTACCCTCTGTATGGGGAAGCCATCAAGAACACTTGATCACCAATACAAAAAACTAAAGGTATCATATTAATATTTTTATCTGATTTGTAATGGTTATGTTATTCCTTCATCTTCTTTTCACCTTCTTTTTCATGCTATGCAACATATCTAGTCCTAGGACCACTGACTCTCTGATGTCATCAATCCAATGCAACAAAGATCTATTTAGTCTTGCATATGATCCCATAATTATATCTGTAGCAATACATGATTGAAGATTATTTCTATATAAATAATAAATTAATGGAATTTGATTCACCCATGATCCACTAAAATACCAAATTCATGAACACAACATCTCATATTTCATGTAAATTGTCTTCTCTACTTATCTTTTTTTCAGAGGACATAAAATAGTTTTAAGGTGATTCATAGAGAAAAAATCACACTGAATACCTACCCAAACTCATAAGTAAAAATAAGATATAGGTTTGAGATTATGGTCCCCAATATCCCCTAAAGACTCACTCCATATACCACCTTTTCAAAGAATCCAAAACACTCGAATCCTTAATCACAAAGAAATCATTATACTTTATCTATTCATCCATGAATACCAAATAGCATCACATCCTACTTGAAATTAAAGAACACCAGTGATGAATTCCTTTAAAATTTCCATCCAATTCCACTTAATCATATCTAATAGCTGCAATAAAAATATAGGAACTTGATTCTCTTCTGTAATATAATAACAAACCAAGCACCATGGAAAAAACTCGGTCACTAGACCCTCCATCCTTTTCCCCCAAAATTGTCTCCTCAAGGAATGATATGTATTAATTATTCTTGGATGCACTAATAAGGTTAATATATAAAACTCAAAAATAAACACCACTCACATCACTGATGAGACCAATAAATATTCTCAAAGTAATACAAGATGTTGATCATCCTTCGACCACACCTTAAGAGCATAATTATAAATAATAAGATCATTCCCAAAAATTACCCAAATATATCTAAACTAATACTTTTTAACCTATTAAAATAAAGATGAATGCAATGTGATTTGATTTAAAAAAACATTTACAATTGATCTTGATCATATCAATATACATCGCTATAGGCTACTTCATCACCCTCTTTGAATCTTTAGACTCTCAAATAATATTTCCCTAAAACGTCCTTCTAAGTACATCAGTAAACACATTCCATTTCCCTAGTATATAAGATATTTTGAATTCAATGTCCTACAATAACCCAATCCACTACCGCTAATGCCGATTGGAATCCCACTAAGATAAAGCACACCTCATTCTCTTATGATCTATGACCACCACATAGAAATCTCTAATGATTTAATGTCACAAAGATATCACAGAAACCATTGTTTTTTTAGCATTAAGATCATGTGTGGTAGAGTTACACTCATGGGGAGGTAACATCCTAGACCCATATGTGATCATACCTCCCAAATAAATCAAAACACATCACAATAAAATATAATAAGAATCACAATAAACCTCGAACATGACTCCTTCCTCAAGAAACTAAAGTATATAAGCACTGGTCAGTTTCTATTTCAGGTAATCAAAATTTTCCTAACACTAATCATTTCACAGAATGGTTTGGTCTTTCTTAGTCATTTTTGTCAAAGGATTCATATTTTGAGAAAAATATGAAAAATAATTTCGATAGTTTTCTATGAGTCGAAGGAATATATAAACATATAAACATTCATGGGAGCTACCCAAGAAATAACTACATTGATCTTCAAAGCATAAAATAGAACATCCTGATAATAGACTAAATGGACAGGTAAATACACATCACTCATCCAAAGCATGTACTTATATAAATTTATATAGAGATAATGATTATAGAGTACTTGAAGTACTATCCTAATATGCTCAGTGTGATTTATATCCAACTTTTAATATAGAATAATTTAATTAATGAACACTTCCATGAACTAATATAGGAACACATGGAACATAGATTTCATGAGTCCAATAAAAATACAATGTTCATTATTAACACCTAATGGAATTAATATAAACATTATATGAACATAAAAGCACTTAATTAATATCATCATCATCCTTTACCCTCATATAATGATTCTCAGGTCATCAATAAACCATTGAAAACTAGTAATATCCCTTCAAATAATTGAAAAAATAATATATCCTCAAGAAGGGATAGTGGTTTTTTATTATCACTTGGTTAAACCATCAATAG
Organism: Viscum album; assembly: GCA_963277665.1. Taxonomy (NCBI): domain Eukaryota; kingdom Viridiplantae; phylum Streptophyta; class Magnoliopsida; order Santalales; family Viscaceae; genus Viscum; species Viscum album. The sequence continues at coordinate 1,047,002,617 of OY728165.1, forward strand.
TCTTTTCACTAACTCATAATATCATCCACCTTCTTGGAAAATAACATTGAATTCAATCATTAAGACATAATTGATAAGTTGAAACCCTTATGCATTAAATCGTGATCTAAATCAAAAACTCCCACAACTTAGAATGTTTCATCTGATAAGGATCCATTGAAATAAAATATACATTTGGTTGTGACCATATCCTGAGCTCGATGTCATATTGAGGGGTTAAGGTTATAACCTCTTTATAAAAAATATTTAATAACTTTTTAACATTCCATGGAAAAACTTCTACCTAAAAATACATAAAAAATATAAACTATGTCAACTGAGAAGACAAGTGCTCTAAATTTCAATGAACATTATATGAACATGCTCACCAAAGAAGACTAAATGCTAGTATTTCACATTCAAGAACTCAACTCACCCCCAGATGTAGTTGATTTCCACACCCAAAATGTCTCACCATCTCATTACAATAATGAATTCATATGGTTGTATCTATAATAATAAAATAAATATTGATGGATGGTGTCATCCCATTATCATATCATAATCCCAACACACATCATTCAAACTATACTGGAATATAACTAGTTCAATATACACTAGGTAATTGGAGGCCTCTCCAACTTGAGTCCCAAGGCATAGACCATGTAAGGTGTAATAATGGAATTTTAATCTCGATAATTAAACAAAAAAATATTTGGTGTAATATATGCCTATGGTACCTCATACGATCTATGGACCACCTAATAATGGAATCTCCATGGTATGAAACTAATCACACATTGATCCTCTGCCTTTATGTCCCTATATACATCCACCCTCATGACTTTGATTTGCAATGTGTCCCATGGGATGAGGGCTATTAATGGGTTTTCCCCTACCTCCTTCATCTCATTTTAGCAGGTCAAAGACTTATTGACCTAATTGCTAATAAGTTCTTTAAAGAAACTACTACATTGGATGATTTGGAATCTACAAAACCATGTCACATTGACCAATGAGAATAGTATAGTTTTAGAATGGATGATTTACATGACCTTCATAATAAAATAATGCTAAAATGGATCTCCAAGTAGATGCATGGGAACTAACATCTCTTGAGACATGTGAGAAATACTATTGAGACCAATACAACACCAATAAAAATCTTAAATGTCTAGAAATATTATATCATATGTCTGTATCTATACTCCCTAAGAAGTTATAGTGACTCCCCTCACAAGAAAATCCAAAAATCACATGCATCCTCTCTAAAACCTCTTCCTTAGTAAGTATATCTAGACAAGTAAGAAATGTAAATGGTGTAACTGGATACTAAATAGTGGGATGTGGAACCTCCTCAAAACACTATAGTTGGGTATTTTCATCTTGGAATAGAATAAATGAAAAAAAAAGTTATCTACATAAAATATCAATCTATCGCTTGTTCATAATATCTAAATGAAGATAATGTAACTCTTAACACTTTATTTCTTTCACTATCAAAGAAAGTAACTCTAATTGAAACTGATACCATAAATACTCCCTTGAAACTACTAAATTTTATCACTACCTAGGAAATAGAAACTAAATTTGATGGGAAGATCCCCTCAACTGACTAACAACTAATGCAATCTAGTGATTGATCATGTTGTCGAGCGCATCAAATTAGATGTTTATTTTTAACTAGAATTTCTGAAGTATAGCAGCAACCCTAGGTCATCTCTAAAAGGAGCCTTAGATCATTAATTAAAGAAACGTGGTTCTAATTAAGAAACTAAAAGGGGAATGGGGTTTTATAAAACGTGGGATTTGTTTCTTTAAGAACAGAAATTGAAAGTATATTACTATTTAGAGAAACTGGTTGGAGAAATTGTGATCAACCTGGGTAAGTGTCCCTTGATGCTCAATCCGCCACCGCTCGTAAGGGAAAAGGAAGGATCATTGATTCCTTGATTTTATATATACTAAAAACGAGTAATGGTATGTGAGTTCTTACTAGTTTACCAACTGGTATTTAATCGATCAAGTATGTTGATTATCAGCAACCGCTCAAAATCAACAAAATGAATCGATGTAAAAATAGAACTCGATCAAGGCATCACATCAACAATGTGATGATATGACCAGATATGTTTCATTGATAAAAATATTCCAAAATACAAGAACATGCATATTCATAGGTTCAAGCTCCTATATTTTATCAATCGTCACAATCCATTTTCACACTTATGAAAGGGAGGGGTGAGAAAAGAGGAAACCACACTCAAATCATCACAAGATCAAGGTTATGCATGGAAGCATGTGGATTCTTGTTCCTTCGATTAGTATTTTATCATACCAGAATAAAAAAAATTAGAAGGTAGAAATGAAGAACAATTGATGACAAACCTGGAAATAAATTACCTTATGAATATTATAATTGTGGAGCTCGGGATTACAACAAGGGGCACTCCCCAAATTCATCACTAAGAGGTTTAGAAGTACATGAGGGAGAAGAGAAATAAAATGGGTGAAGGGAGCTCTCCAATTAGACTCACCTTCACCCCTGGACGTACAAAATAGATAATGAGGGGTAGGAGGGAAATTATGGGCAATTATATCCACATTTCCATATAAATTGGTCAGTATCTAAAAGTCTAGGTGAGTATTCAAGGAATATTTTTTACTCCAAGTTATCTGGAAATTTGACTGAACAAAATGCATCAAAATGACTTGAAATTCGGGGGAGAGTCGGGGAATAGAGCTAGTTGTCCATCGGAGGTCGAATCAGCCCAATTGGATTTCTGAGACCCGTTTTATGGCCCCAATACAAAAGGGTGGTCCAATCTGGCCCACCCAGAATTTATTCACATTATGGGCCTATTTTGGGCCTCCAAGTGGATGTATTGGGCTCAATGATCTTCTAGAGAAATGTATCCCATAATGGTTTACACTCATACACCCATTTTTAGCCCAATGTGATGCACATATTATCCACATTACAAAAATTTTCCAAATGCATGATTGGCCTCTCGCGCAGTTTGGCCCATTTTTCTTGAATTCCATCATGGGTTCTCCAAATCACCTCCTCCTACAATATAAAGGCCAAAACAAGTAAAATTTATCTATTTAATAGTGATAAAAATTAATTCATTGATTCAAACATAAACTTAAATTTATTATTATATTGTAATATTCATTACAAAACTAGTTTAAAACAAAAGTATATATGGGTATTTGAATAGTGAATCACTATGAGATCACACCCCCACACCTAAACATTTTCACTTATGGGAAAAGTCACATATCCAAAAAAAATGATACATTTATATATTCCCAACGTCATGAAGTTTTAACATTTGAAGAAATTTAAATTTACTAAAGTAATGTGATCAATTCACAAACCACACCAAGGAGTTATTCCATGTAAAATGGAAAATGATGTCTCATAAATCATATCAGAATGAAATTCAAAAAGATTCATGATACCAAATTGAGAGAGGAATTAAAAAATTCAACCATGCCACTAACTCTCCATGTGTGTGTGTGAAAACCATTCCATGCTATTCTGTCCACATTCTATCCAATAAATATAGGTTATTTTAACATTATTCAGCTTAAATGATTTTGTCCACTGAACCTTCCTTTTATCCATTGCAATCATATTTCATGACCCAGTCACTTAAGCATTCCCAGAAGTCAAACCATAAGCTCCCGGCCTAGATATGCCAATTTGTTTCACATTTCATCACTCCCCTCAATTATTATTTTTTTCAAAATTTTCATTCGGAACAAACCTCACACTCTTCTCTCAACCCTTGTTTGATCTATTCATGACACTAATTGTAATAGATATAACAAGATCAAAGGTTGAGGAGGAGTGGGTTTTTACCTTCCCAAGACACAACCCAATTTTTTATTTTTTTCAGGGCGTACAACAGTCGGATATCAGGTACACACACATAGGTCAGTCTGATACAGTAATGAAACAAATCGGATAAGGAACAAATGTATGGAGATATATTTTTAAGATGAAAAATATTAACCTAACATATATTTACCTTCTATTATGTAAGAAATATTCACATTTTATGGTTTGGGGAAAAATGTGTGGAGATATTAGTGACATAGTTTTCCCAGAAACTACTCACGCAAAGGGAATCAATCATCTCAATGGTTTCATAGAGATACAACTATTTATATCATTGAAAGAAAACCAATTTACTTAAAATCACTCCCTAATGTTAAATTCATACAAGTATTTACTCCATAAAAGAGACATGTTTTCATCAAATGTTAAATAAACATGGAATCATAAATTTCAACTCACATTTTCAGTAAGTTCCATTTTTTTGGTGACCATAAGGGCGGAAAGTAAAAATACCATAAAGAAGGAGAAAAAGAGAAGAAAGAAGAAAGAAAATGAAAATCCTAATGAACCCAAAAAATATGGGAAAAAGTGAAAATACCAAAAAAAAGGGGGAAAGGAGAAGAAATAAGAATGATGATGAAAATCCTAATGAACCCAGGAATGTATCCACCCCCGACACCTAGAATGTGTAGTGTCCTCATAGTAATAATTGATAATGCGAGAGGGAAGGATAAAACCTGATGGGTTTAACTAGTATGTTTCTTCTAGAAGGTGGATTTCCTCCACCGTACTCTTTGGAAAATCCTCATAGAACTATTTATGTCACTTCCCATTGACGGTAATACATTGTCCACTCTGCTCATGGAAAATTTTTGTTTCACCAAAAGGGTAAACATTTGTAATAGTATAAGGACCGAGCCATCGGGAACAAAGCTTACCTGGGTGGAGCTTTAGCCTGGAATTGTACATGAGGACCTTCTCATAAATATGTAACTTATGATGATGTATCATGCTATCATGGATAGCCTTTGTCTTCTCTTTATATAATTGGGTGTTCTCATATGCATCACGTCGAATTTCATCCATCTCCTGAATCTGTACCTTCCTATTCTCACCTGTATATGAAAGATTCATATTACATTGTTTAAAAGCCCAATATGCATGGTGTTCTACCTCCACTGGGAAATGATAATCTTTTCCAAACACAATTCTGTATGGTGGCATTCCGAGTGGGGTTTTAAAAGTTGTACGGTATGCCCAAAGTGCATCATCCAAGAACAAACTCTAATCTTTCCTATTGGGTTGTACCATTTTTTCCAAGATTCTCTTAACTTCCCGATTTGAGATTTCTGCTTGTCCATTAGTTTGGGGGTGATATGAAATGGAGACTTTATTATCGAACCCATACTTACAAAGCAAATTTTTCATGTTGAAATTGAAAAAATGGGAACCCTAGTCCCTAATGATGAATCTCAACAAACCAAACTGACTAAATATTTGGGACCTCACAAAATCAACAATAACTCGAGAGTAATCGGTCCTAGTTGCCTTTTCTTCCACCCATTTAGACACGTAGTACACAGCTAACAAAATGTATATGAAGTAAATTGAATTTTTAAAAGGCCCCATGAAGTCAATTTCCCATGAATAAAAAATTTGACAGAATAACATGGGTTGTTGGGGCATTTCATCCGTCTTGGAGATATTCCCTGTGAATTGAAAATGACTTCATGACCTAAAAAATTTATGGTCATCCCTATACAATGTTGGGAAAAAAATTCTTGAGTCAAGGACCTTTCTAGATATTTGTTGAGATCCAAAGTGGCCCCCACAAGCCAAAGTGTGACAGAAGGCCAAAATAGAGGTGAACTCATGGTCAGGGACACACCGACGAACTACTTGGTCACCAAAAATTCACCAAAAATATTGTTCATCCCAAATATACCACTGAGAATCATTTTTAATTCTTTGGGATTTGGAAGTTCTGAAATCATTGGGGACCCTATATGTTGCTAAAAAATTCACAATGTCCGCATACCAGGGGGTAAGGTCCACAAGATCACAAAGGTTCTCATGAGGAAATAATTCTCTAATGGGGAGGGATGAGTCAACATGGGGGTCTAGTGGTGGGGAAATCCTACTAATGTGGTCATCTAAAATATTTTATACTCCCCTCTTATCTCTAATCTCAAGGTCAAACTCTTTGATTAGGATCATCCACCGTATGAGGCGGGGCTTAGCTTCAAGTTTCTTTAAGAGAATCAAAAGGCAGCATGGTCAGAAAAGCAAATCACATTTGACCTAAGAAGATATGAATGAAATTTTTCCAAGGAAAACACAATAGAAAAGAGTTATTTTTATTGTTTGTTTTGTTTACTTGGGTGGGTTCAAGGGTATGTGAGGAAAATTCAATGACATGAGGAGCCTTCTCAACCCTTTGTGATTAAACTACACCAACTGCAAAGTAAGAGGCATCACACATAATCTCAAAGGGGAGATCCCACCTTGGTGGTTAGTTAATAAGAGGTGATTTGAGACTCATTTTTAGTTAATTGAATATATCCTCAAAATTTTAATCAAAAACAAACCCAGAATCCTTTTGTTATAATCTGGATAATCGATGTTCAATCTTACTAATGTCTTTAATGAATCAGTGATAAAAACTAGCATAACCCAAGAAAGATCGCACCTCACGAACACATTTTTGATTTGGAAGGGAGGAAATTAATTAAATTTTAGATTTATCAACTTTAATTCCTTTATTTGAAATGTCTTCCACAAAAAAATATCCCCCTCTCAACCATAAAATGGAATTTCTCATAATTTAAAACAAGATCTTTTTCAATGTAGTGGTGGAGGACAAAACCTAGGTGTTCCAAACAATCATCAAAGAAGAACCATATACCGTGAAATCATCTATAAAAACATCCATAAAACTCTCAAGGTACTCAGATAAAATACTCAATATACATTGCTAAAACATACCAGGATCATTACATAGACTAAATGGTATCCTTCTATATGCAAATGTTTCGAATGGAAAAGTAAATGTTGTCTTTTATTGACCCTAAGGGGATATATGGATTGGAAAATAAACCGAATATCCATCGAGGAAAAAATAATGGGACTTACCTTCTAATCATTCTAACATTTGGTCAATGAAAGGTAGAGTAAAGTGGTCCTTTTGCGTGGCTTGATTCAGTCGACAGTAGTCAATACAGACTCACCAACTATTTTGAACATGTGTTGGACCCAATTCATTCCACTCATTTGACACAACTATTATTCTTATTTTTTTAGGCACAATTAGCATAGGTCTTAGCCATTTATTATCATATACATGATAAATGTTCCCTGTATCATGTAATTTACTGACTTCCAATTTTACCACTTCAAGGAGAGTAGAATTCAACCGGCATTGAGATTGTCTTATAGGCTTAGCCTCATTATCCAAACGTATATGGTGCATACAAATACATGGGATAATCCTGGGAATATCATCCAATGTCCATCCTACTTTATTTTTACACTCTCTCAAAAGGTTGAGCAGTTTCGATTCCAGTTGTGGAGAGTGGTTATTAGAAATAATGATGGGAAATTGGTCAATACCATCAAGATATGCATATTTTAAATTAAAAGGAAGTTATTTAAGTTCCAACACCAGTGGTTTATAGATTGAGGGAGGGTTTATAGTTGGAGTGAGGTCCATGAAACTGTCTATATGATCATGTTTATTCTCTTAATATAGAGAATCTATTGAAATGATATTTGCAGAATCATCGACGGTCATGGGTACCTCAGAATGAACACACTCAACAATTAAATCACAAAATTTTCACTTTTCAGAACCCACACAAAACTCAAAACATGAATCAAAACATAAATCATCTAAGGTTTAAGAAGATAAAAATGAATCATAGTATGGGTTGAGGAGATAATTGTGTGTGTGTGCATTATTTGAGAGCACTTCCATCGAATAGACAGGAAGAGTGGAGTGCTCTTCAACAGGGTGATTCATAGCCTAAAGGATGTTAAAACTTATGATTTATCCTCCGAACTCCATGGAAAATGTACCATTGTTAATGTTGATGATCTTATTTGTTGTTTTAGAGAATGGCCACCCATGTATGAGAGGATAATGTCCTTGGGTTAGGGTATCTTCAATCTCAATAATGTAGAAATTAGTAGGGAAGATGAGATTCTTCACTCATACAAGGACATCCTCAATCAATCATGTTGGATGTGTAGTACTTCAGTTGGAAAGTTGTACGACAATTCCTGTTGGTTGAAGCTCTCTAACCTACAGGGAAGTGTAAATGGAGTGAGGCATTACATTAATGGAAGCACCTAAATCTAGAATAGCATCAGAAAATAAGGTCTCCCCTATGGTACACAGTATCGTGAATGTTCTGGGATCCTTTCAATTTGGTTGGAATTGTTGGTTGAATCAAGACCAAGACATTCCTTCCCAAGTTAACTCTCTCATTCCCCTTTAGTTTTCTTCTATTGGTGAAAATATCTATAATAAATTTGGCATACCAAGGGATTTGTTTAACTACATTCAATAGAGGAATGTTAACTTGAACCTTTTTAAATGTATCCATTATTTCTTTATCAATCTCATTATTAAAATTATTCTTATATTTAAAGAGTATTTTGGGGGAAGGAAGAGGAATGTATTGTTTATTTCAATCATCAATTATAACTCGATTACCCTTTTTGTCTTGTTTTTCATTACTTGAAATTTTTGAGGTTTGGGAAAGAAATTTTTCAAGAGGGGGACATACCTATTGTGAAGAATCAGTAGAAGGAGAGACATCTTTACCACTATGAACTGTAACTGCACATACATAACCTTTTTCCTTTAGATTGTAAATGGGTTGGGATGGTAGTTTTCTAGAACCTTGCATCTTAAGCTCACTGGTGGTGTTTGTTAATTTCCCAACTTGAGTTTGTATGTCTGGAATAGATTATTGTGTGTTTGTTAGAACTAGAGATTTTAGGATTCAATTTACTTCACCATGTCCTCGAGTCTTGGTTCACATTTGGGAGGTGGAGAAGGATTATTTTGAGAAGTATAAGGATAATACGGTTGCATACCTTTTCCTTGTTGATACCAATTATGCTCGGGGTATATTGAGTTTCCTCCTTGTCGGTATAGGGGTTGTGCATGCCACCCGGGGTTTGGATTTGGCCAGAATAGTTCTTGCTTGAGGGGAGGTGATTGATAGAATGAACTCCCTAGGAAAACGACTACCCAAGACTCAGGTTAATCATGATTTTGTGGGCACTGGTAAGAAAAATGAGTATTTTCAAAACAAATACCACAATGTAATGGAATAAAAAGATATTGTGAGTTAACTTTTTCTTGAGATTGTTGCCTTAGAAGGGTATGCATCTCATGAATCTTGTTATCTGCCTTTTGTTATATATATGGATGAAATACCTCATGAACTCCTCGGGTTGGTGTAATAGCTCATGTAAAAATTGTTGTGCATTTTGAGCCATGTTGGCTATTAAGTCACGAGCAGCAGAAGGAGTTTTATCTACTAGGGAACCACCAACTGCAGTATCAATCATTCTACAATATATGGGGATAATTACCACATAGAAGTATTGTATTAAGAGTTGTTCACTAATTTGGTGGTGGTGGCATCTTGAGCAAAGACTTTTGAATCTCTCCTAGAATTTGTGAAGGGTCTTTCCTTGTGATTGCCTAATTCCACATAATTTCTTTCTTAATTGATTCAGTTCTGTAGTTAGGGAATAAATTCTCCAAAAATATTCTTTTCAAGTCATTCCAACCCCCAATTGTGGTAGGAAAATATTATATCCAATCTTTGGCTATACTATTAAGGGAGAAAGGGAAATCCCTAAACATAATTAGGTCCTTAGAAATATTTTGGGGATTCATGGTGGAGCACACTATGTGAAACATATTAAAGTGTTTATGAGGGCCCTCACCGCAAAGACCATGGAATTTGGGAAGTAGGTGGATGAGGCCTGATCTCAGCTCAAAGTTGGTTGTTTCTTTTGGATATTGGATGTACGCAGGTTGGTACTCTAAATTCGGGGTGGTCAGTTCTTTTATGGTTTTATTATTTTCAGCCATATTTTCTTGGATTTTATTGTGTTCAATTATTTATTGGTTAATGAAAACTTGAGGTTCCACAGGGATCCCTTAGTGTTACTAGATTGACCTTCTTTAGATGCCTTGATTTTTGTGTTAAGTGTTTTTTCAATTTTAGGGTCAACTTCAAGCAGTTTTTCTTTTTCTGATCGGGTCATGGAAATAAGTTGTGAATTTTGTTTTCTAATGATTGAATATGGATAAAATCATTTAGAAGGGTGAAACGAGAATAGAATGTTATAATACAGAATTATAGAGAGTTATGGAAAAGAAGAAGAAGAGATAGAGAGAGAGGAAGAACACACAAAAACAACCAAAAATAGAAATATAAATAGAAAACCAAAACAATAAAATGGGGATGGGGTAATGAAAGGAGTGTTAATTAAGAAGTAAAATAATAAATAAAATGAAATAAAGAAAAAATGATCTTGGATTCCCAGCAACGGCACCAAAATTTTATCGTGTTGTCGAGCACGTCTTATTAGATGTTCATTTTAAAATAGAATTTCTGCAGTATAGTTCATCTATTGAAGGTCCCTTAGATCATTAATTAAAAAATTGTGGTTCTCATTAAGAAACTAAAATGGGAATGGGTTTTTATAAAACTTGGGTTTTGATTCATTAACAACATAAATTGAAAGTTTATTACTACTAATAGAAACTGGTTGGAGAAATTGTGATCAACCTGGGTAAGTGTCCCCTAATGCTCAATCCATCATCGCTCCCAATGGAAAAGGAAGGATCATTGATTAATTGATTTTATACATACTAAAACAAATAATGGTATGTGATTTATTTCTAGGTTGCCACTTAGGATTTTATTTATCAACGATATTGATTATCAGCAACTGCTCAAAATCCACAAAATGAATCAATGTAAAAATAGAACTCAATCAAGGCATCACATCAACAACGTGATGAGATTACCAGATTTGTGTCACTGATAAAAATATTCCACAAGACAAGAACATTAATATTCATTGGTTCAAGCTCCTGGATTTTATCAACCGATACAATCCATTTTCACCCTTATGAAAGGGAGGGCTGAGAAAAGAGTAAACCACACTCAAATCATCACAAGATCCGAGTAATGCATGGAATCATGTGGATTCTTGTTCCTTTGATTTTTATTTGATCATACCAGAATAAACACAAATTTAGAAGGTAGAAATGAATAAAAATTCACAAAAAACCTGGAAATTAAATACCTTATGAAGATTAAAAGTGTGGATCTTGGTATTACAACAATGGACACTCCCCAAATTGATCACATAGAGGTTTAAAAGTTTATGTAAGAGAAGAGAAATAAAATGGGTGAAGAGAGCTCTCCAATTCGACTCACCTTCACCCCTACTTACGAAACATAGATAATGAGGGGTAGGAGTGATTTTATGGGCAACTACATCCATATTTTTATATAAATTGGTCAAGTATCTAAAAGAGTAGGTGACTATTCAGGGAAGCTTTTTTACTCCATCTTTATTCGTCTAGTTGACTGACCCAAACGCGTGCAAATTACATGAAATTTGGTGGAGATTCGAGTATTCGAGTTATATGTCCATGGGAGGTGGAATCAGCCCAATTGGATCTTTGAGGCCCGAGTTATGGCCCAAATATGGAAGAGTGGTCCAATCAGTCCCTCCCAGAATTTCTTCACAGTGTGGGCCTATTTTGGGCCTCCATGTGGATGAATTGGGCTCAATGATCTTCTAGAGAAATGTATCCCAAATTTTTTTTAACTCATATACCCATTTTTATCATAATTAAATGCACATATTATCCAAATTACAAATAATTTTCAAAATGCATACTTGGGATCTCACACAGTTTGGCCCATTTTTCCTGAATTCCATCATGGGATCTCCAAATCACCTCCTACTACAATGTAAACACAAAAACAAGTAAAATTTTTCTATTAAATAGTGATAAAAATTATTTAATTGATTCAAACGTATAGTGAAATTTATTATTATATTTGTAATATTCATTACATAACCAGTTTAAAAAAACAGTGTAAGAGTGGATTTGAATAGTGAATTGCTATGCGATCCGTGATCCTTCCTAGAATAGATAAAATTAACTGAAATCCATAGATCCTCTGACTAATGATATGTTTCTATATCAAAAACATTCCCCTCAAACACCTCTACTAATTTAACCCTCCAATGGTAAAATTGGATATCCTGTTACACCTCACCAACTTGAATTTCATATGGGAGATGATTACCATCTATTTATTCAAGCAATGAAAGGAAACACCAAAGGTTAAGAACATGTAATTCATTTCAGAATAATTAACTAACTTCATTTAAATTTTTCAAAATCACACAAACTTAAACATATGGATAAACAGATTAATGTATGTACCTTTCTAGGGTATCTACCAATAAAGTAGAATTGTCTTACCAAATATTTTCAACAAGATTAACTTTTGGGTTTTTTATAATAAGGGGGCTTAATAACATATGTCATAGCTAGAATCCCTTTATTCATTACTTGTTAAACTTGACTAACATGGTTTCCTTACAACCCAAATGTAGTCATTACTGGTTCCTAATTATACACTCTATCAGATATCACATTCATAGATCTAATAAACCTCAATAATGACCCACCCACACTAAGAGACCCTCGTGGTATAGAAATAAAGAGGATTGCAAGCCCCAAATCCCACATTTAATGGGATTTGATATAGAAATTATAAATGAGGGTATACACTAAAAAAATTAGAGGCATTACCCTCATAAACCAAGGAAAAAATATATAATATCAATAAAAAATATAATATAAATAAAACCAAATTCATAATTCAATTAAATTTCATTCATTAACATGGTCTCTTAAAAAATTGATGAAGTGAGATATGATCTCGTAACCCAACCCTTACCTCTATATAATTTATTATATAAAACAATCTTTTAGAGGAATACACAACTTGTAATGAGATTAATCCAATAATAAATTTAAAGTGATAACATAGACTAACAAAAAACACAAAAAAAAAAGAATCATTACACCGTAAAAAGAATACATCCTTCCTCATTAGAATATCCATTAATTATTTAGTCAGCCAAAGTCCAAGTAAAAACCATTGAATCTAGTTAAAAATCTCAACAGTCCTCAAAGTGATCAGCTTGCTTGTCATTCCCAAACATTATTTCTTAACACAATCACATATCACCCTATATTAAAAACACATGGTAGGTGTAATGATCTTACACTATCAATAAAATGAGTGTAATATCCTCTCAAAAGAATCCATCCTTCAAAATTTACAGATCCAAAATATTTATACTAGTACAAAAACCAATATCATATCCAAGATTTTTTCCACCAGATCATGACACATATCAGAGCATAAAATTAGATCACAACATTCAAGGGAAAATACAAACATTCTTTAACAGTGTATTCATAGAACACTCTAGGTTGTAAACTCAACTGTTATAAAATCCAACTAAAAACAATAGCAACCCCCAAACTCAATAGTCCAAAAGATAAAGAACTATAAAATCATCATCAAATTGATTCAAACACCATATAAAGTAGATAACCTATCTTCAAAGGAAGAATTACTCCCACATAGAAATAAAGAACAAAAAATGAGATCCAAAACATCTAATGAAGAAAAAGAGAACAACCCACCTCAACAACATTGAAATCATCTCGATGGAATCTATAATCCTTGATAAATTAATGTCAAACTACTTGGAAACTTGAAAATAGATTATATATATTGGTAGATTATATAAGTATACATAGAAGGATAATCCGAAAAACCTCAAATGAAAATGTAGGAAAGTATATTACGCCTCAGTAAATAAATAGCAGAACTAACTCACACCTACATCAGGTCAATTATCATCCAACCATACCAAGTATCACTAACCCAATATCACTTATATGTATAGTAAAATAGTATTAAAATAATATATGTCATGAAGGTACCCCACATCTACTTTCTCACTGATCTGGTCATTAGCATACATTAATGGAATATGTCATGTGCTATAATCACTTCTATATTCACACATCCAAAAACAAATATATCATATCACAACCATAACTATGAATTCATAGCCACATAATAAATTACCAAATCATAACTGCATATCACATTATCAACACAATAGGGTGTCCTGAACATGAAGGACATCAACCTCATTCTCTCACCTTAATATACACAATCCCCGCATCAAATCATTGTCATATTTATAAACCACATCAACCCAGAAATACATACTCAATTCACTATAAATTATATCCCATATGTATATTCCTACCATTAGTCTTTCCAAACTATATTTTGTTTAAAGGATGTGTAGGGGAGAGGTTGTAGTTTTCCAGCCATTCCCTCTATAACAAAGAATTATAGGAGGATACTCATAACCCATGACCTTGTATCGGTATCAGTCAGGTTTCCCTACTCAGGTGGTGGTGCATATGAAATAATAGAAATAAAGTTATATAGTTACACACCAGACCTTCCTAAATGTGTACACCAAATAATTATTATAATCATCTACCACAGCTACCCCATTATCACTAAACTTACTATCAATAGTTACAATAATAATAATATAATCAAACTAATCTATATATACAAAATAGCTATAAAAACTTTTGTAATTTCTTTATTTTTCATGGAATTCATTGTATTCTAGATTAAAAACTTACCATTCATTATACCATTTATTTTCTATATTTAACATCAAAAAATTTGTTAAAAAACTTATCTCTTTAATTAATTATACATTAATCACATTTATTCCATCAACATAATTTCATCATTTATATTTATTCCATTCATAATCAACTACCTTTTAATATCCAACCATTTACTAATTCCAACCCCTTATCCATTACCAATTTCATTAATTCAAGCCAAATTTCATGACACTAGGAAAGTATACACAATATATCAATAACTGAACCACCCACTACATTACACACCCCAAACCACATGTTTATAGCCACCAAAACATCCAAAAAACCATTTATTTTATCCAAATCAAGTTATTTACCACAAAAATAACCACATAATAGCCTATCTGTCACTACCATTTCAACACACATAATAACTCTTCCAACCTACTATAAAATTCCACCAAATATCCTATAATTACATTAGGGAAAACATGTATATTATAATAAATAAGGTAAAACGCAATATAAATACACTTTTAAAAACATCCCTATTAATCATTATTTCATATTAAATAAGAATTATGGGTTCAAACATTAACACATTAATATTATATTTCTACACAACCAATTTATTACTAACATTATGTTATTAACCCATTATTAAACGTGATTCCCAACAAAAATTTAGTAAAAAATTTATATCACAATATCAATCATAAATATTTTACTGTAAATATCAACAAAAACTCCAAAATATATAAAATATCGTGGAATTTCATAAATCACATGTGATCACCCACTTAAATTTAATTTACATTAATTTGAATCATTTTAATTTTAATTTAGTCAATAAAATCATGAAAAAAACAAAAATATTATAATTCCATGATTTTTTTATAAATAAAAATGAAGAAGTCAGAATCCACAAACTCAATAAAAGTTTTAACAATCGCTACATGAGATGATGAGAAAGGTGAAATAAAATGTTACCCACTACCGAGGAATTAGCTAAAAGGCCTATTAATTTTCATTCGAAATCAAAACCACAATATAACAACACTAAATCCAAATTTTCACTACTTTCACAACCTCCCTAAAAAAATTTAAGAATAGAGTCATCAAAATTTGAAGAATAATTCACCGTGGTCACAAGGGGTAGATATCTTAAAGTCAATGTCCAAACCCAATCAAAGGATGGTTAAGGATATCTAAATACATACCTACAATCATATAGGGTTTAAATAAATATAGAGAAATAATATATAATTCGAGACAAGGTCTAAATTTATAATCACTCTAGAAAATTGAAGAATCATAGTAGTATGTGTAATGATGACGCTGCAAAGTAGCTAAATCAATGATATATCAAAAAATCATGTCTCAATCTCCCATTATCTCCCACAAATATTAGTTATAGAACCATATTAACTCTAAATTTTTATTAAATTTTATGGTTAAACATCATTTACAAAATGCAATGATTTTAAAATAGGTAAAACCATGAAATCGACCTCCCCAAACTCCATGCCCATAAGGTATAAACATGAAAAAATTTCACTTATGTTAGATTAATAAAAATCTTATATAATATAAACTACCAAGAACCCACATGAAAACTAAAAAACATAAGATAAACTTAATAAACCCTAAAATATTCCAAAACACTACCCCTAGTGGAGTAACTAAACTCATATAAGATAAACTCAAATTTCCTCACATTAAATTAAACATATGAACTCCCTATATAAGATTAACATTAGAACATTTACATCACAACAATACCTACTCAAATTACAACTAGAGTTCCATATTGGAGAATTATGACACTAAAACCTCATAGCTCACACCCCCGTGACACAATATAATATCAACATCATATACCAATGCTTCATAGTGAGATATGTTAGACTATAAAAAATAATCTCTTCTATCCAAATCTTCATGGAAAAAATTAGGATATGCCCTAATGAATCCCTTATAGCTAAAATTTGAATCCAAACTCCATTTCTACTACCTCTAACCTTCACCCAGTACACCTAATACTTGAAATAAAAAATAATAATTATTTAGGAAAGTCTCGTTCATTACAGTTTTGACTCTAATATATACTAATACAACATAACTTACTTTCACATCATGTATGACCATAGTGAAAAATAATAATTTACTAATATAACTTGATATGTATTGTGAGACCATTTTTGCACACCAAAATGGTTCATTCCATCTGTAGATAACACAAGATATAGGTTTATCATCTCATTTCCAAAATCATGATACTCATGATCAATCTTATTCCACTAAGTAGAATATATTGTGTGTTATAGTTTTCCATCATGAATAAATTTATTTGTGTTCCATGTTAATTGACTTCAAGTGCCCTCACTTCCATACAGTAGTCTAAACCATGGAATAATTTGAAAGAACCATGTGACTTTAGAAAGATTTGATTCAGCTTTCTTGTATCGAATCGTATCATAATTAAGGAATTTTTTTAAGTGAACATAATGCCCTTAAAGTCATTTAAGATAATATATATTTTTTATAGTTCATACCCTTGGAACAAATTATATTTTCAGCTTCATATGTTCAACATGGAATCTCATTATCACCTAGTAACATATATTTTAAGACATAAAGTAGTTCTTTAAAGTTTTTTCACTTCATCCATTTCTAGAATTCAAATTATATCATTTTCAAATAGATGATAAAGTTGTAAATTTAGTGAATATTATATACAATTGAATATTTTCATAGTTATTTAAATTCTAAAAGAGTATTAGATAATCTTGAAGGTCATCTTTAGCCACTTTTTTTATATTCTTAATGTGATTAATATCATCAAATACACATTTAATTTGATTATATTTTCCATAGGAATCAATTTTAGTCTATTCATTGCCTATATTCAATTCTTCCCCATGTTTAGTCTGACATTTATAACTATGATATATTCTGTAATAAATCAATTTTTTCCAACTCATCATAACAAATCCATATTCAATAACAATAATATAAGCACATATAAATAATTCATGAAGGGTCGTTTTCATACTCTATTTTAAGCGTGGTGAACTCTTTGATCTCATCTGCGTAAATTTTTTTCATATGATTAGAATCCATCCTTTTTCTAGTCATATTCATCCTATTTGGTTCAACAGTGTTCACATTTCACTAAAATTAAATACATATATAAAATATATATTTATATAATTTTATATAGTGATACAGATTATATAATAATATATTAAATATATTCATCGATATATATATTACATGTAAACATCTGTATAACATATTTATATATATAAACTTGTTTGAATAAAAGTAATATATATTAAGATAATATATCTATAAATATATCTATATATATATATATTTCCATAAGTTTTCATGCATGAATCAATACATAAATGCATATATATATATATATATTCATTTGAATAAATATAAATTTGTGTGTGTTTGTGTGCATATATACATATATAAATTACAATGTATAAATATATATTTCTATATATATATATAAATTTACATAATATGCATACATAAATTCTTACTTACATATATACTTATATATAAATATATCTAAAAATTGAACATTTATTTGTGTAAATACATATTTGTGTGTGTGTGTAAATATATTGCATAAACATATACATACATAAATACAAACACACACACACACACACACAAATGTATGTAAATAAGAATGCATATACATATATATATATATATATCAAAAACCAAACCACCAAACTATATAAATTTATTAAAAAATTATATATATATATATATATAATGCTGAAAATAGATCTTATTAAAAAACATATTAGATTCGTAAACCAATCAATAAAACCTTGTTTTTATTACATATTTTAGGATTAGAAGTTGATTATTCCCAAATATACAGAGAAATTTCAGAAAAACATCGAATTGTCGTTGAGATTAGCTAAGAAGGGAACAATGTACTGTCTTTTTATTCACTAAAAAATGAATAACCACTAAACTCAGTAGAATCATTCATTTTTTTCAACGCATTTATTATAAATAAATATATATCCTATTAATAAAAAAGTATATAATTATATTATTAATTATATTTTAAAAACATATTAATATTTCTTATATATATAATTATTATTAATTATAAAATTTATTTAAATTTTAGTAATTATATTTATAAAATACTAATAATTATATAAAACGATTCTTATATTTGAAAATATTATCAATTATATTTATATATAATCAAAATTTTAATTTATCACTACTAATATATATAGATTTACTATTAAAATTATTTTTGAAAAATAATTATTTTGTATATTAACAATAATATTAATATTTTAGAAAAAATATTAATTATATATTTATGAAAAAATTATTATTATTTATATAATATTTATTGTTATTTAATTTTTCAAAAAAATCACTTATTACATAACGCATAGTTATTTATATAACAATATTTAAAAATATTAATAAATATATATATATATATATATTTATTTATATATTTATGTGCGATTAATTAATTATATTATAAATATAAATGAATTTACCACATAATATTAATTGTGTTTGTCTAATATTATTATTAATCGCATTAAAATGCTATTAGTTCTTTAATAGATTTATTAAGAATTACATAAATTTGTATATATATATGTATATATGTATATAATTTTCATTAAAAACATTATTAAATATATTTAAATATAATTAGGATGGTAAATACATATTATTTTAATTTATGTTTCAAAAAATTAAATTGATTCCCCCATAGGGTAGCCTAGTGGTTAGGATTGTTTTCTTGGTTCTTTGTAATCAGGGGTTCAATTCCAACTAGTGGTAGATTTACATGGGTTTAATTTCCACTAGTTGTGGTTGGACATAATAATTTCATTTCCATGTGATGTACACCCGTGATAGTGTAGGGAATCATGGGATAGTCAATTTTACCCACTCTAGTCACACATCACATTTGAGGCCTAGGGATTCGTGCACCCAGAGGGGAATGGTCTATGTTGAGAAGATCATGAATTATATGTGTTGAGTGCAGTTTCTATACAGAAAAGTTAATTAATTAATAATAGATTTTAAAATCATACCAAATAGATCCTTAATGGGAATAAAAAATCATAGTTGTCTATTATTTATTATAAGTGATTTAATTTACATTAATCATTGCATGATATATTAAAATCATAATTTCTTCAAATAAAAGGTATTAGTTGTTGAACCCAAAAAAATGATGCATGAAAGTTATTAAAATTGTATATAAAATGACTCTTTTATAGGAATATAAAATACTAAGAATATGATATATGTTGTAAGTGGTTGAACCATGTTAATGTATACATCAATATTATAAAAATATTCTACCAAACATCCCCTTTCCAAGCAGAAAAAATGTGGTGATGACAACATGTGGACACGAAAAACCTTTCAACTCTGCTTTTATAGGTTTATTGAATAATAGAAAAATGGTTTAGTGTTTAAATTATTTAATATTATTTTTTCAAGAAATTATAAACCCGCTTCATGGTTCCTCTTCTACCCAGAAGCCTCAATGGGGTTTAGGTATTTTCAAAATCCCAAGGAGGAGGTATGAACCCCGTTCACACTTTATAGATTATTTTTTAGTTTTTTTAAAATTATATATTTTTATGTTTTAATATATATATATATATATATATTATTTAATAAAATAATTAATATAATTAATAATTCAAACTATACATGTTTATAATATGTATTTAACTAATTAAAATAAATAAATAATTAATTAATTAATAATATGATATAAATAATTACTAATTAATAAATGACAACATAAATAATATATATATTAGTTATAGGGGATTATAATTGACAACCAACACCCACACATATGTTCCTTAGGGGTTCATGTCTCATCCCTCCCCATACGAAACAGAAAGAACCCACAAGACCTAGTTTGTTAAATATTTCTTGCCTAATGACCCATGATCATCATGGCCTGATGGCCTAATTGAATGTGTCCCAAAGGCCCTAGAAGGAGATTACTTGTAGCCCCTAATGAGTAGAGTATTTCATGTTGTGTAACATTCTGAATTTTTAAAAGGAGACAATATGTTCGATAACATACATAATATGCCACATCAAACATAAGCGAACAAATAAATATTATCATGTTACCGTATAACCTAGCTGTTAAAATGGTGGGAATGAATAATATTAATGGATTTATGAAAATATTTTTTACACATTTATTTAATTATTTCTTTTATGAATAATTATTTATAAATGAAAATAAAACTCTTTTTAATTAAAAAGAAATGGTTTTTCTGAAAAACTATTTAATTGAAAATAAGTGAGTTTATAAAATAACAAAATCACTATTTATGGATTTTCTTAAAGAAATATATATTTATTATATTCAATGTAATTTTTAAAATTAATATTATATATTTTCTAGACAAGATATAAAAACAAATTCAATTTTTCAGATAAAATAAGTATTTTTCAATAAAATACTATTTTACCAACTTTTGATAGAGAACTCATTTTAAATATAGTTTTTGACATTTTTATAAGTTTTATTTAAAAAATTAAACTTATTTTACAGAATCAGGACATCAAAAATAACTTTGGTCGAAATTTTTCTATTTTTTTGATAAAATTCATATATTAATGAATTGTAAAAAATATAGTATTTTAATTAAAAACATCTTTTTTTATAAGTTATTTATATTTTTAAATTGTATTTTTAAATGGTTTTAATGTATAATTAGATTATGTTTTTATAATTTAATATAATTTTGTTCAGTGGAAGTAATTAAACATTTAAATTGGATATAAACACATGTTAATATTTTGATGTTTTTCACTTAAAAAACTCCTTTTCTTTTTATTTCAATGAGATTAATTTCTACCAATTCTATGTTTTGAATTTAAACAAATGGATTCCAAATTTAGAATCTTAATGTAAAAATTATGTAAATAGATCCCTTTTATTTTTGGACATTATGAATAGTAACTTTGGTAATAAATTTTATTTCCACGGTTAAAGGTAAATTGGGAAATTAAAGGCAAAAATAATATTATAATAATATAAAACAACCATAAAAAATTCCTAATTAAATTTTATGAGTTTATCCAGACCATGATCATCCTTGTGCCAATTTTAGGACCACTTCAAAACACATGGATGACTTTAATGCGTTTATAATATTATATTCAATGAATAGTCATTTTTGTTACACTTTTGTTTTTAAAAAGTAATGTTTTTTAATATAGATATATATATGGGATATTTTCAAATATAAATTATCATGACCCGTCCTCAGGGCCCATGCCGTGACTACCCCAAGCCCGCCTTCCATAGGCCAGGGGCTGGCGACTAGCACTAAAGGCATAAATCACTAATCTAGGAAGGCATTGCCTTTATGAAAGTAAAGAAACACAACGGAGTATGCAACAGGAAGTAAACACTAAGTGAAAAATGTATACAAAAAGTAGTGCTAAAATTAAAGGGGCCAGAAATACAAGCCCAACAGTAAAGTACATGTACAATGGAAAGCAAGTACAACTGAAAAGGGGACAACAGCTAAAAAGGGCTGCTCCTGGAACGTCTGTCGAGTATCCTACCTGAAGGGTAGGTATAGAAGTCCACCTTATCACTCCACGTCCATTGGTCCACTCCATGTACCATCTTGCTCTGTGGTCCACCTCCGGGTACCGTCCAGTCCTAGATCACTCTCATCCTCCATCAACGATGTCTGTCATCTGGATCCAACACAACGAAGTGCAGGCATTTCCCGTACAGGGGTGAGTATAACGATCCTAAGTAGGGACCCCGAGACCCCTGAATATCTCTTAGAATCCAAGAAGGATGAAACATTAAAGGAATTTTATAATCACAAAGTATCAACCAACCCTACTTAGATATATGGCCATATATATACCTAAGTTATCAATCTAAGATCGGCTTCAACTCTCGAGCCCAAGCACAACCTAGTCCCCACAGGAAAGTAAAGTCAACCACATCGATGATAATGATTGAAATTCAAGACTCATATCACATAGGTATACATATTTCATATATCGATAGATATGATCTGATGTAGTTGCTGATTCATCTAAGCTTTCAGACCAACACAGGATACAAGACCAACTAAGTTGTCGGACCCAGATAGGATAAAAGACCAGCTACACTGTGAGACCCACACAGGATACAAGTACAGAGGTTAATACTATCAGACCCACATAGGATACAAGTACAGTATTCATCGTCCTCGAACCCATGGAGGATTCCAGTATGGTAGTCATTTCTATAGAACCCACGAAAGATTCCAATACAGTGTTCGTCACTGTCGAACCCAGGGAGGATTATAGTACGGTAGTCGACGCAGTTGCAGCCATCGCTAGGGTTCCCGCACACAGCTTGCTCGATTCTAGGAGGGTCCGCTCCTCGAGAAAAGGGGGTCGAGAAATAAACTATCATGAAGTCTAGAGTTGATGTATCCCAATGTTCCGTCTCATAAAAAGGAACCCAATGCAATAGATGGTGCGTCAATCGGACGCCCGGTCTGAGAGTTATTGGCTTTTCCATTCTAGGGGCCCAGTTGGAATTTTTCTCGTTCCAAACCTGGTTGTTTTCCAAAGTTGTCTAAAACTCACTTAGAGTATTGAAAAAGGATTGTCTCGTCATGAGGATCCTAGTACCGTAGACGGAGCGTCGTTTGGACACGCGGTCTTAATGATATCCACATTTAAGCGAAATAGGTCAGGCCCATCAAACCTAGGGGGCTGGCGGGTCAGCCCGTTCTGGCTTGGTGGGTCTGACCTGGCTGGGGGGTCCACCCGGCCCGGCAGGGCGTGGCCCGGCTCGACAGGGCATGGAGCAGCCCGCGGCTGGCCGAGCAGTGTAGGGGGCGCGGCCACCCGGTTTTGTAAAATGGCGGCGCCGAGCGGCACCGCCCCTCCTGCCCGGTCGGCCATAGCTAGCCGGTCTCCTTTGGCGCGAGCGTCCCGCCCAGGTGAGCCTCTGTTCCTCCACACGCAGCACCTGCAGGTGTCGTGGCCTCCTCAACCCAGCAGGTATTGCGACCGGCCAGTTCGCCCGCCGAAACGACCCACGAAGCGCGGGCCGCGGCTCTCCGCAGCGCGGCGCCATGAGGCGCTGCGGTTCTCCAGCTGGCCGGTTCTTCCAGCCCGGCGTGTCAAAGGACAGACCGGTTCTTCTTCGGCTAAGCGGCCCACAGATGCGGGCCGCGATCTCCTCCACCCGCACGGCACCCGGTGTCGTGTTCCTCTAACGGGCCGGCGTGCGGCCACCGTTGTCGTTGCCGCCCTCAATCGTCACCACCTTTTCCATCACCGCCCCCATCGTGAATAAAAACAATGATCAACGGAGGGTTGTGGGGTCTTGTTCGTTCGGCCCACGCCCCCCACGTTAAGTTGTAGCAGATAGTTGAAGATAATCCATGAAATTCAATAAACAACGAGGTAAAAATTATTCATTTAAAAATTATACAAAACCCCTACCTTATTTCCAAGAACGGTGCATGTCAATGAGCTACCGATGACAAGCGTCGCAGAGGTCAGGCGTCGCAGAATACGGACGTCGATTTTATCGATGTCGGGGTGCGTCCGAAGTGGGAGCATTGTTGGAGAAGTTCTTCACATTCTTCGTCGGAGATGTTCTTCATTGGAAGAAAGTGAACACTCTTCTTCTATTTCTCCAGAGCCTCCCCAATATAATATTTGCCCACCTAAATGAAATAAAAGGCTCCCAATAATATAAACTTTCCATGCATTTAAAACTAATTCAAAACTAGATTAATTTAGTGGCGTTAATTAATCTCAAGAGTTGACACATTCATGAGAGGTGGGAGGTGGAGAGGCTCCTCCATTAATGAGGGGAGGTGTCAAAACATAAGAAGATTTAAAGGGAGTTGAGGGGAGGTGAAAGGGTTTTGGTTCATGTGGGCCCCACAACACTAAATCCTCTCATGGGAGGTTATGTGGTGTGTGGGCCCCACCCCAAATCCCCTTTAGATGAAAAAAACTACCTCTTAAATAAAATTGTACTATAAAACAATTTTATTTAATTTGCTACGAATCCCCAAATTATAACTTTCAACCCGTATAAAACGCAATTGCGGTAAAGGTATCCTAAAGCGAATACCAGCGCTACGGGTTCATTAGTGCCCTCAGATTTCAATTCCGGGAACCGGTTCTAAAAGATAGAAAAACTAGCACATACATTTACTGAACGTACCTGAACAAAACTTCAGAAATTGATTCCGGGCACACCGGGTCTTGGAATCAGGCGCCGTCAGAAACTGTGGACTCGTAGAATTCCAAAGAATTTAAGAAAAAAATTTCCTTGAAATTTATGAGTCTTTACATAAATAGTAATTTAAAATATAAAATGATTACCTACATTATAATAATTTATTTATAATATTTATGAATTAATAATTAAATTTATTTATGACACAAAGATAATGTAGTAATTTATTAATTAATGAAAGAAGAAAATAAATGATTTTATGAATACTTAAATAAATATTATTCAAATAATTTATGTCATAAAAGAATTTTATGGATATATTTTACAAGTTGATGATGATTTAAAGTGGTTTTTTCAAACTTGTATTTCTGTTATGATATTTTTGAAAGTCAACTAATGAATAGTGTTAAAATTAACACTATTGGTATTTTAAAATATAAAATATTTTATAAAATGATATTAAATTATTAAAAATATAAGATTCACAAAAATGGTTATTATATATCTTAATATGTCATAAATTTAACTTTGATTGGCCTTTTGGCAAGATTTGGTTACTAGTTTTACTCTCAATGTGTAAATTACTTGATAAATCTGTTGGAGTTAAAAGTGGTTAAAACAAAAGGATAAGGATTATAAAATATTAAAAACATATATAATTTTAATTGAATTATTAAGATTATATCCAAAATAAGCTTTTCTTATAAATAAATGATTTTGGGATCATTTTGAAATGAAAATGAATTTATATTAATTTAATATTTGAATAGTTTCTAAGGGTGCCCCTCCACTCTCCTATGAAAAGGTACCCAATATTCTCTAATACTCACACTTCCAAATCCTTTTGGATCATCCAATATCTACACAAAATTATTCATATAATCCCTACTCACATTATTGTGGCCATATTTCTGGCATAACACTATCCATAGAGGTGTTAAGATGTTCTTCAAAGGTGATCAACTGGAGAAGAGGTATCATTTTTTTAAGTGTTTCTATTTTATTTATCCTTCCACTTACTTTAAATATACTTCATCCATGATGAAATAATTACTCCAATATCCTCAATATAATTATATTTTATTGTGTTAATATCATCACCTAAATCCATCCCCATTTTAATCAAATGGGAAATTAATACTTCGTTCGTGTGTATGGTGGACTAGAGGCTCGTAAACTGATATAGTTCGTTTTTCATTTCCATCTATCGAGATGGATTATAATGACTGAATAAATGTTTATATATGGTACTAATTACATATTTCTCATTTTAAAATAATAATATTTCAATTATTTTCTTACTTTACATGCACATAAAAATGATAACTCCATTCGTGCGTACGTGTGAATTATCACATCCACCAAGTGATGTGAATCATTTTTATTCACCACGTCATTTATATGATATATATATAAGTATATTTAAATTAATAATATTATTTAAATTATATTATGATCATTATATAAATATAAAATAATAATTATCTCATTTACATAATGACTAATGAAAAATGGAAACGTTACTCAAGCGTACATATGACCTACCTTCTCTAAGATTATAAAAATAGTAATTTTTCATTCCATAAATGAATGGTTTTATTTTAAAAGTTTAATTGATCTATAAAAATTATTTTCACTTCATGAATGTTATTCTGGAGATTATGGACTTATGAGCACATGAACTAGTGACATCAAATCATGTTCATTTTCAACTAAAGCACCAAATATCGACAATATGTAAGATATGAACTTAAAGAATTGTTTAATTTTTATAGAATGTTAATAAGTGACATAAATGAAATAATAAACTTGAAAAATGTTCTCAAAAAAATAGAAATTAACCTAAGTTTATTATTCAGGAAGAATAAGGAACATACGTGACGAATCATATTTATGGTAAATGATTCCATCACAATCTCTTTTCATTAAGGCATTTCTTGATAATACCACCTTTATTATTTTATAAGGTGTATATATATCTATTATGAAATTTTATATCCATAATTTATTTGTACTAATGTTAATTTTTTTTTAATTATCAATTCATATAGATTAATATTTAAATGTACAAAGTGGTATGCGACACCTTGATCATCTAAAGATATAAATAGCAAATTTTTTTCTTCAGGATATTAATATAAATATTTATTTGTATGGATATAAAGTATTATACAAGAAATTTTATGTTTATCGTGAATTTAATTAAATATTTTCAAAATGAAATTTTTTATACAAATCGTTTTAATTTCTTTAAAAAATGACAAAAAGGAATGTTTTTTTAACATATACAGGGACAAAGACTTCCCCACCGATGTAAATATTATTTGATATTTGGATTCCTCTATAATCCATAGTGTTTTTTAAAGGAATATTAATCCCTTATTCCCTTTTTTGGTGTTTTTTAATTAAAAATGGTATTGAAAGTGGATTGAATATTTTTATATCTACAAATGAATTCTTATTATTGAAAATGAAATTTTATGAGTGAAATATTGATAATTTAAATCTTTTATGTGTTATGATTATAGAATGGTACTTAGAAATTTTATGGGTGGTTACATGATAAACCAAATACAGGTGGTTATGTGATAAAACAAGTATGGGTGGTTTTGTGATAAACCATGGATGGGTAGTTATGTTATAACCTTCAATGCATTGGCGAGGGAAGTTTGTTGTATGGTTATTCCATTCAGTGATATGTATGGAAGTCGAATGTATGGTCATTCCATTTAAGTATGATGATGCACCAAGTTAACTATATATGTTATATGTTTATTTCAATAGGTTTTATGATAATATTTTGATTACAAAAATGGTATGAAATGAGATTATATTCAGTGAAGAGTATTTACTACTTCTTAAAGGTGGAAAGTATTACTCTATGATAAAGTATTCGTGGTTTATATTTTTTCACAAGACTAACAGTTCTCCTTATTTTTTATCCCTAACTAATATTTCTATTCTCATACCAAGTATTGAAATGTTTTCATAGGATTTAAATAATAATAGAGTAAAGGATTGGATCAAGGTAAAGTTATGAAGTTTAAACATGAAACGAAACCATGTTTCTTCTCAAAAATTTTCTATTTTATGAAGAAAAATGGATAGTGAGTAGAACTGTCTTCTTTGTAATATTGAGTTTTTATGTATGAGTTATGGCATAATTCTCTAAAACTCTAAACTTGAAAAGATACTAAATGTGAAATAAATTCAAATTATTGACTTAACTCAAGATTAAGTAATGTTTTAGGATGGGGCCTTATAGTTGGTATTAGGATGTTTTAGAGGGCTTTAGAGATTAGGATGTCATCTTGAGAGATATGGATATCATATGAGTCTATAATTTTCATTATGTTCATAAGCTCAATGTCTTAGAAATCTCTTTTTGAGGATTTATATTCTAAATTTTTTTGGTGATTAACGGTATTTTTGGAGACATTTGTTTTTGAGGTAATTATGGGATATTATTTAAGGGATAAAAATGGGAGGTATGAAATAACATTTGAGGTTAAAACATTTTATTGTTATTTTGGAGGATTTTATATCATTTTTTTAATTTTTTAAGAAATATATAGTTTTTGGGAAACAATAACATGCAGACCATGTGACAACCCATCGCATCCTGTAAGGTTGTAGGGATAGATCCCACAATAAAACGATGGAAAGGGTGCATCACCAACCACTAGCCCACATAAAGTCCATGGTCAGTATGACATCATTCTTTTTAGTTTAACTATTTTATAAGTTGATTTTGGGAAATTATGTTTTATTAAATGGATATCTTTGGTATTGGAAAAAGATTTGGGGATTAAGTGATAAATGTTTTTTTAGAATAAGTTTACTATTATGGTAAGGTTATATAATTAAGGTAAATAGAATAATATGGGATTTTAATGGAGGAGTAATTATTGAATTATATTTTGTAATAATATATAATTTTATTGTGGACTTATATTGATTAATTTTATTTATAGAATCGATTAACCTAACTTGGAGAATATGTGATTTGGGTAATTACTTTCTGGTATGATACATTAAGAGTGATCGATTTTATTTGGGGATATATATTAAAATTTACCTTGGAGGACTATGTTATTAAATCCTTTTGAATTTTCGGTTTAAATCTTAATTTGGATTATTTAATGAATTTTAATGACATTTATTTATTGAATGGTCTATATTGAACTTTTGGTTTTACAATTGAATTTTGGATATTAAAAGTTTCCTTTCTTCTTTAAAGTTTGTTATATTTGGGGAATTATATTATTTTATACTAACAATATTGGTTTTTTTTTAATTTTTCAAGATAGTAGAAATATATAGTTAATCTTTTTTGGATTATGTGATTCCCTAGAAGATGATTCTAGTGATTTGGATATGAAAAATTCAACTTGAATACTCATCGTTTAGATAAAAAGATGATATTGGGGTTTAATTAGATTAGTTCATGAAAATATAATTTTTAATTAAGTATATTTCCTTATTTTATTAGTCCAGTTAGTAAAATAATTCCCCATATTGAGGAAAGGATCTTAATAAAAATTCTGTTTAATTTTCCTACCACGAAATCAAAGACTGTTTAACCCATCTCCAGTTTGTGGTTTTTTAATTGTTAATATTCTTCGGATCTTGTTTTCGATCACTATTTATTAGAATATGATGGTTATTTTTTCTTCCATATTAATTTTTTCCTACATGTAATCCTAGTATGTGTTATCTTAGGTGACCTTCATACGGTCCTTTATTTCTTTTAAAAGTGGAAGTTTTATTAACCATTTTCCGATGTGGGAATGAAATAAAGGTATTTTAAAGAGTCATAACTTAGTTACCAAACCCAAATTCAAATTGAGAGGATGTAATTTCCAAAATGGGTGTATAGTGTAATATCCTATGTTTTTAAAAGGATACAATAAGTACAATAACATACATAATATGCCACATCGAACATCAGAGAACAACTAAATATTATTATGTTACCTTATAACCTAGCTGTTAAAATGGTGACAATAAACAGTATTAATTGATTTATGAAAAAAAATTACACATATACTTAATTAATTTATTTGTGAACAATTATTTATAAATGAAAATAAAAACTTTTTTAATTAAAAGGATATGTTTTTCTGAAAAGCAATTTAAATGAAAATAAGTGACTTTATAAAATAATAAAATAACATTTAGGGATTTTATTAATGAAATTTATATGTAATATATTCAAATTAATGTTTAAAATTCATCTTATATATTTTCCAGACATGATATAAGAACCAATTCAATTTTTCAGACAAAACAAGTAATTTTCCAAAAAAAATACATTTTTACTGCCTTTTGATGGAAAACCCATTTTTAATCTAGTTTTTGAATCTTTTATAAGTTTTATTTGAAAAAATAAACATCTTCTTTGGAAGAGTGCAATAGAATTTTAATTTGGTTGAAATTTTGGTATTTTTTTGATAAAATTCATATTTTAATGAATACTGGAAAATACTGCATTTTAATTCAAAACTTTTTTTAGTCTAAGTTATTTATATTGTTAGATTAGATTTTTAATTTTTTTAAGTATAATGAGAATATATTTTTATTATTTAATCCAATTTTTTCATTGGAAGTAATTTTATATTTAAATTGGATATAAACACATGTCAATATTTTGATGGTTCTTACATAAAAAATCATTTTCTTCTTCCATCAACATAATTTATTTTCTAAATTAATTTCCATCGATTCTATGTTTTGAATTTAGACAAATGGATTCCATATTTGGAATAATAAGGTCCAAATTATGTAAATATGCCTTTTATTTTTTAACATTATGAATAGTAACTTTGGTGATAAATTTTATTACCACAGTTAAAGCTAAATTGGAAAATTAAAGGTTAAAATAATATTATAATAATATAAAACAACCCTAATATGTAAAGCCCCGACCCTAGTAATCCAAATTCAGTGAATTATTAAATAACATTGGCATGATCACAAGATATCAAATCCTGAAAGACCGATCAGTTTAGTAGCCTTGGAAGTACTAGATATATACATAATTTTTACATTACATTATGAAATGAAAAACAAAAAAATTATTTCTACTTTGAACACACTCATATCCCTTGTATTATTCTTATAAGTCTATCATAATATAATTCTTTACATCTGGGGAAAAATAAAACATAAGAATGGGGTGATCTTAGATGCTCAGTAAGGATAACAATATAGGTGAAGCTTTTATAAATAAGCCTAAACATTTAAGGAAATGTATAAGACTAAAAAAAATCATTTTAAACATAAACTTTAGCATAATATGGCAAATATAAATCAAATAATTCCATTTACATATTCACATGGATATTCTACCAGTCGAACAATCACATGTAAAATCAATAGCTAATTTCATAATGATGGAATGCGTAATGATGGATATCATAACAACATATTCAATTCCTTATGACAAGACTAAAAATAAGGATTTTTTCAAGGAATTATTCCAAGACACTAGTTTCTCTCATGAGACCTACCGATTGAGGATCTATATCAGGATCCACCTGTCACTTACTAAGTCCAATTCATTTCTCATATGAAAAGGTTGAAACATAACATAAACATTCGTATTAAAACTAACATAATAAATTTTAATACATTAACCATAAACCATAAATGGTATAGAAATAGAAAACACAAAGTCAAACATATCAAAAGATCTTCAATAAAATTTTGAAAGTTGTATCATAATAAATCAATGTCAAATGAATGTAAAATCTAACAAAGGATGTTGACATAGATGAAATCAAAAATATTTGAGAGAAATATATCTTTATATTTTGAAATCATTTAAAAGTCACATAATTATAAAAGAAAACATTTCTTTTAAAATATTTTTATAAGATTTTAAGGGAAGCTTTGAAGTTGTTATAACGGCGGAAAATAGCCACACCCATCGTATAAGTTAAAAAAACATTCTTTCTTTAATTTGTCGAAAAGTTTATAAAGTACCTTTTTTGGAAAGTGATGGAAGTATTCCTTTAAAACCATTTTATAAAAATTTAAGTAAATGTATAAATTAATTTAACCCATAGTCCAGTAAATAGTAAATATGTTTTGAAATACATTTTTAAGAAATAGGGATGAGGATGATAAAGAGGTAATAGTAAATACTTACATATAAACAACCTTAGATAATAAAGAGATTGTAAAATCAAGCCTTAACTTGTACTTTTCCTAAGTCAAGGGTATGTTAAACTCTTTTATAATGGTGAAATAATTTTTATTAAATTATAAAATACTAAATACATAAATATGATATCATATATGATCTTTTAATATTACTTTATTAATAATATTTTAGTAGTATCATTATTTCAGGTGTTAACAGATTCATTTTTCATTATATGTATTGTTATTTAAGTAATTTTTGTTATATATAGGATATATTTGATTCATATCTAGAATGATATTAAATTATTAAACATTATTTTTAATCATAAATAAAAATTATTCTTGAATGGTTACGATGGGGAATGAATCTCATCGCTTTTGTGGAGACGGTAATCCGTACGTACGCATGAGAGAAAATATCATTATATTAATGGTGAAATTGAATTTAATTGGATGATATATCATATATAAATAATAATTAACATGATAAATTTATTATTTACATCAATTATACCCATTATTATAACCATACAAATAATAAAGTGTTGAATAACAAACTACAACACAACGTGGAGACGGTAAGCCCTACGTACGCACGTATGAGGACTTTTTCATCCATAGGATCGATAAAATAATGAATACGGTTGTAAAATATTTATAATAACATCACAGTATGTAAAAGGTACTAGATTTATTATTTTGGTATGGAAAAAACAAAAAAGAGGAAGTGGAATAAGAAAAGAACATTGAAAGAGGTGATGAAATTAGTACCTCTTCTCCAGGTGCTTCTTTTTTATTTGATCAAAAGGGCTTCTAATGTTGGAATACTAATCAATGTAAGGACTCTAGATTGAACGAAGTGTATTTGGGAGGATATTTGAGTACGATTTGGCTGAGAAAAATGGATTTGGAGGTTTGAAATTAACAAAACGGTAAGTACCCTTTTATAAGAGAGGTGAGGGTCTCTTTTGGAAAAGCTTTAAATATTACTTTATTATAAAACCATTTTTGGTTTATAATGGATCCAAATGGATTTATTTAGAGGATAAGGTGTTGATGGGTCGAATTATTCTCAACAAATAGGTTTCATACTAGTTTAATTCACTGTATTAACCTTATCTTTCATATTTAATTTTTAGTTAAATAGTTTATCTTTTACCATGCGTTTTTGTATTTTTATATTACATGGTTAATAAACTTACAATAAAATTCCAAGAGAACATCAACTGGTTAATTAATGACATATATATCATTATATAAGTCATTTTGTTGAACATAATATTTTCAAGAATATTTTATCATTTAATAATATAGTATTTTTAAAAAAAACTAATTTATGTCAATTTTGACACTATTTAGTATTTGGTTTTTTTGAAAGTCAAAAAATACTTGATTAATTCAAAAAAAATACGATAAATATACCTTAACATGTCATATTAACCTATAAAAGTTTTTTAATGCATCAAAAGTATCAATTTACATTTATTTGGATATTTATAATATCAATTATTTTAATCTTTCATTAATAAGGTAATTACTGCATCATCATTGTGTCAAAATAAATTTAATTATTTAATGTCTAAAAATTATAAATAAAATACCAGGATGTAGGAAATATTTTTATATTTCTAATGAATATTTATATTCAAATTTATCTTATGTATAACAATATATTAAAAATGTTTTAGTTATTAAAATTTGAATTTAAAACTTTTAACTCTTCTTTAAATAAAATAATAATAATTGTCCTAATCTAATCTAATTGGATCAAATAGTAACATATTTTGTTCCTAAGGTTTAATTTGGTCGAAAAACACTTATCCAATAGAATTAGGACATGTGTTAGGGTAATTATAATATCATTTTTACCTTTAATTACCCTGTTAACTTTTAACCATGGAGAATAAAATTCAAAAGTTACTATTCACCAAAAAATATTTTCACCCTATTGAACCAAATTCTACTTACTAATCCCAATCGTTTCTCTCAGATATTTTAAATTTATATCACAGAAGCAGTAAAATTATGTTCTATGCAAATTTTCAAATATGCCTAGAAGGTGGGTAAAAGACGGTAAAAAGTTCAATAAAAATTTATACATCCAATATTATTATAAAATGACTCTAATTAATTAAATTTAATAAATATAGGTATATGTATCTATTTTTAATTTAAAATAAATTTAAATAAAAATAATTCTTATTTAAATAAAATTCATTTTTAAACAATAACACAGTGTTTTTCACTATTCATCAAAAATTGAATGTTTTCAGAAAAATACCCAAAATTCACCCTAATCTAATTTTAATATTTTGAATCCAAAAATGAAGTCAATTTTGAAAAATAAAATTTATAAATTTTTAAAAGGTGGTATTATTATTTAAAACTACTTTTTAAACGGTTAGTTTGATTGGTCGTGGTGTACTAGAACTCAATGTTACGTACAACACAAGCTATTGTATTATTCAAAGAGAAGCATACTGTGGAAGCTTGGGGTGTTACATAAGACATATCCTAATTTAATTAGATGTGTATATCCAGACCGTGAGAATCTTTGACTCGATTTTAGGTCCACTTGGATCCACTCGGATGACTTTAATGCATTTATAATATTATATTAAATGAATAGCCATTTTTACACTTTTATTTTTAAAAATTAAAGTATTTTAATATGGAGTTATATAGGGTATATCTTATAATAAAAATATTCATTGTAAATCTAAAAATATTACCAAAATCATGATAATTTATTTATAATTCTTATAAATTAGATCATTAAATTTAATTACGACACAAATATGATGTACTAATTTATTAATTAATGAAAGAATAAAATAAAAGATTTTATAAATATTAAAATAAATATTATTTTACATAATTTATGTCATCAAGGAATTTTAATAATATATTTGACATTTTTTATGATTTAAATGGTTTTTTTCGAACTTATCTTCCTGTTATGATATTTTTAAAAATCAAATAATGAATAGTGTCAAAATTGACACTATCAGTATTTTTAAATATAAAATATTTTATTAAAAGATATTAAATTATTGAAAATATAAAATTTTTCTAAATGGTTATTATAAGTCTTAATATGTCATAAATGACACTTTCATTTGTCTTTATTTCTGATTTGGTTACTATTTTAACTCTCAAAGTAGTAATTATTTGATAAATCGGTAAGAGTTAAAAGTGGTTAAAACAAAAAGATAATGATTATAATATATTCAAAACATGTGTAATTTTAGTTTTATGATATTTATTCGATAAAAAATAATTTTATATTTGAAATAAATGATTTTGGGACCATTTGGAAATGAAAATGAATTTATATTAATTTAATATTTTAAGAGTTTCCAAGGGTTCCCCTCCACTCTCTTATAAAAAGGTACTCACTCTTCCGTAATACTCATACTTTCAAAGCCTTTTTGTTTGGACAATATCTACCCAAAAATATTCTTATAATCCCTCCTCATATCATTTATTCCTTATTTTAGGCATAACACTTTCCATGGAGGTTTTAATGTGTTCTTCAAAGGTGATCAGCCAAAGAAGAGGTATCATTTTTAAGGGTTTCATTTTTATTTCTTTATCTATTTAATCTAAATATACTTAATTCATGATGAAATATTAACTCCAATATCCTCAATATACAGAGATTGTATTATGTTATTATCATCACCTAAATCCATATCCAATTTAATCAAATGGGAAATTAACATTTTGTTTCTGTGTACGGCGGACTACCGTCTCGTGAACCGATATAGTTCATTTTTCATTATCATATATCAATACTATTTATAATAATCAAATAAATGTTTATATATGATATTAATGACATTTTTGTAATTTAGAATAATAATATTTCAATTGTGTTCTTACTTTTTATACAGATAAAAATGATAGTGTCGGTCAGGCGTACGTATGAATTATCACCTCCATGAAGCGATGTGAATAGTTTTTATTCACTACATAACATGTATGATATATATATAAGTATATTAATATTAATATTATGATTTTAATTATATTATGATAATTCTATAAAGATAAAATAATAATTACCTTATTTCTTTAATGATCAATGGAAAATGGAAATGTTACTCATGCGTACGTACGACCTACCGTCTCCATGATCGTAACATTGTTCATTTTTCATACCATAAATGAATGGTTGGATTTAAAAAGTATAAATGATGTCTAAAAATTATTGTTATTTTTGAATATTATTCTGGATATTATTGACTTATGAACACAAGGACTAGTGACATCAAACCATGTTCATTTTCTACTCAAGTACCAAATATCGACAAAACGTTCGATATGAACTAAAAGAATTATGTAATTTTTATAACATCATAATAAGTGATATAAAGGAAATAATAAACTTTAAAAAGTTTCCCAATCAATCATAAATTAACCTATTTTTATTATTCATTAATAATAAGGAACATACGTGATGAATCAAACTTAAGGTTAGGGATTCCGTCTCAATCTGCTCTCACTAAGTCTTTTCTTGATAATACACACCTTTATTCTTTTATAAGGTGTCAATAATGCCACTATAAAATTTCATATCCAAATTTTATTTATAATAATGTTAATTATTGTTTGTTAAATTGTATTAATTCATGGATATTAATATATAAATGTTCAAAGTTGTATGGGACACCCTGACCATTTAAATATTTAATTATAAAATATTTTTCTTCATGATATTAATTAACATATTTATTTATATGGATATAATGGATTATATGAGACATTTTGTGTCTATATTGAATTTCATTTAATTTTTTCAAATGTAATATTTTTTATAAAAATCATTTTACTTAATTTACCAAATGAAAAAAATGTTTTTTTAACGTACATGATGAAAATGAATTCTCCACCGCCATAACCATTATTTGATATTTGGAATAATTTATATTCCTTTGTGGTTTTAAAAAGTAAAAGAAACCCCTTATTCCTTTTTTGGGTGTTTTGGTATTGAAAATGGTTTTGAAAATGGATTAAATATTTCAATATCTTGAAATGATTTCTTGTGATTGAAAATAAAATTTTATGAGTGTAATATTGATAATTGAAATATTTTATATTTTATGATTATATAATTGTAATTGGACATTTGAATAGTGGTTACGTGAAAAAACAACGATGGTTGGGGATGTGATAAACCAAATATGGGTGGTTCCATGATAAACTAAGGATAGGTGGTTTCATTATAACCTCTATTGCATTGGTTGTGAAAGTTGGCCATATGGTTATTACATTTAGTGATATGTATGGAAGTCAACTGTATGGTTATTCCAATTATATATAATTATGTCCCAAGTTTCCTTTATATGTTATATGTTTCATTATATGGGTTTTATGGTAATATTTTTATTACAAAAAAATAGTAAGCAATAAGATTATATTTAGTTAAGATTATTTACTACTTCTTAAAGGTGAAAATTTTTAATGTATGATAAAGTATTCATGGTTTATATGTTTTCTCAAGGCTAATAGTTTTCCTTCTTTGTGTATCCCTTACTGAGATTTTTATCCTCATCCCAAGTTTTGAAATGTTTTCCAAATGATTTAAATAATAATAGATTCGAGGATGGGATCAAGGAAAAGTTATGATGTTTAAACATGAAAAAAACATTTTTATTTTTAAACATTTTTTGTTTTATAAAAAAATGAATAGTGAGTAGAAGTGTCTACTTTGTAATATTGATTTGTTATGTATGATTAATGGAATAATTATCTAAATCTCTAAACATGAAAATATCATCAATGTGAAATAAACTAAAATTATTTACTTAAATAAATATTAAGTAATGTTTAAGGCTGGGGCCTTATATATTGTGCCACTATTCTTATATCATTGTCACATTCTCCAACCCCCCACCACCCCATAAGTAGTCATCACACTGTGTTTCCATTTTAAAACGGTTCCCCATTGTAACGCCTCAACCCTAGTTACCCAAAGTCGGTGCATTATAACATAACATTTTCATGATCACAAAAGATCAAGTCCTGAAAGACCGATTAGTTTAGTAGCCTTGGAAATTCTAGATACATTCATAAGTCTTACATTACATCATAAAATGAAAACTACAACAACATCTTGTCTTCACACTCATATCCCCTTATACAATCCCTTCAGGTCATTCATAAAATACTTCTTCACATCCTGAGAAAAATAAAACATAGAAAGGGGTGAGCTCAAATTCCCAGTAAGGATAATAATATAGTGAAAACTTTAATAAATAAGAATAAACATTTAAGAAAATGTATAACTAAAACACAAGCCTTTTAAACATGAACTTCAGCATAATAAGGAAAAAATAAAATTAAATAATTCAATTTACTTATTCATATAGATATTCTACTAATAGAATAATCACATGCAATATCAATAACCACTTTCATAATGTTGGAATGCGTAATGTCAGACTATCATAACCACATAGTCAAGGCCTTGTGCTGAGTGTAACACCCCGAGATTTTATGAGATATATTATTTTTAATTTTTTTGATGTCTTCTACTATAAACTACACCATGATTGGCTTGTACTATACACAACATCGTATTAGCTTGAGTATACGCAAAACTATTCTTGGCTCGTGTTACACACAAATTCATGTTCATTTTGTGGAAATTATTCTACGCAACATTAAATATAGATTTTATTTAATGTATAAATGAAATAAGTTTTGATTATGTTATACACAACACCAAACGAAGCATTCACTACACACAGCCCAGACTTGGATTGCATTACACGCAATCAAGACCTTCTTTGATAGCGTGTGTAGTACGCAATACCAAGTTTCACTAAATGAGATATTATTATGAACTAGCCATTATGAATAGTACGACCCACTTTTTGAAATTTTA
This sequence comes from Viscum album, assembly GCA_963277665.1. NCBI lineage: Eukaryota > Viridiplantae > Streptophyta > Magnoliopsida > Santalales > Viscaceae > Viscum > Viscum album. Next base: position 1,047,041,549 of record OY728165.1, read on the forward strand.
TTTTTCAAAATGGACTTCATTTTTGGTTTTTTAATATCGAAATTAGCATAGGGTGAATTTTTGGTATTTTTCTGAAAACTTTCATTTTTTGATGAATAGTGAAAACCCTCGATTACTATTTAAAAACTGACTTTTTATTTAAATAACTATTTATTTTATTTAAATTTATTTTAGGTAAAAATTTATACATAAGACCTATATAATTTCAATTTAATTCATTTGAGTCATTTTATAAAAATTTTAGATATATAAAAATTTTATTGAACTTTTCACCGTCTTTTACCCACCTCCTAGAAGAATTTGAAAATTTACATAAAACATAATTTTACCGCTTCTGTGAGTGGAATTTTAAAAAAATGAGAGACACGGTTAATATCAAGGAGTAAAATGTGGTTCAATAAGATAAATATAATTTTTGGTGAATAGTAACTTTTACTTTTATTTACCGCGGTTAAAATTAAATAGGGTAATTAAGGGTAAAAATGATATTATTATTACCCTAACACATGGAATAATTCTATTGGATAAGTCTAATTTGACCAAAAACAACCTTAGGAATAAAATATGACCATTTAGGTCCACTTGGATTAGATTAGGACATTTATTATTAATTTATTTAAAGAAGGGTTAAAATAGTTAAAATCAATGTTTAATATCTAAATCTTTTTTAATATAGGGTTATAAATAAGATAAATTCGAATATAAATATTCATTAGAAATATAAAAATATTTCCTACATAATGGTATTTTATTTATAATTTTTATACATTATATATTTTTATTTATTTATAACACAATGATGATGCAGTAATTACCTTATTAATGAAATATTATCATAATTGATGTTATAAATACCCAAATAAATTTAATTTGAGACTTTTTATGAATTCCACTAATTTTATAGGTTAATATGACATTTTATTATTGATTAAATTAACTCTTTTTGAACTAATAATGTTGTTATGAATTTCAAAAAAAAATCAATTACCAAATAGTGTTGAAATTGACATAAAATAGTTTTTAAAACAAATATTATATTATTAATTGTTATTTTATTCCTAAAAATCTTAGGTTCAGAAAAATGACTCATATAAGGATATATATATTTATAATGAACCACCTGGGGTTCTTTTGGCTTGTTATAGTATGTTTATTAACCATATAGTGTAAGAAAACAAAAAGACATAGTAAAAGTTAAATTATTTAACTTAGAGTTAAATCTAAATGATAAGGATATAATAGTAAACTAAACTTGTCTAAAACTTATTGGTTGAAAGTATTTCGACCCATCCCCAGCTTATCTTCGAAATAAATCAATTTTAAGCTATTAAAAAACTAATATGACTTTATTATAAAATAATATTTTAAGTTTTTCCAAAGGTGCCCCTCTCCCCCCTTATAAAAAGGGCACCCCTTCCCTCTTCTCTTTACACCCTTTTGAGCCTTGAAGCTCGACCAACCCCTGCGAATTACTCTTATAAACCTCTATAGTTATATCATAGAGGTTCTGGTCTTCTCTAAAGACCAACTCTAGTGCCCTTAGAATAAGTTTAAAGGAGGTGGGTCGAGGAAGAGGTAATATCTTCTACCGACTCTTTCAAGTTTCTTTCTTCTTATACTTCCTATTCATTAGTTGGTTCATTATAAAGTAATAACATAAGTATTAATTTTATAATTATATGTCATTATAAATATGAAACAACCCTATTTCACCTTCTATCCATCCTACGGAAAATGAAATCATCGCGCGTGCATGCGTACGGAATACCGTCTCCACATCGTGGTGTAATCAGTTTTTCCACCACTACCTTACTTGTATGGGTATAATGGTGTAAAGAATATCTATATATGATTATTATAACTTCATAATTATTCTAAGATATTATATCATCCACTCTAATTCCATTCAATATATATGGGAACGATATCATCGCTCGTGCGTACGTACGGATTACCGTCTCCATGACGCGATGAGATTCATTTTCCATGTTAACAATTCAAGAATGATTATAAAGTATATATAATAATTAATTTTGAAATATATGAAATAATAATGCTACTGTATTTATGTATATATTTATTTATTTCATCTACTTAATTCCATTCAATTAAATAAGGAAACGAAATACAGCGTTCATGCGTACGTACGGCCAATCGTCTCCATGAACGGTGTATTTCTTTCCATTTATCAATATATCATATATATGTATATTATGAATATATATTATATATAAATCATGTTTTATATTCTTTAATTAAGTAATCATGATCTATGTAATCATATTAATAATTACAAGTCAAAACACAGATGATAAATGAAACGATTTTACTCAAAACACTGCTTTAACATGGAATTGACAAATGAACAGATAATATAAAGTTGTAAGTGAATCATATATGATATCATAAATATTATTATGGTTCTGTTACAAGTTAATAATATTTTTAAGCCCACTATATAGGAGTCTTGGACACATACAGAAGAAATTGTACATAAGGTAAGGGATAACTATTCCAATCTCATTCTTATCCGAGATTGTTTATTCGTAAGTATTTACTGGAGTTATTTTTATCATCCATGCCCATGTTTTCTAAAAAATGGTTTCATGTATGTTTAAAGTCCTTTTTAACCATTTTTTACTTTTACTACATGGTATGTAAGGAATATTTCTTTTGTTTTCCATACAAGGTACTTTTTGACTTTTCCGGCAAAAGTATGAGAAGAATATTGTTTTTAACTTACACGACATGAACAGATTTTTATGGTTTCATAAAACCTTATTTTCATGAAGATTACTCTACAATATTTCATTAATATTTTCAACAAAATCCTATTCTTTTAAAATTTCATGGCATTTTTTGAAATGAAAATGATTTTGATTAAGAAAAGATATTTTCCTCAAGAATTTATTTCAAGTGTTTTATCAAAACCATTTTCCATCTAAGATGACATTATTTCATATGTGTATGTTTCAAGTATAATATCTCTATGATTTAAATTTTTTCACTTCTATTATGATGAAATGATATCCATTTGTTTTATATGGATTATGTTATGATGGGATGATGTTTATTAAACCCATTTTATTCTGTGGGTTATGATGAATGATTTATGTTTATGTTGTGGCACACGTAATAATGATTTCATTATGAGATGGGTGGGACCTATATCTCCCTCCAATGCATTGGGTAAAGATTTATATATCATGAGATAGACATGGCTGGAATGCTAAGTTAATCCGGTTCAGTGATACAGGACTGGAGCGAGGAGTGAACTCAATTTAGAAAGGGACTTTGTCTACTGAGATGGTCTTGGCACCAATGCCTTGGCTACTATGGAAATCATAACAAGTGCTTAATGGTTTCCACAATTAAATACTTTATTCCCATGATATTTTATCATGATTTATGATCCATTATGATCTATGCCTTACATACTTCCATGTTTTATGTCATTGCTCAATATTTTGATGTTAAAATATTATGTTCATGTTTTGAAGTTCAAATGTATATGGTTTGTTTTATTTTCTCCATGGTTACCCTTAATGAGCATTTGAGCTCACCCTTTATATGTTTTCTTTTCCCTAGGATATAAATAATGGTTTTAGGTAAGAAAAAAAAGGAAAGATATTTATGGGAGATGTTGAAGATCTATCACCAAGATTAGAAGATTATATTTCGAGTTTCCAAAGACACTAAACTATTATGGTCCTTTGGTGTATGTTTTTGTTATGTATTAGATATTCCAAAAAAGTAATGTAATTTCCATGTAAATCAAGATTTGGGTATCTACAATTGGTATCAGAGGAAAGGTTTAGTTAACCTTTGGAAACTAGGATGCGAAAACTTTAGTGAAATCCCTATATATATTTCCAAGGTATGACTAGGGATGTCCCTAAGGTTAAGTATAAGTATAGGTTATAGTCCTAGAATTACGATAATGATATTAGAATTACACCTAAGATGTTAGATATTGAAGTTAATCCCCCTTAATTATGATTTTGGCATCTCACACTATTCTTTTTGGGTTTTAGAAAATGGCTGGAAACAGGAAGATTCGTGATAATGGAGGATATGATGGACAATGGAATGATATTCGTCAAGAGCAACAAAATGAAATTGGATCTGGAAGTCCCCATATCGTTATTATTCCTAATCAGAAATCTCATAATATGATCAATAATCTAAAATTTGGTAAGTTTCCCGACTCAGCTAATAAGAGAAAGATGAAGTTTCATGATGATCATAGAGCAAAGAAAGTTCAATTTCCCTCATGTAAGTCATGTGGGAAGAGGCATGAAGGAGAATGTTTCAAAGGAACTAGAAGATGTTTTGGGTGTGGAAAAGAAGGACACAAATCCAGTAAGTGCAAAGGAAAAGGTTCAGTTAACACCATGGACATGGATAATGGTATTTCTAAGTCATCAACAATGGTTAAATGTTTTAAATGTGGAATGTACAGGAATTATTCAAACCAATGCCCTAAGGGAAAATCTCATGAAGAGAATCAGAATGGTCATATGGGTGGTATTTATGTGGATGATGATGAAGAGACTACAAATGATATATGAGATGAAAGAAATGATGAAGCTCAGTCAGCGGTTTAAGAAGGTAGTGGAATGATTGTATGGTACTGTGGAATAAAGAAAAATCTTAGGATTGTTACGCTGTTGTCTTTCCATGAGTTTTTGAAAGAATATGATAAATGGTACCGGTAACCATGAAAGGTTATTCAAATATTTTTGGGAGGTAGATGATATGTGAATAATGAAAGGATAAGGAGATAATGGGATGTTTGATAGTATTAATGATCTCATGACTGATATAAGGAAAAAGTGATATCATTGTTTGAGTATATAGAAATTTTGGGATTTTGGTAAGTGGAAAGAGTTAACTTTTGATAGCACTCATGTTTTCACTAAGGTTTTATGGTAATTCATGTTTCAAAAGAATACATGATTAAGGTATTCACATGTTTGGAATGTGACCAACAAGATATATCTTATGATATATGAGAGATAAATGATGGTATTCACGTTCTTGTTATGGGACCATTCAAGTAATCATTTTCATTATACTATGATATTAGACAGATGTATTTTGGATAAGCCTAAATATTGGAATGGATTATGATGGACATTAGATAGTATTATTTAAGGATAGAAATTTTTTTTCAATATTATTTTTGGAATGTTATAATAGTATAGTTTTCGAAAAAGGACAACCTGCAGGACGGGCGACAACCCATCGCGTCGGACAAGGCTGTGGGAATCGAACCCACAACTGAAGTGTGACAGGCCTTTATCACCTACCACTGGCCTACAGGAAGTCCCTAGTTAGTAGAAACTAGTTTTATTATATTAAGCAGTATGATATATGAAGTATAAGTACATTTTAGGAACCATATATGATGACCCATCATTCTCTCACATGATCTACTAACACTTCATGAATGAAAAATTCAACTTCATTTATTTAAGAGATGAAGTGGAAGTTGTTCAAGGCACAAACAACGGTGAAATTTTATCGAAATAAAGTAAGTATTTATTCGAATTCAAATTCTTCAAATTTAGGGAAATGATCTTGAAAACCAAAAATGTTGTCCAAGTGCCCTTATATCTGATGAATCAAATGGTACCTTAGATCATCACAAATTTATGGGTTTGTGATTTTTGGCTTTTTCATAGCCATGTTCTCTACCACTATCCATCATAACTTGATGGTTAGATTTCCCTTCGATATCCATATTTTCACCTATGTTCTCCTATGTGGAAACCCAGTGATTAGTTAATTTGGGTAACCATTACGTTTCATACTTTACTTTTTAAAGATACATTTTGGTATTCCTTTTTACGATGTGGGTTTCTATTAAAGAAACTTTCGAGTAGTAACCCATTTATAACCCCAGTGAATTTTGAGGGAGAAATTCATTTTAAGGGGGGTAGAATGTAACACCCCGAGATTTTATGAAATATATTATTTTTAATTTCGTTGATGTCTTTTATTATACACTACACCAAGATTGTCTTGTACTATACGCAACACTATATTATCTTGCAGTATATGCAACACTATTCTTAGCTCGTGTTACACACAAATTCAAGTTTGTTTTGTGGAAATTATTCTCGCAACATTAAGTATAGATTTTGTTTAATGTATAAATGAAATAAGTTTTTATTATGCTATTTGCAACACCAAACGGAGCTTTCACTACACACAGCCCTGACTTGGCTTGCATTACACGCAATCAAGACCTTCTTTGATAGCGTGTGTAGTACGCAATACCAAGTTTCACTAAACGAGATATTTTTATGAACTGGTTGTTATGAATACTAATTCCCACTTTTTGAAATTTTATTTTTCAAAATGGAATTCATTTTTTGATTCGGAATATCGAAATTATCCTGGGGTGAATTTTTGGTATTTTTCTGAAAACGTTCAATTTTTGATGAATAGAGAAAACACTAGGTTACTATTTAAAAACCGAATTTTTATTTAAATAATTATTTATTTTATTTAAATTTATTTTAGGTCAAAGTTGATACATAATACCTATATAAGTTCAATTTAATTCATTTGAGTCATTTTATAATAATGTTAGATATATAAAAATTTTATTGAACTTTTCACCGTCTTTTACCCACCTCCTAGGAGAATTTTTAAAATTACATAAAACTTAATTTTACCACTTCTGTGAGTGGAATTTCAAAAATCTGAGAGACATGGTTAATATCAAGGAGTAAAATGTGGTTCAATAAGAAAAAAATAAGTTTTGGTGAATAGTAACTTTTTATTTTTATTTACCACGGTTAAAAGTAAATAGGGTAATTAAGGGTAAAAATGATATTATTATTACCCTAACACATGTCCTAATTCTATTGGATAAGTGTAATTAGACAAAAAAACAACATTAGGAATAAAATATGACCATTCAGGTCCACTTGAATTAGATTAGGACATTTATTATTAATTTATTTAAAGAATGGTTAAAATAGATAAAATCAAAGTTTAATAACTAAATCATTTTTAATATAGGGTTATACATAAGATAAATTCGTCTATAAATATTAATTAGAACTCTAAAAATATTTCCTACATAATGGTATTTTATTTATAATTTTTAGATATAAAATAATTTAATTTATTTATGATACAATGATGATGCAGTAATTACCTTATTAATGAAATATTAACATAATTGATGTTATAAATACCCAAATAAATGTAATTTGATACTTTTTATGAATTACACTAATTTTATAGGTTAATATTACATGATATTATCGATTAAATTAACTTTTTTTGAACTAATCAAGTTATGATTTTCACAAAAATCAATTACCAAATAGTATCAAAATTGACATTAAATAGTTTTTAAAACAAATATTATATGATTAATTGTTATTTTATTCCTAAAAATCCAAGGATCGACCAAATGACTTAGATAATGATATATAAATTTATAATTAACCACTTTGGGTTCGTTTGGCTTCTTATAGTAAGTTTGTTAACCATATAGGTTAATAAAACAAAAAGACACGGTAAAAGTCAAATTATTTAACTTAGAGTTAAATCTAAATGATAAGGATAAAATACTAACCTAAACATGTCTAAAACCTATTGTTTGGAATTATTTAGACCCATACCTACCTTATCTTCTAAATAAATCAATTTGGAGCTATTAAAAACCTAATATGACTTTATTATAAAATAATATTTTAAGTTTCTCCAAAGGTTCCCCTCTCCTCCCTTATAAAAAGGGAACCCCTTCCCTCTTCTCTTCACACCCTTTTGAGCCTTGAAGATCGGCCAACCCCTGCCAATTCCTCTTCTCAACATCTCTAGTAATATCATAGAGGTTCTTTTCTTCTCAAAAGACCAACTCTAGTGCCCTAAGAAGAAGTTTAAAGGAGGTGCGTTGAGGAAGAGGTAATCTCTTCTACCGACTCTTTCAAGTTTCTTTCTTATTCTACCTCATCTTCTTTAGTTGTTTCATTATAAAGTAATAAAATAAGTATTAATTATATACTGATATGTTATTATAAATATTAAACAACCCTATTTCACCTTCTATCTATCCTACAGAAAATGAAATCACCGCGCATACGTACGTACGGAATACCATCTCCACGTCGTGGTGTAATCAGTTTTTCCACCACCACCTTACTTGGATGGGTATAATGGTGTAAAGAATAACTATATATGATTATTATAACTAATACTGATTCTAAAATATTATATCATCCACTCCAATTCCATTCAATAAATATGGGAATGATATCATCACGCGTGCGTACGTACGGATTACCGTCTCCACGACACGATGAGATTCATTTTCCATGTTAACAATTCAAGAATGATTATAAAGTATATATAATAAGTAATCATGAAATATATGAAATAATAATTCTACTATATTTATATATATTTATGTATGTCATCTACTAAATTCCATTCAATTCAATAAGGAAACGAAAAACAAAGTTCATGTGTACGTACGGCCTATCGTCTCCATGAACGGTGTATTTATGTACATTTATCGATATATTATATATATGTATATTCTGGATATATATTATATATAAATCATGTTTTATATTCTGGAATTAAGTAATCATGATCTAAGTAATCATATTAATAATTACAAGTCAAAACACGGATGATAAATGAAACGATTTTACCCAAAACACTCCTTTAACATGGAATTAACAAATGAATGGATAATATAAAGTTCTAAGTGAATCATATATGATATCATAAATATTATTATGGTTATCTTACAAGTTAATAATATGTTTAATCCCTCTATACAGAAGTCTCGGACACATACCAAATAAATTGGACATAAGGTAAGCGATAACTATTCCAATATCGTTCTTATCCGAGATTGTTTATTCATAAGTATTTACTGGGGTTATTTTTATCATCCATGCCCATGTTTTCTAAAAAATGGTTTCATGTATGTTTAATGTCCTTTTTACCCATTTTTGACTTTTACTATATGGTACGTAAGGAATCTTTCTTTTGTTTCCCATACAAGGTACTTTTTGTCTTTTTCGTGAAAAGTACAAGAAGAATATTTTTTTAACTTATACGGCATGAACGGATTTTTACGGTTTCATAACACATTATTTTCATAAAGCTTACTCTACAAGATTTCCTGACTATTTTCAACAAAATTATCTTCTTTTAAAATTTCATGGCATTTTGTGAAAAGAAAATCATTTTGAATAAGAAGGGATATTTTCCTTAAGAATTTATTTCAAGTGTTTTATCAAAACCATTTTCCATCTAAGATGACATTATTTTATATGTGTATGTTTCAAGTATAATGTCTCTATGATTTACATTTTTTCACTTCTCTTATGATTAAATGATATCCATTTGTTTTATATAGATTATGTTATGATGGGATGATGTTTATGAAACCCATTTTATTCATTGGGTTATGATGAATGATTTATGTTTATGTTGTGGAACACGTAAGAATGATTTCATTCTGAGATGGGTGGGACCTATATCTCCCTCCAATGCATTGGGTAAAGATTTATATCTCATGATATATACATGGCTGGAACAGTAAGTAAATCTGGTTCAGTGGTACAGAACTGGAGCGAGGAGTGAACCCGATTCAGAAATGGACTTTGTCCACTAAGATGGTCTTGGCAGCAATGCCTTGGCTACTATGGAAATCATAACATGTTCTTAATGGTTTCCATGATTAAATTCTTTATTCCCATGCTATTTTTTCATTATTGATGATCCATTATGATCTATGCCTTACGTACTGCCATGTTTTATGTCATTGCTCAAGATTTTTATAATTAAATATTATGTTCATGTTTTGAAGTTCAAATGTATATGGTTTGTTTTATTTTCTCCATACTTACCCTTACTGGGCATTTGAGCTCACCCTTTATATGTTTTCATTTCCCCAGGATATAAAGAAAGGTTTTAGTTAAGAAAAAAGGGAAGATCTTTATGGGAGATTTTGAAGATCTTTCACCAATATTAGAAGATTATATTCCGAGTTTCCAAATACACTAAACTATTACGGTCCTTTGGTGTCTATTTTTTTTATGTATTAGATATTTCTCAAAAGTAATGTAATCTCTATGTACGTCAAGCTTTGGGCCTCTACACCAAGACTACAAATAAGATTTTGTCAAGGCCTTGTGCTAAGACACTAGTTTATCTCATGAGACCTACCGATGCATCGAGGAGATATAGAGGGTTCCACCCGTCACTTACTAAGTCTAATGCATTCCTTATATGAATAGCTTTAAACATATCATAAAAATTCATATTAAAAATAGTATATGAAATGTCAATACATTCTCCATAAACCATGAATGGTAGAAAAATAACATATCCACATTCAAACATATCATAAAACCTTAAAGACAATATGGAAGTTTTGTATCATAATAAATCAACTTCAAATAAGTTTAAAATCCATCAAAGGATGTTGACATAGATGAAATCAAAACTATTTGAGAGAAATGTCACTTTTTTGAAATCATTTAAAACATTATTATAAAATAAAACATTTACTTTGAAAATATTCATATAAGATTTTAAGGGAAGATTTAAAGATTTTATAATGGCAGAAAATAGCCGCACCCTCCATATAAGTTAAAAAAAGACATTATTACCTTAATTTTGTCGAAAAGGTTAAAAAGGACCTTGTTTGGAAAATGAAAAAATGATTCCTTTCAAAACATTTCATAATAAGTCAAAAAAGGGTATAAATGACTTTAACCCATAGTCTAGTAAATAGTAAAAAAAATTGTAATAGATTTTTAAGAAACATGGATATGGATGATAAAGAGGTCCCAGTAGATAATTACGTATAAACAACCTCGGATAATGAAGAGATTGTGAAATAAACCCTTACCTCATACTTTTCCTTGGTCGAGGGTAGGTTAACCACTTATATAATGGTGAAATAATTGTTATTAAATTATACAAGAATCATATACACTAATATGATATCATATATGATCTTTTAACATTGCTTTGTTAATAATATCTTTGTATTATCGTTGTTTTGGGTGTTAACTGATTCATTTTCCTTTATATTATTTATTACGTAAGCCATGTTTGTTATGGATTGGTTGTATCTTATTCATATCCAGAATGATATTAAGTCTTTAAACATTATTTTTTACTATCAAATGAAAATTATTCTTGATTGGATACGATGGGGAATGAATCTCATCGTGTTCATGGAGACGGTTTTCCGTACGTACGAATGAGTGAAAATATCATTATTTTGACATTAAAATAAAAAATAATTGGATATTATATCATATATACAGAATCATTATCATGTTATACTCATTATTGACATCAATTACACATCATTATTATACCCATCCAAATAGTAATTTATTGAATAACAATTACACCACGACATGGAGACGGTAAGCCGTACGTATGCATGTATGGTGACATGTCATTCAAATGATGGATAGATTACTGAATATGGTCGTACCATATTTATAATAACATCAGAGTAAATAGAAGATACTGGATTTATTATTTTAGAATGAAAATAACAAAGGAAGAAGAAGTGGAAGAAGAAAAAAGTTGAAAAAGGGTGGTGAAAACATTACCTCTTCTTCGGGTTCTTTTTTTTGTTTTGATCAAAAGGGATCCTTAGGTTGGATTTCTAATCAAACTAAGGCCTCTCGATTGAATTTATCGAAGTTGAGAGGATATTTGGGTAGGGTATGGCCGAACCAAAAGGCTTTGAAGGTATAAATTTGAGAGAAGGGGGAGTGCCCCTTTATAAAAGGGGTGAGGGGAACCTTAGGAAAATCTAGAAATATAAATTTATAATAAATTCATATTCAGTTTTTAATGGCTCCAAAGTGACTTATTTCAAGGATAAGGTGGTTAGGGGTCAAACTACACTCAACCAATAGGTTTTAGACAAGTTTGGGTCACTATTTTACCCTTATCTTTTAGATTTAACTCGTAGTTAAATAGTTTGACATTTACCATGTCTCTTTGTATTTTTATATTATATGGTTAATAAACTTACTATAAACTGTCAAGCGAATCTCAAGTGGTTCAATGATGACATACCTATCATCATATAATTCCTTAGGCCGAACCTTATATTTTTAGGAATATTATATCAATTAATAATATAATATTTGTTTTAAAAACTCCTTTATGTCAATTTTGACACTATTTAATAATTGATTTTTGTTAAATTCTTAATAACTTTATTAATTCGAACCAAATTCATTTAATCAATCCTAACATGTAATATTAACTAATAAATTCATGGAATTAATTAAAATTCTCAAATTATATTTATTTGGGTATTTATAATATCAATTATTTTAATATTTCACTAATAAGATAATTACTGCATCATCATTGTGTCATAAATACATTAAATTATTTAATGTATAAAAATTATAAATAAAATACCATTATGTATGAAATATTTTTATTTTTCTAATTAATATTTATAGCCTAAAATATAACATATATAACCCTATGTAAAAATTGTTTTTCTAAAAGATATATGCTTATGTCATTTTTGTATTTACTTTAACTTAATTAGTATAAAGTGTCATTATCACTTACAAGTGGCTCCATGAAGTCCCAAAATCGACCCAAATATTCCCATGGTCGGACATGTATCAACTAATAGGGTCAGTACAAGTTTTATGGTAATTTAGTAATATTATAATATTATTTTTTTACCCTTATTTACCATATTTACCTTTTAACCATGGTAAATAAAATATTTACCGAAATAATTATTCAAAATGTATAAAAATAAAATTTATCTATTTAAAAAATTTGGAACTACTAATTACAAATATGGAATTCATTTTTCTAAATTCAAAACACAGAATTGGCAGAAATAAATTTAAAATTAATTCCTGCTGTCAAAACAAAAAGCGTGTTTTTAAGAAATAATAACAATCAAAAGATTGACACTTGTTTATGTCCGGTTTAAACGTGAAATTATGTCCAATGAACAACATTATATTAAATGGTAAAAATATATTCTAAATATAATTTAAAACCAATAAAATTCATATTTTATCACTATTAATTATTATGATTAAAAAAGTTGTTTTTAATTAAAATTTAGTAATTTTCACTATTCATCAAAATATAAAAGTTTTCAGAAAAATACCAAAATTTCACCCTAGGATAATTTTGATATTCCGAATCCAAAAATGAAGTCCATTTTTAAATATAAAGTTTATAAAATTTCAAAAAGTGGGTATTACTATTCATAACTACTAGTTTGATTGGTCATAGTGTGTTAGAATCTCGTAGTTGCATACAATGCAAGGTATTGCATTATTCAAAGGGAAATGTACCATAGAAGCATGGGGTGTTACATTCTCCCCTCCTTTAAATAATCTCATCCTCGAAATTTATAGAATATTACTACATAAAAATACTCATGTGTTTCTTCATCATAAGTTCCTCGAGTTCCCACGTTGCCTCTTCCATCTTATGGTTTTTTCATAGAACTTTTACCAAACGAGTTGTCCGGTTTCTTAGAACTTGTTCTCTGGTATCAAGAATCAGGACGGGCTCTTCGCAATAAGATAGATCGGGTTTCAGTTCTACATCCTCGTAGGTGAGTACATGTGTTGGTTCAGTCATGTATTTTCTCAACAGTGATATGTGGAACACATCGGGAACTTTGGAGAGACTTGGTAGCATTGCCAAACGGTAAGCTACAACCCCAATTCGTTCTAGAATTTCGAAAGGTCTGATGTACCTGGGACTCAATTTACATTTTTTACTGAAACATATAACTCCCTTCCATGGAGATACCTTTAAGAAAACATGAGCTCCTACCTGAAATTCAAAATCCTTCCTTCGGATGTCAGAAAATCTCTTCTGCCTACTTTGAGCTGCTTTGATGTGGGTTTTGATTACCTTCATCTTTTCCATCGCTTCCTCCACAAGTTCTGGTCCTACAAGATTTATTTCACCAACATCATCCCAACAAGTTGGTGTGCGACATCTCTTTCCGTATAACGCTTTGTATGGTGCTATCTGAATACTTGAATGGAAGATATTTTTATAAGAAAATTCCACCAGAGGTAAATAATTATCCCACATACCCTAAAAGTCAAGTGAGAATGATCTCAACATGTCTTCTAAGGTTTGAATAGTCCGTTCTGATTGTCCATCAGTTTGGGGGTGGTAAGCAGTGCTCAAATGAAGTTCAGTATCCAAGGATTTTTGAAGACTCTTCCAGAATCTTGAAGTAAAACGGGGATCACGATCAGAAACAATCGATAGGGGTACTCCATGGAGTCTCACAACTTCATTAATATATAGTCTTTCTAGACGTTCAAGTGGTAGATCTTGCCTTATAAAAAGAAAATTTGGTGACTTGGTAAGATGATCAACAATGAACCATATTGCATCGTTCCTTCTAGGATACTTTGGTTGTCCCATGACAAATTCCATCGTAATATTATCCCATTTCCACTCCGGTATGGGAAGAGGTTGCATGACTCCTCCAAGCTATTGCCTTCCAGATTTCACTTGTTGACAAACCATACATCTTGACAAAAAATCAGCAATCTCCCTCTTCATGTTGTCCCACCAAAAATGTTCCTTCAAATCTCTATACATTTTGGTGCTCCTAGGGTGTATAGAGAAATTGGAACTATGAGAATCATCCTACAATTCCCTTTTTAGATCAGTTATATCGGGAACACAAAGTCTCTTCCCAAATTTCAAAATTCCATCTTCACACACAAAGTCACTCAATCTCCCATCATTCACAGCTTTAATTTTTTTTTTAAACTCTTTATCATTGGCTTGAGAACTCTTTATCCTTTCTAGTAAAGATGGTTTGGCAACTATTTGAAAAAGTATTGATGTTTCACCTGCCATGGTGATTCCCATATCCATCTTTACTAGATCCATGTATATAGGATCCCTTTCAACTCTCATTTTGTTCAAAACTCCATGATCCTTTTTTCTCAAAGTATCTACCACCTTATTTTCCTTCCCCAGGTGGTAGTGTATCATGCAATCATAATCCTTGAGCAGTTCAAGTTATCACATTTTCCTCATGGTGAGTTCTTTCTATGAGAAAATATACTTCAAACTCTTATGATCAGTATAAATCTAACATTTTTCACCATAAAGATAGTGTCTCCAAATCATCAAAGAAAATATTACTGCTGATAACTAAAGATCATGAGTATAATATTTTTTCTCATGAATTTTCAGTTGTCGTGATGCATAGGCAATAACCCAATCATTCTGTATAAGGACACAACCAAGTCCTTTCTTTGATGCATCACTATAAATAATGAACCCATCATTCCCCGATGGTAGAGTCAATATAGGAGCATTGACTAATATTATATTTAGTTCTTAAAAACATTCTTCACATTCTTTTTTCCAAAAAAATATAACCCCTTTTCGTGTGAGCTTCGTTAATGGGTTAGCCAATCAGGAAAAATTCTGGACAAAATGTCGATAATAACCTGTTAAACCAATAAAACTGTGTACCTCGGTTATACTTGTTGGTGCTGGCCATTATTGGATTTCTATTATCTTAGCGGGATCAATAAAGATTACATCCTTAGAGACAATATGGCCAAGAAAAGAAATCTCCTGAATCCATAAATCAAACTTGCTAAACTTCCCATATAATTCATGTCTTCTCGTAGTCTTCAGGAAAATGTGCATGTGATTTTCATGATCTTCATAGATTTTAGAGTATACCAATATATCATCAATAAATACCACTACAAAATCATCAAGATATTCCTTGAAAACTATGTTCATTAGATCCATGAAAACAAATGGTACATTAGTTAGCCCAAAAGGCATTACTGTAAACTTGTAATGCTTGTACCTGGTTTGAAATGCTATTTTTGGAATGTCTCCCATCTTCACACACAACTGATGATATCCAGATCAAAGGGAAATCTCTGAAAAGTATTGATCTCCATGTAGTTGGTCAAATAAATCATCAATGCGAGGTTGGGAAAACTTGTTCTTTATTGTTATAGCATTGATCTCTCAGTAGTCAATGCACAACCTCATAGATCCATCTTTCTTTTTAACAAAAAGAACAGGGGATCCCCATGGAGAAACACTTAGGCGAATAAATCCCTTATTACTCAATTCCTCTAGTTGTTTCTTTAGTTCAACTAATTCCATAGTGGCCATTCTATAAGGGGTCTTCGATATGGGCCTTGATCTAGGAATTAAATCAATGGAAAACTCAATTTCTCGTTCTAGAGGATGTCCACGTTAATCTTCTGGAAACACATCAACATATTCTCTCATAATAGGTACATACTCTATTTGAACATTCCTTTCCTCACCCATAGTTATTTCATTCTCTTCCTCCCTGATAATTGAATTCAGTTGAGCTATTGGGGGTGGATCTAGATAAGAATCAAGTGGTGACGATTCTGCTATAAAGATAAGTTGTTCTTTATCTTCATCATCAAAAATAGTAACCTCATTCTTCTTACAAAAAATCTTCGCATCATGGTCTGAAAGCCAATCCATACCACGGATTATATCAAACTCAATCATAGGTATGAAGATGAGATCAGCAGATAAAGAACATTTATATGCTCTAATGGGGACTGATTCACAAAACATTGTTGCAATGATACTTCCCTTATAAGTTTTAACCAACAACTCCCTTGTTAATTCAAATTGGAAATATATAATTTTCTTAGAAAACTGGGAAGATATGAAACAATGTGATGATCCATGAATCAAATAAATCATTGGCTAAACTTGAGGAAACCATTAAATTACCTGCCACCACGTCTTTCGGAGCTTCAGACGCAGCAGTAGTGATTGCATAAGCTTGCTCTTTATCCCTTGGCCTTTTCTAAGGTAAGTTCCCCTGATGCTTAGAACATTCATTTTTTTAATGTCTCATCTCCCTGCAATTGTATCATTGATCTTCAGTAGCTTCCTTCTTCCCCTTGCAATCACGAGCTTGGTAGCCTTTTTCACCACACTTGTAACAGTCTCACATTCCCTTCAAGCAAGTACCAGGGTGTTTCTTCCCACATTTACTACAGGATGGATATTAAACTTTTCCATTCTTCGCCTTATTTTCATTCCCAGAGTGATCGGCAGATCTATTCTTCTCTTGCTTTACTTTAAAGTCATAAGACTTAGAGAATTTCTTTTCTGTCTTGATCACACATGAGACAATTTCTTCGTACAACGAGAAGGATTGTGAGACTGATGCTCAACAAAGAAATGGTTTTAACCCATCAAAGAAATGATCAATATTACTTCTTGGGTTATATATATAATCTGCAGCATGCCTCGCTAGCCTTGTAAAGTTAGCCTTATACTTTGCGAAATTCTTATCCTCCTTTTGCCTCAGCCTCAGAAATTTCCTTTCCATATCTACTTGATGGTCACGAGGAAAGTATTTTTCTAAGAAAATATCTTTAAACTCCCTTTATTCTATATTTTATACTTCATCATCTTCCTTTGTGTTTTGAATTAATGACCACCATTGATCAACATCTCCAGTGAGGTGGTAAACTACCGTGATAACATTTTCCCTTTCACTACTCTCCAAGGCATGGAATATTTTCTCTAAAGAATTTATCAATTACTCAGCTACTAATGGATTTGTAATCTCATTAAATTTTGGTGGTTTTTTCCTCATGAAGCGATCTAACATTGATCCTCCACGCTGTGGATCTGGGTGCTCCATACAGGAAAGGTTATTATTCATAACCTGAGTGAATTGTCCCAGTATGGTGATAAGCTGATCAGCACCAGTTTTATCACCATCTCCACTATAATTATCTTGAGCAGGAAAGAAATCTCTACATGGAGTGCATGCATTGATAAGGCTTCCATTCCTTCCACTAGGTGCCATTTCTTAACAATGTCATAAACTAGATTAGTTTATGAATCGAAATACATAATTTCATACTTGTAAAACAATTAACATAAATTTAACAGTTTATGGATATAATCCATAATCATATAAAAGGTTTTCTTTGAGGATGTATATACTCATAAACCCTTCATAATGGTCTTTAAAGAAAATGAGAATTATCCTAAGCATATCCACCGGAATTATTGTAACCAAGAGTGCAACAAGCCATGTTGTCGTGCACCAGTTCCCATTCGAGTCTAGATCAAAGTGGTTTTTTTGGGTTTTACCCCTAGGAACAATTGTACCAGAGCTGCCTCTATCTGCTCGTATCCAGACAGGGATGTATTTCTTGAAAAACTCACAAAATCTCTACAATACAAAAATTCTAGGAAGTTCTTTTATACTAATCCTCAAAGTCCATCTTAGGTATATGTGCTCTAATTAGATTTTATCTAAATCTAGATTCCAAGGTTTGTACTAAACATCCTTTGATACCAATTGTAACGCCCCGACCCCAGTTACCCAGAGTCGGTGCATTATTACATAATATTTGCATGATCACAAAATATTATGTCTTAAAAGACTGATTAGTTTTGTAGTCTTGGAAATGCTAGATACATTCATAAGTCTTACATTATATCATAAAATAAAAACTACAATGACATCTTGTCTTCACAATCATATCCCCTTATACTATCCATGTAGGTCATTCATATAATACTTCTTTATATCCTGGAAAAAATAAAACATATAAAGGGGTGATCTCAAATTCCCAGTAAGGATAATAATATAGAGGAAACTTTCATAAATAAGTATAAACATTTAAGGTAATGTATAACTAAAACACAAGCCTTTTAAACTTGAACTTCACAATAATATAGCAGAAATAAAATGAAATAATTCCATTTACTTATTCACATCGATATTCTACTAATAGAATAATCCCATGAAATATCAATAACCACTTTTATAATGTTGGAATGCATAATTCCATACTATCATAACCACATAGTCAAGGCCTTGTACCAAGAATACAAATAAGATTTTTTCAAGGCCTTGTGCCAAGACACTATTTTGTCTCGTGAGACCTACCGATGCATCGAGGAGCTATAGTGGGATCCACCCGTCACTTACTAAGTCCAATGAATTCCTCATATGAATATGTTTAAACATAACATAAACATTCGTATTAAGAATAGCATAGGAAATGTCAATACATTCTCTATAAACCATAAATGGTATAAAAATAACACATCCACATTCAAACATATCACAAAACCTTCAATACAATATGGAAGTTTTTTATCATAATAAATCAACTTCAAATAAGCTTAAAATACATCAAATGATGTTGACATAGATGAAATCAAAACTATTTGAGAGAAATATCTCTTTTTTAAATCATTTAAAAGTAACATAATTGTAAAAGAAAACATTTACTTTGAAAATATTCTTATACGCTTGTAAGGGAAGCTTCAAAAAAATTATAATGGCAGAAAATAGCTGCACACGCCGTATAAGTTAAAAAAAGACATTCTTACCTTAATTTTGTCGAAAAGGTTAAAAAGGACCATGTTTGGAAAACGACAGAAAGATTTCTTTCAAACAATTTCATAAAAATTCAAAAAAGGGTATAAATGAATTTAACCCATAGTCTAGTAAATAGTAAAAATGTTTTGGAGAACATTTTTAAGAAACATGGATGTAAATGATAAAGGGGACCTAGTAGATAATTATGTATAAACAACCTCGGATAATGAAGAGATTGTGAAATAAACCCTTACCTTGTAGTTTTCCTTGGTCAAGGTTAGGTTAACCTCCTAAATAATGGTTAAATAATTGTTATTAAATTATACAATAATTATATACATTAATATGATATCATATATGATCTTTTAACATTTCATTGTTAATAATATCTTTGTATTATCGTTGTTTTGGGTGTTAACTGATTCATTTTCCTTTATATGATTTGTTACGTAAGACTTATTTGTTATGGATAGGTTGTATATTATTCATATACATAATTATATTAGGTCTTTAAACATTATTTTTAACCAAAAAATGAAAATTTCTCTTGAATGGATACGATGGCGAATGAATCTCATCGCGTTCATGGAGACGGTAGTCCATACGTACGCACGAGCGACAATATCATTCTTTTGATATTAAAATAATATATAATTTGATAGTACATCATATATACAGAATAATTATCATTCTATACTCATTATTTATATCAATTACACATCATTATTATACCCATCCAAATAATAATGTATTGAATAACAATTACACCACGACGTGGAGACGGTAAGCTGTATGTACGCACGTATGGTGACATGTCATTCAAAGGATGGATAGAATACTGAATATGGTTGTACCATATTTATAATAACATCATAGTATATAGAAGATACTGAATTTATTATTTTGTAATGGAAATAACAAATAAATAAGAAGTGGAAGAAGAAAGGAACTTGAAAAAAGGTGGTGAAAACATTACCTCTTCTTCGGGTTCTTCCTTTTGTTTTGATCAAAATGGCTCCTTAGGTTGGCTTTCTGATCAAAATAAGGCCTATAGGTTTAATTGAGGGAAGTTTAGAGGATATTTGGGAAGGGTTTGACCGAACCAAAAGGCTTTGAAGTTATGAATTTGATAGAAGGGGGAGTTCTCTTTTATAAGAGGGGTGAGGGGAACCTTAAGAAAAGATAGAAATATTAACTTATAATAAATTAATATTCAGTTTCTAACGGCTCAAAAGTGACTTATTTAGAGGATAAGGTGGGGATGGGTCGAAATCCACTCAACCAATATGTTTTAGACAAGTTTGGGTCACTATTTTACCCTTATCGTTTAGATTTAACTCTTAGTTAAATAGTTTGATATTTACTATGTCTCTTTGTATTTTTATATTATATTGTTAATAAAGTTACAATAAACTGAAAAGTGAACCCCAAGTGGTTAATTTAGGACATACCTATCATCATATAAGTCCTTTAGACGAACCTTAGATTTTTAGAAATATTATATCAATTAATAATATAATATTTGTTTTAAAAACTCCTTTATGTCAATTTTGACCCTATTTAATAATTGATTTTTTTAAAGTCTTAATAACATTATTAATTCAAAAAAATCATTTAATAAGTCCTAACATGTCATATTAACCAATAAAATTCGTGTAATTCATTAAAAGTCTCAAATTATATTTATTTGGGTATTTATAATTTCAATTGTTTTAATATTTCTCTAATAAGATAATTACTCCATCATCATTGTGTCATAAATACATTAAATTATTTAATGTCTAAAAATTAGAAATAAAATACCATTATGTATAAAATCCTTTTATCGTTATAATGAATATTTATAGTCGAAAATATAACATATATAACCCTATGTAAAAATTGTTTTTCTAAAAGATATATGCTTATGTCATTTTTGTATTTACATTAACTTAATTAATATAAAGTGTCATTATCACTTACAAGTGGCTCCATGGGGTCCCAGAATCGACCCAAAGATGACCATGGTTGGTCATGTATCAACCAATATGGTTAGGATAAGTTTTAGGGTAATTTAAAAATATTATAATATTATTTTTTACCCTTATTTACCGGATTTACCCTTTAACCATGGTAAATAAAATATTTATCGAAATAATTATTCAAAATGTCAAAAAATAAAATTTAACTATTTAAAAAATTTGTACCTCCTGATAAAAAATATGGAATCCATTTTTCTAAATTAAAAATAGAGAAGTGGCAGAAATTAATTTAAAATTAATTCCTGTTGTCAAAACAAAAACCGTGTTTTTAGGAAATAATAACTATCAAAATATTGACACTTGTTTATGTCTGGTATAAATGTGAAATTATCTCTAATGACCAATATTGTATTAAATGGTATAAATTTATTCTAAATATACTTTAAAACCACTCAAATTCATAATTTATCACTATTAATTATTTCAATTAAAAAATTGTTTTTAATTAAATTTTTTTAATTTTCACTATTCAAAAAAATGAAATTTTTCGGAAAAATACAAAAAATTAACCCTTGGATTATTTTGATATTCCAAATCCAAAAATGAAGTCCATTTTAAAATAAAAAAAATTATAAAATTTCAAAAATTTGGTATTACTATTCATAACGGTTAGTTTGATTGGTCACGGTGTGTTAGAATCTTGAAGTTGCGTACAATGCAAGATATTTCATTATTCAAAGGGAAACGTATTGTGGAAGCTTGGGGTATTACATCCTCTAAGAGACATTGCATCATGATACCCTCCAACAGATCCTAGTGTGAATCCAATCTATCCCACATTAGAAATTTGTGTATGAAGAGGGTAAAATAATATGTGAAATCACACACATTTCTCTTACAATCCTCCCACAAAATAATGCTTGTGTGGAACTCTATCACGTCTCCTACCTATCATGTAACATTTTTAGACTAGTCCCTCTATGTATATAGTCATATGGAAGGGTACTACTTCATAAGACACTAAAAACACATGAGGATAGAAAACTATCTTATATACATCAATGTGGCCTTCCTTGTTTCAAGGTTACCCACACGGTGGTGCTTGCGGGTCACAATATTGCACTGCCATCCTATTACGCTGAGTTTTTCACCTATTCTAACCATAACACTTGTTACTAACAAATAATGGCTCGGAGTCCCAATGGACTGAATTCTTAAATATGATACTTGAAAGACCAAATCTGGAGAATAGTGAAACTATTATAGTACTGCAACAATACTTATGGAAATTCTTCCCTTGCACAGAATAGAACTCAGGTCTTTCATGTATGATTGCGTGGTTGTTACCACAAAGTCAAACCCCAACGTCATTATATAGTTAATAATAAAAATTATTAAAACAATTAACTTATTTAAAAATAGAATTACTAATATTAGTAATTATCTAACTAATTATAATAATAAATAATGTAAATAATACATAAAATAAATAATGTAAATAATACATAATAATTTTTTTACTAGTAAAAATTATCAAATTGATTAATTTATAATTTTATAATTACTTCCATTAGTTATTATATTATTTACTATAATCAGTAATTGTTTAAATAATTACACTATAAAATAAATTATAGATGTTAATTGTTTAATATTAAATATGTTGGAAATTTTTATTATTTTGTATTAATTATTGTTCATAGTTCTTCATTATATTAATTTATTATCAATTGTTTTGTTAAATTTTAATAAATTTAATATACTATAAGTTATTAATTATCATAATTTTTCACATGATCAATATTTACTTGTCTTATTAATTAGTAATTTTATTATTTAATTAATTATGGTTATTATTAATATTTTATATTATTAATTATATTAATCAGTTGTAATTTTTTTTCTAAAAAACATGTAAAAATAAGACAATTGTATAAAATAGATTTCAGTCAAAAAAATATGAATAGAAAAGGTATCACTCCTCTAAGTGTCACTGTCAGAATGCTCCTCCATTCTATAACTTGATATGCAGATAATCTGTTCACATCGTGTCTATCAATAAATATCTCAGTAATATACTCCTCTTATATAGCAAAAATTGTTTCTTCCTCTACATCAACATTTATGATAGGTGGTGGATCTGAGTTATCCTCTCTTATGCCCTATCCTAGTGGGAATGAAAATGGTTACTAGATAGAACTCTCCCCCACATGGGATAAAGAGGGTTTGTGGATAAAACCTTCTCGCATTTTGGAAGATTATGGTTATTGTGTTATATATATCTTTGCACTGAGTAAAGTAATAGACTCATGTATGCTACATTTGTTAGCTACCACTATAACATAAACTGGTAAAGTTAGGTAATATATAGAAAAATCACTAACAAAAGCATAATCAACCTTTGTAAAAATATCATGTTATTGTGGAACGTATGCAATTAGAAATAGAGGATCATTTGAATGATCATGTTAGACATCCTTCTCAGTATCCACTTCATTAAGTAGAAAATTTAGAAGAGGATTATCACCCTTTATCCCATCAACATGGGGCTCAATATCTTGTGGCACATAAAATAAATCCCATGATAAATTTTTTGTATGGTATAATATAACTCTCACACTTATCCATGAAAATAGACCTTATAAAATGTAAATCCAATAATGGGAAAAATTATGTGTTGTAGGTATGTAATAGGAGCATCCTACAAAAAAATTGTGGAGTTAATTATAATTAATAAAAGATGTATTCAAAAGGAGAAATAGTTATTAGAAAGTCATAATAGCCT
Source organism: Viscum album (assembly GCA_963277665.1). NCBI lineage: Eukaryota > Viridiplantae > Streptophyta > Magnoliopsida > Santalales > Viscaceae > Viscum > Viscum album. The sequence goes on from OY728165.1 coordinate 1,047,065,721, forward strand.
CATTTGCGTCACATAATATATAAAAAATCTCGTGTGGTGCCTAGTCTCATAATATAGCTAATCTAATATATTTTTATGCACCATGACTTCCCCTGTAATCAAGACTCAAGACATTTGTCCCGTATATCAATATATCATGCATGATATCACCTCAAATTTAAATATATTTTCGATAATAACTTCCTAGAATCAAGTGAAGTAAACTAACTAGGTGGTGTGGCAATGGGTTGAAAAAATTTGAAATACCTGAAAACATGGTCAACAGAGTTCCACAAAATCATGTGAAAATGGATAATAGAAAACACATATTAGATTTTAGTAATAATCATTGTATAGTTTGGTGGGAGACACTAGATAATAGGCCCAACATATGGCATCCATGAAACCTGGAATTAAAAAAATGAATATAAAATTAATAAAATAAATAATCTATTATAAACAATAATAATTTAATTATATAATTAATAATCTTGTACATCATCTATCCAAAGAAAATCCAACATAATTACACTAGTGGGGAAATCATTTCTAGCGATATCTGAATTCCATAGGTCGGGCTCCATAAAATGATTATATTATTGTATTTATTATTTCAAAATATAGATTTTCATTTTTGAATTTCATTTAAGAAGTATGGATAAACATATCATCATCCATACTTGGGAGTCTTGTATAATATCCATAGATAATAGTGCATAAACATACATAGTAAAGCGAGGGATTATCTCCCATACTCACATCTTAATAATAATAATGTATCCTATAATCTATATCTGATCATTGTGATATTCATTGCATAGTGATATATATTTATAATATATAAATGATGACCCACAACTATATCTCTTTATCTCGTTTAGGTCCATCAATAATGTTAAATACATCAGATAGATGAATATCATATAATAATTTACAAAAATCATGTCACCAAAAAGTTAAATGATGTACTAATGTTCAAATATTATGATATTTATCTTGTCAGTATCATCATCTATATGAATTATGTGTTAATAAATCCATGTCATGACTAGATGGATATAAACAATTGACCTTTAATCATCCTAAACATTAATTCATAGAATCCCCTATATTAAATTTATTCAACCATCAATAACTCACTCTTTCACATATGTTCCCTCAATAGGTAGTAATAACATAATAAAGACAATATAGAGAGTAATTTTCATATCTCCCTTTATTAAATGGGAAGTATACGTGCTTGACCTCCACACTATATTTTTTTTGAGGATTTGGTGATTTAAACATGTGAATTATGCATCACTACACCATAAAACCCGACACATCACAAATGAGGAAAGATCACTTGAGGTGGTGTGATATGATGTATGTTATGTGACATATATATGTTCAAAGATTGGATGTGATGACCTTATAAGATAGAACGAGAAACATTATTTTCTATGAATATGATCAAAGAAATTTTTTTTATATTTATATATTATATAGTTGTTACTATTTTTATATAATGTAATATATTTTATAAAACATTTCCTGATGAAATATAGGTAGAAAAATGATACATGCAGTCTGTATTCATAATAACATATGAGGAATCACATAATATAATAAAATATTTTTATAATGTTGATAAAATACATAAAATTGGCCAATAAAGAAAAAAACCAGATCTCCTTCTAGCCACGTTGGATCATTTTGTATGATTGTGACCTTCTTTGTGACATATTGTGCCCAATATACCCGCTCCCCATTCTCGAGTCCAATCCATCTCATTTATAATATGAGTAAACATTGGAATTACCTAAGGGAATAAACTATAAATATAAAGTATCATAATCATCTACTCAGTAGGAATGTAAAAATATTGAAAATCAACAATAGACGTATGTTCTTAAGTGATATAATAGATCAACATAGGGTTCTTAGGATAAGTTAATCAATGAAAATATGGAATGACATATATATATATATATGGATATAAAAATGCCTTTAAATAACCTCAATTTTAATACATGTGTTCTAGTAAGACCACTACTACTCAATCACTTCTTTTTGTGGGTGGGTCAATAAACTATATTAGCTCAAAGAATATCCCTTTCTAGGAAATTTTTCAAACATAAAATGATGTTGCATATGGTAAAATATTATCATATTCTATTTGAAAAATTTAACCAATTTTAATCTTTTATTTAATCCCCAAATTATCCTATTGGGAGTGTTCAAAAAATTACATCACACATTGATAACATGTATCACGTATTAGCTCTATTATTTTTTGTTTACAACACCCTTGAAGACCCTGTTTATACACTCTACAATATTAGTGGACATATGGACATATCACTTACAAAAATAAAATTCCAAAAACCATTTCTCCTTAAAAATATGCTTTATATAATCATACATATTTGTATTGGACCATTCAATTGATTCTAAACATTCATCAAATTTTCTCTATTTTGGATCAGACATTGAAAAGAGTCGGTATGAATGTATTTAGAAGTGTATAAAAATTATTTAAATAGATATAATTTTGAGGAAACATGACCACCTTGATGATCTCCCTCTCTATTACATAATCTATAAAATTATTATAAACATTATTTGAAATATATACGATGTAATATTGATTTAAGAATTAGGTTACCACCATGATATTACATCACTTTTAAGAGTGTCTATAATTACAAAATAATAATAAGATATCAATCACACTTCTTGGATTTACATAACATGAGTGTGTATAAATTGCACGAACCAAATCCATGATTCATTGTTCTCATTTTCAATAATTTGGAATGTAAGTGAGATAAGAGAATGATTACCATCTTGTGAGGAAGTAATGAGTAGTACTCCCATATACATTATTTATATAAAAATTTGGTGCACATGAATAAACTATTTATCGTAAATTAATAAGGGGATATATGGCCTAAATTCCAACAAAAACTATAGAAATTCACCTATATTTGATTAACATGATTTACCTATGAGACATAATCAACATGTTCAAGATTATATATGACCAAATTATTGAGATACAGAAATCTCAATAGTTTTATAAAAACTATATATGATTCATCCCAATAACCATATACTTTTAAAATTTACTTTTACTTATCCATCAATGTTATCCATAGTATATCATATATTTTGAAAACTTTTATATTCATTCACACAAAATATTCATAGGAAAATCCTATAAAATTAGTATCATCTTAAAAAATAATTAATATAAATTCCATATATAGTGTATAATGATCCTATGATAGACTAGGATAAACAAAAGTTTGTTTTCTTTCTAACATAGATATCTTGTTACACGAAAAAATCATCTATTTTTTGTATGTGAAATTTACATTATAGAAAATATTTTCCACATTGAATTGTGTATTTTCCCTTTTTGAACTCGTCAAACATGAATAATAATATCACTCAATGTGGTATTTGTTGACCATTTTATTAAATTTACTTTTACTTTTGATCTCTCTTCCAACTTATAATGTGTTATCAATTCAGGAAAATGTGTTACCCGTAATTCCTATGAATTTACTACTTTTTTAATGAAATTATAATTAAACTATTTTTATTTTGACCTTCCATTATCTAATTAAGTAAATAATATTTGATGGATAGAAATTTATAGTTCTTAGGTACTTGTAAAAGGAATATTTGAAGGTTGATTGTCCATATCTTCTTTCCCTACCTCATCTCCTATCACATTATCGTATAATTCCTCATTAAATAAAGTCTCATTTACAGTTATTCTTTATTACTAGATACATATTATAATAAATTGACTCATATTTCTATTAAGGTTTGAATTTAATATATATACCATAGTATGGTTATGTATAAGTAGATTTCACCTCATCAATAACAAATAGATCTACATAAAATTCCAATAACACATTATTATATTATTTCCAGAACATAAATAATGCTTCCACCAAATCATAATCACCAAGAATATGATATTAAATATTCCATAGGTGACCATCTTATTGAAGATATTGATATGTAATTGAAGTAATCACATGATCAGCACTCAGTTCGAAGAAACTATGAATCCTTACAGGAACTTCTTTAAATTCTATTCCTTCACAAATATTAGAAACTCTGGTCAATCAAAAACTATATCTAATACCATATTTTTTAACAATTACATATTTATTGTAGTATATAGACGAATGAATCATAAACTATAAATAATAATTAATAAAATCTTATATATAATTTTAATTCGTCATAAAATTTGTAAAAGTTTTTAATGATTTCTAGGTAAATAAAAATGACTATATCTTAAGATTTTTTTTCTATGGATTGGTATATTATTAAGTGGATTTTTTTATCATTGGTTAAATAAATGTTACATGATCTTGAAATTTCTTATCACAAAGGAAATAGTGAGTAAGACATGTGGTTGTGGATGAAAACAAGAAAAATCCTTTGGCATCCATGAAATTCATTAGTAATTACAAAAACATTCCACGGTAGTGAAATGCATTAGCAATTTTAAAAGCCTATATTATTAGAAAATGAATTTAGCAATCGTGAAATCCTTTCATATTAACAAAATAATTTTTCTATAATGAAATCTTTCGGAATTGGGGAAATACTTTGGAAATCATAAAATCATCTAGCAGTTTAAAAAACATTGGGCAGTAGTGAAATCCTTTGACAATCTTGGAAGCCATTGGAAATGAAGAAATACTTTAGAAATTTTGAAAGCATTTAGAAGTTTCCAAATCCTTTGGTAGTCATTAAATAATTTATTACTAGATAAATCCTTTGGTAATCATGAAATACTTTTTAAGTCATGATAGAATTTGGTAATACTGAATGATTTTGATAGCCTTTAGTAGTCGCAAAAGATATATTTCATTATTTTTATTAACAATGAAATTATAAAGTTGTATTTATTTGACTCTAAAAAAAGTATCATTTTCTCTCTCCATCCACATCCTCCTTAAATTATTTTAAAACTTTCTGAAGAATCAAACATCATAAATTTTTTAGACTTTTATAACATGGTGATTGTGTGTGAGACATGTGGGTGTTGGTGGCGATGAGCGAGTTATAGGTGATAAAAAATGAGAAATAATAATCCTACATAAATCATGAAATCCTTTAGTATGCATGAAAGACTTTTTTAGTAGAAAAATCATTCGGAAGTAGTAAAATATATATTGTGTTATTTACATTAATAAAAAACTAGAATATTTTATTTATTTAACTTTAAAAGGATATATCATTTATTTTGTAAATCTATATACAAGATAAAATTCATTATGAAAATATAAAAAAATTAAATTACTCTTTAAATTATATTGAAAATATATATTTATTCAAGAATTATTTTTATAGATTTATTTTAATATCATATCTGTGTAATAATTTAGACTTAATTAAATATTTTACTTGAAATTTATATTTAATTATTTTTATATTTATTAATAATTTCTTTACAAAAAAATCACATTAACAATTATTTAAACGTTATAAATAAAAATAGAAAAAGGATTATAAGGTATATGATGTGGGGTTTTTTTATAAAAAATGATAATCCAATCATAGTTTAGGGGTAAATCATCATCGGTCTTGATTAGCTCCACTAAAAAAAAGAAATCATCTCACTTCAACCGCCATGTATAGATGAAACATCAACATCATCAATTAATTTGGACCCTTTATTTTTTAAAATAGCACTCCCATATAAGTGAGTGGTAATAAGGGATCGTGATACATTAAATTTATCTTGGACATTCATGTCTGTCAAATAATGAAAAGGGATGACGCACAAATCAAAAAATATAAAATTAAAACTAATTATTAAAAATTATAAATGAAAATAAAAAATAATTTATACATTGGTCAGTATAACTCATGACCATTATATATTTATTGTAACTACTAATAAATTATATTTCATAATTAATTACTTCGGTAATATTATATATTTTTATAAATAAAAATAGATATAAATTAATAAAATAATTCAAAGACATTTAAATCATATGAATATATTATTTCAATTTTGTAAATTATTCAACTCAAATTAAATCATTAAAACACATATTATTTAAATCACATAATCTACATATAATTTAATTAATCTAAAAAAACAAAAAAAATGATATATATCAACTAACTAAAAAATTAGAATTTTAATAAAGATATGTTACCATCTCGAAGACTACAAATGATAATTATATAAAGTGATTTAAATTTGACATAGTATCTCTACAAAAATAATAATAAGAGAATGATGAAATTAGGGAGAACCCCTTTTAGATGTTTTTCCTCATAGGAGGCTTGAACTGAGTTCATACCTCTACATTTCATATTGCACTGTAATTGTTCATTATTATAGATTTATCCATTTTAAGTGGTGACCTTTATAATCACTAAATTAAAGAACTTATAAATGTCCAATCTTCATCAGTGTTAGACAAAATTAATGATAAAGGATACCTTTATCAGTGCTAAGAAAGTGAAGATCAAAGTTGACCTTTTTCAATGCTTTTTTTATCACTGATATAGGGAAGCCCTAAGAAGTTATTTTTTAGAATTGATGAAGGTTATATATTTATCATCACTAAAGAACTACTAATAAATAGAAACCTATATAATATTTTTTATATTCATATTCATATATTATTAAATATTATTTGTTTAAATATACATATTTATATATATTTATATAAATAGAATTTTTATTGATAAATTTTTTTTTTATCTATGCTTTTCATTTTGGAACTAATAATGGTAGCACTAATAAGAAAATTTTTTCTTGATACAATAAAACCTTTTCCCACCTTTTAATGGAACCCTAAAATATTATGCCACTCTATCATGTCATTCAAGATCTTATGAAAACATACCCTTATTTCCACCATCTTCAAATTTTTTAGACAAATAAACCCTAAAGAACAAAGATGTATAATTCATTAATTTTTTTAAGGATATAATAACCAATATTGAATTGTTTTACATGATTTTTTGTTAGTCTTACCATCTTCTCAAATTCTATACACACTATGTGTACCCTAATTTCTTGTGTTATCCCCTAAATATTGTAGGACTAATTTGATCCCTATTTTATTTTTTCTACATTATCTTTGTAAAATAGTGCATATATATATATATATATTAATTTATAGATTTTTATATTCTTTTATTTATGTTTTTTTGTTTATTGTTGATTGATTTTGATAATCCAATCTTTTAATATCCAAAAAGACTAAATCAATTTTATTTTATTATAAGTTTTTCTATTTTTAATTTATTTAATTATGTATATTTTGACTTATTGATGAATATATTATCTCCTATAATTATCATAGTGACTTATATTTATTATTTTGGGATTCCATAAAATGATACCTTTCTTATATCAATTTTCAATTTAATAAATAAGTTGTATAGAGAATGCTAAATAGATTATTTCAATGGAAACCTATTTGGAAGATGGTTTCCATTTAATTTTATAGATTAGTGTGATTTTTATAAATATATTGGAGGGATTAAGTTTTTATGAGTTCATAATATAAATCATTTCTGGTTAAACTTAATGATGTTCAATTTTAAAGTGAATTATTACTTCAATCATGTATTTTAAGATATGATATAATTTAAATGTTCATGTGATTTAAAGGTTGTTTGATAATTATTCAAAGTTTATAAATAGTTTTAAAAATGTGTGATTTTAAATTTTATATTGGGGCTTAAATTTCATTCTTTTGAAAAATAATTTTTTGAAAAATGATACTTCTAGGTAAAATTAGGTTTTAAATTCCTTGATTAAAAGGTTTTAATCATGATATTTAATGATTAAAGGTGAAAATGTTATCTAATATTTGAGATATGTTATGAAATGATTTATAAAAGTAAAAAAGAGGTTTTTTGGATAAGATAAATTAAATTATAATTTTATTTCCTATTGGGTAATGTTTGGATGGTTTGGTTTTCTAATACAATAGGATGTCATTTTGATTATATTAAATGGATTTTAAATATGTTTTTGGAAACCATTATGTTTTTATTATTTAAAATAAATTTTTATCATTTGTTGAACAATTCTTTGTTTAGTTGGGTATCTACTTGTTTTGAGATGTTTAAAATTGACCATAAAAGGGAAAGTATACAACTACATGATGTTTTTGAAATACAACCCAAGAAAACTAATAAGTTGTTGAAAACATGAAATCCATGACACACTACAATGAAATCAAAGTATAATATGTCAAATTTATTATAAAACATAGGATTCGTATCATTAATGATAACTATGTTTACACCTGTACATAAATAATTATATATTTAAACACAAACTTTTAATTTATTTATAAATATATGAATATATATGTTGTGTGCATACCTTCATTTTATTTATTTATTTATTATAAAATTTTAATATTTATTTTCTAAACAAGAAGGATATTAATAAAAAAATTAGTGGATTTCAATTTTATGACAAAAGTGTGTGAATGGGGTTAAAGAGGTCATCAATTATGAAATAGAGCATGAATATGACCCTTCTTAAATAATTTTTTCATGTTTACATTCTTATTCAATAAATATTTTTCCATAACAGTTGGAATAACACTTGAATTGTCATAGAATATATTGAATTAATAAATGTTGGACTAAATATGTGGATAAACTAAATATAGCTAAAAAATAAGACAAAATTATATCTTATGTATTGTATGATAATATTATTAGTGTAACTTATGGTGGAGATTATATTAAGGAAATTAGAATGATAGTTGGAGATGACATTTTCATTTAACCAAATTTGTTTATGATGCTAATGAGTTGTAAAAAGACATAATTATATGTTGGTTTTACTAAATATAAAATATTTTCTATCATACTGATGCTATATAATTTGAAAGATATAAATATATAGAGAGACACCATCTTTATAGAACTATGTTATATCTTGAATGATATGCTACCAAAAGAAAATGGGATTCCTTATCAAACATATGATGATAAAATAATGTTATGTTCAATGGGTATGATCTATGAAAGAATAAAATCCAATACAAATGAAGGTATATTATTTCTCAAGGACCTTAAATCACTTAAAAAATATATTGTGTGATATATCTTGATTCAAGATATTTTAATCAAGTACTTATAAATTTTATAGTACCTTTAAATCATTTTAATGTTTAAAAACATCTATTGAAGTGAGGGACTATAAGTAAATTAACATGAAATGTTCATATAACAATTCCATATGGGAAACATAAACCGAGTATACTCTCCATAGTGTAAAGAAATTGATCATGAGTATCCTAAATTTAGAAAAGAGCCTAGAAATATTCATTTTGATCTATATACAGATTAAATGATAATTTTTGGGGTATAAATTAATTCTCATAGTACATGTATAGTTATGTTGAAAAATTATTACTAACTGAAAATAAACTTTTTATTATAAAAAACACACAAATTATTACTTTCCAACATGTTTGTGTATAAAACACAAATACATTATGTCATCTCTATTTATATCAGGACCAAAAGAATGGAGTAATTGTATTGATGTTTATTTCAATCCATTTATCAAAGATTTTAAATTAATGTGGTATTCATGTATTACATTGTATGATTCTCATAAAAATGGAAGCTTAAAATTGATATCCATATTGTACAGAATAATAAATGAATGTATTACTTATGTAAACTTTTTAGGATTTATCATTAAAGGAATGTTTGAGTATCCCATTTTTTATGATGGTACATAGTCAGTTAGGTTGAAACATTCCTCGAATACTATGTTTCTAGTACATCATAAAGTTTTACCCTAAAGACATAAATAGTTATCCTATATGACATTATTCGATAGAAATTATGAATAAATTTCAGCGCCATCTCCTTTAAGTGGTGATGATTTTTTTTGAATGTAAAGATTATTGCCAATGTTTTTCAGTAAACCATTTTTGGAAAACCTAATGTCAAAGGATTGGAAAAAATAGATTTTCTTTTTAAATTATCAAACATCAGTTGTTTATACATTAGAAATTTTCTTAATGTCATGTACATAAAAAAATATATGGGATTTTCCCATTGGAAGATTTCTAAATTAACCTATAAAAACAAAATATAGAATAGAGGAGAGGTTCATCAAGATTTACATGGGAATAAGGGATGAGTTAAAACTAATGAAGGATTAAATATGAGTTTATCTTCCTTCGATGGATTACACTGTTTCCAAGAAAGAGTAATTTAAGTTACACAACATTCTTAATGGTGTAATGGTTCCAGAGGGGTAATCAAAATATTTCAAAAGTTCTATATTGATTACTAATTTTAATTTAAAGAGGCTAAAATGACATTAATTTAATGTTTTGATGCAATATTTATTTCATGTTTCTTTACATTTCATTCTACCTAAAATTCCTAACACAAACTAACCAATTATATATATATATATATAGTAAAGTTATAGACCTTTTGGGGTTTCCAAATATGAAAAAGTAAACTAATGAAATATTCTGTGAATTGTATATGTTCTTCACAACATTATTGTTTGATATAATGGTTCACAAGATGGTTTACTTGGTTTTAAATATCTGAATATTTGGTATTATATATTATATATGGATATACCCTATTTAATGTTATATAAAAAATTTAAAAGGGTGAATCAATAATCAATGTTTGATAAAATTTTGTTTTACAAAGTAATATATTATAGAGGAATTCATTGAATTCAATATTAAATACTTGTATGATGTGGACAGTGTTGGTCTCCCAAAATCTCATCATTATGGGTACCTTATGGGTGAAGAAATTTTTTTAAGTGATGTGATCTCAATTACATTAATAGAGTCGGATCAAGCTCATATTTATATTTTATTAAACAATATATATGTTTTTACATATGATTAAACCCACAAAGTCATTATTAGTAATTTAAATCTCTTAAAGGCTGAAATATGGATATTTAATACAAAAATAAATAGTTTATATAGGATGGTTTTGAGACTATATTTTTATAGAGGTATCAGAAAATCAAAATTCAACGTTAGAATGAATTTGATGGTTTTCCAAAAGAAAAATTTTACATCTAATATCTTATAGAGGTTATGTAATTAAAGATTACATAATCTATAAAAATTAATTGCATGAAAAAATATAATGAAAAATTTTGAAATTTCTATTATGACATAAATGGTACATGTACCTTGTACTATAGTTAGAAATACAATTTTTGTGAATATTCCAAACTTTTGAATCATTAAAAAATATGGGAGTTGGTTTATAAAAAAAATTAAGTGTATATTTTAGTGAAAATAGTTTAATAATATGATTACTATTAAAATAAATGAATTAGGATTTATGAAATTCAATTTTATTAAGGAATGGGTACCAGGAAGAACTATTGAAAATGGAATCGGAGGACGTGAAAGTATTTTATATCCTATATATTCTGAAAATAAATTATTCAATTGTTTTATTATAAAATAAAAAAAACTATAGTTTCAAATGAAAGTTAAATTGGGGGTGTCTATTTCATTGAGGCATTTCAATCATATCATAGTGGTCTCAATGTATACAGTGTCTTATCTATCAAAAGTGATGAAAAGGAGAGGCCTTAAAAACTCAATATTGGGATTGAATCCCTCCATCCATTAAAGAAAAAAGTGAGAGTACAATGAAAAAGATATATATTTTTTATGATAAAATGATTTACATTCTAAAATTATATTTTCACTGTTGTATTTACATAATATAAATTTAATATTCAACTACTACTACAAATAATGAATTCTCCAAATACTGAAGATACTGAACTTGACAAAAATATATTAAAAATGTTGAAACTGAGGAAATTATATACAATGAAAAACATATTTGGAAAAAATATAGGAGCATTGTAGAATTATAGTCTTAACAAAAAAATATTAAGGTGAGAAGTGAAGTTTTTAAATTCAAGGTTTAATAGAACAAGAATGGAATCCTTGTTGACCCTAATGATTCTGTTTTCATTGTTTATTTTGGGATCACTATTCAAATGAAATTTTTGATTGAATAGAACCCTTTTTTAGTTTTTTTATGATAGTTCATAGCTAGGGGAATCCTTCCCTCTCTTGGTACTAGCTCAAAACCATATTCAAGAGTTTCTCCCATCATTGTTTATCCACCATCTTCATCTCCTTGGTCAATTTAATGATGGCTCCCTCCAATATATTTTTCTATTGGATACCCTAGTAGATTCTTCTCTTAAATAAAATCCTATTATTTATTCAGATTCTCCTCTCTTAGGTGTTTCCCCCATGCATTATGCTCTCGAAAAGGGCTCTCCTTCACCTTCTCTATCCACTTCTTCTTCCCTGTGGCCCCTCTCCTTGGTGGTGTTTTTTTGGAGATCATTCTCCAGAACCAACTTCTACATAATTTATTATTACTTTTATTCATGTATTTTAATTTTAATGAATATTTATATCACATCATGATTTTTCATTTCTGTGAAATAATAGGAGATAATGTTCTGAATGTACCTATCACACTAAAAGATCATAGTAGTTCCCTACTATGATGAGAACCTATAAGTTCCACTATATTATTATTAAATATCGATCATATATCTAGATGATATAATTTTATAGGATAAAAATTATATAGGATATAAGGTGTGAATGCTCATTGGATTTTTTTATACTTTATCATGGTGCATTCCATTAATAATTTTCAATGTAGGATAATATGATAACATAAAACACTAAATGTGAATCCACATATATATATATCATTGGATTTTATTACCTAATAATGTGATTAAATATCCTTTGATGTTAAAATTATTATTAATACATGTTATAACTCGCATACATTGATGTATTAATGAAAACTATGTCAACTTATGCTTGTGGTGTGGTAGGATACATTTGGTGCACTATGAGTGAGGTTATGTTAATAAATAATGTGAGAAAATATTTATCCCTTTTGTTTTTAATGGAATTTTATATCATAGGACCTTTTATAGAAACCGAACTACCTGATTAAGTTCATTTCCATGGTATTGTTTTCGGCAAGTTCATTTCTATAAATTTAAATAAAGAGACCTCGAGCATATAGGTTGATGACACCAGCATCAAACCTGGTTGATTATAGATATTGAGATAAAGGGATTATATTACAAAGTTTACATCAACGGGAGGATACATGTCATTGTTACATTAATTTCTTTATCTATGAGAGCCTCAATATATAGTTAGATGTCCACCTTGTATATTAAGAAGTGTGGACAAATCTCACTGATAAAGGGGCCTGGATATTCACACACTAAGTGTATTATGAAGCTCAATTAAATTCTATATGAATTTAACATATTAGATTAAAACTATTCCTATATGTTTTTTAAAAATTATTCTTGTTAGTTTGATCAAAAGTATTCAATCCCAATTTATTTGATAGAATATTTATGTGACATGAATATTTAGTAATTGTTTTATTAAACATGTAATTAAAGATTTAATTTCATGGATATATATTATTTATTTACTCTAGTTCATTCATAAGGTAAAAATATATTTATTAAGTTAAATGAATATTTAATAAATATTTTTTCACTAAATTAGTGAATATAATATTAATATATTTATTAGAGAATAATGAAGTGGTTTTTATTTAATAAAATAAATATTCATTATTCAAGGACCGATAAATATTAAGGAGGATTGGAATACCTTGTTTTATAGTCTGATTAGAAATTTCATATTAAATATTATTTAAATAAACATTAATTTATTTATTCAATAAAATAATATTTTTTTTATCCCTAAGTTTAGTGCATATAAAATATTTAATAATAATTATATTATTACATGGGCGTAAGTTTCTTCATAGATTAATAAAATAATAAGGTGAAGGTTTCAGACATAGCAGAAGCATGGTTGGGATGACACCTAGTTTTGATTTTAACCATGATCAATGATTATTCAGGGATCAATACAATGATGGACACCTGTCTCCATGGAAAATAATCAAAGATTTAGATAAAGAAGAAAGAGGCCCGAAACCTTTAGAGAGGATCTTTCGCATCATGTATATAATTAATTTAATTAATTTCATAAAGAAAAATAATACCTTGATATTGGGTATTTTTAATCATTGATGATGTTGATCATCTGGAATGACCCTTATAGATTTTCTCATTGTGCTTGTAAGGATCCAAACTAGAATCCCTCTAGTTGTGATCCACACGTTCTCGGATGGCCTCCAATCGACCCCACTCATTCTTCGGGTGCTAGCACGGTGAATCGAGTGTCTTGTATCAATCATTCTTGATCGCATATTCTTTGGCCTCTAATAACATCTCTCGTTCTTAATAGGGGAGAGAAGAGGGTTTGAGATAGAAATTGTCTGGATCAACAATTCTCAATTCACCAGGCATGTGGTGTGGTGTATGGCACAATAGGTGTACTTTTTATTTATATACATTGAATTTCAATTATAATATTTAATTTCATAGAAACAATTAAATACATTCTTGAACTTTGAGAAAACCCATGCATTTAAAAATAATACAGCATCATTATTTATGGTGCACCAACTTACACAAAATGGATTTATGAATAAAATTCTGCATCACAAAATAATAGCAGCATTATTTTAATTTGTGACAACTAGTTAAATAATTATTTACTATCTTGCAAATAATTATTTTACTACTAGACTGACCTTGGTCTGCTCGAACTCCACTTCTATTTATTGAACACCCGAATAAATAAATAAATAATTTATTCTCTTAAATAAATATTTTATTTACAAACTGGTAAATAAATATTTATTAAATGTTCAATAAAATAAATAAATATATCTAATTTAATTTATGCGATCATTTTAACTTGAATAAAATTATTCCAGGGTATTGAGAATAATATTTATTTAATTAATTAAATTCAAATAAAAGTTAACCGAAACCACCAAAAACACTTAGTGTGTGACCTTCTAGGATTCTTTCTCGTTAGAATAAGGTGAGCTTGCCTAAAGTCTAAGAGTACTGTCTAGCAATGGGTCAAGGCACCCATGAGAAAGAACGTAAAGTCACAACAACAACATCCACATATGAATGATCACCGTGTAATATAATCCCTTTGTTGTAATATCTCATTAAGTAGGTTTCATGAATGTTTCATCAACTTTTATGCTTGATATGTTGTTCTTTTACTACCTAAAATAAACTCATTGTTATACCATTTCCATTGAATTTCACGCGATATTTTTATTTCAATAAAAGGGACAAGATATCAACTTCCGCAAATGGATAGGACAAATCCTTCCGTGAAATATCCATTAATAAAATGTCACTCGTGACACACCCAACATACCATACTTTCTTGCAACTGTCTGCATGACAGTTTTTGTCAGTAAATCAAAGTGTGTAAGTCATGACACTTATTAATGATAATCTTAAAGTCTAAGGACCATTACACATGCTCGCAAATAGAAATATTTTATGACACCAAAACATACTGAATTCCTACTAGCGGGGTTGTTCTCATAATCTCATATCTTGTAGATTACCAAGTGAGAACTTCATGAGAGGAAGTCTCATCTGCTTACGAGTACTCACACATGACGGTCTTCATCCTATGTGTCCCATCGTAGAATTTCATCCAACTGAAGAAATATATATAAGAATATTATTATTGAATTTCAAGGTTCTCATTATATCGGGGAACTTCAATGACGTTATCAATGCAATAAATACTATAGGACATTATCACATCATTATCATACTGAACAATGAATAGTATGTAATAATACATTAAATATACATGTAATAAAATTAAAACCAGTTGGTTTTAGGACACAAACTCTTATAAACTCCCAGTTGGACTAGAGACAACTACCTATGACTTTCATTCTGCTAGACCTCACATAATGATCATTTTTCTTATGAGTTAACGCTTTAGTCAAGTGGCCTGTGACGTTGTCTTCTATGGAAATACTAATCACTGCAACTTCACCACTTTAAGAAAAATACCTCAAGAGGTAATACTTATGACGTATGTGCTTCATCCATTGATGTGACCTTGGCTATTTTGCGAGAGTCACTGCTGCAGTATTATCATAGTATAGTGTGATGGGATCTTTACTACTAGGTATCACATCTAGCTCCTGGATGAAGCTTTGCATCCAAACTGCTTCTTTAGTTGCCTCAGAAGCTGCGATATACTCGGACTCTGTTGTAGAATCTTTGACCACACTCTACTTTGACCTCTTCCATCTCACTTCACCTCCATTCAATGTGAAGATGTATCCCGTTTGTGACTTTATGTCATCTTGATCAGTTTGGAAATTAGAAACTGCATATCCTCTGATGACTAGTTCCTGATCTCCTCTATAAACCTGGAACATATCCTTAGTATGCCTTAGATACTTTAGGATAGTCTTGACAGCCATCCAATGTGGGTCACATGGGTCATCTGGATATCTTCCTACCACACTCAATGCGTAGGTGACATCTAGCCTAGTACATAACATGGAATACATGACTGACCCAATTGCTGATGCGTATGAAGTCTTTACCATTATCTTTCTTTCCTCATTTGTCTGAGGACACCTTTTCTTGGAATGATGAATGTCATGTGATGCTGGCAACAATCCCCTCTTGTATTGTTCAATACTGAATCTCTTCAGTATCCTATCAATGTATATACTTTGACTTAGGCCCAGCAATCTCTTGGATCTATCATGATGTATCTTGATCCCAAGAATATATGCTTCCTTTCCCAAGTCTTTCATAGAGAAGCATTGATTCAACCATGCCTTAACATAATGTAATACTGTTATCTCATTTACAATAAGTAATATGTCATAAACATATACTATTAGGAAAATTATTGCACTCCCACTAAACCGGCTATAGACACAATGCTCACATTCATTCTTGATAAAACTAAATTCTTTTCTGTCTTCCTCAAAATTAATGTTCCATGACCTGGATGCTTGCTTTAATCCATAAATGGATTTCTACAACTTTCATAACTTATTGGCATCCTTTGGAGTCACAAACCCTTCATGTTGTGTCATGTAGAAATCTTCCAGAAGGTTCCCATTAAGAATGATGTTTTGACATCCATTTTATAAATCTCATAGTCATGGAAAGACGCAATGGAAAGTAGGATTTTGATGGATTTCAGCATTCCAACTCATGAGAAGGTTCCATCATAGTCAATTCCTTGACGTTGTTTAAAACCTTTTGCAACTAGTCGTGCCTTATAGGTACCGACTTTTCCATTCATGTCTAGTTTCTTCTTGAATACCCATTTGCAACAAACATGATTTGCATTAACTTTAGGATATACCAAAATCAAGACATGGTTTTGGTACATGGAATCCATTTCAGAATTCATGGCTTCTAGACACTTGGTAATGTCTGTGCCACTTACTGCTTCCTTGTAGGTTAGAGGATAATTATTATCAACTAATAATGAGTAACTATCCCCATTAACTATAAAACCATACCATTATGGTTCTATAACCTCTCTTGTACTCATACGTTGTACTTGTGTCTCTGGAACAAATTATTCTTCCATGGGGCTTTGTGGAATCTGTTCTTGTACCAACTCTTGTGTACCTTGAGCCTCAACTTCATCGAAGTCTATCTCACTCCCACTATCACTATTGGAGATTTTATCCCCCTTATAGAATATGGAATATATTTCCACTATAACCTTTTTTTATAAGGGGATGTATAGGTAATATACACTTGTTTTCTTGGGGTATCCTATAAAGGTACACTTTGTGCCTCGGGGTGCGAGTTTGTTACCTGAGGAGGCCTTAAAAACACTTCACTACCCCCACACATGAAAATTCAATAACATGGCATTTCTTCCACTCCATAATTCATATGGAATACCATTTATTGATTTAGTTGCGAATTGGTTTAGTATGTGTGTCGTTGTTTGTAACGCATATCCCCAAAAGGATAATGGAAGACTTGCATGACTCATCATTGATTTCACCATGTCCAACATGGTGTGGTTCCTCCTTTCGCTCACACCATTCCAATGGGGTGTTTTTAGAGGAGTGAGTTGGGATAGGATCACAAACTTTTGTAAGTAATCAATGAAGTATTGATTAAGATATTATCCACCTCGGTTTTAGCGGTGTTTCTTAATCTTCTTACCAAGCTAGTTCTCAACTTCATTCTTGTATTCTTTGAACATACCAAAAGAATATAATTTATATCTCCTTAAGTATATATATCCATATCTACTAAAATCATCAGTAAAAGTTATGAAGTATGAGTACCCTCCCCTTACTTCAACTAGAAATGGCCCACACACATCGGCATGAACAAATTCGAGAATTTATTTATCCCTTTCACCTTTCCCACCAAATAGTGCTTTGGTCATTTTTCCTTGTAAACATGCATGACATACGTCAAGTGGTTTTAGTTCAAAAGAATCTAAATATCCATCTTTATGTAAATTTTTCAAGAATTTCTCATATACAAGACCAAGCTGGTGATGCCAAATTTGGGTGTGGTATGAGTCATGTGAGGTATCTTTGTCAAAGATTTCGATTACTTGGTTTGCGTAATCCAATACATAAAGACCATTGTATAAATATGCCCTACCAAAAAAATGATATCTTTATAAAAGAAGCAAAATTCATTTCCAAACATGAAAACAAAACCCTCTATATATAGTCTGGATACAGAAATTATGTTTTTGGTTATAGAAGGCGCATAAAAACAACCCTTTAACACCAAGATCACCCAAGTTGGCAACATGAGGTGGGAGTCCCCAATAGCTACAACAGAAAGTCTGGATCTGTTGGCTGGTTGTAGATCTACCTCTCCTCAATCAATCTTCCTGAATCTACTTGGTTCTTGTATTTGGATACATATGTGAGCACCAAAATTTGTATCTAATACCCAATTTTTAGAAATAGATATATTGCATTCGATAAAAAATTCACCTGAAGCTTCCCCTTGCTTCTTAGGCTGAGTGTAGTTCTTCTTCCAGTGTCCCTTCTTTCCACATGTGAAACAAATAGCCTTTTGTTACCTTGCCACCCCTTTGATCTTCCTTTTCTTGGAAGGCCGTGAAGAATCTTTGGTCTTAAATCTATTCGCCTTCCCTTTCCTCTTATTCACCATAAGGACATAAGGCTTTTCACGCTTCATATATTTTTCCACTGGGCGAATGAGGATAAGAATATTAGATAGAGACTTATCAATGTTGTTCATATTGAAATTGACAACAAAGTTAGAGAATCTCTGAGAGAGTGATGTGAGAATGAGATCAGTGCCCAGTTCTTCACAGATTTTAAACCCTAAAACATCCAGGTGCTCAATGTAGCTAATGATCTTGACTACATGAGGCCTAGATGGGGAACCTTCTCCAAGATTACTTTGAAATAGTGCTTTAGAGATCTCAAACCTTTACTATCTTTATCTCTCCTGGTAAAGACCACGGAGGTGCTCAAGCATGCCATAAGAATCCATGTTTTCATGAGAATTCGTGATCTCACTAGACATTGATGATAGCATTAAACATTGAACATCGACCATGTCATTCATATGTTTCTCATAGACCAAGAAATCCTCATCACTTTCCTATTTGGATGGAATATCAGGTAATTCTAACTCCAGAATGTAAGACTTCCATTCATGGCGTATGATAACCCGAAGGCGTCTAAACCATTCATAGAAGTTACTTCCGGTGAGGATGTTGTCTTTATCCAGAATTGAACGTAGGGATAGTGTGGTTGAAGATTTTGTCATTTTTATTCTAAAATTAAAAGATCAGATCATTAGTACTTTCTTGATTATATTTTATAATAAATAATAAATTTTATTAATTCTCCCACTATTTAATTAAGTCCCAATAGCCCTCACCATTGAACTCGAAATGTCTAGTTGTGATGACATTCTAGTGGCAAGGATCCATATTCCCCTTTGCATAACCTTAACAAGGGTTTGTCAAGTTATTAAAAGGTATTTAGGTAGGTAGGTCTTTGCCAACTGTGAGCTTGCATCACCTTTATATATTGAGTGGACTCCCCAATCCAGAAATCGTGAATTTGGATTTCCTCAACTCCTGCCTCCAATATTACACCAAGTCTAGCAAGGGATACTCCTCTTGATGTAATATGGTTATGTCAATCTGAAACCTTTCCTAAGGGATTCTTTTATAAAAGTAAGTGTCCCAACAAGGGTTGGTCAAACACATAGTTTTATTGAGTTTTGCCTTAATCAAGTAACGGAAGGCTTGTTCTGACTTAATATTTTATTTGAGGGATTTTTATCTGTTATGCGTGAATTGATTATTATCATTATCACAAACTTTTTAATATTAATTGGAACTTACTTAAGTTATTAACCATGTCTTGATAATATTTACGCATAATTTGGGTTTATTTTAGTTCCATCTTGCATGCTTGTTTAATTCAATAATTATGGGATCGTGACAACACATCCATAATGATAAACCATGCAACTGACAGAAATAAAATAAAGTAAATGAAATGATAATGAGATTTTCTAATGGTTATTTTATCTAGCAGTTGATAGGCTAACCCTGACCTAGGGTAGAAACACATTGAACCTTTTGGGTTCTTATTTATAGCTTCATCCTATCCACCTCTGTATCTCTTGGGATTGGTTTCTTCTCGGCTTCAGAATGAACCACCTTCACTAGCTTGGTAGTTACATCCACTACATATGGCCTTTTTAACTCATATATAGGTGAGGGGTAAAAAGGGGTTTTACATAAAATAAATCTTGGGCATGCAGGACCTACATATTAATGAGGAGAAGGCTCGCAGGCCAACAAATTTAATTCAAATAAATAAATTAAAATAAACCTTCCATATACAAAGGTCTTGGTCTAGCTTCTGATCATCCATACATGCAATGATATTTACGCATAAATAAAACTATCAATAAATTATTTAATCATTCTTATTTAAGATAAATCACGCTTGAATCAATTAATTATCATATATAATTAATCAATCCTTTTATCTTAAATCCTTTTTTGAATTTCCTTGAGATTCTCATCCATCATAATTTTAAAAAAATAAATTCATTTAAAATTATCTTTATAGGTAACGTGTACCTTGGAGGTAACTCGGTGAATTTATATTCATAAATACCCAATGATTAGAAATGAACATTAAATAAATGTTAAATTAAACACATATATATAAAACACATGTCACATGTTGTGCCTCAGCTTTATGCCCGCACGATGGTACGCGTCCCAAGTGTTTGTATGATATAATAATAAATTTTAATAAATATGCATAATTTGGATGAGTACACAGCGTGTAGTTCCAACTACATGACGTGTACTATTTTTCACCATCTATCCGAAGTACACTCCTAGGGAAACAGTGTGTGAGTATAATTCAGAAATCTTTGGAGTATACAACATGTCCAGTGGGTCACACGCCGTGTAGTTCCTCGTCACACGGTCTCCAGCCGGGAAATCTATGTTTGGGGTACACGGTCCAACCCTAACTCTAAGGGACTACACACCATGTCCATTGGTTCACATGGCATGTAATCTAGAAACCGCGTGCCACCTGTTCCTGGTCAACACATGAAGTCATTTAAGACTTAGAAAGACTACAACACACAACTTGGTTTGGTAGACCGGTTTGATGCATTGAATCTTGACTACACGGCATGTACTACCGAATACATGCCTTGTGTTCTAGTATTGTACGGCCATGAAGTTTTGGCACCTCCAGATGAGATCCTCTATTTTATTTTAATCAAAATTAAAACAAAAGATCGTTTCTGTAAGGTGAACGAGAAATGAAAGAGGAGGAATAGATCTCGAGATTCAGAATTACAGAACGATTAACTTGAATTTAAACAACTAAATTATTAAATACATAAGTCATCAATGAAATATTTAAATAATTATAAATTATGAACTACTCCCTCTGATACCACTTGAAGGCTCCAGGCGTAGTGGAAGCATGGTTGGGAAAACACCCAGTTTTGATTTTTATCATGATCAATGAATAATCCCGGATCAATACGATGATGAAGACAGTCTCCACGGAATTTAATCAAAGATTTAGATAAAGAAAAAAGAGGCCCGAAACCTTTAGAGAGGATCATGTACATCATGTTTATAATTAATTTAATTAATTTCATAAAGAAAAATAATACTTGGGTCTTTGGTATTTTTTCTCATTGGTGATGTTGATCGTCTAGAATGACCCTTCCATATTATCTTGTTGCGCTTTTAAGGATCCAAACTATAATCCCTCTAGCGATGATCCACATGTTCTCCGATTGCCACCAATCGACACTTCTCATTCTCTGGGTGTTAGCGTGGAGAATCGAGTGTCTTGTGTCGGTCATTCTTAATCAATGTTCTTCATCCTTGAAGAATGTCTCTTGTTATTGAGATGGGAGAGAAGAGTATTTGAGAGAGAAATTGTTTGGATCTACAATTCTCAATTCACCAGGCATGTGGTGCGGTGTATAGCACAAAAGGAATACTAGCCTATTTATATACATGGAATTTCTGTTACAATATTTAATTTCATAGAAACAATTAAATACATTCATGAACTTAGAGAAAACCAATTCATTTAATAATAATACCGCTTCATTATTTATGGTGCACCAACATGCGCAAAACGGAATTATAAATAAAACCATGCATCACAAAATAATAACAGGATTAATTTAATTTGTGCCAACTAGTTAAATAATTATTTACCATCTTTAAAATAATTATTTTACTACCGGACCGACCTTGGTCTTATCGAACACCACTTCCATCTATTGAACACCCATATTAATAAATAAATAAATTATTCTCTTAAATAAATATTTTATTTACAAACTAGTAAATAAATATTTATTAAATGTTCAATAAAATAAATAAATATATTTTATTTAATTTATGTAATAATTTTAACTTGAATAAAATTACTCCATGGTCTTGAGAATAATATTGATTTCATTACTTAAATTGAAATAGAATTTAACCGAGACCACCAAAAACACTTAGTGTGTGACCTTCTAGGATTATTTCTCGTTGGCATTAGGTGGGCTTGCCTAAAGTCCAAGAGTACTATCTAGAAACAGGTCAAGGTACCCAAGATAAATAACGTAAAGTCGCAACAAGGACATCGACATACGAATGATCAATGTGTAATATAATCCCTTTGTCTTAATATCTCATCAAGAAGGTTTCCTGACTGTAGCATCAAATTTTATGTTTGATACATCGTTCTTTGACTAGCTGAAATAAACTCATCATTATACCATGTCCATGAAATTTTGTGTGAAGGTTATATTTCAAAAAAAAGGATGAGATATCAACTTCTATAAATGGAAGGGAAAAATCCTTCCTCGACTTATCCATTAATAACATGCCACTCGTGACGCACCCAACGTACCCTACATCCCACCAACTATCTGCATGACAGTTTTTTCAGTAAATCAAAGTGCATAAGTCATGAAACATATTAATTATAATCTTCAATTCTAAGGATAATTACACACTCTCATAGATATAAATATCTATTGACA
The DNA here is from genome assembly GCA_963277665.1 of Viscum album. Classification (NCBI taxonomy): domain Eukaryota; kingdom Viridiplantae; phylum Streptophyta; class Magnoliopsida; order Santalales; family Viscaceae; genus Viscum; species Viscum album. The sequence continues at coordinate 1,047,089,245 of OY728165.1, forward strand.
CCAAAACATGAAGAATTCATACTAGTGGGTCTCTTCTCATAATCTCTTATCTTAGAGATTACCAAGTGCGAACTTCGTGAGAGGAAGTCTCATCTGCTTACGAGTACTCACACCTGATGGTCTGCATGCTATGTGTCCCATCATAGCATGTCATACAACTGCAGAACTATATTTAAGAATATTGTTATTACATTTCATGGTTCTCATCATAGAAGGAAACGGCCATGACCTTATCAATGCAAAAAATACTCTAGGACATTATTACATTATAATCACACAGAACAGTGAACAATATTTAATAATACATTAAATATCCATGTAATAAAAGTAAAACTAGTTGGTTCTAGGACACCAAATCATACATAAGGTCCCTTGAGATAATATTATTTTCTAATAATTGCACTATTAAAAACTATTTATGATATTTTTATATGACTAAGTCACATTCTTTCATTGTGCATAATGAATTCTTGAGACAATTTTATCATGACATAGAGATCTCTCCCCAAAAATTCTATAAAGAACAAAAATATTTTGTCCTCCCCCACCAAAGGAATCTCGTCTATCTTGAAATATTTTTTTGTGATTAACATTGATCTTTGCAAGTGTTAGAATCATCTACGCTATCACCCATAGGATTCAATGATGATCATAAGAATTTTTTAAAGAATGTGTGGATCACTACCAAAGGGAATCTACGCTAGATTCCACTAACACAATAATTTTGGGACAATAGGTCATCATCATATCATCAACAATGAAGAAATAATTCAATGAAGTTTAATTCATTAATTAGTTTAATTAATTAAAAAAATTATTTGAAAAAACCCCTCTTCTTGGTTTTGGGTTCTTCTCAATTAATCTTCGTATTAATTTCATTGGTCATGGTGATTCTTCTACATGTACATAATGGACTATTCTTGGATTATGAAAAAAAATTGAATTGGTAATTTCCCAACTAATGCTTTCGTTGTGTCTGGAACCTTCAATTAGCATCAGAGCAATAACATAATAATTTTTTTATCATTTTTTATTTATTTATTGATTATATGAAAATATTGTTAGTTTTTTTCATTAATTATAAGTTTAATTTACATTTTTTTAACATATTAATATGATTTATTCATGTTCCGTACCATATTAAGTGGTTTAAGAAAAAATAAATAATGATCAAAGATGTCATTGGGTGGTGTTGTGGATTCTGGTTAGTAGACATCGATACACAGCATGTGACTAGAAGAAAAACCTATTTACACAAGCTAATTTCACCGAGATGTGTTTTGGTACACATGATACCCCAAGAATTAATAACACGCATTGCATTTAAAGTACACTACGTGTTGATTGGGCTAGCCTAGAAAACAGTCTATTAGACCACACAACATGTAACTAGTGTACACATTATGTTTTCTATAGGATTTAGTGGATAAATTCATGCTAACTATATAGTAAAATATGAATAATACATCACGTGAGACTTATAAAATGTATCATTAATGAGATACATGATGTATAGTTGGCATACATGTTGGGTGACTCATTAATCCTTATGTTTGAAGAACACATTTAGTCAACTAGGGGTTACGTGAACACAGATCAAGAAGAATACATGGTGTGTAACTCACTAGTAAACATCAAGTATCTTAACTTAGATACATGATGATTACCTATATGTTTATCATAGATACACTGCATGTTACACACATAGTTTGTTGCTCATTAGTACATGATGTGTAGTCACCTAGTAAAGAAAGTAATTAAATTACATAAATAATAATTAATATTAACATTAAAACCAAAATTACATTTTTAACATATTATGTGTTGACTATGTAATAAGGTTTTATGAATTAAAAAAATTATCAAATAGTTCTATATAATTTTATAAAGATATTGGTCAAGCTGTTTATTTTCCATGTTTAATTTATGATGGGTATCTCAAAGAGGCTTCTGATGGCAAAGGCCGTACCCTCTTGAACATCGAGACTTATGATGGTAATTAAGATAAAGTTAATTAATTAATTAATTGAATTAATTCAACCAAGTTTATCTTAATAAAAAATTAAGAATTATAGTTAATTCTAAAAAAGTGTAATTTTATGTATTCATTTCATATATGTGTAATTTTATTTAATTTACTATTATTATATATATTTTTTAAAAATTTATTATATTAAATAATAAAATGGTAGTCATTCCTCTCCTCTCATTATATAAGGTTTTGTGTTCCCTTGGTTTCTTTTATGTAAACCCCTTTAACTAATCCTTTGATTCCACTCACTTTCGTGTGAGTAAAATTATGTAATAAATGATGATCCCAATAAAGTGGAGGTGGTTCAAGTTCAGAGCCAATGTGAAACCAATATATGATGAATAAAGTATCATAGGTAGAATAATGTCGCTCAAACCATTCTTTGATTAAGGAGTTAATTCCCTAGGTTTAAGGTCTGTTTTATCATCTTATTAATAAATCAACCACTATAGGCCCAAATACCTTTTTTTTATTTTCTAAATAAACCACTTTTTAGGTTAGTGGGAACCTCACAATCAAAATTCAAACAAAACAAACCATTCCAAATACCAAATTTAAATTTCAAACACAAATACCAAAACAGTTAGAATGGACAGATTTCCACCATGAAAACAAAAAATATCCCTCCACATACCACCTTCTAAGATTCAAATTTTCTAATTGTAGATATCACACAAACCACTGACACTCGCCCTGGATGGAAAAATCTCACGAACAGTCCGAGCAGATGGAACCTCGCAACTGAAACATCAGAACATCTTTGAACAACCTCGTCATCACACCACCGTTTTCATCACTAAAGAAAAAATCGAGAACACCTTGACACATAAATCAGTGTCAGAAGAAGATCCTGCAAACCAGAAAACCCATCGCACCACCGTCGTCATCACCAAAACACCCAACAAAGCAACAGAACCACCAAGGAATGAACACCATTTCCACCTCTTGGAACAACCTACCACTCCAATGAACACCTCCCAAAGCCTCCTCGGAACCATGTCACCCTATCGACCTGGAAAGGATCAATGGATCTGGAGGCCAGAGCAGAGTAGGAGCAGTCAGACCTCCACAGCAAGTCACGGCATGGCCAGCACTATCAACCCCGCAGAAAACTCATCATCGAACTGTAGAGGATGTTTTATTCAACAGGATAAACCAACAAAAAATCCAACACCAGACCATCCAAATGAACCAAAAACCAAAGCACGAAAACACTGAAACATCACCAGCTGAACAGACAAAAAAACATAACAGGAACGAGGAAATGGCAGAGAAGGATTTGAAAAGGGGAAAGCCAAGAACACCGCGAGTGTCGGCGCATATAGAAGGAAAAGGCCAACTACAAAGGGAGAGGGAGAAGAAGGAGAAAATAGGGAAAACCCTAAATCACCAAAGGGTAATAAAAACAAGAAAGAGAAACAAGAACAAATTGGTCGTATAAGGAGAAAAACTCGAATCTGGGAAGAGAGAAGATGGTCGCCATCTCGAGGGGAAAGAAACCTAGATTGGGGACAAGATGGGGTCAGAGAACCCAATCCAGGAAAGAGGGAACGCTATAAGGGAGGGATCACCGGGAATAAGGGAAAGCAAAGGAAGATAACCTGGAGTGAAGACGGATGAAGAAGAGGGAGAAGGAGCTGACGCCGCTGGGAGACACTCGAAACACTAGGAGGGTGAGAGCGGAGGACGGGAACGGAATCCAGGATAATGGGGAGCCATATGAATAAATCAACCACTATAGAATATCCTGGTCATTCCACATTATTTATCTCATTTAGATCAATTTCACAGTTAATCATTTATGGATATTTAAATCAATAAATGTATTAAATAAAAAGTATTCAATATGGAATTAAAATAAATATTATAATATGTGTAATTTTTTTCTTAACATCATTAATCATTTAAGTAAAATACACTTAATATTAATGAGTATGTAATAAGATAAAATGAGATGTTTATATGTAAATATAAAAACCCATTAAAATTAAATATTAAGTTAGTATAGTCTTCCACTTATTTGGTTAAAATAGAACCATAGTTCAAAGTCCTTAACTAACATTTATTGGAGTGATTTAAATTATCATGGAATCTCTATCTTGAGTTTTGGGTCAACTTAACCTATCCTGAATTAAGTTCCTATCACCTCCATGTGACACAGTGCCACTATGACTAAAATTGTTGATGAAATTCTGATCTTCTATTTGAGGATTGGATAGTATACTCAGTGGATCAAGGAGATATGTGTTAATGTAGTTGGAAGGTTTCACATGCCTAAATGCCTTCGAGTAACTTATCTAACCTTTTTAAGGGTTATAAGATGAATTTTATGGATCCTTAACACTTGGATATCTATGAAGTGGGATATTCGAAAACTAATGGTTAGGGTTATTATGTTTCAATAAAATGTTGTAGATTATAAATTAAATTAAATTTATTAATCTATTTTTGTAATCTAGATAAATTACTAAAATTATTATCTTATTTATTATATAAATGGAAACACACATGATTTAAAATATATCATTGTGATATATATTATATAAGGATATCCTTCTAATTCTATTAATGTTCTAGGAATGGTATAAGAGATTTGTGATATAATATTCAATAAATAGAAATTATATGTGCTATAAAACACTCTTCCTAATGTTCCTGATAAAGAGTTTAGAGAGGATGAACTATCTCTCCATATAGAATATTTAGATAATGCCACGAATATCTAATTTTTTATTATTTTCGTCCATGTAAGATAATATTTTGAAGTAGCGTGAATATATAAATTCATTTATCATTATGTATCTCCTTTATGATCTTTATCAAGAGAAGGTGATTCAAGAGATATATGAGATTTCTAATGGACTATTCACATGAAATCTTGGAGAGTCGGTGACAGTTGATCCACGCGTAGTTAATATAATTTGATACATTGATTGTGTGGACATCTTGGGATTTAAGATCCCCGATTATCTACCCATAAATATAATTTTAAATTCACTTCATAAGAGAATATTCAGTTTTATTGGTAATTATAATATTAGAATTTGTTATAAGTCTCTCTTGAAACTCGCTACACTAATTCACCATGTTGATAAATATATGGGCTGTAAAAATACTATGATCCTTAGGATATATAATTAAATGAAGAACATTTAAAAATTGCACAAGACTTATTCCAATTCTAAGGCTCCCCAACACTATCCTTCTAAAAAAGGAAGACACAAATATCAGAAGAAGAAAATAATGTAATATGTTTTTAAATTTGGTAAATTAGACCACTAAAATAAGAACTACAGCCTTTAAAGGAGAAAGGTAAAGCTTCAGGTATATTCGTTATCATGTGAAATCATTCTATAACTATGAATTGGGTATTAATTATAACTCAGGGTTCTCACATGTTCATTCTAATATTGAAACTAAGAATATTTTGAAATATTTTCATATGGGAGGTGGATTTATGTGTTTTCAATAGTGTGAGGATAGCTAGTCTAGCCATTGAGGGCTACCAATATACGTTTACAATAGGGATATAATTTTTTTGAATAATTATTATTACATAACAATAGTAAAAAATAATATAATATTTTTATTTGTCATGTATATAGAATTTATTTTATTTTTCAGGTCTGGAAGTAAAATATATTTCTTTTATAAAGATAGTATATATTATTGTATGGTTCATTTAAATAATGGTCTTTATGTAATAAATTATGAAAATCATGTACTAGTAATTTATAATTAATCATGTTTTGTTTGGATCATTTCACACCCAGTAGTGGAATCACCATCTTGGTCACATAAATTAGAATCTTTTAACAAAGTTGTATCAGGATGATTACTAGAATCTTTTGATAGAAAAACACTTGACTGATGTCGTGATTATTTACAATAAATAATTTCCTAGACATCCTTTAGTGGACAATGTAAAAGAGCTACAAAGATTCTATAATTGGTACACAATAATGTGTGCAAACTATTTTTAGTCAAAGAAAGAGATGGTTATTCTTACATCATTACCTTTATTAATGATTTAGGTAGATAAGAATATGTCTACTCGATGAATTATAAGTCTAAATCCTTTTAGAAATTCAAATACTTCAAGAATTATATAGATAATCAACTTTATACTAATAATAACAATCTTCAATATTATTGGGGTGGTGAGTATCATAACCAAGAATTCATCGACCATTTACAGGAATGTGGGATTCTATCCCAAGTCACCCCTTCATATACACTGAAGTGGAATGGTGTCATTTAAAAGAGGGATTGTACCATTATTTACATGGTAAGGTCAATGATGAGACATGAACATCTTCCATTATCCTGTTGGGGTTATAAATTACATGTTGTAGATCTCATTATAAACTGAGAACTAACTATGGTGAAAATTTGATAACATAAGAGTAAATGTATTGAATGAAATTTGTGTTGTCACGTACTCTTGCATGGGTATGTAAAGAATTTTTTAAGGCTAACTCTGGAAAAAACTACCACCACATGGTTTGAAGTTCATCTTTATAGAGTATCTTAAGAAAATAATGGGATAATATCAATATAACCCCTCAAACAAGAAGGTATCTATTGAAATACAAGTTATTTTTATTGATAAATATCACATACTCAAGAAGGATAGTGGGATTAAGATTGAATTTTATGATTTTAATTCTCAAGATACATAAGAGTTTGTATAAGAAGACATTCCATAGGTCCTCATGGATGAATTTTTTCATGAAACACAAGTACTATAGAGAAGAACTAAATCTTTTTCGAACCAAAAACATGTGTTTTTCTAGTCCCCAAAGATGGTGAATCATTATTCGTAAACAATAATGATCATATTTCTTATAAGGATGTATTAGAGAGATCATAATATTCAATATGGTAGGAATCCATCAATTATGATATGGATTCCATGTATCATAACAAATTTTAGGTTCTAATAGATCTACTAGTTGATGTAAATATCATTGGGTTCAAATGGATATTAAAGAAAAAACTAGACATGGAAGGTAAAGTGGGGATTTATAAAGAAAGTCTATTGTATAAAGGGTTTATAAAAAATAAAGTAATTAAATATGAAGAAACCTTTCTCCTACTTCCATTTTTAAATCCATCAATATTATACTTTCCATAGAAGATTACAGGAAAATGAGATTTAGTATATGGATGTCAAAAAAGTTTTACTTAATGGAAACCATCAAGAAGATTTATATATGACACAACCTGAATGGTTTTTTACTCTAGTAAATTAAAATAAAATATAAATATTGTATAGATCCATTTATGGATTAAAGTAAGCATCTAGACTATTGAAAATTTTCTTTCATAAAGCTACAAGATTGTTTGGTTTCAAAATGAATGAATTTTAGCCATGTGTTTATTAGTAGTTTATTGGTAGTACAGTCATATTCCTAGTAGTATATGTTGATGAAATATTACATATTGATAATGATATACTAGTATTGAAGTCAGTTAAGGAATAGTTTAACAAGTTCTTTTCCAAAAATAACATAGCTGATGTTTTAAATATACTTGAAATAATTATCATTTGTGATAGATCTAAAAATATTCTTTTACTAAGTCAAAGTATATACATTAAAAATATACTAAAGATATTTCACATGGAAAAATATAAGAGGTTATTGGTTCTAGTTCCAAATGGTATAAATATCTCTAAAAATGTATCCCTAGACACAATAGGATAGATAGAGAGGGAGAGGGAGAGGGAGATAATATATAGGATCCCATACACCTTTGTGAAAGGATCTATCATGTATTTCATATTATGTACTATTCATGAGGTTTTCTATGATTTATACATGGTTTTTAGATATAAAGATGGTCCATGGAAATGGTATTGGTCTACATTTAAGGCGGTCCTTATATTTTTTATACATACAAAGGATTTGTTCATTGTATATGGAGGAGAAAAGAAACTAGTCATCATAGAATATATTGATTCTAGTTTACAAACATATCATAATAATATTAATTTTCAAGAAGGATGTGTATTTAGTCATAATTAAGGGGTTGTGATCTGAAAGAGTTCAAAGTATCGAGTTTTCTCCAATTTTACCACATAATCCAAATATATAGAGGATTTAGATGCATCCAAATAATCAAATTTGATTCAAAACATAATCTAAGATCTTTATGTTCTTATTAAAAGTAGAGATAATATCACATTGTAGTATTATAATATTTAAATGGTTCCTCTTACAAAGGATAAAGTTCACATCAACGGATGAAGCACATACTTTGAAAATATCACCCCTTGAGGGATTTTTCTCAAAGGGGTAAATTCACTATAAGAAATTTTTTCATAGAGGAAAATATGGTGGAACCCTTAAAAAACCCTTATCTTAGTATAATCATTAATTTCATGTGAGAGATAACATAGTAATTTTTTTATAGCATTTAACTCTAGTAAAAGTGGGATTCTGTTGGAATTGGTTCCATAGAATCAACTTCTATGTGCTTTATGATTACCTGTATTCATGTATTTTAATATTCATAAATTTATTATCATATAATAATTGTTCTTAAATGTGACATAGTATCTCATAATGTTCTAATGGTACTTGTCACACAAAAAAGTCATATTAGTTCCATGCAATGATGATAACCTATAAGTTCAATGAAAATATTATTAAATATATGTTCTATAGAAAAATGATATCATCTAATGTGACACATGTGATGTCAGATATCTGGGGTGGATACTCATAAAATATTGAGACACTTTCTCATGATGTATTCCGTTAGTAATATTCAATGCATGTGATTTTGAGAGCATGACCCGAAAATAAAAAATCCACATTCATATGTTTCATTGGATATTCTTATATACTGACATGTGCAATTATCCTTAGAATTTTATATAATTATAAATTCATGGAATGAGTCATGTACTTTTATTTATTAAAAAAAACTTATGAAAACATGTGTTGGTGGTGAGGTAGGATACATTGGGTGTGTCATGAGTGGTGTTGTATTAATAATTAATGGGAGAAATGATTTATACCTTCTTTTCGTTAATGGATATTGATATCTAAAAACCTTTTATGGTAATTTAACTTATTGAATAAATATATGTCCATGGAAGTGTTTTTGAAAAGATCTTTTTTGGAAAGTCAAAGAAAGAAACATTGAATATATAAGTTAATGAAAATGGCATGCAACTTTCTTGATTAGAGATATCAAGATAAATGTATTATATTACATAGTGTATATTCATAGGAGGTCAATGTCACAGTGACATTAACTTATTTCTATATGGGATCATCTCGGTGTCACTAGATTCTATCCTTTTACATTAGGTATTGTAACCAAATGCCACTGAGATAGGGGCCAAGAGGGATACATATTAATTGTATTTAGTACATCAGTTAAATTGATATGAATTTAAAATTTGGTATGAATAATATACCCTCATTTGGTTTAATAAATATTCATGTTAGTTTAATCAAAAATATTCAATCACCAATTATTCAAGAGAATATATATGTGACTTGAATATTTAATGAATATTTTATTCACCAGGTAATTATTTTTTTAATTATTTGAATAAATAATATTTATTTTTTCTGTTTCCATCACATGGTAACAAAATTATATTTAGTTACATGAATATTTAATGAATATTTATTCACTAATTGTTGAATATATTATTTATATATTTATTGATGAATAATGTAGTGATATTAATTCAAGAAAATAAACAGCCACTACTCAATGTAAAATAAATATTGAGGAGGATTGGATGATCAAGTTTGATTGTTCATTGAGAAATATCATTTTAAATTTTATTTTAATAAATAATAATTTATTTATTCAAGGGAATGATATTTATTTTATCCATACATCTAATACGTGTCTATTAAGTAAATATAATTATATTTTATTTAGATATGTGGTTCACCATAGAATAAAAAAAATAAGGGCCCTTATGAAATTATTATTTTCTAACTCTATCACTATATAAACCTAGTTATGAAATTTTCCAATGACAAAGACACATTCTATCAATGTTCATTATGAATTCAAGAGAGGACTCTCTCAAGTCCAAGAGAGATCTCTATTTGAGTGTTATAAAGAATGAAAACCGTTTACCATCCTTCAACAGAGTGAATCCCTTCTCTCATGAATGATTCAATAGAAACTAACATCAATCATTGTAAATATTAGATTCATTCATGAAAGCTACCGAAGGATTCTACGGTGATAACTGTAAGGTCGTGAAGCACCAATATATCACAACTAAATAGATTTTATCCTTGATTCCTTTGATTAAATGATGCTATAGAAAGAGGTATTAATCTAATCATCGATAATGAAAAAAGAAACTAAAATTGTAATTGTTTAATAAGAGAAATTAATTGTGAATTATATGTGAAAATATCCCCTCCTCTTGGATGTGAGTTCTTTTTAATTAATTCTATTAGTCATGATGATACCTTTTGAAGAACCTTTATGATGTTTTTTAAAAAAAATTTGTATTTGTTGACAACTAATATTTTGTAAAATAATTTTTTGAGAAATAGGAAATAGTTTTTGAATTATGAAACCCAAGCACAAAAAGGGAGAAAATATTTTTTATTGATAAATTTATTTCCAAAAACATATTATTATAAAAATTATCAACAAATGTTGAAGTTTTTAGAAAGATGCATGTTGAAGGTCTTGAAACATTATTTTTCAAAATCACCATCAGTCTTAGGTTCACTGGCATAAAGTTCAGGAATCATCAGAGAAAGTGGCTATTAGAAAGATAGTAGAAGTAGTGAAGATTTCCAAAATGTTTTTAATGACTGAAAAGTTAATTTTAAGGTATTTAAGAGATAGAAAGTTATTTATTTTCTAAACTAACTCAGATTATGCTTTTCCGATATTTAAGTTCTCATAAATCATGAAAAATCACATGATAAATTATTTTTAAGTATTGAAGGATATTGAAGGGCTTTGTAACGATTATATCGGTTCTAGAAACCTGTACATAGTTTGAACCAGATCTAGAATTATTGGATATAGACGTTGTTAAAAGTATAAAAGAGCTGATGAGGCATAAAGAATTTCCAGTTTTCTAAGTGGAGTCACCATCGGATACATTCAAATATAATGATAAATCCATCATAATTGGGAATTCAATTGTAATTATAATTCAATTGTACTGGGATGAGGAATATAGTTGGTCAGACCAAGTTGAGGAAGTTCCACCATACTGAGTTGAGGAAGTTCCATCAGACGATGTTTCTGTTAGACTGTCAAATCATACTAAAATATTTTAACTAATATAGTTCTCTAGACTTTAGTTTTTCATCTTTTATTGATAATTATATAAGAGTTTTGAAGATTTAATCAGGTTTTAGAATATTTAATAAGAGTTTAAGTGGTCAACGATGAAGTTCAAATATAAATAATTTTTTTTTTAATTTCGTATTTTGAGTGAGTGGGAAGAGTTTTTTAGTTTCTTGCCAATACCATTATGATTTTTTTATAAATAGATGCACAATAATTTAACACCAATCATCTGTTAAGATTTACACAATATATAAAGCTCTTTAGATTTTGAGTCAGGGTGTTTTTTCAAAAAGGTATCCCATTAGAAGATTGAAAAGATGAAATTTTTCTTACTAGACTACGGAAGATTGGACTAAGGAAGATCAGACTGGGAAATTGAGTAGATTTTGGTAATAGATTCACCATATTGATTCCATCAGACCCATCTCCATTCGAATGAGAGAGGCATACCTGGCCACGTCGAACTGAATTTCCATATAGAGCTTGTGTGGCATAATTAAACAAAGTATTTATATTTTTTTCTATCTAATTGTCTGAAAGAAAACTTTTAAAATGGACAAGATCTAGTATAATCATTCCTATTAAGATATAGAAAGTGTTTAAGGGGAGTTTTCACAAGTTGTATTCACTGATTCGTAATAGTGGATTTCCATAGACCCATGGGAGTGGTTATGGAAAGGATGTTGCTTCTCACACTGAGGATGAACCTTATAAATCTTATTTTCTTTAATTTCTTTCCTAATTTTTATGCATGATTATTTACTAAAATATTATAAGGTTATGGACATTAATATTTTTTAAGGTTTCTCTTTTAAAAGTATTAAAACTTATAAAAATTGAACAACTGATTCAACCCCTCCCCCTCTTAGGTGTTATTCAATATTTGGAACTTCATTTGATATCTGATGGAATGTTACCTTGTTGAATCCTAATCATGGATAACATCAAGTCTATCAAAATTATCATAATTTCTACATTTTATGGAAAAATATCATGGAAAGGAAAATAGGATGATTCTTTATCTTCTATCGCTTGGCCTAGAATTTTTGGAAGCTGCCACAATTAGGGTTCCACCTATTGAAAAATATGCCCTAATACCTTTTGTTGACAAGAAAAATATTGATGTTTATGGAAAATATAGAAATGATATTCTTATGTATTTATCAAAAAATATATATATGAAGGTGATGGGTCTCAAAATTTCAAAGAGTATTTGGGACAAGATAGAAAATATTATCAAAGGGAATAATAAAGAGAAGGAATAAAATCTACAAATATGGCATAGTTAGTTTGAAGATATAAGAATGAGAGATTAAGAAACTATTGATAATAATTCACCATTTTTAATAATGGTTTTTGAAATATCATATGTTTTAGAGATGTTCTGGATGATTCTACAATAGTTAATAAATTTTTGATAAACTTTAAGGACATGTTTTATTCTAATGTTTCCTCTTTAGAAGATAAAGAACATTTGTCTCTTGATGAATTGCCTAAATTTTATGTTTCCTATGAAATGATAAAAGCATCAATGTTCAAAAATAATTTGAAAAATTAAATGGATTTTGAATATATGAGAAAAAATGAAATTCATGATGTTGAATATGTTGATCCTTTTGACTCTAAAGATAAAGAAGATGATGAGTGGAATGAAAAAATCATACCTCTTATAACCAAGAACCATCTAATGGGAAGATGAAAGTATGGAGGAAAACTTTTTATAAAATTTTGTGACGGTGGTGGAATTGGGAACTTTGATATAAATTTCCCTAAGAAGAATTTTTAATCATATATAGATGATTCTGATGTAAACCCTCACTAGAAAAAGTGGTAAAAATATATAAATATGAAAATTCATCAAACAAATATAAGAAAGAGTTTATTGATAATAAGAGAATTATGTTGAGTAATAAAGTCAAATTAGAATAAATGGAAAACAATTATTTAGAAGATGAAATTTTAGAAAAGTTATAACATTCACTGAAAAAGTAGAGTAAATAGAAGTCTCTTTCAATAGTGAAGAATAAGTAGGTGATGAATCTTATAGATTGTATCATCTCATAATAGTACTTATTGTATATCTTTAGAAAATATGATCTCCCATGAAAAAAATAAGAATGATAAATAAATATGGTGTAAAATCATTTGAAGGTAAAAAATATGTTTTCAATAAATAAAAATAATACATCTAGGAGATCTAAGTTAAAAACATAGAATTTCTAAATACGGAATGATGGTTGAGGATATCAGTAAGAATTTGGTATCAAAGGAAGATAAAGATAACAATTCTCAATAAAAACTTCTTAAGGTAGAAAGTAAATTATGAAAGATTAATGAAGACTTAAACAAATATTCAAAATTAAAATCTGATGCTTTTAAAGTTTCTGAGAAATGTCATAATAAGAATCTTGTTAAATCATCACCAACTAAATGTCTTACATCATCTGATTTTACTAACCATGGGTTTGAAAAAAGTTTTGCGAAATATTAGGTGGATAATGTATGTGATAAACCTATCACATATACAAACTTTTAAAACACACTTATGATGAAATATGGTACATGCCCAATGTATGTTAGAATAGGAAAAAGTTATCAACCTCAATAAACTTTCAATAGATAAATATCTTACTTCAATACAAAATCAATATTTGATGGTTTTTGTTGGTTCTATTGAATCCATGGTCATAGGGATTATAATTTTTTTCATAACCTATCACTTCCCAAATTATGTTTTGAAAAAATTGTAAGAAAGAGTGAATGTAAAATAACTAAATTTACAATGCTACAAGAAGTTGAAAAATTGAAAACTAAAGATGTTAGAAACCTTCCAATGAAAAATCAGTTTGATTACCTAAACTATGTTTGTGAAAGAAGTGATCAACAGTGTAACTTTTCTAAAGAATGTATGAATATTATTCCATGAAATTTTTTTATATAATAAAATAAAAAGAATAATGAAAGAAAAAAGTTGAAGAAGGATCTTTGTTGTTGAGACTACCTTGAGAGAAAGTAAAAAAATAAACCATGGATAATTTATAGTGGTTATTCATCACACATGATTGGTGAATTAAAATATTGAAACATGTCACATAAATGACTTATTTTTAAGGTATTTTTAATTTAATTTCCATTATTTCTTTGTTCTGGGGGTTTCCCGTGCATTTTTTGAGGAATGGGTGAGTTTTCATGATTTTGGCCAAGTCATGAGCTCAATTCCGGATTTAAAAATAAATTTTGTTTACTTTATAAATATTTCATTTCTCAAAATTTGTTATCCATTTCAATTATTACTTGGCCTCCCTAGTCCTATTAACACCACCATATTAATTTGGACCATTTAGAAATTATTAATCATGATGGATTTGAGTTTTTATTCAAGGGATTGGGCCTGCTCGAAAGCCCATTTCCTGAATTAAAAATATTTTCTAATTATTTAATATCTCATTCCATATTTATGTTTTTTTGGAGATTTTAAATCTCACCTGAGACCACATACCCAAGGCGCTCCCCCATTCTCCCCAACCCCAATTTGGAGATTAATTGAATTGAGAATTTGGGAGAAACTGATCAAGATTTCACAAATTGCCCAGATTTGAAGAGCTAAATTGATACTTTCATAAATCCTTCTATTTTTACTCTTTTTCCCCCATTCCAGTTCTCACATGATCTCATAATCCTTTTTTGAACATCCCCTAAATTTTTGTATGTTTGAAAATTCGGATACTGGTGGATTTTGGGTCGTTTTCTTCAATATTTATTTGGGTAGGTGTTCCTCTCTTAATTTCCTTCCTTCTCCTTAGGATTTCTTCCCCCTTTCATGAATTTATAGAGTGCCTAGAAATTAATTTTTATACCTAGGGTTTGATTTGGGGTATTTTTGGTGAAACCTTATGATTTAGGGTTCGTTTTCGCTTCCTTGTGGTGCAGCGGAGGTACGGTTGAGGTTTCACCCCAATATTTAAGGGTTTTGACTCAAAAGGTAGGCGATTTCATTTGTAAGAATTTTTTTGATGTGTTAGCTTGCCTTATTTACTTGTTTTAATTTTCATAATATACTGATTTTGGTGCAAAAACCATTTTTTATTGATTTGCTTAATCGTTTAATTTTATAGTTTCATTATGGGTTGAAATTGGGTTCTTTTCATGTGTAACTCTTGGGGTAATGTTTGGGTGTATTTTATAACACATGAAAGTGACTTATTGATGTTTAATGGGGCATAAAATTCTATTTTCTTAATTTCTTACTGTCATTTGGGCCTTGAAATGGGTTTTTTGATTGGGATCAAGGTGTAAAACCATGTTTTACTTCTTGGAAGTGATTTATGAAAATGTGTGTTTTTCATGTGTGTCTTTTGTGGTGTTAATTGAGGTATTTTTAGGGCTAAATTTTTTGTTATGGATTGTTACTAGTTTGATTTTAGAATTCAATTAGGGATTTTAAATGGGCTTTGTGTGTGATGCATAGTTACACCCCTTGGGTTTATTTTATGAAAATTGTGAATGTTTTGTTTGGTTAAACAAAGTTGGAAAAAAGGTCTATATGTACTTCTTGGTGGGTGTGTTCATCTAATTTGGGTTTTTTAAAGTTAAGGTGCTTATTTAAGATGTAAAATATTTTTTTAGAATGTTTTATAAAGTGCTGAAATGTTTTAGAAAATGGAAAGAGAGCTGCAAAACATGGTTGTGGTCTGTTTTGTGTGAGTCTGTTGTGAAAAATGAATGTTGTTCATGAAAGAGGTATTATATGATATTTGAGTGGGCTATTATGTGAGTTATAATGTCTTGTAATTGTTTTATAAAAAATTTTAAAGTATTTTTGGAAGTAATAAAGAAATGTGAAAAGTGTTGTGGGATATTTTGGGTGTGAGTATGACTTCAAATTGCATATGAATGAAAAAGTTGATTTTCTGACATGTATGATTTAAATGTGGGCTATTTGGTGAAATTTTGTTGTGGAAATCATATCTTCATGTGAAAAGGATATTTCTTAACTTGTTGAACTTTTTTGAGCACAAGGGGAAACCTACGTATCTAGGTGGGTAGATGTGTACTAGTATGCTAGTGAATCTGTGGGGTTTGGCCTCAATTTCACATAGGAAGATTGACACTTACAACACTAACTAAACTATGATGATGATTATTGGGGCCCACTAGGTTATGGGTATGTTCCCTACAAGTGGATCTTGCATGAGAACGGATATTGTGATGATTACTCTCACTAAAATACGAGGTACCTGGGACCCACAATGAGCTAGTGCATAGGGGTTATTTCCTATTGCTTGTGCCCATTAGCTACTTGGTGATTACCATCAGCATACAGTATTGTTGGCTGGGAAATTAATTAGTTTTGACATTAATTTTTAAAAGTGTTGATTCTTAGTGCTATCCCACTTGAAAACTTTTTAATTTTTAAGTTTCATCTTTTAGAAATTTTAACTAGCATTTCCTATTTATGAAAACATTCAAGATTTTCAACTTTGAATGTTTATCACATAGAATCTATTAGTGGTGGTATCATAGTGAGAGTTGTGTCACACCCTACTTACACCCTTGGGTGTAAGTAGACTTGGTTATTTTTGTTGTCACAGGTTTGGTACAGTTTTAGTGCCAGTGGTTCAGGTTTCTAGTAGGTCCTTGGCGGTGATGTCTTGTGAAGATGGATTTAGGGAAGTGCCCCTTTCCATGAGGGTTCTTGGGATGTTTAATTTTGGTTTTGTACCTTTGTTATAGTCTTGATGAGTTGTTTTGAACTATGTAATTCAGTTCTGATTTTTTGTAAAATATGGTCTGGTTTGAAAAATCAAGATTCGATTTATTGGATTCATTTGTTGTTTTAAGTTTATAAACTCGGGTAAATCATTCTCAATTCTCATTTTATGATACCAGATCACTTGTTCCAGCCCTTGGGGATCGAGAACGCCCTTCGGGACATGTCACAGGTTGGTTTTGGTTCCATTTTTTACAGCAACCAAATTTAGTTCGTGAGAAAATGGTATGAGAGGAGGTTCAGGTTAACTATTTGGGTCATGTTATTTGGGGAAGAGTTGGGATAGTCAGGAGTTAGGATTGTCAAGACTTGGTATTCCTGCTATGGGTAGTGTGCCTAATCACCACACTTCATGAAGGGTTCAAGTTTCTAAGGGAAGTTAGGATTTATTTAAGCACTTTGGTTTTCTTAGTTTGATGATGATTATTGGAAATGAAAAGAGAGTTGGGTTAATGGTATTAGTGAGCTCGCAAGTCCTGAAAATCCATGTGGAGATTGGGATATTTTCTAGAACACTCTATGTTATGGTGAATTGATTGGAATATTGCCACCAACCATATGTCCAAATCACCCACAGAAACTAGTTTCCTCTCACATTATTTTCTGCTTTAGTTTTGAAATATTGGAACGTTGGTTTTAAAGTGACTTGGTTTTAAGAAGCGTAAAGTTTTTGTGAAATTACTTTCAAATAAATAGGTAATGGTTTGATTTAGGAAATGGTGGAACTGAATTTTCATAATTGTTTTGAAATGGAAAATGGTGTTCTTACACCTCTTTTGAAAGCAGAAACTATATTGACGTTGGTTTTGAAAAAGTGTTTCCAATGGAGTTTTCTAAAAAAATAAAAGGGTGTTTTAATGGGATGAGATGTTTTGAAATTGATGTGAATAACATTAAAGTGAGTTATTTTCTAAATGGTTTTGTCTTTCTGAAAATTTTTGTAAGATGCGAATTGGGATTTTGATCTCATGGTTAGCAGTTTTGAGAAAAATGATGTGTTGGCTGACCGTTTTGGTTTTGAAAAGTGGAAAGAATTTTTGTTTTAACCTTTGTTTTTTCCATGAGAGACCGCATTCATGGGGTTATATGGGATGATGGATGGTTTATGGCATGACTGGATGAGTTCCGGGACATATATGAGGAGGGTGCCATGTGTGGAATAGAAACATGCATGTGTGAGGCCCATGGGGTACCATTGGTGGATACGCTAACCGTTGAACCATTTGTTTTCAAAGAAATTTTTTAAAGAAAAACATTATGTATTGATGAATAGTTTGGGATAGTGTATATTATGTGTTTTTGGAGAATTTTGAAGATGTGGGATGTTTTGAGTCCAAGAACCCATCCTATTTGAACCATGTTTTGGGTTTGTGTTTGGTCGGTAAGCTAGGTATAAAGACAGGTTAGTAGTCTCCTATGAGATATGTTTCAAGACACCTTTATGGATGTTCTATTCATGTGTTTGGATCTGGTTTGTGGCATTTTTTGGCCAATGTACTAGCTTGGTTGCTTCATTGGATTCTCTTGTTGGATAAGGTAAACCCCCATTAAGAGTTAATACACAACTGAAGTGCAACCTAGATTGTTTCACCATTGCAAAATCCTCTAGCTGATCAATATAAAGAATCTTTTATAAATATTTTTTGACTAATTCTACACCCATTATTTTCTTTGATTTTTGGATCCTCTTGTAGTGGGAGAGTGCTCGTGGATGGTTTAAAGATACCTTAGTTTCTAAAGTAGCCTTATTTGTTGAAGGAGGATGTGGTCTGGGGTTGTTGGTATGGATGAGTGTCTCTATGGTGTCTAAGAGGGCCTCTGGGTTCTTCATAGTTTCTTTGAAGCATGAGTTCTTGTTAAACCACCAGTTTTGGTATTCTGGTCATGAGAGGCTATTGTGGCCACTTTTTGGAATTTTGTGTTGCCTAAGTACTTGGCATAAGGTCCAGTTCTATGTATTGTTTATATCAATCGCAATAGTCATGTTTGGTGATTTTGTGTGATTTTGTGTGCTCATTTGACTATAAAGCTGAAGGTCATGCTATCTTATTAGGGTCTTTATTATGTTTTGAGTATGTCTCCCCTGGGAAAAACATCAAATACTCTATCTTAGAGGAAGGTGTTTATATGTGTCCTCCCCTTCTATTGTTTCTCTCCCGAATAAACAAGGTGTGATGTGTGTGTATCTTATAATCCCTTGTATCAGTAAAATGTTAGGTTTTAGTCAAATGAGTTCTGGAGTGCGTTTTGTCTTTTTGAACCCATCGGGGTTGCGTTGTAGTTGTTTGTGGCACCGAAAGAAGAAGTTCCATAAAAGGGTTTCCAAATCCTAACTGCGAAGCCGAAGAAGCTTCAATCTTTTAAGCTCTAGCCATAGGTCCCGGAGAGAAGTCGGTGTATAGTCAGGGAAAATCCCAGGGTCGTTTAAACCCTTGTACAAGTCCTACCCTCAGTATGAATGATAGGGAATGTTTAAACCTCTAATGTTGTCATCTTTATTTTTTTATTCTTGTTCGATGGAAATAGGTGGAGGGCCTCGTGCCTATGTTTGTTGCCTAATGTCCTTCCATCCCCATTTGGTTTCCATTGAGTTTTTTGAGAAAGGTTTAAAATTTGGCTAGACAGTTTGAGCATAGGGTTTTCACATGGTGAGCAGTAACTGTACCCTATAAAACCATGCAAATATAAGGATCCACACTGTTAGTGCACGTTTTCCCAAACTGTGCAGACTAACCATGTGGTCGTCCCAACTCTTTGAGTTTTGGGGTCTTTCTGTGCTGGCCTATGCTGGTCGGTTAAGATGGTTGGTTCTTATGGTGGGGAGACCCACCATGAGTCTTAGGTATGTTTTTTTGTAAATGACTAATGTAATTCTACCCCTTGAACTAGAGAGTCCATTAGGGACTCTCCCTCTTAGTGTCCCAATTCTGTCTTGAGAAAAATTTGAGTTGTCTCTTATGGTGGGGAGATTATTTGGGTCTCCTCGTGCCAGTAACTCGGTTTTGTCCTTGGTATTAGATTGGAAGTGGGTAGTCTCGTTCATAGATATCTAACTACCTACATCTTCCATGGGTAAATGTTAGGATTGGAGAGTGCCCAAAGGTTTAGTTATATCAAGGTAAGTGTAACCTTGTTCGATGTTGTTGTTTGTTTGGTTAAATTGCTTGAGCCTTCTTCGGATAGTGTTTGAGTAGTTTTCTTTTGGGATAAATCCTGATTGTGATTGAATGTTTTATTAAAGTGGTTTATTTTTTGGTTGTGAAGTATTCATTTCTTAATTGATCACTAGAGGTATTTTTTCCTTTGGGGGTGAAACCTGGCAAGGGAGTACCTCTTTGTTTCTCAGTTGGGTTTGGTTGTTGCTTTGGTATTGTTGTAACTTTTTAGGGTAGAAAGTTTTTATGGTGGGGTGAATTTTTACATATATGACTTATTTTAAAGTTTTTTTTAATTTAATTATAATTATTTCTTTGTTTTGGGGGTTTCCCATTCATTTTTTGAGGAATGGGTGAGTTTTCATGATATT
Source organism: Viscum album (assembly GCA_963277665.1). NCBI lineage: Eukaryota > Viridiplantae > Streptophyta > Magnoliopsida > Santalales > Viscaceae > Viscum > Viscum album. The sequence goes on from OY728165.1 coordinate 1,047,109,876, forward strand.
GGCCAAACCGTGAGGCCAAATCCATATTTAAAAATAAATTTTGTTTCATTTATAAATCCTTCATTTTTTATAATTTTTTATCCATTCTAATTTCTACTTGGCGTCCCCAGAACTATTATCTACACTATATTAATTTGGACCATTTAGAAATCCATAATCATGGTGGATTTGAGTTTTTATTTAAGTGATTGGGCCTCCCTGAAAGCCCATTTCCTGCATTAAAAATAATTTTTAATTCTTTAATATATCATTAAATGTTTATGTTTTTTCAGAGATTCCAAATCTCACCAGATACCACTTACCAAAGTCGTTCCCCCATTCTCTCTTCCACCAATTTACAGCTCAATTGAATCACGAATTTGGGAGAAACTTCTCTAGATTTCACAAATCTCCCAGATATGAAGAGGTAAATTGATCCTTTCATAACTACTTCTATTTTTACTCATTTTCCCCCATTCTAGTTCTCAAGTGATCTCCTAATCCTTTTTAGAACCTCACTTAAATGTTTTTCTATTTGAAAATTAATATACTAGTGGATTTTGGGTCGTTTTCTTCAAGATTTATTTGGGTAAGTGTTCCACTCTTCATTTCCTTCCTTCTCTATAGGGGTTCCTCCATCTTTCATGAATTTATAGAGTGTCCAGAAATTAGGGTTCATACCTAGCATTTTATTTGGGGTCTTTTCTGGTGAATCCTTATGGTTTAGGGTTCGTTTTCACTTCCTTGTGGGGTAGCGGAGGTGCGGTTGAGGTTTCACACCAGGATTCAAGGGTTTTGACTCAAAAGGTAGGTGGGTCCTTGTGTAAGCATTTTTTGATGAGTTAACTTGCCTTATTTACTGGTTGTAATGTTCCTCATATGCTTCTTGTGGTTAAAACCCCGTTTTTGATTTATTTTCTTAAGAGTTTAATTTTATAGTTGCATTATGGATTGAAATTAGGTGCTTTTCATGGGTGACTCTTGGGGTAATGTTTGGGTGTATTTTACAACACATGAAAGTGACTTATTAGTGTTTAAAGGGGATTCCAATTCTGGTTTTTTAATGCCTTAGTGTCATGTGGGACTTAAAATGGGGTTTTTGATTGGGATCAAGGTGTAAAACCATGTTATACTTCTTGGAATTGATTAATGAAAACATGTGTTTTTTATTAGGGTTTTTTGTGGTGTTAATTGAGGTATTTATATAACACTTGTGGGTAGTTTAATAAACGGTTTCAGAGCTAAAAATTATGTTATGGATTGGTATAGGTATTATTTTATAATTTAATTAGTGATTTGAAATGGGCTTTGTGTGTGATGCATAGTTACACCCCTTAGGTTTGTTTTATGAAAATTTTGAATGTTTTGTTTGGTTAAAAAAAGTGGGAAAATGGGTGTATATATACTTCTTAGTGGGTTTGTTCACCTAATATGGGTTTTTGAAAATTATGGTGGTTATTTAAGATGTCAAATATTTTTTTATAATGTTTTATAAAGTGCTATAATTTTTTAGAAAATGGAAAGAGAGCTGCGAAACATGGTTGTGGGAAATTTTGTGTCAGTGTCTTATGAAAAATGAATTTTGTTTTTGATAGAAGTATTATATAATATTTTAGTGGGCTATTATGTGAGTTATAATGTATTGTAATAGTTTTATAAAAAAATTTAATGGATTTGTGGAAGTGTTAAATAAATGTGAAAAATGTTTTGGGCTATTTTTGGTGTAAGTATGATTTCAAAATGCATATGAATGAAAAGGTGGATTTTGTGACTTCTGTGATGTACATGTGGAATTAATGGTGAACTTGTGATGTGGGAATTATATTTTCCTGTGAAAAGGATATTTCTTGACTTGTTTAACTTTTTTGATCACAAGGGGAAACCTAGGTATCTAGGGGGTGGACGTTTACTAGTATGCTAGTGAATCCGTGGGGTTTGGCCTCAGTTTCACATAGTAAGATTGATGATTACAACCCTAACTAATCTTTGATGATGATTATTGGGGACCACTTGGTTATGAGTATGTTCCATACTAGTGTCACGTTCATGAAAATGGATATTGTGATGGTTACTCTCACTAAGATACGAGGTACCTGGGACCCACAATGAGCTAGTTCCTAGGGGTTATTTCTTTTTAATTGTGCTCATTAGTTACATGGTGCTTACCGTCAGCATATGGTATGGTTGTATGAAAAAATCAGTATTTTTGACATTATTTTTTAAAAGTTTTGATTCTTAGTGATATCCCACTTGAAAACTATATTAATTTTTAAGTTTCATCATTTAGAAAGTGTAACTAGCATTTCATGTTAATGAAAAATTGGATGTTTTTCATATTTCAATGTTTATCACATGGAATATATTAGTTGTTTTATCCTAATGATCATTGTATCACACCCTACTTACACCCTTGGGTGTAAGTAGGCTTGTTTATTTTTGTTTTCGCAAGTTGGGTACTGTTTTACTACCAGTGGTTCGGGTTTCTAGAAGGTCCTTGGTGGTGAAGTGTTGTAGAGATGGCTTGAGGGAGGGGCCCATTTCCATAAGGGTTCTTGGGAGGTTTCCTTTTGGTTTTGTACCTTTGTTATAGTCTTGGTGAGTTGTTTTAAACTATGTAATTCAGTTCTGAATTTTGGTAAAAGATGGTTTCGTTTAAAAAATCCATATTTGTTTTATTGGATTTATTTGTTGTTTTAAGTCTATAAACTCAGGTAAATCACTCCCAATTCTCATTTTTTTTATACTCAGGAACTTGTTCCAGTCTGTGGGGATCGATAACACCCTTCATTCCATGTCGCGTGTGGGTTTTGGTGTCGGTTTTGGCGGCGAACAGATTTTTTTCATGATAAAACATGTTGAAAATCATGATGGAGGTGTTGTTACCTTTGGGAATGATAAATCTTTAAAAATCAAAGGAATCAGAATAGCTGATATTGAAGTAGACAATTTGAAATCTAAGGATTTTTTATTTTTTGATGGTCTAAAACATAAATTAATTATTTTATGTCAACTTTGTGATGATTTAAAGTATTTTATTTTTAGAAAGTATTCTTGTATAGTGAAAAGTGTGAAATATGGAAAATTATTTAAAAAATAAGAAAGATACAGTGGTAATCCTTTTCAAATATGAGAACTTAATTGCTGATGTTATCTAAGTATTGAAAATGATAATAAGTTGTGGCACCAAATACTTGGCCATCTTGGGAAGAACAGTATGAACAAACTCTCTAAAGTTGATGTGTAACATCCCATTACCGATCTAATAAGTATGCATTTTTACCTTATCATGGTTTTTCCTTTTCATTGATTGGTTAGGGTTGAGAATGAATTGGGAGGATACATATAATGGTAAAGTCATATATTTTTGGACTCTCAGCTTTAATTGGCCTTTTCTACAGGCTTCTATAAGGTTAAATGACATGTAACTATGTTACATGACATGTAATGGTCACTAGATGAATATCGTGATAAGGTTCATCTCATGAGAGCATTCACACCATGAAGGGTTACATTACATGATGAGTCGTTACACATCATGAGTCATTTAATGAACATATTTTCAATTAAAGTGAGGAGTTTTTCTGTGCTTTTGAAACTTAGATATTTCATGATGTGTAGTGATATTATAAATTATGTAATATCCTAAAAATAGTTTTAAAATGGGCATCATGACTGAGATAATATTTTCCCCTCCTATCTAGTTTTGTTTCTCTCAAAACAAAGCCTTCCCTAGGTGATCATGGATCCATCCAACCCTTCAAGATTCTTTCATTCAGTGTTCAATCGACGTTTCGGTTGTGGTGTGGATTCCCGAGTAATTGTTCTGTTCATTATTAATATTTTTCTCTTTCATCTCCTTCTGAATTAAATGTATCATCTTTAAATTGATGGATCTATGCTCTGTACTATTGGATATTCTTTCTAGGTTTAGTTTTGAGGTCTTATACACCTTCATACTCATTGAAATATTTTGTTGTGAGTGTTGGTTTTTGAGAAAAATTTAGGTGATTCCATTGCATTATGAAAAATTGTTTGACCTTGAATTTCTTGATCTATTTAAATTGTTGATTTAAATTAAATTGATCAAAATTGATTTCAATTGGTTTGATAAAACCCAATTCTAGTGAATTGGGATATTTGAAATGGTTTTGGAATGAAAATTGGGAAAACCCCTAATTCCATAGAATTGGGAAGATTTTTTAAAAATTGGTTTATTTAAATTGTTAAAATTAAATTTTAGATTTTATGGATACTATTTCAATAAAATTGTTCAATTTGATTGTGGAAATTAATTGTTAAATTGGTAAAATTATTTTATTAATTGATTTCAAACTTGTTAAAATGTCTTAAAATGATTTGATATAAAATTAGTGGTTTTAGGGGTGTGTTATTGATTAAAACATCATTTTGGTTTCCATAGAGAAAATTGGAATTTGAAATGGGAGGAATGAGATTTTATTTTATTTTAATCAGTCTTAAAATAAATTTTCTATATTTGTTTTTGTAAGATCGCATGAAATACTTAGGTAGTTTGTGAGTTATTTGGACACACTCTATACTTATACAACATTCTAAAACATAAATGCAGATGTTCACATAACCAATAAGATGGTGATGAGTCTCCCTTGTCCAGTTTTAGAGGAACATGTGTATACACATATTTTCATGATCACTTAGAGAGTGTAGAGTCCTAAAGCCTGGAACTTTTGTACCTATTGGAAGATGACCATTTTTCTCACTTTATTATATTTGATATATAAATTTATTCCAATGTTATTGAGTTGCATTACATTCCTAATGGATTCATAGAAACTATTTTATATAAATTTTTTATTTAATCCATTATTTTATAAATATTCCATCACTTGTAAAGCCTTTGCTTAAAGTATTTTCCATCATTTGAATGGTATAGCATGATTTGTTTAAATATGATTTAAAATCCCCAAAATGATTATTATAAAATTGACAAAAAAAATTTCTTAATCTATTCTTTTAATCTATTATGAAATAAATAGTGAGACCCTACTATGATTTTTAGCTCACACCCTACTTGTGCCTTTGGGTTTTTGTAGATTATCTCCTTCCAAGTTTGAGCAAGGGGAAAGTATCTTTTGGACGGGGATATAGATGTTGATCCTTTAGTGTTCTGAGTTTTTTACTTAGGGCCTTTGGCTGTTTTTCCATGTTTTGGTGCTTGGTTTTTAGTATTGTGGGCTTTAATTCCCTTTTTTCTTCAGGAACATTACTCTTAATGGAGTCTATTTTGTATGCATATTGACTTTATTTTCTTTCTTTCACTATATTTTTTGGAAAAGTCATTCCCACATACATTTTATGTGATGCTAGGTGCTAGTCACCAACCCATAGGGATTGAGAATACCCTTCATGCTATGTCAGGGTTAGATTACTTATTGGGTTACTAGGGTACCTGGGCTGGTTCGTGAAAAATCATTATCGAAGCATGTTTTCGAGATTCTTGTCTTGAAGTCATTATGCATTTTGAAAAATTTTCAGGACTTAGGAGGTAGTTTTGATTGACTGTCTTGATAACTCTCACATAAATGAACCTTATTTCAACATGGTTGGTTATGGAAATGCATCTTAAGAATTATTTCTAGTATTTTTCTCTATTTTCATTAGGATAGAGTGGCATCAAACTCTTTTTTTTCTTTCTATTGGGATTAATTTCCCTTTTCACTCTATTTGAGTATTATCTTATGTCTTCCTTGTTGTCTATTAATGTTGTGTAGCATCATTCCTCTGAGAAGATGTGATAATATAACCCATGAGTAAGATGCTGATGAACCACCACGAGGGAATCCTCTATTGAACCCAAATCAAGTTGAGGTGATTGTGCATATTGTCCAAGATCCGGGACAGGCACCACCACCTATCCACCTTTAAGATCCAGCTGAGGAATCTCAAGGGGGTGTTCTTATGAATAATTTTCAAATGGTCCTTCACAAGAATCCACCATTTTTTCAAATTCTCCACAGATCCTCAACATGTTGAGGAATGGTTGTGAATGATAGAATGTATATTTGAGTTCTTGGAGTCACTAGACAATATCAAGGTGAAGTGTGACACCTTCATGCCGGAAGGACAGAGCATGAGTTAGGGGGACAATGGTGATGGAAAACAACACTAGGGATTGTAGTGAAATGAATTCAATGTTATTTTCACTAACCATTCCTATAAAGAGTCAATGGTGTCGGCTAAGACTGTAGAGTTTTTTAAGCTTCATCAGGCCAACAGAACTGTGACTGGGTATTAAAATATCTTTGCTGATATTGTGTAGTTTTTACCTGAGATTGTATCTAATGAAAGGATGAAGGCTCATTGATTCAAGTTAGTACTTCGATCAGATATTCATTCTTAGGTTTTCTTTCTAATGTATCCCACTTATTTCAATGTGTTGTATAGGGAGATAATGGTTGAGATGGACCTGGCTAGAATGTTAGGGTTAATAGGAGTTCCTTGTTCTCCCATTGGTAGCATCAATTCCTTCAAGGGAAAGTGAAATATTGATGATTCTCATGGTAGTTCTTAATGACATTGTAAATCTAGACCTCCTACAACACCAAGAGGAAGTCATTTGATTTTCTATCAGTGTGGAAATCTTGGACATTCTAATAGGTTTACACTGAGGTTCCCAAGAATTGTATCTCCTATGGATGTTCAGGACACTTACAAAAATTATTCTATATATTTTCCACTCTATGTAATGGAATAATATCATCGTCTCCTTCTAAAACTATGAAGAAATCAATGATTCAATTATAAAAGAGTTTCTTACATTAGAATTCAGAACAAAGCTACTTCACATGGTGGATGATTTTCCAAAGGAAACAGATATATGTCCGAAAATTATGAGAGGTACCATTACTATAGCTTTGTCATTACTGACTACTCTATTTGATATTAGTGTATCACATTAATTTATTTCAACTCATATTTCTGATATTATAAATATTTCTAGGGATGTTTTATCTTGTGCAATATATATTACTACACCCCTTAAAACAAATATATAGTAGTGTCTTCATTGTCCTTCTTGTTTCTTCTCGCTATCAGATGTTGGGTTAGTTTGGAGTTTTCTGGTCCTCGACCTGAAACCTCGTGACATCATTTTTGGAAGCGATTGGCTCATTTTCAATAAATCTAGGATTGATTGTTATCTTCATCAAGTATACCTTAATACATTAAGTGGTGTGTTCTTTTCATTCAAGGAGAATGGGACACATGGTTGAGTAGGGCCGGACTATATTATCTAGAGTTGGGAAAGTAATATCAGTGTTTTCTTTTGATATAGAGTAGGAATCATTGAGTAGTGATCTCCATCCATTTTTCATCGAGTTTCCCAACATGTTTCCTTCTAGTTTATCTATTTTACCACTGTTAAAAGAGGTAGAGTTTTCCATTGAATTAATTACTATTACTTAACCAGTTTCTATTCCCTATTACAATATGTCACCAGCTGAAATGAAATAACTAAAGTCATAGTTGGAAGATCTTACTGAGAAAGAATTTATACACCAGAGTCTATCACTATGGGTGGTTTCGGTTTTCTTTTCTAGGAAGGTTGATAGTTATATTCTCTTATCTTTTGATTACGAAATTCTCAATTGAGTTACATTAAAGAAAAAGTATATGTTTCCACAGATTGATGATATGTTTGACTATTTTAAAGGGGGAAAGTGGTTCTCAAAGATCAACCTTTGATCTGGTTACCATCAATTGAGGATAAAACAATCTAACATTTTTAAATCCATATTTTGTAGAAGGTATGGAAATTATGAGTACCTTGTTATGACCTTTGATCTAAAAAATTCTCCTTTATTTTTCATGGATTTGATGAACAAGATTTTCCAAGAGTATCTAGATACCTTTTTAGATGTCCTTTTGGATAAATCCTCATTTAATCCAAGTCCGAGGAGGATCATATACATTATCTAAGAATAGTTTTGGGTCTGTTGAGAAATCATCGACATTATTCCATGTTTTCAAAGTGTTATTTCTGGATTCAGGAACTGAAATTACCAGGACATGTGGTGTCTAAACAGGATATATCATTTGATCCTAAGAAGGTGAAGGTTTTTATGACTTGTGAGTAACCACGAAATATCTTTGAGATTCAAAACTTTTTGGTCTTATCAGGATATTATCACTGGTTCATAAAGGACTTATTGAAGTTGGCTTCTCCGATGACTGTTCTATCTCGTAAAAGGGGTGAATTTTTCTTAGAATGATAAATTTCAGGATTATGTTTTCTATATAAAACATATTTTGACTATGACACTAGTATTGACTCCTATAAAGGCCAATCATGGCTTTGTGGTCTTTTTTTGATTCATTGGGATGAGGCTTAGGCTACGTTCTTATGCAAAGAGATCATGTAGTTGCTTGTGGATTTTTTAGCATAGGCCACATGAAAAGAATTATCATACTCATGACCATAAAATTTTCACTATGATTCACATGATTAAGAGTTAGCAGAACTAAATTTTTGTATAAAGTCTTACAATGTATTCATACCATAAAAATTTCAGTTATGTCTTCTCTAAAAAATATTTGATCTTCTACCAGAGGCATTGGGTAGAGTACCTGAAATCATTCAACATTGACATAGCCTACACCCTGGGGAAAGGGAATGTCATTTAAGATTCATTTAGTTGGAAACTTCCAACCTATATAGTGAAGGAATCTTCGGAAGAGTAGAATTTGATGCCTTTTTTCACATTTTCATATTTGAGTTTAGGATAAAGGGGATAATGTTTATTTATCCAGCGTTCAGTTGACTTCCTCTCTTCTCGATATGATTCTTCGGGATCAAGAACTTGATGATGAATTTCATAGAATTATAGACTCTCTTTATTTTGGGGAGATAGTTTCCTAGTGGTCATTCTCTAAAGAGGGTGTTATGTGATATCAAAATTGCATATTTGTGCTATTACCAGCAAAAGGCTCTGATGGGCAGTACACCTAGGAACCACTATGATGTTCTATGATATGTGTTGGTATTTATTCTATCCAGACATAATATTTGGAATTACTGAGATTTTTTCTCGCAGTTATACATGTCAACAAGCTAAGGCCGAGCATCAGAAACCTTTGGGTTTACTTCAGCTATTTCTAGTCCCTACTTGGAAGTTGGATGAAATCACTATATACTTTGTGGTTAGGTTTCCTCGTACCCAGAGAAAGAAAAATGTGATATGGTTATTGATAGATGGGCTGACCATGTTGGCTCACTTCATACCCATTCGTAATAAAACCAAACTTTAGGAGTTGGAAAATATCTATGTGAAAGAGATTGTTATTTTGCACAGATTTCTATCTGATATAGTCTCTGATAGGGATCCTTTGTTCACTTATCACTTTTTTAGAGGCCTTCAAGAGGCACTAGGATCTTAGATCAATTTGATAAATCCCTACCATCCACAATTGGATGGCCAAATAGAGATATCTATAAATATCCTTGAGGATATGATTCACGCCTATGTTCTCAACTTTGGTGGGTATTCGGATGATCACTTATAACTAGTTGAGTTTTCTTATAAAAATAGTTACTATTCTATGATAAAAATGGCTCCTTTTGAGGCCTTGAATGGCCTTCCTTATAAATGTCCATTGTTTTTGTCAAATATTGCTGAAATTTTCTTGGTTAGACCAGGTTTGGTCCATGAGATGACAAAAAATATTCAATTAATTCTTTGATAATATTGATGGCACAGACCCAATATAAGTCTTATTTAGACCATCACCATATGCCTTTATAATTCGAAGTTTGTGGCCAAGTTTTCTTGAAATTTTAAACACAATTGGTTCATCGACGGCTTGAGAAGAAATGGAAACATTCTCCTCATTTTTTGGGACCTTTTGAGGTTGTTGAGCTCGTGGGGAAAGTTGCATACCATATATAACTTCCACTATAGATGATGTCGATACATAATGTATTCCATGTATTGAAACTGAGAAATTATTTATATGATCCATCTCATATTCTGAGCTTGAGTGATCTTGAGATTGAAACTGATTTATCTTTGACTGAGTGGCCAATCAGGATAGTTGATTCTGAGACCAAGGTACATTATAGGAGGACGATTTCGTTGGTTTGTGTGATATATAATCATGATTCTGATAATCATGAGATGTGGGAATGCAAGGCACTAATTAGAGAGTAATGGACTAATATTTTTTTCATGGAATCTTCTTTATAGGATTTCTGGGGACATAAAGATTTTATGGTGGAGAGATTGTAACATCCCATTACCCATCTGAAAGGTATACCATTTTACCTTGTCATGTTTTTTCTTTTTTGTTGACTGGGTGGGGTTAATAATGAATGGGGAGGATACCTATAATATAAATTTGAGAAATTTTTTGGACTCCCACCTTTAACCAGCCTTTTCTACAGGTTTTTGGATGGTCACATGTTGTGTAACTAGGTTACATTATGTGTAATGGTCTCCATATGCATTCCTTGAGATGGTTAATGTCATTATAAAATTCACACCATGAAAGGTCACATGATGTGATGATCGTTTACACATCATGATTTATTTATTGAATAGTTTTTCATTTAATGTGATGTGTTTTTTGGAGCTTATGAAACATAACTATTTCACGATGTGTAGTGGGACTACATGTCGTGTAATACCCCAAATACAATTTTTAAATGGGAATATTGGTTGATATCATCTTTTACCCTCCTATCCAATTTCATTTCTCTTAAACCAAATCTTTCCCTAAGTGATCTTGTATCCCTCCAATACTATTTGTATTCCTTCATTCATCGTTCGATCATTATTGCTCTTGTGGTGTGGATTCTCGAGTAAGTGTTCTCTTCATTCTTCATCTCTCTCTCTTTTACCCATTGGTATTTCAATAAATCATATTTAAATTTATGGATCTATGATCTTTACTATTTGATCTCATTTCTAGGTTGAGTTTCGAGGACTTCTATGCTTTCATTCTTGTTGATGGGTTCCGTTGCGAGTGTTGGTTTTTGAAAAAAAGGTAGGTGATTCCATTCCATTGGGACAAATTGATTGACCTTGAATTAATTGATCTATTTAAATTGTTGATTTAAATTCAATTTCTCAAACTTGTTTCAATTTATTTTATAAAACCCAATTATAGTTAATTGGGAGATTTGAAATTGTTTGGTCATTAAATTTGGAAAACACCACAAATTCCATTGAATTTCAGAGAGTTTGTGAAAATTGGTTGATTTAAATTGATTAATTTAAATTGTAGATTTTAGGGAAACTATTTCAATTAAATTTTTATGTTTTATTGTGAAAATGAATTTTCAAATTTATGGAATTATTTTTGAATTGATTTTAAACTTGTTAAAATGGATTAAAATTCTTCGATAGAAACCCAGTGGTTTTATCTTATTAAAGAGGCATGTTTTTTATTAAAATACCATTTTTTAAATGGTAAATTGTAATTTGAAATGGGAGGAATGGTTTTTAATTTTATTTTAAGTAGCCTTAAAATAAATTTCCCATCACTGATTCTATAATAGCACATGCAATCCTTTGGTAGTTTTTGGGTTATTTTGACACACTCTATGCTTATACAACATTCTAAAACATAAATGTAGTAGGTCACATCCTTGATGGTATGGTGATGAGTCTCCTTTGGAATGTTTTATAGAGATGTGTTTATACACATATTTCCATGATCACTTAGAGAGTGCGAAGTCATATAGCCTTGAACTTTCTTACCTGTTTGGAATATGATCATGTTGGACACTTGAATATATTTGAGATATAAATGCATACCATTGTTTTTTAACTTATTTACACGAATTATGGATTTATATAAACTATTTTATATAAATTTTTTATTTAATCCATTGTTTTAGAAATATTACATCACTTGTAAATCTTTTACTTAAAGTATTTTCCATCATTTGAACTGTATAGAATGATTTGTTTAAATATGCTCTAAAATTCCAAACCAATTTATTCTAAAATTAAATCATTCCTTAGGTTAATCTATTATTGGAATATGTTATGGAATCCATGGTGATACCCTATAGGGATTTTTATCTCACACACTATTTGTGCCTTCATGTGTTTTTATTATCGCCTTCTAGGTTTAAGTAAGAGGAAATGATATTTTGGAGGTAGATCTAGCTATTTAACCTTGGATGTGGTGAGTTATATCCTTAGTTAATTGGGTTTTTTTCCCTATTTTGGTACTTGGGTTGTAGTATTGTGGGATTTAATGCCTTGTTGAATTTTGGTACATTACACCAAGTGGAGTTTCTTTTGTATCCATATTGATTATCTTGTATTTCTTCCACTATGTTTTATAGAAAATTCAATCCCACTTTATTGTTATATGATTCCATGTGCTAGTTGTTGACCCGTGGGGATCAAGAATTCCCTTCGGGCTATGTCAGAGTTAGCTCGATTATCAAATAACAATGGTACGTGAGCTAGTTCCTGACATGATGCTATATGAAATTTACCATAATTGGAAAGAGGAGAATAATATGATTTTGCAACTTGTCATAAAGGGAAAATGACTAGTAAAAGTCTTAAGAAAGTATAGATTTAGTCTATAATACCTCTTGAACGTATTCATTCCAATTTATGTGGGTTGATGATAGATCAATCAAAAAATGGATTTGTACTTTATCACTTTTATTGATGATTTCACTCAGATGAACAATATCATGTTTATGAAACACAAGTCAAAGTATATGGAAATATTAATATTCTTAAGAAGATAATTTGATAAAGAAATAGGGGTTTATATAAATAAGTTTAGAACATACCATGGTACAAAATTAATAAGTAATAACATTGAAACTTATTAGAGAAAGCATGGAATTAAAAATTAGTATGGTGATCCCTACATTCCAAAAAAATGGAGTAGTTGAAATGAAAAAATTAAATTTTGGTGGAAATGGGAATAATAAAGTTAGTAGAATACAAACTTTCAAAACATTTCTCGAGAGAAACTATTATTATTATTGTACATATTTAGAATAGATGTTTTTTGAGTCCAGAATCAAAAATTACTTCCTATGAAATGTCATATAACAACAAACCTTCACTGAAATACATCATGATTTTTGGAAGTCCATTTTTCCTAAAAATCATAAATATTGATTTTGGAAAATTTGATGAGAAAGTTGGGGAAGGAACTTTTATGGGTTATTCACCTAATGGATGAAGTTAGAAATGTTGTAACAAATTTTTAAAAAATTTGGTTGACTCATATGATGTGAAAGTTATTGAGAATCAAAATTCCTTAAAAAAAGTTATTGAGAATGATATGGAGGATAAACTAAATATTTTTAACTTAACTAAAAGTGATTCAAAACGTAATTATCAATATTTAAGAGAATTTTATGATGAGGAATGTGAATTTGGTAGTGAAATTTTAAAATTGCATACTTTACCAAAACATTTTGAGGCTGAAAATATTCTTGGGAATTAGAAGGCTCTGGTTTAGATAAAAAGAAAGTTGAGATTAGAAAATAAAACTTTACTCTTCTAAAAATTTGAATATAAATTAGTTTCAAAGTCTATTAAACACAAATAATTAGTGGATAATATGAATAAAGAGTTGTATCATATTAATAAAAAAACATGGGAACATTTTTCTTGTCATGGAAATAAAAAATGTTATCAGAACAAAGTGGTTTTACAGAAAAAAAATGAATAGACATGGAGATGTTTCAAGAAATACTAAATGTATTGTTTGTAAAGTATATGCTTTGGTGGAAGGTGTGGATTTTGATGAAACCTTTTTCCCAATTGAAAGGTTTTAAAATATAAGAATAAATCTATCAATGGATACACATCTAAATTAAAAAATTTACCAAATTGTGGTAAAGTCATCTTTATTAAATAGAGATATTGAGGAAGAGGTTTACATTTTACAAACTTGTAGTTTTATAATTGGAAATTATGAAAACAAGGTTTATAGATTGAAAAAATCTTTGTAAGGTTTGAAAAAATCCCCACATTCCTGGTATTGAAATCATTATAGTAGTTTGAGAATGAAGAATTTTTCTCAAGGAAAATTTGATAGTAACTTGTATATGAAATGATTTAACTCCGTTCCACTAATTTTTTTTATGTATGTGATTGATATATTTTTTTGAAAGATGATGAAAAACTCTATAATGTATTTTCTAAACAAATGACGATGAATTTTTAAATTTTAATGTTAATATAATTAACTTTATTTCTTGTATTACAAGATTAACAAAAGGAAAATTACATTTTATTATCTTAAGAAATGTTTTTTGGGGAATTATTAAAGAAGTTTGGGATGGAAAAATACAAATAAGTTTCTTATCAAATTTCAGTGAGCACAAAGTTAAGTAAAGGTGAATCAGTAAAAAATGTGAATCAGAAATAATTTCCAAAGATGATCAGAAGTTTTCATTATCTCACACCTCAAGACCAGATATTATTTATGTTATGAATTTCTGTGCCAGATATCAGAGTTGAAAGAAAGAGCCTCATATGTTGTTTGTAAAGTGAATTATCAGATATGTTAAAGGAACAACTTCACAAGGGATTTTATACAAAATAATTTATGATATGAACATTCATGTTTATACTAATACCAATTGGGATGGAGATTATAATGATGGAAAATAAATTTCTAGAGGAATATTTTTTATGGGGTTAATTTTGTGTGAGTTTTCATAGTATAAAACAAATTTCAATAACTTTGGGCCTAGTGGAATCAGAATATGTTGCATCTTCTCAAGCTTGTACTCGGATGTTATGGATAGAAGTTTTACTGGAAGACATAAAAGTAAAAGTTTCTAAACCATTTGAGATGCTTTGTGATAATCATAGTGAAATTAATCTTTCTAAAAATTCTATCCAACATTCAAGATTAAAACATATTTCCATAAATTTTCACTTTATAAAAGATGAATTTGTTGATAGATATTTTTTTCTAGAATATATACCAATAAATTATCGAATTGATGATATATTTACAAAAGTAATGCCAAAATAAAATTAATTATATATTCACAAAGTGGTGGAAATATAAAACTTAATCCTTTAATGGATAGAAGTATTTTTCTTATTAAAATTAATCTAAAGTTATGGTTATCATAAAATGGGGGAGAGAAATTTTTAATTGAGAGGAAAAGATAAAAGTAAGGGGGTTATATTAACATAGTTGTAAAATTTTATTATCACTAAGAGAAGTAATTCCTTAAAAAAAATATTAATTTATTCAATAGTGTGGTGTTAAGAAACACTCTTTTGATAAAGGATGTGTTTTGGTAAAAATCACAAAATATGAGTTTTTTACAAAAGGTGGGTTATCAAAAACTTCTTTGAGTTGAAAAAATTGTTAACGATTGTTGTCAACAAATCCAAAGGGGGTATTGAATAACCTTTGTGATGTTTTATTTTAAAAAAGTCTTTTATTTATTGAAAAATAAACTTTTGTAAAAGAATCTATTTGAGAAACAGGTGAATTTTTTTGAATGTTCCAACCCAAACGCAAAAGGGGAGAAATTTTTTGTTCTTGAATTTTTTTTTCTATATGAAGAGTATCGACTAGAGTATCAATAGATGTTGGACTTGTTAGAAAGATTCATTATGATAGTTTAAAAAAAATATTAGATGAACTATCGGTCTTAGGTTCATCATCATGAAGTTCAAGAATCATCAAACATTGTGTCTATTAGAAAGTTAGTAGAAACAGTGAATGAAATTCAGTATGTTCTTCATACCTGAAAAGATAGTTTCAAGGGAGTCAAGAGTTAGAAAGTTCTTTACCTTATAAACTAAGTAAGATTATGCTTTTTCGATATAAAAGTTAACATAAATTATGAAACTCTTAGGATAAAAGTTTTTTATGTAATAGAGGATGTTGAAGGTATTTTTAAAGATTTTATCAGTTCAAGAAACATGGAAAATGTTTTCATCAAATTCAGAAGTTCTGGAGATAGAATTTGTTAGAATTAAAAATGAGCTGATAAGGTTTGAATATTTTCAATTGTGCTAAGTGGATTCAATAATGGATATATTCCAAGATAATGATAAATTCATCATACATGGAAATTAATTTGTAATGAGAATTTAATCAGACTAAGATGAGAATGAAATTCGGTTGAACTGAGCTGAGTAAGTTCTATCAGACTGAGCTGACGAAGTTCCATTGGACTAAGTTTCGATTATAAAGTCAAATCAGACTGAAGATTTATAACAAATAGAGTTTTTCCAAAAACTAGTTTCTGATCTTTTGATGATAATTTTTAAAGAGTTGTGAAGATTCAATAATGTTTTATAATAATGATAATATTAAAAGTGTTAAATGAAGAAGTTAAAATATTGGTGAATATCATAATTTCAGAATTCGAGTGAGTGGGAAAAGTTTTTCAGTTTCTCTCCTTTACCATTCTGAGTTGACTATAAATATATGAATGGTACTTTAATACTTATCATACGTTCACATGTGTGAAAAATGTGGAGCATTGTAGAGTTTTATTCAGAGTGTTTTTATAGAAATATATCTCATTATAAGATCAGATAATTGATTTTTTATTAAAAAACAAAGGAAAATATGAATGATCAGTTGAGTAGAGTTTAATAATAAAATCAACATACTAATTCCATTAGACCCATCCCCATCGGATTGAGAGAATTGGACCTAGCTGCATCAGGATGGGGTTTTGGCCAAAGTGATTTTGGAGCAGATTGAACAAATTATTTATACTTTTGTTTCTTCCCAAATATTTCAATAAAACCTTGTAAACTAATAAGAGTTAATATAATCAATCCTATCAGGATATTGAAGGTGCATAACATGAGTTGGAAAAATTTATATTCACTTCTTCATAATAGTGAATTTCCATAGACCAATGGGAGTGGCTATGGAAAAGATGTAGGTTCTTACACTAAGTCCAAACTATATAAATATTGTGTTCATTACTTTATTTCCAAATTTTTTATGCATAATTTTTTACTAAAATATGATAAGGTTATGAAATTAACAAGTTTCAGTGGTTATTTTTTAAAATTATTGGAACTTATAAAAATTGAACAACTGATTCAACCCCCCCCCCCCATATTATTTGTTTTTAAATCCTTTGGAAGTTCACTTTTTCATATACATCATAGATTATTCATGCATTATGATAGAAAAATACTTGTTGGTAACTACCCAGCTAAAACATCTTCCATGCCTAGAACCTTTGTTTTTTTTCATCCTCTTTATGATGGAAAACTCTCTATGGCTAGTCGTTCCTCCCCAACACCTCCTATTTCTAACGGTTCTCTCATAGATGGAAACTGTAGTGGTACTTACATAGATATATTATTTTTTAGGTGGGTCTTAAAAACACTTGAATGGGATATTCTAATTATTTTCAAGACTCTCTGGTGGATCCTTTTTTATAAATGATCAATATTTCGATTATTTTATCTTAATACTATTTTGAAGTACTAGATTTTGTTGGAGAATATGTTCCTGTTAATGATCCTCCTTGAGTTTTCTCGAATAGATAAGAGAGGAAATCATTTAATTCTAGGACTATAGATACCATATATATATTGAGATCTCATTAAATCTACCCTATACTCCTAGGATTTGAGATCATAACCATTGAGGATCCCCTTCCTATCTCTCAATGATATCATATATTATATAGAATTCTAGGGGTATAGGATCCCAAGTGAAGTGAAATTTTTATTCTAATGATTTTCAATCCAATAATGTTTCTATCATTATCATCCTTAAAATTAATCATTGTCCAAGATGGAATCTCTTATTTGAATAAAACATCCCTATGAACTCCTTCATGCATACTATCCTGATCAATAACCACATGTGCTTTCCCAAGAAAAATATTTGGTGTGTGATTATAACTAATTCTTCTTCTCTTAATATAACTATTGATGTTAGGATGAAATATTTCTCTATCTTTCTATATATCATTTATACTAAATACCATATATTATAAAGATAAAATCTCTAGAACATCCTTTCTATCATTGATCCAAGATCTCAGAGTAGGTTTTTTGGTGGTGAATTCAACATGATCCTTAACTATGAGGAAAAGGAAGATAGTAATAGGTACTAAAGAAAAGTGATGAAATATTTCAAATCATTTATATCATACAATAATATTCTGGGTCTCATATATTCAAAAGATAAATTCACATGTTATAACAACAAGTGTCTTGAATGGAGGACATGGTTTCATCATGATTGATTTATATCCATATACCAAGGGATCAATAATATCCCCCACACCTATGTCTCCCATATGTATTGGGGATTATCAAACCATTCACCCTTGATCCTTGACCTAAAATATTCAATGGGGGAGATAATCATTTATTTTCCTCTAAAATTTGGACATTGGATAATGAGTTCCCGTAGTGGGTGTAAGAATCTTGGAGAGTACCCATAGTTGGTCACTCGTTGTCTATCCTATAAAACAAACTTGTTAATTTGTAGATAAATATTATATAATGGATGAATAGACACCCCAGTATCCATTTAATCCCTTAAGACATGATAACTTACATTTTCTAGACAGATTTTGTTTTATAACAATGATGGGATGATTCCATCATTATTATATTATCAAACAAGTAAATTATATTAGAAGAGAGGTTACTTGAGGAATTAAAATTCACTCAGGTTAATTCTTGAGTACTATGGATTTAAAAGGTATATAATAATATGACTTAATTACATGCATGAAATAAATAATGAATGTTCATGGGGGACATCAGTATAAAACTCAAATGTGTATCCTTGATTTAATATGTAGAAGTAGTATGTCATTTAGCTATCTCACGCTTCTTATATCGTATAGTTGGATAGTGATTTTAAATTATTAGTGGTTATCACATGGTTGGAGATGCTGAAATATTTTTCAATATATACCATATTTACATAGATGATCATTTTAATTGTTTAATTGAATACACACCCATATAGAAAGATATTAGAACCTCCATTAATAACCTAACCCTAACGGTGCATCCGGTTTTGATGGATTCCCATGTTCATCTACTTCACATCATGGTAAATCATTAAATATGTGGTCATCGATGTTATTAAGGACTTACTCTTATGTGGTTCTCTCCTTAAATTCTCCAGTTCCACTACCCTTGTTATCATTCCAAAAATGAATCACCCGGACTCCTTACAAAAATATTGAACCATCATATTATGTAATTTCATTTAAACAAATTTCTCTAAAATATTCAATGATAGGTTTTTTATATTATACCAAACCTATTTTTAGAAGAGTAATGCATATTAATTAACGGTAGAAGCATTCAAGGTGTTATTGGGCTAACATAATAGATGATGGATGACATATATCATGAAACTATATAAGAAAACATCAGGATCAAAATATATATAGAAAAAATTTATAATAGAATGAAATAGAACATGATCTTAAAATACATGAGTTATTATATATTCTATGAATGGTTGTGAGATCATATATTCTACATCTACTCATCAATAGTGTTCACTATTACCTATCTATAAATATTTTATATGTTATTAAAGCCCCCAAAACTATCATCAGAACCACTAAAAACATCATTAATAGATTCTTATGGGACTCTAATCAAGAGGGTTTCTTCCCTAAGTAGAGTTATGAATTCCTAGTGAAACAATTTGAATATTGTAATATCAATACCATGAAGCTTAAGGAATTCATGCAATGCATGTTGGCCAAACTATCCTAGGATTTTCTAGTAGGTAAATATCTATGATAAAAATTCATAAAGTTCAAGTATGTAAGAATCATGTAGGTTTTATTCATTGGTCTTTTTATTTCATTTCCTCTCTAGAGTAATTTTCTTATTATCTTTCAAATACATTTTGAGCAGTCAAGGTGAATTGTAAATCAGGAATAGATCCTCTTCTTGGATGAAAAATCATCAAGTTTTACACTCTTATTCCCTGGGTATCCCAACCCTAGTATTAATTTATAATCAATAAAGTGTTGAAAAAAAGAACATAAATCCCATATTCACTCAATCAAGATCAACGATGAGTCTCATCATTTTTTTCAATCCATAATTCTCAAGAAATTTCAACACTCTCAACTATCATCATGTCACACACATATAGTAGATTCTAAATCCTTATTATAAGACATTGTGGAGAACAAACAACAAAGATAAATTCAGTTTCCTAGTGCGGAACATTATACATAATTTCAACCCTACAAATTACATAAAATAATATAGAGTTATAATTATGGATTTTAAATAATCTTGTTGCGTTCATCCCAACATGGAAATAGAAAATTATCTCTTTATGGAATGTGGCTTGGAATTTTTTATTTGGAACATCCTTTGAAGATAACTGGGTATTTCCATTTTTATTAGTTCTACATAGAAATTTCAAACTACATGGTTCCTCAATGTTGATGTTTCTACCAGTGAGGTTCAGGTTCTTATCATGGTATTCATTGTTGGTTGTTGGGTATTATATAAAGAAAAGAATAACTCCAAACATAATTAGCCTTAGTCAATATTATTTCATATGAAATATAAGTCTCTCATAACGATTAGTGAACTATGTTTATAGTATATAATATTTTAATCCTTTATGTATAACCTTTTCTTCTATTCACAACCATGGTCGGATGAAATTTATTCAAGTCAGGGTAACTCAATGTATTAGAAATCACCAAATTTAGGTTTTAAACTTTACATTAATAGTGCTTATTCACTTGGTAACATGTGAGGTTGAGGTCTCATTCACAATAATCAAGTCTTAGTGGTTTTTTCTTTTAACGCCTTCTATGGTGAAGGGTATTCCTACATTGTAGCATCTCAAGAAATGATTAATATCCATCTAATTTCAAATATTTTTCATATCACCATTTTAGTTATGGAATATGAATTTTATATTTTGTAAATTCCATTTACTGTTTTTATAATTATCATACATCCATCACTTGTTTACACTGGTAATATAGATGATTGATTGCAGGCAATGTCGAGATTCATCACATTAAACATAGGTGAAATAAAGAAGCTGATATTTTAACTTTCAAAGTAAATTCCATTGATACTATCTAAGAAAAATTTAGTGTATGATCCCTTCCCTCGGATTATGTAATTTTTATCTAAGGATACTCCTTTTAGAAACACTACTTCACACCATAATGATCTATATTTGTAATTTTATCCTCTTAATAAAATTTTCATGTTTTGGGAATTTTTTTTGATTTACTCTTAATTATACATTATTGAGTACATTTATATAAGATCATTTTTGGATGAAATTAATATTAATGATCAATATAAAGGATCATAGATCCCTTCAAACACTTATTTCAAAGAATCATTTTAGGGATGATGAGGGGAAATTGAACACCCACCAACCAATTATAAATAACACAAGATAAATGAAGAATTTTGGGATGCTTTAATTAGAAATCATGAGGATAAATCAATTCAGGTACACTGATAATGATAATAATTTATTTTTAATTACATGTGTAATGTCCCGGTTCCAGAAGCCACCCAAAGGTGCCCCATACCCGATTGGTCACATAGCCTCAATTTCATTTCCCCAAATGCCAGAGGATGTCAAAAAGTAGTGAGGGACTTGGGTGCGATAGTGGGGAAACTATGCCTTCATTGGCAGAGTACAGAGCAGAAGATAAACAAAAGCAATAGAGGAAGCAGTAAACATTCATACAAGAGTAAAAAACGAAAGGTTAATAGTGTAAACAAATGGAGAACATATATAAATTATGCATGATACATAAGTCTAGGAAAGCATCCAAACAAGTCACAATACTGGAATACAACACTGCTAAACCAAAGTGCAAAAGAAAGTAGATAAAAATCCTCAGCATCACAAGGAAAAGCTTGGTCTCATGCTCTCTAGCTCCATAGAAAGTCAAGTGCCTGAAGTAGAAGGGCACTTTCCCTTGTCTATACCTGCAACAATATAACATGTTTGAGCCCAAAATCATGGCCCAAATAGGGTGTGAGACTAAATCCTAGTAGGAAACCACTACAAGATCTGTGCCTAACAGTCATTGAATATATGGCAGGTAAAAGTACAGAAAGTAGTAAAAAAGGAAGGTACTCAACAGAAAAAAATCCACAATTCAAGCATTTAATTCACAAAAAAGTAATCAGCTACTCAAGTAAGTAGAAACAATAGGTAACCCTCTGGGTAGTTCTCACATCCTATCTCCTATGGTTCAACCAACAAGTACTAGCAACCCTCTAGGAAGCACACACAGTTTCACCCCTCTGGTTCAGATAAATTATAGACTCTCTAGGGAATCACTCACCATCAATTCCCTCTATAGTCTTGTATCGTACTAAAGGCTCTCTGGGGAAGCAATCAACATCTATTCCCCCTGTGGCCCACGTTAAGGAACTATAGACACTCTGAGGAAGCATTCAACGTCAATTATCCCTGTGGTATCACATCGTAAAATTATAAATACACTCTAGAGAATCCCTTAAGTCCATCCTCTCTATGGTCTACTACACTAGGTTCTCACGGCCCTGTGTAAGTCAAAAATGTATAGCACGCATATCTCCCTAAGTAAACCTCAAGAACTACATGGCTAACATTCTAAGGTATATCAGCATAATAGAACAATAGTCGCACTATCCTAAAAACTAGGCATGGAAATTGGTAAAATCCAACAGGAAAAACTAGACCAAACGGTCATAAACATGTAAAACATGCATGGCCAATACATCGAAAGCACAGAAAAA
Organism: Viscum album; assembly: GCA_963277665.1. NCBI lineage: Eukaryota > Viridiplantae > Streptophyta > Magnoliopsida > Santalales > Viscaceae > Viscum > Viscum album. Next base: position 1,047,132,597 of record OY728165.1, read on the forward strand.
TTACCCTATTCACAAACAATAATCTCTACTTTGACATACAAGAAAAGTAGTCAAGAAATAGGGAAAAATGGTAAACATGCAATATTCCATTCAAGGGTATTGGTGGAATTCACACAAAATACTCAAAGACTTTCAACAGAAAGGCACAAACCACATACCTTGGGTTTCAGATATCGATATACATGAACCACAATGCTTGAATCTCCTTAGAACTTCGTAGATCTATGAAAACGTATAAAAAGTTCAACCCATGATAACTAGGAAAAGAAGAGTAATTGGAAAACGATGCTCTGGGAGAAGTAAGAACTCACATCTGCGATTCCAACACAATCAACGGTGCTCGAATCAGAGGACGGACAGAGGCTCGAGGGCTCGTCGAAGATCTGTGCCTTCTCGGTGCTCTCGGATGAACAGGAGCTAAAAAAACTATGTTATGTCCATTAGACGTGACCCAGGTGCATTTAATGAAAAAAAAGAAAGTACATGGTGTGTACTTTTGACGTACATGGCATATAATTACTATTTTTGTACTCCGCTTTAAGCGGCTTCCGAAAACCCCCACACGGCCGTGTGCATGGCTGTTACACGGCCAACACCTGGCTACCTACGACAAGGAAGTACACGGTGTATACTCTTAAAGTACACGGCGTGTACTCATAAAGTACATGTCGTGTACTTTGAAAATTTCTAGAATTTACTCTTTTTCCCAAAAATGACCAGAAAATAAAAAACACACCTGAAAAAAGATACGGGTTCTTGCAAACTTCCCCCCTTAAAGAAATTCATCCCCAAATTTCCCTAGCGTGGCATAGAAGAAGAAACCTTGAACAACTCTATCCATTGTGATCGTACGTCAGCCTCCTTCTCCCAAGTCTCATCTTGCACCCGTCTATGCTGCCATAACACTCGTACCAGAGGAACTGACTGGCCATGGAGAACCTTCATACTGCGATCAACAATCCAAATAGGATGCTCCTCGAAAGATGCATCCACCTCCAACTCAACTTCCTCATGTTGGAAATCATGATATGGGTTTGAAAAGTAATGTCAGAGCTGAGAAACATGGAAGACGTTGTGCATAGCCAGGTACCTCTGAGGTAACTGCAACCGATAGGCAACTGGTCCCACTCTCTCCAACACCTCAAACGGCCCAACGTACCTCGGTGAAAGCATACCCTGCCTCCTGATCCTTTTGTACCCCAACCTCGGTGTGACACATAGGAAAACTTGATCCCCAACCTCAAACTCCAGAGGTCGCCTCCTCTGATCAGCATATGACTTCTGTCGAGACTATGCAGTATCCATACTCTTCGGAATCAACTCTATCTACTCTTTGGTCTCCTGAACAAGATGAGTTCCCAGTAAGGCGGCCTCTCCTACCTCCAGCCAACATATGGGTGATCGGCATGTCCTACCATATAAAGCCTCATAAGGTTCCATATGAATAGTTTCCGGAAAACTATTGTTGTAGGAGAACTCCACCAGGGGTATATGCTTCTCCCAAGGACCTCCAAAGCCCAGAATTCATGCTCGGAGCATGTCCTCAAGCACCTGAATCGTACAATCAGATTGGCCATCAGTCTGGGGGTGGTATGTTGTACTCAAAAGTACCTACATATATACTCAAAGCCTTCTAAAGCCCCTACCAGACCCGAGAGGTAAAAATCACATCCCCGTCTGAAACAATGGAGTGTGGAACTCCATGCAGACGTACAATTTCATGGATATAAAGATGCCTCAGTTCATCAAAACTGAAGGTCTCCTTGATCGGAAAGTAGTGAGCAACCTTCGTAAACCTGTCAACGACAACCCATACAGCATCATTCCCTCGAGGTGACCTCAAAAACCATATGACGAAGTCGATCGTGACGTCGTTCCACTTCTACTCAGGAATGGATAACTGCTATAAAAGACCTACTAGTTGTTGATGCTCTACCTTCACCTGATAATAAGTAGAACACCTCATAACGAAACCAGCAACATCCCTCTTCATACCTGGCCACCAGTACTAATGGTGTAGACCATGATACATCTGGGTGACGCCAGGATGAACTACCCAAACTGAGGAATGAAAGTCACGTATCACCTCCTCACGTATATCTGATGGCACCTATACACGTCTCTGGAATCGCCGGATCTCATCCTCGCCCATGGTTTACACAAGAATAGGGTCCTCTCCTGACACACTCTCCCTTAGGACTAGGCCTTCATAATGTGATAGCTGCCTCATTCGTACCTGATTAAGAAGTGTAGAGGTAACAGCTATAGAAGAAACAAAGGTCTACCCCTATCTTTCGTGCACCTCCAAATGCATCTCAGAGAATAGAGCCATAAGTTTCCACTCACTGATGGACTCCCGAACTTACTTTATCTGAGTACTCCTTCTCAACGCATCAGCCACAGCGTTGCCTTTCCCAAGCATGTAGGCAAGCTCGAAATCAAAAGACTGTAGGTACTCAACCCACCTTTACTGTCTCAAATTCAAATCCCACTGAGTGAAGATGTACTTGAGACTCTTGTGGCTAGTGAAAACCACAAAGTGATCTCCCAGAAGATAATGTCTCCAACAGCATAAGGCATGAACAACAACTGCAAACTCTAGATCATGCATCGGGTGGTTCCTCTCATGTGGCCTCAACTGCGGAGACCCGTGCGCAATGACTCCATCACCCTACATAAGCACAACTCCCATCCTTATACCTAAAGCATCACAAAAAACAGTGTAGCTCTTTCCTAGATCTGGAAAGATTATTATCGGTGCTTAAGTCAACCTCCCTTTCAACTCTTGAAAGGATGACTCACAAGAATCTGACCATAAGAACTTTGTACCCTTCTTGGTCAGACCTGTTAATGGTGCTTATAAGTGTGAAAAGTCCTATATAAAATGTCTGTAGTATCCAGCCATCCCTAGAAAACATCGCACCTCAAAGATGTTCTTCAACTTCTCCCAGGAAACTACAGCTCTCACTTTCTCTAGGTCTATTAATACTCTTGTCTCTGAAATAACGTGACCCAAGAAGTGAATTTGGTCCATCCAAAAGTGGAATTTTGAGAGCTTAGCATATAACTGATGCTCCCTTAGTGTACTCAAAACGATCTCAAGATGTGTGGCATGGTCGTATCGAGTGTGAGAGTACACCAAGATATCATACACTAAGAACACTAAGAATGAATCCATGTATGTATGGAACACTCGGTTCATCAGTGCCATGAAAACTGTTGGCGCATTCGTGAGACCAAACGGCATAACTAAGTACTCGTATAGACAATACCTACTCTGGAAGGTTGTAAGAGGTATATCTGATGGCCGAACATGAAACTGATGATAATCAGACCTCAATTCAATCTTCGAGAATACACAGGCGCCTCGAAGATTATCAAAGAGCTTATCAATCCTCAGTAAGGGATATCTGTTTTGACCATCAACTGGTTCAACTTCCGATAATCCAAACAAATTCTAAGGGTACCGTCTACCTTCTTCGCAAACAAGATAGGAGAACCCTAAGGAGAAGTACTGGTTCAGATGAAAACCTTTTCCTCCAACTCCTCCAACTACTTATTGAGATCCTATAACTCAGGTGTAGCCATCCTATAAGGAGGAATGAACACCGGTTCCGCTCTTGGCACAAGCTCAATAGAGAAGTCTACCTCACGCTCTGGAGGAAAACCCGCAAAGTCCTCTAAAAAGACATCCCTGAAACGATCCACCACTAGAGGAAAGTCTAACTGTGAAGTCCCCTGGTCATCCAGATATAGACTGGAAAACTGGGTTGTAACTCTTCCTAGACTATAATGCTTGGGTCTTGCTCTGCTCGCCTAGACATCCAACTCACCCCTATGAAGAAAAGAACCGCCCTATGATGATATGAAACTAACCCTACGGCGATAACAGTCGACGACTTCCTGGAAGGAAACTAACTAGTCCATCCCGAGAATGACATCATAGACTGTCATCTCTAGGACATAGAGGTTCCATAGAAAGTGACACCCAGTAACCTCTATAGAGCACTCCTTTCACTAACGTACACTAGTCATCCTAGTTCCCAACGGTGTGTCTAGCGTCAAGATGTCGACATAGGAAAAGTTACAGAGATCAAGGATCTTCGCAACAGCAACAGATATAAAACTATGGGAAGCTCTTGTATCGAAAATAGAATATGATAAAACTGAGGCTACAAAGATCGTACCTCGAACTATAGAGGTTCTGGGATCCTGATCCTGTTGGGTCTGCTCCACTGCAAAAGTTTGACCTGTAACACAGCCCTGTGACCCTCTTAGACCACTCTGAGATGATACTCCCTACTAAAGATGATAGACCGGCGACTGACCACCATGGCCTCGACCTCCACCTCAGCCTGAACGGCCAGAAGAACTCCAATTCCCAGACTGGTGAGAAATTCGTGGCACTGCTTCTTGATATGGAGTCATGGATGAACCCCTTTCACCAACTTCTGGTAAGAAATCCTGACAAAAGTGCTGAAGGTGACCCATCTTTCCGCAATATCGGCACTCTACTGGGTCTCTCTAGCACTACGGCCTCATATTCCAAGCCATTCCACACTGGTATCATACCACCTGGTTACCTAAAGACATGTCTCGCCTCCTCAGATCACCGCGTGAAGACTCCCTGCGGTACTTTTTGTTGTCAGCGGGCAAAGTACTAACTCTGGAAGCGGAATAACCCTAGCTCTTAGCTCCGGAATCTCTCAGATTTTTCTTCGCAATTAGTTCCTGGTTAATGATGGAAGCGATGGATGTCAAACTGAATATATTCACCTGCGAGCGGATCTCCCATCTGAGACCATCCTCAAACTTCTCTGCCTAGAACTACCCATCTTCACCCTAGAGGGGTGTGAAACGCTGAATCTTGGTGAAAAAAGATGAATACTCCATAACCAAAATAATACCCTGCTCTGGACTCATGAAATCCAAGGCTCGATCGGCCCTCAAGGTCTCCAGATAGAAGTATTTATAGAAGACACGCTAAAACTCCTCCCATACCATGACCTGCTGATGACCCGCCTATGAGATTACGTCCCACCACCTCTTGGTGAAGTCTCATAAAATTTAGGTAGAAATCTTGACCCACATTTCTGGAGGAATATCCAGATTCTCGAAGATATTCAGTATGGATTCTAGCCATGACTATGTAGCATGAGGTCCTCCTTCCCTTGAGAAGGTGGGAGGATGCTACTACTAGAAAACTTGCATCAAGTCTGCCATAGACAAGGCAGGAGGTGGTGCAGGTCTGTATCATCCTTAGAAATCCTTCACTAAATTGCACATCAATTCCTGTAACTGGTATCACTACTAATGCTAAGGCTGGCACAATATTAGGATCTGCAGGAAGTCTCTGATCAGCCATATCTGGTGTCTGATCAATACCATACAACTGGAGGACGACCAAAGGACGTCTTGGTGGCATGACTCTGCAAGGTCAAATGCACACCTTAGATCAAGACTATTAAAAACTGAAAACTGGAAGGAAAAGAAAAGAACAGAAGAAGAAAATCATTCAAGTTTTGCAAAACAAGACTACACGCCGTGTACTTTTCATACACAGCGTGTTCCCTTAAGTCATTCACATGGCCATGTACATCTGCTTTAACAGGTCATGTAACACCCCAAACACACAACATGTTCGCAAAACACATGGTGTGTACTTGAATCATCTTTCCCTGCCTGGGTCCTTCTACATGGTTAAGCCACACGACTCTCCTAAGACAAGACTACACAGTGTGTTCAAGGTAGACACGGCGTGTATTGGACAAGATTAACCTGGACCGTGTTGTTAGTGACACGGTCAGATACATGGATCAAGCTACACGGTGTGTTTCTGACAGACACAGCGTTTACATGAAAGGATAACACCGACCCGTGTTGTTTGTGACACGGCCAAGTACCTGGGTCAGACTACATGGCGTGTTCAAGGTAGACATGGAATGTACATGAAGAGACTCCACCGACCCGTGTTGTTAGCTACATGGCCAGATTCCTAGGATTATACTACATGGCGTGTTCAACGCAGACACTGTGTGTTTCCACCAGACTTTTCCCATCCCTTGTTTCTTCCCACATGGCCTACGACACGATCAGAGAGTACAGGGCGTGTACATAAAGTACACGGCGTGTACATAAGAAAAATTGTTTCTTCTCGAACAGAAGAACTCATGGTGTGTACTTAACATTACACGGCCTATATTTTGGGTTTTTCTGGATTGTAATCCTCGGAAACTACTCTGAAACCCATAAAACACTAAAACAAGCATTGAAAATGCAAAATTCTAATCCTTTATTCTCGTACTCCCCGTGAATCAAAGTTGGCATCTCATACTAGTTATAAACAAGGTAAAAAATTCAATGATCCACCGAATTCCGGTCCATGAGGGCTCATATCACTTCCAGAACCAATGTTTGGAATTCATTCAAACAAAACCTTATACACAATTCTCTATCAAACAAAAGGAATTTCTATCAAGGCATATATCACAACAGCATTCATATTATATACAACATCTATCACAACAACATGAAATCGCTAATGCATCCTTGATGGAATGGAAAAAATGCATGACATGTGATTTATAGCAAGTGTCTATATGATAAATGAGATGGCACACCCTCATCTCATCGGGTTGCAACATAAGTAGAACCATAATAACAACAATAGTAACAACACAAAACATGTGAATCACCCAACAGTGAAATCAAATCAACTATAAAGTTGCAAACTAGTAAAATTGCAATAAACGAGGTAGTATGGATTTTCCTTGTACACGGGTTAGCTACTCCTGGGCACAACTTATTACCAAGTACCTATTCCTTCCTATCTCTGACTATAGGCTCCAAACAGTAAGTCAAGAGAAAAGAAATCTTCTGATACCACTTTGTAACGTCCTGGTTCCGGAATCCACCTAGAGGTGCCCCGTACCTGGTTGGTCACATGGCCTCAAGTGCATTTCCACAAACGCCAAAGTTTGCCGACTACCAGTGAGGTCCTTGGGTGTGATAGTGTGGAAACTATGCCCTCATTGGCAGAGTACACAGCAGAAGATAAAAAAAGTAATAGCGGAAGTAGTAAAAATCCATACAAGAGTAAACAACGGAAGGTTAACAGTGTAAACAAATGGAGCACATATATAAATGATGCATGATATATATGTCTAGGAAAGTAGCCAAACAAGTCAAAATGATAGAATAAAACAGTACTAAACCAAAGAGTAAAAGAAATCAAATAAAACTCCTCAGCATCACAAGCCATAGCTTGGTCCCATTCTCTCCAACTCCATAGCAAGTCAAGAACCTGAATTCGAAGGACTCTTGCCCTTATCTATACCTACAATAATGTAATATTTTTTAGCCCAAAAGCATGGACCAAACAGGGTGTGAGACTAAATCATAGTAGGCAACCACCACAAGATCTGTGCCTAACATTCAGTGAATATATGGCAGGTAAAAGTACAAAAAGTAGTAAACAAGGAAAGTACTCAACAGTAAACAATCCACAGTTCAAGCATTTAATTCAAAAACAAGTAATCGGCTACTCAAGAAAGTAGAAACAACAGGTAACCATATGGGTAGTTCTCACAACCTATCCCATATGGTTCAACCAACAAGTACTAGCAACCCTCTAGGAAGCACACACAGTTTCACCCCTCTGGTTCAGCTAAAGTATCGACACTCTGGGGAAGCACTCACCATTAATTCCCCCTATAGTCTCGTATCATACTAAAGGCGCTCTGGGGAAGCACTCAATATCTATTCCCCATGTGTCCTACGTTGAGTAACTACAGACACTCTGAGGAATCACTCAATGACAATTTCCCCTTGTGGTCTCGCATCGTAAAATTATAAAGACACTCTAAAGAAGCTCTTACGTCCATCCCCCCTGTGGTCTACTACACTAGGTTCTCACGGCCCTGTGTAAGTCAAAAATGTATAGCGCGCATATTTACCCAAGTGAACCTCAAGAACTACTTGGATAACATTCTAATGCATATCATCATAATAGAACAACAGTCACACTATCCTACAAACTAGGCATGGAAATTGGAAAAAGCCAACAGGCAAAACTAGACCAAACGGTCATAAACAGACAAAACATGCAAGGGAAATACATCTAAAGCCCAGAAAAATTACTCTATTCAAAAACAATAATCTCTACTTAGGCATACATGCAAAGGATTTAAGCAATAGGGCTAAAGAGTAAACACGCAATACCCCGTTCAAGGGTATTGGTGGAATTCACACAAAATACTCAAAGACTTTCAACATAAAGGCACAAACCACCTACCTCAGGTTTAGGAGATCGATATACTTGAACCAAAATGATTGAATCTCTTTAAAACATCATATATCTATGAAAACATATAAAACGTTCAACCCACGATAACTTGGAAAAGATGAGGAATTAGAAAACGATGCTCTGGGAGAAGGAAGAACTCACCGCTGTGATTACAATGCAATCAACAGTGCTTGAATTAGAGGATAGACAGAGGATCAGGGGCTCTTCAAAGATCCTCGGCTTCTCGGCTCTCTTGGACGAACAGGACCTAAAAAAAGTGTGTTTTGTTCATCAGACGTGACCCTGGTGCGTTTAATGAAAAAGAATGTACGTTGCGTATACTTTTGAAGTACACGACATGTAATTACTATTCCCGTACTCTGCTTTAAGCGGCCTCCGAACACCCCCACACGACCATGTGCATGCCCGATACATTTCTAGAACCCAGCTACCTGCTGAAAGGAAGTACACGGCGTGTACTTTGAAAATTTCCAGAATTTTCTCTTTTTCCCAAAAACGACCAAAAAAGGAAATATGTACCTGAAAAAAGATCTGGGTTCTTAAAACATGTAATAATCACATTGATTCATACTTTTTAATTTATGAAATAGTAATTGTGTGATAAAAATATGTTTTGTGCATTCAAAACAATATACCCCTACCATAAAGCAAGGATGGTGTTTACATCACATGAAATAAAATTGTAATTATTTTAAATATAAAATAAAACATTTATGATATATAAAATAAAAACAAAATTTTGTTACTTTTTTTAATATATTGATTGATAAATTAGAATCTAAATCCACTTACATCTCAAATCTCATGTTATGGAAGAAGTCTACTATAAATAAAAAGGGATAAATAGATGATGAAAATGCATAGAAAGTAAAGGAATTATGCATGTGTTTGACATAATAGAAATTTGTATTCTTTAAAAATAGTAATATATAAAAATTAATAATAATTTTACTATTATTTTATCTATTTTAGACACAATAATTGTCATTGGTGGTGTCCGTTGAATGCCTACATTCATAGGCTTTGGATTTTCAAGAAAAATATGGTTACATTAAAGGTGTAGTTTTTTTAGTGTCACCTCAATCATATTTTGAGAAAGAAAATAAATAGGGGGATGAAAATGAGAAAACAAAAGGTATGGAATCATAAAAAGATTATCTAATATGAAACACTACTTGGTTGTAAGATTTAATAAACCAATTTTTCAAGGGGTTAACAAGAAGAAACAATACAACTATATTAAGAGACACCCCCCCACATTGAGGATATTCATTCCCCTTAAAGAACTAACTTAAAAGAGGTAATAAATTTTTTCATAATATTTTTTATTAAATTAAAATCCAAAAACTATTGATACCTTTCATGTATATGAATTATACAATATGAAATTAATTTTGTTTTATATCTATCAGTACCCACCCATCACCCTGTTGTGTGGGGTACAGTGTGTAGCATCCAATGATATACTCTACACAAATAACAAATTCCAAAGGATCATGTTAAGGAACTAATTCACATAGCTCATGAGTCTAGCATCTAGATACATATTCCCCTTGATGATATAGATATTCACATAGTCTAACATTTTATTAGGACATTTAAAGAATGGTTTTTTAATCATATAAATTTACATGATGATAAGGAATTATGTCCCTTACAATTTATTTTATATGAAAAAACCCTTAACAATTAATAAAAAAATGTTATGAACTATGTTTTTCTATTATAGATAGTGAGAATTAATGGTAAATGGAAGGTCGAGTCAATAAAATCTAGAGGATCAACCATTAAATTGAAATGACCTTCTGAGAGTACCATTACCCCCAAAAAACTGGATGTTTACTTTATTAAAATTACAATTTCATGTATATACAATATCCAGACATCAAAATACTTCCTATATTGAATTTTAAGAAAAAATTTATATATAATAAATTATAGAAATGAATTTTTATGATAATTTAAATGAAATTTTAAAACACAAATGGCTAAGAGAATTGGTTTTGAATTTACACATGATGTAAATTTTCATAATCTATTTTCGAAAATAGTATATCTACTATGTTGATTATAGTTAAAATATTATTCAAATTTTCTATATCCATATATATCACTGATATATAAAGGGAAATATATTTGAATAAAAACTTTTACTTGTTAGTCTTCATGTCACTTATATACAATAATTTTCAATATAATAAGAATAAATTTACAAACAAATAGAGCTATAAGTCACAGTGTTTGAAAATAAACTAAAAAATAATGGATTATTATTTTTTCCTATAATATAGGGGTAAAAATTTATAGTCTAATAATTTAAAATATTTTTTCATTTTTTTCATTACATATTAATTTCATTTTTAGGATGCATTGGATGCATATTATGATCAATTTAGATAATCTAAAGATATTTTTTTGGTTCTGAAGCATAGATATCTAATAAGATGACCACACGTGATCCCCCTGTTAATTTTTAATACAGTACATTCAACATTTTAAAAATAAAATTCATATTATATATATATAGTGTCTTAACAAGAAATTTTATATGATATTTAGGTGTTTAATTATCATCAAAATTATGGTATGAGGATGAGAACTATGAATAAGAATCCAATGGATTACTTCAAAGTGATATTTATCAGAGTATATATAATAATATTTTACTACAGAAACATATATCAAAATAAATTACTTATTTTTATCATTGTTTCTATAATGTCCAAAAAAATAATGATTACAATTGTGCTTATTATAATTGAAAAGTTATGAAAGATATCATATTTCATTAACAAACTAGCATCCCTAAAGAGGTATTTTTTAAAGTAATTACAATTTCATTTAAAATATTTATTTATCATTTATTTATATATATATATATATATATATCAACTAATACCAACACTATCTCTATTTAATGTATTAAAAAGTGAAAAAATATTAGTTTAAAAATGATTGATTAGATTACATGTTTTCAAAATGTCTCTAGACATCATGAGGAAGAAATTTCTTTTCATATTTGTAAATTTTTCATACCATAGAGATCATGAGAGTTGGTTTATCTACTAATTATTTAGTTGATTTTATTACCATTAAAAAAATTCCATTGTAGAGAGACTATAAAATATAAAGGTTTCCATATAGGTAGTAATATAATAGAATATATTTAATTCCATTATAGAAAATGATTGAATAGTTATGTTATGTATGTGATATTGGGTTCCCATGTTGTAACACCATGAATCAGATGCCACGAAATTGGTTCCCCTGGAGGGACACATAGCCTCAAGAATTCCTCCTTATATGTTAGAGTTTTCCAAAAACCAGGTGGGTTCTATAAGTGGTATGATGGGGAGACTATACCCTCTGTCGAGAACTAAACATAGAATAAATAAAGTAAGCATCATATAAAATCACATCTATACAATTAACTACTGGTGATAAAAAAATAATTCATATCCCATTAAATATCATAATAATGATATATGTATAACATTAAGGGTATACATATTATTCAAGTCGATTATAACCATCCCCAATAGTGAAAAAAGAGGAAACTAAAGGACTATATAACCTCAAAAGTCTTGAGATCTGGACTACCTACTAGCTCACAAACTATATCCTAGTCAAAAAATCAAGAATCATATGTAGGTTTATACACTTTATCTAAACATGTATCTATGAATTATATTCATGTTCCAACTCATGTATTAAATAAGGTGTGATTACTGCCTATTAGATCACCACCAATTATGTCTAATGAAATTCTTGTCTATGAGTGTAAAACATAAAGTTGTGTAATAAATATAAGAAATTCGTTCCTCGGATCTTAAGGTGAAAACATGACCTATCCTGTCAATTTAATCTAACACCAACCTATTGACATGATGGAGGTATCTTGCCTCAATTTAGTTCCAAGCTGCATAACTAATGAAACTATAATCATGTTACCTAATATAATTTGTATGGATTATATGGGCATTCCCTTGTATCAATTCCCAATGAAATCTATTTGTTTGTTTTGAACTTAAAGAAAAATCATTAATATATAGAGCCATGACAATATTGAAATCTATGGCTAAGACCTGAGGCATTACACACCAATAATATTAACATGAATCTTGGGATTGAATCTCACAAAATTCATCAAGGGTGACCCAAAATAACCTATGGTATTAATCTGTGGACTTAAATAAATTAAGACCATACCCGAATAAAAGGTGGATCTCCACCTATGGCATTCATGGTAATGAAAATAAGTAGAATCCACAATCTTAGTTGAGTCATTTTATAGCTTCTAACGGTATTTAATCCAAGGGTTTATCCACGCCCATTATTCACATAATTCCCCTAACAGAATCCAAGGAATATACTTGAAATTCCACACTAACACAATTCCTATTGAATCTAAAATAATTTCCACATCATTCCATACTCTCAATCAATTCTAAGAATTTAAAATAAGTCATTAATAAAAAACATAAATATAAAACAATTATACGATACAATATAAGATTCTCACTATGGACCATTTCACAATTTCCTTTAAGATTTCCATCTCTAAGATAACAATCGAATCCTATAGGTTATCCAAGGAAATACACATTCTAAATTATTTCATTACATTACTAAGTTCCTCACTAAAGTATCACAATTATTTCACCCATTAACAAGGTACAAGAATAAATCACCAAATTAATGAATTCAATGAATTTATACCCAAATAAATCATGATTTTTTAATCTTAAGGGGGGTTATAACATATAAAAATGGTATAAAAACAACTTAATTTAATTTTAATTCATGTTTTTAATAAGACAGCACGACTACACATGCCAACATGCAATAAAATGGTGAAAACATATAGGAAAAGCACTTATAACATGTACCTCAACCTCAGAGGGACCCTCTTTTTTGGTATTGGCCTTCATTTTCAGATAAAATAGATGATATTGAAAAACTAGAAAGAAGCCTTGAAAATAGGTCATATAGCCTTAAATGAAGAAAACTAAAAATGTAGAGAAGAACTTGAATATAGAAAGAAGAAAACCTCTCTGTCTTAACTCATATATTTAATCACCTAAAAATGATGAAGAATTATCTATGGGATGGGTAATAATCACTACGTAAAAGGATATGAGGAGGTTTGATTCTGTATTACTAGATCAGGGGAAAATAATGCCAAAAATCAGGTTTACAAAATGAGTAAAAGTGGTGAAATGGATTTGTCCCCTACTAAAAAAATATTCATATATCCTGCTATCAATTTAGTGGGACCAGTACAACTATAGACTGATTGGAAGACCAATAGATTGTTATTGGACTTGTACTGGTTAGATGGTGGGTTTACAATAGCTTTTTGTAGTCTAATCTCCTACTTCGAACCTCATGAACACAACATAGACCTCCAAACCACCGCAGAAACTTCTTCATAGAAACAAAAAGTATTTTTATAGAAATATAAATGGTTACATACCTCAAATCAAATGTGGGGTTTTATAAACTCCTAACTATAAAACATCACATCCTTGAGTTTTATACTTGACCGTTAATCTATAAAAAATCATACATTCTACTGATTAACACCATTGTTTAAAATTTGTTAGTTTCCACATTTATAAATCTCATAAAGACCATAGTATCACTTTTAAGACTACTATAACATGATTATTTTCCTCAAAATTAAAATTTAAACACTACACCAAAACATTGAAGTTTCATAGACTCAGTTACCCACTTCCTTGCTTCCCAATAAAAATATTTGGTATTATAATTAGACCACAAACCCAAACATATTGATCGTCAACTATTAAGCATTATAACTCATCATTCTCTCAAAATTGATACCCATAAAATTATGTTCTTCATAAATCCAATCAACCTCCAGGCTGGGTCTAACAACTCACCACACCCGACCTTCATGAAAAAACACTCAATACAGGAACAACCCATTCAACATGTCTAAGATATACTCCCCACTCTAGGACATCCTTATTACTGATCTATAAGGATCCAAATTAAAAACCATTATCATCCAAAAATATAGTTACTATGATTTCCATCCCTTTACTTGATTGATTAATCTAACTAAACTTTTCTCCAAGATATATTTACACAGTGGTGTCCTACGCAACAACTTTCTAAGCTAATTCAGGACACCGCTAGACACTCAATATTGACTGGAATACATAAGGTTTATGACCTAATCCACTATTACATGAATCAAAAATTTCATCCACTATGGGTCTTATATAAATCTGTTTCCCTTCATAAATTATATGGCATTCACAATACCTACCTACTCACAAATATGATGGTTCCATCAAGCTGTTTACATTCAAGTATATGGTGTGACCTTCCATAGAACTCAACACACAATGGACTTTTTAACTATAGTGATTTCCCCACATTTGAATCACACACTAAATCATAATTTCTATGGTCACATGACACGAGTTATAGGGTTTCAACATGAAACACCATACTCTCATATGGGATTCTAGTCAAAATTTAGTACATCTCCCCATTCTTGATCTGATAACAAATACATTTTTCTTTATAATCCTAGTTCAATACTAGAATATGACCATAATATTGAATATGATTCATCTTAAGAGGTTTATTACCTTCCATTAACATTTATAAAAAAAAATAGTTCAAACTTCACTCGAATACTATTTTAAACAATCGTTTATACCCGTTAATGTATCACCAAGGTAATTAATCATGATGCCTTATAATCTAGAGGTATTCCATGGCCATTTGGAACATGATTATTTAATTACAGTATTGGCCTCATATTAAATTACATAGTTGAAACAACGGTAATCTTAGAATATTGTTGTGCTCTACCATGAGCATTGACGCCCCATCCATTAGATTCACCCTCAGACCATCACTACAATGACTCAAGCTAATGTAAATTCTTGAACTTCATCCAAAAACACATATGAATTTTTTACTTCATCCTCCCCACATTCCAAGTAATTAAAGTCCACTAGCCCGATGGCTTGTATCACCAATTTTTAAGACCCCTTAACAGAATTTTTGAAACTTCATGACTAATTTAATGCTCTTGGGAAAAGGAGTATCCTTATAATAACCTAAGAAATAAAAATATCAATTTTCATATCTCATATCACATTACTCATTGAAAAAAATGGTCGTACATGGACACCCATCTCAAACATGAGCACTTGGATTAATGCATAAGTCACATATCATCTCTAAATTACAATAACATCATCCTTATTGCCCATTAAAACCTCATTCAAAGTGATTTTTACACCACTAAATGGCCTATAGTTCACTTCCCACCACTTGGTTTTACTTCTTCAACCCTTAAAAAAGTCCCAATAATAATTATCATAATCATAAATGTTCTTGTTCTTCATATACATGATAACCAACATCATCTTACCCTAACACCTATGTTAGGATTAACTATGATAAAAAGTTCTAGAATGCCCTAATCCTTCATGGTTTCACCATAACCTCATATGGGATATCATAATTCCCAAAAAATTACACATAATTAATTCCTAAATAATAAGAAATTATGAGGTCACCTTACTCTGATAATAAAACTTCAGTCAAACCCTCTATGGTTTCATGACCCTCCACCAAGAATTCATAAACGCACACTCATCATTATGCTACCATCATCACATTTATTGAGCTTATTTAAGACCCAAACAATACATCTTAGATCTATAAATAACCTATTTAACCAATCCAAACATAATAGACCCCATGTGTATCCAATGTGCATCACTTAGGCCATAAGGAAAAATAGTGGGTACTCACTCCTAAGCCATTAGGTTGCATCACCTAATAAAAACTACACCCTCAAACATGCACATTCCACCTCAATATATTAATTACTAAAACCTTGGGGTCACATGTGCCCTGATGTCCATTTCTAACCCAATAATTTTAATCCCTCGAGTCATACAACATTGATACCTCTAACATATCAGGTCGATCATCTGACTAAGTCATGACTTACCCCATGACCACCCATCACCTGAGTGTAATTCCATTCTAGATAATCTAAACACACACATGACATGCCACAATGAAACTAAAAACTATAGTTTTATGATTCACATTGATCTCATCACCGCATTCGATCCTAAACACCATAATTTCATACACATAGGGTTCCCCAAACACCAAAATAAAAGGTAACTCACAGTCCTTTTTCAAGCCTTTCTAAGGGTGTCCTCAACTTTTGGAAACCTCATGCCTAATCCAAAACTCCTCATCAAAATTATCTCACTTGAGATTATCATTTTTAAATAACCTCTATGCCAAAAATGAATTCCTCTAGCCACTTATCATTCCTTAGTTCCAACCCGAAGTGATTCACTATGCTTCACTAATCTTGGACCTACCCATATAGGCTCATTTTCGACCATGTTATCAAAATATCACAAGATGATAACCATCTAGGAAATCATACGGTCCTATCCTCCATAATCATCCTTAAATCAAATGGTTCTAGTACAATATGTGATATTATTTATAAAAATCAAGGCATTTAAGGATTTGAAACTTCATACTCAATAGCACTACTCATTTACTAATACCATAAGTACAATCATTTTCTTGTCCCTCAAACATCTAACAATATATAAGGAATGGTTAACCCCCCTCACAATACAAACTCACAGATCACTAAGTGTCAACCCATTAGGAACTAAGGTCACATATAAGGGTCATTAGGTCATTCCACCTAGCCCAAACACTAGAAAAAATCAATCCATAGCTATCTGGAATTGTCCTCATATATTTCTCCATGTTACATGAAACCTAAAATTCCAAAAATAACCAACAAACTCAAATATATTACATAAATACATACCAACATGCATACCATAAAGGTATCACAACTTGGGCTCACTCTCTATCCCAACCCTCCCATAAAATTTGGTCACTGTCTTCCACACATGATAAAATTGTGGGCACTCCCACAAGCCTCACCCACCACTCAAATCCATAAATCATCACTGTGAAAGGATTTGTATTTTTTCTCATTCTATTAGGGATATTTTCATTTTATAGGTTTTATAATTTTAATATTTAACAAAGTTCAAGAAATTCACATTTTAAGGTTCCACTATTCCATAATCTCACATTATGAAGATTTTAGCATTCCAAGATGTTCAAATTCTAGATTTATCATCATAAATGGGGTTCACATTATTACGCTTCTTTAACTAGAATCATACCCCAATTATAGGATAAACCAAATTTCGTACACAAGTTATGAGGGAAAACACCTGATAAGTTTCTTAATGGAATTTTAGTAAACCAAAACCACAATTTAATTTGTTATAGGTCTCTTATATCATATGTATTTAGGTATTTATCATTTTTAGTTACCTTAAATTTTCAAGTCACTCACCATAGTGTCATTATATGAAGTGTTAATCACAATATATATTGGAAAACACCCTTTAATTTTTGATTGGTACCCTATTTAACTAGAAAAAATTAAGATATAATGTTAAGAGGAAACAATTTCAAATCTTTACTCCTTTAGAGATTAGTTAGAATAATTTAAACCATTAATCTGTATAGTAAACAATTATTTAGGTGAATCTAGAAACTTTAAATATCCACACAATTTCACTACAAAGTATCCAAGAAAAATAATCAAGGAAAGCATGAAAATGGAATATAAATAAATATGTGCCTAATATGATGCATGAACACACACCCTATTTCCATACCAGAAAAATATTTAAAATCATATAAACTATGACCTCATAAAACAAATTCTCCACTAAAGGTGAAAATATATCAATTGTGATAATGAATTCCAAGAAAAACAGCTCCCACCTTTGGAAACATAGATTTTCCCCTATACAAGGGTCTATAACTCCCACAAACCAAATCATTACCAATTACAGATACATCATACCTCCTATCAACCATTCCCATATGGTAAAACAAAAGAAAATTCTCCTTTGACTATAACAATCCAAGCATTCATTAATGAAACCCCCTTTATAATGACTAAATTTTTTATTAAGAAATGTAGTCATAGGAAACACATGAACTACTTTGGTTATTTTTAAACATTTCTAAAATATGTCCTATCAGATATGAAAGATCATTAAGAAACGTAACCATTAGTAACATAGATGCTATATAATGACCATTAATATTATTATATTAATATTTTTGATTAAATCTAATTGACATAGACAGAAGAAGTGATGGAATCCACCAAAAGAATCATACCCTATGAACTCCATTTATCAAAGATTCAATGGAATATGGCATCACTATGATTTTCCATTGACCAAGAACAATCCAATATTCAACATTTGAAGATAAAAAGAAACCCTTTATGAGATAAGGTCATGTTTATCGAAATCACATCCCAAACCATGTTCCTCGAACCACCACAAGGAAGTGACACTATCTCACACCATGCCATTAGGGAATACAATGGTGTAATAAGGGTTTATGTATTTAGAAACTTATTGTATGATTTTTTTTATTTCATTTTCTTAAAATAATAATGAAAATATTTATCCCTTTTTTCATTACTTAATATATACAATTATATATGAGTTGATGAAAATTAGATTTAGATACGAATAAAAAAACTTTATTTTTGTAAAATATATTGATTTAACACAAGAAATTTGAAATAAATATTATTTTTATAAAATTTTCTTATTAAATAATATATATGTATAGATGATAATATAATTTAATAAAGTCCATTTTAATCTTTGTAAGGGTTAGAAAATAGTTATTATCATAAAAACAAGTATTTTTCAATAAATGGGAATGTTGATTTAAATGTGTAAATTTTCATATTTAGATAATTATTTTGCTAAAATACCTATATTTTTTAAATAATCATATAAAAATTATCCAATGGTTAGTTTTTCATAATTTTCTAGGCAGTCGAATTTTTGAGTTAAAATTAAATATGGTATAAATATACATTATGTATTATGAAGTAATAGAAGCCCAAAAGTGATGTAATAAATATTATAAAGAGTATCCAAAAAATATATATTTCCCATTTAATGTAATGTGATTTTGAAGTTATTTTTAGTAATTTTATAATCGATTAATGAATCCTCCAAAGCCAATATTGTATTTTAAGGTTTTAAAATCAATTCTTTATGAACATGGCTCACTTACAAATCACCAGGGTTATTATTTTAATGATATCTTCTCTTATAATTATAAAATATTGAAAACTAATTATCTTTTTAAGAAACCATGGGAAGGTTTTTGGTTTTTATTATTTTATTATATAGATTCCAAAACCTAACTACAAAAATTAATAAACAATTCCCCTATATTTTGATATAAACACCCACCCAACCTCCCACTCTAATTCACTAAAAACCCATTGATCATGAATTTTATCTCCCACTCCTAAAAATACTTCACAATGTGTTCCAGAATTTTAAGAAGCTCCTCCAAATCTTTAAAATTTCCCTCTCAAGAAAGGGATCCTCTCCTCATATTTATTCAAGAACATTATTTGTATTGTTCCCTTTTATTTCCAATTTTTCATGTTTTAATACGTTTTTACACATAAAAATTATTGTCCTTATGATTTAAAAGTAATTATAGACCCCATTTTACTTCTATTAAACCCTTTCATGAATCATTATGTACACCTGTAATGCTACCAAAATTATCTTATGAATTTCCATGGAAAACTTTTTTGTAGTGAATACCCATCACCATTTAAACTCAAAGGTATTCACCTATATGTACCTATAAATAATTTATTAGGTACAAACATGTATTTAACCCGCAATCCTTAATAATTGGTTCAAAATTGAAGAAATTTTTTATAAGGATGTATGATCAATGTGGCATAAAAATGCATGTATATGATATGAATGTGATGGGAGGGATGGAAATTATATATTTCTCCAATATATTAGGCAATGTTCTTATCACATGAGATTGCATATATGGGGAAAATGAGGTTGTTCTAATCATATTATATTATGATGTCTCAATGGTTAGACTTAAATTATTTTTATTATGTCAAGTTTATATTATTCCCACATTCTTTATGTTACCATGATATTATCATCTTATACCATGCTTCAATGTTCATGATTATGATTTAATCCATTATATGTCACCATGTTATGCCTCTTGACTCACATGTACTACTTTACCATATTTATTATTTTTATTATTCCTTTAATGGGATTTACATATCACCTCTTTCTTATGTATATCCCCAGGTTATCCCATGCAGTTTTAGAAGAGAAATATAATTTTAAGAGCATGTTAAGGAGTTTAAAATAATGTCATTGTATCATAGGCATGACTTTATTAGAATCCATGTCTTGCACCTGAGGTATTCCAAACCAATGATATCAATTTGAATATTATGATCTCATACATGGTATTAATCGAGGTTACCCCTCAAGAATACACATAATTAATCTATATTATTCAATAAATGAATTCATTACCTAAATAAAATGGGGATACACCCCATGGAATTCATGGTAATAAATCTATGTACAATCCAATATCTCTATATAGGTATTCCATGTCTTTTGGACCTCATTGAATCCATGGGAATCTCTATTCCTTGAATTCATATGATTCCCCTAATGGAATCCTATAAAAATATATGGAATTCCACACCAACACAATTGATAAGATATACAAGGAAATTTCCAAAGCATTCCATAATCAGAATGAATTCCAAGAATTTAAAATAATTTATTAACCCAAAACTTATATATATAACACACTTCAAGAATTAAATCCAATATCACAACTATGGATCATTTCACAATTCAATATTAGTTTTCCATGGCCAATATAACTACAAGGTCTTAGAGGCCATCCTATAATCCCAAATTCTAAATTAATTCATTACATTTATAATTGAATCCCTAAACCACCCAAATATATTCATCCATTCACAAGGTACAATCTTAACTCACCAATTTAATGGATTCAATGAAGGTCTACCTAAATCCAACATGCCCAAGGGAGTTTCTAAGAAGTAAAAAAGCATATAAAAATAAAATAATTTTATTTTAGGTCAGGAATATGATAAGTTGGTGTGAGTACACATTCCAACATGAAATGTGATGTTAATATCTCAATGGAAATTAACTTAGACCACCTACCTCAAACTTAGATGGATACACTCATTTGGTATATTCCTTCAATTTGATCTAAAATGTTAGATATTATAAAACATGAAAAAATCATGGAAAATAGGGAATATTATCCTAAAAATATGATAACTCAAAAGGAAATGAAGAACATGAAGAATGAATGAAGACACACTCTTAGATTTACCTTGAGAATTCAATCACCTCAAACAGAAAGGGAATCGAACAAGAGATGGAAGAGATTCAAGAAGGAAAATGATAGGAAGAGTAGGGATTATATGGTGCAAGAACTGAACAGAAATTAGGAAAATAAATTCATAAATAATTTGGAAATCGGTGAAATTACCTTTTTACCCTTTTAAAAAAAGTTCCCTAGATCCCACTAATTGTCCAGTTCTAGAATTACTATCTAGCTGATATTTTCAAAATAATCATAGACCTACTAGAAGGTCATTCTCTAGCTAGTGTACCTATACCAACTGGCTGGTTGGACTACATTAGTTTTTTGTAGCACCATATCATACTCTCAATACTTTTTTAAACACAAGATACACCATAGAACACTTCTTAAAAAACAAAAACAATGGGGTTTTAGAAAAATATAAAGGGGTTCATACCTCAAAGAAGGAGTTGGGTTTTATACATATTATTTTAAATGGTATAATTTTTTTATATTTAGTCGCATTTTTAATTTAAGTAAACAACTCATGATACATTATTTATGCATAGTAATTAACCTCATATCAATCCCTTTTGGGATTAAGGAATATATTTTTGATAACCTAAATTTCATAATTCTAGTAACCCAATGTAGTGAAACATCAACCATCTGAAATGTATCCCTCTAATAAAACACCCCTTCATTTCTTAAAAGACTATAACATTGAATTATATGAACCTCATCCAATATATAGATTCATAATTCACCAATTTTCCATGTCACCTCATGATCTTTCTTATTATCCTTTTGATATATGAACAAGAACATAAAAATACACACATGAATGAAAAAATCAAAAAACAAAACGCACACAAGGTTTACATGGTATGGAATTTATTCCTAAATACATGGGATTAAAGAAGAATCTATTTTCATTCCATCAAAGAAAATAGTACATCTAAGTTACAAGGAAAACCCAATGTGTCGGTGCCCTACCCATTGTAATAAAAGAAGTCTCCCCAAATCTATATTCTAATCATTGTTACTACCTTTTTCCTTTATAGTTTTTTACTTTTTTTCTTCAACTTATGCCAATGGGACTTCATAATCTAGCACAAGGATACACAGGTATTCACCTTATAGAGCTACCTCATCTTTTAAGTCAGACCACATAAATTTTTTTCAATCATTATTCATCACTCTTACACATATAGATTATTATCACTTATAAATAGGGTAACCATTTATCCATTTAGCACTTTCATCTAAAATTTCTGAGAGACCCTCAACTAGAATAAAAAAATTCTGATTTCCAATAGAATTTATTGCATTTTCCAATAACACCCAGTAAATATTCCATGTCATATCCACTTCAATCTAATAAATATAAAATATCTCCCTTCTTTAGAATCATCTTGGAAAGACTTCCATGTCCTATCATCTGAGATCATGGAACTCATAAACTTCTGCATTATGCATCACCGCCTCAAGAAATTCATTTAGTAACAGATAACTTCCCATTACATTTACTTCACTCGATCCTCTAGAAACATGAACATATCCTTACTATATTAGTGTATCCTAGCCCTTTGATAATGTTGGACCAGTTTTCGATAGTCTATACTATAGTAGAGATGACTATTAACACCAACAGGGAACTATATAAACATATTGTATTAACAGGTGATAGTAAATTGTAGCAGTGTGGACTTTGAAATTTTATTGTATTAGCATGTGATTGGTGATAGAAACATGTAATTATAGATTTTAAAACTTCTAGCCGCTAATTAAAGTATCATAGTCACTAGTAGAAAAACAATTTATAATGTCGCAGTTTTTATATCGGATATTTAGAACCGATGTGAAAATATATGAATATTAATTTTTTATGTCAGTTTTCCATGAACCAATGTGAAAAAGTAATTTTTTATGTTAGTTGTATAAAAACCAGTGTGAAAAATGAATTTTATATGCTCTTTCAAATCATTTTCATCATTTAACTGGAACAAAAGATTTTTTTTTTACATTGGTTATAATATAAAAAACATGTAAAACTGTATTTTCACATTGGTTAAATTATAACCAACATAATAAAATATTTTAAAATTTTTTTAATCGATGGAGGGTTCATTTCATGGTCTTTCATTATTATGAAACATGTATTTTTCTATCTATTCTAGGACTAAAATCTCTTGTTTCTTTGATCTAGTGGTCTAATCTCTCATTAAGATCTTAATCAGCCCTCAGGTTTCATCGGCCTTATGTTAAGAGTTGAAGATATAGCTTAAATAAGCACCACAAATTCTTATTCCACTATTTTTTGTTGTTCTTTGGAATGTAATCTCTAACTGATGGTTTTTAAATTAGGTGTACTTCATTCTCGCATTACCATATTCATACACTCGGGTTTTTTAAGCTTCATCATTGTGTGTTGGATTCTAGATCTTCTCGTCTCCAACTAGCTCACCTGATGGTTTGAATTTATTTTATAATATGTTAATTATTTATTCCAGACTCTATTTCTAGTATGAATTAGTTCTTCTAATTCAATATATTTTTCCTTGTTTTTATTACTCTAAAATTATTTTATATAAAATGTCATCATAAGGAGTATTATTCAGGAGATAAGATTGGTGGATATTGTGTGTTTCTACATTGTCATTCAATTCAATGAGTTGGGTTTTAAATTAATTATGTGTTGATATCACACTAGGCACAATTTAGTTCTGATAACATTAGATCATGGAAGATTTGAAAAAAAAATCAGGTAATTGCACATCATGAGATGGATTTTATAATGGGTTTTCTAATGGATGTTTTGTTTAAGAGATAGCATGTGTGTATTGTAGAATAGAATGGGAGTTTTTTTAACTAGTTGGGATAGAACAACCATGGGTGTGATGAAGCTATGAAGAGTTTGAAATTGGTACCTAATATTAAAAACCATTTCTAATGTATGATCAAGAGTAAGGGTATCAACATAGATGCTTCTTATTGATGAGAATACTTATGGTGTGGAGTTTATTATGGGGAAAGTCGTTATAGGTTAATCAATTTACTATGATATTGAATTACTTTTATGGAATTGAGGGTGATTGATAAATGGGAATCATATGATAATTTTGAGACTATGAGCATCTTTAGGGGTGTTTTTATATATGTTCATGTGTTTCAATGGTACTTTGGGGTATTTAAAAAGGGATGAATGGTTGATGGGTCTACTTTTTAAAGTAGCAGTCCAACCAAGTACCCAGTTAGGGAATACTATATACTATATGAAGTCCCATGAAGCAGGTTTTAATGTGACATTTTTTTAAACTAAGACCCAATTTATGATTTTTATATATTCTTAATTAAAAATAGAATAAATTTTTCATTTTTATAAATAATCAACTATGAATTAGTTGTTCTCATTATATATCTTTTTTATGGATATTGTTTTATGGATATCATTGTAAATATTTTTTAATAATTTCATAAAGTTATATTCATTTATTTTTACTTGATAAATTTTTTAGAAAAATCTATTTTGTAATTATTTCCGCATGAATGAATTTTCTCATAAAAATTTTCTATTTACCTTTTAATGTTTCCATTATTGGTTTTATATATTTTTTTATATCATTTATAATCTTTATATTTTATAAATTAATCCCTTTTATGTTGATATTTATTTTTTTATTTGTTATATATAATAATTAATTGAATTTGGAATAATTCACCGTAAATAGGTGATGAATATGAGGAAGGTGTCAATATTTTTTTGTAATTTCCTAAATGAAATATTCCAATAAATGACATTTTTTCCATCCATGCCTGAAATATTTTAATTGAAAAATGTTGGAAATAATATATATCAAATATCATTTAATTTTTCAAGGTTTTAATTTGAGTTACAACCCATGGATTTGGAATGGGGAAACCAGGCAGAAATTTAGATCTGTTGATAGTGGTGCTTTGAAAGATGATAAATATGATCAACTTGATGAAATGATTTTTGATATTGAATTATATTAAATTGATAAACCACTAAAAATTTATTGTTTATATGGTGATTCTAAAAAACCATTGTATCCAGGGTTTATAGAATATACAGTTTTATTGATGGTGTTAACATTGGTTGACCTGAAGGAAAAGAATTGATGGAGTGACAAGAGTTTTACAGAGCTACTATAATTGTTGAAATGCATTCTTCTTAAAGAATATTATATTACATATTCACATTATAAGGCCAAGAAAATATTAGGCCTGATGGGATTGGGGTATAATAAAATACATGTCTTCCTGAATGACTATGTTCTATATAGGAATGAAAAAAAATTTGTGTGAGAGTGTCCAAAATGTGGAACATAATGGTATATGTTAAAAAAATCACGGGCTTATTTATAAGTTATAAAGATCCTTAGAAAGGAATTTTGGTATCCTCCTATAATTCCTTGTTTGAAACATTTATTTTCTAATTCACGTGATGAGAAAATGTTAAGATGGAATACTGATGAGTGGATATGTAATGGAAAAATACATCATCCAAATGATTTCAACAATAAAATAAAATTGATCAATGTTTTCCTACATTTGGAAATAAAGTTAAAAATCTCATAATTCAAATATGCTTAGATGGAATGAATCCATATCAATGCCTTTGTGGCACACATAGTTCATGGCATGTTTAATTTTTAATTTATAACTTATCTCTTGAATTTTGTATGAAGTGAAAATATTTCATCTTGAGTTTAATGATATTTAATCCAAAATAGCCTGAAAATGATATTGAAATTTTAATTTCACTACTAATTGATGATTTATAACTATTATTGGAGGAAGGTATAAGAGTGTATGATTATTATAAATTGAATATTTTAAACTGTATGAAATGATTATGTTCACTATAAATGACTTCTCAGTATATGGAAATTTCTATGGATATAGTGTTAAGGGGCATAAAACTTGTCCGATTTTTAAACAATAGACTACATATTATCAATTGCATCATGGGAGGAAAATATTATACATGGGTCATAAAAAGTTTTTTCCTATGGATAAATCTTATAAATTATTAAAAAAGTATTTAAATGGATCACATGAATTTCATATTACTCCAAAACCTTTATCCACTGAATTGTATTTTTAGAGGCTGAAAAAATTGATATTACATTCAGAATGAAACATAAATCTGGTAATAATAGAAATATTTGGAGGAAATGGTCAATATTTATTGAGATACCATATTGGAGATATAATTAGTAAAAAAATAACATTGATTTCATGCATTTGGAGAAGAATATATGTGAATTTTTCATTGGAAAATTGTTATATATTAAAGGAAAAACTAAATATGGGTTGAATCTAATAATGGATTTACTCTCAATGGGAATACATTTGGAGTTGGCTCCCACCCTTGATGGAAGCTGATTTGTCATACCTTATCAAAGAGGAAGAAAATTTTCTTTTTTTTATGTATTCATGATATCAATGTGAAAAATTTTTATTTTTCAAATGTAGAAAAATTTGTTTCTTTAAAGGATTTTAAGTTGATAGGAATGAAATCTCATGATTTTCACGTCATGATGCAACAACTCCTACTAGTTTCATTGCATGGAATATTACCCGCCCGTTTCAGAATGACTATCATGAAGGTGTGTTACTTTTTAATTCAATTTTTAATAAGGTAATTGATTCAAATTATTTGAACACTTTGGATAATGAATTGGTTTCTATACTTTTTCAATTAGAAATGTATGTTCCTCTATATTGTTTTGATATCATGGTGCATTTATTGGTTCATTTGGTTCAATAAATAAGGATTTGTGGACTAGTATATCTATATTTGATGTATCCATTTGAAAGGAATATGAATATATCTAAGGGGTATGTTAAGAATCCATATCGACCTAAATCATCCATTGTTGAGAAGTATATTTCTGAGGAGGTTGCATAGTTTTTTACAAAATATTTTTTCTATAGTGGAGCACATTGGTTTGCCTATATCTCACCATCAATGAGTTAATTAGAAGGGAAAGGGGATTCGTGGGTTGAAATTCAAATCATTGAAAGGTGAACAAATAAATAAGGTATATTTGTAAATCTTGAATAACATATATGATGCACAACCATATATAAAATTTCATATTAGTGGGTTGAAACAAACTTGTCCAGAGAAGAAAGATATATGGATTTTCAATGAGCATAACAAAACTTTTTTCCATCGTTTAAAGAGACCATGATTGGTAAACCAGATGCATAAGAAAAATTGAGATGGTTTTTTGGTGGTATAAGTTTAAATTTTATAACATGATCTTGGTATGACAATAATGTCTATACTTTTCGTACGAAAGATTGGGACAATAGAAGTGTGGTCCAGAATAGTAGTATGTTGGTGTCTACATAAGCAATTAATTTTTTTTTTCTAAATACAAAAACTAAATCTCTATATCAACTACATATTATAGAGTCATTGAAGAAATATTGGAGTTTTATTAAATTAAATTTCTTGTTCCACTATTTATGTGTAAATAGTTTATCAGTAACAATAGTGTCCAGGATGATGAATTTGAAATGGCACTAGTTAATATGAATAAATTGGAATACACAAATGATCCTTTTATCATGGAAACACAAGCAAAAGAATTCTGTTTTCTTTATAAAATTTATATTAAGTATTCTATGGTTTTACCAGGGAAAAAATTATCTTGGTGATGATAAAAATTATAAAGATTATGCTTTATATGAGATCCTTACTTCCATGGAATGATTAAAAAATAATATCGATGAGAACATTGTAGACATGTTTAGTGTCATATAGAACGATCATGATGAAGTAATTTGGGAAAATAATATTTAGAAAATTTATAATATTACAGGTAACATATGTTTAATTATGGTTTAATTTTTAAAATTTCCAAAGTTAGATATTTTAATTTTATTTTATTTTTTAAAACACATATTATAACTAATAAGTTACTTTGTTTGTTTATATTAGTTTAGTTTTGTCTAGTTTTCCATGTTTACCCTTATATAAATTATCTATTAATTGATTTTATTGAAAACCAGTTATTTTAAATTTAAAATTGTAAATAAAAACAAAATATATTGTTTAATTGTATATTATAAAAAAATTATTTTTGTTGTAAAAATGATTTATCATATTGGTGAATTTTTACTATGCCATTTCATCTCTCATTAATATTATGTAGTTTTCATTCATTTATTTCATTTAATATCTCATTAATATTGTTATAATTTTAGTTAACTATAAAAAATATGAAAAAAAATGTGTTACATTCTGTTTACTTTATTTTTTTTAATTGTTAATTTTCCATTTACATTTGTATTTAATTGTAGGGTTTGTATATCATTGTACGAATTGATGTTCCTTTTATTTGTAGGATAAGGATAGATCAATCCATTGAACCAACACATATTTATATAGATGATCCTACTCATACCTCTGGGTAGGATACACATGATCTTGTTGATGAACCTCATCATCCTTCTTTACATAATACATTTACTTCCAGGGGGAAAGGGGTTTGAGGGTTGGTAAATGTGGCACCACACATTTACTAGAATTATCTATTTCCTGTATCTAGAATAAAAGGATACCAATATAATTTGATAGTAATGATTTTTCAAGAGGTCCGAATTCAAAAAAAAATCAATAATTTTGTATCAATACATGCGAAAAAAGATATTATTTTTTATGATTGGAGAAGTATGGACAAAGGGACATTATCACAATTGTAGAAGACCATTTTGGTAAGCTTGTTTGTTATTATTTTACTTATCTTAAAATGTTTATAGAAATATATGTTTTTCCTCTTCTTATCATATGATATATGATATACTGGATACTAGAGGAGTCGAGAGGAAATTTTTATCATTAGCTTCTAAGAGATGGAGGGATTTTAAATCATCCCTCAAGTTACAGTTCATTTTTGAGAATAGAAAACATGAAAATCCATTGGATATATATCCATTTATGGATGATGATACATGGAAGAAATTTTTTGAAAGTAAAAGATTAAAATAGTTTTTGATAAGTGAAATGTTACCTTTTTAGATGTTTATTTATATTAATGACTATATTAATGATTTCTTTATTCTTAATTATTAATTCACTGTAATCAGTGAGATCTCATCATGATATTCAAGCGAGAAATGTATACCCTCATATATTATCCCAGGGAGGGTATACATTATTGGAAGAACACATGATAATAAAAAAACTCAAAAGCTAAATATGAGTCTATAGGGTTTTCATAGGCCCCCCCTCTAGGCATGAAAAATGGAAGAGAGATCTCATGAGAGAAAAAGGAAAATATCTTAAATAAGAGTAAATATTTGTAACTGATAAAATTGTAAGATATTTACTTTATTTATTTATTGAAGTTAAATCAAATATTTATATATTGTGATTAATTATATATTTTTTAAAATATTTTATATTGGATTTTCTTAAGGAGTAGTGTACAAAGGGGGTCTTTATTTACAAGGGCATAGAGGACATTTTAGCTACATCATTATGAAATCATGAACACTCGGGTCATGAATGAGAATAACTAGTAGGTGTATCACTAAAAAAATGTTTATACATTTGGAAGATTCTTAAAAGGATAATGTTTATAAAAAATAGAATATTTGGAATCCAAAGTTCAAAATATTCAAGTTACAATTGAGAACTGTATCAGAACTTCGGTATAGTCGATGTTTGCATACATGCAGGGATATTTTCAACATATCAATCTGACTCCCCCACCTCCAAAAACAGATCCCACTTCTCTTTATTATAGTACTTACATATATCTATTTCTAGACCCCACTTCTTCTTATCCTACCCTACACCCCTCCTCCACATCTCTCAAGTTACTGGGAGTTATATATTGATGGTCCTCATCATATTGTTGCATATGGGATGATATATTATATCAGTGATACCATTCATCATTATAATATGTAGATAGAGCATCATGGGTTCATTGTATCGTATATTATAGATAGATTAGAAAAAATACCATGTCCTATAGACCAGGTTAGTACATTTGGATAAAGTATCTGTTATTTTTTAGTTTTTCATTTAGACTACCTTGACATATTATAATAGAGGTATGTATATATGTTATATTTTATTTCATCTTGTAATTAAATTTGTTTTTTAATTTTAAATTATATATATTTATCCAATTTTTTAAAAGGAATAATTTAAAGGTAAAGAAATACTATATAGAAAACAAAAAATCAAACTGGCATGACTTCAGATACAGATTCTAATAGTCTTGATAGATTTTCAGCTTACTCAAATTTATTACATGGAGTTTTTTATATTCTAATTGATTCTATTTTTTGGGTGTGAAATGGATATAGGGATTTTGAAGAAGGATATCTAGGATATTTTACTTCTAGATCAATTGGGTATCAGCATAATGAAAAAAAAAATCCATGTAAGTCGATTAACAAAAAATTTCTTATTCTTTAATTTATTGATTATTTATAATTATATATTCTTTTTATTATGTATCTATATAAAATTTTTACATAGCATGATAATATATATTCATATGAATTTATGTACCCACAATTTATTTTTCCTATAGCTTTGATAATGACCTATATAGAAAGAATATTTTATATACCTATAAAATTTTAGAAGAATGTCATCATTCATTGTTTGATGTTTCCATATCTTAAAGCATATGAAAAAAAATTCTCAAAAAGTTTATATATCACATAACATATTAACAACTCATATTAAATTTTCTTTTATATCAGTGTTCATTGGATGTTGGGTTTTTTTCAATAGAGAATACATTGCACTGGCTATGCTATGTCCATGGCGAAGTGAGAGAAAATTTTTAGAATGTATTGATCATGTATGTTTGATTATTTTAATAAATTTTAATATTATAATAAATAAATTTTATTTTGTTCATATTATTTTCAAATAATGAATGAAATTTATTTATGAAGACGAGAAGAAAGAAGAGCTCCAATATCAAATTTATAAAAGAAAAGATGAATTTTCATTTACAATTACTAAATTTTTTATATATTACTTAAAAATGATATTTTCAATTAAAATATCTTTGAAATACTTTCATAAAAAAGGTGTAAGAGAATGTATATATTATATTTTAGGATTTATGTATGAAATAATTTCAATAGGAATAGTTACAAAGTTTCATAAGGTTATATTTCTATATAAAGCATTACATAATATTTTATATGTTTTATTGAAAATTCAAGTAAAATTATTTCTATATTATTTTGTAGATTTATGATGACCCATGTCCATATAGTGAAAAGGATTTGAGACATTTAAAAATTGAATGGGATAATTATTTTACAAGTTTGATTGATTTTTATTTTATTTGTAATATACATTGTAAATTTAAAAGATCAATTCTAAGTGTCTTTTACTGGTTTTCTACCGCCTTTTATACTATTTTGTTGTTTTTTATTGCTGATATGGTGGGGGATGAATCGATAACCAATTTAAAAAAATTCATTCCAGTTATAAAATAACGGATGTGAAAAATTGTTTTTCATGTCAGTTATAGAATAACCTACATGGAATCCTGATAACATATATTAATTTATAACATTGGTTTTAGTTCAACTACATGAAAAAGTTATTTACAAAATTTCCTCTAATAATTTCACTTAATAACTGACATGAAAAGGCATAAAAACTAACATTAAATATTTTTTATGCACTAGTGATTGGACTTATTGTGTGGTTGGTGGTAGAGTTGTGTCATCTTATTTATGAGCTCATTTGAGCTAAGTTTCCTGGGTGTGTGAAAATATGTTTTCACTCTAATGAATTTGAAAAATATCTCTTTTTTAGAATCATCTTAGAAATAATTCCAAGTCTTATCATTAGAGTTCATGGAACTCATAACATTAACACTATGAATCACCACCTCTAGAATTTCATTTATTAGAAAATAACTTCTCATTTCATTTACTCCATCAAATCCTCCAAAAACATTACTGGATATTTATTAGACTAGATTATCCCAACCCGTTGTCGAAGTTGGTCTAGTTTTTAGTGCACTATAATATAGTAGAGATGGTCGTCAACACCATTAGGGAATAATATCAGTATAAACATACTATAGCATCATGTGATAGGACATTTTAGCATTGTGAAATTTGACATGGAATTATAGTACCATGTGATTGGAAACACTGATAGGTCACTATAGCTTTTAAAACTTATATCCACTGATTATAGTAGCATAATAGACTTATTTTGTGTTTGGTGGCATATTTACATCATCTTTTTTATGAGATCGGTCAATCTAGGTTTCCTGGGTCTGTGAAAATATGTTTTTCACCATGTAATTTTTCTCCTAAAAATTGTGATAATTATTCCTCTCCATGGATATATGTATCATTTATGGAACCATTTAAATATTTGTGTCTCATGATATTCTTATTGTTATTTTGTTTTTAATTTTTAATCTTATTCTATGAATTTATATTATTTGTTGCTCCATGAATTTTTGTAACACTCCCAAGTAAAATAATCATATAATACTCCTCATCATTATGGAACTTAGAATTCCACTATGTTTTATTAGTTGAACTCATATATCTAGCCACTTTTGGTGAACTATCCTTCTAGTTATTTAATCATCTCATGTGATTTCACTAATATAACACCTTGATCCACTCATCAAAATTTTGTTAAACTTATAATACTACATCTATTGAACGTATTTCTATTTCCTAAATCCAAATTTTCAATGGTG
The DNA here is from genome assembly GCA_963277665.1 of Viscum album. Taxonomy (NCBI): domain Eukaryota; kingdom Viridiplantae; phylum Streptophyta; class Magnoliopsida; order Santalales; family Viscaceae; genus Viscum; species Viscum album. Next base: position 1,047,165,954 of record OY728165.1, read on the forward strand.
CTTGTGTAATGTCTCCATATAGGTTTTCAATTGTAACTTCTGGTGACTGAACTTTCAATTATTCCAAAACATAACATAACAATTGTTATCACACCAAACCAAATAATATAGGACTTAATAATTTGTTTCATAGGTTAATTCTAATAATATGCTACTCGAATGTTATTCTCATTATCACATCAAATACCCATTGTTCATATTTCATTCTCCCTTCTTCTACAGCACCATCATACTTTTCTCTATACTCGTTTTTCTTATCTAGGATCCCACATAAATATTTCCCCATTAGTTATAAACAACCATGATATTTAATTTTACTAAATCCATGAAACTCATCTGAATGCCTACATGGAATTTCTCTAAATAAAATATGAATAAAGTTTTTAATCTATGCCTTTATTGAAATTTCCATCAACAAGTTTCACTATGAACTAGGTCCATGGCCTCACTCTTATAGGTGTTAAATTCTAAAACACTCATCTATAATATTTTTAAATCTTAGAACTTTTTGGTATACTAAACGCCAGTGAAATAATCAAATCCATCCACTAAATAGAACATATCAAAAGTATAATTTCATTAGAATAATAAAATCCTATTGGACATCTGATTATTGTAGCTAAGACTTGTGTGTCCCTCTACTCACACTGCATCTAGCCTTAATTCTGATCCTTTGGGGATCCAACATCTACTATAGAGGTTATTTCATTGATCTATAAATCCTTTGATGATCATTACCATAGAGTCATAATAAATTTCAAATAAATGTGCATTGATACATGAGGTTATCCCTCCTCTATCTTTCTCTTGGACAATGTCGACACCTTTCATTAACATTTTAGATAAGAAAAAAAATCATATCATGATATTTTACAACTGGAGTATTATATGGAAGATCATACCCAAAAAAGAATAAAAACATCATTCCACATATTCCAACAATAAAAAGACAATTTTTAATGAATCTAACACATTCTTCTGACAAAAAAACATCCACTCCTTGACATCATTCATCTTGTGTTAGTCTTCATTGAATTTGGAAAACTCAGTGTGACACCCCATAATGTATCACCCGACATGGGATATGGGTCTCTATAGGGACCTCCTTCTCTCTTGCCTCTATACAAGAGGTTTCGAACTAGCAGCGAGTGCCTAAGAGGCAATGTGGGTAGATTATCCCCTTGTTAATAGATAACCAATTAGAGTATAAAATCACAAAATAAATAATCAATGTAGATAGTGAAAATAAAAATACATAAGTAATAATAATATTGAAATCCCTTGATATATAATAATGATATACAAAACGACCCTAAGTAGGGACCTCTCCATCTTCTAAACACTATACCATCAATGGTTTCATGCACAATAAGATTCACATGAAAGTTGTCAGTATAAAACCCAGTAGGACACCACTAATTCATCCTTAACATAAATGTATTAGGTTATGTAAAATTGGTTATGATGATGAAAAATAAATACCTATATATATATACAACCCTTTGGGTTTTTGTGTGCTAACCATACTACCACAAAACCGAGCCTTCCCTACTTCATCTTATTGTTGAAAGGAATTTATGTTATAAAAATGGTCACTTATTGACCCATAACCCATTACTATCACATTGGTCATGGACATGTAAAGTATCATGGCCCATCCTATATACATTGGAGGTAAATAAAGTCACCTCATCCCATACCCAATGACTCCAGGGAGTCCAAATATACACAAAACCATCCTCATAGGTTCTTGATAGGTTAATCAAATCACCAACCCATCTTCTTAGACTCTAGAAAGGAAAATCATACAATAGGGACAATAATATGCATCAACATGAATAACAGAACTCACACAATAATAACTGGGATTTATGTCTCACTCATGACAAACATCCTCATCATAGAAGATCAAACCATCTCACTCATGATTGTCCTCACATCACATTCAATACTACACAATACCACTCATGACTAGCCCACATCATCTGATAAACCAAACAACATCTCACATCCAAAAACCCAAGAGAGAAATTGAAATCACTACCTAGGTCCCTATTCTATTTACTTAATTCATTACAACTCTTCCCAAGCAAATAACTTTTAAATATCACTTTCTTAAGTGTAAATACCTACCATTATTTTCTTTCCAAGTCTCCCATTCATCCAAACCAAGGTGCGCACTCAAAGGGATTCACTACCCAAACCCATATAATACTTACCCTGGTTATGATATGCTCAATCATGCATGAATGAATTAATATAATCCAAAAGGAATAAACATATATCCCAACGTGAATTATGGATATATGGATTACTTTCATATTTTTTGAGGAATTCACATCACACTCCTTCCCTAAGGAGTCTACCGCTTTGATATGGCCCTCACCCATTTATATGGAGGTATCATAGGGCTACACATGTAGGGACATGAAAATCAAGGCATAAAATTTTATATAAATGTAATAAAATTGTATTAGATTCTTTCCTCAATACTGACGAAGCTAAGACACCAAGAATTTCCATTAAAATCAAGATCAATGCACCAATTTCAAGAAATTACTTATAAAATATTTGGATTCAGGTTCTATATATATTAATAAAAAAACAAGGTTTTTTAGTCATGGATGGCATTATAAATACCTGTAGGAACCCATCATGATTGATTCCACTTCAAATACTAAAGTAATGAGAGGAGGGGACACAAAATCACCAAGAAGAACACCTCATGGACACCTAGTTCATGAAAAAATTATGGGAGAATAACTAGATATGCAATAAAATTTTAGATTAGGAAACCCACATTTTCGCGTAAAAAATATCTAGAAGACTTTGAAAGTATTAAAGGAGAATTCATGATATAAAATATCAATCCATAACCCCCAGGGAACCCCTGATATTTCATAGTGTGATTCCACATGTCAGGCTATGAATACCTTCCAGCAACACCCAACCAGTTGTTGGTCTCTCATGGTCCTCCGAAACATGCTCCAGAGATACCCTGACACCTTCATTATCCATAAAATACCTCATTACACAAATATAGTCAAAATATTAATCTAATAATGCACCCTAAAAATTCAAGGTCATTACAAACTTCCCCTCTTACAACTTCCCATCCTTGAGAAGTCTCTGAATGGGTTACTCCTGAACACATGGCCTCTAGCCTTACATAGTCGGCCTCTGACCCCAAACATTTTTCCCTACTCTCAATCTTCTCTTATAGAAATCCATTAAACAACAAAAATTAAGTTAGAGTCATTACCTTCCTCTTTTTATTTCTTTATTTTAGTCAAAACATGTTCTAGACACTCCTTAAGAGAAACAATTTCCTTTAGACTAAAATTTTCTCAAAATACCCCACACAATGGGTCCCACTCATACCCATGATCCGTAGTACCACTTCCTATGATTCCTCAATTGTTAATATCCCAAAAAAACACTTATTCATGTTTCATCATTTGGTTCACCCCCTGAATTATTTGGTGAAACAAATTCACATGATAAAATAGGGTTTCACCCATTAAATCTATTAAAATATGAGTTTTACCCCTTGAAACAAGTAATTAGATGTGATTTTCCCCCATGAATAATTCTAATGATGATATTTCTTTCACTAGAGGCTTTACCAATAACCCAAACCTCACTACACTAATTGGAATCACCATCTCACACTTGACTACCTTTGACTGATACCCACACATGGGTATCTTCCACTTATCAATAAAAATTATATGATTACATGCACATACTAATACACCCTACCTCAATTTATATGTTATATTAACCTACACAACACTCCTTTCATGCACAAAGGAACTCTGCAACCACAGATCCGAAATCAATAAATTGCATCAGTATCAGTCGAACACTGGTACCCATGAGCATTATGAACACATATAAATACTATCATGTTCCTAATTCCTATTAGATTAAACCTAAGGGCCACACCCTCAAATTCCAAAACCAATACATTAATCTATGACCCCACAACAACATTCTATAAGTCACCAACTATTGGACTGGCTAACCACCTCCAATGTCACCACCAAGTCCTCAACCAAAACACACACCGAAGAACTAAACAATAAGTACCATATATTTATCCAACCATATAATCACACATGCTGATGTGGATTTTTTCCTCTTTTTCATTAGGGTCACTATTCACCAGACCACCCCTCGTTAGAAGATCATCTACACTGATGCTCTGAAAAAACCTTGTGTTTCATCCCCATACTCCCAACATGACTCTATTGTGAAACTCAAAACATAAAGCTAGGACATAATGGATTTTATCCAAAAACCTTATTTTATTCCTCTAACCACATCAACCATGTCTCAAACTATGTTCTTAACACGGTATCCACCTCAATAAATCTATTTTTATGCAATGGGAATAGTAAGTCCTTTTCTGGATGATTTCAACTGAAGGCACTTGGCCTCATCCGCTAATGGGATATCACCATTAAAACAAAATTTCTTAACAACTGGGGTATCATGAAAATGATCAATGCTAACATTTAATTCCAAACATGATTCTCCTTTCGACTCCAAAATTATATCTGTGACACTCCCATTTAGCTTCCATGCTCAACTAATGATCATTAACATTTCTTTGATATGAATCGACCTTAAATCATGTCACCAATATCCTCTTTGTGGATACACCATGAGAAGATATAAAAATATATAATGCGCCCACTCTCATTTTAGTTTACTAAGGTGATACTCATCAGAGGCATTTGCAGCCACATGAAATTCTCTAGAGTCAACTGCACACCAGAATTTCATACCAACACCAAACTAATCACCCAAATCTTTATGGAATCTAAATATTCATCAAAAATCATGAAAAATTTTGTCATGATAAAAATAACCATGTCTTGAATGGTGTCTTCCACTCCAAGGAAGAAATAATGGTTTTTTATCACTCTAATTCCCAAATTTGGTTTCTAATTCAAAACCACAAGATAATACTTTCACCTTACCAAAACAAATCTTCTCAGGAATCTACCCAGAATCCCATTTATAGACTAAATACATATTTCATGTTGTAAACCACTACAAGAAGCAACACATCCACTCATGACTATCCCAACATCCCAAAACATACTATTTAGTTACCCCCAAGGCCCCTAACGAGAAAAAAACAATACAAATTTTTGGTTTTATATCAATCAAGAATCATCACTAAAGATCAAATCAACCTAAGTCATGAGATACCATTCACCTTTGACCACAAATTCATTCACTCACTTTCTACTCAAGGTACAAATAATAACCCACATGCATTCCTCTTAAGGAATGGGAATCCTAACCACACCACTAACTAATATAGAACCAATGGACATCAATACAACCACTATCCTACATTGTTACAATAATTATTCTCTCATATAGAGATGAATATTAACAACCTAAGGTGATTCCATGAAACAACTCAACTAACTCATGAGTCTATTCCCAAGGCAGCACCCTACTAGCCTAAAAACTAGAGGGTTCACCTCTAGCTTCAGTTCACATAGCTACCTTCCATCAATAGCCTTACTCTACTCACTCCATAGAGAGCCAAAATGTTTTCAAATTTAAACACACAACCCAAACCAACCCAACCCATCCAAATGTTTTTCAATAAAAAGGTGCAGGAAAATCTAGTCATTCACCACCATGATCATCCCCTTAGGGATGTTACTCACTAAACAACATAACCAATATAAGCATACCCCTAGGGACATACTCCAATTTAAACTTATCAAAAAGGAATTAAAAAATGTTCTCACACCCAAAACATAAAAATATAGTTTAAATGTTCCAAAATTCCCCAAAAAAATCTTGTCTCATTATGCCAAACTGTTAACCACTTTTTAAATCCCATTTCAAATCGTATTTCTGAACCTCCCATTCAACCAAAGATTTTTTGGAAACCATTTGAAATCCAATTGAAAACCATTAAAATAAAAATCCATTTTCTAAAGAAATCCACATGATAAAATCCCATCCCATTTTTCCATTTAAATAATTTCTATAAAAATTATCACTTCACAAAGTTTACCACCCAAATAGAAAATCATGTCTTTAAAAATACTATTTTTATTTCAAACAATCCACTAAAATCATTTCATAACCACTTAGCATAAAAACCCCATTTCACAGACACACATCATTAAAAATACCTTTAGAAACCAAAATCCTTTATGAAACCATTTAAATCCCTTTTACAAGAGAATTTATCTTTAAAAACGTTTTAAAATCATTAGAAATAGCCAAAATTCCAAAGGGAAAAATACACAAGATACTTACATTCCTTCTCAAGTATCAATTCCATGTCGTCAATACCTGTACGTTACTCAAAGTCATGTATAAGAAAACAGATACAAATTTCTCATGATAAGTTAATTAAATATCACTAATAATGTTTTTGGGGAAAACTGAATATATTATTACTAGATTTTATTTAATTTAAGCCTTTATCAAACATAGGAAACCAAGTTTAGGGCATGTGAACATACATTCCTATCCATGATGCATGAACTTGACCACTATTTCCAAACTGTCCAAGATTTAAAATCCCATAAATCATGTTCATCACTTAAGGTGAAATCGGTCAATAGTAAAAGCACAAACCAAAAGATCATTCCCACACCTAACAACATAGAATTTCCTCATATGTGGGATAGATACTCCAAGTAATTAGTTCAATAATAAGTCATGAAAATTTTATATCCCCATTTTATTATACCTCAAATAGTAATGAAAAACATAAACCACTTTAATACCATTTTCTAACACCTTTTCCCAAGTTGAAGAGTGCTATAGAGGCCTTATGTGTGCCTCCCCTATGCAAGAGGTTGCTAACAAGCGAAGAGGATCTGAATGAAAATTTGGAGAGACTATACCCTTGGAAACATATAACTGATTAGAGTACAAAATCATGGACGTAATAATCAAAGTAAACAATGTAAATAAAAATGGGGAATAAATAACAATAATAAAATACCATGCTATATCCGAATGACATACAATGTCCCATTACACAAGTAAAGTGATATATATAAAATAAATGAATAAATAAATGATATCTCTAATATATTACCCCATATTATATATCATTATAACCTCAACTAACTTTATCCTCTATATAATCGTCTTAAATAGATCCTTTTCCCTCACATGAACACTAGACCACTAAAGGATGAACGTGAATCAAGATTCTCATATAGGGTGTGGGTATAAAACCTAGTAGGACACCACCAATGTGTCTTTATCATAAATGTTTAGGGTTATTTAAAATTGTATGTTATGATGTAAAATGAACACATAAATAAAAATACAACCCACCAGGTGATCGTACGCTAAACAAACTACCATGAACCCTATCCCTACCTACTTTGGATCATTTAAATAATTAATGTATGTGGAAAAAAATGGTAAGACATACACCCAAAGCCTTATCCTATCACACATTTCATGGACACATTATGTACCTCGACCATACTCAATAGGTCATTCACATCACCCCATCCCAACCCCACATACTCAGGGGAGGCCAATGAAGTCATACTGACCCATACCGATAAACTCTAGGGAATCCACATACATACTGAAACATCCTCACGGATTATATAGAGGAAAATCAATAAATTATATTATCCCTATAGAATACATGGATTTTAATCATACAATAGGAACAAGAACTATCATCAACATGTAGAAAGAAACTTTTACAACCATAACCCAGCTTGACGCCTCAATCGCGACAACCACCCTCATCATAGTAGACTGAAATCATCTTACTCACTGTCATCCCCACATCACATGTTAAGCTATGATATACCACTCATGACTAGATAAATTCATCAATAACCTAAAGTTCATCTCACATCCAAAAACAAAATGAAGAAAGGTAAATAATTACCCAATCCCATAAGAAAATTAACTAAGTCATTCCATCCCTTTCAATGCCCAAATGACACTTTCCAAGACCATATTCCTAATAAGAAATCCCTAACTTTATCGCATATCTAAGGATCCCATTTATCCAAACCAAGACATTAACTCAAAGAGTTTCACTACCCCAACCCCTAGGACACTTACCCAATCTATACTAGCCTCAATTGAGATCAAACGGCTCATTCCAAGTATTTCTGATATAGATCTTCCTTTAAACATTTTTAAGGCACAAAAAATAAAATACCACTATAAGGAGCATATAAATTTGATACAAACCTCACTCACTCATGCTACCATAAAAATAAAAGACTATATAGGGATATGCACACACAAAAATACAAATAATGGGATAAAATTTTATATCAATGTCGCAAAATTCTAAATACATCATACCTCATGCCTAATAAAGATAAGACACAAGGAACCACTACCAGAATAAATATTGATGCCCTTTTTCTAAGAAATCATTTCTGAAATCATTGGTCATAGGGTTTTGGAAACAAGAATCAAATAAAAATAGGGGTTTAAGGCATATATATCATTATACTCTCCATTAGTAACCCATCAAAATTTTTGACACTTCAAATGGTGAAGGAATGAGAGGGGGAACCAAAATTGGAAATAAGAAAATCCCACATCCACATTTTTCATTTAAGAGTTGGGGTAGAAGAAAGGGGAAGGAAATAAGGTTCCTAGATAGGAAAATTCCACCTTTCTATTTAAAAATAATTAACAAGACCATCATAGAATGAAATGAGCTTTCACACTATTAAAGATTAATCTAGTTCTCTCAATGAGTCCTGACCTAATATTTCACAGTGTGAGCCCACATTACATGTCACGATAACTTTCCTATTACACCAAGTCATCTATAAATCTCTCTTGATCCTCAAAAATGTGCTCTAGAGTAACCATAAAACCTTTAATAGCCATAAAAGACCTCATTACACTTGTCAAGGCTAAAAACTAATCATGTGATTCACCTCTAAAATCTAGGGGTGTTATAATCAAATATCAATATTCCAAAACTCCCACTTCACCTAACCTATCATCTTTTAAACCAATTTAAGTCCACCTAAATCATGGTTCTTATTTATTACTTGATGAAGGTACATTGAAGTATAATGGATTCCCATGTGAGAAACCACTCTAATTTGAACACCAATCATTACCTCTAAAATTTCACTCACTATCACCAATTTCAAGAAAATAATTACATGAATTGTGAATTTCATCCTTCCTCCTCTCTCATTTTCATGCACTTGTGAAACATATTCCCCAGAAACCATCTTCCAGTCATCTAATCTCTATCATTACAACACTCTTCTATATGTATTCTTTAGGATAATGAAACCTATCCATGCATTCCATTCCCATGAATCCCCAAACATGAATTCCCAGGACTGTATATAATTAATACTTTTATATATCCATATGTTGATGAGTCGATTCCATGATTCCCTCCTTGTGATCATTTTATGGATGGAACCATCACATTCAAAAGAGTCTTCATAACATGCCACCTACCCCCACTCAATGGATGATGTTCGATGGAACCCCAAATCAAACAAACAATCTCAAACACATGGTCTCAGTGAAAACTTGATAATAATATGAGTCACCCCCTCTTTGGTTTATATCTATAGGACCTCCATAATCAGAACTTCCTCATGTATACTTTTTGATCCCGATCAATTGTACTTGACTTAAATGAAGTCATAATTCTATTTTGATAACTAATTTTGGGAAGATTCATCATTGTTTTGATTAAAACCTTCAAAAATATCCATGTTCTTGTTATCATGTCCTTATACTTCATTGATCCTGTATCCAGCTGATTTCTCTATCCAATGGAACTATAAACCCTCCCACGGTACTAACACCAATATACCCCAAGATCTATAATTTATACTATTAGATCATCCAACCATGCCTACCACATTGTAATACTCTACTCTAGAAATGTATTCTTCTATTAAATCTTGACAATGTTAGGGTTCATTAGCATTTTTCGTAATTTTAGTAGTATTCCAAAAAGATTCTAAATTTTATCTAAATAAAAATAAATATTTCTCTTTACTCATTCTGGTCAATAGTTCTTCTGATATCCTAGAAATACCACTAGTGATGCCACCATATTCTAATTACATTCATTAGATAAACTAATAAACCACTTGACTATGATAACCTATTAGTATTTTAACCAGGTACTAACTATCACTGATAATAGAACATGCCTCAAGACTTATGAATGTCATGAAAACTTTCAATATCCCAGAAAAAAACTTTATTACCATTGTAGTCTTCTAGTTAAATTCTTCTGGAAACCTAATTGATTACCATATCATGAGAACCTAGTAGTCTCCTAACCAAGATATAACTATTTCCAATAATGGAACACAAATCAAGACTCGTGTTACTCAAGATAACAATTGATATCACAAAAAACACCTATGGTATCACTATTACATTCTAATGACATACTTTAAATCCCCTGATAGACTATACCAAAAAACACTCTGCTAATATTATGTTCCACCAAAAACTATGACCATGTTTTGATACCACTTTTGGGGATGATAAAATATACTCTAATCACCGCAATTCCCTCCTTATAGTAACCCATCATAGTATAAATTAACCATCAAAGGTGTATCCCTCTGATTAAACACACCCCATAACTTTGAACATAGGAATTGGGAAGTTCAACCATGTAATGACCCACACTTTTATAAATGAAATTCCCTTTATCATTAAATTAAATGGTCTATTATGTAATATGGTTATAGAAAACACATGAAATTATTTAGTTATATCCTGAAAGATTTAAAATATAGTTAAGAATCATGACCATTGGAAATATATTCATTGAACAGTGATCATATAATTACTATATATATAGGGTTATGATGAATACAATTTACGCGGATAAAAGAATCGATGGTCTAGACCATTAGGACCATACGCTATGGATCCCATTAATCATAGATTATAAGGGAGATAGAAACTATGGTACTTTCACTTTATCAATATCGAGTTTATATTAAACAACTAACCCACAAGAGAAACCATTTATGAGATAAGTTCAAGCTTATTGAGATCACGTCCCAAACTATATTCGTTGAACCACCCCAATAAAATAGCATTGTCACACACCTTACCCTTAGATAATTTGTATGTGTAATAAAAGACTATGTATCTCGACCCTAAATGTATGAATATGTATATTTTTTATTCAATAAAATTATTATCATATTTATTCGTTATTTTTTTACTTTATAAATGATTAAGTAATGAGTTTGGTAAAAATTAGATTCTAATACAACAAAAATCGAATTGAATTTTTGAGTAATATGTAATTTCAATTAAGACATTCCTTTGGATGAATTCATTAAATTTATAAATAAATGATATTTTAATATAATATAATTATTCAATAGTATATATTATATTATATTAGGTTCTTCTAGGTACAATTACATTTAAACACACACACACACAACACACACACAACCCTAAAAGGCAGGTCATAGCACCCCTAAGGGACAACCCACCCAACCATCCACTTTTATTACATTATATATTTTTGTCTTGAAGACCTAGTGGGAATGAATCCCATTATATGGCATATAGGCCCACCATATGATAGCCTGAAGGCCCTTCATGCACCATGCCTTCGTCGTCACCTACACGTTATGTTTGCATCACCACCTCCTTAATGGATCAAAGGCCCAGTATTCCAAAATCCAATTCTAGATGAATAGTACTCCCTCTATAGTACCTTCTACAATACCCACACTACTACAGTAATGTAGTGTCACTATAGTCCCAGTTATAGTACTTCTATAGTACCTGTGAGAATTCAATCCCACCCGAATTTGAGCCCGAGTCTGATGTGGGATTACAGGGAGCCTTTACCACTTGGGTAATCCCCCAACTACAATAGTATATATTATATATAAATGATAATATATTTATTATGAATTAAAAATGTAATATTTATAAGGTTCTGAAAATTATTATTGTTAATAAAATCAATATATTTCAAAAAAATGGGGATTTTAATTTAAAAGGGTAATTTATTATATTTAAAAAATTATTTTGATTAAATAAATAATATTTTTGAAATAAGAATATTGAAATTATCTAAGGATTAATTTTTCATAATTTTCGAAGATAGTCAAATTTTCAGGTAAAAATTAAATATCGTATAAATATATTATGTGTATTATGACATCATAATGACCAAAAAGTAATGTAATATGTGTCATAAAATGTATAAAAGACCAATATATGTTTACCCTTTAAAATAATTTGTTTTTCAGGCAATTTTATTAATTTTATAAACACTTTGCGAGTCCTCCAAACCCTATATTATATTTAAAGGTTTTAAAATAAATTATTTGTAAACATGACTCACATCCACATAACCAAGGGTATAATTTTAGTATTATCAGTTTTTGGGTGTATAATATATTGAAATAGTCTCCTATTTGTAAAAAACTGTGGGAAAACCTTGGGAATTTTTGTGGTTTTTATTAATTTATTCTATATAGACCAAAACATGTGTTTGTAAAATAATAAAGAAATCCCCTCATTTTTCCTATATTACCACACCAAAGAACCCATTATTATTCACTCAAAAACCTTGGATAATGACAATAATATTCCCATTACACTCTATATTCCTCCAAAGGTTCCTTAAATCTCTCAATAATCTCCTCCCAAGCTTTTGGAAACACCCTCTCAAGGTAAGATGTCCTCTCCTCCACTTTATCCAATCACCTACCTTGTGTTATACCTTTAGTTTTTCATTTTTTCTTATTGATCTATGTTCTCACATAGTTTTATTACTTAACTTATGATTTACATGTGATAATGGACCCATTTTACTCTCCCTAATCCTTCCCATGATTCATTATATACCCTCGTTATGCTGTTGAAATTATCCACAGATTTTTTTCAATGTTGAACTTTTATTTAAAAACCCTCTTTGTCTTATGAATTTTAATTACCAATTATTCATGTTGGATTATGTTCTTATATGTCCCTATTAATTTACATATGATTAGTAAGTGATGAGATACATCTTTCACTCTTATTAATTCCTCCCATGATTCATTTTGTACCCCCATTATGACGCCAACATTATCCTGCAATTTTTTCATGTCAAACCTTTTTATTGTTAATATTATCACCATTTATACTCAAGGGTATTCACCTAGAAATACTTATCCATATTTTGTTAGGGTATTCTATGTATGCATTTCACACTTCTTAACTATGGGAATAAATGTGATGGAATATGATCTTATGTTGAATGATCTATGTGGCACACATATACATGTACATTATATGAAAGTGATAGGTGTGCCAGGAATTATATAGTACCCCAATGCATTGGGTAATATTTTAGTCTCATGATATGTCCACTAGTACAAAAAATGATTTTTCTCATTGGGTTTTTTTCTTTTTTAACATCGGTTAATACGTGATGTTATTGAATGTGGCATTCAAAATAAGTTTTTAATGTCGGTTAATAAAAACTATAATTTTAAATAAAATAGTTTATGGTTTTTCAAAGTGGTTATTCTATAATTTACGTGAATAAACCCATGAATTTTGGTTTTTCACATTGATTATAGGATACTTGATGGGAAAAAAACCCATGTATTTTAGTTTTTTATGTCGTTAATAGGATAAACGATGTGAAAAAAAATTGTTTTGGTTCTTCCTCTCCATAGAAGATAAGAATATATAGGCATAAAACCTACAAAAACCATAAAACAAGAATAAAAATCAGTAAAAAACCAAAAAAACATACTTACAATTAGAACATAAAAGTTTAAAATATATACACAAATAAACTAAAATTTAATCAGACCAGTGAAAAAATTTTCCCATTCAATTTGTATTTTACTCTACTCTTGTTCACTCTAAGGGAGAGGATCATAAAAAATATAGAAATTAAAACAAAATAATTTAACATGTATTATGAATAAAACAATTGAAATATTAAGGAAAAGTTTATTAATAAATCTAACCTGGTGGAAATTATTAATTGTCCCAGTTGAAATTATTATATACATAAATATTAAAAAAATAATATCCACATTCCTTTACACCTTCGTCTTTATGACAGTGTTGTTTAAAAGAGTTAACCTATTCAAAATAACATTATTATGTAATATATCCAAAAGTTAGTAATTGTAAATGAAAAATCACCATTTCTTTTGCATATTTGATCTTGGATCACTTATTTATTAAGGTATATCTAAATAAATTCGATGCCCTATTTGAAAATAATTTGAAAAAAATAAATTTAAAATTCATTTGAATATAAAAAACTATTATAAAATTAAAACATACATGTCCAATACATTCTTAAAATTTTATAGCACTTCGTCTAGGATAGATCATAGCCAGTAAAGTTCCTTCTCCCTTGGAAAAATAACACCTAACATCCAATGGCCACTGATATAAAAAATTAATGTTACTTGTTATTATGTTAAGATATATATATATATATAAATATATAACACTTTTTGAGATATATGTTTCACACTATTAAAGATAAGATAACATCCATCATTAAATAATTTCATTATTTCAAAATATTTTAGTAATATAAATTTTATTTTATACTTCAGTCATTATCATAGTTATAGGTGAAAGAAAATGTGGGTCTATAAATCCATAAAAAAAATTCCATGCTCCTTAAAAATTTTATAAATAATCTTAATAAAAAACAAACATAAGTATAAATTTTAAATAATTAAACTAGCTAGAAATTTTTTTTAATTGACATACATGAAAAAAACATGCATCATATTGATGACCGAAAAATATCCACTTACAATCTCCATGATTTCAATTTTCAAAATAACCACAATCATTGCACTCCCACAAATAGCAGCTTCAATATTAATCTCATAAACATCCAAAAATTGAATATGTTAACAATCTATCAAGACTAGTATAATTTGTATCTGATGTCATAACACTTTGTATTTGTTATTGTCTATATAGTATTTTTTTACCTTTAATGTATTCGTATAAAAAATATGTATATATAAACTTTAAAATGTTAAAAAATTTAACAGAAAAATAAAATAAAATATAAAATATATACATACATCTATAGTAATATGTAAAAAAAGTTATAGATGGCCAAAATAAAAATTTGTTGATACTTTGTCTAGCTATGCTCATCTCATCTATAAGTAATGGTATTCCTACTAATCTTTCTATAATATATTGTAGAGTGACCCTTTGATGATATATCTATATCTGTTCATGATGAATGGTATCTCTAATATAATATATCATCTCATATGTAACAATATGATGTTATGGATCATCAAAATATAAATCACAATAATTGGGAAGTTGTGGAGGAGGCATGTAGGAGTAGGATAAGAAGGAGATGGGTCTTAATGTGGAGGTAGAGGAGTGGGATCTACTAGAGGAGGTGGAGGAGTGGTATCAACAGTCTTAAAATGACTCTTGATGCCTACAAACATCAACTATATTGAAGCTTAGATTCTATCCTCCATCGACACATGAATATCCTAAACTTAAGCTTCCAAATATTATATTTTTTTATAAACTTCCTCCATTGAAGAAGATTTGGAATTTGAAAACTCTTTTTTCACTAATACACCTGTTGAGTATCCTCATACATGACTTGGGTGTTTAGATTTTCCCAATTTTGTAGCTAAAATATCCTTCCAAACCTCTGCCATAAATACAAGTTGTGTGCTCTTCTCCTCAAGAGAATCTTGTATGAAATATTTTTAAAAAAATTAATGAATCAAAATATATAGAGAATTAAATTAACATAAATAAATAAATAAAGTAAAAATCTTACAATCCTAATAGCTATAATCCTTGACTCTTCTGTAAGATATTTACCTTTTCCCCATACAAGTCCTCTTCTATTTTTCTTGTCTAGAGGGGGGAAGGAGGGTCAACCATTGTAGATCTTGAAGACTCTATTCTCGGGTTTTGAAATTTTTCAATCATCATTTGTTCTTCCAATAATGTATACCATCCCCAAGTTAAAATATGAGGGTATATGTTTCTATATTGGATCTCATTATTATATCTACTTGATAACATTAAATTAATAACAAATAAATCATTAATAAATCTTTAATAAGATCATTAATATAAAACAAAACTTCTGAAATGTAACATTGAACTTACCAAATTTTTTTCTCGTATTCTACTTTCAACAAATTAATTCCATGTATCTTCATTTATAAATGGGTATATATCATATGAATTATAATTTTACCTATATACAAAAATGAAATCGAATGTGATGGTTGATTTAAAGTCCCTCCATCTCCTAGCATCCAATGACATACATTTTCTCTAATCTCACCCGGTATCAGGTATATCATATTTCATCTATTAAGAAGTGGAAAACATATATTATTATAAACATTTCAAGATAAATAAAATAATAACAAATGATCTTACCAAATCAGTCCCCCAAAAGTGAGATATTGTCAATTTTTCAACACTTCTCCAATCATCAATCAAAATAATAAATTTTATTTTATCCTACACTTATCTAAAAGACTTAAATTGTTTTGAATTTGGATATATTAGAATATCATTATCATCAAATTATACTAGTATCTTATAGTCTTTGATATGGGAAACTGATAATTTTGGTAAATGTGTGATGCCACATTTACCAACCCTCAAACTCTTCTTTGACCCCATGGAAGGAGGTGTCTCTTGTAAAGAAGGATGAGTCTCATCAACAGGAATATGTGTACATTACTCTCCATAGTTATGAGTATGATAATCTCTAGAAGTATGTGGTGGACCAGTTAATTGATCTCTGATTATCCAACAAATCAAAGTAAAAAACAATTAGTACAAAAATATACAAATCCCACAATTAAATGCTAATGTAAATGAAAAATGAAAAATTTTCCAAGAAAAAAGTAAAATAAACTAATATTAACACATTTTTATTCATATTTTATATATTTAACTAAAATAATTACAATATTAACGAGATATGAAATGAAATATAAATAAATGAAAAAACATCCAAAAATAGTGTGTGAATAGTAATAATGATCCAACCTAATAAATAATGGTTTGAGCCAAAAAGAATATTTCTTTAATATACTCTTATAAATTATTTTTTTATTTAACATATTAGATTTAAAATAATTTATTTAAAAAATAAATTAATATATAAGATATGTAAGGGTAGACATAGTAAACTAAATAAAACTAAACTAATATAAACAAACAATTTAATTTATTAACTATAATATGTGTTTAAATAATGAAAATAAAATTAATATATCTAACATTTTATGAAATTTAATAAAGTAAATGTGAAATAAACATATGTTACCGGTAATATTAGGATTGTACTAATGGATTTTTTTCACAAATTTCTTCATCATGATCGTTTCGTATGGCACAAACCTTGTATACAACGTGCTCATCGATATTATCTATTAACCTTTCTATGTAAGTAGGGATATCACATAAATCATCATCTTCATCAAGTTTATCATAAAAAACATACTATTTTTTCTTTATAAAACAATAGAACACTGCATATCATATTGATCAAGAACATAGAAAAAAATCATTTGTTGTTATTATAAATGGATCAACTGTGTATTCCAATCCTTCATATTAACTACTGTTATTTCAAAATCATCATATATGATACTATTGTTAACGATAAACCATTTTTATTTTAATAATTTAAATTTAAATTTAATGTAATCATCCTCCAATATTTCATCAATGACTCCATAATATGCACTTATTTTAGATATTTGGTTTTTGTCTTTAGCACTCGAAAAATACATTGCTTCTACGAACACCAATACACTACTATTCTAAATGTGACTTATATTGTCATAATATTTCATTTTAAATGCATAGTTGTTAATTCTATACCTAGACAATGTTATAAAAATTAAACTTGGATCGCTTACTAACCATCTCAATGTTTTTGATGTATTTTTTCTACCAATCACGGTCACTTTAAACCATGGAAAAAAAGTTCTGTTATGTTCATTCGAAATCCACATATCATTCTTATTTCGACAACATTGTTTGAACAAATTAATATGAAATTTTATATATGGATGAGAATCATCTATGTTATTCATGATGTATAAATTTACCTTCTTTATATATTCACTTGTCAATAATTTGACTTTAAATCCATAGATCCCCTTTTCCCCATGATTAACTCAGACATGTAAAGATGTAGGAAAACCAATGTTCTCTATTACAAAACAATATCTTATAAAAAACTCTTCAACCTCCTTAGAAATATACTTCTTGATAATGGAGGCTTTTGTTCGATATGGATTCTTAACATACCCCTTCAATATCTTTATATACCTTTTAAAAGGATACATCCAACATAGATATACAGGTTCAAAAATATTTATTTATCTCAAAAAAAATAAACCATTAAATACACCATTATATCAAAAAAAGATGGTGCAAAATACATTTATATTTTCTAAAGTATATAAACCTCTTTGTTTTCTAAATTTTTAAAAGCATTCAGATTAATCACCTTATTACAAATTGAATTGAAAAAATTACTCACCTTCATGATAATCATTCTAACACGGATGGACAATATTCAGTGCAATCAAACTGGTAGTAGTTATTATATCATACCAGGACACTAATTTGATTTAATACCTATCAAATTTAAATCCTTTAAAGGAACAAAATCTTTAATTTTGTAGAATAACCCTATGGCACTTTGATATCATGAAGATGCTGAAAAAGAAGATAATTTTATCCCTCTTGGATAATGTGTGAATAGTCAGGGGAAGGAATAATCATCTTCCATCAGGAGTGGGATCTAACTCCAAACATATTACCATTTATAATAAGTCAAATATTGCATTCAACCCATCTTTAGTCTTTCCTTTAATATCTAACAATGTTCTAATCATGCTATCACAAATATTATTCTCTATGTGCATGACATCAATGTTATGTTTGACCTCATGATATCTACCTACTACAAAATTGGTCATTAATAGAACTATAATATGCCTTTATCAACACTAAAAAATTATTGACTATCACAGCCTGGGTAGAAGGAAAATGCTTTTATCATTTCAAGAAATCCCCTTATAAAGGGGTTCTTTATCAATGTTAAAAAAGTATAGATAAAGAACCCTTTTATTAGTGCAATTAGAATCACCAATAAAAGATACCATTTATCAGTGCATTTATTTTATCTTCATAAAGGGATCCTTTATCAGTACTCTACAAGCACTCATAAAGGAAAACTTTATCAATTATTTTTCAAGCACTAATAAAAGGATCTTTTATCAACACATTTAGTAGTGCTGATAAAGGTTAATACTGTAGTGTGATGTTATAGATCACTGAAGCACCAGAAATAAGGCATACGAAAATGTGTTGTAATAACATACTGCATAACAAAAAATAGAAAAATCAAATAAAAATATAGAATTTAAATGAAATAAAATTTCAAACATAAATACAAGAAAAAAACACTATTATAGAGCAGAAGAACTCATCTATATAAAATAACAATACACCCTTGCTTGAGAAAAATAACATACCAATATATGAAAACAATTATTATTTATGTAATAATATAAAGAAAACAAACTAAAAATAAAGTGTAAATTTAAATCATAACTTTGAGTCATACCAGGAACATTGTGCATCAGATTGTGTGGTGGTTGATTTTTTCATGTCATGTCCCATTTATTGTACATATTCAAGCATTATCTCATTAAAAATTAACTAAATAAGTATAATATAAAAATGATATGTAAATTAATTAAGTAATAGTAGATAAAATAATTAGAAAACAATCAAGGATCGTTTTCTCGGTTTTGGAGATGTGATATGTGTTATAAACTACAATGAAAATTATATGAGTAATATTGGTCACTCTATGCATTAGATTTAGTGAGGATGATTTCTACACATCCCAAATGACTTATTTATTATTTTTATAAAGTATAAGAACAATAAAAATGTGTTTCCTTGGTTTTGAGTATGTCACTTGTGTTTTTTACTAAAATGTCAATTTAAACTGGAAACAAACACTTTGATTCATACAGGTCGCATCATGTGAGGTATTGACATTAGACTGGTTCTTATATGTCCTAAATGAATTATGAATATTTTAACAAAATTATCAATAAAATTCAAGTTATTTTTCTATGTTTTCAATGAGTGACACATTTTTATATTAAAATGTTAATTTTTAAACTAATAACAAAAACTTTGAGTCATACTAGGAACATAATTTATTAGATTGATGTGTGGAAGATTCCTAAATATTTCAAATGACTTATGGATCATTTTACTAAATTACCAAAATAATATGAATGCATATTTTCAGTTTTAAGTATGCTAGTTTTTTTTAGTAAAATTAATGTCAATTTTGAGCAAAAGGATGCACTTGGAGTCATACCGATCACACCATGTGTTGGATTGGGGTCTGAATGATTCATACATGTCCAAAATTACATAGGTATTATTTTCCTAAAGTATCAAATAAATTTGAATATGTTTCCTTGGTTTTTAGAATGCCACTTGTGTTTTTAACTAAAATGTAATTTTTAAATGGAAACACGCACTTTAGGTCATACATGTCACATCATATGTGGTTTTGATGTGAGAAAAATTACTACACATTAAAAAATGTATTATGAATATTTTTCTTATATGATTAAGAAAACCCAGGTATGTTTTCTCTATTTTCAGTGAGTGAAACATTTTTGTATTAATATTTCAATTTTAAACTGATAATTGATACTTTGAGTCATATCAGACACATTGGTTATAAGATTAAGGTGAGTCTAATTATTACACATAAAAAATGACCTATAGATCATTTTCCTAAAGTATCAAAGCAATCTTACTATGTTTTCTTAGTTTTTAATCTGTTAGTTTTCTTTTTTAGAAAAATTAATATCAATTTTAAATAAAAATATGCACATGGAGTTATACTAGTCACAAAGTGTGTCAGATTGAGGTGAGGATGATTCTTACACATCCCAAATGACTTATGTATAATTTTCATAAAGTATAAAAATAATATGAACATGTTTCCTTGGTTTTGATTATGCCACTTGTGTTTTTTACAAAAATTGCATTTTAAACTAGAAACACGCACTTTGAGTCAAGAAAGTTGCATCATGAAGGGGATCAACATGAGACTAATTCCTACACTTCACAAAGGAATTATGAATCATTTTCCTTAATTATTTAGATTATATAAGCATTTTTTTCTTTTTTTTTTGAGTAAAACTTTTTTGTATTTAAATATCAATTTTAAACTAATAACAGACACTTTGATTCATACTGGGAACATTGTGTTTTAGATTGAGGTCAGGTTGATTTCTACACATCAAAAATTACTTATTGATAGATTTAATAAAGTACCAAAACAATTCGAATTCATTTTATCATTTTTTATTGTATTGGTTTTATTTTTGAATACAATTAATGTCAATTTAAAAACAATATTATTACATTTTTTGGGTGACGATAAACTATAATAGAACATCATAATTGTTTTTTATCAAAATGGGAATATCACTGTTATAATTTATTTTTTATAAAGAGTGGTGATGAATTTTTTATTAATGAGCTTGTGAACATAGATCATTTTATTTAATGAATGTGCTCATGCATAATGAATGTTACCTGTATGGATTTCGCAAGAAGATTTAATATTATATCTTGCAACTAATTGATGGTATAATATACCAAATAATTCCACCATCCACCAAAGTGAAACCATTATATTTTTCTTTTATAAAAATTCATGATTCGGTGGATGAAATTTTGTATTTATTTTTTTAGATGTTTTGAATCATGCTACTAGCTTCTTTTTCAAAGGGGTGTTCGTTTTGATTTTAGGTGCTTTTATTTCATTTGAAGTGGGTTGCTTATTTTTTTGGATTTCTTTATAAGTTGGTTTCTTTTCATTTTATTTCTTGTTTCCTTTGACACCAACCCTTTTTGATGACCACGGTCTCTCAATACTGGTTTGTCTCCAATAGTTCTCCCATACACCTACTCGCTTTGGTGGTTGATCACACACGTATTTATTTAAGTATTTAAGTTGGATTATATACCTATTTGATGATTTTTTTGGTGATGTATGACTATCAAGTGATTATTGGATCCACTACTAAGACCCTTTATTTGTAGTGTTAGTAAGTCATTGGAAAACAACTAAATCTATTTTCTTTATTGTTTAGTTTGTTCTTGGTGAGGGGTTTTTCCACACTTCAGTAATATTTTATTTTACTTGGAATGTGATAAAAGAAATTTTAGCCAATTATAATCAGTTTGAAAAAATAATTGGTGTTTTTTATGAAAAAAAATCAACACATAAATTAATGTATAAAATCACTTAAACATGTGGTGAAAAACATTTTTTCAATATGCCACCTGAAACAATTTTACAATAGCTCTGATATTAAGTGAAAACTATTGTGTTCACTTTTCAAAAAAAATCTCAAACATATTCTTTTTATAATACTCACTCTACTCCATTTCCCATTAATTATATTGTTTTCAATCTAGCATTATGCCTCCTCCTCCACCTCTGTCTCTGTCTCTGCCTCCTCCTCCACCTTGGTCTCTGACTCTGACTCTACCTCCACCTCCCCCTCCACCCCCACCTCTGCCTCCACATTTGACTCTACCTCTTCCTTATCCATTTCACAACCATTTTATTATTTTAAGTTCAACACTTCTAAATAAATTAATTTCTTCCATTATACTTCTCATTAAGAAATAGATGAAAAATAATATATAATCATTCTCACACTAATTTTTCACACCCCAAATATATTTCTAAGGTTATAACTCATACTATATTACAAACATATCAGGTAATCACCTAAATTTGTTATCAGAATACATTTTTACAACATATAGATTCCCCAATAATCTCTAAAAAATAAATTTCTTCAATTGAGTATGAAGGTTATCGACAATATTGATAGTACTGAAAAAATATAGACCAAAAATGATTGTGAAATATATTTAATGAAATTTTAATTACCTTTAGAAATTACCTGTGGGGGGATGCTGGTCTTTTCATGATGTATGATCTCTCTCATAAATTTTCAAACATAATATCCACAATTAATGTCATTATCTTTCTTCATAAACTACATAATCATTGACCAAAATAGGTAAATTGTTTTAAAATGTTCTGATGGTTGAATATTTCTATATATATCCTAATTTTTTTTCTTTTTTGTAACCCATAGTCATTATCTCTTTAGACACAAACTTTATATGATGATTTATCATATATTTAGTGATCAACCTATAAAAACAAAATTCTTGTTAAAACATAGAATGAAACATATTATTTTACTTTTATCTAATAAAATTAATTTTAGTTTAATAACAATTCGCAATACACATCATGTATGGTAATTTTTTTAGATATCTATGCATTGGATCCAAAAAAATAAATATTTGTCGTATCCAGATTTACTATGATCAGCATCCAGTGTTGAATAAAAAAATAAGTAATGAAAAAATTAAAAATTTATTTATTGGGATTAGAGTGTAGAGTTTTACTTCTACCTTTTAGGAATAAAAAAAGTCTATCATATAATGTTTTTTATCAAATTCTTTGAGTAACTCATCTCTTTTCTTCTCAATTTCTTCTTTTTCCAAAGTATGTTTTTCCATAGAAATGATATAGGGATTAATGAATCCAAATTGTGATTCCCATGATTTTCCCTTTATATAGGAGTAATATAAAAACCTATATAAAATATGAATATTTATTATATTTAATAAAAATATTATCTCACTATCTGGGAAGACATGTTATGAAAATGTACCTTATGTACGTATTCACAACTAAGACGATCGACCATTCATACTTAAGAATATTATTATTAGTCTCAAGAACAATAATGTATATCAAGAATGATCCATATATTTATTTTTCATATAGAATGTAAGATATATTTTCATATTTTAATGTGGTCTCTACATGAAGTTTTAATGATAATAAATGTTTCTGTAGAACTGGAAGAAATAATGTACTCTCAGAATGTTGTTTTGATTTCTTGGTTGATTCACTAGATTTTCATGATCTGACCTTCTATTTGTCCACCACTTTATCCATCTAAAATATCATACCTCACTTCAGACCCTTTATCATCAACTCTTACAATTTGTTTATAGAAAAAAAATTATTAAATACATATCCCATGTATCATTATAAGATTAGACAACCATGCTATGAAATCTCTAATAGAATCATTGACCATTTTAATATTCGAATCATCAAGTGGAATTGGAAACTCGATAGTTGGATCATGAGCTACGTAAATCCCCACTCTCATGTGAAATTTTGGGAGGTATTTATGGTGTATTTTTTCTTCCGACATATTATACATTATACCCATTGCAGCAAGGCAGTGCATGTGTGTTGACAGATACAAATCATATACAACTGTACCCAACATAATTTTAGTAATATAAATTTTTTTAAGTTATTTGATTACTATTTAGGAGAAATAGTAAGGAAAACATTTATTACCCCGGGTAAGGTATGATGTTTGGGGTAATTAATAGACTCAAATCTAGTGGGATAATTTTGTTCATGTGTGGATCATTGTTCCCCTGCCAGTTCGCTTTGATCCTTTATCATTCATTCTTCTACCAAAACAGACATAACAATAATATTTTTTAGTGAGTTTGTTTGTGTCTGAAATCATCTCACCATATTATATATATCTTTATGGAGTTTTATATTCTCTAAATATGTTTGAGGAGATACTATAAAACCTAATTCTCTAATGCGCCCATAATGTACTGGGTGCTTCAAAGCTACTAAAAGTAGTTTTTCTTCCAGTACGGTCGCTATCAATTATTTTGTATAAACCATATAAAAAATATGAACATAAATATATATTTTTATGTAATACTATAATAAGTAATAACTAATAAAAATTATTTCATAATTACACATGTTTATCATACTGTTTTTTTGTTTTCATCAACTAGTTTACCCTCCTTATTTAGACGAGCCTCCTTTGATATCACATTACGTGGGATAGAAGTGGTTTCGGATTTTGATTCATCAATATGTATATAAACAAAAAAACATATGTTGTTTCATATCAAATAATTAAAATATTATTATTTATTTAAAATACATACCAATTTCTTATCTAATGAATTGTACCTCATCTTTTCTTTCTAATAGGGGTACATTAGTTTTGATGCACGTTCTTTATTTTCATCACACTTTCATTGTTTTGTAAATTAACAGTGTTGAATCAAGTTGGATAAAATAAATAATTTCAAATAATATATTATTTATTACAATACACCTGAAATTATTTCTCATTACAAATATTGATAAAAGAATTCTGTGTTTCTTGTTTTAGAATGTGTTCATAACAAACTGGTGGTTGGGGATTTACTTTCCCCTCAACATCCCTAAGATGTAACTTTGTGAGAAGAGTATAGAAGTTTTTATGGGATCTTCCAGTGGATATTAAGAAAAATTTATTATGTGAATCTTCTAAAGTAAATAAAATATTCAAGAAATAATGAACTTATATCAACATTTCATTATATAATATTTCAGTAAAATAGAGAAAGTATATCGTAACATTACAGTTATATTTTTCCAAAGGATTTCTTTTATTATAGGTTGGATGTGGATCCATGAACCAATATCAATCATCACATTAATCTATAATGTAACCCCAATATGACTAATGAATATTGACTTTTTGGGGTCAATATGTTGTCTATATTGATTCCAACCGACCGTGAATTTTATACCCTGACTTCTTACCTTGATAATTTTATTTTTGCACTATGATGATTCACCATTATTGTTTTTTTCATAAATATGTTATTGATACCCTAATAATTCTATAGTTTCATTATCAACAATCTATTATTCCTTGGGATTGGTAACATCATCATGTGAAGAATACATTGTTTAAATGAGTAGACAAACATTTAATTTTTCTTAAATAAAAACAATGTAAACATGGAGAAAGTATTTGAGAAACTTCGCATACATGATCTATTGAAAACATGATTAACTCTATAAATCCATCTTCATACTCTTTTTTCAAATGATTAATGCATACCTATTTTAAAGAAATGGTTAATTGAATTTAAGAAAAGAATTACCCCACTATGGTATGTATTGTTCTCTGAATTCATCCAAAGGTGAAAGTTATAGACACTTTTCATCCTCATCAGCTTCATTTCACAAACAGTTATTATTTCATTTTGTTTCTTCATACTCAACACCCATATATTTTGGAAATACACCTATGTTTCTTAAACTACTCTAACCAAAATTCATCCCATGATATTCAACCTCAAACTCCTAGCATGCAAGACTATCCATCAAGGATAACCATCACATGTACTTATTACATCAAAATCATAAAATGGGTATAACTAGACATTTTCCTTTTTATGTTCATTTGAAATATGGGTAAGTTTTAATATAATTGGTTCCCTTAGGAAGGAATCACGCAATGGGTTCCACAATACATTAGTTAAACCTTACTTTTGAAAACCCAAAAAAAAAGAACAAACAAAAAATTGTAAAATCAACCTCACCCTAGCCCTCAATGAATCACTAACATGTCTATAGGAACTCATATTATAACATACCATACCTATCCCACACATAAAACCTATAACTTATTATTTAAAAAAAATATGTTTACCCGATGTATACTCTAAACACACTCATATTCAAAAACAACATAAATGAAATTTAGATTATGGATTATAACATATTACATTTCAAAAATGAAGGAATGAACATTCAAATATAAATTAAAATAAATTTAGATTCCATTAATATATAAAATTGGAATTTCCCTAATCCATTAATTTTTCTAAATCACTATTTAATCTCCCCAAACATAGCCTAAATTCTAGATTCTATTAGCCTTTTTGGAAACCTCATTCACTACAATTATAATAATTGGAGAAAAAAATGTCGATAAAACTGTATTCATTTTTTTTCTCTAAAGACACCAATTGAATTGAACAATTTCTTAAAACATTCTAAAATGGAAACACAATTCATTTTTTATTACAAAACCTCTATTGATAGAGATAAAATCCCACTAAAATAGTTCAAACATTTCATTTGAATATATATATTCATTATTCAAGGATTCGTAAATTTAATTTTCTTTACCTTCAACCTTTTATGTTTTATATTACCCTTATTTCTACTAATTTTCAACTCTTTTTTAAGTTAATTTGGCTCTATTTGGAAATGTATATTCAAAAATGCTAAAAGAAGTTAGGCTCTGTTTGGAATCACTTACAGAGAAAAATCATATCAAGAAACAAAAAATATAATTCATTATGTTTTGATTAATTTTTAGGTTTCATTTTTTTTGTTCTCAAGAAGTAGTAAATGAGGAGGATTAAAGGAATAAATTGTTGAATAATGGGTTGGGAGATTCATTATTCAACGTCATAGTAGCGGATTTGATGAATATTGATGAATACTATATGAGCGGGAGGTATGTCATCAAGGAACATTGGAACCACAATGATGGGAGTTAGTTTAGTTTGAAAGAGGGATTTTAATCCATAATTAATAGATGTAAGGAAATCAACCATCTGAGGATGTATTAAATAAAGGTAGTGAAGGTTATTTGTACTAGAGTATTGAAGTATTATATCTATGTTCAGGGCAGTAACAATTTTCATGAAAGATTAATGAAAATGTGTAATTTCATACATGAATTGTATTGTATTATACATATATCTTACTAAAATTAATCCTTATTTACCCAACCTTATTTTTAAACTCGCAATCCATTGTATAATTAACATCGATTATAAATTCTTAATCCATAATCATAATTAAATAACAATATCAAACAACACATAATTGTTACTCACGTTGCAAAGTTTATATGATCTCCATCAAAAATATAATTTACTTTCCATCACAACATAACACCAACAATAATGTAATCCCAGTAAACACTTTTCCATTAAACCGGATTGAATTTATAAATTCATTTATGGTAAAATTTACCTTTATTATAGTTATAATATGATATTTCTAAGTAGCACTAAATTTTCAAATATTTCCTACAAGTTTAAATTAACACCTTTAATAATAATTTCATGTGGTATATCATCATCTCATTATTCAATAATATATTCAACATGTGAAATTATATTCATATTTATATTCAAATTGTGTATGAACAACAACAAATAATCAAATAATTGAAATCATATAGAAACCACCATAGAATTATTTTATTTTATGACATATGAACAAACTTCATTTATTAATGTTGTTATATGACCTATTCAACACTAATAATAAAATATTACTTAATAGAAAAATCACACCTATCATTCTATGGAATTTTATGAAGATGATTTTTTCAATAGATACATAAGTATTCTTAATTATTCATATTTTCTTAAATAAATTTTAATCTTCATGTTCATTCTATACTGCAGAACCAAGATTCTAACAATGATAATCTTCACTATGTAAATGGTAACAAGAAATAATATAACAAAAGCATCATGAAATTCACCATAAGTTTCAACAGAGGATAGAGATGTCGTTCACAGTGGTCTCATATGAAGTTGGAATGAGTTTATAGAGTATGGGTGGCATTGTGTAGGTATAGTTAAGTGAGAGAGAGATAGAGAGAGATGAGATTTGGGGTTCATCGTGGTTTATAATAGTTTAAAAACGTAAACAGCAGAACCAAATAATCAAACAATGATAGAGTAATGGAGAAAATAACATACCTTAGATTCAACCATTGATTCATCTGAGAGAATATAGAGGAGTAGCACCGGAAGTAAGGGAGTTCTATGAGGTCTTGAGAATCATGACTGAATGAGTTGAGTTTATGGTTCTTTTAAATAAATCAGGGACACTTTTATCAGCCCTTTCCAAAAAGTGCTAATAAAAATCCCTTTTATCAGCACTAAATTGATAAGAACTCATAAAATGAACTTTTATCATCACTAAAACTTTGGGGATGATAAAGGATTAATAATTATAATTATAAATAGAAAATTTATTATATTTTTATAATTATTTAAACATATAATTATTTATTTATAATTATATTGTTTCTTTTTAAAAAATTGTTTATAATTATAAATATATAATTTTATAAATATAGTAAATATACATAGGACCACACTCGCTCCATAATATAACTAGATCTAGGAGCAGCATGAAAAGATAAAAACAAAGATAGAGCTATAGGTGTGAGTATTAAGACTCAGTAGGTGTGCCTGAATAAACTATTACCTATGCCTTGCCTTTAAAAAATAAAACCAAGTCATGCCAGTTTGGAAATAAAATATATATAAATTAAGGTTTTTCATTCTTTCCAAATCAAGTATAAAAACTCCGATTTTTATGTAAAACTATTTTACATTACTTTTTAAAAAAAATAGTTCCTAAAACATGATAAAATTGATGTGGCGGGATAGATGCAGAATAATAGAGAAATTATACATGAATTTTATTATTTAATAAAAGGAAATTAGCTAAGAAAAATAGTATGTTAAAATAGTACCATGGAAAATAGTAATATAAGTAATCAAGAACCATGGGAAATACATAAGTAACTAGTGTTGGAAAGGTCTAAAGATCCTTTTACTCTTAGTGATCAAATGCTGGACATGATGGTACATGTCCTACTTGAGCCAACCAATCCCCATCATCGTAGTTTATTTATTTTTATCATGTAATCCTATTAGGATGATTGGGCCTCAACACTACCGATTTTCCTAGCATACTAGACCTAGTATACCTACCTAGATACTTAGTAATCCCATGTTCCATGCCCAAATGGAGGTGATTTTTATCAAGATAGCACATTTCTATATATATATATATATCACCCCATTTAAACAAAATCATATCCACCTTCTCACCTATTAACTCCCAACTTAAGTGTAACCCCTTTCTAATTCACACACATACCATGCACAAGCCATTTTACTTGGAACATAACACAAATCACACATTTAAAACACACATCATATCTCTAAATAAAGGGGAATTCTTCAAGGTGGGGTCTTCCACTTCCATAAACATTTTCAAAGTGTCAATCATACATCAAAATTTTAAAAGGAATACTTTAACTTTATAAAACACTAATTCCCAAAGTTTTTGAGTTCCAAAACCATTATTTAGACCAATTAAACAATTAATCCACTGCACATTTAGAAACAAGCTTGGAAACATTCATAATATAAATCAAACTATTTTAAAAGCTTAAGAGAAATCTAAGTAACCAAGTGACAAGACACTTCCCAATAACCACGAAAAATTGTATAGAATATTCATTTAATATAAAATAGAAAATACATTCTAAAAAACTAAGCGATTATAGATTCCAATTTTAAAGTATTGGACATGGGAAACCTTCCTCAAAATGTGTTGCTTTTGACAATGGAAATCTAAAACCACCCCAAATACATCTATGGAATAAAAAGTCCATCTTTTACACTTGTATGAATATTAACCTATAAATATATATAAATACCTCTAGTTATAGTGTACGTATTCTCCTTATTATGAGAGAACATGTGAAAAGATGGTGTATATATACACCTTACCCATGCATATATGTGTATGTTTCCTTTACAACGGACGTCCAAAAATCACTAGAAAAATACTAAAAACTCGTGAATCATAGATTAACCTAAATAAAAAATGACCTAAGGTAAAAACATAAGTAACCTTACCTAAAGCTAATGGAGAACCCACTGCCTTCGACGGATGTGAAAATAATTGGCCCTAACGGAACCTATAAACCCTAGATGTCAATACAACCACAAAAATCAAACAATTGGAAACCCCTAGGGTACATCCAACCTCATGCTGTAGTGACAGGAACGAAAAGTGGATGAAGAAGGTGATGGGGAAGTGGGAACCTTACCTCAGGTTATCACGCCATGAATTGGAAGAGGAAATGAAAAAAATTGGAGGTCAAAAGGGGGTTATGGCATGAAAGAGGGATAGGGGAAAGGGTTCATCTATGCAGAAGGGAGGGGGTCACATTGCATGTGGAGAGGGGGTGAGGGGGACCCATTCATTGTTTAATAATAATAATCATCATCATCATAATAATAATAATAATGTTAAGAATAATAATAATAATTTTAATATTATTATTATTATTATTATTGTTGTTGTTGTTATAATTATTAAAGCATTTATTTTTATTTTATTTTATTTTATTTTTCTTTTCATTTTTTTAGACCCTCGGTAGACCACACGGTTTGGTCGTACGGTCTGCCAAACCGTGCGCCAACCATGTGGTTTCCTATGTCCCAAATGGGAGGGACCACATGATCTCATAGAGAGGGGTGTACACCCATGTTTTTAGTAAATCGCCTAGGATATTTCCAATATCTAGGTTTCATGGTTTTCACTAGGTTGGCGCACAATTTCCCCTAATAGTGCGCCAATCGTGCACCTAGAAAGAAAACTCCAAAATTGAAATTTTAAAAATCAACTACCCAAAATCTTGAGAACAAGAATATAAATAATTAAATTATTAAAAATAATTAATATTTTAGGTTTGGGGTGTGACGCAAGGTTCCTACAAGCTCTCAAAAATATGTTCCCAAGCTTTTGGAATTATACACTCATGGTAAAGGGTCATATCCTTCTCCTCCTTATTCAAGTACCTCCCTTGTGTTATGCCTTTTTTTCCATTTTCATCTTATAGAATGTTCTTACACATCCCTCTTACTTCCCTTATTTTTTACAAGTGATTATAGACCCATTTCACTCCCATTAATCCATCCCATGATTCATTATGTTCCCCTTTATGTTGCCGAAATTATCCTATGATTTTTTCCATGCCAAACTTCTATTCAAGCAACCGTTTTGTCTTATAACTTTTAATTACCAATTTTTCATGTCGGACTATATTATTAAAAATACCTATTACTGAATATATGATTTATAGGTTATTAGATACCTCTTTTACTCTCATTAATCCCTCCCATGATTCATAATATACCCTTGTTAGGCCGTCGAAATTATCCTTTGATTCCATCATGCCAAACTTTTGTATTATGAATACCATCACCATTTCCACTCAAGGATATTCACCTATAAATATCTATCCTTATTTTATTTTGTAATTACATGTATTTATTACACACTCTTTAATTGTGGGATTAAATGTTATGAAATATGATCCTATTTTAAATCATATATGTGACACATTTATACATGTACAATATATGAATGTAATGGGTGAACCATGAATTATATAGTGCTTCAATGCATTAGGTAATGTTTTAGTCTCATGAGAAATCATGTATGTAATTAGAGAGTAAATCTAATCCTTTAGGAAACTTTTCCCACCATGTTATTATGTCTTTTCAATTAGCCTTGACATTTTTTATGATGTCATGTTTAATGTTGTTTCCGCATTTTCATGTTGTCTTTCTTCTATCATGTTGTATCATTCCTTAGAGTTAAAGATTATGATTCCCACCCCTTTTATGTTTTATT
Source organism: Viscum album (assembly GCA_963277665.1). Taxonomy (NCBI): domain Eukaryota; kingdom Viridiplantae; phylum Streptophyta; class Magnoliopsida; order Santalales; family Viscaceae; genus Viscum; species Viscum album. Next base: position 1,047,198,496 of record OY728165.1, read on the forward strand.
GAAATTACTATATACTAACATGTAAAATTTTCATAATGTTAAGCTTTGTTTACTCCATTACTAGGATTTATAGCTCATCCATTTCTTATGTATGTCCTCATGTTATCCCTTATAGCTTTAAAAGATATGGAATTTTAGAAGCATGCAATAGAATTTTTCAACACTGTTGTTATATACATGTATCAAGGTGATGTTATATGTAAATAATATCCCAAATACACTAGGATTTATGATCTTATAGTTTGTATTAAGTGTGCTTTTATATAATAAACCATGAAATAGAGTGTATTAAATACATGGGTTGTCATAAAACACCTTATCCACTACATAGAGTAATCCTTTACCTATGGTTTAAATCACCTCATGATCTTACTTTCAATCATTTTCATGGATTAAATCACAACTGCAAAACACACACATGAAATAAAAAATAACAAAACACAATAAACAATAGGATTATATGATTTTTACTTTTTTTCAACAACCATGGAATAATGGAATAATCAATTTTTATTCCATCAAAATGTATAGTATTTATAACATAAAATGATAATCCCATGTACTAGTTCCCTACTTAATGTAAATAAATAAGTCATGCCAAGGTAATATTTCGATTGTTTCATCTCCACTCTTCTCTTTCTGGTCAATGTCCTTTCATCCTTTGACCTCTTCCTTCAAGACTTCAACCTCCATCACATGGATGCTCCCAGGAGTTCTTATTCCAATGCCACTTTATTCTTTAGGTCATACCCTACCATAATTTAATACTCATATATAGGTAGACCAGTCCCATTGATATAGTGGGACCAGCAGTCATCCAGTCAACTCTACCATTCGATATGTGCGGGTGAACCTCAGTTGGAACTTGAAACTTATAATTGATAATAACATTCATTTCATAGAACACAAACACATATTGAATAGTACACACCATTTTTATTTCACTCTAATGACATTGAAGAATATCCCTTTTTTTTAAATTGTTAGGAATAATTTCCATGCCTCAACATCAAAGTTGAAGGATATCACGAACTTTCACACTATACATCACCACATCTATAATTTCATTAAATAACAAAAAGATTCCCCTTTAATATACATACCTAAATGATCTAAAAACAATACTAGATCATGAGTAAAAGGATAATATAATCCTCCCTGTTATTCCTGCACTCATACTTCCACTATGTTGAATTCACTTAGCACATCCATCTCACTGCATCCATTGATATCACCTTATATTGATCTCATCATCCAATGTCATTTCACTAATCTCACACCTTTATGCTCCTATTAAACTTTTGTTCAACTAACATTTATTCTTCTGGTGAACTTCTTTCTACTTCCTTAATCTAAACATCCCATGGTGTTTGTGTATATCTCTATCAGAGTCATCTAATGTATCTTCCAGTGAATGAACTTATATAGCTTCCAACACTTAACCTATAAAATAGTTCCCACAATAAACCTAAAAAATCTGATACATTGTGTTTCTATATTGAATAAAAAGTGCATGTTTTTACTTTAAAAGTTAAATTTTAGTTTAAATAATTCCTCACATACTCAAAACCAATAAAACTTACTCATATTTTATTGATACTTTAGTACTATGATATATGATTTAGTTTTTATGTGTATGTGTCAAACTCACATCAGTATGAAACATGGTATGCGCAGATCAACTCAAAGTGATTGTTATCAATATAAAGGTGTCAAATTATTCAAAAACATCTTTCACATACTCAAAACAATGAAAACACACACACGTTGTTTTTATTATTTAATAAAATTATCCATGGATCATTATTATTTATAAAAATTCACCTCGTGTTAGTATGACACACAGTGTGGTTAGATTGACTGAAATTCTTTGTTTTTATTTTATAAAGTTCATTTTAATCCAAAATAGTGTCACATACTCAAAACCAAGAAAACATTTTTTTTATTATCTTAATGATTTAGGAAACTGTTAAATAATTCATTCTTTATATATATAAATTAACCTAAAGTCAATCTGACACATGGTGTGGTTGGTATAACAGAAAATACGTGTTTTCCTTTAAAAGTGACATTTTAGCTCAAAACGCGTGTCACATACTCAAAACCTAGAAAAACACTTGGAATGAATTGATACTTTTGCAAAAAAAAATTATTTACTTTTTATGTGTAATAATTTACCTCACATCAATATGATACATGGTGTAGTTGGATTGACTGAAAGTGCATGTTTTTAGTTTAGAAGTGACATTTTAGTCCAAAATACACATCCCAAACTCAAATATAAGAAAACTAACTCATATTGTAATGGTAATTTATTAATATTATATGGTATTTATTTTTTTTACGTGTATAAATTAACTGCACATTAATATACCACACTATGTAGCCAAATTCACTGAAAGTTCATATTTTCATTTAAAAGTGAAATTTTAGTTCAAAATAAGGGTCGCATACTCATTACTATGAAAATTCACTTATATTTTATTGATACACTAATAGAGTAATATTTGATTCATTTTTGTATGTGTAATAATTAACCTCATCTCAATCTAAGAAATGTGTGGCCGGATTGACTTAAAGTACATGTTTTCAGTTTAGAAATGACATTTTAGTTCAATACGTGTGTCACATACTCAAAACCTAGAATAGATAATATAATTTTATTGATAATTTATTATAATGGTTTATGATATATTTCGGTGGTAGAGTAATCAATCGTACATCAATCTGACACACGGTGTGGCCGAATTGACTCAAAGTTCATGTTTTTAATATATAAGGGCCATTTTAGTCTAAAACACACATCCCCAACTCAAAATGGAGAATATTTATCCTATTTATTATATAGTTAAATAATATGATCCATTATTCATTTGTGATGTGTTGGAATTCACCTCACATCAATCCAACATATGGTGTGGTCGGATTGACTAAAAGTGCATGTTTTCATTTTAAAAGTGAAATTTTAAGCCAAAATGAATATCACATACTAAAACCAATAAAATGAACCTAATTATCTATTTAAATTAGAAATAAAAAATCAATAATTAATTTGTGACATGTATTAATTAACCACAAGTAAATCTGACACTCGGTGTGACCGGTATGACTGAAAGTGATTATTTTCATTTAAAAGTGACATTTTATTTTAAAATGTGCATCACATAATCAAAACCCATAAAATAAGTATGTATTGTATTAATACATTAATACATTAATACATTTATCTATGATTTATTTTTTTTATTTTTAGAAAGTAACTAAATTTCAATTCAACACACGGTTTGGTTAAATTGACTGAAAGTGCATGTTTTTAGTTTAAAAGTCGCATTTTATTCTAAATCACACATCACATACTAAAATATAAGAAAAAAATGCTCGTATTACCTTAATACTTAATTAAAATGATAAATTATTTATTTGTGATGTTTAGGAATTAACATAGCGTTAATCTAACACATGGTGTGTTCAGATTGACTAAAAGTGTGTTTTTTCATTTAAAAGTGTTATTTTAGTTCAAAAGGACTGTTATATGATCAAAATAGAGAAACTTAATCTCAATTGGCTTGATAATCCATAAAAATGATATATGATTCACTTTGTATGTGTAGTATTTAACCTCATTTCAATCAAACATATGATGTTCTCTAATTGAATAGAAGTGCATATTTTCAGTTTAGGTGTCATTTTTTTTCAAAAGGAACACTACATACTCAAATCCATGAAAACATTCTCAGACTATCAGGATACTTTAGGAAAAATATCAATGATCCTTTTTCCATTTTTATAATTTAACCATATGTCAATATAAATAATTTTGTGGCTAGTAATACTGAAAGTGCATGTTTTCATTTAAAAGTGAAATTTTAGTTCAAAATGGGCATCTCATACTCAAAACCAAGAAAAAATGGTCATATTATATTGATACATTATTATAATTAACTATGACTTATTTTTAATGTGTATTGTTTAAAATCATGTCAATTTGACACATGATGTGTATGAATTGACTGAAAGTGTATGTGTTTAGTTTTAAAGTGTCATTTTAGTCTAAAATGCTTATCACATACTAAAAATTTAGTAGATACACATGGATTGTATTCATACTTTATGGAAGTGATTTATGATTTATTTTTTATGTGTAGAAATAATCCACTTTCCAATATGACATATAGTGTGGCAAGATTTCCTAAAAGTGTATGTTATATTTTCAAAGTAATATTTTTTTCAAAACATGAACCACAAACATAATACTATGAAAAATTTATTATATTGTCTGGATACTTTAGGAAAATGATCTTTGATTTATTTTTGATGTTTATGAATTAACCCTTGATTAATCTGAGACATCATGTGACTAAATTTACTAAAAGTGAATGTTTTTAGTTTAAAAGTGACATTTTAATCCAAAACATACATCACATCCTCAGATCCAAGAAAATGCGTTTACATTATCTTAATACATTAAAAATAATATATGTGACTCATTTATGATGTATAGTAATTAACCACATTTCAATCTAATAAATTGTGTGGCTGGTATGATTGAAAGTGCATGTTTTCATTTAAAAGTGACATTTTAGTTCAAAATACATGTTGCATACTAAATTCCAAGAAAACTTTCTTATATTTCCATGATAATTAAATAAAGTGGTACTTTATTTATTATTGATGTGTATAAATTAACCTCAGGTTAATATAATATATGGTATGGTTGCATTGACATAAAGTGGATGTTTTCATTTTAAAAGTGACATTTTAGTTAAAAATGCATGTCATATACTCAATTCTAAGAAAAATTTCATATATTGTATTGAAACCTTAGGAGAGCTATATTTTATTCATTTGTGATTTCTGAGAATTAAACTCAATGAAATCAAACACATGGTGTGGACAGTATGAATAAAAGTGTGTGTTTTTATTGAAAATTGAAATATTATTTCAAAAAAGGCAACACATACCCAAACCAAGAAAACATGCTATGATTTCCTTAATAATTTAGTAAAAACATTAATTATTCATTTGTGATATATATTAATTAAAAACATATCAATCTGACACATGATGTTCCCATTGTTACCAAAAGAGTGTATTTTCCTTTAGAGTGATATTTAAGTTTAAAACATGACACATATACTAAAAATTGTGAAAATGTGCTCAGGTTGTCATTTTCACACCCATGTGTTACTACGGAGGTGTTTTAGTTTATTTTTCCATAATTTTTTATTTATTAAGGTGTATTTAAGTTTCACAGTGCTTTTAGGGGGATCGAGAAATTGTAGGTTTGAACCTGTAGTAGTTTATATCGTTAGCCATAGGTTCACATCATGAAATTTGGTTTTCTGTCTAGGGGATTTCTCATAGGGGGCTTGGGTTTTCTTCCTAGAGAATTTCTACTATTTAACTAATATTTTACCCAAATAAATTCTCATAGGGTGGCATTAACCCTGTAAATGGTGGTTTACAATGTGAACAGGTCTTAACACTAACATAATTGTTCTTCTTAGGGTTGTTTACCAAATAAAATGTGGTTCTACCCTAAAATTATGGAGGGGAGACAACTCACCCCATCAATGGGTCCTCATAGTGACCATTCACCTTATGAAATGTGTTTCACCCAATGAATGGGTCTACCCAATTTTTAATTTTATTTCCAATTTTATCCATATCAACCTCTGAGACCATATCCCATTTCTTTTCCCTCTTGTTCAGCTGAGTTAAAGCACATGAGGAGAGCTCATATCCTCCTCTATTATCCTTGTTTTTGGGTTCTCTTCTATCAATTCCATAAAATTCCTACATTTTAATCCCTATATCTCTTTGGTTTGACTACTCTTCTTCCTCCCTCTCACATACTCCTTAGTTCCATCTTCTCTATGAAAATTTAACACCCATAGGTGTTGTGATATTATTTTTTTGTATGGATATAACTAAGTTTTTTTATGTCAAGGTCTTGAAGAGGCTTCATTAAGTCATTTTCGGGTGCCATCATAGGTGATGACCACTGGATCGATTGTCACAGAACCGAGGAGGGTGTTTTTTTTTCTTCAATTGGAATGGCATATGTTTATTGGAAGTTATAAATGTTTTATTTGTTAAATTATGCCTATATGTGATAGTCAAATGGATTTATAAATTATTTTGGATTGGTTTATCACTTGTAATAAATGGTGTTTTCAAGAGTATTTGGTTTCCAAAGTGATTTTTTAATGCTAATTTTTTGTAATATGGGCTCAATAGCCTATTTTAAATGGAATTGGAATTTTAAGAACCTTTATTATGTTTTAGATATAAAATAAAATTGGAAAGTGGTGTTTTGAACTATTTTATGTTTTTAATGAAATTTTTGTTGATTCTTTAATTAATTTACAAATGCTTTTAAGTGAACTATTTTAGTAATTTTTTTGGTAATGGGTTTTAATGGATTGATTTTAAATAATTGTTTGAAATGAAATTTCAAACGACTAAAAATGACTTGGTATCCCATGTCTATTTTAACAATGCCTCATTTAGAACTTTTGAATGGTTTTTAAATAGTGTGGGTGTTTGAGACCCTCTAAATCCCTTATTAATTATTCTTGATTTGGATTACAGCTCAAATTTAATTTTTATTCATTTTTATATGAATTATTTTTGAATGGTTTTGTTTCTTATGAGGGTTTTGGAGGTGAGATGAGATTTACAACTTATGATATATTAATCCATGTCATTTCTCACCTACTATTTATTAACATAAATGGGGATCCTGGTAATGTCAGTGAGGTGTTAAAGACATTTACTATCTGTTTTTAATTAGATTTACGAGGTCCATTATGGTATTTTAGGTCATTGGGGAGTACCACTGGTGAGTCTAGTTAGAATAGCTAGTTGGTTATAGACTTAGTAATTCATTGATAATAGGATAGATGGTTCCACCTAGATTACATGTATTATCACCTCATGGTATGTTTAGGAATTTCCCATGTTTACATCATGATTATCCATAGGGAGGTTTCTTTTTTCCCAAGATTAATTGGCATCTAGGTAATCGTGCTTCGTTTTCTTGCTTTTTCATACAATACCTTATTTTATTTATTTATTTGTAAATTTATCTTTTTTTATTTAAAATGTTCCTGAAGTGATTTAAAAAATATGTAATTATAAAATGAATTTTTAAAGTTTATTTAAAATGGGTGTTTTTTGATAAAAGGTGTTATGGTGAGGAAATGGTTTTCAAGGTGGTTTTTTCATTTAAAGAGAAATATATTGGAGTTTTATAAAATTGTTTGATATGATGTTTAGTTTACATGTGATTTATCACAAAATATATTTTCAAACTTTATTTGAAACTAACATAAATTAATTCTCATTTGAGAGTAATTTCACAAAATCTTTGGTGATATCCAATTGGGATCAGTTCTGCTCACATCGTCCATACACCATTCAGTGTATTCAACTCTTATGGATTTCTTTTAGGTTCCCTGGCTTCATCCTCATAGTTTGGGATGTTTGGGTTTTATAAGATGTTTTTCTTGGGATGTGGTTATTTAAAAAGTGTATTATTGAGATTGATGGTAGTCATTAAATCTTGTTTTTTCCTTTTCTTTTTTAATTTGGGATTCTTATGTATCATATTTTATGACCCAAATATGGTTTAGTTTATTTGTTCATTTAATTGTGATAATTTATTTATTTTTTAGTTCATGTGTGATGTGTTTTTTTCATTTTATTTGATGTATATATTTACTTCTTGCATTCTATGTTGGATTTTTATGATTATTTGTTCAAATTTATTGATGGTGTGGATGTCTAGCTTCCAGAAAAGTCATGCCAGATTCTTAGTAGAATTTGTGGGTTGAATGTTATTATATGGTGAAATAATTTTCATTGATTTCTCTATTAATACACTCACAATAGTTGTAAACCTATGGGGATCGGGAATTCATTTATGGTATGTCATGGGCTGGATCAAGTGTCCAGTTCAGGTAAAATCTATATTGGTTTACGGCCGTCTCGATACTTTAGGACAAATATTCCTTTTTCTCATTTTTGTAGTGTAGAAATTAACTGCATGTAAATATGACACAAGGTGTGTCTAATATGACTCAAAGTGTTTTTTTCAGTATAAATGTAATATTTTAGATCAAAAATAATTACATGCATCCAAAATTGATATAACAAGCTTGGATTATCTTGATAATTTAGAGCAATAATTTTTTTTTCATTTTTTATGTGTAGGAATTAACCGAACATCAATTTGGCGCATGGTTTGGCTAGTATGACTAAATTTGTGTGTTTATATTTAAAAGTTACATTTATGTTCAAAAAAAACATCACATACTCAAATCTAGGAAAAATCACTTGGATTTCATTCATACTTTAGGATAATGATTTTTTATTTAATTTTCATGTGTGATAATTGTTATAGAAAATTTTAAGGATACACCCTTAAGAACATACAAGGATCATCGAATAGAGGATTGAATTTATCTTAATATGTTTGGTATATTGAGTTTATAATGACAAAGATAGTAACAAAAAAATAGATAGCAATTTGGAGAAACAAAACAAGATCAAATCTAAAATAAAAAATAGAAATAAAGGGGAAAAGGATACAAGATTTAACATGATTTGGTCTTTGTAGTCCTACATGTATGGAAATAACACTATCCCACACACACACACTTTATTATTAGAAAACAAATATGGTACAGGTAACAAACTAGAAATATAAAAAACATGTAAATATGATTCATTTTTAAAAGAAAAATTACAAGATAGAAAGGGTAGCTCTCAGGTGGTCCTGATCACTTCATGATGTTGTAAAACCTCTGGATATAATGGTTTATGATTCACCAGGCACTCCTAGAATATAAAAGAGGCTAAAAGTTTTCTTTGCGAAGTATATCATCAACACTTCACCATGAATGGCATGAAAACAGCAGCTGATGCAGATGAAAGGTTTTTAATGATCTCACGGGAAACAGAGATCGGTGGGGCAAGCTAGGGTTTCACCAAACAAAATCCGAGAACTAATAAGAGTAATCACACCATATGGAATGAATAATCTCTGAGGATGAGGTTGTGGGGGTTATTAATTCATCTGAAAATTTCCCAAGCTACCCAAATATCCCATCCAATCCAAAGATTCCATAGTTCCTTGCAAAAAATAAAAGAAATCACACAATAATATTTGAAAGTATGGCACTACATAAAGGTAAATAAACCCACTGTGTAAATGTATAATGTCACACCCCTGATGTGTAAGGGTAATTTTTTAAGGGTAACACCCACGTAAGGGTATTGGGACCTCATGTAATGTTAATCCAAAAACCACTTAAGGGTAATGGGACCTCATTTAGGGTAACTTGGAAACCATGTAAGGGTAAAGGGACCTCATGTAAGGGTAAGATGAAAACTAATTAAGGGTAAAGGGATCTCATATAAGGGTATCCAAAAAAATCATAAGTGTAATACCTTAATTTCCAAAATTTGATCATAATAACATAATAAGAATCAAAATTTACCTTTTCATGCATGCATAATAATATAGAAATGGAAGAAATAAATGAACACAATTTTATATTTAAATTAAACAAAAAAATATCCATAATTTTCATGAGATTGGTGATATTATTTCACCTATTTTCATTGAATTGGAACCATTTTCACTAGGTATATACAATACATGAACTTAGACAATTTCATGACCTTAGTTAAACTTTCAGATGGACTTTCCTTAGTGTGTATCTTATTGATACACAAGGTTATTAATTCAATGATGTCTCTAATGAAGTGTAACCTAATGTCAATATACTTAGACCTACCATGTAATACTATCTTTTAACATAGGTTTAAGGTAGATTTACTCTCAAAATATACAATTACAATTTAATTACAAAGACTATGTTCATAAAGAAAACCTTTGTAAAAAATGGGATCTTTGAAAGCCCCGTTATGGGATATATATTCATCTTTTATGGTTGATAGGGTCATCACATATTTTATATTACATTTACAAGACATCGGTCCCCCATAGGTAGTAAAAGCACTTTTTATGAGGGACTTACAGCTATCTATATGCCCTGCCTAATTCAAATCTACATAACCAACAACATCGTCGATAATTTCAGTATCTATTCAATAGCATAAAGGAAATTTTGGAGCTTGATAAATATATTGAAGTAACCTTTTTAAATCTTTCTAATTTGGATTTCTGGGATTACTCATAAATATACTATGAGTACAAATAGAATATGCAACATCATGTCGTGTGAAAATCATGGCATGCATGATCATACCTACATCACTAGCATGTGGTATCTTAGATATAAACTCATCATCAAATTATATAGAAGAAGATTGAGATAGTGATTGATTATTATATTGTGTTATTAGGATGTTAACAGGTTTTAATCTTTCAAACATGTATCTATTAATAATTTTCAGAATATAACCATGTTGTGGTAGGTATAGAAAATTATTATCCCTATTCCTTATTATTTCCATCCCAAAAATTTTCCTAGAATTACCTAGGTATGCAATTTCAAGAATTTCCTTCAATTGAGACTTAAAATAAATTTTGAGTTATATATCCTTACAAATAAAAAGCATGACATTGACATATAGCATCAAATAGGGCATAAAAGATTTGAATGTTTCGAAATATACACATTCATCGTGTTTACTTCTATTAAAAGAACTACTAAGCATGAATGTATCAAAATTCAAATACCACTATTTAGATTATTGATTTATACCATGAAATTATTTATTCAGTTACATTCCTAATTGGAAGTAAAATTATTCAAATAACCATCAATTTGTTACATGTAAATGGTCACATTTATATCAACAAGCTCGAATGGCCCTAAGGCCTTAATTTTTATTGATTTTTGATAACCCCCCTTTCAAGGGATGAGGGTGAACCCTTACAAGGCCCTTAGGCTCAGAGATTACATGGCTTGTAGGATTAGGAGATTACATGACCCGAAGGTCTTAGGGAATTCAACCAGACTATCTACAAGTAACCACCCCTCTCCAGCATCTGCATCATGATAGTAGCTCTCCACCTTCTCATGGATGTCTGACTAGGCTTCCCATGCAAGAACAGGCTAGTCCTGATGGCATATCAATACCCTCTCATTCTGACAAATCAATTTGGCTATGCTCTAGTAAGTGCACCTGCTCTGAATCCTCTTCTGGGGATGCTCTTTTTTTTGCAGTCTGTCTGGGGAAACTGTATGTGGCCCGAAGGCCTTGAGGTGGCCCGAAGGTCTTAAAGGTGACCCAAAATCCCTACTGACCCAAAGGCCTGGGTGGCCTGAAATCCTTAAAGACTCCAAGCCCAAACCGATGGCACAAGGTGAATAGTTCCAACTGCTATTGTACCGAATAGTAACTGCTACATTGCCTACTACAGTACCTGCATAGTATATAGTGTAGCTACGGTACCTGTATAGTGTACAGTTCTACTACAGTACCTGCACAGTGTAGAGTACTGCTATGGTACTACTACAGTACTACAACAGTACTGCTACAGTAACCTAGAAATATGTATCTACATGGTTTTGAACCTGGGTCTTGTGGATGCACTTAAGGATACCCCACCAACTGGGTTGAGGCTCATGTACACATTTATATCACTAAGAAAGAAGGTTGTTTTTACATCATGTTTTTCAATGTGTCAATCATAATAAGTAGTAAATTTAAGTGATAAAAAAATTGATGATTGTCTAAACATAGAAGAAAATATTTCTGAATAATTGATTCCTTCCCTTTAGAGGAATCCTTCAACTACAAGTCTATCCTTAAACGTGATTTTATTCTCGTTGGTGTTATCTTCTTTCCTTTTAATGATCCACTTGCAGCCAATTACTTTGGAATTTAGTGTCTTTGTGATAAGGGTCTATGTTTTTTTATCTTTTAAGGATTTCATTTCATCATCCATAGAAGAGGATCAATTCTTGAAGTCTCTATATTTTATAGATTTTATATAAGTCTATGGATCCTTAGATTCAAGATCCTAGGAAACATGGAAAGAAAAGGATTCCAAAAAATATTGTTTAAACTGAGTTGGAGGCCTGAGGACATTCCTGGCACTTCCCTAAGTAAGTTGGTAATTAGATTGAGCATTTTTTGGGATCATCATATAATTCAACAAGAGAATAAAGTTCATTATGATCTTGAGGGTGAGGTTTTGGTGGAGTAGACTCAGTTGGAGCCTCATACTGGGTTTGATTATCAGCTTGGATAGCCTCATTTTGAGGCATTTCATCACTGTCATTAATGAAAGATTTATATTTAGGAAATATGAACATATGGAAAACTATATCCCATCTTATAATTCACATTTAGTAACTTGGATTGTCAACCAAAAACTTATACCCTTTATAAACTTAAGGATATCCTGTAAATATGTATTTAAGGTCTCTCTATTTGATCATATCATCATTAATATGATAATAGGTTGTGCATCCAAAAACTCGTAAATGGTTATAAAAAGGGGGTTGGTTACACCATAACTATTGAAGAGTCTTAAAGCCATTTGCAGAAGAAGGAAATAGATTGATAAGGTAAACTACTATAGATGCATCTTCATCCCATAAAGATTTGGGCATCCCTGAGTATGTTAACATAATCTAGACTCTTTCATGTATATTATAGTTTATACACTCTTCCAAACCATTCTGTTAGGGTGTTTCTCTAATAGTCTGATGTCAAACAAACCCTTATGACTCACAAAATTGGATGAAGTCAAATGTGATATACTCTAATCCATTATCTATTCTTAAATTATTAATCCTTCCAACATTTTGATTCTCAACAAGGGATTTCTAGGATTTAAAGGTATCAAATACATAAGACTGTTTCAAAAGACATAAATCTAAACTCTTTTAGAGTGATCATTAATAAAGGTTAAAAAATAATAACCATCTCCATGAGAGGTGGTCCTCAATGGTCCCCATTAGTCAGAATGGATAAAATCTATAAGATAACCTACTTTAAAGGAGTAATTATTAAAGATAACTTTCTTAGCCTTTCCTAGTACACAATCTTCCCAGAATGGAAGGTCACTTGGTATCATACAAATCAAAAACCCTTTCTTACTCAACTAGTCTATACCTTTGATGTTACATTCCCCAGTTTTCTATTCCAAATCATCATACTATATGAATTGGTGACATAAGTACTACCTAGTTGTATATGGTGTGTCCTTCCATCCAAAACATAAATCCCATTTACAAGGATTCCTTTATTATTGTCCCAGATCCCTTAGAGATCATTAGACATCAAGCATCAAAAATGAAAGTGTACCCTTTTGGTCCAATAAACCTAATGAAATGAGGTTTCTAAGTTAGTTGGGGACCCGAATTACATCTAGTAAGGCCACAAAAGATTTATTGTGAATCTATAACATAATTTAGCCTCTAACATGAAATCTACATCCCTTTTTTTACTTAGGACAATATCTCCCTCAACTCTCTCTTATAGATCATGGAAATATTCTTTAATAGGGAACATATGAAAGGAACATAAAAAATATGGCACCCATTTAATTAGAAGGATTAATATTAGTAAAATTTATCACCTCGGTAGTATTATTAACAACATTAATTATCAATGATTGATCGGCAGATTCATCATGTCTAAAAATATGTTTTTCTCCTGAGTTTGTGGAACTCTATAGAAATATGTTTAGGCATTCCACAATTATATCAGGTAACCTTATTTCCCTTAAACATTGATTTATGTTTATATTAAATATTTCTATTTCCACTTCCCTTATTTTTGTCTTTCTTATTATTCTTATTCTTGAGTCTACACCTTGTAAAGAGTATTTCTACCTCAGAATTCACTTTAGGTTTAGGATGCAATTCTTTAGAAAGAAGAGCTGATTTAGCTTCTTCTAGTTCTAAATATTCTCAACTAAACATCATTGTCACTACCAGGGTATTATAGGAACTATCAAGTGAAATTGAAAAGATAATATCTTGGTTATCAAACTCAATTTCAACATTAATGATAGGAATATCTAAAGGAATCTTGTTAAATTTGTTAAGGTGAGTTTGAATTTGGGTACTCATTTTCATTCTATTGATAAACAGTCTATGTTTCTTATACGGAATACCAACAAGTGAAGTATTCATATATAGTTATTCAAGTTTCAACCATATACTAGAATCAACAATTTCATATATTACTTGTCTAAGAACTTTATCACTTAGGGATAGAAGAATTGAGCTATGGGCCTTTTGTAAGGTGTCAGTAGGGACATCTTAATAAGTATGTATAGTCTTTCCATAATCTATTCTTAAAATTATATGTTTTCCAGATTAATGATAAACATTGATAATTCCATGTTGTAAAAGTAGGGATCTTATCTTGATTCACCAAAGTTATAAGTCGTTTTCACCATCAAACTTGTCTATCTCTTATTTAGCAGATGTCATCTTCTAATTCGATGGCTTATATAACAAATATTTAGGGTCAACCTTAAGGATACACTCCCAAGAGAAACCAAGGAACTCTGAATAATGGATTTTTTTTCTCTAAATATGTTTGATAGATTGAGTTCAAAATGAAAAGGACAAGAACAACAAAACAGAGTAATTTGGAAAGTCTACAATATCAAACACAGAAGTGGGGAAATAAAATATAAAGCATGTAAAAGATGATGCAAGATTTAATGTGCTTCGAAACCTTTGGGATCGTACATGCATAGAAAAAACACCACCCCACACAGACACATTTTATTATGCTAAATCAAAAAGGGTATAGGTAATAAACAAGTATTATGAACAACAAGAAAACAGAATTTTATTTTAAAGAAAACTTACAAACCATAGAGGGTACCTCTCTGGTGGTCTTGATCTCTTCATGATGATGGAATTCCCCTGGATATGTTGTTTCATGCTACTTTGAGAGCTCCTTGAGAATGCAAGCTGCCACACACTTATTTGTGAAGATCGTCTTCAACATTCCACCATGAACAGCTTATGAGAACCCAAGGGGGACGAAAGGCCAATAATGATCTCATATGAAGTAAATATTGGCAGGAAGAACTTGGTTTCACGAAATGATAGACAAGAACCAGTAGGAAGAAGCGAGCCAGATCAAATAAATAACCCCCGAGGATGAGGCCACAGGGAGTCAATAATTCCCCTAATAAGTGAATAGGCTATCTTAATGACTTATCCAATCAAAACATTCCATGGATCCCTATACAACATAAAAGAAACCATGAAATAATATTTGAAGTGAGGGGGGCTGCGTAAAGGTACAAAGTCGAACCCCATTGCATAAGGGTAAATGTATAAGGGTAACACTCATGCAAGGGTAACCAAGTAAGAGTATTGGGACCTCACGTAAGGGTAGGCTGTAAACCACATAAGGTAAATGGGAATTCATGTAAGGGTAATCGAGAACCCACGTAATGGTAAAGGGACCTCATGTAAGGGTAAGATGAAAACCACATAAGGCTAAAAGGACCTCACGTAAGGGTAACTAAAGCAACATGAATAAGGGTAATACCTTAAGATCCCATATTTGGTCATAATAATGAAAGGATAATAAAAATTCAATTTTTCATGAACACATGACAATGTATAAATGAAATAAATAAATGTACACTATTTCATATGGGAATTAAATAACAAGAATTAATCGCATGTCAATCTGACACATGATGTGGATTGTATGACTCAAGATGCGTGTTTTTAGTATAAATGTAACATTTTATCTCACAATTCATGTCACAGAGTCAAAATCTAGAAAATTTTCTTGATTTTCGTGATTATTCAAAACAATAATTGATTATTCATTTGTGACTTGTAGGAAGTAATGTAATGACCCGGGTATTTATAGAATATGAAATTTTGAAATTTATTAATATTTGTTAATTAAATATTAATTTACTTTAAAGGAGATTCTATGTCTGATATCATACTCAACATACAACAACGAGTTTCTTTGAAATCTTACATTACACACAACTTTGAATTATACCGAGAATTAATATAATAATATTATTATATTAAATGGTAGTTAACGCCTAGTCATTTTATTAGTGGGAATGAACATAACTGACTATATTATGATTAAACATATTTGTTAAATGTTTTTACATTTATCCAATAAAAGTTAGAGTCTTAAAATAAAAATGAATCCAATTTTAAGCATGAATACTCTAATATTCTTTAAAAGGTCGATTTACCACCATTTGATAGAGAATCCTTTTTAAATATAGTTTTTGTTACTTTTATATGTTCTACTTGAAAAAATTATATTTCAAATCGAGACATCAAAATTTAATTTGGATGAAATTTTGGTATTTTTCTAATAATGTTCATTTTTTTTAATGAATAGTGAAAATAATGCATTTTAAGTCAAAACTGTCTTTTCATCTGATTTATTTATATAGTTATATTATATTTTTAAATGGTTTTAAAGAGTAATAGGATTATATTTTTACCATTTAATCCAATTTTGGTCATTGGAAAAAAATTACTTTTAAATTGGACATAAATACATGTCAATCTTTTGGTTGTTTTTACTTCTTAAAAACACGCTTTCTGGTTTTGACAATGGGAATTAATTTTAAATTAATTAATTAAATTTATTTGTTTTAGATTTGGTAAAATAGACATAATTTTTTAATTTGGAATATCAAAATTATCTTGGGGTGAATTTTTGGTATTTTTATTAAAACATTCAATTTTTGATGAAAAGTGAAAAATACCTCATAGTAGTTAAAAACCGAGTTTTTCATTTAAACGTAATTTTACCACTTCTGTAAATGGAATTTAAAAAATCCAATATACATGGATATAATTTTTAAGTAAAATTTGGTTCAATAGAATGAAAATAATTTTTGGTGAATCATGACTTTTGAATTTTTTTATCGCGGTTAAAGGTAAATAGGGTTATTCGAGGTAAAAAATAATATTATAATAATATAAAATTACAATAGAAATTGTCCTAACCTTATTGGATAAGTCATGTATGACCAATAAAATCCTTGGGTATTACTTTTGGCCCTTAAAAATCCACTTGGGTAAGATAACAACATTAATAACGTTTTATTTAAAGTAAAAAGTAAAAAATATCATAAACAATAATCTTTTTACAAAACCAATTTTAAAGTGGGGTAATATAATTGATATATTTGATTATAAATATTAATTAGAAATATAAAACTATTTCTTACATCATGTTATTTTATTTCTAATTTTTAGAAATCATATAATTAAAATTATTTATGACACAATGATGGTTTAATGATTACCTCAATAATGACTGTTTTAAATAAATGATATTATAAATATTAAAATAAATTTATTTTGAAACTTTTTATGCCATACACTAATTTTAAGGATGATTATGACTTGTTATATTTTAATTAATGAAGTTTTTTATAAATAATCAAGTTGGATTAGATTTTTAAAAAAAATCATGATATGAATAGTATAAAAATTGATATAAATGAGTTTTTAAATCAATCGGTATTTTATTAAATGATAAAATAGTCCTAAAAATCTACGATTCATCCAAATTACATATATGATGTTAAAAATCTTATTAATGATATATTTTGGGTATCTTTTAATTTTATTGTAAATATATTAACCATATAGTATGAATATACTAGAACACATGGTAAAAGTTAAATAAGTTATCAAAGGGTTAAATAAAAAAAATAAAACGATTAAAAAATATCAAAAACTTATCCAATTATTATTGAATGATTTTATTTATACTTATATTTTTATTATATTATAATTTAATGTGTTTTGGACCATTTGAAACTGAAAATCATTTTATAATAAAATAATACTTTCAAACATTCCAAAAGCGCCCCTCCTCCCTCCTATAAAAGGGCATCGCCTCTAAACCTTTAATAACACCTCTAATGCCTCTTGTTTCATCCAACCTCTGATCAAATAATATCCCAACATATTTATATTCCACATAGAAGCCTTTACCTGGGAAGAAATAAATTCAAGAGAGTCGTTAGTCTCAAATCAAAAGAAGTTACCTGATTAAAAGGTAAGTCTTCTCTCAAGTTATTTCCTTTCATTATACTTCTTCACTCCTTATTATATTCTTTTTCATTGATTACATAAAAAGACAAGTATAATCAATATACTAGTATGTTTTTATGATATGTATTCGAACTACACTTGCACACTCCTCCATCTAATGGATACAAACATACTGTTTCTCTGGACGGCGAACTACTACCTCACGAAACGATGATTGTTCAATTATCTCCTACCGCCTCTCATGGTGGCCATTATGATTGAACATTATTTATATGTGATATATATTATATTTATATTGCCTCTATTATTTTGTTTTTTTTTCATTTATACCATACCTTTACAGTTTCTATCATGGGTAAATATGATAATTTAATTTAAGGAAGTGCAGACTACCGCCCACTCAAAGTGATATGACTCATTCATACCATACATGGAATGTATAAAAGATGGTGTTAATGAACTCATGTAACATATATAAAATATTATATTATACTGGAATAATAATACACCTATGTATCATTTGGTTTTCATTACTTTAAAAATGAAAAAAAATTGTAATGAAAGTAGCGTTCATGCGTACATACATCTTACCACAAACATGAATGGTGCATTTCATTTTAATATATCCAAATGATATGGAATATTCTAAATACATATATACTATATATATATGATATATATGATATATAAATCATGAATATCATTCTGGAGATAATGTACTTTTGACCACATGGACAATTTTTAATTATAACAAGTTAATTTTTTACTCATGTTTCGAACATCGACAAAATGTCTGATATAAACTCAAATAATTAACTAATTGTTATATCAAGGTAATAATTTATATTAATGGTATAATAAACTTGAAAAAATTTATTAATCAAGTATAAATTAACTTAATTTTATTATTCATTAAGAACAAGGAACATAAAATACAAGTCATACTTGAGGTAATGGGCTTTCATCTCACTTTTTATTCCCATGAGATTCATGTTATATTTTACACTATTTCCTTTTTATGGTGTATGTACTACACATTAATGTATTATTTTTGTAATATAATTTAATTTATGGGTATTTACATCTTCATTTTATGATCCTTCTTTCATGGGGTGTATGTTTCATAAGTTACCAAATAGGTAAGGGAACTTTTAACCCTCCTCTTTTAGTCAAAGAATTATTTTATGTTATGTATTTTAATTTCCATTATATTATGTTGGGATATGTTATTATATATCCTTATTACAGTAAATGTTATTTCCAAGTGATGAGATACCCTTTTCTCCCTCATAACCTCTTTTTTTAAAATTTTAAGTGACGTTGTCAGGCTGCCGAATTTTCGTAAGGGAACTCCTTAACCTAATTTCAATTATTTGGGTTAAACTTATACTTATTTATTATGTCATTTTATGAGTATGTGTGAATGACCTACAATTGTTTAATAATTAATATCCACTTATATTGGTTGTATTTATATTTTTGGCACATAATTATGTCATTGATTTGTCTTTAATCTAATGATACAATCTTTGTAAGGGACTACGTCTCAATCTTTTTTCATTAAGGCATATCGTGATATTATGCACCTTTATTATCCTATAATATGTATATACAACCATTTTGACATTTTAATATCATTAATTTCTATATTCTCATGATATTTATAGTTTTCTTTGATGTTATTCTTTAATGATTGTTATTTAATAGTTTCTCAAGTGGTAAAGGATTCATTTACTAAGATGTCGTTTTAAATGTTTTAAATATTTGATCTTATAAATACTTCTCTTTCATGTAAATGTTTTAAAAAAAATTAATGATTTATTTATATTGACATGATTATTTTGAAGTTTAAATTTCTTTCAAAAATTTCAAAGTGGTATGGTATGCTTTTATTCAAAATTATTCTTTTTGAATGTTTTAAATGAATTGATTATATAAATATATTGAACTGATATATTGTGAATACCATGTCAAAATGTTATCTTTCTTTTATACTGGTTTTATGTGTTATGAATATGTTATGATTCTTTGGAATTGTTTACAAATACAGGTGGTTCCCTGACAAACTTAGGGTGGGTGCGCCTGAGATAGCTCTCCAGTGCATTGGGTAATGTGACGGAGGTAAATGTTAATGTTTCTCCTAAGAGATTTAGGGAATATACTGTGATGGGTATTTCAAATGTAATTACCTATGTAGATGTGAAAGCTACTATGTATGTATGATATATATGCCACAAGCTACCTTTATGATTTGTAATTTTTGTGTGTTATTCATAAATCTTATGATTACATGAGGTAAGTTAAAGAGATTATGTTTTGTATGTATTGATGGACTAATTTTTTCATTCACTACTAGAAACTCATGTTTTCCCAATGCTTCTTTACCAATGGTTTAAACAAACCATTGGTAAAGAATACCTTTCCCAACGGTTACAAAAACTGTTGGGAAATGATCACCATTTACCAACAGTTTGTTTAAACTGTTGGTAATGGTTATCATTGACACCCCTTTCCCAATGGTTTTTAAAAACCATAAGGAAATCTTTTCCCCAAATACACAATCGGCTGCTCTTTCCCCCATTCGTGACAGAACCCTAATCATGTCCACGGCTCTATAGCTCTCGCGACTTCCCCCATCCGAACCTGCCGAACTACATCCAAATCATCTCAAATCAGGTATTCTATTCTTCATACACATAAAATATTTAAGTAAAACCATGTTTTTATTGTTATTCATCTCATATTTTAGTTTTAAGTTTTGATTTTGATGTGTATATCATTTTTTTGTGTTTTGATTTAATCTAGACTTTATCCATTCCAATCCATTTAATTAATTAAATCCTTAACCCTCCATCGAAGAAGAATCATCTCAAATTTATTGTCGTTGGATTCTAGATTTTCTAAGTATGTGTTTTTATGATTTTTTCATCTTGTAATTAATTATCACTTGGAAATTTATTTATATGTGTTTAATAATTTTTAGCAAAGTTTTTATGAATGTTTTCCTTAAAGTTCCTTGAGGAAAGTGTTTTATTAAAATGAAAAAAAAATTAATAAGGCTTGTGTAATGAAATTTGTTGTAGTACACTATGTAGCTATGTTTGGTATTTAGTAACACATGAGATAACTGGTGTGTGAGAATGTGTTTTGAAAGATATTCCATGGTTGGTTCAAGATTATATTTATGTTTTGAGCCTATTAATGAGTTGTTTTAAATATTTTTTGAGATATTCACCTTATGTTTATTGGTGAAAACTGGGATCTGTAGAGGTGGTTCATTATTAAGACATATAATTACTGCTAAAAATGTGGATAAATCTTGCATAGTAGTGAATTCTTGAAATGTTTGATGTTTTTAGTCCTTTTTTATTTGGAGTTTCTTTTGATGGTGATGTTTCTTATTGTTACCTATGATGGGAATTTATTTTAGTTTCTAAATCGGGTGAGACTTCCCCACCATGCACAGTGTATACAACCTCTACCCTTATTTAATCATTCTGTTTACACAGCATATGTAACCTCTACCCTCATTTAATCAGTAAACTCAAGTCATTAATTCAAGCCTTCATTCTCACTAGAATGTAAGAAATTGAATGATGTAAACCCAACCTCACATGATTTCTTACCATAAATAGTGTCCAACATATGAAATACAAGCTTTTGAATTCATCAGTTAACCAGGATCATATATTCCATTTCCCCCAAGATGACTGTACTAATATAACTTTAGGGTCAATTAAATATGGTTCTCATTTTATGATGTATATTGTGTGTCCTTCTTGTCCAATACTCACTTTTATGAGGGTGGGGTGCTTTTCACTACCCATTCTGGCATGTGTAGACATCCATAAAAATGTTAGATAAGTCACAAGTTTAATTTAGTAATGTTGTTATCATTGACATACTTTATTATTAATATCAAATTTAAAAATAAATTCTTTTGTCTATACTTAATGAAATTAAATCTTTTTACAATCCATGAAAAACCTATTAGTGTAGAAGCCTATAATTTATTCACCCATGGGGTGCACTTGCCTTGGGGAAGTAATTGGGTAATGAACGGTATGGCCATAGAGGTGTCAATAATGAGTTATTGAACATGAGTGAATGATTTGGGATGCCTATAACACATGATGGGACCTGAGGAATATGCCTTTTATAGACCTAATGAAAATGAATATAAATAATTTTTAATTTAATTTATGAGTACTTGATCTTTACATTATTTTAATAGTTCACCACATCGACTAGAAACTTCTTCCTTTATCATTTACTTAAATGTATTTTCTATTACAGTTCAATCCTATTGAATTGTTTATGACAAAATGACTTATATAAATTCTTTTTACAAAATGGAAAGAAGTTGGATGTATGAAACCGATCGGATCTCAGGCGATTTTCAAAACAATTTAGAGAGATTTATAGATTTTTCATTTCACAACGCTTCAGATAGTGGTCGCATACACTGCCCATGTTCCAATTGGGTTGGAAGACCTTGGTTGAGCCATGAAGAAGTTATATACCACATAACCAAAAATCGTATTCAAGTAAACTACTTTGTGTGGTATCACAATGGGGAGAAAATGAAATCTCAAATTTTTGATGATCGAAATGAAAGGACTGGAATGGAGAATTTTTCAGATGATCGGTTTCCGTTTATTCGTCATCATGAAAAAGAAAGGATTTCAACTCAAGAAGACTTCGATATGAAGACAGATGATGCTTCTAGTGAAAATGATGATATTGATAGGGTGAAAAATTGAATGGTTTTTCCGCGACTCCAATATATCAAAAATGCGATAAAATGAAAAAGATGCAATTTTTAATCTGATTGTTTTATGGGAAAACTATGTTTGGGATTTCAAATACAGCAATCGATTACATTCTTACCCTCTTGAAGGATTTACTCCCAGATGATGCAGATATTCCATCAAACCACTATATGTCATGGAAGTTAGTTGAGGAACTTCGATTTTAAAGAAACAAAATTCATGCTTGCCTAAAAGATTGCAGTTTATTCTGGGAGGAAACCGCTGAACGAAATGATTGTATAAAATGTGGAACATCCCGCTGGAAGTCAAAATCTGAGGGAACACCATCCCGCATTCCACAGAAAGTAATGTGGCAATTTCCATTGATCTCTAGACTCCAGAATATTTTTATTTCTGATGACATATCAATAAAAATGAGATGGCATGATACCGAGAGAAAGAATACTAATGATGAGTTGGTTCATCCTACAGATGGATTTTCATGGAAGAGATTTGATGCTTGACATCCTGATTTTGCAGCTGACATGCATAATGTGAGGTTGGGTCTTTCATGCGATGGTTTTAATCCATTTTGGAAGATTCATACTTCGCACAGCACATGGCCAGTTTTTATACACATTTATAATCTTCCCCCATGGTTGTGTATGAAAAAACCTTTCACTTTCATGGGTATACTCATATCTGGTCCTTTTGATCCCGGCATTGATATTGATGTATACATGCAACCTTTAATGAAAGAGTTGAAACTACTTTGGGATGTGGGTGTGCGCACATACGATGCATGTTCGAAAGACATATTTCATATGTGTGCTGCGCTTATGTGGATGATCAATGATTTTCCGGATTATGCAATGATGTATGGATGGATCACGAAGGGAAACTGTCATGTCCAATATGTATGAATAATACATGATCCAAAAGACTGAAACATCACTGTAGTTTCAGTTTTATGGGACATAGATGATTCTTGCCAAAGGATCATCCATATAGAATGAATCATCGAAGATTTGATAATACCATAGAGACCGATGATCCACCTCAGTGTATGTCTGGAACTGACGTGCTTAATGAATTGAATGATTTCAGTTTTTTGTTCTGGAAGGGTCAAATGAAATCTGGAAAGAGAAAGAATGTTTCCACTAAAACCTGTTACAATTGGAGGAAGAGGAGTATCTTTTTTGATTTTCCTTATTAGTCAACCAATTTGTTACGTCATTGATTAGACGTAATGCATATTGAAATGAATATATGAGAAATTTTGCTTTTGGTTCTTCTAAATGTCAAGGGGAAGACAAAATATGATTTATGATCTCGGCGTGACTTGGTGGATTGGGGCATCAGACCAGAATTACATCCTATGCGTATCAGTGAAAATAAATGGCAACTTCCATGTGCTTCTTATGTGATGACACCTACGAAAAAAACAATTTCTGAAAGTATTAGAGAGACTATTAGAGTTCCTGATGGCTATTCAAGAAATATATCTAAACGGGTCAACCGAAGAGAGTTGAAGCTAAAATCTTTGAAGACACATGATTATCACGTTCTACTACATGAGTTTCTTCCAATAGAAATCCATCATCTTTTGTCCAATAATGTAAGGGTGGATGTTATTCAGTTGTTCCATTTTTTTTAGAGATCTCTGTGCTAAGAAGTTTTCCAAGTCTTTCTTGCAAAAAATGTTGACAGATGCCCCATTAATTTTCTGTGAGTTGGAGAAAATATTTCCTCCATCATTTTTCACATGCATGCTGCATCTGACTGTCCATATTCCCACTGAAATACTTCTCGGAGGACCTATTTCTTTTTGTTGGATGTATCCAACTAAAAGAAATATGTTCACATTAAATTTTTATGTCCGAAACAGAAATCATCTTGAAGGTTATATCGTGAATGGTTACTTAGCTCAAGAATGTATGAATTTCTGCTCGATGTATTTTTCTAATCTTACTACAAGATTGAACAGAGAAATGCGAAATGAAGAAGAATGGTATGAGAAAATTGAACCCAGTTTTCCATCACTTCCTCAAACAGGAGTAATTCTTGGATCATATACATTGAAGACATTAATCCATGAAGAGCGGGAGATGGCACATCGCACAGTTTTGTTCAACTATGATTTGTTATGACTATATCGGGTAACTAAATTGATTATTTATATCTTAAATATATATCTGTTAAACTATTCATATTTTTTATCTACAGGGAACATAAAATAATGATAAATAGGAAGCATCGTTCTTTATTTTCGAGAAGGAGAGAGACTTTGCATAGCAAAGAGTTTTCTGCTTGGTTAAAATTGAAGGTAAAAATATTAATTTTTAAAATAATTATATCAATATTTAATTAAGTTTAATAGTCATTTATATTATAGGTATTGAGTTTGTCTGCTGACTCTGTCTCTGAGGAAATAAGAACTTTGGATTTTGGTCCTAATACCGTGGTTCGTGACTGTAAATCAATTGTTATCAATGGGTACAAATTTATTTTCACTGAACGAGCAAAGAACATGAGAACACAACATGATGGGTTTATGGTTACTGCCACAATATATTGTTATGCCAGTGCATCAGATAGTAGACCATGATTTGAAAATGTGGGTTATTATGGAGTTGTTGAGAAAATAATAATATTGGATTATTACTCTCATGGACGAGTCACAATGATGAAATTACATTGGTTTGATTCGATGATGAGACATGGCACATTTATTGATGTTGTGGATTTAGAGTAATTAATATGACTCGCACTCTTGCTACTGAAGAACCATATTTGTTGGAATCAATGGATAAACAAGTTTTTTATGTCAAAGACCAACTTCGACCTAAATTTGGTGTCATAGTTGAAGTAATTCCAAGACATATTTTTGATGATTGTGATGATGGAATTGACACTGTCCCTAGTGCCATTAGAAACAATCCATTTATTTCTTTTGATGACTCCAATAGCTTGATTGTCAGAGTTGATTGTGAACCTGGTGTTGTGGTTGAAAATATATAGAATCATTCATCTATGTTCTCAATTCTTTTGGTTTAACTTGATTTGGGTTATTAAGGTTGGTAATATTCAAATTGATTTTGTATTGATCACAAATATTTTTTAGCTAACTTGACTGTTATGTGAATTTTCAATGTTTATTGGTTGCGGTTTTATTTGAATTGCATTTTCTAATTTGGAATTGAATTGTATTCAAACCTAGTCAAACAATATTTCTAACTTGGTGAACATTACAACTTGTATGATTTATTAAATCCATTAAATCTCTTCTAAAACAATTGATAGCTAAATTACCAATGAATCCCCTTATTCCCTCATATAATTTTTTTTTGGGTTACACATTAGTTTATTTTTTCTAATTAATTACATATTTGTTTTCAAAAGCATGAAATGAAGCCAATTGAAGAGAGATGAAGGAAAAAATGATGGAGAATAATCATCGAATGACAGAGTTGGGAATTCCATAATTAGTTCATGTAGTGAGTACTTTATTTAAAATTGATATATTTAAATAATATATAATGTCATGTGATTAATTTTTTGTAAACATTTTTGTAGTATCCACCTATACGTTGATAGTTATTCGATGAGGAGCTTAGTACTGGTCCTAGTACTCAGGTCGGTGGTACGAGGAGGGTTCGTACCAGAGGTGGATGAGCAACTGCGCGTACCTGACTAGACCCTGCCCCTCCCACTGACATGTCATCCTTCCCACATTTTGATCCTGGTGTGTCATTAGGGACACATGAGATATTTAGGCCTTCCATGTTTTCACTACCTTCTGCATCTTCTGGCCCATCATTTTCACATCCCATGATGATTCCCACTCCCCAGTCAGAATCCAGTCATACAGTTGTCCCATATTCTTTTCCTTCTACTTCTGTCTCTACGAGCTTCTATATTCCATCGTCTTCGACTCCTGTTCCATGACAGGGTGTTCCATCAGTTTCTATGGATCCAGCGGTGCTCAGCGATCAGACCGACATAGGTATATTTATAGAACCCTAACAAATTTTTATAGCAATATTTATTTTTATTATAACATGTTTTGATAAAATATTTGTTTTTATTTCATGACTGATACATCTACTGACAGGAGGAGTGGGAGAGGGCATACACACATGCATTTGGTGTGGAACCACCGCACACAGGTTATGGTGTATTATAATGAAGACAACCAAATAGTTGAGAAAACAGGGCAACAATGTCGGAGTTTTTTGGAGACGCTTTCCAAATACTCTGACATCATTCCCATCAGCCTGCTATCATGGGGACATTTGCCACATGAGGTCAATGATAGAGCTTGGGTAGAGATATGGGTAAAAAAATCTGTTCTATTTAATGACATGAATTATTTTTGTATTTATATGAATTAATATTTTGATGTCAGCTTCGATTTAATTTTCCTGATGGTGAGGGTGCATGAACGGAACGTCTAAAGGATTTAGGAGAGATTTGGATAGCCTACAAGCATGAGTTGTATATTGGCTGGTTTACTAGAGTTGGCACTGAGTTAGAGGCAGTACTAGTGGTGGATGATTGTCCTATAAAGCAGTATCGTCATATGATTACTCATTGGACGAGTACCTAGTTTAAGGTATTAATTACATTTGAGGTATTTAAATAATAACTTTCATGTTTTTAATTAATACTATCTGTTGCATTTTCGAATTTTATTTTGGAATCATCTGGAAAAAATAAAAAGAACATTGATGCAAAAAAATACCTCCACACACTGGGACGCACTACGATGCCTGATCATGAGAGGAAGCAGGTATAACAATTGTTTATAATTTTTCTTTATGACTTACACTTTCTTTTGTTTCCTCAATTATTTAATAGTTTGATAAAGTTTTAATATAACTTTATTTTTCAATGTCATTGTAGAGGAAAATACAAAATATTGAAGGATGTGTGCCTCGAGAAAAACTGTTTTTCTCGAGTAGATGGAAAAAGGATGAAAGTGTCGTCAATGAAGCGACTCAGCAGCAGATTGTAAGTTTTAATCTATTGAATTTATATTTTAATATCTATTTTCTAACTTAATGATATATTTATATTTGTAAAAGGATTCATTAGAGGCCGTCGATTCCCAAGAACTATACAATTTTGGGCCAACAGATCACTTACATTAGGTGTTGGGAGAGGAGCATCCTGGCAGAGTATGATGTCAACCTAGGATAGCCTCGACGAGGTATTGGCCCTCCTCAGGTATGAGATGTAGTGCCACCGATCTGCAGCAAGTTAGGGCACAGGTAGAAAAGGCTGAGAAAAGGTCCACAGAGATGGCAGAACAGTCTGCTAGGGAAAACAGTGCGTTTATGAAATTTATTGAAGTTCTACGTCCAACACTTCCAGCAGAGGCCACCCCAACTTTTGATGAATATATATCGTCGATACATTCTATATATGGTGCACCATGTGGCAGTTATAGTGGTGGTCTGGACAATGTCCAGCTTGACAATGATGATGGCGAGGAGTCTGATGCAGAAGAGGAGGGAGAAGAGGAGGGCGAGGCGGGTGGCGAGGGCGAGGAGGAGGGTGCTGATGAGGGTGAGGACAATGATGGGGACGAGGATGAGGGTGATGATGATGGTGATTATGGTGATGGTGATGTGGGACAAATTGATCCATTAAATTCTTGACTAATATTACTGAGAATTGATATTTAATCTATTCTAGTTGTTGGTTTTATCTAGACTTGTAGTATAGTATTAGAGTTGAGTTATTTTTATATATTATCTGTTTTTATGGATGTTGTTGTATTTTAGTGGTTGTGTGTTTGGGAACCCTCCTCCTTCCTGGACCTTGGACAACCCCCCACCATCCTCCTTGGACCCCGGACAGCCCCTCCACCATCCTCCTTGGTCCCCAGACAGCCCCCGGACAACCCCCCGAACAGCCCCCCGGACAGCCCCCCCTACTCCTTGGACCCCGGACAACCCCCCGAACAGCCCCCCAGATAGCCCCCAGACAACCCCCCGAACAGCCCCCTAGACAACCCCACCACCCTCCTCCCTAGACCCCGGACAACCCCCAAAAATCCCCCCAGACAGCCCCCCCGGACATCCCCCTCACCCTCCTCCTTGGACCCCGAACAACCCCCGAACACCCCCCGGACATCCCCCCACACAGCCCCCCCACCACCCTCCTTGGTCCCCGAACAGCCCCCCGGACACCCACCGAACAGCCCCTAGACAGCCCCCCCCCACCCTCCATGATTTCATTTACTACTAGAAAATCTATAATATATATTTTATTTATTTTCATAATAATAATCAATGTAATTCACATTTACACATCTAATCAATATCATAGATTCTTGGTATGTTATAAAAGGGATGTATTAATTGGGCATGGCATTGTTAGATCTGAAATGTTTCATAGCATGATAAACTAAAATAATTCCATACTAAGAATGATATAAAAATATTCTATATGAATTTCCATTAGATTTTAAGTAAATACCATTCCACTAATAGACACATGAGGATTCTCATAAATCATGCTTACCTTAATATTTCCACAAGGATTTTTAGTCACAGTTTTATCTTTTATTAATTTTCTGATATTCTCATTTTAAATGTAAATTTTTCATAAATAAATTAATTTAAAGACCCATAGTCAAATAGTGTATTTGAATAATGTGAATGAACAACTAACATATCACTCTAACTGTGTCTCTTTTGTTTAAAATGGACAGGATTATAAGTGAAAAGAAAAACTGGCATACGGAAAACTGACCAAATGCATTCGGATTCTATTGATAATTTATCACAATGATCCATGGGTCATATGTGACGTGTACGATCCAACCCGGGCTCAATCTGAGGCACGGTGTGGCCGGGATTAGTCTAAGTGGCTCCCCTTTGTTTAAAATGGAAAACATTTTAAGTACATGCGGAAAACGAACCAAACGCATTCAGTTTCAATTGAAACATTAGGAGAACGATCCATGGGCCATATGTGACGTTTATGAATCAACCCTGCCTCAATCGGAGACGCGGTGTGGCCGGCACCACTCAAAGTGTATGTCTTTTGTTTCAAAAGGACATCATTTTAAGTGAAAAACATCAACTGGCATACGGAAAACTAACCAAACGCATTCGGATTATGTTTATACTTTAGCACAACAATCCATGGGTCATATATAATGTGTATGAGTCAACCCCGCCTCAATATGAGGCGCGGTGTGGCCGACACCATTCACAGTGTCTCTCTTTTGTTTAAAATGGACAGGATTATAATTGAAAAGAACAACTGACATACGAAAAACCAACCAAATGCATTCTGATTTTATTGATAATTTATCACAACGATCCATGGGTTATATGTGACGTGTATGAGTCAACCCCTCCTTAATCTGAGGCACGGTGTGGCCGATATCACTCTAAGTGGCTCTCATTTTTTTAAAATGGACAACATTTTAAGTACATATGGAAAACCAATCAAATGCATTCGGTTTCCGTTGAAACATTAGGATAACAATCCATGGGTCATATGTGACGTGTAAGAATCAATCCCACCTCAATCTGAGATGCGGTGTGGCCAATACCACTCAAAGTGTTTGTCTTTTGTTTAAAATTGACTTCATTTTAATTGAAAACAACAACTAGCATATGGAAAACCGACCAAACAGATTCTGATTGTGTCGATACTCTATCACAACAATTCATGGGTCATATGTGACGTGTGCGAGTCAACCCCGCCTCAATCCAAGTCACAGTGTGGCCAACACCATTCATAGTGTCTCTCTTTTGTTTAAAATGGACATCATTTTAAGTGAAAACAACAACTGAAATACGAAAAACAGACCAAATGCATTCAAAATGTGTTGATGATTTAGGAAAATGATCCATGGGTCATATGTGACGTGTAAGAGTCAACCCCGCCTTAATCTGTGGCACGGTGTGGCTGGGATCACTCTAAGTGGCTCTCTTTTGTTTAAAATGGACAACATTTTAAGTACATATGGAAAACCGATCAAACAGGTTCTAATTGTATTGATACATTAGGACAATGATCCATGCGTCATATGTGACGTGTATGAATCAACCCCACCTCAATCAGAGACGCGGTGTGGTTGGAAACACTCAAATTCTCTGTCTTTTGTTTCAAAATGACATCATTTTAAGTGAAAAACATCAACTAGCATACGGAAAACCGACCAAACGCATTCGGATTGTGTCGATACATTAGAAAAACAATCCATGGGTCATATGTGACTTGTACGAATCAACTCTGCCTCAATCTAAGACATGGTGGGGCCATCACCACTCAAAGTGTCTGTCTTTTGTTTCAAAAGGACGTCATTTTAAGTGAAAAACATCAACTGGCATACAGAAAACTAACCAAACGCATTCGGATTGTGTTGATAATTTAGGAAAATGATTCATGGGTCATTTGAGACGTGTATGAGTCAACCCCGTTTAAATCTGAGACGCTTTGTGTATGAAAACACTCTAACTGTGTCTCTTTTGTTTAAAATGGACAGGATTATAAGTGAAAAGAACAACTGGCATACGGAAAACCGACCAAACACATTTGGAATCTGTTTATAATTTATCACAACGATCCATGAGTCATATGTAATGTGTATAGGCCAACCCGAGCTCAATCTGAGTCGCGGTGTGGCCAGGATCAGTCTAAGTGTCTCTCTTTTGTTTAAAATGGACAAAATTTTAAGTACATATGAAAAACCGACCAAACAGATTCGGTTTCTGTTGGAACTTTAGGAGAACTAACCATGGGTCATATGTAATTTGTACGAGTCAACCTCGCCTCAATATGAGGTTCGGTGTGGCTGGAACCACTCAAAGTGCCTCTCTTTTGTTTAAAATTGACTTCGTTTTAAGTGAAAACAAAAACTAGAATACGAAAAACTGACCAAACAAGTTCTGATTGTGTCGATACTATAGAACAACGACCCATGGGTCATATTTGATGTGTACGAGTCAACCCCTCCTGAATCCGAGACCTGGTGTGGCCGACACCATTCATAGTGTCTCTCTTTTGTTTAAAATGGACATCATTTTAAGTGAAAACAACAACTGACATACGAAAAACTGACCAAATGCATTCGAAATGTGTTGATGATTTAGGAAAACGATCCATGAATCATATGTGATGTGTACGAGTCAACCCCGCCTTAATCTGAGGCACAGTGTGGCCAGGATCACTCTAAGTGGCTGTCTTTTGTTTTAAATGAACAACATTTTAAGTACATACGGAAAACCGACCAAACGCATTCATTTTCCATTTAAACATTAGTAGAATGATCCATGGGTCATATGTGACATGTATGAATCAACCCTGCCTCAATCTAAGATGAGGTGTGGCCGGCACCACTCAAAGTGTCTGTCTTTTGTTTAAAATTGACTTTATTTTAAGTGAAAACAAAAACTAGCATACGGAAAACCGACCAAAGGGATTCTGATTGTGTAGATACTCTAGCACAATGATCCATGGGTCATATATGTTGTGTAAAAGTCAACCCTGCCTCAATCTGAGACGTTGTGTGGCCAACACCATTCATAGTGTCTCTCTTTTGTTTAAAATGGACATCATTTTAAGTGAAAACAACAACTGTCATATGAAAAACTGACCAAATGAATTAGAAATTTGTTGATGCTTTAGGACAACAATCCATGGGTCATATGTGACATTTATGAGTCAATCCTGCCTTAATCTGAGGCACGGTGTGGCCGATATCACTCTAAGTGGCTCTCTTTTGTTTAAAATGGACAACATTTTAAGTACATACGGAAAACCGACCAAACGTATTCGGTTTCTATTGAAACTTTAGGAGAATGATCCATGCGTCATATATGATGTGTGAGAATCAACCCCGACTCAATTTGAGATGCGGTGTGGCCAGCACCACTCAAAGTGTCTGTCTTTTGTTTCCAAAGGACATCATTTTAAGTTAAAAACATCAACTGGCATACGGAAAACTGATCAAATGCTTTCATAATATGTTGATACTTTAGGACAATGATTGATGGGTCATTTGTGATGTGTACGAGTTAACCTTGACTCAATCCGAGGCACGGTGTGGCCGACACCACTCTAAATTTATCTCTTTTGTTTAAAATAGACAGGATTATAAGTGAAAAGAACAACTAGCATAAGAAAAACCAACCAAATGAATTCGGAATCTATTGACAATTTATTACAATAATCCATGAGTCATATGTGACGTGTACGGGCCAACCCGAGCTCAATTCGAGTCGTGGTGTGGCCGAGATTAGTCTAAGTGTCTCTCTCTTTTTTAAAATGGACAACATTTTAAGTACATACGGAAAACCGACCAAACGCATTCTGTTTCCATTGGAACATTAGTATAACGAACCATGGGTCATGTGTGATGTGTACGAGTCAACCTCTCCTCAATCTGAGGTGCGGTGTGTCCGCCACCACTCAAAGTGTCTCTTTTTTGTTTAAAATTGACATCATTTTAAGTGAAAACAACTACTGGCATACGGAAAACTGACCAAACGGATTCTGATTGTGTCGTTACCTTAGAACATTGATCCATGGGTCATATGTGACATGTACGAGTCAACCTCGTCTCAATCTGAGACGTGGTGTGGCCGAAACCATTCATAATGTCTCTCTTTTGTTTAAAATGGACATCATTTTAAGTGAAAACAACAACTGAAATACGAAAAACTGACCAAATGCATTTGAAATGTGTTGATGATTTAGGAAAATGATCCATGGATCATATGTGATGTGTACGAGTCAACCCCACCTAAATCTGAGGCACGGTGTGGTCGGGATCACTCTAAGTGGCACTCTTTTGTTTAAAATGCACAACATTTTAAGTACATACGGAAAACCGACCAAATGCATTCAGTTTCCATTGAAACATTTGGAGAACAATCCATGGGTCATATGTGACGTGTTAAAATCAACCCCGCATCAATTTGAGATGTAGTGTGGCCAGCACCACTCAAAGTGTTTGTCTTTTGTTTAAAATTGACTTCATTTTAAGTGAAAACAACAACTAGCATACGGAAAACTGACCAAACGGATTCTGATAGTGTCGATACACTAGAACAACGATCCATGGGTCATATGTGACATGTAAGAGTCAACCCCGCCTCAATCCGAGATGTGGTGTGGCCGAAACCATTCATAGTGTCTCTCTTTTGTTTAAAATGGACATCATTTTAAGTGAAAACAACAACTGACATACGAAAAACTAACCAAATTCATTAGAAATGTGTTGATGCCTTAGGAAAATGATACATGGGTCATATGTGACGTGTACAAGTCAATCCTGCCTTAATCTGAGGCACGATGTGGCCGGGATCACTCTAAGTTCTCTCTTTTGTTTAAAATGGACAATATTTTAAGTACATACGGAAAACTGACCAAATACATTCGTTTTCTGTTGAAACATTAGGAGAACGATACATGGGTCATATGTTATGTATATGAATCAACCCCTCCTCAATATGAGATGTGGTGTGGCCAACACCACTCAACGTGTCTGTCTTTTGTTTCAAAAGGACATCATTTTAAGTGAAAAACATCAAATGGCATACAGAAAACTGATGAAACGCTTTCAGAATATGTTGATACATTAGGAAAACGATCGATGGGTCATTTGTGACGTGTACAAGTTAACCTCACCTCAATTCGAGGCACGGTGTGGCTGGTATCACTCCAGGTGTATGTATTTTGTTTAAAATGGACATCATTTCAGGTACAAATATATGGTATACAAAAACTTATCAAATTGTGAATTGAATTCCGGATTCCACATATAATTTTCATCTAAATTTTAAATTTAATTCTAAATGAATTATGTATGTTTATGAATTCTAATTTAATTATGGATGTGTATAGTTCCCGGATGCATTATATGTTAAATGTGTATGAATTTGTTCTCTATATGTATGTGTTAGTTGGTTATTGCAGGTACAATAATCCTATATGTATGTGTTAGTTTATTGCAGGTACAATAATTGGATTGAAAATGAGATGAAATTTAAATAACACACTAAAACCAACTAACACATAAATATAGAAAGTGTCTCAGGTTTATTTGAATTAGACAACATTTTAAATGAAAACAACAACTGACATACAGAAAACCAACTAAACGCATTCATATTTAGTTGAAACTTTAGGAAAAAAATCCATGGGTTATATGTGACGTGTACATGTTAACCCAGCCTCAATCCGAGTCGCGGAGTTTCCGGCACCACTCGAAGTGTCTCTCTATAGTTTAAAATGGACTTCATTTTAATTGAAAACAAGAACTGGCATACAGTAAACCGACCAAACGCATTCAAATTCTGTTGAAACTTTAGGACAATGATCCATGGCTTATATGTGACGTGATAGAGTCAACTGCGCCTCAATCCAAGTCGCAGTATGGGCAGTATCACTCTAAGTGTCTCTCTTTTGTTTAAAATGGACAACATTTTAAGTACATACGGAAAACCGACCAAACGGATTCTGATTGTGTTGATACTTTTGCACAACGATCCATGGATAATATATGATGTGAACAAGTCAACTCCACCTCAATATGAGGTGCGGTGTGGCTAGAACCACTCACAGTGTCTCTCATTAGTTTAAAATGGACTTCATTTTAAGTTAAAACAACAACTGACATATGTAAAACTGACAAAACGCATTCAGATTCTGTTTAACCTTTAGTAAAACGATCCATGGGTAATTTGTGACATGTATGAGTCAACTCTGCCTCAATACGAGGCACGGTGTGGCCGGAACCACTCAAATTGTCTCTCTTTCGTTTAAAATAGACTTCATTTTAAGTGAAAACAATAAATGACATACGGAAAACTGACCAAATGAATTTAGATTCCATTTAAACGTTAGGAAAATGATCCTTGGGTCATATGTGACGTGTACAAGTCAACCCCGCCTCAATCTGAGGCTTGGTGTGGGTGGCACCACTCAAAGTGTATCATTTTTTTTTGAAATGAAAAACATTTTATGTGAAAACAATAACTGGAATACGGAAAACCAACCAAATGCTTTCAGAATATTTTGATACTTTAGGAAAACAATCTATGGGTCATATATAACATTTACGAGTCAACCCCGCCTCAATTAGAGCCACGGTGTGGCCGGTATTACTCCATGTGTATGTATTTTGTTTAAAATGGACATGAGTTTTAGTAAAAACAACTGGTATAAGAAAATGCGAACAAACGTATTCAGATTCTGTGGATAGTTATTCAGTTTTTTATGTATTTTATTGATAATTGATAATTAAATTATGTATGTATTCAATTGTGAATTGAATTCTGGATTCCACATATAATTGTCATCTAAATTTTAAATTGAATTCTAAATCAATTATGTATGTTTATAATTACGTTATGAATTTTGATTTAATTATGGATGTGTATAGTTCAAGAATGAATTATATGTTAAATATGTATGAATTTGTTCTCTATATGTATGTATTAGTTTGTTATTGAAGGTATAATAATTGCAAAGGAGCATAATGGAGGTTGGAGTGCAAAATTGGAGGTTGGTGTGCAAAATTTGAGTCTGCTGTGCAAATTGCCGGCTGCTGTGCAGTTTTCACAGCAAGCCTATGCCAATGGTTTGAAACCGTTCATATAGGCTTGTAATAAGCCTTTACCAATGGTTTACAAACCATTGGTAAAGATTACTATGGATTTTTTTTTCCAATGGTTCAAATAGAATCGTTGGAAAAAACCATTCCCAATGGTTTAGAACCGTTGGGAAAGAGTTTATTTTCACCACTTTTACCAACAGTTTAGTGTAAACCATTGGTAAAACTTATGCCAACGGTTTGGTTAAACTGTTGGCATAGGTTAATTTTACTAACCTATACCAACGGTTCTTTGTAAACCATTGGGATAGGTTTTCCCAACGGCTTACTTCCCCACGGTTTGCAGAACCATTGGTATATGTTATACCAATGGTTCTACGGCCTTTCCCAATGGTTCTGAACTGTTGGGAAAGTCCCCATTTCAAGTAGTGATTCTTTATTTTATAACCATTAATGAGATTTTTATGCTCATCCAAAAATTTTTAAATGTTTTTCACAGGTATAATGTAGGTTAAGAGAAATAAAGAATTCAAGATGATTTATATCAAGAGAATAATTCTTGTTTTCTTATAAGAGTATTTATTTTATGGAAAAATGGATGTTGATTAGAAGTGCCTAATTTGTAATATTTTGATGTGTAATGTAATAGTTATGGCCTAATTATCTAAAACTATAAACCTAAAATGATCCTGAATTTGAATTATTAACTTAATTCAATATTATTTAATGTTTAAGGTTGGGGCCTTATAGTTGGTATCAAATGTTAGTTTAGATAACTTTAGAGGTTAGGGTGTTATTTAAACGTAAGTGACATAACCATAATGGTTAGAATATTATAAAGAGTCATAGTTATTTTAGATAAATTAAATGGGTTTAAGATAACATAAATTAGTATATATTTGTGTTTACCCTCCTCATAAGATATTATATGACAATTTTACTGGTATACTAACACTGACCTTTTTGGTTTTAGTAAATGGATAGATGTAGTAGGCACCAAAGTAACAATGGATGTGAAGAAAACTCTGACGGTCTTATGAATAATTAACCAAATGAAATGGGAGCTATAATGAGAATTATTTGGGTTATTCTCAACTAACTATCTGGAGTCATGATTGAACACTTGAACCTTGGTGATTTTTATAAGGCATCGTATATGCAAGAATCAAATCTTTATGAAAGTTTAGTTAATAATCATAAAGGTATGTATATTTAAAATCTTATGTGTCAAGGATGTGGAAAGAAACACCTAGGAATAATACTTCAAAGGGACATGAAGATGTTATAGATGTGGTATCAAAGGTCATAAAGTAAGAACATATCATGGAAAAAGGAAGCATCCAGTTGAATCTATAAAAGGGAAAGAAGTTCTTTTTTGAAGGATCAATTGAATGTTTTAAATGTGGTGTGCATGTGCATTATACAAATAGATATCCTATGAAGAAGTTTCAGGAATGGGATCAGTAGGATCATTCAAATATATGTTTACTAATTCATAATGCCTTTCCAATTGATGATGAAGAAACTAAAAATTACCTATGAAAGGTATGTATTATTTCGTAGATCATGTTTTAAAATTACTGAAATATTAGGACATTATGCAAGATTTTGTTTGTCGTAAAAAATTATAAAATAATAAGATGGAAAAACATGGATAAATGATCAGGAAGAATGTTTGATGATTAAGATATCTACATTTTAAGAATTAAAGAGTTATGTTGGATCTATGGATGACAATATGTTTAAATGTATTAAGGATAGGATTACATTGGAAGACATTTTCTAGTATATGTAATCGTAAAGTTTGATATGTGAAAATTTTATTCAAGTAATATTTATCTTTTCTTTTGTGGATATAGTTATAAAGAACCGTTTGGGTTTATATGATCCTTGAATTTGAGGAAATTAAAGGTTATTAATTTCTGGTATGAAAATGCAAGGTATGAGATAAAATTTTTGGTTAAAATATGTTATGGTTATTATTGAAAAATTTATCTCATTTTTGGGAATGTTATAAAATTATATAATTTTTGAAAAAGGACATCATGAAGAACGTGTGATAACCTGTCACGTCGGACAAAGATGTGGGAATCGAACCCACAACCAAAGTGAAATTGAGATTTATCGACTACCACTGGAGTACGTGAAGTCCTTAGTTAGTTTGACTAATTATTTTTAGTTAAATGATTTTATGGATCAATTATAAGTTGATTTTGAGAACTTAGGTTTTATCAAATGGATATACTTAGTATATAAAAATGATTTGGTTATTAAGTGATAAAGGTTATTTTGGAAGACGTTCTCTATTTTGGGGAAACACTATATGCCTAAGGAAAATAGAATACTATGGGATTTTGTTTGAGGTGTAATGGTAGAATTTTATTTTGGAATAATATATGTTTTTATTGTGGACGTATAGAAATTTGCGTTAGTTATGGAAATGATTAACCTATCTTTGATAATATGTGATTAGGTTAATTACACTTCAGTATGAGACTTTAAGAGTATATGATATTATTTGGAGATATATAATAAGATGTACTATGTAAGACAATGTGATCAAATCCTTCTAAATTTTGGGTTTCAAACATATTTTGGATTATTTTGAAGGATTTTAGGGAAAACTGTTTATTGAATGGTCTTTGTTTAACTTTGGGTATTTGTTTGTTCAATTTTAGAGATTAAGAGTGGTATTTCTTTTTATAAAGGATTATCCTTTTTGGGGATTATCTGAACTTGAACTAACCATTTTGGTTTTGATTAATGTCTAAAGATAAGAAAAATATATAGTTCATATTTTGTGGATTATGTGATTCTCTAGAAGTTGATTCTAGCACTTTTGATGTGACCAAGTCATCTTGAATATTCATCGTTTGGAGAAAATATGATTTTGTGGTAGAAATTTAGTAAAGGATGAATGTCTACATGAAAAATAAGTATGTTTCCTATGTTCTTAGTCAATATCATAAATAAATTCCTCAAATTTATGAAAAGGATATTAAAACAAAAACATTTTCCATTTACTATTCCAAATGGGGAATCAAATACCGTTTAACATGTCATAAGTTTGTGATTTTCTGGTGGTTAATTTTATCTTGATCATGTTTTCTATCACTCTCCATCAGAACTTGACACTTAGTTTCTCCTCCATATCCATCTTTTCATGGAATCCTAGTATGTGTTGTCTCTGGTGACCATTGTACTTCTCTTTATTTCTTTTAAAGTGATAGTTTTATTGACACTTTTTATGATGTGGGACTTTCAATGATGTTTCCAAGCCCAATTTTAAAATTGCGAGGATACAATTTCCAAAAGGCGAGAAAGATGTAATGACCCAAGTTTTTATAGAATATGAAATTTTTATAATTATTAATATTTGTTAAATAAATATTAATTTTAATTTAAAGGGGATTCTATGTCTGATAGCGTAATCAACAGGAAACAATGAGTTTATTTGAAATCTTACGTTGCACACAACTTTGAGTTATACTGATAAATAATATAATATTACTATTATTTTAAATGGTAGTTAACGCCTAGCCATTTTTTTGTGGGAATGAACATAACTAACCATATTATGATTAAACATATTTGTTAAATTTTTTATATTTAACTAATAAAAGTTAGAGTCTTAAAATAAGAATGAATCCAATTTTAAGAATGAATACTCTAATATATTTAAAATGTCGATTTACTGACTTTTGATGGCGAACCCTTTTTAAATATATTTTTGGTCACTTTTATATGTTTTATTTGAAAAAAAAAATTACTCTTTTTAATTGAGACATCAAATTTTAATTTGGATGAAATTTTGGTATTTTTCTGATAAAGTTCATTTTTTAATGAATAGTGAAAAATACTGTATTTTAAGTCAAAACTGTCTGTTCAAATGATTTATTTATATGGTTATATTATCCTTATAAATGGTTTTAAATTTTAATCAGATTATATTTTTACTATTAAATCAAATTTTGGTCATTGGAAGCAATTTCACTTTTAAATTGGACATAAATACATGTCAATCTTTTGGTAGTTTTTACTTCTTAAAAACACACTTTCTAGTTTTGACAATGGAAATTAATTTTAAATTAATTAATTAAATTTATATGTTTTGAATTTGGTAAAATAGAAATAATTTTTGAATTAATAATATCAAATTTATCTTAGGGTGAATTTTTTGTATTTTTCTGAAAACATTCAATTTTTGATGAATAATAAAAAAATACTACATAGTAGTTAGAAACCAACTTTTTCATTTAAAAGTAATTTTACCACTTCTATGATTTGAATTTCAAAAGTTATACATACATGGTTTTCATAAGTAAGTAAAATTTGTTTCAATAGGATGAAAATAATTTTTTGTGAATAGTAACTTTTGAATTTTTTACCGAGATTAAAGGTAAATAGGGTAATTCAAGGTAAAAATAATATTATAATAATATAAAATTACCTTAACACCTGTCATAACATTATTGGATAAGTCATGAACGACCAATAAAATCCTTGTGTAATACTTTTGGCCTTTAAATAGCCACTTGGGTAAGATAACGACATTAATAACTTTTTATTTAAAGTAAAAAAAAATATCATAAACATGAATATTTTTACTAAACCAATTTTAAATTGGTGTTATATAATTGATAATATTTGACTATAAATATTCATTAGAAGGATAAAAATATTTCCTAAATCATAGTATTTTATTTATAATTTTTAGAATTCATATAAATAAAATTATTTATGACACAATGAGGATGTAATGATTACCACATTAATGAACGTTTTAAATAAATGAGATTATAAATATTAAAATAAATTTATTTTGAAACTTTTTTTTGTCATAAATGAATTTTATAGAATAGTATGACTTGTTATATTTTAATTAATGAAGTTTTTTGAAAGAATAAATTTTGTTTGGATTTTTTAAAAATTCATGATATGAATTGAATAAAAATTGACATAAATACATTTTTAAATCAATAAATATTTTATTAAATGATAAAATAGTCCTAAAAATAAAATATTTGGCCAAATTACATTTATGATGTTACAAATATCTTTAATTATCCATTTTTGGTCTCTTGGAATTTTATAGTAAATATATTAACAATATTTTAAGAATATACAAGAAGACATGGTAAAAGTTATATAAGTTAACAAATGGTTAAATAAAAACTATAAGTATTAAAAAATATCCAAAAATTATTCAGTTTTTATTGGATGATTTTATTTAGACTTATATATATATTAGATTAAAATTTATTGAGTTTTGGAACTTTTTAAACTGAAAATAATTTTATAATAAAATAATACTTTCAAACTTTCCTAAAGAGCCCCACCTCTCTCATATAAAAGGGCATCACATACTACCCTTTAATAACACCTCTAAAGCCACTTGGATCATCCAAAATCTACCCAAATAATATCCCAACATCCATATATTCCACCTATAATCCTTTCCCCGGGCATAAGGAAATTAAATATATCCCTTAGGCTCAAATCAAAAAAAGTTATCTGATTTAAAGGTAATGACTTCTCTCAAGTTCTTTCCTTTTATTCTACTTCTTCACTCCCTATTATATTATTTTTCTTTGATTACATATAAAAACCAGTATCCTAAATATAATATGATTTTTTTTATGAGAATTATTCAAACTACACTTACACACACCTCCATCTAATGGATACAAACAGACTATTTCTCTGGACGGTGAACTACTGCCTCACGAAACGATGATTGTTCAATTATCTCCTACCGCCTCTCATGTTGGCCATTATGATGGAATTGTATTTATAAGTGATATATATTATATTTATATTGTCTCTATTATTCTTTTTTTTACATTTATATCATACCTTTATGGTTTCTATAATGGGTAAATACGATAATTTCATTTGAGGAAGTGCAGACTGCCGCCCCCTCAAAGTAATATGACTCATTCATACCATACAAGGAACGTATAAAGTATGGTTTTAATGAACATTTGTAATGTATATAAAATATAATATTATAATATAATAATAATATACTTATGTATCATTTGGTCTTCATTCCTTTAAAAATGAAAAAAATGAAATGAAAGTATCGTTCATGCGTACGTATGGCTTATCGTCTCCATGAACGGTGCATTTCATTTTCATATATCCAAATTATATGGAATATTATAAATAAATATATATTGGATATATATGATATATATGATATATAAATCATTAATATCATTCTGGAGATAATGTAATTTTGACAACATGGACAATTTGTAATTATAATAAATTCATTTTTGACTGAAGTTCCGAACATCGACAAAATGTCTGATATGAACTCAAATAATTAACTAATTGTAATAAAAAGATAATAATTTATATTAAAGTAATAATAAAAATAAAAAATGTTTTTAATCAAGTATAAATTAACTTAAGTTTATTATTCAAGAAGAACAATAAATATACAAGACAATTCAGACTTTAGGTAAGGGGTTTTCATCTCACTTTTTATTCCCGTGAGATTCATGCTATATTTTCCACTATTTCCTTTTGTGTGGTGTATGTAATGCCCATGATTTTTTCATTTTTTTAATATAATATAATTTATTTTTATTTAAATCTTCATTGTAAGATCCTTCTTTCATGGGGTGTATGTTTCATAAGTTACCAAATCGGTAAGTGAACTTTTCACCCTCTTCCTTTAGTCAAATACTTGTTTTTTGTTATGTCTTTTAATTTCCATCATATTATGTTGGGATATGTTCTTATATATCCTTATTGCTTTAAATTTTATGTCCAAGTGATGAGATACCCTTTTATCCCTCATCAAATCTTTTTCTGAAATTTTAAGTGATGCTGTTAGGCTGTTGAATTTTCATAAGGGAACTCCTTAACCCAATTTAAATTCTTTGG
Source organism: Viscum album (assembly GCA_963277665.1). NCBI lineage: Eukaryota > Viridiplantae > Streptophyta > Magnoliopsida > Santalales > Viscaceae > Viscum > Viscum album. The sequence continues at coordinate 1,047,241,752 of OY728165.1, forward strand.
ATTAAACTTATACTTCTTGATTGTGTCATTCTATGAATATGTGTTAATGTACTCGGATTGTTTTAAATTTAATATCTACTTATATTGGGTGTATTTATATTTTTCACATATAATTATGTCATTGATTTATCCTTAATCTAATGATACAATCTTTTTAAGGGACTACAACTCAATATCCTTTCATTGAGGCATATCTTGATATTGTGCACCTTTATTATTCTATAAGGTGTATATAAAACCCTTTTGAAATTTTTATATCATGAATTTATATATTCTCGTGATATTTTTAGTTTTATTTGATTTTATTCTTTAATTATTTTTATTCAAGAGTTTCTCAAGTGGTAAAGGATTCTTTAACTAAGACATCATTTTAAATGTTTTAAAGTTTTAATCTTCTAAATCCTTCTATTTCATGTCCATGTTTTAGAAATGCTCTTAAGGATTTATTTATATTAACATGAGTGTTTTAAAGTGTAAATTCCTTTCAAAAATTTCAATGTGGTATGGTACACTTTGATTCAAAATTCTTTTTTTTTTGAATGTTTTAAATAAATTAATTATGTTAATATTTTAAACTGATATCTTGTGGATACAATCTGGAAATGTTATCTTTAATTTATTCTAGTTTTATGTATTATTAATATGTTATTATTATTTGACATTGTTTAAAAATATGGGTGGTTCCATGATAAACCTAGGGCGGGTGAGCCTGAGATAGATCTCCAATGCATTGGGTAACGTGACGGAGGTAAACATTAATGTTTCTCCTAAGAGATTTAGAGAATATACTATGATGGGTATTCCAAACATAACTCCCTATGTATCTATGAAAGCTACAATGTATGTATGATATGTATTCCACAAATTACCTTTATGATTTATGATTTTTGTGTGTTATTCATAAATGTTACGATTTCATGAGGTAAGTTAAAGAGCATTTGTTTTTTATGTATTGACAGACTAATATTTTATTTCTTTATTTTATAACCATTACTGAAATTTTTATACTCATCCAATGTTTTTGAAATGTTTTTCATAGGTTATAAGGAAGGGTAACATAAAGGAAGAATTAAAGATTATTTGTATCAAGAAAATAATTCTTGTTTTCTTTTAAGATTATTTATTTTATGAAAAAATGGATACTGAGTAGAAGTGTCTACTTTGTAATATTTGGGATGTAATGTAATAGTTATGGAATAATTATCTAAAACTCTAAACCTAAAAAGATCTTCAATGTGAATTAATACCTTAATTCAAGATTATGTAATGTTTAATTTTTGGGCCTTAAAGTTGGTTTCAAATGTCGTTTTAGATAACTTTAGAGGTTAGGGTGTTATTTAAGCATAAGTGACATAACCATAATGGTTAGAATATTAGAAAGAGTCGTAGTTAATTTAAATAAATTTAATGGTTTTAAGATAACATGAATAAGTATATCTTTGTGTTTACCCTACTCATAAGATATTATATGATGATTTTACTGATATAATAACACTGACCTTTTTGGTTTTAGTAAATGGATAGATCTAGCAGGCACCAAAGTAACAATGGATATAAAGAAAACATTGATAGTGTTATGAATATGAAACCGAATGAAATGGGAGCTGCAATGAGAACTCTTATGGTTATTATCAACTAACTATCTGGAGTCTTGATTGACCATTTGAACCTTGGTTATTTTTATAAGGCATCACATATGCGAGAAAAAAATATTTATGGAAGTTCAGGTAATACTCATAAAGGTATGTATATTCAAAAACCTATGTGTCAAGGATGTGGAAAGAAACACCTATGAAAAATGCTTCAAAGGGATAGGAAGATGCTATAGATGTGGCATCAAAGGTCATAAAGAAAGAACCTACCCTGGAAAAAGGAAGCATCTAGTTGAATCTATGAAAGGGAAATAAGTTCTTTCTGTAGGATCAATCGAATGTTTTAAATATCGTCTGCATGGTCATTATACAAATAGATATCCTACAAAGATGGTTTGGGAATGGGATCAGTAGAATCGTACAAATATATGTTTACCAATTTCTAATGCCTTTACAATTGAATATAAGGAAACTAAAAGTGACCTGTGAAAGGTATGGATTATTTCTTAGCTTGTGTTTTTACATTACGGAAATCTTAGGACATTATGCGTGATTTTTTTTGTAGAAAAAAATTATAAAAGAATAAGATGGAAAAACATGGATAAAAGATCAGGAAAAATGTTCAATGATTAAGATTTATACATTTTAGGAATTGAAGAGTCTTTTTGGATCTATGGATGATGATATGTTTAAATGTATTAATTATTGGATTGCCTTGGAAGACTTTTTCTAGTATATATAACCCTGAAGTTTGATAAGTTGAAATTTTATTCAAGGAAGATTTATCTTTTATTTTGTGGATGTAGTTATAAAGAACCATTTGGGTTTATATGATTCTTGAATTTGAGAAAATTTCATGTTATTACTTTTTCGGATGAAAATCTGAGGTATGAGATATCATTTTTGGTTAAAATCTGTTATGGTTAATTTTGAGGAATTTATCTCATTTTTGGGAATGTTATAAAATTATATAATGTTTGAAAAATGACAACATGTAGACCGTGTGACAAACCATCGCGTCAAACAAATCTATGGGAATTGAAACCACAATAAAATTGAAATTGGGGTTTATCGCCTACCATTATACTAGGTGAATTCCCTTTTTAGCATGACTAATTTTTTTTAGGTAAATGATTTTATGGATGAATAATAATCTGATTTTGGGAGATTTTGTTTTATCAAATGGATATCCTTAGTATAGTAAAATGATTTTTTTATTAAGTGATAAAGGTTATTTTGAAAGATGTGCTCTCTTTTGGGGAAACACTATATGCCTAAGGAAAATAAAATACTATGGGATTTCATTTTAGGAGTAATGGTAAAATTTTATTTTGGAAGAATCTATGTTTTTATTGTGGACTTATAGCAATTTGGGTTAGTTATTGAAATGATTAACCTATATTTGAGAATATGTGATTAGGTTAATTACACCTCAATTTGAGACTTTAAGAGTAGTAAATGTTATTTGGAGATAAATTTTAAGATTTACTATGTAAGACTATGTGATCAAATCCTTCTAAATTTTGGGTTTCGAACTTAGTTTGGATTATTTTGAAGGATTTTGAGGAAAATTGTTTATTGAATAGTCTTTTTTGAACATTGGATATTTGTTTGTTCAATTTTAGAGATTAAGAGTAGTATTTCTTTTTATAAAGGATTATCCTTTTTGGGGATTATCTAAACATGAACTAACCATTTCGGTTTTGGTGAATATATAAAGACAAGGAAAATATATAGTTGATCTTTTTTGGATTATGTGATTTTCTAGAAGTTTATTCTAGTTCTTTTGATGTGACCAAGTCATCTTAAATACTCATAATTTGGAGAAAATATGATTTTGTGGTAGAAATTTAGTAAAGGATGAATGTCTACATGACAAGTAAATATGTTTCTCATGTTCTTAGTCAAGATCATAAATAAATTCCTCAAATTTATGAAAAGGATATTAAAACAAAAACGTTTTTTGTTTTCTATTCTTAATGGGGAATAATGGACCGTTTAACCTATCAAAAGTTTGTGATTTTCTGATAGTTAATTTTATCCTGATCATGTTTTCTACCACTCTCCATAAGAACTTGACACTTAGTTTCACCTCAATATCCCTGTTTTCATGGAATTATAGTATGTGTTATCTTGGGTGACCTTTGTACTTATCTTTATTTTAATTAAAGTTATATTTTTATTGATTGTTTTTCTGATGTGGGACTTTTAATGATGTTTCCAAGCCCAATTTTGAAATTGTGAGGAGGCAATTTCCAAAAGGGGGGAAGTGACGACCGAGGTATTTATAAAATATGACATTCTCATATTTGTTAATATTTTGGAAATAAATATTAATTTTACTTTAATGGGGATGCTATGTATGATAGCGTACTCAACATGGAACAACGAGTTTCTTTGAAATCTTACATTTCACACAACTTTGAGTTATACTGAGAAATAATATAATAATATTATTATTTTAAATGGAAGTTAACGCCAAGTCATTTTTTTGGAGGTAATGAACAGAACTAACCATATTATGATTAAAAATATTTGTTAAATGTTTTACATTTATCTAATAAAATTCAGAGGCTTAAAATAAGAATGAATCCAATCTTAAGCATAAATACTCTTATATTCTTTAAAAGGATGATTTACCACCTTTTGATGGTGAACCCTTTTTAAATCTGGTTTTTGTCACTTTTATATGTTTTATTTGAAAAAATAAAGTTATACTTTAGAATCAGGACATCAAAATTTACTTTGGATGAAATTTTAGTATTTTTATGATAAAGTTCATTTTTTAATGAAAAGTGAAAAATACTGCATTTTAAGTCAAAACTATCTTTTCATATGATTTATTTATATGAGTAGATTATCATTATAAATGGTTTTAAATTTTAATTAGATTATATTTTTACCATTTAATCCAATTTTTTGGTAATTGGAAGAAATTTCACTTTTAAATTGGACATAAATACATGTCAATCTTTTGGTAGTTTTCACTTCTTAAGAACACGCTTTCTGGTTTTGAAAATGGGAATTAATTTTAAATTAAGTAATTAAATTTATATATTTTAAATTTGGTAAAATATACATCATTTTTTAATTCAGAATATCAAAATTATCTTAGGGTGAATTTTTGGTATTTTTCTAATAACTTTCAATTCTGGATGAATAGTGAAAATTAATACATTGTAGTTAAAAACCGACTTTTTTATTCAAATGTAATTTTACCACTTCCGTGAATTGAATTTAAAAAATCAGACATAAATTGTTGTCATTAGTGAGTAAACTTTGGTTCAATAGGATGAAAACAATTTTTGTGAATAGTAACTTTTGAATTTTTTTACCCTGGTTAAAGGTAAATAGGGTAATTCAAGGTAAAAATAATATTATAATAATATAAAATTACCTTAACACTTGACATAGCCTTATTGGATGAGTCATGGACGACCAAGAAAATCCTTGGGTAAGAATTTTGTCCTTTTAAAAGCCACTTGGGTAAGATAACGACATTAATAACTTTTTATTTAAAGTAAAAATAAAAAATATCATAAACATGAATCTTTTTACTAAACAAATTTTAAAGTGGGGTTATACAATTGATATATTTGACTATGAATATTCATTATAAATATAAAAATATTTCCTACATCAAAGTATTTTATTTTTAATTTTTAGAAATCATATAAATAAAATTATTGATGACACAATGATGATGTAATGATTATCTCATTAATGAATGTTTTGAATAAATGACATTATAAACATTAAAATAAATTTATTTTGAAACTTTTTATTACATACATGAATTTTAGAGATGAGTATGACTTGTTATATTTGAATTAATTAAGGTTTTTCAAAATAATCAAGTTGGTTTGGATTTTTTAAAAAGTCATGATATGAATAGTATAAAAATTGACATAAAAGTGTTTTTAAATAAATAAATGTTTTATTAAATGATAAAATAGTTTTAAAAGTCTAAGATTTAGATAAATTACATATATGATTTTACAAATTTCATTAATGATCCATTTTGGGTTGATTGTAATTTTATAGTAAATATATTAACCATATAGTATGAATATAGAAGAAGACGTGGTAAAAGTTAAATAAGTTAACAAAGCGTTAAATAAAAAATATAAGGATTAAAAAATATCCAAAACTTAACAAATTCTTATTGAATGATTTTATTTATACTTATATTTATCTTATATTCTAATTTAATTAGTTGTGGACCTTTTGAAACAGAAAATCATTTTATAATAAAATAATAATTTCAAACATTCCTAAAGAGCCCCTCCTCCCTCGTATAAAAGGGCATCACCACTAACCCTTTAGTCACACCTCTCAAGACTCTTTTATCATCCAAACTCTACCCAAATAATATCCCAAAATCCCTATATTCCACCTAAAATCATTTCCCTAGGGATAAAGCAATTCAATAGATCCCTTAAGCTCAAATCAAAAGAAGTTATCCGATTTAAAGGTAATGTCTTCTCTAAAGTTCATTTCTATTATTCTACTTCTTCACTCCCTGTTCTGTTATTTTTATTTTATTACATAACAACACAAATATCCTAAATATACTAGGATATTTTTATGAGAAGTATTCGAACTACACTTACACACACCTCCATCTAATGGATACGAACATACTGTTTCTGTGGACAACGAACTACTGCCTCACAAAACGATGATTATTCAATTATCTCCTACCGCCTCTCATGGTGGCCTTTATTATGGAAATTTATTTATATGTGATATATATTATATTTATATTGTCTCTATTCTTCTGTTTTTTTTCATTTATGTAACGACCCGAATCCGGGGCCGCATAACTGGTGCCCCGTACCCGGTTCGCCACATGACCTCAAGCGTGTTTCCCCAAATGCCAGAGGCTGTCGACTAGCAGTGAGGGCCTTGGTGAGTCAATGGGGAAACTATGCCCTCATTGGGTAAAGTATATAGCGGAAGAACAAACATACATAATAGAGGAAACATGAACAACATATGACAACAGAAACTAAAAGTAAAATCAATGTCTGATATAATAATGATGCAGTATGGTACATGTGTCTATGGAAAGCAGTAAACAAAACAACGTTCTGAAATACAACTGAAACCAAATACTAAAAGAAAACAACAACTCTAGTAGCATCACGAGCCAAATCCTGGTCTCATGCTCTCCATCTCCAACCAACATTCAAGTACCTAAGGTGTAAGGGTCACAATCCCTATCCACACCTACAACCATATAATCTGTTTGGGCTAAAAAACAGGACCCAAACAAGGTGTGAGACTAATCCCAGTAGGCAACCACCACAATATGTGTGCCCTACTATCAGTGAACAATAAAGAAAAAATAAAGGAAATAAATACAGTAATGAACTAAGAGTACACCAGTATAAATCCTACCAATTACCATTCATATTCATTTAATAAAACAACTAGGGAATCTAGAAAAGCTCTCTATTCTAAGGTAAAGCAAGTAACACAGCAGATAACTAAAATACTACCTAACCCATAAGCAATTCAAACCCAAGCTTGTTCTTTTGCTTGGTGGACTCATCACAACCAACCAAACCAAATTCACACTGACTCTCCATGTGGCTCAAACCAGCAGACCCCTATACTCCAGTAATCAAACAAGGCACAGACACTCTGGGAAGCTCTTACGTCAATTCCCCTATGGTCTTGCAATGATAGCTACAGACTCTCTGAGGAAGCACTTACATCTAATTACTCTTGTGGTCTCGATACGTGTGTAAACTAAGAACACTCTTGGGAATCACAAAGTCCTATTCCCATAGGTACTGCGTACGAAACTAAAACCAATAGACCCTCTAGGGAAGTACTTAATCATATATTCCCTCTTTGATCTCCCGCACCAGGTTCTCACAGCCCTGTGCAGTCCAGTCGAGCGTAATCGACTATCAGCAGCTCTATGTAAGTTCAACAACCACTTGGATAATAGATAAAATGCGTTAATAACATTTAAATAGCATGCAACACCTGCAAGAAGTTATAACAAGTAAACTAGCAATTGCAAAAGGGCTTGCCTCACAGGAAAACGGTGCCAAACGACGATAAAAATCCAAACAGGGAAAAATACCCATGGGGTGATCCTCAAACATGCTACCAAGCATAAATTAGTATCAATTAATTATAAGCTAACAAGAAATATAAGGATATTAAACAATAGGATCAAAATCCCAACCCGGGATACCCAATACATGGGTATCTGGAACTTTTGCAACCAAAAGTCAAAGACATTCAACGTAGGGAAACAAACCACCTACCTCGATCCTCGAAGATCGATATAAGTGAACCATGATGATTAATTCTCCTTAGAATGTCGAATATCTGAGAAAACTTCCAAAACGCTCAACCCACAATAACTTGAAAACGAGGAGGAATCATGAAACAAGGCTAACGCGGAACCAAGAACTCACCGTTGCGATTCTATTGCAACCGACGGTGTTCGATTTAGATAGAAGGTGAAGGATCGGTGGCTCAGAGAAGATTCGGCCTCCTCGGATGCACTGGGAATAATTAGGCGGAGAAGAAGACGAAAACATGGTTAAGTCGCGACCCCGGTCCGATAAATGAAATAAAAAAGAAAATTACATGGTGTGTATTTTTAGAGTACACATTGTGTACCATGGTTTTCCATACTCCGCTATAAGAAGCCTCCACATCACCCCACACGGTCGTGTGTGTGGCCTAGACACGACCAGAAACGGCCTCGCGTGGGAGAAACGTACACGACGTGTACTCATAAAGTACACGACGTGTACTCTGAAAATTTTCAGAATTTCCCATTTTCCTTAAAAATGACCAGAAAAGGAAAAAATACTTGAAACGAATATCCGTATAATGAACCATACATTACATACATTGTTATTACTCCAAAATTGAAGCATATTTATTACAACATATAAAAAAAACATGAAAGAACCGTATAGGTATAGTGTCTTTAGAAACTGTGAAACATAAACAACTGGTTCATAAATCATCTACGTTGTATCCCATTTATTTCATCATATCTAGAGTCCCTTTCGGCATATTCTACTTAATGCCCTTATTCCAGACCTGGGTAAAAGAAAACATACAAAAGGGTGAGCTCATATTCTCGTTAAGGGTAAACAAAAGAAATATCAATCATATCATATTCTTAAGAACATAACATTTTGAAAATCTTATCCTGCAAAAGAGATCATAATATCATGACATGGGATCAATCATAATAGTGAAATGTAATCCAAATAATCATAACATAAAACATAAAACTTTGTGGAATACACACATAATCATAGAGAATCATTTCTTATTAGTCAAGACTCATTGCCAAGACTATCTTAGCAGACAAAGTCAATTTCTGAACCGAATTCACTCCTCATTTCAGTCATGTTTCACTGAACCGGATTAACATGTCGTTCCATCCATGTCTATCTCATGAGATATAAATCTTTACCCAATTCATTGGAGGGAGATATAGGTCCCACCCATCTCATAATTATACCATTCTTATGTGTTCCACAAGATCATAAATCATACATCATAGCATAACCCATCTAATAAAAATGGGATTCTTAAACATCATGCCATCATAACATAATCCATAAAAGAGCATCATAAAAATAATCCCATCATAACATAATCAAATAAAAATAAAAATAGGGATAGAAACAGAACCCCATATAATCTTAGATGGAAAATAATTTTGATAAAACACTTGAACTCCATTCTTGAGGAAAATATCCTTTCTACTTCAAAAACATTTTTCCTTTCTTAAAATGTCATACAATTTTAAGATAAAATAAGCTGATTAAATATAAACTTAAAAAATTGTAAAGGAAGCCTTATGGAAATAATGTTCTAAAATTCCATTCATGCCATATAAGTTAAAAAAACATTATTCTCATACTTTGGCCGGAAAAGTCAAAAGTACTTCGTACTAAAAATGATAAAAGATTCCTTTCATATCTTTTACTAAAATCTCACCAATGGGTAAAATTAGATTTAAAAAATTGTATGAGGATAGAAATAATATTACATATTGACTAATCATGGATGTTGATGATAAATACACCCCAGTAAATACCAAAGTATAAACAATCTCGGATAAAAATGATATTGTGAGATTTTCCCTTACCTTAGGTCTGATTTGCTTCGTACGTGTCTGACCCTCCTGTATAATGATTTAAATAATGTTATTGACTTATTCCAGAATCGTAATCATTGTTATTATATCATATATGGTCATATTCTTAGCTTCTTATTTGTAATATTTCATTGCTACTTGTTATTCGGGTGTTTATTGCTTTATGTTCTTATGCGTGTTTTGTCAAATAAATTATTATTATTATTTTTAGGTTATAGATACCTCATTTAATGAATGTTATTAGTGTAATATATATCATATTTACTCATTAAATTCATTTATATAATCATTATTCAATAAATATCATGTAGAACGAGTCTCATCACATCGTGGAGACGGTAGTCCGTACGTACGTACGCACGAGCGATGATATCGTTCCCATGATCGTGGAATTGTATTGAAGTGTATGTATAATATTTCAGAATCAATATTACTATACAATAATAATATATAGTTATTCTATACACAATTATACCCATCCAAGTAAGTTGGTGGGGGAAAACAGATTACACCACGGCCTGGGGACGATATTTCGTACGTACGCCCGCGCGGTGATTTCGTTTTCCATAGGATGGATATATGGTGAAATAGGGTTTTTTCATATTTATAATAAAATATCAGTATATTATTGATACTTATGTTATTAATTCATAATGAAACAACTAAAGAAGAATAATTAGAAGAAGAAATAAAGTTGAAAGAATCGGTAACGAACAATACCTCTTCTTTAAAGCACCTCTTCTTAACCTCCTCTTAGGGCACTAAAGATGGTCTTTGAAGAAGACCAGGACCTCTAGTATGTTTCTAGGGAAGTGGAGAAGAGAAATTGTTATGGTTTTTCTGAGCTTTAAGGCTCAAAGTGGTGTGAGGAGGAGAGGTAGGAGGTGCCCTCTTATAAGGGAGGAGAGGGGCACCTTTGGAAAAACTAAAAATATTATTTTATTATAAAGTCATATTCGGTTTTTAATAGCTCCAAATTGATTTATTTCTAAGATAAGGTGGGGATGGGTCGATATCCTATCAACAAATAGATTTTAGACAAGTTTAGGTTTCTATTTTAACCTTATCATTTAGATTTAACTCTAAGTTAAATAATTTAACTTTTACCGTGTCTTCTTGTTTTCTTACATTATATGGTTAATAAACTTACTATAACTAGCCAAACGAACCCCAAGTGGTTTATTATTAATATATATAACCTTATTTAAGTCATTTTTTCGAACCTTAGATTTTTAAGAATAAAATAACAATTAATAATATAATATTTTTTTTAAAAACTATTTTATGTCAATTTTGACACTATTTGGTAATTGATTTTTGTGAAAATCATAACAGCATGATTAGTTATAAAAAAGTAAATTAAATCAATAATAATATGTCATATTAACCTATAAAATTATTTTAATTCATGAAAAGTCTCAAATTACATTTATTTGGGTATTTATAATATCAATTATGTTAATATTTTCTTAATAAGGAAATTACTGCATCATCATTGTGTCATTAATAAATTTAATTATTTAAAGTCTAAAAATTATAAATAAATTAAAATTATGTATGAAATCTTTTTAGATTTATAATGAACATTTATAGTTGAATTTATCTTATTTATAACCCTATATTAAAAATGTTTTAGTTATTAAACTTTGATTTTAACTATTTTAACTCTTCTTTAAAAAAAATATTAAATGTCCTAATATAATCAAAGTGGACCTAAAGGGTAATATTTTATCTTTAAGGTTGTTTTTGGTCTAATTACACTTATCCAATAGAATTAGGACATGTGTTAGGGTAATAATAATACCATTTTTACGCTTAATTACCCTATTTACTTTTAACCGTGGTAAATAAAAGTAAAAAAGTTATTATTCACCAAAAATTATTTTTATCTTATTAAACCACATTTTAATCCTTGATGTTAACCATGTCTCATGGATTTTCTAAATTCCACTCACAGAAGCAGTAAAATTATGTTTTATGTAAATTTTCAAACTCTCCTAGGAGGTGGGTAAAACACGGTGAAAAGTTCAATAAAATTTTTATATATCTAAAATTATTATAAAATGACTCCAATGAATTACATTGAAATTATATTGGTATTATTTATCAATTTTTACCTAAAATAAATTTAAATAAAATAAATAAAATGTCGGTTTTTAAATAGTAACCCAGGGTTTTCACTATTCATCAAAAATTGAAAGTTTTCAGAAAAATACCAAAATTTCACCCTAGGATTATTTCGATATTCTGAATCCCAAAATGAAGTCCATTTTGAAATATAAAATTTATAAAATTTCAAGAAGTGGTTATTAATATTCATAACGGCTAGTTTTAATAATATTTTAATAGCATATCATTGTTTAGTGAAACTCGGTATTGCGTACAACACAAGCTATCAAGGAAGGTCGTGACTGCGTGGAAAGAAAGCCAAGATAGTGTTGTGTGTAGTGAAAGATTCCTTTGATGATTTATATAACATAAAAGCAAAATATTTCTCATAAAAATCTCAGGTGTTACATTCTACCCCCCTTAAAATGAATTTCTCCCTCGAAATTCGTCACTTTGTAACAAACAAATGAGGATACCTCTCCCTCATCATATCCTCAAGCTCCCATGTAGCTTCTTCTAATCGGTGGTTCCTCCATAAAACTTTCACCAAGCGAGTGGTCTTGTTCAGTAGAACTTTTTCTCTACAATCCAGAATCTCTATCGGTTGTTCTTCATAAGAAAGATCTTGCTCCAGCGGTACAACTTCTGAGCTAAGTACATGTGAAGGATCGGTTATGTACTTTCTCAGGAGTGATACGTGGAACACATCATGAACTTGAGAGAGATTCGGTGAAAGTTCCAATAGGTAAGCTACCATCCCAACACGATCCAGTATTTCAAAAGGACCTATATACCTAGGGCTCAACTTTCCCTTCTTTCCAAATCTCATTACTCTCTTTCAAGGAGATATTCATAAGAACACTTTATCACCCACTTCAAACTCTAGGTATTTTCTTCGGTTGTTGTCATAACTTTTTTGTCGACTCTGAGCTGCTCTTATGTGTTATTGAATAGATCGGACCTTTTCTTCCATCTCATCAACAAGATCAGGTCCTAATAGCTTTCTTTCCCCAACTTCATCCCAACAAGTTGGAGTCCTACATTTCTTTCCATAGAGAGCTTCATAAGGAGCCATCTAACTACTGGAGTGAAAACTATTATTATAAGAAAATTCCACCAAAGGTAGGTGTTGATCCCAACCATCTTTGAAATCCATAGAGCAAGCTATTAACATATCTTCTAGAGATTGAATTGTTCTCTCAGACTGACTGTCTGTCTGAGGATGATAAGCAATGCTGAAACTCAACTCTATATCTAGAGTATGTTGAAGACTTCACCATAACTTTGAGGTAAACCTCAGATCCCAATAAGATATAATGGAAAGTGGTACTCCATGAAATATTACCACTTCCTTCACACATATCCAGTCAAGCTGATCCAGATAGAAATCCTTTCTAATAGTAATGAAGTGTGCCGACTTTGTAAGATGATCAACTATGACCCAGATAGCATTATTGCCTTTGGATGTTTTAGGAAGTCCGGTGACAAATTCCATAGTTATGTTTTCCCATTTCCATTTGAGTATGGGTAATGGTTGTAACATCCCCTTAGACTTCTGTCTCCCAGCTTTAACTTGCTGACAAACCAAGCATCGAGAGACATATTCACCAACATATCTTTTCATGCCATACCACCAGAAGTACTCTTTCAGGTCCCTATACATCTTCGTGCTTTGATTATGAATAGAGAATGAAGAACTATGGGCCTCATTCAGCAGCTCCTTCTTTAATTCTGGGATAGGAGGAACACAAACCTGATTTCTGAACTTTATTATCCCATCACAATCAAGGTTTAATTCAGGAACATTTCTCACCTTATTTTGTAACTCTACATCTTCTTTCTATGCCTCTTTAATATTCACATGTATAGATGTTTGAACATTCATTTGAGAAAGATAAGATTTGTCCCCTTACATTATAATTCTAAGATTCATCCTTTGTAAATCCATAAATATTCGATCTTTTGTGATCCTCATCATGGATAAGCTAGCATGGTCTTGTCGACTTAATGCATCTTCCACCTTGTTTGCTTTCCCAGGGTGGTAATGAATTGAGCGGTTGTAATCCTTAATCATCTCCAACCATCTTCTTTGGAGCATATTCAGCTCCTTTTGTGTGAAAATATACTTTAAACTTTTATGATCAGTATAAATATCACACCTTTATCCATAAAGATAATGCCTCCAAATATTTAATTCAAAGATTACCGTAGCTAACTCCAAATCATGAGTTGGGTAATTTTTCTCATGGATTTTCAACTGTCGTGATTCATAAGCTATCACCATATTGTTTTTCATGAGAACACACCCCAATCCCTTATTGGATGCATCACTGTAGATCACAAACCTTTCTCCACTACAAGGCAGTGTGAGCACAGGTGCACTGGATAACCTTCCTTTTAACTCATTCAAATTCTCTTCACATTCTTCCATCCACACGAACTTAACTCCTTTTTGAGTCAACCTGGTGAGTGGATTAGATAATCGTGAAAAATATTTTACAAAACGTCGATAATATCCATCCATACCAAGAAAACTTTAGATCTCAGTTACTTTTTTTGGTCTCGACCATCTTTCAATAACCTCTGTTTTTGCTGGATCCACGGATATCCCCTCTTTTGAGATTATGTAACCCAAAAATGGAAGTTTTTTAAGCAAAAATTCAAACTTGGTAAATTTGGAATAAAGCTTATCCTTTCTCAGGGTCTTCAATACAATTTTCAAGTGATCTTCATGTTCTTCCTTTCTCTTTGAATAGACAAGAATATCATCTATAAAGACTACCAAAAACTGATCAAGATAGTCTCTAAAGAATCTATTCATCAGATCCATGAAGATAGCAGGGGAATTAGTAAGACCAAATTGCATCACTATAAAATCATAGTGTCCATAACTTGTATGGAAATTTGTCATTGGTATATCTTCCCTTTTGACCCTTAATTAATGATACCCTAAACGAAGATCAATCTTGGAAAAGTATTGAGCTCCGCGTAGTTGGTCAAATAATTCATCAATGCGTGGGAGAGGATATTTGTTCCTGATAGTGATCTTGTTAAGTTCTCGATAATCAATTCAAAGTCTCATTGATCCATCTTTCTTCTTAACAAAAATAACAGGTGCTCCCCAAGGTGATGCACTAGGGAATATGAATCCCCTATCAATATTCTCTTGGAGTTTCTTTGTCAATTCCTGTAACTCAATTGGGGTTATTCTATAAGGTTTCTTTGAAATGTGCATAGCACCCGGTATGAGTTAAATTGAAAACTCAACTTCACGATTTGGTGGAAGACCTGGAAATTCCTCTTGAAAGACATCATCAAACTCCCGTACAATAGGTTTATTCTTAATCGTGAGTTTCTCTCCAATCATTTGAGATAAATAACCTTCATTTAGTAGAATCAAGACCCATAACATAGAAGACATTTCCACTAGAAGGTTATGTTCATCCTTGCATCGATAGAAGATCATAGATTGATATGGAATATAAAATGTTACTTCCCTTCTTTGGCAATTGATATGATCTCCATATAAAGAAATCCAATCCATGCCAAGAATCACATTAAATTCCACTATATGAAGGATCACAAAATTTTCAGGAATCACTTTCCCACAAACTTCAATCGGAGAAGAATTATAAACTTTTGATGTGACTGTTGTGCCATTAGGGGTTGTCACATATAACTCAACATCTAATTGTTGAGGTAATACGGCGACACCCTTAGAAAATTCTTCAGAAATAAAAGAGTGGGTGGATCCAGAATCAAATTAAAAAATTTCTACTTTAGAGTGGATGGTAAGTGTACCTTTCACCACTTTGTTATCATACTCCACATCACTGATAGAAATTGCATGTGACTTTCCTTTTTCTTTAGCCTTAATAGTTTTTTGACATCGATCATCATCAACAACCCTTGTATTAGGGCATTGATTGGCATAATTCCCCATTTCCTTGCACTTGTAACATTGAAGTGTAGGAGGTGCACTCTGTGTAGCCTTTTCTTTGTTCGCATCACTGGACATCTTCTTCCCATCATTGCAGAATTCAAATTCCCGATGACCTTCTTTTCCTCATTTGAAACATTTACTTGTCCCTTTAAGACAACTCCCTCCATGTTTCTTTCCACACTTTGAGCATAAGGGAAAACTCATCTTCTTTTCAGTGTGGTCTTTATATTTTCCTTTGAATTCCATTTTCTTCTGCTTATCAAAACCATATGATTGATGGGTTACTCTAATCTCCATCTCAACCTTGAGAGAACATTGAACAATTTCCTCGTAGCTATTGAATTCCCTTATGGATAACTCCCTTTGAAGACTTGGTTTTAAGCCACTAAAGAATCGATTGATCTGACTCTCAATTTGGATAATAATCCCAGAAGAATACCTTTCAAGTCTTGTAAAATTTTCTTTGTAGGTACCAATAGATTCATCATCCTTTTGCTTCAATTCAAGAAAATACCTCTCCATCTTTGTTCGAAGAATATGAGGGAAGTACTTATTGAAAAATAAGTTCTTGAACTCGTCCCATTCTATGGACTCAATTTCATCTCTTTGCCTCATATTCTTGATAAGATTCCACCATTGATCAGCATCACCTTCCAAATGATACACTGCTAAGATGACTTTGTCATGTTCAGAACATTTAAAAAATGAAAATATCTTTTCAGTAGTACTGATCCATTGTTCAGAAACTAATGGATAAGTAGACCCGCAGATTGAGGGTGGATGCTGCCTCATGAAGGATTCAACAGAATGTTTCTCTTTCCTTTGTTAGTTTGGAAGTCCTGCATGATTCATAGCTTGAGAAAGTTGTGTGAGCATGGCTACAAGAATTTTCATTCCAGTTCCCATAACGTCTGGTTGCTCTGGAGTACAATCATTGCATTACCCATCACATTCCACATTAACACGGTTCTTTCAGGTTTCAGCCATTGACTAAAACCAAGAAGAATAGTGTGAGCAACACTAATTATAATAGTAAAACCACATAATCAAGAATAAAATTTTACACTTAAGGTCTTATCTTAGGTTATTCATGGCCATTTATAAAACACTAAGATTGTGTTATCTGTTTAGATATATCCTTAGGGTTCTTACTAAGGCTTTCACATCCTAGTTTCCAAAGGTTGACTATACCTTTCCTCTGATACCAACTATAAAGACCCATAATTTACATACATTTTTATTACTTCAGAATTGAAGCATACTTATTACAACATATAACAAAACCATGAAAGGACCGTATATGTATAGTGTCTTTAGAAACTGGGAAACATAAACAACTGGTTCATAAATCATCTACATTGTCTCCCATTTATTTCTTCATATCTAGAGTCCCTTTCGGAATATTCTACTTAAAACCCTTATTCCAGACCTGGGGAAAAGAAAACATACAAAAGGGTGATCTTAAATTCTCAGTAAGGGTAAACAAAAGAAATATCAATAATATCATATTCTTAAGAACATAACATTTTGAAAATCTTATCCTGCAAAAGAGATAATAATATCATGACATGGGATCAATCATAATAGTGAAATGTAATCCAAATAATCATAACATAAAACATGAAACTTTGTGTCATACACTATAATCATAGAGAATAATTTCTTTTTAGTCAAGACTCATTGCCAAGACTATCTTAGCAGACAAAGTCCATTTCTGAACCGAGTTCACTCCTCGTTTCCATCCTGTTTCACTGAACCGGATTAACCTGTTGTTCCAGCCATGTCTATCTCATGATATATAAATCTTTACCCAATTCATTAGAGGGAGATATAGGTCTCACCCATATCATAATGATACCATTCTTATGTGTGCCACAAGATCATAAATCATACATCATAGCATAACCCATGTAATAAAAATGGGATTCTTAAACATCATTCCATCATAACGTAATCCATAAAAGGACATCATAAAAATAATTCCATCATAACATAATCAAATATAAGTAAAAATAGGGATAGAAACAGAACCCCATATTATCTTATATGGAAAATAATTTTGATAAAACACTTGAACTCCATTTTTGAGGAAAATATCCTTTCTACTTCAAAAAAAATTCTATTCTTAAAATGTCATACAATTTTAAACTAAAAGAAGTTGATTAAAAATAAACGTGAAAACTTATAAAGTAAGACTCATAGAAATAATGTTCTAAAAGTCCATTCAGGCCGTATAAGTTAAAAAAACATTCTTCTCGTACTTTGGCTGAAAAAGTCAAAAGTACCTTGTACTAAAAATGAAAAAAGATTCCTTTCATATCTTTTAATAAAAATTCACCAATGTGTAAAATTGGATTTAAAAAATTGTATGAGGATAGAAATAATATTACATATTGAGTAAACATGGATGTGGATGATAAATACACTCCAGTAAATACCAAAGTATAAACAATCTCGGATAAAAATGAGATTGTGAGATTTTCTCTTACCTTAGGTCCGATTTGTTTCGTACGTGTCTGACCATCCTGTATAATGATTTAAATAATGTTATTGACTTATTTCAGAATCTCAATCGTTGTTATTATATCATATATGGTCATATTCTTAGCTTCTTATTTGTAATATTTTATTGCTACTTGTTATTTGGGTGTTTATTGCTTTGTGTTCTTATGCGTGTTTTGTCAAATAAATTATTATTCTTATTTTTAGGTTATAGATACCTCATTTCCAAAATGGTATTAGTGTAATATATATCATATTTACTCATTCAATTCATTTATATAATCATTATTAAATAAATATCAGGTAGAACGTGTCCCATCACATCGTGGAGACGGTAGGCCGTACGTACGCACGAGCGATGATATTGTTCCCATGATCATGGAATTGTATTTAAGTGTATGTATACTATTTCATAATCAATATTAATTTAAAATAATCATATATAGTTATTATTTACACAATTATACCCATCCAAGTATGTTGGTGGTGGAAAAAAGATTACACCACGGCGTGGAGACGATATTCCGTACGTACGCACGCGCAGTGATTTCATTTTTCGTAGGATGGATATAAGGTGAAATAGGGTTTCTTCATATTTATAATAACATATAAGTATATTAGTGATACTGATGTTATTACTTCATAATGAAACAACTAAATAAGAATAATTAGAAGAAGAAATAATGTTGAAAGAATCGGTAACGGACATTACCTCTTCTTTGAAGCGCCTCTTCTTAGCCTCCTCTTAGGGCACTAAATATATTATTTGAATAAGACCAGGACCTCTAGGATGTTTATAGGGAAGTGTAGAAGATAAATTTGCAGGTTTTGGCTGATCTTTAAGGCTCAAAGTGGTGTGAGGAGGAGAGGGAGGAGGTGCCCTTTTATAAGAGAGGAGAGGGGCACCATTGGAAAAACAAAAAATATTATTTTATTATAAAGTCATAATAGGTTTTTAATAGCTCCAAATTGATTTATTTCAAAGATAAGGTGGGTATGGGTCAAAATCCTCTCAAACAATCGATTTTAGACAAGTTTAGGTTACTATTTTAACCTTATCATTTAGATTTAACTCTAAGTTAAATAATTTAACTTTTACCATGTTTTCTTGTTTTCTTACATTATATTGTTAATAAACTTACTATAACAAGCCAAACGAACCCCAAGTGGTTAATTATTAATATATATAACCTTATTTAAGTCATTGGGATTAACCTTAGATTTTTAGTAATAAAATAACAATTAATAATATAATATTTGTTTTAAAAACTATTTAATGTCAATTTTGACACTATTTGGTAATTGATTTTTGTGAAAATCATAACAGCATAATTAGTTCTAAAAAAGTTAATTAAATTAATAATAATATGTCATATTAACCTATAAAATTAGTTTAATTCATTAAAAGTCTCAAATTACATTTATTTGGGTATTTATAATATCAATTATGTTAATATTTCCTTAATAAGGAAATTACTGCATCATCATTGTGTCATAAATAAATTAAATTATTTAAAGTCTAAATATTATAAATAAAATATAATTATGTAGGAAATATTGTTATATTTCTAATAAATATTTATTGTTGAATTTATCTTATTTATAACCCTATATTAAAAATGGTTTAGTTATTAAACATTGATTTTAACTATTTTAGGTCTTCTTTAAATAAAATAATATTAAATGTCCTAATCTAATCCAAGTGGACCTAAAGGGTAATATTTTATCCCTAAGGTTGTTTTGGGTCTAATTAAAATTATCCAATATAATTAGGACATGTGTTAGAGTGATAATAATACCATTTTTACGCTTAATTACCCTATTTACTTTTAACCATGGTAAATAAAAGTTACTATTCACCAAAAATTATTTTTATCTTATTGATCTACATTTTACTTCTTGATATTAACTGTGTCTCTTGGATTTTCGAAATTCCACTCACAGAAGTGGTAAAATTATGTTTTATGTAAATTTTCAAACTCTCCTAGGAGGTGGGTAAAAGACGGTGAAAAGTCCAATAAAATTTTTATATATCTAAAATTATTATAAAATAACTCCAATGAATTACATTGAACTTATATAGGTATTATTTATCAATTTTTGCCTAAAATAAATTTAAATAAAATAAATAATTATTGAAATCAAAAGTCGGTTTTTAAATAGTAACCCAGTGTTTTCACTATTCATCAAAAATTGAATGTTTTCAGAAAAATACCAAAATTTCACCCTAGGCTAATTTCGATATTTCAAATCCCAAAATGAAGTCCATTTTGAAAGATAAAATTTATAAAATTTCAAAAAGTGGGTATTACTATTCATAACGGCTAGTTTTAATAATATTTTAATATCATATCATTGTTTAGTGAAACTCGGTATTGCGTACAATGCAAGCTATCGAGGAAGGTCGCGATTGCGTGTAAAGCAATCCAAGCTAGTGTTGTGTGTAGTGAAAGATTCCTTTGATGATGTGTATAACATAAAAACAAAATATTACTCATAAAAATCTCGGGTGTTACAATCCGGGTTCTTACAAACTTCCCCCTTTAAATAAATTCGTCCCGGAATTTCCCTAGTGAGGCGTAGAAGAAGAAACCCTGAATAGATCTAGCCAATGCGATCGTACGTCGGCCTCCCGCTCTGAAGTCTCGTCCTACACTCGCTCGTGCTGCCATAGCACCCGTACTAGAGGAACAGACCGGCCACAAAGAACTTTTGTACTGCGATCAAAAATCCGGATAGGATGCTCTTCAAACGATGCATCCGCTTCAAGCTCAACCTCCTCGGGTTGAAAGAAATGAGACAGGTCTGAAAAGTAATGTTGGAGCTGGGAAACATGGAAGACGTCGTGCATATCCTGGTACCTCTGAGGTAACTGCAACCAATAGGAAACCGGCCCAACTCTCTCCAACACCTCAAACGGCACGACGTACTACGGTGAAATCTTACCCTGTCTCTGGATCCTCTTGTGTCCCAACCTCGGTGCGACATACAGGAAAACCTGATCCCCGACCTCAAACTCCAGAGGTCATCTCCACTGATCAGCATAAGACTTTTTTCGCGACTGTGCTGTAGCCATCCTCTTTCGAATCAACTCTATTTTCTCTGAGGTCTCCTGAACAAGACGAGGTCCCAGAAAAGCTGCCTCTCCAGCCTCTAGCCTACATAAAGGTGATCAGAATGGCCTACCGTACAAGGCCTCGTAAGGTGCCATCTAAATAGTCGCCTGAAAACTGTTGTTGTAGGCGAACTCCACAAGAGGGATATGCTTCTCCCAAGAACCTCCAAATTCCAAAATGCAAGCTCGGAGCATATCCTCAAGAACCTGGATCGTGCGCTCGGACAGGCCATCATTCTAGGGATGGTATGATGTGCTCAAAAGTACGTGTGTACCCAAATCCCACTGTAGCCCCTTCCAGAACCGATAAGTAAAGTGTGCATCCTTATCTGAAACAATGGAGTGTGGAACTCCATGCAGACGTACAATCTCTCGGATGTAAAGTCGTCCCAGATCATCAGCACTGAAGGTCTCCTTAATCAGTAAGAAGTGAGAAACCTTCATAAGCCTGTCGATGACAACCCAAACAGCATCGTTCCCTCGAGGCGACCCCAGAAAACTGGTCATGAAGTCCATCGTGACATCATTCCACTTCCACTTCGGAATGGGTAACTACTGTAAAATCCCTGCTAGTCGCTGATGCTATGCTTTCACCTGCTGACAAGTCGAGCATCTCATGACAAAACCAGAAACGTCTCTTTTCATACCTGGACACCAGTACTAGCGATGTATATCACGATACATCTTGGTGATGCTAGGATGAACTGCCCAAACTGAGGAATGAAAATCCTGCATCAGCTCCTTGCATATGTCTACTGGCACCCATACACATCCCTGGAAATGAAAGATCTCATCCTCGCCCACTGTCCATCCAAGAAGAGGGTCCTCCCCTGACACACTCTCCCGCAGGACTAATCCCTCTGAATCAGATAGCTGCCTCATCCGTACCAGATCAAGTAAAGTAGAGGTAACAGCCACAGAAGAGAGAAAGGTCTATCTCTGTCTGTCGTGCACCTCCAAGTGCATCTCGGAGAACAAGGCCATAAGCTGCCACTCACTACTGGCCTCCTGAACTTCCTATAATTGAGTCCTCCTACTCAGTGTGTCTAGCACAGCATTGCCTTTCCCAGGCGTATAGGCATGCTCAAAGTCGAAAGACTGCAGGTACTCGACCCACCTCCAGTATCTTAAATTTAAGTCACGCTAAGTGAAGATATACTTAAGGATATTGAGGTCAGTATATACCACAAAATTCTCTCCCAGCAGACAGTGTCTCCAATAACGCAAGGCATGAACAACAACAGCCAACTCCAGGTTGTTTGTAGGGTAGTTCCTCTCGTGTGGCCTCAACTGCCGAGACCCGTAAGCAATGACCCCATATCCCTCCATAAGCACACCTCCTAGACTGATACCTGAAGCATCATAGTAAACAGTATAGCCCTTGCCCGGTTCTGGAAAGACTAGTATCAGTGCTAATGTCAACCTCCCCTTCAGCTCTTGAAAAGATGACTCACAAGAATCTGACCATAAAAACTTCACCCCCTTCTTGGTCAGACCTGTCAGTGGTGCTGCTAGGCATGAAAAGTCCTGTATAAACCACCTGTAGTAACCATCCAGCCCCAAGAAACTCCATACCTTGAAGACATTCTTCAGCTGCTTCCATATAACCACTGCCCTAACCTTTTCTGGGTCTACTGGTACTCTTATCTCTGAGATGACATGACCTAGGAAGTGAATCTCATCCATCCAGAAGTGGCACTTTGATAGCTTAGCATATAACTGATGCTCTCTCAGTGTAATCAATACGATCTCAAGAAGGGTATCATGGTCGTGTTGAGTGTGAGAGTAAACCAAGATATCGTCCACGAAAACCACCACGAAGGAATCCAAATACGGATGGAAAACTCTGTTCATCAGTGCCATGAAGGCTGATGGCGCGTTCGTGAGACCGAACGGCATAACCAAGTACTCATATAGACCATATCTACTTCGGAAGGCTATAAGAGGTATATCAGATGGTCTGACATGCAACTGATGATAGCCAGATCTCAAGACAATCTTTGAGAACACCCTGGCTCCCCGAAGCTGATCAAAAATATCATCAATCCTCGGAAAATGATATCGGTTCTTGACCGTCAACTGGTTCAACTTCCGATAGTCCACACACAACTGTAAGGTACCATCTTCCTTCTTCACAAACAACACCGGTGAACCCCAAGGGGACGTACTAGGTCAGATAAAACCATTTTCCTGCAACTCCTCCAACTGTTTCTTAATCTCTTGTAACTCAGGTGTCACCATCCTATAAGGAGGTATGGATACCAGTGCTGCTCCTGGAACAAGCTAAATAGAGAAGTCTACATCTCGCTCCAGATGAAACCCTGAAAAGTATTCTGAAAATACATCCGGAAAAAGATCAAATACCGGAGGAAAATTCATCTAAGAATTCCCCTGGTCATCTAGATATAAACTAGCAATTTGGGATGTAAAACCACTCAACCCATGATCCTATAGTCCAGCTCTGCTCGCCTGGACATCCCATTCGCCCTTGTGAAGAAAAGATCTTCCCTCTGGTGATGTGAAACTCAGCATTCGGAGATTTTAGTCGACAAAGTCCTGGAAGGAAACTAACCAGTCCATCCCGAGAATGACATCATAACCCGTCATCTCAATGACATAAAGATCCCACAAGAAGTGACACTCACCAAACTCAAGGGGGCACTCCTTTCACTGACGCACACTAGCAGTTCTAAGTCCCAGGGGAGTGTCTAGTGTCATCATATCCTCAGAAGTAAAGACAGCAAGTCTAAGGCTCTCCACAGTGTGCACAGAAACAAAGCTATGAGAAGCTCTGGTATCAAAAAGTGCAGAAGATAAAACTGAGGCTACTAAGATCGTACCTCGAACTGTGAAAGGTCCAGGATCTCACCCCTGATGAATCTGCTCTGCCGCAAACTTCTGGTCAGTACTATGGCCCTATGTAGCAGCCTGATATCCCTGGGATGATCCTCCCTGAGCCTGACCACTGCATCCTTGACCTCTACCCTGGCCTGAACGACCTGAAGAACTCCATCCCCCAGTCTTCTACGGAACTGGTAATCCTGCTCCTGAAATAGGAGTAGAAACAGATCCTCCTTCACTATCCGCTGGAAGAACCCTGCAAAAACACTGCATATGACCCATCTTACCGCAAGATTGGAACTCTAATGGGTCTCTCGGGCACTAAGGCTTCTTATGCATGCTCTTTCCACACTGATATCATACCACCTGGTTGCCTGAAGGGAGATCCCGTCTACTAGAAGAAATACCTCACTTCCTCGAGTCACCATGAGTAGACTCTCGGTGGCGCTTCCTGCTATCAGTATGAAATGAATCATCCTTGGGCGCTGAACCACCCTGGTCAACAGCTCCAATCTCCCTAAAATTTTTTTTGGTGATCAGCGCCTGGTAGACTATCAGAGTAATAGAAGTCAACTGGAAGACGTTCACCTGTGATCTAATCTCTGGCATGAGGCCTTCCTCAAACTTACTTACCAAAAATAGCTCGTCATTTCCCAGAACGGGAGAGAATCACTGTAACTCTATGAAATGGGAGGAATACTCCATAACCGAAAGAGTAACCTGCTGTAGGTTCATGAACTCTCTGGCTCTGTCGGCCCGCAGCGTCGCCGGATATAAGTAGTCATAGAAAGTACGCTGGAACTCGTCCCAAGCCATAGTCTGTTGGCACCCTGCCTGCCAAACTACATCCCACCATCTCTTGGAAGAATCTCACAGCATGTAAGTTGTGAGATTCACCCTTATGTCTGGGGGTGTCTCCAGATGATCAAAGATGGAAAGCAAGGTTTCTATCCATGACTCTGAAACCTAAGGTCCTCCGTCCCCGGTAAAAGTGGGAGGATGCTGCTGCTGAAAACCCCGCGTCAGCTCTGCCATAGATGGGGCAGGATGTTGAGCTCCCTGGAAGGTCTTCATGAATCTCATGAAACCCTCTTTGAACTGAGCATTGGAACCAGTGTCTGGAATCACTATAGGTACCATGTCCGGAACGATCTGCGGAACTACTGGTAGTCCTTGGTCTACCGTATCAGGCGTACGGTCACTGCCTGGTTCCTGACGTGCAACGGGAGGTCATCTTGGTGCCATAGCCCTGAAAGGTCAAAACCACACCTCATAATTAGTATTAACAAGGACATAA
This sequence comes from Viscum album, assembly GCA_963277665.1. Lineage (NCBI taxonomy): Eukaryota > Viridiplantae > Streptophyta > Magnoliopsida > Santalales > Viscaceae > Viscum > Viscum album. The sequence continues at coordinate 1,047,267,303 of OY728165.1, forward strand.
ACAAAAGGGTACAAAATGGGAATAGGAGATAGAAACACTTATGTTTTCCAAAACACAACTACATAGCGTGTATTTAAACAACATGGAGTGTTTGTTAAAGCCATTCACATGGGCGTGTACTTCTACCACTACTGGTCGTGTAACACCCCAGACTACACGGTGTGTTGTTCCAACACACGGTGTGTACTTGAACTTCACTCCACTACCGGAGTCTCTTTACACGGCTAACCTACACGGTCCTATTAATCCTAAACTACACGGCATGTTCACTAAGGACATGGTGTGTACTGGATAGGTTCAGCGACCCGTGTAGCAGGTTACACGGCCGGCTACATGGGTGACACTTACAGGGCGTGTTCCGAACAAAAACGGCGTGCATAGGAGAAGATAACACCGTCCTGTGTTGTTCGTGACACGGTCGGGTACTTAGAACAAGGATACATGGCATGTTCATAAAAAAACGGTGTGTACTATACGAGCGTCCCCGGCCCGTGTTGTTAATGACACGGCTGGTTACACTGTTGACTACTACACGGCGTGTATTTATCGTACAAGGTGTGTCCCCGAAGACTTTCTACAACCCCGTGTCTCTGTTCACACATTCATTAACAGGGTTTAAAACTACACAGAGTGTATTAATAAAGTGCACGCCGTGTATTCTAGGTTTTTCCAAGCAGTAGCTCAGAAACTGCACCGAATGCCAGAAACACTGAAAAATAAACATCTATGTGCCAAATTCCAATCCGTGGGGGCCCATACTCTCCACGAATTAAATCTTGTCATCATAACTATGCATACACCATGTAAACAGCATAACAATCGATTGATCTGCCAAATTCCGATCCTCGAGGGCCCATAACACCTCTAAGACCAAAGTTTGGCGTCCATGATAAATTTACTGCAAAAATAAACAACACCATATCAACATAGCAGTATCTCTATCACAACAACTATCACAACATCATTCATAATCTATCACGACATCTATCACAACAGAATGAAATCTCTAATGCACCCTAGATGACATGGAAAAGGGCATGACATGTGATTTCCTAACCAGTGCCTATATGATGCATGAGATGGCATACCCTCATCTCATTGGGTTGCAACAAAATAGAACCACAATAATATGAAATATAACATCACAAAACATGTGCATCACCCAACAGTGAAATATAATAAACTGTAACACTTGCAAAAACTGAAAATTTCAATTACGGGGTAATATAGATTTTCCTTGTACATGGGTTAATTACTCCCGAGCACAGTTAAGTACTAAATAGACATTCCTTTCTATCCCTGTCTATTGTTTCAAAACAGTAAGGCAATAGAAAATAAATAAAACCTCCTCTAATACCACTTTGTAATGACCCGAATCTGGGGCCTCATAACTGGTGCCCCAGACCCGGTTTTCCACATGATCTCAATCACGTTTCCCCAAACGCCAGAGGCTACCGACTAGTAGCGAGGGACTTGGTGAGTCGGTGGGGAAACTATGCCCTCATTGGGTAAAGTATACAGCATAAGAACAAACATACACAATAGCGGAAAGAGGAACAACATTCGACAACTGAAACTAAAAGTAGAAGCAATGTCTGATATAACAATGATGCAGTATGGTACATGTGTCTATGGAAAGCAGTAAACAAAACAACGTGCTGAAATAAAACTGAAACCAAATACTAAAAGTAAATAGCAACTATAGCAGCATCGCGAGCCAAAGCCCGGTCTCATTCTCTCCAGCTCTAACCAGCAATCAAGTACCTGAGGTAGAAGGTCCACAATCTCTATCCACACCTGCAACCATATAATCTGTTTGGGCCAAAAAACAGGACCCAAATAGGGTGTAAGACAAATCCTAGTAGGCAACCACCCCAATATTTGTGCTCTACTTTCAGTGAGAAATACAGAAAAAGTAAAGGAAATAAGTACAGTAATGAACTAAGAGTACACCAGTACAAATACTACCAATTACTATTCACATTAATTTAATTAAACAACCAGGGAATCTAGAAAATCTCTCTATTCCAAGGTAAAGAAAGTAACACAGCATGTAACTAAAAGACTACCTAACCCACAAGCAGTCCAAACCCAAGCTTGTTCTTTGGTTTGGTGAACTCGTCACAACCAACCAAACAAAATTCACACTGACTCTCCAGGTGGCTCAAACTAGTAGACCCCTATAGTCCAGTAATCAAACAAGGCACAGACACTCTGGGATGCTCTTACGTAAATTCCCCTATGTTCTTACAACAATAGCTACAGTCTCTCTGAGAAAGCACTTACGTCTAATTCCTCTTGTGGTCTCAATACATTTGTAAACTAATAACACTCTTGGGAAGCCCAAAGTCCTATTCCTATAGGTATTGCATATGAAACTAAAACCAATAGACCCTCTAGGGAAGCACTTAATCGTCTATTCCCTCTTTGATCCCCCGCACCAGGTTCTCGCCGCCCTGAGCAGTCCAGTCAAGCGTAATCGACTATCATCACCCCTAAGTAAGTTCAATAACTACTTTACTAATAACTACAATTCATCAAGAACATTTTAATAGCATGAAACACCTACAAGCAGTTATAACAAGTAAACTAGAAATTGTAATAGGGTTTGCCTCACAGGCAAACGGTGCCACACGGCGATAAACAGCCAAAGAGGGAAAACACCCATGGGGTGATCCTCAAACATGATACCAAGAATTCATTAGTATCAATTAATTATAATCTAACAAGCAATCTAATGAGATTAAACAATAGGATCAAAATCCCAACCTGGGATACCCGATACATGGCTATCCAGCACTTTTGCAACCAAAACTCAAATACATTCAACTTAGGGAAACAAACCACCTACCTCGATCCTCGGAGATTTATATAAGTGAACCACAACAATTGATTCTCCTTAGAATGTTTAAAATCTCAGAAAACGTCCAAAATGATCAACCCACGATAACTTGAAAACGAGGAGGAATTATGAAACAAGGATAAAGAAGAACCAAGAACTCAGCGCTGCGATTCTATTACAACTGACGGTGTTCGATTTAGATATCTAGTGATGGATCGGTGGCTCGGAGAAGATTCGGCCTCCTCGGACGCTATGGGCGGAATTAGGCGGAGAAGAAGATGAAAACAGGGTTAAATCGCGACCCCAGTCTGATTAATGAAATAAAAAGAAAAGTAAACGGTGTGTATTTATAGAGTACATGGTGTGTACCTTGGTATTTCGTACTCCTCTTTAAGCGGCCTCCACATCACCCCACACAGCCGTGTGTGTGGCCCGGACATGGCCAGCACACGGCCTCGCGTGGGAGAAACGTACACGGTGTGTACTCATAAAGTACACGGCGTGTACTCTGAAAATTTCCAGATTTTCCCCTTTTCCGTAAAAATGACCAGAAAAGGAAAACATACCTGAAACGGAAATCCAGGTTCTTACAATTTATATCATACATTTATGGTTTCCATAATGGGTAAATATGATAGGTTCATTTGAGTAAGTGCGGAATACTGCCCCCTCAAAGTGATATGACTCGTTAATACCATACATAGAACATATAAAGGATGGTGTTAAAAAACTTATGTAATGTATATAAAAGATGATATTATACTAGAATAAAAATATACCAATTTATCATTTGGTTTTAATTCCCTTAAAAATAAAAAAAATGAAGTGAAAGTAGCGTTCATGCATACGTATGGCTTATCATCTCAATGAATGGTGCATTTCATTTTCATATATGAAAATGATATAAAATATTATAAATACATATATAATGAATATATATTATATATATGATATCTAAATCATGAATATAATTATGGTAATAATTTAATTTTGACCACATGGACAATTTTTAATTATAACAAGTTCATTTTTTACTCAAGTTTCGAACATCGAAAAAATATCCGATATGAACTCAAATAATTAACTAATTGTTACAGTAAGGTAATAATTGATATTAAAGGATTAATAAACTTGAAAATTTTATTAATCAAGTATAAATTAACTTCAGCTTATAATTCAGGAAGAAGAATGAACATACAAGACAAGTCAGTCTTGAGGTAAGGGGTTTTCATCTCACTTTTTATTCCCATGAGATTCATGCTATATTTTACACTATTTTCTTTTGTGTGGTGTATGTAATTCCCATGATTGTATTATTTGTGTAATATAATTTAATTTATGGGTATTTACATCTTCATTGTACGATCCTTCTTTAATGAAGTGTATCTTTCATAAGTTACCAAATCGAAAAGTAAACTTTTAACCCTCCTCTTTTAGTCAAAGACTTCTTTTATGTTATGTCTTATAACTTCCATTATGTTATTTTTGGATATGTTATTATATATCCTTATTTCTGTAAATTTTATTTCCATGTTATGAGATACCTTTTTCTCTCTCATCAACTCTTTTTATAAAATTTTAAGTGACATCATTAGGCTGCCGAATTTTCATAAGGTAACTCCTTAACCCAATTTCAATTATTTGGGTTAAACTTATACTTCTTGATTATTTCGTTCTATGAATATTTGTGAATGACCTATGATTGTGTAAAACTTAATATCCACTTATATTGGGTGTATTTATATTTTTCGCACATAATTATGTCATTTATTTATCCTTAATCTAAGGATATAATCTTTGTAAGGGACTACGTCTCAATCTCCTTTCATTGAGACATATCTTGATATTGTGAACCTTTATTATCCTATAATGTGTATATAAAACCCTTTTGAAATTTTAATATCCTTAATTTTGATATTTTCATGATATTTATAGTTTTCTTTGATGTTATTCTTTATTGATTTTTATTCAAGAGTTTCTCAAGTGGGGAAGGATTCCTTAACTAAAACATCATTTTAAATGTTTTAAAGATTTAATCTTATAAATCCTTCTCTTTAATTTCCATGTTTTAGAAATTATTTTAAGGATTTATTTATATGGACATGAGTGTTTTAAAGTGTAAATTCCATTCAAAAAATTCAAAGTAATATGGTACACTTTGATTCAAAATTCTTCTTTTTGAATGTTTTAAATGAATTGATTATGTCAATATATTGAACTGATATCATGTGAATAAAATGTGAAAATTTTATCTTTTATTTATGTTTAATTTATGTGTTATAAAGATTTTATGGATCTTGGGCATTATTTACAAATGTGGGTGGTTCCGTGATAAACCTAGGGAAGGTGAGCCCGAGATAGCTCTCCAATGCGTTGGATAAAGTGACAGAGGTAAACATTAATGTTTCTCTTAAGAGATTTAGGGAATATACTGTGATGGGTATTCCAAACATAACTCCCTATTTAGCTGTGAAAGCTAAAATGTAAGTATGATATGTATGCCACAAGTTCCCTTTATTATTTATGATTTTTGTGTGTTACTCATAATACTTATGATTTCATGAGGTAAGTTAAAGAGATTATGTTTTGAATTTATTGATGGACTAATGTTTTCTTTCTTTATTTTATAACCCTTACTAAGATTTTTATGCCCATACCGTGTTTTTGAAATTATTTTCACAGGTTATGAGGCAAGGTAAGAGAAATCAAGAATTCAAGATGATTTAAATCAAGAAAATAATTCTTGTTTTATTTTAAGAGTTTTTATTTTATAAAAAATGGATGCTGAGTAGAAGTGTCTACTTTGTAATATTTGAGATGTAATGTAATATTTATAGCCTAATTATCTAAAACTCTAAACCTAAAAAGATCCTCATTTTAAATCATTAACTTTATTCATGATTATGTAATGTTTAGGGGTGGGGCCTTATAGTTGGTATCAAAGGTCAGTTTAGATAACTTGAGAGGTTAGGGTGTTATTTACACATAAGTGAGATACCCATAATGGTTAAAATATTAGAAAAAGTTGTATTTATTTTAGATAAATTGAATGGGTTTATGATAACATGAATAAGTATATCTTTGTATCTACCATCCTTATAAGATATTATATGATGATATTTCTGATATACTAACATTGGCCTTTTTGGTTGTAGTAAATGGCTAGATCTAGAAGGCACCAATGTTACAATGGATGTAAAGAAAACTATGATTGTCTTATGAATAAAAAAAACTGAATGAAATGGGAGATATAATGAGAAGTATTATAGTTATTCTCAACCAACTACCTGGAGTCTTGATTGACCACTTAAACCTTCGTGATTTTTATAATGCATCATATATGCGAGAAACAAATCATTACGGAAGTTCAGGTAATAATCATAAAGGTATGTATATACAAAAACCTATTTTTCAAGGATGTGGAAATAAACACCTAGGAAAATACTTCAAAGGGGCAGGAATATGCTATAGATGTGGTATCAAAGGTCATAAAGCAAGAACCTTCCATGGAAAAAGGAATCATCCATTTGAATCTAGGAAAGGGAAATATGTTCTTTCTGAAGGATCAATTGAATGTTTTAAATGTGGTGTTCATGGTCATTATACTAATAGATGTCCTATAAAGAAGGTTCGGGAATGGGATCAGTAAGATCACACAAATATATATTTACCAATTCCTAATGCCTTTCCAATTGAAGATGAAAAAACTAAAAGTGACCTATGAAAGGTATGAATTATTTCTTAGCTCGTGTTTTGACATTACTGAAATCTTAGGACATTGTACATGATTTTGTTTGTAGGAAAAAAGTATAAAATAATAAGATGGAAAACATGGATAAAGGATCAGGAAGAATGTTCGATGATTAAGAGCTCTAAATTTTAGGAATTAATGTGTTATATTGGATCCATTGATGATGATATGTTTAAATGTATTGATGATAAGATTTATTTGGAAGACTTTTTCTAGTATATGTAACCCTGAAGTTCGATATGTGAAAATTTTATTCAAGTAATATTTGTCTTTTCTTTTATGGATATAGTTATAAAAACCATTTGGGTTTATATGATCCTTGAATTTTAGGAAATTACAGGTTATTACTTTTTGGGATAAAAATGCGAAGTATGAGATTACATTTTTGGTTAAAATATGTTATGGTTATTTTTGATGAATTTATCTCATTTTTTAAAATGTTATAAAATTGTATAATTTTTTAAAAAGGAAAAAATGAAGACCATGTGACAATTCATCACGTCAGAAAAAGCTGCAGGAATCGAACCCACAACCAAAGTGAAATTGGGATTTATCACCTACCACTGGACTATGTGAAGTCCCTGGTTAGTATGACTAATTATTTTTAGTTAAATGTTTTAATGGATCAAGAATAAGTTGATTTTGGGAACTTATGTTTTATCAAATGGATATCCTTTGTATAGGAAAATGATTTTTTGATTAAGTGATAAAGGTTATTTTAGAAGATGTTCTATCTTTTGGGGAAGCACTATATGCCTAAGAAAAATAGAATACTATGGGATTTAATTTGAGGAGTAATGGTAGAATTTTATTTTTCAATAATTTATGTTTTTATTGTGGACCTATAGCGATTTGGGTTAGTTATGGAAATGATTATCCTATCTTTGGGAATATTTGATTTGGTTAATTACCCATTGTATGAGACTTTAAGAGTAGTCAATGTTATTTGGAGATAGATGTTAAGATTTAATATGGAAGATTGTGTGATAAAATCCTTCTAAATTGTGGATTTCAAACTTAGTTTGGATTATTTTGAAGGATTTTAAGGATAATTGTTTATTTAATGGTTTTTTTTTTGAACATTGGGTATTTTTTTGTTCAATTTTGGATATTAAGAGTGGTATATCTTTTTATAAAGGATTATCCTTTTGGGGGATTATCTGAACTTGAACTAACCATTTTGGTTTTGGTTAATGTCTAAAGACAATGTAAATATATAGTTCATATTTTGTGGATTATGTGATTATCTAGAAGTGGATTCTAGCTCTTTTGATGTCACAAAGTCATATTGAATACTCATCGAATGGAGAAAAGATTAATTTGTGGTAGAAATTTAGTAAAGGATGAATGTCTACATTAAAAGTAAGTATGTTTCATATGTTCTTAGTTAAGCTCATAAATAAATTCCTAAAATTTATGAAAAAGATATTAAAACAAAAACATTTTTCGTTTACTATTCCTAATGGGGAATCAAGGACCGTTTAACCTATCAGAAGTTCGTGATTTTTTGGTGGTTAATTTTATCCTGATCATGTTTTTTATCAGTCTCCATTAGAACTTGACACTTAGTTTCTCCTCTATATCCATGTTTTCATGGAATCCTAGTATGTGTTATCTCAGGTGACCTTTGTACTTCTATTTCTTTATTTTAAATAGATAGTTTTATTGACACTTTTTCTTATGTGGGACCTTCAATGAAGTTTCCATGCCCAATTTTAAAATTGTGAGGACATAATTTCCAAAAGGGGGGAGGATGTAACGACCCAAGTATTTATAGAATATGGCATTTCCATATTTATTAATATTTATGAATTAAATGTTAATTTTAATTTAAAAGGGATGCTATTTATGATATCATACTCAACATGAAATAAAGAGTTTCTTTGAAATCTTACGTTCCACACAACTTTGAGTTATACGAAGAAATAATATAATAATATTATTATTTTAAATGGTAGTTAACGCCTAGAAATTTTATTAGTGGGAATGAACAAAACTAACCATATTATGATTAAACATATTTGTTAAATGTTTTTTATATTTATCCAATAAAAGTTAGACGCGTAAAATAAGAATGAATCCAATTTTAAACATGAATACTCTAATATTCTTTAAAAGGTCGATTTACTGCCTTTTGATGGCGATCCCTTTTTAAATCTAGTTTTTGTAACTTTTATATGTTTTATTTGAATAAATAAAATTATTCTTTAGAATCGAGACATCAATATTTACTTTGGATGAAATTTTGTTATTTTTCTAATAAAATTCATTTTTTAATTAATAGTGAAAATAATGCATTTTAAGTCAAAACTGTCTTTTCATATGATTTATTTATATAGTTAGAGTGTCTTTTTAAAAGGATTTAAACTGTAATTGGATTATATTTTTACCATTTAATCCAATTTTGGTCATTATAATCAATTTCACATTTAAATTAGACATAAATACATGTCAACCTTTTGAAAGTTTTTACTTCTTAAATACATGCTTTCTGGTTTTGACAATGGAAATTAATTTTAAATTAATTAATTTAATTTATATGTTTTTAATTTGGTAAAATAGAAATAATTTTTAAATTCATAATATCAAAATTATCTTAGGTTGAATTTTTAGTATTTTTCTGAAAACTTTCAATTTTTTGTGAATATTGAAAAATACTGCTTAGTAGTTAAAAACCTACTTTTTCATTTAAACGTAATTTTAACGCTTCTGTGAATTGAATTTAAAAAATACGATATACATGGTTGTTATCATTAAGTAAAATTTGGTTCAATGGGATAAAAATTATTTTTAGTGAATAGTAAATTTTGAATTTTTTTACCGCGGTTAATGGTAAATAGGGTAATTCAAGATAAAAATAATATTTTAAGAGTATAAAATTACCTTAACACTTCTCCTAACCTTATTTGATGAGTCATGGCCAACCAAGAAAATCTTTGGGTAAGACTTTTGGCCTTTAAAAATCCACTTGGTTAAGATAACGACATTAATAACTTTTTATTTAAAGTAAAAAATAAAGAATATCATAAACATGAATCTTTTTACTAAACTGTTTTTAATGTGGGGTTATATAATTGATATATTTGACTATAAATATTAATTATAAATATAAAAATATTTCCTACATCATGGTATTTTATTTATAATTTCTAGAAATCATATAAATAAAATTATTTATGACACAATGATGATGTAGTGATTACCTCATTAATGAATGTTTTAAATAAATGAGTTTATAAATATTAAAATAAATTTATTTTGAAACTTTTTATTCCATACATGAATTTTAGAGATGAGTATAACTTTTTATATTTTAATTAATGAACGTTTTTTTAAATAATCAAGTTGGTTTGGATTTTTTAAAAAGTCATGATATGAATAGTATAAAAATTGAAATAAATGAGCTTTTAAATAAATCAATATTTTATTAAATGATAAAATAGTTCTAAAAATCTAAGATTCGACCAAATGACAAATATGATGTTACAAATGTCATTAATTATTCATTTTGGGTCACTTGGCATTTTATAGTAAATATATTAACCATATAGTATAAATATACAAAAAGATCTGGTAAAAGTTAAATAAGTTAACAAATGGTTAAATAAAAAATATAAGGATTAAAAGATATCCAAAACTTGTCCAATTGTTATTGGATGATTTTATTTCGACTTATATTTTATTATCTTTGAATTTAATGAGTTGTGGGACTTTTGAAACCTAAAATCATTTTATAATAAAATAATACTTTCAAACTTTCCTAAAGAGCCCCTCCTCCCTTGTATAAATGGGAATCACCTCTAACCCTTTAATAAAACCTCTCAAGCCTCTTGGATTGCCCAAACTCTACCCAAATAAGATCCCAACATCCCTATATTCCACCTAGAATACTTTTCCTGGGAATAAGGCAATTCAAGAGAGCCCTTATGCTCAAATCAAAAGAAGTTACCTGATTTAAAGGTAACGTCTTCTCTCAAGTTATTTCATTTTATTCTACTTCTTCACTCCCTATTATATTATTTTTCTTTAAATACATAACAAAACCAGTATCCTCAATATACTATTATGTTTTTATGGGATGGATTAGAACTAAACGTATGCACACCTCCATCTAATGGATAAAAACATACTTTTTCTGTGGACGGTGTACTACATCCTCACGAAACGATGATTATTCAATTATCTCCTACCACCTCTCATGGTGGACAATATGATGGAAATTATTTATATGTGATATATATTATATTTATATTTTCTCCATTCTTCTGTTTTTTTCATTTATATCATACCTCTATGGTTTCTACAATGGTTAAATACGATAATTTCATTTGAGGAAGTGTGGATTACCGCCCCCTCAAAGTGATATGACTCGTTCATACCATACATGGAATGTATAAAGGATGGTGTTAATGGAATTATGTATTTTATATAAAATATGATATTATACTGGAATAATAATATACATATGTATCGTTCAGTTTTCATTCCTTTAAAAATGAAAAAAAATGATATGAAAGTAACTTCATGCGTACGTACGACTTACCATCTCCAGGAACAGTGCATTTCATTTTCATATATCCAAATGATATGGACTATTATAAATACATATATACTTAATATATATGATATCTAAATCATGAATATCATTCTGGAGATAATGGAATTTTGACCACATGGAAAATTTGTAATTATAACAAGTTCTTTTTGACTCAAGTTCCAAACATCGACAAAATGTACAATATGAACTCAAATAATTAAATAATTGTTATAGCAAGGTAATAATTAATATTAAAGGAATAATAAACATGAAAAAGGTTCTTAATCAATTAGAAATTAACTTAAGTTTATTATTTAGGAATAACAAGGAACATACAAGACTAGTCGGACTTGAGGTAAGGGGTTTTCATCTCACTTTTTATTCCCGTGAGATTCATGCTATATTTGCCACTATTTCATTTTGTGTGGTGTATGTACTGTACATGATTGTATTAATTGTGTAATATACTTTAATTTATGGATATTTACATCTTCATTGTATGATCTTTCTTTCACGAGGTGTAAGTTTCATAAGTTACCAAATCGGTAAGGGAACTTTTCACCCTTCTCTTTTAGTCAAAGACTTCTTTTATGTTATGTCTTTTAATTTCCATTATATTATGCTGGGATATGTTCTTATATATCCTTATTGCTGTAAATTTTATGTCTAGGTGATGATATATCCTTCTCTCTCTCATCAACGCTTTTTCAAAAAATTTATGTGACGATGTTAGGCTACCGAATTTTTGTAAGGGAACTCCTTAACCCAATTTCAATTCTTTGGGTTAAACTTATACTTCTTGATTATGTCGTTCTATTAATATGTTTGAATGACCTTTGATTGTTTTACACTTAATATCCACTTATATTGGGTGTATTTATATTTGTTTCACATAATTATTTCATTGATTTATCCTTAATATAATGATACAATCTTTGTAAGGGACTATGTCTCAATCTCCTTTCATTGAGGCATGTCTTGATATTGTGCACCTTTATTATCCTATAAGGTATATATACAACCATTTTGACATTTTTATATTAGGTATTTCTATATTCTGAGGATATTTATAGTTTTATTTGATGTTATTCTTTAATAATTTTTATTCAAGAGTTTCTGAAGTGGTAAAGGATTCTTTAACTAAAATATCCACTACGGGAAAAAAGGGCATTTGCGACGGGTTATTTGCGCCAGGAATAAATCCCGTCGCAAATAGTCCTGTTAAAAACATATTTGCGACAGGGTTATTTGCCCGTCGCAAATAAGTAGCCTTTTGCGACGGGACAGCTTTCCTCGTCGCAAAAGGACTGGCGCGGTTTGCGCGCCAAATCGCGGGAAACTTATTTGCGACAGGGGCATATTCTCGTCGCAAATAACCGGCGGCGGTAAAAGGTATTTGCGACGGGAATATTCCCCCGTCGCAAATAGTATGTCGGAAGGTGGTTATTTGCGACGGGTACCGTCGCAAATAATACTATTTGCAACGGGATACCCGTCGCAAATGGGCCAGTCGCAAATAATCTAACCTATAAATACCCCCATCCGTTTTTTTCATTTCATTCTCATTCTCTATCTTCTCCTTCTCTCAAAATTATATTTCTAGAGTTCAGTTTTTTTCCAGTTTAATTTTTTTCTCCGGAGTTGATATTAATGTTTTGAAGAACGATCAGAGCAGATCAATTTTCAAGGTATTTATGTTCATTTTAATTTAATATTTATTTTTAATTTTTTATTAGTTTCAATTATTCTTAATTAGTTGTAATTTAATTATGTTTACATTGTTTTATTACTTAATAAATTTAAATTATTAGTATTGTTCATAGTTAATGGTAATTAGGAATAATTAGTAATAATTTTTGATAATTAAGAATAAATATTAATAATTAGTAATAAATACCAATAATTAGGAATAATAATATTATTACATTATTAGTCTATTTTATTATTAATATTAAAATAATATAATTTTTTATATATATACAATTCTATTTTCATCTGTGTGTTTGCTGTCTTCACATGTATTATTTGTATGTGGAGATAGAAAACGCACAGATGAAAGGAGAATTGTATATAAATTAGAAAATTATATTATTTTAATATTAATAATAAAATATATTAATAATGTTATTATTTGTAATTATTGGTAATTATTTCTAATTATTGATAATTTTTCATTTAATTACTAATAATTAGGAACAATTATCAATAATTATCAATAATTAAGAATAATTAGTAATAATTAGTAATAATTACCAATAATTAGTAATATTTAGTAATAATTATCAATAATTAGTAATAATTACCAATAATTAGTAACAATTACCAATAAGTAGTAATAATTACCAATAATTAGTAATACTTGCCAATAATTTGGAATAATTACCAATAATTAACAATAATTAGTAATAATTAGTAATAATTACCAATAATTACCAATAATTAGTAATAATTAGTAATAATTACCAATAATTACCAATAATTAGTAATAATTAGTAATAATTAGGAATAATTAGTAATAATTAGGAATAATTAGTAATAATTAGTAATAATTAGTAATAATTAGTAATAATTAGTAATAATTAGTAATAATTAGTAATAATTAGTAATAATTAGTAATAATTAGTAATAATTAGTAATAATTAGTAATAATTAGGAATAATTAGGAATAATTAGTAATAATTAGTAATAATTAGTAATAATTACCAATAATTACCAATAATTACCAATAATTACCAATAATTACCAATAATTACCAATAATTAGCAATAATTACCAAAAATTACCAAAAATTAGGAAAAATTAGGAAAAATTAGGAAAAATTAGGAAAAATTAGGAAAAATTAGGAAAAATTACCAATAATTAGTAATAATTAGTAATAATTAGTATTAATTACCAATAATTAGTATTAATTACTAATAATTAGTATTAATTACCAATAATTAGTAATAATTACCTATAATTAGTATTAATTACCAATAATTAGTAATAATTACCAATAATTAGTAAGAATTAGGAATAATTACCAATAATTAATAATAATTAGTAATACTTACCAATAATTAGTAATAATTACCAATAATTACCAATAATTAGTAATAATTAACAATACTTACCAATAATTAACAATAATTGCCAATAATTACCAATAATTGCCAATAATCACCAATAATTAGTAATAATTAACAATAATTGCAAATAATTACCAATAATTGCCAATAATTAGTAATAATTGCCTATAATTAGTAATAATTGCCAATAATTACCAATAATTAGTAATAATTAGTATTAATTACCAATAATTAGTATTAATTACCAATAATTAGTATTAATTACCAATAATTAGTAATAATTACCTATAATTAGTATTAATTACCAATAATTAGTAATAATTACCAATAATTAGTAAGAATTAGGAATAATTACCAATAATTAGTAATAATTACCAATAATTAGTAATAATTAGTAATAATTACCAATAATCAGTAATAATTAGTAATAATTACCAATAATTAGTAATAATTACCAATAATTACCAATAATTAGTAATAATTAACAATACTTACCAATAATTAACAATAATTGCCAATAATTGCCAATAATTGCCAATAATTACCAATATTTAGTAATAATTAACAATAATTGCCAATAATTTCTAACAATTGCCAATAATTAGTAATAATTGCCAATAATTAGTAATAATTGCCAATAATTGGTAATAATTACTAATAATTCCCTATAATTAGTAATAATTAATAATAAATATTAATAATTACCAATAATTAGTAATAATTATTAATAATTAGTAATAATTAATCATAATTAGTAATAATTACTAATAATTAGTAATAATTACTAATAATTAGTAATAATTAGTAATAATTAGTAATAATTAGTAATAATTAACAATAATTAACAATAATTACTAATAATTAGTAATAATTAGTAATAATTAGGAATAATTAGTATTAATTACCAATAATTAGTATTAATTAACAATAATTAGTAATAATTACCAATAATTAGTAATAATTACCAATAATTATGTAATTATTATTATTAATTACCAATAATTAGTATTAATTACCAATAATTAGTATTAATTACCAATAATTAGAATTAATTACCAATAATTAGTAATAATTACCAATAATTAGTAATAATTAACAATATTTACCAATAATTACCAATAATTACCAATAATTACCAATAATTACCAATAATTAGTAATAATTACCAATAATTACCAATAATTAGTATTAATTACCAGATATTTTCTTTGCTGAAAACACTGTTACCCGAAGGAAATGTTTTACCTGCAAATTACTATGAGAGTAAGAGGTTGGTTCGAAATTTGGGACTTACTTGTCAGAAGATTCATGCATGTTCAAATGACTGCATTTTATATTCTGGGGAAAATGAGTCATTGGATAGTTGTCCTACATGTGGGCAACTGAGATATAAAGAAGAACAAAGTGAACAATTCTTATTGGCTCAACATGCATATCAAGTTTATTATGCAAAGTACTGTGCAACATCAAGAGACTTGACTGATTAGTGGAGTATAATAAAAATCAAAATTCGAGACAATCAGTTTAGTCAAAGTGAATGTGCTTTCAAGGATGTGCAAAGAATTGAAGTTTTTCAAGAGAGTACTCAAAATCAATATTTTTTACAAAGAGACATGAGTATCGATGACGACACCCCACATTTAAGAGTCGGTGATGACGATGATGTTAATGATGTCACATATGAATTTGAAATGGTAAGAGATGAAGCAACTGTAACTCGAATGGATATCGATGATGTTGAGGAGGAATATGAAGATGACATTGACATATATGAAGATGATAATGAAGATGAACACTGATAGAATTCCATGGTATTTATATACAATCATAATATGTATATATGTATATATGTATATATAATAGTAATTATCAATTATTTGCTAACATTAACATTTTCTGTTTTAGATGGACGAGGCCACATTTCGTGAGTTGGCGGATGCTGACCTGACTTTCGATGCGGATGCATTGCTGATAGATGACCCTCAGCCTGCAGGCGCTCCAGGGAGTACGCGGAGGGGGCGCAGTCTTGCACGATTGATGATTCCTGACCCCGTCCCCAAGCGACGTCCACGTCTTGGGTTTGATCCATGCACACGGAGGTGTGATAACCTGTGTGATAACCTGTGGATTTGACTAAGATTTCATTAATCTATTCACATAATAACTGTTTATTATTTTTTCAGTTTTCCGCATATAGCAGTCGCACAGGGCATCGCTATTTTGCGCAACTATTTCTCTCAGCCGTGGACCACATGGGAGCAGATTCTCATTGATGTGCAGCAGGCCATGTTCAGCCATTGGTTGGTACGTACGTAAATAAATAATTTTTATTTTGAAAATTATTTCATTTCTAACTTGATATTTTGATTTATTTGTAGGGTTTATGGTATCCGATCGAGGATACCATGCATGACGCCATCCACGAGGCATGAGAGGTGGCCATGCGTGATCGCCTTCGTCAGTTTTTGCACAATTTAAGAAAAGATGCGATGAAGAAAGAAGGAGTGTCAGATTTTGAGGAGTCATGTAGAGCACACCGACCAGAGTATATTTCATCCCATGTATGGGATGGATTATGTGCGCACTGGTTGAGTGGTGCCTTTCAGAGGAGATCATCAGTGGGGAGACAGAATCGGGGGAGACAGAAGGTGACTCATCGAGCTGGGAGTCATTCTTTCAGAACTCATAGACAGTATCTGGTACGTACATTATTTATAAATATTTTATATAACTATAAATATTAACAGTTTATTTTTTATTCTTATAGGCTGTCGAGCACCCCGATATTACAGAGTACGACATATATCGGAGGATATATATTGATCCTGCTACTGGGGATCTCAGAGGTGATCGTCAGCATCACATCGTGGTCAGTATTATTTGTTTTCAAGTTTAAAAATTAACTACATATAATATATTCAAAATTTTAATTTTAAATTGCAACTATAGGAGTCATATGAGGCCACAGCGTCACAGGCCCGGCCTGAGAGTCAGGCCGAGTCATCAGATCAGACCACTGCCCGTCAGTTTGATGAGGCGGCATGGATGCAGGCCACCCAGTATGCCTTCGAGAAGGGCCGGGTAGTTGGTATCGGCTCTCGACTGACTCCCGGAGATTATTATGGCAGTGCTGCGATGTCGGCGTCCAGCTCGAGAGGAGCTCGTGCATATTCTTCTACTACACAGTATGAGGATCAGTTGCGATCTCAGACTGCACAGATAGAGAGTCTCCGACAGGAGGAGGAGCAGATGCGTCAGTAGCATGAGGAGGAGCGTCGACGCCAGCAGCAGTTGTACGAGGGGCAGACGAGTCGGTGGCAGCAGCAGCATCAGGAGCAGATGGAGTACATGCGCCGACTCACTCATGCTTTAGGGATGGAGTTTCCTCCACCACCATCTGCAGATCCCCCACCTCCCCCCTCCTTCATATTAGAGTTTGTATTTATGTTATAAAATTTGGGAAATCAAAATATTTTTTTTTCTATTCTTAGTTTTTGTCTCATTATAAAATATTAATAATATTATATTTTTAAATAACAATATTAATATGAATAATAATATTATTTATATTTTATAATATTAAATATATATATATATTAAAATTTTATAATATTATAATTTATTTATATTTTTCGTAATACTTGAATTATTTTAATATTTGAATGTAAAATAATTCTATTATTTTTATATTAATTAAAATAACTTATTAATATTTTTTTTATTTATCATTTATAATTCTAATATTATTATATTAATTAAATCATTTATTAATATTCTATTATTTTTTATTTTTGAATTATAATTCTATTATTATTATATTAATTAAAATAATTAATTATTTTTATTTGTGAATTATAATTCTATTATTATATTAATTAAAATAATTTATTAATAATTTATTTTTTTTTATTTTTTTATAGTATTTGCGACGGGATACTATGCCCGTCGCAAATACTAGTATTATTAATAGTTTTTTATTTTTTTTAAAAAATAGTTTTTGCAACGGGTCCCGTCGCAAAAACTATTTATAGTATTTGCGACGGGATACTATGCCCGTCGAAAATACTAGTATTATTAATAGTTTTTTATTTTTTTTTAAAAATAGTTTTTGTGACGGTACCGTCGCAAATACCTTTTGCGACGGGTCCCATCGCAAAAACTATTTTAAAAGTTTTTTACAAAAATACGGAATACTATTTGCGACGGGGAGAATGACCGTCGCAAAAAAAGGCTTTAGCGATGGGCCCGTCGCAAATAAGTGTTGTTGCGACGCCGTTTTTAGCAATGGGCTATTTGCGATGGGCCCCCGTCGCAAAAAGCCATTTGCGACGAGATCCCGTCGCAAATGCCCCGTCGCAAACACCTGTTTTTCTAGTAGTGATCGTTTTAAATGTTTTAAAGATTTAATCTTCTAAATCCTTCTCTTTCATGTCCAAGTTTTAGAAATGATTTTAAGGATTTATATGGACATGAGTGTTTAAAAGTCTAAATTCCTTTCAAAATTTTCAATGTTGTATGGGACACTTTGATTCAAAATTCTTCTTTTTGAATGTTTTAAATGAATTGATTATGTCAATATCTTGAACTGATATCTTGTGAATACAATGTGGAAATGTTATTTTTCCATTATGTTGTTTTTATATGTTATGAATATGTTATGGTTTTTGGAAATTGTTTACAAATACGGGTGGTTCCATGATAAACCTTGGGCGGGTGAGCTCGAGATAACTCTCCAATGTATTGGGTAATGTGACGGAGGTAAACGTTAATGTTTTTTTCCTAAGAGATTTAGAGAATATACTGTGATGGGTATTCCAAACGTAACTCACAATGTAGATGTGAAAGCTACAAGTTATGTATGATATGTATGCTACATGTTACCTTTATGATTTATGATTTCTATATGTTATTCATAAATCTTATGATTTCATGAGCTATGTTAAAGAGCTTATATTGTGTATGTATTGACGAACTAATGTTTCCTTTCTTTATTTTATAACCCTTACTGAGCTTTTTATGTCCATCTCATGTTTTTGAAATGTTTTTCACAGGGTATAAGGCAGGGTAAGAGAAAGGAAGAATTCAAAATGATTTGTATCAAGAAAAGAATTCTTGTTTTCTTTTAAGAGGTTTTGTTTAATGAAAAAAATGGATATTGAGTTGAAGTGTCTACTTTGTAATATTTGAGATGTAATGTAATAGTTATGGCCTAATTCTCTAAAAATCTAAATCGGTAAAGATCTTCAATGTGAATTATTAACATAATTCAAGATTATGTAATGTTTAAGGTTGGGTCCTTATAAGTAATCACATATCATTTGAATTTAAATTTATCAGGGGTAGTATAACATTTCAATTATAATTTTTTTTGTATACTATTACTAAAATAAGAATTGTTTTTATTACAGACAGATACTTCTTTTGTACAAGGTTGTGTTGATCGTTTGTAACTATGAGGATTTTGTTTTTGTTTTCATTGTATTTTTTTTTACTGAATTTTACATCAATTTAATGGTATTGTACTGAAATTTTCTAACGTAATATTTTTATTGAAATGATGTTGCAATATAAAGTTACTTTTTTATATTTAATGTAATATTTGTACTACAATTTAAATAGTTTTTCATGTTTTTTATCTGTTGTTGTGTAGTGCTATTTATATAGCTGCTATCACTCGTATTGGACTTTATCTATGCTATGTGGAGTGGTGATAAAGGTATTTCACATCTGCGCTAATTCTAACGTGGATAAAATGGGACTTTATGAATGGAAAAAAAATGCACAGTAGCGCTAATAATATGTCATTTAAAAACGCTCAAAACATTAGCGACTTTTTAACACAATGAAGTCCTTATTTGTTGTAGTGGTGAACGCGATTCACTCATCCGACGGGGCAGTGGAGTAACAATGAACCCCGTTCATGATTCTAGGTAAAATGGGAAGTCATACTTCAAAATATTACAAACTCTAGTCCCAGTTCTATTTTTTTTAAACCCCTAAAAAAATGTTTCTCTCGATCAATGCAGATATGTTTCATTGAATGGGCAGACTTGGTGTTGTGGGATGATAATATCAGGTTTGAGCATCTAGAGCAGTTAGCAGCACGCGATCCTGATCAAGAATCCCTGTCTGTAATTCCATTTAATAAACGGTACTGTTTGAATTCTGATAACTATGAAGAGGGGACACCCGGGGATGGTTGCTGTGTCCTCCTTGTTTTCACCGCCGACACTCACGGCTTCACCATTCATAATAAATTGACTTCCACGCTGCACGTTTTTATTTGGCATGCATCGTGACCATATGTGGTTGCATCTGCATGCATGCACGCATGCCCAAATTTACCATCCAACCAAAATAAATAAATAAAATAAAATAAGGATCCAAATTAGAATTACTTACAGGTCGCACTTAATGCGACTTCAAAGTGAGTAATTTTTTTAATGGCTTTCAAAAAAAAGGACAAGGAATGTGGTTTTGAGTATTTCGTAAAAAGGGTCCCCCGCAAATGTGAACCATGCATGCTTCTTCCTTCTTTAGAAAACGTGAAGGGGTATCACGCTTCCTTTTTAAGCTCTGGCTAGGAAGAGTGAACATGGAGGGGATTACGCTTCCTCGCGGGGTATAATTTAAAAAAAAATATATTCTTATGTTTCTTTTCTTTTGTTATATATATATATATATAAGATGATATAATAAATAATTAATAACATATATAATATAATTAGTAATAAAATATATTTAATTAATTAGAATAATTAATAAATAAAGTACTTAACAGCCCCAAGGGGGTTAGTCAAGTGGTACTCATTGGTTGTACATCTCGATCTCTGTGGAAACTATAGAGTAGGTTCAAATCGCTACTACAAATTCGGTCATAATTTGCGCTAAAAATTGCCAAAGTCAATGCTAAAAAATGATAACAGGTTGAGCGTTCTTAAAAGTATACGTCCTTTATCACCGCTAACAAAAGTGCAAAAAAGGTCGCAATTATCATCGCTAAAAAATGTTTGTAAAGATCACCTTTATCAGTATTTTTTTGCCGTTCATAAAGACAACCTATAGGAGACTGAGATCATGATGCGATGTTTGGATAATCATTATGAGACTTCAGGTTAATTATTTTGGTTTTTTAGCCCTTAGGCCTTTGGGATCAAAATGTATTGGGTCTTTATGCCACCGAGCCTCATGTTAAGAGTCTCCTCTCAACACTGTTCAAAATAGGGCTTTCCTTTTTAAATAAAAAAGGGGGTGTTTCCCCCCAACTATTAAAAAAATTGTTTTCAATTTATCTTAAATTGTTCATCGATTTATTTATTTTTATGTCATCCAATTGTTATTAAATGACTATTAATCAATAATAATTAGAAAATTATTTTTTAATATTATTTTTTTAATTATTTTATAATCCAATTTTCTCTAAATATCTTATATATTAAGTGTATATCCATATTAATTCTTATATAAACACTACTACAAAACCTGCAATAAATTGTAGTATCATTTATCAGCGCTAGATAAAAGCGCTGATAAATATACACTTTATCAGTGATAAAAAAAGTGATGCTAAATGGTGGTCTTTATCACCACCTTTTTAAGTGATGATAAAAATACCCTTTATCAATACTTTTCTCAGCGCTGATAATGATCATCCTTTACCACCACTATTACTTAACAATGATAAATGGTATATTCTATTAAAAAAATTATATCATTAAAAATCATATAATAATATATAAATATATTTATATTGATAAAAATATAACATATTTTATTAAATATGATTTGTATATTACTAAATAAACATTTTCACTTGATATATAAGATATCTTGTAAAAAATTTCATATAAAATAAAAATTAAATATATATACATATACATATATATATATATAATTTTCTTAAATATTATTAATATAATACGAAATATGTATTATAAATCATATTAATTTATATGTCATATATTTAGTGAAAAATGATTTATTAATTTAATTAAAAATATTTACTAATTAAGACATTTTGTTTTCTCAATGTCATTTGTTTTTTCAATTTTTCATATATATCAAATAATATATAATTAATTATTAATTAAAAAAATTGACTAAATATGTTAAACTTAATATGTCATAAAATAATTTCACACGTATACATAGAGAAAATTAATTAAATTTTAAAGAGACAAACATACACAAATAATATAAATTGTTGATATTATCATTTTATATTTTTATTTATTAATATTTAATATTTAATATAATATGTTTTTAATTATTACATTTCATCCAGTTTCTATATTTATATTTAATATATACTCTTTGTTACTATTTCAATTAATATATATATATATATGTGTGTGTGTGTTAAATTTATTCATTTTTATTAATTATTTTTTTATTAATATTTATTTTAATATTTTAATAGTTTTTTTTAAAATTTTATTTGTTTATTTTTTTTAAAAAAATTTTATTCATTTTTAATGTTTATTTAAATTTATTGATTAAAATTTAATGTTTTTAATAAAATTGTAATTTACATAATTAATATATACTCATTTCCATTTAAACATATATTCATTCTTAATTTTTAAAAATTTATATAATTAATCACTTATCCATTTTTTTGCTATTTTTTTCAATCTATTCATCTTTTATTTAAATTTACCTCATCTTTAACATGCATTCATTTAATATTATGTATTCATTCATAATGTTATGTGTTTTTTTACTTTTTTTATAATGTATATGTAATGACTCAAATTTTCCATATATTATTTTTTAATATTATATGGATTAATATTCAGACCAGACATTGAGATGGACTGCGATTCCAAGGCCCGATATGCCTAAAATAATATTTTGAAATATCTTAAAATATTAAATAACACATGCGCACAGTTTTCCTAAAAAAGTTGAATAACATCTAAATGGGTACCCAAATCAGAAATCTGAGGGCATCGTTGCATTCATAACTGCGACTTCACTGTAGGTGAGACCTAACATTGGTCGGCGCAGGTCATTTGTTGAAAATCGTGACAGACGTTTAAAGTGAATAAAATAATTTAAGAAAAATTATTTTATTTCATTTGTAGATGCAACGATAAGTTTTCTCTTTAAATGATTCCTTTTGTGAGAGAACCAAGGTTAGCCTCAAAACCCTGGAAACCTCTGAAGACATTGGAGAGAAAGAGATCGGGATAATTCTCTCGAGCAGGTGACGATGAAACCTCGAATCAGTGATTAAAAAACGCAAATCTTGATGTATCTCGCCAACGACAACGACACGACGATTGTTCTTCATTAGCGAGCGATCCGAATCGATGTAGGGCATTTGATTTAATCTATTTTTTCCCATTCTTGATTCCTATGACGAACACAGACTAATCCACGAATATATTAGTCTGATGTTTGATCATATTTGTGGGATGAGTTATTTTGCAAAATTTATCTGGAGTTGATTCTTGAGATTTGTTTGGATTCGTTTACTGCTCTAACAGTGACGAACCAAGATCGACATGAATATCGATCGAGGTTCGTCCCTCTTGATTTGTTGTGATTTTCTCCCCCGATTCATGTGTTCTTCGTTCCTCCCCGTGCTTTTAAACCCTTTGTGAACAATCGATCGTTACACCTTTGATTCTTGGTGCAACAATCTGAAACCGTAGATCTAACATCGGGATGACTCGGCGGAGGTGCGATGTTGGGTGCGGTAGCAGATTGAACGATGGTGGGTGTTGAATCTGTGTTCTTCGACGATAAGAAGAACGTCTACAATTGTGTTTTCTGAGCCGATGGAAGGCCCAAATCCCGTCGATTTGGTGTTTGAGTGGAAAAACAAAGCATGGATCTTGAGTTTCGAGGCGAATCGAACTCCTGAACGGAATTTAATAGATCGACGGCACGAGCGAGAGGAAGAAGACGAGTTTCTGGAAGAACCTGATTCACACGACGTGTAGTCCATGACTACATGGCGTATAATCCCCCCTTGGATTATCTTGGTGTGTACATGAGAAGTACATGGACACGGGGTGGAATACATGGGTTTCCTACACGACGTGTACTCCCCCACACAACATAGCATGTACTAGTTACACGGACTACCCCATGTACTGGTAAATGGGCAGGGATACACGAGTTTACACTGTGTATTGGTACACGATCAGATTACCCGGGCAGACCCCATATGGAAGGACATGGCGTGTGGCCTTTTATAAACACCATGTACCCCTCTTCTACACGACATGGTTGGAATGAAACGGGTTATTGTACATGGGCAGTACCCAGGGTCAAGGGACACGACATGTGATCCTACTACACGCCTTGTACCATTTTCTACATGGCCGGAGCTGTAAAGACCCGAAAATTCCATATATATTTTTTAAATTATTTGGGATTATTACGAGTCTGTGAAAATTGACGGCATGTAATTTCGAGTTCCAGAGAGCCCGGAACAAATTTTTGAACTTTTTTTAGGTACATTCAGAAAATGTGCGAGAAACGATTTCTATCTTTTGAACCGGTGCTCGGGTTAAAAATATAAGGCCACCATTGAATTCATTGCATCGAGATTCTCTTAAGGGAGGCTTAACTTCAACCGGTAAGGGTCAGATGAAAAAGTTAATTTTTTGAAATTACAAAAATAATAATAAAATAACTCCAAAGTTATTTTATTCTCTCCTTGTAACTGTTGAATGATGGTGGTGGGACCACAGTGCAACGTCGGAATTTTAATGAGAGACTTTTAAAGTCTTAATCCTCTCATTTATTTGGTTTTGTAATGGGAATTTTTGTGTGGTTAATTGACTCGTTAATTATGGTTAATTAATGGGCCATAATATTAAAAACAACATGTGAGATTATTCATCTATTTAATCAAAGCTTGGGCATGAGTTTTAGGGAGTGCTACGAGAGGAGGCTCTGATGAAACACCAGTGAATTTCCGCTCCAGCAAAGAATGGTGATCGAGTGACATTCGTTGGAGGAATCGACGAGCGATAACAAATGCCGACAAACACCTTCAGAAGAAGACCCTTCTTCCTCATCTGCAACGCCTTCCAACGAATTCAAGGTAGGGTGTTTTGTTTAAGAGTTTTCATGATTCCTTACCTTGATGATGTTGAAATCCTTCCCATGTTATAAATCCCACAAGAAGGGCGCGGTCTGAACCTAATAAAGCCCAGACCTTCTGCCGATCTCAGTTTAATGCATTCATCATGGTTGACTGAGAGATATGGTGGCAAGAAAAAACTGGGAGCCACATAGTGATGGCAGCGTCCCGGGTGGTCCGTAAGCGCAGTCGAAAGAGAAAACATAGCTCCAAAGCATCATAGGAGGCCCGTGGAACCTCCGCCAGCGCGACACCACTGACGACCAGAAGAGACAACGACCGACTCTCGCCGACCATGAAGAGGAGGTGGTGCTCGAAGGCGCCGCGACAGACAGGGGAGGTCGACCGACGCCGGCCGTGTTGACGGTAGGCGGCGCGCCTTGGAGGAGAGTTGCGGCTCTGAGCCACGATGGAGGGTGGACCCAAGCCCCTTGGGTCCCGCTGATGACCGATCCACAAAGGCCGACCAGGTGGTGCGGTTCCAACTGGTGCCGCTGATGGGGGAACCCTAACAGACTTAGTTCATACGGGAGGGGAGCCGACCACCGCGCCCAGCTAGCGGGATGTGCCCAACCAGCGGAACGGGCCGGTTCCGCTGCCCGGTGGGCCATGCCCAGCCGGGTAGGCCGGGCCGAGCCCACGGTCTATCATGTCGGACTGGGCCGAGCCAGTTCAGTCTGGGCTGGGTGGGTCCGACCGGGTCGGTCCAAACCCGGACCCTTTACGGTCGAGTTTCACTTAAAAAAGGAATATCTCCTAAACCGGGTGCCCGTTTGATGAACCGTCTATGGTGAAAAAACACTTAGGATGAGGCGGTCCTTTTGAGATACTCTAATTGGGTTTTGGAGAAATTTGGAGTATGACCGAGCTGGATCGGTCTCAAATCCAACCAGTCCCCCTGCACTAAAATGCCTATAACTTACAGACCGGGCGTCCGATTGACGTGCTGTCTATTGCGTTGGAACCCTTATGACATGACGGCTCTTTGGGTTACTTATTCGCGGGATTTTATGGTGATTGAGTTACAACCAATGGCTTGAGGAGCATAAAATCCCAAAATCAAGCGTCCTAAGTGTGGGAATCCAGTGGTTGGCTATGATGTCAAGAAAGAATAGAGATCCTCTGTGAGTCAGCACCTAGGGATCCTCCATGGGTCTACACCTAGTGATCCTCAATGGGTATGCACCTAGAGATTCTCCATGGGTCAACATCTAGCGATCCTCCATGGGACAACACGTAGTGATCTTGCGTGGGTCAACACCTAGCAATCCTGCGTGGGTCATCACTTAGCGATCCTGTGTGGGTCAGCACTTAGCAATCCTCTATGGGTCAGAAACAAGTTATCCTATATGGGTCGACACCTAGAGACCTTATGCGATATAGCAACAAAATTCTCTCGATAGAATTAGATGATCGAGATTTATGACTAATCATATTTATTCTTGTTCTTTATGTTGTATACCTAGTTTTAGTTGAGTCTTTTATTTTGTATTTTGTGATTGAGATCATGCTTTGTGGTTTTTTCTTTGTGGAATTATGAGAGACCTTTGGGGGTCTCAGGGTCCCTACTGAGTATTTTCATACTCACCCCTACACAGGCTTCACTCCCACCTTGTTGTATCTTGTGCAGACGACGGACAACTTGACTGAGATTTGGGAGCTAGGACTAGACAGTGCTCAGAGGTGATAAATGGATGTGGTGAGTGGCAGTGACAGTAGACAATGAGTTGTACCTACCCTTCAGGTTGGATTCTTGGTGGATGACCTATGGAGCACATTTGTTTTCCTTTTTTCTATATTTCCTTTTCAGTTGGGATTGTATTATGGCCCCTTTATTTTTATTACTTACTCGTACCATCATCAGTAATACTATGTGGTTTTCTTTTGTTGTATACCTTGTTTTTGTGTGTGCAGATTTTGAGGCAATGCCTTCCCTTTTCAGGGATAATTCTTTCCGGTGTTAGTCGCCAACCCATGGCCTATGGAACACAGGCTTGAGGTAGTTACGGAATGGGCCTTGGGGAATGGGTCTTGACAAAGTGGTATCATAGGAGTTGATTTTACTGAAGAACTAAGACTCAGATATTTTCAATGGGGCAATAGTGTTAAGTGTTTTGAGTATGGTTTTATGTCTGGAGAGTCCAGTGTTGGTCCGGTGGCTGACATATCTATATACCAGGACCCTGAGTTCTGATTTCCGACTTGATACATGAAAACATTGATTGTGTGTGTTTTTTGAATTGATTTTTTCCTTTTGATCTTTTTTGAGTTAGTTCACCAGGTATAACTTATTGACCATGGTGCATCTGTTTTATTTACAGAATAATACTGCGTAGACAACCATCCAGGATTCTGAAGAGAGTTTTCGATGACATCCCACCGAGCGATGAGCCTTCGTTTCATGGCCCTCTATCGGTGATAGTACCTTTGGGTGGTGTACAAACAACACCACTACCCATAGGGCTGTAGTTTTCACCAGCCACACCAGCAGTCCATGCACATCGACTGAGTTCATTGAATGAGTTCTAGATACATAGGACTCTAAGGATTCAGGGAGAGACAGATCCCTAGGTAGCTGAGGACTGGCTGGAGGCCGTGGAATAAGTTTTCCGCTTGGTTGAGACACCAGAAGACCAGATGGTGATCCTAGCTGCTAGCATCTTCCAGGTCACAACAAGGAGATGGTGGAGCCTGATGCTCCAGACACATGAGGAGGTGACACTGTCCTGATTAGACTTCAAGATCCATTTCAGGATGAAGTTTGTACTAGAGACCTTATGCTCTGTGTGTATTCAAAAGTTGTTGCACTTACAGTAGGGTATACTGATGGTGGCCCAGTACTCGGCGAGATTCACTGACCTCTATTGATACTCCACCGACATGGTACGAGAACCTTTCTTCAGGGCCCAGGCCTTTGATCAGGGTCTCCGATGGGAGATCAGAGCGTCAATGTTATCGCTCAATATCCTGACGCAGGCTGGAGTGCTTGAGCGAGCGCTATTGGTGGAGAGCATCCTAGGTGAGCAGGCACCGATGGTTAGAGCCACAATTAGATGAAAGGTATCTAAGTCATATGCATCAGGCACTAGGTAGATGAATCAGAGGTCCAAGTGGGCCATACCTTTTGTAGGATGACCCAGGATGCAGGGTCGAAGGTGTGGAGATCATGAGGTAGAGGAGGTTATATGAGGACTATAGACTGTTACTCTTTCGCCGGATATAGGCACATGGCTCACGACTGTCCGACTCCCGTGTGGATGATCAGAAGATGGTCGAGGAACCACTGAGAAATCATCAGAGCTTTGCACGAGGAGGTCCGTAGGGAGGCAGATGTGGCAGAGGAGTTGGTTGTGCAGCAGACGGTGTGATCGATTTGAGGTTCTACTACCACCACCCCCAGGTGGTCCACCCCGACCACATAGAGAAGGTGGACAGGGATATAAGATCAGCTTTAGGAAGCTGAGTCCTATGACCACAACGCTCTAGATATGGTTCGAGATATGATCTATGTCTACTCCACCCTCACTGCAGTTTTTATAGACACAAGTTCCCGCCACTCTTTTATTTCCATGACACTCGTATTGATCTTGGAGATTCTGATGGATACTTTGGCTCAATCCTTATGATTAGATACTCATACAGAAGAGTATTTGATGATTACACACTGGTGCTGACAGTGAAAACTTAGTCTAGGAGGCGATAGCTTCGGCTGAGATATCCTAGCAGCAGCGTTGAGGCCTTATGATGTCATCTTGGATAAGGACAGGTTGTCCACGGTCCATGCTCAGATCGACTATTTTAGGCGCAAAGTGCGGTGTGACCATAAGGATGGGACCAGGTTTTCGTTAACCAATGATAAGGGAACCTTTATGGCTCAGGATGGAATTTCTCAGAGGAGGGTGCAGCTGATCACTCATCAGTTGTCTAGACTTACCCTCAGAGCAGTTGAAGAGAGGAGTCTGAGCTATCCTAAAGTGGTGGAACAGTATGTTGATGTCTTTTCTGATGATGTTTTGGGACTACCTTCTCATAGAGAGGCAGAATTCTATATTGACCTGTACCCAAGGACGACACAGATATCTACACCAGCATATCAGATGGCTCCTATGGAGATTCATGAGTTAAGGGTACAACTGGAGGACTTTCAGGGTAAGGGGTTAATAAGGCCCAGTGTTTCTCCATGGGTAGCCCTAATTTTGTTTGCCAAGAATGCAGGCGGGAGTTTGAGGCTTTGCATGGACTATCAGCGCCTAAACCAGGTGACCTTGAAGAACAAGTATCCACTTCTGAGGATTGATGATCTCTTCGATCAGCTGAATGGATCTTGGTGATTTTCAAATATATACCTTAGATCAGGCTACCATCAGCTCAGGGTACGGGATGAGGATGTACCAAATACAACTTTTAGATGCCGGTATGACCACTAAGAGTTCTTGGTGATGCATTTCGATGTGACCAATGCTCTGGTAGTGTTCATGGGGCTCATGAATAGGATCTTCCATCCTTACCTCGATCTCTTCATGGTGATCTTCATTGATGACATCTTGATATACTTGGAATCAGAGGAGTAGAATGCTATGCATCTGCAAATAGTTCTGGATAGAATCTGAGAGCACCAACTCTATGGAAAGCTCTGGAATTTCTAGTTCCTTATACGAGAGGTCCACTTTATAGGACATGTTACCTCAGCGTCTAGAGTTTCAGTGGATCCATCAAAGATAGAGGTAGTTCTTTCTTGGGAGTCACCCAGGAGTGTGACCAAGGTGCGAAGTTTCCTGGGGTTGGTTGGGTACTACCGAAGATTCATACCTGACATTTCCAGAGTAGCAGCACCTTTTCTAGCTTTTACAAAGAAGGGACAACCTTTCTTATGGAAAAAGATATGAAAACAGAGTTTCCAAAAGTTGAGGTAGAGATTGATGAGTGCCCCCATCTTGAGGCAACCAGAAGAGGGCGTTGGGTATGTAGTTTATTGTGACACATCAGGGACCAGAATGGAATGTTTCCTGATGCAGGAGTGAGTGGTGATCGCCTACAACTCATGACAGCTAAGACAACATGAGAAGAACTATGCTACCCATGTCCTGGAGTTACCAGAAGTGGTCTTTTCCTTGAAGATGTGGAAACACTACTTGATGGGTGAACAATTTACCATCTACTCTGATCACAAGAGTCTCATGTATATCTTCTCATAGAAGGACGTGAACCTGAGACAATGGTGATTGCTGGATATCCTCCAGGATTGTGACTTTGAGACTGTCTACACCCCAGGGAAGGGGAACATGGTGGCAGACACACATAGCAGGAGGTCTGGTTTGCAGTTGCTAAGTGAGGTGACAGAGCAGCTAGCTACGTTGTAGTTATCCTTCATGGATAGTGATGGAGAAGCTTACCTCTAGTATATAACAGTTACTCCCCAACTCATTTAGTGATTTAGGGAGGCACATCTTGGGGACATTGACTGTGATGCCCTATATGCTCAGATATCCTTAGTACGGGCTCTTGAAGGATATTCTGAAGGTGGGGAACATGTCATCCTTTTCAAAGGAAGCACCATGGTACCAGTGACACTACGAGAGGAGGTGTTGAGGGAGTTTCACACATCCCATTTGGTGGTACATCCTGGCATTGAGAAGATGTACCAGGACCTCCAAAATCAGTACTAGTGTCCAGAGATGAAGAAAATAGTGGCATAGTTTGTTTTGCGATGCCTCACTTGTCCACAAGTTAAAGCTAACCATCAGGTTCTAGCAGGATTGACTTAGCCACTTGAGGCGACCGAGTGTAAGTGGGATGACATCTTCATGGACTTTCTGACATGGCTACCACATATATCTAGGGGTCACAATTCCATCTGGGTGATCGTTGATCGACTCACCAAGTTGGCCCACTTCCTACCCATTCGAGAGTAGGGATCAGTAGAGGGCTTGAGACGCCTCTATGTATAGAAGTTAGTATGGATTCACAGGGTTCCATCAACAATCGTCTCAGATCGTGATGCTCGTTTTACATCCCAATTGTGGAAGTGATTTCAGGAGGCATTCGAAACTCAACTAAACTTGAGCACCACCTTTCACCCTCATATAGATGGTCATATGGACCAGACCATACAGATGCTTGAGGATATGGTCCGTGCATGCGTCCTTGATTTTAGCTATAGTTGGGAGGACCACCTACCACTGGTGGAGTTTGCAGACAATAATAGTTATCACTCCACCATCGGCATGACACCGTTTTAGGCCTTGTATGGGTAACCATGCAGATCACCTCTATGTTGGACATACCTAGGGGAGTCAACACTTATGGGTCTAGAGTTGGTAAAGGCTACCACTAAGAAGGTTTATATAATCCTGGAGTGGATGAAGACTGCACAGAGCTAGCAGAAGTCTTATGCCGACAGGAGATAGAGACCCTTGGAGTTCAAAGAGGGAGACTGTGTCATTTTACGGGTCTCACCCAGATGAGGATTGCAGAGATTTGGTTGGGGCGACAAGCTATCTCTGAGGTTCATCGGATCTTTCCAGGTCCTTATTAGAGTAGGCAAGGTGGCGTACTATCTAGTTCTTCCCCCATAGATGCACCGGGTGCATAATATTTTCCATGTGTCACAGTTGAAGAGGTACGCGCATGATCCATCACACGTTATTGATTAGGGTGAGATGGAAATTGATGATGGGGAGACATTCACGGAGTTCCTGGAGGAGATAGTGGATCAACCAGAGCAGGTCCTTCGTGGGTGGTCAATTCCTCTGGTGTGAGTTCGGGGGCAGCATAGAAACCTCCAGGAGAGCACATGGGAGCAGAAGGATTATATTAATACTTAGTACCCCCATTTTTTTTCTTAGATTTAGTTGTGGATTTTGGGGATGAAAATCCCTAAGGTGGGGAGAATGTAAAGACCCAGAAATTCCATATCATTTGTTTTAAATTATTTGTGCTTATTATGAGTCTGTGAAAATTAATGGAATGTAATTATGAATCCTGGAGAGCCCGGAACAAATTTTTGAACATTTTTTAAGTACATTCAGTAAAGGTTCGAGTGGCGATTTATATCTTTTGAACCGTTTCCCAAATTAAAAATCTGAGGGCACCATTGAATTTGTAGCACCGGAATTTGATTAAGAGAATCTTAACTTCAACAGGAAAAGGTTAGATGAAAAAGTTAATTTTTAGACTTTACAAAAATAATAATAAAATAACTCCAAAGTTATTTTATTCTTTCCTTTTAACCGTTGAGCAACGGTGGTGGGACCACAATGCAACGCCATACTTTTAATGAGAGACTTTTAATGTCTTAAACCTGTTGTTTCTTTGGTTTTGTAATGATAACATTTGTGTCTTTAATTAACTCATTAATTATGGTTAATTAATGAGCCATAATATTAAACACAACATGAGAGATTATTATCCTATTTAATCAAAGAATGAGAATGGGTTTTTGGGATATCTATGAGAGGTGGCTCTGACGAAATGCCGATGACTATCCTCTCCAGCGAAGAATGGTGATTGAGTGATGGTCGTTGTAGGAATCGACGGGTGATGGGGAACGCCGACGAACACCTTCGGAGGTGGGACCTTTTTCCTTATATGCAACACCTTCTAACGAATTCAAGGTAGGGGGTTTTGTTTAAGAGTTTTTATGATTATTTTACCTTGATGATGTTGAATACCTTCCCATGTTATGACGTTAATGTAGAGGGCACGAGACAAACTGAACATGGCCCAAACCCTCTGCCAATTTCGGTTTGATGCGTTCTTCATGGGAGACCTAGAGATACAGTGACAAGACAAAACTGGGAGCCATGGAGTGATGGCCGCGTCCTGGGTGATCCGTAGGCGCAATCAGAATAGAAAACGAACTTTCGAAGTTCATTATAGGCTCATGGAAACTTCATCAGTGTAGCGGCGCTGGTGACCGGAAGAGACGGTGACCGGATCTTTCCGGCCGTGTAGTGGAGGTGGTGCTCGAAGGCACCGTGGCGAACATGTGTGGCCAGCCGACGCCGGCCGCATTGATGGCAGGCGGCGCGCCGTAGAGGAGGTCTGCAACAACATGCCATAGAGGAGGGCTATGGCTCTGAGCCGCGGTGAAGGGAAAAACCAAGCCCCACAGGTCCCGCTGATGACCAGTCCATACGAACCAACCAGGTGGGGCGACACCAACTGGCATCGCTGATGGTGGAACCCGAATGGACATAGTCCGTTTGGGAGGGAAACTGAACCTCAGGCCCAGCAAGCGGGCCACGCATAGATGACTGGGCCAAGACTAGCCTGTGGGCCAGTAGGCCAGATCAGGCCTAGCTAGTTCAGGCTGGGCCAGGCCGGTCCGACTGGGTGGGACCAGACCCAGACCCTTTATGGCCTAATTTCGCTTAAAAAGGGCATATCTCCTTAACCGGACGACCATTTGACGAACCGTCTGCGGTGCCAGAACCCTTAGGATTAGGAGGTCCTTTTGAGATACTACAAATGGGTTTTAGAGAAAGTTGTAGTATGGCTGAGTTGGATCAGACTCGAATCCAACTGGGCCCCCGACACTAAAATGAATATAACTTACAGACCAAGCATCCAATTGATGTGCCATCTATTGCATTGGAACTCTTATGACATGATGGTTCTTTGGGTTACTTCTTTTTGGGGCTTTATGATGATTGAGGTATGACTGATGGCTTTAGAAGAGGATCCTTCCAAAATCAAGCATGCTAAGTGCTGGAATCCAGTGGTTGGTTGTGACATGAAAAATGAATAATGATCCTCTGTGGATCAACACCTAGAAATCCTCTATGGGTCTGACCCTAGTGATCCTCTATGGGCCTGCACCTAGAGATCCTCTGTGGGTCTGCACCTAGCGGTTCTCGGTGGGTCTGCACCAAGTGTGCAACGACCCAAAGTTTTCAATGGAAATTTATCTTCTTATAAATATGATATAAAATAACATCAAAACACAACATAATGAACTACTAAGTGCTAAGCGGCCTTTAAAAAAAATTTCACTTCTGCATTTGGAATTTCAAAAATCTGATATACATGGTTGCAATCAGTAAGTTATTTAGAGCCCGATAAGAAAAAATTAATTTTTAGTAAATAGTAACCTACCCTTATGAATAGTAACATACCCTTATGAATAGTGAAATACCCCAATGAATAGTAACCTTACCTATGATAGTCATAAAATAATATTCAAGTGAAATTATGATGTACCTATATTTTAGAATAAGTAACTGAATGTTATAAAACTGGTTTTTAATAATAAATTATGATTTTAATTAAATATTAAATTAATCATATTTATAAAATCATTTTTGAAAAATGGAGTTCATTTTTGGATTCTAAATGTCGAAAAATGGTTAGGGTGAATTTTTGGGATTTTTATGAAATACTTGAATTTTTTTATGAATAGTAGAATCTGATAATTCACAATAAATGCTAAATAAAGGATTAATTGAGTCATTGATGATGATCTACTGATGTAAGCCCATTTGGTTCTAAGTCACATGAATTTATTACTATTATTAGTCATGTAATACTTACTATTCCTTGTCTTGTGAGGAAATAATAAACTAATGATTAAAAAATTAAGAAAACCCTCCTCTCCTCCATTATAAACCCCCCTCACTCCCTCTTCTCTTCAATCCTCTTAATCCTTGTGAATTGCCAATATTCTTCCCAAATCTCTCCCCAAGATCCTCCCCCATGTACAAAATCTCCTAGACTCATCAAAATACCAAGACCTTTCCCCTTAAGAGGTTCTCAAAGGTGGAAGTCTCAAGAGATAAATTCCTCTTTCTAATTCCTTCTTTTCTTTTAAGTTCTTTTCTTTTTGTTTATTTTCTAACCTCCCTTCACCCAAATGGTATGATAACTTCATTAGAATACATATAATATAATTCTATTTTTCTAATGTGATACTTCATTATATCCCATTTTTTCATCACCTTTTATTTGAAAGAAATGAAAGCACCGTTTGAGATTTGCTAATTTAGCACATTCAAGGAAAATGATTTATCAATTTCTATTATAATATTTAATTCTGGTCATGAAACCATTTTTGTTATGGTTGAAACAGAATATATATATATATATAATATAACCTATTTTTATTCTATAATCCTTTTGTACAAATGGTATTAAGTTATAAATCAAAACATGTTCTTTGTAATCAAACCCACCGATTAACAAAAATGGTTGTCACTATAGTTTTATATAATAGTTCGACTTCAATATAAGAAACCAAATTAATTTTAAAACCATTTAATCTCATATATTTTCACTAATATCATATAACTTCATTTCTGGACAACCACTTACATCTTTCATGTTTATCCGAACTTGAATATAAGTGAACCAATCTTTTAAAACCGAGTAAACAAACGAGCCAAAACAATGAAATTGAACCTCATAACCAATCAAAATGATTATAAATGAACTTAAAATGATTATACTAAACCAATAAAATATAGAATAGGTTATGTAATTATTAATTAATAAACCTAATTTTTTTATTCAGGTCATTAATAAAAAGTGGAGGACACCACCAGAATTAAGGTAAGGGAACCTCTCCTTTTCACTCTTAATCAAGATTGTTCTCTATGATATGCCTTTTTTTGTGTAATAAAGAGTGATGGGGTATGTTTTATCACCACCCCCATACTTCCCTAATGTTTTATAAGTTATGAGAAAGAACTTATCTCTCTCATCAAGCTCTAGTTACACCTGATACCGTGCCGATAAACCGTAATGGATTCTACCTAAACTTCCTTTATTCCTTTGGGTTGCTCTATCTTTCTTTTTACCAAAATATAGTTGTCTTTTCTTTTTATGTAAAAATTATACATTCTGTTTATATACTTCAAAATCATGTTCCAAGATCCATCTCTCATTCTCTTTTGGGGATATACATGCTTTTATGTGAATCCCTCCTCGATACTTCCCAATAAGCACACTCGTTTTAAAGGAACTTCTCGAATTTTTACACAATTTCAAGTGAAATATATCATCTATTTTAATACAACACTGTCTTTATAAAATTAGTATTTTTATTATTAAAACATTCTTGTTTCAATTCTGGTTTTATATAAAATAATGTCCTCTTTACTATTTTAAAAGCTCTATGGTATTTTCCTTAAAACCACACAAAAATGTTTTAATGCTAATATTTCTCAAATACATTTATTATATTTTGTCACTTCTATTGGTCCCACATACCATTCTATGTGCCTATATTACATTATAAATGTACACATATGTTCTAATCCCTTTCTTTCATGGAAACTTTTAGGATACACTCATTGGTTATGCTTTATGTCATGATTATAGTACCCAATTCTATCCATGAGTATTTTTATGTTTATGAACGATTGATTATGTATGATTATTTATGTGCAAAGAATATTTATGTGGCAAGAATATTCATCAAAATTTTGAGATGGGTGCTCCCATATCGCTCTCCAATGCATTGGGTAAAATTAAGTCTCATGAGATGTGATGTGAAACGAGATTGATAGTTAGCCTTGACCCATAATAAAATGGGAAACAGGATAGGAAGTTATCCTTGAACCATACTAAAGAAATGTTTTATGATTATGCCACATTTATATGATTCCATGCTTATATGATATGATTTCATATGTTCCATGTTTTGTTTTCATTACATCATGCCTCTTAACTCATGTGCTTAATATGTATCCTTTTTTTCATTCCCTTACTGGAATTTTTAGATCATCCCTTTGTTCATGTGTTCCCTAGGGAACCCTAAGTAGATGTAAGGGCTCAAAGGAAGTCAGGAGATCTTAATGGAGATTAAATAAATAAATATTTTTAGCCCCATGTTTTATGTTTTATGTACCTAGTCTTCCAAGAGACAAGACCAAACGATCCTTGGCTTGTACTCTGATGTATAATTATGCTTAAAATCTTGTAATGTTATATATAAAAGGCTTGGGTCACTATATAGAGATCCTTCGTGGGTTATCACCTAGCGATCCTCAGTGGGTCAGCGCCTAGCGATCTTCCGTGGGTCAAAACCTAGTGATCCTCCATGGGTCACCACCTAGAGATCCTTCGTGGGCCAACACCTAGTGATCCTCTGTGGGTCATCACCTAGCGACCTTGTGTGTTCTAGAAACAAAATCCTTTAATAGAATAAGATGATCTAGCTTTATGACTAATCATCTTTATTCTTGTTCTTTAAGTTGTATACCTGGTTTGAGATGTGTCTTTTGTTTTGTACTTTGTGATTGAGATCATGATTTGTGGTTTTTACTTTGTGGAATTCTGAGGGATATTTAGGTGTCTTGGGGTCCCTACTGAGTATTTTCATACTCACCCATGCACGGTCTTCGCCCGCACCTTGTTTTGTCTTGTGCAGATGACAGGCAGCTTGAATGAGATTTGGGAGCCAGGACTAGATAGTGCTTAGAGGTGATAGGCAGACATGGTGAGTGATAGAGATGGTAGGCGACAAGCTGTACCTACCCTTCAGGTAGGATTCTTGGTGGACGACCTATGAAGCACATTTTCCCTCTTTTTTCTATATTTCCTTTTTAGTTGGGCTTGAATTCTGGCCCCTTAACTTTTAGTACTAACTCTTACCATCAGAAGTTATACTATGTGGTTTGATTTCATTGTATACCTAGTCTGTGTGTGTACTAGTTTTGAGGAAATGCCTTCCCTTTTTAGGGATAAGACTTTCCGGTGTTAGTCGCCAACCCATGGCCTATGGAAGGTGGTATTGCGGTAGTCACAACATGGGCCCCGGAGGATGGGTCGTGATATGAGCCTAATTTCCACCATATCATGGACAAGTTTTGTTAGAGTTTATTCACTTCTTTTCTCTTCTAAAGGTTTGTATGAATTGTTCCCACTCCTAGGATTATGATACCTTCAGCATGAATTCTTGGATATAGTTTTTTGAATCCCCTGAGAGGCCTGCAATAGGATCCTCTATTCATTTTTCGTGCCCTTGGTGGAGTTACAAACATTGACGTGACCAACAATACGCGTATATCGATCCTCTACTTAATAGGTTAATCCAGATTGAGTTTTTTTTATCACCCCATAGCCCTGGTTGTGATCATCATCTTTTGTATCATATTCTCTTTGAACTATTAGTGTATCTATCTCATGGAGAGACCCAATGAGTAGTATCTCTCAGACATGCGTCATCAGTGCTATCTGACTCAGGAGTGTGTTGTCTTGGATGATCTCTTTGTGGAATCTTCAAGCTAAATTCCTTGTTCTAGTATACAATGTTTGTGACTTACCTCTATAATTTTTGTCTTGTATTGAGTATATATGGATATTTTTGTTATATACGTTGTAGACATATACTTTTGTAGAGATGTCTATACTTTCCTTTATTGTATTGCTTTGTGGTTTCAAGGTGTCATACTAAGTATTTTTATACACACCCCTGCATAGGATTTCCCACACGCGTCGTGTATTGTGCAGGCGATCAACCTTTTGATGGAGTTCTAGGAGGACCAAGAACATATGGTGCTTTATGAGACCGGACATACCAAGGTGTGTTCCTACAGCTATAGACAACCGTTCGAGTACCTTTACTCATAGGTTGGACTTGTGGTTATATAATCATTTTGGTGGTCTTGTATTCTGAACCTGTTTACATTACTTTACTTCCTATAATACTCTAGTTGTGGGATATAGTTGTATGCATGCATTGGTTACTTAGTGATTTTTACATTTCAACATTTTTTGGGCTTGGAGATGTGTGCATGCATGCAGGTACATAGGCAATGCCTCCCATGTTAGTGATATGTCTACTCAGTGCTAGTCACCAGCCCCTAGCCTATTGGAGGTGGGATTGGTGAGTCGCAGCACGAGACCGATTGGGATGGGTCATGAGAGGGTGGTATTAGAGTGATCAGTTCTTCTTTAGGACTGGGAGTCTATGAGATTGGTTTGGGGAAACAATGATAAGTGTTTCAGGTTTGAATTTCAGGCCAAGGACTCCTGTGTTGGGGTGACGAATGACATATCGATACACCTAGACTCTGATCACATGCTTTTTAACTCGGTACATGAGAACACTGGTTATAGGTAAAATAATGGTACATACATCATATAGGAATGAGTTGTGGTTTCCATGTCCTTATTGAGTGAGTTCTCTAGATATTACCATTGATCATGGTACATCTTGTTTGTTACAAGATGACTCTATGAGGTATACTAGCTAGTATTCAACAACTTGATCATGAGGATGACCCCCTTAGTGATGATGATTTGATACAAGGACCAGTTCCCTAGATGTTACCTATAGGTGGTGCACCAGACATACCACCACAGGTAGAGCAGCATGTGGTACCCATAGTACCAGAGGATGAGGAGCACAATCTGAGCACGCTTCAAAAGTTTCAGTGATAGAGACTCCTCAGGTTATGACATGAGCCCGACCCATAGGTGGCTAAGGACTAGCTTGAGGTGGTGACCTGAGTTTTCCATCTAGTGAGGACACCGACAGATCAGATGGTGGTCTTAGTGGTGAGCCTTCTACACAGATCCACATGACGATTATGAAGCCTAGCGGCGAGGAGACTCTTTCATGGATATAGATTGAGTGCCTCTTCAGAGAGGAGTTTTCACTAGTTATGCTATGAGATATGCGTATTTAGGAGTTTCTCCAACTCTAGTCAGGAAGCATGTCAGTAGCTGATTATTCATCGAGGTTCACCAACCTTTCCATGTACTCGATAGATACAGTTTGAGATCAGTACTTCAGGGTCCAGAACTTTGAGGGAGGTCTACGTAGAGGTATTCGAGCCAGTGTTATCCTTATGTGAATTCCTACTTATGCTAGGGTTATTAAGATGGATTTGGTGGTTGAAAGCTTTTTAGTTGAGAAGATATATCGAGCGATGGTTAGCAGTGGGTACGTAGGAGCAGAGACCTCAACAATATGGAGTCGATGTCAGTCTTAGAGACCTGGATGTGGGAGATGTTTTAGGAGGAGGTCCTTGGATAGAGGATCTGTAGTTCAGGGCTCACAGGGTGGGGTTAATTATCCTACAGAGAGGCGATGCTATTCATGTAATGATAGGAGACATCTCACACAAGATTGTCCAACCCAACATACTCTTGATAGGGAGACTCTAGATGGACCAATGATGTAGATACTACAACAAAAGCAGGAAAATCCTCAGTATGACAAACATGGTAGAGGAGTTGGGAGAGTATTAGGAGGTGGTCGACATTTTGACATGTTACCATCACCACCCCCTAGTGGTCCACACACGGCTCAAGGAGCTAGATGATAGGGGTGGGGACAACTGCATGCAGTCAAGGCTTATGAACCAGGGGATCTAGGAATGATTCAAGGCATGATCTGTATTTTTTCTATGTTTGTTGTCGTATTGATAGACACATGTGATAGTTTTTCCTTTCTCACCACATATCTTGTACAAGACAGAGATTTCGATTGAACCATTGACTCAACCCTTATTCTTAGAGACACTTATTTTAGGAGACTCAATGATCACAAACTTATACCAACAGTGTGACTTGACCCTTGGAGGTGAGAGTTTCAGTTGAAACCTCTTGGTAGTTGCGTCGAGGTCTTAAAAATTTATTCTTGGTAGGGATTGGTTATATACAGTCCACACCCTAATTCACTATTTTA
The DNA here is from genome assembly GCA_963277665.1 of Viscum album. Classification (NCBI taxonomy): domain Eukaryota; kingdom Viridiplantae; phylum Streptophyta; class Magnoliopsida; order Santalales; family Viscaceae; genus Viscum; species Viscum album. The sequence goes on from OY728165.1 coordinate 1,047,308,236, forward strand.
GGTGAAGGGTACGATGTGTCTGTAGTGATGGAATATGATTTTCCTTTTTGGAGAAAATAAATACAAAGAAATGCAGGATGGACTCATGAGTAGGAGGATGCATCCAATTTCACATCATTTGGATAGCCTAACTCTTAGTGCATTGAATGTTATAAGTTTCTAGTTTTATATAGTGGTGGTAGAGTATGAGGACGTCTTTACTAAAGATGTTCTTGGTTTACCACCCCACCAAGAGATAGACTTCTGCATTGATTTACACCTCGGTGCAACATAGATATTTTCACCAGCATATCGGATAGATCTCGTAGAGCTTTGTGAGATGAGGGAGAAATTGGAGGAATTTCAGAGGAAGGGATTCGTGAGACCCAGTGTTTCAACTTGGAATCCCCAATTTTGTTTTCCGAAAAGGAATACGGGAGATTGAGGTTGTTTGTGGACTACCAAAACTTAAACCAGTTGACTGTGATGAACAAAGATCTATTACCAAGGATCAGTGACCTCTTTGATCAGTTGAGAGAGGCCCGATGGTTCTTGAAGGTTGACCTACAATCAGGATATCACCAGCTATGAGTACAAGATGAAGATATACCGAAGATGATATTTCGATGTCGTTACGATCATTATGAGAACTTGGTTATTCCATTTTTCATGAAAAATGACCCAACTATGTTCATGGGAATCATGAACCAAATATCATAGCCTTATATAGACCGATTCTTGGTAGTCTTCATTGACTAAATCCTTGTGTACTCGGTATCTGAGGAGGAGCATGCAAGACACTTAAGGATAGTTCTGGACATACTCTGAGAGCACTAACTTTATGGGAAACTCTCAAAGTACCAGTTATGGATTTAGGTGGTCCACTTTCTGAGACATGTTATCTCAGCACATGGAGTGGCAGTGGACTAGGATAAGGTAAAGGTAGTGTTAGAATGTGATCCACCTAAGAGTCTGATGGTGGTGCAGATCTTCCTCAGGCGAAAAGGCTATTACCAAATATTCATACCTGATTTCTCTAGAATATCATCACATATGACATATTTGAATTGAAAGGGTAAGCCTTTTGTGTGGAAAAAGAAGTGCCTGTATGCTTTTCAACAGTTGAGGGAGAGTTTTATAAGTGCTCAAATCTTGAGATTTCCAGAGGAGGGTGTTGAGTATGTAGTGTTATGAGATGCATCAGGAACAAGACTTGGTTATGTCATGATGCAGAGGAAAGTAGCGATTGTCTATGGTTTGCACTAGTTGAGACTAAATGAGAAGGACTACATGACCCATGATCTTGAGTTAGCAGTGGTAGGATTTACTTTGAAGATGTGGTGACACTACCTAATGGGAAAGTGGTTTATCTTATACTCCAACCATACGAGTCTCAAGTATATCTTCTCTCATAAGGATTTCAACTTGAGACAGAGGTGATGGATAGAGTTCCTCTAGGTTTATGACTTCAATATTTTCTATATTACATGGAAGGGGAACATGGCAGAGGATTCTCTCAGTGGGAGATCTAGTCTTCAGTTGCTGAACAAGGAATCAGAGCAATTAGCATCATTACAGATATGATTTCGGATGGAGATGGAGTATCTTACCTCCAGTCGATGGTTGTTACCCTTACACTCATACAGTGAGTCAGGGAGGCATTGCTTGGGGATACCAACTACAATACCCTACATGACCAGATACCCATAGGGTATTCTTATGATGGATATTAAAAAGGTGGTGAGCATGTCATTCTTTTTAGAGTACACACAATAGTGTTGGTGATGTTATAGGAGGGGGTTTTGAGGGAGTTTCATACATATTCTTTGGCGGTACATCTAGGTGTGGTTAAGATATAATAGGACCTCCAACATTAGTTTTGGTAGCTATGAATGAATAATGGAGTTATAGAGATTATTTCTCGATGCCTTACTTTTCAGCAAGTGAATGTGGATCACCAAGTTCCAACAGGTTTAGCCCAACCCATTAATGTGATGAAATGTAAGTGGGATGAGATATATATGGACTTCTTGAAGAGTTTACCATGTACATATAGGGTAAAAAATTCCATATGGGTGATTTTTGACTGACTCACTAATTCAGACCATTCCTAGCTATCCGAGAGCAGATTTTTGTAGAGAGCTTAGACTGACTCTACGTTTAGGAGATAGTTTGAATCAATGGAGTTATATCGTTGATTTCTTCATATCGTGATGATTGATTTACATCCCAGTTATGGAAGGTATTATTGGAGGTTTTTGGGACCCAATTACGCTTGAGAACAAAATTTCACGCAAAAAATAACGACCAGGTAGAGCAAACCATTTAGGTTCTTAAGGACATGATGTGAGATTGCATGTTGGACTTATTATGTAGTTTGGAAGATCACCTACCCATGGTGGAGTCTGCGTAAAAAAACTGCTACCATTACACCATTGGTATGACACCATTTGAGGATTTGTATGAGAGGCCCAACAGGTCACCACTTTGCTGGACTGACCTAGGAGAGTCAGCACTCAGGGATCCAGAGTTGGTGCAAGCTATAACAGAGAAAGTATAGATCATCCAGGAGCAGATGAAGACTACACCGAGTAGTCATAAGTCTTATACTGATAGGATATAGAGGCCTATGGAGTTCGAGTAAGGAGATTGTGTGTTCCTATAGGATTCACCTCGATGTGGATTATAGATATATGGTCAGTGCAACAAGCTATCTTTGAGGTTTATTAGCACTTTTTAGATACTAAGTATAGTTGGATAGGTGGAATATAACTTAGATCTACCCTCGTAGTTAGACTAGGTACATGATGTCTTCCATTTTTCATTTATGAGGAGGTACGTGAATGAACCATCACATATTATCAACTTGGGTGAGCTGGACATCGAGGATGGAGTGACTTTTAGTGAGTACCCAGTAGATATTGAGGATCAGAAGGAGATGATCCATTGTGAGTGATAAATTATTTTGTTTCATGTCTGGTGGTAGCATAAGAATATCAAGGAGAGAACTTGGTAGTGGGAGGCTTAAATTCATGTTCAGTACCCTCATATTTTTAAGTATCCTTTGTTTTCGCTTTTTAGGGACATAAAGTCCAAAGGTGGGGATTATGTAATAAATCAGATTTTCCGTGTATTATTTTTAAATATTATATGGATTAATTTTGAGATGAGGTTCTAAGACGGTGTGCAATTATGAGGCCCGGTGTTCCCAGATCAAATGTTTGAAATATATTAAAATATTAAATAGCACACACATGTGTTTTCCTAAAAAAGTGGAATAAATTCTCAGTGGGTGTATGAATCCAAAATATGAGGGCACCCTTGTAGTCATAATAGTGGATTTACCCTAGGTGAAAACTAAAATTTTTCGGTGCAGGTCTTATGTGAAAAATCATCATGTGTGTTTAAAATGAATAAAATAATTTAAGAAAAATTATTTTATTTCATTTTTTGACACAGAGACGCATTGATAGGTTTTCTATTTAAACGAATCGCTTTTTCAGAGATCCAAGTATATCCTTATAACCCTAAAAAACTCTGGAGACATTGTAGAGAGTTAGATCTAGATAATTCTCTTGAGTAAGAAATGACAGAACCTCTAATAGGTGATTAACGAATGATGATCTTAGCGAATCTCTCCAATGATAATGACACAATGACCGTTCTTTATTAGCAAGCAATCTGAATCGAGGTAGAGATTTTGATTTAATCTTTTTACCCATTTATTGATTATTATGATGAAAACAAACTAATCCATGAACATATTTTCCTTTAGATCAATCATATTTGTGGGATGGGTTATTTTGTGAGATTTATTGGGAGTTGATTCTTGATATTTGTTTGGATTCATTTACCGTTATAATGGTGACTAACCAAGATTGATACGAACATTGATTTAGGTTTATCCTTCTCAATGTTTTCCCCCGATTTATGTGTTCTTCACCAGGTGTTCTTCATTCTTCCCATTTCTTTGAAACCCTTTGTCAACAATTGAATGTTAGACCTTAGATTATTGGTGAAACAATCCGAAACTATAGATCTGGTATCGACACGACTCGACTGAGGTGCAATGGTGGGTGCGTTGGCAGATTGAAAGATGGTGGGTGCCGAATCCATGTTCTTCGGTGATAATGAAGAACACATATGATTGTGTTTTCTGAGCTGATTTAAGGCCCAAATCCCACCAATTCAGTGTTAGAGTGGAGAAATGATCTTGGATATGGAGTTTCAAGGTGAACCGAACACCCAAACAGAACCCAAAAGGTCGACAATGCGAGCAGGAGGAAGAAGACAGGTTTCTAGAAAAATCGAATCCACATGGCATGTTGTCCCTGAATACACATTGTGTAGTACCCCATAGATGAACTTGGCATATACATGGGAAGTACACAGACATGGGGTGGAGTTCACAGGTTTCCTACACAGTGTGTACTCCCCCACACAGCTTGGAATGTACCAGTTACATGGACTAACCTATGTATTATTAAATGGGTAGGGATACATGGGTTGAGACTATGTACTGGCACAAAACCGGAGTACATGGGTGAACCTTGGAAGAAAGGACATGGCATGTGAAATTTTCTGCACTTCATGTACCCCTCTTCTACGCAACATAGTTGGAATGACATGGGCCTTTGTACATGGGAAGTACCCAGGGTAATGGGACATGGTGTGTGACCCTACTACATGATATGTACCACATTATACATGCATTGAGCCTATTTTACACTATATCTTGGTCAAGTTTCATTAGGGTTTGTTCCCCTCATCATTCCCCTGAAGGTTGGTATGAATTATTCTTACTCATAATATTACGATCCCTTCAATAGGACTTCCTGGATAGAGTTGTTAAAATTCCTTGAGAGGCCTGGAGTAGGATCTTATATTCATTTTTTTGTGTCCTAGGTGGAGTTATTGGTATCAATCTGACCAACACTATGCATGTGCCGATCCTATACTCAGAGGCTTAAATTAGATTGAGTTGTTGGTATCACCCCATGTCCCTAGATGTGATCCTCATTTTTTGTATCAAATTCTCTTCGAACTATCAGTGTATCTCTCTCATGGAGACACCCAACAACAAATACCTCTTAGATGGATGTCATCAATGCTATTAGACTCAGGAGTGTGTTTCTCTTGGATGAGTGCTTCATGGAATCTTTGAGCTGAATTTCTAGTGCTGGTATATAGTGGTTCTGACTTACCTCTAGAATGTGTGTACTGGATTGAGTATATCTGGATATTTTGGTTATATGCATTGTAGACATATACCTATGTAGATATGACTATAATTTCCTTTTTTTTATTGTTTTTTGGTTTTAGGGTGTCATAATTAGTATTGTTATACTCACCCTACACATAGTTTTCCCTCACATTTCATGTCTTGTGAAAATGATCAAACTTTTGACGGAGTCCTAGGCAGACCAGGACCAGATGGTGCTTTGTGAGAACAGATAGACCACGGTGTGTTCCTACAGCTATAGATAGTAGTCCCAATACCTTTATATACAGGTTGGACTTATGGTTATAGACTCTTTTTAGTGGGCTTGTATTCTAGCCTTGTTTTCTTTACTTTACTTACCATCATACTTGGATTATGGGATATATTTGTATGCATGAATTGGTTACATAGTGGCTTTTAACTTTAATCATTTTGTGGGCTTGAAGATGTGTCCCTATGTGCAGGTATATATGCAATGCCTCCAATGTTAGTGATATGCCGACTCGGTACTAGTCACCATCCCCTGGCCTATTGGAGGCGGGCTTGTGGAGTCACGGCACGAGCCCCACTGGGACAGGTCATGACAATATAGTTTTTAAATATATTTTTTTAATTTATTAATTTTTATTGTTTTTATACATAATTAATCATTGATGTATTTAATATTTTAATATAGAAATATATTCACATATATATATATATATGAATTTATATAATATTTTTTTAAATATGATATATATTATATAAAATATGTATATTTACTTTAAAAAATTCATATATCTAGTGAAAATCTATTTATAATTAAAAATTGATAGTAATTAAAAATATTGACTAATTGTATTGAGTAATGGATGTTTAATTAAATGTCTTTTGTTTTATTTTCAATTTAACATATATCAAACATGTGTTACATTAATTTCACACATACATATACGTAATTAATGAATTTTTATATAGAACTCAAACACACAAAAATATTTCTATAATTCATTCAATATTTAATATTCAGTTTAGAATTATATTTATTAACACAATATATTAAATATATATTATGATTTGAATCGATAAATTTTATTCATTTTTTAAATTTTTATTTTATATATACTATTTATTACTTTATAATATTTTTTTTAGAATTTAGTAATTTTTATATTATTTATTCATTAATGATATTAATTTTTTTTAAATATTTTTGTAATTTATTCATTTTAAATTTTTCATTATTGAATATTTTTGTAATTTTATCCAATTTTAATATTTATTTATAGATATTTATTCATTAAAATCTAATGTTTTTAATATGTTTAAAATTTATATAATTAATATGTATCCATTTTCATTTTAACATATATTTAATTTTACTTTTTTAATAATCTATATAATTAATAACACTTGTTCATTTTTGTAATATTTTTTTAATTTATTGATTTTTTAATTATTAAATTTATCTCTTTTTTAATATTCATTTATTTAATATTATTTAGTATTTTTTATTCACTAATAATGTTACTGATTTTTTTTCTTTATAATTTATTCACTTTTAATATTAATCCTTTTAATATTTTATCAATTTCTTCATTTTTTTATATTTATTTATGCATATTTATTCATTAACATTTAAGGTTTTTACTTTGGTTGTAATGTTCATATTTAATTTTTATTCATTTCATTTTAATATGTATTTATTTTTAATTTTTTAATAATTTTTATAATTAATTAAACTCACTCATTTTTTAATATTTTTGAAGTCTATTCATTTTTAGTTATTATATTTCACTCATTTATAACATTCATGCATTTAATATTGGATATTCATTAATAATGTTAATTGATTTTTACCTTTTTATTATTTATTCATTTTAATATATATTTGATTAATATATTTTAATTCATTTTATATATTTTTTATCAACATTTTCCAAAGAGCGCTAATAAATATAGGTTTTTTCAGCGTTAAAATAGAAAGTGCGGAAAAAACCTATCTTTTTCATCATTTTTTGGAAAGTACTGATAATATTCAGTTTCATCAGCACTTTCTATTTTAGCACTAATAAATATGGGTCTTTATAAGTGCTTTTCAAAAAGCGGTGATAAAACCTTTATGTTATTTTATATAGAAACCTAACAGAGGTCCCCTTTGCTCACACCCTTCATGTTCTCACAGAATTGAAACTTTACTGATGTTCTCCCTCACACTCCTCCAATGAATCAACACTTTCAAACCCCATGGTATGCGACTTGTGATCTATCGTTCAATCTCTTTCATTATTTCGACAATTTTAATTCCTCATTAGGTGTTTTTAATTTTCCCAAAGGATTTGAACAACATTAGAGTGATCTTATTTTAACTTGATAAATTGTTTCTTCGCCCCCTCCCTTGCCCTCACATTTATTTTTCCTCGATATAACTATACCTCCCCTTATTACAGGTTCGTATATACTTTGTAATTTCTCTACAACCCCCATACCCTCCATCTCCAATCCACTTCTCACTATGAATCCACCTTAAAATTGGACACTTATTTTAGTTTCTTTATTATGTCACCATGCAATTTAATAGATGATATATCTAGAAAAAAGTTTTACAAAATCTTATAAGTACATATATAATATTAATAATGTTTCTAAATATTTAAAAATATTAAATTTATCATATTTATTTAATTTATATGGGTTAAAATATTTATTGATTACCCCATCAAACATTATAAAAATAGTTCAAAATTGGAATTTTTCCAATTTATATAGAGTTCACCTTTAAATAGGATGAAGATTATTTTTTAAAACTAGGTTGATTAATTTCATAAGAAGTGTATATGATATTACTTTCTAGTTTAAATCATTTTTTAAAAATATCACTTTCCTAAAAAATATTTGGGGATCTTATTTTTTTTCTTATTTATGGTAATGCCAATTGTGAATATTTTATTATTATATTTTTTTAAAACTTCATTTAAATCGATTTATATTGACATATATAGTTTATTTAAAAATTTAACTCTTTATTCGACATCACTTTTTCTCCTTTATCAGTGTCTTTATCCTTGTGATACTATATTTAACGCACGTCACGCCCCTCACACATACCTAATATTACACCACCATCACACACTACTTCCTAGAGTCACAAAAATGTCCCCATAAAGTAGGGTTATCACTTAGTTCACCACTAAACTCACACTTCTATTGGACCACTCAATTCTTCTTAGCCTCACTATTTTCTTTTGATTTCATGTTTTGTTGGCTGATACATTTTAGTGACCAAATGTTTCATATGATATCAATTTCTTACTCTTTTTTATGGATATTTTATGTCTAATCATATGATATATATTTGAATTAATCATACGTGACATTTGGCCCCTGACAGATGTCTGTCACCCAAATTTTCCCACTCCTTCCACATCTTAATGTAATTTCGATCAAGGGATTGAATCAAACATTAAATGTGAAGGAAATAAATATAGATTCGTGGTATACTCTATACTCTCAAAGATTAAAATAAAAAAAAATCAACCCATTTTATTCCATTAATAGGAAAAAGAACCCCAACCCTTTTAATATTTTTATTTTAGTGAACATCTATGATAGACATTTTTCAACACAAACTATAAAACATATGTTTAGTTAACAAATGTATTCTTGTAATAATGATAAAAAAGGGAGTTAACATAATAAAATGTTTTGGATCATTATTATATAGGTTAATTAACCTATTTTTTTCATCCGTAGTTCCCTAGTTCTATAAATTTTTAGATATAGTAGTTGATTCCCCTTATTGACCACATTAAAAACATCCATATTTTCTTCTATCTTGTTTAAACCTCACTTCCAATTTCCACTCAAACATTTTTTCCAAGTTTATTCTCTCTATTGGTTTCACTGAGGTTGATTTTTTTTTCAGGTGATCTGAGGTAGTTGGGATTTTACTCAAATCATTAGTTTGAGATGAGACTTTAGGCTGATCCCATTAGGACACTTTTTCAACTTGTGTTGAATTTAATTGTTTCATCATATGATAAAAAATTATAAACTTAGGTTCCTAATAACCCTATCACTAAAACACCACTTGAACCACAACGTACTAAGTGAATAAATTAATAAACATCAACTCCAATCTCTTATTAGACTCCCACCTAGAAAAGTTACTAAAACCATCCTAGAATTACTTCCTTTTTTGTCTCACAAAACATCAAATCGAGAACCTAGACAAAAAACCACGTGTTTACCCCAGTTTTTTTCTTTTCATGTCACCCTTTTTTAAAATGATAAATTGTTAGGAATCATCACCAATAAAATTAAAATTTTGGGTTCCCCTAATTAGAAGTATCAATAAATTTATCCTTTGATTATGAATAAATTATTTGTATTTTTTTTACAAAATGAATATTTTATGATCCCAATAGGATTGATATAAATAAAATATGGATGGGAACTAATTTTTTGACAAACTAGTATGAGGATGGAGTTAAATAGTTTATCATTTTTTCAATGGATCATGAATATGACCATTCTAAAATCTTTTTTTTTGTAATTACGTTATTTTTATTCAAGAAAAATAAGTTCAAAAGAGTTGGAAGTACAATTGGTTTCTCAAAGATTATATCACAGCTATAAATTATGGACTAAACATGGGGATAAACTGAATGTACATATTGATTGGGATGATACTACAACTTATGGATCATATGAAATTAATATCTATCTAAATGATGATGGAGATCATGTGGAATAAATGAAAATTATAATTGAAGATGACCTTCATGATTATTCAAAGTTTTTTGAGAATTTAAATAGATATGATAAGATACCATTGCATACTAGTATTAATAAATATACAAAATTGTTAACTATATTGAATTTATATAATTTGAAAGATGGAATCAGATGAGGTGACACCATATTTATATAACTACTTGGTCTCCTGAATGACATGTTACCAGAAGAAAATAAGATTCCTTATTGAACATATGATTATAAATGAATACTACATTCAATGGGAATGATCAATGAAGAAAATACATGTCTTTCCAAATGATTGCATATTTTTTTCTCAAAGATCATGAATCACTCATAAAATTTCCGAAGTTTAGCGCAAATCGATTTAAAAAAGATGAACAAAGTCCTTCAAAATAAGTACAATTAATTCCTATCATTAAATAGTTTATATGAATATATAGATTTCAAGAAATCACTAGAAAATTAACATGGTATACAGATACAAAAATTGATGATGGAAAAATACATCACCCAATATACTCTCATCAGTGGAAGAAAATTGTTTGTGAGTATCCTGAATTTTGAAATAAGCTTAGAAACCTATGGATTGCATTATTTATAGATAGAATAAATCCTATTTGTTTATAGATTATTACTCATTGTTCATTTCTTGTTATGTTGGTAAATTATATCTTTTCACCATGGTTATGCATGAATTGTAAATACATTATGTTGTCTCTGCCTATATTTGGACCAAAACAACATGATAATGATATTGATGTTTATTTGGACCCATTAATCAAAGAACTGAAATTGATGTGAGATATAGGTGTTATTTTGTATGATTTTTATAAAAGTAAAGAATTCATATTGAGATACATATTGTACAGTATGGTAAATGACTTTCCTACTTAAGGAAATTGTTCAGGCTAGAACATTGAACAAATATTGATGTGTCTCATTTGTGAAGAATGCACACCCTCAGTTTTGTTGAAAAATTACACAAATGTTGTGTTTTTAGGACATAATTTTTTCTTCAATGACATAAATACAGATCATGGATGACATTATTAGATGAGAATATAGAAAAGGTACAACACCGTCTCCACTAATAGGTGATAAACTATTTGAGAAAGTAAAAGATATTGACACTATTTTAGGTAAATATTTTTTGAAAAACCATATGAAACATGGTTGAAAAAATGGATCAATTTTCTTTTAATTATTGTATTGTAATTTTTTGGAAATCAGTGATTTTATTAATGTAGTGAATGTAGAAAAATATTTATTTTATAGTGTTATTGTAACATTACTAAATTTTCATTACAGAACATAAGATGAAATCGTGGCTAGGTTGGACATGGTTGACATGAGGATAAGTGAATATTTGACATTAGTGAAGGGTGAGAGGTATAATTGTCTTCCTCTAGAAATTCAAACATTATCCAAATAAGAAAATTACAGTTTTTCAATTTCTTTATTGGGTTAAAATTTCTAGAGGGGTATTCATCAAATATCAAGAATATCATGTTAATGACTAATTTAAAGTTAGAAGGTCTAAAATAACCCTACTGACATGTTTTTATGCAAGATTTGATGCAAGTTTCTTTATGTTTCATTCAACCTAAAAATTTATAGCATACATTAACCAGAATCTACATCTTTTTAAAATCCATATACATTAAATTTATAAGCCTGGGGAAGTTTCCAATCTTGAATAAGCAGATTGTAGTCATATTATATGAATTAGAGATGTTTTTCCCACCATAGTTCATTGATATAATGGTCCACTAGATGATTCACTTGGTTAAAGAGGTTCAACTATGTGGCCCCATCCTTTATAGGTAGATGTATCCCATTGAATGATATATAAATATTTTCAATGGGTATGTTAAAAATCAAAGTCGTTCAGATGGTTGTATTGCATAATAATATATTATTGAAGAAGCTGTTTAACTATCTATTGATTACCTATCATATATTGATAGTATAAGTCTCCAAAAATCTCATCACAATGGATGTCTTATAGGTGAAGGGATTTCCAAAAGAGATGTTGTTATAATTACCATTACAAAGCTAGAGAGAGATCACCTTTACATTTTACATAATAGTGTAGAGGTTTCTCTATACATTTAAGCCCACAATGTAGTCATTAGATATTTTAATCCACCAATGTATAAAGGATGGATATCAAATACACATAATAAATAGTTTATAGGATAGTTTCAAGATCATATTTATAAGGAGTTATCTAAAAATCCAAATTCAATTAATGAATGGATTTGATGGATAAACCGGGAAAACATGTAAATGTTATATATTATACTAGTTTTGTATTTAATGGTTATATGTTCTATACAAAGGAACATGATGAATGTAGTATGATGAAAAATAATGGAGTTACACTTATGGAATAATTAATGAATGTATCTATTTCCAAGGAAAGAAATCCAATTTATGTGAATATGTCATATTTCTCCATCATCAAACAGATATATGATTTGGATTATACAAAATTTCAAGTATCGATTTTCCATTGAAAATAGTTTGACAATAGGATCGAGTAATTGGGATTCGTGAATATGAATTTTATTATGGAAGAAGGATGATCTATTCATAATGGAATCACAAGATGTGCAGGTATTTTATGTCTCAGATCCAATAAACAAGAATTGTTCAATTGTACTATTGGTGACTAAAACAACTATAGGGTCAGATGAAAATTCAATTGAGGATAACCCTTTAATTGGGAGATCACAATCATTTCATAGTGGTCCCAATTTTCATAATTACTTATACGTTAGAGGGGACCACAATGAGGGGATTTAGATACTCGATATAGGATCCAATTCCCTTCAAAATTTAAAGAAAAAAATATATTTCAATGAGTAGGTTAATTTCTTAATATACCATGATTTTACTCATAATATTATGTGTCATATACTATATTTACATAATCTAAATTAAATATTTGACTACTCCTGAAGATACTAATTTCTTGCACATGACAATGTTTCCAATCCCAAGGGATAACAAACAATTGATACTAAAAATATATAATTATTATGGGATCAACAACATATTGACGAAGAAAAAAAGAATTATGTAACATCATGGTGTTAAATAACATTATCATGAAAATAATCAAGGGTATAAAATTTAAGGTTTGTTGGAGTCATCATGGCCAACTTGTTGACCCCAACAAGTCAATACTCATTAGTTATGTTGGGATCACAATGTGAAAATTGATATAGATATATGGCACTATGCCTTTATTGTATTGAATGAAACCATTTGGGAAAATATTAAGATAATGATATAATATAATTTCACTAGTTTAATGAAAAATTATATAATGAATCATTGATTACTTTTTCATTATCCCTTACAAAGTTTGTTTATTTTAAATGATTTTCATAAAAAATATATCTGAATGGTTGCTGGAAAATCTTATAAAGGCTTCAGGAAACTTCTTAGAAAGCATCATCTCAGGGATGCTGAGGGGAAAGTAAACCCCCACCCACCAGTTACGTATTCTCACATTATAAAATAGAATGTATAGAAATATTTCATTAGTTGTTGCGATGAGAAATCATTTCATGTACAATGTTGTAAATAATATTTTATTCCACATTATTTATTTTATCTTCTTTGATTCAAAAAATTTATTTTATGAAACAAAAAATGAGTGCTAAAAATAAACAACGTGCAACAAAACTAATGTACCGCTACAATAAAGTAGGGATGGGGTATGCTTCACTTGAATAGAAAATGGTATGTATTTTAAATATAAAATAAAAGTTTTATGTGATATAAAAAAATATTTTCCTTTAATTATATGCATATTGATAAACCAAAATCTGAATCCAATTCCATCCCACGTCATGTGCTATGGAAGGAGGCCTGTGTAAATAAACAGGGAAAACTAGTTGATGAAAACACACAAACAGTATGTGAATCATGTGTAAGTATGACATAATAGAAATTATTTATTCTTTATAATACTATTAGATAAAAATATTTATTTATGTTCATATATTTATATAATATTTTGAATCAATAATCAATATTGATTAGACCTGAAGAAAAACTACTATCAGTAGATTTGAAGGTGATAGAACAATATAACAATGATAAAGGTATAGGTTTTGGAGTGTCACCTAGAACATATTGTGAGAAGAAAAATATGTAAGGACATACACATGTGATGATAAATGGAATAGAGGAATATATAGATTCTTTAAAATTTATTATTTTCTAGTATGGTTTGGTGAACCAATATATGAAAAGCGATTAAGGAAATATGAAAGTAGAACAAAGATCATTACATAAAGAGACAAATGACCACACTAGATTTGAGGCTAGACATTCCCATAAACCACTTACCTTACTTGAAGTAATCAAATTTTTCATTACTCATTCTCTGTAATGTGAATCAAACAACTTATGGTAACTTTATATTATTTAAATTACGAAGGGTGATGTATTATGTGATTTATATCTATCAGCACCCATACATCTCCCTGTTTCATGGAGTATAGTGTATAATATCCTAGGATACATGATACGCAACAAAAAAATCCTAAAAGATCACATGATAGTGGGGATTGATGTAGCTCACATGCCAAGTACTGAGTCACCTCTTCCAATTAATGATCTGGATGTTACTACAGTCAATAATGATACTGGAACTTTCATAGAATGGATGTATAATATTATAAATATACATGATGTATGCCCTTAATAAAATTTCAAATGAAAAAGATTTAAAATTTTATAAAAAAATGTTTTAAATGAGGTATGGTATTATAGATGGATAAAGGGATGATGAAATGGAAGGTCAAATCAATATAATCTAGAAAATCAACCAAGAAATCAAAAGGACCTTATGCGAGTACCTTATCCCCTCAAGTTCCACTACTACATATATTGAAATTACAAGTTTATAAAGACACAACATTAAAATATGAAAATATGTCCTACATTCAATACAAAGAACAAATATGTGGAGATGTCATTATAGACATGGTTGGTCTGGTGAGTATAAATGATATTATCATGTTTTAATGGATGAGAGTCTCAGTTGTGAATACATACATGAGGTGTATTTTCATAATACCTATATCCAAAAAATGATCTACTATGTTCATTACAGTTTATAACTATTCATACTTTCTACAGGTACACACACACACACACAAATATTACTACTATATAAATGGAAAACCCTGAAAATCATGATTTGGACTCATTAATACCTCTATCATTTCTATGCCTAAAATTTATTTGGAAATGGATTAAATTGAAACAAAAAAGATGCATTAAAATAGGTGTTTGAGAAGTAAATAACATACAATATAATCTTCTTTATGCCTACAATGTAGGGTTAAAACACTATAATCTAATCTAATAAAATATTTTTTTCATTACTTATTTGTTTTTTATTTTTTTGGCAGCACTAGATAATCATCTCAGTCAATTTAGATACCCAAAATGTTTATTTTTGGATACAATGCTTGTATTTCCATCAAACTAACCACACATGATGTCTATTGTGAAATTTTAATGCACTGTAATCAACATTGTATATATAAAATTCGAATTATATATTTTTTTAGTTTGTGTTTTAATGTGAATTTTGTGATGATGTATTGATATATAAATATAAGCTAAATTAGTGTATGATGTCAGTGAATGAACATAAGAAGCATATATATATCTTCAGATAAAAATAGGTTAAGGTATATATAGTAAGATTCAACTATCAAAACATATTTCAAAAAAATTTACTTATTTTGGTCTATGTTTCTATAGTGCCTAAATAAAAGTAATGAAAATTATTGTCGATATTAACTTTTCAAATTTATGAAAGATATCACATACCATAATGAGACTATCATCTTAGAACATGTAATTTCAGAAGGTAATTAGAATTTTATTTAAAATATTTTTTTATAGTTTGTTTATCTATATTTTATTAGTACTACCAAGATTTACAAAAATCTACATACTCAAAAGAATAAGTAATTTTAAAGAGATTAGTGGGAGGAGTACATTGTGTCAAAATGTTTTCCAAAATCAATTTTAGGTGATTACCTATTATTTTTGTGATCTAGTATGTGATATAACCTTAGAGATACATTTAGGATATGAATCATTAGTTTCATAATTCAAATATATTATTTTTGAACTATTTATCAAGGATATGTATAATGAAGGGTTACATAATATTGATTCTAGAAAAACTAGTAATATGTATGAAGCTACTCCTGCTCATGAAATATTAGACTTTGAGGCTGTAACTGAGATAATATACATTGGGAAATGAGTGAATAATTTATATAGGAATCAGGAAAATGTGATATCTTGATATTTATTTAATTAATTTTCATAGATATAATGCTTCAAGATGAACTAGAAATGGGGTGATGGTTGAATGTTTATTATTATCATAAGAGTGTTCTCATGAATTGGATCACATCTATGGTGAGAGTTTCTTATAACCATAAATGTGATCAAATTAAATAACACCTACTTTTGGGAACAATAAAAAATGTTGTGACTTATATGAATCAACCACACCTTAATATGATAGACAATGTGCTCATTACGGCTCAAAGTACATGTTTTTAGTTTAAAATTTATACTCTAGTTATAAACACATGTCATATACAAAAAATTGGGAAACACATTTAAATTATTCTAATAAATTATTAAAATAATTCATAAGTCATTTGTGATCTCTAGGAATTAGTAGAACCTCAATCCGATATATGGTATACCTGTTATGACTTGAAGTGTATATTTTTTACTTTAAAATTGACAATTTAGTTCAAAACACACATCATATAATCAAAATCAAGAAAAACCATTCATATTGTTTTGAAACTTTAGGAGAATGATCTCTAAGTCATTTTTTATGTGTATGAATCATCCTCACCTCAATCCGACACATTTTGTGACCGATATTACTCAAAGTGTATGTTTTTAGTTTAAAGTTGACATTTTAGTTCAAAACGCACATGACATACTCAAAAATGGTAAAATACATTAAAATTACTTTCTAACATTATAAAAATTATCCATAAGTCATTTTTGACATGTAGGAATCATCCTTACCTCAATCTGTTAGACAATATGACCGGTATGACTTAAAATGTGTGTTTTTTGTTTTAAATTAAAACATTAGTTCAAAACAAACCTCACATACTCAAATATAATAAAATGTATTGATATTAATTTAATACAATAAGAAAACGATCATAAGTCATTTTTAACATGGAGAAATGGGACTCACATCAATCCAACACACGATGTGGCTGATATGACTCAAAGTGCATGTTTTCAATATAGAAGTTCAATTTTAATTTAAAACATGAAACAAATAGAAAAAACTGAGTGAATGAGATCATATTATTTTGGAAATTTAGTAAAATAATACAAAATTCATTTTTGATACATAGTAATCAACCACACATCAATCTGACACATGATGTGGTTGGTATGACTTAAAGTACATATTTTCAATATAAAATTATCATTATAGTTTAAAATAAGTCACATAGATAAATCTAATAAAAAACATTAATATTGTTTTAAAAATTTATAATAATAATAAATACATCATTTTTTATGTATAAGAATTGAATGTGTATCAATTCAACACATGATGTGACCGATATGAGATGAAGTGCATGTCTTCAATATAAAAGTTCTATTTTAGTTTAAAACACACATCACATAGAAAAAAATGAATAAAAATAAATCATATTGTTTTTAAACATTATTTAAATTATCAATAATTCCTTTATGACATTTAGGAATCAACTACACATCAATATGACACACGATGTGTTTGTTATGACACAAAGTGTGCATTTTCAATATAAAAGTGTTATTTTAGATTAAAACATGTATCACATAGACAAAACTGATAAAATAAGCTCAGATAGTTTCAAAATTTTAGGAAAATGATCCATAATTAATTTTTTTATATGTAGGAATTCACCACTTGTAAATCAAACATAAGATATATTTGGTATGTGTCAAAGTGTGTGTTTTCAATATAAAAGTGTCATTTTAGTTTAAAAAACTCATCACATAGCCAAAATCAATAAAACAAGCTCAGATTGTTTATACAATTTTAGAAAATGATCCAAAATCCATTATTAATGTGTATGAATTGATTTCATTTCAATTCAACACATGATGTGGTCAGTATGACTCAAAGTGTGTGTTTTCAATATAAAAGTATTATTTTAGTTTAACACACATCATTAGACAATTACGAGAAAATGAGCTCATATTGTTTTCAAAAATTAGGAAAAAACTCCATAATTCATTAGTTATGTGTAGTAATTTCCCACACATAAATACCACACATGATGTGACAATTATGACTTGAAGTGCATGTTTTCAATAAGAAACTTTGATTTTGGTTAAAAACATGCATCACTTAGCCAAAACCATGAAAATGATATTGTATTGTTTTTAAACCTTTTTAAAAAAATCTATAATTCATTTTTAATGTATAGTAATTGACCATAAATCAATCTGATAGAAAATGTGGAAGGAATTACTCGAAGTGCATGTTTTCAATATAAGGGCATAATTTTAGTTTAAAACACATGTCACTAGAAAAAAATGAGAAAATAAACTTTGATTATTTTAAAACATTTTGAAAAAGATCCATAAATTATTTTCAACATGTATGAATTTACCACACATCAATCCAACAAAAAATGTTGTTGGTATGACTTGAAGTGTGTGTTTTCAATATAAAAGTTCCATTTTAGTTTAAAACCCATATCACATAGACAAAACCAATAAAATGGTCTTGGATTGTTTTCAAACTATATTAAAACAATCTATAATTCATTTTGGTTTTAATTAATCAACCACACCACAATCCAACACATTATGTGGTTGGTATGAATCATAGTATGAGTTTTCAATATAAAAGTGTCATTTTATTTTAAAAAATGTCACATAGGCAAAAGAAAGAAAATGAGCTTGGATTATTTTCAAAATTTAAGAAAATTATCCATAATTTATTTGTGATATATAAGAATCAAACATACATAAATCTGATAGATGATGTGGCTGGTATGACTCAAAGTGGGTGTTTTCAATATAGAAGTGCCATTTTAGTTTAAAACACGTATCACATAGACAAAATAGAGAAAAAGATATAATTTTCTTTTAATTTTTTTATATTAATGATTCATTATTCATTTTTGATGTATAGGAACTGATGGTATGTCAATTAGGCACATGAAGTGGCCGGTATGACTCAAAGTGAGTTTTTTCAATATAAATGTGTCATTTTAGTTTAAAATGTGTTTTACATAGATAAAACCAATTAAACAAGATCATATTATTTCCAAACTTTAGGAAAATAATATATAATGAATTTTTTATGTGTATAGATATACCACAAATCAATTAGACACACAATGTGGCTGGTATGACTCAAGGTGTGTGTTTTAAATATAAAAGTTCCATTTTAGTTTAAAATGCACATCACACAGCCAAAACTAAGAAATTGAGTTTGGATTGTTTTCAAACAATAGTAAAAAATCCACAATTAATTTGCGATGTGTATGAACTGACCACATCTCAATTTGGCCCATGATGTTTCCATTATAACTCAAAGTGAATGTTTTCAATATAAAAGTGTCATTTTAATTTAAAACACACATCCTTAGAACAAAATGATCAAACAAGCTTAGATTATTTTTAAACATTAGAAAAGTGATCCATAATTCATTTTTGACATTTAGGAATTGACTTCCCGTCAATCTCACAAATGGAGATACCAGTATGACTTGAAGTGTTTGTTTTCAATATAAAAGTTCTATTTTAGTTTAAAATGTGTATCATATAGACAAAACTGAGAAAATGAGCTCATATTGTTTTAAAAATTTAGAAAAATGATCCATAATTCATTTGTTATGTGTAATAATTGACCTCACATCAATCTAATTCATTATGTTTTCGGTATGTCTTGAATTATATGTTTTCAAAATAAAGGTATCATTTTAGTATCAAACGTGCTTTACTGGCCAAAAAATGAGAAAATTAGTTTGGATTAATTTTAAACTTTAGAAAAATGATCTATAATTCATTTGTGACATGTAGGAATTTAATTTACGTCAATCCAACACATTATGTGGTCAGTATGACTCAAAGTGTGTGTTTTCAATATAAATTTATCATTCTAGTTTAAAATGAATGTCACATAACACAAACCAAGAAAATGTGATCAAATTATTTTAAAAATTTATAAAAACAATTCATAATTAATTTGTGATGTGTATGAATTGATTATATGTCAATCTGACATACAATGGGGTTGATATGACTTGAAGTGCATGTTTTTAATATAACTGTCATTTTAGTTTAAAATGTATATCACATGGACAAAACCATGAATACAATATCATATTATTTTCAAAATTCAGGACAATGATCCCTAATTCATTCGCGACTTGTAGGAATTGACTACACATCAATCCGACATGAGATTAGATGATAATGTCATTAATATATACAATAATTAACAATATAATTTATCATATGTTTATTATATAGCATTAAAATTATATTTTTTTTTAATTTTTTATTTATAGTTACTAAAATAAACATTGGTTTTAATGTAGGGATAAGATTTTGTATGAAGTTTGATCATTGGAAAAAGTTTTCTAGTTTTTATTTTATCTCTGGGTTATATTTTTTTGATTAATTGAAAATATGGTATCAATGTAAATATTTTTGTACGTAAATGTTTAATTAGAATGATGGTGTAATGTGATATTTGTATTGCAATCCAGTTTTCTGTATATTTGTATTTCTGTTTATGTATTTTAATTCGGTTTGTTTTTATAGGGCTACTTCATGGCTATTACAGGGGTACAATAATGTTGTAGTTAATATGAACTTTATCAGCACTAAAAAAATGCATTCATAAAGACCTCCTTTATCAATGTTAAGGAAATCATTGATAAGGGGTACATTTATCACCACAAAAAAGTAAGTAGTAATAAAGTCCCCCTTTATCAACACTAAAAAAGGACTCGTAAAGGCATAATTTACCAGTTTTTTTAGCATTGATAAAGGGGGATTTTATTAGTGTGTTTTCTAGAATTGATAAAGGCCACATAATTTTAATGCTTCTTAGGCAGTCAACACTCTTTTTCACTAACAAATCCCTTTGATAGCGTAGCTGAAGGCATCATCTATTGTAGTGAAACCATATTTAATAAAATATATTATATTTATATCAATGTAAATATATTTATATATTAATATATTTTTTTAATGATATATAATTTTTTTATGAAATATAAATTTTCTCAGTGCTAAAATAGCACCCATAAAGGTTACTCTTTATCAAATCTAGTCAAAAGAGCTGATAAAGAGCACGTTTATTAGCACTAAAAATTACACTGATCAAATAAAAAATTTTAGTGCTTTTTTTAGAACTATTAAAGGTGATCCTACTACAAAAATCACCTTTACCAACACTAGAAATGAGGTTCTTCAATGCTAAAAAGTGCTGAGATGCTGATCACCCTTAAAAATACTAATTCATTTTCAGGACTAACCGAAAGTTCTTATGAAGGTTAAATTTATCAGATCTTTATTTTAGTGATGATAAAGGCAACCTTTATGATCATTTTTATTAGCACTTATAAAGGGATCCTTTATCAATACTTTCATTAGCGCTGATAAAGGCTATGAAAGCTGCCAAAAAACCAAAAAATCCTCAATAACCCTATAATAGAACCACATTAGAAACATAATCAAATTAGAATACAAATATTATAAAAACCATATTAGAATACAAATACTATATTGCACTATAATTTCAATTCAAAATTTACATTCAATATATTTACATTGATGTGATATTTATAATTAATCAAAAAAATTACAAACCAATATAAAAATCAAAACTCTTATAGCAGTCATTTTCCAATGATCAACCTCCATACAAAAACTTGTCCCTATAATAAAACTGATGTTTATTTTTATAATAGTACATAATAAAATAAAAACCATTAATTTTCATGTTATATAATCTACATATGATAAATTATATTGTAATTTATTGAACATATCAAAGATATTACCAGTTATAATATTAATTATATTATCAATTATTATATTGTTAATTTTATATTAATTATGAATTATAAATTATATTATGAATTTTGAATTATAATGTTAATTAATAATACATATAAATTATATTTTTAACTGCTGAATATATTAATGATATCAAAAGTTAATAATTATCTTAATTACTTAAATAAATGTTAATAGTCTTATCATTAAACTAAAATGTCATTTCTATTTTAAAAACACAAAATTTGAATCATACCGACCACATTTTCTATCATATTGATGCGCGG
Organism: Viscum album; assembly: GCA_963277665.1. Lineage (NCBI taxonomy): Eukaryota > Viridiplantae > Streptophyta > Magnoliopsida > Santalales > Viscaceae > Viscum > Viscum album. The sequence goes on from OY728165.1 coordinate 1,047,330,571, forward strand.
ATGATTCCTACATATCAAAAATAAATTACGAATCTTTTTCCTAAAGTTTGAAAATAATCTATGATTGTTTACTCAGTTTTGACAATGTGATGCATGTTTTAAACTAAATTGGCACATTTATATTGAAAAACACACATGGAGTCATACCAGCCACATCATGTGTTGTATTGACATGTGGTCAATTCCTATATATCACAAATGAGTTATAGATCATTTTAATAAAATTTTAAAATAACCATAGATCATTTACTTGATTTTGAAAATGTGGCATGTGTTTTAAACCAAAATGACACTTTTTTATCATTGAAACACATACATTGAGTCATGAAAACCACACCGTGTATTGGATTTATGTTCGTCTGATTACTATAAATAAAAAATGAACTATAGATCATTTTCTTAATGTCTAAAAACAATCCATGTTTATTTGCTCTGTTTTGGCTACACGATGTACTTTTCAAACTAAAACAACACTTTTATATTGAAAACATGCACTTTTAGTAATACAAAAAACATCATTTGTTGGATTAATATGTAGTTTTTAAGAACCTAGACCTTCTTTTCAGGTATGTTTTTCCTTTTTCTAGAGTTTTTGAGAAAAGAGGATTTTCTGGAAATTTTTGAAGTACATGCTATGTACTTTATAAGTACACACCGTGTACTTTGATGCCGCACAAGGCCGTGTGCTGGCCGTGTCCGGGCCACACACACGGTCATGTGGGGTGATGTGGAGGCCATTTAAAGTAGAGTACAGAAAATCCTAGTACACACTGTGTACTCCAAAAGTACACACCATGTACCTTTTTTTCATTAAACGCACTGGGGGCACGCCTAATCTCCAGAACATGCTTCTTCTCCAGCTTCTTCGACCGAGAGCGTCCTGTACAACCATGCACCTTCTCTGATCCCTTGAGCCTCCATCCATTATCCAAATTGACCGTCGTCTATTGTGTTGGACCACAATAGTAATCTCTTCCTTCTCCAAGAGCTTTGTTTTCCAATTACTTCTCTTTCTCAAGTTATCGTGGGTTGAGAATTTTGGATGTTTTTATAGATCTATGATGTTATATGGAGATTAAATCCTCATGGTTCAAGTATATAGATCTCTTAGAATCAAGGTAGGTGGTTTGTGCCTTTCCATTCAAAGTATTTTAGTTTTATGAGCAATTTCCACCAATACCCATGAACGGAGTATTGTGTATTTACTGTTTTGACCCTATTGTTTTCCTTCTTTTCTCGTATGATTGTGTAGAGATAATTTGGTTATTTATGAGGATAATTTCTATGCTTGGATGTTTTTCCCATGCCTTGTTCTATTTATGAAATTTTGGTCTTGTTCAGCCTTTAGCTGTTATACCTGTTTTCCATGCCTTGTGATCGTAGGATGGAGTGCTTTTCCCTGACATGCTTGTTATGCTGTAGACTAGTTATCCATGGAACTACATAGGTTTAATTCAGCCTTATAGCATAATTATGCACTAACTGGGATTGGTCCGTGAGAACCTGGTGCTATAGACTATAAGGGGATAGACCAAGAGAGATTCCTCAGAGATTCTTGGACATTATAGACTATAGGGGATAAACTGAGTGAGCTTCCTAGAGAGTATTGGATATTATAAACTAAAGGAGGATACACCAAGTGAGATTCCTCAGAGAGTCTTGAGCTTTATAGACTATAAGAGGATAGACGGAGTTAGCTTCCTTTGAGAGTCTTTGTTTTGTTTGAATTTCCTTAAACCACTCTAGGCTATAGAAGGAATTGACCGAGTGAGCTTCCTCAGAGAGTCTGTGATAGACATGAGGCTATAGGAGGAATTGACCGAGTGAGCTTCCTCAAAGAGTCTCTAAACCTTGGGTCTATAAGGGTAATTGACCGTGTGATCATCCTCAGAGATTCCCTGACCACCTTAGAATATAAGGGGAATTGACTAAGTGTGCTTCCTTAGAGAGTCTTATAATTTCGTATGACCAAAACAGAAAGGTTAGGCTGAGTGTACTGTCCAGAGGGTTGTTGATACTTCTTGGATAGGACCAGAGGGGATGGATGTGAGTACTTCATAGAGGGATTCCTGTTTTTGGTTAGATTTTTGATTCACTAATTCTTATTGATCTATGGATTGTTTACTATTGTGTATCATCTTGTTTACTATTTACTATTTACTACTTACTGTACTATTACCTGCCATATGCTCACTGACTGTTAAGTACAAATCTTCAGGTGATTGCCTACTGGGATTTAGTCTCACACCCTGTCTGGGTCATGCTTTTGGGACCAAATAGATTATAATGTTGCAGGTATAGACAAGGGAAATCACCCTTGGACTTCAGGTACTTGACTACATTGGAGCAGGAGAGCATGAAACGAAGCCGAGGATTAAAATGCTGGGGAGTTGCTTATCTGTTTTCTTTTATACTTTGGCATAGTATTGTATTCAGCATTAAGACTTGTTTAGCTTCTTTCCTAGACATATTTATCATGAATAATTTCATATATATATATATATGTGTGCTCCTGTTGTTTATTGTTTAGTCTTCCACTGTTTACTATTGTTGGATATTTACTGCTTCCACTATTGTATGTGTTGTTTACATCCACTGTGTACTCTGCCAATGAGGGAATAGTTTCCTCACTATCAAACCCACGGCCCTCACTGTTATTCAGTAGCCTCTGGCATTTGGGAAAATGTGATTGAGGCCATGTGAACAACTGGGTATGGGGAGCCTCTGGGTGGCTTTCAGAATCGGGGTTTTACAAAGTGTAATCAGAAGAACTCTTTTCTCTTGAATTATTGTTTGGAGCCTATATCCAGGGATATTACAGAATATGTACTTGGTAATAAGCTATTCCCATGAGTAGCTAACCCATGTACTGGGAAAATCCATACTACCTCGTTTATTGAAGTTTTACTGGTTTGAACTTTTACAGTTGATTTTATTTCACCGTTGGGTGATTCAACTGCTTTGTGCTATTACTGTTGTTGTTATTGTGATTCTATTTCTATCACACCCCGATGAGATGAGGGTATTCCATCTCATGCATCATATAGGCACTAGTTATAAATCACATACCATGCATTCTTTCCATGCCATCTAGGATGCATTGGCGATTTCATGTTGTTGGGATAGATGTTGTGTAGATTATGCATGTTGTTGTGATAGATGCTTGATACAATCTCTACTATTTGATAGAGAATTTGTTTGTATAGTACTTTTCTTATATGGATGCCAAACTTTGGTTCTTGAGGTGTTATGGGCCCTCATGGACCGAAATTTGGTGGATCATTTCCTGGTTTCCTTGTTATAACTTGTATAAGATGACAAGCTTTGATTCACGGGGAGGATGGGCCCTTACAGATAGTAATTTGGCACCTTAACAATTGTTTTTTGTGTTTTCTGGGATTCAGATAATTTTTTGAGCTACTGCCCAGAAAAACCAAGAATACACAGCGTGTACTTTATTAATACACGTCGTGTAGTTTTTAAACCATTTCACTGACTGTGTGGGAAAAAACTTGGGGTTGTGAAAAATCTTCAGGAGCACACCGTGTACGGTACGTACACTCCGTGTTGTAGTGGCCGTGTGTCTACCCGTGTGGCTAACGACACAGATGGATGAAACATTGACTTTACATGCTGTGTCCTGTTATCACACACCGTGCCATGTAACCTAAGTACCTAACCATGTCACTAACAACATGGGTCGAGGAAAACCTTCAAGTACACGCCGTGTTCTCAAGGATCACGTCGTGTAGAGTGAACCGTGTAGCCGGACATATAACTAACAATATGGGTCGTTGAAACCTTGTCTATTACACGCCGTGTCCTTTGTGAACACGCCGTGTAGTCTAGGATTAAGAGGACTGCATGGGTTAGCCATATAAGGAGACTCAGGCAGGTGAATAGAGTTCAAGTACACACCGTGTGTGGGGACAACACGCCGTGTGGTTGGGGTGTTACACGACCGTTGTGGCAGAAGCACACGCCCATGTGAATGGCTTAAAATAACACATAATGTAGTTTTTATACACGCCGTGTAGTCGTGTTTTGTAAAACTCAAATGTTTCTTTCTCCTGTTCCCGTATAGTACTCTTGTGTTCTCAGTCTTTGATGATCCTGGTCTAAGGTGTGATTTTGACCTTTCATAGCTATGCCACCGATACATCCTCTAGTTGTACGTCAGCTACCAGACGGTGACCAGACACCAGATATGGCTAATCAGGGACTTCCTGTAGATCCTCATACTGTGCCAGTCTTGGCACCACCAGTTATACCAGTTGCAGGTGCTGATGCGCAGTTTAGGGAAGAATTTATAAGGATGATGTAGACCTTCCAGGGAGCTCTGCCTCTTTCCCCATCGATGGAAGAGTTGATTCGGGTTTTCCAGCAGCAACATCCTCATACTTTCTCAGGGGATGGAGGACCTCAGGCTACAGAGTCATGGCTAGAGGCCACACTGACAATTTTCAAGCATCTAGAGATACCTCTATAGAAGAGGGTGAATCTCGCTACCTATATGCTCTGAGAATCTGCCTAGAGGTGGTGGGAGGTGATCTCACAGTCAGGACGCCAGCAGAGTATGACTTGGGATGAGTTTCGGCACATCTTCTACGATTACATCTACATGGAGACCTTGAGGGCCGATCGATCCCATGAGTTTATGAGTCTGGAGCAGGGTACTCTTTTTCTGTTATGGAGTACTCATCTCACTTTACCGAGCTGCAGCGTTTCACGCCAATTCCAGCATTTGATGAGTCGTTCCTTGTGCATAAGTTCAAGGATGGTCTGAGGCACGACATCCGCTTGTAGGTGAACATCTTCAGGTTGAATTCGATATCCTCTATCGTCAACTAGGAGCTAATCACAGAGCACAATCTGAGGGATTCTAGAGTAGTGATCCAGGGCGGTTCGACATCCAGATTTAGTGTTCCTCCTACTGATAGCAGGAAGCACCGCCGGGAGTCTAATCGAGGAGATCAGAGTAGGCGGAATGTATCTTCGGGCATCCGGGTAGTATACTACCAATGTGGGGGGAGCGTTCATACTAGGCCTCAGTGCCAGAGAGACCCGATGGAGTGATGATCTTGTGAAAAAATGGGTCATCTCCAGCATTTTTTTTCAGATCTTCTCACCTATAGCTGGTGGTAGGGGTCCTTCTATGACCCTGCGTTTATGGGATGCATCGCCATTTTCTCACCAGTCTAGGAACTGGAGTTCTTCTAGTCATGTAGGCCGAGTTGTAGGTCACGACTGTAGTGGTCAGTCACCAGGTTACGAGTGACAGTAGAGTGGACCAGCTCAGAGTTGTCATCCATGGTCGTAGGGCCATGGTACATGCCAGAATTTCACCGTGGAGAAGACCCATTAGGATCAGGATCCTGACCCTTCTACAGTTCAAGGTACAATCTTAGAAGCCTTAGTTTTATATTCAACTCTTTCCGATACTGGTTCTATGCATAGCTTTATCTCTGTTGTTGTTGTGGAGAGTCTTGGGCTATACATCTTTTCTTTTGTAGATACTTTGACTATAGACACACCGTTGGGGACTAGAGCGGTTAACATACGTCAGTGTAGAGAGTTCCCTCTTGAGGTTTCAAGGTGTCACTTCTTATGGGACCTCTATGTAATAGAGATGAATAGCTATGATGTCATTCTTGGAATGGACTGGTTAGTCCCCTTCCAGGCAATCGTCGATTTCTATTGCCGCATGGTGGGTTTCGTATCACCAGAGGGTGGATTCTTTCTTCATAGAGGTGAGTGGGATGTCTAGGCGAGTCGAGCGGGACCTGAGAATCATGGGCTAGGAGGAGTTACAGCCTAGATTTCTAGTATTTATTTGGATGACCAGGGGAATTCACATTTAGACTTTCCTCCAATGGTGGATCGTTTCAAAGATGTCTTTCCAGGGGAATTTTCAGGTTTGCCTCCGGAGCGTGACGTAGACTTCTCGATTGAGCTCATGCCATGAGCGGCACCGGTGTCCATTCCTCCTTATAGGATGGATACACCTGAGTTATAGGAGCTCAAGATGCAGTTAGAGGAGTTTTAGGCAAATGGTTTCATCTAACCCAGTACTTCTCCTTGGGGTTTTCCTATCCTGTTCATGAAGAAGGTAGATGATACCCTTAGGATTTTTTTGGACTATCAAAAGTTGAACTAGTTGATGGTCAAGAACCGATATCCCTTATCGAGGATTTATGGCCTCTTTGATCAGCTTCGAGGAGCCTGGGTGTTCTCAAAGATCGATTTGAGGTCCGGTTATTATTAGTTTCATGTTAGATCATCTGATATACCTCTTACAACTTTCCGTAGAAGGTATGGTCTATATGAGTATACGGTTATGCCGTTCAGTCACATGAATGCACCTGCAGTTTTCATGGAACTAATGAACCGTGTGTTCCATCCATACATGGATTACTTTTTGGTGGTTTTCGTGGACAAAATCTTGGTGTACTCTCACATTCGACATGACCATGCTACCCATCTTGAGATCATTATGAGTACACTGAGAGAGCATCAGTTATATGTTAAGATCTCGAAATGTCTTTGAGGTACATAGTTTTCTAGGGATGGCTAGATACTGCAATAGTTTCAAACATGACTTTTCATGCCTAGAAGCACCACTGACAGATCTAACCACGAAATGGGAAAAGTTCTTATGTTCAGATTCCTGTGAGTCAGCCTTTCAGGAGATGAAAGGGAGGTTGATGTAAGCACTGATACTAGACTTTCCAGAGCCGGGAAAGAGATATACAGTCTACTATGATGATTCAAGTACCAGGATGGGAGCTGTTCTTACGCAGGGAGATGGAGTCATTGCGTACGGGTCTCGACAGTTGAGGCCACATGAGAGGAATTACCCGACACACGATCTGGAGTTGGAAGCTGTTGTTCATGCCTTACGCTATTGGAGAAATTATCTTCTAGGAGAGAACTTTGTGGTGTTTACCGACCACAAGAGTCTCAAGTACATCTTCACTCAGCGTGATCTGAATTTGAGACAGTGCAGGTGGTTTGAGTATCTTTAGTCCGTCGACTTTGAGCTTGACTATACGCCAGGAAAGGGCAACATAGTGGTAGATGCATTGAGTAGGAGAACTCAGATACAGGCAGTTCAGGAGGCCATCAGTGAGTGTTAGCTTATGGAGCTGTTCTCTGAGATGCAGTTGGAGGTGCACGACAGGCAGGGGTATAAATTTCTATCTTATGTAGCTGTTACCTCTACACTTCTTGATCGGGTATGGATGAGGCATCTATCAGACTCAGAAGGCCTAGTCCTGCGGGAGAGTGTGTCATGATAGGACCCTCTTCCTAGATGGACAGTGGGAGAGGATGAGATCTTTCATTTCTAGGGACGCGTGTGGGTTCCAGCAGATATACGCGAGGAGATGATGCGTGATTTTCTTTCCTCAGTTTGGGAAGTTCATCCTGGCATAACCAAGATATATCGTGATCTACACCACCAAAATTGGTGGCCAGTTATGAAGAGATATGTTGCTGGTTTTGTCATGAGGTGTTCCACTTGTAAGTAGGTAAAGCCGAGCACCATCGACCAGAAGGTCTTTTGCAGCAGTTACCCATTCTAGAGTGGAAGTGGAACGATGTTGCGATGGACTTCGTGACCATTTTTCTGATGTCACCATGAGGGAAAGATGTAGTTTGTGTTGTTATGGACAGGTTTACAAAGGTTTCTCACTTCTTTCTAATCAATGATACTTTCAACGTTGATGAGATGGGAAGGTTGTACATCCGAGAGATTGTACATCTGCATGGAGTTCCGCACTACATTGTTTCAGATAGAGATGTGCATTTTACTTCTCGGTTCTGGTAGGGTATTTAGAAGTATTTGGGAAAACAGGTACATTTGAGTATAGCTTACCATCCCTAGACAGATGGCCAGTCCGAGTGTATGATCCAGGTGCTTGAGGATATGCTCTAAGCATGCATTCTAGACTTTGGAGGTTCTTGGGAGAATCATATACCTCTTGTCGAGTTTTCCTCAAACAACAATTTTCAGGTGACTATTCAGATGGAACCTTACGAGGCTTTGTACGGTAGGCCATGCCGATCGCATTTATACTAGATGGAGGCAGGAGAGGTAGCTTTGCTGGGACCTCATCTTGTTCAGGAGACCTCAGAGTAGATAGATTTCATTCAGAAGAGGATGGCTATGGCATAGTCTCGACAGAAGTCTTATGCTGATCAGCGGAGACGACCTTTGGAGTTCAAGGTCGGGTATTAGGTTTTCCTGCGTGTCACACTGAGGTTGGGACACAAGAGGATTCAGATACAGGGTAAGATTTCACCACAGTACGTTGGGATGTTTGAGGTGTTGGAGAGAGTTGGGCTGGTTGCCTATCAGTTGCAGTTACCTCAGAGGTACCGGGCTATGTAGGACGTCTTCCACGTTTCTCATCTCCGATGTTACTTTTCAGACCCATCTCATGTATTTCAACCTACGGAGGTTGAGCTCGAAGTGGATGCATCATTTGAGGAGCATCCTATCTGGATTGTTGATCGTAGTATGAAGGTTCCCCGTGGCCGGTCTGTTCCTCTGGTACGGGTGCTATGGAAGCACAAGCGAGTACAGGATGAGACTTGGGAGAGGGAGGCCGACGTACGATCGCAGTGGCAAGAGATTTTTGGGGTTTCTTCTTCTACACCTCACTAGGGAAATTTGGGGATGAATTTATTTAAGGGGGGAAGTTTGTAAGAACCCGAGCCTTCTTTTCAGGTATGTTTTTCCTTTTTCTAGATTTTTTGAGAAAAGAGGATTTTCTGGAAATTTTTGAAGTACAAACCATGTACTTTATAAGTACACGCCGTGTACTTTGATGCCGCGTGAGGCCGTGTGCTGGACATCTCTGGGCCACACACACGGTCATGTGGGGTGATGTGGAGGACGCTTAAAGAGGAGTACGGAAAATCCTAGTACACACCGTGTACTCCAAAAGTACACACCATGTACTTTTTTTTCATTAAACGCACCGGGGTCACGCCTAATCACCAGAACATGCTTCTTATCTAGCTTCTTCGACCGAGATCGTCCCTCACGGCTATGAATCTCCTCCGATCCCCCGACCATTTGTCCGTTCTCCGAAACGACCACCTTCAATTATGTTGGAACCGCAGCGGTAAGCTCTTCCTTTTCCTGGAGCATTGTTTTTCAATTCCTCCTCTTTCTGAAGTTATCATGGGTTGAAAGATTTGGACATTTTCATAGATCTAAGATGCTCTAAAGAGATTCAAGAATCGTGGTTCAAGTATATCGATCTCCTAGCATCAAGGTAGGTGGTTTGTTCCTTTCCGTTCAAAGTCTTTGAGTTTTATGTTCAATTTCCACCAATACCTGTGAACGGGGTATTGCGTGTTCACTATTTTCCCCTGTTGTTTTCCTTCCATGCTTGTATTCTTGTGTAGAGGTAATTTGGTTATTTATGGGGATAATTTCTATGCTTGGATGTTTTTCCCATGCCTTGTTCTATTTACAAACTTTTGGTCTTGTTTAGCCTTTGGTCGTTATACCTGTTTTCCATACCTTGTGACCGTAATATAGAGTGTTGTTCCCTAACATGCTTGTTATGCTGTAGAATGGCTATCGAACTATCTCTATAGGTTTACTTTGGCCTTATAGAATTATTATGCACTGACTGGAATAGGGCTGTGAGAACCTGGTGCTGTAGATTATAAGGGGATAGACAGAGTGAGCTTCCTCATAGAGTCTTGTACATTATAGACTATAGGGGATAATCTAAGTGAGCTTCCCAGAGAGTCTTGGATATTATAGACTACAGGAGGATAGAACGAGTGAGCTTCCTTAGAGAGTCATGAGATTTATAGACTACCAGAGGATAGACCGAGTGAGCTTCCTGAGAGAGTCTTTGTTTTGTTTGAATTTCCTTAAACCACTCCAGGTTATAGGAGGAATTGACCGAGTGAGATTCCTCAGAGAGTCTGTGATAGACCTGAGGCTATAAGAGCAATTGACCGAGTGAGATTCCTTAGAGAGTCTCAAGAACTTGTGGATGTAAGTGGAATTGACCGCGTGATCATCCTATGAGAGTCCCTGACTACCTTAGACTATAAGGGGAATTGACTAAGTGTGCTTCCTCTGAGAGTTTTATAATTTTGTATGAACAAACCAGAGGGGTTAGGATGAGTGTACTGCCCAGAGGGTTGTTGGTACTTCTTAGATAGGACCAGAGGGGATGAATGTGAGTACTTCCTAGAGGGATTCATATTTGTGGTTAGCTGTTTGCTTCACAACTGCTAATTGATATGTGGATTGTTTACTGTTGTGTATCATCCTATTTACTGTTTACTGCTTACTGTACTATTACCTGCCATATGATCACTGACTCTTAGGCACAGATCTTCGGGTGGTTTCCTACTGGGATTTAGTATCACACCCTATTTGGGTCATGCTTTTGGGCCCAAACATATTATATTTCTACAGGTATAGACAAGGGAAAGCACCCTTCAAATTCAGGTACTTGATTGCATTGGAGCAGGAGTGCATAAGACCAAGTCGAGGCTTGCGATGCTGAGAAGTTTCTTATATGTTTTATTTTGTACTTTGTCTTATTATTGTATTCAGCATTGTAACTTGTTTGGATTCTTTCCTAGACATATGTATCATGCATCATTTCATATATATATATATATATATGTGTGTGCTCCTGTTGTTAATTGTGTAGTCTTCCGCTGTTTACTGTTGTTGGATATTTACTGCTTCCACTATTGTATGTGTTGTTTACTTCCGCTGTGTACTCTTCCAATGAGGGCGTAGTTTCCCGACTATCACACCCAAGGCCCTCACTACTAGTCAGCAGCCTCTGGCATTTGGGGAAATGCGCTTGAGGCCATGTGACCAACCAGGTACGGGGCACCTCTGGGTGGCTTCTGGAACTGGGGCGTTACATAGTCAATTAATATAAATCTATAATTAATTATGGATCATCTTCCTAATGTTTGAAAACTATTTGTGTTTGTTTTCTTGATTTTGGATATGCGATTTGCATTTTAAAATAAAATTAAACTTTAAATTGAAAACACACACTCTGAGTTACACCTACCATATTGTTTTTTTAATCCATCTGCAATCGATTACTACCTGACACAAATAAATTACGGATTGTTTTTCTAATGTTTTAAAATAATCTAAGCTGTTTCTTGGTTTTGATAATGTGACTCACATTTTAATCTCAAATGACACTTATATATTAAAAACATTCAATTTGAGTCCTATCAGCCACACCATATGTCGATTTGACGTGTTGTCAATTCTTACACATCAAAAATGAAATATGAATTTTTCCCTATTTTTTTTTGAAATAATATTAGATTATTTTTCTATTTTGTGAACGTGACATATGTTTTAAACTAAAATGATACTTTTATATTGAAAACACACACTTTGAGTCATACTAACCAAATCATGTGTCAAATTGATGTGCGGTTTATTGATACAAATATAAATGAATTATGGATCATTTTATTAATGTTTGAAAATGACCCGAGTCAATTTTCTCGATTTTGGCTATGTAATGTGCATTTTAAACTAAAATGACACTTATATTGAAAACACGAATTTTGAGTCAGGCTAACCACATCATGTATCAGATTTAATCAATGTCAATTTCTATATGTCTCAAATGAATTATGGATCATTATCATAATGTTTTAAAATAATATGAGATTTTTTTCCCTAATTTTATCTATGTGAGGTATGTTTTAAACTAAAATGAAACATTTATATTGAAAACACCTAGATTGAGTCATACCAACCACATACTGTGTCATATTGATATGATTTTTATTCCTATAAATCCAAAATTAATTATGGATTTTTTTCATAATTTTTGAAAACAATCCCAGATAATTTGATCGGTGTTGACAGTGTGACGTGCATCTAAACTAAAAACAACCCTATTATATTGAAAATGCACGATTGAATTCATACAAACCACATAATGTGTAGGATTGATGTTCGGTTGATTCCTACATGTTATAGATGAATTGTAGATTTTTTTCTAATGTTTCAAGAAAATTCAAGCCAATTTAATCTATTTTGGATATGTGGTGTGCATTTTACACAAGAATAACACTTAAAACATGCACTTTGAGTAATATTGGCCACATCATGTGTTATATTGACTAATGGTCAATTTCTACATGCTAAAAAAGAATTATGGATTTTTTCCTATGTTTTGAAAATAATATAATTTCATTTTCTGGAATTTATCTATTTGACAAACATTTTAATCTAAAATGAAACATTTATATTGAAAACACACACTTTGAGTAATACTGGCAAAATTGTGTGTTAGATTGACTTGTGTTATATTCCTATAAATTACACGAGATTTACATATCACTTTCTTAAATTATAAATAAAGTTTGATCTCATTTTCTAGGTTTTGTCTTTATGATGTGTGTTTTAAACTAATATGACACTTTTAATGTGAAAACACAAACTTTATGCAATACAAGCCACATCATAAGTAAGATTGATTTGCGGTCGAATCCTATATGTAAAAAATGAATTATCAATATTTTTAATAAACTATCAAGATAATCCGAGATCGTTATATCAGTTATGGCTATGTGACATATTTTTAAATAAAAGGACACTTTTTATATGAAAACACGCACCTTGAGTCATACCGACCACATAGTGTGTTCGATTGACACACGATTTATTTCTACATGTCAAAAATGAATTATATATTTCTTTACTAATGTTTTAAAATAATCTGATCTTGTCTAATTGGTTTGGACAACGTGACATGATTTTAGAACTAAATGAAACTTTTATATTGAAAACATGCACATGGAGTCATACCAGTCACATCAAGTGTCAAATTGACATGAAGTCAATTAATATATGTAAAAAATTAATTATGGGTCATTTTATTATTGTTTCTAGACAATCTGAGCTCATATAATTAGTTCTTCTATAAAAAATGTGTTTTAGAATAAAATAATATTTTTAATGTAAAAACACACACTTTGTGTCATACCAGTCACATAATGTGTTAGATTAAAATGAAGTAAATTTCTACACAACACACATGATTTATATATCATTTTATTTTTAACAAAATTATAGCATTTTTTCTTGTTTTAGGATATGTGATGCACAATTAAAACTAAAATGACACTTTTATATTGAAAGCATAGAATTTGATTCATACCAACCACATCGTGTGTCAGATTGATATGATGTCAATTCCTATACATCAAAAATTAATTATGGATCATTTTTCTAAATTTTGAAAACAATCATATCTTATTTTATATGTTTTTTCCATATTATGCATTTTTTAAACTAAAATCACACTTTTATATTTAAAACACGCACTTTGAGTCACACCAACCACATCATGTGTTGGATTGAAATGATGTAGATTCCTACATGTCACAAATGAACTATGTATCATTTTACTAATGTTTAAAAATAACTATAGATTATTTTATTTCTTTTAACAATGTTCCACATGTTTTAAACTAAATAACCTTTTAGAGATCTTCCAGTCTCCCAATATTTTCAACTTCCAACCCTAGTTCAACTTCTATCACATACAATTCCACCATTCTTTTTTTAGTACTGAATTAGGGTATGGGTAAGGAATCTCTATATGTATTTACTATAACATACATTTTAATTTACTTGGATGAATCAAAATTGAAATTAGAATAACTCATCTCGCTTATTCATAATGAAGGTGGAAGTGATTATAACAGGGCCTAGAATGTTTTAAAAAAATCATAAAAAGATAAAAAGATATAAAATACAGATGATGAGGATAAGAGAATAGAAGTACCTTCCCTAGTAGTTGGTAATATGTATTTATATTTGTGGGTAGAAGGATCCTTAAGCCATTTACCTATCTCTATTAACACAACTGAAACCTTGAAGTCCAATCTCTCATGATTATGAGTAGCTTCAGACATGTTACTAGCTCTTCCCGAATCCGTTGAGGATAAAACTTCATCATATTGCACCTTGATGAAAAAAAATCAAATCTTCCTTTATTTATAGGATTATCACTAAATAATTTTTTAGTTTTTAGTAACTCATATAAACCTCAAATGGAAGGCGATCAGTGAAAAATTGAAAATAAACACACGATTAATTAGGGAATGAGAATATACACTTTAGAAGAATTTTAACATTATAGTAAAAATATAAATATTGAAGTACTCACATGAGATATAGGTTTAGTATTTGTATTTGAATGGTTTAAATATATAAGTACTAAATCCATAGTTTCAGGTGGATTTGAATGTATCTAAAATGATTTCCAATCAATTTATGAATTGTTATCAAGATACATTTTTTGATACTACTAGAAAAAACAACTGAAATCAAAACTTTCCTTTTATTTTCATTAGGTGGAGGAAAGATAAGTGGGGATGGACTATCTCACTAGTATAAATAAGGTATTTGTTATTAGAGTTTCAAAATCAGTTTTTTACATACGGACATTAAAAGTGATGTTGGTATATTTTAACATCATTTTTATAGGAAACCATTGTTAAAAGTTATTAATAATACATTTTAATGTTAGTTTTATAAAAAACAATGTTAAAGTGTTTTTTAAATAAATTTTAACATCATTTTTGAAAAAGACCGATGTTAAAAGAGATATAAAAAATTCACAAGCACATCGAAACCCTCATTACATTTTTGATTGAAACCCATCCTCTTGACCGACGATGTCACTCGAACCTGATGATCCCTGATGACTCTTAATCTTGACTTGTAGTCAATTCTCATCATCTTTTTACATTGTTTCTCCTCAATATTATATACTTCATCCTTCTATGACAATTCTTGAGATATCTTGATCGACCCACAAAAGTGTTCAAGGTTTTTGTTGGTTCTTTTTTTACTTCCCTTTTTCATGCATATTAATTCAATCTTGAAGTGTTCATCCCATTTCAACCAACTTCAAGTGAGTTGATCAGAATTCAAGATCTATATTTCTTTTTTTACTTCCATGTTTTATAAGTTTTTTCTTATTTTTAAATATAAATGAATTATATTTTAGTTATACATTTGATTAATCCATTCATTTGATTGAATTCATTTTATTATCAATTATAAATATTTTTAATTAATTTTTTTTAATATTATAATTTTTTTATTATAAACTTTTTATCAATATATTTTGTTTTTTCTGTAAATTTTTCTATTTATAATTTTTTTAATTTATAATATTTTAATCGTTATAATTTTTTTGTGGTTGAAACAATTTTTTCTTAATATATATTCATTTCTAAATTGTTTTTGTTAATGTGATAAATTTTGATTATTTTTTTTATTATAACTTGTTTTTACTTTTTTAATTTTATTAAGTAATTTTTTTATTCAAATATTTTATGCATGATTAAATTATATTTTTATATATGTTTAATCACTTGTATTTAAATTTATCAATGATACATTTTTATCATTTTGTTTAATTTTTATGATCAAATAGTTATTAATAATTGATTTTTATGATTATATGATTTTATTTTTAAAATTTATCTGTTTATATATATATTTAAATATTTATATGATTTATTATATTCACCTTTTATATTTTGATCTTATGTAATTAATGGATTGTAATTGGATAGATGTTTTAAGAACAACTAATGAATATAAAAAAGGAGTTGATTATTTCTTGTAATTTTTGAAATGAATTATTCAAAAAAAATATTATATTTTCTGTCCATGCATGAAGTGTTTGAATTTGATAAAGATAAATTCTAGAGAAATCAAGGATCATATCATTTTATAGGGTTTTATCCATGATTGTACATGCTGGATTTGGCATGGTGAAATAACAGAAAAGTCAACATCTAATGTTGATGAAAATATTCAGAATGATATAGTGAATCATATTGAAGAATTAATTCATTATGTAGGAATTGAAACCATAAAAAACCATTCAATGATTGTATGAAGATTATGAGAATCCACTATTCTCAAGTTTCAAAAGTTTACATTGTTATCAATAGTTATGATATTAGTTAACTTGAAAGTAAGAAATGAGTTAAGTGATAGGAGTTCCCTAAATTTCCTGAACTTTTAAAAGAGATACTTCTTGAAGGAAACAAGCTTCCCGATTCCAATTATGATACAATGAAAATATTATGCCTAATGGGATTGTGGTATAAAAAGATACATGGTTGACCCAATAATTGTGTGTTTTATATAAAGGAATATGAATTTTTATAAAAATGTTATTAATGTGGGACATCATGATATAAGATGAATGAAAAAATCAACTTTGATTCATTATTAGGTACTAAAATAAAAACCCCTTTTAAATAAATTTGGTACCTTTTATTAATTCCCTATTTGATGCATATATTTTTAAATTTCAAATAATACAATAAGGATAAGATGGAATATATATGAGCGTGTCTCTAATAGAAACTTGTGTCACCCTACTTTTATACCATAGGGGAAGAAATTTGATAAAAAAATTCCTTATTTTGGAAGTGAATCTAGAAATTTCAAATTGGGACTGTACAAATGGAATGAACCCATATCCGAGCCTAAATAACCAACATAATTCTTGATTTATTTTTTTGGTGGTTTACAACTTTTACCCATAGATGTGTATGGAGAACAAATATGTTATGATGATCTTGATGATTTATGGACCAAAATATCCAGGAAATTATATTTATGCATATATTTTACCATTTATTGATTTTTTAAAAATTTTATGAGAGACTAGTTTTATAATTTTTTATGCATATAGGAAATATTTTTTTCTTTTTCATACAATTATAATGTTCACTATAAATGAATTTCCTACATATAAAAACTTAAATTAATACAATGTTAAGGAACATAAAGCATGTCTAATTTTTGAATGAGAGACTTTATATTATCAATTGATAATGGAATAAAGATAGTGTACATGGTACATCGATGATTTTTACAAATTTATCATCCTAATTATAGATTGAAAAAATAATTTTATAGTTTACAGGAATATAATCCCCACCACAACTATTTTTACCTGAAGAATATCATGATAAGGTAAAAAATATTGATTTCAAATTTGGAAATAATAAAAGTTTTGGTCATCAAAAAATATCATGAAGAAACAATCCATCTTATTCAAACTACCTTATTGGATATTTTTAGAGATAAAACATAACATTTAAACTATGCATGTTGATAAAAATATAAGTGATAGTTTGATTGGATCTTTTTTAGACATAAATGGAAATAAAAAAAGATAGATTTCTTGCTAGATTAGAATTGATATCCATGGGAATAAGTTTGGATTTATCTCCCACTGTGAGAGGAAACATAACATATTTACCTATGAATTGTCATACATTAAGAAAGAATGAGAATATGAATTTTTTTTAATGTTTACATGGTATTAAATTTACCAGTGAATATTATTCAAATGAGAAGAATTTGGTGGTAGTGAATAATTTTAAATTAATGTGTATAAAATCACATTACTGTCATGTATTGATGAAAAAGTTTCTACCAGTCGCACTATGTGGTATATTTTTGAATCTTTTCAAAAATCCTATCATTAGGTTATTTTATTTTTTAAAATACATTTATAGCAAAGTCGTTGATCCAAATTTGTTAGATATATTGAAGAATGAAGATGAACTTATAATTTTCCAAATAGAAATGTATTTCCAACTAGTGTTTTTTGATATTATAGTTCTTCTGGTGATTTATTTGGTGCATGAGATAATAATATGTGGTCCTATTTATTTACCTTGGATATATCCTTTTGAATGATATATTAAAATTTTAAAGGGGTATATTAAAAAATTTCATCGACCAGAGAAATATATTGTTAAAAAATATTTATTAGAAGAGGTGATTCAGTTCTATACTGATTATTTATATGAAGTAGAGCATATTGGCCACTATATATATCGACATTTGATCCTTTATAGTGAAGGTAGAGGAATTCATGTCTTAAGGGTAAGGTTAATTCCACATGATGAAGTGATGCAAGAACATTTGTACATTTTAAACAATAAATATGAGGTTCAACTCTGTATATTATCGCATATTTATGTATTAAAGGTATGATATCCAAAATGAAATGAAAATTGGTTGATGGTTGATCATAAAAAGACATTTTTTCATGGTTTAATGAAAACTTCAACATAAATTTATCTACTTAAGAAACATTAAAATGGTTTTTAGGGGGATTTTCTCTTAATGTGATCACATAGTCAAGTTTTGATATTGATGGTTACACATTTTACAAAAAAAATTAGTATGACAAGAGTAATTTTTAAAATAGCAGGGTAATGCTGACCATTGAATCACTACATTATTAGAGTGCAAAAGATACAAACCCAATTTCTACATCAACGACATATTTTGTAGTTTTAGAGGTTATATAGGAAATTGATTATACTAAATTTCAAGAAACAATGTTTAAGTGTAACTAGGTTGATAATAACAGTGGTGTGAAACATGATGATAATGGATTTACACTCATTGATTTGAAAATATTTAGTTCCAAAGAGGAACCATTTATCTTGTAGAGACATGAAAAGAAAATATTTTATGTTATTAATACAAAAAATGATCAGGTGTCCATAATTTTGAAATATAAGATAATTCATTTGGTTGATGAGTATGATTACGATGTAATGTATTCATGTTAGGTTTATTCATCTATTACGTGATTTTTAGGTGATAATAATTACTATAATAGAAAAATAGTCCATGATATATGAAATGTTCATGATAAAAGGATTTGGGAAAATAATAAATTACTCTCCTAATTATTTTGGTAAATATTTATAATCAAATTTTCATTATCAATCTCAAAAATTCATAAGTTAATTTTTTCTTAAATTATTTTTTCATTTATAATTTGTTTTTGTCATTATAATGTCTTTAGAATAACTTTTTTATTGTAACTTATTTTCCATTTTTAAATTGTTTTAAATATATAAATTATTTTTTAGTTTTTTTCATATTTAAATTATCTATTTTTATATGTAAATATATGTTTCTCTTTAATCTAGTAGCGTTCGCCCTATTCCCACGACCTTCGAGTGAGTAAAAGTGACATTTGGGATCTCTTTATGTCCAAATTTTTTATGTAATTTTTATTATTTTTGAAGATAAATTAATTATTTAGTAGTTATAAATTTAATTCACCCAATCATTTATTTATATACAATTTATAATCAACTATAATTTTTTTGATAGTTTTTTAATGTAATAATTTTCTATGAATATATATTATTTGTGATAATAATTTTTTTTTGGTTGTAACTATTTGTATTTATACATTTTTTTTATTATAATATGCTTGTGGTTGAATTTTTTTTTTCAATTTTTTTCAAATATAATTTTTTTTGTTATCTATTATGAACAATGAAATTTTTATTTATTACAGTTATTTGATTTTAATCACATAAAAGTACACATACTTTTGGTGAGATAGAATATATCTTCTAAAATGATAGACATTGAGGTAGGGGAACCTAGTTATGTAAATTTTTTCATTTAAATACATATTTACAATCGTTAAATTATCTAATAAAATTAATATTATATTTCTTTAAATTATTTTCAGCTATTATTCTTCTATAGAGATGATGGTACCTAAATATGGTAGTTGTGGTATTACATGTTTACCAAAACTTTTACTCATATGTGGAGAATAAATAGTGATAATTATCTTTGATGAGAAAATCTTCCCAACTGCCTAAAATTCCATATTGTTTAGGACTCACCTATTTGTACAGAGTCATTGTAGGATATGTATTTTATACCATAATTGGAGGAGCATCGACCAGTCGAAAAAAATAATTTTTATAGGAGTACCTATTGGTAAAAATTAGAAACTTGTTTATTTAGTTTTTGAATGGTTTAAATATTACACATTTCTTAATATTTTGTTTATTCAATTATAGATTATATTTTAAATTGAAGTGATAAAAGGAATTAAAAAAAGTGTCTATCATTTGTGAAAAAAGGATGAAGATATTTTAAGACAAATTTCACTTCAACTCATATTTTTGGCTGTTAAAAGGATAAAAATACATTCCTTAAGTATGTTTTTATAGATATCAGGACATGGCATAAGTTTGTATCAATTTGGTCGGAGTAAGATTTTATGGAATGTTTTTTATCTTTGTAAAATTTATTTGTTTAATTAATTTTCATTACTTTATAACTTATTTATTTTTTATTATGTAACAGCCCCCCAAGAAAACTCAACAAGTGATACAGTCTCCTAATATTGCCTTAAAACATTATCACAAGGAGGGTATCCTTTATTAGAGGAACAAATGATTTCTAAAACACATAGTGAATTAAGATCCAAATCATGTAGTGGATTTGAAGAGGTTCCACTCAACCCCCATCTGCTACCAATAATCATGAAAAATTGAAAAGGGAGAGAATGCCAAAAGAGGGAAAGTATATTATTAATCCAAAAAATGAATTAACTGATAAGATTATAAGTAGTAATTTTTTTTCATTAATATTTCTATTTATTAAATTTATCTTACTATATTACATTTGAAAATATTACTATAGGACACCCTTTAAGAGAAAATGACACAGGGGACCTTTATTCATGAGGGTAGTAAATATATTATTTATAAAATGAGATACAACATTTTAAGGATTCAATAGAGGATATGATAAAATTATCTATATCATCTATGATTGTAGAATTGATGAGACATACACAACATGCATAACCTTCCTACCTAAATCTGCCACTTCCTCATTCAGACTCGATGATGTACCGTGAGTTTCATACTAGGGATCACCATGTACATATTGTAGCATATATAATTTTACATCATTTGGGGAATTATTTACATCATTAGATTATGTAGTTGGGTTAGGTAAGAGTAGCAGCGCATGATATTATTGATCCAACTAATCTAATGTCAATTCATACTAAGTAGGTGTCAATAGTTGGATAGAGTATTGGCCAGCTAATATTTATCATCAGATGACATACAGGGTATGCATTGGTTTTAATTTTTTCCATTAAATTAATAATTACTTATAATATTTTATTACAGTTCAATTATATACGAGTATTTGAAATTGAAATAATCACTACAATGGAAAGGAATAATCTGGGTTCCAGCACCATTATATATCATCAGGATGTTGATTGGGAAACAAATTTATCACATATTTTTCCCAAATAAGATAATTATTATAAGTTTTCTATGAGTTATGATATATGTGTAAGATATTATATGTAATATATTTTTAAAACAAATTTCATGGATGTTTTAAAGGGTTATAATCTCAGTATACCTGTGTAGCAATTGTTTTCCATGTAAGTAAATATCAACTATTAATTTATTTTCATTAATTAATCATATTTTTTACAGAATTAATTAAATACATTTCTAACTAGTTATCTCCACATTATTTTCATCCAATACAATTTCAATTCTATTTATGGTTTTATCAACCAATAATACGTTTCCACTAAAGTGAAATATTTAAACAAAGAATCCATAATTGAATATGTGTCTGAAAGATTAAAAAACATATAGATCACATGTTGGGTGTTTCCATTCATTGACGGGTAAGAAAAAATATATAATTATGAACCACTATTAATTATACTATTATTAATTCTTAATATGTTATATTTTAGTGGAAATTGGATGTAATGTTTATTTTTTCCAAAAAAATGTAGATAATATTGGTTATACAATGATGTTGTTCCTCCTTTGGTAGATTTTAATATTAATTATATAATAATGATCAAATTGGACTACAAAAGTTGAAGGAATCTCAACATTTGGATGTTATTGGTGATCCTAACAAGTTATCATTTTACACAAGGGTAACATGCAAATAAATAACCCATGGTGGTTAAAGGGTTATATGATCCCCAAAAGAGGGAATACTTATAAGAACATTCATAAAAAATCATTTAGGCTACATGAAGGTATTGTTCTAATATAATAAGATCCAAATTATATTTATTAAGATTTCTTTGTAGTGGCTAAAATCGTTGAAGGAAGAGAATGTAGGATATCTATAAAGTTACAAATAATCCAATAAAATTTTCAAATATTGAAAACATAGAGATCAATAATGTTCACTCACCAAATTATTAATGGTTATTAGTTAGGATAAAATTTTAGAGGATAATGATGTTTTCAATGAGAATCTTTAAAACAATATATGTGTTAAAAAAATTATCTTATTTCTAGATAATCGATTGCTGATGACTATAACACTCAAAATCATTTTTATTAGAATACGAAATTAAATTTTCCTTTAAACACTACATGATGTCATCTTAGTCAAGTATCCAACACCTATTGGATCTAATAAGATTTTATGTACTTTATTTGAGATGCATTATATATTGAAAATTTATACATATAGGTTTCAATATTCGAGGAAAAAATAATAATTTTTAGAAGGATCGTTTCATTATAAGTAATGATGAGAAGTGGAAATTATTTGGATATATTACAACATAGTAATTGATTGATGGGTTTTTTTATTATTGGAAGATGTTTGGAAACAATAATTAATCATTGAAGTTGTGTTAGACATAAAAATTATGGGCACTATCTTAAAGAAGGAAAATAAGAAAAGTCAACTCATAATAAAAATTTTCTGGGCAATAGAATTCCATATGTCATGATCATGTTATTAAAATCACTGCAACTAAATTAACCTTTAAGAATGAAATTTTTGAACAAAAACAAAAAAACATACACTTATAAACATGAATAATTAAAAACACCCAAACATGAGTATCCAAATCCTTTATAAATCATGAAAAAAATAACTATAAATGAATTACCTGCATCAAACTTGGGTAATAGAAAACCTAAAGGTCTCAGTCATTTAGGCTAGGTCAAGAGACTATGGTAGATGAATGGGGGTGGTATGGTACATACAAAAAGAATAAATAAAAATGGTGAAATAATGATAGATCAATTAAATAAGAGTAGAAATAATCACATACATTAGGTTTCAAGAAGTTTTATTCATCTGAGAAGTTCATGGGGGGAGTGGTGGAATAGGTTGAGTTCCTCAAGGGATTGAACAATAAGATTGAGTGTGGTTTTGGTAGAATTTTATTTAAATTACCAAGAAGGTTTTTATCTTTAACTTCCAAAAAGTGTTGATAAAAATGGGTTTTATTGGTGATAAAATTTAGCATCGATATATGTTTGTATTTTTCAGCACTAAAAATTTATAGTTGATGAAGATATGTTTTATCAACACTTATTATTTTAGCACTAATAAAGCCTACTATTTAAACTAAAATACAAAAATTTTCAAGACCCAATCTAAGATGGGGATCGAGCCGCAACTACCCCAAGACAGCCTCCATAGGACAAGGGGGTGGCGACAAGAACCAAAAGAATAACTAAAATCGATGAGGCCTTTAACAATGTACCTATACATAGACACACAACCATATCAATGAAAAAGTTTCAAGAGAAATAGTAAAAGATGCAACAATGCTATAAAGTAAACCATTAATGCACAAACCTCTAGACAGTACAAAAGTACAGTACTATAAACTAAAAATAAAAGGGAAAAAATACACACCCAACTAGAAATATTTCCCAACCTAACAAAACTGAAAAATAAAAGAGATGAAAGAGATCCCAACTTCTGAATTCCAAGCTACAACCATTGTATGCGGTCCAAGCATACAATATCCCTAAGTTACTCTGAAGTCACCACCGACCTATCCATCAAATTCATAGGACATGAAATGTGTAGGAATATCCCATGTAGGGGTGATTATATACATACATAGTAGGACACATTGAAAGATGAAGGGGGAATAGTAAAAGATACAACAAGAAATAAAATATAGTATAAGAAAGATACTATGAAAGAGAAAAGATCAATCAAAAAAAAGAGTGAAAGTAACATTGTCCAAGCACAAGGGTCTCAATACGGTGAGTAGACGAACTAACAATTAATTATTCATCACCTAAGCAAGAGACTATACTCATCCAACCATAAGAATCTAAACACAAAAAGCATATGGAATACCCTAAACATCTTCACTACTCCTGGAAAGAGAGTAACCCAATACAAGGTGTGGATACAAAAGGATATATATATAATTAGTTAAAGAATCTAAAACGAGAGAGTAATGGGATACCCATATCATAGATCATCCCAAGAAGAAGAGTATCCAACAGTTCCAGAAGTCCAACAATGATGCCCGACATCTCTTGCATCTTTTAATAAGTAACTACCTTAGTCAAACCATGGCTCATCACTGTGCTGCATAGTCTATGGGCCACAAAATCATGGTAGGGAACCCATTACCATGTACAATAGGGGGTCCCACTTTCATAGCCATCAAGGAACTCTACTACCTAGCCGTTCTAGAGGGTATCGTTCGATAGGATACATAGAGGACCCAAGACCATGTCGATGGGTGGGGGGGTTCACTCTAGTAAGGTCACTGAGGAACTCCACTACTCAACACTGTTGGAGGGTACCACTTAGAAAGTTTGTTGAGGATCACCACTGCCTAGCCCTTCTAGAGGGTATCACTTAGAAAGGTCATCGAGGAACTCCACTACCCAGACCCACTGGAGGGTACCACTTGGAAATGTCATTAAGGAACTCTATTGCTCAACCTTGCAAGAGTACCGCTCCAAACTGTTGTTAAGGAACTCCACTTCCCAGCCATGCAGGAGGGTACCGCTCAAAAAAATCATTGAGGAACTCCACTACCCAGCCCTGTTGGAGGGTACCTCTTAGAAAGGTCATCGAGGAACTCCACTTCCCATCCTTACTGGAAGGCACCACTAGGAAAAGTCTTGGTGATCCTACACAATCACCACCACCACCAGGGGTTTCCTAACTAGGAATCATTTTTTGAACATTCCACATCATATCTCATAAACCACAATTGAGGGAACTATAACATTCTACATGAAAAACACTCAGGATAGGCTACTCGTGGGCCAAAATCCAAGTTCAAACAAAAGAGATACATATGATTGAAGTTTCGTTAAAAGATATCAAGGGGTACATGGAGTGTGAGGGGACCCACACTAAATGTGGTCCCACTCTACTATCTGACAGTGTCCCTATCCAGTACACAAATCCATCCTATATAGTAGTATATGCCATGTAGGTGGACTACACAGTGTGTATAGGCTAACTAGGACTCGACCATGCCCTGTTAGTCATGTTTGTGTACCTAATCATGTAAAAACCCAAACTTTTACCAATGAAATTTCTCCATTATTATAGTAATGTCATAATAATGTAAAATTACATTAGAAAACACAATGACACATCATGATTAAATAAACTACTATGTGACCTTTAAACATAAATTTGCCACTTCTGTATTTTGAATGTTGAAAATTTAATAGACATAGTTGCGATCATGAAGATGTTTAGAGTCTGATAGGACAAAATTAATTTCTAGTGAATAGTAACTTACCCTTATAATAGTAATATAACCCTTATGAATAGTAAATCATCAAAAATAATAGTAACCTCACCCATGATTATATAAGTAAAATTTAGGCATCTTATAAGTGACAATATGAACATAGAAAATGTATTGGTATTTTTGTAAGTCATAAATAATTAATTATAATTAATTAATTAATTTAAGAGAAAATTTATTTTTCTAAAATGTGTTAATAAATTGAAAATTTTATGTATTCTAGTGTTAAGATAATTTTATAAGACTTTAGGTAATTTTTTGAAGCATTATAAAATCAGTTTTAATTTTAAAAACTGTATATTTCATGTAAAGTATGATTTTAATTAAAATTAAAATTGTTCATATTTAGATTTTTTTGAAAAAATGGAGTTCATTTTTAGATTCTACATGTCAAAAAATAGTTAGGGTGAATTTTTGGGAATTTTTTGAAATACTATAATTTTTGGTGAATAATGAAATTCGATAATTTACAAAATATGCTAAATAAATGAATTTCTACAACATGCTTGAGTCATGGATGATGTAAATGGACATTGGTTTCAACTCACGAGAACTTATTACTATTTTTAGTCACAATATTCCTCACTATTTATTGTATTGTCATGAAATAATAAATTAATGAATTTAATATTAAGAAAACCCTCCTCCCCTCCACTATAAATACAACCCCCACAACTCATTTCTTCACACCTCTCAAGCTTTAAGACATAACTAAATTATACCCAAATCTCCCCTAAATATCCTTACCCACGTCCATAATCCCTTATTCTCCTAAAAAGACCAAATACTCTCCCCTAAAGAGGCTCTCAAAAGAGATAAACTCAAGAGGTAAATTCCTCTTTCTGATTCTTTTATTTTCTTTCAAGTTCCTTTCTTTTATTTTTTTTCCTCACCTAATTTCACCCAAATGGTATGATAACTCCAGTAACATAATTTTAATATAATTATTTTATTCTAATGGGATTTTTCATAATAATATCACATTTCCTCTCCTATTATACTATAAATGAAAACACAGCTCGAGATGTGTTAATTTATCACATTCATGGATGATGAGTTTTCAATTTTCATTAGCATATTAGAGATTGGCCATGAAACCATTTTAATGGTTGAACCAGATAATAATATATTTATTTTATCTTATGTGATTTTCTATAATCCTTATACACCCATTATATAAAATAATAAAACAAAACAAGTTCATTGTGAGTAAAATTGTCAAATTAATCCAAGCATTTATCATTAAAATTTTATCTTATGATTCATCCTCATGGTATAAAAAAAATTCATTATAAGATCATTTATATATCTATAATTTCACTAATAATATATATTAACAATTCTGGATGCTTAAACACATTTCAAACGAACATCCATTCATGAATACAAGTGAACTGTTTATAAAAGCTATGAAAATTAACACTCCCAAACATTGAATTTAAGCTCTATAACTCATCCAAAGCTCCATAAATAACTTAATAAAAAAATAATGAATAAAATTCATGTATTAAAGGATATTTAATTATTAATTAATTAATCTAATTTCATTATATAGTACATCAAAATGAAGAAATCATTCACACACAAGGTAAGGGGATATTCTCGAACCCAACTCTCTTTCTTTGGGTTTTCCCTCTTCAACCCATTTTCAGTATGTATATTCCTTAAAAATAATTTATTCATCATTATCTTACCTTTTCAGGGATATAAATGTTCTCTAATTGATTTTATGAAAAATCTAACGTTTTAAAACAGAACTCTTCCTTCAAATAAACACACCCTTTTTACTTCTCGAAGACTGTTTCACTCTTCACTAAAGGTTGATGGTTATATGTCAAAAATGGAATTACTTATTTATTTTGGGAAATAAATTTTTATGAATGTATAATTTATGATGTGAAACCAATTTATTTCCATGGTTTATTTTATATTAAAGTTTTACATATTTTCTATGTAGCATGTATGATAATGTAAATGTTATGATGTGATAGGTGCTCCTGGAATTATATAGCTCAATATGAATGTTTGAATGTGATGGGTTCACCTAGAATTATACAAAAATCCAATGAATTGGGTAAATTGATGAATCTCATGAGTTA
Source organism: Viscum album (assembly GCA_963277665.1). NCBI lineage: Eukaryota > Viridiplantae > Streptophyta > Magnoliopsida > Santalales > Viscaceae > Viscum > Viscum album. The sequence goes on from OY728165.1 coordinate 1,047,358,130, forward strand.
AATTTAAATTACACGTGAAAATAATTCTAGCTTTTTTCATAACTATGTGTGGTAGTTAACCACTAAGACATAATGTTTCATTTTTATGCATTTCCATATTCCATGCTATTATATAAATGATGTTATGATTATGCTCAACCTATGTTACATTATTTCATGTTTTTATCTTTCCTCTTACTAGGATTTTATGTCAACCCTTTTTGATGTATATCCTTAGGTTACTACATGTACTAAAGAGTACATGGGGGCCAATAAGAATATAGAGATGAAGGAATTAAATATATTATTATGATTTATGTTTTAAATGCTATGTATGGACCTATTTTTTCAAAGACACTAAACCTTTGGATCCCCATTGCGTAATGTTTTTATGTTTTTCATCATTAAAATGATGTAAAGGTAATGTAAGAAAAGAAGGTTTTTATAGTTGGTATCATAGGAAATGTTTAGTTAATTTGGGAATTAGGATTAGTAAACCCTAGTGAAAACCTCTAGTCTAAGACTAAGTAAAAATATGCACATGAGAAGATTTGATAGACATAGGGATACCATAAGATATGATTTTATTGTGACATGTATAAATTAATAAGTTATTTATTCACAACTCATTGAATTGTGTTTTGTTCTAAACATTTCTATTTTGGAAAATGGTGGGAACCAGGATAATCCAGACCAACAAACCATGTGAGGTCCAATGTAATGATTTCCCGAATGACATACCCAATGCTTTGGAAGTTGGAGTTCAAAACTTCAGGGAAATTCTTACCCGACTGTCTTAGGTTATGAAAAATAACCTGAATAATGTGGAACATCCTCCTTAACCTAAGAGGGAGAAACAAGCTATCAAGTGTTTTACGCAGCAATGACCACCAATATTTAATGGATCTTCTAATCCACTAGTTACAGAACAATAGATCAAATCCATGGAGAATATATTTTATGTGCTTCACAATTCTGTGATGGGTAAGTTGATTCTGAACATATATCATCTAGATAGAGAGGCTGATCAATGGTGGGATTTGATTAAGAACACCAATCCAGATGAGGAAATCAAGGAGATGAAATGGGAAGACTTTATGATCATGTTTCTTAACAAGTTTTTCCAAAGAACTCTTCATACAAAGATAGATTTATAATTCATGGATATCAAGAAAAAAGAAGTAGAATACATCATAGCCTATGAAATGAATTTCAAAAAGCATTCAAGGTATGATTCAGGTTTTGTTATCAATAATGATAGCAAAATTGATAGATTCTTTAGTGTGTTAAAACTAAACCTTCAGAAGGATCTTGAAATTCAAGAATTTGAGAGTTATAAATAAGTTGTTTGATGTGATATCAAAGTAGAGATAGAGTTTGGAGAATATTCCCATGGATATGGTGATAAGAAATAAAATGTGGAGTTTCAAGCTGGAGGATCTAATGATAAAGGAGGGAAAAAACTCAATCGCCCACATGCCAAAAATGTGGGAAGAAGAATCATGGGAATTGCATCAAAGGGATAGGGAAATGTATCAAGTGTGGTAGATAAGGCCACCAGTCTCCTGAATGTCGAAAATACATGAGAAATTAGGAGAATGTAGTGGAAGAAAAGAAAAGAACTACCCATGGTCCAATGATACAACTATAGGGTGCAAGGAAACTATGTAAGCTATTGCATTATACCTCGGTCCCTTGAGGGTAATCAGCGTCAGTAGCCACCAAAGACAATGGAACAAGGGAAGTATTATTCTATCACTACTATGGATGTCGAGAATGAAAATGAAGTCATACAAGGTACACTTCCTATTTACTCAATAATTTTAAAAGTCTAATTTTATTCTGGTTCTATGCATTCCTTTATATCTTATTAGTTTTCTAGAACTATAGAATCGAATCCTAGAAACCTTGAAGTAGAGATATCCATAAAAACACCTAGTGGTGTAATCATTGCAACCCAAATGTTGGAATATTCTCTTATGGGCATATGTGGTAATATTCTTCTAGTGAATCTTGTGCTACTTCCCTTGGTGGAATTCGACGCTATAATGGGAATGGATTGACTATCATTACATATGAGCACATATCAACTATTGGAAAAAGGAAATATCTTTTAATATTCCAAACCATCCCATGATTCTATAAAAATGAAAGGAAGATCATGAATCACCTTTGAAAAATTCTTCAATGGTGTGGGTATTGATTCCCTGTGAATAGGCATACCCCACTCAAATGGTTGAGTCAAAGGAAAGTGTCAACCTAGTGGTAATTACCATAATAAGGGAATATAGTGATGTATTTCCAAAGAGTTACCCAAAATTCCCCCAGATCATGAGGTAGATTTCTCAATTTAAATTATACATGGGGATACTCCTATATCAAAGTGTCCCCATAGGATGGCTCCTATCGAACTTGAGTTATTAAAGAAGCAGCTGAAAGAGCATTTGGAAAAAGGGTTCATAGGCCCTAGTGAATCACATTGGGGTGCACTAGTGCTTTTTGTGAAGAAGAAGGATAGATCAGTGCGGCTGTGTATCAATTATTGGGAACTCAACAAGATCACCGTACAGAACAAGTATCCTCTTCCAAGGATTGATGAATTGTTCGATCAGCCAAGAGGAGCTCATTACTTCTCAAATATGGATCATAATTCTTGATATCATAAGATAAATGTGAAGAAGGAAGATATTCAGAAGACTACATTCCATACAAGTTATGGGTACTATGAGTTTCTAGTGATTCCCTTTGGACTTTCAAATTCCACTGTAATCTTCATGAATTTAATGAATATATTCTTTAGACATTACCTCAAAAAATTTGTGGTATTGTTTATCGATGATATTCTCATCAACTCTAAGATAAAGGAGGAACATGAAGAACATCTAAGACCTATGTTGGTGACATTGAGAAAGGAGAAGTTGTATACCATGTTCAGAAAGTGTGACTTTTGGATGAAGAATGTCACGTTCTTGAGACATGTAATCACAAGTGAGGGAACTTATGTGGACCCTTCAAAAAAAAAGGTGATTGAGGAATGACCCAGAACCTCTAGTTTCATAGAAATCCATATTTTTATTGGATTATCTGGGTACTACTGATGTTTTGTGAAAAATTTCTCATGATTTTCAATCCCACTAACTAAGTAAATAAGGAAAGGGGTAAAGTATGTCTGGATGAAAGAATGTGAGGGAAGCTTCAAGGAGCTAAAGATAAGGCTGATCACTACACCTGTACTCACATTATTGAAGAGTGGAGAATGTTTTATGGTATACAGTGATTCTTCAAAGAAAGGATTGAGTTTTGAACTAATGCAATTTGATAATTTGATAGCCTATGCCTCATAGTAGCTGAATATCCATGAGAAGAACTACTCGACGCATGATCTAGAGCTAGCAGCTGTGATTTTTGCCTTGAAAATATATCAGAACCACCTATATGGTGAGAAGTATGACACATACATTGATCACAGGAGTTTAAAGTATATATTCACACAAAAGGACCTTAAGTGAGTCAAAGGATATGGTTTGATCTAATCAGATATTACGATTTCTCTATTCACTATCATCTTTTCAAGGCGAACAAGGTATCTGATTCTCTAAGCAGAAAAGAACCTTCTACTCTATCCATGTTGAGGATTGAGAAAGACCTTATATTCATGGATATATAAAGAATGGATTTGGAAATCATAAGAGTAGGGAATACATACTACCTTTCCAAAATGATTGCCCAACCATCAAACCAATAGAATATTAAAGAAGAAAAAAGGGATGATCTGAAGATACAAAATAGGGTGAATGCATTAAAGGAAGGGAAGATGATAGAGTTCCTTATCAATGATGTTGTAATTATTTGGTTTGGAACATGTATTTCTGTGCCTTCATCACCTAGGATAAAGAAGTAGCTATATGATAATTAATATATGTCACCTTTCTCTATCCATCTAGGTAGCACCAAGATGCATCGTGATCTCAGAGAACACTTATGGTGGGACAACATGAGGAAGGATATTGCTGAATATATCCCAAGGTGCATGATATGTTAGAAAGTTAATGTAGAGTTACAAAATTCCAAAGGGATGATGCAACCATTGCCTATACCCATGTGGAAATAGGAGAATGTCACTATGGTCTTTGTCATGGGTATCTTGAATACGTCTAAGGGAAATAATGTGATATGGGTCGTGGTTGACCGACTCACCAAAAATTCCCACATTATTGCTATTAGGGAAGATCTATTGCTTGAACAACTTGAAAAGATATATGTAAAGGAAGCGGTGAGACTACATGGGATTCCACTCTTGATTTTCATTGATCGTGATCCAAGGTTCACATATAAATTCTGGAGGAGTCTCCAACATGATTTGAGTACTGAATTAAATTTCAGCACGACCTATCACCCCCAAACTGATGGCCAATTTGAAAGGACTATTTAGAATCTTGAAGATATGCTAAGAGACTATTCTTTAGAATTTAAAGGTGGATGGAATCAGAAACTCCCATTGGTTGAGTTCTCATACAACAATAGCTTCCACTTGATTATTCAGATGGATCCATATGAAGCTCTGTATGGAAAGCAATGTAGAACTCCAACCTGTTGGGATGAAGTTGGAGAAAGAAAGCTATTTGGACCTGATCTTTTACAATAGATGACAAAGAAAGTTCAAGTCATCCAGAAACATATCAATGTTGCTCAGAGTCAAAAAAAGAACTATGCTGACAACCATCTAAAGGACTTGGAGTTCGACATTAGAGACAATGTCTTCCTTTAAATATCTTTATGGAAAAGAGTCATGCAGTTTGGAAAGAAATGGAATCCAATCCCAAGGTACATTGTCCCCTTTGAGATCCTTGACTGCATAAGAGAAGTGTCCTATTAGATTTCACTTCCACCAATTATAGATCAAGTTCATGACGTGTTTCACATATCACTGCTGAGGAAGTACATACCAGATCTCTCACATGTACTGAACTCAGAGGTGGTACTATTGGAAGATGATCTCTATTATGAGGAGCAGCCAACAAAGATTTTGTAATGGAGAGTTCTACTTAACCAAACAACCCACCTTGTCAAAGTGTTTTAGAGGAACCATAAGTATGAAGAAGAAAATTGGGAACCAAAGGATGCGATAATGGATAAGTACCTTCACATGTTTATGTGAAATGAAATTTTGATGGTGAAATTTTAAAATGAGGGAGAAATGAAATGAACCAAACTTTTATTAATGAAATTTATCCCTTCTTTTAGTAATGTCATAATCATATAAAATCACATTAGGAAAAAAATTCCACATCATGTTTAAATGAACTACTATGTGACCTTTAAACATAAATTTTCCACTTTGGTGTTTTGATTTTGAAAATCTGACATACACTGTAGAAATTAGTAAGATGTTTGGAGTCCGTAAGGACAAACATAATTTCTAATGAATAGTAACCTACTCTTATGAATAGTAACCCACCCTTATAAATAATAATATGACCCTTATGAATAGTAATATGACTCTTATGAATATTAAATCTTCCAAAAGAATAGTAACTTTACCCATGATTGTATAAATAAAATTTAGGCATTATATAAGTGACAATATGACCATAGTAAAATTATTAGTATTTTTTAAGTCATAAATAATTAATAATAAATAATTAATTAATTTAAAAGAAAAATTATTTTCCTAAAATGTGTTCATAAATTAAAATTTTTATTTCTTTTGGTTTTAAGATAATTTTATAAGACCTTATGTAATTTTTGAAAGCATTATAAAATCAGATTTAATTTTAAAATCTGTATTTTTCAAGTAAATTATAATTTTAATTAAAAATTAAATTGTTAATATTTAGAAAATTATTTTTGAAAAAATGGAGTTAGTTTTGGGATTATACACATTACAGAATTGTTAGGGTGAATTTTTTGGATTTTTTTGAAATACTTTAATTTTTAGTGAATAGTTAAATTTGATTATTTAAAAAATATGCTAAATAAATGAATTTCTGCATCATTATTTAGTCACGGATGATGAAAATGTCCATTGGTTTGAACTAAAATGCACCAATTACTATTTTTAGTCATAAAAATTCTCACTATTTCCTGTCTTGTGGAGAGATAATAAATTAATGAATATAATATTAAGAAAACACTTCTCCCCTCCACTATAAATACCTCCCCACACCCTCATTTATTCTCACCTCTCAAGCCTCAATAATTAACTAAATTCTTCCCAAATATCCCTACAATACCCTTTCCCATGTCCATAATCCATTTTTATCCCCAAAAGACTAAATCCTCTCCCATAAAGAGGCTCTTAAAGGAGATAAACTCAAGAGGTAAATTCCTCTTTCCGATTCTTTTATTTTCTTTCAAGTTATTTTGTTTTATTTTTCTTTCCTCACCTACTTTCACCCAAATGGTATGATAAGTATAGTATCATAAATGTACTAGAATTATATTATTTTAATAATATATTTCATCATAATCTCACCTTCCCTCTTCTTTTACACTATAAATGGAAACACAACCCAAGATGTGTTAATTTATCACATTGAAGGACGAAAAGTTTTCAATTTTCATCAGAATATTAGAGACTATTCATGTAACCATTTTAATGGTTGAAACATATCATAATATATTTATTTTATATTATTTAAATTCTTTAATCCTTATACACTCATGATATAAAATAATAATACAAAACAAGTTCATTGTCTGTAAAACCACCATATGAATCCAAGCGTTTATCATTAAAATTTTATCTAATGATTCATCCTCATGGTATATAAAAAAAATTCATTATAAGATCATTTATATATCTAGAATGTCACTAATAATATATATTAACAATTATGGTTGTTTAACCACATTTCAAACGAACATCCATTCATGAATACAAGTGATCCATTCATAAAAGCTAAGAAACTTAACACTCCCAAACAATGAATTTAAGCTCTATAACTCATCCAAAGGTCCATAAAAGAACTTAATAAAACCATAATGAATAAAATTCATGTATTAAAGGATATTTAATTATTAATTAATGAATCTAATTCCATTATATAGGACTTCAATGTGAAGAAATCATTCATACACATGGTAAGGGGAAATTCTCAAACCCAACTCTATTTCTTTGGGTTTTCCCTCTTCAAACCATTTTCAGTATGGATATACCTTAAACATAATTTATTCATCATTAAATTAACTTTTATGGGATATAAATTTTCTCTAATTTATTTTATGGAAAATATAATGTTTTCATAAAGAACACTTCTTTCAAATAAACACACCCTTTTTACTTTTAGAAGATTGTTTCACTCTTCAGTCAGGGTTAATGGTTCTATGTCAAAAATGATATTCACTCTTTATTTTGGTAACTAAATGTTTATGAATGTATGATTTATGATGTTAAACCCATTTCTTTATGTGGTTTGTTTTGTGTTCTATTTTTACATATTTTCTATGTACCATGCATGATAATGTAAATGTTATGACATGACAGGTGAACCCAGAATTAAATAGAGAAATATGAACGTTTGAATGTGACAGGTGCACCCAGAATTATAAAAAACTCTAAATCATTAGGTAAAGTGATGAATATAAAGATTTAAAGTGAAATGATGCGTGACCATGATTATATATTTTTTTACAACTATGTGTGGTAGTTAACCACTAAGACATGATGTTTCATTTTTATGCATTGCCATATTCCATGATATTATATAAATGATGTTTTGATTATGAACACTCCATATTAAATTATTTCATGTTCTTATATTTCATATTACTAGGATTTTAGTTCACCCCTTTTTGATGTATATAATCAGGTGACTACATGTACTAAAGAGTATATAGGGGATGATAAGAATATAGAGAATAAGGAATTAAATAAATGTTTATTCTTTATGTTGTAAATGATATGTATAGTCCTAGTTTTACCAAGACACTAACCTTTGGATCGTTATTGCGTAATTTTTTTTATGTTTTTATCATTAAAATGATTTAAAGTAATGTAATAAAAGCATTATAATTATAGATCTCATGTATGTGTACTCGAGTACACGATCATGTACTTCCACACATGTTCCCGCCCTTGTGACCCATCACACGGGTTTTCCAATCAGGGAAGGGATAGACAACATGAAAGAGGACTACACGTCTTGTCTATAACGACCCAAAGTTTTTCAATGGAAATTCCCTTCTTATAATTATGTCATAAAATAACATGAAAACACAACATAATGAACTACTAAGTGCTATGTGACCTTTAAAAATAATTTTGTCACTTCTTTATTGGGAATTTCAAGAATCTGACATACATGGTTGTGTTCAAGATGATTTTTGGAGTCTAATAAAACAAAAATAATTTTTGGTTAATAGTAACCTACCCTTATGAATAGTAACATAAACATATGAATAGTGATATACCATAATGAATAGTAACCATACCTATGATAGTATAAAAATAATATTCAACTGAAAGTATGATGTACCTATATTTTAGAATAAGTAAATGAATGTTTTAAAACTGGTTTTTTAATAATAAATTATGATTTTAATTAAATATTAAATTAATCATATTTAGAAAATTATTTCTGAGAAATGGAGTTCATTTGTTTATTCTGCACGTCGAAAAATGGTTGGTGTGAAATTTTGGGATTTTTCTGAAATACTTGAATTTTTGATGAATATTGAAATACCATAATTTACAAAATAAGCTAATTATAGAGTCATGTGTGATGTTCTACTGATGTAAGCCAACTTGATTCAGGATCACATGATAAAATTACTATTCTTGGTCATTAAAGACTCATTATTCCTTGTATTAGGGGAAATTAATAAACTAATGAATTTTATATTAAGGAAACCCCTCTCCCCTCCACTATAAATACCACCCTTCACACCCTCATTTCCTCCACCTCTCTATCTTGAAGCCTTGTCTAAAATATGCTCAAACATCTTCCCTAGCCCCTCCCCCACGTCCAAGATCTTTTTTTGTCATAAAAATACCAATCTTAGAGCCTTTAAGGAGGATCTCAAGAGGAGGATTCAAGAGGTAATTTCTCTCCCTCTTCTTCTTTAATTCCCTTTTAATTTCAAGTTCTTTTCTTATTATCTTCCCACCCATCTTTGTCAAAATGGTATGGTAACTCCAGTATCATGAATATACTGGAATTTTATGATACTAATTCGATATTATATTATCCAACACATTTCCTTCTTCCTTTTATTTTATTAAAGAGAACATTGTTCGTGTGGTGTTAATTTATCACCTTTAAGAATGACATATTTTCTTCGTCCATTTGTACCTTCATATATGGCCATGAAACCATTTTTAGGTTGAAAAAAAATATTTTATATGTATTATTTCCTATTTAAAGTTATGGAGCTAACTTATTTACATATTACTAATTGATAAATTAAAACAAGTTCATTGTGATCGAAAAACCGCCCAAATTAACCCAAACGATCATCATTTAATTTTTATCTAATGATTCATCCACATGGTATATAACATAATTCATTATAAGATCATTTTAAATTATGTAATTTCATTAATAACATGTAATATCAGATCTGGATGTTTACCCATGTTCTACCCGAACATTAATTTAAGAATACAAGTGAACCACCCAAGAAAAACCATAAAAACTAACATCCCCGAACAATGTTTTTAAACTCTATAAGTCATCCAAAGAAAAATAAAATGACATAATGAAACCAGAATGAAATATATTCATGTATAAAAGGTTCTTTAAATTATAATTAATTAATAAAATGTCATTATATAGGACATTAAAGATAAGGAAGTGTTCAGATACATGGTAAGGGAAAAATCTCAAACCTAATTTTCTTTCTTCGGGTTTTCCCTCTTTTACTCCATTTTTGATATGGTTACTCCTTAAAAATCATTTTTTAATCATTGAATTTAATTTTATAGGATATAAATGTTCACCACTATTGTTTATGTCAAACAAAATGTTTTCCAAAAGAAATCTTCTTCTAATATCTCACCTTTTACTTCTCATTCAAGGTTGATGGTTCTTGTATCAAGTATGTTATTCCCTCTTTGTTTTGGGAACCCAAAGTTTAAGAATGTGTTCTTATGGGATGAAACCCATTCCTTTCCATGGGTTAGTTATGTTCATAATTTATTTATGTTCTATGTGGCATGTATGATAATGATAATATTATGATGTGACGGGTGCGCCCTGAATTATATAACACAATATGAATGTTTGAATGTGATGGGTGCGCCCAAAATTATACAGAGCTCCAATGCATTGGGTAAAGTGATGAATGTCATGATTAAATTTTTAATTATGTGGAAAATATGCTATCTTTGCTCACAAGTATGTTTGTTAGTTAACCACTAAGACATGATGTTTCATTTTTATGCATTGCCACATTTCAAGTCTTATATTTATGCTTCCTCTCATGTTCGTGATCTTTTTCCCATTTCATGATTATGATAACTCCATGCTATTTTGTTCTTATATATCCAATTACTAGGCTTTTTTATCACCCCTTTTTGATGTATATCCTTAGGTGACTACGTATACTAAGGAGAGGGAAAGTGCCAATAAGAAGATAGTGAAGAAGGAATTAAATGATTTTTTATGATTTATGTTGTAAAAGTTATGAATGGTCCTAGTTTTCCCAAGACACGAAACTATTGGATCCTCTATGTGTAATAATATTATGTTTTTTATCTTTAAAATGATGTAATAGTAATGCAGGAAAAGGTTGGGTTGCTATATTTTCATCCTTATGTTTTCCAAAAACCTTGCTACCACCACTGAGGGGGCGACACACCGTGTGTTCATCCCATTACATGGAGTGTAGTTGGGTTTTCACTAGAATTCCAGATTTATGACCCATTCATTGAATCTAGTGGTTCCACCATATATCCCACATCAAAACCCCTAAATCTTATGGATCTAGCCATGGATTGTGGATTATAGATGTCTCTCATAGGAAATCAACTATGTTCGTCCATCAGGGTTTCATCTTACGTTATGAAAGAACCTGTGACTTATACCTCTGATTCCTTGATCTCAAATCACTTAAAAAACATAAATTCCTTGCAACAAACCTAGATCTGGTTTTAGTTCATTGATATGTACATGTTTTCTTAATCCTTCACGGTTATAGGGGTTCAATCGGGTTTAGTACTACCCAACAAAGTTGAACTATGACTGTGATGTCCAATAAGAAAAGAACATGAAGTAACATGGGAGAAAGGCACAAAACCAAATGATTAAATAGTCATTGGAAAAGTTTTATTATCCAATGATCAAGAACAAACAGTTAGGGTAATAAAAAAATTGAAAAGAAAAAAGTTTCTATACCCAGGCACATGAAATCGACTAAAAATTGGCACAGATCCAAGAATGATGATGGTTATAAAAAAAATAAAGAAAGGAGAATAAATTAATAATTGAATAGTCCTACTTTATAGATTTTTTTGATGAATAAAGTGTCTTCCAATGATTAAGAGAAGCTTTTTTGTTTTCTATGTACTGATCTTATTTGAATCGATGTTTTATCATCTTCTGATGTGATTCACCAATGATGGAGGAAGGATGAGATCTATAATTATCCTAGGTGTTATGCAGATAACCCTATAGAATTAACCCTTGATATATTATTATAGAGAATTCTGTAGCATAAAAAATGAAATAATTTATTAATTATTTCACGGAACATACTTCCAATGAGAGAGTGATATGAATTCCCCATGCTGACCCATTTTAGGTTTTTCCAAGAGTAAAAATCATGTTTCGGATTTAACCGTGGTCTCATATTTCAGATCCAATCTTCCATTTAAGAGTTATCCAATTTTATTTTAGAATACTCGTGTGTGTAGTATAAAATATATTTAATATTTTTAAAAAATTAATTCTGGGTGCACCGGGCCACATAATCGCATTCCGTCTCAGTTCATAGCTCTGTAAATATACATATAAATATTTAAAAGTATTAAAAATAAAAAATGGGTCTCTACATCATTCAATCCTTTAATATTTTCATTCCTAAAAGGAAAAAACTAAGAAAAAAACTTGGGATACTGAGCCAACACTTGGATCTCCTGCTCTCAGGAACTCACCTGCATGTTCCCGTACTTGCCACAACACACAGACCATGGGGATGGTCGGTCCAGATAGGGTCTTATCCCGCTGATCCTCGATCACTATCAGGAGCTCCACAAAGGTGGATCCATCCTTGATTTATAGCTCACCCCATTCAATGACGTGCATGGGGCCATGAACGTATCATATCAGTTATGACACGTGGAAGACATCATGCACCCGCTCTAGCTGTGGGGGTAGGGAGAGACAGTAAGCAACCTCACCAACCCTCTACATGACATCAAATGACCCGATGAACCTCGGGGATAACTTACCTTCGTCGATGAAACTCTATAATCCTCATCATGGGGACTCTCAAGAAATAATGTTCTACCTACTCTAACTCCAGGGGACTACAACAGTGATTTGTGCAAGATTTATGTCTACTCTGGGATGTCCTCATCTACTCACAGATGACCTAGACATTCTATGTCATCACCTACTCCAATTATGGTCCCATAAGAGATAACTCTCCAATCTATGTCCATCACAAATCTGACCTATAGGGTCTCTTGTAAAATGCCTCAAAAGGTTCCATACTTATGGTAGAGTGATAGATCTTTTTGTATAAAAAATCTACCAAGGGAAGGTGATACTTCTAGCTCTGGATGAAATCTAACACACACATGAACTCTTAGTATATCCTAGAACACCTGGATAGTGTGATCATTCTTCCCATCGTAATGGGGGTGAAAGGATGCACTCATCCTCATTTGGGCATTGAATTCCACCTATAGGCCTCTCCATAATCATGACATAAACTATATGTCATGATCAAAGACAATATTCAAGGTAACCCCATGAAGGCAAATAATCTCTCATCTTTACAACTACCCCAACCTCTCTACTGAACTCTCTACCACAATAGAAAGTATGTGTTCCAACTTCTTGAGTCACTCATCTATCAACCAGATGGAGTCCTATCCCTCCACTGTACATGGAATCCCTATCACAAATTCCATGGAAATTCCATCCCATTTCCACTTTGGGATCTCAAGGGGCTGTAACAAACCTACTAGAATTTGGTCCCAACATTCACATACAAAAAAGTAAGGCACTGAGAGATGAAATCAGTTGCACTTCACCTCATTTTGGATCACAAAAACTACCACTAAAGGTATATTTACATATTCACCACACCGAGATTTACAACTAGGGGATAAGTGTGAAACTCTAACATCACCTTCTCCCACAACGTTATTGGGATTAATGTCTATCCTTGGAAAAGGATAACATGATTCCCTCATTTAGAATATCTATATAGTGAGTCGCCTATGGATATCTATTCATTTAATACCTTAATGTATCCCAACTAGGACTCCCTCACATGCACAAGAAGTGGATGAGTCAACACCATCGACTTCAGAAAAGATATACCCTCCTGCTCCAGCAGGGTCAGCTATAAGGAGGGAAATTGTTCTGAAGCCAACCACACTAAGAAAGTCTAGGAATTCCTGCTAAGGGAATCTATAACAACATTTCCCTTCCCTAAAGTATATAATATATCAAAGTCATAGTCCAATAGGAACTCAAACTAGAACCGCTATCTCAAGTTCGAGTCTCTCTACATGAAGACATAACTGAGACTGTGATGGTCTAATTAAACCATAAAGAGCCCCCTAGGAAGGTAGTGCCTTAAAATTATCATGGAGAAGACTACCAATATCCTCTATATGTCATGATTCATGTAGTTATTCTTGTGGGATCTCTAATTTCATGACACGTATGAAATAACTACCTGCCACTGCATCAACACGTAGTTGATCCCATCTCCTGAGGCATCACAATATACTTTGAACCCCACACATTCCTTGGGTAGTATAAAAACTAGGGAACTCATAAAATTGAGCCTCAACTACTCAAAGGACCTATGAAACTTCTCAAACTAGGTAAACATATTCCATTTCTATGTCGAGGCAGTCAATGGGGCGGTGATTAAAGTCCTCCACAAACATCCTGTAGTAGCATGCCAAGCCAGGGGTAGTTTTTCTTTATCTTGGTCTGGTTTAGGAGATGATAATCCACATAAATATTAAAGCTCCTGTCATCCTTTTTTTGTAACAACCCCGGAGCTACCCAGTATGACACACTAGGTCTAATGAAACATTTATCTTAAAGGTCCTTCAACTGAAACTGAAGCTCCTAGAGCTAGGTAGAGGCCATCCAGTATGACACATAAGATATCAGAGTAGTTCTAAGATGCAAGTAAATGAAAAACTCTATCTCCCACCTCAAAGGTATTCCCAAAACATCCTCAGGGAAGAAATCCACATAATACTACAAAACTGAAGGATCCTAAAGGATTGAAGATCCTACTACATAAAGGGATATACTCACTAACTGATGGGTGATGGGATTCAGCCTCCTGTTCCCATAACCCACTTTTCCTAAAATAATATCTCACTCAATAGAAAAAGAGAATCTCATCCCATCATCAAGTAGGCATCTGACTTATCTACAGTGATTGGAAATATGGTATCAAAATATGGACAACAAATCCATACCCAAGATAACATCATAGGGTTCCATTGTGACTACCAATAGGTCCCATGTGAACCTATATACACTAAGAAATAGATCTCACTTTTGATAAATAAAATATATGGAAGAAGTGTTACCTGTAGGAACCTCAAGATGATGCTGCTGGGATAGTGCTTTAACTCATAGCTCCAACTCTCACACTATGAGTAAAGATATAAAAGAATGATTGGAACCTGTTTCTACAAATACTGAAGAAGGAGTATAATAAACATATTTCTTACCGATGATCATCTCATACACTGTAGAATCATAAACTTTCAAAGCCTACACCAAATTTCTTCCCCGGCCGCCATTTCCCTGAGTTTGATGTGGGCCTCCTGGTGGTGGTGGTGGAATGATCTCATAGCATCATCCACCACCCATAACTCCTATTACTCCTATTCAAAATCCACCTCTTTGGGGACCACCATGTCCATGATTGGGAAATCCATGATCACAAAACTGCCTTTTTCAGGGCAGTCCATCATCTATCTTCATATTATGCTTAGTATATCTGATCAGACAGTTATGCACTATATGAACTCACCCATCATAAGTAAATCACTTACCCTCTTTTGTCAAACCTGGTGCTCTGTACTGTATCTATATAGTATGTCGGCGTACCTGAGTCTGACCATGGGGAGGTCCCCTATGCCAATATCACAACACTTGGAATCCACTAGCTCCTGCGAACAACTCATCCCTATGGCACAGACTTACATCTCCAGCTGTCTAGAGTCCCTATGATAGAAAGAAATCTCTCACTAGTTCCCGCTCCAACACCCTGAAATAAGTGGGGATGCACAGGGGCACAATGATGGATCATATTTCTCTGTAGTGTCTGTGATCAAAATTCTGTGCTCATAAGTAGTAATCCCATATCCTATCAACAGAGTACCACATAAGATATTTGAACCTCGCTGTGTACTCAACAACCATAATCCGTCCCTATCGTATCTCCAGAAGCTCCTAGATCCGGACTAATCACAAGAAGTATGGGTAGTACTCCTCATAGAATATCTATTGGAAATCGGTCCATGAGAGTGTCAACTCATCATGAATCTATGTTACAAGACTCCAAAATCACCCAACTACTCCATGAAAAAAGATTGCTTCTACTGAAACCACCTGATTCATCGAGGTTGGAATAATCTACAAGACATAGGCCACCAACTCTAACTAATCCTATGTTGCCAGAGGATTTGGATCTCTGCAGAATCATAATGGCCTATGGCACTAGAAATCATAGAGCACAGTAAGCCTTCTGACATCCTTAGCCAGATCTTCTAGAATGATTGATTTCTCAATATGCGGTAGTGCTACTACCTACCCACATAGAGGAAGGGGGTCATGTGATGGAACCTAAAATGAGGCTTCATCACTCATCTAATCGTTTTCAAAAACCAAAATTAGTATCTTGTCTAGCTATCATCATAGAGGCATCCTAAGAATTATCAAGATGTACCATAATCAGATGAGAATATATATATATATATCAACAATAATGGGGAGCTAACTCAAGAAGGATAATCAAAGACTAAATCCTATAAGGTGAATTCACCATTGATCCCTAAAACAAATGTATAGACATTTCAAGTCAACATGTAGGTAGTCAGGGTCCTGGTGAATGGATACATTGACCACCCACACCATCACTAGACTCCCTTGCCTAAGAACCATACTTGAGAAACTACGACTATATTTCCCTAAACCAAACTAAATACTCTTAAGGGGGATAGTCTGAACAATGTCCCAAGGAATGAACTTACTCTGATACTAATCTATCACGGCCTGACCCAAGATGTGGCTCGAGCCAAAACTACACCAAGCCTGCCTCTATATTTCAAGAGTGACAACAAGTGCTGAAGGAATAACTAAACTTTTGGAGGCATTTTCCTAATCACATGTACACACACAAATATCCATATCGATGAAAAATCATAGAGGGAAAGAGTAAAAGATTAAACACTACTATAAAGTAAACTAAGCATGCATGATCCTCCAGATAGTACAAAGGTACAGTAGTGTAAAATGAAAAATAAAGAGGAAAAATAATCACCCAACCAAAAATATGTCCCAATATAAAAAAATAGGAAAAGTAAAAAATTGAAAGAGTGCCCAGCTCCTAAATCCAATGTGATGACCTCCATACATAGTCCAAGAACCCAATATCAATAAGATCTTCTAAAATCACCACCAAAATGTCCATCATCTGCAAAAGACATGACACATTCAGGAAAAATTCATCCAGGGGTGAGTATATACATACCCAGCAGGACACCCCAAACTCTGAAGGGGTATCATTAAGAGATACAACATGAAAGAAAATATAGTATATGCAAGATATAATGAAAGAGAATAGCTCAACCCAAACAAAGAGTGAATGTAATATCATACAAGAACAAGGGGATCAACATGGTGAGTAGATGAACTACCCATAAATTCTTCACCATCTATATAAGGACAATAGACTCTTCCCACAATGAGAAGATAAACATAAAAAACACATGGCATACCCCACACATCTTCACCTCTCTTGGAAAGAGAGTAACTAATTCAAAATTGTGGATACAGAAGTATATATATATATATATATAATTAGTCAAAGAAGATAAAATGAGAGAGTAAATAGATCTCCATCTCAAAATTCATCCCAAGAATAAGCGTATCTAATAGTTCTAAAATTCCAACAATGATGCCCAACATCTCACTCATCTGACCAGAAGTAACTGTCTAAGTCAAGCCGTGCCTCATTACTGTGATGCATAGTCGAGGGGACACAAACTCTAAGTAGGGAACCCACACCCTGGTACTATAGGGAGTCCCACTCTGATAGTCATCAAGGAACTCCACTTCCAATCTCTTCTAGAGGGTACTAATCAATAGGATCCATAGAGGACCCATGCCCATGCCGATGGGGGGGGGGGTTGACTCTAGTAAGTTCACTGAGGAACTCCACTTCTAAGACCTACTGGAAGGTACTACTTGGAAAGTTCATTGAGGAGCACCACCACCAAGCCCTATTGGAGGGTAATACTTAAAAATTTCATCGAGGAAATCCACTGCCCAAACCTTTTGGATGGTACCACTTAGAAAGAATGTTGAGGAATTCCACTACACATCCATGCTAGATGGCACCACTTGGAAAAGTCCTGGTGATCCTACAAGATCACTACCTTCATCGGGCATTACCTAACCATGATTAATACTAGGAAAATTTCATATTCTATATCATAATCCACAATGGAGGTAACCATAAAATTATACGTGAAAAAACACTCAATATATGCTACTCCTGGGCCAAAATCTGAGTTCAAACAAACGAGATACATATGATTGAAGTTTCCTCAAAAGAGTTCAAGGGGTACACAATGTGTGAGGGGACTCACACAACGTGTGGTCCCACTACACCACCTGGACATGTACCTAGATAGAACATAGATCTATCCAATTTAGTAGTACACACCATTTAGGTGGACTATATAGTGTGTCTAGGTTAACCATGATAGGGCTGTGTCATGTTGGCAGTGTTCGTGTACCAGACCCCATTTCCATGTACACGAGTATACATATGTGTACTTCAGCATGAGTTCCTGCCTGTGTGACACATCATATAGGTTTTACAATTGGGTAAGGGATACATGTCATGTAGGTAGACTACATAATGTGTGATTCTTAAGTTTTCCAAAACCCTAGCTGTTGCCACTTAGGGGGCTACACGCCGTGTGTTCATCCCACTACATGGCTTGTAGTCAGTTTTTTCTAAAATTTCAGATCCATGATTCATGTGTTTAATCTGGTGGTTCTAACATAGATACTACCTTGAATCTTCCTAAATCTTATGGATATAGCTATTCATTGCAGATTCTGGATATCTCTCACTGGAAATCGGCACTATTCATCCACTGGGGTTTCCCTGTTCATTTTGCACTCACCCAAGCCTTCTACCACTAATTCCTTGATATAAAATCACCAAAATAAACAACCAAGCCTTGAAATGATCATATATATAGTCGTAGTTAGTCAATATGTACTTTATTTCCTGATCCGTTGTGGTTTTGAGGGTCTGATTGGGATTAGTACTGCCTGACAAAGTCGAATTGGTACTGCAGTCTCAAACCGATGAAGAACCCGGAGCTATGTGGGAGAAAGGCACAAAAAAAGTTTAAATTATTTTTATTCAATATTTCTTGTCTATTGATAAATAAAGGTCATCCACGGTTATAAAAAAATTGAAACAATATAAGTTTATGTACTTGGGCGCACGCAATCGGCCAACAATTGGCGTAGATCCAAGAAAGATGATAGATCTTATCAATCAATTTAATAAATGGGTGTAAATAACTAATTGATGAGTCCTAAATAAATTATGGATTTTTCATTGATGATGAATGTGATATCCAAAGATCTAGAGAAGTTTTCATGTTCACTGCGACCTGATCTGATCTGATCCTGGATTTCATCGTCATCCGATGAGATTCACCAATGATGGAGGAAGAATGAGCTCTGGAATTCTCCTTGGGTTTATGAAACTAAACCTATATAATCCAACCTATATATATTCATAAAGAACATTTTAATACATAAAAATGAATGAATGAATCAAGTAATTAATTAATTATTTCACTAAATGTACCGCCAATGAGTGAGGGATTCGAACGTCCTGCACTGACCCATTTTAGGTCAATCCTAGGGTAAAAACCGCATTCCAGACTCAAATATGGTCTTAGATTTTTGATGTGAGATTATATTTAAGATTTATTCAATTTTCATTTATAATCTACACATGCATAGTATAAAATAATTTTTATATTTTTATAAAATTAATTTTGGTCACACCAGGTCTTGGAATTGCATGCCATCTCAACACCTAGCTTTGGAAATATATATAGAAATATTTCAAATTATTACAAGAAAAAAACAGGTCTCTAAGAAAATATGAAACACATATATATTAGAAAATGAATAAATTATAAAAAAATTAAATAATAGTTAACATTATTAATGAATAAATAATATTAAATGATTAAATCTTAAAAATGACTAAAATTTAGTATTTTAAAATGAATATACTTACTCTGAATGGCCCGATGGCCTTCTTTTTTATTTTATTATAGATAATCCCCCTTTTAAGGGTTGAAGGGGAACCCGTACAAGACCCGTAGGCCAAAGGCACAAGGCCTGACATGACCCATAATACATGACCCGAAGGCCCAGAGGCATACAATGCCCATAACATGACCCATAGGTCCAGCCCACTAGAACTGCCCCTCCCCAGCTTCTGCATCATTGATCACCTTTAGCTACCCACCTGCATTGCTGATCGGCTAGCATTTCCCTGTACAAAGATGCACGGTGCCTGGTTCCGATGGTGGTTTCCATACCCTCTCATTCTTCCAATCCGGTTAGCTCTACTTCTGGTGACTACTACTGGTGCTCTGATCCTCTTCTGGGGCCATCTTTGTGTGAACTGGGCTACTTCATGGTCTTCAATGGCCTGAAGGCCATGTGGCCTGAAGGCCTTTGATGGCCTGAAGGCCCTTGAGACCCATAGGCCCAAACCAGTGGCCCAAAAGCCCAAATCGGGTGAATAGTTCCAGTTGCTACAGTAAAGAACAGTGCATGCTATAGTACTACTATAGTACTGAAAATTCCCCTCCACTCGGTTTTGAACCTGGGTCTCTTGAAATGTTAAAGATCACAAGTAAAAGGATTCATCGAACCATGCTTAGTTTTTTAATGAAGGTAATTACCTAAATCATTGGTAATTTTCTTCAATTCATGGTCCTGAATCTAGTAGATCTGTTAAAAAAGGTATTGGTTTTCATGTTTTTTCAATAAAGGAAGTGATTTTTGGCTGTATCAAGTCATTTAGTCTCTCTATTATCATTATAAATGTCTACTCTAAGGATGATCCTAGAAAACTCCAAATTTGATTCAAAGTCTTTCATCAATTTGGGTTTTCACTAATTGGAAATGTATCCCAATTAGAAAGAACTAATTTCATATATTATTTTCAAATGATGAATTGAAAAGTATGGAATAGTGTTTCAAAATGGTCTCATTAAAACTTGGATCCTTTATCATTCATGAATGGAACTTAAATTTCAGTCCATTTGATGTCAACAACTCTTTTCATAGGTCTGGGTTATGTTATTTTGTTTAAATTGGATTATATGTCACCATGAGACCATGATTGATATTTCCTTCTCAATAGGTGTACCCATAAAAATGGATAAAGGTATTGAGAAAT
This sequence comes from Viscum album, assembly GCA_963277665.1. Classification (NCBI taxonomy): domain Eukaryota; kingdom Viridiplantae; phylum Streptophyta; class Magnoliopsida; order Santalales; family Viscaceae; genus Viscum; species Viscum album. The sequence continues at coordinate 1,047,378,998 of OY728165.1, forward strand.
ATAGATATGGTAATTTCACTAGAGTGCTGGAATAAGTTGATATTAACACGACTTTAACTAATAATGTGGTCGTATCGACTAAAAAAATGAATTGAATATGAAAATTATTTATGTGAAACTAAAAACATTATGTTCATGGAGTAATAGTATAAGGAATTCCATGGAATCTTATTGAAGGGCTATTTTATGTTCCTTTATTGAAGGAATGGGCATGGTGATACTGTTTTCAGGAAGAAGTATAATAAGGATAAATATATCTTTGGTTCGAAATAGGACCATGAAAATGTCTCTAAGGATAATAGTGAGGCTAGTATAATAGATGGTCCTGATGATCAAGGTCTCCTGGTAGAGATGGCAAGAACTGTTCATTCTGATAGGTCCCTTGGATAAACCATTTAAATCTAAGATGAGGTTGGATTTTCATGGGAGAAGGGGTTTATAAAACCTAGGGATATATATGGAAGTGCTATGGAAGGATGATCTAACTCATATGTATCTAGAAATCATGTGTAGGTTCTTATTCCCCATAATCAAGGGTAGGTGAGAACTGAATTTGTGACCAATTATATGATGGTGAAGATCATACATGAGCCCAATTCAAGGGCGATGGATCAAGGATGAGGTCTTTTTGGAATTCGACAACAAGTTGAACTGACCAATATGGCACAAGGTGAAGTTTCTGTTACTGTGGAGGATAACTCTTCCATTAGGGATGCTATAGTAAAGAACATTCCACTGAGAGTTGATATAGGAAGAGGGACCTTAGGGTACCACCCTGTTCTTGATAATGGAATTGATGATCATGATGTGGAGTTTATAGATGATGAATCCAATGGTGATGCTTTTGCATAAGAGTTGGATGAACAAAAATTATACAATATAAAGATGATAGATTCAAGGTCCTATAAGGGTAGATAAAAAATGGATGTTGAATATCCATTGAGGATTAATCCCAAGAAGTCTACACATGGGCTTCATGCAGTTTATGTTCGACAGGTTGATGGAAGCCTTACGGTGGTGGTCTACTCTATCTGCTCGGATCCAGTAGCTACTGGATTATATGTGACTGCTTTGGGATTGGTGGTTACTCTCAAAATAAGAAGCTTCAAACTTGAGAGAATAAGAAAGTGGATGAGGATGAGGCTTTGTTGTCTAGAAAGGGATCAAGTTCAAGAAGGGACAACGGGGGATCATCCCTATGGGAGAGCACATGTTTTGAAACTAAAAATTCATTTAATGTTATTGAGTAATGGAATTATTCAATGGACGGGGGCTTTCATCCCGAGAGTGATATTGAGGATAAGTAGGATGAGTAGACCTTGATTGATCATTTTTCTATCAAGGATGCATAGTCTAAGGGTAATGAGAATCTGTGGTAGTAGCCTAAAACATAGAGGCATGGATGACACCCATGTGGAGGGGGTATGGGGTCTTATCACAATATGGATCTTAGATCTTCTCAGATCCATTACTTAAAAATCATTACCATTCATACGAACTTGTATGGTCAACCTCTTTAAAAAGCTCTTTAGGATGGTTCTAGGAATTTTTGGTTTTCGACTGGACTTATGGTAGTTTCTTCTCTGACCCCTTCCTTTTCTCTGTTATTAATATAGGGCCTTAACCCCAACCTTTTAGAAATATTAAATATGTATATGAAAACCATATTAAAAACATTAAATTTTAATGAATAAATATGTATAAATAAATATTAAAAATGAATATATTTTAAAAAAGTAAATAATAATTGACACTATAAGTGAATAAATAATATCAAATTAATGATTATTAACAAATAGGAAAATTATATATTTAAAAAAATCAATAGATTGAAAATATATTTAAAAAATGAATAAGTGTTATTAATTATATAGATTATTAAAAAATTAAAAATAAATATATATTAAAATGAAATTGAATACATATTAATTATTTAAATTACATGAACCTTATTAAAAACCTTAACTAGTAATGAAGAAACATGTATAAATATATATTAAAAATAGATAAAATTAGAAAAATATGAAACATATAAAAATAAAAAATGAATAAATTAAAAAAGGATTAAAAAATAATTAATATTAATGATGAATAAATAATATTACAAATTAATTAATTAGAAAAAATACTAAGAATTAATAAATAATATATATTAAATAAAAATATAAAAAATGAATAAAATTACCTTATAAAAACATAATATATTAAATATATTAGGTTAGTAAAAAAAATGCTAAAATGAATATTAGAAATTTAATAAATTACAGAAATATTATCTGCGTGCTTCTATATAAAAGTGAATTAATTATGCATATGTGTGTGCAAAATTAATGTGTGTGTATATATATATATCACAATTTGTTTATATGTTAAATTAAAAAAAATCAAATGACATTATATAATATTTAATTTCTATGACCCAACACTAATTAGTCAATATTTTTAATTAATATTAAATTTTATTTGTAAACAATTTTTCACTAGATATATGACCTATAAAATATAAATAAATATTTTGTATATAAATCATATTTAAAGAAGCATTATATATTGATAGATACATATATATATATATATATCAATATTAATATATTTCAATATTAAACACATTAAATATATTGATAAATAATTATGTATAAAAAATAAAAAAATGGATAAATTACAAAAGTTTTTAGGAGATAAATATTAAAAATGAATAAATTATAAAAAAAGTAAAAAGTAATGAACATTATCAATGAATAAATAATATTAAATCAATGAATATTAAAAACTGAGTGAAATTTAATTGAAAAATGAATAGATTGAAAAAATATTAAAAAAATGAATAGATTTTATTAATTTTATAAATTTTAAAAAATTTAAAATGAATACACAAAATGGAAACGAATATCCATATATAAATTATGAAAATTACAACTGTATTAAAAACATTAAATGTTAATCAATAAATATGTATAAATAAATAAATAAATGAATAAAATTATAAAATATACAACAAATAAAAATAAAAAATTAATAAATTAGAAAATTATTACAAATTTTATTAATGAATTAAATCATAATAAAAATGAATAAATGAATTTATAAATACATATATTATAAAGTAATAAATAATATATATATATATATATTAAATAAAAATATAAGAAATGAATAAAATTTAATAATTAAAACATAATATAATAAATATTAAATATCAATAAATAAAAATCTAAAATGATAATATTAAAAATTTATTGTTAGTTTATGTTTGTATCAATAAAAATGAATTTATTTTGTATGTATATGGTGAAATTATTTTATGAAATATTAAATGCAAATACCTATTTAGTCAATATTTTTAATTAAAAATTAAAAATTTATTATTTGGTATATAAGTCAAACTGAAAAAATAAATGACATGGATATAACAAAATATTATTAAATTTTTATTAATAATATTTAGTAAATATTTTTAATAAATATTAAATTTTAATTTACTTATAAACCATTTTACTCATTATATGAAATATTAAGTGTAAATTTCATGTGGTGTTGGTCAAGTGCAACCCGCTAGTTTTACGCTCACTCTCTATGGGAACTGCTGTAGGCTCGAGTCCCATTAGACTCAGACACTGTGAATATTATGAATAGGGTGATTCAAGCCATTCCTTAGCCGAGGAATGTGTGGTGAGTTCTGGGCTTGATCGACACCCCTCGCTGGGAGTTGAGTATAACCCATACACATGTTTGTTGCTAAGTCTGTAGTTGAGTGGTAATCAACTATGGTACCACATCCGACATGTCTGAGGTTCAAATCCCAACATGCATTTATTCGATCCCCATAGTGGGTGTTTGTTTGGTGGGATGTCATAATGCCAACATGATGTGGGTGACCTGTGGGTGGTGTTCTTCATCGCATGGTGGTGATCAGTGTGCCCAACTAGGTTGCATGAGAGGCAAGATCTCGCGGTAGTGCTATTGAATTTGATTGTGAAAAGTTTAACCTACTCAATGGTAGGTGGTGGTTTGATGAAAAATGTGGTGGGGAGACTTCATGGTGACCTGTGATTGAAGGGGGGGGGGATTACAGGTGATACAGTTAGATACATTTGTACACAGGAACCTATTGAGTCGAGAGTGGGTGAAGGTATTGGCAGATTCAGTATAGGGAAGCGTAACACAAGCGTGGGGGTCTGATTATCGAAGGATGACAGGGGAGAACTGACCATCAGTGTCTTTATGTTGGGGATTTAGGTGACCTTCATGGTGAATTATATAGGAGAAATGTAATTTTTTTGCAGGAACAATCGATTGGTGTAGTCCTACTAGGGACCAGTTGAGTGGTGACTATAGATAGAGGGGATACTATAGAGATGGTGACCCTTGATAGTCGAGGTTTTTTTGCAGGGCAGAATGGTATGCAACAGAAACAAGGGCCTTTGGGCTAGGTTCACCATAGCCCTATGAGATATATAAATTTGAGGGCCTTTGGGCTTCTATATAATAGGTTCTATAAGCCTATATAAAATATATAAAAGGGCTTGATGTGTGGGTTTCCCCTAGGGGGAGGCTATGACCTACCTTTCTGTCCTATGAGTATGAAGTGTGTGTGTTTTATTATAATTATACCCCCAATATATAATGAGTATATATTAAGTGTAAATATAATAGTTATAATATATAAATCATATTTAAGAAAATTATATATATATATATCAATATAATAATATTTCTATATTAAATATTTTTCTAAAATATATATATTTCTTTCTAATTATTGTATATTCCATTTTCACTAAACATCTTATATATCAAGTGGAAATATATATTTATTCATATATAAATCATATCTAATAAAATATATTATATTTCCATTAATATAATATATGTACATATTAATATATGATTTTTAATGATGTAATTTTTTTATATGAAATTTACCCTCTATTATCCCTGAAAAAACATTGACAAAGGTCCCTTTTATTAGTGGTAAAAAAGAGTTGATAAATGGGTTCCTTTATCATTGTTTTTATCCTTAATAAATGTTACCTTTATCTATGATTTTTTAGCATTGATAAAGGAAAACCTTTATCAATTCTTTTAGATAGAATAGATAAAAGTTAGTGCCAATCATCGTAGATTCTATGATAAAGGGAATAATTAAATATATCCTGATTTATAGTAGTGAATCTTGCTAGATTTAGACAGTGTTCATATTTTCCACTTGGCGATTCAAATCCATTACCTTGCTGGGGAACATGTAGTGTACCCTGGGTCGACGAGCCTACCATGTGATTGTAGGAGTGGATAACTACACACACATTTTTTTCCAAAGAACCTTAACTTGATTGGCACATCATTCTTCTAAGAATCCTCATGGTCAAGGGTTTAACCCTTGATGGATACAATTACTGTAGCAGCGTATTGTGGTAGTACTGTAGCAAACACATCACTATTCATTAATGGGTTCTTTGGCCATTTCGTTGGCCTATGATCCAACTTCAGCCTCCGGGTCATACATGCAGGGCCTTTAGACCATCAATAATAGGTAAATAAGGCACATAATAGGACCAAGATACAACCCAACACATCAAGGAAGAAGCATAAGTATGACGAAAAAAGTGCACTGCTCGGTGGGAAACCGTGAAACAAGGATACATGTATTGACACTTATCAACTAGTTATCTATCCTCTGATGTGGGATAGATGGTCTCCCTACAAGGTGTCTCTTAGTATAGTGGGACTAGTCTAATGGTGTAGAGAAATAGGTTGGAGGGGAAGTGAGGTGAAAAGAAAGTATTATCAAGTGGTTGACTTGAAATAGAGATAGGTGTGGTAAAATCTATTATCAATTCTTCCTCTCACTCACTATTTTGGAATAGAGGGGTTCCCAATCATGGTGCATCAAACCAGCTGCAATATATGTGGCATGGGGGAAAACAACACTCATGAATTATACCCAAAGTACAACAACTCTGTCGGGTGTGACGTGGCTAATTAATGGTGGAATGATATGTTTCAGGCTTCTCATGTAAAGGGAAAACCATGTATTCATCCTTCGGACCATGGGGACTTCAGGCCACCCAAGTTCTATGACCTCTATACCTTAAGGATTTCAGGACATGTATTGATATAAAATAGGTCTAGTGGATTCTTGTCATTCCCTGTGAGGAGGGATGAGGCTTGACCCACTATAGTGCATGAGTGTATGTGATTAGTTTCTTATAATCCGCTTTATCTATTAAAAATATTTAAATTAAATAACATCAAAAAATTTAATTTAATTAATTAATAACTTGATTTAAATAATTTGTAACTAATAATATAATTAATAATTGATAATATAAATAATAATAATAATAAATTTGTGCATATAATTATCAAATAATAACATATTCAATATAATATAATTAATATTTAAAATAATATAATTAATATAATATAATTAATAATTAATATAATATAATATAATTAATATATAATATAATATAATTAATATATAATATAATATAATTATTAATATAATTAATAGTTAATATAATATAAATTTTAATATAATTAATAGTTAATATAATTAATAATTAATATAATTAATAGTTAAAATAATAAAATATAATTAATAGTTAATAAAATATAATTATTAATATAATATAATATAATTAATATTTAATATAATATAATTAATATTTAATATAATATAATTAATATTAAATACATGGATATTGTTAAATTTTTAGGCGCCCATGCTAGTCATGTTTTTTCTAGATAGGGAGCTCAAGAAGGTCACAACAAGGGTGATAGATTGATGACTATGTAGGTCAGTATCCCATTCAATCAATTGTATGCTTCTAGAAAAAATGTTACATCAAAGTAGAAAGATGAGTATGTGGTTAGGGACACATCAAAAGAAGTAATGAGTACTTCTAAGGCTAGAAAAGGGACTTTTCCACCACATTTGTTTTGATTTCATGAAATATTTTTATGTTATATTTTTCAAACCCTCAAATGGGGAATGTGAGTTCGAAAAGGATAAAATAACCAAATATAAACACACATATGATTAAGTTAGTCAAGAGAGGTTGCCTTAGGGACTCATTGATGATCTTACAGATTGTTTTGACTTATAAGTTGAGGCTAATTTATTCAAAAATGGATCACAGTCTCTTTAGCTATAAGGAATACCATGCAGTCTTGGAGATTTTATCCTCCAAAATAGAAGACAGTATATGGTCCAACATGGACACAAACAGTCTAGATCTATCATGGAAGTATATAATCCATAGATAATGGTGAAAAAATCCCCTTAATATTCTTAGAGTTTTTTATTTAAAAAGTTACTACTTCCACTACTAGATAATTGGGTAAACATGGAATGGGGATACAAGAATGTGCCATATTCCCCATTTCCCAAAATTCACTACCTGATGCCACTCTGTTGTTCCCAACCTACCACCCCTATTGGCCACTAGTCATTACCCCTAATCACTTCTAATAACCCACGTACCATAATAAGTCATAATACCCACTTACAGTCACTGAGATTCATTATTGATCCATTGAGAGCTCCATCGCAACCACCCGTGGTCTCCACCATCCTACCAACACTAATCCCTAACTTATTCAACCACCACTAACATTGCAACCCATGACCCCCAAACCCTCAAGCTATATCAAACCAACTCCTCCAATAACACCATTTTTATCGCTAGCTCCCACCCCTATTCTCCATCGGTAGTAACCGAAATTTTCTGTAGAGTTTAGATAATTTCCATCATGTTCTTTATTGATTCCTAAAAGGTTTGAACTTGAGATGAAAATAATTCATATATGAATTAATTTAGATGACTACAAATCCGTATAATATAAGATTACCAGTTAATAATTTAAAGTATATAGTTGATATTACTAAATATTTTTTAGATGTTATATATATATATATTCACTGTGAATAATTTATTTGAAACAAAATAACTAATTCTAAAATAGACAAAATGATACAAGTTCATTTTTGAAAATACAATTTATCCTAATGGTTTTTTTTGAAAATACACATGTTTGTTTTTAAAGAATGAAATCAATAAAATGTATTTATGAAATTTAAGGAAGGATTGATAAAATAAATTAATAATATCTAACAAAGAATTAAGAAACTACAGGTGATGTTAATTTATTTATTCATAGATAAAAAATTGTTTTTTTAGAAACATTATTTTAATTATATATTATATATATTTTTATTTAAATGATAATGTCCTAAATTTTATAATTTTAATATTATTAAATAGACCTCATATTTGAGTATATAATGTAAATATTATCATAGGGTGAATTTCTAGAAATGTTATAAGAAATTTGATTTTTGGTGAATAGTAACAAGTAGAGTTTTCATAAACACTGTAACTTTTATGACATCATCATGATATAAGTATGATTTAATTTTTTTTAAAAAAAATTCACAACAAAAAATGTCTATGGATTAAAATAATTTTTTTTAAAAATTATATGCTGAATTTTAAAACTTATGTTATACATTTTGGAACCTAAGTTGTATTTTATTCTAATAAAAAAATATTTTTGGTATTTTTTCCTTAATTACGCATTTAAAAAATTCCATTTAATTTTTACTTGGTTTTAAAGTCACATAAATCTACTTTTTTAATATTAAACAAATAAATATCACGGGGATTAATCCTAATCATAATATTTATCCTAAATAAGTATTTTTATGCTTCAAAATACAAGTTTATAAAAACTATTTATATTGTGTTATGCATACTGATATTGAAGTTAATGTTTATCACCTTTAGATATAGAATTAAATAAAATTAATTTCAAATTTAGAATCATAATAATCAATATTAGTTATCAAGTTCAATTTAATTTTAGGGATTAAAAATAAGATACCAAGGTAAACGTTATCCACCACAAAAAAGACTAAAATGAGGTAAAAGTTTTAAATCAATGGATAAAGAAAAAAAATATAATAAGACATCATCTATATATAGGTGGATGATCCTTACCAATTATCAATTTTGGATCCACTTTCCTTGAATTTGATACCCCTTTTAATATTATGAAATTAATATTTTCAAAAATTATGCACTATGGCTTACAAAAGGACCCCTTCACCATCCCACTTCCCTTCACACCTAAATATTATTATCTTGAACAGGATTAAAAAAAACATTTCCTGAAACTCTTAGGAACATCTTAGAGGATCTGGTCTCATCAAAAGAACACCATTCAAAGGATTTATATTATTAGTAAAGGAGTTATCCTAATGAGTAAGGTAAGAACTCAAAATAACTTCTTTTTCATTTATGTTCCTTTTATTCTTCTTCCACATACTCCAAATATATACTAAACATCATAATATAATTACATCATTATCATTAGTATACTTAATTTTTTTTATGTTTATCAAATAAGAATTATCGACCTTCCTCTCATCTATTCAAAAAAAATTTCACCCGTATTATGCATGATTCACCATCACCCTGGTATCTTATTTCACCCATATTAATGAATAAATATTATATTTATGACATAAATAAGATTATTTAATGTTTAATTTTAAATTATATTAATGATATTAAAAATAAATTATCACAGTGATTTTAATCATCCAAAAATGAGCATATCATGACATATTTCATAATTAAAATATTTTTTTTGAAAAATATATTGAGATGTAAAAATTTTGTGATATTTGAATTATTAATACACTATAAATATATAATTTTGGTTATTATAGAGAAATTTTATGTCACATTTTACCTTTTTCAACATACTGAAGAAATTTTGAATAAATTGAATGAAAAACCTCATGTGGATGATGTAAGAAAAAACTATAAAATAAATGAATGAAATATTACAAAAAATTGAACTTAATTAATGAAATATACATGAAACCGTTTTATAAAAAAATTATTAATGATTATTAGGTTATAATATTGGAGGTTAGAGAGTGTTTGACTAATTATGAATCCATGGTAAGGGTTTTTTGGCTGAATTTAAATTCCTTGAGTCAAGGTTCTCATTGTCCACCAATTATATTTTTAAATAATGTAAATAAAACCCTATAGAATTATTAAATATTAAAATATTTGTTATTATTTAGAGTTTAACTTCCATTTAAGATCTCCCTTTTCCATTTCCTTTGATTAATACTTTACCTAAGTCATAATGTTTTTTGATAACTTAATTTACTTTCACCGGGTTATAATATTTATTCTTGAAAATCATTGTTATAGGTATGGTTTCGTTCACCCTGTTATTATATTATATTTTATCACATATTTTTTTGGTAATTTACATATCTCTCATATAAACTCTTTTCCAAATGAATCTTTATTAAAAAATTAAGATGTACCCAAGGGGGTTCCCATCACAGATTTTCTTATTGGAGGAATGCTATCTAATATGCACCAATTTTTTTATGATGCATATATATCCTCTTTAAAATATCATATAATGATTATCTATTTATTCATGGTGTTTAAATTTATATTTCATGTTATCTCTTTCAGGATCCTTTGATCTACATATTTCAAAAGCTGTGAGGGTTTCTTTTCAAATCTCACTTTATTTTTGAGAGTGTTTATGTCAAAGTTCATTGAAAAGGGAATCATATGTTATTTTTATATAAAAAACCATGTATTTACTTATTATATGGTTATTTTTTTTGTACAATTCCTTATAATTCTATTTTTCTTTTTTTCAAATTCAACCAAATGGTTTCCCATAAGGGAAATGACCATGCCTTTTCTTTACTATTCGAAAACATTCTACTCCATATTTAAATCATATATATATTTTTTCAAGAGTGTTATTCTCTATACATCAATTATTTTTTGGGGGATACATTATGAGGAAATCCCCATTCAATAGATCAAAGAGACATGTGTATTTAATTTTGGTTCAAAAAATTCCTAACACTATCAAAACATGTTTAATATCCTATTAATAGTAGGCAGAAAATACACAAATCTTACAATAATTCTCATGAAGTGGATGTTAAAATCATGATTCCATCAAACCAAAATAAAAACAAGAAGACAATAAATATTCAATATCTATCTAAAACATTTAAAACTATCACGAACTAACACACTTAGGTCAACCTAGCCGGCGATGATCCTAGTGTGACTACCCCAAGCTCACCTCCAATAGGTCAGGGGATGAAGAACAGTTCCAAGAGGGAATATAACATACATGGGAGTAATTAGACTAATTTACCTACACAGACATACCAATAACATATAATAATGAAATGTAAAACAACACAACTAATACCAATGAATTCATAACATCTATCCCATAATCAGAGTACTATAATAAGTGTTGAAAGAGATAAAGGGGCCAAATAGAAACCCAACTAAAACTATAAAGGAGTAAAACCAACTTAGAAGTAGGGGAATACTGTCAAATGTTACTCTTAGTACAAAGCGTAGTATTTCTAGCCAAATCTAAGCTCTCTATTCTCTTAGTCTACCAAGAACCCCATCGACTGACATGTCATTTTCATAAGACATGACATGTGTGGGAAAATCCCATGCATGGGTGAGCATAACAATACCTGGAAGGACACCCCCAAATCATTAATAATAAATAATCAATATAATAATAATATCATCATAGGGATATATCAATCATAACACAAGACATACAAAAAAACTTCTAGATATACACATAGTAGACACTAAGCTTTATGGCAAGGTCACAACCGTATTGCTAGCCTAAGATTCTACTTCAGAGTTCGTAGAAAAACACTCCTAGAGAACTTACTCCATGAGTTTGATAACACTGATGGTGTTCATTCGAGATATTGTGCTCACCGAGTCTCACCATGAGGAAGTATATGCTAGAAGTTAGAAGAGATCAATATAAAGATGGGGGATAACACCCCAAGACAAAGGGTATACTGAAAACCAAACCGAGAAAAACCTTCTAAGTAGGGGATTAATGTCCGTGTATGTTGTTCATGTTTATTTATGGAACCCCACTTAAGGAAAAAGACAATAGAGGATCCCATCCTTGGCCTCATGAAGAGACTTTGGTAACCCTATCCGATGATAATCCCTTATAGGGGATCAAAATCTTATACTCATGACGTAATGCCACATTATACATTCAGGGGACTAATTGAGTGAACACACACTAAGGATATTGGTTCATCCTAAAGTCAACAAGGGCCTCATACCTTACTAGGGAATGTACAGAGTGTGCCTTCATTTTCATGATATTTCTTGTGTTCCCAAGCCTATTCCATTGTACTCTAAGACATTACCATGCATTCTTGGATGTGACCATGTATATAGTGATGTTCTTGTATACTTGTCCATATAGTAGTACCAGGCTGTGCCTATGTACTCTACCTATACCTATGTACCGGGCAGTGTCTGTGCCTATGTACCCCAATGATACATGTTGAGTCACTAGTTCAAGTCACATGGAATGTGACAAGTTTAACATGATGTGTGATACTTTATTCTCTGTGGAAATTTTAGATCCATAGCTAGGTCCCCACACGGTGTGTATCTTTAGATTGCAAGTAGTGCAGTGTGGTATTTTTCTAAATATTGCAATTCTTCATGTGGTATCTAAATAATTATTCGATTACTGATGATCATATCCATATATCTCTAGTCAAGATTCAATCAAGACTTACCATTACCGGTGTCCAGAATCTAAGCTTCGATATATTTAGAAAATCAACCATCGAGCCACATAGTCACCACACCACGCCACCATCACATGTCAACTGGGGAAAAAAGGAACAATTTGTCTTATCCAATCCACTTGGAATAATCCTCCATAATTTTACCTCAATCAAATCCTTGATCGAGAACTAAAACCATGGTATTGATTAATTTTATATAAGAATGGTCACACCATAATCAAATACAAGGTCTTTGTTGAACCTCGCTCTGAAGAAATTTCCAATGAAAAATGTATGAAGAAAACAAGGGAGAAAATAACAAAACAAAAAATGAGGAATGAACCTTAGATATGTTAAAGTTGTAATTGATTTAATTCCATTAGAATGATGAATGAATAACTAACAAACAATCAAAAGAAATCAACTGAAAACCAGTAATTGATCTACGAATCAATTCTTGTTAATGGAATTGATTTTTGTTCAGCATGGGATAATAAAACACAATTAATCCTCAAAATAAAAGAAACATAACTCAATATTGGATCAATAATTAATGAATAATAGTTCTAGAAGATTTTTTTATGATATCCATTCGTTATGTTGGCACTCCTATTACCAATCCTTGATCCACCATTGACTGACCAAGAATTGTCTAAGAATGCTCCACCAATGAATCCTCCCCGAAAACTCAGGATTATATGGATAACCCTATTTTTTGGCTGTAAATGTACATTTATAGGGTTTTAATTAGGTTTAGTCTTTAATAAAATAATTAAATAAATATTTCACTTTAAATAATTATTCCACCCACAATGACGCTTATACCCAACACCCAATTCTAATAACAATTATGTCATGCATGGGGTAAAAACCATGATTTGAACTCAACAAATTCCTCATATTTATGATTTGATTATTCATTATATATTTATTACACTTTTTCTAGAAAATTTTATGCGTGTGATATTAATATTTTAAAAACAACTATACCAGTCTCACTGAGCCTTGGAATCTCTTGCTATCTCAGCACCTGGGTCCAAAAATATTACTAGATATATTTGAAATATTTATTTGGAAAAATAGAAATTTTTCATCCCCCACCTTATGGATTTTCATTCTGAAAAGAGAAAAATACTTCTAAAAAATATTTGATTACTGATCTCAGATAAGGGTCTCCCAGTCCTTGGTTATCTCGGGAATATTCTTGTGCTACCACTAGACACACACCATGGGAGTCGCTCACCCATGGAGGATCTTCTCCTTCCAATCCTTGAACTCAACTAGTTACTCCATAAAGGTACCCTAATCCTCAATGTACAAATCTCCCCAATTGATAACATGTGTCAAGTCATACACGTACATCCGTAGATGCAACACCTAGAAGATATCATGTACCTGGTCTAACTGTAGTGATAGAACTAGGAAGTATTCTACCTCACTGACTCTGTACAATATCTTGAACGGTCCAATGAATCTCATAGATAGGTTTCCATCCCAACTAAAACTATACAATCCCCATTAAGGTGATACCTTGAAGAACACATGTTCTCCCTCCTCGAACTCAAAAGGCATCCTTCATCAGCCTGTATAAGACTTTTGATATCTTTGTATAGTCTTCAACTGCTTTTGGATAATCTACACCTTCTCAATCATATCTCAATCCAACTCTGATCCCATAAACACAGACATGAATAAACTTGTCCAATATAGTAGTGATCTATAGGGTAGCACGTAAAAATACTTTAATGGTGACATAACTATGGTGGAATGGTATACGTTTTTGAAAACAAAACTCTATTAAGGGTAGGTGATCATCCAAAGTACATCCAAATTCCAACATCCATGCCCGAAGCATATCCTCTAAAACCTGAATGGAACACTCAGTATGGACATCATTCTAAGGGTGAAATTCCATAATCAAATGAAAATGAGTCCCAAATTACTCCTGTAATACTCTATATAATAGTGATATGATGAGAGTGTCACACTATAAAATGATCTTCAAGGTAAATCTATGGATCCAGACTATCTACTTCAAATAAATGTGTCCCAAACTCTCAGTTGAACTCTTATCCTGAATCACTAGGAAGTGGGATAACTTGGTGAGTTGGTTTATGATCTCCTATATGGAATCATTTCATCTATAAATTCATGGAATATACATCATTAAGTTCATATATATACCATCCAACTTCCACTATAGAACATAAATGGGTTAAACTAAACCCGTTGGATCCTGGTGCTCACCCTTCACCTACTGACTAATGAGGCATTGAGAAAAAAACTTTACTAGACCCTTCTTCATTCCTAGCCACCAAAAATGACATTGTATTTCCTAGTACATATTTTCCAAACATGGATGAACCACCAAATGAGATTTATGAAACTACCTCATAACCTCTTCATTTAATGTCACTATTACCATTTTTCATCCTCTCGAAAGGATAAAATGCTCACTACCTTTAGAAAATCCACCAGGAGCACATCCATTGGATATATGAGGTTGAATGGTCTCATAGTTAGTATCTCCCTACTATGATTCCAAAAAACATTGTAGAAGAATTGGGGTAATAAAAATAGGCTGTAGATAAGTTACACCATCCTTGTCCACAAAGGAAAATTGCAATGAGGCTAACTGATTCAAAGATGCAGTCAACAACTAAGAATTATATCTTCTGTTTAGAGAATCTTCTACCACTTTCCCCATTCTAGGAGAATAAAATATCCCAAATTTATAGTCCTTTAGGAACTCTATCCCTATTCTTTGTCTCACGTTAATATCATTATTAGAGAAGATATACTTGAGACTCTTGTTTTCAAAGTAGATAATAAACCACTCACCCATAAGGTAGTGTCACCATATCTTTAGGTTCATGACTACCACTACTAACTCAATATCATGGGACACATAGTTCTTCTAATGCAATATCAACCATCTATACCCATAGGAAATCACTGCCTAGATCTATATTAGAACATAACCAAGTTTAGTCCCTGAGGTATCGCAGAACAATACATACTCGACAACCTCCTCCAATAATCTCAACATGGGGGAACTCTTCAATATAAAACTTAACTCCTGAAAATCCTATTGGAAATATTCAATCTATATGAAATGATTCCTCTTCTAGGTCAATGTAGTAAAAGGTACCAATATCCTGGAGAAATTGGGCATGAATCTCCTGCAGTAGCCTGCCAACCCAAAGAATATTCTCACCTCTATCATGCTATTAATTTGATCTCAAGCTAACATTGTCTTGAACTTTTATTTATCCACTAATACACCATCTTCTGAGATTAAATGTCCCATAAAGTGGAAATCCTGAGTCTATAACCGATACTTTGAGATTTTCCTATGAAGTTGGCGATCTTAGAGTGTGTATAGGACCATCCTCAAGTGTCTCGTATGCTCCTCCTTGTATGCTGAGTACACTAGGATATCTTGATGAAGACCACTGAAAAATAGTACAATAAAGGTTGAATATCTGGTTTATGAGTCCCATGGAAACTACTGGGGAATTATTCACACCGAGAGGAATCACCAAGTACTCATAGTGAACATAGCGGCACCAAAATGTTGTCTTCAGTATATCATCATCCTGTACTCACAGCTGGTGATATCCTGACCCAAGGTCAATCTTTGAGAACAATTTAAACCCTATATATTGGTCTAAGAGGTCATGAATCCCTCTAAGTGGATACTTATTTTTTAAAGTCACCTACTTCAGGAACCGATAATCCCTACACAACCTTAATCCCTCCTCTTCCTTCTTTGAGAACAACACTAGGGCTACCTAGGTGAAAAAACGGGTCTCACAAATCCCTTCCTTTGTAAGTCTTTAAAATACACCCTTATCTCTCAATAATCTACAAGAGACATATTATATGATGGCATAGATATTAGGTAATTCCCTGGGTGCAAGTCATTGTAGAAGTATATCTCTTGGTGGAGAGGTAAGCCTCACATGTCCTCAAGAAAGACATCTTCATACTCCACCACCATTGTAGGAAAATAAAAAATCATAGAATCCACTACTCCAAGGGTAATACTTTTCAACTGGTGAGTAATTATCTATATACTCATATGAATGAGCTCATCTGACTCTTCTAAGGTTTCCTTCTCACTTATAAAGGAAAATCTCACCCCATCACCATAGATGCACCACATCCTCTACCTGAAACAGTCAATCTGGGAATGAACTTTGGATAGATAATCCATAACTAAGATGATGACATAAGGCCTCACCACTTCTAAAAATTGATCCTATAAAAATATATCACCTCCAATATTCATATCACATTATCGATAGAAGTGTGTGATCACTAATTCACCTATGGAAGAAGTCTCCAAGCACATTGGTCAAGCTAAGGGATCAATCGAAATATCCAGGTCTCAATTAGGGATGTTACAAGGAAAGAGTGGCTCACACATGTGTTTATAAAAACAAAAAATAAGGTATAAAATACATAGATCATACCTTGAATCATTCATGGAGCCTTTGGGTTGAAGTCATCCACTGCCTACAGCTATACTCACCCCTGTCCACTAGCTCCCTGATCTTGGAGGGAACCACATAGGGGGGGGGAGGGGTTAAAATATTTTCCACCTCCAACTAATCTCCCAAACACCCCTCCACATACCCCATTTTACAAACCTTCCAAATTATGTTGTTTAATCTACCTAGGTTATTCATATACTCTCTACCTGTTAGCTCTATGAAGGGTCAAACAATCTCTCACAAGATACCCCCATCCATCACATGAGTAGAACCACCTCTATCTAGGATGACTATAACCTTACTGAGAGACCTGAAACACAAACCCTTTATTCTAATATGGAATCCTAAAATGTATTTCACATCTAGATCCTAGGTTTTTTCATCAGCTACTAGCTTCTGAATACTTAGATCATGTGCCCCAGCACTGACACCCACTGTCAGCATCTGGTCTGCCAAAAATATCTCTACTACCAGGGCTCTCTTAAGCACTCTATCATAGGTAGAGATTCATAGATGCAAACACTAACCTCGATATCTATTAATAGAACTTATTCAAAGGTCCATTCATGTAAGAATAGATCTCAAACCATATCCATCGAGTATCATGAGATTTTGGTAAACCACGACGAATACTTAACCGGTATCTTGCTACCTTGTTGAAGCTATAAAATCTCTTGAATGTGCACTGCTCACAACATAGTTGTAGAAAATGGTTCTCTAAAAAGGTACTCTAACTCTATCCATGAAAGATTATCCTCATAATATTATATAACCTATAGTCTCCACCATCACCCAATAAAGACATGTAGACGGATCACCTCAATGATCACCATCTAGTTTGCATGTGTCCTGATGAGGTGAAAGAGTCATGTAACCACATAGAGCCAATCCTTATCTCCCTGGGGGTCTATCTCTACTTGGAACCTAAGGGGTAACTGATATTGAAACTCATGAAGTGTGATCAACCTACACACCTCCTTTGCTGGCACTCCTGGTACCATATGCTGCTCAACAGGTAGAGGTATGGCTAGTAAACCACCTAGATGTACCACCTCTTGAACAAGTCCATACATCGAAGCCTCATCACTAAGGAAATAATCCTTAGGATACTATTGATAAATAACTATTCGTAATCATTTTTAAGGAATCCAGAAAATATATATGATGTTCCATGATAAATGAGTATATCTAAGGAGACAACTCAAAAAGGAAATGGAAACCATAACCCATTCCTAAATGATGCATGAAACAATGTTTTCCCTTCAACTAGTGTCTATATGTATTGAGTATACAAGAAGGTAGTCAGAGTCATAGTTAATAGATATGTAATATTCTTCAATAACACTAGTGTCTTTGACCTAAAAGACAAACTCAAAACACTTAACACTATTTCCATAAAACCCAAACCATTCTCATAGCTATGAAAATCTCCAAACACTAGTCCTAAGATAAAACAAACCTTTGATACTGCTAAAACACCACTATACCATGAACCGACCCACTGGGGCCTGCCTGCCTGGTGATAAGATGAGTGAGACTACCCAAGACCGCCTCTAATATGCCAAAGGATGGAATCCAAACTAAATGAAAAACATAATTTAGCAATGTTTTTTTGATTAGTGGCATTTTAAATTGTCAAAAATTCATTTATCAATGTTTCTAAAAAACATCAATAAATGAGGTGTCACTAATTGATAATATTTATAAATGTAGGAAATTAGAAATTTTTATAACTATTTCTAATTAGAGACACCAAATTTACTATCATTTTTCAAAAATGTTGGTATGTGGGTTATTTTTGATGACCACTTTTTTATTTATTTTAATTCCACCATGACCTCACATCATACACACACCCCAGTAACCCCTTCCCTATCTTCACACAACAAGACCCACACCCTCACGTGATAGTGGCCCCTTCCTACCTTCATGGAAGACACTATAATCCCCCAACGTCACACACCTCAACGCCCCATGCCTCCTTGAATTTGAAAATTGGATTCAAACAAGTTTTGAACCCAGGACCTGTTGAAAGACATACATCAACTGAACCAACACAACTAAAGATTTTTTTTATAAAATTGTATTATTCTATATATATATATATTAATAAATTTCAGTAGTAAATAATTAATATATTATATATATATAATTTTAAATATCAATAAACATATATGAATACATATATATGTATATATATATATTTATCTATTTATATTATATATGGATATGTTTATATTATATATATATGTGTTTATATATATGTGTGCGTGTGTCTGTTAATATATATAAATGTGTGTGTGTGTGTGTATAAATATATATGTGTACGTATTTATATATATAATTATAATTATAATATATATAAATATATATTTAAATTAATTGAATTATATATATACACTTAGTCATGTTTTAAAACACTGGTAAAAATGTCATTAAAATAGCCACTTTATTAAAAACATGGATAAATTTAAAACATATATGTGTTTGTCATATATAAATATATGTGTATATATATATAAATATATTTATATTTGTGTGTCTGTATGTTTATATACATATATATGTGTGTGTGTGTGTGTTTGTTTGTTTATATATACATATTACATGTTTATATATATGTGTGTGTTTCTGTATATATATATATATATATATATATATATATATATATATATATATATATCAAAATTTATATTTATATTGATGCAGGGAAATGGGCTATATTACCAACAAAAACATACAACATACAAATGCAGACAAGAATTCAGTGAGACTTCAACTTGAGACCTCATTGAGCCCCATAAGGGCAGCCACCATTGAGCTTCACCCTGAGGGATATATATATATATATAAATATTATGATATTTGAATATATGTTAATGTATTTGTAGGTATATATATATATGTAAATTAATAGAATTATGAAATGTTTTAAAATAGTGATAAAAAATGTCACTAAAATAGTCAAATTTTCTTAAAAATGTTCCTAAATTTAAAACTGTCATGTTTCATGAAAAATATGGCTAAATTTTAAATTAAAAATATTTTTAAAAAATGTGCATAAAAAAATGTTGCTAAATTCTATTTTTTTATATTTCCATTGCCTAGTAGGAATATCACATGCATGGGAGGATTTAGTATAATGTACCTATATGCACACACACATCTACAATCCCATATAATGCTAAAACTAAAACAACACAACTGATACCAATTCATGAATAACATCAATCCCAAAAACAATGTATGAAAATAAGTTTTGAAAGTGATAAAGGGAAAAAATACAAGATTAATCAAAACTATAAAGGAGACTAAATTTCTAAAAAGGATGGGACTACTATCAAATGGGACACGTAGTATAAACAAAAATATATGTATCCCAATATAAGCTATGTATGCTTCAGGTCCACCAAGAACCTCATTGAATGTCCTACTATATGAATAAGACATAACATGTGTGGGAAGAGCCCATGCAGAGGTGAGTATAATAATACCTAGTAGAAAACCCAAAAATATCCAAGCATAAAGCATCAAGATAATAGTATGGTCATCACAGTGATATTCCAATCATAATTAGAAACATATAACAAAACATCGAGATATAATCATAGAAGACACAAGTCTCAAGGTAAGGTCATAACTACATTACCATCCTGATATTGTTATCAACAGTTCATAACAACATTCACCCAGAAAAATCAATATGCATGTCTAATAGCACCGATGGTGTTCATATGATATGTCACGATCTTCAAGTCTCACTATTAGGAAGTATATGCTGGAAGTCAACAATGATCTATACACTAATGAGGGATCACAGCCAAGGACAAGTGGTATACCAAAAACCCTATTTGGAAAAATCTACTATGTATGGTATTCACCCCCATGTATATTGGTCATGTCAATTCTTGGAACCCTATTTAGGGATGAAGATGATAGAGGACCCCACCTAGAGCCTCATATAGGTATTACAATAACTCTATCCTAGACTTATCCCTTAGAGGAGAGCACAATCCTATAATCAAGACATAATTCCACACTATAACCTCAGGGGATGGAAAAAGGGAACACACCCTAAGAAAACCAGTCCACAATAAAGAGAGGAGTAACCTTATACCTATCTAGTAAAAGTAAATAACATTTACTAGTAGTACACTGTGTTTATTCCCTACTTGAGACTCCCCATTTACCCCATCCCAATGCCCATGTACTCTAGGTCGTGCTCATGTACACCTGACCATGCTCATATACCTTTTACCATGCAAGTGCACATGGAAATGTTTGGGTACCATGCCATACCTGTGTACTCTATTCTTTCCCATGTAAAAGGTTATGTTAATGCCCATGTACCACAATGGTATACACCGAGTCACCAGGTCAAGTAACACAGTGTGGGTAAAGTGTCATAAAGCATGTGATACTTTATGCACTAAGAAAAACCAAGCATTATATCCAGGGACCCACATGGAAAGTATCTCTGGATTACACACTATATAATTTAGGGTTTTCCAAAATCTTATGGTTCTTCACATGGTCTATCTATTCCTCCACCATCAATATTGATCACTCCCACACATCTCTCATCAGGCCTTGATCGATACTTGTCGTCATCAGTGGCCAAAATCCATTCTTTGAGCTATTCGAAAAATTCCCTATTAAGCCGCATCATTACTGCACTACACCAGTGTCATGAGAATATTAGGAAAAATGGGAACCACTGGTCATATTTGATCTACCTATGATTATCCTCCATTATCAAACCTCAATCTCAACCTTGATCATGAACCACCCCCGTGGTATTGATCTGTTTCACTAAAGTGCATTCACACAATGAATGAATACAATATATTCATTAAACCATCAGAGAAATAAATTTACTATGATGAACGTGTAAAGAAAACGAGGGATAAAATCACAAACCAAAAAATCAGGAACAAACCTCAATCATTTTCATGTTGACCTTGATTAATTTCTATTAGAACTATGAATTAATAACAAAGAAATAATCAAAATAAATCAATTATTGATGTTCAAATAAATTATATTTAGTATAATTAATCTGTGTTCGACATAGGATAATAAAAAAGGCTGAATCCCCAAAATAAAAACGTCCTACCTTGATATTGGATCAATCATTGACAAAGAATGGTTTGGGGCTATTATCATTGATGAGATATACTAATTCCATTAGAACCCCGATTTCTAATCCTCGATCTACCATCATTCATTCCGGAATCCTACAGAAATGATCCACTAATAGTTCCTCCCTAAAAAATCAGGGTGATGCAGCTAACCCATAATTTTGACCATAAATTCCTATTTATAGGGATTTAATTAGTTTTAGGATTTAATTAAATAATTAAATAAATATTTTAATTTATTTAATTATTCTTCCCATGATGTTATGGAAGCCCAATATCCAATTTCAATAAAGATTATGTCACGTATAGGGTAAAAATCATCCTCTAAACTCAATAGAGACCTGATATTTCCAAACCAAGCCTTCTTTCTAGAGTTATTTTGACTTTTCAGAAAAAATATGCTCACATGATATTAATATATTTAATAATTTTAAAATATAAAAAATGGGATCACCAAGCCTTGAAATATAATGTTGTCTCATTTCCTGGCTCTAAAAATTTTACAACATATATTTATAATCATTACATGGAATGAATAGATACATTACAATAGTATCTCAACATTTTAAGTAAAATAAACATCCAAATTTTAATTACTCAAAAATAGTTTGATACAATAGTGTCAAATGGGCCTGAAAATAAACATCATTCGGTCCATATAAATTAGTAAATAAAGATAAAAAAGAACACCACGATTCTTACATGATTCAACAAATTAGCCTACATGTATGAGGAAAGGGAACTATGGTTCCACTATGAAAAAATGGAGTAAAAAATACACAACAAACAAGAAGGAACAAAGAAAACAAATTAGAGAAGTTATTAGTGTTGGAGTTCATAGAAAGAACAGGAACCCATGATCAAACTAGAATCGAGGAGATAACATACACTCATAACTAGACAAAAAAATTCATTTCACATGAAAAGTAGAAAACCAACAACAATATACATGGGAACTAAAAAAACAATAATACCTAGTTGAAACATCTCTATATGTCCCGAACACTTATTGAGAGTATTGGATCCTTTGGGATTTGGTCACATGAAGTTGATGGAATAATCATCATCATCTAGGTACAAGTTAACATGATGAATCCTCTTTCCTAGCACCATGGGCATAATAAAAACTTCTCTATGAGGACCCTATCTCATTTCTTCACCACCAAATAAAAAAAGGAGAACCCCTATTCTATCTTTCATTCCATATAAAGTCAAGTGAAATACCTCAATGTTCATCATCCTCCTAAATAAAAAAATATCCTTCTCCCTCTTTCTCTAATCAAATAAAACTCCAAAACATTTTCTTTCACCCTAATTAGAACAAACTATTGAAATGGAGAAACATAAAAAAACAGAGACACTCTAGAGTGATAAAAATTGTAGAGATTTTTTTTCATCTTCTAAATATATAATCCACATGTGGATGGTTGGGGATGCCTTGAAGGTTCAAAAATTGTAGTTGAAAAACAAACTGAATATACCATACAAAATAAAAAATAATTAAATATAGGAATATTTTTATCCATAAATTTATCCTCCTAATAAAAGCATAAAATGAGGGAAAATAACCAAAAGATCTCAATGGTCAATACCTCAGGATTAGGGAAGAGGAAGGTATATATCGGGCCATGAGTGTAGTACATGAGTAGGGTCAAAGTGCAACCCAAGTAGAAAATACAAGTAAAAATACCATAAAAACATAAAAGGTAACCCAAAAATAATGAATAAATCATTTATATAAAAAATAAAATGAATTAAAAACAATTTAATTTTCTAAAAACAAATGATTAAAATCCCTCATATCCTATATTAAAAGTTAAAATCATAAACCTAAACACAACGGTGTCCCTATAATGCCTAACTTATCATATTGATTTTGGATACGTTAAATCCTAAGAAAAAATAAGACCACATAAGGTTAACCAAGCATTTCTTTCATAAATATCACATGTTTTAGATTAATAAACAAAACATACCACAATAATACATGTTTGATGACCGTAAAGGTTTAGTGGATTTAGAAAATAGATACAAAAAAAACTTATTTTGTAAAATATCTTTAGCATTTTTGATGAAATTATTTACATATATAACTCTTTTAGGATTATTATACCTAATATTATTATTCATAACCTAGGTAAAGTGAAAACATAAGAAGGGATGATCTTAGAAACTTAGTAAGGGTAAACATGGTTGATATTAGTCAGTCATCTTAAGTGAGTATAATATATGCATAAGGCTATGAGAACATGATCATAATTTATGAAAATCATAATTAATCAGTCATTATCATAAATCATTAGTCATTTCCTAATACTTTTAGCCCAAGATAATAAATTTGTATAATCATGAAGCCAAAATCAGGAGCCATGAAGCATAAAATACACATATATCATAGGAATGTGGCATAAAAATAAACTTAGGAAACCATAGCACTGTGAACATGTATAAAAAACAACATGTACACTAATTATATTAAGGATTGGTAATTAGGTTCCCCCATAAAATTTATGGATGTGAAACCCAATCCACACATAATTTTTTTGATATGTTATAATATGAATAGTTTCACACTTAATGTTGTGAAAATTAAATCAGGTTTACACATAACATAGTTATATCATGAGATATAAAGATTTACCCAATGCATTTGAAGAATATATAATTATAGAACCACACATCACATAATGAAAACAATAAATAAGTGTTCCACTAGATCAGAAAAACACTCAACATAAAATAGCCCATGGAAAAGAATCATGTTTCATAAATATTTAATTATAACTTAATTAAACAAAGAGAAATAAATAGGTTTTATAGAATAATACTTAACAAAAATCATCATAATCCATCTAGAGAAAGAAATCATATGGTATCATAATATTATATCATCAGTGAATCATAAAAATTCATAAAGGATTTTTGCATTGATTAAAAATACTTTTAAAACTGTATCTAAAAATTTATTTGGAAACAAGAAAAATATCCTTTTATTTAAATAACTTTAAAAAGTAAAAATTTACATACTATTTAGAATATTTTTTTATTTTAATGTAACCATGGAAAATTATAAATTAATCTTTGAATCAAGGAATGGTCATGATGGTAGTAAAATTCCTTCATGTCATATGCAGTAAAGGAGACAATGTTTTCACACTTTTATGAAAATACGAAAGTGAGTCATGACTAATACATTTGAAAAGAATCATTTTAATAATTTTTAAATAAATAAAAATATGTTAAAAGTAATATATATCAAAAATTTAACTATACATAAAAAATTCTATAAAACATTTTAGAGAACATGGGCATGGTGGAGAAATATTCTAGACTAAAAATATTAAATAATGCCAACTAATATGAAAACAATTTGAATCATTTTAAGTACCCACTAGATAAAAATGGTACTAGTAATTGAAAATTAAACAAATTACCACACGAGCATAAACAATATCTGGTTTATAGCACATGTGTCATACAATTTCTCTCAATGGAAATTTAACATAGATAATCCCAACAAAATGAGTTTGTATCATAAACCCTTACCCGAGGTACTTTTTTTACTTCATACTCATTAAAACCTCATTTACAATAAATATATATTTTTTATAAAAATATTTTATATCCATATTCATAAAAATATTACTACATATGATTCCCTTATAATTCCAATTATTCTATTGTTAACAATTCTTCATTAAAATGAAAATTCAGGTGAAAACTAGTTTGTTTCCAAGCATGTTTTAGTTTGATGAATCTGATCCTTGCATCATGGTCATGGTTTCATCATCTATAGAATATTAATAATGTAATAATTATCATATTTATTCAGTATATACATGTTTATATCCATTATTATAAATTTGTGATGAAAAATTAATTACATCACTTCATGGAGACGATAGTCCATACGTACGCACATGTGATGTTTTCAATTTTTGATGTATAGAACAAAATAAAGGTAAATAATAATTATACTATATAGAATAATAATTATATCATAAATATCATATAAATTCATAAAATATATCCTTATTACCAGTTATATAATCATGAAATGAATAAAAATCACATTGCTTCATGGAGGTGGTAGTCCACATGTATGCACAAGCGATGTTATCATTTTCCAACAGACGCGATATAGATAGAAAATGGCCATACTATTAAAATAAAATATATCATTATAGTAAATATATTAATTTAATCATGTTAATGTGGTTATATAACATATGATATGGGTTTATTAAGAAAGAAACTTGAAAATGATCAAAAAAATATACCTCTTCTTCGGATATCCACTTTGGAAAAAACCTTAAGGATTATTGGATGGGTTTTTTTGGAAATTAAAGAACCTCAAGGTCCTGGATATGGATCTTGATTATTATTTTGGTTGATATTGGTTGATATAAAGAGATAAAGTATCATATAAAAGGGATGATAGGATATTCCCTTTTATAAGTGAGGGGAGTGACACACTTGTAATTATTAATAGTATTAAAATACAATAGAGTAATTATCATGGAAAAGTAGATCAAAATTGGATCAATTTAAAATATTATATGTGAAAATATTTAAATAAATTAATCTAATATTATTTTTACAAGTTTTCATATCATTATATCCCTTATCAATTTAGTTTAATCCCTTGTTAACCCTTTTAACCTTTACCGTAGTACAATATTTTTACCTTAGTTACAATTCATAATGAAAACAAATGAAAATGAAATTATTAATAAATTTTTACAAGATGATTATAAATATTAAAACCACTATATTAAATTCTATTTATGTAAGTTTCATAAATTCATTTTAAAATATGTGTACACAAGGAAATGAAAAATGTGTTTAGAAAAATACATTTTAAGCATAAGACTAAATTTATTCTTATTCCTTGTATAATAAAAACCATTAGATTAATGTTAAAATATTTTATTGAATATAATATTTTAACCATTTAATAAATCCATTCATCAATATTAATTAATTCACTTTATTAAAGTAAAATATATTATGTAAAATAAAACAAGTTTTCTGAAAAAAATATCTTTTTACCTTTAAAATCCTTTGTCTTCATTTCTAATGAATTTATAATCAACGAATGAATTATTATTAATTATTTCACATTAAATACCAATATATTTCATTAATATCATAGTTAATTAGTGATTAAGACATTGAATATATAGAAAAATAAAAATAAAATAATATTATTTTTAACATTTGCAATTGAGTACTTATTTCCTTGGAATTTATCAATAATTTTTTCAGTAAGGAAAACTTTTATAATTTTTTAAATAATTTTGTTATTACTATTCATACCCACCAAACCAAAAACTATGCGATACTTTTCATATTTAACAATAATATTTCAATAGTATATCAAAATTTTCTTAATCTTGGTGTTTTATGTGACACAATCCATCAAAAAATAAAATATTTTTAAACAGAAATATATCATAAAATCTAGATGTGTCACATTATACCCCCTTATAAGAATTTATCCCTTGAAATTTAATCACTCTCATACAAACAATTGAGGATACTTATACCTCATCCCATCCTTGGGGTTCCCTAATAGATTCAACTAATTTATGACTCCTCTAGAGAACTTTAACCATGCGAGTAATCATATTTAATTGAACTTTTATATATAATACAAGAATTACACTAAGTATTTATCATAAGAAATATCCTGATCTATTAGTACAACCTCTTAGTTTAGTACATGAAAAATATTAGGTATATACTTCCTCAAAATTGATACATGAAACACATCATAAATTTGGAAGAGGTTAGGTGGAAGCACCGAGAGATAAGCTACCATCCTGATATAATGAAATAACTAAAAGAGGGTGATATAAATAAGGCTCAATATTCTCATATTTATAATAATCATAACCTTATTCCAGGGAGATATTCATAGGAATACCTTGTCACCAACTTCAAAGTCCGGATCCCATCGATAATTATTAGCACAAATCATCCATCGACTCTGAGCTATCTTGATGTGATGCTGAATTCCTCTAACATTATCTAACATTACCAAAACTAAATCAAGTTCTAATAGTTTTATTTATCAAAATTCATCCTAGTATATTGGGTTCCTACACTTATTTCCATAAAGGTCTTCATAAGGATCCACTTGAATGCTAAAATAAAATATATTATTATTAAAAACTTTGACTAAAAGAAGGTGTTGATCTCAAGTACCTTTAAAATACACAGAACAAGATCTCAACATATATTTTTGGGATTTAATGGTCTAATAAAACCGAACATCTATTTGAGTATGGTATACAGTGTTAAAGATCAACTTTGTATTCAATGCTTGCTGAAGACTTCTACAAAACATCGAGGTAAACCTCATATCTCGATCAATTATAATTGTGAGTGGTACTCCATAAAATCTTACCACATTCTTAACAAGTAACTTGGAAAGATTATAAATAAGTATATATTATCAAATATAAATAAAATGTGATGAATTTATAAAGTGATTAACTATAACCCAAATAACATTATGAACTTTAGATATTGTGGGAAGTATGATGAAAAAATCCACAATGATGTTTTTCTATTTTGATCCTGGTATGGGTAATGGATTTTATATCCCCTTAAACTTATGTATCATATCTTTAACATAATTAAATACTAGGAATCAAGACACATACTCTATAATATCCCCTTTCATTCTTTACAACCTGAAATACTATTTTAGATCCTTATATATCTCTATACGTATATGATGAATATATAATGATGAAATATGATCTCAATCAAACATACCATTATTAATATATGGTATTGATGGGACACATACTTTTTTCTCAAACAGTATAATTCCATCACAATAATGGTTGAACTTAGGATCACTCCCCACCTTCTTCTATAGTTCCACATCTTCCCCCCACACCTCCTTAATATTTCATGATCTCAAAATCTCACACCTTTTACCAATACCTATTTTGAAGAATCTATAGTATATGAATCACTAGTGAACACATTTCATTGTAATTTAGTTCTAGAAGGACATCCATACCAAATATACATATACATGGAAGCCCATTAGAGGTTATCTTCAAAAAATAGATAACCTAATGTGAATCCATTAACATGGAATTGGATTGATAAACTATAAACTCTTATATTTGATTATGTATTAATGGGTTTATTCATTGTGTTTCCTTTTCAATACCTTCATCACATCCTTCAATTAAAATTGAATCACCAAATGCACCAATTTTTTTCAAGACCGAAAACATGCTGATAGTACCCATAAGGAACACAATGGTGAGGCATGAAAACAATTTTTATGTCATAAATTGGACTCAATTTCTATGAATATATGTTCCCCATACCCTGACATACAATGTATTCTACCCTTGTAAAATGAGTGCATGATGATTCACACCTTATTTCAGGAATACCATCTAAATGGATCTATCCGGACATTATATGACACTCATGGTAATCAATAGAGAATAATGCCCCACAAGTTGTCCAACTAAAAATATTCTATGAAAAAACCATTGGTCCATAAGTTTACATCCATCGTTTTTGTATCCTTTCAATAGATCATGAGTACACATTCTTCTCTTATCATATTTATTTGGATAAATAAGTCCACCATAAAGTAAAAATAACATTAGAACTTCATTATGAGTATCATGTTCACTATAGTCATTTTTATTAACATGTGACCTTGATTACTCAAGAATATATATAGGGTGTTTTCCCCAATTGTCTATACTCAAGAATCTAAAAGTTGATCCCACTGGTGATATCCAACCACTAACACTCAAGAGTATATTTATAACCCTACTTGTTTAAACACACTTTAGGACCATTAGAATATATAGATAAAATACTAGTGATGGTTACAATGCTCTAATATCTAAAAGCATCAGAATCTATCCTAAGTGGCATTTGTGACTATAAAATTACAATGGAAAACATAACCCACATGGGTGGGGGAATTTTTTATCATTTTTTCCTCATGTTCATCTCCAGTATCATTCATCCTATGGGATAACACCAAAAAATATGATATCCCTCTTACAATGTAAATATGTGTTTCCTATTGGTGGTAACACATTAGTATATTTCTTCAATGTTAACCTAATTAATGTTGGGAAACATTATTCTATTGAGTATGAAATAGTTGTGGATGAATCTAATACCCCCTCACCACTAAAAAATAGTAAAACCATCTCAACATAAGAGAATATTACTTAGTTCAAATTCAAAATAGTATAACATGTGAAATGACCAAATTTATTCAAAACATCAACAATGGGTTTAACTCCTAGTCATCCAAAATATCTACTACCAATTTAAACACAAGCCTAAATGGAATGATGTATACCACACTCGAGAAAACAAGACATAAAAAGAAACATCAAAAATCAATAAAACGCATAAAAGGAAACATGAGAAATCAAGAAAATTTTAGGAAGTGAAAATATTTGGTGGAAAATATGTGCCACAAATGTTACATATACAATCCAACTATTCCCATATTTGTTCAAAACATGAACAATACAACTACTCATGGTCCGATGATGCATCTTCACCCTCTCCAACTTCATCACCACTTTTTACTATCACCTGTAAGAACATTATATTGAAAATTAAATATGGTTGCATATTTATATTAAAACATAAAACTAATTAAAGTTAGAAAACTAAATGATTTTGATTTTTTGTGATTTACCTGCATACCACCAGTCGATGCACTACCACCGGGGGCATATCTTCTCATATGCTGACGTATTTCAATCAACTCTTTCTGCAAAGGTGATATCTGATCCCCCTGCTGGTGAACTGTGTTTCGTAGAGAAACAATCTCTTTCTGAGCATCTCCAGGTATGGGCTGACTAAAGCCAAGAGTAGATGTAGCTACCATTCCCAGTGGCATGCTAAAAACCTCAGATGGTACGGGTCCCAAACCCATCCCACACACTCTACCAGGATGATACTTCCCAAGGACTTTAGCAACCGGGTCATCCTGGGAGACTGAGTAGGTCTGCGTAGGATTATCATCCCATAGTTCTTTAATTTTTACCTATAAATCAAATATAAATATATATTAACATAGTAAAAACTGATAATAAGTTATTATAATAAAAAAATTGACTTCATACCCCATCTTCTTTTGCAGGCTCATTAACAAAACTTCTATCTGATTTCTTATGAACATCCAACCACAGTTCAGTTCGGGATGCTTCGTGCCCTAAACTCTGTGACTGAATTAAGAAAAGATAAATCAAAAATTCAATATATTAAATAGATAATACTGTCTTATAAATATTTCAACTAATTAAAATATTACCAATGTCATTCGGCTTCTAGAAAATCTTTTTGAGCCCGCAGTGTGAGGAATGAAATGTTTAGCCCGGTTTGATACATTCTGTCTTGAGAGATCCTGAAATAAATAAAATTCAATTTAATAGTAATGTATTCAATTTCATGTCCTCTTCATATACATGTATAAATGTAAAATGAGGATAATATAATAATATATATTTCAATACCATATAATTCTCATCACGATGTTTGTCAACAAAAACATTCCACTGTTCTTTCGGTACCCCACTGGGTAGCTTCTCATACATTTGTTGCATAATCAACGAGGTATCATTGACATCACACCACAATCTCCATTTTAAAGTTTTCCATTTCTTACGTATATTTTTCAATGTCCACTTCCATGCTATCACATCAGCAACTGTAAAGTGGAAGAACATCTATATACAGAAATTCATTTTGAACATATTAGTAACATGATATTCAATTAAACCATAATGTAATAAATTTACCTTTATTTGAGAATCAAAAACTTCATTTTTCCATCTTGGAGGAAAAATGTCTCCAATCATCATATGAAATAGGAAGGGAAATGGGCTCCACTGCCAGCTGGCCTAGAATATGGACAAGTAACCCCACAACGTCATCTGTTAGGACCCCATAAGAATGAAATGGCATGACTATATTTTCACCAGTCATATTCCAAACATCTTCACTTTTTATGTTTTTCTCCACAGTTGCGTTTTTGGTCATATTCAATGAGCACCCAATTAGTATAAACAAAATGCATTAAATTTATTTAATTTAAAATTTGTACCTATGACAATGACACTCCAATATATCCATGATGAACTGGAAGTGGTGTGTTGCTGCCCCACTACTGAGGATCTTAAAGGGGGAGTCAAAGAATCACCCTATAATGGGACATCCGAAGATGGTGTGAGATATGGTGGAGGGGGAGATGGTGCAGGGGTGTTGGAAACTGGTGCCTCAGATGTCGTGGGGAGGGAGCCAGATGGACCATCATCTATCGTAGAACTAGATGAAATTGTGTACCACTTTATCCTTGGCATTCCTGACATTTAATCAAATAAAATTAAGTTCAGAATATATATTTCAAAAAAATTATGCAGAAAAAAATTAAAATTGATAATAGATGCCCAGTACTAACAGAAAAAAATATAACAATGATAATGAATGAGTGTAGAAATGAAACAAGTGGTTGCTGAATAAATAAATAATTGTACATAAAATCATTTTCCCCTTAAATCATGTCGATTTCCTACTCTATTTATTCATCCACTTCATTCATCCTTGCTAGACTAATATTTTCAATATCACGATGGATAAATAATTCCGCTTTCTGCTGTTGATTAAATTCAATTTCATAGGTCAAATTATCCACTTTATCACCCATATCATACAAATATCTTTGTATTACATGAGAAAAAACACTCCACCCTTCATTGACAACATCATTCATATAATATACCATTTTTTCTTGCGATGCTAGGATATATGGATCATGTAGTTCACGATCACCAACATCCATCAAGCGAGAGAAGTTCATAGAAGAAAATTTCAAGGAATCTCTTTTAAAACCTCTGATAATATCGACCCATTTGCATTTGAATAAAACAACAGAAAAATTTCTATGGTAGTTTAATTCAATAATATCATGTAGCATTCCATAGTATTTCACTTCATCAAATGTAAATATACCACTATTCTGTGTTTTCAATCCCACTTCTTGATTGACTGAACGAAATCTAAAGCCATTCACATTATAAGTGTCGAACTTTCTAACTTGTTTTAGAGGAACTCTAGCAAGAAACTTCAAATATTTTGACACCTCTTCTCGAGTATCAGTTTTCATGATCTAAAAACAGAAATATACTTTATTAGATTTACAAAATGTATGTGTCAAACTAATATTCATACTTATTGAAATATTTATGAACTTACACGTCATGCAAACCATTCTACAAGCTCTTTATTAACAGCTTTCGTTATATCTTTCTCATTTCGTGTTCAGCCTCTCATTTGTCTCTTTGTTTGTATCCTCAACTCTTCAATAAATGGATCTGCAATTTCAGTATTCAGCATCACATATCTATGTACCTGTAATACTTCCAATTCTTTCAGTGTCACATTTGAGGTCCTCCCAATTGATCTGCCAATTACAGGAAATATTTTGGATTTCTAATGTATTTGAGATTGAGTCGATGTGTCGTCAACACATCCAACTCGATTAAATATTGTCTCAATATCATCCAAGTATCGAGAACAAAAGTTAAGACACTCCTCAGCCAAATAGACTTCAGCAATAGAGCCTTCTGGTTGAGCTTTATTTCTAACGTATTATTTCAAATTCCCAAGATATCTGTGAAATAAAATAAACATAATTATGCATTTAATTAAGTAACAAAAATTGTTTACTTAACTGAAAAACATATAAATAAAGTAACTCTCAATTGGATACATCCATCAATAATGAACGGGGCCTCCTAATTTAGCTTCCTCTACCAAATACACAGTTAAATGAATCATTACAATAAAAAATGACAGAGGCAAGATAATCTCTATTGCATAAAGGGTCAACAAAAACCTCTCCTGAGGTTGTCAAGATGAAATGGATGTAGAGATTTATCACATATTTATCTGAAAAATGTGCAGAATTGGAGTACAACAGTAGTAATTTTTCAGATAATAATGTACATAATATCAATCGTAGTAACTATTGTAACAAAATATGTCAATCGTGACTTTTCAATCCATGTAACTTACAATTATTCAAGTCAACACACCTCGAGATGTTATTTGAATACCCATCAGATACCTTCACATTCTATAAAAATCGAAGGAATGTATCTTTATCCCTATTTTTCATTGAAAAAATTGCCGGAGGATACTTTTCATTCTCATCTGGACAGAGATCGCATTTTATGTTCATTTCTTGTAAGTCATTGCGAGCATTGAGATGATCCTTCGACTTTACATGCTCATTAAGCAATGTTAAAATCAAATTTTCACAGAAATTCTTCTCAATATGCATCAAATCAAGATTATGTGGCAACGAATTAAATTCCCAATACGAAAGTTTGAAGAATATAATTTTTTTCTTCCATTGTTGCGTTCCGATTTCGCTTGATGATGCACTTCAGACCCATTTTCTACTATCATTCA
Source organism: Viscum album (assembly GCA_963277665.1). Lineage (NCBI taxonomy): Eukaryota > Viridiplantae > Streptophyta > Magnoliopsida > Santalales > Viscaceae > Viscum > Viscum album. The sequence goes on from OY728165.1 coordinate 1,047,413,773, forward strand.
AATGATGAACCTTCCCAAATTCTATTTCAACATTTTCCAGCTATTTCAATATTTAAGAACCAGTTAAAAACTTTGGAGGTGGTCTACGATCAATGGAACCATTAAATTTTGATCTGTTTAGACGAAATCTATGAGATGCATCAAGAAATCTTCGATGACACGAGAAGCACCATTTTCTACTGTGAGGTAGCCATTTGGGCTCAAAATAAAAGTTACCAACGTGACAATCCAAACCCATGTATGTGTTCCAACCAGATAAATTCCCAAGCACAGGGAAGTCACTAATGGTCCACATTAAAGCAGCATGCATTTTGAACATTGTTTTAGAAGAGGCATCAAATGTCTCAACACCGTTGCTCCATAACTCCTGCAATTCGTCAATAAAAGGCTACAAGTATACATCAATATCATTTCCAGGAATTTTTTTCTAGGAATAATCATTGAAAAGATAAAAGATGTGTGTTGCATACACATCCACATAGGCAGATTATAAGGGATCAAAACAACTGGCCAAATGCTATAACTGGTACTCAAGGTCCCAAATGGGTTGAATCCATCGACAACCAATCCCAATTGAACATTCCTAGGATCAGTTGATAAATTGAGATGTAATGAATCAAATGTCTTTCATGATTTAGAATCTCATGGATTTCCCATTAACCCACCATTGTTATTATCTACAGAATGCCACTTCATGTATTTAGCATTTTTTGATGACATGAATAATCTTTGCAATCGAGGCTTCAAAGGAATGTAACGCAAAACCTTTTTAGGTGTGTTCCTTTTATTCTTATCCATGAAATTATGTTCATTAAGACTTCCAACATCACCCTTTTCCTTCCATCTAGAAGAAGAAAATTTCTTGCAATTCTGTCTACATGAATCCTCTCCCCAATAAAGAATACAATCATTGGGACGCACATGTATTTTGGTATAATTTAGACCAATCTTGTTAACAACTTTTTTCATATCATAAAAAGATTATGGGATTTTTGCTTCAGGAAATGCATCACGAATCAATTCCAATATCATGGAAATTTCCTTATTTTTAATTCCACATAGACATTCGATATGGTACAACTTCAGCAGAAATGAAAGCTTTGAATATTTCAAACACCCACTATACAACTCTTGATTTCCATCGTCAACTAAATCATGAAACACATTTTCCTCAGTGAAGTTTCTCTTTCATTTAGCTCCACATAATCAAGAGGAGGATCCAATAATATGTTACAATCTTGATCTTCTTGTGTTACAGTTTCAAAAACATCACTTGTCATGTTGTAATTTGTAGCACCCTATTCTGGTTGTTTTGATTTGTTTTGATGCTAATAGTGGTGTCTTGAAGTACCGAATGCATCGTTTATGAGGTTTTTCAATTCATTTTCCATTGTTGACGAACTTGGGACCTCATTCTGTGGATTAAAATCAATGCTCAATCTTTCTGTAACATTCGATTCTCCATGCCAAATCCAACACAAATATTTAATAGGGAATTTCTTCAGTATTATATGTTCATAAACTTAATCTCTCTTCAACCATGTTCTAAATTTACATTTAGGACATGGAAATTTTATTCTCCCTTCCGCAGATCGATTAGAAATAACAAAATCTAAAAACTCATTCAATCCCTTAACATACTGAGGTGTGTTCCTCGGTAATGTGATCCAGCTTTTATCCATGCATATCACAATGTGCCTACACAATAATAAAAAACATTAAAACACATAGTTACTACTAAATAAAGAAAGAGACTCATATATACGATAATTTAAGATTATATAAACATAATATAATAAATATGATCCCCTGAGTTAGATATGAACCCTCTAGTGTTTGGGATAGGGGAAGTTTCTTTGGTAAAGAGAAACAGTTTTCTAACAACGTGGTAACTACTTTTCCATGAAAACCAAAGAACATTATTAATTGGGAATAACCACAACCTAAGTTCTCTATAGAGTCTTCATATAAAAATCTAATATCGAATAAATCTATTATAAATAATGTTTAGGGAAAACCTTATGATGCTTACAAAACTCAACACATTGTTAATTTTTAGTGTCAAGAACCATGCGAGGGATGGTAGTCTTGAGGCATGATAAGTGGTGGTGTTCATGGAAATTCATGATGAAATAACTTGGGAGATTAGGTTTTGAGGTTCTACGAACCTTATGCGGATTGAATTCCTAGACCTCTCTTTGGTGTTTTCACATAGAAAAGAGTGGTGGTGTGACTTGAGGGTGATTTGGATCATATATGTGTCAGTTCTCATGAGTGGAGAATTATGGTTAAATGGTACAATTGATGATCTGACCATGGAGTTGAACTAAGTGTCAGATTCATACTTCTGTGTGGGCATTGAACATTTTTGTTATTCCTTGAGTTTTAGGACATCGCGGTCAGGATATGATAGCACATTGGTGGGTGGGATTGAGCACCTTTGGTATAATTCATCTAGATAAGGACTTACTAGTGTTGTTGCATAAAAATTGATGTGGTAAGGTGGAGACCACATCAGAAACGGAATTCATGATGTGACTGATGTGGTTTGGGGATCAAACTAGGGTATTTGAAGAATAGTTGATGTGTCTAGGATTGGTGTTTGGAGTTTCATAGTAGAATCATGTTGGGAATTTGGATATGAAATGTGAGGTGTTGGTACTATCATCCATGACAACATAATAAGATAATCAGAATCACATAGGTAAAAATACATCCCAGAAGTAATTCTTTATAAACATTATATTCCGGAACTTGGAAGAATTATATTCATCCAAACCACTACAATAAGTTAGAATGAATTCAATACCTTTCACTTCAACACAGAAAAGAAATTTATGAAAAGTAAAGGGATGGTATGCTTGAGTAACACATGTTTGATGGACTCCATGATTGAGTATCAAAAGTATAAGGAACTCCATACCTAAGTGTCATAATTCATTACAATCAAGTAGGCCTTATAAATAAATAGGTTATCCATTTCCAAAAATAATTAAAAATACAACGATACATATTCAATAAAAGTGATTACTTTCATCCAAGACTATACATATTAATGAAAAATCATCTAGTTTGGATAACATATAGAGAAAGAAAATACAAATAAAATTTAAATACAAAATAAACCTAGGTGAACTATCTCACAATAAAATTTCCCAAAAAAAGTCACAACCATATTCACAACTCAAAACATATCCATGTCATCCCCAGAAAGTCACAACATTCCAATGTCCATTAATGGAACAAGAGGAAAAAAATAACTAGAAATCAAAATCCTGTAATTAGAATGAAAAGATAGAAGTTACACACACACATGAATGTGTATGAAAAGTGTGATATAAATAGTCCTAGAAATATTTCACCACAGATTCATTGTAATTCATTTTATAAAAAAGATTCAAAAATACTTATTTTTGATAGAACTCTACCTAGGATTTTTCCAAACCAAATTACAATGATGAAAAGGAGAAAATAGAGGAAGAGGTAATTGTGAAGGAATAAGATGGACTAAGATGAAGGAATAGACAAGAATCAAGGTCAAATCATGATAAACACACCATGGATAAGAGAGAACCAGTAGAAGAATATGTGTGAGGCATTGAGTTATTGGTTAGGGGTCATAAACCACACCAAAGGGACACTGGTAGGAATAGTGAATTATTTTTAGGTGTATGTGTGGATACAATTAGAGGTTGACGATGAATATTAATGGATGAGAGTATGTGGTGTCCACCTTGGGTGCAGTGTCATTACACAATGAATGGAGACTGATAGTGGGGGAGACCTGGTTTTGGGGTCTACTTTATCTCATTATTACTGTTGTAGTGAACATCAAAACATGTCAATAAACATTTTATCCCTAATATACATTTATATAATACACCCATATACACCCATTTACAATATTCATATATATATATATACATATATATATGAATTACATAACTTGTATAATATATATACACACACACACACACACATATATATATGTTTCACCCACTTACATCACTTGAAGCAATTAGTAATAGAGTTTGGAATTTAATACTTAAATATATTTATATATGTTTATGTATGATGAACATGAAATCACATGCATATATTTATATGAATTTAAATTCTAAAAAAATAAATTTTGGAATCACTTATTTATAAAACATGGAATTTGAGATGAATATATATATATATATATTAAATTCCTCTAACAAAATTATAAATTCATGAATTAATGTTTTTAAAATAAAAATAATCACTTAATTTGGAAGATCAATACATGATAAAATATAATTCCCTAAATAGAACTCAATTATAAAAGATAAATTTTTAAGGACAAACTAAACCCTATCTTCTAATTCTCAAAACACGATTTAGAGAAACATTAACATAAGACATAAATTATCAAAATGAAATGATCCCCTAAAATAATTTTTAGCACAATAGTAAATATTAAATCCCTTACATTATATTTCCTAAACATAACTAAAACATAATTCAAATACATTAAATGATCCCTTATAGAAAATAAGGTCCAAAATCCAAAATATAAATTGTATAAAAAATATATGTTACAACAAATGAATATAATTTAACTAAACATAATCATGTACTACAAAATGAAAATTCATTACACAATCATGTTTTGACCAAAGCAATTCCTTATTGCAGACCATAGCATTGATAAATACAATTCATTACATATTAGAAATCAAAAAACCATAATTTGAAAATAAAATTTCACCCTTACTTGATATATTGGAAAAAAACAGGAGCTGTTGCGGACTCCCAAAAAAAAACTGCAAACGGCTGAGACAAAGAAACATGAAAAACACTGAAATTAGTTGAAATAGAAATGAACACAACAACAAATAAAGATTTGGGAGCTTACTCTATACATGTTCTTGAGTTATTTTTAACTCAACCTAATAGAAAATTACTAGAATTCAGTCCTTAGGGTTCGTATAGGTCGTCGGGGTCGCGGTGTCGCCAGGGTCGCCAGTGTCGCGGGGGGCCGGGGTCGCCGGGGTCGCGGGGTCGCCAGAGTCGTGGGGTCGCCGGGGTCGCGGGGTCTCCAGGGTCATGGGGGGCTAGGGTTGTTGGGGAAGCAGGGGTTGCGGGGTCGTGGGGTGAGAAGAGGGGTCGGGGTGGGGGAACGGGTCGGCGCTGTAAAAAAACAAATGTTTTACGGCGGTTTATTATAAACTGTCGGGAAACCTTTTTAAAAAAAGGTTTAGCAGTGGTTCCCAAAACCACCGCTAAACAACCGCCTCTAAACAACATTTCTGTTTTAGTGATACTTAGTTAAATTATAGCTTTGGTTTGTATAAGGTAATGTTCATTTAATAATTACTCCATTCTACATTTTATAATTATCGATGAATTCTTGGTCAAGTTATTCTTCCACATATAGTCCCAAATAAAGTCATATATTATAACTATTCATATAAATTACTTCTCTTTTAGTTTATTTAAAACTCTTAATGAAATTTTATGAATTATATTTACCATAAAATTTACCTTAGAATAGTTCAAGCACTCTTGTTGAACTAATTCCAAAAACTTTGTGTCTTTACTTTCTTTCTAAAGGTTTCTTTATAAAAAACTAAATATGTAAAACTATAGATAATATCTAATGTCATTAACTATAAAGAGTCTAAAACCATAGTGGGAATATCCATGAAAACTAAATATTTTTTCTTGAAAAAAAATTATCTGTCCACAAATAGGTATAATCGAGTCTTAAATTTTATATTCATCAGTTATTTCTGATGATTCAAACACTAATGAACTGTTAGATGAGTATTAGAAAACTCATAGAACATTCATTCTGAAAATGAATAATGTATTCATGTGTTCAATGGACACATAAGATAAATGTTTTTATAATACTCAATAATAGTTCATCTAGAATCATTCAACTTAGAAGATTTTTCATCTCTCAACTGACTTAGGAATAACCCTTTCTAATTTTTTTGGAGAAATTACCTTACTTTTTGTAAAGATTCTTTTCTTACTTGGTTTCTATATTTAAATACAGACATTTGATAGACCCATTGTATTTATTACCCAAAAAATAAAATAAAAACATTACATATGATGATTAATATATATTAATCGGAATCCACCACTTACTTCTACTTCAATTCATTGCATTCATTCTTCCATAAAATTATCTCATGGAATGAAAAGAATATAAAATACTATTTGATGATCAAATAATTTTCTTTGAAGGAAATTGAAGAGGTTTATTTTGTGTCATAGTTGAAATTGGCATTTTCACCTCATCTTTTAACATTTTCTCCCTAAAAGCTAAAGATTAAACTTTCTCTATGATCTTACCAACTTGGTGAACCTTACCCAAAAGGTAATGAATCATTTTCTATATAATGTTCATTATGTAATCTTAAAAAAAGTTGGTGTAATTTTGTGTAAGTTATATAATAAATATATGAATTTAAATATCATAATCCATCTTTCTATTTACACATATCTAGTGAATACATAAACTAATTAATATCTTGCTTGACTTTCTTCTCAAAAACATCTCTGATACGAGACAACATGTAAGATCACTCATGTTCTAATGATGTATCCAAAACTCATAGGAAATTAGTGATAATATTAGGATGTAAATATAAAATGTGATATACATGAGTATTCTATAAGAATATTTCACACCCTCTCTTCTTGAGGTAGCTCGATAGTTATTGGGGTCTTTAGCACCTTGAATTTCCTATATCACAACACTATACACAAGTTCTTGTACTACTCTTGGAAACTCATGAAAATGAGAACATTTAATTTTTATAATATAAATCTTAGTGTGTTTTTGGTATTACATGACATTTTTTACCAAAACAAAATATAGTAGTTTAGTACCATTATTTTGATTACTATTTAGACATTACTAATTAATTAAATCATTAAATGTCTCGTACTATTTTATCAAACCTATGTATCCATCACTAATAGATTCAGAATACTGAGTTTCTAGAGTATTATAGTGAAATGGATCAATGAAACCTCTCCTTATATCCTAACTTATGGATACACCACTACTCGAAGAGTTTCAAGGTAGGCAACTGACTATCCGACCGCATTGACTCGTGATTCCTTGATATATTGAGTGAAGTAATAGCATTTATAAATCATAAAATTGATTTAATCAATGATTTTACTTTAAATATGAAACAAGATAGTCATGAATAATTATTTTCTACAATATTTTGTAAAGTTAACCCATAACTCATATAAGAACTCCCTAGTAGTAAAAGTCACCCTAAACGTGGGTTGATGATCACCATATACTCCTGATTTTGTTCAAATTTTAATGATGAAATACGTTATAACTTAATATTACATTGAGGGTTTTACTAATTACTTGACGAATGAATTAATTTTTGAACTAATAAGAACATACAATGTGATAACACTCAAAACTGACAATGCAATAAATAGAAAAACATTCATCATCTCATGTTCATTTTATCTATGCATGATTAGTTATTATTGTATGAGATTACTTGAAAAAATACAGATCCATAATATAATAAACTAAGAATAACTAAAATTAAACTATGTGATCATGGGACAATACTAATGGTTGATTAATTGAGTGAATAATGGATCAACCTAGACCCTCGAGAAAACACCTTTGGTCATTATGTAAGCGACTCAAGTTACTGTGCTCAACCATCCAATGCATCAAACTCCTATCTAGTACGTCACTAAATCTATATAATAACTACCCCACTATTTGTTCTCAAAATTATATAACAATAATTTCAAGTAGGCGAGGGGGTCTCGGGAATGCTAAATAAAAATAAATAACTTTTATCTATGTTCACATACCCTTATACAAATAATGTCTTATAAGAGAATTTTCTATTCATTAATTATTAAATATTTATCTCAAACCATGTATTTTAATAATTAAATTAATAAATAAAAAAACATTATACATGCATTGATGATTCTACGGATCATGATCAGTCTAGGCACATTAAAACCATTTATATTAATTAAATGCATTAATAAAAATTAAACACGGAATAAATTATTTTTATGAGGGATTTTAATTAATTAAAATTATTCTATCTTATTTTAATTCAAAAATTTATCTCAATAAATAAAATTAATTAATTTTATTATATTCCAAAATTTGACTTAATTTTTAAATATTACGTATTTAATTGAATATATTTTTTTTAAAATTTATTCATTCAAAAAATTGAAATCATAATTTTTTAATTTTTACAATTTTCAAAGTGACCCTAGCTAGTCCATAAAACCCTAAAAGGGGTTGTGGGACAAATATTGATATGAAATGGGTTTAGTGGGTTGAGACAAACTAAATGGGTCTGTTTTGGGTTGGGAATGACTCACATCGACCTGTTCTGTCTCGGGCTAAACTGGCTAGCCATAGATCGATTGAATGGTAGGGAAGCACACAGTGGGGTTGGGTAATCATTATAAGAGGACAAATAAGGGCCATTGCTAATTGACGAGTGGCGGTACAGTGGAGTAAAATGAAGAATGAGGACATGAGGTTTTGTGCTCAGTGGTTCGCTGTGGATGGGAAGTACGATGCGTGATTTGGGAGGCAACACTCGAGCTGATGGATGACTGACCAAGCAGTGAGGTGGTTGGATTTGGGAGGTTGGACAACAATGTCCTAGATGGATGATTAGCAGTGTGACAGTGGTGGTGTTTTGGTAGATGGCTGGAGGGGTGCAGTCTGTTTGGGCATAGTGGGGCCAGACAGGGGGTGCCAACGATGGAGTGATGGTTGGGTGGCCAGTAGGAGACATGGATGTGGCGGGCGGTGTTCAGTGTCAGCTGAATGAGAGGGGACAATGGATGGAGAAGATAACTTTTTAAATATATTTTATGCTTTCATGGGAAGTTATCCACCACTTAGTTGCCTTTTATTTTTTAATTTTTGTGGCTTCATTCTCCATCCCTTTTTTAATTTATTCAAAAAAACTATATATTAAGGCCATTTGATTTTAATTTTTTTTTTAATTTTTGGTGTTTCCATAATAACGTGGAATAATGAATTGCCAGAGAACACTATTTCAACCACCGTATTTTGGCTGGAATAGTTTAGATTTATCGAAAATTCCAATATGCCAACTCCATCAGGTATAACAACATATATATATATATATGTACTACTTAATTAAACCTTCAACAAACTTGGATTTCAATCTAATTTTAACAGTTTTTATGGGCACAACTTGTCCATCCAATTTTATATTGATTCTTCGTTTGTTGCATTGGGACTATCGTGAGACCCTATTTATTTTAATGAAAATTAAATATACTTAGTATAAAAAATTCATGCAAACCTTGATTTGATACCCGTGGAAGTTTAAAAGGTGCGCATTGGATGTACATTGGCCAAGGATTTAAAATTTACCACCATAAAATGACATAACTAAGTCATTTCTAGTTAAGTGACATAAATATTTTGTTTCTAGTGAGGTGAATCCTATTATCAATTATGATCATGAATGAAACTTTGAGCACAAAAATTAAACCAAAAAAATTCTAGGTTCTATTTGAAGATATGAATTCATGATCTTCTTGTTGCTAGTAATTTAAACTCAATGGATTCAATGTAGAATCCCTCTCGATCATCCACAAACTGTTATTTTTTTTGTGAACATAGATCATTGAATTTCAGGTGCCATCTTGAAGATCCCATGATGCCTTCAACATCTTGGAGATCACCACAATTCTATTCCATAGATTTGTCATAGTGTTCTTAGAGTGATTCATTTTAATTATAACTTCTCTTTCTAAGAAGAGGTAGAGATGATTGAGTGGCTCTAGATATCATTCAATAAATAGCCATGTTGCATGATAACCTCACCTCATTTTATATCAAGGTTTAAAAAAAATCTGTAAATGGATCCATACCCCTAGATATGTATTACCCACTATAAATGACTTATTGTGAATTATTTACTAAGTCCTAAATATCATTTATATATTTACCACTTACTTATAATATTTTAAATATATATTACATGATAAATAAAATTGATTGACTTGACTAAAAAATCCCTCAAATATTAAATGAATCTTGAATATTAAAATAATATCCATTCATGAAATATTTTTCAATGTATTTAAATTAATAATTGTAAATTAATTTAATTAATAAATTCAATTCCAATTATTTTAAACTCAAATAATAAGGATTTATTTATTCATTGGTGATCATATAATCTCAAACATCCTTGAACCCTAATGGCATGGCCCACGTATTCCTAAACTTCTATTAATTAAAATAGGCTAGACTTTTGAATATGCTTAGTGTGTGACCCTATATACCCCTATCCCATTAGCAAAAAATACAATTCATAAACCAGTAGTAGAGTATAACAATCTATCAAGGTCCCTAATTAGATATGAAGTAGTAATAGCAATGACATCCTTCATATGAACACATTCCTTTTAATATAATCTCTTTGTATCATGATGTCTTATAAAGTAGGGAACACACTTCTTATCATCATACTATTATTTATTTATTATTTGTTGTCAAAACTATATGAACATAGTTTCTTATACCATGGATATGGATTTAGTAAAGGTACAACCCTCCTAATCAACCATGCCCAAGATATCACTTCCTTTCTGAAGTGAAAAAATCTATCTTGATAATTAAATCATTTCCATACTACCAATGACACAACCAACACAAGTTACCTCTCTATGACATTATATAAATAGTATTCCCTTTATCAAAGTATGTGATCAAATAATGTATACTAATAATAATTAAAATTTATTATACCATTACATGTGTTCAAAAACAGGAACTACCAATGGAAAATAAAAATGTGGTGTTCCGATTAGCGGGTCAATCCTAATGATCTCATATAATAGAGGTTCCTCATAGTGATAAAGATGGAAGAGAAAATCTATTACCACTTCCAAATATATAATTCACATTTGTATAGTTAAGAATACCAAATGGTTTGAAAAGACCAGCTACAAAACAAACTGAATATTCCACATGACATAAAAATAGGGAAATACAATAACATGTATATCCTAACAATTGAACTCATAGTGAAAGAATGGGGGGAATATAAGATCAAAATTATAAAAGGATAAGTTATAAGAAAGAGGAACTCATAGACCATGCCATGCGTATAACCCATGAGCAAGGTCAAATGACAACTAAAGAAGGAAATCTATGTAACAGGTCCACACAAACACAACATGAAATAAATAAGTAATAAATCTAGTTTTTATATCAAAAATAAAATTGCCATAAAAAAATTTAGTTTTTAAAATTTTGGTGGATAAAATTCAAAAAACATTTAAGGTCATTTTTCACTATCATTGACTTTTTAAAAATGAATAAAATAAATATTTTTTGTATGGTTCATTTTTGACTCTATTTATATAATTTTGAAATGAATCTCATTTTTAACATTTACCACATCAATACATTTTCCTAATTTTATAACCATTTTTCAAATGAGGCTTCCTCTTTAAGATTTCATAGTTGTCCAAAGTAATTTCTCTTTCCATTTGTTTGCGAATTTTTCATTTTAAAAATATTGGTAACTATTTTATAGGAATAAATAAAGGGATCTCATTCATCTTATGTTTATTTTTATCATTTACTGTATATTTATTATCTCTAATATTATTTCTTTTCACATTTTTTACATTTGGAATTATTTTAAAATCTATATTTTCAATGACCTCTTTTCTCCCCCTTGAAAATGGATTTTTGAGGTGACTTGTAAGTTTATTTTTTCAACAATGATACACAAGATTTATGAAAATTATTTCAATTTTTTTTCTCTATAAATCTTAAATATCTATCTATTATAGTGTTATGTTTCATTTATTACCCTCTAGATTCTGTTATGATGCATTTATTTTTGTATATTGAACTTTTTATATCAAAAAATACAATTCTCGATCACTTCTTAAGTGATAAAATTCAAAATTATTAAGTAACTCATCTTTTTATAAATGTGTTTTTCATCTATTTAGACATCCTATAACCATTATTATACTCCATTATAGATATTATTTAATAATACTATCCATCTTATTTTTCTTTATTTCATATAAACATGTTTTGTCGAAATATTCATGAAAATCATTTTTTCATTAGTTAATTGTGCTTTGGAAAAATTATGAACGTTTTATTGTGTGATGAAACTATACATGTACATTTATGATGTGATGATTCAACCCAAAATTATATATCCCTCCTTGAATCAAGTAATATCATATATCTCATAAGTTTTCATGTATGTTGGAGTTGGTTCCCAAGAACTAACATATATGCAATTTATGATTGCCTATATTCATGGAATTTGAATATAAAAAAATTTATTATCACATCTGTCGGATCACATGAGTTTATAACGACTACAAGAGGGGGTGAATTTTAGTCTAAAAATTAAACTAAATAAATAAAATACCTCTTAATTAAAAATGATGAGACCCCATTTTTTTGATGATTAGAATATTACAGTCGAATTCAGATAATGTTTGATTAAATCATAGATTTTAATTAGTATCATAGTTAGTCTTATAAAACTAATATTAGAATGATAAGTAAAAAATAACTTTTTAACAAACATACATATTGGAAAATATATCTTGTAAAAACAAGTAATACAAAATCTTTTAATAGTAAGAATGACTTACATGCTTATAAAATATTTTACTCTTCAACCTTAATAGATAAGGTAGTCAGAAATCAGAATTAAATACATACATAATTTTCTGTACCAACAATAAGGTATTTTTTTCCTTACAAAGAAATTTGTTGTTTGAATAGACCAGTACAACTATATATTCCAATCTCCAAGAATTCCTTGATCTGATGGATTAGAATCAACTATATCTTTCTGGATCAAGAAAACCCCCAATACTATGATCAGTGACAAATCTATCTTGCTAGCCTTGGAATCCATCAATATGATGGATTAGATTCACTTTAGTCTTACTATTCCCATAATCCCTCTGTCAATACCATGGCCAGACACATGATTACAAAAGAAAATAGTTCTAAGTAATATAAAATCTTTACAAGGATTCCTTATAACATAAAATCTATAAATAATTACAAAGACTAGGAATGGGGTTTTCATGAAGAGAAATATTGGGAAAATTGAGTTGTGAATGAATTGGATACCAATTCTTTAAATGAACTCCTATTTTTAGGAAGAGTTCCACTGGTTATATTTTAGAGTTAGTTGTAATGACCTTAGACAACTTTCACTTTGACAGGTCATAATGATATGGATCTTCAACTTGATAACTAAAAATTTGATTATCTGATGTGTTTTGGTTTATCACCATTATAATGATGTAAGCTATTCCATCAAATAGATATAATTTCAATCACTATGATTATAAACTTTTTATAGTACAATGGACTTTATAATTGAGAGTCAATATGATAAACTGATAAGGGTTAGTCTGATGAATTATTACCAAAGTCTTTCTGATGATAATGAATTTTTTAAGTCCAAGAGATAAGACATAAATATAACCACCGATCAAAATAAAAGTTGGTTCAATTAATCAGAAACACCTTTAGTCCGATGGATCATATTGAATAATGAACGTATAAATTTGTTATCTATTAGAACTATTTCTATATTTGGTATAAAATAATATTTTCTATAAAACATAAGAGAATACTTAGGAAATATAAAGTTTGTAAACATAGTTTTAGGAAATTTTTTTTGACTCCCAAAAATAAGTAAAGGAAAAGTATAATGTATAAATTTTTCTTTAAAAATATCCCACTTTTTAAAAATCACAAAATAAAACACTTAAATGAAAAAATAACTTTGAAATACTTACAACCCTTTTTTATTTTATGTACTTTTAAATGTATACTACATATATTAACTCTCCATGCATTTATGAATTATGTATGATATGATAGAAATTATATATTAATACTTTGAGTTATAGCTTTTAAGATAGTAACACCCTCTAAGAAATAGTTTAAAAACATTTCAAAGACTTATCCCATTAAATATCTCAAAAAAAAACTTCTCCCACTTTAACAATTCCCTCCCTTTGACAAAACTTATTAAAATTTATCCACCTTTTTGATATTCAAAAATAATTGGGAAAGAATATCAAATAAAATTATAGAAAATTATAAACATAAAAAACAATTATTTTTTAATTAACCAATTATCCAATAAGTAAAAGAAATAATATACTTTCAAAAGTAATTGGAATAAATTCAAGCAAAATGTATTTAGATAAAAAATTCATTCATATTTAACATTCATTCAAAATATTTTAAAATATTACATCTAGAGCTTATATTAGAAAAAAATCGTACTTTATTCATCAACTATTTCATGATCACCTTCATTTTCTTAAAATAATCACAATTCTTCTATGCTTCTACGGCTGATGACTCAAGCTTTATAGTTTTTTCTTCCATAACTGCCTACTTCCAAGCTTCTAATTTTAGCCTTTTAACTTCTTGACTAAACTTATTAGTCTTTTTCTTTATAAGGAATAACTCATATTCCCATGTTCTAAGTATGATGTTTTCTAACTCCAAGTTGTATATGTTTTCTTTCATAAATTTAATTAATTCATTATAATCATCAATTATATCTCTGAACTCTTCTATAAGATTGAATCAGTATAAAACATAAGATTATAACTTTTCAAAGGATTTTTACATATGAAGAGAAAGTTTATTTACATCTATGAACTGATCATCATGATCCTTGAGATCATTGTCAACTAGGTTTGACCATTTTACTATATTATTGTAAGAAATATTCTATGCTATGTTAGTTTCCTTAAAAAATTTCAATTATTCCTCAATATGAACAACTAATTCTCTATTTGTTTTTTCTTATTTTGATTTTTTATTAAAGTTGTTCTAAATATGTTTACATATTGCCTCTATGTTTGGAAGATATGGTATAAAATCACTTAACCTATTCAATGTGTGTTAAATGTAACAAATCATTTCCAAGATATTATATCTTATAAATCCAATGATCCTGGTAAAACATTAGGATATTGTGGATAACTTAAACCAATGAATAGTATTTCTTTCTTCTAAAATTTATCTTTACCTTTTTGAGAAACATTTTCATCTTATGAAAATTTTATAATGTTTAATTACTTATCAGATTCAAACATATCTAATGATTTTGTGTGTGGTTATTGATCTTATTCCATTGATTTTGTTGATGAATCTCCTTCCCATTTCGATAATAATTATAATTATTTTGATTCTTCTAAGTCTATATATTTATTAGACTGGGACAGTAACGATTTTGAATATAACGATGACTCTAATGTTTTATTTTTTTATTGATATGTCTCTGTTTCTTCATCATCAATTGATTCTTCTAATTCATCATCTTCTTATTCCTATTTGTCTTTCACTTCTTTCCCTTATTATTCTTATTATTCTTGAAATTCCATTTCTAGAATTTGGATGTAACTAATCTAGATGAGCTAGCTGCTGCTAAAAATGGATATAGTGATGGAATTTGATTCTTTGAAGTACATTCTATATTCTTAATTAATTTTTCAATAAATATTTCCTCTGCTAACCTCTTATTATGTTTCTTTCTCTTTTTATATTATTTCATCTCATCTTCCGTCCATATTTTCAAGACTAAGGCTACATCCTTATCAAGTCCAATCTCTATGTATCTATATTTCTTTTGAGCCTTATGTTCCATGAGTTTTTTGAACTCATCATCGATCAATTTATTCACTATATTTTTATTCTTCAGAGGTGAGGAAATAGCATTCCTCTATTCTTTCTCAACTTTTTTTTCATTAATTGGTCTGACATTAGATAACGTTATCTCATCTTTATTGACTAAAGTTTTTAGTTTAGAATCAAACACTAACTTCTTGTGAGACATTTTCTCTTCTCCAATCATGTAAATATTTTATCGCCATGGAAAATTCTGATGATTAACTTTGAAGATATTAGTGAAGTTGACTAAAATATTTTTTATAAAGCATAGAATCATTAAAATATTTAATTTCATTGAATCATTCTTGATAGATTCAATTATAATAAAAAATAACTTTATAAGGTTGATCTTTCTCATGTTTATAAAATAATCCCAAAAAAAATATATCTGAAAATTTTAGGGTATCCTTATTAACCTTTCTTGGTATGATATATCCCTACATAAATAACATGATGACTCTTGAATATGGTGTTAGGTGCGAAACCTTTCTTATTTTTTTATAAGAAGTAAACAAAGAGGCCTTAGCCTTTGAAGAAACAAGACTACCATGTTTATCCGGTATTTTTTCTTGAGATTTTAGATAATATTCACACTGATAAGGAACTTACATAGATCAAATAATTGTTCATAAGTAATTTTTTACTTTTCACAAAACAAAGTAAAATAAACTTCTTCTTTTCCATCATCAAAAATAAATTCAGTTGAAGCATAAAATTCCCTAAATATCTGAGGGTAATAAAAGTAGAAATAATTTTCTATTTTTTCAATATAAATATTTTCCCTTTACTAAAAAATAATAATCTTATTAATAAGAGAGTGATATTTATCATACCATGCCATTTCAATTATCCTTTCCATTGTGTCTTATATTTTCATGATATCTTTAGTAGTTTCTATCATATTGAAATTTGTACCAGTGATTGGATGAATCAAAAAATATAGGTATGATCACTAAAAGTGGAATAAAAGGTTGGATGAAAATTCTCATGAAATGATGTGGGACATGGTATAACCCACCCTTATATAGGTATGAATGTGAAGGTTCATTTTTTAAAATATATCAATGGATTTGATTGAGATCCTTTTCTAATCAAATTATCGATATTTAATTGGTGAACAAATTTAAATATAATTTTTAGTTTGCAATGTTTTTAATGAATTTTTTTACTGGATTAAGTATTAGTCCAATTATGAAATTTTTATGTTTGTATGAAATAAATGTTCATAAAAACTCAAATAATAAGTAGAAAACAACATTCATAATATAATTTAATCTGTAATTAGAAAAGCTAAATGAAAAATACCTTTTAGAGTTGAAATGTTTCATCGATATGTGTAACTAATTAATCTTTTTTTTGTATAGAAAAATTATTATGTTAATTTTTATAAAAAATATTTTCCATAAGTTATTATAATAATTTTTGAGTTTGAAACTTTTATATCGAAAATTTAATTAAAAAAAATTATATCATTTTTTTGGTTTTAGAAAAATTTTAACTCTGAAGAATTTATTTTCGATCTGGAGAATTTTACAAGAGAATATGGTGGGAAAAAAATTTTATGATAGTTTTTGAGTCCAAAAAAGTAAATATAAGAAAAAAAACTTTTTTAGAAAACTTATAACTTTTTGTAAAAAAAGTATTTAGAAAACAAAAAATTTTAAACAACTAAAAATATATATACACTCCTAAGAAAATGAGTTTATTATTATTAGAGTATTGGTAAACCAGATGTATATATGAATAATCACTTAACATTGATCATTTATATATTTTGTTTAACCTATTCATATCTATCATAACTAAGGGGTTTTATAATAATATCAGTAATTTGTACTTGTATTCCGATGAATTTTAAAATTATATATCCTTTTTGTGCATAATACCAAAACAAGTTGTTTATTATATATATATTATTAACACATGAGTGATGTGTTGGGTTTTTACATAAATAAATGTCTCTTTTGTTATGAAACAATATTTTAGTTTTAGTAAAACCAATTCTATAGTTAGTGAGTTTGTGTTTCATCCACAACACTTGAGCACAAAAACTTCCAGCTGCCATATATTTGGATTTAGTAGTGGAAAGTTATACTGATTTTTTTTGTACACGACCAAAAGAAAAAACATTATCTTAATAAATTACATGTTTTGGAATTACTTTTCCTATCTGTTCTATATCCACAAAAGTTGGAATTGAAAAATGTTTTCACTTAAAAATCATTTTTAGAAGATTAAAATAAATATAAATTCATAGTTTCTTTATATTGATGAATTTTTTAATAGATTTAAGATGAAACTATTTTGGATTGGCATAATATCTATCTCATAATAATACTCAAAAATAACTAATACAAATGACTAGTTGTTAAGTAAAGTAATCTCCCAATCATATCTCTAACAGTCTTTTGATCAACTTGTTTCTTAGCTTTATTAGGATCTATAGTGTTTTATGTTCTGATATGAGTACTAATAATTTTATTATTTTCATACCTATATTTATTAAGAATATATTTTATATATTTGTGTTGATATATAAATGTTCTTTCTGGTTTTTTGTGAAATTTGAAAATTTAGAACGTATGTTAACTCACCCATTCTACTCATTTAAAAATTTGATTTCACATGATCAACAAAGGTTTCTATTTAATATTTTTGGGTCGAACTAAATATAATGTCAAAAAAATATATTTTTATGATCTTTAAAATTTTTATTAACTTCTTTTATAGATAGTGTTGTATCTATAACTCTCTTTAAAAAATTATTTAGTAAGAAAAATCTAGTTAACCTATCATACCTGGCTCTAGGGGATTATTTGAGTCTGTAAAGTTCCTTGGTATGTTTATAAACAAGTAATGTATGTTTTTTATTTTCAAAACTAGAGTTATGTTCAACATATACTTCCTCTTGAAAATATCCATTAAGGAAAGCACACTTCACATCCATTTGAAAGAGTTTAAAATTTATGAACGTTTCATAAGATTAAAGTATATGAATAACTTCATGTATAACAATGAGAGCATAGGTTTCTTCATAGTCTATTTTCTATTGTTTATTATAGCCCTAAAAAGGTATATATTTATTTCTAATTATTATTCTATTTTCATCCCATTTATTCGGAAACACCCATTTTACTCAAATTATAGAAGTATCTTTAGGATATTCAACTAAATTATAGACTTGGTTGATTTAAAACTCAATGAGTTCATATTTCATTATCTTTATACAATCCTTATCACCGAAATTATCATAAGTTTTCTTAGTTTTGAATTGTGATAAGAAATATAGATGTTCAATTTCATTTCTAAAAGAACTTATACTACTAACAGGTTGATCTACATCACCAATTATAATTCAATATGATGATTTCTAAGAAATATTTAATTTATTGGGTTTTTAAAAGTTTGTTATGAAACAATAGTTTAAAAATATTCTTGAGGAAAAACTTTAAAAACATATTCTTGAGTTGTTTTCTCATGAGAAAAACATTATAACAAAGGTTGAAAATCATTTTTAGAAATAACAACCAAATATGTAGGTTGAGAATTTTTGAAAATAAAAGAATCAGTTTCATAAAACTTAACATGTACTGCTTCCTCAACAACACTTGTGTTTTCATTAAAAACTATATAAGTCCTACAAGTAGTGTAATAGCCTATAAAAATTCCATTACAAGATTTTGTATCAAATTTATGTACTTTATATTTAGTATTCAATATGAATACTTTCATCTAAATACATTGAATTATGAATGTTTTGGTTTTCTTCCTCTCCACAACACATAAGGAGTTTTATTAATAAAAGGTCCAATTAAAAATTGATTTATAATATTACAATAATACCACTTTCTTGAGCCCAAAAATGTTTAGCAACTAAGTATTCAATCAACATGGTTCTAGTAATATTTTGAAGAACTTTATTTCTTCTTAAGACTAGACCATTTTGTAGTGGAGTTCTAGGTTCTGAAAATTTATGAATAAAACCTTCCTTATGAAAAAAAGTCTTAAAATTATAATTTAAAATTCTACACCATGGTCACTATGAAAATTTATCAAGGATATATTTTATCATTTTTAAATATGGATACAAAAGTTGTAAAAGATTTAAAGTCTTGAGATTTTCTTGCTACAAAATAGACCCAAGTATATCTTGTTTAATCATGAACTAAAAAAACATACACAGTATTTTCCAGCAATACATCCAGTTTGTGTAGAAACAAATAATTTCATGTTTGCTAACTATAAATCATCATAAGTTAAGAATTCAATAATAGTATTAAAGCTTGATTTATGTTGCCTACCAATTTGACAGGAACCATGAACTTTTAAAGTATGAAACCTAAGTTCCTTGTCACAAACCATCCTCAGGGCCCATTCCGTGACTACCCCAAGACCGCCTTCCATAGGCCAGGGCTTGGCGACTAGCACCAAAGGCGTAAATCCTAAGATGGGAAGGCATTGCCTTTATAAAAGTAAAAAAACACAACATAGTACCCAACGAGAAGTAAACACTAAGTAAAACTGAATACAAAAGAGTGTTCTGGAAAGTAAATGGGATAGTATACAAACCCAACTGAACAACAAGTACATGTAAAAAGGGACAAATAGCTATAAGTGAAGAGAAGATCCTAGATCATCCTCTAGAGATTCCTACCTAAAGGGTAGGTACAGATGGCCACCTTAGCACTCACTTCCGTCAGTATCCTCTGTGTGCCGACTCGTCGCAAGGTCCACCTCCGGGTACCGTCCAGTCGTGGTACTCTCAGACTTCGTCAGCACTGTCTGTCGTCTGCATCCAACACAACAAGGTGCGAGCATAGCCCGTGTAGGGGTGAGTATAACGATACTCAGTAGGGACCCCGAGACCCACAAGGTCTCACAATATCCACCAAGGGTAAAAAAAGAAGAAATATACAATCACGAAGTATCAACCAACCCTACTTACGTATATGCGCATACATATACCTAAGTTACCAATCTCAGTCCGGCTCCGACTCTCGAACCTAAGCACAAACCAATTCCACAAAGGAAGTAATGTCGATCACCATGATGATAATGGTTGAAAGACATGGCTCATCTCACACAAGTATGCCTCAATAGTAAAGAGATATAGATGATCAGATGTTGCCATTGGATCATCTATGCTGTCAGAACCACACATGATACAGAACCAGCTAAGCTGTCAGACCCACATAGGATAAATGAACGGCTATCTCGTCTAAGTTGTTTGACCCACACAGGATACAAGAACAGCTATTCTGTTGGACCCACACATGATACATGAATAGAAGTCAGAATTGTCGAACCCACACAGGATTTCAGTACAGTAGTCATCGTCATCGAACACACAGAGGATTCCAGTAAAGTAGTCATCGTTGTCGACCCCACATAGAATTCTGGTACAGAAGTCATCACAATCAGCTCTAGGGTTCCTGTACATAGCACGCTCGATTCTGGGAGGGTCCGCTCCTTGATTCAAGTATCGATAAATCAACTAAGTCATGAGTTTATGTATCCCATAGTTCCATCTCATCATAAAGAACCCAACGCGATAGACGGCGTGTCAATCGGATGCCCGGTCTGAGAGTTATTGGCTTTTCCGTTCCAGGGGCCCGGATGGATTTATGCTTGTTCCAAACCCGGATGTTTTCCAAAGTTTTCGAATACTCAATTAGAGTTTCACAAAAGGACCACCTCATCGCGAGGGTCCCAGTGCCATAGACGGTGCGTCGTTCGGACACGCAGTCTTGGAGATGTCCGCATTTAGGCGATGTCGGGCCCGGCCCGTCATGCCCAGTGGGCTGGCGGGTCGGCCTAACCCAACTCAGAGGGTCCAACCCTGCTGGGGTCCGGCCCGACACAGTTTGGGGGGTCCAACCCGGATTGGGGGTCAGTCCGGCCAGGTGGGGCGTGGCCCACCTGCGGACCCGACCCACGGAGCGGGCCCTTCCAGTTTGCCCGGTGGCACCGAGCGGCCCACACATCGGGCCGCTATTCCTCCCACACGACACAAAGCGGTGCCACAATTTCTTTATCCTGGCCGGTAGGTGACCGGCTGGTTCGCTCGGCGAGTGGCCCGCGGTTGTGGGCCGCTGTTCCTCCACCGCGCGGTGCCTGCGGGCGCTGCGAACCTCCATCTCACCCAGCAAGCATCCAACCAGTTCGTGCAGCAAGCAGCCCATAGTTGCGGGCCTCGGTTCCCTCCGTGCGGCACCTGCGGGTTCCGCAGTTCCCAGAAGGCCGACCGGATTGGCCAGCCAGTCATCCCGTGGACCAGGTGGCCCGAGCGGCCGTCGGTCTCTTCACGCGGCTGGTGCATGGTCGCCACCGACTTCGGTCACCGTCGCCTCTTCCGACACCGCCTCCGTCTTAAATATAATCAAGAATCAACAGAGGGTCGT
Organism: Viscum album; assembly: GCA_963277665.1. NCBI lineage: Eukaryota > Viridiplantae > Streptophyta > Magnoliopsida > Santalales > Viscaceae > Viscum > Viscum album. The sequence continues at coordinate 1,047,435,922 of OY728165.1, forward strand.
CAGGCCTTGTTTGTTCGGCCCATGCCCTCCGCATTAGGCGATAAAAAAGGACACCGTCGAACAAGGTATGCATCAAATAATGTGGAAATATTTTAAAGTAATAAATTCCCCCTACCAAGATTTCATGTTCGTTCGTTGACCACAGTGTCGATTCGTTGACGTCGGGGTGCGTTCGAGGAGGAAGCGCCGTTGTTGGCGATGTTCTTCACGGGCAACGTCTTCTCCCTTGACATGGAGGAAGAGGAAGGAAGACGACATTCCTTTTGAGCGTCGCCTCACGTTCTTTCCCTGGTTGAAGAAGTGGAGTGAATGTTCTTCGCATTCTTCTTGGAGAGGAAGATGTTCTTCGCATTCTTTGTGGTGAAAACTCTTTCCCTCTAATTCTCCAAAGCCTCCCAACAAAGAATTTACCAAGGCAAATAAAATAATAGGCTCCCTAGTATTTTAATATTTACATGCATTTCAAATCAATTAAAATGAATTCATGACACCATAAAATAATTAATTAGTAGTGTTGGCACATTAATGAGGGAAGGTGGATGGTTTAAAATTTAAAATAAGAGAGGTGGCTTCATTAATTCAAAGGATATTCCAAGAGTTTCAAAGGGTGTTTAAAGGGCGTTGAGGGGTTTGGTGTTCGTGTGGGCCCCACCACACAATATCTTCCCATGGGAGGTTATGTGGGGGGTGGGTCCCACCTCCAACTTCCCTTTGTTGGATTTAACCAACACCTTTAAATAAAATTATGTAACACATAAATTTTATTTAATTTATAAGAATCCTGAAAATTAACTTATGCTCTCAACCAAATGCAACTACAATAAAGGTCTCCTTAAGCAATTACCAGCGCTGCGAGTTCATAGGTGTCCTCAGATTTCAATTTTGAGCACCGGTTCAAAATATAGAAAAACTCACACGTCCGTTTACTGAACGTACCCGAAATAAACTTCAGAAATTGATTCCCAACTTATGTCTTTACGTCCCCGTAAAGCTACAACACACACTAGGGAAATAAATTGGGGTACTGAGCACACTTCTGAGCCTCCCGCTCCCATGTTCTCTCCTAGAGGTTCCCGTGCTGCCAGCAAATGCACACCAGAGGAATCGACCATCCACGTAGGACCCACTTCTGTTGATCCCCAATCTCCACTAGAACTTCCGTAAAAGTCGCCTCATCATCGATGTCCAGCTCCCCATGGTCGATGATGTGGGACGGGTCATGCACGTATCTCCTCAGCTAAGATACGTGGAAGACGTTGTGCACCCGATTCAACTGTGGTGGAAGGGCTAGGTGTTAAGACACCTCACCTACTCTACTGAGGACTTGGAATGGTCTGATAAATCACATAGATAACTTGCCTCCTTGACCAAATCCCCGTAGACATCGTTGAGGTGAGACCCTTAAGAAGACTTGGTCTCCATCCTTGAACTCTAGTGGTCTCTATCTCCTATCAGCATATGAATTATGTCTGCTCTGTGTAGTCTTCATTCATTCTTGGATGATCTGCACCTTCTCCGGTGTATCCTGAATGTAACACCCCGACCATCCACAGTACACTTCTCTTTGAATAATACTGTAGCGTGTTTTGTACGCAACTTCGAGTTCTAACACACACCACAACCAATCAAACTAGCCGTTATGAATAGTAATACCTAATTTTTGAAATTATATATATTTTATATTTCAAAATGGACTTCATTTTTGGATTCGGAATATCGAATTTAGCCTAGGGTGAAATTTTGGAACTTTTCGGATAACACTTATATTTTGATGAATAGTGAAAATTACTAAATTTTAATTAATTTTTTTTTAATTGAAATAATTTATATTGATAAATTATGAATTTGAGTGGTTTTAAAGTATATTTAGAATATATTTTTACCATTTAATATAATTTTGGTCATTGTACATAATTTTACAATTAAACCGGACATAAACAAGTGTCAATCTTTTGATAATTATTATTTCTTAAAAACACGCTTTTTGTTTTAACAACGGGAATTAATTTTAAATTAATTTCTGCCACTTCTGTGTTTTGAATTTGGAAAAATGGATTCCATATTTCGAATCCAGATTTTCATATTGTGTAAATAGGTAACTTTTATTTTTAGACATTTTGAATAATTACTGTGGTAAATATTTTATTTACCATGGTTAAGGGTAAATCCAGTAAATAAGGGTTAAAAAATAATATAATAATAATACTAAATTAACCTAAAACATGTACTAGCCTTATTGGTTGATACATGTTCGACCATAGGAATCTTTAGGTCGATTTTGGGACCCCATGGAGCCACTTGTCGGTGATAGGGACACTTTATTTTAATTAAGTTAAAATGAATACAAAAATGACACAAGCATATATCTTTTAGAAAAACAATTGTTACATAGGGTCATATATGTTGGATTTTCAACTATAAATATTCATTAAAAATATAAAAAGATTTCCTACATAATTATATTTTATTTATAATTTTTAGAGATTACAAAATTTAATTTATTTATGACACAATTATGATGCAGTAATTACCATAATAGTGAAAATTTAGAATAATTGATATTATAAATACACAAATAAATAAAATTTGAGACTTTTATTGAATTACACTAATTTTCTAGGTTAATATGACATATTAGAATTGATTTAATTGAATTTTTTAGATGTAATCATTCTGTTATGAGTTTCACAAAAATAAATTATTCAATAGTGTCAAAATTTACATAAAAGAGTTTTTAAAACAAATATTATATTTTTAATTGATATTAAATTCCTAAAAATCTAAGGATCGGACAAGAGACTTATATCATGATAGGTGTATCATTAATGGACCACTTGGGTATCACTTGGATGTATATAGTATGTTTATTAACCATATAATATAAAAATACAAAGAGACATTGTAAAAGTGAAACTAATTAACTTAGAGTTAATACTTAAATATAAGGTTAATATAGTAACCCAAACCTGTCTAAATTCTATTGGTTGAATGGTTTTCGACCCATACCCACCGTAACGTTTAAATAATCAATTTTTTAGCCATTATAAATCGAATATGAATTTATTATAAATTAATATTTCTAGATTTTCCAAAGGTACCCCTCACCCCTCTTATAAAAGGGAACTCCCCCTTCTCACTACTTCACACCTTCAAAGCCTTTTGGTTTGGCCAAAATCTGCCCAAATACTCTCTCAACTTCCCTCACTAAAACCTAGAGGTCTTACTTTGATCAGAAAGCCTACCTAAGGAGCCCTTTTGATCAAATCAAAAGGAAGAACCCGATGAAGAGGAGGTTAAACGTACCATCGACTAAAGGAAAGTGCAAGGTAAGGGGTTTTCATCTCACTCCTTATTCCCATGAGATTCATGCCATATTGCCACCATTACCTTTTGTGTGGTGTATTTACTTCCCATAATTATATTCTTTGTGTAATACACTTTAATTTATGTGTATTTACATATTCATTATATGATACCTCTTTTATGGGTTGTATGTTTCATAAGTTACCAAATTGGTAAGGGTTTATTTCACAATCTATTCATTATCTGAGGTTGATTATATGCAATAATCTACTGGGATTTCCTTATCATCCACATCCATGTTTCTTAAACATTTATTTCAAAACATTTTTACTATTTACTAGAATATGGGTTAAAGTCATTTATACCCTTGTTGACTTTTATAAGTGGTTTAGAATGGAATCTTTCCGTCGTTTTCCAAACAAGGTCCTTTTTAACCTTTTTGAAAAAATTAAGGTAATAATGTTTTTTAACTTATATGGCGGGTGCGGTTATTCTCCGCCGTTATTAAACCTTTGAAGCTTCCTTCACAAGCTTATAAAGATATTTTCAAAATAAAGGTTTCTCTATAATTATGAGACTTTTAAATGATTAAAAAAAAGAGATATTTCTCTCAAATAGTATTGATTTTATCTATGTCAACATCCTTTGATAAATTTTAAACTTTTTTCAAGTTGATTTATTATGATACAAATCATCTATATTGTATTTAAGGTTTTGTGATATTTATGACTATGGATGAGTTATTTTTATGCCATTAATGGTTTATGATTAATGTTTTGACATTTTGTATGTTAGTTTTAATACGAATGTTTATGTTATATTTCATCCTCTTCTTAAGATGAATGTGTTGGACTAGTATGTTATGGGTTGGGGACCGGTAAAAGTAAGCCCTCCGGGTTGGTGTCCGGTTATTAGAGGCACTCCGGGTTGGTGTCCGGTTATTAGAGGAACTCCGGGTTGGTGTCCGGTTATTAGAGACACTCTGGGATGGAGTCCAGTTACAGAGGCTCTCCGGGTTGGGTTCCGGTTACAGTTATCCCTTAGGTCTTGGCACGAGGCCTCGACACAGAAATTAAAGTTCGTCATCATGCATTCCATCATTATGAAAGTGGTTAGTGATATTGCATGTGATTATTAGATTAGTAGAATATCCATGTGAATAAGTAAATCGCATTATTTCATTTTATTTCTGCCATATTATGCTCAAGGTCAAGTTTAAAAGGATTTTGTTTTAGTTTTATACATTGCCTTAAATGTTTATTCTTATTTATGAAAGTTACCGCTGTATTGCTTACCCTTACTGAGCATTTGAACTCACCATTTCTATGTTTTATTTTTCCCAGGATTCCAAGAAGTGTAATGTGATTGATATGCATGGTTAAGCCAAGGGAATAATGGCGTTCATAAAGATTATTTATGTTGTTTTGTACGTCATAAAGTGAAAATGTAACATTCATGTATGCAATCTATTTTTTCAAGACTGCTAAACTGATCGGTCCTTCGGGACTTGATTCCTTGTAATCATGCCAATGTATTAAAATAATGCACTGACTCTGGGTAACTGGGGTCGGGCGTTACAGTTGGTATCATAGGAAGTTTAGCAATAACCTTGGAAACTAGATTTAGATAAACTATGATTAGAGCACGTAGACCTAAGATGAACTATGAGGATTAGTATAGAAGAACTTCCTAGAATTTTGGTATTGTAGAGATTTTGTGAGTTTTCCAAGCAATACATCCCTATCTGGATACGAACAGGTAGAGGCGGCTCTGGCACAGATGTACCTAGGGGTAAAACCCGAAAACACTAATTTGAGCTAGACTCGAACGGGAACTGGTGCATGACAACGGGGCTTGCTGAACTCTTGGTTATGACACTCCCAGGGGATATGCTTAGGATAATTCTCATTTTCTTTACAAACCATTATTAAGGTCTTATGAGTATATACTTACTCAAAGAAATTTTTTTTTTATGATTATGGATTATATCCATAAACTGTTCAATTTGTGTTAGGTATTTTACATGTTTGGTAATTATTCATTGCAATTCATAAACTGAACTAGTTTATGCTGTTGTATAGAAATGGAACCCATTAGAAGGAATGTGAACTCCCATAATACATATGATCCAAATAGTAAGAAGGATCATATCTTTCATGGTCCTATGCCTGAATTTATAAGGGATATAGTTTCCCACGTATTATCATCATATGATGAAATAGTATCATGTGTTGATAAGATGAGTAAATAATTCTCAGAGTCCTATGTCTTTGAAGGGAAGCAAGAGAAGAAAAGGATGGAATAGAGAAATATGGGTAAATGGAAGAGGGAAAAGAAGAATTTTCCCATATGTGATAACGGTGGAAAGAAACACCCTGGAACTTGCCTGAATGAAATGAGAGTTTGTTATAAGTGTGGAAGAAAAGGGTACAAAGTACGTGACTACAAGGGTAAGAAAATGATTTCAAATGTACAATGCTTCATTATCAAGTAGTTTGGACACTACGCGAACCTATGTCCCAGTCATCAGACTATGCCACAAATGATGCTATTGGATAATAATCAAGTTATGATACTACCACAGATGAAGAGGAATGAGTAGTGTTCTTATGTTTTCATTTTAGAATTATTTCATTTAAGTGTTGTATCAATAATGTTCTGGAAATAAATGAGGATTGTACTGCAGTACTATTTAATTAAGGATTTTAGATTTTATGGTACTAAGAAAAGTGACTCCACAACGAGTTAATTTTTTTTGGAAATTACATGGTTGAAGGAAAGATAAACCCTAATATGGTCCTAATATTGAGGTAGTGATTTTGGAATAAGATATGGTTGATTTTGGTAATTCAGGATGTTGCGGTGTTTTAAAAGAATATATGAGGAAGGTGTTCACATGTTATTACCTGGAAAAAAGGATCCTCATTATGTTTAACTTCCTTGTAAATTTTGGATTGTGAGTTTGGATAATATTATTTTGGATAAGTTTAATGGTTGGAATGGATTAAGTTTGAGAGGTTAGTTTTTTGGATTGTTATATAAGGAAAACACGTAGACCGTGTGACGACCCGTCGTGTTAGACAAAGCTATGGGAATCGAATCCACAACCATAGTGCAATTGGGATTTATCACCTACCATTGTGCTACATGATGTTCCTGGATGGTATAATGTACTTTCTTTACATAAAGGGTCTGATATGTGAAATATAAATGCATTATATTTGGAACCCTATACGATTACGATAAATAGAGTATTTTTGAGTTGTATTATGTTTTGGGGTGAAAGATGAGTTTTTGGTAGAAATTTATTAATGGATAAAACTCTAATTATAAAGTAAGTATATCTCTTTATGATCTTATCCAATCTCATAAATAAATTCCTCATCATTAAGAAAAGGAACTTAGAACAAAAATGTTGTCCTATATGGTACCTTAGATCATCACTAATTTATGGATTTGGGATTGTTGGCCTTTTCATAGCCATTTTCTCTACCACTCTCCATCAGATAATTGATGGTTAGATTTTTCTTCCATATCCATATTTCCCTACATGGAACCCTATTATGTGTTATTTTCGGTAATCGTCATACTTTACACTCTTTATTTTAAATAGAGGCATCATTAATACATTTTTCGATGTGGGATTTCAACTAAGATATTTTGAAATGTCAAAAATGTGTTATCCTAATACCTTATGTTTTGTTGAACCGATGGTATTTTAAATCATCATAGATTGATGAATTTAAGGACCTCAATTTTAAACATGTTTGTGATTGATGACCTCAATCACTACTTATAAATATTTACGTTTTTCCTCCAATTATATGTCTATAATTGCCACCAATGTTCTCTTAATTTAGATCATAATTTGGTGGTGACCCTTTCATTTCTATTTTCCTCATATTAAGACTAAATTTTAGTAACCAAATTTCCGATGTGGGTTTTTTCCACAAAGATATTTTCTATATTCAACCTATATTTTCAAAGAACAATATCAAATTACGAGGATGCAATTTGTTGAAGGAGGGGAGAATGTGACACCCTGAGCTTCCACGGTACGCTTCTCTTTGAATAATACAGTAGCGTGTGTTGTACGCAACTTTGAGTTCTAACACACACCACAACCAATCAAACTAGCCGTTATGAATAGTAATACCTAATTTTTGAAATTATATATATTTTATATTTCAAAATGGAATTCATTTTTGGATTCGGAATATCGAATTTAGCCTAAGGTGAAATTTTGGAACTTTTCGGATAACACTTATATTTTGATGAATAGTGAAAATTACTAAATTTTAATTAAAAACAACTTTTTTAATTGAAATAATTTATGTTGATAAATTATGCATTTGAGTGGTTTTAAAGTATATTTATAATATATTTTTATCATTTAATATAATTTTGGTCATTGTACATAATTTTACAATTAAACCGGACATAAACAAGTGTAAATCTTTTGACAGTTATTATCTCTTAAAAACACGCTTTTTTGTTTTAACAACGGGAATTAATTTTAAATTAATTTCTGCCACTTCTTTGTTTTGAATTTGGAAAAATGGATTCCATATTTGGAATCAGGATGTTCATATTTTGTAAATAGGTAACTTTTATTTGTAGACATTTTGAATAATTACTGTGGTAAATATTTTATTTACCATGGTTAAGGGTAAATCCGGTAAATATGGGTTAAAAAATAATATTTTAATAATACTAAATTACCCTAAAACGTGTACTAGCCTTATTGGTTAATACATGTTCGACCATAAGAATATTTGGGTCTATTTTGGGACCCCATGGATCCACTTGTAGGTGATAGGGACACTTTATTTTAATTAAGTTAAAATGAATACAAAAATGACACAAGCATATATCTTTTAGAAAAACAATTTTTACATAGGGTTATATATTTTAGATTTTAGACTATAAATATTCATTAGAAAGAAAAAAAGATTTTCTACATAATTATATTTTATTTATAATTTTTAGATATTACAAAATTTAATTTATTTATGATACAATGATGATAAAATAATTACCATAATAGTGAAAATTTAAAATAATTGATATTATAAATACCAAAATAAATATAATTTGAGACTTTTATTGAATTAAAATAATTTTATTGGTTAATATTACATATTATAATTTATTTAATTTACTTTTTTAGAAGTAATCATTATGTTATGAGTTTCAAAAAAATAAATTATTCAATAGTGTCAAAATTGACATAAAAGAGTTTTTAAAACAAATATTATATTATTAATTGATATTAAATTCATAAAAATCTAAGGTTCGGCCAATAGACTTATATCATGATAGGGGTATCATTAATGGACCACTTGGGGGTCTCTTGGATGTATATGGTAAGTTTATTAGCCATATAATATAAAAATACAAAGAGACATTGTAAAAGTGAAACTAATTAACTTAGAGTTAATACTTAAATATAAGGTTAATATAGAAACCCAAACCTCTCTAAATTCTATTTGTTGAATGGTTTTCAACCCATATCCACCGTAAAATTTATATAATCAACTTTGGAGCCATTATAAACCGAATATGAATTTATTATAAATTAATATTTCTAGCTTTTCCAAAGGTGCCCCTCACCCCTCTTATAAAAGGGAAATCCCCCTTCTCATTACTTCACACCTTCAAAGCCTTTTGGTTCGGCCAAACTCTACCCAAATACTCTCTCAACTTCCCTCACTACATCCTAGAGGTCTTAGTTTGATCAGAAAGCCAACCTAAGGAGCCCTTTTGATCAAATCAAAAGGAAGAACCCGAAGAAGAGGAGGTTAAACGTACCCTCGACTAAAGGAAAGTGCAAGGTAAGGGGTTTTCATCTCACTCCTTATTCCCGTGAGATTCATGCCATATTTCCACCAATACCTTTTGTGTGGTGTATATACTGCCCATAATTATATTCTTTGTGTAATACACTTTAATTTATGTGTATTTACATATTCATTATATGATACCTCTTTCATCGGTTGTATGTTTCATAAGTTACCAAATTGGTAAGGGTTTATTTTGCAATATCTTCATTATCTGAGGTTGTTTATACGCAATAATCTGCTGGGATTTCCTTATCATCCACATCCATGTTTTTTAAAAATGTATTTCAAAACATTTTTACTATTTACTAGAATCTGGGTTAAAGTCATTTATACCATTGTTGACTTTTATAAGTGGTTTATAAAAGAATCTTTCCGTCATTTTCCAAACAAGGTCCTTTTTAACCTTTTTGAAAAAATTAAGGTAATAATGTTTTTTTAACTTATACGGTGGGTGCAGTTATTCTCCGCCGTTATTACACCTTTGAAGCTTCCTTCACAAGATTATAAATATATTTTCAAAATAAAGGTTTTCTCTATAATTATGCGACTTTTAAATGATTTAATAAAAATAGATATTTCTCTCTAATAGTATTGATTTTATCTATGTCAACATCCTTTGATAAATTTTAAACTTGTTTCAAGTTGATTTATTATGATACAAATCATCTATATTTTATTTAAGGTTTTGTGATATTTATGACTATGGATGAGTTATTTTTATGCCATTAATGGTTTATGATTAAAGTTTTGACATTTTGTATGTTAGTTTTAATATGAATGTTTATGTTATATTTCATCCTCTTCTTAAGATGAATGTGTTGGACTAGTATGTTCTGGGTTGGGGACCAGTAAATGTAAGCCCTCCGGGTTGGTGTCCGGTTATTAGAGGCTCTCTGGGTTGGTGTCCGGTTATTAGAGGCACTTCGGGTTGGTGTCCGGTTATTAGAGGCACTCCGGGATGGAGTCCGGTTACAGAGGCTCTCCAGGTTGGGTTCCGGTTACAGTTATCCCTTTGGTCTTGGCATGAGGCCTCGACACAGAAATTAATGTTCGTCATCATGCATTCCATCATTATGAAAGTGGTTAGTGATATTGCATGTGATTATTCGATTAGTAGAATATCCATGTGAATAAGTAAATGGAATTATTTCATTTTATTTCTTACATATTATGCTCAAGTTCATGTTTAAAAGGATTTTTTTTAGTTTTATACATTTCCTTAAATGATTATTATTATTTATGAAAGTTACCGCTGTATTGCTTACCCATACTGAGCATTTGAGATCACCCCTTTCTATGTTTTATTTTTCCCAGGATTCCAAGAAGTGTAATGTGATTGATATGTTGGGTTAAGCCAAGGGAATAATGGAGTTCATAAAGATTATTTATGTTGTTTTGTACGTCATAAAGTGAAAATGTAACATTCATGTATGCAATCTCTAGTCCTACAAGTGATGACTCCCCTCGGTCAGTCCAGCACAGAGGTGATCTGCAAGGTCGGCCGTATAGTGTCTCATAAGGTTCCATCCTGCTGGTGGAGTGGTAGCTGTTGTTGTACGCAAACTCCACCAAGGGTAAGTGATCCTCCCAGCTGCGATCAAAGTCATTGACATAAGCATGAAGCATGTCCTCGTGTGTTTGGATGGTCCTCTTAGTCTGACCAACCGTCTAAGGATGGAAGGTAGTGCTCAAGCGAAGCTGCGTCCCAAAAGCCTCATGTAACCCCTTCCATAGCCGGGAAGTGAAACGAGCATCTTGATCAGAGACGATAGTCGATGGCACACCATGAATCCATATGAAATCCTAAATGTAGAGGCTTCTTATGCTCTCTACTAAACCTTGCTCTCTGATCGGTAGGAAGTGGGCCGACTTGGTGAGTCGGTCAACGATCACCCAGATAGAGTCGTTTCCTCTGGATGTACGTGGAAGTCCCGTCACAAAATACATGGATATCGCATCCCACTTCCACTCTAGAACCTCTAAGGGATGAACCAAGCCTACTGGAACCTGGTGCTCCGCCTTCACTTGATGACAAGTGAGGCATCGCGAGACAAACCTTGCTACCACCTTCTTCATAACCGGCCACCAGTGCTATCGTCTGAGGTCTTGGTACAACTTCTCCACTCCTGGATGTACCGCTAGAGGGGAATTGTGGAACTCCCTCAACACCACCTCTTGTAGTGAAACTGGTACCATGGTACGTCCTCTAAAGAGGATGACGTGCTCCCCACCTTCATAAAGTCCATCAGGTGCCTGTCCTAGGGATATCTGAGCACATCGCACCTCAAAGTCATTGTCCCCACGCTGCACCTCTCTGACTCACTGAAGAAGTGAAGGAGTGACTGTGAGAGACTGCAGAAAGGCTGCTCCATCTCTATCCATAAAGGATATCTACAACGTGGCCAGCTTCTCTATCACATCTCCTAACAGCTGAATGCCTGATATCCTGCTGAGAGCATATACTACAACATTCCCCTTCCCAGGAGTATAGACTATCTCGAAGTCATATTCCTGGAGGAACTCAAGCCATTGTCGTTGTCTCAGGTTTAGGCCCTTCCACGAGAAGATATACCTAAGTCTCAGATGGTTAGAGTAGACTGTAAAACTCTCACCCATCAGATAGTGCCACCACATCTTCAAGGAGAATAACACTACTGCTAACTCCAGGTCCTAGGCAGCGTAGTTCTGCTCGTGCTGTCTCAACTGCCGTGAACCATATGCGATCACTTCTTGAACCTGCATCAGAACACACCTGAGTCCGGTCCCTGATGCGTAACAGTAAACTACGTACCATACGCCCTCCTCTGGTATCCTCAAGATGGGTAAACTATTCAGCCTCTGCCTCAGCTCTTGAAAGCTCTGCTAGAACCTCTCTAACTACATGAAGGGTTTCCCCTTCTTAGTCAATGCTGGAAGTGGTGCTGCTACTCTGGAGAAGTCTAGCAAAAATCTTTGATAGTACCCAGCCAGTCCCAGGAAACTCCGCACCTCCTTCACACTCTTGGGTGGCTCCCAAGAAAGTACTACCGTGATCTTCACTAGATCCACTGCAACTCCATCCTCTGAGATGACGTGTCCCAGTAAGTGAATCTCTTGAATCCAGAACTAGCACTTCGAGAGTTTACCATAAATCTGGTGCTCTCAGAGTTTATCCAATACCACTCGCATATGGTTGGCATGCCCCTCCTCAGTATTCGGGTAAATCAGTATGTCGTCGATGAAGACTAAGACAAATCGATCGAGGTAAGGATGTAAGATCCTGTTTATGAGACTCATGAACACTGCTGGTGTGTTGGTTATGCTGAAGGGCATAACCAAGAACTCGATGTGGCCATACCGACACCTGAAGGATATCTTCTGCACATCCTTGTCTCGAACTCTGAGCTGGGGATAGCCTGACCTGAGGTCTATCTTCAAGAACCATTGTTCTCCCTTGAGTTGATTAAATAGGTCTTCAATCCTCGAGAGTTGGTACTTGTTCTTCACGTTAACCTGATTCAGGTGACGATAGTCGACACACAGTCGCAAGCTTCCATCTTCCTTCTTGGCGAACAAAATCGGGGATGCCCAGGGTGATACACTGGGTCGGATAAATCCCTTCCCCTGCAAGTCCTCCAGCTGTACCCATAGCTCACGAAGCTCAGCAGGAGCCCTTCGATATGCTGGAGTAGATATCGGTGCTGTCCCGAGGTAAAAATCAATATATAAGTCTACCTATCTGCGAGGAGGTAGTCCTAGAACGTCATTAGAGAAAACATCCGCGTACTGATCCACCACAATAGGAAAACTCAGACACCGCACATCAACCGCTCCAAGGATGAGACTAGACAACTGATGTGTGATCGGCTGCCCCCTCCTCTGCGTAAGTCCATCATGCGCTGCTAAGGATACCTTCTCATCAGTGAAGGTGAACCTGGTCCCATATGTGCGGTTACACCTCACTTTGTACCTAATACAGTCGATATAAGCATGGACTATAGATAACCAGTCCATACCCAAGATGATGTCGTAAGGCCTCGACGCTGCTAAAAGAAGATCCCAGCCGAAGCTCTCATGTCCTAGTGTAAGCTCACACTACCGTAACCGGTGCGTAATCGTCGATTTTTCTCCCGTAAGAGTCTCTTTCCTTAAGGATTGAGCCAATGGATCCATCAGAATCACTAAGCTCTGAACAAGGGCAACGACAATGAAGGAATGACTTGCACATGTGTCTATAAGTACTGCAGCAAGGGTGGAGTAGACACAGATTGTACCTCGAATCATCGCAGGTGCACCGTGGTCATAGGTCTCGACTTCCTGGAGCTGAGGCCGCCTTTGTCCGCCTGCTCCTTGTAGTCGGGGTTGACCACATAGTGGTGGTGATGGTAGAGCCTAGAAACGTTGTCCACTACCCACTGCTCGGACATCTCCTCTACCACGTCTGCCTGATCCCAGAGGACCACCACAGTGGAACCTCTGCCTCTACCGGGGAGGTACCTCAACTATATTCTGCTCATCTGCATGGTAGGTCGGGCAGTCACGAGCCATGTTGCCCTGCCCACCGCATGAATAACACGGCCTGCTCCTCATATAGCTGACTCTGTCTCGTGTGCCCCACACAACTGAACCTGTATCCTGGAGTCACCCACCTTATGGCCTGGTCCGCTTAGACCTCCGCGACATCTATCTACTGCCGGATATAGAAGTCTCTGCTACGTGTCGCCCTGTGGTGGGTCTCGCTACTGGTGACTGCCCAGAAAGAAAGATCTCCACTAGAAGGGCTCGCTCTCGTACCCCCGCCTACGTCAGAATGCTGAGGGGAATCGTCAAAGCCCTGATCTCATGCCTGAGTCCCTACTCTAAGGTCTGGGCCCTGAAGAATGGGTCCCAAACCATATCTGTAGAGTAGTGTGAGAGGTCGGTGAACCTCGCTGAGTACTGAGCTACTTTCATGCTGCCCTGCTGCAGATGTAGAAACTCTTGAATCCGCACCACACGAAGGGTGGATGGAACAAACTCATCCCAGAATAGGCTCTCGAAGTCTTCCTAGAGTAGTGATGCCTCGTTATGCACATGGAGAATTAGGCTACACAATCTACCTACTGATGTGTGTAGGAGACTCGTGACATGGATCACCATAAGTTCAGCTGGTTTTCCTACAAATCTGAAAACTCTCATGACAGCCTCCAACCAATCCTTAGCTGCCTGTGGGTCCGTCTCTCCCCGGAACCTATACGGCCTCTGTCGTTGGAACTCGTGCAACGCAATCAGGTGGTGTGCACTCTCTACTGCCAGGCCTGGTGGTATCGGTGGCCTAACGGGTAGTGGTACCACTGGTTCCTCTGCTGTGATGGGGCCCTGCATCGAGGCCTCGTCGCTCGGTGGGCTACCATCTCGTACGAAACTTGGAACCCTAGCTGGATGCCTTTGTGGGGCCATCCTGAAAAGAAACAGGTGCACCATGGTTAAAACAGTATACCTGGTGAGCTTACATGAAGTAATCAAAAAGAAAACTTTTTCAAAGGAAACACACACGCAATCAGTGTTTTCGTGCACTAGGTCGGTAATCAAAAGTTAGAGTCCTAGTGTATGGATACGTCGGCTGCCGCACCATCAGCAGTTTCCCTAAACTGATAACCACACCCTAAAAAATTAACACTATTGCAAGTTGAACGAGTTAGAGTCTAAGTTCTATGGTAGAACCAACCACCTATGATACCAATTTTTCACGACACCTCCTCAAGGACCATGCCGTGACTACCCCAAGCCCTCCTTCCATAGGCCAGGGGCTGGCAACTAGCACCAAAGGCGTAAATCCTAAGCTTGGAAGGAATTTCCTTTATAAAATTAAACAAACACAATAGAGTACGCAACAGGAAGTAAAAACAAAGTAAAAATGAATACAAAAGAGTGTCCTGGAATGTAAATGGGCCAGTATACAAAACTAACCCTACAACAAGTACAAGTAAAAAGGGACAAACAACTATAAGTGAAGATAAGATCTTGGATCGTCCTCTAGATATTCCTACCTAAAGGGTAGGTACAGATGGCGACCTCAACACTCACGTCCATCAGTCTCCTCTATGTGCCGACTCGGCCCAAGGTCCACCTCTGGGTACCATCCACTCGTGGCGCTCTTGGCCTCCGTCAGTGATGTCCGTCATCTGCATCAAACACAACGAGGTGTGGGCATAGCCCGTGAAGGGGTGAGTATAACGATACTCAGTAGGGACCCTGAGACCTGCAAGGTCTCACAATATCCACTCAGGGTAAACAAAAGAAGGAAAATACAACCACGAAGTATCAACCAACTCTACTTTGGTATATGACCATACATATACCTAAGTTTCCAATCTCATTCCAGCTCCAACTCTCGAGACCAAACACAAACCAATTCCACAAAGGAAGTAAAGTCAATCACCACGATGATAATGGTTGAAAGACATGACTCGGCTCACACAGGTATGTGACAATAGTAGAGAGATATAGATGATCATATATAGCCACTAGATCATTTAAGATGTCAGACCCACACAGGATACAGGACCAGCTAAGATGTTGGACCCACACTAGATACAGGACCAGCTATAATTCATTTGAGCTGTCGGACCCACACATGAAATATGACCAGCTATTCTGTCGTACCCACACAGGATACAGGAAAAAAAAGTCAAATTTTTCTAACCCACATAATATTCCAGTACAGTAGTAGTCGTCGTTGAACCCACAGAGGATTCCAGTACAGTAGTCTTCACTAACGAACCCACATAGGATTCCAGTACATAAATCGTCGCAACCAGCTCTAGGGTTACCTCACACAACATGCTCGATTATGGGAGTGTCCGATTCTCGATTAAAGTCTCGATACATCAATGAAGTACTTATTTTATGTATCCTATAGTTCCTTCTCTTCATAAGGAACCCAACGTGACAGATGGCGTGTCAATCGGACGTCCGGTCTGAGAGTTGCTAGGTTTTCCATTCCAGGGGCCCGGTTGGATTTACGCTCGTTCCAAACTCGGACGGTTTACAATGTTGTCCAAAACACACATAGAGTATCTCAAAAGGACCTCCTCATTGCGAGGGTCCCAGTGCCACAGACGGCGTGTCGTTCGGACGCGCGGTCTTGGAGATATGCGCATTTAGGCGATGTCAGGCCCGTCCTGTCAGTCCCAGTGGGTTGGCGGGTTGGCTTGACCTAAATTGGCAGGTCCGACCCGGTTGGGGGTCATCCCAGCCCGGTTTGGCGGGTCCAACCCCAATGGGGGGTCGGCCTAGCATGGTGGGGCGCGGCCCACCTGCGGACCCGGCCCACGGAGCAGGCCGTTCTGGTTCGCCCGACGGCCCCGAGCGGCGCCGCCTCTACTTGCCCGGCCGACCGAAGCAGGCCGGTTCTATCCGGCACACACTATGGGAAAATGTTCGTCCCATTCGGTGCCATGCGGTGCCATAGTTTCTTCAGCCCGATCGGCAGGCGGCCGACCGGTTCGCTTGGCGAGCGGCCCGCGATTGCGAGCCATGGTTCCTCCACTGTGTGGTGCCTGCGGGCGCTGCGAACCTCAAGCCCGTCCAGTGGGTGGACGACCAGTTCATCCCGTAAGCGGCCCACAGTTCCGGGCTGCGGTTCCCTCTGTGCAGCACCTACAGGTGCCGCAGTTCCCAGCGGGCCTGCCGGATTGGCCGGCCGGTCATCCGACTGACTGGGCGGCCCGAGCGGCCTCCAGTCTCTTCATGCGGCTGGCGCGTGGTCGCCGCTGCCTCCGGTCTCCACCGACTTCGGTCGCCGTCGCCTCTTCCGACACCGTCTCCATCTCCAATGCAATCAAGACTCAACGGAGGGTCATCGGTCCATGTTTTTTTGGCCTGCGCCCTCCGCATTAGGCGACAACAAAAGGCCACCGTCGAACAAGGTATGCATCGAAGAATGTGGAAATAATTTAAAGTAATCAATTCCCCCTACCTTGATTTAATGTTCGTTCATTGACGACGGTGTCGATTCGTTGACGTCGGGGTGCGTCCGATGGGGAAGGGTCGTTGTTGGAGATGTTCTTCGCGGGTGGCGTCTTCTTCCTTGACGCGGAGGAAGAGGAAGGAAGATGACATTTCTTGTGGGTGTCACCTCACATTCTTGCCCCATTTGAAGAAGTGGAGGGAATATTCTTCACGTTCTTCATGAAGAGGAAGATGTTCTTCGCATTCTTCATGGGAAGAACACTTTCCTTCTAATTCTCCAAAGCCTCCCAACAGAAAATTTTCCAAGGAAAATAAAATAATAGGCTTCCTAGTATTTTAATATTTCCATGTATTTCAAATCAATTGAAATGAGTTCATGAAACCACAAAATAATTAATTAGTAGTGTGGGAAAATTAATGACAGAAGGTGGATGGTTTAAAATTTAAAAGAAAAGAGTGGTGGCTTAATTAATTCAAAGGGGAGTCCAAGAGATTCAAAGTGGGTTTTAAGGGAGTTGAGGGTTTTAGTGTTTGTGTGGTCCCCACCACATAATATCATCTCACGGGAGGTTATGTGGGGTGTGGGACCACCTCCAACTTTCCTTTGGTGAATTTACCCACCACCTTTAAATACAATTATGTAACACATAAATTTTATTTAATTTATAAGAATCCAAAAAATTAACTTCCTCTCTCGACCAAACGCAACTGTGGTAAAGGTCTCCTTAAACGATTATCGGTGCTGTGAGTTAATCGGTGTCCTCAAATTTCAATTCCGAGCACTGGTTCAGAAGATAGAAAACCCCACACGTATGTTTGTTGAACGTAGCTGAAAAAAACTTAAGAAATTGATTCAGGACACACTGGGCCTTGGAATCAGGCGCCGTTAGAATCTGTGGACTCATAAAATTCTAAAGAATTTAAGAAAAAATATTCCTTGTAATTTTTGGTTCTTTACATTCCTGTAGATACTTAACAATTCCTTTATTTGATAACTTAGATAATGTTCTAAGGCTATTGATTCTGAACCTTATATTCCATAACCAAGATTGATCTTCCATTGTAATAAGAAAAGGAAATTCTTGGATCCTATGGTCATATTTATTTAATTTGTAAACATTATCATGCTAATTAGAAGAAAGTATAAATTTATCTTTAAAACTATGAGTAAAACATTTTTCATTTCTGATGTTCATAATATAACCCTCATCACATAATTGACTTATAATTATAAGTCTATTATTAAGTGTTATAAAAAATAAAACATATGAAATTAAATTTTTTCCAAGAATAAAAATATTACCTATACCAATGATTTCTCCTTTAGCATTATATCTGAAAGTTACCTTGAGACCTTTCATCATGGTGAAATTATTAAATAAATATTTTATTTTTCAGTAATATGTTTTGATTAACCACTATCCATATACCAAATAATTTTTTATTGGTACTTTATTTATTTTCCGGAAAGTAAAGATATTAGTTTTTTGAAACCCAAACCATCTTGGGTCTGGTATTATCAAAAAAGAAAATATTAGGTGGCCACATTTTTTCAATATTAATACATTGAAAAAATGTCATTTATTTAGAAAATTAAGCATTATGAAATCCTAAACATTGAACTCTATTTAGAGAACATTTATTTTTCCAATTTCCACAACTTTTACATATTGTGAAAAATAGTGGACTTTTTTTAACAAAATAGTTATTAATAAAAATAGGTTTATTATTTGTAAAACCCATTCCAGTATTATCAATATGAGGAATAATTTTTTTATAAATCTTATAAAAGTTTTCCATCCCATTAGTAAACATTGAAATAAATTTCTTCAAACAATATATATTTTTATTTTAGTTTTACACCAAAATGTTTATCCTTTATAATAATTGTATTTGAACTATGTTTTACAAAATCATTTTATAAACTGTTTTTCTTAGAAATAAAGTTTTCAAGATCTTTTGAAAGATTATGTTTTTCAAATTTAGACTTGTCTAGATATTTATAATTCTATACCACTTAATTATTTAAAATAAAAATTATTGAATCTATCTTAATAAGTTTAGATTTGGAATTATCAAGTTTTTTTAGAAAACTTTAAAATTTTAATTTTCAAGAAGTTTAGAAAACCTAGATAATTTTTCATATCAAGGTAAGTTTTTATCCTCTTTAGATGAGGAATATTCTTCATCTGAATATGTTGATTTTTTATCAATACTATTATGGTAGTTTTCATTTAAAGTAAGGCTTGTATGTGATTTAGCAGTTTGTACCTTTTCCATGAGACAATTATTTTCCATATAAATTTCAACAATTAAACCAATTCTCTTCTCTCCAAAAATATAATTGTATGAATAATTATATAATGAGTTATCTCTACTACTTTCAATTCAATTTTCATAAGCATTAAAAAATTTATTTCTCTTATACTTAAAATACTTCTAGGAATTTTTGTCTGAATTTCATTCATTCTTATCTTTTCTTTTGAGCTTCAGACAATATGGTCAAATATGTCTTACCTTCTTACATTAATAAAAAATAAATTTAGTAGACTCTTTTTTTTCATTTTTACCCTTATGACCTTCCATATATCTATATTGAAAATATTTTATTCCCATGATTTCAGTCATCCTTCTAGAAAGATTTTATAATTCATTTCTAGTCACTTCTGAAGAACTAGAATCTAATTCTATAATCACTTTCTTCTTATTTGATTATTTCATAACTTTCTCAGCTGACTAAACATTAGTTGAAATATTAAAAGTCATTGACAAATAAACATCTTCGTTCTTCTTTTTCATTTTATCAACATCCCTTTTAAGCATTACTTCTTATTGCATGAGATTACCAATAAGATCCTCAAGTGTTAGATTTCTAATATTCCTTATATCATCCAAAGATGTCATTTTGGATTCACATTCATTTAGAATTATTTATATAATATTTGTATCAAAGATACTATTTATCATATCCTTCTATCCAAGAGAATGTAAACTATTAAGAATAGTTATAAATATTTGATATATTTTTTATAATGATTCTCTAAGATTAAAATCCAAATCCTGATAGTCTTCTCTCATTATAGTTATTCCTATTTAAATAACTTTAGAAGTTATAAAGTGACTTACTTCTAAATTTTTTAATATGCTATTAATATCTTCACATAAAGAAATTTAGCTGTATATATTCTTTATTGTAGAACAAAGTAGATATTTCCTTACTCTTTAATTTAGTTGATATTATTTCTTTCCCTGATGAGTAAAGTTAGTAATTTCATTCTCCGGTATTTTTTAATATACAGTATGAATTAAAAAATTATCAACACAAATATTAATGAAAAACATTTTCATTCTGTATATCAAGTACTCATAATCATTTCCATAAAATATAGGTGTTTAACTGGGATTCAAATTTTCTAACATGACAACATTTAGTCCTATCATCTTAAAGATAGTATAAAATATTTTCTACCTAAAAATTTAGTTTATAATAATTTATAAATAATAATATGATAAAATAACTTGATAAAACTTACAGTTGATAGTAAATGTAAAAAATCATCAAGTAAAGCATTAAAACCCAATTTGATTCCAATTGTTGGATCATAAGAGTTTATGATGGCTACAATAGAGAGGGTGTGAATTACAGTTTAAAATTAAACCAAAACAAAGCACAAAACCTACTAAGTAAAAATAACTGAACTCAGCCTTTGTTTGATGATTACAATATTAGAATCAGATTTAGATAATACTTAATTAAATCATAGTTGTTTATTATATCACATTTAGTCTGATAAAACTAATATTATAAAGATAAGTAAAAACTAACTTTATAATAAAAATGTACAATGGAAAATAGAACTTTAAGAAAATAATAATACTAAATATTAGAATAGTAATAATTTATTACAAGCTTATAAAATATTTTAAACATTAACCTTAAGACTTAAGGTAGTTGGAAATAATAACTAACGATATTCACCATTTTCAGTACCTACTATATGGTATGACTTTTCTTACCAAGAAATCTCTTGATCTGATAGATCAGTACAAATCCTTATTCCAATCCTTTGGAATACCTCAATCAGATGGATATGTTTAATCTTTGTCTTTATTGACCATTAAATACCTCCTTATGATGTTCGGTTTCAGGTATGTCTTCCTAGCCCCTCAATATAATGGATTAAATTCACCTCTATCTTCCTATAGAATCCCCTAATCTGTAACATGACCAAACACATTATTAAAAAATAAAATAGTTTTAAGGAATATAAAATTATTACGATTTTTCCATATAAATTCAACTCTTTATATAATTATAAAGACTCAAAATGATGTGTTCATGTAGAGACATATTCTGACAACATGAGTTGAAAACCCAAAAGATCCCAACTCTTCAAATGACTTCTTATTTGTAGTAAAGGTTCCAACTATCTTATTTCAGAGTTGGATAAAATGACCTCATACATATTTTACTTTGATATCTCAAAATGATATGAATCTTGAACATGATAGCTAATCATTTCATTATTTGACATCATTTTTTTATCAACATTACAATGATATAAATCATTCAATAGAATAGACATTATTCTAATCACTCTGATTGTGAACCTTTTTTAGTATAATAGAATTTAAAATTGATATTCAATGTGATAAACTAAATAAGGGTTAGTAGATATATCATTACCACATACATTATGATGATCATGACTTTTTTCAGTATGGTGGACATGAAATAAGTCCAACCACTGGTCATTATAAAATTTGGTCTGATTAATCAGATGCACCTTAAGTCTGATGGACCAGATTGAAAAATGAATGATTATATATGTTATACATTAGAACTATTTTTATGTTTGGTATAAAGAAATTTTTTCTATAAAATTATACTTAAAAACATGGTAAATATAAAGTTATTAAACATAGTTTTAAGAAAGTTTTTGTGATTTCAAAAACTATGGAAAGTAAAATTATAAATCATAACTTTCGACTCAATAACATCTGGATTTTTTTTAGTGCCCCATTGTATGTGATAATTTTTTTAAGTTCATTTGTCACACTAGAAGTTCATAGTAGTTACTTTATATGATGATAACCTAGAAGTGCTATGATTGTATTATTAAATAAATATTCAATCATCAGATTATATAATTTTATGGGACAAAAATGTTACAGGTTATCCAGGGTATAGGATCATAAGACATTTAGACTTATTCTCATGAAGTTCATCATCGATAATCTCATAGAAATTATCAGAACATGACCACTATTAAGAAATAAATGTTTATATGTGTCATTTAATGTTATTATATTCCAATGTGTGTAATAATCCTTAAGGTTTATGATTATTATTTATTCATATCACGATTAATACAATTTTATATACTGACTAATACCATGATGAAATGTGATCAAGGTGATGTAGGATTAATTTGGTACATCCTAAGTGATATTTCATTAATGAATAATGAGAGAAGGTATCTATCCCATCTATTTTTTACCAATTTTTCTATCTTAGTACTTTTTATGGAAAGGTAATCACCTTATTATGTTCATTTCTATGGAGTTATATCAGCAAATTAATTTTCAAAAAGAAAGAAAAAGAGATGGTGAGCACATTGGATGATGAAACAAATATCCATCATGGGTTATTAGAGATATTGATATAGTGGGATTATATTATTTTGTATATTGGTATGTGGTTATTGTTTTAGTAACATTTAGAATCATTATTTATGCATTCCATGACGTCTTGCAAGATGCTAACATTGGACTTTGGGTGGTTCTACCTAATGAAACTTATAAAGGTCAATGGGGTTACACACTTAGTGTATTCAGAACCTTAGTGAAATTCATTATGAATTTAACATGTGGAATAAACATTATTCTTATATGAGGATTAATAATTAGTCATGTTTGGTTGATTTTAAACATTAATTCACCCATTTTTAAAGAGAATATATTTGAGTTGAATATTTAATAAATATCTATTCTCAATAATTAGTGAATATAATATTTATTTATTTACCATTTAATAATGAAGTGGTATTTATTTATTTTAATAAATAGTCATTATTGAAGGTTTGATAAATATTGAGAAGGTTTGCTGTAACACCCCGAGATTTTATGAAAAATATTCTTTTTATTTCACTAATGTCTTGTGTTGTACGCTACACCAAAAGGAGCTTGCACAACACGCATCCTTGACTTGCCTTGCATTACACGCAATCGCGGCCTTCCTCGATAGCGTGTGTAGTACGCAATAACGAGTTAAAATGTTATTAAAACTAGCCGTTATGAATAGTAATAACCACTTTTTGAAATTTTGTAAATTTTATTTTTCAAAATGGATTTCATTTTTGGATTCGGAGTATCGAATTTATCCTAAGGTGAAATTTTGGTACATTTGGGATAACTTTCATATTCTGATGAATAGTGAAAATTACTAAATTTTAATTTAAAACAACTTTTTTAATCGAAATAATTAATAGTGATAAATTATTAGTTTGAGTGGTTTTAAAGTATATTTAGAATATATTTTTACAATTCAATACAATGTTAGTCATTGGATGTAATTTCACATTTACATCAGACATAAACAAGTGTCAATCTTTTGATAGATATTGTTTCTTAAAAACACGCTATTTAACAGCGGGATTTAATTATAAAATTAATTAATGCAACTTCTATGTTATGAATTTGTTAAATTAGACTTCATTTTTTAATTTGGAATATGAAATATAGCTTAGGATGAAATTTTGGCATTGTTCTGAAAAACATCAATTTTTGATGAATAGTGAAACTACTAAGTGGTAGGTTAAAAACTGAATTTTGCATAAAACTTAATTTTAACGCTTCTGTGAATGGAATTTCGAAAATACGACAGACATGGTTAATATCAAGGACTAAAATGTGGTTCAATGAGATGAAAATAATTTTTGGTGAATAGTAACTTTTTACTTTTTTACCACGGTTAATAGTAAATAGGGTAACTAAGGGTAAATATGATATTACTATTACCCTAAAACATGTCCTAATTCTATTGGATAAGTGTAATTCGACCAAAAACAACCTTATTAATATAATATGACCATTTAGGACCACTTGGATTAGATTATGACATTTAATATTATTTTATTTAATGAATAGTTAAAATAGTTAAAATCAAAGTTTAATAACTAAAGCATTTTTAATATGGGGTTATACATAAGATAAATTGGACTATAAATATTCATTAGAAAGATAAAAAGATTTCCTACATAATGATATTTTATTTATAATTTTTAGACTTTAAATAGATTAATTTATTTATGACACAACGATGATGCAGTAATTACCCTTTTAAGGAAATATTAACATAATTGATGTTATACATGCTCAAATGAATGTAATTTGAGACTTTTTATGAATTCCACTAATTTTCTAGTTTAATATGATATATTAGTGATGCTTTAATCATCTTGGTTCGAACATATAATTCTGTTATGACTTTCACAAAAATCATATATCAAATAGTGTAAAAATTGACACAAAATAGTTTTTAAATCAAATATTATATTATTAATTTTTATTTTATTCCTAAAAATCTAAGGTTCGGCAAAATTACTTAGATAAGGATATATGTATTAATAATAAACAATTTGGGGTTCGTTTGGCATGTTATAGTAAGTGTATTAACCATATAGTGAAAGAAAACAAAAAGACACGGTAAAAGTAAAATTATTTAATTAGAGTTAAATCTAATTGATAAGGTTAAAATAATACCCTAAACTTGTCTAAATATTATTGGTTGATAGTATTTCGACCCATCCCCACTTTAGCTCCGAAATAAGACCCTTTGGAACCATTATAAACCGATTTTGACTTTAATATAAAATAATATTTTGAGGAATTCCTGAGGTGCCCCTCTCCTCCCTTATAAAAGGACACCTCCTCCCCCTCCTCCTCACACCAATTTGAGCACTAAAGCTCGGCCAACCCCTGCCAAAATCTCTTCTCCACTTCCCTAGAAACATCCTAGAGGTCCTGGTATTCTTCAAAGACCAATCTTAGTTCCCTAAGTGAAGTATTCAGAGAGGCGTTTCAAAGAAGAGGTAATATCCATTACCGATCTTTTCAATTTCTTTCTTCTTCAACTTCTTCTTCTTTAGTTGTTTCATGATAAAGTAATAACATCAGTATTTATTATATACTGATATGTTATTATAAATATGAAACAACTATAATTAACCTTCTATCCATCCTACGGAAAAAGGAAATCACCGCACGTGCGTACGTACAGAATACCGTCTCCACGTCGTGGTGTAATCTATTTTCCGCCACCACCTTAATTGGATGGGTATAATGGTGTAAAGAATAACTATACATAGTTATTACAACATCATATTGATTCTGATATATTGTATAATCCACTCCAATTAAATTCAATATTTATGGAAATGATATCATCGCTTGTGCGTACGTACGGACTACCGTCTCCACGACGCGATGAGATTCATTCTCCATGTTAACCATTTAAGAATGATTATAAAGTATATATAAGAAATAATAATGAAATATATGAAATTACAAAGCTACTGAATTTATGTATATATATATATATGTATGTCATCTACTTACTTCCATTGAAGACAATAAGGAAAGGAAAACAGCGTTCATGCGTACGTACGGACTACCGTCTCCATGAATGGTATTTTTCATTTCATTTATCTATCTATTATATATATATATATACTGAATATATATGATATATAAATCATATTTTATATTCTGGAAGTAAGTAAATCATGATATAAGTAATAATAATGTCAAGAAGAACAAGTCAAAACACCTACGATAAATGAAACGATTTTACCCAAAACGCTTCTTTAACATGGAATTTACAAAAGAACGGGTAATATAATGTCACAAGTGAACCATATATGATATCATAACAATGAATATGATTCTGTAATAAGTCAATGACATTATTTAAATCATTATACAGGAGGTTCGGACACATACGAAGCAAATCGGACCTAAGGTAAGGGAAATATCACAATCTCATTTTTATCCGAGAATGTTTATTCGTAAGTATTTACTGGGGTGTATTTTATTATCCACATCCATGTTTCATCAATATTTAATATTATTTACATCCACCTACAATTTTTTAAATCCATTTTTACCCTTCGGTGAGTTTTTAGTAATATGTATGAAAGGAATCTTTTGTCGTTTTTCGTACGAGGTACTTTTTGACTTTTCCGACAAAAGTACGAAGAATGTTTTTTTAACTTATACGGCATGAATGGATTTTTAAAACATTATTTCCAAAAAACTTACTTTACAAGTTTTCACGTTTATTTTTAATCAACTTCTTTTATTTTAAAGTCGTATGACATGTTATGAAAGGAAAAATGTTTTTGAAGTAGAAAGGATATTTTCCTCAAGAATGAAGTTCAAGTATTTTATCAAAATTATTTTCCATCTAAGATAATAAAAGGGTTCTGTTTTTACCCCTATTATTACATGGATTTGATTATGTTGTGATGGAAACATTTTTATGAATTCCTTTATCTTATATGAATTGTTTTATGATGTCATGTTGTTTAAGAATCCCATTTTTATTAAATGGGTTATGCGATGATGTATGATTTATGATTATGTGGCACACATAAGAAAGGATTCATTATAAGATGGGTGGGACCTATATCTCCCTCCAATGCATTGGGTAAAGATTTTATATCTCATGAGATAGACATGGCTGGAATGGTAGGTTATACCGGTTCAGTGAAACAGGACTGAAACGAGGGTTACTCGATTCAGAAAGGGACTTTGTCCACTAAGATAGTCTTGGCAATGAGTATTGACTAACAAGAAATGATTCTCTATGATTATGTGTGTATGCCACAAATTTTCATCTTTTAAGTTATGATTATTGTGATTACATTTCACTACCATGATTTACCCCATGTTATGAAATTATGATCTCTTTTGCAGGTTAAGATTTCCAAAAGTTATGTGCTTATGTATATGATGTGATTGATATTTCTTTTGTTTACCCTTACTGAGCATTTGAGCTCACCCTTTTATGTTTTCTTTTCCCCAGGATATAAAGAAAGGTTTTAGGTATAAAAAAAGAAGATCTGTATGGGAGATTTTGAAGATCTTTCACCACGATTAGAAGATTACGTTCTGAGTTTCCAAAGACACTAAACTATTACGAT
Organism: Viscum album; assembly: GCA_963277665.1. NCBI lineage: Eukaryota > Viridiplantae > Streptophyta > Magnoliopsida > Santalales > Viscaceae > Viscum > Viscum album. The sequence continues at coordinate 1,047,463,205 of OY728165.1, forward strand.
CTTTGTGTGTGTGTGTTTTTGTTATGTACTAAGTATTCCGCAAAAGTAATGTAAAGTCTATGTACGTCAGGCTTCGGGTCTCTACAGTTGGTATCAGAGGAAAGGTTTAGTCAACCTTTGGAAACTTGGATGCGAGAACTTTAATGAGATACCTAGAGATATTTCTAAGGTATGTCTCGGGCTGTCTCTAAGGTTAAGTATACGTATAGTTTATAGTCCTAGAATTGCGCTAACGATCTTAGAATTTAACCTAAGATGTTAGATATTGAGGGTGCTTTCCCTTTACTATGTTGTCTTCCATAGCATGATTTCGCCTCTCACAAAATTCTTTTTGTGTTTTAGTTAATGGAGGGAACCAGAAGTAATTCGGTTAACGTTGAATCCAATGGACAAATTGGTGACTATGAGCAACAAAATTTTGTAATACTTAGAGATAAAGATATTGTGATTATGCCGAATCAGTCATCACGATATATGATTAACAAGGTGAAATTTAGTGGTGTGACTAATTCATCAAAGAAGAGGAAGATAAACTATTATGCATGTTCGCATGTTGAGGAGCATAAAGAAAGGAAGATTGAGATTTCTAAAGAAGGGAAGAAGAACCTTGAGGAATACCTCAAATGGAGGGACCGATGTTATCTGTGTGGAGAAAAGGGTCATAGAGTGACAGATTGTTATGGAGTTCAATGTCTTATTTGTGGAGAACATGGGCATTACCCAACTCAATGCCCTGACCTAAAAAGGTACTTCTAAATCAAGGAAGGACTTATTCCAGGACAATCATTGAAGTGGATGGACTGAAGTGTTTATGTATTGGTATTCAAGAATAATGTTGTTGAGGTACTTTTATGGTGTACTGAAATATTTATGTTTTGGTCTATTGTGGTTTTCAATAATTTTATGGAACCGGTAACCATGAAAAGTGATTGAGACATTTTTGGTAAACAGATGATATGAGCATAATGAAGGGATAAGAAGATAATGAGATGTTTGATTGTATTCATGAGCTCATGATTGATATAAAGACTAAGTGATACCATGGTTTGAGTATATATAATTTTTGGATTTTGGTATGTGGAAAGAGTTAACTTTTGAAAAAATTCATGTTTTCACTAAGGTTCAATGGGTATTCAAGAGAATACATGATTAATGCCTTTGAATGTTTGGAATGTGACCAACAAGACATATCTTATGGGGATTAACAACAGTATTAAATCTCTGGTAATCGTTTTCACTATGTTATGAGAGTGGACTGCAGTATTATGGATAAGCCTAAAGATTGGAATGGATTATGTTGGACATAAGTTAGTATTGTTTAAGGATAGAAGTTTTCTCGATATCATTGATGGGATGTTATAGTAATTTAGTTTTAGAAAAAGGACAACCTGCAGGACGGGCGACAGCCCATCGCTTCGGAAAAGGCTGTGGGAATCGAATCCACAACCGAAGTGCGACTGGCCTTTATCGCCTACCACTGGCCTACTGGAAGTCCCTGTTTAGTAGAAACTAGTTTTATTATATTAAGCAGTATGATATATGAAGTATAAGTCAATTTTAAGAACCATATGTGATTAATCTCACTATAGACCGACTTATATATATAATTTTTGATAACCTTTTGTATGAGACAGATGGAATGACCCGTCATTCTATCACATGATCTGCTAACACTTCACGAATAACAAATTCAACTTCATTTATTTAAGAGATGAAGTGGAAATTGTTCAAGGCATGAACAACAATGATATTGTACCAAAATAAAGAAGGTATTTATTCTAATTCAAATTTTCAACTTTAGGGAAATGATCTTGAAAACCAAAAATGTTTTCCTAGTGATCTTATACCTGATTAATCAAATAGTACCTTAGATCGTCACAAATTTATGGATTTGTGATTACTGGATTTTCCATAGCCATGTTCTCTACCACTATCCATCAGAACATGATGGTTAGATTTCTCTTCCATATCCATATTTTCACCTATGTGGAAACCCAGTGATTAGTTTATTTGGGTAACCGTTACGTTTCATACTTTTGTTTTTTTAAAGATTGGTTTTGGTATTCCTTTTTACGATGTGGGTTTCGATTAAAGAAACATTCGAATAGTAAACCATTTATAACCCCGACGAATTTCGAGGGCGAAATTCATTTTAAGGGGGGTAGAATGTAACACCCCGAGATTTTATGAAAAATATTCTTTTTATTTCACTAATGTCTTCTGTTGTACGCTACACCAAAAGGAGCTTGCACAACACGCATCCTTGACTTTCCTTGCATTACACGCAATCGCGGCCTTCCTCGATAGCGTGTGTAGTACGCAATAACGAGTTAAAATGTTATTAAAACTAGCCGTTATGAATAGTAATAACCACTTTTTGAAATTTTTTAATTTTTATTTTTCAAAATGGATTTCATTTCTGGATTCGGAGTATCGAATTTATCCTAAGGTGAAATTTTGGTACATTCCATATAACTTTAATATTATGATGAATATTGAAAATTACTAAATTTTAATTTAAAACAACTTTTTTAATCGAAATAATTAATAGTGATAAATTATTAATTTGAGTGGTTTTAAAGTATATTTAGAATATATTTTTACAATTCAATACAATGTTGGTCATTGGATGTAATTTCACATTTACACCAGACATAAACAAGTGTCAATCTTTTGATAGATATTGTTTCTTAAAAACACGCTATTTAACAACGGGATTTAATTATAAAATTAATTAATGCAACTTCTATGTTATGAATTTGTTAAATTAGACTTCATTTTTGAATTTGGAATATGAAATATAGCTTAGGATGAAATTTTGGCATTGTTCTGAAAAACATCAATTTTTGATGAATAGTGAAACTACTAAGTGGTAGGTTAAAAACTGAATTTTGCATAAAACTTAATTTTACCGCTTCTGTGAATGGAATTTCGAAAATCCGATAGACACGGTTAATATCAAGGACTAAAATGTGGTTCAATGAGATGAAAATAATTTTTTGTGAATAGTAACTTTTTACTTTTTTTACCATGGTTAATAGAAAATAGGTTAACTAAGGGTAAATATGATATTACTATTACCCTAACACATGTCCTAATTCTATTGGATAAGTGTAATTCGAACAAAAACAACCCTATGAATATAATATGACCATTTAGGTCCACTTGGATTAGATTATGACATTTAATATTATTTTATTTAATGAATAGTTAAAATAGTTAAAATCAATGTTTAATAACTAAAGCATTTTTAATATGGGGTTATACATAAGATAAATTGGACAATAAATATTCATTAGAAAGATAAAAAGATTTTCTACATAATGATATTTTATTTATAATTTTTAGAGTTAAATAAATTAATTTATTTATGACACAACGATGATGCAGTAATTACCCTTTTAAGAAAATATTAACATAATTGATGTTATAAATGCTCAAATGAATGTAATTTGAGACTTTTTATGCATTCCACTAATTTTCTAGGTTACTATGATATATTAGTGTTGATTTAATCAACTTGGTTCGAACATATAATTCTTTTATGACTTTCACAAAAATCATATATCAAATAGTGTCAAAATTGACACAAAATAGTTTTTAAATCTAATATTATATTATTAATTGTTATTTTATTCCTAAAAATCTAAGGTTCTGCCAAATGACTTAGATGAGGATATATTTATTAATAATAAACAATTTGGGGTTCGTTTGGCATGTTATAGTAAGTGTATTAACCATATAGTGAAAGAAAACAAAAAGACACGGTAAAAGTTAAATTATTTAATTAGAGATAAATCTAATTGATAAGGTTAAAATAATACCCTAAACTTGTCTAAATATTATTGGTTGATAGTATTTCGACCCATCCCCAATTTATCTCCGAAATAAGACCCTTTGGAATCATTATAAACCGATTTTGACTTTAATATAAAATAATATTTTGAGGTATTCCTAAGGTGCCCCTCTCCTCCCTTATAAATGGACACCTCCTCCCCCTCCTCCTCACACCAATTTTAGCACTCAATCTCGGCCAACCCCTGCCAAAATCTCTTCTCCACTTCCCTAGAAACATCCTAGAGGTCCTGGTCTTCTTCAAAGACCAATATTAGTTCCCTAAGTGAAGGATTCAAAGAGGCGTTTCAAAGAAGAGGTAATATCCATTACCGATCTTTTCAATTTCTTTCTTCTTCAACTTCTTCTTCTTTAGTTGTTTCATGATAAAGTAATAACATCAGTATTTATTATATACTGATATGTTATTATAAATATGAAACAACTATAATTAACCTTCTATCCATCCTACGGAAAAAGGAAATCACCGCGCGTGCGTACGTACGGAATACCGTCTCCACGTCGTGGTGTAATCTATTTTCCGCCACCACCTTAATTGGATGGGTATAATGGTGTAAAGAATAACTATACATAGTTATTACAACATCATATTTATTCTGATATATTGTATAATCCACTCCAATTCAATTCAATATTTATGGAAATGATATCATCGCTTGTGCGTACGTACGGACTACCGTCTCCACGACGCGATGAGATTCATTCTCCATGTTAACCATTTAAGAATGATTATAAAGTATATATAAGAAATAATAATGAAATATATGAAATTAAAAAGATACTGAATTTATGTATATATATATATATGTATGTCATCTACTTACTTCCATTGAAGACAATAAGGAAAGGAAAACAGCGTTCATGCGTACGTACGGACTACCGTCTCCATGAATGGTATTTTTCATTTCATTTATCTATCTATTATATATATATATATATACTGAATATATATGATATATAAATCATATTTTATATTCTGGAAGTAAGTAAATCATGATATAAGTAATAATAATGTCAAGAAGAACAAGTCAAAACACCTACGATAAATGAAACGATTTTACCCAAAACGCTTCTTTAACATGGAATTTACAAAAGAACGGGTAATATAATGTCACAAGTGAACCATATATGATATCATAACAATGAATATGATTCTGTAATAAGTCAATGATATTATTTAAATCATTATACAGGAGGTTTGGACACATACGAAGCAAATCGGACCTAAGGTAAGGGAAATATCACAATCTCATTTTTATCCGAGATTGTTTATTCGTAAGTATTTACTGGGGTGTATTTTATTATCCACATCCATGTTTCATCAATATTTAATATTATTTACATCCACCTACAATTTTATAAATCCATTTTTACCTTTCGGTGAGTTTTTAGTAATATGTATGAAAGGAATCTTTTGTCGTTTTTCGTACGAGGTACTTTTTGACTTTTCCGACAAAATTACGAAGAATGTTTTTTTAACTTATACGGCATGAATGGATTTTTAAAACATTATTTCCAAGAAACTTCCTTTACAAGTTTTCAAGTTTATTTTTAATCAACTTATTTTATTTTAAAGTCGTATGACATGTTATGAAAGGAAAAATGTTTTTGAAGTAGAAAGGATATTTTCCTCAAGAATGAAGTTCAAGTATTTTATCAAAATTATTTTCCATCTAAGATAATAAAAGGGTTCTGTTTTTACCCCTATTATTACATGGATTTGATTATGTTGTGATGGAAACATTTTTATGAATTCCTTTATCTTATATGAATTGTTTTATGATGTCATGTTGTTTAAGAATCCCATTTTTATTACATGGGTTATGCGATGATGTATGATTTAAGATTATGTGGCACACATAAGAAATGATTAATTATAAGATGGGTGGGACCTATATCTCCCTCAAATGCATTGGGTAAAGATTTTATATCTCATGAGATAGACATGGCTGGAATGGTAGGTTATACCGGTTCAGTGAAACAGGACTGAAACGAGGGTTACTCGATTCAGAAAGGGGCTTTGTCCACTAAGATAGTCTTGGAAATGAGTCTTGACTAACAAGAAATGATTCTTTATGATTATGTGTGTATGCCACAAAGTTTCATGTTTTAAGTTATGATTATTGTGATTACATTTCACTACCATGATTTACCCCATGTTATGAAATTATGATCTCTTTTGCAGGTTAAGATTTCCAAAAGTTATGTGCTTATGTATATGATGTGATTGATATTTCTTTTGTTTACCCTTACTGAGCATTTGAGCTCACCCTTTTATGTTTTCTTTTCCCCAGGATATAATGAAAGGTTTTAGGTAAAAAAAAAAGAAGATCTGTATGGGAGATTTTGAATATCTTTCACCACGATTAGAAGATTACGTTCTGAGTTTTCAAAGACACTAAACTATTACGATCCTTGTGTGTGTGTGTTTTTGTTATGTACTAAGTATTCCACAAAAGTAATGTAAAGTCTATGTACGTCAGGCTTCGGGTCTCTACATTTGCAGACCGAGTTTGTTGGTCTGATGAGAAATAATATATTAAAAATTATTTAATTAAATATTAATTTATTTATTTGAAATAATAATATTTATTTATCCATTATTCTTGTGCATGTCAAGTAAATAATAAAAATAATAATAATATTTAGACTTGTGGATATCCAATAATTAATATATTGATAAGAGACCATGTCAAATTATTTTTATCTTACCCTAGATTTATTTAAACTAAATTATATTATTGTCAACCCTAATCATCATTGTGCACAATGAATGTCTAAAGATAATTTTAATAGTCCTTAGAGAGTTATTCTACAAGAACTCTTTCAGGAACATAGAATGGCCCCACCTCAATTCTGTCAAGTCTAGATAAAACAAAATAATCCTTCCACCTTGAAGATATTCTTTTGGTGTTCAACAATGAATGATGAAATCATTAAAGTCTTCCATTTTAGCACATGGGGATTTCTATAATGTCATTCAAAGGTTTTGAAAGCACGTATGGATCACTGTTAGACAGATTATACCCTTGAATATTCTCACCATTAGATGGATTCTATATAAATTAATTATAAAGTTGATACTATGATCTTGTATTTTTGGAAATAGTGTTTAAGTCAATTGGTTTGTTTACTTAATCCACCAGTCATGATTAATCATTTTCATTTTCAACTTAGACTATTCCTTGATTATGAAAAAAAGTTGACTTGGAAAATTCCCAATAGGCTCTTCCATTGTAATCAACACCATCATGTGGTATCAAATCAGCCACATATCAATTTATAATTATTTATTGACCATTTATTTATTTATATATGGATTTTCGGTATTCATTTCATGTTTAATTGTTCTTTGAAAATTAATATCAAGATCTTCTATTATTCTTCTTCTTTATCACTTATATAATAATAAATGGATTAATTATATATGAAGAAAAACCAAAGAACCCATCCATTGGTTCTAGTGATTCTTCCTGGATAGCATAAGAGTACAAAATATGTAGCTGGAAGGTACACACCATGTACCTATGTACATTGAAATAGGAAGAACCATGAAATATTCATCTTTTCATAAAATAAATTCACATGGTATATATTTGTATACATTTCATTTTGAATGGTCCATTTTGGAATATGTATTTTCAAGATACACATCATGTAATTCACTTAAAATTTGTGTAGTTTATGGGTTTTTGTGATATAAAAATATAGAGACAAAAACACATCGTCTATTTATATCATAAAGCATGTTACATATAACCATGTAACTCGGAGGTCACACGATGTGTAACTCATGTACACATCATGATGTTATTAATTTATATGGAAAACATACATTCTAATTCATAAGGTGTGTGTCACAGATAGATGGTTTAGAGACGCACACGGTGTGTAGCTAGCTTTTACACGTCATGTACCCTACCAGTTTACGTAGAAAGAAGAATTAATTAATTATTCCATTTAAACCTTATCAACACGTGTCCACATGTTATTTATTTTTAGTTCACATCATGTGATAGGTTATATATATATATATATATTAATTTCTTATTTAATTTACATGAAATATTCGAAACTACATACTGTGTATAGTCGAAAAATGTTAACTACACCGCATGCATTAAAAGCATTAAAATAAATGTAAATAACATGTGTTTGTGTTTAATTTATTGAAAATACATTCCATGTAATTATTTCATAAAACATGTATACAATATACCACCTGATTAAATATTATATAAATAAAATACATGAAAATTAGTTTGGAAGGGTACTCGTCAAGTTTATGCTATGTACATGATTTGTACTTAATTGTTTTCTAAATAATTTTAATTTATTAATATTATAGTGGATTAGAATATCAAGGAACATTTGGATGGGAATGAAGATAAATAAATTAATTAATTGATAAAAATAATTAATTTATTCAAGTTAATTTTATCTTAATTAAGAACGATTGGAATGTATGCTAATTTATTAAATACAGAGTCATTGTAGGTTTATAGAAGATCCTGATATTAGGTTGATCTGTGTATGTGATTGGTTAATATTAATTAATTATTATTAAATTAAAAAATATGGCCTATATGTTATCCCCTACTATTAACTATATAAGGGCCTATGTGCCCATAGTTTTTTATATAAACCCCATTAAGTAATCCTTCGATACCAATCGCTTGTATGTGAGTAAAATAATATGTAAATGATAAAGATACCATGCGATAAGTTGTGGCCCAAACTCGAATCTAAGGTGATTCCATCCTAGGTAATACATGACACTAATAAGAGGCTTATTATAAGGACCTCAACATACAATCTTATAAACCAAAAAAATATAGAAATAATGGGACCTTGGTTGACTTTGGAGAGCAGGGTGATTTGAGTGTTTTTACTTTTGAATTTGGGTTTGGTGTGGCATGATATGAGCATAACGACAAGGAGATAAAAATATAATTTAGAAAAACTATAAGAACATTGGATATCTTCTCACTCACCTATTAAATAATTATTCCAATTACTCTTATGTTCTCTCTCAGACTAGATAAAATCTCACTAACCCAGATACCCTAGTAATTTTTTCATAATTATAGGGATGAAACTATCAATACAAACATATCCTTCATCATTCCTAGAGATAAAAAATATCCAAACACCAATGAATCCACTCAGTCGAATGATCTTTGGCATGGAAAAAGCTCTAGGTGTCCTATGTGTGAAAAATAGTAAAGAAGGGAAAAAGAATTCCAATTGGATAAAATAATGGTGCTATCCTAATATCTAAAACCATAAAATAATTCCATAGAGATAATACTATGAGATTTATAAAAATAAAACTAATTTCTTCAAAAAAGGGAATGGAGGATCTCCTCAGACCAACCAATAATGCATTAGTGTACTATAATTGGATAATTATTGAAAAAAAAATAAATAAAATAAAATAAAGAAATGTAATAGCTGAGATCGATCAGTGGCTGCCCCCATTTAGTGAACAGTTATATTTTTATAGTTACTTTAGGGTTATTCTCACATGATTTAGAATCTCTACATCAGACATACGTGATACTAACTTTTCTTCCTAGTTAAACAATTTATATATCTCTAAAAAATTAATCAAGTCTATAAATCATCACCTTCTCTAATTTATATCATGTGTACAACTCAAGGGTTGCAATTAATGAAGTTAGGAATCTAAAATAATCTAGTTTATGATTGAATCACTCTACAATATCAATATTATTTTTCATATTGGGTAATCACCACATGTAAATTCAAGTAGATATATTTCTAATTTGAATAAACTAGTGGGAATAGATTTTGATTTGATTTTAGGATGAGTTATTCCGATTTTGGAATTATTTATTTTAATCCCTATATTCTCTTGAATTTTGGTTATGTCATAGATTAACATTTTAGTAGATTCATTCTAATGGTTGATCATATGTTTTTGTATATATTATTTAACATGCAATTGGTTAAGCCTCATAATGGATTGAGAGATTCAATCACTATAGGAGAGGCACAATCGATCTAGAGAAGGGATGGTCGATTGAAATGAGTGTTGTTTTAAATTTTTGTTTATTCTTATGATTGATTGGGTACCATGGTTAATTGAATTACTTTTTAAAATCTCTTAAATATTTTGTGGAGTTTTTATTATGGTTTATCGAGGATCGATATCTAGTTATTCCATCATCATGGCTACTCCTAGAAAAATCATATGAAACTATAGGAAAATTCATATGAAATTCCAAGTAAAGTCATATTAAATTACAAAATTCATATGAAATGACTAGAAAAGTCATATAATCCTACATTGAAACCCATAAAAAATTCTTAATCTCATAATAAATAACTATATAAGTCATTAGAAACTTATATTTGAAATTTTCTATCCCACAACCTTAAAAATCACCCACAATGTTGGCTATGTTCATGTTAAGATCCTAATGAATTAAAAAAATTAAAATAATAATTAAAATTCCACTAAAGAATGAAATTACAAAATAAATCAGTGTATGGATTTTAATTAAAATCCAAATAATTAATAAATAAATTTAAAACTTTAATTTTTTAAATTTATCAAATAAAGTCCATATTTTAATGAACTATAAAAAATAAAAGTTTTTTCAAGGTTTTATCTATATTACAGGCTTAACTTACATTGAAATTTAGTTTGAAATTTGAGAAAACTTGTCTCTCATCACTCACATGATCTTACACTATTATACTACTGAGAAATATAAAGAATTCCATTTTTTAAAAAATTCCTTACCTAGAGATATGTACATAAAAAATAGAATAAAAAAATCATAAATTTATCCATTATTTAAAATATTATTCCTCTTATATGAATCTAAAGAATTGTACTCAATTAAATTCAATAAAGTGTTATGGTTCAAGGTGTTTAGACTGAATAAATTTTAATGGAAATATGATTTTAACATGCGGTACCTTCTTAAATCCCTCTTTCATAATATTCCTTTCCCAAATATCATTTTCAACCATCCTTGATACTTCCTAAATGACATTAAAATATATCATATAACCCTTATTTATATAATTTCAAGATTTCAAAAATATTTTAATCCCAATTATGAATTCACACTTATTAAAATTTTCCCAACCATGTTTGTGTACAATACTTACGGGATGAGTGTAGCTAAATCAAAAACTAAAACATCCCAAACCTATAGGTATCCACTAGATTAATTACATTAGTCATGGAATATAAGATATGTTTGAGAATATCACTCTTAAGCTACTCTAAATCTTATTTTATAGAAAACACACATGCATACACATATTCTTATGTTGACTTAGAAGGATGTATAAATCAGTTCCCATCTCCTTATTTTACTCCAGTTCATAATAGCTATCCAAAATTATTTTAGGGAGGCTCAATAAGTTGGTAATAAATAACTAATTCCTTGGTACCACATCTTGATTTCACTAGTCTAGTTTCCTTATGATATTATTTTTTACACTATGTTATTCTTTATTTAAAACCCTTTTCCCAATTTAAGAACAATAAATTCCATCAAAATATTGATTAAATTCGCATAGAATTCATTTAATTTAAATAATTTAAAAATTAATTATATAATAACTCAAAACCCCCACTCTCATATCTAGTGATAAAAAATAATATTTACATTTACATATTTGATAGAGACAAATGTGACCTGATTTTAGCTACAAAAAATATAAATCATCAAAAAAAATATTATATCACTTACATAACCAAAGAACTTTTAGGTTTAGAGTTTTACAAAATTAGGAATATCTATTAAATATCAACACCCATGTATTTAAGTTATAATGTATCCTATCATACACCACTTTTCTTTTTCCACATTAAGTATTTATCATCAACCACATGAAAACCTTCTAGAAGAACCTTAGATAACTTATTTCCTTATAATCTGGGGAAAATAACAATAATAAGGCTGAGATCAAATTCTCAAGTAAGGGTAAACATAGGTATTAAAAATTTAATATCTTTGGTGTGAACAAGATGAGAATATGGGTATGATAAAATATTCAAAATATATGATAACTATATAGGAGAATTCAAATCTAGGAAAACCTAGATCATTAAATATGTGACATCACATAAAGAACTAATAATGGAAAGAGTCATAAGAATAAATAATCATGAGACATGTGATGTCAATCTAGATCAAAAGAACCATAAAAAACAAATTTAAAGAAAAAATAAAACCTATTAGTATCTTGGAACATTATCTTCATCACCTGTGTTCAATCATATCTGAAATAACAGGATCCCTATTAAATCAATTGGAGAGACCTCCTCAATTAATTACCTCTTTTTTTTCTTTAAATATAATGAACATTACCCCATACATTGGAGAGATATATCAATATCACTCATTATCATGATAAATATCAGTATCACCCACCATTATAAATAATTTCCATGTACTATACATTAATATTACACATGGAATCTTTCATTCTTATTATTATACTTTTTAAAACAACTTTCATTCCTTTATACTTTATTTACCCATGAATGGAAAAAGGTATCATGATTATATCTTAAAAAAATCATCATAAACCATAAAATGAAATAATATTTATTGTAATATAAGAAAATATTCTAATTAAATCATATGAATCATTAAATTATGTTAAAATAGATAAAAATACCATTAGAATAATAGTTAAAACATAACCGTGAAAGTGGGGGAACATACTATTTTCTTTCTGTACCATTAAAAAATAAAAATTCACAAAATATTGGAATTTTTTTGAGAATAACCTTGAAAACTCTTAATGTATTCTTCAAATAAAATAATTTTCACGATGGTGTGAAAATTTATTTGTGTTGTATATGTTAAAACAAAAATCCTGTTCAAACTTTGGTAAAAAGTACCTTGTTAGAAAAATTAAAAGAGTATTCCTTCTAATACTTTTTATATAATGTAAAAAATGGGTAAAAATTAATTTAACCAATAAGTATATAATATTAAAAAAATTCTTGAAAACATTTTAAAGAAATAATGTATAGAAAGAAAAAGTTTATTGACCAAAGAGAAAATATAGTTGTTTTTTCTTAAACACATTTTATTAGCCATTTTAATTACCAAAGAGTAAAAAATGGATTAAAATAATGTAAAAATAAAAAATTGTAATAGTTTATGAATATATATTTGGTTTAGAAAATTAATATCATATAATTTCTCTCAATGGAACCTTGAAGATAAGAAATATTGAAAATAAATGTGAATTTAACATAAACTCTTTACCACTTTATTAATTTTTAAATAAAAATTCCATGAATGTTTGAATATTATGTGGATCTATAAATAATATAAATTACATGAATTAATATTTTAAATGTAATTCAGGGGGATTTAGATACACCATTAAAATAAATTATGGTGCATGACATGAACAAGTCTCAAGAAAATAAGATTGAGAAAAAGAAAACCTTTAGAGAGACCATAATATTTTATGTGATAATTAATTCATGAAGTGATTATGTGAACATAAGTAATTCCATATAAATAATTGTAAATACATCATAATTTTTTTTCAGATCATTTCGAAAATAAGCATGACACAACATAGTATATAATGAAGTGTTATTACCCAATGAATGAAAATTAAGTTAAGAAATACCTTACTTCATGTACCAATATGCTATATACATTATTTTAAATCTTGAATAAAAAACATAAAATAATTTTTTATTTTATTAAGAAAAATTTATAGTATTTTTCTCTTATAATAAAAACATTTATTTCAATTATACATTTTATTACTTAATTAGTTAAGTCCATGTTGGGTGCTTTGAGGATGTTTGATTTATAATTACAAAAACAATTTGGTTTATTGACCATGGTAAAAGGGGTAATTATTCCATAATATATAGAATATTTTTTATCAAAAAATTATAATTTTTATAGATAAAATACAATTTTAGGGTCATCCATGATAGGTGATCATAAAAACAAAATATATCGGTTTTTGAGGGAATAATCTTCACATGAAAAAAACCACAAATTTTAAATTTCATTGGATGAAAAATAAAGAAATAAAATACTATATTATATTTACAAAATCATTTTCATGTTATAAAAATAAAATATTTTAACTAAATTTGTCATCATGTCTAGCCAATAGAGGTAGTATTGAAAAACAAAGCACATCACTATTTGAAGATGGTAGTTCGTATGTACACACATATGACGATTATATTTTTTAATCATTGGAATGGTATGAAGATAGATGATATATTATATTTATTGAATCATAATTATTTCATTAATATCATATATATACATTTAATACATCATAATAACCATCCATTAAATATATTGATGAAAAATGAAACACATCGCTTCGTGGAGGTCATAGTACACACATATCTATAAAAAATGTTTCTGATTACCATATAATGAAAAAAGAGATGAATAAGGTTATGAAACTGACATAATAAAATCTAAATATATGGGATGTGCTTATATTAATATATGAAAATGGTAATGACATAATTGATGTAGGTAAGATAATAAGTAAAATTAAGACTCAATTAAGAAAAATACATATATTTGAAGAAACTCCTCTGGATCACTCCTTTAGGATCCTAAAGATAGTATTTTTAAAAATAAATTCACTTATATAATGTGTATAAGTAAGTTAAATATATATTATTATAGTTTTTTAGATAAGTGTCTTATTATATATGAGTAAAAGTGGTGAGGTTGAATATGTATATAGGAGATAAGAGGGGTACCCTTGGAATTAATTAATGAATTAAATTAATATAAAGTAATTTTCATGTTTTACTAGAAAAAATAAATATATATAAAATATAAAATGTGTATAAGCCTAAATTCTCCCATACATTAAAATTTATTCTATTTTTAACCCGTATCTTTGAGTTTATTCCCTCGTTAACCATTTTTATAATTACAACAATATTAAATTTTTTTACTCAATAGGAGTCTAGAAAGTTACTATATAAGGAAAAGTGAACCATAAGCGGTCAATGGTTGATATTATAGAACCTATCTAATTTTATTTTCCAAATATAAGTTTTTAATTAATTTTAAAGCATAAAAAGAAAATATTATTTAACATAATATATCATTAATTTCATTTTCAAGACAATTGATATAGTTTGAATTTAGTGAAATCAATAGAGTAATGAAATTACAATAAAAAATTATATCACATTAATAATATGTTACATTTGTCTAAAAAATTCATGGAATATAATATTTTTTCAAAATTGTATTAATTTTAATGGTTTTAAATCATTTACTTTATTTTTCTATTACATGAAAATACACTGTGTTGGAGTTGCATAAGCACTTAAAGTAATTGTTCAAACACGAAACATAAAAAATAAATTACCCTGAAAAAAATTCATTCATCATTAAAAACATATTTTGAATATAAAAAAACCTCTTTTTGTCTCTATAGAATTTTTTATAGATATTTATAAAAAGAGAGTGATGTTCTGTTTTTTTTAAATAACTAAAATGTTATTAAAGACATTATCAAATGAAAGTGAAATGAAGTTGAAAAATTTTAGGAACTTGTATTGTTATTGTGAGAATAGTATTATCCTAAAAAATAAATGTTTTTAGGAGATTTTTAGGCCTCATGTCATAGTTTTAAAACCTTTTTACCCATTTTACCCTTATTGTGGTGACAAAAATTTATTACGATTACTATTCATTTTGACCAAAATTAAAAAGAAAATATTTACAAAATTTTAACCATATGATTAAAAATATGGAATAAATTTTTCATGATTGAATTTATAGATGTTTTAGAAGTAATATTTAATATAAACACATAAAATGGAATAAATAATAGTTTTTTAAAAAAATATGTTTTAAGCCTAAAAATGAACTTATAACAAAATTAGGTATAATATTGATTCATTTATATTTTATAAGAATATATTTAATTAAAAAATAATTATGATAATTTATAATGAAATTATAAACATATTGGTTCTTTTAAATTACTCTATTTAAGGGAAATAAATCACAGTTTTACAAAAATGGATATTTTTCACTATTTATTTAAAAATAAATATTTTCAGTGAAATCCCAAAAAAAATCAACCTAATATAATATATACATGGTGATTTAAAATATCATATTAATTTAATTAAATAAATTTTTTATTTTTTATAAATTTATTATAATTTCCCCACACAAAATAAAATAAAAACCATTTTTGAAGAAAACATATTTTTGAATCATAAGATGACTTTACTGAAAATTTTATACTTATTTATTATGAAATAATAAATAAACATGAATTTCATAAAACCTTTATATATATTTTTTCATAATGTGGTAATTTATATTCATAACTTCTAATTTAATGGCTAGGTTATAACTATCACATTTACTTATTAATATTTTTTTAGTATATCTCAATACGCTTAAAGCTTGGTGTTGCATGGTAATCAAGCCATTGATCGTAGTAATATTTTAAACTAAATTTTTGGTGTGTTTTAAATGAAATCCCCAAATTCTATCATGGTATTTTTTTCTAGGTACGAAAACATTTGGGCTCATGTTTATATATATAAAAACCCTTTAAAAATCTAAAAATAAACAACATACATGATTTTATTTACAAATACATATAAATATTTGCACTCACATCAATTTGTTTTATTCTAGGACAAAAGTAAAGGTAAAATAAAAAAAAGGAATTTATATCCTAATTAAATTTTCCACTCATTGACACTTATCTCAAACACAATTCCAATCAATTTCAGCATGCATTTTTCTGAAAATATAGAATTAAAATATAAATTATCTAGACCACAATAAAGGAATGAGATAACATGGGATTTATTATTTATTAACGGTAAAGTAGAATTTTATCTCCTCCATTAGTTCCTTCCAAAATTATTTATAGACATTATTTAGATTATTTACATCCTTCTTAATTGGTTTATTTGATTCATCTCCATAGATTTCAACATCACCAAATGGAAATAAATTAGTTACTATAAATGGTCTAATCCACATGGAATGAAGCTTACAAGGCATAAGATTAATCATAGAATAGAAAAACCACACTTTATCCAAAATTAAAAAAATCTTATTTTTTAAATCTTTCTGTGATGGTTCGATTTAGATTTCTATTTGTATAATAGAGAGTTCTCATAAGCTTCTCTTTATAGTACTTCTACTTACAACATTTGAAGCATATCTTACTCTCAATCCTCACCAAAATCAAGGTTATCCTTCTTCACAATCTAATTAGATTTGTGATTAAATTAATTATGAAGGTGAAAATTATTTCCAAAAATAATTATGTATATGGATATACCTGAGGGGTTTTTCTATGAATCCATGTATGCCTATAATGAATCTTCCATCTTCTTTATCCAATATTTTTGATTGGGTTACATTATCTTCTCTAATATACTTTTGATTTATCTCTTAAAGAGCTTATCCTGACCAATTTTTATGGGTGGTGTGATTTCAAGTTCATGTGGTGCACTCAATAATTATTCATGAGGGATTTCATGTTATTATTATATAAATATGTCTCTTGTTCATTAATTATAGCACGAGGCATTCCAAGACTTTTATTTTTATTTTATAAAACCAATCAAAAATTTATAGTCATTATTTTAGGTTTCTTTTGATTCAATTCATTTAGAAACACAGTCCTTTGCTAATATATTGTAGGAGAATCCGAAGGATGTAGAAAATATATTCTTGAAATATCGTCCCCAAATAAAAAATATTTCACAGAAAATAAAATATTGTTGGGTAATTTCTTGTCTTTTAGACATTCCCTCATAAATTTGGTAATTTGGACATGATTATATGAGTATTTTGAAAAGTATCACTAAAATAAACCATCTTCTAACATAGTACTGGTTGTTATTTGATATATAAAATGGCCTCAACATGTATGTTTCTAGAAAAATAAAATTACATACTTAACTAATTCATGGAGAATAATGATTTTAATGACGTGATCATTAAATTTTTTCCATAAACCACAATTCTCTTAGACAGAAAAATTGACTGAGATTTCAATTTCATTGTATGATTATTAGTAAAAAATGTAATAAGTTTGATTTCGCTAATAAATTCACCAGGTAATCATAACAGAGTAGCTGGGTAACTCTATACATCTGCTCACTGGGGAAGAAGTCATCATAGTTTATTTTAGTTGGATGTTCTAGATCCGTAGTTTGAGGTAAACTGCTAATGTGATGAACCACCAGATTTTCAAATACATTATTATCCTTGAATTTCAAGTCAAATTCTTATAGCATCAACATCCACCTTTCTAATATTATCTTTCCTTTTTCTTTCTTGATCTAATACCTAATTGTATCATGGTTAAAAAATATATATTTTTCTTTCCAACAGATATGGAGAAATTGTTTTAAATAAAAAACAATAAAAATATTATTTTTTAGTATTGTGTAATTTTTTTGGGTTATGTCCAAGGTATTTGAATTATAGACTATTACTTATGGGTGTCCATCAATTTTCTTGGATAGTACAACTCTCACAAATTTATTTAAGCCATCATAATATTTCAAAGGGGATATTCTAGATTGTTAGGTAAAACACTAGGGATGTGGTTACCATTTCATTATGATTATTAAAATTTTTCCAACATGAATCATTAAACAAAAAATTATCCTCATTGAGTAGGTTAATTAGGGTCAATAAATATTTCTAAATTCTATGATAAACCTTCTGAAATATCTCTCATGGATTAAAAATAATCTAATATGTTTCACAATTGTTGGGTAAGGTAGTGTATAATTAATGTAAACATTTGAATTATACACTTAGATCCCATATTTAGAAATTATATATCAATTTTTTTCCCTTTTCAGTATAAAATGGGGTTTTCAAAGAAATTTTTTTTGACAGATTTCATTAAAAAAAATTCTATACTTTAATGAAATATGTAAAAATATGTTCCATAAATAGTAAAACCATAATGGAATAATACATAGAAATACTAAATTATATTTTACAAAATACCTAACATGAATTATTAAAAAATACCCAGGAAATTTCATATTCCAAAGGAAATACATTGGTAAGAAAATGTACCAAAGGTACATGTGAATGCGGTCATGTCATAATCCTCAAAAGATATGGGTACATAAAAATACCAAAATAATTCATTATGGAAAGATTAATTCCCCTTGCAACTCTTGAACATTTGGTCTATAAAGGTAATGAAGAAGTTTTTTTTGTCACATAATTCAATTTTCTATAGTCAATATTGACCCACCATCTATTTCAAATGTCAAATGGGAAATAAATCATTATTCTCATTTTAGACAACAGTGAATCTAGTTTTCTTGGGTACAATTGGAATTGGACTCACCCATTTGGTGTATGATATGGGGTAAATAATAATAACTCCTAAAAATTTCTCAACTTTATTTATAAAAACTTCTATATGGGTCTGTATGAGCCTTATTTAGTGTTATCTCACTCATTTGCATTAATTTTCTAAGAGTATATAGTGTACACAAGTTAATAAATTTTATATCTCATAAGGACCACTTATATTACCATTTTATTTAAGCAAATAATATTTTATGTTTGATGTTTTAAAATGTTATTCCACTTGATATGGGTTCTCTTTTGATGGTTTTAATTTAGTATTCCTTATTTATATAATCTACACTTTTAATCCAGAAGTATATGTGGTAGTTTTGATTAAAACATAAAAATATTCCTCACCAACTTTCTCAAACTATTCAACACGTAACACATATTTTAGAATAAGTTCATTTTAAAAAATTGCCTCAAAAAAGAAATCAAGTGAAGACATGGTGTCTTCTAGTAAAATTATTTCAACAAGCATTTCGTTTAATTCCTTTAAACAAAATGGAATTTCAAAATGGTTCAATGTAAAAATAGATTGTTCATCATGGGTGTATTTCATTAAATAAAAAATGTAAAAGATTAGTATATATTCTCCAAAATTTGTTGAAAGTGTTCCTTTATTACCATTTCTTATGGTTTTACCATTCTTAAGAAATGAATTTCCAAAAATGATGGGGGAAATGAGATTTACCTTCCTCCTCTTCTATGCTATGAATATAGAAGTAATTAAGGAACAATAATCCCTTCATCCATTCCATATCATCTTTTATAACTCTAATTGGGTAGGAAGTGGTTCAGTTGAAAAATTGTATAACTGATCATGTTGGATTAAGTTCTATTATATATAAGGAAGAAAAAATAGATCAAGGGTTTACATAGTCTTATGCCCATAAATTAGGCAATTCAATTGAAAAAGAGTGTTTTCATATAGTGGAATTGATAGTGAAATTACCATATTTTTGGAATTTATTAGGTAACTGTGGGGTTAAAATGGTATATAAATTTATTCTTAATCTTACCAATTGGTTCTCTTGAAATTTCATATAATTTTGTAAACATTTCATTAAGATTTTTTTTTCATAAATTGGGATTTGGAGGATGGATTCCTTTATAAGTATTTTGATCTCCACTCCTTTGAATATCTCCAAGTATAATTTTTGTAATTCATATTCATTAGTTTTCTTAGATGGTTTAATTATTTTATGGAATGTAGGTTATGGTTGATATAGGTCTTCCATATTTTCCTTTCCCTTTCCTTTCTTCACTAGTTGTATTTATAATGGTACCTCTTATTTTTTTTTGATTTTAGGGGTAAAGTTTCCATGTTATTTGAGCTATACACTTAATGATTTTATCTCTAATGGAGATTATTCAATAATTTTAAACTCCTTTCCACACATTAATTAAATAAAACTAAAATTTCCTTTAGGGATTTGGATGGAATCGGCAAAGAGTTTACCTAAACCATGGTTTTACAAGTTATTAATGGTAGTCCTAATCTAACTAAATGGTCCTTTTACCTATGATGAATATGTTTTGATAGTATAATTTTGAGTGGTTTGAGATGAAATAAAATTTATATAAGGTCCTTTATTCAGGGTTCTTGATCTTGTCTTTCTTGGTATCTTGTAGAAGGCTAAAAACTAAATATTTGAAACAGTAGTGGTTATATATACTATTAAAAAATATTATGGGAAGGAGTAATTTTGGGTTGTTGGTTTCTATATCCAAATTTATAATTGGAATACTCTCATAATCCTTGATTTATTTATAGTTTCTGTTGGTGCTGTCTCTGATACAAAGAATCATAACTCATTTTCACTTGAGAGCAGCCATTGGTGTATTGCTCCAATTATGATAATGTTGGAAGACATGATTGGGGGGGGGGGAGTGTAAAAGGTCTGATATCCAAATAATTGTTCTAAGATAAAATTATCTCTAAATAGGTTATTTTATTAATTTTTTTCCCCAAATTAAATTTGAGTTATAACTTTTTTCCTCATGAAATCTTCTTATAGTAGTTCTTGTACCAAATAGTTAAGAATTTTGGGAAATCCTATGAATTAGTTATTTGACTTTTTTAGGTGATTTATATATCAGTGATCCTCTATAATAAGTATTCAATAGGTTCTATTCATTATCCATTAACCCTTGGTAAAAGAATATTTGAAAATGGTGGTCATTGAAATGATGATGTGGGTAATATTTATTCATGCACTTGAATCTCTCTTATAAATTGAATATAGTTTATCCAAATTATTTTTTGATCCTATATATCTCTATCCTCAGTTGATTACTCCTCAACGAGTGGAAAATATTCTATATTAAATCCTTATATTGTTTATCATAGTTTGTTAAATCCCAATGTTTTAGGTTATAGAGTGAATCCTTGGGCGATCCTTCGAGGTATAAGAGAAAAATCTTACTGCTAACTTGATATTTAAGGAATCCTCTAAGTTTGAAATTTCTTTAAAAATACTAAAATTAACTCAATTTGTGGTCATAGTTATCCACTTATAAGACATGATACATTTAAAGAATTTGGATTATTAAAATTCTAATTCAAAAAACATATTTTTTATTTTTTTGTTGAATTTGATTATTATTGTTGAAATTTGGTGTATATAATTATCTCAAGGTATTATTAAAATGAGTTAGGTTTTCATCTATGTTTTTTATTCCAATGGAAATTATAGTGGAAGGAGATGATGATGAGGGCAATTTAGTCAATGTAATTATTACAAACTCTCTCACCACTTCTTTAGGGATTCTTAAATTTCTAATTCTTTCCAAAATAGTCCTTCTAACATATGAATTAACACAAGTGAGGTGAGATGAAATAAAATTATTAATTTATCAAAACCATTTTAGAAATAATTGAAAATTGAAACAGTAATCTATCTCTATGGTAATGTTTCTAAGTTGTCGAGATAACCATCATAGGGACCTTTGCAAGAAAATTTATGAACCCAAGAAAAATATAAAAATAGTTGGACTTAGGTTTTCTCTAAAAAGTAGGGTTATTTTAGTATGTATTTATTTTGAATATGGGTTAATTGAAGTGCAATTTCTGAATATATAGGAGTATAAAATAAAATATATAGAAAGTGGTCTAACCTTGGATATGCCCTCACTTACCTGTTATACCAGTATTCTAATTACTTTTCTATTCTCACTTCATCCATACAAAATCTCACCGATCAAGCTCCCATATTAATTTTAACATAATATGAGGGATGAAGCTATCACTACACCAACCACCTTTACTAAAACTCATTAGTAGAAATCATCAATCACCCCAGAATCCACCCACTGCTCACAATTTTTGGCAGTGAATAAGATCCAGGTGGCCTATGTGTGAAAACTGGTGAAGAAGGGACAAGAATCATCAATGTATAGAAGAAAAATATCTAAATGTATAAAATAATAAAACAATTCTAGAGATATTAGAATAATATATTTATCAATTAAAAAATAATTTCATTAACAAGGGGTATAGGGATCTCCTTAGATCTTCCACTAATGGATTGATATATAATCACTATAGAATTACATCAAAATGGAAAAAGAGAAATAAATAAAGTATCTCATCTTCATCAGTGACTTCCCCCTTCTAGTAAACATTAAATTTATTATATATAAATTGACGTTATTATCACACAATTAATTTTCTGTACACCCCACATGTTTGACATGGGATTTTCTTCCTCCAACAACTTCATTACCTTAGAAAAATTCCTCAAATTTAGTGCCTAATTCATTTTCGATGATTTACACCACATATACAACTTAAGGGTTATGAATTATGAAGTTGGGAATATAAAATATTTAAACACATTCTCAACACTCACCTTTAATCTCCATATTATTATTTAGATCATATGATCAAAATTTTAAAAATTATTTAGAGTTCATCCTGATTTGAGAAGACAAGTGAGAATAGATTTTGATTTGATTTTAGATGAAGTTATTCCAATTTCAGAATTTTGTATTTGAAACCCAAATTCAATTTTCTTGGTTAATTCATATATAAATCATGTGATGGATTCAATAATGATTTATGTATACACTTACAATATATTGTATTGAATGTGCGGTTGGTTTACCCTCATCGTAGATTGAGAGATTGGTTACTTCGTGAGAGGATTGGTGATCAAGAGAAGGCATGGTCAATTGAAATGAATGTGGGGTCAGTCCAAGTTTTATCTTACATTATATGAGGTCACATGATAGATTATATTCATTCTTTTGGTAACAATAGTTCTTTGCATAATTTTTAGAATGGTTGACTATGGATCAATGTGTGGTCGCTTCAGTATCACAACTGCTCCTAGAAAATATATATAAAACATCAACCAAATTCATATGAAATTATAAGGAAAGTAATAAAAAATTCCCAAAGTCATACATAATGATTTGAAAACCATTTATTGGAAATTGATAACAAATTTGTTTCACATGACGCACTTCACACCTAGTTGTGGAATCACAACCATTATCATGTAAATGAGATGTGATTTAAAAATATCTATCAAGATAGATATTTAGATTATTTTTATCTAAATACAGTTGATAGATTTCTAGCTTGTTTGAAAATAAAAATGACCAAACATCCATTTTATGGGAAAAGTGAAAGGAATGGAGAGATTCTAGAATTGGTTAAAATTATTGTGTGTGAACCTTTCTAGTAGAATCTATAAGCATTTATTCTTTCTTTAATACTTTTATCGATGAATTAAGTAGATATGTATTTGTCTACTTACTGAGAAACAAATATTAGTCCCTTGTGAAATTCAATGAGTTCTTGAATTAAGTGAACAATCAACATGACAAGAAGATAAATAATCTTTGATCTAATCAAGGTGGTGGGTATCTTAATTGAGAATTCATCAATTATTTACGTTTTTTGGGATTCTATCTCAACTCACTCATTATTATAAAACATAGTTCAATGATGTTATTCAAAATAGAAAACATACATTTCTAGAAATGGTATTGTTGATGAAAACTTATATTGGTCTTCCATTATCCTTTCAGGGATATGTATTATGGCCTACTATATTTACATTAAATTGAGTTCTAACTGAGGAAGAAACTGGAATTCTATTCTAATTATAGAGTATAAAGATTCTTATGCTACCACATACTCATGTATGCGGTTGTGAGGAATTTATTAAAGAAAATTCTAGAAACAAAATAGCACCCTAGGGAACAAAGTTTATTTTTATAGTACATCTCAATGAAATGATGGGATATTACCTACCACATACCTAATAAAAAATGTAATTATGGAATGAAAATCCATATTTCTTGAAAGGTAGAATATATCTAAAAGATATAGTGGGAGGGAGATTGAATTTTAAAAATATAATGCTTAACATACACAATAGTTAGTGTTGGAACATACTCTATAGCTCAGTATGAAGGATACCATTCTTGAGATAAAAGTAATTTGTATGGGTAAAAGATAACATAGAGAAATAGAAAGATATTATTTTCAAGTCACCAATGATGGTTTCTCATTATTGGTTTACAATAATGATCCTCTTTCCTATAAGAAGGTAGTAGAGAAAAGAAAAACTATAAGATGTGAAGAAGCTATGAATTCTGAGATAGATTCAATGTATTAGAACCACATTTGGATTCTAGTTAACCAGCCATTTAATGTAAATATCATTGGGTGAAAATTGGTATTGAATGAAAAACATTACAAGGAAGTCATATTGAGTACCAATAAATCATGTCTATTGGATAAAGGGTTTAAACAACCTCAATGAATTTATTATGTTGAAACATTTTCTCTGGTATCCATTTTTTAATTTGTTAGAGTTATACTTGACATAAATTTTTTCTATGAACATGAGAGTTGAAAAATACATGTTAAAAAGTATTTCATTAATGGGAACCTTATGAAATATTCTTATATGACACAACAACAAGGGTTTGCGACTCCA
Organism: Viscum album; assembly: GCA_963277665.1. Lineage (NCBI taxonomy): Eukaryota > Viridiplantae > Streptophyta > Magnoliopsida > Santalales > Viscaceae > Viscum > Viscum album. The sequence goes on from OY728165.1 coordinate 1,047,488,400, forward strand.
GAAAATTCCAATGATTTTTAAACATTATAAAGATCCATTTATGGATTTAAGCACATATCTGGGTCATAGAACATTCAGTTCGAGGAATTCATAATGGAATTTGGTTTCATAATGAACGAATGAGATCCATGTGTTTATGAGTTGTGTAGTGGGAGTACATTTATATTCATAGTAGTATATTTGGCTGACATATTACTTTTTGGAAATGAAATAAAAGTCTTACAATAAATTAAGGAATGGTTAAATAAGTGATTTTCTATGAAGGATTAGGTGAAGTGGACTATATTCTTGAAAAAAATATTATTCATGATTGATCCACGTGATTTCTTAGACTATTTCAAGGTAGAAACATTGACCAAATTCTAAATAGATTCAGTATGGAATAATAAAACAGGGTATTGGTTCCAGGTTCACCTGGAATAAATCTCTCCAAGAAAATGTTTCTTGGGAAACAATAGGAGAAAGAGAGAGGATGAGTAGAATCATGTATGAATATGTGATAGGATTGATCATATATCAATGTTGTGAACCATTATTGATGTTTCTTACACCTTTAAAATGGTAAGAAGATATCAAACTAATCTAAGAGGTCAAAATTTATATGGTGTTAATGTTTTTTAACTATACGAGACATACTAAGGATATGCTCCTGGTATATGGAGGAGATGAGGAGTAATCATCAAGGGATACACTGATTATATTTTGTAACAATTGTTGGAGTTGGTTACTTAGAACCTACTTATTTTTACTTTATGATAAAATTATATTCATGGTTTTGAATATTAATAAATTCTTTTTTACATCATGATTGTTCTTCTATATAACATAGCATGTGATAATGTCACAAGAGTAGCTATCACACTAAAAGGCCATAGAAGTTCCCAACTATGATGAGAACCCAGAAGTTCCATAAGAATATTCTTGAATAAATGTTCTATAGCCGGATAATATCATTTGAAGGGACACAAATGATACATGATATCAATGGCGGAGACTCATATGACTTTGAGGAACTTTCTCATGGCGTTCGCCCCTGGTAATATCCAGTATAATATTTTAAGAACGAGACCCGATAATAGGAAATCAACATTATAAGTTTCATTGGATGTTTCTATATGGGGACATGTGTAATGGTCCTTAGAATTTAATAATATTATTAATGAATATAACGAGTCACACACTTTTATGTATTGGTGAAAACCGTGCATAAATATGCTCATAGCGAGGTAGGATACGTTGGGTGCGTCACGAGTAATATTGCATTAATGAATAATTTTAGAAAGTATTTATCCCTTATGTTAATTAATAGAAGTAACTATCTCTACAAATTTGATGAAAATTATATATCCTAAATAAATCCATTCATATGGTGTTTACTTGGAAGGTTCTATTTCTGAAAAGTCAACGAATGAGTTATCAAGCATAGAGTTTGATGACACTAGCATGTGACCTGCCTGATTGGAGATATTGTGATAAAGGGATTATATTACATGGTAAGCGTTTGTATGAGGTGACATGTAATTTTGGCATTTATTTATTTCTCTTCAAGTTCCTTGGCATGTTTCTAGATGCTAACCTTGGACATTAGGCATGCTCATTTAATGCCACTAAGAGAGAGGCCTAGAGGGCCACACACTAAGTGTATCTAGAATCTCAGTTAAATAATTTATTATTTAAAAACATGAATTAATATTATTCTCAGTTGTGGTTTAATAATTATTCAAGTATTTCTGATGAAATTTTATTTATTTATCAGCAAATAATGCTGTTAGATTCATTCATTTATTTAATAAATAAATAGTCATTATTCAAGGTTGATAAATATTTTGGAGGATGGGAAGACCGGGTTAAAGGGTACAGTGAGAAAATAATATTAAATATTATTTGATTAAAATAATATTTAGTTGTAACTTGAAAGATAATCACATGTCATGGAAATAATTGTATTTTTGTTTTTATTTGATATGGGGTTTCACATGGAATAATAAAATAATTAAAAGAACCTGTTCTAATTATTTATTATTACCAAGTGAATTAAATTCACAATTATATATTATTCTCTAACTAGACAAGGGGTAAACCTATAGGATGGAGGGAAAATTTGGGCTGTGAAAAATATTTTAGAGAAAAATATAACAATCCTAGAGGGATTTTTTCTCTCTAAGAACACTCTCAAGAACAAGAGCATTTATCCTCCACTGAATTAGAGAATGCATTTGGAAGCAGCTCTCAAGGTGATCGAGGGAAAACGATGCAGGTAGAAGGACCTTCTGTGATGGCACCCAGAGACTCCTTCGGTGACGTCTATAGATTCACGGAGTACGTGTGGATTACCATTATAGGAGATCTACTCTTGATCTCTACAATGCAATGAAGGACTCACATCAGAGCTGTGATCAGACATAGAAATGAATAAAGAAAACATTGGGGCTCTTTATTTAATTTAATTAAATTTATTATAACCAAAATATGTTGATACTCTCTTGAGGTTTTGGACCTTTTTATTCTTTATCTAAAGCTTTGATTTTACTATATCAATACTGGCATTCATCGTTGTATTGATCCTAGAATAATCATTTATCATGACAAAATTTAAAGTTTGGTGCCAACCCAACCGTGATTCCACTACGCCCAGAACCTACAAGTTGTATCAAAGCGATCATATTTTTGTTTATAATTATCTAAATAATACAATGATGACTTGATATTTAATAATTTAGTTTTTCAATTCATGTTTAATCATTCTTGTATTCTAAATTTTCATATCTATTCTTCCTCTTTCGTTTCTCACAGATCTAACAGAAAGAAATAATTTTATAATTAAAATTAAATCTAGGATCTCATCAGGAGGCATTGAAGATTATATCCAAGTAACAGAATAGTACACATAGTTTATTTGGAATTACATGCCCTGTAATATGGAAAACACGACGTGTAGTCCAGATCACACACTGTGTAGTTTTGTTTAGTGCATCAGGTGTAATTTGGTAATTAATCAAGCTATGTGCATTAATGACATGCATTTTAGTTAATTCTTACACCACATGTTGACCAGTACTGACTGGTGCATAGTCATCCAGACTACATGCCATGTGGCCAAATGGATATGGCGTGTAGTCCCTTCAGGTCAGGGTCAAGTTGTGTATCATATACACGACTTTCCTAGTTGGTAACCATGTAACATAGAGTCTACACATTATGTGTCCTTCTAAACACACCGTTTACTCCAATGATTGTTGAATTACACCTTGCACACCATTTCCCCAGGTGTGTACATCAGATGAATGATGAGTAGGGTATATTCCTTATAGTTGGATATACATGCCATGTACTTTTTCCAGATTATATAGATTTAAAAATTTATTACTATATTATATAACCCTTGAGACATGTACCATTTTTGTGGGTTTAAATATGGGACACAACATGTGATAAGGTGTTTAATATATATATATATATGTGTGTGTGTGTGTGTGTGTGTGTGTGTGTGTCAGTGTGTGTTTAATTAACATTTTCATAATGATTAAAGATCTTCACATGATGTACGAGTTGTATTAAAATTATAATTCTACATGTATGCTAACATTCATAAAGAATAAATTGTATAGAATTATAATACATGCAAGGATGTTTTGGACAGTTATTCACTGGGTTGCCTCCAAGGTACAAATTATATACACAGTTAATTTTAAATGAAATTATTAATTATTTTAAAATTATAATGGATGAGAATTTCAAGGTAATTCATAAAGAGTATTAAGATAAAGGATTGATTAATTAAAAAAAATAATTAATCAATGTGGAATGATTTATCATAATAAGAACGATTAAATAATCGAATAATAGTTTTATTAAATACATAATTCGTTGCCTGTTTGTGGATGATCATGAGCTTGACCAGACCTTTGAATGTGATTGGTTTTTTTTAATTTACTTGTTAAATTAAAATTGTTGGCATGCATGCCTTCTCCTCATTAATATGTGGGGCCTGCGTTCCCATGGTTTATTTTTATGTAAACACCCTTTTACCCCTCACCTGTATGTGATTTAAAAGAATATATATTGCATGGATCTCCTAAGCTACTGGAGGCTGTTCAAGTTAGGATCCGAGGTGAAACCAATCCAAAGATATACAATGGTGGATAGGTGGAAAGCTATAAACACAAACCGTAAATGGTTCAAGGTGTTTCTCCCCCAGGCCAAGGTTAGTTTATCAACCGATAGATAGACAAACCATTAGAAAAGGTCATGATCATACCCCTTATTTTATTTCTGTCAGTTTCATGTTTATTCATTATGGATGTATTATCACGATCGCATAATTAAATGTATTAACTAGCATGCAAGATGGAATTAAAATAAAATGGCTTATGTGTAAATATTATCAAGACATGGTTAATCACTCAAGTTTACCTACTTGATATTAACAAGCATATGGAAAGATAATCAGATGCAATTTATTCAAAAAGGAGAAAATCCATCAATAAAATATTAAGTCGGTATAGCCTTCTATTACTTCGGTTAGAATCAAACCAATAGTTCAAAGTTCTTTACGAGCCAAAGATGGAGTGTTTTCAATTATCAGGGAATTCTAATTTGACATTTCAGGTTGACTTAACTTGGTTTACATCAAGGGTCAACTACCAAAGTAGGACTTAGTGTAACTGAGAGGCAAGGGTTAAGGAAATCCAAAATAATGATTTCAGGATTGGGGAGTCCACTAAATGAATCATAGAGCTACAAGTTAATATAGATACCATTTGGAATACCTATCTAAAACCATTCAGGTAGCTTGAACAGGAAAATTTGGGGTGATGAGAATGGAATATTAATCCTTTCCCCTAGAATATCCAAGAAACAAGATATTCTGAAGCCAATAGTGAGGGATATTGGGTTTCGGTAAAATAGTTGGAGACTAATGTATATATTTTTTTATTTGTCTTAGTTTTATAAAATAATGTACTAAAACACTGTTCATATTATTTTTAGAATTGACATTCAAAATTACATGAAACATATCATTGAGAAACATACTCGAGAATGAAATTTTTCTCAATGAAACTAATTTCCAGGAGTGTAAAAGGAACCTTCAGTCAATCCTTCACCATGAATGGAAACTATATGCGATGGAAGAACCTTTACTAGTTGCGCCTGGGAATGATGAAAATAATGAGGAGCTCTATTTGTAAGAGAAAAGTCTGAATGATGCTACAGATGTTCAGTGCCTCATGCTATCATCCATGACCAATTATTTCTTGAAGAAACATGAGGAAATGGATGCCTATAACATGATGTCTCAACTTTAGGATCTCTATCAAGAGAAAGAAAGATAGGAGAGGTATGAGATCTTCAATGATTTGTTCACTAATAAGCTTGGAGAGTCTATGCCAACTGAACTACACGTAGTCAAGCTTATTGGCTATATTGAGAATTTGGTCATATTAGGTCTTAAATTATCGAATGAGTTTTGTACATATCTCATACTATCATCATTGCCTAAGGAATTCTCTAGTTTTATTGTAAATTTTAATATGGTAAATAATGAGAAGAGCTTATCCGAACTTCTAACTTTGATTTTCCAAGTGGATAAGGACATGGGGCATGAAAAACCTACTATCCTTATGATGAATAGGAAGAGGAATGACAAGGAAAAGAGTCCTAATATTTTTAAACATTTTAAATATACCAAGCACCATTCGACCAAGAATAAGAAGATCTAAATGCAGGGTAAATAAAAGGAGGAAGTATACATTGATTTAGGCAAGTCAGGCCACTGGATGAGGAACTGAACCCAGAGGCATGGGGAAGGCAAAGGTGCGTTCGTTATCGAGTGTAATCTTTTCATTTCTACACATTCGATATTAGATACATCTTTTATTTCTCACATATATATTGAAATACACGAACCAAGTAGATTTCAGAAAATTGAGAGAGGAGAGGTGGATCTGTGAGCTTCCAATGGTTCGAGGATAACTTCTCTTTCCATTGATGACTACAACATTTCATTGCTGACCGAGATGATTTTGGTTTTTTGAGAATGTAATTATGTACCAAGTGTTACCAAGAACATAATTTCTATATCCAGTCTAGATACGGATGGATTTACTTTTAAGTTCAGAAATAAATGTTGTTTCTTTTATAAGGAAAACATATTTTATGGTATGGGACATTTAAAAAATAGTCTTTATATATTAAATTAAGAGAACCAAGTTTTGGAAATTGATAATGAATCAAGTTCACATGACTCATATAACACCTAGTTGTGGCATCACCGCCTTGGTCATGTAAATGAGAAGTGACTGACAGAGCTTTGTAAATATGGCTTTTTAGAATCTTTCGAGATAAAACCACTTGATAGATGTCATTCTTTTTTTCAAGGGAAAATATACAAACCACCATTTGGTGGATATGTTGAAAGGGCCACAAATCATCTAGGATTGGTACACACAGATGTGTGTGAACCATTTATAGTAGAAGCTTGAGGCAGATATTTATACTTTATAAATTTTACTAATGACTTCTGTAGATATGGATATATTTACTTGATGAGATATAAGTACGAGTCCTTTGAGAAATTCAAAAAATTAAAGAATGTAGTAGAGAATCATCTTGGTAAGAAGATATATAAGCTTCAATCAGATTAAGGTAGAGAATATATTAACCAATAGTTTATCAACCTTTTACGAGAGTTTGGGGTTCTATCTTAACTCACTCCACCTTATACACCATAGTGGAATTGTGTTAATGAAAGGAATAAACATACCTTGTTGGACATGGTAAAGTTGATAATGAGTCATGAAAATATTCTGTTATCCATTTGGGGATTCTCATTACAAACTGTGGCATACACATTAAACCGAGTACCAACTATGGTTAAAAATAGAATCCTTTCTGAGTTATGGAGTGGAAAGAAACCCGTTTTTTTTTGAATAATTGTGTATGGGGATGCGAGCTGTTTGTTAAGGATTTATCAGGAAACAAACTAGTACCCCAGGGCTTGAGGTGTATCTTTACGGTGTATCCTAAGGAAACAAAGGGATACTACCCATACAACCCCTCAGAAAAGAAAGTGAATATTTCTAGACATGCAATTTTTATTGAGAGGGAGCACATCCTAAAAAAGGATAGTGAGAGAAATATTGACTTTGACGAAGTTGATGCTCAAGATACACAAGAGTTAGTATAGGAACAAGTTCTACATGTCCCAGTGGAATAAGTAGTTCCGGAAACACAAGTACTGTGTAGGAGTGTAGAAGAGGTAAGGGAACAAGATAGATATGATTTTATTATCACCAAGGATAATGACTCATTATTTTTGGATAATGATGAACCTATATCCTAGTAGGAGGAAGTAGAGAGGTCATAAGTTTCAAGATGACTATAATATATGAATTCTGAGATAGATTCCATGTATGGGAAAAAATATTGGGTTATATTTGATGAACTAGTTGATGTAATGTTCGTTGGATGTAAATGGGTATTAAAGAGAAAAATACACATGGAAGGTAAGGTAAGTACCTATAAATAAAGGCTAAGTGGATAAAGGTTTTAAACTACTTCAAGGAATTGACTATGATGAAACATTTTCACAATTTTCCATGTTTAAATCCATTATAATCACACTTTCCATAACAAATTACCATGACTATGAGATTTGGCCTTTGGATTTCAAAACTGCATTCTTTAATTGAAACATTCTGGATGATTTCTATATGACACAACCAGAAGGTTTTGTGACACTTGGTGATTCCAAAAGGGTTTTTAAGTTACATAGATCCATTAATGGATTGATTCAAGTACCTAGGTCATGAAATAATCAATTTGTTGAGGCCATAAAAAAATTTGGTTTCATTAAGAATGAATGTGAGCCATGTTTTTACAAAAGGTTTAATAGGAATGAGATCGTTTTCCTAATAGAATATGTCAATGACATATTACTTATTGGAAATGACATACCAGTCTTACAGTCATCTAATGAATGGTTAAACAAGTGCTTCTCCATGAAATAATTATGTGAAGAATGCGATATTCTAGTGATCAATATCATTCATGATAGATCTAAGATGCTGATTGGGATAAGTCAGAGTACATACATTGAAGATATACTAATGAGATTTAGTATGTAACAATCCAAGAGGGGATTAGTTCCAGTGTCACATGACATACATATTTATACAAAAATGTATCCCCATACATAATGGGAGAAAGATATAATGTGTAAGATCCCATATGATTCGATGATAGGATCAATCATGTATTCTATGATATTCACAAGACTTGATGTTTTCTATGCACTGAACATGGTAGGAATATATCAAGAAGATCCAAGAGAACAATATTGGACGGCTGTTAAGGATATCCTTAAGTTTCTGATAAGATAAAAGGATATGTTCTTAGTGCATGGAGATGAGGATCTTGTCATCATAGAGTATAATAATGATGGTTTTTAGACAAGCTAGAATGATCTAAAGTTGCAATCATGATATGTTTTTTGTATTAATGGTGGATCTGTGAGCTGGAATAGTTCAAAGTAGCTAGTTTTCTCTGATTCTATAGCGGATTCTGAATATATAGTGTCTTCTGATGAAGCCATTGAATCCATCTGGATTCAAAACTTTGTCCAGGAAATTTATGTAGTACCTAGAAGTAAAGACCCTATCACATTGTATTGAGACAATAGTACAACAGTGACTCTTGCAAAGGATCCAAGGTCACATCAATGGAGAATGAACATACTCTAGAAGTATCAACACTTGAGGTATTTTCATCAGAGGGGTGAATTTGTAGTGATAAGAGTGTCCACATAAGAGAATGTGGAATTCCCCTTGACTAAATGCATATCTTAGTAGAAGCATGAATATCATGTGAGAGATAGTAGACTAAAGGTTTTTAGCAGTTGGATCTAGTGAAAGTAGAAGTCTATTGGATTTGGTGCCCTAGAACCAACCTCTTGGTAATTTATGATAAAATTATATTCACAGTTTTTAGTATTAATAAATTCTTTATCACATCATTATTTTTCTTCTATATAACATAGCATGTGATAATTTCCCATGAGTAGATATCACACTAAAAGGTCATAGTAGTTATTCTCTAGGAATAGAATCTAGAAGTGCCATGAAACTATTTTTGAATAATTTTTCTATGGCTGGATGATATCATTTTAAGGGACACAAATGATGCAGGCTATCAAGGGTAGAGACTCACAGGACTTCGAGGCACCTTCTCAGGTTGTACGCCCCTGAGAATATCCCGTAGAATATTATGAGAATGAGACCCGATAGTAGAAATTACACAATATAAGTGTCATTGGATGTTTCTATCTATGAATATTTGTAATGATCCTTAGAATTTAATATTTTTATTAATGGATATTATGAGTTTGATACTTTGATTTATTGGTGAAAATTGGGGTGAAATATGCTCACAACGAGGTATGATACGTTGGGTGCGTCATGAGTAATATTCCATTAATGAATAATGTGATAAACTATTTATCCCATATGTGCTTTAATGAATGTAAATATTTCAGATCCTTTGATAGAGATGGTATAGCCTAAATAAATCCATGGACATGGTGTTTTCTTGGAAAGTTATATTTTCAAAAAGTAAATGAATGAGTTATCGAGCATATAGGTTGATGACACTGGCATGCAACCTGCTCAATTTGAGATGTTGTGATAAAGGGATTATATTATATGGTAAGCATTTGTATGTGGTGACATGTCATCGTAGCATTAAATTCTTTCTCTATGGGTTCCTTGGCATGTTACTAGATGCTAGCCTTGGAATTTAGGTAGGCTCACCTAATGTCACTGATAAAGAGTCCTATAGGGTCACACACTATGTTTTTCCAGAATCTAAGTTAAATAATTTATTATTTAATAGGTTGAATAAATATTATTCCACATTGTGGTTTAATAATTATTCAAGTATTCCAGATCACATTTTATTTATTTATCGGTAAATAATGTAGTTAGATCTATTTATTTATTTAATAAATAATGTTTTTATTTAAGGTTCAATAAATATTTTAGAGGATGGGCGGACCAAGTTATAGGGTCCAATATGAAAATAATATTAAATATTTTTTGATTAAAATAATATTTTGTTGTATATTGAAAGATAAGCACATGTCATGGAAATAATGGTATTTCTGTTATTATTTGATATGGGGTTTCACATGGTATAATAAAATAAGTAACAAAACTTGTGATAATTATTTATTATTACCTAGTGAATTAAATTATAGGTTATATATTATTCTCTTATTATCCAAGGGGGAAACCTACAAGCTAAAGAGCCAATTTTAGTTGTGTACAACATTTTGGAGAAAAATATCCTTATCCTCCAGAGAGTTTTTTTCATCAAGAACACTCTTAAGAATGAGAGTGGTCATCCCCCACCAGATTAGTGAATGCTTTGGAAGCGTCTCTCAAGGCGATCGAGGGAGGAAGACGCAAGCACAAGGACTTTCTAGGATAGCACACGGAGACTCCATTGGCAACATCCAGAGATTCACGAAGCACATGAGGATTATCATTAGAGGAGATCTACTCTTGATCACTACAAAGAAATGAAATTTTCACCACAAATATGTGGTCAGAAATATCAATAAATAAAGAAAACCTTGGTGGTATTTATTTAATTAAATTAAATTAATTATAAAAAAAATATTTTGATCCTATCTCAAGGTTTTAGGCCTCTTTATTATTTATCTAAATATTTTATTTTATTCCGCGGATACTAGAATTCATATTCGTATAGATCCTGAAATAATCATTGATCACGGTAAAATTTAAAGTAGTGCCCAAATGTGCTTCCATTGCATTCGGAACCTATAAAAATATTATATTGTTTTGAAGTCACCATCATGATATGTATTCAATCTCAATAGAGGATTTTTGATCTATAATATTTTAAATGATCAAGTTTTCATAGATTTTACAACTATATTCAAGTATATTACATCATATTATGTATTAAAATTGGCAGTGAGGCTACACAATTTCATCCCTAAGCATGATTTGGTACCCTAAAATAAATATAATGTCACATTGTATTATGATAATACTGCAATAGTGGATCTTAAGAAGGCTTAATGGTCACATCAGTAGAAGAAGAACTTACATGAGAAGTATGACATTTTGAGGGATTTTTCTAAAAGGGGAGAGGTTATGGTGAGTATAATTTCCATGTATGATATTTAGGTGGACCTTATCACTAGAGACTTATCTCAGTAGAAGCATTAAAATAATGTGAGAGATAGCAGATTAAGATTTGTTAGTTATTTATTCTAGTTTATTTTTTTTGTATATTGGAGTTGAACCCTACAAAGAAATTTTATATAACTTATGCATACCTATATTCATTGTATTTGAATATTAATAAAGTTATTATGACATCATTATTTTTATTCTACATTAAATTGTATGTGATACTATCCTAAGGGTACTTGACGCACTAAAATGTCTTAGAAGTTCCCCACAATGATGAGAACCTAGAAGTGATATGACCGTTGTAAGAACCTGGATCTTCGTTTCAGGTATGTATTTCATATTTTAGGAGTTTTTACGAAAAATGGTGTTTCTGAAAATTTTTGAAGTACACGCCGTGTACTTTCGGATTACACACCGTGTAATATTTTCCAGCTCGAAGCCGTGTGCTGGCCGTGTCCGGGCCACCCACACGGTGTGTAGGGGTGAGGTAGAGGCCGGTTAAAGTGGAGTACGGAAAAACCTAGTACACACCGTGTACTCTAAAATTAGAAACAATGTACTTTCTTTTTTTTCATTAAACGGACCAGGGTCGCGCCTAATCAACATAAAGGTCTTCTTCTCCAGCTTCTTCGTCCGAGAGCACAGGGAATCCGTGGATCTTCAACGAGCCCCCGTTCCTCCGTCTCTTCTCTGAATCGATCACCATCAATTGCATTGGGATCACAGCGGTGAGTTCTCCCTTCTCTTTCTGCCTTGTTTTCCAATTCCTCATTTTTCTCAATTTATTGTGGGTTGAGGGTTTTTGATGTTTTCTCAGATATTCGTCATTCTAAGGAGAATCTGCCATCATGGTTCACATATATCGATCTCCTAGGATCAAGGTAGGTGGTTTGTGCCTTTCTGTAGGAATTCATTGAATATTATGTGCAATTTCCACCAATACCATTGAACGGGGTATTACGTGTTTCCTGTTTCCCTTGTTGTTTGCTTGTCTTGCTAACATGCTGATGTAGTGGCCATTGCTTATGAATAGGGTAAATTGTTCTGTGTTCTGGATGATTTTCCATGCTTTTTTTCTTGTTCGGAATTTTCCAGTTGCCATGCCTAGTTGTAGTATAGTGGAACTATTGATTTATTATGTTGTTGAGCATTAGAATGACAACCATGTAGTTCTTTAGGTTTACATGGACAATACATGAGTGCTATTCATGTCTATTTTACACAAGGCTGTGAGAACCTAGTGTAGTGGAAAATAGGGAGAATGGATGTAAGGGAAAATCCAGAGTGTCTTTAATTATGATGCGAGACCACATGGGGAATTGATGTTGAGTGCTTCCTCAGAGAGTCTGTAGTTACTCGACAGAGGCCACAGGGGTAATTGACGTTGAGTGCTTCCCCATAGATCCTTTAGTATGATACGAGACTATAGGGGGAATTTATGGTGAGTGCATCCCCATAGAGTCTATTCTTTAGCTTAACTAGAGGGGTGAGACTGTGTGTTCTACCCAGAGGGTTGCTAGTACTTTTAGGTTGAACCTTAGGGGTTAGATTTTGAGAACTACCCAGGAGTTACCTTTTTGTTATACTTTCTTCAGTAGCTATTTCTTGTTTGTATAATATATGCTAGAATCTGTGGATTGTTACTGCTATGTATTATGTTGTTTACTACTTACTATTCACTGATTACTGTACTTTACCTGCCATATATTCACTGACTGTTAGGCACAGATCTTTGGGTGGTTTCCTATTGGGACATTGTTTCACACCCTGTTTGGGTCATGCTTTTGGGCCCAAACAGATTATATTGTTGCAGGTATAGATAAGGGAAAGCACCCTTCTACATCAGGTTCTTGATTGCACTAGAGCTGGAGAGCACAGGACCGAGCTGAGGCTTGCGATGCTGAGGAGTTTCTCATCTGTTTTTCTTTTTTACTTTGTTTTAGTACTGTATTCAGCATTGTGACTTGTTTGGATGTTTTCTAGATATATGTGTACCATGAATCATTTACAGGTATTCCTGCTACAGTTGTTTATTTTTCAATCTTCCGCTGTTTACCCTTGTATGGTTGTCTTCTATTTCCGCTATCGTTGTTATTTTTTTCTCTTCCCCTGTGTACTCTTCCAATGAGGGAAAAGTTTCCCCACTATCACACCCAAGGCCCTCGATGCTAGTTGGCAGCCTCTGGCGTTCAAGGAAATGCACTTGAGGCCATGTGACCAACCGGGTACGGGGCACCTCTGGGTGGATTTTTGAACCGGGACATTACAAAGTGGTATCAAAGGTGTTTCTTTTCTCTTGATTTACTGTTTAGAGCCTTTATCCAGGGATAGGATGGAATCTGTACTTGGTATTAAGCTGTGCTCGAGATTAGATAACCCTTGTACAGGGAAAATCCATACTACCTCGTTAATTGCAGTTTTCCGGTTTTGTGATTTTACGGTTGATATGATTTCACCTAGAGTGATTCACATGATTTGTGTTGTTATTTTCATGACTAATGCAGTTCTATTTCTGTCGCAACACGATGAGATGAGGGTATGTCATCTCATGCATCATATAGTCACTTGTAGAAATCACATGCCATGCATTCTTGCCATGCCATCAAGGGTGCATTAGCGATTGCATGTTGTTGTGATAGAATTTATGTAGATTATGCATGTTGTTGTGATAGATGTTTGATAGAATATTTGCTGCCTTGTTAGAAGATTGTTTGTATTCTACTTTGCTTAAATGAATGCCAAATTTTGATTCTTGAGGTTCTATTGGCCCTCTTGAATCAGAAATTTGTGGATCATGATCCTGTATTCTATTGTCTATGACTGTAGGAGATGCCAATCTTTGATTTGCAGGGAGTATGGGCCATCACGAATCGGAATTTGGCACCTCTTTGCCTTGTTTTCTGTGTTTTCCGTGCTTCTGTGCAGTTTCTAAGCTACTGCCCAAAAAAACCCAGAATACACGGTGTTTAATTTTTGACTACAGACCATGAAGTTTTTAGACCGTGTCACTGACCCTGTGACCAGGGACACGCTGTTGTAAAATGCCTTTAGGAACACACCGTGTCTGGTATGTACACGCCGTGTAGTTTAATTCCATGTACCTGGCTGTGTCACTAACAAAACCGGACGGGGAAGCTTGAGTAGAACACGCCGTGTGGGTAAAGAACATGCCATGTAGTCTTTTCCCAGGTACCCATCTGTGTCACGAACAACACAGATGGTGTTCTCTCCTCCTATACACATCGTGTTTGTTCGGATAACACCGTGTAAGGGTCATCCGTGTACTTGGCCGTGTCGCCAACAACACGGGTCAGGAAAATTCTTCAAGTACACACCGTGTTTATTTGGAACACACCGTGTAGTCTCAGCCGTGTAGCCGACTATGTAACTAACAACACGGGTTATTAACACCTTGTCTACTACACGCCGTTTCCACAGGGAACACACCGTGTAGTCTTAGTTTAGGATGACCGTGTGGGTTAGCCATGCAAGGAGACATGGGTAGGGGAGTTGAGTAAAGTACACACCATGTAGAGTTTATACATGCAGTGTAGTTATGTTTTGTAAATAATGTATGTTTCTTTCTCCTGTTTTCATTTTGTACTCCTGTGTTTTCAGTCCTTGTTAATTCTGATCTAAGGTGTGCTTTTATCTTTCAGAGATATGCCTCTGAGACGTCCCCCAGTTGTACATCAGTCGTCAGGCAGTGATCAAACACCAGATATGGATGATTAGGTACTTCCTGCCGATCCTCCAGTCAGCCCAGCCTTGGCACCGACTGTCATACCAGTTATAGGTGCTGATACGTTGTTCAGGGAGGGTTTTATGCAGATGATGCAGACCTTTCAGGGAGCACCACCTCCAGCCACGTCTATGGAAGACTTGACATGGGTTTTCCACCAGCAGCATCCTCCTACTTTCTCTGGGGAAGGAGGACCACAGGCTGCAGAGTCATGGCTGGAAGCCATGCTGACTATCTTCGAGCATCTGGAGACACCTCCAGAGAGGCGGGTCAAGCTATCTACCTACATGCTCCGAGACTCTGCGAAGAGGTGGTGGGATGTGATCTCACAGGGGGGTCATCAGCACGTTATGGCTTGGTAGGAGTTCCAGTGCATGTTTTATGACTACTTCTACCCGGAGACCCTGAGGGCTGATCGAGCCCGGGAGTTCATGAGTCTAGAGTAGGGTACTTTTTCTGTCATGGAGTATTCCACTCGTTTTACCGAGTTGTAGTGTTTCAAACCCCTCTAGAATGGAAGTGGGGTGTTCTTAGCAAAGAAGTTTGAGGATGGAATCTAGTGGGAGATTCACTCACAGGTGAATATCTTCCAGTTGACTTCCATCACTTCCATCGTCAACCAGGAACTAATTACAGAGCGCAATCTGAGAGACTCCAGAGCTACGAGCTAGGGAGTTTCTGCTTCTAGAGCTAGTGTTCCTCCAGTTGGCTGTAGGAAGTGCTGTAGGGAGCCTATGCACGGTGATCCTAGGAGGCGAGATACATCTTTAGGTATCCAGGTCATATGCTACCAGTGTGGAAGGGCAGGAAACTCGAGGCCGCAATGCCAGAGAGACCTAGTGGAGTGCTGATATGGCAGAAAGATGGGCCACCTTCAGCGTTTCTTCCAGGTTTTATCACCATTTGATGGTGAAAGGTGTTATTCCATGACTCCTCGTTTAGGATCAGCACCACCAGTTTCACAACAGTCGGGGAACTGGAGTTCTTCCGGCTGTTCGGGCCGAGGGGGAGGTTGAGGCCATGGTAGTCAGTCACTAGTCCCTCAGTTCTAATAGTGAGGTTTAGCTCAGAGTGGTCACACAGGGTCACAGGGCCACGGGGTAGGCCATAATTTTGCGGTAGCACAGACCTATCAGGAGAAGGATCCCAGACCTTCTACAGTTCTAGGTACGATTTTAGTAGCCTCAGTTTTATCTTCAGCTCTTTTCGATACTGGTGCTACACATAGATTTATCTCTGTTGCTGTAGTGGAGAGCCTTGGGATCTACGTCTTTTCTTCTACCGACTCATTGACACTAGACACACCCTTAGGGATGAGGAAATCTAGTGTATTCCAGTGTAGAGAGTTCCCTCTCGAGGTTCCAGGGTATCGTTTCTTATGGGATCTCTATGTCCTAGAGATGAAAGGCTATGATGTCATCCTCAGGATGGACTGGTTGGTTCCCTTCTAGGTAGTTGTTGACTATTATCTCCATAGAGTGAGTTTTGTTTCACCAGAGGGTGTATCTTTTCTTCATAGTGGCGAATGGGATGTTCAGGCGAGTCGATCAGGACTCGAGCATCATGGGCTAGGAAGGGTGACAACTCAGATTTCTAGTCTTTACCAGGATGATGAGGGAACTTCATAGCTAGACTTTCCTCCAGTGGTGGATTGTTTCAGGGATGTCTTTCCAGAGGACTTTTCAGATTTTCCTCTAAAGCGTGAGGTAGAATTTTATATTGAGCTCGTGCTAGGAGCAGCACCGGTGTCCATTCCTCCTTATAGGATGACTACACCTGAGTTGCAGGATCTCAAGAGGCAGTTGAAGGAGTTGCAGGAAAAGGGTTTCATCCAACCCTGTACTTCTCCTTGGGGTTCACCTATCCTATTTGCGAAGATGGCAGACAATACCCTTTGACTTTGTGTGGATTATTGGAAGCTGAACCAGTTGACGGTCAAGAACCGATATCCCTTGAAGATGATCGATGACCTCTTTGATCAGCTTCGAGGAGCCCAGGTGTTCTCGAAGATCGACTTGAGGCCCGATTATCATCAGTTGCGCGTTAGACCATCAGATATACCTCTGACAGTCTTCAATAGTAGGTATGGTCTATATGAGTATACAGTCATGCCGTTCGGTCTCACGAACACGCCTACAGTTTTCATGACATTGATGAACCGAGTGTTCTATCCTTACTTGAACTCCTTTGTCATGGTCTTCATGGATGATATCTTGGTGTACTCTCACACTCGACACGACCATGACAGACATCTTGAGATTGTTCTGAGTACACTGAGAGAGCATCAACATTATGCTAAACTCTCAAAGTGCCACTTTTAGATGCAACCGATTCACTTCTTGGGTCATGTCATCTCAGAGGTAGGAGTATCTGTGAACCCATAGAAAGTGAGAGTTGTAGTCTCCTAGGAGTAGCGGAAGAACATTTTTGAGGTATGAAGTTTCCTAGGGCTGGCTGGATACTACAGATGCTTCATTCAAGATTTATCATGCCTAACAGCACCATTGATAGGTCTGACCAAGAAGGGGGAGAAGTTCTTATGGTCAGAATCTTGTGAGTCAGCCTTTCAGGAGATGAAGGGACGGTTGATGTCGGCACTGATACTAGTCTTTCCAGAGCCAAGAAAGATCTATATAGTCTATTGTGATGCTTTAGGTATCAGGATGGGCACTGTGCTTATGCAGGGAGATGGAGTTGTTGTGTATGGGTCTCAACAGTTGAGGCCACATGAGGGGAACAACCCAATGCACGATCTAGAGTTGGCGGCTGTTGTTCATGCATTACGCTGTTGGAGAGACTATCTTCTGGAAGAGCACTTTGTGGTCTTCACCGACCACAAGAGTCTCAAGTATATCTTCACTCAGCGTGATCTAAATCTGAGGCAGCACAAGTGGGTTGAGTATCTTCAGTCTTTTGATTTCGAGCTTGCCTATACGTCAGGAAAGGGAAACATAGTGGAAGATTCGTTGATTAGGAGAAAAAAAACTTCAGGCAGTTCAGGAGGCCACCATTGAGTGGATGCTTATGGCTCTTTTATCTGAGATGCATCTGGAGGTGCACAATAGACAGGGACAGACATTCCTATCTTATGTAGCTGTTACCTCTACACTACTTGATCGGGTATGGATGAGGAAGATATCAGACTTAGAAGGCTTAGTCTTGTGGGAGAGTGTGTCTAGAGAGGAACCCCTTCTTGGATGGATAGTGGGGAAGGATGAGATCTTGCATTTCCAGGAACCGTATGGGTGCCAGTAGACATACGCGAGGATCTGATGCTAGATTTTCATTCCTATGTTTGGGCAGTTCATACTGGCATCACCAAGATGTATCAGGATCTACATCGCCAGTACTGGTGGCCAGGTATGAAGAGGGATGTTTCTGGTTTCATCTTGCAGTGTTCTACTTGTCAGCAGGTGAAGGCGGAACATTAGTGACTAGTATGCCTTTTACAGCAGTTACCCATTCCGGAGTGGAAATGGAATGATGGCGTGATGGACTTCGTGACCGGTTTTCCGAGGTTGCCTCGAGGGAATGATGCTATTTGGATTGTCGTCGACAGGCATACGAAGGTTGCTCACTTCTTTCCGATCAAGGAAACCTTCAGTGTTGATGATCTAGGACAACTACACATCTGAGGGATCAAACGTCTGCATGGAGTTCCACACCCCATTGTTTCAGATAGGGATGTTCGCTTTAATTCTCGGTTCTGGAAGGGACTTCAGATGGCTTTGGGTACCCAGGTACTTCTGAGTATGACATACCATCCTCAGACAGATGGCTAGTCCGAGCGTACGATCCAGGTGCTTGAGGATATGTTCTGAGCTTGCATTCTGGACTTTGGAGGTTCTTGGGAGAGGCATATTCCTCTAGTAGAGTTTGCCTACAACAATAGTTTTCAGGCGACTATATAGATGGAACCATACGAGGCCTTGTACGGTAGACCATGTCGTTCACCCTTATGCTGGCTGGAGGTAGGAGATGTATCTTTACTGGGACCTCATCTTGTTCAGGAGACTTCGGAGTAGATAGAGTTGATTTGAAAGAGTATGGAAATAGTACAGTCTCGATAGAAGTATTATGCTGATCAGCGGAGATGACCTCTGGAGTTCGAGGTCGGGGATCCGGTTTTCCCACGTGTCACACCGAGATTGGGACACAAGTGGATTCAGAGACCGGGTAAGCTTTCACCGCAGTATGTTGGGCCATTTGAGGTATTGGAGAGAGTTTGACCGATTGCCTATCGGTTGCAGTTACCTCAAAGGGCTCAGGCCATGCACGACGTCTTCCACGTCTCTCAGCTCTGACGTTACTTTTCAGACCCATCTCATGTCTTTCAGCCTGGGGAAGTTGAGCTCGAAGCAGATGCATCGTTTGAGGAGCATCCAATCCGGATTCTCGATTACAGTACGAAGGTTCTCCGTGGGTGGTCTGTTCCTTTGGTACGGGTGCTATGGCAGCATGGGCGAGTAAAGGACGAGACCTTGGAGAGGGAGGCCGATGTGTGTTCATAGTGGCCAGAGCTGTTCGGGGTTTCTCTTTCTCCACCTTGTTAGGGAACTTCAGGGATGAATTTCTTTAAGGGGGGAAGTTTTTAAGAACCCTGATCTTCATTTCAGGCATGTCTTTCCTTTTTCTTGAGTTTTTAAGAAAAATGGAGTTTCTTGAAATTCTTTAAGTACACGCTGTGTACTTTATGAGTACACATCGTGTACTCATTTCCTACTCCAAGACATGTGCTGGTCGTGTCTGGGCCACACATGCGGTGTGTTGGGGTGAGGTGGAGGCCGGTTAAAGCGGAGTACGGAAAAACCTAGTACACGTCGTGTACTTCTTTTTTCATTAAACGGACCGGGGTCATGCCTAATCGATAGAACGGTCTTCTTCTCCAGCTTCTTCATCCGAGAGTGCCAGAAATCTGCAGATCATTGATAATCCCCCATTCCTATGTCCGTTCTCTGAATCGATTGTCGTTGATTGTGTTGGGATCACAGGGGTGAGTTCTCCCTTCTCCTTGACACTTGTTTTCCAATTCCTCATTTTTCTCAAGTTATCGTGGGTTGAGCATTTTTGATGTTTTCTCAGATATTCATCGTTCTAAGGAGAATCTGTCATCATGGTTCACATATATTGATCTCCTAGGATCGAGGTAAGTGTTTTGTGCCTTTATGTAGGAATTCGTTGAATATTATGTGCAATTTCCCCCAATACCCTTGAATGAGGTATTGTGTGTTTCCTGTTTTTCCCTTGTTGTTTTCTTTCCTTGATGACATGCCTGTGTAGTGGTCATTGTTTATGAATAGGGTAAATTGTGCTGCGTTTTGGATGCTTTTCCATGCTTGTTTTCTTGTTCGACATTTTCAATTCTCCATGCCTAGTTGTAGGATAGTGGAACTATTGCTTTATTATGATGTTGAGCCTTAGAATTATAGGCAAGTAGTTCTTGAGGTTTACTTGGACGATACACGCGCGCTATGCATGTTTATTTTACATAGGGCTGTGAGAACCTAGTGTAGTGGACCATAGTGAGAATGGAAGTAAGGGCTTCTCCAGAGTGTCTTTAATTACGATGCGAGACCACAGGGGGAATTGACATTGAGTGCTTCCTCAGAGAGTCTGTAGTTCCTCGACGGCCACATAGGGAATTGACATTGAGTGCTTCCCTAGAGAGCCTTTAGTATGATATGAGACTATAGGGGGAATTGAAAGAGAGTGCTTCCCCAGAGAGTCTATTCTTTAGCCTAACCAAAGGGGTGAGACTGTGTGTGCCTCCCATATGGTTTCTAGTAATTGTTGGTTGAACCTTAGGGGTTAGACTATGAGAACTACCCAGAGATTACCTTTTTGTTCTAATTGATTGAGTAGCTATTTCTTGTTTGTAGAATATATGTTAGAATCTGTGGATTGTTACTACTGTGTATTATCTTGTTTACTGCTTACTGTTCACTACTTACTGTACATTACCTACCATATATTCACTGACTGTTAGGGTCAGATCTTTGGGTGGTTTCCTATTGGTACTTTGTCTCACACCTTGTTTGGGTCATGCTCTTGGGCCCAAACAGATTATATTGTTGCAGGTATAGATAAGGGCAACACCCTTCTACTTCAGTTTCTTGATTTCACTGGAGCTGGAGAGCATGGGACCGAGCCGAAGCTTGCGATGCTGATGAGTTGCTCATCTTTTTTTCTTTTATACTTTGGTTTAGTACTCTATTCAACATTGTGACTTGTTTTGATATTTTCTAGACACATGTGTACCATGCATCATTTACATATATTCCTTCCCCAGTTTTTTATTAATCAGTCTTCTGATGTTTACCCTTGTATGGACATCTTGTATTTCTGCTATCGTTGTAATTTTTTTTCTCTTCCACTGTGTACTCTGCCAATGAGGTCATAGTTTCCCCACTATCACACTAAAGGCCCTCAATGCTAGTCTAAAGCCTCTGGCATTCGGGGAAATTCATTTGAGGCCATATGACCAACCGGGTACGGGGCGCCTCTGGGTGGCTTCCGGAACTGGGATGTTACAACCGTATTCTGAAATATATGTTCAATATCTGATGATATCCTTTAATGAGACAAAATTTATATAAGATATTTGGGATATGGAGATCATAATACATTGAGAATTATTTTCATGAAGTTCATCCTTTTTAATCTCAAGTAAGGATATTATGATAACATGAACTTCCAGTAAGAAATCCATATTTATATGTGTAATTGGGTTTTCCAATATATAAACATGTGTAATGGTCATTATAAGTTATTATTATTATTAATTAATATCACGAATTATGTATTCTGATGTATTGATAATAACTATGATGACATATTCTTATGACGAGGTAAGATACATTTGGTACAAAATGAGTGATATTGAATTAGTGAATAACATAAGAAAGGTTTTATTCCTTCAATTAATTAATATAAGTTGATATCTAAGGCCCTTTAATATAAATGGAGCTTCCTAATTATGTTCATGGACATGCCATTATGTCATCCTATTCATTACTAGAAATCCAAACAAAGAGATATCAAACATGTTGGTTGATAACACTAACATATAACCTGCTTGATTAGAGATATATAAACAAGGTGAATATATTACATAATTTTTGATAATTGGTGTTTATTTATATTATGATATTTATCTTCATTATCTATGGGTGTATTGTTAGGTTTCTAGATGTTATATTTGGAATTTATCTAGTTCTACCTTATTCAACTGAGATAGGGGCCTAGAAGGTCGGGTGATAAATATATTGGGAACCTTAGTTAAATTCTATATGAATTTAACATACCAAATAGATATTATTCTTATTTCAGGTTTAGAAAGTATTCATGTTTGGTTGATTACATATATTTAGTTATCATTTTTTTAGATAATATATCGGTGTTAAACATATAATAAATATTTATTATCTATTTTTATTGAATATAATATTTATTTATTTATAAAAAATAATTTATTTAAATATATATTCATTATTCAAGGTTTAATAAATATTGAGGTGGATTAGAGGATTGATTTTGTTGGTCTGGTAAGAAAAAATATATAAAATATTATTTCAATAAATTTTAATTTGATTATGGAAATATTAATATTAATTTATCATCAATTATAGATCATTCCAAATAAATAATATTATTATTATTGTTATTTATATATGTAGTTCAATGGGAATTAAAAGAATAATAAGGGACCTTGTGTAACTATTACTCTCTTACCATATCTCTATTTAAACCTGATTATTTTATTCACAACATTAATAATTGTTTTTTCACAATGAATGTTTAGATAAGATCCTCTTATTCCTTATATAGATCTTCTAATAGAACACTCTCATGAATGGAGAGTTATCCTCCTCCTCTATCCAATAGCTTATCAATTGTAAAAAATATTCCTTCTATAATAAAGACATTATTGGTATGATTAAGAATAAAAAAACAAGGGTTAATGTCTTCGATGTTATCATGTATGAATTTCTACGTCTATATTTGGAGGTTTTCAAAGCATTTGTGGATCACCACAAGATAGACTTTACCCTTGAATCCTTTCATCACAATGAAAGTGTGCCCAGAACTGGTATACAAAATATTCAAATAAAAATGAATTATAATGAGAGGTAATTATTAATCTTCATAAATTAGCTATAAATTATATATGACAATCCAATATTTTTAGTTTTTTCATTTATGCCAATTAATTTTTGATTTAATCTGTTGGTCATGATTAATCATTTCCATGTAGAACTCGGATTACACATCGATTATAACAACAAAACAAAGATAAAAGTTTCCGAATAATAACTTCTACTATATCTAGATCCATCAATATATTGGACCGGGGAGAAAACCATATCTACTATGGGACTCTATCCACTATGTTATTTTATCTTGTTAGCGAGCCTTGAATTATTCTTATAATGTCATGTTTTAATTTGTTTCAACATTATTATAATTTCATGATCCTATGATACCAACTTATTTATTATAAAAGCCTTTTTTATGAATCATTACTTATGATATATGTTTTACATGATATGATTATTTAATTTTATGTCATTACACCTCAATTATGTTCTCATACCCACATGATTATCTTTTTTTTACTTATAATATTCAATTGTTACCACTTATGTTTACCCTTAATAAATGTTTGAGATCACCCTTCCTATATATCAATTTCCCCAGGTTATTAATAAGAATATTAATTATGAAATGTCTTTATGGGTATCACGTGTTGAAAATTTTGTGGGTTATGTTGAAGAGTTATTACAAAATAAGGAATCCTTGGTTTTGTAGAAAAAATGTCTCTTTGTTGGGAAAGATATAGGTTTTGTTAGTTAATGGTTTATATTAATTATCTAAAGATCTAAACCTGAATGGTGTTGGGTATGTATGTGAATTGATATGAGTTTTTTATACTATATTATGGATGGTTATGTTTGGGTTGCTTTAGTTGGTATCAATATCAGCTTGTAATGCAAGTTTTTCTAGATCAAATTCTTAGAGTTCAGGTATAGAGCATCTTAGTTGGTACTAGAGTAGTTTTCATATAAATTTATTGGTTTAGATGTTATCATTTGAGGATGATTTAAGAGTTTTAGTTATAAATAAGGGTCAATAAGTCTATATGTGACCATAAATTAATTTCATAGAAATTATTTTAAGGTCTCATGAGGTTTCATTTTTAGTTGATTAATGATATTTTGGAAAATTGTTATTGGATTTTTGAATTAATACTTGAATATGTTAAAAATAACCTTTTGATTTGGGATGTGATTTTATGTTGTGGTAATTATGGTTTATTAGAACAATGGGTTAATTAATTTTTGGAATATAAGTTCAGTAGTACATATAACTTTGTTGTTTTAAAGTGATTTGCTGACAAGGTGGTTCGAGCTATTTTGGGAAAAGATTCAAATAATTTTGGGATTATTTATGATTAAGACAATATTTATTGAGATGTTATTGTTATTTGTACTTAAAATAGTAAGTTGGATTCTTGGAGAATGGGTTTCCATGGTTTTGGGTTTAAAATATATTAAGAATGTTTTTGATTAATATGGTTTAATTATTTTTGGGGATTTGGTTATTTATAATACTTAATGAAATATTGGTTGAACTACGATAGTTATAGTTTAAAAAAATAGTGTTATAGATGAACCAAATGAATTTTGGGTTAAAATAAATATGTCAAAAGATAATAAAAGTAATATTTATTTTTTATATAAATATAATTATCGATTATTATCATAATATTTTTGGTTTTAGTAATTGATTTATCATTGGATTAAGAAAATGAGTATGGGAATGGTATGTCTGGAGAAACTCTAAGTATTATAACCATATAAGGAAGTATATTTGGAAGAAATGGTTATGGAAAATTAAAATAAAGAGATATGTCTATTATGAGGTAAAATATGGTTTTGTTGGTCTCACCTAAGATAGTGATGCTAATATATCATTTTAAAATTATATCTTGAGACTTATCTATAATATGAAAACCATTATTTATTTTCCAATTAAACTAATTTTAAGGGATAATTTTTTTAAGGGGTAGAATGTAAAACTCTAGGATTTAGAAAAATATTTCATTCTAGAAATTGTATTTATATCACTTATAAATCTGTTCCAATAATATAGTTTAACTTTATATGGAAATAAATCATATATAAATTAAATTAAATGATTATAAAATCATTGAGTATATTATTACCATTTTGGAAATTTCTATATTCAGTTTACATAATTAATGTTTATTTAGATGTTAAATGCATATTTTTTATGGTAAATAATTTATTTATAACAAAAAAAATTATTTCAGTATAGAGAAAAAGTAATAAATTCATCCATGAAAATACCATTTATTCTAAAGGTGTTTTTTTATAAAATATTCTTTTTCTTTTTTAAGAATGATATTAATAAATTTATTGTTGAAATTCTAAGAATTGTTATTAAAATAAATTAGTAACACTAAATTAATAATTATTCAACTATAAGGTATGTTACATTAATTATTCATGGATTAAAAAATTGTTTTGTTTAGAAACATAATTTTATGCGTATAATATATATATTTTTATTTAAATTTTAAATTAATCATTTTATAATTTTTATTTAATTAAATTAACTTCATATTTTTATTCATCATGTCAATATTAGAATTGTTCAAATTTTTAATAATTTCCAAAATTGATGAATTTTTAGCCAATATTAAAAAATACATATATTTTATATATTTTATAACATCAATGACATCATCATGATAAAAGCATAACATAAAAATTTGTAAAACATATTTTATTGAAAATGTTTTATTTATATATTAAAATAATTTATTTTAAAATAAGATATTGTATTTTGCAAACTTTCTTGAAATTTTTGAACCTAAGTTATATTTTATTCTAATAAAATAATGTTTCTATCCTTTTCATTTAATTAAGTATTTATAATATTCCGTTTGGTTTTTTATTTATTTGAAAGTATCATGACTCTAAGTTTTTCAATCTTAAAACCATTTTTTTATTAATTATAATCATAATCTTTTACCCAAATAAGTATTTTTATGAAAAAAATAAAATTTTCTAGAAATTATTTTTATTGTATTACATGTAGTTATATTGAAGTTAATTTTGATCAAATATAAATATTAAATTAAATTAAATATATTTAATATTTTGAACCATCATAATAAAAATTATCTAATAAGTTCAATTTAATTTTTTGGTATAAAAATAAGTTACCAAGGTAATAGTTAGTCACCCTGGTAAATGATAAAATGAGGTAAAAGTGTTAAATCAAGGGATAAAGTCACAAAATATAACAAAAAAAATATAAATATGTGTATGAAATATTTCATGGCCTTAAATTATATTTTAGTCTCTATTTTTTTATTTTGTATTCACTATACATGAACTTGACATCCCATTTAATATTATGAAATTAATATTTATACAAATTCCACTCGTCTCACTTATAAAAGGGCCCCTTCACTACCTCACTTTTTATTACATATAAAGACCCTTATCTTGACCAATATATTACAAAAAACCATAAAACACTCTCATACACTTTCTAGAGGTTCTGATCATCTCAGAAGACCACCGTTCAAAGGATTAATCCTCCTTGTAAATGAGTTTGACTAATTAGTAAGGTAAGAACTACAAATCATACTTTACATTTTGATTCCTTTTACCTTTTTCTAACACATAAAGAATATATTCTAACCATAATAATAGGATGAAATTAGTATCATTAGTTCACTAAAATTATATTATGTTGATTAAATAACAATTATCTACAGTATTCCCACCCATTCAATAAATTAAAATGACTATAACATTATAGTCGGTTCACCACCACCATTAATGATGTATTTAATTTTTCATTAATAAATTTTATGGATGGTTATAAAAATTTATTTAATTATTAAACATGGTATCTATTACATGGGAAAAATTACATAAAGATATATTTTCATTATATTAATGATATTAACAAGAATTTATCATAGTTATATTGAAATCCCAAAAGAGAGCATATCGAGACAACTTTAATAATTAAAATATATTTCAGAAAATATTTCATGATGTGTAATGTTTTTTTAATTTAGTGATAAACAATCTCTAAATATTTAATTTTGTATATTATGGTACAATTTTATGGAAACTTTTACCATTTTCAACATACCAAATCAATTTTGGATAAATTAATCGAACAACCACAGGTGGCCAATGTGAGAAAAAAATATACAATAAATGAATGATGTTTGATAAAAAATTTCTCTAAAAAATTAAATATTATTTAAAATGGGTTTGATTTTTTTTGATGAGTATTGGGTCATTATTTATGAGAGTACAACATGTTCCACTCTAAGGGAATCTAAGGTAAGGTTTATTTGTCACAAATTCAGTTCCTTGAGACATATTTCTTATTATGAACCAAATTAATTTTATACAATGTAAATACTACCATATTGACGTCATATATATATATTTTTTAAAAAAAAATTTAGTTTCATATTCATTTAATATCTTCCTTTCCTTTTTGTTTTGAGTCATACATCACCTAAGTCGTAAGGGTTATTGGTAATTTAATTTACTATCATTGAGTTATAACCTTTATTCATGATCTTTATCTATATAAGTTTTATTTCATTAAACCCATAATTATATTATATTTTATTAGCTATTTAATTTCTATTTACTAATATTTATTTATCATAAAATCATTTCCAAAGGATTCTTCTCAAATTATGATATACATAAGGGGTTCCCCATATAAAATTTTCTTCTTTGAGATATTTTTTATGATGTAAACATACTTTATTTATATGGTTTATTTATAAAATATTTAACATATCATATAATTATTATCTATTTATTAATCTTACTTAAATTTCCATTTCTTGTTCTAAGTTTAATTTATTTTGATCAAAATGGAATAACATTTATAATGGTTTCTTTTCCAATATAACTTTATTTTTGAGATTTTTATGTAGAAGTTACCATATGTGTGAATTATTTTTTATTTTCCTCTAAAAAACATTTATTACCTTATTCTCTAGTTTTTATGTGGTTTAAATTCCTTCTTATCATTCCGTTTCCTTTTGGTTCTAAATTCTATCAAAAGGTTTCCTAAAATTGAAACCAACCTTGTATTTTCTTTACGGTTAGGAAACATTATATTTCATGCCTACACTATTTATATTATTTCATGAATGTTGATATATATACATAAAAAAATATTTTAATTTCTCTAAAAATATTGAAAGACAGATTTTTTATATTTTCTAGACAGGTCATTTTTGAATTTTTGTGCTATTTTTAAAAAAAAATACCATTTTAATGTTTATTTAATGAAGTAATTTTAACACTTTTATAAAAAAAAATTCCTAATGAGGCTTCCTATTTTATTTTCTTTGTTTTCCAAATTAATTAGTATTCCAACTTATTTAGGAAATTTTAATTCTAAAAATAATTTATAATGTTTTGATGTATAAATAAATGAATTTCATTCAACTTATATATATATATATTTTTAAAAATACATGTTTCTTATCTTTAACTTCATTTATTTTCATTTTTTAATAATTGGAATTATTTAGAATTAAATATTTTTAAATATATCTCTTCCACACCATTAAAATGGAATTTTTAAGTAACTTATAATTTCTTACATCCATGTTCCAAAATATTATTGAAAATTATTTTGCTTCTATTTTCCTTTGAAAACAAAAAAAAAATATTTATCTTCTTTAGAGTTAATTTTCTTATATTCCCCTCTATATTATTTATAATATTTTTATTTTGGGATATTGAAAATTTTATATCAAAATATACAATTCTTGATCACTTATTATATGACAACATTCAAAAATTTTAAGTGAACCATATTCATATAAAAGTGTTTTTAATATATCCCAACATCCTTTAATAATTATTATAATTTAATGAACCATGGTATAATAATACCATTCATATTATTTATCTATATTTCATTTGATTATTTTTTCTAGAAATATACATGATACTGATTTATTTCACAATTTAATTGAGGTTTGATGAAATTATGATTTTTTTCTTGTTTGGAACACATATACATATAATATCATAATGTGATGGTGGGAAATGAATTATACAGACCTCTAATGTAATGGGTGAGGTTTTATATCTTATTATATATATCTAATAATACTGGGGTGTAAACCCAATAAACTATGGGAATCTATCCATTATATCATGTTATCTTCATAGTGAGCATTGACATATTCTTATAATGTAATGTTTTATGTCATTTATACATTATTATGTTACCATGATACTATGAAAACTAATCATTTATTCCAAAACCTTATCTTATGATTCATGACTTATGATCTATATTTTATTTTGTATGATTCTATTAATTTATGTCATTTCACCACAGTTATGTTATCACAACCACATTTTTATCTTATAATAACTTATGATCTTCGATTGTTATATATTATGATTACCGTTATTAAAATTTTGATCTATCCCTTATTATATTATGGCATCCAAAGGTTATGAATAATTTTATCACATATGATATGTTTAGATGGGTATAATGCATGAAGAATTTTCTGGGAGATGTTGAAGAATTATCATAAAATAAGGAATCCTTGGTTTTGTCATAAAAATACACATTTGATAGTAAATATATTTGATTTATCAGTTAAAGGATTATTAAGTTTATCTATAACTAAAAACCTCTTTTTTGGTAAAGTAAGTGATTTTATAATGGTTATTTATATTTTAATTATGGAATATTAAGATTGGGAAGCTTCATTTGGTATCAAACTCAATTTGTAAAGAATATGTTTTTTAGCATTAGATCCATGTTTGGGTCTGAGATGTATTAGTATTTATGATATTTAAAATTTAAAATTTTAAAAATAAAATTTTGATTCCATGATATTATGAAAGTTTCATTGAAGAAATTATATTTTCATGAAATGTTATTTTTAGACCCTAACCATGACTTTTTGATAGAGAAACTATTACCATTTATGAATCAGATCCTTTTAGTGGACAAAATATATTGGTTTTCGGTAAATTTGGTCTTATGTAACCAAATATATAATCTTGGGGTACCAATATAATTTTCACAAAACATTATGTATTTTAGTGTTTTTATATTGTTGGAGGTGTTGGGGGGACCAAGTGTTGTTTTTAAGTAGTTAATCCTGAGTTCGGGTTGAAAATTTGAAGTCGATGTATGGTCACATAGAAACACATGAATTGTGCCATGAATTCCTAAATTAGTTGGAATGATCACATGGAAATAGATATAGTTTATATTATAATACCTGGAAGGTTCCGGCAAGTTTATGTGGGGTGCTGCATCGTTCTTCATTTCCAGAGGGGGGAGGTTTTTTAATCATGCTGATGTGCGTTTTCTGCAGGGTTTTTACTTGATTGCTGTTGGATGTGATATTTGTTTTCTGGTTTGGATTTGGATCTGGATTTTTGGTTTGCATTTGGACTGTTTTGGAATTGTGGTGGCGGCGTGTTCCAACAATGGTGGATTGTGAAGGATAGTTGTATGGTTATGAAGGAGGATTGGCTCTAAAGGAAGAGGCAAGAGGAGAAATTGTGGAGTTTATAAGGAGTTTTCACTGGGTTTTTCTGATACAGTGATTGAAGATGAAATTTTCTATTGGGTTGAGTTGCTGAAGGCACAATTGAATATGGGATTGGTTGGTCTCTGCCTGATGTTGGTTTGACTCCTATTATATGTAATTGTCTGATTTTGGTTTGGACTACTTTTTGGGTTTTGGTAAGATGTTCACCCTCATCCATTTCCCTGTTTACTGCACTTTTTACTTATCTTTAATAAATGGTCGAAGGTTTTGCCTCTGATTGAACTTTCCTGGAATATTATATTACCATGAATAAAGGGGGTATTTTTTAATGATGGTATGAATCATTCTACAACATGGCCTAGGCCAGAGTAGTTCAGTTTTATGAGTTTACTCTAGTGAGAGGATTTTTTTTGTGAGCCCATGGGATCACACTACAATTATATACCTATCAAAGGAGTTTCACCATGTGTTGGGGTGAATTTTATATAAGGGTAGGAGGATCATATTTCTTAGATCTTCATAGGATTAGGGTATTTCTTCATTATTTTGAAATTCTTGACACAATGTGACCCCGTAAAAAGACGTTGAATAATGTCCCATATTGTTATGCCCTAACCCACCCCATTTTAAACTTTTTTTATATTTTAATTAAATTAATTTAAATATTTAAATGTTATCCTAAAATGAGGATTTCCCCTCATTATCTCCTATCCATAAGACCAATCTTTCATCCACTTCCCCTGCATTATTTACTTTTAAATCCCAGATTTCCTCTATTGGTAATCCATTTGTTTATAATTATATCCCAATGTGATGACACATGTAAATATAAACCTTCTCCTACATCTTAGCTCTATTTATCTTATTTTATCATTATTATTTGTTGGTTATTCCTAATTTTATGTCTTATGTAAGATTTTTTCATTTTAATAATTTAAATCTGAATCTTTCCATGATATTCATCGAGATAGACCCTTCAAGGTCTACGTATGTGGTTCCTAACCTATATTTTAGTTTTTTTGAGAATTAAATATTTAGTTTTAAATGAAGGGAGAACCAAGTTGGTTTAAATTACTTAAAACCATATTTAAATTATTTCCCTCACATCCTATGGCATGAACAGAAGCTGATTGAACCAGGGTTGGTCCTTTGAGTTGTGCATGTCAAGACCATGGCCACATATGGCCAATTGTTTTATAAAATAATTATGGAATTTTTTCTCAGAGACCATGATGGGTGTCCTTCTGTAAGTTATGACCCTTGTAACCGAGTATGGTGACTTATATCAAAACATTATGAGTCGTATCCTAATAATAATTTAGGTTTGGGATAGTTTAACCTTGATTTAGGATTGCATGGGTTAGTATCTTTGTGAGAATAATCCATATGGGATGAATAATTTTTTAATATCATGAGATTTTATTATAATTTATTATAATAAATAATTCATTATCCCTTTAAATTATTTCCTTACAATGGGTTGTTCACATTAATGCATTAATTGTTGGTGAAATGTATATTTTTATTATTGTGGTTCAGTGATAACTCAGTCACCTTTAATGGATGATTAATTTATATATAAACACATAAATCACTGGTATATATTTATGTGGCAGTACCACATCCAACTGAGATGTGTACTAGTGTTGTATCATCCACCCTTGAGAATAAAGTGATGCTACATCATCCAACTTGATATTAGATTAATGGTATATCATTCACCCTGAGTTTTTTATTGGTGTTACATCCTTCATTGAGTTATGTGTTATTGGTATATCATCTACCCATAATATGGGATTGGTAGTACATCATCCACTAATATTATGGGTGGAGGAACCTCATCCACTTAGAAGGTGTGATCTAGTGATAAACCACTTACCCAATTATTTATAGTAGAGATTGATCATTAAATAGATGATTTATCATTAACTAAATTAATTATGATGGAATGGCATTGTTCACTGAGTGAATGTGATGGTGATACCATGTTCACTAATGTTTTTTTAATTGTGATACCATATTCACCAAAGTGATATGATGTTGATCTATCAATCAACCATGAGTCATGTTAATGTTATATCACATTCACTATATCTTATTATTCAAGAACCTATAGATAATTTACTCTTGATATGTGTTTAGGCCATGAGTGAATCACCCCATATAGGTATCATCAAAATATGGTATGATCACAAGTGTTTTCATTACTAGGAATTACATGGTGTGATGGGTTATATATTTATTTTCTTTATTAACATTTCATATCAAGAATGAAATTATGTTTACTATACTTTCTTAGAGATAATATTAGAGGTGGCCTATAGAGTTGTACTCCCACCATACATAGAATACCTGGTACACAATAAAACTTAATGGTTATAGACATATGTCAGAGCAAGGATCATATGATTAATGGAAGAGTTAGGTTTATGGAGTGTGGGGATGGGACTGGGTAGGGACTCAAGGCCAATTATAAGAAGTCACATTATTTTATTTTGTTTTAGACTTCCTTATATTTTATTTTCCAATGGGTGATCCCATATTTTGATATGTTCATATGTGAAATTAAAATATATTCCATTATATTATAAAATATACCATTATATTTATATGGTTATCCCATAACTGCAACATACAAGCATGCATATTATTGAGTTTTTTTATTAATGTTGCTTCTGTTATGATTTATGGTTATATTTTCATGTGGTTATAGTTTACCCCTAACAATAAATTGACCCTCACTACAAGTATAAGACCTCTAGCATATGAGAAGGCACACCTATGGTCATGTGGAACCACAATCTCACTACAACTTGGGTGATTTAGATCAGGATGTTGTAAAGTAGTATTGGAGCCTTATTTTTTTCTTACTATCTAGGATATGGTTGAAAAGATATTATATGTTTTCAAAGTTTGTTATGGATATTTATTTATGGAGAAGGTACCCCATATATGAAGGAATTATGAGTTCCTCAGTATTGGATTGATGTTATTTATTTTTCGGTGTTATAATTTTTGATTTTCACAATTTAATATATGATTTATAGTGTGTTATTTTACTCTTAGACTGGGTTGGAAGAAGTCTATGTGTTCATGCTTTTTATTTTTCACATAGTTATCATATGACATTTTTATTCTTTCCTGTGATTGATATTCTAGATTTGATAGATGTTTCAATTGTGTAGTGTGTCAACATAAACATATATAGTGTTTTATTATATAAATTCTCAGTGTAAGTCTTCTTAATCGACCCATTGATATTGATTTTCCTCTAACGTGTAAAGATTTTCTATATGGGCCTATGTTTGTATGTAACTAACCTAAGAGTGGGTAACATAGTCTAATGACGATTCGATTCATGAGGCCCTTATATCATAGGGTGTGTGTTTGAAGTTGATGTGCGAGTTTCCTGTTACTAATCTCTTTAATATATTATATTATAACCTATAATAGACGTGCTTTATAAGTTATTATACTATAATTATAGTGATATTCCACTACAATGACATCCCATCATGTGTTTGGAAGATGGAGATGAGTATGCCAAAACAATAGTGGATCCAGATCCACCAATATATTATATTATAACCTATAATAGACGTTATTTATAAGTTATTATCTTATAACTATAGTGATATTCCACTACAATGACATCCCATCATATGTTAGGAATGTGGAGATGAGCATGCCACCACAATAGTGGATCTAGAGCCACCAAATAAACTTACTCTGATAGTCTTTCAACATCTCTGAGAGAATATACTCTAGGTTATCCAGTCCATAGCATATGGGAAACTAAGTGTTTGGTCATCCATGTCAAATGTGACTCAATATTTCATATCATATAATCCAACTCTCTTTTTAGGAGTGAATTAACATGTAGAAACCAAGTATTGGATAAAGTATGCTGAACATTTTTATCATATTGAGGTAGTCCTAGAGTGAAGAGTAAAACATTATGTATATATTTTTCATTAACCATTAAATAAATATTCATAAATTTTGGTCTAAGAATACTATTCAACTGGTCAATCTTGGATATATTTTTGGGCTTGTTTCTTCAAGAACATTTTCCTCTATTCCTTGATGGATGATAGATCCATAGAGTTCACGCACCTCACCTATGGTGGAATACCAATATAGATTATTCTTTTCAATTTATTTTTTTTTGGAAATTTTCTCCTTTTTTGGTGAGTGATGAGATTTCCAAGTTAAGGAATTTTAATGATATCCCAAATCATTCCATTTGACTATGGGTGATTATTTTCCAACTATTATTCTAAATAGGGGAAGAGAACCAGAATCTCATCACATAGTGGATATAGAATGAGGATATATCATATAGGTAGTATTTTTTCTTAGATGAGAATGAGAGTAGGTCATATAGAAATAAGAAATATAGGTTTATTGATTGCCCCAATAGTAATGATAGACATTCTATTCAGGGTAGGGGTTTACATATTCTTTTTTAGAAGGCAAGCCATGGATGAGTATTACTAGTGTAGTCAAATGCACTATATTGAGTTTTATTTTTTTAGAATGATGATAGAATTTCAATATTATAAAGAGTTGGGGAATCTAAATTGGTTCTTTAGTATTGAACCATGATCAAATAGTGGTATTAGTTTTAGTTAGACCTTAGGTTCTATAGAAAATATAGGACTACCATAGTAGTTTGGAAATTGATGTTCTTTTAGATCTTTTGGTCATAGAGGAGGTTATAAAGTCCCAATTTAGGGTGAAAATCTACAATGAGGTTATCAATATTAGGGGAGTGAGGTAATAAGTTCAAATTAATGGGTTTTGAGATAGATTCACAACATAGATTAGGCTCATACAAATTGGAATAAGGGGAAATCATGGATTCAAGGTAAGATTCTTATAGCATAATCTATATCAACTACATTTTTTTGATATTAGTGTGTTGCACTTTTTATTTGTACTCATTTTTCCACATATTTGAAGGTTTTTATAGAGTCTCTATATGGTTTTTTGTCTATTCAAATTACTCTAGAGGTTTAATTTTATGGTATTAAGGGTTTTCCTATGTGCACTATAACGATTAGCAGGTACATGCTTCTATAGGATTTCATCATGCCAGAGATGTGTTAATTTTATTTGATCCTTTGGATGGATTTATTGAATCAATATTAAGTATATATCAAGTTATACCAATAGGGGATATCTTTCAAGTCCTTAGAGGGTGAGTATCATACCTATGTCAGAGAGTGAGCTGTTCTAATAAGATGCTCAAGACTTGTCTGTGAACAAATGGGGGTGATATCAACCAACCTTTCTATTATTTTTCTGGGAGATGAGGAGGTATATCATTCAATATTTACTCTTATATTAAATCATTTTTAGGTTGTTTTTACTGATTAATTATTAGGGTGTCCACTAGATAGGGAGATTGTGTTCAAGTTAAAGATCATTCCTAGTCTAAAGACCATATCCATTTCATCTTACAAGATATCCCCTATAGAGCTTAGAGAGTTGAATGATCAACTTTAGGTTCTAGAGGCGAAGCTTTTTATTAACAGGATCATGTTACCTTGGGGTTCTACTTTTCTATTTTCCAAGAAGGTGGGCATATTTTTTCACTTATGTTTGGTGTAATAAAGTGTTTCCATGTTATCATTAAATGAGTATCATCTACTTTATATCAATGATATTTTGGATTATTTGAAGGGAAAAAAGTGGTTATATAATATTTTATTGAGGTGGGATTACCAAAATTTGTGAGTGAGCCCTTTTGATATTCTATATACTACCCTTAGGAGAAGGTGTCACTTTTATGAGTACCTTTTAATTCCATTCAAATTGATAGATGTGTTAGATATGTTCATTTACTTGATAAATTAGGCTTCCTATCCATATATGGATTCATTTTTTTTACTTTATTGATTAATGTTTGATGTGTACCCAACCATGGGTGGATTATGTTCACTCTCAGAATATTTAATTCATTACACTATGGAAGCATCAATTATATTTCAAGATATCTAAGTATCAATTTTGGATCAATGTTTTACTAATAGATATTTATCAAGGACTTATCCCATTTGATATCATAAATGAAATCCTTAAACAAGAAGGGGATGAAGTTCAGGTGGTAAAATTACAATGAGGGGTCCTTTTAGAAGCTAAAATGAGGGTTAACATCTACAAGGAGTTTGAACTTAAATAAGTAGGGTAAAGAGTATAGGGTGTATTATGATTCATCAAGAGTTGGTCTTGGGGTAGTTCTAATAACGGATATGAAAGTATCCTTTTATGGGTCTGGAATTTCGATTTCACATGAGAGGAACTACTTGATGGATTATATAGAATGGGAAGTGTTAGTTCACATACAGAGATATTGGAATTACTACCTATTGAATGATAGGTTTGTGTTGTAGAATGACTAAAAGATCCTAAAGTATATATTATCTTAATGTGAATTGATCCTTCAATAGAGGAGGTGGATCAAGTACTAATAGTTTTTTTATAAAAATATAGATTATTCCCCTACTAGAGAGAATGTTATGGTTGATGCACTATACAAAAAGTATAAAGGGTAGGTGGTTCATGTGTTTAATAGTTCGTGGCATGTGACTTGTCCATTTGTCAAGATTCACCGCGACATTCAGGAGTATTAGGGCAGAGCGATCCTGGAATCGTTAAGTATTATATCCTCACTCCTTGATAGGGTGAAAGAGAGTTAACTACATGTATCAAATTTTATGGTGATGAGGTAAAATATATTTAGTGGTGAGCCTCTACCTAATTAGTCTATAGATGCTGATGGGGTCTTTTAAATATCAGAATGTGTGTTGGTCCCTTTGAAAATATGTGAGGATATGATATAAGATTAACACACCTTGAGAAAGGCTATTCACATAAGGTTTACCAAGATGTTTCATGGCATATAATGGAAATAATAGTGGTTTAGGATGGATATGTACATAATTGGGTTGGTTCCACAATGAGTCACCTATGAGAAGGAGAATCCTAAGCTTTCGTAGCACACATGTCTTTTTCACCCATGACGTATTCTTTATTGGTTGTGAGATAATTTGATCATGGAATTCATGATGGGACCGAACAGGTTATCTCATAAAAGGCATGTGGTCTGCATTATAATGGTCAAACTGATGATGTTCAAACATTACGTAGTTATATGAGAGACCTATTCCATTTATGAGTTTGGATGGTTTTATATTTAGGAGAGAATGTATCTTCTTATGAAGTGTAAGAGAATCATATATGATATTGTTTCTCATTTCAAGTCATAATTCTATAAATAATTATAGAAGGTTCCTGATATGTGGGTGAATTTTAGAACTTCTTTCCATCCTTAGATAGATGGGATATATGTGTATACCATCAGGGTATTGGAGGAACTGTTATGGGAATACATCCTAGAATTTGATGATTCCTAGGAGAACCAAATAGTACTTTCATTGTTCTCCCATAAAAATGTTTACCAGTTTTAAATTTAGATTGAACCATTTGATTCCTTTTATGGATTGAAATATTGATCAACTATATATTGGTTATAGATTGGGGAACTACTATAAAACACTCTTATAAAATTCCTATCATTTAGCAATGTTAGAAATTTTTTCTAATAAAGTCCATATTTATCAGTTCTAAAAGAAGTGCTGATAAAGGGAACCCTTTACCAGTGATTTTTAGCACTAATAAATGGTAACATTTATTAGTACTTTATTTTCACATTAATAAAGGAAACCTTTATCAGCGCTAATAAACAATGGCCTTTATAAGCACTGATAAAATGTTTTGTTTATCATCACATTTTTGGTTTTTTAAAAGAATCCCTTTATTAGTGCTTTTTTAATGCTATTAAAGGTCCAGAATAAAATGAAAAATTTTAAAAATAAAAATAAAAAGGGTATGTCAAGAAACATATGAAACATCTTATTAACAAAATAATTATTGATAAAAATGAATAAATTTAATATATATATATATATTATAAATATTAATAAATATTATATATTAAATAAATATATATATAATTAATAATTATAATATATATAAAATGATAATTAAAAACATATTAATGTATTATTAATTTATAATGTTGTTTTATGATTCAATTTAACCTATATCAAATGTCATGTGTTTCATTTATTTCACTTATATATATATGTTAATTCATTTGTATACAAAAACGCCTACTCAAATATATTGACACAATATATAGAAACACATACACCTAATATTTATAAAATTTATTCAAATTTTAGTTTATTTTAGAATGTCATTATAACATGATACATTTAATATATATTATGCTTCTAATCATTCAATTTTATTTTTTTAATACTTAAGTGAGGGCATTCATTTTTAATATTTTTTTATTTTTTATTTTATTTTATTTTTGAATTTGATAATTTTTTATTTTTTATTTATATTTATTTATTTACTATGTTTTATTATTTTAAATATGTATTAATCTACTTCTCTCTCTATATATATATATTCTATTTTTTAATAACTTATATTTAATTAATAAAACTTATCAATTTTTCAATATTTTTAAAGTGTACTCATATTGAATTATTGAATTTTACACATTTTAAAATGCATTTATTTTAGATTATATGCCAATTAATAATGTTAAAAATATATTTGTAAATAAATATTTCTATAAATATAAATTTACTATATTTATAATTATTATAAATAAATAATAATTATTTTTTAAATAAGTATTTATATAAATATAAATAAATAAATAAATAAATTTAAATAATTATAAAATTAAAAAAAATCTATTTAAATAGTTATAAAATTATAATAAATATATTTAAATAATTATAAAATCATAATAAATTTATTTAAATAGTTATAATTATAAAACATTTATCAGAACTAAATTTTTTGTTCTTATAAATGTGTCTTTTATCAGCTCTTTTTTAGCACTAATAAAGCATGAGATTTATCAACACTAAAAAAGAAATAATAAATATTTCTTTTATCTTTTTTTTTGTAAATTTAGCTCTGATAAAAGGGATCTTTATCATCGCTTTTCTAAAATTGATTTTAAATGTGTCTTTGATCTATTTAAAAAACCCTAACCATGACTCAGTCACTTGTGATTCTCAAGGTATCACAGAACTCCAATGCTACTGGCGTGACTCCACTAAATTCCCTTAGATTAATCAAGTCTAGAATCCAATTTATGTTATTTTATACTTTTCCTTTATTGTTGTTTGATGTTTTGGGTTCCGCATTTCACTTTTTTGTGCTGTTCCAAATCATCACGAACCCCACATCTCTTTTCCTCGCTATTGAAATCAAAAAAGTAGTTTTATTTCATCATTTTCCTCAATAGAAAATGGTTTCAATGAAAGAGAAGGATGTTTTTATGTGTAAGGTTAGTCAACGTATTTGTATGGTCCTGTATGGATAAATAAAATAAATTTTCAACACACAATACTACGAAGGTAATGCTGTCTTTATAACATGATCAAATTGAGTTTATTTAAACAATGAAATGGTTAACCTATTTCTCAAATATGTTTTCTATATTCCTTAGCATTGACACATGACTTTGGCTAGTTTTTGAAAAATGGTATATTAGAATAGGTTCTTTAGAGTTCCTAAGTTTCCATGTGCTCTTTTTTATTTTAATAGTAAGGGTAGTGTGGAATTAGGTTGTCAGAACTCGATAGGTACATGTGGGAGAGAGTGTCATGAACTGTCTTCTGTTTAGAGTAATGATTTTCCAAGAAAACATTGGGATATAGTCTTGGAATTTGATTGAGATTTTTATTAGTTTAATTTTTTTATCACGAGAATTTATTTTTAAATTCCCAATGAATTTTAAGTGATTTTGGGATGTGGTTGATCTTGGGGCGATGGTGGATGAAGATATGGAGCTGCATGGCTAGTCCCCATGATCTATCCTACCATGTAGAGCCCATGTGGATAGTTCTAAAGACTCCACTAAACCTAAAAAAAGCTTTTCATTTAATTTTAGACTTCTTTCATTGAATTTGAATTATTAAATTACTCTTAATGTGAATTTTTACTTCTGGGAGGTAAATTAAAGAGGTATTAGTGTTGTATGATTTTATTGAAATGACTTTGATCTAGCATTGAATAGTTTTTTGAGAATTAAAAAAATTAGGTTAAAATGGGGTTTTCTTATTTTTTTAGAAAATTAGGTTATTAAATATTTGTAATGGTTTATTTTAAAATTGTTTTATTATATCAGAAATGCATTTAAAAAATGGTTTATTTCATTATGGGTTTTGAGAAAATGATTTTTAAAAAATGTATATATTTTTTGGAAATGATTTAAAATGAACGATCTTTATTTAAAAATGTCTTTAACTATTAAAAACTCAATAAATGGGTTTCTTTATTTTTAATCGAGTGCAGTGTTTTAAAACTACATATTTAAATTTTTTGATTTTCAAGAAAAATAAGTTTTATAATTTGTTGATGTTGTGTTTTATTTAGATTTTATGCTTTTGGATTTGTCTTGCGGTCTTAGAGGAACAATTTAGTTTGATATGTTGGAAATTATGTAGTTGAGTTCTTGTCCTATGTCATTTAAATTCTTCTTCCTGAAATATTCAAATAAAATTGTGGAGTTTTTTTTCTTTTAGGATAACCCTATTATTGATTTATCCCTTCATTTAGAGGGGACATGTCTTGTTTAAATATCTTCCTCTAAATCTAGTGAGGAATATAGAACCTTATTTCTCTGAAACCCCATATTAGGATATTTATTTTGTAGATGTAGAGTCAGTTGAGTTGTGAAAATCTATTGGTTGGTTCTTTTATTGATTTTTAAAGGTTTTGTTTTCCTTGATGATTCTCATTGTTTTGATTTACCGTTCTCATATTATGTTGTTGTATTGAGGGTCTTGATTCAAATTTAGAATGAGATACATAATTTTTGGTATTTTGGATTTGTTCTTGTGGACTAGTGGTTTATACTTATCATGGTTTGGTGTATTTTTTCAATTGTTATTAAACTATATTCTCGAGTCTCATTCCTTTTATTTAGGAGTTGATAGGCAGGAATCAGTAAGAATATATAAAATTTCATCTTCTTATGAGTCTTTTTTCCTAGAATTAGTTATAAATTTCTATTAATAGAAACACGAATAGTATATAAATATTACATTCTTATTTACTTATTAGTTATTTTTAGGTTTATATAACTTATTAATTGATTGAGTTTATTTAGTAATCCCCTTTAATGATACTACTAGTTAGTGGTTTCATACATATATTTAAAAAAATTAATCTAACATCTTTTAAATTTTATATAAAGTATGAAATGACTTATCAAAAAGGAAATGAATGAGAGATAGGTGTAGGGGGTTCAAATTTAATATAGATTATTTTGTGCCTATATCTAAAAAATTATTGTTTTTTAGAAGGGAAAAATTATGTGAATCTCTACATTAATATAGAATATGTCACCAATTTGACCCCTAGATCTCCATAGGAATGATCTAATGAACATCATATGTATTCTGTAACTTCTATCAATCTTTATGTCCAAGAGGTAATTATAGATCTACATGAAGCTATGTGGTATAATTTTTAATGATGGGAAGTATCTATGGTTCCACTAAGATTTTATGGTAATATATTATAATAATAAATTTAGGATTGCATTTTATAGATTTATTTAATTTATAATAGTAAAACAATTCGAGATCAATACTGATCATAAGTTGAAAAATTCACCCTTTAATGGGATGTATGTTGTTGGTGGTACCTTATGATGGATTAAAAAAATATCAAAAATTAGAAGGTGAGTAATCCATGAGTACAGAGAAGTGATGTATAACTTAAGTGGAGTGAGATTCATTTCTTCAAGACCATTAGAGTGGAGGTATTCCAATTACTCTTAAATTGAGGATACTTTTTTAGGGATTCCAGTAGTGTAGGTTACTTGGACACATTAATACTTAGACACTTGATTGTCTTCTATCTCTTGATGATTTATTGGAATCCTTCTTTTAAACTAGCCTTCCTCCCATCATTGTGGTTCCAAAGTTCATTAATGACATACCTTCTGTACAGTGATGGGAGGAAGGCTAGTTTGAAAGAGAGAATGAGTAGCCACAAATCCATCATCAAGAGATGTAAGTCAATCAATCAAATGAGGATAGATTAAATAAAGTAAGTGAACATTAATTGTGTTGTTTTATTGAATTATTATATCAATGTTCAATATAGTAACAATTTTTATGAAAGATGCATGCAATTGTGTACTTTTATGCATGAAGTATATTGTATTTTTATTATTCAAGACAAATTAAATATTTGACTAATCATACAGAAAATGACTTCAAAACATGATGGTGTTACCATCCCATGGGAGAACATACTATTGATAACAAAAATATGGAATTATTAGGGGATCAACAATATGATGATGAAAAAAAAACAACAAAGAAAAATCACCATTTTGAATAAAATTATCAAGGTAATAAGTTAGGGTATACAATTTGATGTTTGTTAGAATCAACATGGCCAACCTATTGAACCCAACAAGTCAACATTGATTAGTTATATTGGGGTCATAGTGAGGATAAATGTGCTGATTGATATTGAATCATGGCACCACATCCAACCTATAATGAAGTAATTCCTTTAGAAATATATAATGGTAATGTTAAAATATACTTTCTCTATTTTATAAAAAAATATATAATGAAATTTTGATTTAGTTTTCATTATTCCTTATAGATTTTGTTTATTATAGAATATTTCTGTAATAATTTTTTCTTAATGGATTCTAGATAACACCATAGAGGCTTTCATACTCTTTTGATGAAGTTACGTCTTAGGGATGCTGAGGGGAAAAGAAATCCCCACCCACCACTTAGTAATGTACTCATTGAAAATAGGAAACATGGACTAATTTATTCAATTGTCGTAATGAAAAATAATTTCATGTGCATTCTGATAGATAATATATTATTTTACATCATTTATTTTATCCAACTTGATTCAAAATTGTTAATTTATGAGACAGAAAAAGGGTGATGAAAATAAAGAACATGCATCCAAACAAATGTACCCATATCTCTAATGAAGGACAAGGTATATTTCATTAGTGAATAAATTGGTATATATTTTAAATCAAAAATAAAATTTTATTTATTTGATATGAAACAATATATGTTATGTTATTTATATGTATATTGATAAATCAAAATTTTAAGCTACTTTCATCCCACATCAGGTTCTATGTAAGGAGGATCGTGTAAATAAGGAGGGTATATTAGTTGATGAAAACACTAAATCATTATTGGAAGCATGTGTAAGTATGACATAATTATAATTTGTTATGATTTATAACAATATTACATAAAAATAATATGTTTTTATTTTTTATATGGTTTAGACACAAGAATCGGCAATAGACGTTCCAGAACAAAAGAGACTTTCAGTATATTTGAAGTGGCCTGAAAAATATGGTAGGTTTAGAGGATTAAGTTTTGGATTATCTCCTCGAACATATTTCAAAATGATAAAACCACATGAAGATACATATAATATGATGAGATTATTGCAGAAAAAATATACTCACTATAAGATAAATACAACATGAAGAGATTCAGCGGCGGAGAAAAGATCCACACATGAACCAAATTATCCCACTATCTTTGAGCATAGTCATTCCCCCAAACCGTGTAACTTACCTAGGGTAATCAAATAACTCCTGATAACTTTATATTACTAAAATTTTGCACGGTATAATTATGTGTGATTTTTATCTGTCAACATTGATGTACCACTGTATTGCAATGGGTATAATGTATAATATCCCAGGAGACCAGCTACTAAATCAAACCCTCCCAAAAAATCACATGAGATTTGGGATGAGGTATCTTATTATACAACTACTGAGTTTATTGTTTCACTTTATGTTCAAGAAATTATAATGGTGGAAGGTACTATTGGAGCTTCCATTGCATGGCCATCTAATATTATAAAGATACACGAGGTGCGTCTTAAAAATTTATTTCATATGAAAAACATGTAACAATTGATGATAAAAGGTCTTAAGCGAGGTATGTTATTACCAATGGATAAGGAAGTGGAGAAATGAAATTTTTAATCTAGAAAATCTAGTGAATCAACCAAGAAAACAAAATGACCTTCTGAGAGTACCTTCTCCCAACCAGCTATAGATAAACATTTTTTATC
This sequence comes from Viscum album, assembly GCA_963277665.1. NCBI lineage: Eukaryota > Viridiplantae > Streptophyta > Magnoliopsida > Santalales > Viscaceae > Viscum > Viscum album. Next base: position 1,047,533,173 of record OY728165.1, read on the forward strand.
ATTACTGCTTCATGCATAGACCACAATCAAAGATAAAACAATGTCTTACATTTAATATAAATAAAACATATATGGATATTCCTTCACAGAAGTAATTGTTCTCGAGACTCTAACTGATATTCTCAAGCATGAATGGATTGGCGTCTCAGTTGTGAATACATACATAAGGTAAATTTTCATAATACCTCTTTCCAAATAGTGAGCTATATATTTTTATTAAAGTTAATAAATATTAAAAGTTTTTATAGGAGCTTGTATTAAAACTATATAATGATAAGATCGTGCAAATCATGATTTTGAATTGTTAATCCCTATATAATTTCTATTCTAGAATTTACATTGAATGTGGAAATAGTTAACTCGAAAAAAGTTGAGTTACTCAAAGAGTTTAATAAAAATGAATCAGATGATAGAATCTTATTTATGCCTATACTTCAAGGGTAATACTCTCTGATCTCATGAAATAAAATATATTTTTAATTTTTCATTACTTATTTTTTTTACTAGGCCCTGGATACTGATAAAAGTCAATATAGACACCTAGAGTGTTTATTTTTTGGATTCAAAGAATGGATATGAAACCAACTAAACACACAAGATGTTTATTTTGAATATGTAATACACTACTATCCAAATTTTATAAATATACATCTAATTATATATTCATTTTGTGTTTTAATGAGAATTTTGTTATGATAGGTTGGTCACTCAATATTGGATAGATCATGGAATGATGTTGGTGTTTGAAAAGTTAAATCCTATTTATTACTACAAATGGAAAAAAATTAATTTATATATATAAATATTTAACTATTAAAACATTTCAAAAAAAATTACTTATTTTGGTCAATTTTTCTGCAATGTTCAAAATAAGATAATCAAATTTATTGTGGATATTATGTTTAAAAATTCATCAGAGAAATCATAAAGCATGAAATGACCAAAATCCCCCAACAAGAAATTTCCAAAGGTAATTACAATTTCATTAAATATATTTCAGAATCATTTTTTATCTATATTTTCTCAGTACTATTAAGATTGTTGAAAATAGGGTTACTCAAAAGAAGAAATCAATTTGTTTAGAGATGAGTGAGAATCATACTTTTTGTCAAAACATACACCAAAAAAAATTTAGGTGATTACCTAATATGTTTGTGATTGAGTATGAGTTATGACCTTTGAAAGATATTTGGGGTCTGAAGAATTTGTGTTAGAAATATTATATATTATTTTTGATATCTTTCTCAAAGAGAAGAATAATGGTGGAAATAAATGTGATTAGAAGTGATGAATTGAAAATAATAATATTTTTGGGAAATCACAGAAAAAAAGGTGGAGTTAGAGGTAGAGGTGAAGGCAGAGGTGGAGGCAGAGGCGAAGGCGGAGGCAGTTCCAGAGTTGGAGACTAATATGGAGGGGGAGGAAGAGGCTAAGACTGAGGTGGAGATTGAGGTGGTGGAGGATAAGAAGCACTGTGTTGAAAACAATAATTTTTTTTGGGAAATGAAGTTGAATAATGATGATACTTAGATTTTTTTAGAAAAGTTTTTTAAAAGTGAACACAACACTTGTGACTTAAGATAATATTTATTGTGTGTGTTTTCAATTCACAATGACATTTTAGTAAAAAAAACACATTGCGTACTCAAAACCAAGGAAACACATCTGATTATTTTGATACTTTAGGAAAATGATCAATGAGTCATTTGGGATGTGTGGGGGTCATCTGAGCCTCAATATGATGCATGGTGTGACTGGTATGAATCCAAGTGTGTCTTTTTTAATCAAAATTGATATTAATTTTAGTGAAAAAACAAATAAAATACTCAAAACTGAGGAAACACATCTTGATTGTTTTGGTAATTCAGTACAATGATACATACATAATTTGGGACATGGAAGGATCTTTCGCTCCTCAATATGATGCACGATATGACCAATATGACTCCAAGTGCATTTTTTATTCAAAATTGACATTAATTTTAGTGAAAAAACAACTGACATTTTCAAAACTGAGAAAAAAATTTAGATTGTTTTGGTACATTAGAAAAAATATCCATACGTCATTTTTGATGAGTAGGTATTATCCTCTCCTCAATCGAACATACAGTGTGACTCGTATGACTCCATGTTTCTGTTATGAGGTTAAAATTGACATTTTAATACAAAAAAGTGTCACTCACCGAAATCTAAGACAATACGATCAGATTGTCATGATAATTTGGGATAACAATTCATAATTTATTTATGATTTTTATGAATTGGCCTAATGTAAAAACCATGCATGATTCCACATATATGGATCAAAGTGCATGTTTATGGTTTAAAATGACATTTTAGTAAAAAATAGAGGTGGTATACTCTAAACATAGAAAATGAATTCAAATTTGTTTTGGTACTTAATGAAAATAATTCATGAGTCATTTCAGATATGTATAGATCATCCACGCCTCAATATGATGCACGATGTGACCCGTATCACACCATGTGCATCATTTTATTCAAAAGTAACATTAATGTTATTGGTAAAAAACAACTGACATATTCAAAACTGATAAAAAACATTTGACTTGTTTTTTTACTTTAGGAAAATTATTTATAAATCATTTTTGACATGTAGGGATCATCCGCACCTCAATCTGATGTACTGTGTGACTAGTATGAATCAATGTGTCCGTTATTAGTTTAAAATTGATTTTTTAATAAAAAAAAGTCACTCCCTGAAAACTGAGAAAATATGATCACAAAGTATTGAAAATTTGTTAAAATTATTAATATTATATTTGTGACATGTATGAATCTATTTCATTTAAAACCCACACATGATTCTACCTGTAGGGATCAAAGTGCATTTTTCCTGTTTAAAATGACATTTTAGTAAAAACAACACATGGCATACTCAAAACTAAGAGATTTAATTCATACTGTTTTTATAATTTAGGAAAATGATAAATGATTCATTTAGGATGTGTAAGTGTTATATTCACCTCAATATGATGTATAATGTGACTGATATGACTCAAAGTGTGTCTTTTTATTCAAAATTGAGAATAATTTTAGTGAAAAAAACAACTGACATCTTCAAAACCAAGAAAAAACATTCATATTGTTTTTGTGATTTATGAAAATGATTTATAAATCATTTGTGACATTTAGGGACTAGCCTCACCTCAATCCAACATACGGTGTGGCTATTATGACTCCAAGTGTCCGATGTCATTCTAAAATTTACATTTTAATACAAAAAAGTATCAATCACTAAAAATTGAGAAATCATACTCGGATTGTATTGATAATTTGTGATAGTGATTCATAATTAATTTATGATGTGTATGAATCATTATCATGTGAAATCCAAACATGATGCCACATGTATGGCTCAAAGTGTGTGTTTGTAGTATAAAATGTCATTTTAGTAAAAAAACACCCATGGGGTACTCAAAACCATGTAATTTTTTCTATTGTTTTTATACTTTAGGATAATGACCCATGAGTCATTTGAGACATGTAGGGATTAGTTGTGCCTCAATCCAGTGCATGGTGTGATCAGTATGGATCTAAGTGGATCTTTTTATTCAAAACTGATATTAATTTTAGTTAAAAAAACAACACATATACTAAAAACTATGGAAACAAATTCGGATTATTTTGTTACTTAATGAAAAATATCCATACATCATTTGGGACAAGTAGAGATCATCATCACCTAAATCTGATGCACGGTGTGACCGGTATGACTCCCAGTGCATCATTTTATTCAAAATTGACATTAATTTTAGTGAAAAAATTGCTACCATGCTCAAAACTAAGAAAACACATTTTGATTACTTTGGTACTTTAAGAAAATGATCCATATGTAATTTGCGACATATAGGGATCATAAGAACCTCAATCCAATGCACGATGTGACTGTTATGACTGCAAGTGCACATTTTTATTCAAAAATTACATTAATTTTATTAAAAAAACATCTTACAAACTCTCTTATAGTGTTTTATTTTACATTTATTTATGTTATAAATTTTTATTTAATTTAAATTCATTATTTTTATCTTATTTTGGTAATTTATGTTGTTGTTTCTGGTGATGTAGTGTGTTGTTGCAGCACACTGCACTTGTTTCTAGTGATACACTTTTCTACAGTATCACACTATAGTTATAACCTTTTTCTGTGCTACTAAATGCACTGATAAAAGTATGATTTATTTTAAATGTTCTTTTAAAGATATCATTTATCAGTGCTTATAAATGCATTGATTAAATCTCTCTTTATCAGTGCTTTTAAATGCACTGATAAATCATTATTTTATCATCGCAATTAAAAGCGCTGATAAATCATACTTTTAACAGTGTTAAATAAAAGTTCAAATAAATGGGATCTTTTATCAATGATTTTAAAAGCACATATAAAAGTATGAGTTATCAGTTCTTTTATTTTAATTGATAAATATACCCTTTATCAGCACTTTTATTTAAGTTGATAAAATCTATATACTTCTAACTCAGCTAAGGTAGTCAGTGTTTTTCTAAAACCAATAAAAGATGATTATAGAACTATTAAAGGCATGTTTTGTAGTAGTGGGGAGTCAGATATTTCCATATTTAGTCCCATGTTGTAGATGTAAAATACTATCCATTTGAACAGGATGTGGTTGGATACCAGTTACATTAGAAAGAGATTAGATGCTAAATAAATACCCTATTATCTAGAGTTTGAGGTGAGAAATTGGATAATTTTTAGTGTTTTCCTCATTTAGTGAACCATCATATTCGAAGGTAGTGAGAGTTAACACTCAGGTTTGTGGGGGTGTTTGAGATTTTTGATAGGATACTATAGTATATAGGTAAGAACTTACCCTGATATATTAGGGAATTCATGATGTAATTGATGTATATAAGCTTCATAGATACAATCTTGAACCTTATCACTTGATCAACATTGAATACATTGAGTTTGGGTCTGATTCCCTATTTGAGACATGCAGTATTTATATTATGGAATAATGCGATAAGGTTCATCATTAAATCATTATTACTCTGGTACACATGAAATATAGGAAAAATAATGTATAGTTGGAGACTTGGGAGTGGGAGTATGATACGTGGTTATACTATCCATATTTGTTAATAAGAGAGGATTGATAATGTATCTTAGGGATGAGCTACTATATAGTGGGGTGGTTATAACACCCCACATATTATCGAGGAATGGATTCAAGTTGTTCCCCCCCCAAAGAAATATTTCAATGTTTTTTGGTTGTTGGTTGTGTTTATGGGGTCTAAAGGGCCAGTATCATGATGTTATCTATGTATTCATGATTAAAATATATAGTGGGTGTACAATCACACCACAATATAGACATTACACCATGAGGGCCTGGTCCAGTGGGTTTGGTCAGATGATAACATATGAAGGTTTTTTAATGAACCTTGATTAGGGAGGTTATTACACTATGATGAAATGAATCATGTCATACTTTCTTATCAGGTAGAGGTATTTCAGTTTAAAATTTTTATCTAGTGAGGTTCATAATGTAATGCCTCATGGGATCGTGCCATAATGAGGCCCTATCCAGGGGTTCTGTGTCATGAGTTGGGGTGGATATTCCATAACGGTATGGTAGTCAAATATCATATATTTACCATAAATATTGGAATTTTACGATTTCCATAAAGGTCACACCGCAACCCCTCCCAGGTGTAGTTTTTCATGGTTTTTAATAAATTAATTTATATATTTAAGAGTTAACATAATATGAGGATCTTTCCTCATTTTATCCTAGAATTAGGACCAATATATCCTCCCCTTCCTCTTCATTCTTTACATATCAAGGTTGGATTATCTTCTTTGTTTATATGTTTATCAATCCATCTATCCTGAGGTTACAAAAAAGGTATTTCTGACCCTCCTCTTACATATTATCATTGTTTCCATGATTTTATCTTCTCTATTTTCTAGTTTTCTGAATTTCATGTATTATTAAATGTTTTTCAATTTTTTCATTTTAATTTGAAATTAGTTGGAAATATCCATTGAGAAGGACCCTCGAGATCCATTTGGGTGGTTTTGAGCTTACTCGTTGTCTTTTACAAACATGTAATGTGGTGTATAAAATACAAGGAATGAAAAAATTGGGTACATAACATAAAATAAAATTTAAAATTTTCATTAACATCCAATGGATAAAATATGACTTGATATACTAATAAGTGTTCCTTTGAGTGGTGTGAATTGAAACCATGGTTAGTGATGGCCAATTTTATTATGAAAGAATTATGGAATTGTGTCTCAGATACCATGAGGGGTTTCCATGTGCATGTTATAACCATATGAACCTGGTAATTTTACCTAGAGAAACCCTTGATGAGGGAAATCCTAAGCATTGGATAGATTAGTTGTGGATTATTTTTTTTAAGGCATGAGAATGTCAGTTTTAGTATGATCATAACCCTTATGTGATGAATGGTTTAGAAATATAAAGTGTTATACTTATAATTTCTTATATATGTTAAATCATTCACCACTCAAATTATTTACTTATTATGGTACTTTCACGTAAATGAAATAATTGATGATGAAATGTCTATTTTATATTATTGTGTTCCAGTAAAAACTCATTTAATTCTAATTCATGATTAATGATGATATGAACATACCAATCGGTGGTCTAGAATGATGTTTTGATACCTCATCCACCCATGATGTGTGATGGTAGTGTATCATCACCCATTCAGATTGGATTAATGGTACATTATCAACCATATGATTTGAATGGTGGTATATCATTCAACTCAATTTTAGGTTGGATTTACATTATTGATCGAGTTATGTAGTGGTGGAATATATATTTTAATACAAAAAATGGGATATCATATTTTGAAATATCCCACATAAATATCTGGTGATATTTGAATACAAATATAGATATTGTGTACTATGATAATTTTGTATAATAAAGTACAAAAATTCATGAAATATGTGATATTTCATATATGGATACTATCACTTTTTTATTTGGTTAATATGTTATTATAAATCAATATAATTGACTTATTAATGGCCATTCATGCATGAAACACACTCATTTGAAGAGTTCTAAAGAGTTGATCTATATCAACATGCATTAATATAATTATTTTCAATATAATGTAAACCAATGATATAGAATTATGACTCTATTCATTAAATCAAGAGATTCTATAAAAGGAGATATTATTCATTCCATTTTAACATCGTCATCACATGAAATCCATAAAAAAAATTTGTTTCTCTATTCCTTCCTGATTTACCATTTATCTCACAATGAAGATACAAACACCACGTTTGTGAATCAGGTTCTTCATGATACGATCATGGATCCAACAGAAGTATATTCTGTTAGGTGGATGGAATTTTTTTTCTTTAGTTATCCCCATCAAATGTGAATCAAAGTTTTCAATATGAATTCTATCACATTATAGGTACACTATAAGAATTTTTTTATTGTTTTAAATATTTTGAACTATTGATGATAGAGTTATAAATTCAATGGGATTATCCTACTATAAATTATTATAGAAAGATTTAATAAATTTATGGGTTTCTACTAGTTTTCAAAGAAGTCATTATTTTAAAGCATTTTAACCATATCATAAAATAAGTTCTGATGTATTTATTCTATTTTGGTCAGCCACAATTTATGAATATACCATATCATAATATAAAATACCATGGAACCCTAAATATTTGAACTCGGGTGTTAAATACAATATGGGATATTATTAAATATAGCATAGTTTCGTGTTTTCGGAGAATATAATATCAAATAATAAATATAATTTCAGTTCTATCATTAAATATAATAACATCATGACAATTATGACATTGATAACTAGAGATAGTAATCACATCATACAATTTGAATTACATCATAAAATATATTTGATTTGTGTACTAACTTATTTCAATATAAATCTTAATTTTTGACTTATAATTCTTATCATGAGTCATTAAATATTATATAGGTGGAAAAATCTAAAAATTTATATTTTTATAAATTTTCTTAATATTTGTAAAAATTTTATAAATAATAACTGTAAGTCCATGTAAAATGGGATTTTTTCAAGGATAAATTAAATATGAAAAGTTTAAATTTTAATGACATGTTTTGGAAAATAAATAGAGTTTATTTATTTGTTAATTAATTCATAATATTAATGTATAAAATGTTTTTATGAAATATGAATATTGTGTATACTTTATTTATGAGAAAATTTTCTTCTAGAAAATTTTCAATACTTACATTACATTATATGAAATACATCCTAAGATTTTGTTTTAACCTACCATGAAAATGAATTTTTATTTTTTCTATGACCTAAAATTTAGTTTTTAAATATAGCTTGTAAATATTAGGTTATATAGTTATAAGGAATTGGATTCTTTCATGAGTAAAGTCTGTCAGGTGAGAGGGGTTGGGGTGAGACTTCTCATTATACTAGATTATTATGGCATATTCTAGAAAGGTGGGTTAAATATTTTTCACTCTGGTCTTACTCATATATATATTTTCAATTTTATATAATTCGAATCCTTTACATGAAGAGTTCACATACCATATTTCTGAGATGCATTTGGATGTGATGAAAATGTTTAACTTTTTTTTGGTTAATAACACAAACATGTAGTTGTATAATGATTTACACACAAATATATTGTGAAGAAATTAATTTTACAGTTATAATAGGAATTACAAAACTAAATCATTAGAAGAAATTGTACAAAAAAGAATAAAATATGAGATAACAATAATTGTGTGAAATTTATTAGGTTTCATATGTATGTATTGTAAATTAAACTAGTGAGAAGTTAAAATAAACCCCCTTATAATACATAGGGTGATATTCCTTTCAAAGTGGCACTTTTTAGGACCTAGATTATCCAATTGGCTCGGTTATATAGAGGTTTGGTGATCCTAGATTATATTTTATAGGGAAAGAAGGTAATGGATCATCAAAATAGTATTAAAAACCAATTATTATTATTTTATTTGGGATATAGTAGTTAGAAAACCATAATAATTTTTGGTTACTAGAGGAATAGAGTTGACTGAATCCATATAATGGATTTGGAGTGGGAGTTATCTTTTTAGTTATCCCAGAATATTAACTTTTATGATTGATGAGTTTTCCTATCTAAATAGATCTCTGATTATAGAAATTATAATGAGACCCAAAGATAATTAAAATATGGATCTTGGATTACTAAATAGATAAATGTATGGGATCATAATTTTTTATTGTAACAAATTCATTTATAATCCTCAATGAAAATATATAAAAATGATACTCACATGTATACATGTATTTATTATAGATTATGGATCATATCATTGTAATAATTTTGATACCACTTATATGTATGACCTCTGAAGTAGTTCAAGATTATAATCTAATTTTTAGAAGTTTTCTCAAAGAGAAGCATTCTAACCATAAAAATAAGAATGTTATAGAATTAAATTTAACCAAAAATGGATCATATCTTTTTGATACTGAGTGTGCATCACATATTTGTGTTGTTAAAAATATTCTTGGATATATAAGGGAATTAAAATAGGTTATAGTAGATTTTTTGGGTTGGAAAAGGAGAAAGTGTTTCTATATTGGATATTGACACTTATTATATGGAAATTCCATGTAGATTAATTATATAAATACAAAACTTTTATTATGTTCCCAATAAATATAGAGATTTTATTTCTATATCTTGTTTGTACAGGATGAGATTTTGAATCATTGTTAAGAAATTTAGTTTTTTTATACATAAGAATGTAATTTTCTATGGAATTGGTAATATGGTAAAATGTTTTTATATTCTTAATGTAGATAAATCTATATATAATATTAAAAATAAGAAGGTCAGGTTTGATTATAATTCAACATACCTTTGGAATTGTCACCTTAAATATATTAATGAGAAATGAATCCAATGCCTCCATAAATATAGAGTTTTGGAACAATTTAAGATAAATCATTTTATTTTTATAGTCTTGTTTATTTGATAATATTAACAAAGAAAATTATAGTGTAAAGTTAAAAAGGATATTGTAATGTTGGGTCTCATACATAGTGATGTATGTATACTAATGTCTACTCAATAAAGAGGTAATTTTCGGAGTATAATTACTTTTACCAATTAATTTAGTCAATATGGTTATGTGTTTTAGATGAGACAAAAGTATGAATCCTTTTAAAATCATTAAGAGTTTTGTAATGAATTATAAAATCAACTGGAAAGGAGTATTAAGAATACAAGATTAGATCATGGTGGTGAATACTTGAGCAAAATATTTATTGATTATTTAAGATATTGTTGAATTTTTCCACAACACACTCCTATTTGAACAATAATATGGAAGAACATATCTGTATGGAGGAATTGTACCCTATTACACATGGTTTGATCGATGATGAGTCAATGTGACATTCCAATTTCATTTTGTTGGTATGATCTGATGACTACTGTAGTCTAACTAAATAGTATTCCATCTAAACAAATCATAAATACACCACATGATATATGCACTAATAAATGTTATAAAAATATTTTTATAAATATTTGGTGTTTGTAAGAACTCATATGATGATTAGATTATGATAAGATAGTCATAGTAATTATAAAGACCTATCTATAGGTTATACTAAGGAAACTATGCGATATTTTTTATAAATCCAACTGAACACAAAGTGTGGGTTTCCCAAACTAGTATATTTTTTGAGAAATAATATATAATTTGTGGATTCATTGGGGGAATATTTCAACCTACGGATGTCTAAGATCAATAAACAATAAGTATTCTTGAGGTGGAGGTTGAGCCAATTCTTTAAGAATATATGGAAGAAGCATCGAATCAAGGGACCTAAGATCATCAAAGATCTAATTATATTAATCAAGAGACTGAGAGGTATTTATTTTTTATAGTGAATTATGATAATGTAATTTCTATTAGGGATGTACCTACTTCATAAATATAGTTCTAATTTCAAGAAATAGTTAAAATTTGGGGAATCTATAACAAAATCTATGTATAGTAGCCATGTTTAGAACTTGGTTGATTCCCCTGAAGGGGTGAGACCCATGGGGTACACATGATTTTTTCATTGAAAAAATTGTATTGATGGTAGTGTGTCTACTTATAAATAATTATTATAAGAAATGAGTTACAATAATATTTATGGTATTTACTATGAAGAAACATCTTCACTTGTAGAGATGATAAAGTTTATTCAGATATTAATTTCCATAACAACTCAATTTTATTATGAAATACATCAAATGGATGTAAAAAACACTTTAGTTCATGAGAATTTAATCTATTATGTGTATACAATATTTCTTCCGGGCCTTGAAGTAAAAAATATGTCTACGATGGTTTTCAAGTTAACGTGATCTACATATGAATTGAAGAAAGATAGTTAGAGTTGGAATATCTAGTTTAATGATGCAATCAAAGAGTTTGGTTTCATAAAGAATGTAGATGATCTCAATGTATGTAAGTGGATTATCATTTGTGTAATGGTGTTTATGATATTGTATCTGGATTAAATAATACTTATCAAAAATGACCTCCCAACTTTATATTATGTAAATATATGGTTTGGTAAATTATTCTTTATAAAATAATGGGTGAATCATATTAGAGAATGGGTATAAAGATATATAAATAAAGACCTAATAGGTTTATTTCACAATGTCCAAACATATACATATGTAAATTACTAAAAATATATAATAGAGAACTAAAAATTGGTTATTTACTAGAATTTCATCATGTAAATATTAGAAATATTAAGTATCATTTTATAGAGTTAGAAAGGATGGCTATTTTTTTAATTTATCTACTCTAGGCTCTATCATGTATTCTACGTTTTTTACCCAGCATGATGTTAGCTATGATTTCATAATAACTAGTTGATACAAGTCTAATCATATTGAGGGTCAATGGATTGATTTTAAAACTATTTATAATTAATTTATAAGAATAAAAGATTTATTCTCGGTTAATGGATAAGGGGATGAGATCTAGGTAAAGGGTTATATAGACAAATATTTCTAATATGATAACGATAACATGAGATACCAATTTTTCTCTTTATTTTTTAAGGGTGGAGATATAAGTTGGAATAGTTTCAAACAAGACACTATAGAAGACATGAATTTATAGGTAGACTAAATGACTACACAATATGTTTAAAAAGAGGATTTTGGATTTATAATGTCAATTTATGAACTTTTAAAAATTGTAGTTCATAGATAGGTAGAATAGAATGAGGGAGATGGAGTGATTTTTTACTTTAAAAAAGTAATGTAAAACAATATAATATTGAAAAACTATCTATAAAAGAATAATGAAATTTAAACCATTTGAATATAAAAATAATAGAATCAAAGTTTGAAAGCTAAATAGTATAATTAGATAGAATAAAATAATAGGAAGAATGAAAATGAATATATATTTAATTAAGAAATTTTGAAGATAAAAATTTAAGAGATTCGAATATACAAATTATTAAGTAAATATGAATTAATTTATGGATTATAAAATTCAATAAAATAGAAATTGAAAGTCCTAAATAATTAAAAATGTGGAAAGTAAATGAGACAAGATATTTGGTAAGGAAGTTAGATAATATTACTTGAAGGTGGCTCTATTTCCCCCACCACAATCGCTTTAGGATTTAATGTATTAGTCCCTTGTTTTTAATGGTATCCAAGATACCAAAATTATACCTTTATTTTTAGGTTCTATTAAGGAAAAAAGACACTATCTATTAATGGTGAAGATATATAACTCAAAAGAAGTAGTCTATTTCCTTTTTAAAAGTAATATAAATAAAACCATAGTTTCTTTAATAGAATTAATAAAAAAATAAAATAAATATGGCAAATAGGGAGATTTATTAGGAGAAATAAATTTTTAGCATACTCTTGATTATCTTAAAGAATACGAAAAACCAAAATGATATAATTAGGAAATAGTGATATTTAGAAAGATATTAAAATTTAAGAACACTATAGAATAGAATATAGAGAAATTAAAAATGACAGGAATTGAAGATCATAGAGAATAAATATTGTTGATTGGATGTCAATGTATGTTTCTAGGGCCACTAAGGTCAATATTAATAAGCTCTAAAATCTTTAGTAATTTTCAAGATTCCAGTGAGAGTCTTTGAGATAAATATTTTAAATATTGATTTAATTTGACCATCATTATTATAGGGGACCGTAGGAACTGTTTATGGTATGGTCTACGATTTTTACGCCACCGAAGAGGAATTTAAAACATATCAGAAGATTCTGTGGTGTGGAGTCCAAAGAACCATTTTTGTGGTTATAACATAATTGAGGTCCCTTCATTGTATCCTCTAGGCTAAAATATGGATTCATGAAGGATTTATTTATGGTTCTTCCAATTCTGATGTCACTGGGATATGGAAAACTCATACAAATAAAAAATTGATCTAGAACATTCCTTGAAGTGTGGAGATGACCATGATTATAGGATTTGAAATTTCTCTATTGCAGGGCATCTAGAATCTTATCAGTAATTCCTTGTGATAAATTTTGACTAGTCTAGGCTGGGACATGGTCCTTATCACTATGTCGTAGTCTTTTTCATGTGGATTTCTACGATGTGGCGTTCAAGGCTTTGTCATAGGGATTCATGGTATATAAAATTCATGAGTTTTCCTCCCACCATCATTTAATATGCCTCCATGGATCCTATATCCTTTTTGAAAGACTTATAAATATTCATGAAAACATGTTTAAGGTTCCTTAAAGGATCTCTGACAAGATTCCATCAAGCATTCCACACAATATATAAATGAAAATATTAACCACCTTAAGAGTGTATGTGATCATTAAAATCAAAAAATTGTTAGAAGTATAATTTTTTTCCCATTTTAGTGATAAAAAATACTTGAATAATAATAAAATTAAACAAAAGTTTAAAAATAATGAGTTAATATAATACTGATATTTTCTTATCTTTAAAAAAAATCTCCCAAAAAAATTAACATATGCCCCATAATTATATTTTTTTTAAAAATTATTTGTAAAAAATAAAATTAGTCCTTTTAAGATAAAGACTAAAAAACACTCCCCCATTGAGATTCTCTAAAACAAGTTATACTAGAATTAGATAATAATTAGAAAATAATAAAAAAAAAGTAAAACTATTTTTATTATCATTTATTATATTTCTACAGAGATGGAAATTAAAGTTTTTAAAAAGAAAGTTTAAAAAAAGTAAATTATTTTAAATGTAACGTTTTCAATAAATATTAAGATAATAGAAAATATTCTTTTTTAAAAAATATGATAAGCTAAAATGATTCTTTGAAAAATAGTTTTTAAAAATCTAAATAAATATAAATTTTATAATGAAACGAAATAGAATTTTTAAATTTTAAAAATTAATTTTGGAAAATAAAATGTCTCTTATAGGATTATTTCAGTATTTAAAGTATTCGAATCCCCTCAATTATGACATCTATAGATTCAAAAAGATCATATCCATTAAAAAAGACCAAAATGAAGAACCAAATTAGTAAATAAATATTTTAAAAAATCATTATCATTATTATGGATTTTTAAATATTGTATCGATAAACCATAGAAAATTATTCAGGATTGTCAAAATGGTGTTAATTAAATGCCCCCTCACTGTAGCGAGGATGTAGAAAGGGTTACTAAACCTAATCATCTCTTTTTAGGATTAATCCATAAAATAATATGTTCCAGAACCACATGTACTTGTTTCTAACTAAACATGAATATTTTTCTTACAGTAGTATAATCATTTTACTTTTCCAAAATTTCAATTTTTTTTGGAAAAATGATCTATTATATAATTTTTGAAATAGATTATATATTTTTTTGAAAAATAGATTTTTAAATTGAAAAAAATTCACATGATTTCAAAGTGATTATGATATAATAGTAACAAGATAATCAAACCCAAATTTCTTTTGATGAAGTCAAAGAGATCAAGAGGAAGGGGTTTTGTGAAAATATCCTCAAGGTGAAGGGTTTTACAAATCAATCATGAAAAATATCATCCTTTTTTAAGTGATCTCTTCGATAATGGAGTCCCAAGACAATGTTCTTAGTGTGAGAGTGTTTGATATGATTTTTTGATATTCTAACCACACTAGTGTTGTTAGGCCTGAAAGAGAAAAAAAGAATATGTTCAACAAAATTAAAAAAGAATATGTTTCATCCATATAAAAAGGGTGTAAAAACTCCCTACAATAATGTATTATTCATTGGATATTGAAATAGAAACTAATTTTTTCTTCTTATTACCCCATGAGATGAGGCATTTTCCTAGTAGATGACATTTTCACTAGTAATTTTCCTATTGAGTTGGAATCTTCTAAAATAAACATAAAAAAAATGAGAAAGTATAAAAGATAATTTATTAAGATAAAATAATCTAATATTTTTAGTTCCTTTTAAATAATAGATTTTTAGGGTTTTTAAATGTAATTCATTTGGTTTTTATTGAAAATATGAACCAAGGTATACACTGAACATGATGATAGGACAAATCTTAAAAAGGAATATAAACTTCCAATCATACTTCAATAAAACTTATAATCAACTGATTGATCGACTTTATCAAATAATAACTTATGAGTTGTAATCATGGGAATTATATTTTCTTAATAATTATATATTCTAAAATAGTTTAGATGTTTATTTTTGTATTTACTTTGTTTTAAAAAGGTTCCATCAAAATTTTGTGAAATTTGGAAACCGAGGAAGAAATTAAGGTTTCCTATAAAACTCATTTCAAACTACTTATTCGCTAGTTAAAAAAAGTCATTATTAATAATTTATTTAGTATAGATAAAAAAATCATCAATATAAATTTTCATGACTTATAAATCATTTAAAAATATTTTGAGAAAAATGATGGAAATAACTTTTCCCATTTTAAAAACATTTAGTAAAATAAATTTCGATAACCTAACATAGAAAGATAGAGTGATTATTTTAAATTGTATAGAGATATGAATAACTTAAAAGTATATTTTTGAAATTAATGATTTTTGGAACCAGGTGAGTAGCCCATAAATATTTTTTTTATAAATAAAAAAATTTAAAAAACTATTTATATCCATTTAAAAAAGTTTAATACGAAAATGGGTTGAAAATAAAAATATTAATCTAATGGATTTGATTTTATAAATGGGTTTAAATGATTAATCAAAATCAATAACGTATTCTTGATTATATCTTTTAGCAACAAGTCGATCCTTGCTACAGATTACATTTCCTTGTTCAATATGTTTATTTCAAAAAAAACATTGTGCCGATAATTGGATGATTATCATGATATTAAAAGAGATTATAGATGTTATTACTTTAATGTTTTTTCATCTCTACATTCATTAAAAGTATCCAATTCTCATCATTAATAGTGTTATAAAGGTATTGAGGTTCATGATGAGAGATAAAATTTTAATGTTCAAAATCATTGAAGACCGATCTTCTAGTCTAATTTCCATATTGTAATTATCTGATAAAATTTTCAAGAGGATGGTATTTTGATTGATTCTATGACTTGGGTAAAACATATTATGGTGTTTCTAGAGCATCTTTTTTTCTTAAGAATATTATGATTTCAAAAGGGTAAAACTAGGATGGTCAACATTATCGCTACTTTTTGGATGTAATTTAGTTATGTTATCATTGAATTTTATGTGGATAGACTCTTATAGGGTCTTAATCCTCTTATTTAATACTCATAATGATTTAATTGAGTTTTATTAACCAAGAAAAATTCTTTTATTTGAGTTAGAGTAAAAAATCCGCATGATTATCCTTTTCATTAAGGATAAATCCTTTACAACTGAAGACATTAAAGAATACAAAATTTGGAAAATTTCCATCACAAAGTTTAAAATTGGTTTATATTTTGATGGATATTATAATGAAAAAGTTAAGGATAAATTATGATGTTATGAATACCTCAACCCAATATTATTTTGGACGAGAAAACTCATTAAGGTGAGTGGTATACATTTCTTGAAGGGTTATGTTTATTCATTCAATAACCCTATTTTATTGAGTTGTTATATGAGGGGAAAATAAGTTATTATTCCTTGAGAATTTAAACACTCATCAATGTATTTATTTTAAAAATCTCTACCATGTTCACTTATAAGTGAAAATATTATGTTTCCATTTTCATTTTTGATTTTCCTTGAAATTTTTATAAAGACACTAAAAAAGTAATTCTTCTGATCTAATAATAAAACCCACAAAAATCTAGTAAATTCATTTATAATTGAGAAGGTGTATTTTTTAACTCTGATAATAGAAACTTGAGTTGGTCTAAAAAGTTAAAGGTGAACTGTTTCTAAGGATTTAGTAGGGGAAGAAAGGTTTTTCTTTTGGAAGGAAGAATTAAGTCTCTTTTCAAGTTAGAAAGGTTCAAAAAATAATTATATATAAAAGAAAATTTTAATAAATATTATTTTAGTATGTTTTGGTTGAGTTTGATCAAATAATGAATATTATAATGACCTATGAATTAGTGCCAAATCCAAGAATTGTTATCTTATGAAAAAATTGTAAAAATGGGATATGGTAAATAAAATATTTTCTTCAGATTTAAAAACCTTATAAAATTAATTTTGAAAAGTAATTAACATAATAGAATGATAATTATTAAAATTATTCTTTAATACATTGAAAATAAATTTTTAATAAGAGTATAGTTATAGAATCTAATTGTACCTATACCAATAATTTGACATTTAGAATATTCTCTAAAGATGACATGTCCTCAATCAAAATCATTGATATTAATGAATTGATAAGGATCGCCACACTTATTTAATGATCACACTCTATCCATATACAATGTGTATTATTAGGTTTTTTAATTTTTATGTAAAATATAAAAAAATATAACTTTTTATTCCCATATTTTAGGTCCACTTAAGTTAGCTAATAAATATTTTTGAAGTCTAAAATTTTTGAAAAAAAATTATTTCTATTTGAAATATGAGAAGAAATATGGATTCTTTTAGGTATAAAATATCTAGAATTTTTATAATTTTATTCCTAAAATAGATAACCAACATTTTTGTAATAATTAAAAAATTTATTTTGAGAAATTCCCTTTACAAAATTAGCCTTTCTATAATTATTAATAAAAATTTAATATTTTCAAAACACAAAACCATAAAAAATCAAAATAAGTTATTGATAACCAAAAATTTTATCAATTTTCTTCCTGGGGTAAAATAATAAAGTGAGTTCTTAAATTTCATTAAATTTGAAATTCTAAATTTTCATCATTTGATTGTTTTTTTAATTTTAAAAGAAAAACCTATTTTACTTTTTAAATTTTAGATATTTCGAAAGAAAGACTATTTTTCTTTTTAATATATTTTGTATTTAGAATGATGATAAAAAAACCATTATTATGTTCATTTTTAGAATTAATATGATCTTCAAAATTTTAAAAGGAAATAGAAAAAGTAGAATAATTAGAAGATAAATTATAAAAAGGGAAATAAATTTTGGAACTAACAAAAATTTCATTATCCACATATATTATGATAAAATTGGGAATTTTGTCTCTTGGTTTTATAATTTGAAATAGATACCTTTCTTTTGATCCATTTTGAAACCAATATATCATTATTACCTTTATTCTTGTATTTTGACTTTTTATTTTTCAGAAGCCAATCATGTTTTATGTGGGCCTTATTT
This sequence comes from Viscum album, assembly GCA_963277665.1. Classification (NCBI taxonomy): domain Eukaryota; kingdom Viridiplantae; phylum Streptophyta; class Magnoliopsida; order Santalales; family Viscaceae; genus Viscum; species Viscum album. Next base: position 1,047,551,951 of record OY728165.1, read on the forward strand.
TTACAACCACAGCATGTTAACATGAATGATTGATTATTATTTATGAGGTTTTGAATGGTTATATAATTTTTATTCTAATTTTCAATCATCTTGGTATGGTTGGGAATGCTGGAGTCACTCTGGGATGAGCCATCATTATTTTCATTAAATTAAATAGTTATTTTAGTTTCCTTAACCTCCTAACCTTCCTTTTTTATCTTTCCTCTTTATGGATATCTCATATTTCATTTGATAAATAATGAGTTCCTCGACCACCATATTTTTAAGATCAACATCTTTTTGGAATGTGGTTACTTTTGGATCCCAACTTCTTAGAAAAACTGAAATGATTTCATGGATGAAAATTATATAGAAAGGGTTTCACAAATATATTTCAATCCATTATAAATATCAATGAATCTAATAAATAAAAAAGTGATAGGGTCATTAGGATGAATAAATAAATTTCCAAATTCTTTCCTATACATGTTAATCCTTATATTTTTAACCATATTTTTACCTTCATGTTTAACATAAAATAATTTCTAGATTTATTTTTTGGGTTTCTTAGAAGGAAATATATTAAAAAAATTAATATATAAACTAAAAATTAATAAATTAACAGCATTACCATATAAATAAAATGTATAAATACAATTTGGTTCCATTTTTATTCTTTTTCAGATGAAAGATTATAACCTTGAATAATAATTTTATACACAGGATATCCAATAGATTTAAGAAAAGTAATCATCATAAATTTATCATATGTATAATTATCACAATAAATAAATAAATCCAGACCGAATGATTTTCCATCGAGGACACTATGTGTTTTTCAAAAATCCCTTTAAAAAAGAGATCTTTTTTTAAAAAAATTGGTTTAATATTTTGAAAATAAAAACATTGAAATAATTTTAAAAATAATTTAGAATAAATAAAAACTAATTTTGCACCAAATGTAGGCAGAGTATATGTAAAATGTAAGGGGGTGAATTTACCTTGAACAATTAAAGGAAAACAATCCAATTTTAAAAAATTATTTATAATATAATGATGAAATTAAAACCTTTTGAATATAAAAACTATAGAATCTATGTTTAAAAGGGAAATAAAAAAAGTAAATATAATAAAATAAAAGGAATAATAAAATTGAATATCAATTCAATTAAGTTATTCGAACTAAAAAGGTTTAAGTAATTCAAATATAAAAGTTGTTAAGAAAATAATCATTATGGATTATAAAATTTATTAAAAGAAAAATTGAAAGCATTAAATTTTTGAAAATTTTGAAAGTAAATAAAGTAATATATTGTGTAATAATGGCCATAAATAGTACCCAATGTCACCCCTAAATCTACCAACTTAATAAATTTAGGATTTAATGTATTATTCATTTGAATTTAATGGTAGATATGTTTAAAAAACTATCCCTTTATTTTTTGGTTATACCAAGAAACTTTATACAAAATACACTAGCTCATTATCAGGGATGCTAGAAACTTAAAAATAAGTATTCCCCTTCATTTTTAAAAGAAAGGCCAAAAAAACAAAAATTCCTTATATTAATGGTAGTAAAAAGTAATAATATAATAACGATGAGGAAGAGGGAGATTTCTTAGGAGATATCACGGTTTATCTTAGTCTCACTTCTGTAAAATAATATGATGAAACACTAGGAGATAATGAGAAATGTTTTAGAGTGATAAGGATTCTAATTTTTTAACACTCTAGAATAGAAGAGAGATGAATTAGAAATAAGGGAAATTAAATATTGTAGAGCATTGAAATTTTTGATTATATGTGAAGTTATGTTTCTAAGTCTACCAAGGACTCTATTTATAGTCTCTAAAATCTTCCGTAATATTTTGGAATCCATTGGAAGTATTTAAGCTGAATGTGTACAGGTTTGATATAATTTGATCATCATTAAGAGAGGGGCTCATGGGATTATTTTTTAGCAAGATATATCATTTTCCACCATAGAGAATGGATTTGTTATTTAAGGTAAGATTCTTTAACATGGAGTTAGCAAGATCATTTTTATGGATTTTATGATTTCATGTTCACAACAGCATAACCTATGGGTTGTGGTCTGGATAACTCCTCCAAATAAAAATCATGTTGTAGATTATAATTTGCAGCATGGAGATTACAAAAATTATAGGATCATAATTTTGGTTATGATTTGGACTAAAAAAATTCACTTTAATTTCAAAGAATAATTTTGAATAGCATAGGCCAATACACAATCCTTCTCACTACTCTATAATACTTATTCCAGCACCTTTCGTCGGTGTAGTGTTTTAGGTCTCGCCTTTGTGATTCTTAGTGTAGGAACTTCATAAATTGTCCTACCACCTTCCTTCAACGTTATTCCATGGATCCTCTATTCCTTTTTAAGGCTTCTAGAAATACATTAACACATGTACAAGGTTCCTTAAAGGAGTTATAATAAGATATAATCAAGTTAGATATACACCACTTAAATGAAAAAAATTAAAGACATTAAGAGTGTTTGTGATACTGAAAATCAAAAAATAGTTACACAAAAAAATATGACATGTAAGCAAAAATAAATATTTATAACGACCATAATGTATCAATTTATTAAGATAAAAAAACATGATCTCACCAAAGGACCAAAAACATCCTTCAAATATACCATCTTATATGAGAGATCATTGAGGGGAGTGATTATAAGATATGTTGGTCAGATATAGATGATAATGTAGTAGATCAAATGATAAAAACATTAACACAACTAAATAATGAGGGTCATGTTGAGTCTCTTGTTATATGATACATAATAGATTGATGTTATGGTTAAATAATGCCTCTTGGTTTTATAATAAAGGAAATTTTATTTTTTTTATTCATTCATTTGTGTTATAATTTACTTTATATGAATAATGGAATGATAATATACCCTCAATGTATGACTTTGATTTGTTCCTAATAGATGATTATCCCAAATTATTATGGGTTTTTATGATATTATTAGATTAGAATGAATCTTGGAATCATGAGATAATTAGGGAAGACTTATTATTTAGGACAACCTACCAAATTATATGCCATGGAAGGTCATAAAATTTTCAATATACTATGCGGATCATGCTTACTATAAATCCTTTTAACATAAGGATGGTGAGATACCTGACATGTGAAAATTTATAATTCGATACATTTCTTATATAATTCTTGAGTAATAGATAATCTAGATTTGGTTGGGTATTTTTCTCATCATGTTGTCAGTTAAAGATAAAAAAAGATAGGGTTTCCCCCTAATATGATGGTAAATTATATCTAGAAATTAATTAAATTAGAATTATGAAATTCATGTCCATTTTTGTTGAGTCACATATGATGTATTTAGATACTGAAAGAGGGATGTGCGATGTAATCATCCACTAGATGAATGAAATATTATATATTAATTTACCCTGTTAGTATATTTAGTAGAATCAAGAATGTATGAGATGGGTTATACTGGATTGAAAATGTTCAATATCTAGTGGTCACTCAGTGTCATGGAAGAAAGGATTCTATATGTATAAATATTATATATATGAATCATTTTGTAGTGGTAATGTTCATATGTGATAAGAGTTGATTTTATAGAGATCAAATCAAACCCATTAGTAACATGAGTAACATTGATGATTTTAAATAGGATTATATTTGCTTTCATGAATGAAATAGATATTTCATATTTATTTTCAGTGTTAATAAGTCTTGTGGGGTGACATAAGAAGACCTTTATATAAGAATTAAATTTTAGACATAGTGTTTGTTCTTAAAATAAGAGAAAATGATAATGTGTATCTAAAAGAGTTTTAGATGAATTTATATAATGAGTTGTGATGTTTTTTTAAAAATTCTATATGGATTTTTTTACAAGTGGGTGATTTTTTGAAATAAAAAAAATGGGATATCAAATTTTATGATATCTCACGATCGTATTTGGTGAAATGGGAATATATATTTACATAGTATTTCTTATAATATGTTTCCATAGTAGAGAATAATGATTCTTGGAATATGTGATATTCTATGTGTGTATTTTTATAATTATTCAATCTATTTATATATGGTTATAAATAAATATTATTGATTTTTTATTATCCATTTTCCACGAAATCCCACATTTGAAAATTTAAAATGAGTTGTTCTACAAAAATTCGAAGTAACATAATAGGTTTCTACAATATTGCAGGAAACACTACAATATTATGACTATCTTCCTCAAATAACAAGATTCTATAAAAGGGGATGTGACTATTCCCATTAGAACACACTCATCACATTTAAGTTGTAGCCAAAAAATCTATATCTCTCTTCTTTCTGGTTTCACATTTTATCTCATAGAGAAGATATTGGAACCTCTTTGGTGAAATGAGGTGCTCACATTATGATTGTGGATTGGAGGCCTGTGTATTCTTCCTGGAGGTAGGATGTTTTTTTCTATATAGGTGATCCTTATCAAAACTATTTCCAAGTTATAAAGATGAATGTAGTCTAACTATAAGTATGATATAGGTTCTTTGTTATTTATTTTATATGTGATGAAAAATTAAATATAGATTGGGAAATTCTATTCCTTTTCAACTAAAAATGATCATAGAAAAATATCCCAAAACCCATTAGTGTAGTCCATTCCTAATATGGTATTTTAGGTGAATCATACACCTTTGTTTTCATTAGAAGAGCCTCATACACACAAAATATGTGTCCAAATGATAGAAAATTCACACAAATATTGTTAGTGATAATGAATTATTCACTAAAACATCACTCATTATCCACTAATGTTAAGATAATGATTCTTCATTATACAAGTCATATGATGGTGATTTATCATTCAATGATGTTCTGTAATAGTGATGCATCATTTAATGTAGTTATATGATGGTGATATATTATAAAACTGGGAAATGTGTTAAGGTGATGACTCATCCAACATATCTTATGAGGTGAGAAATGATAGATCAGATTTTCTTGAGATATTTACATCCCATGGTTTCATTCCCCCGATATATAACTAGAAGAAGAAGGTGTGTCCACTCATGATTTTATTGTTAAGTATTCCATGGGGTGACAAGTTAGTTAGTTATTTTCTGTATCAATATTTCATATCTAGAATGAATTTTATTTTATAGAATTACTTAGGTATACCATTGGTGGTGGTCTATGAATTTGTACATTCACCCTACATAGGTGACCTAGAACCTAAGATGGGTTTATGGTAACAGGTATAAGAAATGAAAATTATTCCTTAATTGGTTGATTAGAGTGGCGTATAGATTATGAAGATGGGTGAAGGCATAGACTCAAGGAGCTGCAGTCTCATTTTTTTATTTTTGACTATTCTATGTATTATTGGCCCTTGGTAACTCCCAATTAATTATGCGTGTTTGTGTGACATTACAGTATGATTCATTCTATTGTTTCATAAACTGTTATTGTTCCATGGTTGGCTCATAGATATAATTTCCATGTATGCAGATTATTGAGGTTTATATTATTGTTTTTGAATAATTTATTATTTATGCATACTTGTATTAGATGGTTTAGTCTCCCAAATAACTACACAATGATCCTAGAAACATGTCAGTAAGATCTTATATAAATGGATGTGCTCTAGATGTCACTTGGTGAAACTTCCCCACTACAGTTTGTGTGATATGGGTTATTAAATTAAATCACATAAATTTTTCCTAAAATAATTTCAAAGAGTTTTTTTAAGAATTTTCAAATAAAAAATTTTCATGGGTACACCATCCAAAGGTGGAATATCACTAATGTAAATAAAAATCACATTGAATATAATTTGCTAAAACTCAGAGGATGGGTGGTCGAATAATCACATTAAGGATATTACTCTCTTGTATGATACTCTATTATACACCAAATTATATTTTCAGGAATAATTATTGATTACAAACAATTTTTTTTGACATCAATTGTATCTTTATATAGGTGAATACCCATATAAAAGGGGTTGATTGGTTAGGACATCATACATAGACTTCTACAATATTAAATCATTTCGTGCTCACAGCACGATATTTTTATGATTATTGTAAGAGGATGAGAACATATGTTATGATTTTATAGTTTTAAAACTCTAAAAAATTCTTTTTTATGATGGTTTATTTGTGATGGTCCTTTGTCACAACCATCACAGAAAATCATGTCGCAAATATTATTATTTACAACATACCACTATAATTCACTTAAGGATGATAATATTTTCAAAAGTAGTATTTAAACATTTTAAATAATATTTTGGATATATTATAAATTTTATCACAAAAACTATTTATGATGGATTATAAATATTATTGCAAATAATTTCTTACTAATTTATTTATGAAATAATTATGATTTCGTTCAAAAAAATAATTTACTGCATATTTAAAATACTATCTAAAATAGTATTTTTGAGGAAAATAAGAATTCCATAAAAAATAGTATTATAGGAATTATTATGCAATGGATTTTGATTTTCATAATAAATAGTATTTATGGTGGGCCTGTATATATGTCTCAAATAACTGTAAATAAAAAAATTTAAAAAAATATAAAAAAATTAAAAAAAACATTATAAATTTAAAACTCACAAAACCTAAATAAATATTATAAAAAGCAATATAATTGTAATGTGACTGAGGGGGATGGTGATCACCACCATCAGGCAAAGGTAACTCAATCCCCAAACCATTTGGAAGTCATCACAAGTACTCTATCATCTTCTCATACTATTACTCATATTAATAACACTAATATTCATTCCCTTATCACTATTATTCTTATTCTCATGTCGATATCTATATAGTCTCATATTGAGCTAGAGGCCCCACCTTACACTCTATAGAGGTAAGGCACGATGATCTTGCATATGCTTCCTTTGAGCTGGATGATGACATTGATTCTGTACCATACAAATAGCCAGAGTCGATAGTAAACCAACACCAATCATTAGGAAATTCTAAATATCAATCATTGCAACCTTTTAGTAAAAAATCCTCTTAAAATCATGAATCTCATGAAGTTATATCCCCATTATTTATTTCATCCTAACTCATGCCTAACATTTATTATTTTAGATTAATTTTAATAATTTATATTAATCCCCACTACCTAATAAATTTTAAACTAATTATATTTTTATAATTTTTTCACAAATTGTGACTAACTAAAAATAATATTTACCATTTTAGATTAGTATTAATAATTTATACACTATTATAATAATTAATTAATATTTATTTTTTATTAATCATTAAATATGTTTATATTTTTACTAATTTTCTTATTTCTGACAAATATTTTTTTGAGATTATCATTTTTTATCACTGAACATTATTTTGACATTTATGAAAGCCTAGAAGTCATAGAATCCTGACAATCATAAAATCTCTACAGAAAGGAAAATCCTTCAGCTATTATACTCTTATAAACTATGAAATAATAATTATATAAAACTAAAATATTAACTTAAAATTACTATTAATAAATATATTTAATAATACTATATTATTTATAAGAATAATCCTTCTAAATTTTAAAACTAAAAAAATTTAATGACATATGAATTATAAAAACAACAAAAAACCAAGCATGAAAAGATAATTAAACTCTAAAAAATTATATGATACTTTTTTATTAATTTAAATAAATAAATATTTTCTAATTATATTTTTATATAAATTAAATTAACATTTTTTTAATTTAAATTGATAAAAATTAATTTTTAGTAATTTCTAATAATATTACTATTAATTAAATAAACAACCTTAATAATAAATATTTTTTTAATTTCTCTAAATCCCTTAATTATTATTACATTATTTTATTTTCATTAATTTTTTTATTTCATATTAATTTAATAATATATAAAAATTTATAATAATTAATGAACATTTATCGTTTATTTATTATTTATTTATTATTATTTGTATTTATTGTTGTTATTTTGGTTAATTTTAACAATCATTTATTATTTTAGATTAATTTCACAAATTTATACTAATTTATCAAAACAAGATGGGGTCAAACCCATTTATTATGGAATAAAAACTCGTTTTAAAAATTAATATTAATTTTTAATAATTAAGGACTAATCCTTTTTGAATTTTTTCAATGAAAGTATTTATAATTTTATTTTTTCCCAAATTATAACTAATTATAACAAATATTTTACAGTTTAGATCAATTTAGAAATTTATACTAATTTATAATAATTAATGCATTTTCAAATTTTATTTAATATTTCACATATTATATTATTTATATGATTTATTATTTTTTCTTAATTTTTACTAATATATTTTTATTTTCGATGATATTTTTTATTACTAAATTATATTTTGATTTTCATAAAGCCTGTGCCAGTTGTGAAAGTCTTACAGTCGCAAAATCCTTATAGTAGCGAGAGTTTGGGAGTCGTGAAAGCATCACATCCGCAAGTGGCTTCAGCCCAAACAGTCTTCTAAAAATTTAAATTATAATTTATAATAATAATTCTAATATTAATTAACTGAAATATTAATTTAATAATTATTATTAATTAATATTTTTAAATATACTATATCTTTTCATATTAAAACTCTAAAAAAATAAAAAACTAATAATATACTAATTAAAAATACAATAAAAAAATCGACATTCTAAGATAATTAAAATCTAAAAAATTATATAATTTTTTTTATTAATGCTAAAAAATATTTATTTTCTAATTATATTTTTATATAATAAAATAAAAAATTCTTCATAACTTGAATCCATATAATTTAATTATTAGTCATTAACCAATTATATTTATTAAATAAATTACCTTAATAAAAAAATTTAATTATATTTTTAAAATTTTTAATTCACTATTAAGTATTAAAATTTTACAATTTATATTTTGAGTAATTTTTATTCATTTTAGATGAATTTAAATAATTTTTACTAATTTATAATAAAAAATATCATTCATTTATTATCTAATATTATTTATATATTGTATTTATATCATTTATATTTTTATTATTTTTTCATAATTTCAACTCACATTTACTATTTTAGATTTATTGTAATTATTTATAATAATTTATAATAATTAATGATTATTCAATTTTAATTTATATTAAAATATTTATATATTTATTATTTTCCCCATATTATAACTAATTGTAACAAACATTTTGTATTTTATATTAATTTTATTAATTTATTCTCATTTATAATAATTAATTATTACCCTTTTTTTATTCTATATTACATGTGTTGAATCATTTATATTTTTTATTTTTTCTTAATTTGGGATAATATTTTATTATTTTAGAAAACGTTTTTTTACTAAACAACATTTTAAGATTTGGGGAAGCCATTACCAATTGTGGAAGCCCAACATTTGTGGAAGCCTTACAACCGTGAGTGTCTAATAGTTGTGGAAACATTGGAGTTGCAAAATCCTCTAACTCCTACAATCTTTGGAATTTAAAATTATAAATAATAATAATAATAATAATAATAATAAACTCAAATACTAATTTAACAATTAATATTAAAAATATTTTTAAAATATACTATATTTTTTATATTTTAAATCCTAATAAATTAAACAACTAATAACTTACTAACAACATATAAGTTTGAAAATAATTCATAACCTCGTATATAAAGACAATTAAACACTAATAAATTAGATAAATATTTATTTTTATTTTTAAATATAATTTATTTTCAAAATATATTTTTATATAATAAAATCAATAATTTATAATAATTTAAAAAATAAAAATTATTTTTCTAGTAATTTATAATGACTTTATAAATTTTTAAAATGAACCACCTTAATAATTTTTACAATTTTTTTAGTTTTTAAATTCACTAATTAGTAGAACGCTACTATATTTTATTATTTATTTTAGAATAATTTTAATAATTTACCCTTATTTATAATAATTAATGGCCATTCAATATTCAATATTTATATTTTATATTATCATTATTTTTCATAATTTTAACTAGTTTATAGTAATATAATGATGATTCAGATATCATTATTTTTATTTTTTATAATAAACTATTTTTCCAAAATTGTATCTAATTGTAACTAAAATTTAGTATTTTAATATAATTTTACTAATTTATAATAATTATTAACTATTCATTATCTATTTATTAGTACTTATATTAAATTATTTATATTTTTAATATTTATCTTAATTTTAACTAATATTTTATTATTTTAAATTAACTTTTTTTGTTATTAATCAACATTTTGATAGTTGTGAATCCCTTTAGTATTCACTATAGCCTCGTAGTTGTGAATGTGTAATGAACGAAACATTTATAATTGGAATTCCCTTTTTATATGAGTAAATGTCTTATTAAAAAATGAAATTATAGAATACACAAGCACCAATTTTGTTATTTTAGACCATTATAGGTTTCATCTTTTTGGATTTAAAAGACTGTTAAGCATCATAATTTTTGATAGTATAGTCATTATATTGGTATCTTAGGATTAGTATATATATAGGGTTATGATAAATCCATTTGACACAGTAAAAGGAAGCGATGTCCTCGACCAGTAGAATCATACCCTATGAAGCCCATTTATCAATCATTATGAGGGAGAAAGCATCACTGGGTTTTTCCTTTGACCAAGTTGAAGTCGAGATTCAATTACTAAAGAAAGAGAGAAACTGTTTATTAGAGAAGTTTAAGCTCATTGAGATCATGACCAGAACCATGTTCGTCGAATCACCCCAAGAAAATAACACTATCATACACCTTACATATAGGTAATTTACTAGTGTAATTAAATGTTATATAACTAGACCCTAGTAGTATGAATTTTCATATTTTTTTATATAAATTAATGATTATATATATCTTTTATTATTAATTTATAATAATTAAATAATAAGTTGGATAAAAAGTGGAGTTTGATACGAAAAAACACAAATTTTATTTTTGGGATATGTATAGTTTCAATCAAAACACACTTTTTTTATGAATTCAAGAACCTAGGAAATAAAATATATTTTAATAAAAGATTATTATTAAATATAAATGTTATTGTAATTTTAGGAAGTAAAATGTATTTTTTAAAAGGGTTAGAAAAATATTATTGTAAAAAAACAAGTATTTTTAAATAAATTGTTTTTTTATTTTAAAGTGAAAATTAAGATATTTATAGAAGTATTATGATAAAATATATATTATTTTTTAAACTATCATATCGAAATTATCTAATTGTGACGTTTTTATAGTTTTCTGAGATAGTCAAATTTTTGGGTAAAAATTAAACATAATTAAATTATACGATATGAATTATGACATCATAAAAGGGAAAAAGTGATTTAGTAAATACTATTAAGGGAAGTCAAGAATAAAATTATGTTTCCCCTTTAAAATTGCATTTTCATGTTATTTTATTAGTTTTATAAACACTTTTTGGATATTCCAAAAAAAATATTATATTTTAATGTTTTAAAATAATTTTTTTAAATATGACTCACTACGACATCACCAAAGGTATTATTTTAATGATTTAGGATATTATCCTTATAAAATAATTAAAATCATTTCTATTTAGTAGAAACAATAGGAAAAATCATTGTTAAGGTTTTGGATTTTGATTACTTTATCTTATAGGGTCTAAAAAATATGTTTTGGAAATCAATAAAGAACTCTCAATTTTTTTTATAAAAACCCACTGAACCTCTCTTTCCTATTAACTCACTAAATTTGGAGTGTTAATTTACTCAAAAAATACCTCTATATATCCCTCCCAATGTGTCTCAAATCTCTAAAGGATCCCCTCCCTATATTTAAGAACCACCCTCTTAAGGTAAGTGATCATATCCTCCTCTTTATTCAAGATCCATCTTAATATTATTCCTTTTGATTACCAATTGATCATGTTGGGATATGTTTTTACACTTCTCTCTTACTATAATTATGATTTAAAAGTGATTATATACCAATTTCACTCTCATTAAACCCTTCCAAGAATCTTTATGTACTCGCGTTATACTACCAAAATTATCCTAGGATTTTCTCCTACCAAACATTTGTGTAGTGAATACCCACACCATTTCCACTAAATGCTATTCACCTTATTGAACCTATAATTAATTTATTGGGAACATAATTATATTTAACTCACATTACTTAATCATGGTATCATAATAGAGTAAATACATTCTGATTTTGTATGATCCATGTGGCACAATTATGCATGTTGATGTTATGAATGTGATGGGAGGGCTCGGAATCATATAAACCTCTAATACATTAGGTAATGTTTTTATATCATGATATTCCATTAATGGTACATTTGGGTTTATATTAAGAACACTATATTATGAATACTTATCAGTTATCCTTGAATTATCCTTATGATATTCCATTCTATTATGTTATCATCTTTTATCATGATATGATATTCATGTTTGTTATTCTCACCCCTCTTATGTTACCTTGATATACCTATTGATTCACATTTATTATTTTCATTATTTTATGCTTTTATTATCCTCTTTCCAAGATTTATAGCACATCTTTTTCTTATTTACATTCCTTGGTTATCCTATGCTATTCTATAAGAATAATTATATTTAACTACATGTTATAGAGTTTTTGTTTATGACATTATATTTCTATTTAAAGTTGTTTTTATATGTTCATAATTGCCTAGAGGCACCAGGACTCACAATATTATATATCTTGTTTTAAGTGTATCTTTATGCAATAAATCATTAAAAAAGTGTATGAAAGATATGGGTTGTCAAATTTGGCACTAGATCCATGTTTAGTTATTTTGGTGATTATGATTAGAAAACTATTGTGAAAGACATAGGGTTAAAAATAAAAAATAGGAAATCATCCCTATATTTTGTTAAAGTACAGATTAATTGGTTTTCCAATAAAATACATCCATGTATGGATACTATATGTGGATATAGCTCTGACATAGTAGTAATTAGGTGTAATAAACTTAAAAAGAATGAATTCAGTTGGACTCAATCATCATATGGTGTAAGAAAAATAGGCCATATCATACACATGGATTGAAATTCCCATGGTATATTGTTTTAAAATTTATAATCTATTTTTGAACCATTATGAAGTGAATTAATATAGATATAAAATTTTATGTTTGTACATATAAGTTGGATAACTTATATTGAAACCTATAAATTCAAGGTTTATAGAATATATGTCATTTATGAGTTATCCCTTGAATGTTGATAGTTTCCCATTATGTGCCTAATATATTTTAAATTCCCATACCTAATTATATTTTGGTTAAAGTAAATGATTTGAACCATAATAAAATAGTTAAATATAGGATTATCATTTATGGCTCTATGCATTCGGTCATATCACATAGGTTGAGTAGAACTATTCAAGCAACACCACAAAATATGGAAGTAGAGATATCAGTGAAAACTGAAAATAGGGAAACTATTTCATCCCAAGTATATAAGTCATCCTCTATCATTATTTTTTTAATAAATTTACATAAAAAAATCATGATACTCTCTTTATAAGAATTTCAATGTAATTCTAATCATGAATTGTATCACTTTTATAGATCCAACATAAATTTTCAAGAGAAGGAATTCACCCCATGTATCACAAATCACATTCTAGTTCTATAAAAGTTCTAGGAGAAGGAAGAATCTCTGTTTATATTTTCATCTCAATCAGAGATTTTTTTTTTCTTTTTTAGTGATGTGTTCCCTTCATAGGGAATGACAAATGAAAATTATTTTCCTAATAAAACATAGTGGCTAACCAGGGTTGTCTCACTTGATGAGTTTCTCAGTTTGTTCACCTAATTAATCTAACTAACCTAGATTTTTTTTTGATGTTTTGATTTTTTAATGTAAAAATGATAATTTTTTTTGGTTTTTTGGTTTTTTTACAATATAATTGAATTACATGAAATATGATAATTTAAACTAAACCAAAATGAAATACTAAAATGAACAAGTTAAGGAAGAAAGAACTCGATTTTGGGTTCAATTTTGGGTTCAATCAATATTCTCTATTATTTTCATTGATTTTAGTTTTATAATACAAACATGAAATATCATGATGAATAACTAATATTTTTATTTATAAATTTTGGAATCTTTGAAATCCAAAAAAATCTCAATTCCACCTCCTCCTGTAATCAAGGTTAATGAAACACTTTGGTTGAGGGTGTTCTATTTTCTTGGACCAGCTCTATTGATGTCATTTCTTCCATTTATTAACTCAACACTATTATGTGTAGAGGTATCATATGAAGATAGGAAATCTAGATTAAACAAAATAATAGAAAAATATTGAGTTTCACGGCCTGAAAGACATCTTCCACCCCCACACTTGATACTGATATCTACCACAAATGTAAAAAAACTAAAATTAAGAATCCATGAATACCTTTACCTCCCCCAAGAAAATACTCGGGTCAGACTCCCATTATTAGTAGTAAGAAATAACATTGGTGGAAATATTAGAAGAAAATAGAAGAAAAATAAAAATAAGAGAATAAAATAAAGAATGTTAAAATAAAATAAAAAGAAGGATGTGAATTAAATTTAAATGAGAATAGGGGATGAGAAAGGAGAGAGAGAGATAAAGAGAAATAATAATAATATAAAAAAAATAAAAGAAATGAAATTAAAAATAATATTAAATATATATAATATACAAATAATGTTAAAATAAGAAGAATGAAATAAAAATAAAAGAAGAAGAGAAGAAGAAGATGAAGATGGGTGGAAATAAAAATTTAAATAAAAATACATGAATGCATTATTATTAAAGTAAACTAAAATAAGTATTAAATTTAAATAAAAAATAAAATAAAATGAAAATAAAATAAAAGTAAGAATAAAAGAAAATATGCAATAGCCGTCCTCATAGCACGAGGCTCCGTCGGCGTGGGTCGAACTCTCTTGGGAAAAGGAATGGATTCATTTTTTATAGGCAACAATGTAGGGGGTTCTTGGCATCCTCCTCCATCAAATACCTACCAAATATATTACTATATAATTCATAAATTCTCCACCTTGAGACCCATTTTTTCATGATTTTAGAACACCTGATGAAATAATATGTTTGGATTTTTGAGCAAGGACCGGGGAATCTTTGGGAAAACATGGATTCGGTGGAACTTGGAAGCATGGAATATGGGGGGGGGGACATGGAAATGCAACACGGTAGTGGTTCAATCATGGAGGAGGTAGGGGAGAATACTTCTTCTCATAGAGACTTAATAGTTGTCATATGACACTATATGGGAGTCGAATAAGTGTTCTAAGGGCATCCATGGTGGTGGAATAGGCCTCGACAAGATGAAAAAGTGTCGAGTAGCTGGACATCAATCATGGAAGTGGTGGCCTCCTTCATCCAACCACTTCGAAGGCCGAATGAATCCTCTAATGTGATCATATAAGGTATTGAAGGAAATACCAGGCTATCTAGGGAAATAGAAGAGGGGAATGAGATAGGGTTATAGGTTTGTTGGGGCGTCCATGGAAGATTCAAGGTGATTGTAGTGGAAAGATGAGTTGAAGATGGATTTGGCAGTAGTGGAGTAAGGCCTAGCCACACAAGGGTCAATAATAATGCCTAAAAATCACATCCTACATCCAAACATGATGTAGTTTCATACTCCCTTATAACTCAAGCCAGTAGATCTTAAGTCAAATAGTCTGGTGTGGGGATGCTCTCCTATAAGAAACCAACACACAACTTTTATGAGGGTGCATCCCATGTGGGGATGAGGCCCACCCTTACTATGCATTGGGTTCACCACCCATGGGCCACTCATATGAGATTCTGGCTCTCCCTAGGTCCGTACATAGATGGACCTATTATGCAGGATAGGTGGCTTCATGGCCCATGGTTGAGGGCTGGATGAAGTTGGATGTTTTTTAACACTTGCAAAATGATGGGAAAATTTAAATCACTTAACCAAATATAATAAAAAAATCATATGTAAAATTTCAAATTCCAAACAAATGTTATTTTACTCTTTTAACACTACATTCATTACTTTAAATATAAATTCCAATATTTTATTAAAACATTGAAATATGTGAAATTAATAATTAAAAATCATTCAAAAATCCTTGAAATTTGAGTAAAAATAAGCATAAAAATGAATTTGTAAAATACCCCCACACTTATACCATGCTTGTACTTATGAATATAATATCAACATGGAATTACAATGGTTAATAATGTCACCATTATTCAAAAATCAAAGTAATAATATTAAACAAAATCCAATGTTAAATCAAAACATTAAAATCCACATAAAATATCAATTCAATTTTCCAATTTTCAATAAAATAATCCACTCAAGTATTTTAATTTCTCTCTTTTGAAAATGATGGAACTTATTTTCTCATTCATTCATGACACTTAATTCATTATTATTTAACATTAAAAATCACGATTTACCTCAATTTAATCTATTCCCTCATGTTTCATGATACAATTAAAGTGGAGTTATGCTCATATCATGAGAAAATTCTCCTAATCCATTATCTTGTAAAGTAAATACATTCTCCACTTTTTAAAGACCAAATTCACATGAAATCATGATGTATTTTCAATCATGGTTCATATGAATATGAGTCTTAAGGTTGGTAGGAATTGATGTTTAAAAATTTAAGGCTCAAGAAGGAGGTTTTTCTCTGAAGTACAATGCATGATATCAATAGTGAATGTGTAATAATATTATCCCCTTCAATTTTCAACAACTCCAACTTCCCCCAAAACTCAAAGTAAAGGTCATGATCAGATAAATCATAATGAATAATTTGTCCACCCTCTTTAAAATTTCTCAGCTTTTATACTTTTCTTCAAAGAACATGTTTCATTTTTTTCTTTTTTGAAAGTTACACTTATTATAAATCTCATATCTACCACTGAACTACATATTATAAAAATCATTAGTTCGGTAGTGGTAATTTTTAATTATTCTAAGTCACAACCCATTTTTTCCTCATTTTTGGATCTTTTTGGAATTTTTTTTATTATGTATAGGGAAATCAATAAAGTGTATAATGAATCCAATAATGTTTTTATTCCCACAATTATAACCCCTAAAATTTCTACTTAAAATTCATTTTATCATTTCAACCATGACTCCATCCACCCCCAAACTTCTCCTTCAAAATATCATAAAAATACCAAGAGGATGGTAAAAATGGATAAAATTTTATTGAAACTTGGATCATACCTAAAACTTTCATTGATGGAGTCTATGGTATTAAACATGGATTAATGTAAAGGTGGTTTTCAAGGATATGATATTTTCAAAAGACACCTCAGTCATTTTAAATGTGGTTTTGAACAATCATTTCATTGAAATGTTTCAATGAATGTTCTGGTAGGTTATGTCTCAAGATCACTCAAGAAATATGATCAAGAATAAACAGTAATTACTTGTTATAGAAATCCTCTCAAGAATAAAACATGATATTTGGACAATAACCCAAGGAATGATTAAAATTAAAAAATCCAGTCACACAAATTTTAGAAATTTATAGCATGAAAATAATAGAGAAATTTCATTTACATTAATCAACTAATTTTCTGAAATTATAAGTCATCATTTTAATATCCATGTTTCATTTTAATCATAATGCTATTCATTTTACTCTTTCAATAATATTTATGTTGAAATGTAAAACATGGAATCATAGAAATCCTAAGAAACTCATGTCTCCTAGATAATTCAATTAGATCATAAATTCAAGTGCTGGTATGCAATTTATATATTAAATATCAAATGATTTTGTTGGAAAAAAAGATAGAGAGTTTAAAAGGAAAACAATAAAGGATAACTTTCTTTCCCACGATGCTTAGTCCCTTTTTAGATACTCTTTTGGGGCTGCCTTGTGCCATCATGGTCTAAAAAATATAGTTAATTGATTAAATACAAGGATCAGGTCATTAAATATTAAGAAAGATAATAGGCACTGGGATTAATGCAGTATAAATCCTAAAAATAATATTTAAATTACTAGAAATAATGTAAGTGGATAGGTCTTGGTACGATCCCCCAAGTGGACCCTACATTTTTACTTCCTCTAGAGGTTATTACAAGTTATTATCTAAAGTTTGATGGTTGGTGGATCTTTTTATATTTGGACTACCACATGAGGCTTTTCCCAACTTTTTCTATTTCCTTCTTAGTGAGGAATGATCCATGGATAGAGTATACCAGATCCCCCCCTCAAAAATAGGTAAAACATGCATGGATGGGGTATGATGAAGTATAGTTCATCCTCCATCTCAGTTTCTACTTATAAAACATCATATTTTTTAATTTTTGGCTCAATAATGTCTATATAAATTTAATGATCAAAGGGAAAATAAGGATTTATTTTTACTTGAATAAAATTTAAATTTTCTGTTTTGATAAGTAATTTATCCTTTTCAATATGGGCATCCTCTATCTTGATTCTCTCAAGATCACAACATATAAATCTTAGTGGACCTCTTAAAGTATATGTTCATCAAAATTAGGGTACTTTATCTGTTACTCAATAGGTGCATATGTAGTTTATTCAAACTTCTATAAGGCATAATATGATTTGTCCAAATAAAAAAATTCAAAACAATTAGGAGGGATACTAAAATGAGTTTCAATAAAATTAAAAGAGTATAATTTAAAGAATGTATTATCTCCATGAGTTAGTTCGGTATGAAAATATTCTTTATTAGAAATCACCTCTTTTAGTTAGATAGTTAAAAGATTACTTAGGTTGTCACGATAGTCAATCTATTCTTTAAATTATACCATTTGGATGGATTCCTCCTCTTCTGTCGTAGTGATCTAATTTTTTTTAAATGATATTTTTATCTTGAGTAAGTGTGTATTATATTATATTATACACAACAAACCATATCTCTTTAATAATTGTAGATAAATTAGCCATCTATAAAACCAATTAAAATGCCAAATTTAGAACTTGACACATCATAAAAAATAGAAAATCCAAAATGGGAAAATATAGATCGCTCCAATCTGATAAAATTATCACCCCAACACTACATAAATAAAACAAAATATTTGTAAACCATTAAACATCTTGGAAAAAAAATTCGTTTATATTAAATGAAATAATGAAGTGATATTTATAGAGTATAAAGAAAAATGTGACTGTTGGGATTTGAATGTTATAAGAATGTTGATTAAATAAGATCATTAGTCAATATAACGGTTGTAAGATTTTACCATTTATAATTATACCCATTGGTAATAATTATAATGTTAAAATTTGTGTTTTTAAGTATTGATGATAAAGTATAATTAATATAGAAAGGATAAAAAATGACCTCAACTAGTAGAGTTATGTTATATGAATCCTATTTTTTAGATCTTGGTTGAGAGGTAGTGTCATTGAGGTTATCCCTTGACCAAGACCATTTAAATCTATAAAAATTTACTGTTTAATTAAATATCATATAAAATAAGTTCTTGTTCATGGAAATTACCACTCGGTCGATGTTAGCTAAGCCGCCCCATGAATTTATCACGTCACATACCTTACCCTTAGGTTATATGTGTGTGTTATAAGGGGTTATGTTTCTAGGAATTAGTTACTTAAAGTGTAATTACTTTTCATAAATAAATTTTTTATTCCATAAATTCTATTTTAAGAATACTTTTTCTTATTAAAATATATTTTTAATTGAGAAACAATTTTAAAATTTATTTTTCTGACACAAATTGTACATTTTAGTAAAGATATAAATTTTTATAATAGACTAAGGTATTATGAATAAAATTTATTTTAAATTGGTATTATGTTAAAAACGATCCTATATAAATAGAAATTATTAAATAATTTAATTATGTCCTAGGAAATTTTTAAGTGTAACAAATTTTACCATGACTTAAAAATCCCTATTTTTTTAATAAATACATATTTTTATATTTAAATGTGAAATTATAATATCTATATAATTATTATTATAAAATAAACATTAGTTTTTAAATCATCACATCTAAATTATTTTATGATAAATTTATCAGAATTTTCTTAAATACGACTTTTTTTATGAATAGTAAAAATTAGCTTGGTTTTCGGTATATTTGATGACTTAATATTTATTTAATAATGATATAATATTTAATTACCCACAATACATGGCCTAAAATATTAATTTTATTAATATAACTTATTTTAATATATTTTAATCAATTTTCAAAACCTATAAATGATTTTCCAAAGACCAAAATAGAAACATTGACATTAATAAAATTACGTTGTGGAAACATTAATTTTACATGACAAAAGAATTGATAAAAAATAATTCTTGGTTCTTTTGGGTTAAAATAACTTAAAACATTACCCAAATGTCCAAAACTAAGGGCAAAAACATCGGGTATTCTAATAGTTTTTCATTTTCCACAACCTATATTTCCGAGGCCTATATTTGGAAATTATTAAACAAATACCCCACTTTTCCTATAAATACCCACCCATTTATCCATTTTTTTCACTCTAAATCCATTATATATTAATTTATAGTGTTTTGCCTTCAAAGTATTCCCACCATGTGTTCCTCTAGCCGCCAAGATTCTATTCCTCAAGATTTAGGAGTAGCTCTTCAGGGTAAGAGAATTATCCTTCCCTTCTCTTCAATTCAAGAACCTAATTTTGTATATATAGTATAAATGTTATGGATAATTTATTTTTTATACTTTATATCATACCATTACTATATAATTATGTTTCATCTATGTGATACCCCTTTTACCCTCTCATTTTAGACTTTCTAAAACCATATTGTATACCTATCATGCTACTGAATTTACTTCTCAAATTTATCTCTCTAGTTAAGAAATTCCATTTTTTCTTGAGTACTCAAACCTATGTATTTTCCATGTTTATTGAGATATATGTAACGATTAGTTATTTTATTCAGGTATTCAAACAAAAAAACCCACATACCATTTTTATGGGTTAAAAATGACGTAATGATCATGTCTTTAAGCTATTTTGTATGCCATGATTTTTATAAGAAACCTATTCCAAAATCTCCACATGTTATTAATGAAATGATTTATTATGATCTATGTGGCTCACAATAGATTAATATATATGAACATTGATCCTTGATATCTTTACAATGCATTGTGTAAGGAATTTAATCTCTAAAGATGATATATTTTATGATACCTTGATGAATAACCTTGGTAATTTTCAATTATGCAACCATGGTGATATGATTATAAATGTATCATTTAAATATTGTATCCAAATTTCTATTTTATGAATCATGTTATTTTTATTATGATATTCCTCATGTTCCCTTTCTCTTTCCATAATTATATTCCTCATGTTCTTATTGATATTACTCATGGTCACATTGAAACTGTTTCCCTTGCTTATTCCCTTTCTAGGTATCTTGATCACACCTTTACTTTTATAAATATACCCAGGTTATGAGATGTAGTAATTGTATCCTTTGATGAACTCATTAATAAACCTTCCAAGTGGATTATAATAATGATTTATGTTTTCATGTATTATGTTCTTGATTTCCAAGAAACTAAAATGAAAAATATTTTTTGTTCCGTTCTATGTAATGAAAATATTATGTAATAAAAAGGCAAGATTCCATAGTTGGAATCAAATGAATATTGTGTTATTTATGGGAATTTAGAAAATAAATCCTTTTTGTTAACCCTATAAATAAGTTTAAATATAGGAAAAAACTATTATTTTGGAAAAATATTAAGTAATTGGTTTTTGAGAAAATAAGTCCATGTATGGATATAAACAAGTGGATGTGGATCTGAAAAAAAAAACGTTTTTAGGGGTGACACCTAAAAACACCACATTTAGTTAGCCTCTATCTGGAAATGGTTCCTAAAAAAGGCCTTGTTTCACTCCTTGTATGACACTCCTAGGTGACATGTTTGGTTAATACAGGATTCTTATAAACCATTATGAAGGATATATAGAAAATGTAATTATTGTTAATGAATAAAAAAGTTTAAAATGATGTTTTAAGACATATAATTCTTCAAAAATTATATGATTATTAATAGAAACTCAAATCTACCTATAATTTTGTTATTTATGAAAATATTGAGAAATAGGAGGAACCATGTTAATTATGGACACAACACATGAGGACCTGATGACCCTCCGATGGAAGCCGAAATGGAAAACTTTATATGGATGATGAATCAAATATCCTAATTTATTGATAATAAATAAAATCATGTTGAGTGCCTCGATTCACCTCGAAGGGAAAAAATTTCCTTTGATACCTTTATGCATTTATGAGAACCTTATTTTATTGGATCGACAGACCCATTGATTTATAAACAATGGATAAACACTATAGAAAACTTAGCTTTTATACTACATTATTCAGAGAAATAGAAAGTCACCCTTACAGTATACCACTTAGATGGAGAAGCCTATTTATGTTGGAAACTGATTAAAGTCATGAATCCAAGAAGATATATCCATGCTATAGAGTGGGAAGTGTTTAGGGAAATATTTTTCAATGAACATTTTCCCCGTTAAATGAAAAATAAGATGGATACTTAATTCATTAAATTGGAGAATAAGGAAAATGAATTTTTCGGAATCAATGAGATGAACTTTATAGGACTTTCTTGATACACCTATATCTTTTTTATAGATTCTAAGGTAACGGTTGATATATTATTAATTATATTATGACCATATCTGCAGATAAATTTAGAAAATAAAAACCATAAAATCTATGAGGAGATATTACTGAGTGCTACGAAGGTTTAATTGAAGCTTGGAGAAACACATTGGTCACATAGGTCGAATGAAAAAGAGAGAGCTATGGATCAAGACTTTGGGAGAAAATTTTATTACAGATGAGGAGAAAAGTAAGTGTAACTTCCCACATGAATAAAAAATGGTAATAATTATTTTTGTAACTACTTACTCATGAAAGGAAAATGATACAATTGTGTAATATATGGCCATATAGATTATAAATATCCCGGTGAGGTGAAGCCTAAACTTCATAACATTTACCTCAAAGGGAAGATGGTGTAGGCACAACCTCAAGTTCAATGCTTAAAATATAGATAGTTGGGTCATTTTTACATTCACCATATAATAATATGATAATGGAGTTAAATCACCATAAACCTCAATATAAGCCAAGGGAGAAAGGTTAAGAATTTTCTATTATGACAGATGAAGTAGATGCTCCAAATGACGCTGTGGTTTGTATTGTTTTTATTCTTTCAAGGATAGAAAATACTTTTATTGATTATTGATATATTTATTCCTTTATTTCCTCTAAGTTTTTAAAGAATATATAATCAATCCCTAATCTTGTATAATTAGATTTATCAGTGAAGAATCTTAGAGGGATTCTCCAAGCAT
Source organism: Viscum album (assembly GCA_963277665.1). Lineage (NCBI taxonomy): Eukaryota > Viridiplantae > Streptophyta > Magnoliopsida > Santalales > Viscaceae > Viscum > Viscum album. Next base: position 1,047,575,350 of record OY728165.1, read on the forward strand.
CAACATTGTATAGAAACTATAGTGTTGAATTTGGTTAGAAAAATCTCATTTCAAATCTAGTAGTCATTCCCATGGAGTAATTCAACACTATAATGGGGATGGAATGGATCTCAAAGTATAATTCAAAGATCAACTATAGAATAATAGAATGTTAGTATTCTTGAATATACAACATATAATTATTTTAAAAGGAGAGATATCCGGACCTGAGATTTGTTTAGAAGAACATCACCTAGTCTTCTTTATAGAGATGATTGGTGAAGATGTAGAAGAAAATGAATGTATAATAATAAAAAAATTTCCCATAATTTAGGAATACATTGTCATTTTTCATTAGGAGTTACTTGGAACTCCCCTAAAAAGATATGTAAAGTTCTCCATTGAACTCATACCTAGATCCAAGATGATATCAAAGACACCATATAGAATGGGAAATGTGGAGATATATGAATTAATGAAATAACTTGAAGATATTCGAGAGAAGGGATTCATCTGAACAAGTGTGTCTCTTTGGGGAGATTATCTTTGTGAATAAAAAGGATCAATCAATGTTTCTATGAATTGATTATAGAGAACATTACATGATAACAGTGAAGAACAAGTACCAACTCCAAAGGATTGATTATTTATTTGACCGGATTTATGGGGCTCAATTATTATCCTAGATTGATCCTCAATATAGTTATCATCATTTAAGGGTAAAGAAATATGATATTCCAAATAATGAATATTGAAAAATATATGGGCATTTTGAGTTTTTTATTATGCCATTTGGCTTAACCAATACACCTTCTATATTTACGAATTTAATGAATATAGTCTTTAATGACTACCTTTATAAATTTGTGATAGTTTTTAATGATAATATTAAGATATATTAAAATATTTGTGAGGATCAGGATGATCATCTAAGGTTTATATTGAAAACCATGAGGAAGGATATTCTATTTGTAACATTTTGAAAATGTGAATTTTTGTTACAACAAGTTGCTTTGTTTGGGCACATTTTAACCAATGAAGGAATCTCAATTGACCCCGCCAAGACAATGGTTGTAGAGGATTGGCCTCATCGTACTATATAAACTATTATTCATAGTTTTCATAGTTTATTAGGATGTTATATGAGGTTTTTTATAAACTTTTCACAACTTTTTAATCCACTAACCAATTTAACTTGAAAAGGGAATATATTTATCTAGACAAAGGAGTGCGAAGAAATTTTCCAATAGATTGGTTACTACACCTGTGTAAGCTCTACACTCCATCAAAGAAGGATTTTTTATTTTTAGTGATTCATCTCTGAAAGGGCTTGGGTACATCCTCATGAAAAGTGAAAAAGTGATTTATTATGCATATGGAAAGTTAATGCCTCATGAGTAGTATTATCTTATGCATGATCTAGATCATGATACTATTTTTTCCTTTAAAAATATGGAGCCACTATCTTTATAGAGAGAAATATGATATATATATATACAAACCAGTAAATTACTAAGTATATATTTACACAACATGAGACAAATGTGATTGTTGTAACTTCATAAAGAATATGAATTTTCAATTCATTATCATCATTGGAGAGAAAACAAATTCACTGACACCTTAAATAGAAAACACCATGTTCTGATAGAAATGATGACAATTCAGTGAGATCGATTGATCATGGACCTAGTAAGGTTGGACATGTGAATCATGAGGAATGGGACATCATAAATCATATCCCAAATTATTTCTCAATAATAATTACTAGATAATATCAAAAAATAACAAAGAGAAGATCATATATTACAAAATAAGATATAGGATGAGAATAATGGAAAGTGTCCTAAGATCAATATTGATCAAGAAGATGCACTAAAATTTCATACAAGGGTATGTGTTCCATCTATTCCAGAGGTAAAGAAATTACTGATGGATGAAGCTCATAACTAAATATTATCTATAAATATTGGAATAAATAAGATATATAGGGACCTTCATGATCATTATTGGTGTGATAATATGAAAATATATTTTGCCAACTACACTACAAGGTTATTGGTGTGTCAAAAAGTAAATGTGAAGCAAAAACTTCCTAAAGGGGTATTGAAACCACTACCCATACCAACATGGAAGTGTGACAATATCACTATTGATGTTTTCACTGGTCTCCTGAGAACGTCTAAAAAAATGTGATATGGGTTATTGTTGACCGACTCACCAAGACTACCCATTTTTTTACTATTCATGAAGATTTATCTTTTGATCAACTTTCCAAGATATACATAAAAGAAGTGGTTAGGATACACAGGCTGCAAATTTCTATCATTTATGATCATGATCCAAGGTTCACAAATAAATTTTGGATTAGTCTCTAATATGACATGAACACTAAATTGAATTTTAGGTCAACCTATCACCCCCAAACTGATGGCCAATATAAAAGGACTATTTAGGCACTCGATAAAATTCTGATAACATGTTCAATGGAATTTAAATGAGTATGTGATCAACACCTCCCATTAGTTGAGTTATCATAAAAAATAACATCTACTTGAGTATTAAAATGGAACCCTTTGACGTTCTATATTATAAGAGATGTAGAGCTCCTACTTGTTGGGATGAATTTGTTGAGAAAAATATTTTTGTGTCTAATCTTGTGTTAGAGAGGGAATAAAAGGTTCATTCCATCCCACAACATATAAAAAAATTCTCATAGTAGGTAGAAGCGATATTCTAGGAACCGTCGAAGGGACTCACGATTTGATGTTAGTGACAATGTTTTAATTCAAATATCACTGTGGAAGTGAGTCCTGTGGTTTTGGAAGAAAGGTAATCATAGCCCAAGTAAATTGTCCCCTATGAAATATTGGATCACACAAGAGTAGTATCTTATTATATTTCACTTATACTAAATATTTCTCAAGTTCATGATGTATTCTATTTATCTCTCTTGAGGAAGTACATACCTGTTACCTCAGATGTATAGAATTTAGAGGTGTTATAATTGGAACATGAACTCTCTTATGAAGAGTAGCCAGTGGGTATCTTGGAATGTAGAGACAAGTTTCTATACAAATAGACGACCATACTTGTTAAAGTGTTGCGGAGGATCCCTACGTTTTAAGAGGTGAAATGAACACCATACAAAACAATGAAGCAGAAGTGCCCTCATCTTTTTTCAACTAAGAGAGTAAGTTGAAATTTTAGGTATAAAATTTCTAAAGGGGGAATAATTTTGAGATCCTGGATATTTTAAAAGAGATTTGTTTCCCAATAATTTTTTTTTTATATTATATTTTACACAACAAAACAATATATCTTTAATAATTATCAATACACTAGTTAGCTAAGAAAAAAATTAAAATTCCAAACTTTACGACTTGAAAAAAATTAAAAATAGAAAATCTATGATGGGAAAATATTGATCGATTCAATCTATTAGAATCATCAACCCAACACTAAATAAATAAACCAAAATATTAGCAAATTAAATAACATCTTATAAAATTATTGTAGTGAATATTTAATGAAATAATGATGTCATATTTATAGAGTATAAAGGGAAATGTGACCATTGGGATTTGACTATTATATGACCAATGATAAATTATAGCCATTATTCAATATAAATATTGCAAAATCTGACTATTGAAAACTATACCCTTTTGTAATAATATTTAATGTATAATTAATTATTATAAGTAGTAATGAAAAAGAATAATTAATACAGATTGGAGAAGAGATGACATCAACTAGTATAGTAATGCCATTTGATTCCCATTTCCAAGAACTTATGAGGGAGGTAGCATCACTGGGTTTCACCATTGACCAAGACCATTACACGATTAAACAAGTGAATATTGAATGATATCACATATTTGATATGTTCAAGGTAGTGGAAATTAAAACTTTGTTGATGTCAGCCGAGCCACCTCATGAATCTATCCCCTAAGAACACCATACACTTAGGTCGCACAATTATGTTATAAGGGGTTATGTGTATAGGAAATATATAATAAAAGTAAAATTATTTTTTATAAATAATATTTTAATTACATAAATTTAAATTTAGGAACAATTTTTCTTAATGTTTTTTAATTGAGATAAAATTTGACAAATTATTTTTTCAAACACAAATTGTAATTTTTAGGAAAGAAATATTTTTTTATAAAAAACTAAGTAATTATAAATAATATTTATTTTAATTAAATAGTATTTTAAAAACAGAATTATGTAAATGTAAAAGATAAAATTATTTTATTATTTCTTAGGAAATTTTTCAGTGTTAGAAATTTGACTATTCCTTACAACCCATTTTTTTGATAAATAAGTATTTTTTATATTTAAAAGTTAAAATTATCATATTTAGATAATTATTATGAGAAAATAAACATACTTTTTCAAATCATCACATAAAAATTATGTTATGGTGAATTTATGATAATTTTCTAAAATACTTTATTTTTTTCATGAATAGTAAAAAAATTGTTTGCATTTTTTTGTATGTTTAATGAATTTATAATTATGTCATAATGATGTAATAAAAAATTTACCATAATAAAAGGCCTAAAATATGTTATTTTATTAATATCAAGTATTTTAATATATTTTAATCAATTTGTACCACCTATAAATGAATTTTCCAAAGTCTAAAATGGAAACTTTGACATTAAAAACATTACATTGGGGAAGATTTACTTTTCCATACCAAAAGAAGTAATAAAAAATGTTGATCAGTTTTTTTGGGTTCAAATAACATAAGATATTACCCAAATTTCTAAAACCATGTTAATAAATTATGGGTAATCCTATGGTTTTTAATTTTCCACAACCTAGATCTGAAAGGCCTATTTTTAGTAATTATTAAATAAATCCTATACTTTTGCTATAAGTACCCACTCATTTATCCTTTTCTTTTCACACCAAGTCCATAATACACGATTTTTAGTGGAGTTTAGTCTCATGGAGTCACCCCTAGGGTGTCCTAATTCTCTCAAGGGTTCATTCTTAATGATTTAGGTGCAACTCTTCAAGGTAAAGGGATTATCCTTAATTTCTCTTCAATTCAAGAACCATTTTTCAATATGTCTTCTAAATGTTATGTATAATTTCTTTTTTCCCTTTTTATCGTACCCTCAATATCTAAGTTTCTTTTATTGATGGGATACTGTAACACCCCAGGTAAATAAAGAATATGTCATCTTTATATTTATCCATATTTGTGAATCAAATATTAATATTACTTTAAAGGGGATGCTATGCTCGATGGCGTACCCAACACGCAACAACGAGTTTCTTGGGAATCTTACGTTGCACTCTAATAATAAAATAATATTTTTTTAAATGGTAGTTAACATGTAGCCGTTGTATTGGCGGGAATGGATATAAATAACTAAAATATGATTATATATGTTTTTAAATGTTTTTACATTTATCCAATAAAAGATGAAGGCTTAAAATACAGAAAGAATTCAATTTTAGGCGAATATGCCCTAGTTTTCACTAAAGGTTCATTTATCACCTTTTGATGTTGAACCATCATTAAATATAGTTTTGTTCACTCTTAAAAATTATTTTGGACCAAATAAAACTCTTATTAAGAATCAGGACATCAAAATTTACTTTGTGTAAATTTTTGGTATCTTTTCGATAAAGTTCATTTTTTAATGAATAGTGTAAAATGTTGTATTTTAATTCAAAACCTCTTTTTAATATAATTTATTTATATGATTAGATTATCTTTTGAGTTGGTTTTAAAGTGAAATTAGAATATATTATTACCATTAAATCCAATAGTGGTCGTTGGAATTAATTCCACTTTGAAATCAGTCTTAAACCAGTGTCAATCTTTTGATACTTATTGTTTCATAAAAACACGCTATTTGCTCTGACAGCGGGAATTAATTATTAAATTAATTAATGTGACTTATATGTTTTGAATTTTTTAAAATAGACTTCATTTTTGAATTCGTAATATCAAATATAGCTTAGGATGATTTTTTGGTAATTTTCTGAAAAACTTCAATTTTTGATGAATAATGAAACCACTAAGTGGTACTTATAAAGACTGATTTTCCGTTTAAATGAAATTTTTCCGTCATTGTGTTTTGAATTTCAAAAATCCGACATACATGGTTTTAATTAAGAAGTAAAATGTGGTTCAATGGGATAAAAATAATTTTTTGGTGAATAGTAACTTATTAAGTTCTTAATCGCGATTAGAGGTAATTAGTGTAATTTAAGGTAAAAATGATATTATAGGAATGTGAGAACACAATGAAACTTGTCCTAAACCTATTGGGTGAGTCATGACCGACCAAGAAAAGCCATGGGCCAACTTGGGGACCCCATGGAGCCACTTTAGTTGGAAAATGACTATAATATATTTTTATTTAATGTTAAAATTAAATTGACACAAACATGAGTTGTTTTACTAAAACAGTCTTTAAGTGGGGTTACATAAGTCCAAATTTTGATTATAAATAATCATTGGAAAGATAAAAAGATTTCATACATCATAGTAATTTTTTTATAATTTTTAGACATTATATAAAGTAAATTATTTATGACATCATAATGATGAAGTGATGACATCATTATTTAACGATTAAAATAAAATGGAACGATAATGTAAAATATATGAACTAAACATGTCCAAAACTTATTGGATGGGTGTATTTCGAACCTTTATAACCTTATCCACTAATTATATCAATTTGGGACCTTTTAAAACCGAAACACATTTTTAAATAAAGTAATATTTCTTTACTTTCTAAAAGTGCCCCTCCTCTCCTCTTATAAAAGGCCCCCACCTCTACCTCATTTCAAACACTCCTCAAGCCTTTGGCTCGGCCAAACCCTGCCCATTTACTCTCTCCACATCCCTCTACTCATCATAGAGGATTCCCTTTGGGAAGAATCCTTTCAAAGGAAGCCTTTAGGCTCAAATCAAAAGGAGTTACACTTTTAAAGGTAATTCATTCTCTCTTGTTCATTTGTTTTATTTTGCTTCTCCAACCCTCTAAACTCTTTTTATTTACTTCTTTTGTAACAAAACAAGTATATTCAATATACTAGGATGTTTTTATAAGATTTATTCGAGCTAAAATCTCACACAACTACATAAAATGGTTAAAGAACATACGGTTTTCGTGGATGGCGAAATTCTGCCTCCCGAAACGATGATTGTTCAATACTCATTTAACACATTCAAGGGTGGCCATTACGATGTCACTATTTTTATATGTGATATATAATATGTTTATATTTTTTTTCTTTAAGCTTCTGTATTTTTCATTTTGGGCATACCTTAATGGTTTCCATTATGGGTAAACACGATATCTTCATTTAAGGAAGTGCGGACTACCGCCCCCTCAAAGTGATGTGATTCGTTAATGCCATATGTGGGACGTGTAAAGGATGGATTTAAAGTTATTATATATGATGTTATACTGGAATTATAATATACCTCTATATCATTATTATTTCTTTCCATTAAAGTATGAGATAGAAATGAAAGTAGCGTTCATGCGTACGTACGACTTACCGTCTCAATGAACGGTGCATTTCATTTCTTATCCCCAAATGTAATGTACTATTAAAAGTACATGTATATAATGGATATATATAATTAATGATATATCTAAATGATGAATATAATTCTGGAATTAAAATATACATACCTCTCATTTAGTTTTAATTCCATTAATACGACAAAGAAATGAAAGTAGCGTTCATGCGTACGTACGACTTACCGTCTCCATGAACGGTGCATTTCATTTCTTACCTCTAAATGATTATGTAAGATTATAAATACATGTATATTCTGGATATATATGATACATATTATATCCAAATCGGGAATTTCATTCTGGATATAAAGAACCTCTGACCACACGAACAACATGTAATTGTAAGAAGTCCACTTTCGACTTAAGAACCAAATATTGAGAAAACAAACATTATTTACTTAAATGGTTACATAATGATTATAACATGGCAATAAGTGATATAAAATGAATAATGAACTTTAAAAAGGTTCTTAATCAAGTATAAATTAACTCAAGTTTATTATTCAGGACGTTAAAGAACGATCGAGTCAAGTCGGACCCGAGGTAAGGGAATTTCTTAACCCAACTTCCATTCTTTGGGTTAATCTCCTACATTCAAATTATGTCATGATATTATTATGTCTTATTTTGTATTCTTTATGTTTACCTATAGTGAATACACATAATAGATCTATTTTATTTTAAAAATGATCTTTGTAAGGGATCCTACTCCTCTCTTTCTTTTTAAGTACACACTTTTATGTCATTCCATTTAAAGCTCATCTTTCTTGTTATGGGGATGATCTTTTATATTACACTTACTGTAATTTTTATGTTCATGTGATGAGAGACCCTATTCTATCTCATCAATCCATTTTGGAAGTTTTGAGTGGCGCCGTTAGGCTGCCGAGTTTTCATAAGGGATTTTTCATCTCTCTTTTATTCCCGTGAGATTTATTCTACATTTGCCACAAATTCCATTGAGTGGTGTATGTACTGCCCATTATTCTACTCTTTGTGTAATATAATTTCGTTTATGAGTATTTACATCAATGATATATTGTCCTTCTTTCATGGGGTGTATGTTTTGAAAGATACCCAAGTCGGTAAGGGAACCTTTCACCCTCCTCATTTTAAAAGACTTTGTTTGTTATGTCTTTTAATTCACATACAATTATGTTGGGATATGTTCTTCTATATCCTGATTGATGTAAATTTTATGTCCAAGTGATGAGATACACTTTTTATCTCTCATCAACTCATTTTGATGTGATGCGGTTAGGCTATCAAGGGAACTTTTTAACCCAATTTCGATTTCTTTGGGTTCAACATGTAGTCATTGAATATGTCATCCATTGAATATGTGTGAATGACATTTTATTGTTTTACACTTAATATCCACTTATATTAGGTGTATTTGTATTTGTCACACATATTTTTGAGATTGATTTGTCCTTAATTTAAGGATACCTTCTTTATAAGGGATTTCATCACATTTGACATTTCTAACGAGGGTTCATTGTTGTTATGCACCAATTCACTCTTATATGGTGTATATACTGTCCTTTGGAGTATTATATCTTGAATACATTTATTCTCATGATATTAGAAAGTTCTGACTAAATGTTATTCATTAATTATTGTATTCATGTGTCTCTAATTTTGGTAAAACCCCTTTAACCAAAATGTCATTTTAAATGTTTTCATTAATTGTTATTATTAATATCCATTTTTTCAAAATGGTTTTAAGGATTTATTTATATGGATATTAGTGGTTTAAAATTTTAAGCTTCAAGGTGGTATGGGACACTTTGATTCAAAAATCTCTTTATTAAATTTTTTATATGGTTTTGAAAATGGTTTTGATAAAGGATTCTATTATGATATATTGTGATGTGGAAATTTTATCATTCCTTTATATTGGTTTTATGTTTTATGATTTTATATTGGTACTTGAACATTTTAACGGGTGGTTATGTTATAAACCATATGACGGGTGGTGCCGTGAATACCAGGACGAGTGGTTACGTTATAACCTCCAATTCATTGGGTATGGAAGTCGGTCGTATGGCTATTCCATTAATTATGTATGGAAATTGGCCGTATGGCTATTCCATTAAGTGATATGTGTGGAAGTAGACCATATGGTTATTCCACTTAATTATGTTTATGTCCCAAGTTACCTTTATATATGTTATGTGTTCTTTTATGGGTTTTATGGTAATCCTTTGGCTACAAAAAGGTAAGTAATGATGATTTATTCAGTGAAGAGTTTTTACTACTTCATGAAGGTGAAGTTATTACTTTGATAGAGTATATATGGTTTACTTGATGTTTGAAAAACTAACTGTTTTCATTCTTTGTGTATCCCTTACTGAGCTTTTTATGCTCACCCCAAGTTTTTTTGAAATGTTTTTCACAGGACTTAATGTGGAATAAGGTCAAGGATGGAATCAAGGGAATGTAATCCTATATAAAACATGGAACTAGACACGTTTATTTTTAAGAGTTTTTTTTATTATTTTGGAAACTTAGTAGAAGTGACTAATTTGTAATCTTTTGAGATGTAATAGTTATGTTCTAATTCTCTAAAACTCTAAACCTGAAAAGATCCTCAATGTGAATTACTCATTTAATTCAATATTAAGTAAGGTTTAAGGCCAGGGCCTTATAGTTGGTATCAGAGGTCGGTTTAGACAACTCTAGGGATTAGGAGTTTTTGTGAGGCACATGATCAGTCCCTATAACTATTATTTCAGTTAAATCCTTGTTTTAAATTTTTTTCAGGTCAAGTAAAGTCGGTTACGAATGGAAGGAGGAGGATCTCAAACTACATTCCTATCTCTTCCTGATGACATGATTGCAATAATTATTGCAAAGTCATCTTCGGATGATTGTGAAACTTTTTCTAGCATACAACTCACTTGCAATCATTTGTTTGAGATATCAAACACCTCCGCTATACCTCATTATCATCGTGGATCATGGGTTGTTTTTAGAAAAATACTATTTTCACAATATTCTCATGTTTTCAAGAGAGGTAAATATTATCAAGGTATTTTCAAATATTTTACCTTATCACAAGAATTTGAAGCATATTATGATTTTCAAAATGGTACTGAGGAAGGAGACCCTTGCGCAACCTATTTATATTTGCTTTTAAAATATAGTCTCACATCACTTACTTATGGTATTTTAAAAGGACCAATGATAGAAAGTTTCAACTCAATTTCGGTCCGAATATTTTTTAGAAATCATGTTTTATCAGATGTTTTAGAATTATATGTCATACATGATTATTTTCCAAAACTGTTTTTCTGTGAACACCCATATGACCCATGTTGCACGAGGTGTATTTGGATGGAGGAAGCAATTGATTTTGAAGGATCTCTAAATCATTGTTGTAATGCATGGGACTTCTACCTACGTGAGCAAGATGACGATGAAACCGAGTGGACGCCATGATCAAGGTATGATGTTATTCATTTTGGGAATTGTTTTATTTTATCTTATGGTGGTGAAATAAGACTTCAAGAATTAAGGTGTTGAGATCATAATGCATTTGGATGAAAATTAAAGGTATAAGGAAACTATTGAGGTTAAAACATGTTAGGGTTATTTTTGGAGTTTTATAAAATGGACAACACGCAGACCGTGTGACTACCCGTCGCGTCGGACAAAGCTGCGGGAATCGAACCCACAACCAAAGTGCGACTGGTATTTATCGCCTACCACTGGACTATGTGAATTCCCTGGTTAGTTTGACTGATTCTTTCTGGTTATATGATTTTATGAATTAAGAGTGAGATGATTTTGGGTTATTTATGAAAATGATTAACCTATCATGGAGGATATGTGATTAGGATAATTACTTTTCAATACGGGACTTTAGGAGCAACTGATGTTGTTTGGAGATAAATGTTACGATTTAACTTGGAATACTATGTGACTAAATCCTTAAAATGTTTGGGTTTGAATCTTAGATTGGTTTAATTTGAGGAATTTTTATGGACAAATTTGATTATCGGATGGTCCTCGTTGAACTTTGGATTTTGTTGGACAAATTTTGGAGATTAAGAATAGATTTTCTTTTTATAAAGGGTTATCCTTTCTGGATTATCTGACCTTGTACTAACCTTTTTGGTTTTGGTTATGGTTATGGTCTAAATATATGGGAAGTATATAGTTCTCTTTTGTGGATTAGGTGATTCTCTAGAAGTTGATTATAGTACTCTAAATTTGAATATGTCTTCCTAAATACTCGCCTTTTGGAGAAAATATGAGTTTGTGTAAGGAATCTAATAAAGGTTGACAGTCAACATGATAAGTGATTATGTTTCCTTATGAATAAATTCCTCAATAAAAATTAACTTAAAACAAAAATGTTGTCTATTAACTTTTCCTACTGGGTAATCGAATACCGTTTAACCCATCACAAGTTTGTGATTCTCTCATGGTTAACTTTCTCCTAAACATGTTTTCTATCACACTCCATCAGAACATGACCCTATGTTTTCTCCTCCATGTCCATGTTTTCATACTTGGAATCCTAGTATGGGTTAACTCGGGTGACCTTTGTACTTATCTTTCTTTATTTTAAAGTGATTGTTTTACCGATCCTTGTTCCGATGTGGGACTTTCAAGGATGTTTCCAAGCCCAATTTTAAAATTGCGAGGACGCAATTCCCAAAAGGGGGGAAGGATGTAACACCCCAGGTAAATAAAGAATATGTCATCTTTATATTTATCCATATTTATGAATCAAATATTAATATTACTTTAAAGGGGATTCTATGCTCGATGGCGTACCCAACACGCAACAACGAGTTTCTTGGGAAGCTTACGTTGCACTCTAATAATAAAATAATATTATTTTAAATGGTAGTTAATATGTAGCCGTTGTATTGGCGGGAATGGATATAAATAACTAAAATATGATTATATATGTTTTTAAATGTTTTTACATTTATCCAATAAAATATAAAGGCTTAAAATACAGAAAGAATTCAATTTTAGGCGTATATGCCCTAGTTTTCACTAAAGGTTCACTTATCACCTTTTGATGCTGAACCATCATTAAATATATTTTTGTTCACTCTTAAAAAATATTTTGGACCAAATAAAACTCTTATTAAGAATCGGGACATCAAAATTTACTCTGTGTAAATTTTTGGTATCTTTTCGATAAAGTTCATTTTTTTAATGAATAGTGTAAAATGTTGTATTTTAATTCAAAACCTCTTTTTAATCTAATTTATTTATATGATTAGATTATCTTTTGAGTTGGTTTTAAAGTGAAATTAAAATATATTTTTACCATTAAATCCAATAGTGGTCGTTGGAATTAATTCCACTTTGAAATCAGTCTTAAACCAATGTCAATCTTTTGATACTTATTGTTTCATAAAAACACGCTATTTTTTCTGACAGCGGGAATTAATTATTAAATTAATTAACGTGACTTATATGTTTTGAATTTTGTAAAATAGACTTCATTTTTGAATTCGTAATATCAAATATAGATTAGGGTGAATTTTTGGTAATTTTCTGAAAAACTTCAATTTTTGATGAATAGTGAAACCACTAAGTGGTACTTATAAAGACTGATTTTCCATTTAAATGAAATTTTGCCATCATTGTGTTTTGAATTTCAAAAATCTGACATACATTTTTGTCATTAAGAAGTAAAATGTGGTTCAATGGGATAAAAATAATTTTTTGGTGAATAGTAACTTATTAAGTTCTTAATCGCAATTAGAGGTAATTAGTGTAATTTAAGGTAAAAATGATATTATAGGAATGTGAAAACACCATGAAACTTGTCTTAAACCTATTGGGTGAGTCATGGCCGACCAAGACAATCCATGGGCCAACTTGGGGACCCCATGGAGCCACTTTAGTTGGAAAATGACTATAATATATTTTTATTTAATGTTAAAATTAAATTGACACAAACATGAGTTGTTTTACTAAAACAGTTTTTAAGTGGGGTTACATAAGTCCAAATTTTTATTATAAATAATCATTGGAAATCTAAAACAATTTCCTAAATCATAGTAATTTTTTTTATAATTTTTAGACATTAAATAAATTAAATTATTTATGACATCATAATGATGCAGTAATGACATCATTATTAAACGATTAAAATAAAATGGAAAGATAATGTAAAATCTATGAACTACACATGTCCAAAACTTATTGTATTGGTAAATTTCGAACCTTTATAACCTTATACACAAATTAAATCAATTTTGGACCTTTTAAATCCGAAACACATTTTCAAATAAAGTAATATTTCTTTACATTCCAAAAGTGCCCCTCCTCTCCTCTTATAAAAGGCCCCCACCTCTACCTCATTTCACACACTCCTCAAGCCTTTGGCTCGGCCAACCCCTTCCCATTTACTCTCTCCAAATCCCTCTCCTAATCCTAGAGGATTCCCTATGGGCAGAATCCTTTCAAAGGAAGCCTTTAGGCTCAAATCAAAAGGAGTTACACTTTTAAAGGTAATTCATTCTCTCTTGTTCATTTGTTTTATTTTTCTTCTCCAACCCTCTAAACTCATTTTATTTACTTATTTAGTAACAACACCAGTATCTTCAATATACTAGGATGTTGTTATAAGATTTATGCGAGCTACACTCTCACAGAACTACATCAAATGGTTAAAGAACATACGGTTTCCGTGGATGGCGAAATTCTGCCTCCCGAAACGATGATTGTTCAATACTTATTTAACACATTCAAGGGTGGCCATTATGATGTCACTAATTTTATATATGATATATAATATGTTTATTTTTTTCTTTAAGATTCTGTATTTTTCATTTTGGGCATACCTTTATGGTTTCCAATATGGGTAAACACGATATCTTCATTTAAGGAAGTGCGGACTACCGCCCCCTCAAAGTGATGTGATTCGTTAATGCCATATGTGGGACGTGTAAAGGATGGATTTAAAGTTATTATATATGATGTTATACTGGAATTATAATATACCTCTATATCATTATTATTTCTTTCCATTAAAGTATGAGATAGAAATGAAAGTAGTGTTCATGCGTAAGTACGGCTTACCGTCTCCATGAACGGTGCATTTCATTTCTTATCCCCAAATGTAATGTACTATTAAAAGTACATGTATATAATGGATATATATAATTTATGATATATCTAAATGATGAATATAATTCTGGAATTAAAATATACATACCTCTCATTTAGTTTTAATTCCATTAATATGACAAAGAAATGAAAGTAGCGTTCATGCGTACGTACGGCTTACCGTCTCCATGAACGGTGCATTTCATTTCTTACCTATAAATGATTATGTAATATTATAAATAAATGTATATGCTGGAAATATATGATAAATATTATATCCAAATCGGGAATTTCATTCAGGATATAAAGAACCTTTGACCACACGAACAACATGTAATTGTAAGAAGTCCACTTTCGACTTAAGAACCAAATATTGAGAAAACAAACATTATTTACTAAAATGGTTACATAATTTTTATAACATGGCAATAAGTGATATAAAAGGAATAATGAACTTTAAAAAGGTTCTTAATCAAGTATAAATTAACTCAAGTTTATTATTCAGGACGTTAAAGAACGATCGAGTCAAGTCGGACCCGAGGTAAGGGAATTTCTTAACCCAACTTCCATTCTTTGGGTTAATCTCCTACATTCAAATTATGTCATGATATTATTATGTCTTATTCTGTATTCTTTATGTGTACCTATAGTGAATACACATAATAGATCTATTTTATTTTAAAAATGATCTTTGTAAGGGATCTTACTCCTCTCTTTCTTTTTAAGTACACACTTTTATGTCATTCCTTTTAAAGCTAATCTTTCTTGTTATTTGGATGATATTTTATATTACACTTACTGTAATTTTTATGTTCATGTGATGAGAGACCCTATTCTCTCTCATCTATCCATTTTGGAAGTTTTGAGTGGTGCCGTTAGGCTGCCGAGTTTTCATAAGGGATTTTTCATCTCTCTTTTTTTCCCGTGAGATTTATGCTACATTTGCCACAAATTCCATTAAGTGGTGTATGTACTGCCCATTATTATACTCTTTGTGTAAAATAATTTCGTTTATGAGTATTTACATCAATGATCTATTGTCCTTCTTTCATGGGGTGTATGTTTTGAAAGATACCCAAGTCGGTAAGGGAACCTTTCACCCTCCTCATTTTAAAAGACTTTGTTTGTTATGTCTTTTAATTCACATACTATTATGTTGGGATATGTTCTTATATATCCCGATTGATGTAAATTTTATGTCCAAGTGATGAGATACACTTTTTATCTCTCATCAACTCATTTTGATGTGATGCCGTTAGGCTATCAAGGGAACTTTTTAACCCAATTTCGATTTCTTTGGGTTCAATATGTAGTCATTGAATATGTCATCCATTGAATATGTGTGAATGACCTTTTATTGTTTTACACTTAATATCCACTTATATTAGGTGTATTTTTATTTGTCACACATATTTTTGAGATTGATTTGTCCCTAATTTAAGGATACCTTCTTTATAAGGTATTTCATCACATTTGACATTTCTAATGAGGGTTCATTGTTGGTATGCACCAATTCACTCTTATATGGTGTATATACTGTCCTTTGGAGTATTATATCATGAATCCATTTATTCTCATGATATTAGAAAGTTCTGACTAAATGTTATTCATCAATTATTGTATTCAAGTGTCTCTAATTTTGGTAAAACCCCTTAAACCAAAATGTCATTTTAATTGTTTTCATTAATTTTTATTATTAATATCCATGTTTTCAAAATGGTTTTAAGGATTTATTTATATGGATATTAATGGTTTAAAATTTTAAGCTTCAAGGTGGTATGGGACACTTTGATTCAAAAATCTCTTTATTAAATGTTTTAAATGGTTTTGAAAATGGTTTTGATAAAGGATTCTATTATGATATATTGTGATGTGGAAATGTTATAATTCCTTTATATTGGTTTTATGTTTTATGATTTTATATTGGTACTTGGACATTTTAACGGGTGGTTACGTTATAAACCATATGACGGGTGGTGCCGTGAATACCAGGACGGGTGGTTACGTTATAACCTCCAATGCATTGGGTATGGAAGTCGGCCGTATGGCTATTCCATTAAGTATGTATGGAAATTGGCCGTATGGCTATTCCATTAAGTGATATGTGTGGAATTCGACCGTATGGTTATTCCACTTAAGTATGTTTATGTCCCAAGTTACCTTTATATATGTTATGTGTTCTTTTATGGGGTTTATGGTAATCCTTTGGCTACAAAAAGGTAAGTAATGATGCTTTATTCAGGGAAGAGTTTTTAATACTTCATGAAGGTGAAGTTATTACTTTGATAGAGTATATATGGTTTACTTGATGTTTGAAAAACTAACTGTTTTCATTCTTTGTGTATCCCTTACTGAGCTTTTTATGCTCACCCCAAGTTTTTTTGAAATGTTTTTTACATGAGTTAATGTGGAATAAGGTCAAGGATGGAATCAAGGGAATTTCATCCTATATAAAACATGGAACTAGACACGTTTCTTTTTAAGAGTTTTTTTTTATTATTATGGAAACTTAGTAGAAGTGACTACTTTTTAATCTTTTGAGATGTAATAGTTATTTTCTAATTCTCTAAAACTCTAAACCTGAAAAGATCCTCAATGTGAATTACTCATTTAATTCAATATTAAGTAAGGTTTAAGGCCGGGGCCTTATAGTTACCCCCATTATCCTCTCATTTTCTCTTTCTAAAACTATGTTTTATACTTATCATGCTACTGAATTTACATCTATGATTTCTCTCTCAACATAACAAATCCTCCTTTATTTTCTTTCTGTGAATACCCAAACCTATTTATTTTCTAGGTTTATTCACCTATATGTACAAATTATTTATTTTATTTGTGTATTTACGCATAAGAAACCCACATTCCCTTTTATGGGGTCTAAAATGATGAAATGATCATGTCTTTAAGCTCTTTTGTATGCCCGAATTATGATAAGAAACTTGATATTTATTCTCCATGTCTTATTAATGAAATGATTTATTGTGATTTATGTTTCTAAAATTAAATTAAGGCATATTAAGGGTGAAACCCCATAACTCTACAATGAATTTGGTAAATAATTTAATCTCTAGATATAAAAAGATTTATTATACCTTGCTGAATAACATTGGTAATTTTTATTTATTATACCTTAGTGACAAACCTTAGTGACATGCATATGAATGTATCATTTAAATGTTGTAGCTAAATTTCCATGCTATGAATCATGTTATTTCTATTATCATATTCTTCATGTTCCCTTTCGCTTTCTTTAATGATATTCCTCATGTTCTTATTGATTTTTCTCAAGATCACACGTAAACTTTTTCCCTCCCTTATTCCATTAATAAGCCTTATTCCCACCCATTTCCTTTTATGTATGTCCACAGGTTATGAGATGCGAACCCATGATGAATCCTTCTAGGTGGATTAAAATAATTATTTTTATGTTTTCTTGTATTATTTTCTAGATTTTCAGGAAACTAAACATTAAAAGATCAATTGTTTTATTCCATGTAATGAAAATATTATATAATAAAAATGGTAGAAGCGATATACATGGCTAGAGTGAAATTAAATGGAACTAGATATTTTACTTTTTAAGGAATGAAAAGATCAATTTCTACCTCATAATCATTTTATAACTCATCAAGATCTTGTTGATCTCCCACATTTAGCATATCATGGAAGTTTCACACTTCATGGATCCACTCTAGCTAATCACAATCATCTTGAAGATTTACCTCAAATAGTTGGTCCATTTAATTTCCTCAATTTTGGCCTAAAACTCATGGATTTATTTAGTGTAATTAGGGGAAACTTTTGGAACTTCCTTCTTGGCATTGAATCTTTGTATGTCAGTTTGGAGTTCATAATCCATGACCATCAAATATTGTGGTGATATCCGTGTCTCTATTTATTTTTTTTCATATGTTTGACCATTTGAATAAGAGAATAATTCATTTGTTTGAGGAACTTTTCACTAAAAATCTTGTTCTTATTCATGCACCTTTGAGTAATTGTTCCATGTAATGAAAAATGGTTGTTTGAAAACATCATGAAAAAAGATTTTTTGGGTTTTTTATTTAATGTAATGAAAAACTATAAAAATGAAAAAAATAGAAAAATGAATAAACCACCAATTAGAAATTTGATAATGAGGATGATTTTTAGACAATCCTATCACAGGGCATGGAAAAAGAAAATTATTTTCCTAATGTAGCATAGTGTCTAACCAGACTCATCTCACTTGAAGAGCTTATTATTTTTTTCACCTACTTAATCTAACTCACCTAAACTATTTATTTTTATTATCTTTAATATTTTATGAAATAAATGATAAATATTTTTGGGTTTTTTTCCTATTTTCAATGATAATTGAATGACATGAAATATGAGAATCTAAACTAAACTAACATACAATGCTAAACAGAATGAGTTAATGATGAAATAAATTGGTTTTTGGGATTTCTTTTTGGTTTAATCATTATTCTAATTTACTATTTTGATTTTAATTTGATAATATGAACATTAAAGCTCATTATGAATTACTATTTTTTATACAGAAAATTTACAATCATTGAATTCTAAAGAAATATTGATCATACCTCATCCTATAATCAAGGTTGATGAAACACTTTGGTTGAGGGTGTTACATATTCTAGGTACCAAATCTATTGATGTTGGTTTATCCTTTGATAGATTCAAATCGTTCTTATGAAGCGCTATCAATGAAGGTAGGGAAAATAGATTAAACAATAGAATAGAAACACACCATGTTGCATGGAATGGAGAAAGTTTTCCACACCCATGAATGAAACTCATTTTTACCACATGCATCAAATAAACTAAAAGAAATTATTCAAGAACACCTATACCTCCTCCGAGCCAGGCCCCGAGTTAGCCTTTTCTTACTGGGAGTAAGATATCACTTTGGTGGAAAGATGAGAAGAGAAGAGAATAAAGATAAAAATAATAGAATAAAAAAAGTGAATAAAATAATATAAAAATGAAGATTAGAATAAAATAAAAAACATAACGGGGGATGAGAAGAGAGAGATAAAGAGAGAGAAAATTAATATAAATAAGAAATTATAAGAAATTAAAAATAATAAGAAATATATATAATATATAAAAATATTAAAATAATAATAGATGAATCACAAATAAAAGGAAGAAAAAGAGTGGAAGATGATGAAGATGAGAAGAAAGAATAGTTTAAATAAAAATTTAAGGATGTGTTATTATTAAATAAAACTAATATAAATATGAAATTTAAATTAAAAATTAAATTAAATTAAATGCGAATAAAATTAAAGAAGAAAAAAGAAGATATAGTAGCCGACCTCGCAGAATGAGGCTCCATCAGTGTGAGTCTTTCTCCCTTGGGATGAGGAATAGATTATTTTTTATTGGTAAGGGGGGGTCCTCAGTATCCTCCTCCCTCAAAGATCTCCCAAATAACAAGGGATCTTCATATCTAATTTTTAAATTCTCCCCCAAGACCAAATTTTTTATGGTTTCAAAACAATCAATGAAATTAGGCGCTTTAATTTTTGAGCATGGACTAGGGATACTTCGGGGAATCATGTTTTTGTTGGAACATGGAAGCATGGAATATGTGTGTGTTGGGGGTGATTTGGATGTGGTAGTGTGGCATGAAAATAGTGCATGCATGGTGGAGGAATCAGAGCAACATTATTCTCATCTGACCTTAACAGTGGCCAGATGATCCTTCATGGGAGTTAGTAGAGGGCCCTGAGGGAATCCATGGTGGGGGAATTGTCCTCAACATATAGAAGGAGTGTTGAGTTGTTGGGATTTGATCAAGGCAGTGGTTGACACATTTATCCAGCCACTTCAATGTCTAGATGAATCCTCCATGGTGACCGTATGAGGTATGAGAGGTTATCCTAGGAGATCTTGAGTGATGGAAGAGGGAATGAGATTTAGTTAGAGGATCTTAGTGAAATCTATGAGAGATTCTAGGTGATTTCTGTTGTGACAAGAGCTGAAGAAGAAGGTGGTAGTGACAGATCATGACAGAGATGAACAAGGGTGAAGAGTAACTTCTAAAAACCATATCCCACATTCAAACTGGAAGTAGTTTGCTGCTCCCTTATAACTCAAGGCACATGATCATAGATCAAATGACCTACAACCAGGATGGTCTCCCATAATAAACCTCCACACACCTCATATGAAAGCTGCATTTACTATAGCTAGCACAGGATTGGGCCTACCATTACTCCCTATGGGGTTCACCACTTGTGGGCCACTTGCACGAGCTTGATTCCCTCATGCTGTCTCACACATCTAGATATCCCTTAATTATTGTTTGGTTGACTGGCTCTCTTGGGATGGCTAGGTTGATTCATGCACCTTGGTCGAGGGCCGGCTGAAGTTGGCTATTTTTTTAACACCTGAAAAATGATAAGAAAATTTAACTCCCTTAACCAAATATAATAAAGAAAGTTATGTAAAATTTCAAATTCAAAAATAACTTGTTTTACCCGTTTAAAACAATTTTTATTTCTTTAAATATAAATTCCATCATTTTATTAAAACATTGAAATATATGGAACTAATCATTAAAAATCCATAAAAAATAATTGAAAATTAAATAAAAATATGCACCAAAAATAATTTTTTCAGTGAGAAATATTATCTATCTAAAATTATTGAGACTAAAAAAATATCATCCTTGATAAGATTCTCATTTTAAGATAATTACTGATCTTTTTCTTGAATATATTTTTAGTCTTCCTCCTATTCAAGTGGTTGAGTTCTCAATCAAACATATACCTAAATCTTTCCCAACATCTAATTCCTTAAATAAAATGGCCATGATTTAACTTAAAGAGATGGAAAAGGTACTACAAGGGAAATTGGATATAGATTATAAATTCCCTAGTGCTTCAGAGTGGGGTGAACTAGTCTTATTAACCAAGAATAAGGATGTGTCAATGCATCTCCAAATTGACTATCATGAACACAAAAAAACCCTGATAAGGAATAAGTATCCTCTTAAATGAATTTATGACTTGTTTTATAATCTACATGGAGTATAGTACTTTTATAAGGTGGATTTTCAGTAGGATATTATCAATTAGTGGCGAAGATAGAGGATATCATTAAAAATTCATTTCATACAAGGTAAAAGAATTATGACTTCATATTGATTCCATTTAGATTCATTAATGCTCCCTCAATATTCATGGACATAATGAATGGAGTCTTTTGGTATTACCTTAAAAAATTTGCGGTAGCCTTTATTGATGAAATTCATATCTACTTCAAAAAAAAAAAGAGGATCATGAGGATAATTTGGATGATATATTGAAGAAATTTTTGAAATAAAATATGTATGAAATGTGTAGTAAAATCATGTTTAGGATGGAGAAAGTAACATTACCAGGGAATTTTATCACCAAAAAAAATAAATAAATTGATTATTTAAAAATAGATGCAATTTAAGGATGTCCTAGACTAATGTTTGTGACAGAAATATTTAGTTTACATGGATTATATTTGTACTATTGTTGATTATTTAGAAACTTCTCATGATTTTTAGGCCAACTATTCAAGCTAACTCAGAAGAGAGTTATTTTTTTGGGATGATGAATACAAGAAGAGATTTAAAGGGTTAAAGAAGTGTCTAATCACTACACCTGTAATCACATTACCCACTAGTGAGGGATTATTTGTGATATGTAGTGAGGTATCCAAACAATTTTTAGGTTTTCTACTCATTTAATATGAAAATGTGATAGCCTATACCTCCCCCCAATTAAATATACATGAGAAGAACTACCCAAACAATGATCTAGAATTTGTAACCATGCTCTTCACATTGAATGTTTTTCGATATTATCTCTATGGGGACAAGTGAAAAAATTTAAGGATCATAAAATCCTCAATTATATATTCCTATAAAAGGAGTTCAATATTCACCAATATATGTGGTCATAGTTGATCATGGAATATCATTTTTCAATCCATTACCATCCTATGATTATGAAAAAAGTCGCAGAAGCTCTGAGTTGAAATGATACTACAACCATATTCACAATGAGGATTGGGAGGGATCCAATATCTTTAGAGGTACAATTTATAGAAACATGATTAATAAAAGGATATTTATCCTACCTTTCTCAAATAACTACTTAAATATTTATTCATGAGAGGATCAAGGAGGCTCACAATGGCAATGAGGTGAAAAAAACAAGATAGAAAACTTTCTAGAGTTTATGTTTTTAAAATATGGATTTATAAGGTTTGGAACTTGGATATGTGTCTCATCAAAACCAGAGTTAATAAGGGAACTTATGGATGATCCACATAGTAAAACCATCTCTATTCATTTAGGAAGCACTAGGATTTATCGATATCTAAATCCAAACTTATGGTGGGATAATATGAAGAAGGATATTGTAGAATTTTTATCTTGATGATTGGTATTCCAAAAAGTCTAAGATGATTTAAATAAGCCGAATGGTATAAAGAAACCATTTCTCATACCAATATGTAAATAGGAAAACATAACCATGGATTTCTTGTAGTACTCCCTAGGATATCTATAGAAAATAACAATTTATGTCTAGTTATTAATATCCATAAATATTCATTGTATTTCATTACAATAAAGGAAATTTCACTCTTAAATAAATCATTATGATATACATAACTGAAGTTGTATGATTGTATAGAGTTACACTTAGTATTATATCTCATCAAGATCTAAGGTTTAACTCTATTTTCAGGGGAAGATTTCAAAATGTGTTAGATATAGAACTGATCATTTACACTACTTATCACTCTTAGATAGATGGTTAGTCTGAAAGAACCATTAAAACTCTATATGATGTGATAAGATATTTTTGAATGTATTTCCAAGGATGTTGGGCAATTCACCTTCCCCTAGTCGAGTTATCATATATAAAAAGTTTCCATTATTTCATTGAAATGATACCTTATGAGGATATATATTTAAATAGGTTTTGGAGTCCAACATGTTGGGATTAAGTTAGATAGTAGAATATTATTGGACTTGATATTATCTAATATATGATGGAGATGGTTAAAACTAGTCATCAAAATATTAAATTCCCATAATGAAAAAATAAAATCTATGCATTCAATCATTGATGTGATCTAGAGTTTATGGTAAGAAATAAAGTTTTTCTTCATATATATATGTGGAAGAAATTACCAAGTATTGAGATTAAGTTAAATCTTATTCCAAGATACATCATTAACTTCAAGATCATTGATCACATTAGAGCGGTGGCCTATCGACTAGCACTCTATCCTAACCTATATCAAGAACATGATGTGTTCCATGTATCCCTATTAAAAAAATACATACCAGAGCCCTCACATGTAATGAATCAAGAGGTGGTTCCATTGGAGAATGAGTTTTTATTCTAGGAGTAGGTGGTGAAGATCTTAGATCATAGGGAGAATGTCCCATGAGACAAGACAACTCACCTTGTAAAAATTCTATGGTGGAACCATATTTTTGGGGAAGCGACTGGGGAACTAGAAGAGGCAATAAAATAGAAGTACCCTTATTTGTTTAAGTGTTCAAATGAAATTCTGAGGTTTAAATTTTTTAAGGAGGCAATAACGCAATGATATGAATATTTAAAAATGAAATTACATTTTAAATGAGTAAATTGATTTTTAAGAAATGAAATTTCAAAAAACACACGAACATATTTGGTTAATTGGGACCATTATATCTTTTATGCTACAGGATTTATAAGACCATTAAGAATCATAACCATTGATTTTATATCCATTATAAATTGAATATATTATTAGTATATATATATGGTTATGATAAATCTATTTTATATAGACAAAGGAAGTGATGACCATGACCAGTAGGTTCGTACCCAATGAATCCGATTTACTTTAATTTCCTATAGAGATATAATCCCAAGGATTTTACCTTGAATAAGGCCAAGATAATTTTTAAAAAATAAAACATGAGTTAAATAATTTATAAGATAATTTCAAGCTCATTGAGATCGTGGCCCAAACCATGTTCGCTGAACCACCCCAAGAAAATATCACAATCACACACCCTACACTTTGGTCATTCATTAGTGTAATAAAATTGACTATATCCATACCATAACAATACAAATTTTTATATTATTTTATATTAAATAATTATTAGATTTAACTTTTATTATTACTTTATAATGATCAAATAATAAATTTGATAAAAATCATCTTTTGATTTGATGAAACAAAAATTGTATTTTTGGGATATGTATAGTTTCAATATAAACAGTCTTTTGGATGAATTCATGAACTTTTAAAATAAATGATATTTTAATAAAATATTAATAATAAAAAATATTTTCTAAATATAAATTATTATATAATTTTACAAATTTAAATAGAATTTTTATTAAGGGTTAGATAATTGTTTTAAAAAAATGGTATTTTTTAATAAATAGAGAATTTTGATTTAAATGTGTAAATAATCATATTTAGAGAATTATTTTTATTAAAAGAATACTATTTTTAGAATCATCACATTGATATTATCCAATGGTGAATTTTTCATAATTTTCGTAGGCAATTGAATATTTAGGTAAAAATTAAATATGATATAATTATAAAATATGTATTAAGTCATCATAAAATCCCAAAAATGATATAATAAATACTATAAAGATAATACATGAAAAAAATTATGTGTTCCATTTAAAATAAGGTGTTTTATGTTATTTTATTAATTTTATAAACCCTTAATGAATCCCCCAAAACCTATAATATATTTTAAGGTTTTAAAGGAACTTTTTTATAACATGACTCACTTCTATATCTCCAAGGGTATTATTTTAAAGAGTTAATTTCATATACTTATATAATAATTAAATAGTTTCCTCTTTATTAGAAACCATGTAAAAACTTAATATTTTTTTGGTTTTGATTACTTTATCATATAGAGTCCTAAACCTTTGTATAGAAATTAATAAAGGATTCAACACTCTATTGCTATAAAAAACCACCCTAAATATCATTCCTATTAACTAAAAACCCTTCAAAAATGAAGATACTCTTTAACTCCCTTTATATATCCTGAACAAGGTGTCCCTAATATCTTAATTAGATCCTCCAAATATTTATGAAGATCCCTCTCAAGGTAAGGGATCCCCTCACGTACCTCTTTATTCAAGAACCCTCTTTATTTATGCCCTTTCATTCCCAATTGTTCATTTTGGGATATGTTCTTACAAATCCATCTTACTCTATTTATGGTTTACAAGTGATTATAGACCCCTTTAACTATCAATAATCCCTTCCATGAATATTTATGGACCCCTTCTATTTGGCTAAATTATCCAATGTTTTTTCCATGCCAAACCTTTGTATTGTAAAAACTCATCCCCATTTTCATTCCATGTTATTCACCTAGTTGTAACAATACATCATTGAATGGGGACCTCAGTATCTGTAACCCACACTCATTAATAATGGGATTAAAAGGGATTAAATTAATTCTTTTTTAGTATTATCTATGTGAAACACTTATACATGTACAAGATATAAATTTGATTTTTGGGCCCAAAATTATGTAGCCCTACAATGAATTCGGTAATGTTTTTTTCTCATGATATGATATGTATAGAACTTGATAGGTTATCATAAGTACACAATTTTATTATTGAATGGTGGTTAACATTGACCTAATCTTATGGTGTCATGTTTTATGTTGTTTCCAAATTCACATATTGCCTTTATCTTATCATCTTTTATCATGATTAAATATTCTTATTTATGTTTCTCACCCCACTTATGTTACCTTCATATGAATATTGACTTAGAAGTATTACATTCATCAGGTTATGTTTTTATTATCCACTTACTAATCTTTATTGATCACCCGTTTCTTTTGTATTTCCCTAGGTTATTGCGTGTAGTTCTAGAAGGTCAAGAAAATTTAATGGCATGCTATTATGTTTTAGTTCATGTCAAATTTATTTGAGTTGATAGATTTGGGGTTCTCTGTGTGGTACTTCCATATAATTACCTTGAAAAAGAACGCCATTGTTCCCATCCCTCCCCCTCCAATGGGGGAGGGACCATCATCATCCTTCAATAGATCCTGGTTTCATCAATTTCACTCATCTTTAACCAAGTTGTTCTTACTCCCTTCCCTCTAAGATAACTTTTCCCAAAAGTTACCCAATTTGTTTATGGTCTCCCCAATTTTTCTCTATTGCTATTTGAGTTCTAAAAGGATTCTTTTCTTCTAAAATTTATGATGATAGCATGGTTAAAGAATCATTTCCTATTAGTGGATTCATTTGATAGATTTATTTTTGGATATTATGGATTACTATATCGCTCAATGATGGGTCTTCTCGATGGTAAACACATGATGATTCAGTTTTTGTTGGAGAATGACATGATATAGGCTTAGTATAGTGTTCTTAACATCTTTAATGAATCCATATTTTTACTTATTTAGGTGGAATTATTATTTCTATATGAAGTGTAATACTCCAATCACTGTTATCTAGGAAATATTTCTTGAACTTCTTCTTTATTTTGGAAACCCATCAGTTATTAATATGATAGGGAAACTTATTGGAAGATATTTATTCTTTGATAATAGAACCTGATCAGTTAGTCATCCTATATATCCATGAATTGGTGTTGAAATTGATGTGTCTAGAGTGACGACTATTTTTTTTTTGGATTACTATAGGAGAAGAATTTTGAGATAAGAAACTTACTTTATTTGAATCATTGGTGGATTTTTATTCTTCCTATTTGAAAATGGGAATGTGATGAAAATGTATAGGTGTAGAGGAATTAAATTTTTTCAGAATCCTGATGTAGAACTAAGAAAAGGGGTGTATGTTTCTAGTTCAGGTTCGAAGTAGATTATTTAGATTGATGATATTGGTGATCGACATAGAAATTCAGTAGCTATGTGATTTGGAATACATGAGAATGGGGGGTCTGAGGGGAGTTATTTTCCTAGGGGATATTTATCTGATCAATTGATTTAAATCTAATAATAAAATGTTGTTATCATCCATAATGAGGCTCTGAGGTTACCGCTATATTCAAAGGTTATAGACATCTTTGGAATATTGAACCACTACTTGAAGGTTTCTTGTGGAATAGGACTTGTGGATGCTTAAATGAATGCATCCTAAAGAGATTATAGTAAATAAGTTGTGAATTTTAATGAGGGTTCTAAGGAAATGATGGTGTCTCAGGAAGAAGGTAAGGGAGATGTAACCGTCAATGTTTCCAGTGGAGGCAGTGGGGAGTGGATGAAGGTTACAAGCATGGTGAGGTTGAGAGGGGAAAACCGAAGCATTAAGTTTAATAATCATTTTTAGAATCTGGAGGTTGATGGTTCAACACATTATCAATGGGATATGATACAGGAAAACATCCAAAAAAAATACCAATGAAAAAACATCATGGACGATAAGAGTTTCTATGGGATTGGATTAAAGGATGAGGTTTCTAGGAAAATATCAGTGGAGAGTGTTGATATAGGGAACAGAAGAGGAATTCCAAGTCCTATGAGGAAGTAAGGGAGGAGAGAAAAAAGGTATGTAGGGATTTTCATTATTCTAAAGGGGAAGAAGACCTAAGGCCATAAAGAATACTCTATTTTACCATATCCATTAGAAACTTAGATTGCAGGTAGTGGACCAGGATCCCAAAGTCCATGTTCTTGTAGGAAAGGAGAGTTCAATCACTTAGAATGATAATCAATTGATGGTGTGTGGTAAAGCCAAGGAACAGAAAATATTTCTATAATATGTATTATCTTATATAGGAGTTGGTGGGAGCTTGGAATATGGATATAGAAATAGATGATGAGGTATGAGAGGAAATGTAAACAAGGAAGCCCCTTTTTTCATTCCAATGATGACATGGTAGATAAGGAATTTGAGATCAAATACACCTAGGAGTAAAATGAAAGGATTGATGAAAGGGTGAGTCGAATTAACTTCAAAATAGAACAATGTGTGTGGATCAATAAGAAAAATCACATTTTCACATGTAGCTTCAACAAAAGGAATATTTGTGTGGAAGAATTTATCCAATCATGGGAAAAAAGTATTATAATTTTGAAAACCTCAACATGGATGTCCCAGAAACATATGCCTCTACTCTGTAATGGAGTCTTTACAGAGGTAAGTTTTCTAATAGAAAAGAACTTTATTTCAATAAATTGGTAATTTATTTTAGTGTCAGTTGATTGCATGTCTTGAACTGGAACAATTTCCCACTTTTTCCTCAAATGGTCCTTGAATAATAAAAAGTTAATTTTTAGTCAGTCAATCATGTTTTAGTCCATTTGTTTGTATTACTATTTCATGTTTTTATTCTATGTACCTATTTTTTCAAATACATAAGGACTCATAATATTTTTGGGTTTTATTTAGTGTATCTTTATACAACGAATAATGAAATAGAGTGTATTAATGATATTAGTTTTCATAAAAATCCTTGCAGTCAAGAAATCCTTTTTCTATTAGAATCTTATAATTTTTTAAATAATAGATAATAATAGTAATAATAATATTAAATAACAAAAATATTATTTTAAAAAATAATATAAATCAAAAAATTTAAAATTTAAAAACCTAATGAATTATAAACCTATTAACATAATAATTAAAATAGTAATTATTGACTTTCCACGAAAATATAATTAGACTCTAAAAAAGTAAATTTCCTAAAAAACATATAATAAAAAAAAATTAACTACTATTCAATTATTTTATAAATTTCCTTTATATATAATTTTCAATCTCAAATAATGGATTTGTAACCTATAAATTTATTTATAGAAGAAATTGAAGCATTCGAGAGAGAAAGAGAGAGTTGGAGAGTTTTGAAATAATGGAGGAACAAGGGAACATGAAATTTACAGAATTTTTTTATTTTGTAATTTTCATGGTGGACTATATATAGAAAAAAGCATTAATGTTAACTAATTTTGATGGGTATTTGTGACGAAAAAAGTTATTTGGGATGGTTTTTTAACAAAATCAATATCCATCACAATAGTTACCCATAAACAATAATTTTTCTACTTATCCAAAAATTAATTATGACACATGATCTCCACTAAAAATGAACCTACCATAAATTTGTCTTTCAGAATAGTTATATTAGTTACAAAAAATTTATTCCATTAAAAATAACTATTTTCTGCTAATGTATGTGTAATGCCACCAAAATTATTTATGTGGGGTTACTAGTTCATCTCAAATATTCATTGCAAAAAATATTATTCATATTGAAAATATTTCTTCATCACAAAAATCTAGTTGTTATTGACTATTTTTTATGAGACTATTATCCATTTCAAAAGAGGCATAACAAAAAATTTAATTTCCAATCAGGAAAGTAAAATAAATGTGCATAATAAAATTTCAAAACACATAGTAAAGAACTTGAATCCCCAAGATTATCATTATTAAAGTTGAGGCTTTTATGAATCAAGACCAGTAGTCTGACCTGTTAACATATCACCAACAAAAAGATATGAGGTACTAGCTTGTAACTTATAGGTTGACCTTTTAGCTCATCACTTATAATAAAACATGAGTTATTATCTAATCACCAGTTTGTTTATCAGATTACTCTCTCATTACTAGTGGATTTATTTCTTAGGAAAAGTATTCCTTATAACTAATACCATGAAAGAGGGGTTATATTCTTGTTTTATGAAATCTAGGAAGGATTAAAAGGAAGAAATTTATTTTCAAATCATCCAATAAGGATTAAAAGTGTATGATGATGTTTCATACCATATTTGTAAGATTAAGGGGTTTTGTGATTGTAAAATTTTTGTTGGTGTTGTGATTGAGATGATGAGAGGGTATTTCTATATACATAGTTGAAGGGAATCAAAACCCATGTAGTTTGATGCAATTTTACAATGCACATCATACCTTTTATAGTTTTATGACAAGGACCATAGTGGTTCCTTTTAATGTCATGAATCCATAACCAATATGACTATAGTTTTAAGGTTATACTACAAGGATCATTTCAAAGAAATTTAATTTCATTTGGAATGGATAATTAGGCATATGTTTCTGATAATGGTTTGGTGTGGAGATTATATTGGATAATCCCATTTGTAATACACTAGATTAGAGTAAAATCCATTCACATAAACAATTATTTTGGTAACTAGAATAGATGGGAAGGATGGGTAAATACATGGGTGATTCGAATCAATGATGGAATGTATGGGACCTACACGAGATCAAATACATACTTGGATTTGTCACATACTTATTAGTAACTAGATAATAGTGAAGGATGTTTATATTTATGGGGGAAGTGAACCAATGAAATAATATTCGGTACTTAGACTACAGTAATAAACTATTTTGATTCATATCCCATATGTCGGTAACTGTAAAAGAGGAAGGATGAATAGACACATGTGTGATGTGAATCAAGGAAGGAATGTTTGGGACATACATAATATGGTAAAACCATGTAGGTTCATATTATATCTATTTATAACTAGAAAATATGTAAGGATTACTAGAAACATGAGTATACAAAATTTCCATTAGATAATATTGGGGATTTTATCAGATCAAAAACCCTTTTGGTTCTCTAACTCGTTCATTATACACAAGACACTGACTAGTTGTTTGGTAGGATTTTAATGGTGTCTTATTATAGTTATGTTGAGTGTGCTGAGACAAGAATATTTCAAATGGTCTCCTAAGGATATAAATAATCATTATCAAGGGAATACATGATTTTTGTTACCCCTATGATTATTTTGGTTATGAAGTAAAACACATGGGACAACTTCTAAAAACGTATAAATCCTCATTATCATAGGAATACATGATCAAGAGGGGAAAATAGATTTGGTAAATTATATAATAACATACATTGGGTGGAAATGGAGAATGTTTGATAAAAATTAACATTTGATGAACTTGACCTGTGTGAAAGTATTCTAGAAAATAATTCTAAGTCATTAGGGTCAAAATATCAATTTTAACCTAAATAAGTTACTTGGGGGAATAAGGCTCATACAAGAACATTGAGTTCTAAAACATACTTATGGGTTTGAGGAAATCTTTGTAACACAGTTCAAATTAATAGGAATTACTCCTCTATCTATGGGGGATGAACAAGGGAGAACCATCTAAATCCATTCAGTTACAGGACATGCATGTTGTTGTATAGGTTTTTATTCCCCATGCGTGAGTTTGGGATTTCACTCAAAGATAGCATTGCATTTTTATCTTTATCATAGATGTCCCTTACATGAAATGGGTAATTTACATGGGAGTTGAGAAACTTTTTATGTTTTGAGGTTTTCATGTGGTACACTAAATGAATGATCATAAATAACCATTCTAGGAACTCATTTATAGAGAAAAGGTCCTCTTAGGTTCATTGAGTGAAAATTCCTCAATCAAAGACAAAATAGGGTTGGAACACTAGTCTTATAGGGAGATTATTATCATGTTGCTAGTATTAGGGGCTGTTTCTTTCTCATGTAGGCATATACCTGTGGAAATATAAAGATAAACTATATTCGAGTTCTAAGGAGGTGAAAAATATTGAATAATGATATAATTAGGCTATCTTGGATCAATTAGTGTAATTATATCCATTTTTAGATGGATAAAATAATAATATATTCTAACTGTTGGTTTTTAGGGGTGTTTATAGTTAATTGGTTTTGGAACATTGGGGTGATAACGAGGGAGATAGTGTATCCACACATAAAAATATAGAGACATTAGGTTGAATCATATTAATGTTTACGATATTTTTGTGGAAGTTCTAACTAGTGTAACCTTATTTTGGGTTCACGAAATTTTTGGAGTAGGATGGATTTGGTGGAACCACTTATTCAAGTGCCTATAGATTTGTTAGCATGGATGATAATAAAGTTAGGTGATGTTGGTGTAGACTTGAACTTAGCGGTTCCCCTATTTAATAATATTTGTTTGTATCATTATCTTGTTGAATAATATTTCTTTCCATTTTTTTGGTGACAAATCATCATTTTAATCGCTTTCTTTGGTCCTCAAACTTTTTTTATTGCCACCCCCCCCCCCAAAATTAGATTTTTTAGAAATAATAAAAAATGATTTTGAGGAAAATTGAGGTGTTTTGGTCACTTTAATGGATTTTATGTGGAATGTAAAAAAATTACACTTATTCCCCTATATATAAGATGGTTAAATCCATTAATTTTTAACTTTTAATTTCGAGAATATGCGGATGGAGATAAGATTTCACTAATGTACTCAACCAGAAAATATTCACTCTAATAAATTATTCAGTGCTATGATAGATATTATGACATAAGTGTTTCATATCATGATTTCTACATGACACATATAGGGAAAGGAAAAATATTATCACAATTCAATTACTTTAACATTAATTTATATTTATTAAATATTACATATTTTTATGTTTTTATAGTACCTTGTTAAAATTTTTCTCCCATCATTTCATGAAATTATCACAATATTTACTCAATCTTCTAATAAAACCCCCTCTAAAAGGAAACCAATAATGGTTAAGAACATATCTAGAAGTTCACATTATATTTAATCAAAAAAAATCATTGATTTTTTAATTAATTATAGAGGAACAATGATAGAATTCATGGTTTTAGAAACTATATTAATACATCCATGATATTCTACAAGATTTTCCACTACTCCCTTTTTCAAAAAATCTAGATAAATCCCACTTGATGTCTTATTCTGACATCCTTCTGGAAAAAATTCATAAAAAGTAAGTTTCATCATTTAGAGACATCATTAGGAAGTTTATCACCTTAACCAAAATCCAAAATTTAGAAATTATGAAAACCAGACCTTAGAATATAATTTCCAAAACCATTTTCTATATTGAGACCCTATATAATGGAACAAAGAAAGGGTTAGTTTGAATACTGAAATCCTTGATCCCGGGGAAATTTCATAAGTTGATGGGTGTAACCCTTTTCGGATCACACACACCTATAAAGAATTAGTGGACTTTTTGGAGACTATTGTATTAAATGAGGCTATATAGGCCCCTTGATATATATTTTTTATAATTATTCTTACTTATCTTTAGAACTAATTTGTAACTGGTTTCTGAATACAAGATTTTTACACTTGATTCATTTATAAATGGTTATTTTACTTTGGGATATCAATAAGTTGAATTTATTTCCCATTTTAAGGGTCATGTATAATGATTTCTTATATATATAACGTGTTTAAGTGAATAGAGAACAATTTATATAATATTAGACTGAGATACTAGGATATATGAAGTAAAAACATATATCGGAAGACCACATTTATCCTAAAATATGATTTTTGAATGGATCGACCTTTTTTTAGTGTTTGTGGGAGAAGTGGTCAAAGTAAAGGATATAAAGAGATTTTAATATCATGTTAATAATAGAATAGAAGGCTCATATTAGCCTCGACAAGACAGTAGAAGACATATAAAATTGGGATTATAGGTCCTTCTATACATAACATGTTATATTTGATTAGTTGGGTTTATTTTGAGGATTTTAAGAAGTTTTCTATTATAGTAATTAGATTCACATATGGGTTTTCATAATAAGACTTTTATTATGGTTGATTGGTTAGATAATGGTTTCTAGATCAATCTGATGTTTCTTGTCTTTGAAAGTCTATAAAAATAATTAGTCCATGTTTTCGTGAGAGAGTAGATGTTGAAGATATTTTACACCCTTAAAAATATTATATGACAAGATATAGGTATATATATATATATATATATATGGATATGGATTCTAGAACTACATTTTTTCCATAATCTATCTTTAGGATATCAATTCTGAACATTTTTGGAACTAGACCCATGTAAAAATTTGGCGAGACATGCATTTCCATGTTAATACCTCTTGAATTGTTTTTTACTCCATATAAGATCGATTAGAATATAAATTTTATGGCATTTTAGGATGGAAAAATTGTTACTCATTTTGATAGACTGATGATATGTGAGCCCTATAAACCATTAAAATTTTGTATATAATTTAAGTGTCTATATAACATTAGCTGCTTGCTATATTTTAGAGTTTATGGGGTGATTAACCTAATTATTTTGTATAAGTTTTAGTTACTATCTTCATGGGAAGTAATCAATGTAAAGATTTAATTTTTTTTAACAACTGTTTTTATTGGAATATTTCAAGATTATTCCAAAATATGGGTGACTTCCTTTATCATATATTTACTAAGGGGGATTGTTTTTTATGAATCTACTCTTCATATACTTAGGGTTTCCTGAAGAGATATAAGTGAGTAACAATATGAGGTGTTTAGGGAACCATAACCTCTATTATATATATATATATGTTCCAACATGAAAAACACCTTACATTGAAACAACAACTATTCCCTCTATATCCATCTAATCTGATGGTTATTTATGGGGGTGGGGTGAATTAAGATGAGTCCCAAATGATAGTTCCATGAATAAAATCAACTATAATTGATATGAATTTTATAGATGAACACACCTAATAGAATCAGAGGTTATATGATTGATTCTATTTCATGGGTATTGTGGATAATTCTATATACCAGGAATATTTGGAGTCATGGTTACCACAGAGAAGCAGATATATCTTTGAAGATATTTGGATAATAATTCATGATGGGATAAGTTTTTCAAAAGTTTCCTTCCTCAAGTCCCCGAAGTACTTGAGATATCATATTGATCTTATTTAGGTTTCCATATATATATATATATATATCGATGTTAACTGCAATGATATGGTTCATTTTTGGTAACATGGAGGCCAGTGTTCAAGCCAAAATTCTTCATCAAGTATGAAAAGATGATAATATCAGTAATGAGGAAGAAGGATTTGAAAAGATCTTCAAGGAGGAAAAAATAATTTAGGATGAGGAAGAATAGGTTACGAATTGGGAGGAAGAAGATATTTTTGGAATCCTTGAGTACTACATCGAATGAGGTGAGTTCCATTGATATTATTTAACATCCTATTTATCTATCAATTAACATATTATCCTATTAGAATATCAATAGATTAGTATTTTTAAGATAATATATAGGTTTTATAGGGAACACCTCAGGTCACACACTATCATTTTTATGCATTGTTTTGACCCTTTAGGATTGATTAAAATTCATCTTATTCACTTAAATATGACCATTATTTCTAAATGAAGTGATTATTTTTTCAAAAAAGTTTAGTTCAATGTTATACAAGTATCATTATGTGCATAATTAATGAACACTATAGGCGATTCAGTAGTGGTTGGTTATTTCATCCCTTTAGTTGATCAAAATAAAGAACTTTCTACTAAAGCTGGTGAAATACATAATATGTCTAAATAAAGTGTATTAATGATTCCTTATCATATATATCAATTTCATTTATGATTTATACTAACAATCCTTTTATCATGTCACAAATCTGAATTTTTAGGAAGATAAATTTTTTATCTTGATAAAAATAAAGGGTGTTGATATTCAAAACTCATTTGTTTCTTTCTAAAGAGATTCCCCATGGTTTCTCTTAAGAATTCCTTCCCACCTCTTTAATTTAGTTCAGACTATTTTTTTTGTGTATGGATAAGGGTATTGGTTGATATCCTTGACTTGACCAACAATGATGACATGATATATATTGATTGTATGAACCTATAGGCCTTACTGTTAAAGTATACCTACCAGTGGACTATAGTAAAGTCTAACCCACAATTAATAAAAGAACCATAATTGATCATTTATTGAAATTACTTTTTTTATTTAAAAAAATATTGTTCAACTATGTCACTACTACATGGTGATAAGGAAAAGATGCATCAATTTTTTCATCTTGGAAGTACGGGGTAACCAACATTTTAATTGGTCAAGAAACTGAATGAATTAAACCCAGTTACCAATTTCCTTTAATCTTGAGTAATGAGGGTCATACATTCGACCATGTTGACTGTGATAAAGTTTCTTAACACCATATTGATACTCTTCTATAATGGGTTCTTATAGAATCATAATATTAGGATATGTAGGGTAAAGTGTCAAAGAGATGAATTCCATGGTTAATATATATCTAGAATATGATCCAACACTAGAATGAGAAAAAAATACCAACCTAAAAATTTATACTGATCTTATAGTGAAAACAAGTTATTTCTAGAAAATATAGTTTGTCTTGATCACAAGGACTTATTTATTATTGATGAGTTTTAATATGTTTTAAATCTAGTTATCACTCATAGATCTGGGAAATAAATACATTGAATATGAAGATCACTATTCAATAGCCTAATTAGTTTTTTTGTTTTTTAAGAGAAAAAGGAGGATCAATAATCAATGATTCACAATTTTAAAGATATTTTTTTTTGATTTTATAGAAAAATCCACAAAAGCATTGAATTAGTAAGAGAATGAGTTGTCTCAACATCAGGCTTAAATTGTTGACTATAAATATTTAATTGAATCAATTTGAATAGACCAATTATATTTATAGATATATCTTTCTATAATATCTTATATGGAGGTGAGAATTCAAAAAGACCAGAATAATTTGACTGGTGAAGTGGAATAGTTGTGATCCGTGAAATAATCTAAAGCTACCCTATTTCTAGAATTAGAGGGACGGATTGATGATTTCTATTATACTTTGGAAAAATTAAAAGACGAAACATATTGATTATTTCCTTTATAAATACCCTTTTGTGCATACATATTTTTATTTGTTCTTGTTTTTAATGACACACACAAACTTATTTTTGAAGTTGGTGGGTGGATGATCATTAAAAAATTAGGGCTAGAATAAAACTTCAGCCTATAGATTTTATCAACAGTTAGACTTCATGATCCCACATATGAACACATTATAAAAAATAACAAAGTTTATAGGAGATAACAAATAAGTTAATTAAATATACTTTAACAATGTCAAAATAGGCTAGGATCAAATACCCCTTTTATTAAAAATAAAAATCATAAATATGGGAAGAATGGGGTAAGATAAGGATACCATTCCCTCACTCAAGTAAAAAATTCAATAGACAAAAAAACAAAGAAACATTATATATCATAGTATAATTTATTACATGATTCATATTCCTCATA
This sequence comes from Viscum album, assembly GCA_963277665.1. Lineage (NCBI taxonomy): Eukaryota > Viridiplantae > Streptophyta > Magnoliopsida > Santalales > Viscaceae > Viscum > Viscum album. Next base: position 1,047,613,122 of record OY728165.1, read on the forward strand.
CCAATTAGAGTCATATCTTAAGGGTCAATGTGATCTGGTAACCATGGTCAGTGAGTGTAATCCTTCCTAGCCCTAGCATTCTTTTGAAGGATAGATTGAAAACCCTCATTATCAACTAGTGTATTCTTTTTCATTCTTGAAATAAAATTTATATAAAATATTGTTTGGGGATTAATCCTTCTCAATTTTATCCTAATTTACTTTTAATCCAGGAATTTTTATCATTTATTTAATCTCCTCATGATTTGTTGAACGTGGAGCACTTTCATTATCCCAAGATCTGGTTTTCTCCGCATCCTATCTTGAAATCCCAAATTTCCCCCAAGGTGGAAGTTCCTTAGTTTCCCTCTATTCTATTGTGATATTTAATTCAATCTGATCCTTCTCTAATAAAGTTTATCTACTATTAAAAATTAGGTCCTGATATATATTCTTAATAGAAGATGAAAAATTAGTATTATATCTATTAACCTACCAAAAATTTCCTATTCCCCCATTCCTTGAATGATGATTCATAATATTCAATAAACAGAGAAGTTATGGCCAAACCTGATCCTTCCACCCTATAACTAAATATTATCACCCTATTGAGCATAAAATCTCAAACGGGGAGAACCATCAAGGGATCTAAAGTTTGATGATGGAAAATTACGAGTATCTAACCCACCACTGACCAAGCACAGAGGGTTTTCCACCATTGATTTCTCTAGACCCGATCCATCATATTCACATTAAATTTTACACCCTTGAATTTTTCTATCCACAGAAATTATAAAAATATCATCAAGTTCTAGGTGTTGCAAATCACTTCCAGTAGCTTATTTCCTCGTCAGCAAACTAGGAAAGCACTGATCAAACTTTCTTATCAATATCTACTTATTCATTATCACGTCTGGTTTTTCTTCCCAATTGTAATTCCTTTCTTAACAGATCCCCCATGGTGTATGTATTCATGGATTCCCAAAACATTCATATTCCCATATCCATAAAACATTAATCCTTAAATAACCAATGGAAGTGAAAATTTCTCACCTCAACATATAATTTCCCCTAATAAAAACCTGAACCATTCCCTTTATTAGTAGGACCAATTATTGTATGGTCCAAACTAGTAAACATATTCCCATGGTTAGCACCTCCATTCAAAAACACATGTGCTACAACACCTATTTATATAGAACTATTATCACCATATAATATTATGATGCCCCTGTATTCTTCTAGAGAAACATGATTTTATATTATCAAAACATATACCCAATCACTGATCATTATTATTATTTTTTATTTTTTTAAAATTCTCTATTTTATGGAACTTGAGAAAAAATGAGAAAATTTCCCATTCTAGATATAATTATCCTTATGATTTCAAATAGTAAATCATGGGATATAGAAATAAAGTATATTTTCATACATTATCTAAAGTCGAATTTCATTTTTTATATTTTCAAGTATAACATTATTAATTATAGTATGACTAAGATCAGTCTCAATAAGTACGCTAACTTTATACAAATATTACACAACCTCAGTTATCTATCCATTTTAATTGTAATGCCTACCACATAGATAATGTTATAAAAGATACAAAGATACTAAAGATCTTAATTAAGATTAAAAACATGGAACTATAAAAAACATGAGTAATAATAGAGGAAAAGTTACAATAATTCATATCCCATTCTTAAATAAAATCCCTACCTAGATTTAGGGAAATTGATTTGAGACCCCATGCTTGATGCATTAACTTGCCTGATGGAATAATGACAAGGAAATACCTTCACCCCATAGGAACAAACCTCCAATCAGTAAAACCCCATTTTATTCAAATTATGAAATAAACCATCAATTTTACATGAATTCTCACCTAAAGGTAGAATAATTTTAATGTAAATTAAATGTTCATATCTATAATATCTTTAAAATTATCTAAAAAATGATCCATATATTCTTTTTTCTAAAAATAAATTTCTAAATAAAATTCTTTAAAGATGTAAGATGTTAGTGTTTTAAATTTCTACTGTCCACATAAGAATCATTATGAGAAGATAATCTGGAACCCATCCCATATTATCTAAATATTCCCTACCTATTGATGTTAATAATCCAATAATAGATAAGATATCCAAACTAATTTCTTAAGGAAACACCATGTCCATGCACTAAAATCAATCTCTAAAATCATTGGGTTATAAAGCTACCAAGTTTCCCATTCCCCCTTGAAAAAAAATTATAATGGTGTTTTTCAAAAATTATGATTAAAGTGATCTTGAGATAAGGGAAGAAAATGATATCAAACATGAATTATCATTTAGATGTTTCCACTCAAACGAGAATTGGAAGGTCATGTGAACTCACTCCATCATTGTAAAATGATGTTGGTCTATTAGATAGCTAAAGGGATTTGAGTCCCCTTATTTATGTGTGCACTTGGATGGTATTTGGATGGCCATCTGCACTTACACCATCAAAGTAAACTATGTTTGATTTATTTGGAGAAAAAATTATGATGGTTGTGGTCTCCTCTAGAATTTGGGACTCAGAAAGGTAATAGAAGGCCATGTGTGTTTACACCATTATTTTAAAATAAGGATGGTCCATTTATATAAGAAAGTGTTTGATAAATTGAGGAAATTTATATTATAAGGTAGGTTTCTAGAAAAGTTAGATTTTATTTTTAGGGGATCAAGAACCTCAACGTGATATTCCTTTTCCACATTTATAGGAAATTGGGGTCAGTATATATATAGAGAACAATAAAATTATCTATCTTATTCTTAGATAATTTAGACTTAATAAACTTTTCTCAACTATTTTTAGTTCTAGGATTTTTTCCATTGAGATTACGTCTCATTATTTGAAACATCATAATATTTTTCTAAGTACGGTCATCATTTGTATTAACATGTGAAGAAATTACTTTTTCTTAGACCTCACTTTTTGGGGTTTTTACCTGAAATATGTTATATCTCTTATAGTTTTTATTTTACGATCTTTCATTATACACTGGTCAAAAAGTATATGTTTATGACCTTATAGGTTGGACAAAAATAAGTATTAGAAATTTAATATTGTGTGAATTCAATTAAAATTGGTTTTATAATATTATGGTCATTAAAATTTGAAAAAAAATAGGTTATTAAAGTTGAAGGTCAAATATATTTGACCGTAACATGTGTATGATGTTTAATTCCATAAAAATTTGAATAAAATATGTTTTTTATTTTTAATGCCAAATTTCATTTACCAAAATATGTTCTAAAAGATTACGGTCATAAACATTTGAAAAAATTGGTGAATGGAGTTTAAGATCATACAATATTTACTAAAATAGGTTGTATAAGTATATATTCAAAATTATTAAATTAAATAGTGGTCATACGTTAAGGGTCATTAGATAGCAATTGGTTTCTTAGAATAAACTTTTTGAATTCAGATTCTAGGTCAACTAAAAAAATCCAACATAGATTGTTAGGAATATCGATGTGGCGATCCCTTATTGTAGTAACAACATAGGGTAAATTTTAATTACATGAATACCTTTTAATAAAATTCTAACCAAATTATGATATGGTTTGTATACATTTTGATCCCATTAAAAATATTGATTACATCCATGGTAAAAGTTTTGTGAAAAATTATAGTTGGGATTAAGATATTAGATATGTAAACCAATTCATATCCTTTAGTGATAATAATCATGCTACAAATAGTTCAAATCATGAGGCTTCAATATAGATTTATTTCTTGCACATTAATAAAGTAATTTTCTATAGCGAAGAACAAGGTTGTTAGGGGAGACATAAATTAAATTGATAATAGATTCATGGTATAATAGAATATATTATATTGAAATTCAGGGATCACCCCTGGACAAGGGATCCCATCCTTACAATATATACAATGATGATATGAATTGATCCACTCATAGTTTTGGGGAAGTAGTAACCATATATATATGACTTCTATATTAGAGAAAATTAATTGATTTGAATGAGGTACTACGAAGATGGGGAGAATGTTAGACTCTACATGAATTTTTGAAACCACATCGCTAAGGTGAAACTATAAATGTAGGCGTAATTTTAATCATTGAGTTGTTTTATTAAAAAAACCTTACATGAACGGGAAGACAACACACTAAGAACTTCCTATATAAATCAATCTATTTTTAAGAGAATTGGGTTATATAGAAAATACTACTCGGATAAGTTTAATGGTTATGTGGGATAAACCATCTGTCATATAGTTTTAATTTCATGCAGTGAGGACTCAACGTCTTGTAGTTTAACAACCTATGACAAGGACATTGTTTTATGAAATTTATTGTCTCATGAGAAGAACTATGTGATGCGTAATTTATTTCCTTTTAAAATAGATTTATTAATCATACTTTATATTATTACGATGAGTAATTTATGTTGTGTATTTAAAAATTTTGTAAAAAGAATATTATATCAAGAAATTTATTATTTTATAGAAAGGGTCTTATACTATTTATTTAATTTATTATAGAAGAAATCTTATGCTATTCAATTTAACATTTTATAAAGTACTATATGTATACATAAAATATTTCTTTAGGAACCTCACATTTTTGGGAGTTTTGATAAAATCAAAATCTTTATTAATTATGGAGTATGTTCCATTGGAGTAAACCTCATGTATGATGTAATGACCATACCATTTGGGTTATTGTTTTAGAGGTTTCCTCTTTTAAATCCTTAAAATACATAGGGACAAGAACAATTATAATTTAATAAAATAATGATTCTAAATTAGTTTTTTTTAAGATAAATCCATTATATTCCAATGGAGTTTAAATTTATAGTGAAATTATTGCCTCCTCTCATTGATACCTTCTAACTAATTCAATTAGATCCATGACTATCCATTTTTAATTAATTATCCATAGATGATATTTCTGAGTGAGGATACCTGAACCACAATTTGTATAATAACCTTTATATTGTACAATAGGTAATATGGGGTCACCTGTTTTTGGGTGTGTATAGTGGTGTGACACACCCATAATGAATAAAGAGACTATATTTACATTACTTTTTATGCTTGTGCACTATATTTTGTAAGATTATTGATAGGGTTTTATTGAAAACCTTTATCTGTCTATTAGTAGCATCGTGGTAGTAGGAAAAGTGGTTGGACTAGATATTTCACCTTTTTTTATAATCTCTTCAATTAATAAACCTGATTTTTTTGACATTATACTTGAGGATAACATGAGTAACTCCAATTATTCTGATGATATTTTATTTTTTGAGACTAATCATTACATTTCCACTATAATCTTCTAAGTGTATATCTTCCACCCATTTGGATAAGAATTTAGCACCAATGAGAAATTATTTTTTACTATCAATCTATCATTAAGGTGTATAAGAACATGACATCCAACCACTATGATGAAAATTAGTTGGAATTATTTGAAAAAATGTAGTATTTATAGGGGTTAATGTATGACATTAGCATGAATTTAAAATAAATGGAATGTTTTTGTGATCATGGTAAATTCTTACATCAATGAAGTCAATTTTTTTTCTATTTTTACTTTTCAACCAATGTTACCCATATTTTATAGTTACCACGTGTTTTATGAAGGCCCTCTTCTATTAATCTGTAGATCACTCAAACTTCAACTCATCTTAGGATAATGATATCCAAACATTGCACATATTTTTTTTGGAAGATTGTGGATCATCAAGGAGGATGATGTTCATCGAACATTTATGAATTTGTTCCTTTTTATCTCTATCCTATAGAAGGTCCCTAGAACATAAGTATTTCATTATTGAATATATCCAATTTGTATCTTTTGCATCATGATAAGTATTACATGCACTTACCTATGGTGCATTGTTTTTTATTTGTTCCACTAACTCATATTCTTTATTGGATAATGAGGATACTACCCTTTGGTTTTCCTGATAGAAAAATATTTAACCTTGGAATTGATGGATGAAAATATGTATTAGTTGAACAATGAATTGATAAGTGAATTTCAAAATCTCAGAACATATGATATCGTAATTTATTTGGGAAACTATGCAATGATTTCTCAAGTAATATCGCGGAGAGGATTCAACTATTATTTATTAAATGAATATAGGCCATTGGCTTATTTAATGTCTAGATGTAAGTTAAACTTTACATTGTGGTGGGTTATGAGAATATTTGAGGCAAGATATATATTTTAAATCGAAGCATGTTATTCAATTTTGTTGTTATTTAATTATTCTAAGATAAAGAATAAACGTGGAAAGAGTTACATTATAGGGTAAGTGAAAACAATCCCTTATCTAACACTATTTAATTAAAGGTAATAAATTTTTATACCAATTGGTATATTATAGATTCCATAAAAATTTATCTCCCAGTTTAGGGAAGACTCCTCAATTGTGAAAGACAATTCATTGGGAAACTCTATGTCTAGAGGCAACTCCTTTGATGAAGGTTGGGATGTGAGGAAATGCCTACATTTGTTCCCCTTGGTTTCTTTCTATGAGATATAAATAATGTCAAAATATTGAAGAATTGATACCCCATGAACAATATTCCAAGTTATTATTTGATTATTTATAATTTACTTTAATGTATTAATTGGAATAATCAGATGGAATTCACAATACTTCATGTAATATCATAACTTATGCACCTTGAATATCATTGAAAGACAGATCTTTTTCATTGTGTTGTATCGTCTTTAACTATCCAATATAGTGAGACTAGGGTGATATAGGCTATTTTATTTTCATTTGTCATTCTTCTATTCTAATATCACACCATGAAACCTCTCAAAAGATTCCATATAGAGTACTATAGGTCAACTTTCTATGGGTAAAACCATCATAGTAATACAATAGATATTGTTTTCTAGAATATTTGAAGAACATCATAAATATTCATCATTTTGATAGGTAACATATTTTTCCATAATTTTTTAAAAAGAAAAATAAACTTCCAATGAGGTTTTTAAAAAAGTGAATGATGTAGGTGAGGCTCTATTTAAGGCCTCCCAACTAATGGAGGTTCATATGATGTTTAATGTTAATAATAACTTTAATATTTCAAGGCTTTTCCTTGAGACATGAATTGTAGATGATAAAGCCAAGGAATTTCCTTTAGGTGACCATGAGAAACATAATTCAAAAAGATAATATTTTTAATATTCCTTCATAATATAATGAATACTACTTTGAGTTCAATGAAGTTGTCAAACCATTGGTGGTACTTAATAACTAGGTCATCTACATATAATTTCATGATCTTTCTTGGGAGGGGCGTAGATATTTGATGCATGTCTCATGGACAAGTCAGAATTTTTTTATTCAATCTAAAGTAAATAACCTAATATTTTTACACTTATTATGGTTTTCATAAATATATGGTTTTTATAGTTTTAAAGGACATTTAGATTTAAATTTATTTAGAACATACATTCATAAAGTAAAATTCCTTAAAAGTTTTTTATAGAACCAATCAATGATTCCATGATCAGGATTGGGAAGTCAACCTATGTGAAATAATCATTGATGTGTCGAATGTTTATACGGTAACTGATCTCTCTATATCAATGGGGAAATTTTTGGATAAGTTCTTGGGGTAATAAAATTCCTAAATTGAATGAGCATTGACTATAATATCCACTGTAAATTTAACCATGGTACTATAGGATGTATGAATTATTCTAGAAACTTGTTTATAGACCCAATTTTTATATAGGATCTATATGTTTTTCATGGAAACCTATGGATATAAAACTACATTATCTATGTAGTTCTAACTAATGATGTCCTGGTGTTTCATGAAGAAGGTGATATATTGATCTTGTACGTAGAAATTCATGGATGTGATAAACAATGTTGGAATTAGGAGTTTTTATTCCCTATATTCTCATATATATGTTCATAGAATGTTGTAGTTATTAACATATAAAAAGTTTTAGAGGAATCATAAATTTATTCCTTTAATAATTTGAGAGAAGTACAGGATTGATCTTACCCTTGGCTTCTGATAAGTGAGTTTTTACTATGATTTGTTCATCTCGGTCATTATTAAAAGTGACATTGATATTGTCATCTAACAGAGGGTTTTATTCCACTATAGTGACTATATATGTGTTTTTGGAGCATCCCAAGTCCCACATAATTTTCTTATGATGGTATTATATACAATTAACCAAACTATACAATATTGATTGGACATCAATTATCCCAACCTTCTCATAGGATCTCAATATATAAGGCTCCATCCCTATGATGGTAATGACATGGTTTCCTCTTGTGGTTGAATCATGCAGTTTAATCACCATATCTCGCTACACATTATAGGATAAGATGTTATTTGAGGGGAAGTTTTTATTTTTTAGGAGTAAAAGGTAGTTCCATAGGCTTGAGTTTTTTCATCTATAGATTGAATTGGTATTATGAATATTTTATTCACATTATTCTATATATTTATAAGGGTGACCTCTAATCCTTTTGGTTACTCTATATGTGATGCTTTTCTCTATTTGGGGGATCTTATACCTCTCTCTTATAGTACTTCACATAAGTGTATCATGATTTTCATATAAAGAAGGAAATTATCACCCTGAAGCACTCTTATTTGACCATTTATGGAATAATTTATGAATTAGTGATATGATGACTACACTATATCATTTTTAGAGGCCCATGGTTGGAAAAGTAGAGTGTTTAAAGACATATATTGAAAAACAACCCTGAATTCTATGTAAGAATATAGAACCCCAAATTACATTTTCAACATGATTTCACCCATGGTTTTTTTATCATTATTATCATATATATTGATTGTCATCCTAGATGGGGTTTGTCAGTTTCCTTCAAAAAGAGACACTAAAGGGTTGAATAAGGTAATATATTGACATGGTATTCATTGTTGACAAGGATATATGTTAGAACCCTATAAGTTGGATTTGGATTTGTTGATAATATAATTTCAAGATATTCAAGGTGAATTTTTTGACAATAATATATGTATAATATATACTATAGAGTATTATTGACCATGCATACCTATCATGAATGATGTAATTTATCTAGGATTTAAATGGATTTTTTAAAACCCTAAATTTTGGGGAAGGAGGCTATTGTATTTTCGAGGAGAAATTTGTCTAGAATAAAACCTCTATTCCGCAACACCCTTTGTTGTGCTGTAAAAGTATTTTTGTTGAATTCATATCTCAATAATTTTATATTTATATAAATAATAAAAATACACCACTCTTTAGCTAGAAATTATTCCATAGAACTAAAGGCTATTCTATAGAGAAGTATCGATGAGATACCTGTATAACGTGTGAATTATTATGAAATCACCCTTCAAACTATAGAGAATATGGCTGGGGTGAAAAAAAATTTTGATTAGAAAAAAAGTCTATAAAAAAAGGCTAGGCCATACATAGAACACCCTTTATAGGTAGCCATCCAAAAATGTTAGTACAGGTGATCACCAATACAGGTTGACATTGGTGCATGTGAAGGATGGCCATGATGTATGGATACACTATGGAGAATTAGACATGGCATGGGTTGATACCATGGGAGTTATCTTGTGAGTGGATGGTGTATACTTGTTGATAAATATGTATAATTATGATGTTATGTTGAATGTGGGACAACAATAGTCATAGAATAAATTGTAGTGTAGTGGGAAACACCATTAAAGAATTTTTTTCAATATAAATCTCACTACACTTTATAATAACTCAGGAAAACCAAGCTTCACATAAAAGTAACACCAAAATTATTTAATGGTAGAGGAGAAGATCATGATACATAAGGTAGATCCACACAATAGAGGATATTGTGTTAAGCCAACATGAACATTGTGGAAAGATCTTCTGATGTTTTATGAAGCCTAGGTAAAGTTGAATAATTGACTTTTATAAAGGTTTTAGTGACCTATGTAAGCCTATGTAAAATTTTTATATATAATAAATGGATATACCATAGTAATTTTGATGGGAATACATCTACACCAAATACATATCTTGCAAATTGGAGTATCTATTTTGGAATAGTAGTCATTTTTAATGATTAAAAAGTCAATAGGTGTCCATGCCATAAAAAATAGACTATTCCATAACTAAATTTGTTGTTTGACGGAGTTTTAAAGAGACCATGTCGCGATCTTGGAAAAGTTATGGGAAAACTAAATGAGTTTGATTTTTCATTTAGGTCAATATGAAGCCATGTTATAAGATAAGTAGTCGATCCTGAAATATTTTTTTTAGCTCACTTTATACACTATAGTTGAACAAGCTATGCCATGGAGGAGGCATGAAAGAGTATGACTACACTATAGAAGAATGAATTATGTAATAATAATTTTGTTTTCCAAATATATTGGAAATTAAATTGGGATGTTATACTAAAAAATTATGGCCTTAACAGGTATTTAATGGTACTAAATAGATAAATTAAAATTTTCGATACAACAAGAAAAATATCAAGAAGTTCAGAGGAAAGGGGATTAATTCAACCAATTGGATTAAATGATACATTATTATTAAATTTCATGTAGAAGATATTGTAAAATAATGAAGAATATACCAAGTATACTAAAAATGTTAATCTCAAATAGGAAAGGGAATTTCATTAGTGCAATAAAAAATAATAGAGAACTTGGCACTCATTTTAATATTATTCCAAAGAATAAGAAAAAGTGATCACTATGGTGCAATGAAGAAGATGAATTATAGGTTTGTTTTAGAAAGTGAAAAAAGGTTATTATATAACATATCATAGAAGGAGTGTTATTCACACATAATTATGTTCATAGTATTCTATGAAGAGGAAATATGATATCACAGGAACCCACAACAACATCTAGTGATACTCAGACAATAAGTGATATTTTTCTTATTATGTGATCCAAATTTCATTCCTTTCTTATATAAGTTAGAAAATAGAAAGGAAAAATGAGTAATGTGATCCTACGAAGATTGTGAATATACTATAAACATTTATGGGTAGTGAGTTGAGGTATTAGTAACCTAGAAAAATCCCCAAAAGAATTGAGAATTAGCAATTTAATGCACCAAAACATTTTTGGTTTCATTATTATTGTATTAGCCCACATCGTTTAACCAATTAAAAATATTTATGTTTGTGTTGATTATTGATTACAATTATATAAGGCACAAAATTGTATAAGTAACCATCAATAATATCTTTTAAAGGTCTGGTCATTAGAATTATTTATCACATCAAAAAAAAATTGTGACCCTTAAGGTTAAAAAATCAAGATCTAATTAGGGTAATGAGGATAAAAGGAAAAGGTGATTAAATTAGGAACAAGTTCCACACCTTTATTAACACCACTCTATAGGTATCTATCACTTATGAACCTTTAAAGACAAATAATTTATTTCAAATAATAGGTTTATTTTCTATTGGATTTTCATTACAATGACATAATCTGATTGGTCTTGAAGATGAAGTTTTAGACTACTCATACATTCTTGGTTTCTATAGAAAAAGGAAAAACATAAAATAAGAAGAAATAGTCTTATATAATACTATATTTTGGATATATTTTCATAAAACATGAGATCTTGTGAAATTACACTAGGAATCTATAATAAGAAGGTATGAATTATCCATATTGTGATTGTTTTTATCTATTTAATTATGATAGAATAATGATTGAATATATTGATGTTCCTAGTGTTGTTGGTACAATTGATGAGGAGAAAGTACCATGGAGTCCAAAATTAGAATTTTTCTACATACTAGAGGACATGGATCAATATATAAAAGATGAAAATATGGAATTTAAATGGGGGAACATGAATCGTGATATCTTGATCAAATTATTAAATATTGAGGTTTTAAGATTGAAATTATTAAACAAGAGGATTGTTGAAGTGCCTATATATATAAGGGAAAATAATGATTCCCAAATTGAGGATTTAAAAGTTATGTCATCCAATGTTGAAGAAAATATAATTTCATATAAATGGAAAAAATTTAAACTCAAAATAAGTTCAAATCTTGAAGGCTATAAAGGATGAGTTATCTGCACACCTATCAGGCATGGTTAAGAAGAAACAATGGTTGTATCAAGAAAATAATTTACTAAAGACTATATTTATAAAATGAACAAGAATATAAAGGTGAAAAATGATTTTTTTCAAAACTAACTCATTCCATAGAGGGTAATATTTCTGGTAGAAAGGTTCCCAAGAAAGATATAAATTCTCCACATGAATTAAGAATTCATAAATATTAAAAAATTAGACGATGATTTTACTTCAGCCAAGAAGTAGTTGGATGATGATATTAATACCGAATTTAATGATGATCTATATTTATAATTTGATTACTCATTTGAAGGTGATGGTGAAAATTATAAAAAAATTTCTATCTTATGGAAGAATCATGAATGGATCATCATTTCAAAAAAAAAAATTCCATGGTAAATATAGTTTTTTCTATGATGGATATCCTTTAAATCAGGAAAATAAAAAAGTCATGGAATTTATAAAGAAGAGGTAAAACATGGAACGTAATGTAGAAAGATCTAATATTGTTTCTTTAAGAGTAAATATCCATTGGATGGGTCTTATAATAAGGTATGAAAATATGTAATATTTTTTGGGATGCATGGGAACATTTCATGTTTTGTTCTGAATCATTAGATTACATTATATGTTTTGAATCCAAGGGAAAATTAGAGAGACTATGAAATAAAAAATAATATAATAGGTACGAGATAGATTTTATAAATTCTTATCATACCAATAAATAATTTAGTAGAACATTCATAGGATTTTTTATAGGAAATAAATTAATAAATAAGATAATATTTTATTGAAAACCTATTCTATTGAAAAATATATTTTAGAAGCCATATGTAGAAGATACCAATACTGAATGTGTTGTGAAGATAAGTTACAAATATAAAACAAAATAAAAAACTCCATGGAAAGAGAAGAATAAAATTTTAAAGAGATAAATGAGTTCACATGTTTCAAAAATATAAAAGGATTATGGGAAATAAATATCCCATTTCAAGGTATGTGATGAAAAGTATAATAGTTCTAATAGGTAGATGTCAAGAAAAAAGATGACATAGAAAGAGAAAATTAATTCTGATATGAAGAGAAAAATATATTGTAATGAAGATATAAAAAGAGAAATTAATAATGTATTTGGTTTTGAATTCGAGAACAAAATAAAATAAGTAAAGTAGATATTGGATTTCATTAAATAAAATTCAAATATTAAAATAGTATTAAAAATAATGGATAAAGGAAAAATGGTTGTCCATATTGACTCACCATCCTCCTCAACTTGAATAAAATGAATCTTACTAATCTCCATACATGCTTTAATGTTTTTTAACTTGTTTAAGTAGATATAAAACATCGGGGGAGACACAATCCATGGGGTAATTATGATGAAAAAGAACATGAGTAATGTTTAAAACAAAATATGTTTTTATACTAGTTAAGCATTAATTTTGTGCTGTTTGAATTATTATAGGTCTAGATTGGTATCAAGATTAACGAAAAATGGTGTGGATAATTACCATGTTGAAAAATTAATGGAAAGGTCTCAATTATGGGAGATGAGGTTTCAAATCCTATATGAAACAATAACCGATATATTGATAATTAGGGTATATTACAATTAGTATTAGGCTATATATGATGCTTACTAAGTGAAACCAGGACAAAGAGTTAGTAGAATAATACTACTAAATAAGTTTAAAAATTATAATTAGCGACCTCTTTAGATTTCATGTTTATTTATTTATGTTCAAACATTTGGGTATCAACTTTTTTTTATAGGATACTAAAATATTTTTTTTAAGAAGTGTTTCTTTATAATAAGTGATATCCATATGATGGAAAGTATCTCCAAATTTATCTTAATAGATGATTATATAATCCAGAGGGAGTTTATGATTAATTTTCAAAGGTTGTTCATCTTCATAAATGAATGGATGATCATGTGAGTGTTTTGATAACATGTAATTGATGTGTAATTACAAACATGATATTTATAAATTGTATCAATTACTAGTTTGAGTGGTATATATATCGGAATTTGTGACTTATTTCTTATATATCATGGGTTTTTGTTGAAACCTGATGATATAATAGGTTTTATTTTCATAGGGAAAGTGGAAAGTATAACATTATATGGGATTATTGGTATCATTGAGTGACCTGGACAACTTTTTTGAGGTTAACTTATATTATTGTTTCCATCACCAAGGCTTCGCTTAGTAGATTTACAGAAATTGTTAACAATCCAAATTATATGTGGTAAATTTACATAGTGTAATTATTCTAAGTTTATTTAGAAATGATGAAAATTTTATTAGAGATGTTTTGGAATTGGTCATCTAAACAAAAAAGAATTACATTTGGTTAACCAATAAAAGGTTGAAACCAAAATATGAAGTTTCATGATAAAAAGAGAGTGCATAAAATGAGTTTTTCCCTATTTTCAAATGGGGAATAAAAACCAAGAGGAAAACCACTTATTTTATTAATGGATTAGAGCATGATAATTACACAAGATGGATAACAAAAGGAAATTGCACTGCATGGGAAAATTCGAATTTGGTATTAGGTAATTCAATCATTGAGGGGTAGAATAGTTGAAGTTATTTAAGGATGTAGTAAAACCTTTTAATTTCATTGAAAAGGGTAGAGTGTGTGTAGTATCTTATTTCAATATGTTCATCTACAATGGGAATGGAGGAAGAATAAGCTTATATATTTAAGTTTTAAAAAAAACCCAAAGGGGGAGATTGTTGGAACCCTATATATTGGAGTTGGATTTATTGAAAATATAAGAAGAAGATGGTCCAAGGTGATTTTGGTAAAAATAATATATGTATAATATGTAATAAGAATAATTTTTTTGATAATAAATGTTTAATATAGATAAATTAATTCTTTTAGAATTGTTACTTATTCGTTAAATCCATAAATATCGAAGAAGATGGATAGTGGAAGATAGAGGAGAAATCGTTCTAGAATGTTGAATCTATTCCACTGTAACCTTGGTTTCGTAGTAAAATAAGTTTGGTTAGAGTCATATATTTGGTATTTTGGAGTTTTAAATTCCATATAAATACTCTACACTACATCAAGAAATTATAATGAAATACTTAAGGCTATATTATAAATAAGAAACCGTGAAGTATTAATATGACTTATGAAGTATTATGAAATCAACCTTTATGAAAAAAATAAGATGGTATCACCATATAAGTGAATACTTTAACAGTAAAAATTGGTCATATTAAGGCCAGGTACATCCGAGCATCCATCTTCTCAAAGGTAGTCGAAAAACGTTGCAGTGCATGTGAGAAAAACACGAGTTGGCAATTGTGTGTGTGAAGGTAGGCCACAATATAGGAATAAACCCTAAAGTATACAAAAAACATTCCAGTACCAAAAGAGTTATCTAGAGAGTGAATAGTGAATACTTATTGATAAAGAAATAGAATTATTGAGGAATGTTTGATGTGGGAAAAATAGTTACTAGTAATATTGTATTGTAGTGGGATACAACATAAGGATATTTGCGTCAAGGTGGATCCCACCTCATATAAGGGTAACCTAAGAAAACCAAAATTTACATATAGGTAACTGCAAAAATGTATAAGGGATTAGGAGTAGAAAATTATTTATAAGGTGAAGCAATGTCATGAAGGATATTACATCAAGGTTACAGAAACCAAATATAAATGGAATATTGAATTTTATGGAACCTATGTAAAGGTGAATAAATTACATGAGGATTGGTTTATGAGAACTGTTTAATCCTACAAAAAATTATACCATAGAGTAAAGGGCTATTATATAATAATTTTTAGTAATTTATGTCCATGGAATATAAAGATCTTCTATCTTGGAAGAATATGTTTGAAGAGGGATTTTTTGATGGCTTTCAAGTCTATAGGTGTCATTGCCATTGTAAATGGAATATGTCACCACCAATTCACTATTTGAAGGGGTTTTAGGAGATATTTTATGATCATGGGTTAGTGATCAAAAAATTAAATGAGTGAAATTTATGGATCTTGTTAATAGGAGGTGGCGTGGGAAGAGAAACTATCCACACCATAATATTTTATTGATCACAATTTCTATACCATACTGTAATGTGTTGTGCCATGGTGAATTCATGATGTAGGATGACTACATTATATGTTATATTTAATAATTTTGGATGTAACATGGATATAATGGCACTAAATGAAAACATTAAAATGTATGGTACACCTAGATAAATCTTAATAAGTGTAAAGTATGTGGGATTTATCTATTACATAGGGTTATAGGTTTATGAAACTACCTATAGTAGTTCTGAAGAAATAAGTGAAAATGTAAAGATCATACAAAAATGTAAATCTCATAAAGGAAAGTAAATTTATGCTATGTAGTAAAGATTATAAGAGAACTTGGTGCTAATTTGAGGATACAACCAAATAAGGAGAAGAAGATACCACTATAGTGAAATGAATATGTTTAATTCCTTATCTATTTTGGAATGTGAAGAAATGTGATTACATGACATTTAATGGATGGTAGATGACACTATCATAAAGATGTTCATAGGAAGATATGATGGAGATAGAGGATATCAAATACACTTACAAATATATCCATTTAATCTCAAATAATAGGTGAAATTTTTATTTAGCTTTGAACCAAATTTAATTCCATTCTTATATTAGTAATTAACATGACAAGAATATTGATGGAACCAATCCAAGGTAAATTATTAATCTTACCAAAGCTTATAAGGGGAGTTATTCTGGGATAGAGGGACTAAGCAAATGTGATGAAATAGGAAAAAATCCTAGTTCTATGGGTATTATTATTTTTATTTTTACAATACATAAAGTAAGTTAAAAAATCAATGATAATTTATATCAAAGGGTTAGTCAAATGATGTATTAATGAGACCAATATATAATGAAAAAGATAATAATAAGTGAATTTTAAGGTTTAGAAGTCAATATAAATAAGGGAATGAGGACAAAAAAAATCTATTTAACATGGGAGTGGGTTACATACCCTAATTAACCCCTTAAGGTATCTCTCATCTAAACCCCTTTTGGGACATTCAAACTAGAGAAAATATATTTTGTTGAGAAAACCTGACACAAAGAGGAGATTTATGTTCCCTTGTATCATGGTCCCATTCTTGAATAGGAAAAGGGCTTCTAATATTGATATCTAAGTAGAAATTATGGTGAGATAATTTGGAATATAATATTTTATAGATAGTGGAATAGTAGTTTTACAATGAATACCCATTAGAATTTTGTGTACTACAAGTTTTAGGGATTGAGAAAATGATACTCTTGAGTCTCAGGGTGATGTTTCTTTATGAAAAATAGGGAAAGAAAAATAGGGTCAATTGATCTTTTAGATTGTCCCAATAATGAAGGGAAAACCAAATGGTCAAATAGATAGATGAGAGATGGATGGGTTGTGAAGGGAATTGAATCGTAATAAAATTATCTTGGACGATCTTTATAAATCTCCATTCATATGATTTTTGTATCATGGTTAACATTTTTTGGAATTAGACCCAAAATCCTTAGCGAGCATTAGTTACATCTACCTCTGGTATGACCTTGGTAGCCTTTCCCACTAGTGGAATGAGAATAATCAAACCATTATTATTATTATTCAATTAAATATAAATTTATCAGATGAATAATGTTTACTAAGTTTTTTTTCTATTATCCATTCTATGTGGGTTCTATTTCATGAGTCCATTTCAGTCCTCATAGTGTAAGGGGAACAAGTTGGAGAGGGTATGGAATGATTTGTGGATACATGATTGTTATTTCTCTTATTTATATGAATACTAATGATAGTATAATTATAATTAAGAGAAATTTGAAGTTAAATTTGATTCTTATATAATTTAAATGGGAGTTTGGGTCATGAATGAAAGGTTCATTTATGACTTAATGATGGAATTCACATGATTGCACATTTTTTTATAAGATCATGTTGTCAAATTTATATAACATTTTTCTTAGAACATCATACATCTCTTCTTCATCATTAGAAGGATGGAATACATATGGGTCAGATGTAAAAATAAGGTATACAAAGTTACCTCACCATCCTTGAAAACTTTTATAAGGTTATCTTTGAATAGTAATCATTATATAATAGATTTTTTGAGAATCTACTAAAATGAGAAATAATTAAGATACCACTAACACCCACCTTATTTTGAATTCTAATGTCATACAATGTGATCATGTTGTTATCCATTTACGATATAAAGAAACCATGAATGTTTTCTTGTTATAAAAATTATATTATATTCTTTTTAGTCTATAACTCTTAACAAATGTTTTTCCAATAAGAATCTTGTAATTTTTGATTTAGGTACACATGCAGTTGTTTTCATGGTCAAGGTTTATGTGGTTGTTCCACTGAAAACATGATTAGCATTGAAGCTTAGGTTTATGCTGTTATTTTATTGAATTATATGATGGATAATTATAATTTTTTATCCCTTTTATTCTATGATGATGACATTGACTAAGTTTTTTTACTTATTTCTCTAAAGTGAATATTCATAAACTTACACTATATTAGAGAATAAAGTGAATCCTCCAAGATATTTCCAGGGGATTATCTTATTGGGAAAATCATATTTTAAATTTTATATAAGAATTTGAAAAGTAACTTCTTAGAAACTTTAATCTCTTAGGAATATGTTAAGCCTTAAAATTATATGATTATGTCAATAACCTTATCATTATCTCTTAGATTTATGTTGGAGATGTAATTTATATTCATTTTACTAATTTTTTTATCTAAATAGTATAAAAATTAATGATGAAGATATTCAAAAATGTAGACTGATGTATATGGGAAATTATTTGTATCACGCCAGGTAAATAAAAAATATGACATTTTTATATTTATCCCTATTTGTGAAAAAAAATATTAATATTACTTTAAAGGGAACGCTGTACTCGATGGCGTACCCAATACGCGACAACGAGTTCCTTTGAAATCTTACATTGCACTCTAATAATAAAATAATATTATTTTAAATGGTAGTTAACGCCTAGCCATTGTAATGGAAGGAAAGAATGGAACTAACTAAAAAATTATTATGTATGTTTTTCAAATATTTTTACTCTTTACAACAAATGTTATAGGATTGAAAATGCGAATGAATCCAATTTTCAAGCATAAACATTCTAATATTGTTTAAAAGGTCGATTAACTGCCTTTTGATGGAGAACCTCTTTTAAATCCACTTTTTGACAATTTTATTTGTTATATTTTACAAAATAAAATTCTTCTTTAGAATCGTGACATCAAAATTTACATAGTGTAAATTTTTGGTATTTTTCCGATAAAGTTCATTTTTTAATGAACAGTTAAAAATGTTGTATTTTAATTCAAAACCTCTTTTTAATATTATATATTTATATGATTAGATTATCTTTTGAATTGGTTTTAAAGTTCAATTAAAATATATTTTAGCCATTTAATCCAATAGTGGTCGTTGGAATTAATTTCATCTTGAAATTGGACTCAATCTAGAGTCAATATTTTGATACTTATTGTTTCTTAAAAACACGCTATTTGTTTTGACAGCGGGAATTAATTATTAAATTAATTAATGTAGATTATATGTTCTGATTTTTTTAAAATAGACTTCATTTTTGAATTCGTAATATCAAATATAGATTAGGGTGAATTTTTGGTATTTTTCTGAAAAACTTCAATTTTTGATGAATAGTGAAAACACTAAGTGGTAGTTAAAGAAACTGATTTTTCATTTAAATGAAATGTTGCCACCTCTGTGTTTTGAATTTCAAAAATCCGAAATATATTGTTGTATTTAGTATGTAAAATGTGGTTCAATGGGATTAAAATAATTATTTGGTGAATAGTAACTTTTATGTTCTTAATCGCGATTAGAGGTAATTAGTGTAGTTTAAGGTAAAAATAATGTTTTAATAATATGAGATGAACTTGAAACATGTCCTAACCTTATTGGATGTTTCATGGACGACCACGAAAATCCATGGGACAACTTGGGGACCCCATGGATCCACTTTGGTTGGGAAATGACATAAATAACATTTTATTTAATGTAAAATTAAAAATGACACAAACATGAGTTGTTTTACTAAAAAAAATTTTACATGGGGTTATACAAGTCCGATATTTGACTATAAATAGTAATTGGAAAGATAAAATTTTTTCCAACATCATAGTATTTTTTTTATAATTTTTATAAATTAAATAAATTAAATTATTTATGACATCATGATGATGCAGCGATTACCTCATTATTTAACGATTTAAATAAAATGAAAAGATAATGTAAAATCTAAGACCTAAACATGTAAAAAACATATTTTATGGGAGTATTTCGAACACTTATCA
This sequence comes from Viscum album, assembly GCA_963277665.1. Classification (NCBI taxonomy): domain Eukaryota; kingdom Viridiplantae; phylum Streptophyta; class Magnoliopsida; order Santalales; family Viscaceae; genus Viscum; species Viscum album. Next base: position 1,047,633,580 of record OY728165.1, read on the forward strand.
CCTTATCCTCGAACTATTTTAATTTTTGACCTTTTAAATCCGAAACTCATTTTAAAATAAAGTAACATTTCTTTACATTCCAAGAGTGCCCCTCCTCTTCTCTTATAAAAGGCCCCCACCTCTACCACCTTACACACACATCTCAAGCATTTGGCTCGGCCAAACCCTGACCATTTCATCTATCCACATCCCTATATTCATCATTTAATCCTCAATTTGGGCAGAAGTCTTCCCAAGGAAGCCTTTGAGCTCAAATCAAAAAGAGTTACCCGATTTAAAGGTAGTGTCTTCTCTTGTGTTCTTTTGTTTTATTTTGCTTCTCCAACCCCCTAAACTCTTTTTATTATTTTATTTTGAAAAAAATACAGTATCTTAAATATACTAGGATTTTTTTATAAGAATAATTAGATCTACACTTACACACACATACATCTAATGGTTAAAGAACATACTATTTCTGTGGATGGAGAAATTCTGCCTCACGAAACGATGATTGTTCAACACTCATATAACACCTTCAATGGTGGCCATTAAGATGTCACTATATTTATATATGATATATAATATTTTTATGTTTTACTTAATCTTATGTATTTTTATTTTTTGGCATACCTTTATGGTTTCCATTGTGGGTAAACACGATAATTTCATTTTAGGAAGTGCGGACTACCGCCCCCTCAAAGTGATTTGATTCGTTAATGCCATATGTGGGATGTATAAAGGACGGATTTAAAGTTATTATATATTATTTATGTTACATATAAATGATTAATATAATTCTGGAATTAAAATATACATACCTCTCATTTGGTTTTAATTCTATTAATATGTCATAGAAATGAAAGTAGCGTTCATGCGTACGTACGGCTTACCGTCTCCATGAACGGTGAATTTTATTTCTTAACTCTAAATGATTATTTAATATTATAAATACATCTATATTATGGATATATATGATATATATGATATCCAAATCATGAATATAATTCTGGATATAATGAACCTTTGACCACACGAACAACATGTAATTGTAAGAAGTCCACTTTCGACTTAATAACGAAATATCGACAAAACAAACATTATTAACTTAAATGATTACATAATGCTTATAACATGGAAATAAGTGATATAAAAGGAATAATTAAATTGAAAAAGGTTCTTAATACATTTTCAATTAACTCAAGTTTATTATTCAGGACGTTAAAGAACGATCGAGTCAAGTCGGACCCGAGGTAAGGGATCCAACCTCTCTCTTTCTTTTTAAGTACACTCTTTTATGTCATTCCTTTTAAGCTCATATTTCTTATGATTGGGATGTTCTTTTATATTATTACTACTTTAATTTTTATGTTCATATGATGAGAGACCCTATTTTCTCTCATCAATCCATTTTGGAAGTTTTGATTGGCGCCGTTAGGCTGCCGAATTTTCGTAAGAGATCTAAACTCTCTTTTTCTTTTTAAGTACTCTCCTTTATGTCACTTATTTTAATCTCTTCTTTTTTCTGTTGGGGGATGTTATTTAATATTACTCTTGCTGTAAAATTTATGCTAAAATGGTGAGAGACCCTATTTGATCTCATCAATCCATTTTTGTAAGTTTTAAGTGGCGCCATTAGGCTACCGAGTTTTCGTAAGGGATTTTTCATCTCACTTTTATTCCCATGAGATTTATGCTACATTTGCCACAATTTCCATTGAGTGGTGTATGTACTGCCCATTATTTTACTCATTGTGTAATATACTTTCATTTATGAGTATTTACGTCAATGTTGTATTGTCCTTCTTTCACGGGGTGTATGTTTCGAAAGATACCCATGTCGGTAAGGGAACCTTTCACCCTCCTCCTTTTAAAAGACTTCTTTTGTTATGTATTTTAATTCACATAACATTATTTTGGGATATGTTCTTATATATCATTAGTGATTTAAATTTTATGTCCATGTGATGAGATACCCTTTTTATCTCTCATCAACTCATTTTCTAAATTTTGTAGTGACGTCATTAGGCTGTCAAATTTTTGCAAGGGAACTTCTTAACCCAATTTCGATTTCTTTGGGTTCGACATGTAGGTATTGAATATGTCATCCTTTGAATATGTGTGAATGAACTTTTATAGTTTTACACTTAATATCCACTTATATTGGGTGTATTTATATTTTTCACACATAATTTTGATATTGATTTATCCTTAATTTAAGGATACCTTCTTTATAAGGGATTTCATCACATTTTACATTTCTATTGAGATTTCATTGTTGTTATGCACAAATTCGCTCTTATATGGTGTATATACTGTCCTTTGGAATATTATATCATGAATCCATTTATTCTAATGATATTATAATGTTTTGACTAAATGTTATTCCTCAATTATTGTATTCAAGTGTCTCTAATTTTGGTGAAAACCCTTTAACCAAAATATCGCTTAAAATGTTTTAATGATTTGTTCTTATTAATATCCATGTTTTCAAAATGGTTTTAAGGATTTATTTATATGGATATTAATGGTTTAAAATTTTAAAAGCTTCAAGGTGGTATGTGACACTTTGATTCAAAAATATCTTTATTAAATGTTTTTAAATGGCTTTGGAAATGGTTTCTTTTTGAATGGATTCATTATTTAAACATCCTAAAATGTTATATTGTGATTGAAATATGGAAATTTTATGTTTCCTTTATGCACATTTTATGTGATACGTTTATGTTATGGTTCTTGGGCATTGTTATGAAAATGGGTGGTTCCGTGACAAACTAAGGGCAGGTGAGCCCGATATAGCTCTCCAATGCATTGGGTAACGCGAAGGGGTTAAACGTTAAGGTTTCTCCGAAGAGATTTAGGGAATATACTGTGATGGGTATTCCAAACGTAACCAAGAGGGTTAATCCCTATGTAAGAATGTTATGAATGCCTCAAGTTACCTTTATGTCTCATGATTTCTCTGATTTATTCAGGATTTTTATGAGGTATGTTAAAGTGCTTATGTTTTATGGGTAATGTATGATTTCATTATTATGTATATAAATGTACTCATGTTTCCTTTCCATATTTTTATATCCCTTACTGATCTTTTTATGATCATCCCAAGTTTTTGAAATGTTTTTCACAGGTCAAGGGAAGGGTACATGATATGATGATAGTGTCAAGGAAGTGTCAAGAAAGAATCCATGTTTTATTTTAAATATGTTTCTGTTGATGGGAAAAATGAACACTATCTTTTATGTAACCACATTGTTTAAATGTGGAATGTAATGAAAGTTTTATGATCTAATTCTCTAAAACTCTAAACCTGAAAAGATCTTCAATGTGTAATCTTGTAAAAACTCATGATTAAGTAAGGTTTAAGGCTGGGGCCTTATATTATTGCACAAGTGGAAGGATTTTTTATTCTAGTTTTTATGAAACATTTTAGTTTGGAAACGTCTTACTACTAAGGTATGCCAATATGGAGACACATTGGGAGGTGAAATTATTAGATACAACTCTAGGTCCATTGTGATATTAATGGCTAAGAAGATAGGGTTACTGATGTTTGATGAAAGAGGCCTTATATTGATCCATTCTCGATATAGTTTTCTCTTTAGCTATAATAGTGAGAACTATACTTCAATTTCATCCAATTTTATTTTGTTTCCTTCAAAAAAATTTGTTGGTAACATTATAACCATTTTTTGGGGTACACCCCTAGTGAATTTTCTAAAGTTGAGTATGATAATAATTCATTATGCGAAATTATTAGAACTTTAATAGAGATAAATTCAACCAAATGGATTAGAATATCCTGCATATTATTTATGATGATTTTTACACCCTTATTGGGTGAGAAGTCCCTTAATAGTGAGGAGGGTCACCTATAAACAAGGATTGATCATCATCTTTATTTCCATTAGATCCATGTTATTTTTACTATGATATTTCATTATTGAATCTGTAGAGTCATTTAATTTCAATCTCACATCCATAAAGTTATTGCTTAACTATGATTATCTCAAAAATATAGAGTTTGGGGTATATTAAAGGCTCAATAAGGACTTTCCTATTAACATTTCATCACAAATATCTACTTGTGGGTAAGTGAATCTCATTAGTGGTCCCTATTTATTAGGTTCACCAATAATATTGGGCTCTCACTCCATTCTCATAAACCTTATTTTGGGAAGGATGTTCAATTTGATTGTCTTTACAACATAGCTCATTGTTAGGGTTATATCATATATACTTAGTCATGATATCCCCATATGAAGAATTATTTCAGTGTACTATCTCATAATTATTATCATAATAATTTTTCTATGGGGATTAATCTTGATTAAAATTCATATAATATTCTTTTTATTGGTTTTTCATGTAATCTAGTTCGTTGAAAGAGATATGGGGATGAATTTAGGCTATCCAAATACTAGTGAGATTATAACAATATGGGATTAATATACAAGGATATTACATATTTTTAGATAAATATTCATTACATTACACAAAAACATACCTAAGGACTTTAATAGGTTTGTATATTTGGAAACATGGAACACTTTCTTCTAATTTGGTGAAATATCTTCAACATATCCCATAATGATCTTACCCTTTAGTACTCCTACTTAAAACCATTCATTATCACCTGGGTAAAGGAAACATAAGAAAAATGTGATCTGAGATGTTGAGTAAGGGAAAATCAAGGGATAAAATATAAGAATATGGGAAAAAGAACATGAAAATAACATTTGAAAATTATATCCCTCATATTTAATATCATTAAATATTTTCATGGAATAAATCATAGAAATTCATAAACAATCAAAGAACATATTCCATGAGAGAATAACATAATACATGAAATTGTGGAAGAAACATAATATTTGAAAATAATTTTTATATTAGACAAGTATCACTACCAAGACCATCATAACATATAATTTCCCCTACCGAATCAAGTTCACTCCTCATTCCGGCTCTATATTACTGAACTAAGTTTACTACTCATTCCTGTGTTGTCTATCACATGAGATAAAAATATTTACCTAATTAATTGGTGGAAGATATAGGTCCCACTCATCATATAATTAAAACTATAAATATGTGTTCTATAATAACGTAAATCATTCATCATATCAGAACCCATATAAAAAATTGGTTTCATAAGCATCATTTCATCATAACATAACCCTTGTAAAATTAATGGGTTTCATCGATATCATTACATCATAAACATAAACCAAACATTGAAATAATAAGAATAGTATCCTTGAATCATAAACCCAAATAAATCATACGTAGCATAATGTTATCTCAAGTGGAAAATAATGTTTCATTATCACTTAAAAATAATTCTTGAATAAAATATCACTTTTACTTTAAAAACATTATATTTTCTTAATATTTCACAAAAATATTAAAATAAAAAATTTTATTTGAAAATAACCTTTTAAGTTAGTATTTGAAGATTCAAGGTATTAAAGAATCATGAAAGTTTAAAAATACATTCATTTTGTATAAGTAAAAAAAAATTCATCTCATACCTTTGTCATAAAATTTAGAAAGTATCTCGTTAGGAAAATGATAAAAATATTCCTTTCAAAATATTTAGTAAAACATCATGCATGTGAAAAAATGACTTTAAAAATTGTACAATAATGGTGAAGATATTTTGAATTTTTTTATAAAACATGGAAATGATAGATAAGTATTTCTCAATAGATACTTATGTATAAATAATTCATAATAGATACTTACATATAAACAATTTAGAATAGTAATGAGATAGTGAAATTAACCGATATCACAACCTAATTAATCATATAATATTCCCCAAGAAAGAAAAAAAATTATATGGATATGTAAATAACATTATATTTTGAATAATACTCATAAAACCATTTATGGTAAGTATGTACACTAACCAAAAGAAACAAGTAGTGTATAAGGAATGTGTCAAACAAAAATAAAAGTGAGACAAAAATCCCTTACATTAATTATTAACTTCCTTAATATACATTCAAACCTCATATATAAATATAATATAAATATAAATATAATATATAACTATATTCATATATATAATATCATATATGATCTACTTATGACATTATATTACTCTCTTATTAGCAATTCCATGGTAATGTTATGTTTTGGGTAATAACCAATTTGTTTTTTGTTCATGTACTGACAAGTTATCCTTGGTCCTATTACAAAGATCACGATTTAATAATCTAAATAATGATATCCATTATATAAATATAATATATTTATTTATTCAGGGTGATTCAAAAAAGTTATATATAATAAATAAAATACATCGTTCATGGAAATGGTAATCCATATATATGTATGAATGATGTTTTGATTTATTTTTCATATTAAAAAGAAAGAAACTTTTATGATATATTATCAGTGTAGAATCATTTTTATATTATATATATATCATATATATTCATAAAATTCATCCCTTTTATCAAACATGTGAAATATAGATGAAAAACGAATCACATAACATCATGGAGATGATAAGCCATACGTATGCACGAGTGACGTTATTATTTCCCAAAATATTTGATGGTAAAAATTTAGAAATTATATTATAATTAAATAATTATAAAAAATTAATAAATATGATATCCTAAAATTAAAAACATCATAATTCTTACTCATAAAATATGGTGATGGAAAATGAATTATATGACTAAGTGGAGACGGTAATCCGTACGTACGCATGAGCGATACTTTCATTTCTTGTTCGATTGAAAAAGGGATTTATAATTATGTGTTAGTAATCATAATAACATTTCAGAATATTTAGGATTATGAAGTTATTAATTTATGATATATATCATTGATTTAGATGAGGTATTGAATAGTACAAAAAGACTAATCAGTTAGATTGATTACCTCTTCTTTAGAACGACTCCATTTGATCGCGTCTAAAAAACTCCAGAGTTGGTATTTTGAGAACACCAAAACCTCTAGAATGTATATAGTGGAGTGGATGATATAAATTTTTTGATTATGATCAATATTGAGTTCTCAAAGTGATGTAACCAAATGATGGAGGAGGTTCCCTTTTATAATTGAGGTGAAGTGATCTTTTGTGACTTCTAAAAATATTAATGTATAATAATTTCAAATTCAATAGAAATACCTCAAAAGGACATAGATTCAAATATAATTTGATATAATCTTTTAATATCATAAAAAAATATATTTTAGACATGTTTTTTTATTATTGGAAGCCTTATAATTTTTTATTAACCCTTAGTTAACCTATTTTAATTTTAACTAATGTAACAAGTTCTTTAATATTAAAAGGTTTTAATTTTTACTTATGTGATATAAATTAGTCCATAAATGAAATATTTTAAAAACATTAGACCCCCTTAAAATTAATTTGTATTTTTAAATATGTTTATGATTTTTAAATATTTTAATAAAATATAATTTTGATATAATTTCACTAGTGTCAATGTTGGAACTATTCATTGTTTGGACTTTAAAAAATATAAAAATAACAAGTTAACTACAAAAATATATTTTACTATATTAATATTATTTCATTTTCATATATAAAATTCGTTTATCACATTAATTATTTCATATTATATTTAGTTTAATATTTTTTTAACATTTATTTTCAATTTCTATTAATAAAATAATTACCACACCAAAGTTTTGTAGTGATTTAATATAATTATTTGTTCACTAAAAATTATAAATAAAACACCATGATGAATATAATACTTATATATTTTATAATAATATTTATAGTTGAATATATATCTTATTTAACATTATATTAAAAATGATATATTATTTAAAACATGAATGTGATATCATTAAATTTTTATTATGTAATATATTATAAATATCACAATCTAATCTAAGTTGTAAAAATTAAAAAATAAATTAATATCATGAAAATAAACCTTTCTATTTAAAAATTTACATTAATATTTATCATAAAATACTTTTTCCCCATATGGAGATGTAAGGGATATTTAAGACAAAGAAAGTGACATTGTGTTTCTTTATTTGTTTTAAATATTATATAAGTCATTATCATAGATATGTTTCCATTAGAAAACTTATATTATATCATTACGAGCAAAGGGTAGAATAATATTCATCCACTAAAATTTTATCATTTGTTAGGGTACTTTAATAGTCTTTATCATTTTATTTTTAACATAAATTACCTAATTTACCCTTTACCATGATATGAAAATTTACCAAATTCACCATTCATATTAGTAAAAAATAAAAGGGAAATATTCAGTAAATTTGGAACTTATGAATCCTAATTTTTTATTATTTTTTTAAAATTCAACTCAAATTTTTTTCAGAATTTAATTTAAAAAAACCCGATAAACTTCCCTTAAAAATAGTTTTGTGAAAAATCACCTTTTAAAAAATAAAATGTTATTATAATAAATTAATGAATAAAATCTTTTAAAAATACATAATTATATTATTTTAAATTATAATGAACAAATTTAAATTCAAAACTAATCTAAAACATAATTTTATGTCCTAAGGACTTTAAACTAAAATAAAATTTTCAATAAAATTTGTATTTTCACTATTCCTTAATTTTCATTGAGAATATTATAATAAAAAAATTATAATAATATTTAGATGATGGATAAGGAAATGAAATTAATTTTTTCAAATCCATTTTTTATTACTTCTAAAAATTTATATTTATTCATAAAAATAAAAAAATTCGTTTGCGAAGAAAACATATTTTGGAAGAATAATGTTATTTTACTACAAATTGTTATATATTTTTCTAAGAACTTTTTCATATATTAATGTAACACCCCGACCCCAGTTACCCAGAGTCGGTGCATTATTACATAACATTGGCATGATCACAAGAAAGATCAAATCTCGAAAGACCGATTGGTTTAGTAGCCTTGGAAACACTAGATATATTAATAAGTTTTACATTACATCATAAAATGAAAAACTACTACAACAACATAATGTTTCCACAGTCCACACTATAATCACCTCATAATATCCCTGCAGGTCATTCATAACTTACATCTTCACATCCTGGGAAAAATAAAACATAGAAAAGGGGTGAGCTCAAATGCCCAGTAAGGATAACAATAAACGGAACATTCAAAAATAAGCATAAACATTTCAGGAAATGAATTACTAAAACAAAAGCCTTTTAAACTTGAACTTCAACATAGTATGGCAAAATTAAAATGAAATAATGCCATTTAATTTTTCACATGGATATTCTACGAATCGAATAATCACATGCAATATCAATAACCACTTTCATAATGTTGGAATGCATAATGCCAGACTATCATAACCACATAGCCAAGGCCTCGTGCCAAGAATACAAATAAGATTTTGCCAAGGCCTTGTGCCAAGACACTAGTTTGTCTCATGAGACCTACCGATGCATCGAGTAGCTATAGCGGGCTCCACCCGTCACATATTAAGTCCAATGAATTCCCATATGAAAAGGTTTAAACATAACATAAACATTCGTATTAAAACTAGCATACGAAATGTCAATAATTTCACCATAAACTGCGAATGGTATAAAAATAGCACATCCACAGTCAAACATATCACAAAACCTTCAATACAATATAGAAGTTTTGTATCATAATAAATCAACTTCAAATAAGCGTAAAATCCGTCAAAGGATGTTGACATAGATGAAATCAAAACACTTTTTAGAGAAATATCTCTTTCTATTTTTGAAATCATTTAAGAGCCATGAAAAATAAAACATTTTCTTGAAAATGTTCTTATAAGATTGTAAGGGATGATTTGACGATTTTATAACGGCGGAAAATAACCGCACCCGTCGTATAAGTTAAAAAACATTCTTATCTTAATTCTGTCGAAAAGGTTAAAAAGCACCTTGTTTGGAAAACGACGGAAAGATTCCCTTATAAACCTCTTATAAAAAGTCAAACAAGGGTATAACTGACTTTAACCCATATTCTTTTAAATATTAAAAATGTTTTGAAATACATTTTGAAGAAACATGGGCGTGGATGATAACGAGGTCCCAGTAGATAATTATGTATAAACAACCTCGGATAATGAAGAGATTGCGGAATAAACCCTTACCTTGTACTTTTCCTTTGTTGGGGTAGGTTAACCTCCTGTATAATGGTGAAATAATAATTATTAAATTATACAAGAATCATATACATTAATATAATATCATATATGATCTTTTAACATTGTTTTATTAATAATATCTTAGTATTATCATTGTTTCGGGTGTTAACTTACTTGTTTTCTTTTATATGTTTTGTTACGTAAGACATGTTTGTAAAGGATAGGTTGTATATTATTCATATCCAGAATTATATCAAGTCCTTAAACATCATATTTAAATCATCAAATGATAATTATACTTGAATGGATACGATGGAGAATGAATCTCATCGCGTTCGTGGAGACGGTAGTCCGTACGTACGCACGAACGCTACTTCCATTTAATTTTTATTTTAAAAGAATCGAATCCAAATGATACATAGGTATATTACTATTACAGTATAATATAATATTTTATATATGTTACTTAAGTTTATTAACACCATCCTTTATACGTTCCATGTGTGGTATGAACGAGTCATATCATTTTAAGGGGGCGGTAGTCCGCACTTCCTCAAATGAAATTATCGTATGTATATACAACATGAAACGAATAATGGTATGAAATAAAATGGAATTACAGAAGCTTATATATAAAATATATATCATTAATATCATATTTAATTACAGTGCCATCATAATGGCCACCATGAGAGGCGGTAAGATGTATTTGAACAATCATCGTTTCGTGAGGCGTTAGTTTGCCATCCACATAAACATTATGTTCATCATCCATTAGATGGAGTTGTGTGTATGTGTAGTTTGAATCCTTCTTATAAAAAAATCCTAGTATATTTTGGATACTGGTGTTGTTACAAAATAAAGGAAATAAAAAGAGTTTGGGGGTTGGAGAAGAAAAATAAATGAAAATAATTTAAGAGAAATCGTTACCTTTAATTTAGGTAACTCACTTTGGTTGGAACAAAAGGACTTCTTGAAATGCTTTCTGCCTAAGGGGAAGCTTCAAGGATGAGGAGAGGGATGTGGGGAGCTTATGTGGGCAGGGTTTGGACGAGCCAAGTGGCTTGAGAGGTGTGATGAATGAGTAGAAGTGGTCTCCTTTTATAAGGGAGAGGAGGGGCTCTTTAGGAAAGAGTGAAAGTATTACTTTATAATATAATTATATTCGGTTTATAATGGTCCAAAAATCATTGAGGTCGAAGATAAGATGACTCATATTCTAAATAACATCAACCAATAAGAATTGGACAGGTTTTAGATAATATTTTAATCATTATAATCTTATTTATTTAAATGATTTATTAATGATGTAAACATTGCATCATTATTGTGTCATTAATAATTTAAATTATTTGATGTCTAAAAATTATAAATAAAATATCATTATGTAGGAAATCGTTTTACATTTCTAATGAATATTTATAATCGAAAATCCAACATGTATAACCCTATGTAAAAATTGTTCTTCTAAAAGATGTAAGCTTATGCCATTTTTATTTTTATTTTAACTTTATTAATATAATGTGTCCCTACCACATACAAGTGGCTCCAAGGGGTCCCCAAATCGACCCAAGGATGCCCATGGTCGGGTATGTGTCCACCAATAAGGTTAGGACACGTTTTAGGGTAATTTTGTATTATTATAATATTATTTTTTAACCCTTATTTACCGGATTTACCCTTTAACCATGGTAAATAAAATATTTACCGCAGTAATTATTCAAAATGTGTAAAAATAAAAGTTACCTATTTACATAATTTGGACATCCTGATTCAAAATATGTAATCCATTTTTCCAAATTCAAAACACAGAAGTGGCAGAAATTAATTTAAAATTAATTCCCGTTGTTAAAATAAAAAGCGTGTTTTTAAGAGATAATAACTATCAAAAGATTGACACTTGTTTATATCTGATTTAATTGTGAAATTATGTCCAATGACAAACATTAAATTAAAAGGTAAAAATCTATTCTAAATATACTTTAAAACCACTCAAATTCATAATTTATCAATATTAATTATTTTGATTAAAAAAGTTGGTTTTAATTAAAATTTAGTAATTTTCACTATTCATCAAAATATAAAAGTTATCCGAAAAGTACCAAAATTTCACCCTAGGATAATTTCAATATTCCGAATCAAAAAATGAAGTCCATTTTGAAATATAAAATATATATGATTTCAAAAAGTAGGTATTACTATTCACAACGGCTAGTTTAATTAGTTGTGGTGTGTGTTAGAACTCGAAGTTGCGTACAACACACGCTATCGCATTATTCGAAGGGAAACGTACCGTGGAAGCTTGGGGTGTTACAATTAATATTTATTTTTATATTTATATTTAATTAGTAAATCAGTTATTCATATTCATTCCCACAAATTTATCAGATAATTTAAAATTGTATTTTTTATATAGTAATAATAATTAAATGAGGTTTTGTAGAAACTCAATATCATGTGTAATGAAAATTAAGTCATTGGTGTGTGTATCAAAAAAATAAAATGGTGTAGCATGATATGAAATCTATTAAAGAAATTAGATTATTTAAAAATCTATTTCATAAAAATCTTAGGGTGTTACATTCTATCCCCTTGAAATGAATTTCTTTCTAGACATTTATCAAGGTCATAAAAGAAATAATACTTCAAAGTACATTTCATAGAAACCGAAATTGTAAAAATGAATACTAAAACTCACTTTAAAAAGGGAAAGTTGGAACCATAATGGATACCCAAAATAACTCATAATTAAGTTTCCAGCTAAGAGAACATGGGTGTCAAGTGAAAACATGGACATGAAAGAGATTCTAACTATTAAGTTCTGATAGAGTGTGATAGAGAACATGGTCAAGAGAATTTCAATAGTAACAAAGTCATAAATTTTTTATTATCTAAGGGACCATTTGAATCAATGGAAAAAAGGTACTAGAATGAGATATTTTTTTCATGATCATTTCCTTGGAGTTGAATACATTTTCATGAGAAGAAATATTTACTTGATTTCATTATATTTTATGAGAAAAATATCATCATTTTATTATTCCTTGATCAATTTCCATTTCATCTATTATTACCAGAAATGAAGGTGAATATGTCATTCCTGAAGAATAATAAGACCATGAAATCCATAAATAGAATTATAGGTAATTCTATATGTATTTAGTTAAAATCTCAAAAAAATGTTAACCCATGTTATACAATATTCCTAAATACTCATATAGAGAGATACTATTTTAATCTCTAATACTTAATCCATTTTTATATGTTAAAAAATTCATAAATTTTTACCTTTTTATCCTAAAAAAAATATCAAAATCCAAAAAATTCTAAATAAGGTCACTAAATTCCAAGAATCAACTTATCAATAATCCCCTAACAACTTGACATAGCTCTTAATTATCACGCACCAAACATGTTAAAACTATTATCATGTATTTTAATGAAACATGGTAATAAACTAAATTACTATAAAACCTTTGTGAAAACTTGCATCCTTTAAAAAATTAACTCTTTCATCATACCATAAATCCAAACATTCTATAAAATCAGTCAATGATATGTTAAACGTCGTTTTCATCTTACCATCCCCAAGGTCATCAATACTTTATCAGAATCCAACATCTATATATTTCTTTATCCACAAACCATGCACATATTAAGGGTTACACTTCCCTTAATCACGTTTTTTCCAAAAATATCACCTTACCACCTCCATCACCTTTCATGGTTAACCGTACCATTAAAAAAATAATCTCAAATCCTTATGTAAAAACTACATTGGACCAATACTTAGAGGTTTCATTATTCTATAATACCATAAAAGTACATTATACTTGAATTCCATTACATAAACACTCTATCATTACATCACTTCATTATCATACTCCACATCAAAAATAGTGATTTCATGAGATTTTTCTTTGTATTTGGATTTGGGAGGTTGCTATCATAAACATTCATTATTTTCCCTTGTATTTGGTCATTGATTATCATAGTTCCCATTTTACTTACACTAGATTCATTGATGTGTGTGTTTGTGGGGGGGGGGGTCATTCTTTATAACCTTATTTCTATTCACTTCATATTCTAATTTCTTCCCATTACCTCAACATTAGATTTCCAGATGACATACCTTTACACACTTGAAACATTTACCAGTCCCATTAATAAAATATAAACCATTCTTATTTCGACACTTTTAACATAAAGATAACTCATATTACTTTGATTATGATTTTTTTTATTTTTCTTAAATCTCTCCAGTTTCATTTTCTTATCAAAACCATGATATTGTTACGTAACGTTAGCCTCTATTTCCACATTTATGGAACATTTGATGATTTATTTATAACTAATTAAGTCCCTTATGGATATATCCCTTCAAATACATGGTTTTATGCAACATAAAAATCGATCAACCATAATTTTATGTTGGATGATAATTGCAGAAGCATGCCTCACAAGTCTTGTAAAAAATTATTCATTGATAACAATAGATTAATCTTACCTTTTCATTAACTCACTGAATTACTTTCCTATTTTACTATGAATAATAAGGCAAATTACTTATTGAATATAATTTCTTAAACTCATCCCATTCCATGGAGTCAATTTCATATTATTGCCTCATATTCTTGAAATGTTTCCATCATTGATCCGCTTCAACATCCAAATGATATACAACCAAAATTTATTTCTCATGATATGAACATTGGAGGACCGAAAATATATTTTAAATGGTAATAATCCATTACTAAACCATTAGTGTATCAGAATACCCACTGAAATAAGATGGATCCAACCTTATGAAGGACTCAACATATTGTTGTTCCATCATTTTTTCATTTTGAATTCCATAATGATTCATAGCTTGATAAAGTTGTTTTTTAGAATAACAATAATATTTTTTTATCCCTTCCCACATAATAGTTGGTTTATCAGGAGGACAATCATTTCAGTTACCATCACATTAATCATTAACACAGTTACTTCGAGTTTCATCCATTGACTAAAACCAAAATCATAGTTTGAGAAACACTAATCATATTGATATAACCATATAATAATTGTAAATTACTTTTAATATTTCAATATATAAAATCATAGTTTTAGTCCTAGGTTATTCATGATTATTACAAAAACTCTAGGATTGTAACCTACACTTAGAAAAGTCCGTAGGGATCTTACTAAGGTTTTATCATCATATTTTTTAAAGGTTGACTAATGCTTTTCTCTGATACCAACTATAACAACCTAGGATTAATGTACATGAATATTATTTTTTTAAATTAATATTCACTACATTATATAAATACATTCCTGAGGATTATAATAGTTTAATGACTTTGGAAACATGGATTGAAATCTTTAAATTTGGTGAATGATCTTCAACAACACCCCTAAAGATCTTCCCATTTAGTTCTCCAACTTAAAAACATTATACATAACCCCGAGAAAGAAAACATAAGAAATGGGTGATATAATATGCTTAGTAAGGGTGAATCAAGGGAGATAACATAAGAATAAGGCTATAAGAATCTGAAAGTATCTTTTGAAAATTATATCTACACATCAATGATCATGATATAAATTCATTGAATAAATAATTGAAGATTATAAAGAATCAGATATCATATTCCATGATATCATAACATAATACATGAAATTGTGGAGTACACATTAGCATAGAAAATTATTTTCATATTAGTCAAGGCTCACTTCTAAGACCATTATAGTAGACAAAGTCCCTTATTGAACTGAGTTCACTCCCCATTCCATTCCAATATTACTGAATTGAGTTTAAAACACATTCTAGTCTTATCTATCTCACGGGATATAAATATCTACCCAATTAATTGTAAGGAGATATAGGCCCCACACATCAAATAATGAAAACCATACATATGTGTGCCACAAGAACATAAATCATATCATATCAGAACCCATCTAAAAAAATGGGTTTCAAAACCATCATTCCATTATAACATAACCCATGGAAAAGAAATGGGTTTCATAAATTTTATTACATTATAAACATAAACAAGACATAGAAATAATAAGGATTTTATCCTTTGATAATAAACTCAATTAAATCATATGTATAATAATGTTATTTTATCCCTTCTAGTTTGAAAACATTTTAATTCCATAAAATACCAAAATATTTTAAAAGAAATAATTTATTTGAAGATAATATTTTTATATTTTAATGGAATAATTATAGTTTTACAACATCATTAAGGTATAAAAATCCATTCATACCTTATAAGTTAAAAAAAACATTCATATTCTACATTTTCAAGAGAAGTCAAAAACTACATCATTAGGAAAATGAAAAAAGGATTCATTTCAAAAATTATTGTAAAACATAATCCATGGGTAAAAATGGATTTAAAAGTTTTATAATAATAGTAAAAATATTTTAGAAAACATTTTTATAAAACATGGATATGGGAACTAAAAATTTCCCATTAGATACTTATGTATAAAAAACCACGAATAATAAGAAGATAGTGAAATTAACCCTTATCATTTTATAATCATTCAAACCAGATGATTCATGATAGAAATAAAATTATAATGATTTTTAAATACAATAATATTCAGATTTAGACTCATGAAAACATTTTTGGGATGTATATAAACTATACAAAAGAAACAATTAGCGTATATGGCATGTGTCCCAAAGAAATAAAAGCGAGACCAAAAATTCCTTACCGTAAGTCTTTACATCCTTCGTACATGTTCAAACCTCCTATATAAATATAAGTTTTTTATAAATATAAAATAAAACCATATTTCTATATATAATATATTATACCATTTACTTATGACTTTATATTACACACTTATTAAAAATTCCGTGTTAATGTTATATTTTGGTTAATAACGTCTTTGTTTTTCATTCATATTTTGACTTGTTATCCTTGGTACTCATACATAGATCATAATTTCATTATATACCAAATTATATCGATGATATAATTATAATTTATATATATATATATATATATATTACATATTTATTCATGGTGATTCAAAAATGTTAGGGATAGAAAATAAAATACACCATTCGTAGAGATGGTAGGCTGTATATACGCATGAACACTATTTTAATTTTATTTTCGTATTAAAATAAAGAAAAGTATAAGATATATTATCATTAAAGAATAATTTTTAGGTTATATTTTATATATATTCATATAATTAATCCTTATTACCATCCATGTAAAATACAGATAAAAAACAAATAACATCATATTGTGGAAATGATAATCCATATGTACACACGAGTGGTGTTATCATTTCCTAAAAGAAGATAATAAAAAGGAAGATATGATATTACCATTAAAGAAGTATAATAATTTCATAAATATCATATATAAACATTAAACACATTATTATTCCCACTCATAAAATATGATGATGTAAAATGAATTTTACCACTACATGGATACAGTAAGTCGTACGTACACATGAGGGATACTTTCATTAATTGTTCGATGAAAAAGGGACTTTATAATGGTGTGTTAATAATAATAATAACATTTTAGAATATTGAGGATATTTAATTTATTATTTTACGATATATATCATATAATTATAGGAATTATAGAAAAGTGTAAAAAGAGTGTGATCGGTTAGAGCAATTACCTCTTCTTCGAAATAGCTCCTTTTGATCTCATCTAAAGGGTTATAGAGTTGGTATTTTGGGAAGACAATAACATATATAATGTGGATAGGGTTGTATAGAATATTTTTTTTAGAGCTTGGTTGACCTGGAAGACTCAAAGTGATGTGAAGAACTGAAGGTGAAGGTTCCATTTTACAATTGAGGTTAATGACACTTTTAGAATTTCAGAAAATATTAATTTATAAAAAATAAATTCTCAATCCAAATAACACAAAAGTACATGGATTAGAATATAAGATGGATTAATTTTTAATATCATCAAACAAAATATTTCAGACTCGTTTTGGTATTATTTTAAACTTTATCATTTTTTATTTACCCCTAGTTAACCTATTATAATTTTAACTAAGGTATCAAATTTTTCAAAATTAAAAGGTTGTAATTTTTACTTATGTGCTATAAATAAGACCATAAATGAACATGTTATTGCTTTTAGACCATATTATAATTACTTTTCATATTTAATGCAGTTTTATGGTTTTCAAATAATTTAATAAAATATTATTTTGATAAAATATCATTGTTTAATTATTTAATATACTTACTTGTTCACTAAAAATTAAAAATAAAATACCATGATTAAGATAAATCTTATATATTTGGTAATAATACTTATAGTAAAACATATATTTTGGTAAATCCTATATTATAAATGATATAACATTTAAAACATTAATGTGAAAAATTAAATTTTTTTATTAAATTATATATTATAAATACTATAATATCATCTAAGTGGCTCAGAAAAGTAAGAAATAATTTTTTTTTAAATTATATTAATATTCGTTCATTAAATACTTTTGTCCCCATGTGAACACATAAGGGATATTTAGGACAAATAAAGTGAAATTTTGTGTCTTTATTTGATTTAAATATTATATATGTCATTTTCATGGACATGTATCCATCAAACAAATCAATCTGATCCTTATGTGTTAAGGGTTGAATGAACTTCATCCAATTTTTTTTCATGTGTTAGAGTTAAAAAAATATAATTATTTTATAGTTAATGACACACGACCATTAAGATTTCTAGTAGGTCAAAGATTAATTAATCATTAATGCATCTCTTATTTAATTCATGTGGAATGTTCCATATTAAAAAGATTAGTCAATTATGAAACCAAGTATATAGATATATATTTTTAAATGGACAATAACTTCTATTATTTAAGGCATTAAAACCTTATTTGTGGAAAAAGGTCATATTTATGATATTATGGAAAAAAATAGAAATTTTGGAAAAAGTAGAACCTGCTACTATGTGACTATCCCGCTACCCCAATCCCAATTAAAACCATGAAGAAACCTATTAACATGAGAATAAGAAACCACCATGTTAACAAACTAATAATCCGAGATCAACTTTAATAGTGAGACCAACCTACTACCTTGATATCAACCGGGTACCGTGAGCCTACCACATACCATGAGCCTACCTGCTACTATGAGACCAACTTGCTATTGTGTGACCAATGTGATACCATTAGATCATACCAAAACTATGAGCCCAATTTATACCATTTTCTAAACTATTACCATGAGATTGACCTAATACCATGAGACCAAATTGCAACCATTAGGCCAACCTACTTCCATGATTCTAACTTACTTCCTTGAGCCCACTTGATACCATGAGCCAACCTGCTACCATGATAACAACCTCCTACTTTGATAACAACATGATTCCATGAAACCATTACCAAAACATATAACATTAGAAAACATAATACATCATACAACCCTTCACATTTAACGTTCTAAGTAAAACTGGAAGGAAATATTTTTGAAATTAAGAATTTACATCAGATGCCTCTCAAGTAATTGTCATCCTCAACAATAAAGAAAAAAATCAAAAGAAGTGGAAAGGAGGTTTGGATAAACACCTAAAATAATCAACCTTGGTATCTCACTATATAAACAACACAACCACTCATGTAAGTGAAAACGTAGATAGCTAGGTGACATCATCATCCAAGGGAAAATTTCCATCTTAGCATAACTAGAAAACAACCATCCCACATAAAGAAACAAGGAATAAAATAATGAAACCATTTCCTCGGGTGGGTAAAGGGGGGATAACTATAAAATAAGAGAAAATACATTAATAAGGGATCAATAGATATCCATATCATAATCTAGTAAAAGGTATCCAACAAAAAATCATTATTACCAAATTAGATTTTAGTATACAAAAAGCATGAGATACTAAGTGAATATATGCAGATCATGTTTTCCAGTGCTATCTACCACACCACCATGTTTCAATAAGACATGAACTAAGGGAATTGTAAACCCATGTAACACCTTCTCTCAGTGGTCCTAAATATATTTATTATAATCCTCAGAGGTCAGATCATTATCAGTATTGATCCCTCCCCAATCAATAATGTTAGAATTATCATGATGATATTGAAGAATCTAAAACACATGGAATAAAATATGTATCTGGATGAACTATTGGGAAGTTTTATTTGATATAAAATAGCTCCAACATAATAAAACACCTCAAAAGGACAAAAATGATGATAAATCTTACTTCCATGTCCAATCCTTCACCACCCATGCTGAGGTGTCACTTTTAGAAACACATGATCTCTCATATTGAACACACAATATCTACTCCTATATTTGAAATAGTACATATGAGGATCTATTTATACCTCCATACTCCCAGGAATCATATGAACCATATCTATTATACTCTACACTAGTTATGGATTGGGAATTTCTGACTCTCTAATCCCAGTCTAGAATAATGGAAAATGAAAAGGTAATATGTACAAATCTTGAAATGGTGTCATACAAATGGTGGAGTGAAAACTATTATTTTAATGAAACTCAACCTAAGGAAGGTTCCCCGTCCACAAAACTAAAAAATATGGGACAAAAGAATGCTACATGTCTTCAATATTCTAGATGGTCTGCTCTATTTGACTGTCCACATATGAATGAAATGTAATGTTAAGGAATAAATAAGAACTAAAAGCATGTTAAATACTTCACCACACCCTGGAGGTAAAATGTGGATCATAATTAGAGGTGAATAACTTTAGGAATCCATGAAGCCTCTCCACATACACCATGTACTGCGTTGATAAAATATCCACATAGTGATACTTCTTGATCAATATAAAGTGAGTTGACTTTATAAAATGGTACAATATCACCCATATATCATTCAATTCTATCTATGTACAAGGTAAACTAGTGAATAAGTCCATAAAAAGTTTCTCCCACTTTTACTAAGGAACATATAATGGGTGAATAAACCCTTAGGGAACATGGTGTAAAAATTTTAATTTAAGATATACAAAACATCATGAATCAACTCTGAAAATCGATGTATCAACATAGGATCCCAAAATAGAGATCTTAACGAATTATATATTATTGTCACAATAAGATATAAAACAAAGGGTGATTTGAGGAACTGAAAGATAACCACCTTGTGATTCATAAAAAGAAAAAAGATAAACCCTAGAATAAAGCCCAATACTAACCATCCTCAGAAAATAAATTAGGGGAATCACTATAGAGAACATGATGTCACCTAACCTCTATCTCAGAACCCCCTAGCTAGGATTCTTCCACATACTACACTAAAGACATTTACACTGTCATTTGAAAAAGGAATCATCCACCACCAACCTATCCCATATCAATATCCATATAAAGAGATATTCTTTCACTTTCATAGAGTATCTAGACTCACACATGTCATCATTACATGACATACTGCATAGATCAACTACAATATTACCCTTTCCTTGTGTATATGAAATCTTAAAAGTCATCTTCCTTCATGAATTCCATCTACTGTCGGTATTTAATTTTTAGGTCATGATAGGAGAGGACATACCTTAGGCTCCTATGAGATGTGAAAACCATAAAGTATTAGCTGATGAGTAAATTTATCCACAACCATAATGAAAATACAACTACTGCTAACTCCAGATCATAGGTAGAAATATTACGTTCATGGGGAAACAACCTCCATGACCCATAAAAAAAATTCCCTATTTGCATTAAAATATTGTACAAACCAAGAGATGTTGAATAATATAAAGCATCAAATTGAAGTCCCTATTTTAGAAAAATAATAATAATAGCATTCTTAGGTCCACAATGCTAGATACCCGAAGAGGGGGTGAATCAGGGTATGAAAAATTAAAACAACTACCCCTTTTGATCTTGTTTTGTTGATAAAAAAACCCTCTTCCCTATCTCCTTCCCATTTTAGAGTATGAATGAATCTTAAAGCATGCACAAGACACAACAATTTTACTTGGTTCACCCTCACTGGGCTACATCCAAGGAGCATACACCAATGATGTATCAAAGTAGCAAATGCACTATAAGTTCACTGCTGTTTACTAGTTTGAATAGGACTCACTATCCCTTCTGGTTTACAACCACTCACAATATGAGAAATCATTTATCTCTCAATAGAAGTGAGCTCACTACTTCTTCAGAAGATCCACTCAGAGTTTATAGACATGTAGGTCTCTTCATTATCACAAATGAATTCATCTTTCTCGGTATGTAGATGCTCTATTGAAATCCAAATTTGACCTGTAGATTAATCACACATTGCACCGGAGGTACCATGAAATCTTCTAACTTTCGCACAGTCCTAGAGTGACTGGTACACTTCTCTATGATTGGCATGATTCTCTAATTCCTGGCATTCTTCTTCAAGCCTGGCGCACAAGTTTCACCTAACCACTTGTAAGAAACTTTCTTTTCCAACTAAAAACATGGGAAATTCACACCCTTTTATTCCCAAACCAATATTGGCACACAACTATCAACTAGCATGCAACTTATAAGTATCCTTACACTTGTGCGCTCACACCACCACTTGCTCTCCCAAACCAGCAGTGTGACTGGAACTCTAATTTTATCTAAGTGTTTAAATCCATTAAAAATGAGGAGGGGTAGACCACTATTTATAGGAATTTTGGTTACCCTGAGTGCTAGTGTGCAAGTCTCCTCTCAACGTGAATGTCCAGCCGCCCTAGTCTTTGTCGCCCTAGCCACCTTGTGCACCCAAACCAAAACATGGGTGACCCTATTTTATTGGATATATTTTGATGTTCTGATCTGAAAAAACATATGATGTGCAACTTTTCAAGCATCCAAGATACCAGAACACAAGTCACTTTTCTGAAAAAAAATTTCTCTATTTGTCGATTTCGAGGCCTAAAAATTTGGAAAACACTAGAAAATGGAAACACCATGTATCTGCTCTTTTTGTACCACCTATAGATTGTCCATTACATTGTTAAGGTTCTTCCTTAAATCATGGATTGTAGATAACATCTCTTTAACTCCACAATTATTTTTATAAACACCATTTTTTCAAAAAATTGAACATCATGGTATGCTTTGTTAACAGACACAACATGGTTTCCCACTTGGTTAACAAACACAATCACCTCAAAAATTCTACAATGATACCTTTTGGGGGTTTTTACCAACAACCATTTACCAAGTTCTCCATCAGATACTCAAAAATTTTTTGAAACTATTTATTTCACAATAACAACTGATCATTTATAAAAAAGGAATTAAGAGGAGTCACAATATCAGAGAATTTGGTTTCAAATATCATAATGTATCATAAAAGACCACGGAAACTATACACCTCTACAACAGTATCGAGGACTACCCAAGAAATAACTACCTTGATCATTGAAGGATCAGTGACTAAACCATAATACTTAATTGAATTCCTTAAGAAGAAAACATCACATTCCAAAAAAATAAACATTGATAGATTCCCAAATAGTGGATGACAATGAAGAACTCCCAAAAAAAGAAAAACATGCTCTTCTTGATCCACCTTAGATACAGAGTACACGAGGATTTCAGTAAAGAAAACAACCATGAATAGATCTAAAAATTAGCCAATAATGCATTCCTAAACCCTTGAACACAACTAGGGAATTCATCACACAGAACGATGTTACAAGGAACTTGTAATTCCCAAAACAAAAAAACCACTCTTCCAAATATCCTCATTATTTACCTGCATATAATGATAACCCAATCCCAAATCAATCTTCAAGAAGTAATTAGATCCTTTTAGTTGTTAAATTAAATTATCAATACATGGAAGGGGGTAGCGATTATTCACTCTAACATGATTTAATTAATGATAATATATATACATATACATACTAACATTGGTATTTTTTATGAATAGAATCGGATCACTATGTGGTGAAATTATTAGATGAACAAAACCACACTATAAAATATCATTGATTTGTATACATACCACATACAAATCACAAGGAACCATATTATATAGAGACATGGAGATCGTAGAAGTGATTGATTAAAACTATATGCCAAAACTAATCCCTCATTGAGGTGGTAACACAAAAAACTCTTAAGGAAATACATAAAGGCACTCTTCCACCATACTACAAAAAACCACTGGATAACCGTCTAAAGAGATTACCATCAACTCTTCTGTCATGGAAGATATGAAAAAGAGACACCTTAGACCCATACGAGGGTCTTTCTCACCCACGAACATGGTAGACTCTCTTTTAGATTTATAGAATAAAATATTCATCCTGCTGAAATCTATAATACCCTTCACTAAATATAGCCAATCCATGCTAAGGATTATGACGTATGGTTGTCTCTGCAAGCATAATAATTATTCCAAGGAGTGGTGTTTCATTAAAACTCTCTCATAGTCTATATATACTTTATACAAATAAAATTGACCTCCAACTAGCATATTCAATTCCATGGGCATTGGAATCCACTCCAACTCATTTCCAAAAAAACATACTAGGGAAGGTTATATAAAAGATTGTGTAGATCCTAAATGAAATGACATGCACCCAATAAGAACACATGAAAAGCTTACCTCCAATGATGTTTGTCTTCCATAGAACTATGAACTATAGAGCATGAAATTTCCAATGAATCCTCCATGAAAACTTCATACCATATTATAAACACATCCATAGTCGTTATCTACTCCTTGAGATTGAGGATCATCAAGGGGATATATTATGCCTACCCCTATACCCTATAATAATCAATATCTTGATCACCCTACTCTTGTTACCTTAGCTGAAACATACACAACTACGAAAAATGATGTAGAACATCTACCACATGAAAATTTATAAAAAATATTAAGTACTCTCTCTTCTGATGGAAATGACCTCCACATAAAAAACACAATCTCGATCCCTTTGTAGGGGATTGAGATCCACCACCCATAGAGACAAGAGATGAAGAGGGCTTGGAACAACCACCATCTATTCTAAAACTCTTATATCTAGAAAACATGGTACTCTATAACACAACTATTTTATGTAAGAAATGTAGACGAATCTACTCTCATAAAGTTCTTGTCCGATCTAGAATATTCTCTACAATGTTTCCCATAACTAGTACCTTGATACATATTAACAACACAAATAGGGTTATCTGATTCTATATATGTGGAAAACAATCCTCCTCAAAATTATTTAACCTAGCCTTCTCATCTAGAAACAAGCCTTAAACATATTAGATAAGGGTCATGAAACATATCCCAAACCCCTAAATTCTAGGGAACCCTTATCAAAGGGAAAGCATCACTTGGAAATTGGCCACCTTTACAGTCATAATCAAAACATTTACCATTAGATATATGAATAATAAAGATCCCAGAGGAACAAGAACTACCACATCCTGGATACCCCATAAAAATTCCTCATCTTCAACCAAAAAATGTGGCACTATCCATGAATAGGTCAAATTGGAGGTTATCTCCACTACATACAAACATTCATCTATCATTGAGTCTAAAACAGATCCCTCATACTTATACAAACATTGGCACTGAAACTCTTGAAGTTTCCTCCCCCAAGTATCAACATCAACAACCTCTAACATATAGTGATCTACTAGAACATCATATTGAACATCTTCAGTGTGAAGATCATGAGGATGTCGAACTAGATTAATACCTACAAAAGTGTAAATAGTTCAAGAATTCTAAACTCAGAATATCGAATATTTTAAATTTATTAATTATTTAAGGTTCAAACTATCCCCAAGGTTTACCCATTTCATACATATGAACAAACAAGTATGATTCATAATCATTTATTAGGTCCCAACCCCATAACTAGAATCACTTTACTTAGTAGGATCAGTAAACCTAAAGGTCTATGCATCAAATTATAGGGGGACCGAAATACCCTTATATTATATAGTATCTATTGATTACATCACACAATTAGCTCATATAACACTATTTCCCCAACAACCTAAGAAATCCTTACTAGTACATACCATCGAAATCCATCCTATTACTCAAACTAAAACTTTTATTACACTATGTCATGACCCCCAACCCTCTAAGGTACCCCTACTAAGATGGTAATGATATAATGTATATAATGTCTCTTGAAGCCTTCCCCCAATTGTCCATGAAATGGAAATAATCACCAAGGGTATATCATATACCCAAATTGGAGGCATCATCCTCTAATATTTGAGATATAGAAGATAAGATCAGAACACCCAATAAAACTTCATCATAAGAAAGGTAAAGAGATAACTCTATTAATGTATGTAATTTTATATATCATAAAAACCACAAAAGAAAAATACAATTACCTAAATGAAAATTCCTCAACAATGACCTCAAAGCTTAAACAACTCCTGAACAATTCCACATGATAATAATGTAAAACCTGATAAAAAAACTCCTATGTTCATGAAAACCAATTTATATGTACATTGGGTGAGCATAAAATGTATAAAAAGTGGAATACTCCATGAATCCTCTCATGAAAAGGATAAATAATGTATAATAAATCTCAGTGAATAAAAATTTTTAGCTAACACATTACCTAATTAGGTATGCTACATCCCCATACGTCCACAAATATATCATTAAGTATCACATAAATGTAATAATATTATATCCAATATAATATCAAATAAATATAACCAAATACCACTTCAAACATCAAATTTACACTCTTCCACAACATCGAATGTCTTGATCCATATCTCTCTAAAATTAATCTATCTTGAAGAAATATGGGATACTTTAACAAACCATATAGCCCATACATTACATAATCTAATCATTATATACACATCTCAATATTGTATCCAAGTAGTTATTGATATCCACCAAAAAACATATATCATGTATTATACATCAAGCCATCACAACCCATACTCGACATAACTATAAAAATACTTAAGACACTAAATCCACAAATACATGTGTGTGAAATTGTAATGATCTAAGATTTTAAAAGAGGAACATCATATTTGATAGAGTATATGAGACAAAACACCAATATTTTAAGATAATGTAATTATTATAGACTTTATGACATATTCATTTTTAAATAAATTTAATCTCTTTGATAGCTTATGATGCATGTAACTCCATATTTAAATGAAACATAATACTCTTTTAAAATATTATTCTTTAGATTTTTTAAAAGGGTGGGGCCGAAGCCTCATTTTATTATTAAAGCAAAGAAAAGACATCTTCAACCCACTTCTACAGTTCCCACCGGTGCTATAGTGCCACCGCCGCTACAATACTGCTATAGTAACCTGTGCCCAATGGGTTTTGAACCCCCATTTTCATGTAGAATTAAGGGGTGCTTACCACTAAGCCAAACCCCAACTACTTATTCTTCAGACATGACCATTATAAATTAGATGTTAAGTTGGGGGGTATGGACTAACTAAATTGTGATAATTATATTTTATAAACATGTATAAATTAAATTAAATTGTTATCTATTAATTATAAATAAAATAATTAATATTTGAAAGAAAAATAAATATTGTCGAAAATATATATTTATCTAAAAAGTGGGTTAGTCACACTTTACACACATAATCTAAAATAAAATTTTAAAACTGTTAAAAAATGTATCAAAAAATTTAAACATAATTTTTTAAATCTAAATTTAAAAATTATATTTTTGTTATTTTTTGATAATTTTTTGAAAATATTAGTTTTTTCATGTATATTAAAAACAAATTTTATTAAGAAAATCCATTTTGTTTAAATTATTTTAAAATTTAAATAATATTTTAATTTCTTTTTAATGTAAAATGAGTAAAATTATATTTTAATTTAACTAATTTATTTCTTTATAATCAATTTCATAATGAATTGTAACATAAAAACATTTTAAACATTTGAATGTTTTTCATTTGAAAAAATATTTTTTCAACACGCCTGTGGGTTTAAATTAAAATTAAAATTTTCTATTTAGGGTAATTGAATTTGTAAAAATAGATTAAATATTTTGAATTAAAATATTTTATATTATATAACAAGGCCAATTTAATTTTTTACCATAATGAATAGTGAAAATTTTAAAAATTAATTACCTCAATTAAGGTAAAAATGTTTCTTTTGTGAGTTATAATATGAATATTAGGGTTAAAAATGAAATAAGAACTATAAAAAAACAATTTTATAGACATATTTAGACAGTATAACCAATTAGTTATGATAATTACCCATTTTGTGGCTTATTTCATAATAAAAATATGAGAATCTCTTTTTCTTTTAAAAAATACCTAGTGTGTCCTATATCCCACTTATAAAAGGAAACCCCCTATCTTCATCCCCTCACAGTTCCAAAATTCATTATTTAATTCCATAACTACTCAAATAATTTCCATAATCCAATAAAAATTCTTTAGGTCTTTTCTGATCATCAATCCAATCTAGGAATGCTTTAGGTATAAACCTGAAAGGGTTATCTGAATAAGAGGTAAAATTTTTAATATGCATTTTTGTTTTATTTATTCATTCACCTCCATAGAATATTATTTAATCATTATAATATAATAACACCAATATATAAAATATAATTATATTTATTTATGTTAATGGAATAACCAATATCCATATCCACTTGATTCAAATGGAAAATAAAACTGTTGATCATGTCTACGACAGTCTACCGCATCAAGAACCGAGGTAATTCATTTTCCATCACCACCTATCAATGATCAATATAATGAAAGATTTAACATATTTCAATGATAATGGTGAAATAATTATACTTATGGAATTATTATATCCCAAATAAATTCTTACATTCCATTCCTCGGAGGTATATGATAACGTCACTCATGTGTAAGGCGGACTACAGCCTTTCAAAGCTATCTGATTCATTTTTCTACATTTTTGTTAAATGAGAGTTAGTAATGTAATAATTAATTTATATAAGTGATATTTTCTACCTAATAATACGTTTTTAATATAATATAATATAAAACACCATACCTTCAAATTGTTTTGAAAATAATAATATCGCTCATGCGAACTTGTGGACTACCGGCTCCACGTAGTGATGTGAAATATTTTTCATTTTACTTTTACATGGAAGGAAATAACACTGTATTTGATTAATATAAATTAATATATATTAAATAATAAGGACTATATAAATTTTAAATAACATTTATTTTCCTTTCATTAAAATCATTGAGAAGAATAGACATAACATTCATGCTTACATACAACTTACTGTCTCCATGAATGGTGTAATCAATTTTCTATATATAACTTTTAGAGATTAGTATAATTACATATATAATGAATAAATATGATATTTAAATTATTATTAAAATAATTTAGATTATGGAACAATGATAAAATAAAAATGATGAATGTTACTAAACAAAAAGATATATGAAAAATGATTCCATTATCTCATGAAAAAGTAATTTAAAAAAATAAATGTTAACAAAAGGGTGATAATATACTATAAGTAAAAAATATAAGGTATGAGATATATGATTTTGGTTATATAATATATTTATAATAAACATATATATATATTATTCATGAGGTATGGAAACAGATGAAGTAAATCAAACTTTAGGTAAGAGCTTCTTATCCCATTTTTACTTCTATGAGACATACGCCATATTAACCACTATTTATTTTTTATGGAGTATATAAATCCCATTTTTATTTTCTATATCATGAATATTTTTCTATTTATTGTTTCAAAAATTTATTTTTATTTTATTTATTTCATTGGTCTTATGATTAAAAATCGATCAAAGTGGTAAGGATTTATTTCTCATTTTTATCATTTTTGAGATTGTTTTTTAAGTCTCCTTATGACAACCTTGATTTTATTACAAACTTGAACATGATTTAATACATAAAATTTCACTTGATACAACAAAGAAGATCAAGAGGTTTAGTTTCTTTGGGGATTAGTATCATTACATAAAAACTTAAAACATGAAATACAACATCTTTATTAAAAAATTCCTTTACATGACCACTATATTCCCACATACTTAGCATTGCATGGGATAACCTGAGGACATGCATAAGAAAATGGTGAGCTATAAAGCCTTGTAAGGGAGTACACATGGAATAACATGAGGAGTACAATAAATGTTAGACAATAGGAATATCAATAGAGAATAAGAGAAACATGAACATAAAGGCATGATAAATCATGATAATCATAACATGGAAATGTCGCAACAACACTTAACATGGAATTAGCATGAGCCAAGGCTCATTGCACATAGAGAATGAGTAAATAATAATTTCACATAAAGCATGAGTAAAAACTCATTTCATTTGAATTATCATGAGTCAACACTCATTGCACATGACGTATCATAATACTATACTTTACCCAATGCATTGGAGAGCTATAAGGGAGCACCCTTCTTAAACATTTCATTTCATGCGTAAGTGTGCCACATGGATCATAAAACATGGATTCATTAAACATAATAATTTATTCCACGATAAAGGAATGTGGAATTCATACATGAAACTTTATAATCAATAATTAAATGTGCATAAAGGTGAATACCCTTGATGGAGAAATGGACATGGTATTTACTACACAACGGCTTTGGATTAGAAAATCGGTGCGATTTCGGCAGCATAACAGCGTGACATAAGAATTCATAAATATGGTTGATGAGGGAGAAAGGGGTTTCTAAACATATATACATGAAATGTACAGTAAGGGGGTCATATAGATACATTTCCCAACTATTGTAATGGAATTTAGATTCATGATACAAAAGTATTTCTTGAATGTAAATGAGGAGAGAGAAGTTCCTTTCAGAATTTCGGCATAGTAACGAGTGTAGATGGGAGGAATTTATTGAGAGAGAAAGGGGTCTCCCATCATTCAAACAATAATAGGGATGTATGGGGGAGGTGAGAAACCATACCCCAGTATTTATAATTGAAATTAAAAGGGCATAACAATATTAAGAAGATTGGACAAAAAGTGAAAGGAAGAAAAACCCTTACTTGGAAGTGTGCTTCCAAAGGATTGAGAGAGGCTTGAGAGAGGCCTATTGGGATATTGGGGAACCTTGGGTAGATTATAGAGAGAGTAGGGCAGAGGTTGGACGAACTCCAAAGGCATTGAGTGAGGAGGAAGTGGGAGCTTGGGTGGGTGTATATAGAAAAGGTGAGGGAATTCTTTATTATTTAAGTTTGGGACCCCTTATATTAAATTAATCCAAACCACAAACCAGCCCATGGTTTTTGCCCATGGTTTTTGGAAAAGGGAAAACGAAAACAATATTTTCTAAGGAAAAAGTCCAAACTTCTTAAAATAATAAGGTTGATTATGTGGAGGTGAGTCACACTACAATGGAAAACAATTTAAAAAGACAAGGTGTTTAATAAGTCTTGAGGGATCCATTAATGCTTTGAAAAGTAAGTCAATCAAACCCAAAATAAAATTATTTTAATGGTAAAACATATATTGTCCAAACATAAAGCTTATAGTATTTTATTACATCACTATTGGGTCATTATTATGTCATAAAACACATTATATATTTAAACGGTATTTAATTTTTACCCAAAAGTTTGACTGTCTTAGAAAATTATAAAAAATTCAGCATTGGATAATTTCGATGTCCTGATTCCAGAAATAACATTTATTTTATCTAAATAATTTTCTAAATATGTTAATTTTTACTTTTAAAATAAAAACAGATATTTATCGAAAATTCACAGGTTTTGACAAAAATGGCTTTGAAACATTAATAAAAAAATTACAATTGCATTCCTAAAATTATAAGATCATTTATATTTAATAAAAATTAATTTAATAATAATAATATTATTTTATTAAAATATTATTTATTTCAAAAATCCATTAATTTAATAAAATATAATTCTTAATTAAATAATAACTAAAAACACTATTTGTACATTAAACGCTATTTACAATGTATCCATAATGAAAAGAAAGTATATACATTATTATATAAAAAAAATAATGTACATGAACATAATACTATTGATTTGTTACATAACCCCTTAAAAAACCCGCATAAGACCAAATGGTAACGTGTGCGATGGTGACAGACTCTTGGGGGTGGGGGGGCTCGGATAACATCGCTCCTGTGGCAATCTCTATCAACTTCTACTTTTCATGTAGACGGTCTCGTTCGAGCTTGAAATGATGAAGATCAGCTTGATCTTGGTCAAGAATGAAGCCCAAAAACACCACCTCTTTTCCAAGCTCCGACAAACGGGCTTTGTATGGAGCAATTCTACTGGATGTGGCCATCACTTATTTTGTCAGAGTAAATTGGATTTGTTAAAGCCCTATATTTATACTAATCATGTGATCACTGTTCAATGACTATATTAGCAATGGTCCAAATTCTTAACATAAAACCAATGAAGTTGACATCTTATAAAAACATTTTGCATAAATAGTCATTTAACTAGATCAAGAAGGATTTTCCATTAATGAAACTTTGGGTCGTTACAATATTTCCCCCTTAAGAAATTTTCCCCTCAAAATTTTCCTTTTCCCACACTAAAACAAATGTGGGTAACTCAGCTTCATCATTTCCTCTGATTCCCAAGTCGCTTCTTCAAACTTGTGGTTTCGCCACAACACCTTGACGAGGGGAATTGTCTTATTTTGTATAACTTTTTCTCTATGATCTAAGATCTTCACTGGTTTCTCCTCATAAGAAAGATCATCCTCAACTGTACCACCTTAGAAGAGAGTACATGTGAAGGGTCCGGTATTTACTTCCTTAAGAGGGATACATGAAAGACATCATGTACTTTGTCCATGGTAGGTGGAAGTGCTAGTCGATAGGCCACAGCCACGACACGATCAAGAATATCGAAGGGGACAATGTACCTTGGATTTAAATTCCCTTTCATTTCAAATCTCATGAACTTCTTCTATGGATATATGCTTATAAAAACCATGTCTCCAACTTTAAACTCTTGGTCTTGTCAAAGATTATCTGTATAAATCTTCTGTCGACTCTGGGCTGCCTTGATATACTGTTGAATGATTTTCACCTACTCCACCATTTCCTCGACCATTTTTGGTCCAAGCAGCTTAAGTTCACCGACCTCATCCCAACACGCCGGTGTTCTGCACCTTTTCCCATAAAGGGCTTCATATGGTTCCATTTGGATGCTTGAGTGGAAACTATTATTATAATAGAACTCAACCGGAGGAAGATGTTGATCCCATCCTCCTTTAAAGTCCATTTAACATGCTCTCAACATGTCCTCATGTGTTTGGATAGTCCGCTCGGATTGGCCATCAGTTTGAGGATGATAGGCCGTACTATGGTTCAGTTCAGTATTCAGAGCATGTTGAATACTCTTCCAAAACATAGAGGTGAATCTTGGATATCGGTCAGACATAATAGATAGTGGTACTCCAGGAAGCCTAACCACTTCCTTGATATATAGTCGTGCCAGTTGATCCAAAGAGAAATAATTCCATATAGAAATGAAGTGTGCAATCTTTATAAGACGATCCACAACAACCAAGATTGCATTGTTGCCTTTGGATGTCCTCAGAAGTCCGGTGACAAAGCCCTTGGTGATGTTCTCCAATTTCCATTATGGTATGGGAAATTTTTGAATCATCCATTTTGACTTCTACCTTTATCCCTTCACTTGTTGGCACACAAGGCACTTTGATGTATACCCAGTAATCTCCTTTTTCATATTATCCCACAAAATGTTTTCTCAGAGATCTCGATATGTCTTTATGCTCCCTAGGTGAATAGAAAAATTTGAACTATGTGCATCATCCAAAAGTTCCTTCTTCATCTCTGGACGTGATGGAACACATAGAATTTTCCCAAATATCACAATTCCTTCTTCATTAACATTAAACTCCGAGGATTTACCGTTTTTGATAGCTTCCACTTTTTCTTGAATTCCCACATCATCCTTTTGAGCATCATTTAAACTTTCCAAAACAGATGGTTGGGCAATAATTTGTGAATGGATTGATGATGTTCTCTTCTTTATGATACCCATGTCCATCTTCATCAAGCCTAAGAATATTAGATACTTCTCAATTCTCATCATTGATATAATCGCTGGGTCCTTTCTACTTAGGGCATCTGCCACCTTGTTCGCTTTCCCAGGGTGGTAATGTATTGAACATTCTTAATCCTTGATGAGCTCTATCCATATTCTCTGGTGTATATTATGCTCTTTCTGTGTGAATATATATTTAAGACTTTTTTGGTCAGTATATATCTCATATTTCTCCCCATAGAGACAATGTCGCTAGATTTTCAAGGCAAAGATCACAACCGCCAACTCCAGATCATGCGTTTGATAGTTCCGCTCATGGATTTTCAACTGACTTGAGGAATAGGATATCAATTTATCATTCTTCATCACCACACAACCTAAGACATTCTTTGAAGCATCACTGAATACCACAAAAAGTTCCCCACTTGTGGTTACAGTGAGCACGGGTGCAGTGATAAGCCTCCTTTTCAACTCCTTGAAGTTTTCTTCACATTCATCACTCCAAGAAAACATTACACCCTTTCAAGTTATCTTGGTAAGAGGGTTGGAAAATCATGAAAAATTTCTCAAAAATCATAGATAATATCCAACTAACCCCAAGAATCTACGAATATCCGTTACCGATGTTGTGCTCGGTCATCCCTCAATTGCATCTATTTTGGAGGGCTCCACAGATATCCCATTGCTTGTGATGATATGGACCAATAATGAGACCTCCTTCTACCAGAACTCACACTTGATGTACATTGCATAGTGTTTCTCCTTGCGCAAAGTCTCTAGTACAGTTTTTAAAT
Organism: Viscum album; assembly: GCA_963277665.1. Classification (NCBI taxonomy): domain Eukaryota; kingdom Viridiplantae; phylum Streptophyta; class Magnoliopsida; order Santalales; family Viscaceae; genus Viscum; species Viscum album. Next base: position 1,047,668,492 of record OY728165.1, read on the forward strand.
GATCCTCATGATCCTCCTTGGTTTTGGAGTATATTAGAATGTCATCTATAAAGAATACAAAAAATTTGTCGAGGTAGTCTCTAAAGACTCTATTCATCACATCCATGAATATTTCTGGAGCATTAGTGAGTCCTAAAGGCATTACTATGAATTCATAGTGCCCGTATCTTCTGTGAAAAGCAGTCTTGGGTATATCTTCCTTCTTCACCCTTACTTGATAATATCCCGACTGCAAATCTACCTTGGAGAAGTATTGTGCTCCACACAGCTGATCAAACAAGTCATCAATTCATGGGAGAGGATACTTGTTCTTTATCGTGATTTTTTTGAGCTCACGATAATCGATGCAAAGGCACATTGACCCATCCTTCTTCTCGACGAAGAGGACTGGTGCACCCCTGGTGAAGCACTTGGGTGTATAAACCCTTTATCCAGATTTTCCTGTAGTTGTTTCTTTATCTCTTCAATCTCTAATATATCCATTCTATATGGAGTCTCGGATATTGGTAGAGCCCCTGGTATAAGTTCAATTGAGAATTCAACATCTATTCCTGGAGGAAGACTAGGCAATTCCTTGGGAAACACTTCAGCAAATTCCCTCACAATAGGAATTTCTTCAAGGATGGTTTATTCCACGGACTCAATCATCTGAGACAGATATGCGTTCTCATCGGGCAGTAATATCCATGCTTGAGATGATAGAGATAAAGGAGATTCATCTTCCTCCATACACTTGTAAAGAATCGGGGGTCGATTCTCCATATGGAGTGTGATTTCCCTCTCTTGACAATTTATGTTGGCTCTATATAAGGAAAGCCAATACATGCCAAGAACCTCATCAAATTCCACCAGAGGGAGTATGACAAGGTTCACCGGGAAATTAAATCCATAGATTATAATATGGGAGGACTTATATTCATGGGATGCAATGATTGAACCATTTCCGTACTCACCGACATCTTCACTTCCATGATTTATGGTGGTGCTGGGACTGTTCTACTAAAATTTCAAGATATAAAAGAATGTGTAGAATCAGAATAAAAAAGTACCTTCGCTATTATTGAATTAATAACTATAATACCTATCACCTCTTTGTTTCCTGGGTTCACTTCGGCAGAAGTGATGGAAAAATCTCTTCCTTGCTGCCATGGAGGTTATTGGTTGCCTCAAAAAACCCTTGGATTTGGGAAAGGATTTGCAATATGCCCCGGTTCTTTGCATTTGTAGCAATGAACAATGCGTTGAGGTTCGAATGGAGTGTTCATCTCCTCTGTCACCACCGTGGGTCTTTCTTGCCGACAGTTAACAGCTAGGTTCCCTTCTCTTTCACAACTAAAGCATTTCCTCATCCCCTTGAGGAAATTTCTAGGGTGCTTTTTTCTGCATTTTGGTAAGTGGGGTGCTAGATCTTCTTAGCACTGTTGGATTTATCCATCAAACTGCCAGCATTGAAGTCCACCTTACGCTTCTTGTACCCATGATACCCCAGTGATTCCTCGATCTCCATTTAGACCTTGAGGGAACATAGGACAATTTCCTCATAGCTGTCGAAGTCATGGATCACTAATTCTTTTCGCAGGATAGGATTCATCCCACCAAAGAAGCAGTCAACCTTACATTCGGGGGTAACAAAAAAGCTGGAAGCATATCGTGAAAGCCTTGGGAAGCATTCCTCGTATGATCCAACAGATTCTTCATATTTTTTCTTGAGGGAAAGGAAGTCCCTTTCCATCTTAAGCCGGAGGGTGTGAGGAAAATATTTATTTAAAAACATCTTCTAAAAATACTTCCATTCCAACGCCTCGATCTCCTCCTCAAGCTTCGTATTTTTAATCAACGTCCACCATTGATCAGCTTCACCCTCCATACGATACGCATCAAGGAGAACCTTCTATTTTTCAGATCATTGGAGGATGGAGAAGATCTTTTCAATGGAGTGGATTCATTGTTTAGTGATCGTGGGATTGGATGATCCATTAAAAGTAGGAGGCGTTTGTCTCATAAATCTATTGATAGCGACTTGTTCTTTCTTAGTGGGGGTTGAATGTTCCTCTAGACCCGTGTTTCTATTCAAATCTTGAGTTAGCTGAAAAAGAAGCGTGACAAAGTTCATGATTCCCGCTCCCATTGGATTGGGCATCTCATTAGTATAGTCATCATAGTAATCTTCACATCGGTTGTTAGCCTGAGTCCTCCTATTACTGGCCATTGGCTGGAATAAAAGGAAAGTTAGGGGTAACACATAAAGGGTAATCCAAAGTCAAAAGTTTATGAATTATAAATTAAATTTCATTTCCTTAACTTATGAATCTATAGGCTTCAGTCTAGGATTTTCATGATCTACTTTCTAACATATAATCTTATGGGAATTTTTTTAATTATTTTAATAAGGGTTCATACTAAGATTGTGAATTTATCAAAACATATCCCCCGGGAGTGTCATAACCAAGACTATAGCAAGGCCCGTTGTCGCGCACCAGTTCCCATTCGAGTCTAGCTGAAAGCGGTGTTTTTGGGTTTTACCCCTAGGATACATTGGTGTCAGAGCCGCCTCTACCTGCTCATATCCAGACAAGGATGGATTTGTTTGATAAACCACTTACTCAGTACTTACAAAAAAATAGGGATTCTTTTATTATACTTATTCTTGTCTCTAAGGATTTACTAGGGTTTTCTAATCCTAATCCCAAAAATAACTAATCCTACCCTATAATACCAACTATGACAACCCTACTTTTATTACAATCTTAATCATGATTTATTACCTAAAACATCACTTGATACAACAAAGAAGATTGATAGTTTTAGTGAATTTGGGGCTTAGGATCATTACATACAAACTTAAAACATGAAATACAACATCTTTATTAAAAACATCCTTTACATGACCACCACATTCCCTTATACTTAGCATTGCATGGGATAACCTGAGGACATGAATAAGAAAAGGGTGAGCTATAAATCCCAGTAAGGGAGTACACATGGAATAACATGAGGAGTACAATACATGTTATAAAATAGGTATATCAATAGAGAATAATAGAAACATGAACATAAAGGCATGATAAAGCATGATAATCATAACATGGAAATGTGGCAACAACACTTAACATGGAATTAGCATGAGCCAAGGCTCATTGCACATAGAGCATGAGTAAATCCTCATTGCACATAAATCACGAGTAATCCCTCATTGCACTTGAATTAGCATGAGTCAACACTCATTGAACATAACGTATCATGATACTATACTTTACCCAATTCATTGGAGCGCTATATGGGCGCACCCTTCTTAAACATTTCATTTCATGCATAAGTGTGCCACATGGATCATAAAACATCGATTCATTGAAGAAAATCATTTATTCCACCATAAAGGAATGTGGAATTCATACATGAAACATTATAATCAATAAGTAAATGTGAATAAAGCTGAATACCCATGATGGAGAAATGGGCATGGTATTCACTACACTATGGCATTGGCATAGAAAATCGGTGCGATTTCGGCAGCGTAACGACATGACATAAGAATTCATAAAAATGGTTGATGAGAGAGAAAGGGGTGGCTCACCATATATACATGAAATGGACAGTATGGGGGTCATATAGATACATTTACCAACAATTTTTATGGAATTTAGATTCATGATACAAATGTATTGCTTGAATGTAAATGAGGAGAGAGAAGTTCCTTTCAGAATTTAGGCATAGTAATAGGTGTACATGGGAGGAATTTAATGAGAGTGAAAGGGGTCTCCCATCATTCAAACAATAATAGGGCAGTATGGGTGAGTTGAGAAACCATACCCCAACATTTATAATTGAAATTAAAAGGGAATAATAATATTAAAAAAATTAGACAAAAAGTGAAAGGAAGAAAAACCCTTACTTGGAAGTGTGCTTCCAAAGGCTTGAGAGAGGTTTGAGAGAGGCTTTTTGGGAGCTTGGGGAACCCTAGGAGGATTATAGAGAGAGTAGGGAAGAGGTAGGATGAACTCTAAAGTCTTTTAGAGAGGAGGAAGTGGGTGTTTGGGTGTGTTTATATAGGAAAGGTGAGGGAATTCTTTATTATTTAGGTTTGGGACCCCTTATATTAAATTAATCCAAACTACAAACTAGCCCATGGTTTTTGGAAAAGGGAAGAGGAAAATAATATTTTTTAAGGACAAAGTCTGAACTTCTTAAAATAATAAGGTTGCTTATGTGGATGTGAGTCACACTCCCATGGAAAACAATTTAAAAAGGCAAGGTGTTTAATAAGTCTTGAGGGATCCATTAATGCTTTGAAAAGTAAGTCAAACAAACCAAAAAGCACATTATTTTAATATTAAAATATATATTTTCCGAACATAAAGCTTATAGTATTTTATTACATCATTATTGGGTCATTATGATGTCATAAAACACGTTATATATTTAAACGGTATTTAATTTTTTCCCAAACATTTAAATATCTCAGAAAATTATGAAAAATTCACCATTGGATAATTTTGACACCTGATTCTAGAAATAACATTTATTTTATCTAAATACTTTTATAAATATGTTAATTTTCACTTTTAAAATAAAAACCGACATTTATCGAAAATTCACGGGTTTTGACAAAAATGGATTTCAAACCATAATAAAAAAAACTACAATTGCATTCATAAAATTATAAGATCAATTATATTTAATAAAAATTAATTTAGTAATAATGATATTATTTTATTAAAATATTATTTAATTCAAATATCCCATAATTTAATAGAATAGAATTCTTAATTAAATAATAACTAAAAACACTATTTGTACTTTAAAAAATATTTACAATGTATCAATAATGGCAAGAAATCATATACATTATTATATAAAAAAAATAATGTACATGAACATAGTACTATCAATTCGTTACATAAACCCTTAAAACATCTGTATAATACCAAAGGGTAAGGTGTGCGATGGTGACAGACTCTCGGGGGGGGGGGGGGGGGGGGTCGGATAACATCGCTCGTGTGGTAATCTCTATCAACTCCCACTTTTCCCATAGACGGTACTGTTCTAGTTTGAAAAGATGAAGCTCGGCTTGGGCTTGGTCAAGATCAAAGCCCAAAGATGCCACCTCTTTTCCATGCTTTGACAAATGGGCTTCGTATGGAGCAATTCTACTGGATGAGGCCATCACTTCTTTTGTCTGAGTAAATTGGATTTTTTAAAGCCCTATATTTATACTAATCATGTGATCACTGTTCAACGACTATATTAGCAATGGTAAAAATTATTAACATAAAACCAAAGAAGTTGACAACTTATAAAAAAATTTCCATAAAGAGACATTTCACTAGATCAAGAGGTATTTTCCATTAATGAAACCTATGGTCGTTACACTCCCATAGAAGTATTATTTTTGTATTTATATCATAAAACCAATATATTTACATATAATATAGTTATTTAGAAAAATATCAAGTTTTATTACCATTTTTAGACTCTTTTTTATTTAAAAATATTTAGATATTTTTTAGGAAAATCCGAATTTATTTCCCTATTCTATCGAAATTTAATTTTCACCAAAATCCAAGTTTATAAAAAATAAATTACTAAATTTTTTTAAAACCTTTTAAAATTATTTATCGAATAAATTTTTACCAATTTTACTTTTTAATTTTTTTCAATGGAATATTCATGTCATTTTCAAAATAAGACCCATTTGGATTTTACCAAAAATATGGAAGCAATCCTTATTTTAAAATGTACTACATGAACAAAATTTCATTTCGTCTTGATCAATCATGGTTTTAAAGATTAATTTATAATAAGATATTGTTATTTTAAAATAAAAGTATTTTAAAAAATATTTCTTGAACATTTTGTTTAAAAAAATATATTTTCAAATTGAAAAGAATATTTTCTTCAATTTTTTAATGGAATTCTTATTGTATTTATATTGATCAAAAACATAAAAACAATATTGTACACATTATACACTATTGATATGCTATATTGATATCATTATTATTATTTATTTGGACGACTTATTTTCATTTTTACTATAGATTTACGTTCCCCATATTACCGTAGATGGTTTATGATTGTGTTTATTTGATTGGGGTAAGTATTAAAATTTCATATGATAGTTTTTTAATAAGAATGTTTATGTTGATTATGTTTCACCACAATAATATAAAAAATGTATTATAATTAGTAAGTGATGGGTGGGGCCCAATTATAAATATCCCCTGAATGCATCAATAAGTCTCATTAGACAAATCAATTGGCCAAATTAGATGTGTTTTTAGTAACAGTTTTAAACTGTCTTGTGAAAGGTCTTGACAGTATTTTTTGATCTATGAAATTATTCATTCCATTATTTTGAGCTCATTTATTGACATCCATACAATTTTTCAATTAGTTATAATATACATGTATTATTCATAATCTTATACTATTATTTATATGGCTTTATGTGATCATCTTTTATTCCTACTATAATATGATCAAGTTATTGTTTGAATGGATTGTTTTTTAGTTATATACTGTTCCATATTGATGATGATTACTTATTCATGATTGATTATGATGTATGATTAACCTTATTGAGCATATTATCTAACCCATTTCTTATGTTTTTTATTTCCTAGGATACCAGAAAGTGTTTTGTGATTTATGTGAAAGGATATTCTAAGGGGAATAATTGTGTTCTCGAAGAAAAAACTTTGTGCATTTTATTGTTTTTATATATAAGAAATTCAAGTATATATCTAGTTTAACATGAATAATAAACTATTTATTTATCTAGGATGTGAAACCCTGTATCTAGTTCCAATGTAATAATGTAGACACCAGATCTAGGATACTAGAGTCACAGTCTTTATAGTTTGTATCAAAGGATATTTAGTTGAAACAATTGGATGTGGATTTAAAAAACATATATTAAGAAATATAACCATATGAATTACTTTAAAGATAATTATAAGTTTAATATAACATCTAAGAGTTTTATTAAGGTATAGATTATGTGGTTTTCCTAGATTAATATTCCTATATGGATACTATTAGTGAATGAAGGTATGGAAGAGATATACCTAGGGTTAATAACTTTGAGAAAGGAATATTGGGGTTGACATGACCATTAAATAGTATATAAAATTTTTATACTATGTACTTATTTTTACACTCCCAGAGATATACCATGATTAATTTACATTTTATTTATAAACAACTATGAATGATTTGAAAATAAATAGATTCTAAAACATTCCCAATGAAATTATATTTTTATTATGAGATTGGAAATGCATTAATTTTTTAATTTATGTTATTAATTTCAAAAGTATTGGTATTATACATTTTTCTTCATAATTTTAGGATATAATTTAATTTTTTCCATCATTCAGAAATGTGTTATAGTGGAAGGAACGATAACAGTATCAATGAACGTTCCCTGTATAAGTATTTCCCTTGAGGGAAATATAATAAAGTTGGATCTATAAATGGATTTGAAAAAATTATTACCATGATGGGGAGACTGACTAAGGTTATGAGAAATAAACTTTACCATATGAAGTATCCCACTAATCCACTATGTTGTGTAAAAATGTTAGACCACTTTATGCATAAAAAACCTTCATAATTTAATGGGACTACAAATCCATTTGTAGCTGAGTAATTGATATGTTCCTTTGAGAATAAATTTCTCACTTTGGAAATTAATGAAATGGATAAGGTTTTTATTGTATTTTATCGTCTCTAAGGAGTTGTAGATCAATTTTGGTAATTAATTCAAAACAATAAGGGTGAAGAATAAATTAAAAACATGGAATGTGATGATTTACAATTTCTCTTCGTGGAAAAGTATTTACCTCGTGAACTATGAGTGGATATGGAGAGACAATTCCCATGTCTAAAAGAAGTATGATGAAAATGTAGGTAAGTATGAATCCAACATTAAAATTTTAGAAAGGTATTATATGAACTATGAATATAATATAAAGAGAAATATTGATCATTTCATTGATGCATTAATGCTAATCCTTCAAAGGGAACTAGTCTCCCAAGCATTCCCATCATACTTGGATATTATATCATGTGGTATCAAGATAGATAAATAATTATCCAATTATTATATATTTAAAGGGAAGTAAAAGAAAAATAGTATGTTATAGAAAAAATATAGATAATGGGAAGATGGGAATTTTATTCCCTACATGTGGAAATTGTAGAAAGAAATACGCTTGTTCTTGATTGAAGGGAATTACGTTTTCTGCATGTGTAGATTGAAATGAAACTAATCTCATTATTTAAAGGGAAATAAAGAATTTTTAAATTTTCAATGATTCAACTATAAGAATATGGGAAACTATAAAAATTAATTCCCCAAGTGTCAAGGGAATTTAACTCAAAAAATCTGATGGATCATTTTAATGATTATACTATTATTATAGAAAAAGTGTAATGATTAATGTTCTTATGATTTGATTCAAGAATTATGTTATATGATTATTTTGATCAATGAAATTTTGTTTATAAGAATTATGAATTGTATAAGGAATATATTAAAGTACTTATTCTTTTAAAATTTGAGAGAAAATGTTGAATGATACCAATGAATAAGAAAATCAATTCATTGGAAAGTTTATCTTTTTTGGAAAAAAACTAATTTAGGGAAGATAAATCTTAATATTTCTCTATATTAAGATAATAATGATTATGATATGTTTATGGGATTGTATGGGTGACAGTGAGACTAGTTTAGTGATTTTGTGGTTTAATTTATCTTTACTAATGTTTCCCTCCTATTAGTATTCATGGAATATATAAAATATAATGATATTTTAGGAAGAATTCAGTTTCTCATAATGGTTTTATGGTGATCAAGTTATTCACATATTTAGAATGTTACATTAAGATACACATTATATTTGCTTAGGAATATATTATTGATTTAGTGACCCTCCAAATGTTTTGGGCTTTGATTTTGGTCAGAAATATTTTGGATGAGTCTTAAAGGTAAATATATATAGAATGGATTAAGTTGAACTTTGGGTGTTACTAGATAACATGTGATTTCCATTTTGGTTTTGGAAAAAATCTAGAGACTCGGAAAAGGAATTTTTATTTTAATGATATGTTAAATGAGCCTCTGGAATAAAAAATTCATTTTGGATATTGATTTATTATATTAATTAATGAAGTAGAAAATCATAAATGAAAAATCAAGGGATAATGTTTTTCCTATGAAAAATAAATATATCAAGTAAGTATATTTTCTAGTTTTCTTAGTGTAGATGTTAATGTAATTACTCAACTTCAAGAAAAATTATCTTGAAACAAAAATGTTATCCTATAACTATTATATCCAATGAATGAAATGGGCTCTTAAATCATAAAAAATTATGGTATTTAGGTTTTTAAATTTCTATTTATCATTAAATTTTTCATGATCAATTATCTGTATCACTATATATTTATCATTGGGAGTAAAAATTCTTTTCTACATCCGTGTTTTTAATTCCCACCAATGTTCTCTTACTTCGAAACCTAATAATGTATTATTTTTTATGACCTTTATGATTATTTTCTATATTATAAATAAGAATATTTATTAACTCATTTTACAATGTGTGTTCTAATAAATGTATTTTAAAATGTCAAACCCTTGATTAAAAGTGATCGATATTAAAGTATGAGGAAGCAATTTATTTATGGGGGTGGAATGTAACACTCAATGATTTGAAGAAGAATGTCAAACTTGACAGAATAAATGACACAAAAAACAATTCATCAAAGATAATGTAATACCTCAATAATTTTAATTTTTTTTATTTTTTAATTAATTTATTCTCTTTGTTAGATTGTGATGCACACAAAACCATGTTTAAAAGAAACTTGATTCTCTAATAAAATATTATTCTTTATCCTTGACCATTATAACATAAATGTTAAGTTAGAAGGTATGAATAAGAATAAATAAATTATAAAAATTATTTCTTTTACACTTGTATAAAATAAATTCAATGATTATCTATTGAATAGAATTAAAATATGAACCTTTTATAATAATAAGATATGTTTATTGAAAAACTATATTTTTCTAAAATGAGGTTTAGTCGTTATTTTCATAAATAATGTGAAATTATTTTTCAATATTTTTATAAAAATTATTTTAAAAAATGAAATTAATTATTGAAATCTACATGTAAAAATTATCTTTGTGTGAATTTTTATAATTTTATGAAAACATTAGTATTTGGATGAATATTGAAAAATACTTTTTTTATTAACAATTTTCTTTCTTTTTTCATTATTTACAAAGTTAAATATTATTCTACATTTGTTTTAAAGTCAATATTTTTTAAATATTATTTCAATTTAACAAATTTAGGTCATTATAATTAATTTCTCATTTAATTTTGACATAGAAACATTTTAATCTTTTGAAAGTTTTTCTTTGAAAAAACTCACTTTTTAGAAAAGCATGTAGATTAAATAATAAATTGAATCCTTACACATTTGTGTAATGAATTTGAAAAAATGGATTAAATATTTGGAATCAACATACTTTATGTTTTCTCGTAAGATCAACATAATTTTTACCATAATTAATAGTGAAAATAGTAAAAATCAATTACAGTACTTAAAGTAAAAATGGGTTTACTGGGGGTTAAAATAAGTAGATAAGGGTTAAAAATGACTTCCAACATGTCAAAAACAATTTCAATGGCCATATTTATCCCTTAAATATAACATACTATTACCCACTTTCAGGTAATTCCCTTCTCATTTCTTTTTTTCCTCTTTAGTTGGGTGAATCTTTAGAATCCCACAGATGGATAATATTTACATAAAAAAATGTCATAATATACAGGGATGTTTGTTTGTTTGAATTAATTTAGTCAGAGTATGAACTTGTAATTGATTATTAGGGTTCTCCCTGAGTTTTGAGAATTCCTGAGGTGGATTATGTTTTCATGTAAGAATCTGTTGTTTCACTATTTGTGGGGAATTTACATGCCATGTAAAGAGTACATGATGTGTAATTCTCAATAGGATCAATTCATGGGCTAAGTAAAAACATGACTTATTAAACTCTAGGTAAGGGCTACATCCATGTAATGTTAAATGATTGATTTTTAATGAAAAGACGATGGTTGTTTGGTGTATATGATTCTATTGGATTATATAATGTTTAAATGGGTTACACACCATGTAACTATGAAAATAAGGTATTTTAGAGAACTAAATAACTAAAATATTTTTCATTGCTCAACATGACTTATTTCTCTTGACCTAGAAATCTCTTCCGACGATTTTGAGGACCTCTTCTTTGTCTGAATCACTTTAATTAACAATTTTTTTATTGTGGTTGGGTTTCATTTATCCGAGTGAGTAATCCTCTTTGATTCATCATTCCCTTTGATTTTGGTAGTTTTATTTCATTGTGTTATCAGATCAAATGTTCTTTCATGTTAATTACTTTCATTCCTTTCCAGATTTTTGGTGTGATCTTGTTTAAGAGGTCAGTCCATTTTTAGTTATAGTGAAGTGAGTGTGGATTCTTTATATATGTGTTTTTTCCTCTTCTATTCCAAGAATCCTATTAAATTGCCTCAATTATGATATGTGTAGATTGATTCCAGGGCCTCTATTTTCATTTTTGTGTTCTTCCTTCTAGTAGTTTCCATTACAGGCATGTGCGAACTGAGTGTTGAGGTAGGTGGTTTCATCTCTACCATGTGTTGGTGAATTTAATTCCTCCTATTTTTGATAAATTTTCTATTAAATGGAATGGAATAATGGAATGGTTTGATTTTTGTGTGTGGAAATTAGTTTTTAAGAAACGATAAATTTTCCTTAGAGTTGTGAAATGAAAATATTTTTTAAAGTATTGTGAAATGGTTTTCTGAAATAATTTTGAAAGAATGATGTGATGAAATGGTTTGATGAATGGTTTTGAAAATAGATAACATGGTAGGTATTGTGTACTTAGGTGGAAAGTATAATTATTTGTATCATCCACTGTCGATGGGGTTTCTCATGGGAATTTACTCTACACCCTAGGCCCACTATTCTAGGTATATGTTTACCTGTTGTTGGGGGGGGTCATTTTCTAGGGCGTTCCTATGATATCTAGACTCTATGAATATTTATAAAGGCTTGATGCACACATTATTGTCTATTTTCAGGTACAATTATCCTAGCTATCCTGACATAGTGTGATCCTTGTCATGATGTTACTTAAGCTTTTGGCATATTTGGTCTATTTTGGTTTGTACTGTTTTTATTGTACTGCCATGGTTTTGATATGAAATGTGATGCATTATTTTTTTGGAATAATATATATATTATATATACTTAGATGGAATTCTTCGAAACAAATTTACCTTCTTTATTTAGAAATGTGAAAAAAGAAAAATTATACTATTTTTTGATGTTTTTGATAAAAATTGCTAACTGTATATCTTGATGCGTTTTGTTTAAAAGTGAGGATTCTTGGATTATTATTCATATACATGATATGGAAAATTTGGGTGAGATTCTATGGATCCCATTAGTTTTCACCCTACGTACCCCTTCATCGGTGTATAAACCTAGTTATGTATTTCGATGCATGGAAAGGTACGGTGCCGTAGTGAGGTTATGATGTTTTCCATCAGCTTGGTTTGGGTAACTGGATTGTGAAATGGTGATTATTTTCCATTGATATCATATGAAGACTATTGAAGCATCTATTATAGTTTTTTCATCCTTTGTTGTTGGGAATATCTTATGGAGATTGTATTTCTACATTTTCAATTGCATCTCTTTCATTTTTATCATTCTGTTATGACATATATATATATATATTTATATATTCATGTTTTGTTCTGATTTTTCATTACGTATATGTGTATATATGTCATGTTGTTGCATCATATTTGGATTAATCATTCCCTCGGGTTGTTTTTTTATTCCTAGGTGCTAGTCGCCAGCCTGTGGGAATCAAGAACCACATTCAGGTATGTGGCTGATTAGGTCGTGTGCTAGTATTGAGTGGGTATCTCGGACGATTTATTATAAAATAGTATTATAGGATTGTCTATCCTTAAGAGGACTTGTCTTGGGATGTTTGTTAGATTGAAGATAGTATTTTTAGGACTTTAGAGGTATATTGCGATGAGTTTCTGGCCAACTCTTTCTGTGATGAGGCTCAATTTTCCATGGGATGTTGGGATGTGTGGCTCATATTTTTATTTTTGACTTGAATATCATTTTTTTCTTATGGGTTATCTCGTTTGACCTTAGATGATTCTATTTTTGGATCTTTTCTTCTGTTTTGGTGTATAATGGATGCCTCAATGATTTAATCCATGAGTTCCTCGTGAGGGTGAAACTGATTCTTATCAAGGGAATCCTCCTATGGATCAGAAAATTATTGAGGCTATCATGCATCCAATTCATGATATATAAAAGATTGTACAAAAATATCATAACATAGTTGTTGAGGTATAATTAGGTGATGCAGGAGATAATAGTGGGATTCCTTGGTATAGGAAGATAGGAATGTGGGATTGAATTGGATGAGTTTCAAGACTATCTTATTTAAATAGTTTTATCTAGAGTCGTTGATGATTGAAAGTTCTATAGAGTTCCTCTATTTTAAATAGGGAGATAATTTGGTGTTAGAGTACACCAATATATTTTCTTATCTAGTTCTTTTTTCACCAAAGGTTATAAAGAATGAATAGTTGAAACACAGAATTTTATGTAGGGTTTCTGACTAGATATCATATCACAAAATGTTATGCTAAATATTTCAACCTATGTTGAGATAGTGGATATGGATATAATGGATGAAATAAATATAGAAGGTAGGGTTGGATATTTTCCACTTCTCTTCCACATAGTGGTAGCTTCAGAGTCATGCTAGGGAAGAAGTTGAAGTAGAATGATCATCATAGGAGTACTTGAAGAGGTTATTAGTATCTCGACTCTTCGACACCTATAGTAAAGGTAGTGGCGTGCCTATGACATTATATCATTATTTCAAGATTGTACAAACATGACTTTCTCTTATTTCACTTATAAATATGTGTAACACTTGTGGGAATTATAGTCATCTGCAACATTTCTGTCAGGCCATGTATACACCACAATTTGTTCAAGGATCATCAACTCCAAATACTAATATGGAGAAGTTATATTATTATAGGACTATAGGGATCCATACATAGGCCTCAATAGTGAATCACCTTCATCTAGTAGATGAGATTCGGGTGGAGGGGGATACAGGTCTAGAAACAATGATAGGTATCGTATTTATTGCATTTTATGTTTAGATTACTTTAGTTGATATTGGTGCTTCATACTCATTTATATTTGGGAAGTTTGTTGACATTATTAACCACTCATGTCAATTTCTATAGAGTTAGAGACACCTATTATGAATAAGAAAAAGTAGGGGTTTCATTGTACTTCTTATGTGCTATCGATTTCTAATGTAAAGTTTATCTGGGATTTTCTTGTTCATGATTTGGACCAATTTGAATTAATCATTAGGATAGATTTGATTGTTTCTCATCCTAATGAAGATTATTTTTATCATTAAAATGTCCCATTTATTGCGGACAATGGGACATCATGGGTGTTAAATGGAGAGTGGGATCTAAGTTCTGGTTGTGTAGGGGCTTTCTTCATAGATATCAGAAGTTTGTTACCTTCTATTGTAGTAGAACCTGATAATTTATTATGTTGTTGATCTTACTTTTTTTCATGATTTCTATAACATCTTCCTAGAATATTTATCTAGGGTCCGTCTTAGTGGGGAGGTTGGCTTCATGATTTAACTAGTTATAGGTACACATCTGATTTTGACACCTCTGTATCATATGGAACCAGAAAAGATGGAGAAGATTAAGATCTTGTTCGATGACCAGATTGAAAAGTGTTTTGTTCACCCTAGTGTTTTCCATTGGGAAGACCCAATGCTCTTTGGAAATAAGGAAGAAAATTCACTTCAATTTTGCGTATACTATCATAATTTGAACCCGGTAATAGTAAAGAACATCCTTTAACTCACATAGATGTTTCTTATGATCAGTTAAAGGGAGAAAAGTAGTCATCGAAGATTAATATTCAGTCAGGTTATCATTAACTTAGTGTTCGGGAGTCTCATATTCTAGAGATGGATTTTAGAAAAAATTTTGGCCATTATGAATATCTTTTGATGATTTTTGGTATGGCTAAGGCTCCTGTAGTTTTTTATGGATTTTATGAATTAGATATTCCATTAGTATCTTGACACTTTTATGGTAGTGTTCATGGTTGATATTTTGGTTTATTTGAGATCAGATAATGAGCATGAACACCTTTTGGGTTTAGTTTTTGAAATAGTAAGGATCCACCATTTGTATGGGAAAATATCAAAATTTAATTTATGGATCCAAGAAGTAATGTTTTTAAGTAACATGATGTTTGAGCATGGATTATCAGTTTATCTAGAGAAGGTGAAGGATATGTTGTCTTGGGAATAACCACAAAATGTATTTGAGATTTGGAGCTTCCTAGGTCTTGATAGATACTACGGATGGTTCATTAAAAATTTCTAAAAGTTTTTGTCACCTTTGAATTCTCTTTCTAAGATACAGGTGAAATTCATATGGGATGAAGAGTTTCAAT
The DNA here is from genome assembly GCA_963277665.1 of Viscum album. Lineage (NCBI taxonomy): Eukaryota > Viridiplantae > Streptophyta > Magnoliopsida > Santalales > Viscaceae > Viscum > Viscum album. The sequence continues at coordinate 1,047,684,131 of OY728165.1, forward strand.
ATTATTTCAATGTGTTGAAACAAATTCTTATATCATCACCTATTTTAATCTTACATGAGCTTAGTAAGGGGTATGTGGTTTTCTATTATGATTTTGGAACTGGTTTGGGTTGTGAGCTCATATAGGATGATATTGTGATATCTTGTAGCTCTCATATTCTTTGGAATCATGAGAAGAATTACCCCACTCATGATTTATATGTTACTTTAGTTATGCATGCACTTAATTTTTGGAAGAATTATATTTTGGGGGAAAGGTTCACAGTCTTTTATGAACATAAGAATTTGATCTATATCTTCAAATAGAAATACATGAATCTTAGAAAAAGGTTGTGTATGGAATAACATCAGACATTTAAATTTGACACCACCAAAACCTCGTAGAAGGGAAATTTATTTGAATAAGAAATTAGAAGAAAGGTGACAATACAAGATGTTTTGGAATTAAAGGAAGAGTGGAACCTTATTGTGATTTTTCTCCGTTATATATGTACTATCAGGTGTATGATTTTGGTATGGTTCTGACTAGTGTTTAGTTATCATCATCTTTACATGAGTCAATTGTGAAGATCTAGTATTAAGAAGCTGAGTTCAGAGGAATGTCAGAAACCCTATATGGACGAGAGACGGTTTAATATTTCTCTCTCTCTTCAGATAGTATTATTAGTTTTGGGGATTAGTTTTCCATATCATCACCTATTAAGAGATCAGTTTTATTTTATTTTAATAATTATTCATATACTGTTCCTTCAAGAACTATTAATATGTTTTATTACACAAGATAGTGATTCTATTGTCTGTGTATGAAGGATGAAATTGCTGATTATGTGTCCTAATGTTACATCTTCCAATAGTTAAAGGCAGAGAATTTGAAACCTTCAGGTTCTCTCCAGCCTCTTTTGGTGCAGGTTTGAAAATGGGATGAGGTATCCATGGATATTGTAGTTTTATTACCTCCAAATATCTTGGGGAAGAATACTATTTGGGCAGTGATTGATTACTTGAAAAAATTGGTTCATTTCATTATGATCAGTGAGAATAGTAATGTTGAAGAATTGGTTAAGCTTTATGTGTAGGAAATTGTGAGGTTACATGGGGTTACTTCTATCATAATTTCATATAGGTATCCTAGGATTAATTAGAGATTCTAGAGGAGTCTATAGGTGGGAATGTGGACTCAACTCAGGTTGAGTACAACTTGTCATCCACTGGAAGACGATCAGACATATCATTCTCTTCAAATTTTTAAGGATGTGTTATGTTCCTATGTATTGGATTTTGGTGGATCATGGGAGAGCCATCTAAGAATTGTTTAGTTTTATTATAACAAAATTTATAAGTTTTCAATCATGATGGATCCTTTCTAGGGTCTGTCTGATCGCCCGTGCATATCCCCTCTTTGTTTGGAAGTGGTGGTCGAAGAATCCTTAGTATGACTGCGTTTGGTTTAGGAGATATCATTAAGGATTCAAGTTATATGTTGACATCTGGTACCAACTCAGAGTCAAAAAAATATCATGTAGATCCACAATGACACCATTTAGAGTTTTGAAAAGGGGAACATGTTTTCTTGAATGATTCTCCATAGTTGGGTCACTATTGGATTTTAAAATGGGGAATGTTTTCTCATAGATATGTAAGACCTTCTAATGTCACTGAGTAGTGTATGAAGGTTTCTTATTAGTAAGAATTATTGATTTATTTGATTTACATTTATGCTTTTTTAAACATATCATAGATTAGGATATACCATATTGATCCCTGTCACATTTTTAGGTGGTAAGAGATTTAGTTAGATGTAGATGTTTCTATTTTGGAGCATCCAGTAGAGATCATTTACAATAAAGTGAAAGTATATCACATGAAGTTGATTTTGTTGGTAAGAGTGTTATGAAGGAATGGATCAGATTATCATAATAAATAGGATTGTGAGTTGTTGACAAGGGTGTAGTGACCTATCCTCTTTACTAACCATCATTCTTACACATGATTCGTTAGGGATTGAAAGTCTTATTGTGGAAAGTTTGTTACATATCATCACCTAATTTTAGAGAATTCCCTTCATATTTAATATTTTTTACATTAATTGTGCGTGTCTTTCGACTCCCAATGATAGATATCATTTGATGAGAAAAATGATCTAAAGTTATCGGATGTATGTTTATTTGAATTAATGGAGTCTGGATATAAATGTGCAAGGGATTAGTGGTGTTATCTATGAGTTTGAAGAACAACCAATGTGGTTTGGGTTTTCAGGTAATTATATGTTGTCTTACTTCCTTCTAGGAATTTACACACCATCTGAAGGGTAGACGTTGTGTGATACTCACTAGGCTAAAGTCGTGATATGAGTACACAACGTGAATGATTACACACCATGTAATGTTAGAAGAATAATTGTTAATAAAATAGCGATGTGTTTTTAGAATATATGATTCCAATAGATTACATGATGTTTAAGGGATTTATATGATATATAACTATTATATATTGAGATTTTAGGGAACTTCAGTTATAAAATGTTATTCATTATTACATAGGTATTCTTTCTCTTGACTTTGGAATCTCTTCCAACAATTTTGGGGACCAATGCCCAATCTAAATCACTTCATTCAATGATTGATCTCCATTCAAGCTGGGTTTAATTTCTATTGATGAGTAATCATCTATACATATTTGTTTACTTTTATCACGATAGTTCTATTTCATTATGTTATTAGATTAATTGATCTATAGTGGTAATTCCTTTGATTCTTTTCTAGATTTGTGGAGTGATCATGTTTTGGAGGATGATCTATTATTGATTGTGGTGTGGAGAGTTTGAGATCTTGAAGTAGGTATTATTTTATTCTTCTTCTCTAATCCTACTATTTAATTTAATCAATTCTGTGATGTTTAGATAGATTCCTGGACCTTCGATGTCCTTTTTGTGTTCTTCATGTTGGTGGATTCTATTATGGCCATGTGCGACTTGAGTTTTGAGGTTGGTGGTTTCTTGGGGAAGCCTCTGAGTGGAATCGCTCCATATATATCACAGTGCTAGGGTTTCCACCTATGGATTCACCCCCTCCACTCCTTTAGCGTGATTTATGTAGCTCGGCATCGACAACCTTCGTCTCTGTATTAGCATGTATGAGGCTCCAGCATCGTCTACTCAAGAGAGGTGTCGACTTCTAATCATGGCACATATCATTGGGTGAGGGTTTTGACAAGGCGGTTGAATGATTCAAATCCTAGTAGACAAAGGTTTATCGGCGAGCTATCTTCTCAGCATTGGATCTTATTGTGACATCGATAGGAGAAAAATTTCTATCCTTTCATGGTATGGATTGACATCGACACTAATGTGGCATGGAGGGGAGGGGGATCTCTTGGTTCTGGATTCCAATGGTCAAATTTTCCTTTTGCAGGTATAATCCTGGTGATTTTCACATTTTTGGTTATTGTGTTGAATTTTTTGATCTTTTGGTGTGTGGTGGATGGTTTGTTTATTTATTTCTCTCATTTATATTGTTTTCACTCCCATTTCCTATGGTGTTCTTATGTCAGATTCCGGTGAAGGTGTGTCGGCAGTCCTGTTATAAGAGGATCCATGCCCAAAGTGGCATTTTAGGTTCAGAGCAACCCAGAACCCTTCATTTGTGACATTCCCTTGGTGTGGTATTGAGGTATCCAGTCCTAGGTGATGATGGTCTGACTCTGCATTAGTCGGATCATATTCTGGTTTCTTCGGCAACTACAGTGGTGGTGGGAGTCATGAGAAGCACGCCGGGGTTAGTCTAGGTTGATATCTTGGTGGGGAATGACTCGTGGAGTGCTTTGTGATGTTGGTGAATTTTGGATTCAAGATATACTACTTGTGATGGGGATTTCCTTATGGCCATGGGGTTTTTAATTTGAGGAACTATGAAATTTTTCTGTTATAAGGGGTTTCTCTAGAGGGGGTTCAGAGCAGAGAGTTTTCTTCTAGTCATTCTCATCCTGAATTTAATGTTTGAAATTTTATGGATTTTCCATCGACACTTGGTCCATTCATGCAAGTAGGAGATAGCTAGCCGAGCAGTGATTGGTAGAAAGTAAGCTAATCTTAATGTTTTTTATGCAAGGTAGGGGTTCTTCTATGCAGAAGAATGTGTTGTTCAATCATTAACTCTTTTACCATAGTGGTTTTATTTTCTTAAGTCATTGATGTCATGTAGGGTTCCCCTTCATCCATTAAAAGGGGTTTATGGTACTAATAAATAAATTTTCAGGTAGGTTGGTGGTTTTGTCTCTAGCCTGAGTTTGTGAATTTCATTGCTCCCATTTTTGATAATTTGTTTTATGAAATGAAATGGTAGGATATAATGATATGATTTTTGTGTTCATAAATAGTTTTGGGATAAAATACGGAATTCCTTTGGATTTGGTAAATTAAATGGGTTTTTCAAATAATTATGAAATGGTTTTGTGAAATGGTTTTCAATGAATTATGCAATGAAATGGGTTGATTAAATGGTTTGGAAAATAGATGACATGAGAATCCTTGGGTATTTAGGTGGAATGTATATTAAGAGGTCTCAAGCAATGTAAAGGGGTTTTCTCATGTTGATTTATACTTATTCCTAGGTCTCTGGTTCTAGGGAAATTTCAGACATATTGGGTGTTCAATTTATGAGATGTTCCTCTGCTCTCTAAAATAAATTCATATATATATAGAGGCTTGATGATCACATGATTTTTTATGTTTACAAATGTGTGTCCTAGATATACTGTCCTAGTGTTTTCCTTGGTGTGATGTTACCCCTCCTCATGGAAAATTTGGGATCTCTAAGTTTATACTATTTTGATTATGCTTACATGGCTTTGATATGAAATATGATGTATGATTTTTTTTACTTGATATATCCGTTTTATATTTTTATATGAAATGCTTTGAAAATTATTTACCTATTTATTTGGAAATGTGGGAAAAGGGAAAACTAAGTTGTTTTTCCATGTTTTTGTTAAAAAATACTTACTGCATATCATGACTTGTTTTCTATATAGTTGATCATTCTTGTATTATTATTCAAAGACTTTATATAGAACACCTAGGTGAGGCCCAACTGATCTATTTATATCACACCGTGCATACCCCTTTAGCAGTGCATCGACCGGATTATGTGTTTTGATGCATGGAATGGTAGGGTATTGTAGTAAGGAAGGGAGTTTTTTTGTCATCTAGGTTTGGGATGTTGGATGGTGATATAGTTTTGGTTTGACTATGATATCATTTAGAGACTATTGGTGTATCTATTTTAGTTTTGTTGTCATTTTCTATTGGACTTGTCTTTTGGAGATTGTTTTGCTGCCTATTTTTTGGTATAAATTATATTGTTCTCATTATATTATGACACACATATATATTCATGTTTTCTTCTAGTTTTTTTCATTTTTTGTTTATATATTTCCTGTTTTTTCTTCAGGTTTGGTGAAATTATTCCCTATTGTTATTTTTTGATGCCCAAGTGCTAATCGCTAGCCTGTGGGGATCATGAATTACCTTCTATTATGTGACAGATCAGGTCATGTTCCAGTATTAAGAGGGTATCTTGGTCAGATTATTATATTATAACCTATATTGGTTTGAGAATTACCCATTTTTTAGGCTTGTGTCATGAGAAAAACATGGGTATTAATTTTTCTTTTCAAAAATACCATGTTTTCCCTCTCCCCCACATGTAAAAGACCACCCACTCTCCTATCCCCATCACACATCCAATTCCCCTTTTTCAAATAACTATCCTAATACCCTCTGTACTATCCAAAAAACGAATTAGTGTCCATGTTTTTATCAGAAATATAATCTAGGAATGTTTTTTAAATAAACCTAATTGAGTTCTTCAAAGAATAGGTAAAATTATTAACATGAATATTTGTTTTATTTTTGTTCCACCTCCTCAAAATCTTATTAAATTATCATAATATAATATCAATTGTATCTCTAATATACTTAGATATTATTATATTAATGAAATAATCTATATCCATCTCCACTTCTATCAAATGGAAAATGAATCCGTCGATCATGTGTACAGAGGACTGCCACCACAAGAACCAATATAATTCCTTTTCCATCACCACATTTGAAAGATGACTATACTGATTTAATATATTTATATGATACTTATGACATTATTATACTTATGTAATTATTATATAATATATACCTTCTTACTTTCCATTTTTTTGGGGGAAATGACAACGTTTCTAATGTGTATGATGAATTACCTCCTCGATAAGCAATGTGATTTGTTTTTTAATTATTATTTAAATGGAATTTAGTATGGTTAAAAAGAATTTTTATTTGTAATATTTATGTACTAAAAATATTTCTTGAAGTATAATATCACATATAACATCTTACCTTCAAATCCATTGAAAAAAATAACACCGCTCGAGTGAACATGTAGACCACTGCCTCTACGTAGTGATTTGAAATTATTTCATTTTACATCAGAATGGATGGTAATAAAGATTTATTTTATTAATATAAATTATATATGTGAAATAATAATGATTATTTAATGGTGAATTGACATTTATTCTCTAATCACTCTATCCACTAAGAAAAATGAAGACAACATTCATCCGTACATTCTTCTTACCATCTTCATGAACGATGTTTTCCATTTTCTATCTATAAATTTAATAGATTAATATAATTATATATAAAACGAATATATATGATATTTAAATCAATTTTAACATTCTATATATTACTGAACCATGATCAATGTAAGAGGACTGTATTTACTAAACCAAAACATACTTGAAAAACGAAGCAATTATCACTTAAAATAGTGATTTTAACAAAGAAATGTTATTAAATGGGTGATCAAATAATATTGATAAATAATATATGGTATGGAATAAATGATTATGGTTATCTAATAGATTTATAATAGGCCTATATTTATTATACATATTTTTTGGATACAAATTAAGGAATTTGAACTCGAGGTGAGGATTTATAAACTCACTTTTACATCCATGAGACATAATAAAAATTCACCACTTATTATTTTGTGTGTTGTATATAATTCCCATTTTTATCTGTTATTTCAACACCGTAAAAATATATAATTGGAACATTATATTTGATAGTGTGTATAACATACAACACCAAGGACGTATGAGAATATAACATCCCAAGAATTAACATTATATTTAATATTTTAAATAAATTCAAACCATATTTTATTTTTCAATACAGGTGACACTGAGTTAGCATGAGACACATGTCACCATGAGTTTATTTTATGGCTTGCATTACACACAAGACTAATTATTATCGAGAAAAAATATATTATTAATATATTATTATTTAATATAATAAGATATAACCCAGATTAGAGGTTATGAATAGGATCAAATAACTTATGAAAATATATGGCTTACATAATTATAAAATGAACTAATTGATTAAAAATTTATTATAAATGTGTATAATAACCAAGTGAATATAAACAAGATGTTTTTTTAGAAAACTACTTTTTTATCACAATGCTATTTTATCCTAATAATTTAAATTAATTACAATTAGTGAGTGATATTACTGTAATATATGTACATTATATTGAATAAAATATTTTTTATATTAATCTAATGTATTTTATATACACACGATAAGAAAAAAACCAATATTACACATAAAATACTATTTTTTTATAATGTAATTTTACCACCTTTTAATGGAAAACATGTTTTAAATCAAAATTTTGGAACTTTTATAATGTTATATTTCAAAATAATCTTTATATTTGAATTATAATCATAAAATTTATATTAAAGTGAAATTTTGATATTTTTTGTGAATTGTCAATTTTCAATGAATAATGAAATATACTGATATTAAATTCAAAACTACCTTTTTATCATATTTATTTATTAGGATAAATCATATTTTAAAATAATTTTAATGTTTAATTAGATCAATTTTTTTATCAATTAATATTATTTAGTTCATTGTAATCAATTTCAAATTCAAATTGAATAAATGAAAAAGCAAAATTTGAAAGATTTTTTACTTAAAAAACCCACAATATCATCCCATCTACGAGATTGAATTTTAAATATCTTTTTCTAATTATGAGATTTGAAATTAAAAGAATGGATTACATATTTAGAATCCTAATAATTTATAATTTCTAATAAGTTCAAATTAATTTTTTACCAAAAATATTATAGAATGTAATTAAATTAATTACAACGATGAAGGTGAAATTAAGCTTAACAAGGGAAAAACCATAAAATTATTGGCCAAAATGACCTATAAACTTGTCAAAAATAAATTTTATGGAAATATTTATACCCTATTTTCCATTATATATAATTTGGAACATTATTTTATAAAATTGAAATGGGAAAACGTTGGTGGAATTCGCTTTTCCAAAATTTACAGGAGTGCCACTCCTCCTCCCCAATAAAAGGCCTCTTATCCACCCATTTTATTACACCTAAAAATCAACATTGAATATAAAAATATCTTTAAAAAATCTCTTAATCATACCTACCATAATTTTAGAATCCTCTCAGTTCTTAATAAGTTTTTCAATGAATCCCTTTGGTGCAAACCAAAAAGAGTTACCCAAAGAAGATGTAACATACTTCCTCAAGCTCTTTAGTTTTATTTCCTTTATTCATCCCAAAAATTATTATTATTACATAATTATATAAAACACCAGCTTCATCAATATAGTATAATTTTTTATGATATGTTCTTAACATACACTTACACACACTCCCATCTAATGGGCAATAAAATTACCATTTATGTGTACAGAGAATTATCACAACACGAAATGAAGTTGTTCGTTTTTTACTTTACCACATTTAATGGTTTAAAATTATGATGTAAAATGTGATTATATATGTTATATAAGATATTTATAATTTCTTTATAACCTTATAATTATTTTATCGCACATACATTTATGCTTTCCATTTTCTGTAAATACAATAACCTCATTTGTAGAAGTGTGGACTACCACCTCCTAAAAGCATTATGATTCGATCACACGATACATGGAATGTATAAAGGATGGATTTAGTTATACATAAGTGACATATAAAACCAATATAATATTTTCATAAAATAATTATATTTATTTAAATGTAATATATATCATTTTCTTTATTACCCATTCACAGACATAAAAAGTGATAACGTCATTCGTGGACGTGTGGACTACCACCTCCTCAACACGACGTGATTCCTTTTAATCAAAAATAATTTTATATATAAGTATATATGATCAAATAATATGGTATTTATCAGAAAATTATAATTCTATAAATATTTAGGTTACTCTACTTATTTTATAAATGATCACTAAAGACTGAGAACGTTACTCATTCTTTTAACAATGATCATTGAAGATGAGATTAAAATCCCTATACGATTATCAGTGGTTGTGGAAGCACTAATAAAGGGGCACGTTGCAGTGTGATAAAATAGAATACTATATCACCAATGTTGTGTGATGAAAAAATACACTACAACACCAAAACACAATGAATTATGAAAAATCAAGTACAAATATAGAATTTAAATGAAATAAATTTTACAGCATAAATACAAGCAGAAAACACTATATTCTAGAAATTTCAATAATTGGTTTATACAATTACATAAGTAAAAATTATTACATACATTCAAAAACAATAGTTTTACTTTTTTTATTTTGAACATAACCCTGGGTCAAGCATGAAAAGAACCTATATAAGAATATAATTTCTATATTAGTAATAAAAAATATATTAAAAAACAGTGTTAATTTAAAATTAAACTTTTAGTAATACAAGAAACATTGTGTATCATATTGAGTTGTAGTTGATTATTGTATGCAAGACCATTTTTTCAGCTTCAAGAACAATCTCAATTTAAATTAAAAAAAAATAAGTATAAGATAAAAATGATAAGTAAATTAATTAAGTAATATCACATATAATGATGAGAAAATAATCTAGGCTTATTTTCTTGATTTTGGTGATGTGATGCACATTTTAAATTAAAATAACAGTTATATATTGAAAAGATACATGTGGAGTCATACCAGTCTCAAAATGTGTCATATTAAGGTGTTTCCAATTCTTACGCATCTCAAAAGATTTATTGATCATTTTCTTAAAGTATCAAAATAAGATGAACATTTTTGATCGATTTTGAGAACTTCACTTTTATTTTTTACTACAATGTCATTTTAAACAAGAAATACACAAATTAAATATTACTGGTAACATCATTCATTTGTTTTATCCGATACCAATTTCTACATGTCAAAAATTAATTTTGAATCATTTATCTAAATTATAAAGAAAATATGACTGCATTTTCTGAATTTTCAATGGGTGAAAATTTTAAACTTATAATGGACACACATAGTCAGACCTAGCACATATTGTATCATATTGAGGTGAAGATGATTATTACACATGAAAAATGACTTATGTATCATTTTTCTAAAGATTAAAAATAACCTGAATCTGTTTGATTATTTTTGAGTATGTCAGGTTTCCATTTTACTAAAATTGATGTAACTTTTAAATAAAAAAAGATTCACTTGTAGTCATACAGTGACACTATGAATCATCTTGATGTGATAATGAATCCTACACATCAAAAATGACATATGAATCGATTTCCAAAAGTATAAAAAACAATCTACATGTGTTTTCTTGGTTTTATATAGGTTAGTTTTCCTTTTTACTAAAATTGATGTCAATTTTAAATTAAACTTCACACCCAGAGTCACACATGCCACACCATCCGTCAGATTGTTTTGTGAATAATTCCTTAAAACCAAAAAAGGTTTATGAAACATTTTCCTAATGTATGAAGACAATCTGAATTCATTTACTTGTTATGTGTATGTCACTTGACTTTTTTTCACTAAAATGTAATTTTAAACTGGAAACACACACTTTGACTCATACCGATCACATTGTGTATCAGTTTTACATGAGAATGATTCTGACTCATACAAAATTACAAATGAACCATTGTTATAAATTATTAAGAAAATAGACGTACATTTTCTCAATTTTTAGTGAGGTTAACTTTTTGAACTACACTATTGATATTAAATTGATAATAGATATATTGAGTCATCCAAAGAACGTATTATACCATATTGATGTGAATCTTATTCCTTTATGTAAAAATTACATAATGATCATTTTATTAAATTATTAAAAAACTATAATTTGTTTTCTAATTTTTTGAGTTGGTTTATTATCCTTTTTACTAAATTTGATGTCAATTTAAAATAAAAATATTCACTTGGAGTCATAGAGGTCACACTGTTAGTCGAATTAAGGTGAGACTTATTCCTACACATAATAAATGACTTATAAATCATTTTTATAAATTATAAAAACAATAAGAACATAATTTCTCCATTTTGAGTTATTATATTGTCCTTTTTTCTAAAATTAATGTCAATACTATATAAAAATAAGTACTTAGAGTCATACCGGTCACATCGTGTTTCAGATTGACATGTGATTGATTACTACACATCCCAATGTCTGAAAAAAATCTTAAATACCAATGGAACCATGGTTTACATTTCATTTCTATGTCAAACATCCAACACTGAATATTGAATCGATGTTATTAGTTAAAAAACCCTTCTCATTGTTGAATTATGGAAGATAATAGGATCATCATGTTCCAATTATATCATGATAAGTCACCACAATATGAACATGAGTTTCCTCTACCCTTCTATATTTCAAAAAAAAAATTTGGATAACAACATTGAATCCATATGAAGTGTTAGATGTTTAAAAAAAATAGATAATGAAAATGGAAAATGTGGTAATAGTATAAGAAAGAAACATTTTATCTATTTTGTGGCTTAGGGAATATAGTTGAAAGAAAAATACTACTTCAAAAAATATCTATAAAAAAATAAATAAGTATTTGATAAAAATGATAAAGAAAATAACATATAAATATTAGATGAAATGATGATAACATTAATTAAATAGTTATTAGGAATTCACATTTTCTTGATGGTTGTATGAAATCTTGACATATTTCCTTGTTGTCATTATATCAGTTGCAGGATTGAAGTGCAATCCCTTATGATCATGAACAACTTTAAACAAACCACCCGAACTCGAACAAAAGAATCCACCTATAAAAGTAAATAATTATTATATTAGTAATAATAAAAATAAATAAATAATAAATAAATATGAAACAATACTCTAAATATATGGATAAATATTTTACTATGAAAAAATTATTGACCACAGGAATATGCCGATGGTAAAGTAATAATAATGATTAAAAATGAAAATAGATATCCCAAAACAATCAGTCAATGAGAGAGGACGATGAGGAGAAAATAAGATACCTTGGATTAATGCTTGTAATAGTTTGAGAGAAAGTATAGATATCCAATTGGGTTTATAGAATATTCATTTTTAATAATTAATAAATAAATATGTATGAGATATTCATTATCATATGTGAATGTTAAAGATAATTCTAATAAGCGAACCACAAAATTTGATATTTTCAAATAATTTCATTAATCTTTGAAGAAAATGGGTAATTGATTTAAGAAAACAATTACTCCACTATGGGAGGTGTTATCCTAGGGATTCATCCAAAGGAGAAAGTTTTAGAAACTTTTCATCCTTATCAGTTTATCTTCTGAATAGTTATCATTGCCATTTGTTTTTTGGAAATCTTCCACCATCTCTTATGGTCATGAACCTATGAATATTGAAATAATTAAAAAGTATTCATCCATATGATGTATATTACTCGTAGTACAAAAAATATAATAAAATTTGGGATGAGTATCAATAAAAAAATTGGAATAATAACAACTCAGGAGTTGAAACTGATGTGGATGAAAATTATACTTCATTGTGTTCTATAAAAGGGGTAATCCCTCCAATTTGTGAGAATGACATAGATTGTCATTATAGATTCATAAGGGAAGTACCAAATTGAAATGTTAATGAATTATATATTTTTAGATGGATTAATGTAAAACATACGTAGTGTTTATTAGATGTATGATGAAAGAAATGAAGAGATATTTAGAAGTGTAAATTAGTGTGTTTTCATTTCAAAGATTGATATATTTTTACAAAGGTGTATAAAACTAGCCGAACCATTTTTTGATTTAGGTTTGGTAAAAATTTACGATAATTGTATTTGAAGGAGGAAATTTATTTTTGGTAGTAATAAATTGATCATATAAGATAATGATATGATGAAATGATGACCTAAAAAGGCTATGTTGGGATGTTTTTATGATGACAAGGTTAAATTGATATATATATTTTACTAATTTAGATGGGGAGATTATTAATAATTTAAATAATAAAGGAACATCTTAGGAAATTAATTTCTAATTAAGTAACATAATGGGAGAACATGGGGATGAGGTAGACTCAAATTAATACATTGATGGTAAGAAAATGAGGTTAAATTATGAACTTGAAGAAATAAGATCAAGGCTAAAATTAATGAACAAAATTTCATTAGATATTAGATAGCTTTAGTGAAAAATTGATGGACAAAGGCTCTACAAAAAACCTCATTTTTTCCCAAGTAGATCCTAAATAATTTGGAGAGGCTGACAAGGATGATAATTAGATCAAATATAATCATGAAGAGCTTAATATGAATAAGAAAACTGTGACCCGAGAAATTGTTTTGAGGATGAAAGATAGAAATTTTATCAAAAAAATGTGGGTGTTTAGTAATAAAATCATTGAATAGGAAAAATTAGATCAAAATAAAGAATGGATAGTGAGTAATGGGAACTCCTAGTTCAAAGAAATTAATATTTATGATTAATTTACTCCCATTTCCCTTTTGAAAAGTATTTGAATTTTCTTGGATATTTTAGTGAAAATGTACTTAAATATATTTCAAATTGATATCCAATCTATACTCCTCTGTGAATTTCATAATAGGGGAGTATAAATTGAGAAACTAGATGGGTTTATTGTGGATGAAAATGACATAAAATTGTTCCACTTATTTAATTATTTGTATAAAATAATGAAATCACTGAGGACCTAGTATTTAAGGTTGAATCAATACATATAAAATCTTGGTTTTTGGTGAAGTAAATTTGATCACAACCTCTATATAAATAAAGATAATGATCAAAGGATATTGGTACTCATATATATTGAAGACATAATATTTGAGTATTGGAAAAATCACAATGATTTTTGTTCTCGATCATATGAGGTACGATATTAAGATTTTTATGATTGGTGAATCATTTTCCTTGGTTTAGAGGTGAATAAATGGAATCACAACACATTAATTTCTTAATTAAAATATGAAAAAGTGGTTACCAAGTGATTTTCAAATGAAATATTCCAAAACATTGACAACTCCAACTGCTATGTGGACGAAGTTTTCAAAATTTGATGTGTGTAAAGAGGTATATTTCATAGAATATAGGTATTAGGATTCTATTATACTTCCCAACAACATGAACCAACATTGGGTTTGATATATTTGATGTTTCACAATACCAATGTTGTCTTAAGGAGAGACACATGCTATCATGGAAGAAAATACTTCAATATAACAAAAAAATAGTGAATTTTGGGTTGTTTATTATAGTATAGTGAAACTAGAGTTATTGGGATACCCTAGTTTGGGATCTGAAGGTTTAGTAGATAACAGAGGGAAGGTAGAGATATCGAAAAACTTGGATTTCATTCGAGCCTTGGTTTCATTCGACCCTTGAATTGTTCCGGCCTTGGATTTGAGCATTGGAATTGTTGGAGCCTTGAATCTATCCTAGATTCGAGCATGGATTGGACACAGAGTGACATGAGTAGTAGGTGGCTTCCAAAAAGAGCTTTAGATATCACGAACTGGTTTGCGATGGTCAAGGTTCTTAAAATAGAATGGGACACATTTATCAGTGCTTCCAAAAATGTGTTGATAACGATTACTTTCAACAGCAATAAGCTAAAAAGCACTAATAAAAGGAATATTTATCAGTGTTAAAAATGTGCTAATAAAATCCAACGTTATTAGCAATAAATTTTTAATGTTTATAAATATTTATAATACTTTTGAAAAATAGTAATATATTAAAAAAATATATTTATGATATATAATTATAATACTTATAATAATACTTTTCATAAAATAATATTTTTTTAATTCATTGAATAAATAATTATTTATGTATATTTATATAAATACTTTAAAAATAAATATTTATATCATTATATATATTTATATAATTATATATATTAGATAAATATATATAAATATTCTTTATATCAATATAGTAGATATATTCATTATTTAAATAAATTTTTTTTAATTTTATAATTACTTAAATATATATAATTTTTTTATAATTACATAAATGCTCTTAAAAAAATATTATTATTTTAGTTATAATTGTAAATGTATAAAAATAATAAATACACAGTTTTAAATATATTGGTCTATAAATATTTTTTTAACAATTATATTTTTAAAATCAATAATGAATATTTAATCTTAAGCGCATTCATGTTAAAAATGAGTAGAGTTGAATAATTTAAAATGGGTAGACTTTAACAATATTGAAAAAATGGATAAGTTTGATTAATTAAATATAAATCATTAAAAAAGGATATACATTGAAATAAATATGAATACATATTGAAAATATAAAAACATAGGAAATAAATAAATATATATAATAAATAATTTGAACTGATTAAATTCCCAAAAAAAATTTTTATGTGTGGGTTGTATATAAAAATTCAATAATTTTACTTATATGGGAAATCAATATAATATGTTTGATCTTTGTTGAATTGAAAAATCAAACGACATTCAATTATTCCCATTACTCGATGTAATTAGTCAGTATTTTAAATTCATGTTATGTTTTAATTGTAAACCATTATTATAAAAATATATTACTATTTAATGTAAAGTAAAAATATTTTGTATTATATAAATCATATTCATATACATTCATATATATATATATATCATTATATTTTATATTTACTATTTTGTCACATTATCAATAATTATTTGATTAATTTTTTTTAAATTTTTCTCAATTTACATATTTGTATTTTTTATTTTGATTATTTTTCATTTCACATATATCTATATTTTTAATAAGAACTATTTATTAGTATTTATAATTTCTATATAGTATAATCAATTTATTCAGTTTTATCGATAATTATTTAATCAATCAAATCTTTAATATTTTTTATAACACAATAATTTTATTTATTTATTTAATTATTTCATTTTATTCATACTTTTCTCAGTGCTAAAAAAAGATAATAAATGAATCCATTTTAGGAACTAAAAATAAAGCACTGATAATGGTTACCTATTATCAATACTATAAATAAATCGTTGATAATGGTTACCCTTTATCCACACTTAAAATAATGCATTGATAAAGGGTGCCATTTATCAATGATAGAAAAAAGATCACTGATAAAATGTACCCATTATCATTGTTTTTTTATCACTGATGAAGGGAACCTTTATCAATGCTTTTTCTAGCATTTATAATGGCTAACATTGTTAATGTACTATTTTATAGAAGTGTAATCATCATAATGATCCAATAGGGCCATCAAGCATCATCAATTTAAATTGAAAAGGTTTATAAAATTGATCATTCAAAAGTATAATCATACCCTCTTCTTCACAAATTATCATAATAATTCCAAATAGGCCTTTAAAACAATATTTTATTTCAAAGAATCCCAAAATAATTCAAAGGAAGTATTATGATTTTAAATGGTCTGAATATATTTCAAAATAAGGGTCTACCACGTATTTCTATGTGAATGAATCACTCATTTAAAATTACCCAAGAATGCCCATTTTAAAACAAAGTTAAAATCATTCAAATAGTGTTCTTTATCATTTCAAAAATCATGAGTTTGAAATTATTTATAAAGCATATAATAGTTCAACTCATTTCATTCAAATCAAGGAATCTCACTTTTGAAATCAAAACATGACCTAAGACCTCACTTTCCACATGGATACCTTGAAAAACTCTTTAGAGGGAAATTAAAACCAACATGTCATTTACCAATTTATAAAATCATGAGAAAGAACCCATGCAATGTTCAATTTATTTAAAATAAGATCCAAGAGGGTTTCATTAGAGAATTATGGATAAAAAATTACAGAACATGTGTTTGAAGGAGGCACATATCTCTAAATTATCAACAAATAATGAATTATAAAACGAATGAAATTTATAGAAACACCTGAATGGAAAATCTAAGATCCAAAAATAGTAGATCTGAGATGGGTCGCCTCCAACAGAGATCATAGTATATAAAAATATTGTTCTCGATAGAATATAGAAAATACCATAGATCCAAAATTACACATCAATGATTCAAGATACAATGAAACACTAGGCTATCATAACCATTAGAAAGAAGGAATAAAAATAAGAAGTGAGATCAAAGACCAAGGAGATATAAATCACTAGAGTAGGATCATTTCTTATATCGATACATATATCTTCCGTAAAATGATGTTGGGAGATCCAAAACACCTTTAGAAGGATCCCAAAAGCTAAAGGGCTGACTTAGGTTTGAGTGGGAGGATTTTTGGTTTAATTAGGGGGGTGGGGGTGGGTTGGGATTTTAATTACATATTGTGGGGAATTAATTACCATTCATATGGTATCCTTGGTTAGGTCACATGGCTATTACTAATTTTTTGCCTAACAATGCACCCCAAATAAATCCATAGGAAGTGATTCATAGTTAGAATGCACAGTTTAGTTTAACCGTGTACAACCATGTGTTCCCTTCTATGCATGTTTCATGGGTTTTCTAACAATGCATAAACCATATCCCCTACCAGGAATACTAGAAATAGTGAAATGTTTAGCTACATGGGTTTTCAAACCCTATACCTATCATGTACATGCTTAAAAACTTTCTAAAAAGTTAAAAAGAACACTACAAACTACCCTGGAATATAATCACTCATTGGATACTAAAATCAATGGGTTAGAACACCAAAAAATAGTTAGTAGGATGTTAAAATGTAAGTTATCCTACTGGAATTTGTTGATTAGCATATGAAATTACATAACATATAGGATATATAGATCACACCATGCTATGGGTGTCCAAATTGTCTTAGGCTCACTGTAACTATCATCTCTTGGACACCAAACTTCGACTTCAATGGTCTAGATATCCTGCAATCATAGAAATATTTTGTGAAGACTTTTATTAAATTTATTCCTTCCATTAACCACTATAAATTACTTTTACATGATCAACATATGATTTCCATGATCTCTAACATAAACTAACCAATCCCATGATTTATCAAGATTATTATCATTTTCATTCCAATAATCCATCAACCCCATGAGTTATTTTTTTCATTATAATTCTAGGAAATTTATAATTTTTCCAAAGATTCAGTAAAAAATATTTAGAAACTAAACACCACTAGCCACATCATGTACTGTGAAAAGGAATGCATAAATAAGCATCTCTGCTATCTGACGATTTAGAAGATTCATAAAAAAAGATAACCTCATAATTCTGTAAAAAAATAGGAAAATATAAATTAAACCCGTTCTATCAGACATGGTGTTATCCCCAAAACGAATATACATGTCTCCATACATACCACCATCATATGTTACATATATTTTCTAAAACCATGAACTCCCATCTATATCTATCCAAACCATTAGCTATCCCAAGATCACATCATGTAGCATATAAAGACTTCTCATCCAGAGAAATCAAACATGGAAATAAAGAAATAAAAAAATACCTAACAGGGAAAATAGAACCTAAAACCAAGGAATTAAGACATCATAAGAAAACCCGTTAACACGGGTACAAAAAATTATCTCTATCAAACAATCAGGTCATTATCTTCATGGATTAACGAATTCATTTATCACTGGTTACAAGAACATGTAATAGAAATCATCAAAAATCAACAAATATTAAATTATTTAAACATTTTTTAGAAAATATTAATGTTTTTAACACTATAAATAAGAAATATTTTGTTTAAACCTTCCATTATTTATATAACTAATAAAGATAACCTTCTTTAAACCTTTAAACATGACTCTTTATTATTTCAGCTAAAATTAATTACCAAAATTTCATTAATTATAAAATTTCCAACCATAAAAGAAAGATAAAACATAGAATAATCATAGATAGAACACTATCTAGAATAACAAGAGTCAAACTATAAACAAGACATACAAATCTTATGATCTTTTACCACCAAATAAAATTCTTTTCTATAATCTAGTTTAATCTTAATTAAATTTAATTAAACTATTCCCCCATGAGAAAATACATGGTAACATTAATATTTAAATTAAAATAGGATAATAAATGAATCCTCTACATAAAGGGAAGGCTCTGAAACACAATTCACCAAAAAAGGTGATCTCAACACTTACATTTCCTAAAGATTATGGCTGAAAAAATTTAAAAAATAATAAAATAATAGGTAAATAACAGAAAAATAAACTCCTACATTAAAATGGACTCACTGTTATAGAAAAAAATAGTACAAGCCTAACCGTTACACACCAAAAAAACAGATGGTTCCTGTGGATGTGGATGACAATTCAAGATTGAAAAAAAATTTTATAGTTTGTCCAGACATGATAGAGACACAAAAATGTTTGAATAAAGGAAATATATTCAATCTATAGTTAAGGGAAATAGAACATAGAAATTTTCAATTGGTCATACATTAATTAAATATTAATGAAACTCTCATTTAATTGATGTGGAAAGTTCAATATTAAAATATTTGGTCTTGTAAAAAATCCAGGATACTAATACCATCTTCAAAACTGTCTTTAATTTCCCTTATTTAAGCTTTTGAAACCACATTTATGATAAGAAGTTGTTTTTATGACATTATGGGATAAATGAATTTTTGGTAAAATATGGAACAAGAAAATGTGAGACCAAACTACTACCATTATCTCACTTTTGACTGAGAGACAACCTATTACCATGAGACCAACCTATGACAATAAGACAAACCCGATACTATGAGACAAACATGCTACCATGAGACCAATCTGCCACTGTGAGCCTAGTTACTACTATAATCAAACCCAATACCATGAGACTAACCTAACACCATGAGACTAACCAACTATAATCATAACAACATACTACTATGATCCCACATACTATTGTGGTCCAATGTACTATCATTAGACTAACCTTATACCACGAGACCAATCTACTTCAATGAGACCAACCAGATACCATAGCCCACCTACAACCATGAGATAACCTGCTCGTGCTAGACCAACCTTATACTATGAGACCAAACTACTCCCATGAGAGAAATAACTTCTAGGTTACACCACCTGCTCGTAACGAAGGAGGACGTGTGTCGCCCATAGGGTTCGACAAAAGCACCCCACATCTTGATAATTTCTAAAAAAGGGAAAATATACAACCCCTTGACGCCTCTAAGCCTAGGGAATACACACATGAATGAATTTAGAAATAAAAGAATTATACTTATCATAAGGTTGAAACTCCAAAATGCATCCTACGATATATTGATATCATAAAATATGAAATACTATGACCAAAAGAGAGATAATAAGGAACCTATTATAACCCAAGGAATAATTTTATAACTATACCACAAATTATGACACAATATATCATATATTATTATTTGTATTACCAATTATTTTATTTATATCTATCCACAAAGTAACTTTCTTTAACCACTATAAATTTCTTCTAATTAATTAATAATGGTTTATGAAACATATACTAAAAAAATATTGATTATAATTACTGTTAATAATGAATATCAGGGAATTTATTTATAATGACCATTAATTTTAATATAAAAAATATAAATAAAAATTATAAGTCTATTTATTAAATTCATTTGAATTTGAATATAAGAAAAAATATCATGGAGTTTCTATTTAACTATGAATTTTTAGTAATTTTTAATTTCAAATATCTCAATTAAAATACTTTATTTGAGAAATTATTTAAACCTCATCAAAAATCATTTTGATAATTGATATGATAAAAGTTAAAATAACATTATAGATTTGATATTTTAATTATGTTAACGTTTTATATAATAGATGTGAAATATATGATATTTATGATTCAAATATCATAAATTTATGTCATATTCCTCATAAGGGATAATTTGAATGTGTTCATATTAGAAATTAATTGGAATTTTATATATTTTTTTGATTATGGAATGCTCATAAAACATGACCAAATTATACTAAGTTTATAAATTTATTTTCATAAATTATTTATAAATGTTCATCTAATGTATAAATTTATAAACTATTCATTTATTTATTTTATTCCCTTCCATATTCATATATATAAATTTTTATATTATGAATCAATGTATTTTTTTGTTTAAAGTGTTAGATTAATAATATGAATTATCAATCATGTATTAAAGGAGTAACTTTAAATGTTTTATAATTGATTTAGTTTACTTATACCCGGAAATTAGAATGTATTAGGTTATGAGAACTAATTATGAAGTCAATTAAATAATGCACATATTAGATGCTAGAGCTAAGATGTAATTAATGCGTATCTTGAGTAATGAACCATGGGTAGAGGAAAATTAGGTAAGACGACTCCCTGACATGGGATCTAAGGGTTTTTCTGTAAATGTGGGGGTTGGAAACATATTTTACGTGATAAATATTATGAAAATATTTTATTTCATAATATTATAATACTTTTCAAGAAATTAATTCATAAAAATAATGCATGTGACAAATTTGGATAAGTGTAAATATATGTTGGATTTGAATTTTGGTTAGCTCACAAACCAGGGGTTATGTAAAGAGTTACACATAAGTATGGTTTGAACATATTTATATGTTTTAGGGATTAAGATTCAAAACTAAATAAATAAAAGAATGAAAACAGGTCAAAGTAATCAATAAGATAAGATGGACAGATAATAAAAAACTAAAAAACAATATTTTTTATTCCATACAATGCTTAATAATATAAAATCCTCAACCATTTAGTTTTTGTGACCCTATCCATTATGATCCCTTTAAATATCCCATATAAAAAAAGAACATTATTGGTGACACTAACCATTATTTTTATATATATGATTTTAAATTTGGGTTACCTTTAATTGGGAAAGCGCGATTGTTATGGTTTTAGATAAATATAGTGTAGTGAATCCATGTGGTGGATTAATATATAGTTATACACTAAAATATATAGGATTCATATTTGATATGTTTAAAATAATTTTTCACCAGATATAATCATGGATTATGTTATGAGATTAGATTGGATAATATCAAATTAAATATTAATCATGGTCCACTAATGGATATGATTTAATTTAAAAGGGATCATAATTTGTTTGGGAATACATTTCCAAAAGTACTTTCTAAATTAATGTAATAATTAATAATTATATTTTAATAACTTATTTCATAGATAAATATTATTTTCTTTAAAGAATGACTTTTAGATCAATAATTGGGATGTAAAATCTAAAAATATATACTTTTATTTTTTAATATAAAAACTAAAGAATATTTATTAAACAAAAATGAAAATTCATTGTGTCAAGGTTATACCTTCTTGTGTAACTAGATATTTATGTTTTTAAGAAAAATAGTCCAGATTATATGAGAATCAAATTCATATTTTCTTGAGGTTTTAAAGGAACTAAATTAAATATAATTGAATGGACTTTAGTACTTACTCATATAGTGAATATTATTAGGTGTTAATTACTTAAAGAGAGTGACATATTCATTTGATTATTGTATTTTCTATATAATTTTTTAGAATTATATGTTTTACAATATGTTAAAAGATTTCAACAATAGTTTACTATATGTATTTATAGTTTTTAGGATTAAGTAATATGGTATGGGATGTCTAGGTTTTGATATAATATATAAATAAACATTTAATCTATAAGAATAAATTTGGATGGTCTACTTCTTAGTATTGGTCATTATATCCAAAAGTATGTTTCAAGAAGGTGGGAAAATGATCCCATTTAATGACATTTTCTATAATACCTAAAGGGGTTTGAGAAATTATAAAGATATTTCACATTTAGTATTAAGCTAGTATAAATAAATTATTTGATCTTTAAAGGTTAATAATACTGAAATGGTACATTATAAATTCTATAAATATATAGGTATTCAACATCAATCTACCAATTCCTGGATCTTGAAATTTTCATTCAAATATAGTAAAAATGATCACTATTATTAATCTTTATAATAAAAAGTATTATTTCAAGTATAGATAAACATAATTAAAGGATGTATATAGTTATCACATTTATCTTATGTGATAAGAGATGTTATTTGATAATGAAGAGTTTTTATGAATAAAATGAGATGATACAAATGGTTTATGATTCAGCTAACTCAATAACATTTTTGAAAATGAGATAATGATAAAATGTTTTAATACAAGATAAAAGAGTCTAACAAAGAAATTTTGTAAAAATTTGAGGAATTGAAAGCCCCCACCCATCAGAGGTATATTTTAATGAATAAAATACACTTTTAGAATATTGTTCTAAACACATAGATTATCATATTACATATGGGTTTTAATTATTTATTTTTTAAATATTCCCACTAATGTAATGTATTGTTATTTCTTGAAAAATGTGTTTTTAATGGAAGGTAACTCATAGAGAATAAAACTCTAATATATAGATCTATGAAAAACATATAAAAAATTACAATGACTACATGTTTTAGATAATACCTCTCACAAATAATAGAAAAACATAAGGAATGAAATATTTAGTGTCTTGGAGACAAGCCACATAAAAACCATATTTTATAACACCTTTTCAAATTTCACCAAAATTGAACTCCATAGAATAACTTCCATACTTATCATAAGTTATAATTATCTTCAAAACCTATGGAATAGAATAAATAAAAAATGGGTGAGATTGAATGTCTAGTAAGGGAAAATCGCATCAACACATCATCAAGGGAAAAATCATTATCATGAGAGAAAACTAGAATAGAGTGAATATATATTATTAAAAATAACATGGGACAATAAAATATTTCCAAAATTATTTATTTAATGGCTTGAAATATCAAAATAATGACATATACCCTGGGAAAATTTCCTATAAATATGATATAATAAACACTCTCCATGGATCATAACAAGATAATGTAATATATAATTATGGAATATGCATAAAAAATGTATTAATAACATTGTGAACATATCTAAAAGCATATAATTCATTCTCATTCAGGTGAATTAAGTTATCTGTAGTGTATTCATGCTCAATATTGGGAATATATCTCATATGTTTCATGTTCACACTCAATCATGTGGTTGTAGGTAATCTCCCCCATGATCAAACTAAATATTGTAAATGCATGTAATCTGCACCATGTTCGTGATCAATCTTTTCAACATAGTTAATATTCATCATGTTCTCACTCAATATTGTTAACATAGATAATACACATCATGTTCAAATAGAAACTTATAAACATAGCTAATACACATTGCTTTCATGCTTAATCATTTGAATTTTGCAAACCCACACTATGTTCGTACCCATTATTATTATTTAATGTGGTATACAACCGAAACAAATTATTTTTAGGGTGATATAGTACCGACCCATCATTATCCATATAATTGAGTGCCACTTTAAATAAAATCATTCATCTTATAAAAAATAACACATTGGAATAAAATTAGTTTCACAACTATTAAAAATAGTAAAAAACAGGATTATTTGATACCAAAACATGATCTACCAAAAGTAGTATTTTAAAAGAGTACATATAGGTTTACTCAATGACTATTTCATCATTTTAGAAGAATATTTTTAAAATAGAATAGAAATATCTAAAATTATTTTTCTTAAAAATTATTCTTAGTAGCACCTAAAAAATTCATGATTTTTAAGTCACTTTCGAAAAAAAATTAAAGTTGAAGAGAGATGTTCTTAAAATATTAAATTAAAATAAATTCTAAAAGATAATTCATAAGGAAAAAATGTGTCAAAAACATGATGTATAAAGGAATAATATAGGATCATAAGAAGGAAAATCCATTCAAATATTTTAAAATTCCTTTTATTAAAAAAACAAAATATTAAAAGGTTAATGGATCCTTTATTTTAAAATTAATAAATCTGAATATATTGATCATTAGAGGTAAAAAAATTTATTTTCAATGAGGGAAATGATAACTTTAGATTTAAGTAAATAAAAGGATATGAATAAAAAATCCATTATAGGAGACGCGAATTACTGTTAACAAAATTACATTTTATTATTATATAATATATTCAAAAAGGGAGAAGACATAACTGTTAAAAATTAATCATACAAATAAAAAGATGAAAATGAAACATAATATAATCATAGGGAAGAATAATTAAATCCCAAAATATCGTATTCAAAGTGTATTGATTAGGACCTAGTAAAATAATTTGATTCAAGAAAACCCCTTACCTTAATTTTGGAATTCTAATAAAGTTATTAAATATATTATAAAAATAAATAAATATATTATTCACCTATTTAAGAACCTTTTTCTAATAAATATAATTTTATAATCATCATTTGTATTGATATCCTTGAATGACATTTGAGTTGGGTATTCTCAAAATGAAGATAGAAAATCAAGGAATGATTTTGGTAGCATTATGGATATTTAAAAGAATCAAGTAATAGTTTTAATTAGTGAGAAATGTTGTATCTCATAAATAGAAAGTAATTTGGGTAGTAAAGTATTGATTAAGATAATGTGTAAGTATAATCACTTGGAAATCAAAGGAATATAATAAAGGAAGTTCTTGAATTGAAATGAGGATAGAGGAATCAATGAGAGATTTTGGAAGCATGACATCAATAAAAAAGAAATAATGAATTATGTTTTATGAGAGATAATGTTAATATCTAATAATTATGTAATAATTGTATGGAAAATGATTTATTATGAACAATTATAAGCATAATCATATGAAAATAAAAACTCTTTATCTCAAAATAAGTACTTCAATCAAAAGGAGGAAGAGGACCCTTACCATTAATGAATCTTATTAAATATTTTGAGGAATACATAGAACATTAGAAACTAATTGGGATATATTTTGATATTGAAATTTAATTAAAATTGATGAATAATTCCTCTTGGATAGAGAGTTATTAAATAGTTGATGAGAGTGTGCTTCTTTTATATGAAAAAAGATGTTTTTTCATGGAAACTATAGTATGGTGAGGGGTAAGAATGGTGTCACATGCGTGTTAAGTGGGTTAGGTGAATAAATGGAATGTGAATTTTTTTTGTTAATTTCATACCTAATAAGTATTTATATATGTTGTAAGTTACATTTTAATTATTAAAAAAATTAAGATACTTTATTTACCAATTTTATCACTTATTAGTCCAGATTATGATTTAACCATGGTAATAATTTTATCACTAAAAATGTAAGATGACGCTTATTAAAAAATTAATATGTGAGGAATATGAATTTTGAATCATTATATTGTAATTTTATTTTAAAATATTATAAAATTATCTTATAAATTAAAACATATACTATATTGAAAAACTAATTTTGTAGAAAAATTTTGTTTTAATCATTCTATGTTCATAATATTTTTTACACTGTTCAGAAATTAAATGATTGTTTATTTATTTATATAAACGTTTAAAAATTATATTAGATATTTAATTTTTATTATATATAGTTAATCTAA
This sequence comes from Viscum album, assembly GCA_963277665.1. NCBI lineage: Eukaryota > Viridiplantae > Streptophyta > Magnoliopsida > Santalales > Viscaceae > Viscum > Viscum album. The sequence continues at coordinate 1,047,710,940 of OY728165.1, forward strand.
AAATATACATAATATTTAGAAATGTATTATTCTCTGAAAAATAAGTTTTTACTGTAGTTACTATTATTTACCTTGGTTACTTAATTTATACAAAAAAATAAAAATAAAAGTATAAAATTATATGAAATTTTGGTAAAATATTTTAAATTTAATTTATCAAATAAAATTTTTAAGGGTTATTAATGTGAATTATAATATTTCCACACATAACACCTAAAAGTTATTTTTAGAAATTGTCTTCTTTTAGGCTGTAAAATTATTTGTAGTGTAAATTTATCAATGATATAAAAAATTATAATATAAATTGCTTTATTAAAGTTAAAATAGTTTTTATGTGTCCTCTATATAAATCCAAAACATAATAGTACCATTAAAAAATTTAATTACAAAAGATAAAAAAAGATTTTTAAACATTAATAAAATTTTACTTATGTTCAAAAAATGATGTACATAGGTTTTTGAAAGTAAAATATGATTTTTTAAAATACATATTTATAATTATTTAATCAATTAAAATGTTTTATAAAATTCTAGTTCTTTATATTATATTAATAATGTCATAAAATTCCCAATTTTGGCTGATAATGTAATTTTTACGAGTCAAATAAAAATCAATTTTTGTAGAAAATTTTAAAAAACAAACTTAGGATAATTTAGATATGATATATTAAAAACTGAAATTAATTTTAAAATTTTAAAATTATAGGATTTATAAAATTATCATTTCGAAGAAAATATATAAAAAAAATTATTTTAATGAAAATTTCTATTTTTAAAAAATTATGTGTTCTTAATCATATTTTGAATGAATCAAATTGATTATAAATTTTTTAATTATTATAGTTTTTATTATTTTCTTTATAATATTCATATATTATGTCTTGGATTATTTTATTTTTGTGTTTCATGTGAACAAGCTATTGAAAAAAATTTATTTATAGGAAAATATATTACGTAACCTCTGGGTGTTACATACCCCCATTAAGCAAATCAAATCCTCACAATTTATATTATCAGTCAGTAATGATATATTTAAGTATGTATTAAATTTAAATATGAATAAAGAATTTATTTCTAAATAATTATCAACCATAGTAAGTTGTGTAGCTCTAGAAATATCATTTATTATTTTATAATAGATATATCACGATATGGGGTTTCCACCAAACCATTTACGATAAATACTCCACATGATTGGGTTTACTGACTATATAATGAAATAAATTTCTCCTAGAGAGTTCATCATTGGGATTATAGTTAAAAGTGACCATAATTTTCTTTATAATATGAAATATGATCTCTATTCTTTTTACTATAGATTCTTTGTGGAGATAGTTAACCCATTCCCAAAATCACATCGTATTTTGATAAAGGAAATATAGTATGATTTTTTGGATGCATAATCCCATAAACATATATAATAAAAGTATTATAGTCATGGGATTTAGTTTTTAAACCAATATTAATTTTCCTCAATAATATGATATCTCATCATTAAAATTTAACAGATATAAACATATAGGTTGTACTTGAACCATATTAGACACTTGTAATTTTGATTTGGTGATGAGTGTATAATTCATTGTTAATTTTTTTATAAAAAAAATGTATTTATGATTGAAAAGGATTTATGTTATTCCCTTGGATTTTGAGGTTCCTCAAACTCATTATCCTCATTTTTCCTTGGGTTAGGCCACCAATTTTCATAATACTCAAACACTTTACATTTGAAACATTGGACATTATTATCCTTTAACATTTCATTTGTAAATTTTATCTATCTTCTATAATAGTGAGATTGATGGTAAATGATTTTTAACTTAAAAAAATCTCATTCCCCTTTCTAGAGATTTTCTGGTTTCATCCATTTACATTTTTTATATATTTGAAGTTGAACTTTCTTACATCTACGAGGTTTTTCATCGAAGTATTATTGAAACCCTATCTTCCATTTCCTATCTCGAATGTACCCGAAATATATTTCCACCTTAAGTTCACTTAGAAAAACCTATTCATAGACATTAAAGTCTCTTATAACTAATTCATTTTGGATTACTAGTTTTAGGACACCATATAACCCTTGAATACTATACTCTATTTCAGTAATTAAACTGGTGGTGTTCTTTGCGAGTCTCATGAATCCTACTTCATAAGAACTCATGGATTTTTACCCATGTTGTTTAAACCCTATGTTTTCACTATATATTTTCTTATGAAGATTTAAGTGAAAATATTTACAAAAATACCATTTTCAATTCCTCCCATTCTATAGTGTCAACTTCATCCTTATTTTTCATATTCTTAATGACATCCAACAACCAGTCAAACTCAACTTCTAGACAATTAATAGAAAGAAATAATGTAACACCCCAGGTAAATAAAGAATATGACATTTTCATATTTATATATATTTGTGAATAAAATATTAATATGACTTTAAAGGGGATGCTATGCTCGATGGTGTACCCAACACGCAACAACGAGTTTCCTGGGAATCTTACGTTGCACTCTAATAATAAAATAATATTATTTTAAATGGTAGTTAACATGTAGCCGTTGTATTGGCGGTAATGGATAGAAATAACTAAAATATTATTATATATGTTTTTTAATGTTTTTACATTTATCCAATAAAATATAAAGGCTTAAAATATGGAATGAATTCAATTTTAGGCGTATATGCCCTAGTTTTCACTAAAGGTTCACTTATCGCCTTTTGATGGAGAACCGTCATTAAATATAGTTTTGTTCACTATTATAAATTATATTGGACCAAATAAAACTTTTCTTAAGAATTGGGACATCAAAATTTACTTTGTGTAAATTTTTGGTATCTTTCCGATAAAGTTCATTTTTTTAATGAAGTGTAAAATGTTGTATTTTAATTAAAAACCTATTTTTAATATAATTTATTTATATGATTAGATTATATTTTGAATTTATTTTAATGTGAAATTAGAATATATTTTTACCATTAAATCCAATAGTGGTCGTTGGAATTAATTTCACTTTGCAATCAGACTTAAACTAGTGTCAATCTTTTGATACTTATTGTTTCATGAAAACACGCTATTTGCTCTGACAGCGGGAATTAATTATTAAATTAATTAATGTGACTTATATGTTTTGAATTTTTTAAAATAGACTTCATTTTTGAATTCTGAATATCAAATATAGCTTAGGGTGAATTTTTGGGATTTTTCTGAAAAACTTCAATTTTTGATGAATAGTGAAACCACTAAGTGATACTTATAAAAACTGATTTTTCCGTTTAAATGAAATTTTGCCATCTTTGTGTTTTTAATTTTGAAAATCCGACAATAATGGTTGTCATTAAGAAGTAAAATGTGGTTCAATGGGATAAGAATAATTTTTTGGTGAATAGTAACTTATTAAGTTTTTAATCGCGATTAGAGGTAATTAGTGTAGTTTATGGTAAGAATAATGTTTTAATAAAACTAAATGACCTAGACACATGTCCTACCCTCATTGGATGTGTCATGGAAGACCAAGACAATCCATGGGTCAACTTGGGGACCCCATGGAGCCACTTTGGTTTGGAAATGACATAAATATCTTTTTATTTAATATTAAAGTAAAAATGACACAAACATGAGATGTTTTACTAAAACAATTTTTACATTGAGTTACACAAGCCATATTTTTGACTATAAATAGTCATTGGAAAGATAAAAATATTTCCTACATCATAGTATTTTTTTTATAATTTTTAGACATTAAATAAAGTAAATTATTTATGACATCATGATGATGCCGCGATGACTTCATTATTTAACGATTTAAATAAAATGGAAAGATAATGTAATATATAAGACCTAAACAAGTCCAAAACCTATTGGATGAGTTTATTTAGAACTATTATCACCTTATCCTCGAAATAAATCAATTTGGGACCTTTAAAATCCGAAACTCTTTTCAAAATAAAGTAACATTTTGTAACTTTACAAGAGTGCCCCTCCTCTCCTCTTATAAAAGGCCCCCACCTCTACCTCCTTACCCACACTCCAAAAGCCTTTGGCTCGGTCAAACCCTGCCCATTTTGTCTATAAACTTCCCTATCTTACTCCTTGAATACTCACCTTCGGCAGAAGTCTTCCCAAGGAAGCCTTTGAGTTCAAACCAAAGGGAGTTACCCGATTTTAAGGTAATGTCTTCACTTGTGTCCTTTTGTTTTATTTTTCTTCTCCAACCCCCTAAACTATTTTTATTCATTTATTTTGTAACAAATACAGTATATTCAATATACTAGGATGTTTTTATAAGAAGGATTCGAGCTACACTTAAACACACCCAAATATAATGGTTAAAGAACATACTGTTTCTGTGGATGGCGAATTTCTGCCTCACGAAATGATGATTGTTCAACATTCTTCTAACACCTTCAAAGGTGGCCATTAAGATGAAACTATATTTATATATGATATATATTATGTTTATGTTTTACTTAAGCTTCTTTATTTTTCATTTATTTCATACCTTTATGGTTTCCATTATGGGTAAACGCGATATCTTCATTTATGGAAGTGCGGACTACCGCCCTCTCAAAGTGATTCGATTCGTTATTACCATATGTGGTATGTATAAAGGGTATATTTAATGATATTATATATGATACCATACTGGAATTAAAATAATATTATGTATCATTATTTTTTAATTCCATTAAATATGAAATAGAAATGGAAGTAGCGTTCATGCGTACATACGGCTTACCGTCTCCATGAACGGTACATTTCATTTCTTATCTCAAAATGTTATGTACTATTATAAGTACATATATATAATGGATATATATGTAATATATTACATATAAATTATGGTTATCATTCTGGAATTATAATATATATATCTCTCATTTTGTTTTAATTCCATTAATATGGCAAAAAATGAAAGTAGCGTTAATGAGTACGTACGACCTACCGTCTCGATGAACGGTGCTTTTAATTTTTTATCTCCAAATGCTATGTAATAGTATAAAATGAATATATACTGGATATATATGATATTTAAAACATCAATACTATTCTGTACATGATGTACCTATAACTACATGGAAAATTATTTTCCAACAAGTTCAATTTTTGACTCATGTACCAAACATCGACAAAAACGTCTGATATGAACTCATATTATTAACAAAATATTATAACATTAAAATATTTGATATGAACTGAATAATAATATTTACAGGATTTCATTAATCAATTATAAATTGACCAAAGTTTATTATTCAGGAATATAAAGAAATGAAAAAGACAAGTTGGACTTGAGGTAAGAGATCATACACCTCTCTTTCTTTTTATGTACACTCTTTTATGTCATTCCTTTTAAGCTCGTCTTTCTTATGATTGTGATGTTCTTTTATATTACTCCTACTTTACTTATTATTTTCATATGACGGGAGACCCTATTTCCTCTCATCAATTCCATTTTGAAAGTTTTGAGTGGCGTCGTTAGGCTGCCGAATTTTCGTAAGAGACCTAACCTCTCTCTTTCTTTTTAAGTCATCTCCTTTATGTCACTTATTTTAAACTTCTCTTTGTTATGTTGGGGAATGTCATTTTATATTAATCTTTCTGAAAACTTTATGTTAATACGATGAGAGACCCTATTTGATCTCATCAATCTATTTTTGGAAGTTTTAAGTGGCGTCGTTAGGCTGCTGAGTTTTCGTAAGGGATTTTTCATCTAACTTTTATTCCCGTGAGATTTATCCTACATTTGCCACAATTTCCTTTGAGTGGTGTATGTAATGCCCATTATTTTACTCATTGTGTAATATAATTTATTTTATGAGTATTTACATCAAGGTTGTATTGTCCTTCTTTCAGGAGGTGTATGTTTCGAAAGATACCCATGTCGGTAGGGGAACCTTTCACCCTCCTCTTTTTAAAAGACTTCTTTTGTTGGGTATTTTAAGTTACATATTTTTATGTTGGGATATGTTCTCATATATCCTTATTTATGTACATTTTATGTCCAAGTGATGAGATGCCCTTTTTTTATCTCTCATCTACTCATTTTGACGTGACGCCGTTTGGCAGTCAAGGGATCTTCTTAACCCAATTTCGATTTCTTTGGGTTCAACATGTAGTTATTGAATATGTCATCCTTTGAATATTTTTGAATGACCATTTATTATTTTACACTTAATATCCACTTATATTTGGTGTATTCGTTTGTCACACATAATTATGTAATTGATTTATCCTTAAACCAAGGATACCGTCTTTGTATGTGAATTCGTCTTAATCTCCTTTCATTGAGGCATTTTTTTTTATAAAAAAACTTCTTTTATACGGTGTATAAACCCCTTTGGAATTTTATGTTTATCCAAAAGGAATATTTTTTATACGAAGTTTCTTACTAAACGACAAAAGAGAATGTTTTTGTCGTACGTATGCGGTGACAACGACTTCTCTGCCACCGTGACCATTATTTGAGTTTCAGATTCCTCTACAAGACATACCTTCTTATTAAATGAAAAATAAATACCATGTTTTACTTTTCTTTTATTTTGGTATTGAAAATGGTTTTCATAATGTTTTTATATCAATGTGTTGTATTTATATCTTGTGATTGAAAGGTAGAAATGTTATGTTTCCTTTATGCATGTTTTATGTGATACGATTATGTTGAGATTCTTGGGAATTATTATGAAGACGGGTGGTTCCGTGATAAACTAAGGGCGGGTGAGCCCGATATAGCTCTCCAATGCATTGGGTAACGCGAAGGAGTGAAACGTTAAGGTTTCTCCGAAGAGATTTAGGGAATATACTGTGGTGGGTATTCCAAACGTAACCAAGAGGGTTACTCCCTACGTAAGAATTTTATGAATGCCTCAAGATACCATTTATGTCTTATGATTTCTATGATTTATTCATGATTTGATATGCCTATGTTTTATGGGTAAAGTATGATTTCATTCTAATGTATATATGAACTCATGTTTCCTTTCCATATTTTTATAACTCTTACTGAGCTTTTTATGCTCATCCCAACTTTTTGAAGTGTTTTTCATAGGTCAAGGGAAAGGTACATGATGTGATGATAATGTCAACGATGTGTCAAGAAAGAATCTGTGTTTTATTTTAAATATGTTTTTGTTGATGGGAAGAATGAATACTGTCTTTTATGTAACCACTTTGTTTAAATGTGGAATGTAATGCAAGTTTCATGATCTAATTCTCTAAAACACTAAACCTGAAAAGATCCTCAATGTGTAATCTTTTAATAACTCAATATTGAGTAAGGTTTAAGGCTGGGGCCTTATAGTTGGTATCAAAGGTCGGTTTAGATAACTTTAGAGGTTAGGTTATTCTCTAAGCATAAGTGACTGTACCATAATGGATAGGATTTCAGAAAGAGTCCTAGTTTTAGATAAAGTGAATGAGTAAGTATATCTTGGGGTTTATCTTCCTCATTAGTATATGATGGTTTTGTTGATATACTCACTCTGACCTTTTTGGTTTTAGTAAATGGATGGATCTATCAGGCACCAAAGTGACAATAGGATTGAAGGAAACTGTGGTGGTTCTCTGATTAAGAGACTGGATGAAATGGGGGATTCAATGAGGATTCTTGTGGTTGTTCTAAACCAACTAGCAAGAAGTCATGATCAACCACTTGAACCTTGGTATGATCTGTGACGCATAATGTACGAGATGACCAATCGATGTGGAAGTTCAGGTAATAATTATAAAGGTAACCATTAGAGTTCATATGATCCTTACTTTTGAGGTAATTATGGGTTATTATATGTTATGATGGAAAATGAAAGGCAAGAGATAAACTTGAGGTTAAAATATCTTATGATCATTTTTGAAGATTTTATCTCATTTTGGGGAATGTTTTAAGAATTATATAGTTTTGGAAAAAGGACAACACGCAGACCGTGTGACAACCCATCGCGTCGGACAAAGCTGCGGGAATCGAACCCACATCCAAAGTGCGACTGGTATTTATCGCCTACCACTGGACTACGAGAAGTACCTGGTTAGTTCTACTGATTATTTTTAGTTAGATGATTTTATGAATTAAGAGTAATTTGATTTTGGGTTATTTATGGAAATGTATTAACCTATCGTGGAGGATATGTGATTAGGTTAAATAATTTTCAATACGAGACATTAAGAGCAACTTATTTTGTTTGGAGATAAATGTTACGATTTAACTTGGAAGACTATGTGACTAAATACTTCAAATATTTGGGTTTCAATCTTAGTTTGGTTTACTTTGAATAATTTTATGGAAAAATTGTTTATCGGATGGTCCTCTTTGAACTTTGGGTTTTGTTAGACAAAATTTTGGAGATTAAGAATAGATTTTCTTTTTATAAAGGGTTATACTTTTCTGGATTATCTGATATTGTACTAACATTTTTATATTCGGTTTTGGTTAAAGTCTAAAGACATGGGAAGTATATAGTTCTCTTTTTGTGGATTAGGTGATTCTCTAGAAGTTGATTATAGTACTCTTAATGTGAACAAGTCTTCCTAAAAACTTGTCTTTTGGAAAAAAATATGAGTTTGATTAAGGAATCTAGTAAAAGTTGGAAGTAAATATGATAAGTGATTATGTTTCCTTATGAATAAATTCCTCAATAAAAAGTAAATTAAAACAAAAAAAATTTCTATTAACTTTTCTTACTGGGGAATCAAATCCCGTTTAACCCATCACAAGTTTGTGATTTTCTTATGGTTAACTTTCTCCTAGACATGTTTACTATCACTCTCCCTCAAGAACATGACCCTCTGCTTTTTCTTCCATGTCAATTTTTTTCTACATGGAATCCTAGTATGGGTTAACTAGGGTGACCTCTGTACTTCTCTTCCTTTATTTTAAAGTGACTGTTTTACCGACTCTTGTTCCGATGTGGGACTTTCAAGGATGTTTCCAAGCTCAATTTTAAAAATTGCGAGGACGCAATTCCCAAAAGGTGGGAAGGATGTAACACCCCAGGTAAATAAAGAATATGAAATTTTCATATTTATCTATATTTCTGAATAAAATATTAATATGACTTTAAAGGGGTTGCTATGCTCGACAGCGTACCCAACACGCAACAACGGGTTTCTTGGGAATCTTACGTTGCAGTCTAATAATAAAATAATATTATTTTAAATGGTAGTTAACATGTAGTCATTGTATTGGCGGTAATGGAAATAAATAACTAAAATAATATTATATATGTTTTAAATGTTTTTACATTTATCCAATAAAATATAAAGGCTTAAAATACGGAAAGAATTCAATTTTAGGCGTATATGCCCTAGTTTTCACTAAAGGTTCACTTATCGCCATTTGATGGCGAACCATCATTAAATATAGTTTTTTTCACTCTTATAAATTCTATTGGACCAAATAAAACTCTTCTTAAGAATTGGGACATCAGAATTTACTTTTGGTAAATTTTTGGTATCTTTCCGATAAAGTTCATTTTTTAATGAATAGTGTAAAATGTTGTATTTTAATTCAAAACCTATTTTTAATCAAATTTATTTATATGATTAGATTATCTCGTGAATTGATTTTAAAGTGAAATTAGAATATATTTTAACCATTAAATAAAATATTGGTCATTGGAATTAATTTCACTTTGAAATCAGACTTAAACTAGTGTCAATCTTTTGATACTTATTGTTTCATAAAAACACGCTATTTGCTCTGACTGCGGGAATTAATTATGAAATTAATTAATGTGACTTATATGTTTTTAATTTTGTAAAATAGAATTCATTTTTGAATTTGGAATATCAAATATAGCTTAGGGTGAATTTTTGGGATTTTTCTGAAAAACTTCAATTTTTGATGAATAGTGAAACCACTAAGTGGTACTTATAAAAACTGATTTTTCCGTTTAAATGAAATTTTTTCATCCTTGTGTTTTTAATTTCAAAAATCCGACATACATGGTTGTCATTAAGAAGTAAAGTGTGGTTCAATGGGATAAAAATAATTTTTTCGTGAATAGTAACTTATTAAGTTTTTAATCGCGATTAGAGGTAATTAGTGTAGTTTATGGTAAGAATAATGTTTTAATAAAATGAAATGACCTAGAAACATGTCCTACCCTCATTGGATGTGTCATGGCCGACCGATAAAATCCATGGGTGAACTTGGGGACCCCATGGAGCCACTTTGGTTGGGAAATGACATAAATATCTTTTTATTTAATGTTAAAGTAAAAATGACACAAACATGAGATGTTTTACTAAAAAAAATTTTACATGGGGTTATAAAAGTCATATTTTTGACTATAAATAGTAATTGGAAAGATAAAAATATTTCCTACATCATAGTATTTTTTTATAGTTTTTATACATTAAATAAATTAAATTATTTATGACATCATGATGATGCAGCGATGACCTCATTATTTAACGATTTAAATAAAACGGAAAGATAATGTAATATCTAAGCCCTAAACATGTACAAAACCTATTGGATGAGTTTATTTCGAACTCTTATCACCTTATCCTCTAAATACATCAATTTGGGACCTTTAAAATCCGAAACTCTTTTGAAAATAATGTAACATTTTCTAACTTTACAAGAGTGCCCCTCCTCTCCTCTTATAAAAGGCCCCCACCTCTACATCCTTACCCACACTCCCAAAGCCATTGGATCGGCCAACCCCTGCCCATTTTTTCTCTCCACTTCCCTCTATTACTCCTTGAAGCCTCAATTTGGGCAGAAGTCTGCCCAAGGAAGCCTTTGAGCTCAAATCAAAGGGAGTTACCCGATTTTAAGCTAATGTCTTCACTTGTGTCCTTTTGTATTATTTTTCTTCTCCAACCCCCTAAACTCTTTTTATTCATTTATTTTGTAACAAATACAGTATCTTAAATATACTAGGATGTTGTTATAAGAAGTATTCGGGATACACTTACACACACCCACATCTAATGGTTAAAGAACATACTGTTTCTGTGGATGGCGAATTTCTGCCTCACGAAACGATGATTGTTCAACATTCTTCAAAAAACATCAAAGGTGGCCATTAAGATGACACTATATTTATATCTGATATATAATATGTTTATGTTTTAATTAAGATTTTGTATTTTACATTTATTTCATACCTTTATGGTTTCCATTATGGGTAAACGCGATATCTTCATTTAAGGAAATGCGGACTACCGCCCCCTCAAAGTGATTTGATTCGTTATTAACATATGTGGTACTTATAAAGGGTATATTTAATGATATTAAATATGATACCATACTGGAATTAAAATACTATTATGTATAATTATGTTTTAATTCCATTAAATATGAAATAGAAATGGAAGTAGCGTTCATACGTACGTACGACTTACCGTCTCCATGAACGGTACATTTCATTTCTTATCTCAAAATGTTATGTACTATTATAAGTACATATATATAATGGATATATATGTAATATATTACATCTAAATTATGGGTATAATTCTGGTATTATAATATATATATATATCTCATTTTGTTTTAATTCAATTAATATGGCAAAAAAATGAAAGTAGCATTCATGCGTACGTACGACCTACCGTCTCCATGAACGGTGATTTTAATTTTTTATCTCCAAATGCTATGTAATAGTATAAAATGAATATATACTGGATATATATGATATTTAAAACATAAATACTATTTTGGATATGATGTACCTACAACTACATGGAAAATTATTTTCCAACAAGTTCAATTTTTGACTAATGTACCAAGCATCGACAAAAACGTCTGATATGAACTCATATTATTAACCAAATATTATAACATTAAAATATGTGATATGAACTGAATAATAATATTTATAGGAGGTATTTAATCAATTATAAATTTACCAAATTTTATTATTCATGAATATAATGAAACGAACAAGACAAGTTGGACTTGAGGTAAGGGATCCTACACCTCTCTTTCTTTTTAAGTACACTCTTTTATGTCATTCCTTTTAAGCTCCTCTTTCTTATGATTGGGATGTTATTTTATATTACTCATACTTTAATTATTATTTTTATATTATGAGAGACCCTATTTCCTCTTATCAATTCCATTTTGAATGTTTTGAGTGGCGCCGTTAGGCTGCCGAATTTTCGTAAGAGATCTAACCTCTCTCTTTATTTTTAAGTATTATCCTTTATGTCACATCTTTTAAGCTCCTCTTTGTTATGTTGGGGGATGTTATTTTATATTCCTCTTTATGAAAGATTTATGTTAATATGATGAGAGACCCTATTTGATCTCATCAATCCATTTTTGGAAGTTTTAAGTGGCGTCGTTAGGCTGCCGAGTTTTCGTAAGGGAATTTTCATCTCACTTTTATTCCCATGAGATTTATGCTAGATTTTCCACAATTTCCTTTGAGTGGTGTATGTACTGCCCATTATTTTACTCATTGTGTAATATAATTTCTTTTATGAGTATTTACATCAATGTTGTATTGTCCTTCTTTCACGAGGTGTATGTTTCGAATGATAACCATGTCGGTAAGAGAACCTTTCACCCTCCTCTTTTTAAAAGACTTCTTTTGTTGGGTCTTTTAATTTACATATTGTTATGTTTGGATATGTTCTCATATATCCTTATTGATGTAAATTTTATGTCCAAGGGATGAGATGCCCTTTTTTTATCTCTCGTCTACTCATTTTGATGTGACGCCGTTAGGCTCTCAAGGGAACTTCTTAACCCAATTCCTATTAATTTGGGTTCAACCTGTAGTTATTGAATATGTCATCCTTTGAATATGTGTGAATGACCTATGATTATTTTACACTTAATATCCACTTATGTTTGGTGTATTCGTTTGTCACACATAATTATGTAATTGATTTATCCTTAAACCAAGGATACCGTCTTTGTATGTGACTTCGCCTCAATCTCCTTTCATTGAGGTATATTTTGTTTTATATACAACCTTCTTTTATACAGTGTATAAACCCCTTTTTACTTTTACGTTTATCCAAAAAGAATCATTTTTATATGATGTGTTTTACTAAACAACAAAAGGGAATGTTTTTGTCGTACGTATGTGGCGACAACGACTTCTCCGCTGCCGTGACCATTATTTGAGATTCGGCTTCCTCTACAAGCCATACTTTCTTATTAAAAGAAAAATAAATACCATTTTTTACTTTTCTTTTATTTTGGTATTGAAAATGGTTTTCATAATGTTTTTATATCAATGTGTTGTATTGATATATTGTGATTGAAAGGTGGAAATGTTATGTTTCCTTTATTCATGTTTTATGTGATACAATTATGTTGAGGTTCTTGGAAATTATTATAAAGCCGGGTGGTTCCATGATAAACTAAGGGCGGGTGAGCCCGATATAGCTCTCCAATTCATTGGGTAACGCGAAGGAGTGAAACTTTAAGGTTTCTCTGAAGAGATTTAGGGAATATACTGTGGTGGGTATTCCAAATGTAACTAAGAGGGTTACTCCCTACATAAGAATGTTATGAATGCCTCAAGATACCTTTTATGTCTTATGATTTCTATGATTTATTCATGATTTTATATGCCTATGTTTTATGGGTAAAGTGTTATTTCATTCTAATGTATATATGAACTCATGTTTCCTTTCCATATTTTTATAACTCTTACTGCGCTTTTTATGCTCATCACATGTTTTTGAAATGTTTTTCACAGGTCAAGGGTATGGTACATGATGTGATGATAGTGTCAAGGATGTGTCAAGAAAGAATCCATGTTTTATTTTAAATACTTTTTCATTGATGGGAATAATTAATACTATCTTTTATGTAACCACTTTGTTTAAATGTGGAAAGTAATGCAAGTTTCATGATCTAATTCTCTAAAACTCTAAACCTGAAAAGATCCTCAATGTGTAGTCTTGTAATAACTCAAGATTAAGTAAGGTTTAAGGCTGGGGCCTTATAGTTGGTATCAAAGTTCGGTTTAGATAACGTTATAGGTTAGGGTATTCTCTTAGCATAAGTGACAGTACTATAATGGATAGGATTTCAGAAATAGTCCTAGTTTTAGATAAAGTGAATGAGTAAGTATATCTTGGTGTTTATCTTCCTCATTAGTATATGATGGTTTTGTTGATATACTCACGCTGACCTTTTTGGTTTTAGTAAATGGATTGATCTAGCAGGCACCAAAGTGACAATAGGATTGAAGGAAACTGTGGTGGTTCTTTGATTAAGAGACTGGATGAAATGGTGGATTCAATGAGGAAACTCGTGGTTGTTCTAAAACAACTAGCAAGGAGTCATGATCAACCACTTGAACCTTGGTATGATCTGTAATGCATCATGTACGAGATGACCAATCGATGTGGAAGTTCAGGTAATAATTATAAAGGTAACCATTAGAGTTCATATGATCCTTACTTTTGAGGTAATTATGGGTTATTATATGTTACAATGGAAAATGAAAGGCATGAGATAAACTTGATGTTAAAATATGTTATGATCAATTTTGAAGATTTTATCTCATTTTGGGGAATGTTTTAAGAATTATATAGTTTTGGAAAAAGGAAACACGCAGACCGTGTGACAACCCATCACGTCGGACAAAGCTGCGGGAATCGAACCCACAACCAAAGTGCGACTGGTATTTATCACCTACCACTGGACTACGAGAAGTCCCTGGTTAGTTCGACTGATTCTTTTTAGTTAGATGATTTTATGAAATAAGAGTAAGTTGATTTTGGGTTATTTAAGGAAATTTATTAACCTATCATGGAGGATATGTGATTAGGTTAAATACTTTTCAATACGAGACATTAAGAGCAACTGATGTTGTTTGGAGATAAATGTTATGATTTAACTTAGAAGACTATGTGACTAAATCCTTCAAATATTTGGGTTTCAATCTTAGTTTGGTTTACTTTGAAGAATTTTATGGACAAATTGCTTATCGGATGGTCCTCTTTGAACTTTGGGTTTTGTTAGAAAATATTTTGGAGATTAAGAATAGATTTTCTTTTTATAAAGGGTTATACTTTTCTTGATTATCTGATATTGTACTAACCTTTTTGGTTTTTGTTTTGGTTAAAGTCTAAAGACATGGGAAGTATATAGTTCTCTTTTTTTGGATTATGTGATTCTCTAGAAGTTGATTATAGTACTCTTAATGTGAACAAGTCTTCCTAACAACTCGTCTTTTGGAAAAAAATATGAGTTTGATTAAGGAATCTAGTAAAAGTTGAAAGTCAACATGATAAGTGATTATGTTTCCTTATGAATAAATTCCTCAATAAAAAGTAACTTAAAACAAAAATGTTGTCTATTAAATTTTCCTACTGGGGAATCGAATACCGTTTTACCCATCACAAGTTTGTGATATTCTTATGGTTAACTTTCTCCTAGACATGTTTACTATCACTCTCCCTCAAGAACATGACCCTCTGATTTTTCTTCCATGTCCATGTTTTTCTACATGGAATCCTAGTATGGGTAAACTCGGGTGACCTCTGTACTTATCTTCCTTTATTTTAAAGTTATTGTTTACCGACTCTTGTTCCGATGTGGGACTTTCAAGGATGTTTCCGAGCTCAATTTTAAAAATTGCGAGGACGCAATTCCCAAAAGGGGGGAAGGATGTAACACCATAGGTAAATAAAGAATATGACACTTTCATATTTATCTATATTTGTGAATAAAGTATTAATATTAATTTAAATGGGACTCTATGCTCGATGGCGTACCCAACATGCAACAACGAGTTTCGTGGGAATCTTACGTTGCACTCTAAGAATAAAATAATATTATTTTAAATGGTAGTTAACATGTAGCCGTTGTATTGGCGGGAATGGATAGAAATAACTAAAATATGATTATATATGTTGTTAAATGTTTTTACATTTATCAAATAAAAGATAAAGGCTTAAAATACAGAAAGAATTTAATTTTAGGCGTATATGCCCTAGTTTTCACTAAAGGTTCACTTATCGCATTTTGATGGAAAACCGTCATTAAATATAGTTTTGTTCACCCTTATACATTCTATTAGACCAAATAATACTCTTCTTAAGAATTGGGACATCAAAATTTACTTTGGGTAAATTTTTGGTATCTTTCCGATAAAGTTCATTTTTTAATGAATAGTGTAAAATGTTGTATTTTAATTCAAAACCTCTTTTTAATCTAATTTATTTATATGATTATACTATCTTTTGAATTTATTTTAAAGTGAAATTAGAATATATTTTTACCATTAAATCCAATATTGGTCATTGGAATTAATTTCACTTTGAAATCAGACTTAAACTAGTGTCAATCTTTTGATACTTATTGTTTCATAAAAACACGCTATTTGGTCTGACGGCGGGAATTAATTATTAAATTAATTAATGTGACTTATATGTTTTTGAATTTTGTAAAATAGACTTCATTTTTGAATTCGGAATATCAAATATAGATTAGGGTAAATTTTTGTGATTTTTCTGAAAAACTTTAATTTTTGATGAATAGTGAAACCACTAAGTGGTACTTATAAAAACTGATTTTTCCATTTAAATTAAATTTTGCCATCTTTGTGTTTTGAATTTCAAAAATCCGACATACATGGTTGTCATTAATAAGTAATGTGTGGTTCAATGGGATAAAAATAATTTTTTGGTGAATAGTAACTTATTAAGTTTTTAATCGCAATTATAGGTAATTAGTGTAGTTTATGGTATGAATAATGTTTTAATAAAATTAAATGACCTAGACACATGTGCTACCCTCATTGGATGTGTCACGGACGACCAAGACAATCAATGGGTCAACTTGGGGACCCCATGGAGCCACTTTGGTTGGGAAATGACATAAATATCTTTTTATTTAATGTTAAAGTAAAAATGACACAAACATGAGATATTTTACTAAAACAAATTTTACATGGGGTTATACAAGTCATATTTTTGACTATAAATAGTCATTGGAAATATAAAAATATTTCCTACATCATAGAGTTTTTTTATAATTTTTAGACATTAAATAAATTAAATTATTTATGACATCATGATGATGCAGCGATGACCTCATTATTTAACGGTTTAAATAAAATTGAAATATAATGTAATATCTAAGACCTAAACATGTCCAAAACCTATTATATGAGTGTATTTCGAACTCTTATCACCTTATCCTAGAAATAAATTAACTTGGGACCTTTCAAATCCGAAACGATTTTGAAAATAATGTAACATTTTGTAACTTTACAAGAGTGCCCCTCCTCTCCTCTTATAAAAGGCCCCCACCTCTACCTCCTTACCCACACTCACAAAGCCTTTGGCTCGGCCAAAACCTGCCCATTTTGTCTCTCCACTTCCATATGTTACTCCTTGAAGCCTCAATTTGGACAGAATAATGACCAAGGAAGCCTTTGAGCTCAATCCAAAGGGAGTTACCCGATTTTAAGGTAATGTCTTCACTTGTGTCCTTTTGTTTTATTTTTCTTCTCCAACCCCCTAAACACTTTTTATTAATTTATTTTGTAACAAATAAAGTATCTTCAATATAATAGGATGTTGTTATAAGAAGGATTCGAGCTACACTTACACACACCCACTTCTAATGGTTAAAGAACATATTGTTTCTGTGGATGGCGAATTTCTGCCTCACGAAACGATGATTGTTCAACATTATTCTAACACCTTCAAAGGTGTCCATTAAGATGACATTATATTTATATATGATATATAATATGTTTATGTTTTACTTAAGCTTCTGTATTTTTCATTTATTTCATACCTTTATAGTTTCCATTATTGGTAAACACGATATCTTCATTTAACGAAATGCGGACTACCGCCCCCTCAAAGTGATTTGATTCATTATTACCATATGTGGTATGTATAAAGGGTATATTTAATGATATTATTTATTATAAAATACTGGAATTAAAATAAAATTATGTATCATTATGTTTTAATTCCATTAAATATGAAATAGAAATGGAAGTAGCGTTCATGCGTACGTACGGCTTACCATCTCCATGAACGGTACATTTCATTTCTTATCTCAAAATGTTATGTACTATTATAAGTACATATATATAATGGATATATATGAAATATATTATATCCAAATGATGCGTATAATTCTGGAATTATAATATATATATCTCCCATTTTGTTTTAATTCCATTAATATGGCAAAAAAATGAAAGTAGCGTTCATGCGTACGTACGGCCTACCGTCTCCATGAACGGTGCTTTTAATTTTTTATCTCCAAATGTTATGGAATAGTATAAAATGAATATATACTGGATATATATTATATTTAAAACATCAATACTATTC
The DNA here is from genome assembly GCA_963277665.1 of Viscum album. Lineage (NCBI taxonomy): Eukaryota > Viridiplantae > Streptophyta > Magnoliopsida > Santalales > Viscaceae > Viscum > Viscum album. The sequence goes on from OY728165.1 coordinate 1,047,729,209, forward strand.
TGTATATGATGTACCTATAACTACATGGAGAATTATTTTCCAACAAGTTCAATTTTTGACTAATGTACCAAACATCGACAAAAATTTCTGATATGAACTCATATTATTAACCAAATATTATAACATTAAAACATGTGATATGAACTGAATAATAATATTTATAGGAGGTCTTTAATCAATTATAAATTGACTAAAGTTTATTATTCAGAAATATAAAGAAATGAACAAGACAAGTTGGACTTGAGGTAAGGGATCATACACCTCTCTTTCTTTTTAAGTACACTCTTTTATGTCTTTCCTTTTACGCTCGTCTTTCTTATGATTGGGATGTTCTTTTATATTAATACTACTCTACTTATTATTTTAATATGATGAGAGACCCTATTTCATCACATCAAATCCATTTTAAAAGTTTTGAGTGGCGTCGTTAGGCTGCGGAATTTTCGTAAGAGATCTAACCTCTCTCTTTCTTTTTAAGTCCTCTCCTTTATGTCACTTCTTTTAAGCTCCTCTTTGTTATGTTGGGGGATGTTCTTTTATATTCCTCTTTATGAAAACTTTATGTTAATACGATGATAGACCCTATTTGATCTCATCAATCCATTTTTGTATGTTTTAAGTGGCGTCGTTAGGTTGCCGAGTTTTTGTAAGGGATTTTTCATCTCACTTTTATTCTCGTGAGATTTATGCTACATTTGCCACAATTTCCTTTGAGTGGTGTATTTACTGCACATTATTTTACTCATTGTGTAATATACTTTATTTTATGAGTATTTACATCAATGTTGTATTGTCCTTCTTTCATGAGGTGTATGTTTCGAATGATACCCATGTCGGTAAGGGAACCTTTCACCCTCCTCTTTTTAAAAGACTTATTTTGTTGGGTCTTTTTATTTACATATTGTTATGTTGGGATATGTTCTCATATATACTTATTGATGTAAATTTTATGTCCAAGTGATGAGATTCCCTTTTTTTATCTCTCATCTACTCATTTTTATGTTACGTCGTTAGGCTTTCAAGGGAACTTCTTAACCCAATTTCGATTTCTTTGGGTTCAACATGTAGTTATTGAATATGTCATCATTTGAATATGTGTGATTGACCTTTGATTATTTTACACTTAATATCCACTTATATTTGGTGTATTAGTTTGTCACACATAATTATGTAATTGATTTATCCTTAAACCAAGGATACCGTCTTTGTATGTGACTTCGTCTCAATCTCCTTTCATTGAGGCATATTTTTTTTATACACAACCTTCTTTTATATGGTGTATAAACCCCTTTTGACTTTTACGTTTATCCAAAAGGAATATTTTTTATACGAATTGTTTTACTAAATGACAAAAAAGAATTATTTTGTCGTACGTATGTGGTGACAACGACTTATCTGCCGCCGTGACCATTATTTGAGTTTCGGATTCCTCTACAAGCCATACCATCTTATCAAAAGAAAAAAAATACCATGTTTTACTTTTATTTTATTTTGGTATTGAAAATGGTTTTCATAATGTTTTTATGTCAATGTGTTGTATTGATATCTTGTGATTGAAAGGTGGAAATGTTATGTTTCCTTTATGCATGTTTTATGTGATACGATTATGTTGAGGTTCTTGGGCATTATTATGAAGACGAGTGGCTCCGTGATAAACTAAGGGCCGGTGAGCCCGATATAGCTCTCTAATGCATTGGGTAACATGAAGGAGTGAAACATTAAGTTTTCTCCGAAGATATTTAGGGAATATATTGTGGTGGGTATTCCAAACGTAACTAAGAGGGTTACTCCCTACGTAAGAATGTTATGAATGCCTCAAGATACCTTTTATGTCTTATGATTTCTATGATTTATTCATGATTTGATATGCCTATGTTTTATGGGTAAAGTATAATTTCATTCTAATGTATATATGAACTCATGTTTCATTTCCATATTTTTATAACTCTTACTGAGATTTTTATGCTCATCCCATGTTTTTGAAATGTTTTTCATAGGTCAAGGGAAAGGTACATGATGTGATGATAGTGTCAAGGATGTGTCAAGAAAGAATCCGTGTTTTATTTTAAATATGTTTCCGTTGATGGGAAGAATGAATACTATCTTTTATGTAACCACTTTGTTTAAATGTGGAATATAATGCAAGTTTCATGATCTAATTCTCTAAAACTCTAAACCTGAAAAGATCCTCAATGTGTAATCTTGTAATAACTCAAGATTAAGTAAGGTTTAAGGCTGGGGACTTATAAATAAAGTATCTTTATTGGATAATTAGATAATGAAATACAACCTTTCCGTCACATTAACCTATCTATCATCAATATGTAAATTATATCAAAAAATGATGGAGGGTGGATATTTTCCCATGAAATACTCAATAGAAAAATGCACCTTCATTTGTGCATATGGGATCACAATGTGATTCAAATTATTATTCCAAGTTTTTTATAGTAACATGTGCATTACTCTAATATTTTTTTACATTAACACCCATCCAAATTTTTAGTTCATTAGAATAATCATTACATTATCCATCACACTTGTTATTTCCATGATATATTCTTATTCAATCCATCAATTCAAATAATTGAATGTTTAATGATATAAGTTAGTAATTAAATTGGTGGAAAAACATGAGATTAAGTGATTTGAATAACCTAACATTTTAACTTCCAGACATCAATCACGGGTATCTATGGTAATTCTATTATTCGGTTCCCTAAAATAATTTTTTTAAAATCCTTTCTCATGGTTGATAATAAGAATGTGAATTAAATTAAGCATATCCCCCATGAGTTTCAATCAAAGAGTGTAGTATCAGTCCCACAAATCACGAATCAACCTAATGACCATGTCAATTCCCATCCCACCATTTTTTAGGTAATTAAACCTAGGTGCATCTATTCCACAACGACATAAACTTTTTTGTATCTAGACATGAAATACTTCAATACAAGCGTTTAAGAGCACTGATATTTATCAGTGCTAGAAAAAAGTGATGATAAATGTAATTTTCATCAAAGCTAAAGAATGTTCTTCTAAATTTAACTCTTTATCATCACTTGGTTTTAGCACTGATAAAGGGTACCATTTATCATCACTTTTTTTAGCACTGATAAATGGTACCCTTTATTAGTGCATTATTTTTAGCACTGGTTAAGGGTACCCATTTTCATCACCTAATATTTAGCACCGATATAGGGTACCCTTTATCAGCACTATATTTTCATAGCTCACAAAGGAATCCTTTATTAGTTTTTTAGTACTGATAATGTTATGAATAAATAAAATGAAATAATTCAATAAATAAAAAAAATAAAAAATGAGTTAAAAAGAATAAAATTAAAAATTTTATTTATTAAATAATTATTGATAAAATTGAATAAATTGACTATAATATATATAAATTATAAAAAATAATAAATAGTATCTATTAAATATATAGATATATGAAAAATGTAAATTTAAAAAATTAAAAAATAAAATAAGTAAATTGAGAAAAATATTAAACATTTTATTAATTAAATTTTTTTTGATAATGTTAAAAAATATTAAATATTAAATATATAGATATATATTAATGTATATAAATATGATTCATATATTAAAAAATATTTCTTTTCACTATATTAAATCGTAATATATTTAGTGAATAATGGTATATAGTTAAGAATTAATATGAATTAAAAATGATCACTAATTTCATAGATTAATTGACATATAATTCAATGTCATTAGATTTTTTTAATTTAACAACGATCAAAAGTGTGTTATATTGATTTTACAAATACATAATTAATTCATTTTTATAGAAAATTTTCACAATCAAAACCTATACATTTTTTCCATATTATAAAAGTCCACTTATTTTTAATTTATTCAATTTCAGTGATTCTTGACATGCATGCACATAAAATTAGATATTCATTAATAATGATAAAAAAATATTTGTAAAAAAATTATTTTAGAAAAATATTTATAAATAATTATATTTATGAAGAAATAGATTTATAAATGCAAAAACTATATTAATAAAATTATATATTTATAATTATAAATAAATAAATATTTCTTAAATTTATATATATTTATAAATAAATAATTTTATATACTTAAATAATTATTAAATTTATAATAAATTTACTTAAATAATGAATATATTTACTATATTTATATTTATATATTTATTAAATATATAGACACACACACATATATAAATAAATATAATTATATAAGTATTATTTTTCTAAAATATTTATATAAATAAAAATAAATAATTATATTTTTATATAATCATAAAATTATAATCAATAAATTTACATAAGGAATATATTAACTATATTTATATTTATAAATATATTTATTACGTATATATATATACATTTTTGTATTTATAATTATTATAATAAATCGATTATCAGCACTTAAGTAATAAGCATTGATAAAAGAAATTTTTATCAGTACCTTTTTAGCAATGATAAATACCTAACCATATCAGCCATGAAAAGTCCTAATAAATATGCATTTAATCAATGCTTATTACTAATGCACTGATGAACATACTCTTTATCAGTTATTTTTTGAAAGCAATGATAAAAAAGCATGAATCTACTTAAAAAAACCATACCAGATGCGAACCCATCACAATATCAGAATCTTTTCACAAAATCCACACACTACCCTTGCTTCTCCTCGGTGAATCGAACATCGAATTAAAAAAACCACTCAAATCACACAAACCCCCTGCCTCTAGTTGCTTGAACATTGTCCAACATCCGGTGTTTTCTTAAAGATAGGGTTTCCCAAGAGAACATCGAGATCTTGATATGAGGGTCACATATTTTCTTCAAACTAGCGAGGTAGGCCTATATTTTCCATTGTAGGTTCATATTTTTTTTTGTATTTATCGTTTCACTTTTCATTTCTTCTTCGAAAATGTCATCACTTATTTCTGCTCTATTAATTGTATACTATTTTCATTTAGTAAATGATTTGTTTTTTCTTGACTACTAATTTTAATATCTTTTTTGGCCATTTTAAATTGTTGTTTTGAAGAAAATTTCTCCATTGTCTACATCTATACCCCAGATTTCTCTGCAATATTATTTTTTTCAGTATTTGATAATCATAGTGAATCACCTCTAGTCTGCAGATAAACCAATTAATAAATATTTATTCCACTATATAATCATTTGATTTTTTTTTTCATATAAAAACATTAAATGAATGAGGAAATTTATTTATCAAACCACTTCTCAGTCTTGGGATGGTGTAAAATAACAACCAAGGATGATTTTATGAAATTCATGTATGGGAATTTATTTAATTAATTTATATTTTAATATTCTTTTATAATGGTTTTTCCATAAATATTAATTTCTCATAATTGTGTTGTTTAATTTTAAGAGCAATCTTAGTAAGGGTGATACCATATTTGTTTTTTCAATGGATCCTTATTTTTAAAATTAGCATGGGGTTGTTTTTATTTTAATATGTTTTGATATTATACTCTAAGTGTTACATATATTTTTATCAATTTAAGTAATTTTATAAAGATATATATATATATATATTTCTATATATTTCTATCTATTTATATGCTTTTTTAGAACTTATAAGCTAAGGGATATTTTATAATAGTTTACTCACACATAATGGTTTTGGATTTCTGAATTAAGAAGAGAATATATTTATTTTTACTAAAAATAATTCTTAAAATTTCATTTTTTTTAAAATTATTTGTATTATAAATTCTATGTTATATATATATGATTTAATGTGTATGTGAAAAAAATTGCAGGGTTTGGTCTATTTTCTCCCTTGATTATGATATATCTCATTGATGTGTTTTATTGCTTTTTTCCAACTTCTTTATGGACCTCCATAAATCTCAAGGATAAGAAAATATGTATTTTATGTTCTCTATATAATCCTTTAGATTGGAAGATATGATGTGACGATGTCCCTAGAATCCTTGGTATGGGTTGGTGTGGTGTTATGGTATCCCAAGAGTCTTGAGATATTTTCTAATATTTGTTATACCATTAATTTTAAATGTGATAATTCCTTAGGTTTCTACAAAAGTTGTTTCAAAAAAATAGAATAGAAGTTATCAAATTCTCTATATTAAATTTTATTTATAGGTATTCATCTTTTTAGGTATACATGTAATCGGCCCACCTCTAGGAATATCTGATTACTATCCACATATATGAAATAACTATTTATTTCTTAAATTTTTTTATCAATAAATTTTTATATCTTCTAGTTGATTAATTATAGTTTCTTATTCCTATTTAACAAATTTGGATTTCTTATTACTACTTAATCTCCTATATTATTTTTTCAAGGATTATTGGGATTTAAGAAAGACTTTATGTGTGTCAAGAAAGAGTTTTTATTTCAATTTTTTTCTTGAGACTCATCGACCATCTCTTTTGTAAACAACTATCATCCTCATCAATTTCATCTCCCAAACAGTCATTGTTTACATTTTTTGCTGGAAACTCATCCCCCATATCATTTATGTTGCATTAACTACTCTGAGCATTAGTTATCCCATGGATGAATACTTCTTAGAGTATTTTATGAAACATAGGTTCATGTCCACAAGAGATGAAGGATGTGTAAAACAAAAAAATGCAATGATAATTATCTGGGAGATGAGTTGATGAGGACAAGTTGTTTATAACTTTCACCTTTGAATGAATTCATAGGATAACACCTGTCATAGTGGAGTAATTCTTTTCATAAATTCAATTACCCATTTTCTCCAACATACTAAAAATATTTGAAATAATCAAATATTGATTTTTCTTGATTAGAATTATCTATAAATTTCACCATTGATAATGAATATCTTATGTGTTTTTATTTATTTACTATAAATAACTAATCGTTTATGAATCCAATAGGATGGATATGAATAAAAAATAGATACATGCTAATCAATTGATAAAAGAGTATGAAGATGGACTTAATGATCTTATCAAGTTTTTAGGAGGGCATGCATACAACACTTCTCAAATCCTCTATCCATTTTTATGTTGTTGTTATTAAAGAAAAATTAGTCCAAAATATTTGGAACCCCATTTGATTTATCACCGAATAGATCAGAGTTATACATGTTGGACTAAACATGGGGAAAAACTAAATGTGGACAACGATTGGGATGATACTATGGTTTATTGACAATTTTATATGAATGAATGTGTTAATTATGATGGAGATTTCGTAGAAGAAAAGAAAATTGAAATTGAAGATGAACATCATGATTGTCAAAAGTTGTAAGAGGAGTTAAATAGCTATTACAATAAACCATTATATATTGGTTGTACTAAATAAACAACATTATCAGATATATTTAAGTTATATTATTTGAAATTTGGAACAAAATAGAGTGAATCCCTCAATACACAACTACTTGGTCTCCTGAATGATATGAAACAAGAAGAAAATTAACTACCATGATGAATATATGGTGCCAAAATAATGTTACATTTAATGCTCATGATCTAAAAAAAACCATGCCTATCCAAATTATTTCATACTATTTCTCATGGATCATGAATCACTTATAAAATTCCCTAAGTGTGGTACATATTAATACAAGAAAAATGAATCAGGTCCTTTGAAATCTGTATGGTGATTTCATATCACTCCATTGTTTAGAAGACTATATAGATGTTAGGAATCATCAAGAAAATTGAATGAGAATTCAAATACTAGAATTATGTATTGGAACGTTTATTAACCGTTGGATTCTTCACAATAATGGAAAATTTATTATGAGTATCCTAAATTTGGAAATGAGTAGAAAAACTTTTTTCTTGTGTTATCTATATATGGAATAAATAATTTTAGTGTAAAAAGTAGTAATAAAAGTACATGTACCATCATGTTGGTAAATTATAAGTTACCTCCATGGTTATTCATGATGCACAAATAAATTTTGTTGTATCTGGTTATATCTAAACCAGAGTAACCTGGTAATGATATTGATGTCTATTTTTATCCATTGATCGAAGATCTGAAATTGAATGTGGGATACATTGATTCTCATATAATTGAATGATTCACAGTGAGGGCCATGTTTTATGAAATGATAAATCGCTTCCTTGCATATTGAATTTTATTAGGCTATAGAATTAATGGAATGTTTTGGTGTCCCATTTGTGAAAAACTCACATTCTCATTCTAGTTGAAAAATTCCTTGAAGACTATATTTTTAGGACATCTGAAATTTTTACCTTGATGTGATAAATATTGATCTAGGATGACAACATTTGATGGGAATATCAGATAAGTTACACCACCATCTCTAGTAATGAATGATTAATTATATAATAATGTAAAAGAGATTTACACTATTTTTGGTAAACTATTTTTGACAAACCATATAAAATTAGGTTGGAAGAAGATATCACTTTTTTTTGAATTTATATATTGGAATTGTTTATATGTTAGAAATTTTCTTGATGTCATGCATATAGAAAAAGTGTATTCGATAGTGTTTAAGAACACTACTAAATGATCCCAGAAAAAAAATGTGGCATAAAGGCTAGGTTAGAATTTATTGAAATGTGGGTAAGGGAAGGTTTGGAATTAGTGAAGGGTAAATGGTAAAATTTTCTTCCTCCTGCAGATTACACTCTATACATATTAGAACAATTATAATTATTCATTTTTTTAATAGTGTAAATGTTCCATAGGGGTATTCATTAAACAACAATAATGTTTTTTCAATGAATAATTTGAAGTTACAAGAACTAATATCCAAAGACTGTCATGTTTTGATACAATATTTGAAGCCTATATCTAGGTGTTGCATTCTACCTTAAAATGTATGTCATACATTAACCCAACTCTACTTATTTTTCAAATCCATATGCAATAAATTTATTGACCCATTGATGTTTAACAACATGAATAAGGAGGTTCCAATAGTACTATGTGAATTATAGATGTTATTCCCATCATCATTCTTTGATATAATGGTCCACTTGATGGTTCACTTTGTTAGAGAGGTTCAACTACGTGGTCCTATCCTTTACAAATGGATGTACCCCATTGAATGGTGTATAATGATTTTGAAAGGGTACGCCGAGAATCAAATCCATCAACAAGATTGTATTATAGAACAATATATTTTTTAATAAGAAATTGAATTCTATACGAATTACCTAACATATGTTGCCAACATTGGTCTCTTAAAGTCACTTTATAGAAAACACCATAGGGGTGAATGTATTTCCAGATGATATGTTATTACAATTACATTGACAATGAGGGAGTGATAACACCTTAACTTTTTAAATAATAGTGAAGTCATTCTTACATACATTGAATCCCAAAAAGAAATTATTAGATATTTGAATTCATTAAGGACTTAAGGATGGATCTCAAATACAAATAATCAATAGATTATAAGATGGTTCCAAGATTAAATTTATAACGAGTAATATGAAAATATGAATTTAAATGCCGAACGACTTCAATGAATTTTCAGAGGATTGAAATAAAAAGTTATATCTTACATTATATTTGTAATCAATGGTTATATGTTCTATACCAAAGAAAATGATGACCGAAATACAGTGAAAAACAGCTGTGTCACGCTTGTTACTAAAGCAATGCACATATCTGGTTCTAAGGATAGAAATACAATTTATGAAAATATTAGATATTTTGGCATTATCGAACAGATATACGAGTTGTATTATACAAAATTTACAGTGCCTATTTTATGATGAAAATGTTTTGATAATATAATTGTAGTGAAAGTTGTTGAAATGGGATTCATGAAGGTGAATTTCTATTTGGAAGGAAAAAATACGATATATTTTTAATGGAATCACAAGAAGTGCAAGTATTTTATGTATCTGATCCAACAAACATGAATTGGTCAATTGAACTGTTGGAGACTAATTTTTTTCAGCCAGATGAAAATTTAGTCTTGAAAGACCCTTTTATTGGGATATCACAATCACTTTATGAGTGTCCTAGTGTAGAAAATGTATTGTCTATTAGAGGGGACCATAAAGAGGGGATTTATATTATCGATAGAGGAACGAAACCCCTGAAACTTTTAAAAAATTAAATAGAGTTTAACGGTAAGGTAAAAGTGTATTTTAATGTACTATTTTTTACCTCATAATATTATATATTGTCTAATACATTAATATAATCTAAATTAAATGTTATTATACACTTGCAAACAATGTATTCTGTATATGATAATGTCACTAATACATGGGAAGAAAAAACTATAACGAAGTAAACCCTCCGGATAGATATAAAGGTATTGTTATGATATACTTTATCTAATTTACCGAAAAAATATGTAATGGAAGACTGATTAAATTTTCATTATTCCTTGAAAAGTTCATTTATTTAGAAGACTCATGTCTATCTGTCATGCATTTGGAGGAAGAAAAATGAATCTATCTCTTTGGAATCAAAGGGAAAATATTGATGTCTGTATAGTAAAATCATTTTCTATATAATTAATTTTTTCTTTTATATTTATGTTTAATATATTTATTTTTAGTATTACTCACATAATAAATTTTTACTTATAGAAGTGGATTATTTTATTCTAGTTGGGGTGGTCTATCTAAATTTAAGGCTTTTATATACAAAAAAATCCACATAATTATCCTCACTCAAATCCTTTTTTACCATGCAGTGTTGTATTTATCACTTTTCTATGTGTTTTCCCCACAGTATGAGGGTTATGAATCCAAGTACTTCTTTATATCTAAAATTGACATTCATTTTAGTGAAATAGAAAAATTACATACTCAAAATTTAGTAAAAATATTTAAATTCTTTCTATACTTTAATTCAATGATCCATAAGTCATTTTTGATGTGAAGGAACCAGGATCACCTCTATCTGAAAAACGATGTTCTCTGTATGACTGAATTTTTCCGTTTTCAGTTTAAAATCAATATTTTAGTTCAGAAAGTGTCACCCAATAAAATCTGATCAATCCAAATTGTATTTTACTTATAATGTATGAAGATGATTCATAAGTAATTTTTGGGGTGTAGGATTCAAATTCTCATAAAAATATACATGATGTGATCAGAATGAATCAAAAGTGTGTGTTTCATGTTGAAAAAGATATTTTAGAAAAAAAGAAAACTGACGTACTCAAAATATATATAATGAATTCATATATTTTTGATACATCATAAAAATGATCTAAATTCCATTTGATGTGTCTAGGAATTGGCCTAACCTCAATCTGATGCATGATGTGATTGGTATGACTCCAAGGGTGTCTTTTTTATTTAAAATTATCATCAATTATAGTAAAATGGACAATTGACCTACTGAAAACCACGTAAACATATTCCGAATGTTTTCATAATTAACAACAATGACCAATATGTTATTTCTGATGTGTAGGGATTATCTACTCCTCAATTTGATACAAAATGTTCTCAGTATGACTCAAAGTCTCAGTTATTAATTTAATATTGATATTTTATTTCAAAAAGTGGATGTTATTTAAAACTGATCGAACACAATCAGGCATTCCCGATATTTCAGAAAAAAGATTCATATTTCATTTATGACATTAAGGATTTTGTTTTATATCAAACTGATACATGATGTGATCATAATGATTCAAATTGAATGTTTCTAGTTTAAATGACATTTTAGTGAAAAAGAAAACCAACGTACTCAAAATTGAGAAAATTAATTCAAACTATATTTATACTTTATAAAAATAATACATAAGTTATTTAAGACATGTTAGAATCAGTTTCACCTAAATGTGACCCACAATGCGATTGGTATGACTTAAAGTGCGTATTTTTATTTAAAATTAACATAAATTTTAGTAAAATGGACAACTAAAGTACTCAAAACAAATAAAAACATTCATATTGTTTTGATACTTTATGAAAATGAGATATAATTCAATTTTGATCTATAGAAATATGTTTCTCCCTAATCCAATACATGATGTGATCAGTATGACTTAAAGAGTCCGTTATTAGATTAAAATTGACATTTTAGTTCATAAAGTGCAACTTATAGAAAACCAATAAAATGCCCTCTTATTTTATTGATAATTTAGGAAAGTGATTCGTAAGTAATTTTTGATGTATAGGAATTAGTTTCACATAAAACCAATAAACGATGTGATGTAAATGTGTCAAAAGTAGGTGTTTCCAATTTAAAATGACATTTTAGTAAAAAATATAACTGACATTCTCAAAACCGAGGTAACACATTAAGATTATTTTGATACTTCCAAAAAAAAATTAAAAAGTCATTTGAGATGTGTTGGAATCAGTGTCACCTCAATATGATGCTTTGTGTGACCGATATGACTACAAGTGTGTGCTTTTAAAAAAACTAACATCAATTTTAGTGAAATTATCACTTTTCATTAATTTATTTCTTTATATTATTACCAACATAAGAATTTTTTTATATATGTGAGTTATTTTTATTGAGAAGGGGTGGTTTGTTCGACAATATCATGATTAAGGGACATGATTAAAATAAAAAGGAACATTGATGTTTTCTAGTGTATGTAATAATATGTATTTAAATAACTATGTAAACCAATGTTAGAAATGCCTATAATATCATGTTTTCAATTGTATTTGTGCTGTAAATTTTATTTCATTTAAATTCTGTATTGGGACATGTTTTTTTTGATATCTGGTGTGTCCCTCATGCTACGACATGCTGTTACATCACAATGCACTGGTGCTAAAGTGTGACGTTACAACAAACTATAGTACAAACCTTTATATTTTATTTTAAAATCTCTAATGCACGAAACATTTTATGGACTTTTAAAAGAGATGATAAAATAACAGGGCTTTTAGTATCTATCAAGAAGTCATAATTTTTTTATAACTGATAATTTCCATTTCTATCCCAATTAAAGGCCTATTTTTTAGTAGTGATGGATTTTCTTTCCAGGAGAACCCATCAAATCTCTACTTTAACAAAACATAAAAATGTTATCCTATACTCAAAATTATTCCTATGGTTTATCTAAATGTTCTATAAACTACTCCCAAAAATAACTAAATCCTCCTTTGATACCATCTATAGAGAACCACACTAGACATACATTAATTTTACATTGAATCCTAGTTATAGATACTACATCTCACAAATAGTATCACAAACAAAGGACCAAAAGATTTAGTGTCCTGGAGACTACATGCATAATTATATATTTTTTCTTACACATATTGAACTTTCCCCATAATTGAACTCTATTACACTCTCTATTAGAAATACCATAATTTATAATTATTTTCATTACCCCAAGAAAAGAAAAATAAAAGAAAGTGGGGATCTCAAACAATTTGTAAGGGAAATACTCATCAACATGTCATCAAGGGGTAGATCATAAGAATTATAGAAAATGTGATCATGTGAGAAATATTTTATTAAAAATAACATAGAAAATTGAGAGTTTTAAATACATCATGGTGGAATGGAATGCAATATTAAAAGAATAATTTATGCCATGGAAAAAGAGTCAAAAAACAAAAAATAATAAGCATGTTCCTTGGAGAATAACAAGAAATAAGATATAGAATTATATAATATGAATAAGAATAGGTATTCAATTATAGAAATATCCAACAACATCAAATTCACACTCATTCTTATTAATGTAGCTAACTGCATCATATTTATGCTCAATCTTGTGAACGTAGCTAATAAACATTGTGTTCACACTCATTCTTTTGAACATAGATAATATGAATTATTTTTAGGATCAATATTGTGAATGTATCAAATCCACATCGTGTTCACACTAAAATTTATAAACATAGCTAACCTGAATCATGTTCACAGTAAATCTTTTCTACATATGAAATCTACATTTTGTTTACACACAATATAATGAATGTATCTAATCCACATCACATTCATACTTAATCCAATGGATGTAGAAAATATAAATCATGTTCACCCTCAACATCAATAACTCATGAGGTATAATAAATTAAACAATTCATTAGTGGGTGATATAGGACCTAACCCAAAATAATCCTTACATATGTGTGCTGCATAAAATCAAATTATTCATCTTATCATAATTATATCATGGGAAGATAATGTGTTTCATAATTTTTCTAAATGGTTAAAGAAAGATGATCATTTGATTCCAAAAACATTATCATTCAAAAAAAGTATTTACAAATATTGCATATAAGGTTATTTCGGAATTTTTTATTCATTGGAGAAGAGTCCTTTTAAAATGGAATATAAATCATAAAAAGTTTTTTTTTATTTTAATGGTTCCCTAATATTACTCTAAAAAGAAATGATTTTCATGTAACATTCCAAAATTATTCTTTAGATCATGAAGATATAACATTTGAAAACATTTATTTTAAAAAATACAAATAAATATTCCCTGATAAAAAAACAAAACATATGTCAAAGTGTGAAGTATTTGTAAAGAATATACGATCAAAGTAAGGAAATTCCTTTTAAATATTTCAAAATTCCATTATTAAGAACACACATCTTTAAAAAGTTAAAATACGTATTTTTAAATTATTAGTTCATAATATAATGATAATGGAAGATAAATAAAATTTTAGTTTCTAATAGGGATATTATAACATTGTAGGGAACTAAAAAAATGGAAATGGATAGAAAATTCATCAAAAGACATGAAAATTATTCTTAACGAAATTCCATTTTTATGAAACAATTTATAAATCAGGGAATACAAATTTTATTTGAAACATGAATTAACTATAAAATAATGTATAAAGAAATCATAACATAATAATAGTTAAGAATAATTAAATATTTAAAGACTATTATCAATGTAGAGTGATTATGAATCAAGAAATGGATTTGAGTCAAGATAACCCCACACATTAAGTCTCAACTTTCACTAATGCTCCTGGATATCCTATATTAAAAAATTAACATAATAATCACATATTTTAGAACCTTTTTAATATCTATAATTCTTTTAAATATCATTTTAATTGATCCCAATTAATAATATTACAGTTGGGTATTCAAAACATGAATTTGTAAAATAAAGGAATGATTTTTGTTGTATGATTGTTATACAAAAGGATTATAAAATGGGTTTAATGAGTCATAATGGTAGTATATAATTAATAAGAAATAATTTTGATATTAAATGATTTATTATGGTCATGAATTATAATATACACATGAAAATAAAAAGTCTTATAACAATGTATGTTCCTGAATTGAAACGTGGAGGGAGAGAATCAATGGGTGATTTCGGTAGCATGAAGACAATAAAAAGGGATTATGAAATGGTTGTAATGAAATATGAGTGTAATATATCATCATTAAGGAATCATTTGGATAGTAATTGATTTATTAAGAACACATGGAATTGTAATCATATTGAAATAAAAATGGCTTATCAAAAAATTTACACTTGAATCAAAAGTAGGAGGAGGAGAACATTTACCATTCTATATAAATTTTTAATGATTATAATGACTCCATAAAACCTTAGACAATTAATTTTAGGTATTTGTAGTGGTATATAGATGTTAAATTACTTCAAAATGTCTTTGGGGTGGAGTTAATTAATAGAATCGGTGGGATTGATCTTCCTTTATAGTTGAAAAGAGGGTATTTTTCTTGGAAACTAATGTTAGGTGAGGGGTAAGAATGCTATATCACAAGTGTAGGGTGGATTAGGTGAGTTATATGAATAATGTTTAGTTGAGACATGATGGTATTACATTCATACCCTAAAAGTATGTATTGAATATAAAAAAACATACTTTTCAAACATAGACATGACATCTAAATTGATGAATATTCGTTACATAAAACAAAAGGATCATATGGGTTTAGTGTCTTTGGAAACTTGGTGATAAAAAAATCTGGTTCATAAAAAATCTTCACCATCTCTAGCTTATACCTTCATAACTAGAAAAATTCTTAACATTAAATACCCAATACCTTCCTTCATATCCTAAGAAAATAAACCCAACAAAAAGTGAGATTAGATGCTCAGTAAGGGTAAATATGGGAGATATAAATCATAGCATTAGGGCATAAGAACATGAACATGACACTTGAAAATTATACCATGTATATCAAAGATAAAAATATTGAGTCCTGGAAGAAATCATGAATCATAAGATAATAACATTTAAATAAGATTTTTAAATGTGTTTTAAATATAAACATATAGAATTGTGTACAATTATAAATAGAAATATGTTCAATCGTTAAGTTTGAGACATGAAATTGGGATCATCCATAAATGTATGAACATGAAACCAGGTCCATTCATAAACTTATGGAAAATAAATATAGGTTAAAACATAAAATTGTGAATATGAAATTAGGTTCACGCTTATCATTTTGAACATGTAATATGGTTCACACATAACATTTGTGAACATGTAATCTGGTTCAAACATAACATTGTGAAGATGAAATCAGGTACACACATATCATTTATGAATATGTAATTAGTTTCATGCACAACATTTTGATCATGTAATTAGGTTTATAGATAATATTTTTGAACATGTAATCAAGTTCACACATAACATTTTGATCTTGTTGTTAGGTTCATGCATGGAATTTTTGAACAAGGAACTAGGCTAATGAAAACCATCATAAACATGTAATCTGGTTCCCACATTAAATTTTTAATAGGTAATAAGGTTCATACATAACATTGTGAACAAGTAATTAGGTTCACACATATCATTGTCAAAAAGTAATCAGGTACATTCATAACTTTGTGAACATGTAATTAGGTTCAGGCATAACATATGTGAACATGTAATATTCATCATGCATAACATTCTAAACAAGTAATCAGGTTAAAAAATAAAATTGTGAATTTGAAATCAGGTTCACACATAAAATTTTAGGACATGTAATTAAGTTCATAGATAACAGTGTGAACATTTATTCCAGTTCACACGTAACATTTGAGAACACATAATTAGCTTTATGCACAACATTATGAACATGTAATCAGGTTCACACCTAACATTTTTACTCATTAGTTATCCATCATTACTCATTTCATTAGAGGGAGATATAGGTCCCTCCCATTATACAATGAAAACAATATACATGTGTTTCATAAGACCATAAATCATTCATCACATCATAACACATAATATGAAATGAGTTTCATAATAATTTTAAATAAATGAGATTAATTAACATCATCCTTTTATAAACATTAAATAAATATAAAAATAATGAAGATGTTATCCTTGAATAATATCCTGAATAAAAAATAAGTATCATCAGATAATTTTCTTTTATACGGAATAAAATTTTGAAATATCACTTGAAATAATTCTCGAGGAAAATATCCTTTCTATTTCGAAGACATTTTTTTTTAAAATGACACTAAATTATAATATAAAACATTTTATCTAAAAATAACCCTTTAAGATTGTAAAATAAACTTCAAGGAATTATTGCACCATGATGGTGTGAAAATCCTCTCATGCCATATAAGTTAAAAAAACATTTCCTTCCATATTTTTTTCAAAGAAGTCATGAAGTACCAATCTTAGTAAACAAAAAAAAATGAATCGTTTCAAACCGTTTTTAAAAATTAAAACATGAATAAAAATGACATCAAAAAATTATAAAAGAATAATAAAAACATTTTTGGAATTTTATTAAGAAAAACATTGTGATTGAAGAAAATTATAGTTTTAAGGGAAACATTAAAAACATAATTTTAAAATAAAATCTCTTATAAATATCGTATCATTGATATGAGAAGTAATATAAATAATAAATTATGTGTATTCACTGTAAATCCAAATAAAGCAAGCTGAAATAAAACATAAGATAATAAAAATTTATCCCACACATAATTATAGCATGAAATAAATAATGAAGTAGAAGGTTAACCCAAAGAATGGAAATTGGTTTAAGAATTCCCTTAATACATTGTAATTAGTAGATTCCTATGCCTCATAAAAGCAATAATTTCTAAATGAAACATTGTATAACATTAAGATTACAAAATTAATCATATTATATATCTTATAGAATTATATAAACCATATATAAAAAATAAGTTGAGAAAAAAGAAAATATATCATATAAGAAAAAGTGAGATGAGAAACCCTTACCTGAAGGTTCCCTAAACATTTGTATACTTCCACCCCCTCTTGAATATCATCATTTTGAAATAACAATTAAGGGCCTTTTATTTGGTCTTTTGATGAGACTACAAGAACATGAAAGTGGGGAGAGTTAGTAGGAGAGTGTTTTGAAGATATTTGATGAGATTTAAGGCTTTTGTAGAGAAATGGGGTGGTGAGAGGTGGTATTTATACTTGAGGGGGGGGGGGGGGTTAAGTTATTAAATAATAATTATTTTTTTTAATGCCAACCACATTGAGGTGGAATTAATTTCCAAGAATTTCGATGACAATTAATGTTTTAAAGGCTGTTTAGGTTTGATAAAAATCTCAGACACCCATTAGATATTGTAATATTTAGGAATTATATGTCTTTACCTATTAACTTTAACCTATTATATTATTTTACCTTTACCAGTATAAATCATTTTATATTAAAATGGTAAATGTTTTAGGAATAAAAATGAAATGGACCTTAAAACCTAATTTGGACATTTTTATTCTAAATATGGAATCTATTTTATCATATTAAATTCATATATTTGTATTTTTTTTAAATTAATCCCACATACACTATAGGAAATCTAGTTTTTAAACTAAAAAAGTTCAAATGTTTTAAATATTGTTACATTAGATTTTAATGTGAGTTTGATTATAATGATATAAATTTGATTTATTCTTATATTATTGAACTAATTATACTTTAAAACAAATTTAAAATATAATTCATCTATGTTAAAAAAAATAAGAAAATATAGTTTTCATTTAAATGTAAATATTTGTATAACTATTAATCAAAAACTAATATTATTTTTTGAATAAAGTATAAAAAAGTTATGAATTAAATTTTAAAAAAGGTTTCTTATTAAAAACTGGAAAAAAATTTTTTTATAAAAATATTGGTTTACTCACTTAAAATTGGAGTTATAGTTATCTTAAGAGTATCAAAATTATTGGATGAATATAAATTTGTTTTGATTTAGTATATAGAATATAAATTTATTTAAAATCATTCACTACTAGTGACTAACGTAACTTATTAAGTCAAAATTCTATTATTGAAACGAAAATAGTTTTTTTCTAAAAACACTTCCTTGATGTTCAAGTTTTTTTATTTCCATTTCTAATGAGTCAAAAACCAATAAGTTATTTTTATAAATATGTGAAAACTATATTTTCATAATTTGTTTAATCTCATATATCACTACCATTCTGATGTATATGTGATAATAGTTGTGTTAAAATAATAAAATCTTCGAGTTTATTTATGCTCAATGTTTTGTGAAAAGAACGATGTTGAGGAGATTAAATTTATTAAAAAAAGACACATGGTAATGTCTTGGGGTGTATAATTCTAACCCCATAAAATGAATTTCATCCTGTAAATTAATTACTTGGATATAAATCGATTAGTATACCTCTACCTCATCACATCCTCAGGTTACAATATAGCTTCCTCAAATTGGTGGTTTAACTATAATACATTAACTAGGTGAGTGGTTGTATTTTATATAAATTTATCTCTATGATACATAATATCTTCTAGTTATTATTTATAAGATATATCTTGGTCCAATGGTATAAATAATGTGTTTAGTAATTTGTAAGGACCATGTATTTACTACCTCATGAGAGACACATGGAACACATCATGAAAAAGAGAGAGATTTTGTGGATGATTCAATTGACGAGTTTCCATCTCGATACAATCAATAATTTCAAAAAATTAGATCCTAAGATATTTAATATTTCATATATAAAATAAATGGTTTATATTTTAGAATTACTTTTTGGGAAACCCATATTATAATAAGGTTCAATATAAATCCTCTTAAAAAGAGGAAAAGTAAAAGGCGAAGATCGCCACAAAACTATGATTATGATTGGAGGAAAGTAAAAACTTGGGCATAGAAAAGAATTATAACTATAAAGTTATAAGGTAAGATGATATTTAACATGATTATTAGAAGGTTAATGAACCCAATACCATGTACCATATTGTAAATAAAATAGTCTTTGATATAATATAAAATGATGGTAAGAGGATAAAATTTTATTTTAAAGAAATTTGAGGAGATATAATGACTTGATTTCATGTGATATGTATAATATCAAAAACAAATTTCCTCAATAATCATCATCTTAATTTTGTACTACAAAAAATGATGTTAAAATTTAAATCACTATGGAAATTGTGAATCAAAAGATCCATAATGGGAAGAAAATCTATTCCTTCTATCTTTAGTTATCATAATATAAATAGAGAGCACACATTATTTAATACTCATAAATATTCATCTGGTTTAGAAGTAAATTGATATCTAAAATCTCATATAAGTTGAATTTAAACAATTTTCAAAATGTTTAATCTTATGAAACTTATAAAATATTAAAATTCAAAACTTTTGAATGAGGGATGCTAAATTTTTAAAATAAAATTATCATTAATTCCCCCAAAATAATTGATGTAGCTCATCATTTTCACTCACCAAACATGTGAATATCATTACCAGGAATTCTTTTGAAATATGGTAAACATATAAACTACTATAAAACATAGTTTAAAACATGTATGATTTCAAAAATAGACTCTTTGTTCATACCATAAATCTAAAAAGTATTTAATCATAAACCACTTTTTCATCACATTACTAATCTGTTCCAAGGTGATCAATACTATCTCATTTATTTTATAAAAAACATACATATATTTATCTCATTATTATCCCCCCACAAAGAAAATATTAAGGTTTATATATCCATTAATAACATGTTCTCCAAAAATACCACCTCGATAAATTTTTAGAGTTACCAGTACCAATAAACATATACTTTCAAATAATTAATTAAAAACTAGAGTGAAACATACATAGATGCTTCAATATTCCATAATTCCATAAAATTACTTCACAACATTATTCTTGAATTATAATTCATAAACACTAAATATTTCAACTTTATTCTTAAACAATTAACAAGTGTTCTTCATGTCATTCATTAATACTTATTCTATATCATGTATTATTCACAGTCTCTTCATCATCAATAATATAACCATTAAACATACAACCATTCCAATTCAATTAATAAGGTTTCCCCTTAGGGAATTTATTTACATGTTTCCTATATGTTCCAAATTAAATACATTTAGCTTTCGATGATTCCATAGAAATACCATTATACATTTCCATTGAAATCACTGAATGTTTCACTTTTCCTTTCCAATTACTTTCTTTATTTCCTTATTTTACAGATTCAAAGCATCTTATGTTTCCTTTGGGATATTCTCCTTGATTTTTCTCCCCACATGATTTAACAGTGTAAAATTAACATTTATTTTCATTGTGGTCACCATGAAACTCCATATTTCACTTATTAGACAGGTCTTAAAACTCACCAAAATTGATATTATAGTCCATAGAATGAGTTTTTTAGTTATTTATTGTAATAATGTTTCACATTTTGACTCTCGTTTCATTTGGTTTCTCCTGAGAAAACTCATTTCCTTATCCATGACTTTCACCATTAACATGAATCCTCTATGGTCTAGCCATTTTATAAAACCCAAAAAGAATCATTTGAGAAACACTAAACATACAGGGAAAACTCAGTAATCAAGGAAATTTAATTAATTTTTTTAATCTATAACCCATTTGGTTATTCATGATCATTATCAAAACACTAGGATTTTAACATAGAATTATCCTTAGGGTATTTCTATGGTTTTCACATCATAGATTAAAAATGTTAACCTAAACATTTCCTATGTTTCTTATTATAATCATAATTATTTTTCATACATAGATATTACATCAAAATAGATGAATATTCATTATATAAAAAAACCATGCTAGGATCGTATGGGTTTAGTGTCTTTGGATACTTGGAGACAAAACATACTGGATCGTTAAGCATTTACATCATCCCCAACTGGTCCCTTAATAAATAGAACATTTTTTTTCATCTCAGACTCAATACATTTCTTTATATCCTAGGAAAATATACAAAAGAAAATGGTGAAATCAGATGATCAATAAGTGTGAACAAGGGAGATTTCAATCGTAGCATTAGGGAATAAGAACATGGACATGACACATAAACATTTTACACTTCATATAAAAGAATATAACAATAATTCATGGTATAAATCATTAATCATAATATATTAACATTGGAATAATACATGGAAATGTTTTTTACACATAAACATATAACTTTGTGGATATGTATAAATAGAAGCAGGTTCACTCGTTATGTTAAGGACCTGAAATCCAAACCTGAAAAAAACATTTGGAAATAAAACTAGGTCCATAAATTAATGCATGTACTTGAATGATAGGTCCATACATAACATTTTTAATATGTCATCAAGTTCTCACATAACATTGTGAACAAGTAATCAGGATCACGGATAACATTTGTGAAAATGTAATATGATTCACACATAACAACGCGAACAAGTAATCAAGTTCATGCATAACATTTGTGAACATGTAATCAGGTTCATGCATATCATTGTGAACATGTTATAAGGTTCACCTATATAAATTTTTAACATGTAATCAGGTTCACACAAAACATTGTGAACATATAATTAGGTTCACACATAACATTAGTGAACATGAAATCAGGTTTGTGCTTAATATTGTGAACATGTAATAAGGTTCACACAAAACATAATGAACATGTAATCATGTTCACTCATAATATTGTGTACATTTAATATTGTTCATTAATATCATTGTGAACATGTAAAAAGTTTACACATAACATTTTGAACATGTAATCAGGTTCAAGCATGACATATGTGAACATGTAATCAGGTTTATGGATAACATTGTGAACATGTAATCAAGTTTACACATAACATTGTGAACATTTAATCTGGTTCACTCATAACATTTGTTAACATGTACTCAGGTTCATGTATAATATTTTGAACATGTAATCAAGTTCACACATAACATATGTGAACATGTAATCAGATTCACACATAACATTGTTAACATGTAATCAAGTTTACATATGAAATTGTGAAAATGTAATCCAGTTCACGCATAAGATTTGTACTAATGAATTCCCCATAATTACCCTTTGCATTTGAGGGAGATAATGGTCCCACCCATCACACAATGAAGTTCATAAATATTTGTTTCACAAGAACATAAATCATTTATCACACTGGAACCCATGAAAAGATAAGAGTTTCATAAAGATTTTATAATAACCTAACTCATGGAAAATAAAAGAGATTCATAAACATAATTCCATCATAAACATAAACTGACCATAAAAATAATAAGGATAGTATCTTCAAATAATATCCCTAACAAAGCATAAGTATCATTAATTTTTTTTTTATTTTAGATGGAACGTAATTTTGAAGGATCACATAAAATAATTTTTAAAGAAAATACCTGTTATGTTTGTTAAACATTTTCTTTTAAAATGGTGCAAAATTATAAAATTAAACTTTTTCTTTGAAAATTAAATTGTATTCTAGTAAATTAAGAATCATAAAATTAATGTATCATGATTATGGGAAAATTCGATCATGTTGTGTATGTAATAAAAAACATATCCATTCGTAATTTTTTTAGAAAATACATAATGAACCTTCCAAAGAAAATGAATAACAAAATCCATTCAAATCATTTGTAAAAAGAAAAAAATGAATAAAAACAACCTTAAAAAATCATAAGAGAATAGTAAAAATATTGGAAATAACTTTAGAAAAACATAGGCATTGAGGAGAAAGATATTTTTAAGGGAAAATTAAAAAAGAAAATTTTAAAAGAAAATCACTTATATATTTCATATCATTGAAGTAATAATTAATACAACTAACCAATTATGCATAGTTTCTATAAATCCACGTAAAATAAGTGTAAATAAAACATAAAATAAACAAATTTTATTCACACAAATATTCATAGAATAACATAATCAATGAAATGTAATGGTAACAAAAAGAATAGAAATTTGGTTAAGAATTTCCTTCCCACTATGAAATCAGTCAAATTTCAGTCCCTATAAATGTAATAATTTTCAAATGAAAAACTAAATAACATTAAGATAGTGGGATTCATGAAATTATATATCAAAGGGAAGTATATACACCCCACACAATAAATAATTGAAAAATAAGTTATATATCTCAAAGAAGAAAATGTTAGATAAGAATCCCTTACCTCACGATCCCCTTTATTTTTGCATACTTTAATCCCAATTGAATTTCACCCCCTTGAATAATCCATTTAGGACTTCGGATTTGGTATTTTAGTGAGACCAGAATCACATAAACTTGGTGTGAGCAAGTAGGAGAGGGTATGGAATATATTTTAGGATATTCAAAGCTTGTGTGGAGAAATGGGGTGGAGAGGGGTGGTATTAATACTTGAGGAGGTGCGGGTTTACGTGATTAAATACTGATTTTTTAATGTTAAAATCCAACCACATTATGGAAGAATTAATTTCAAGTAATTTGGATGATAATTAACTTTTTAATGGCTGTTTAGGGTTGAAAAATACCTCAAAAAACAATAAATGTTTTAATTTTTTTGGAAGTTTAATCCTTTACCTTTAAACACTAAACACTTCCATTATTTTACCTATACCACGTTAAATTTTTATTTTTAGCACGAAAATTTTTTTATGTATAAAAATGAAATAGACCTTACAATATACTTTAGACCTTTAGATTCCAAACGAAGAATCCATTTTATCAAATTAAACGCACCTATTTTCAAAATTATATTTAAAATTAATCCGACAAACACAACAGGAAAATGAGTTTTAAAGTAAAAACGTTTGAAAGTTTGAAATGTTTTTACATCCAATTTCAATGTGAATATATTTCCAGTGACCTATATTTGATGTATTTATTTACTATTTAACTAATTATACATTAAAACCAATTTATAACACAATTTATCTATTTCAAAAAATTATACAAAATTTATTTTTAAATTAAAATTCACTATTTTTTATTATTCATCAAAAATGAAACATCTCAGAAAAATACCAAAATTTAACACTAAGATAATTTTGTTTTTCCAATTTTAAATAATAAATTTATTTTCAAAAACAAATTTATAAATATATTAAAATTTATATTTTAAATAGGTGCACTATTAAAATGTTAAAAAATTTCCTTTCAGAAAAATATAGATTTTTATACATAAAATTAGATTTATTCTTATCATAAGACTATCGAAATTATTGGTTAACTTTTAAAAAAAAATTATAGAATATATAACACATAAATATACATAATATCTTTCTATAATAATTTTTAATTTAATTTAATAAATTAAAATGTCATTATGGTCATAAAATAGTTTTTTATAAAATAACATCCTTTATGTTCAATTTGTTTTTATTTTCATTTTGGTAACAAATGAAATCATTTTATAAATATGTGTAATCTATATTTTGTTAATTTCGTTAATCTAATTCTTTCTATTAATTTTGATAGCTAGGTGATAACAGTTATGTTAAAATAATAATATTTTGGAGTCCATTTAAGCTCAAAATTTTGTGAAACGTAAAAAATCAAAGAGATGCATTTTTTAAATAAATGAAATTCAATAAATTACTAAAGTTTTACATATAAAGTGTAACAAAAATTATAATTATTAAAACTTTGAGATACTTCATTTACCCATTTTAAATCTTATTAATCCAAAATCATATTTGTCCATGGTAACTATTTTATCCGGAGAAATATAATATGAACCTTAATAAAAAATTTATACATGATGAATCCAAATTTGGAATTGTTTAAATGAAATTAAATTTATAAAAATGAGAAAAATTAACTTCTATATTAAAACATATAGTCTGCTGAAAAACTTCTTTTAAAGTTAGGTGTTATTATAATCATTAAGTATTATTAAATTATTTAACATTCATTACCAATTAAATGAATATTAATTTAATTATATATACGTGGAAATATTTTATTATAGTCTTTATATTAATTATATTCATTTAATTTTCTACAAATAAACAATAATTAAAAAAATTATCATTTTTGAAAAATAAATGTTTCCGGTGGTATATATTATTTACCTTGGTAACACAAATTTACAAGTAAAATTAAACTTGAGCATATAAATTAATACAAAAATTTTGAAATAAAATATGGAAATAATTATTTAAAATTAAATATAAATGTGTTATAAAACTTATTATTGTTATTACTCTCATACATTTGAAAATTATTTTTATAAAATGGTCGTTATAAGAATAAATATTAGGTTTAGTGTAAATGTATCAATTTAAGTAAAATTTAAGTTATAAATTGGTTATAATGAAATTAATAAGTGTTATATTTCATTCATATAATTAATAAACTGAATATTTCCATTAAAATATTCAGTCCAATGAATGTCTAAATTTTTTTTTATAATTAGATTAAAATGATACATATGTTTTAAAATATAGAAAATTGGTGTTTTATTTGAAAGATGATATTTTAAAACACGAAGTTATAAAGAATTAATCAATTAATTATTTTATAAACTTCAATGACCTTATCATGTGTTTATAATTTCATAAAATAGAAAATTTTGGCAGAAACAATAACTTTCATTATTCGCTTAAAAACCATTATTTTTGAAAGATTACAAAAACTAATCTAAGGATAATTTTGATCAGATAAATTAAAAATTAAAATTAATATAAAAAATTTAAAAATATAATATGTATAACATTATATTTTGTATTAAAAAAATGGAAAACTTATTTTTTGGAAAATTTCCCTTTTTAAAAAATTAAGTGTTCCTGATACTATTTTGTATTAATTTATAACTGATTATAATATTTTTTATTTAGTGGTGTTTTTATTATTTTCTTAATGATATTCATCTAATATATCACAAATAAATTTATTTTGGAGTTTCATATGAAAGAATCTATTGATAAAATGATTATTATGAAGAAAACCCATTCTAAAATTTTAGGGAGTTACATTTGAGGGCCATAAAAAAATATAAAATTTATAGAGGTGATAAAAGGGGTTTAAGTTCTATACATTATAGATAGTATATAAAAATCATTTAGAAAATTAGTATGAGTTACCAGAAATCTTTATTCCACCCTCATAATCTCTAAGACATCAAAAATATGATCATCCCTTTGATACAACATGAAAAATACACCAGTTTTTTCCATTATGGCAATTTAAACATTATTCCCACCGTACAATGAATTTCTATGATGATGATGGGATCCTGGTTCTGTTGAAGGGACCAAGTTTAGTGGGTTAATTTTCCATATTCTCTCCCATGCATCCATATTTTCTGTGGCGATAACCATTGAGAATCCCTAAATCCCATATTCCCATGCATTTACCATTCTATATCCTTTGTAAATATATTTCAATATTACTCCTACTAGATCGTGAATAACTTCTTAGTAGACAGTCAGACTAAGGCTTTACTTATAATCCCATCCAATTTGATATTCAACCATATTATAAGAGGTGGCTTCAATGAATTATAATATATACATATATATTTTGAAAATATCCATGGAATATCCAAATTTTGAGTTACTAAGTGGTTATAGACCATATTATTCAAATTTTCCTTTTAAAGGGATTTAGAAAATCTCATTGTATTTAAAATCAATATGCAAAAAATGTTTGGGACTAGGTTGAAAAATAATTTAATCTTTTGTCCTTAGACTATAATTACCTTAGTTTTCCCTAATATAATTTATGTTTATAGTTTAGAGATTTAGGTCAAAACCATTACATAAGAAAACCATATTTTATAAAAGTGTACAATTCTGTTATGTATCCATTTTTCTCACAATAAAAAAGATTTAAAATAAACCATGTTTTATTTTAATGAAAAATCGTCCAGACTTTCATATTGGATTTTTATTTTCCCTTACCTATCCTTAAACCTTGTAAAAAACATTTTAAAAACAATGGATGTCCACAAAAAGCTGAGTAAGAGACATAAAAATAAGAAACCATTAGTCTGGTAAAAAACATGAAAACCCATAAAAATATTTCGTAACAATATAACTCATTACCCTAAAATGGAAAAATAATTACTTAAAAATGTTATTTAACTTACCTTTCAAAATCAATGATTTCCATCAAAGATCATAAGTAAGCATAGAAAATTTATGTAGATGCCTTGGAACATATTCATCTTAAAACCCTAAAAAACCCCTACAAATTAAAATAACCATTCATCTAAATTAAATTATAATTACATAGGTAAATTAGTAATAACCTAATGCATTGGATATATAGCTGGGCGTACCCATCATATAAGCTATAATAGGATCACTAGATGCTATCTGAATGAACCCATCATATAAGCTATATCAGGATCACTTTTGAGCTATAATGGGGTTAAACCCCTCCTAAAAAATGTCAAAGGAACATATCAAGAATAAAAACCTAAAAACACTCTTATAAACCCTGGTGACAAACATTTTGATATAAAAAACCTTTCTTATAAAAAACCCTTTTTTAATACAAATATACCCATAAAAAAGGAAAGATGTTTTTTCTTTGAAGAAAACATAAAATCTTATAGAGGAAGCCAGATATCAAATAATGGTTATGGGGGAGTGAAAATTCATTTTCACCATATATGTTAAAATAGAAAAATATTTTTGCTTCTTTAAATAATGTCAAACATACCATAAAAAGATTCTTTTTTGAAAAACATTGAATGGAATTCAACAAAATCTATTATTAAAATATAAAAACTACAAACACAATAAATAAATCATTTTATATGAAAAGAACTAGGGAAAATTATAAAGTAAATTTCCAACTATTAATGTGACATGATAGAGGGAAGTTCCATTCATACTGTATATGTAAATATATACATTCCTTTTGATTTTTTAAAAATAGTTGAAAGAGGAACCATATAAAGAAGATTTTTAAAATAATGTCCTTTACCTTGAGCCTGAATCATCATGTTTTTTTGTTATCTTCATAAATAAGAAACTTATGATAATTTTATACTTGATTAGGAAAAAATTTTATGTTCCTTATTCCTTTATTTCATTTAATACCATGTTATATACAATTATTTTATCAATTAAATTCACATTGGGATGTTTGTTGATATTCAGTTAACATATCAGAAATGAGTTTGTAGGTTGACTATGGTAAAAGAAGTCATTATCTCCCACTTAAACAAATAGTAA
This sequence comes from Viscum album, assembly GCA_963277665.1. Classification (NCBI taxonomy): domain Eukaryota; kingdom Viridiplantae; phylum Streptophyta; class Magnoliopsida; order Santalales; family Viscaceae; genus Viscum; species Viscum album. Next base: position 1,047,758,539 of record OY728165.1, read on the forward strand.
TAATGATATAATTATCATTTTTATAAATCAATTATACTATTAAATGAAACCATTAAATATGGTTTGGAAAATTAACTATTCTACAATCATGGAGACGATATACCGTACGTAAGCATATACAACGTTTAAAATATTCAATAATCATTTTGAGAAGAAGTTTAGTGTTATTTTATATTTACAGTATGATCATAATATCATTAATATCATATTAATATTTTTAATTTACTTATATATATCATCCATGTGATTTGGTGATGAAAAATGAATCATATAACTTCGTAGTGGTGGTAGTCCACACACACTACTACAAAATGTGGAATATTTAGTGCTAGCCATTATCAGCTCTAGAGAAAAGTGATGATAAAGGTTTTCATGGTTAATACTAAAAAATGTGTAGATAAATGGTCCCTTTTATCAGTGCTGATAAAAGGAACCATTTATCACTGCTAATAAAGGCAAACATTTTCAGTGCTTTATTTCTAGCACTGATAAATGGAAACCTTTATCAGTGTATTTTCTTTTGCTTATAAAGGTCCCGAGCTACGTGCACGTCCCACTTTAAAATAGTGGATTTCCGACATATTCTATATAAATGATTCCCCTGAATCCAAACATTAGAAGCCCACTATGGGGATGGTCTCCTGCATACACTCTCACACACCTATGTGCCCTGGACTACGCCGACCATATCCCAATTTATGCTTCTCATGAGCCTTTACACCTACTCCCCCACCATCTCATGCTTCTTTCGGCCTATACAAGGCCCACCCATTACGTGAGTCACCCATTTTTAAAATAAACAATTATTAATAAATTTAATGTATATATATATATATATATATTAAATATTAATAAGTGGTATACATTAAATATAGATATATAAAATGAGTAAATCGAAATACTTAAACAAATAAAAATTAAAAATGATTAAATTAGAATTTTTTTTCAAATTAATTAACTAGACAACTGTTAATAAGAATGAATAAATTTAATATACATATATTTAAATTATAAATATTAACAAATAGTGTATATTAAATATACATATACAAAACGAACACTTTTTATTTAAATAATTATTAGTAAATTTGATAAATAAATAAATATATTAAAAATATTAATAAATAGTATATTTTAAATATATATATATAAAATGAATAAATTGAAATAATTAATCAAATAAAAATTTAAAATGGGTAAATTTGAAAAAATATGAAAAATTATATTAATAAAATAATTATTAATAAAAATGTATAAATTTAATATAAATATATATTAATTAAAAACATTTATAAATAATATTTATTAAATATTGATATATAAAATGAATAAACTTAATAATTAAACAAAAAATAACAAATGAATAGATTAAAAAAGTATTTAAAAAAAATACAAAAATCATTATTAAAACTAAATAAATATAATATATTTACGTTAAATAAAAATAATAAAAAATAATATATATTAAATATTAATATTGAAAATGATTAAAATTTAATAATTTAAAACCTATTAATGTATTATTCATTTTTAACTATTTTTAGACATAATTATCCTTTAACATATTTAATATTTTTAACTATATATATATATCAATATATGTAATATTTCCTAAAATAAGTTTTATATAATACAAAATAGTTATGCTTAAAATAAATGTGTCTAATATTTTGTGAAGAATGGTTTATTATTAAAAATTAATATTCATTAAATTTATTGACTAATTTTATCGAGTAATGGATATTTTACCCAAATGGCTCAGCCATGGATTTTGGGAACAAGAACATGGCCCAAAATTTATTGATAAAAGACAAAAATACAAGGAAGGGAATGGGTCAACAAGGCACAAAATTCCCACATAAAGGGATAGAAACCAAAGCCAAGAATTCACTATAGTTCTGAAATTCAAAGGATATCTTCCTTTACGCTTAGGATGTTGACCACTCCGCCAGGTATTATCCCTTTTTGGGGGATCATATTCTTCATTCAATGGATATTTAGAAGAGTCCTATAGAATGAAATAGATCATGAAGTTCCATGATAGATCCTGAAAGTCCATCTCTAAAATGCATTGAAATATATTTTCAATATTTATTGACAACAACTTCTAGACTATTAAATAGTCATGGTACCTGAATACTTATAACTCCATCATAGAAAAAGTGACTTCTAGTTATGGGAAAACTATTATATTACATCTTAACTACGTCATTAAACAACACATTCACATTTCTGGTCCTCTAGAGGAATCATAGTAGAGTTTTTGGCCCGTGCAGAATCACATTCCTCATCTAAGGCCACACAAAAATAGAAATATGAATTTTTCATCAATTTAGAAAAAATGGATGGATAAGACTATTCTACCTTATTATATTCATCAGTAGTGATTCATGAGGGGCGGATAGTTGGATGTCCTACCTCTGGGGGGGTTCAAGATGAAAATGTGAAGCAACCTGAAAAAGATTTTGAAGAGAAGACGTCTCCACCAACTGAAATGCATAAACATTCGCATTGGATTAATGAGGGATAAACTATTGAAATACCTCTTCATCCACTAAAATTTTCTTACCATTGATTTAACACATACATATATATAATTTTTGAATTTTTTATAGAGTGCACACATAAAAAATATTTCTAAAATGTATTCAGTTTTTAATATTTGTTATAGAATTATACTTATTAACATAATATATTGAATATATATTATATTTCCAATCGATAAATTTTATAATTTTTTATATTTTTATTCAATATATACTATTTATTACCTTTTACTATTTCTTATGATTTATTCATTAATATTATTATTTATTAAATTAATAGATATTGTATATTATATAATCTCCTTAATATCACACACACAAGGATTTACATAATTAATCAAAACCTATATATAAACATGTACACCTAATATCTATGTAATTTATTCATATGTTAATATTAATTTTAAAAAAAAGTAACATAATACATTTAATATATTATGTCTTTAATAGGTAAATTTTATTTATTTATTTTTTATATTATTTCAAATAGTAATATTTAGTCATTTTGAATATTTTTTATTTTTTATATTTTGGGTATTTAATTATTTTCTAATATTTATTTTTCATTTTTAATAAATATGTTTTAATATTTTCAAAATGTATTCATTTTCATTTCAATATATATGCTAATTTTTTATAGTTTATTTAATTAATCAAACTAATCCCTTTTTCATACACATATTTGAATAGAGAAACGGGAGAAGCTCTCTAAGTTCTTCAGCAATTGTTATACCTAAATCATCGTCATAGCTTAAATCGATATTCTTATACCTCGAATCAAGTTGTGATTCGATAGGGTTTTTTGACTTCAAATATGAATAAGGGGAATGTGGAACATGATTTAAAGAGATTCTCATCTTTTACTAAATTTTAGAGTGGTTCTTTCTTCTCAGACCACAATCATTATTCAAATATTATTGTATGGAAAGGCTCAAAAGAAAATGTTTCTACTTCATATGATGTCATTTTGGAGAGTATAAAGCATTGCAAACACTCGATCGTTGATCTAATTTTCCTATCAAAAGGTATGAAACCCTTAAAAACGGTTGATCTTGTTTCTTAATTAGCATAAATATGGGGTTTTTTTGTTTTCAAATTCATATCATTGGGTCGTTGTATTTTGTGTCTATTATTTTTCTCTACAGAAATGAATGAGAAAGCCTGTAGTGTAGGCATGGTCAATCTCAATACCGGAATACTGAGACTCCATGATTAGAGTTTAAATATCAATCTTAATGATTACAAAGATACATGTACATAGGTATGGGTTATGTTTCATGGTTTTAACTGGGTCCTCTGGAACTAGGATGATTTTTTGGCATCGATTTGGTGATATTTATTCCGATTCGGCTGGAATGTGCCACTGAATCAATCACATTGAATGACTACGCCCAATTCTTAGTTGAAGTTGATTTAAGCTCTAACTTGATTGATAGAGTGGTAATTTCTATTCTATATGATGAAAATAACATCTACATCGAATTTTATAAAGTTTCTTTGTTTTTGATCTTGTCATTCCATTTGGTATGAGAGGTATTCCCATAGAAAAGATTTTTTTTATTGAAATTGAAAATTTATAGGCCATGAGTACCAGTTCTTTTGAAGGACGGTAAGTGATGACAATGTTTATACATCTAATATTCACACTTTAACGAATATTGGGAATGGAACTTCTCCAAAAAGGTTAAGTCAATTTTTTTAGAGAATGATATAAACATAGGGCCTTCTAAGGTTTACCAAGTGCTAGATCATGTCTGCCCTTCAATGAAAAAATATATGTATTGAGGTTATTAACCCTATTTTGAACAATGTGAATTCCACTTCTCTACAAATTTAACTCCTCTGGTTGAGGTAAATGAAACAGCTATAGGGCCTTTTAAGGTTGCAAATGTTTTGGATGGTGTTTTGGCTGTATAGGAAAATGATAGGCCAGATCATGGTATGATTTGGAAGACAACCATCTAGTTGTTTATAGAGTATATTTTGAGGATGATCTAACTAGAATCATTACTGATGATCCAATTGATGATAACTATGATGATAGTCAATATTTCATTATGTAAGAGGCACGTGCTGTTAGGGACCAAAACTACTAGAATATGGAATTTATGATCTCTTATAGAAACAACAAACGAAAGGAAAATGTTGATGCTGATACTTCCATCAAGTATAAAACAAAAAATATTCAAAATTCATAGTGTTTTGAGAAGTGAAGGTCTAATCCTAAAAAAGTAGGTGAAACATATTAATACCTTACTAGGTAGGCCTTACCTATCAAATATTTAAAGGGTTCTACATGGAATACTTGTTCCCCTGATCATAGTCTAATTTTTTCATCTCCCCATATGGTTTCTGGCTCCATAAGAGTCTCTCTTGAGAGTAATTCTCTGAAATAATGTGAATTGAAGTCGATGGGAGATACCCTTGGATACTATTGAATAACTACTCCCACTGTTCCTATGTTGTTTCCTTGTTTTGGTTTCAGTTCTGAAATTTTTATTATGCTACATGGATCGACTTCCAAGGATGGAATTATCCCAAACATTGATAGTTCCGTAGGATTGTTGGATGTGTCAGAATATAGGACATCTAGTCATGCATTTGTTAGGAAGGGAATCCATTTAAGCCTTTCAGCATATCCTAAACTAGTTTCCTCCACACCCCAAGTGGTTGTTGGAAGGAAGATTCTAACCTCAAATGCATATCAATTAAAAATTTTCAAGGTCTCCAATGTTGTTGAACATGAGGCTGCTATTTTGGACCATAGTGGTTCCAAAAATGACAAAGTCAATGGGCTATACTTGGTTTCTCTAAGTTGTGTTATGTCTCAAATTTAGAACCAAAAGTTTTGTATAAAGGTGAGCACTCATAACTCATTTTAATTACTTGCTTCTTCTTGGAGGGATGATTATAGGAAATAAAATGATGATCGACCTGGAGAAAAATACATGAAAACTTTTGAGATTGGTATGATCTTAGATGATGGTGGTGGACCATTGATGCAGGTAAAGACTTAGAGGAGTGGAAGACATCCTCATGATAGGGGTGGCCAACTCTCCCACTACAGTATGAGCACTCGCTCTCAAGTGCATTGATTTCTTTTTGTGTTTCTTGTTTTGAAATTCACTTATTTTGTTTGTTCATTGTTCCTTTCACTATTAGACTTTTATTTTGAATAAAAAGGGGCCTTTGAGCCTCAACCTATAATAAAACATTTTATTTTTTTCAATATTTTTAAGGTGCACACATATTTAATTATTTATTTTCACCCATTTTTAACATCCATTCATTTAAGATTATATATTTTCATTAATAATTTTAGAAATTTATTTTTGAATAATATTTATAAATAAATTTATTTAAAAATGTATATTTACTATATTTATAAAATTATATATTTATAATTATAAATTAATAAATAATTTTTTTCTAAAATGTATTTATATAATTTTAGATAATTAATTAAATGTTTAAATAACAATAAAATTATTATAATTATATTTAAATAAGGTATATATATACAGTACATATTTATTATAGATAAATAATTATAAAAAGATATAATGATATAAATATATATAATTAAATAAATATATTTATAATTAAAAAACAATAATAAATATATTTAAATAATTAATATATTCATTATATATTCATTTATATTTATATATATTCATTAAATAAATATATAAAATTATATAAAATTATATAATGATATAAATATTTTTATAATTATAAAGAAATAGTAATAAATATATTAATAAATATAAAAATTATAATTATATTTACAAATATAAAAATTTATTAATTTATATTTAATATATTTATAAAATTATATATCTCTATTTAAAAATAAATAAATATAATTTTTTTGAAAAATTTAGTTATATAATTTTAAAATACTAATTATATTTTCAAATAATCATAAAATTATAATAAATAATTATATTTTTAATTAATTATAAAATTATAATAAATTTATTTAAATATTTAATATATTTAATATATTTATTTTTATTTTTATATTTATTGATTAAATAAATGTATATAATTATATATATTTATAGTGATATAAATATATTTATAATTGTAAAATTATAATAAATCTATTTAAATAATGATTATATTTAATACATATATATTTATTAAATATATATAATTACATAAATATATTTTCAAATATATTTATATCTAAAAGTATATTTACTATATTTATAAAATTATATATTTATGATTATAAAAAAATGTATTTAATTTTTAAAAAAATGCATTTATATAATTATAAATAAATAATTATAAAATTAAAACAAATATATTTAATTAATGAAAATATTTATTATATTTATGTTTATGTTAAAATTTATGTATTTAATAAATATATATATAAATGATATTATATATACAATGATAAAATAAATTTATTGTAACGCCCCGACCCCAGCTACCCAGAGTCGGTGCATTACTTCGTAACATTGGCATGATCACAAGAAAGATCAAATCTCGAAAGACCGATTGGTTTAGTAGCCTTGGAAACACTAGATATATTCATAAAGTTTTACATTACATTTCAAAGTGAAAAACTACTACAACAACAAAGTCTTCATATCCACACTATTAACCCCTCATAATATCCCTGCAAGTCAATCATAATTTACTTCTTCACTACCTGGGAAAAATAAAACATAGAAAAGGGGTGAGCTCAAATGCCCAGTAAGGATAACAATATAGCGGAAACTTTCATAAATAAGAATAAACATTTAAGGCAATGTATAACTAAAACAAAAGCCTTTTAAACATGAACTTCAACATAGTATGGCAAAAGTAAAATGAAATAATTCCATTTACTTATTCACATGGATATTCTACTAATCGAATAATCACATGCAAAATCAATAACCACTTTCATAATGTTGAAATGCATAATGCCAGACTATCATAACACATAGCCAAGGCCTCGGTCCAAGACTACAAATAAGATTTTGTCAAGGCCTTGTGCCAAGACACTAGTTTGTCTCATGAGACCTACCGATGCATCGAGGAGCTATAGCGGGCTCCACCCGTCACTTATTAAGTCCAATGCATTCCCATATGAAAAGGTTTAAACATAACATAAACATTCGTATTAAAACTAGCATACGAAATGTCAATAATTTCACCATAAACTATGAATGGTATAAAAATAGCACATCCATAGTCAAACATATCACAAAACCTTCAATACAATATAGAAGTTTTGTATCATAATAAATCAACTTCAAATAATCTTAAAATCCATCAAAGGATGTTGACGTAGATGAAATCAAAATTCTTTTTAATGAAATATCTCCTTTTATTTTGAAATCATTTAAGATCCATATAAAATAAAACATTTTCTTTGAAAATATTCTTATAAGCTTGTAAGGAAAGCTTTGAAGATTTTATAATGGCGTAAAATAACCGCACCCGCCGTATAAGTTAAAAAAAACATTCTTACCTCAATTCTGTCGAAAGGTTAAAAAGGACCTTGTTTTGAAAACGACGGAAAGATTCCTTTATAAACCTCTTATAAAAATTCAAACAAGGGTATAAATGACTTTAACCCATATTCTTGTAAATAGTAAAAATGTTTTGAAATACATTTTTAAGAAACATGGATGTGGATGATAAAGATATCCCCGTAGATTATTACGTATAAACAACCTCGGATAATGAAGAGATTGTGAAATAACCCTTACCTTGTACTTTTCCTTTGTTGGGGTCGGTTAACCTCCTGTATAATGGTGAAATAATTGTTATTAAATTATACAAGAATCATATACATTAATATGATATCATATATGATCTTTTAACATTGCTTTATTAATAATATCTTAGTATTATCGTCGTTTCAGGTGATAATCGATTCGTTCTTCTTAAATGTTTGGTTACGTAAGACATGTTTGTAATGGATAGATTAAATCTTATTCATAATGAGAATGATATTAACATTATTTTTAACCCTAAAATGAGAATAAGACTTGAATGGATACGATGGAGGATGGATCTCACCGCGTTCGTGGAGACGGTAGTCCGTGCGTACGCACGAACGCTACTTCCATTTTAATTTTTATTTTAAAAGAATTGAATCCAACTGATACATAGGTATATTACTATTCCAGTATAATATAATATTTTATATATGTTACTTAAGTTCATTAACACCATCCTTTATACGTTCCATGTGTGGTATGAACGAGTCATATCATTTTAAGGGGGCGGTAGTCCGCACTTCCTCAAATGAAATTATCGTATGTATATACAACATGAAACGAATAATGGTATGAAATAAAATGGAATTACAGAAGCTTATAAATAAAATATATATCATTAATATCATATTTAATTACAGTTCCATCATAATTTCCACCATGAGAGGCGGTAAGATGTATTTGAACAATCATCGTTTCGTGAGGCGTTAGTTTTCCATCCACAGAAACATTATGTTCATCATCCATTAGATGGAGTTGTGTGTATGTGTAGTTTGAATCCTTCTTATAAAAACATCCTAGTATATTGAGGATACTGGTGTTGTTACAAAAGAAAGGAAATAAAAAGAGTTTGGGGGTTGGAGAAGCAAAATAAATGAAAATAATTTAAGAGAAATCGTTACCTTTAATTTAGGTAACTCGCTTTGGTTGGAACCAAAGGACTTCTTGAAATGATTTCTGCCTAAGGGGAAGCTTCAAGTAGGAGGAGAGGGGTGTGGGGAGCTTAGTTGGGCAGAGTTTGGATGAGCCAAGTGGCTTGAGAGGTGTGAGGAATGAGTAGAAGTGGTCTCCTTTTATAAGGGAGAAGAGGGGCTCTTTAGGAAAGAGTGAAAGTATTACATTATAATATAATTATATTCGGTTTATAATGGTCCAAAAATCATTGAGGTCGAAGATAAGATGAGTAATATTTTAAATAACATCAACCAATAAGAATTGGACAGGTTTTAGATAATATTTTAATCATTATAATCTTATTTATTTAAATGATTTATTAATGAGGTAAACATTGCATCATTATTGTGTCATTAATAATTTAAATTATTTGATGTCTAAAAATTATAAATAAAATATAATTATGTAGGAAATCTTTTTATATTTCTAATGAATATTTATAATCGAAAATCCAACATGTATAACCCTATGTAAAAATTGTTCTTCTAAAAGATGTAAGCTTATGCCATTTTTATTTTTATTTTAACTTTATTAATATAATGTGTCCCTACCACATACAAGTGGCTCCAAGGGGTCCCCAAATTGACCCAAGGATGCTCATGGTCGGGTATGTGTCCACCAATAAGGTTAGGATACGTTTTAGGGTAACTTTGTATTATTATAATATTATTTTTTTAACCCTTATTTACCGGATTTACCCTTTAACCATGGTAAATAAAATATTTACCGCAGTAATTATTCAAAATGTGTAAAAATAAAAGTTACCTATTTACATAATTTGGACATCCTGATTCCAAATATGGAATCCATTTTCCTAAATTCAAAACACAGAAGTGGCAGAAATTAATTTAAAATTAATTCCCGCTGTCAAAACAAAAATCGTGTTTTTAAGAGGTAATAACTATCAAAAGATTGACACTTGTTTATGTTCGGTTTAATTGTAAAATTATGTCCAATGACCAACATTATATTAAATGGTAAAAATATATTCTAAATATACTTTAAAACCACTCAAAATAACAATTTATCACTATTAATTATTTTGATTAAAAAAGTTGTTTTTCATTAAAATTTAGAAATTTTCACTATTCATCAAAATATGAAAGTTATCCGAAATGTACCAAAATTTCACCCTAGGCTAATTTTGATATTCCGAATCTAAAAATGAAGTCAATTTTGAAATATTGAATATATATGATTTCAAAAAGTAGGTATTACTATTCACAACAGCTAGTTTAATTAGTTGTTAGAACTCGGTGTTGCGTACAACACACGCTATCTCATTATTCAAAGAGAAGCGTACCGTAGAAGCTTGGGATGTTTCATTTTAAATTTTTGATGTCCCCATTTAGTCAAAAAGTTTAAAATATAGTATTTAAAAAGGGTTCACTATTAAAAGTTGATAAAAGTGCAATACTGAAAATGAATTTGTTCTTGCATTATATCTAAGAAACTCATAATATGGATTCTAAAATTATAAGGATTATATAAAGTTTAAAATTTAGATAATACTATTCATAACCTCTTTTGAATGGCTTTATTTTTGTAAGTCATGGTGTGATTGAACTCAGTGTTGCGTGTAGTGCAAGTTATTTAATTATTTTGAAGAAATAACACACTATGAAATCTTGGGGTGTTACATTCTCCCCTCCTTCAATAAATTGCGTCCTCGCAATTTGAAATTGTTTTTCGAAAATAAAAGGTTGAAAATAGAAAATATATTTGTGGGAAAACCCACATCGGAAATTGGGTTACTAAAATTTAGTCATAATATGAGGAAAAGAGAAATCAAAGGGTCACCACCAAATTATGATCTCGATTAGGAGAACATTGGTGGAAATTAGAGACATATAATCGGAGGAAAAACTTAAATAATTATAGGTAGTGATTGAGGCCATCAATCACAAACAAGTGTATAATTGAGGTCCTTAAATTCATAAATCTATGATGATTTGAAATACCATCGGTTCAACAAAACATAGGGTATTAGGATAACACATTTTTGACGTTTCAAAATATCTTAGTTGAAATCCCACATCTAAAAATGAATTAATGAGGCCTCTATTTAAAATAAAGAGTGGAAAGTATGAAGATTACCGAAAATAACACATACTAGGGTTCCATGTAGGAAAATATGGATATGGAAGAGAAATCTAACCATCAATTATCTGATGGAGAGTGGTAGAGAACATGGCTATGAAAAGGCCAACAATCCCAAAGCCATAAATTAGTGACGATTTAAGGTACCATCTAGGACAACATTTTTGTTCTAAGTTGCTTTTCTTAATATTGAGGAATTTTTTATGAGATTGGCTAAGATCATATAGAGATATACTTACTTTATAATTAGAGTTTTATCCATTAATAAATTTCTACCACATACTCATCTTTCACTCTAAAAGATAATAGAATGTAAAAAAATTCTTTTTACACTATTCGTATAGGGTTCCAAAATAATCGAATTTATAATTCATCTAAAAGATATTTTAATAAAAACTACATTATTTAATCCAGGACATCTCGTGGGCCAGTGGTAGGTGATACACCCTTGTCGCCCTTCGGTTGCGGGTTCAAGTCGCGCAGCCTTGCCGGACGCGACGGGTTGCCGCCCGACCTCCGGGTTGTCCTTTTATGGAAATCCAAAATAATCCAAACTAGAACTATCCAAAATACTTCTATCCAAACTCACAGTCCAACATTTATAAGGAAGTTAAACATAATATAGATCCTTTTTACCCCGTAATAGCATATGAATACCTTCATCATGTATTACCATATTCCTTATTGATTACATTCATGTTCCCTTTATCCATTTTTCTCTCTTCCATCCTTTTCTTCTCTTGCTTCCCTTCAAAGCCATAGGACTCAGTAAACTCTTTACTTATCTTATCAACACATGATATTATTTCTTCATATGATGATAATACATGGGAGACTATTTCTCTTATAAATTCTAGCTTAAGACCATGAAAGATATGATCCTTCCTTCTCTTTGAATCATGTGCATTTCTGGAGTTCTCATTCCTTCTATTGGGCGCCATTTCTAAACAATGGCATAAACTAGATCAGTTTATGAATCAAAATACATAATCCCATACTTATAAAACACTTAACATAAATTGAAATATTTATGGATATAATCCATAATCATAAAAATGTTTTCTTTTAGGAAGTATATACTCATAAACCCTTCATAATGATTTGTAAAGAAAATGAGAGTTATCCTAAGCATATCCCCCGGGAGTGTCGTAACCAAGAGTGCAGCAAGGCCCATTGTCGTGCACCAGTTCCCGTTCGAGTCTAGCTCAAAGCGGTGTTTTCGGGTTTTACCCCTAGGTACATCTGTGCCAGAGCCGCCTCTACCTGCTCGTATCCAGACAAAGATGTATTGCTCGGAAAACTCACAAAATCTCTACAATACCAAAATTCTAGGAAGTTATTCTATACTAATCATCAAAGTTAATCTTAGGTCTATGTGCTCTAATCAGAGTTTATCTAAATCTAGCTTCCAAGGTTTGTACTAAACTTCCTCTGATACCAACTGTAACGCCCCGACCCCAGCTACCCAGAGTCGGTGCATTACTTCGTAACATTGGCATGATCACAAGAAAGATCAAATCTCGAAAGACCGATTGGTTTAGTAGCCTTGGAAACACTAGATATATTCATAAAGTTTTACATTACATTTCAAAGTGAAAAACTACTACAACAACAAAGTCTTCATATCCACACTATTAACCCCTCATAATATCCCTGCAAGTCAATCATAATTTACTTCTTCACTACCTGGGAAAAATAAAACATAGAAAAGGGGTGAGCTCAAATGCCCAGTAAGGATAACAATATAGCGGAAACTTTCATAAATAAGAATAAACATTTAAGGCAATGTATAACTAAAACAAAAGCCTTTTAAACATGAACTTCAACATAGTATGGCAAAAGTAAAATGAAATAATGCCATTTACTTATTCACATGGATATTCTACTAATCGAATAATCACATGAAAAATCAATAACCACTTTCATAATGTTGGAATGCATAATGCCAGACTATCATAACCACATAGCCAAGGCCTCGTGCCAAGACTACAAATAAGATTTTGTCAAGGCCTTGTGCCAAGACACTAGTTTGTCTCATGAGACCTACCGATGCATCGAGGAGCTATAGCGGGCTCCACCCGTCACTTATTAAGTCCAATTCATTCCCATATGAAAAGGTTTAAACATAACATAAACATTCGTATTAAAACTAGCATACGAAATATCAATAATTTCACCATAAACTATGAATGGTATAAAAATAGCACATCCATAGTCAAACATATCACAAAACCTTCAATACAATATAGAAGTTTTGTATCATAATAAATCAACTTCAAATAATCTTAAAATCCATCAAAGGATGTTGACGTAGATGAAATCAAAATTATTTTTAATGAAATATCTCCTTTTATTTTGAAATCATTTAAGATCCATATAAAATAAAACATTTTCTTTGAAAATATTCTTATAAGCTTGTAAGGAAAGCTTTGAAGATTTTATAACGGCGTAAAATAACCGCACCCACGGTATAAGTTAAAAAAAACATTCTTACCTCAATTCTGTCGAAAAGGTTAAAAAGGACCTTGTTTTGAAAACGACGGAAAGATTCCTTTATAAACCTCTTATAAAAAGTCAAACAAGGGTATAAATGACTCTAACCCATATTCTTGTAAATAGTAAAAATGTTTTGAAATACATTTTTAAGAAACATGGATGTGGATGATAAAGATATCCCAGTAGATTATTACGTATAAACAACCTCGGATAATGAAGAGATTGTGAAATAACCCTTACCTTGTACTTTTCCTTTGTTGGGGTCGGTTAACCTCCTGTATAATGGTGAAATAATTGTTATTAAATTATACAAGAATCATATACATTAATATGATATCATATATGATCTTTTAACATTTCTTTATTAATAATATCTTAGTATTATCGTCGTTTCAGGTGATAATCGATTCGTTCTTCTTAAATGTTTGGTTACGTAAGACATGTTTGTAATGGATAGATTAAATCTTATTCATAATCAGAATGATATTAAAATTATTTTTAACCCTAAAATGAGAATAAGACTTGAATGGATACGATGGAGGATGGATCTCACCGCGTTCGTGGAGACGGTAGTCCGTACGTACGCACGAACGCTACTTCCATTTTAATTTTTATTTTAAAAGAATTGAATCCAAATGATACATAAGTATATTACTATTCCAGTATAATATAATATTTTATATATGTTACTTAAGTTCATTAAAACCATCCTTTATACGTTCCATGTGTGGTATGAACGAGTCATATCATTTTAAGGGGGCGGTAGTCCGCACTTCCTCAAATGAAATTATCGTATGTATATACAACATGAAACGAATAATGGTATGAAATAAAATGGAATTACAGAAGCTTATATATAAAATATATATCATTTATATCATATTTAATTACAGTGCCATCATAATGGCCACCATGAGAGGCGGTAAGATGTATTTGAACAATCATCGTTTCGTGAGGCGTTAGTTTTCCATCCACAGAAACATTATGTTCATCATCCATTAGATGGAGTTGTGTGTATGTGTAGTTTGAATCCTTCTTATAACAACATCCTAGTATATTGAGGATACTGCTGTTGTTACAAAAGAAAGGAAATAAAAAGATTTTGGGGGTTGGAGAAGCAAAATAAATGAAAATAATTTAAGAGAAATCGTTACCTTTAATTTAGGTAACTCGCTTCGGTTGGAACCAAAGGACTTCTTGAAATGATTTCTGCCTAAGGGGAAGCTTCAAGTAGGAGGAGAGGGGTGTGGGGAGCTTAGTTGGGCAGAGTTTGGATGAGCCATGTGGCTTGATAGGTGTGAGGAATGAGTAGAAGTGGTCTCCTTTTATAAGGGAGAAGAGGGGCTCTTTAGGAAAGAGTGAAAGTATTACTTTATAATATAATTATATTCGGTTTATAATGGTCCAAAAATCATTGAGGTCTAAGATAAGATGACTAATGTTCTACATAACATCAACCAATAAGAATTGGACAGGTTTTAGATAATATTTTAATCATTATAATCTTATTTATTTAAATGATTTTTTAATGAGGTAAACATTGCATCATTATTGTGTCATTAATAATTTAAATTATTTGATGTCTAAAAATTATAAATAAAATATCATTATGTAGGAAATATTTTTATCTTTCTAATGAATATGTATAATCGAAAATCCAACATGTATAACCTTATGTAAAAATTGTTCTTCTAAAAGATGTAAGCTTATGCCATTTTTATTTTTATTTTAACTTTATTAATATAATGTGTCCCTACCACATACAAGTGGCTCCAAGGGGTCCCCAAATTGACCCAAGGATGCTCATGGTCGGGTATGTGTCCACCAATAAGGTTAGGACACGTTTTAGGGTAACTTTGTATTATTATAATATTATTTTTTTAACCCTTATTTACCGGATTTACCCTTTAACCATGGTAAATAAAATATTTACCGCATTAATTATTCAAAATGTGTAAAAATAAAAGTTACCTATTTACATAATTTGGACATCCTGATTCCAAATATGGAATCCATTTTCCTAAATTCAAAACACAGAAGTGGCAGAAATTAATTTAAAATTAATTCCCGCTGTCAAAACAAAAAGCGTGTTTTCAAGAGGTAATAACTATCAAAAGATTGACACTTGTTTATGTTCGGTTTAATTGTAAAATTATGTCCAATGACCAACATTATATTAAATGGTAAAAATATATTCTAAATATACTTTAAAACCACTCAAAATCACAATTTATCACTATTAATTATTTTGATTAAAAAAGTTGTTTTTAATTAAAATTTAAAAATTTTCACTATTCATCAAAATATGAAAGTTATCTGAAATGTACCAAAATTTCACCCTAGGCTAATTTTGATATTCCGAATCTAAAAATGAAGTCCATTTTGAAATATTGAATATATATGATTTCAAAAAGTTGGTATTACTATTCACAACGGCTAGTTTAATTAGTTGTTAGAACTCGGTGTTGCGTACAACACACGCTATCACATTATTCAAAGAGAAGCGTACCGTAGAAGCTTGGGATGTTTCATTTTAAATTTTTGATGTCCCCATTTAGTCAAAAAGTTTAAAATATAGTATTTAAAAAGGGTTCACTATTAAAAGTTGATAAAAGTGCAATACTGAAAATGAATTTGTTCTTGCATTATATCTAAGAAACTCATAATATGGATTCTAAAATTATAAGGATTATATAAAGTTTAAAATTTAGATAATACTATTCATAACCTCTTTTGAATGGATTTTTTTTGTGTAAGTCATGGTGTGATTGAACTCAGTGTTGCGTGTAGTGCAAGTTATTGAATTATTTTGAAGAAATAACACACTATGAAATCTTGGGGTGTTACATTTATAACTATATACAAATATTTATAAATATTTTTATTACTATCTTTATCAGCGCTTGATTAGCATTGATAAAGGGGTCTTTTATCAGTGCTTATTATTTTAGCACTGATGAACCCCTATTTATCAATGGTTTTTTGGAAGTGTTGATTAAACATGTCTTGATCTTTTAAAAATAACCCCAACCAAACCAATTTCAGTCTCACCGTTTAGGATCTCATGGATATTTATTGTTTTCTTGCTCCCCCTCAACCTTCACATAGAAGAAGCAAGCCTCAACTATTTGGTATGTAATTTTTTTATCATCCTCTATTGTTAAGTTCTTGTTTGGGTTTAGTAGTGTGCAACAGTACAATGTTATCTTGGCTTTGTGGTATTGTGGTTCCATATCTATGAGCTCTATTGACAAAGTCCCCACCATCACTCATCCTCTTTTGGCAGTACCTTGTTTATGGATCTCTGTTTTATTGATTTTAACCTACTACAACTAGCATATGTCCTACTTGGTTCATGTGTTTTGTTTTGGTTTTTTTGTTTACAACCAACTCCACAACCATTAGTTTCATCCTATTATTAGTGTCACCGTATTCTATTAGCTCTCTAATATTACCCCGTATATGTTCATTTCCACATCACCCCTGCCTAGGATTGTTAAGGTAGAGTGTGGCCACTGCCTCATGGTGGAAAACCACATCACCAATGGATTTCTTGTGGTTGAAATATATTTTAATAAATATTTAATATATTCTATCTTAAACAACATTTCACTAAAGTGAATTATTTTCTACTAACACTCAATTAATAAAATTTACCTTTACTTATTTAAAGAATAAACTTTTATCCATCCATCAAGTTGATATTTTTTACCTTTATATATTATATATTAATTACATGTATTTATATAAAAATAATATAATTTTTTATGTTTCATATTAAAATGAGAAGATTTTTTGAATTTGAATATTATAAAAGATTAAGATATTTTAGGGAGTTATGACTTGGTTGATTCAGTTTCTATTTTTAAGGAAGTCCAAAGCCATTCTCAATTAGTTTTGAGAAATTTTAGATTATAATTTATTAAAATATGGTTTTATATTTATAAAATATATTTCTAATAATTTTTTAATTATTATTTTTAGAATGCATTTTTAATAAATATATGAAATTAATGTTATAGGAAAAATCACAAAGTACATTAATTTTGGGATTTCCATCTTTTAGAGAAAAAAATCATAGATTACGTTAAATTAAATTTTTTTAAAGAAGGGAGACTGGAATGATAAATATTATTTCTGAGTTATATATATTAATTGTTGGTAGTTTGATAAAATATATAATGGATAAAAAAATTATGAATATCATGATTATTTTCAAACTGCTAAAATACAATATAATTTTTCAATGTATAATCAAGGAAGAATAAAAAATAAAAATCTTATTACTATTGTGAAGAATTGATGATTATATTAATGTATTTTTAAACATTTACTTTTAAGACATACATATTCTCTTGAAGAAGTATCATAATTTAAAAGTATAGACTCAATTACATTTTTTCAACTATTATAGACTTCCAGAATATATTTTTTAATTTTAATTGCTCACTTCTTCTATGAATTGTTTTAGATAATGTTTAAGTTACTTTTACTCTGCTATTTGATCCTTAGGAAAAGTATCTAAAGTCTATGTATAGTCATTGTAATGGATATCATGGTATAATCTCTTGGAACCATGTACATAGTTTCAGTTTATTGCACATAGTTCTGAGATATCCTGGAAAAAAATATAAATAAATACCATCAAGATCACATAGGGTGTTGATGTAGGTTACTAGGTTATATTATTTATTGAAATTATCATCTTTAAAACCCATTTTCTTATAATCCTTATTTAAATTTTATTTTTTTATAACAAAAATAAAAGATATAGGATGAAACTAAACCAACCTTAATAAGGGAGTTCTGATTTTTAATAAAATTTTAAATCACTCAATTAACCCCACCCACTTGAGTCTATTTCAATGATAGTTTTGGGAAAAAATAAGTACTGAAATAGTAGATAATCATAGATAAAAGAGTTAATAAATATGATTTATATGAAGAAGAAGATTAGGAATACAATGATATGGCATGGGAATATCATGATATATGTCTATACTTGGTGAATACTCACATTTTATAGAATATTAACTTCTATATTAGTGCATTCAAGGGATAAAATTACATAGTATATGAAAAATTTTATTTTAGAAGAGTTAATGTATAATAATTGTACATTTGAAATCTATATAGTGATTCTAGTGGACTATGTGAACATTTATTTTATCTAATCATTCTAATGATACAACATCCCATTTTGAGTAGTGAACCTTTTTAAAATCCACTATGGGTTAACATTAAATTATTAATACATTAAAAGAAACATTTGTAAGAGGAAATTATATAAAATAAACGACAATTAATGAAATAATATTTATTGATTGAATCCATTAACTAATTAGAAAAAGTATTAATGGTTTTATATTAAACAAATAAGGAATTATCGTTTCAATAAGATATAGATTCAGGGATAGTAAAATTTCCAAGGAATATTGAAATCAAAATATATATGTTCAACCATGAAAGGAATGATATACCTTTTATGGGATGATGAACATATTTTTATTTTCTATTCTATATTTAGATAGTCATCTATAAAAATAAAGGACAAGAAAATAATATGTTTTTATAGAGAAATACAACTTTTTTGGAGATGGTATTTTTATTATTATTTATAGATATGGCATAAAAATGACAGAAAACTTATAAAGCAAAGTTCATGATGTTTTAAGATATACAAAAACAACCCAGTCCTAAAAGAGTAATATAATAGTTTTAGAGTGGCTGAAAAAATATGTTCATATAAAACGGTATATAAATTTTGTGGTATATATATAAGGTATAAAATTAATCAAAAATTGAAAAACAAGAAAAATGAAAAGATGTTACAAATTAACTAGCATATGTTGATAATTGTGCATAAAAAGTGATAATTTAATTATGTATTTAAAAATATTTATTCAAATATTATTATTATAAATTTATAAAATGGGTGAATAATGTGTGAATAGAAAGGTAAATTTTGTCTTCCTTGAAATGCTATGTTCAGTGAAAAATGAAATATCATTGATATTATTACATGAATAATTAATATGATATTTGTTAATATTTTCAAATGATATGAATAGAAAAAAATAACTTGTTCATTCATTATATGAATTTATGTAATGTGAAAAAAAACTAGAAGTTAGTGGGTTATACTAAATTTGTTTGTTGGTATTACTAAAATACGAGGACTAGAATAATTTATAAAAAATCGAGTAAAATAAAATCCAACCTCACTTATTTAATAAATAATAGTTTCAACCATTGGTTTCATGAAATTCCAAGATCCTTGAATCAGTGTAAAAATATGTTGATTACATGACTTTTTATGTTCTGAGGAATGATATTTTTTTTTCAAAAATATAGAAAGCCATGTCACAATTAAATAGAAAGAAATATACAAAAATTTTCAAGGGAAGTGTTTCATCCAATAATTAATAAAATTTCAAACATATTTTTTAGTGACGATTAAATTAATATATGTCTGTAAGTGATTTAGTTGAGTAATAAAACGATTTTATTAAATATTTTAGTATGATAATTTATAATAATAGATAAAATAATGATTTTAAATCCTTGGATTTATGATTTAAAGTGTATCAAAACATGCTAAAATTGAATAAATGAGGGGAAATTTTTTTTCTTGAAGTGGATACATATCAATGGTAAGATGTCATAATTGCAGGAAAAAGGATCAATGGTTGACCAATATGTGTCAGTGGTCAAATGTACCTATGATGTCAATTTCTTGATGCTTTTTCTAGATCTTCAAATAAATAATATATGAAATTTTTCCACTGACATGTGATGGTCACGTGAACATTAGAATTCATTTAAAGATGTTCTCTAGCTGTTAATGAAACACTCTATAGACCACCAAAAACCAAGGGATGAAATGAATTAACATATAC
Source organism: Viscum album (assembly GCA_963277665.1). NCBI lineage: Eukaryota > Viridiplantae > Streptophyta > Magnoliopsida > Santalales > Viscaceae > Viscum > Viscum album. Next base: position 1,047,779,260 of record OY728165.1, read on the forward strand.
TCCTCCCACTTGTTAGAATTCCAACTAGAATGTTTATAGGAAATATCCTAGAATCATAACCCTTTTTTCTCACACAACATCAAATCAAGAACTTATATCAATAACCACATGTTTACCCCAGGTTATTTCTCTTATTGTCACCCTATATAAATTTATAAAATGTTAGGAATCAAAACCAATAACATTCAAATGATAGGTTCCCCTTACTATAATTATCAATAAATTTATCATTTGATTATGAATATAGTATGTGTATTTATTTTTTTTTTTTTTAAAAATGAATATTTTATGAACCCAACAGCATGAATATGAACTGAAAATGGATTCAAAATAACTGTATGAAAAAGATAATGAATTTGAAGTTAAATTTTTCATCAGGATATCAATAGGTCATGGATATGACCCTTATAAAATAATTTGTCCATTTTTACATTATTTTTATTCAAGAAAAATTAGTTCAAAGGAGTTGAAACAACATTTTATTTGTCATAGAATAGATCAAATCTATAAATGTTGGACTAAACATAGGAAAAAACTAAACATGCACTCGAATTTGAAGGATACTATAGTTTATGAAGCATTAAATCTGAATACTAGTGTAAATAATAATTGAGGTCACGTGGAAGAAATTACAATGGGAATTTTAGCTGACCTTCATGATGATTCAAAGTTGTTTGAGAAGTTAAATAGTTTTCCTAAGAGACCATTGCATACTGACTGTACTAAATATAAAACATTTCTAAATATATATTGAAGTTATATAATTTTAAATAATGTAGTATATATAGTGATTACCACTTTGTATAACTAATTATTCTCATGATTGATATGATACCCAAAGAAAATGGACTTCCTTGTTGAACATATGACACTAAATGAATTCCACACTCAATGTGCATGATTTTTAAATGAAATAGATGCTTTTCAAAAAAAATTCATGTTTTTTTGAAAAGACTATGAATCACTCATAAAATTAAATAAGTGTTGCATAAAAAATTCAATCAAGTACTTCAGAAGCTATATGGTACATTCCTACCATTCCATGGTTTATAAGACATTACAGATGTCAGGAAACATCGAGGCAAATAACATGGAATGAAAATAAAATAATAAAAAATGGGAAACTATATCATCTGAAGACTATCCTCAGTGGAGGAAAATTTAATACGAGTATCATGAATTTTGAAATTATCCAAGATACAACCATCTTTTTTCATCTACAGATGGTATAAATTCTTTTGGTGTACATAATATTAATCACAGTACATGGCCAGTCATGTAGATAAATTATAACTTTCCACCATGGTTATGCATGAAGTTAAAAAAATAATGTTGTATATACTTAAATCTGGACTCAAAAACTTGGTAATAATATTGATGTTTATTTTGATCCATTGATCTAAGATCTAAAATTTATGTTGGATTCATGTGTTATAATGTTTCATTCTCATATAAGTTAAGAATTCACATAAAGGGCCTTGTTGAATGGGATGATAATTGACTTTCTAGATTATGAATATTTTTCAGGTTGTGGAATTAATGGAACACTGGGATATCCCATTCGTGAAGAATAAACACAATCAGTTTAGTTGAAACATTCTTTGAAGACTCTATTTTTAGGACATCAAAAAATTTTACCTCAGAAATGAAATGCTGATCCTGAATGACATCATTTGAGAGGAATACCAAACAAGGAACAAACCCATGTCTACTAACAGGTTTTCAAATGTTCTATAATGTAAAATTTATTCAATATTTTTTTGGTAAACCATTTTCAAAAAGAATTATGAAATAATGTTAGAAAAAGAGATAAATTTTATTTGAATTACCATATTGTAATTTTTTTGTAAGTCAGACCTTTTCTTGATGTCATGCATATAGAAATAATTATATTTGATAAAATTTTTTCATTTTAGTAAATTCCCCATGGAAAAAATATTTTTTATCATGTCAAGGTTGGACATTATTGATATGGGGATATGGGAAGATTTGGCACCCATGAAGGGTAAAGGGTAGACTTTTCTTTCTCAACCCGCTCACAACCTTTCCAGAAATGAAAAAAATAAAAATTTCAATTTTCCTTAAAGGTGTAAAAGTTTTTGGAGGGGTATTCATTAAAAGTATCTCAAATGCATTTCCAATGAAGAATTTGTTGTTATAGGGACTAAAATCACATTAATTTCATGTGTGAAACATTATTTTATACCTTTTGTTTTACGTTTCATTCTTCCAAAAAATGTATGACATACATTAACTAGACTCTGCTTGTTTTTCAAAGAAATATACATTAATTTTATAGACCCGATCATGTTTCTAGTCAAGAATAAGTATTTTGAAGTCATATTATGTAAATTAGAGATGTTCTTCCCACCATTATTCTTTGATATAATGGCCCACTGGATTGTTCACATGGTTAGATAGGTTGAACTATATGGTCATATCCATTACAAATGGATATATCCCATTGAATAAAATATAAATATTTTAAAAGGATTTGATAATATTTGATGTCTTCCCGATGGTTGTATTGTAGAATAATATATTTTTGAATAAGAATTTTAATTATTCTATGCTTTCATATCACATATTTAGAGTATCAGTCTCCCAAAGTCACTTCATAGTGGGCGCCTTTTGGGTTAATGAATTTCTGGAAGAGATGTTGTTATAAGTACAATCACAGAGCATGAGGAGGTTCACCATTAAATTTTACATCATAGTGAATATGTTGATCTGTATGTTGAATAACATAAACAAATTATTAGATATATTAATTCATCAAGGGATAAAGGATAGATATCAATACACATAATAAAAAATCTGTAGTATGGTTTCGAGATCATATTTATAGGAAGTTATATAAAAATATGAATTCAAATTTTGAATATCTTCAATTGATATCTAGGGGAATAAATAAAAATGTTATATCTTACAATGGTTTTATAATCAACAGTTATACATTATACCAAAATGAACACAATGACTATAGTATTGTAATTACCCGCCAATTCTCATTGGCTTGAGAGCTCAACAAGTCATTACTTGGCCTTAAGCGACATCCCCAAGGTGCCAAAGGCTGGAAATAAATGCCAATGGGTTTCAAAACACATGGGGGACGATTTACCCTTAAAATGAAGACAACCAACAAAACATGAAAACTAAATGAACATCTCCAAGAAACCACAATATGATTCATGAGTAAAAAAAAGATAGTTCATCCATTTATTTCATTTTAAACCAACCCAAGTTCAACAACGAAAACCAAATTAAATCAGAGTAAACAGAGGAAAGAAAACCGGAAAGACTAAAAAAAAGAAGACTCCAAGGCTCCACAAGCTCAATGATCCAACTCTACCAAAAAACTCATGAAATCACAAAGTACTGCTAATCACATGTACCACCTTTCCCTTGCCAACATCCTGGTAAATTACATCGGCAAAAGCACCAACGTGCCAAAGCAGGGGTTGAGTAATGAAAATCAATAAGTTTTCCCCGATGACTTCCCAACCCATTACTCTAGGATAAAACATGTTAGCACATTTATATAAAACAATTTATATAAACAATTCCAAAATAGTTCACAATATAGCAAGTTCCAAATCAGAACCATTTTCAACCAACCCAATCTTCTAACCAAAACCATCTTTTCCAAGAAAAACAACCATACCTGGTTTCCAAATCAAATCCACATTTGGACTTTGGAATAACTATTCCATTCCACATAACCACATCATTACCCATGCATGCATCATTATGACAGTTCCATACTCAAAGCGGTCTCCCGTAGATCTACCATGTCATCACAAGGAAATTATTCCCCATGTGCCATTACACTTTTGGCATCGAGCACAAGGTCATATTTCAACCATGCCTCGTAAATGTAATATGAACACACACATCAAGTATGCCCAAAAACCACACCATTTCAACCATGCCTAACCCATTTCAATAAAACAACACTTTTATTGAAAACCTTTTTCTCCAAACCATTTTACAAATCCAGCCTATCCATATTTTAAAATCACCATTTTAAAATCATGAAACCAAAATACTTTGCACAAACCATTCATTCAATTTCCGCAATTCCATCAAAACGCATAAATCAACACTAAATAAGATTTATAACAGGATTTGCACAAACATTTCACAATCAAACCAAGAAATTAATTCAATTTGATGTAAGACTTCAAGTTCTAAGAAAGAGGATTCAAGAGTGAAGCCACCTACCTAAACCAATTAGGCAAAACCAAACAACGGACGAAGAACGCTCAAGAACACCGAGCCGATTTTCCAAGAACTCTCCTTAGATTCCATCCCCTATCAGCAACAAGAACAAAACCTGACTTAGAATTCATCCACTACCTTAGATCTACCCACCTAGGGAGTAGATATAAGGATCCAACAAGAGGGAAGAAGGAGATCTAAGAAAGCAAGAAAAGAATGAGACTTACTGCGATCAACCAGCCTGTAAACGCCAAGGCAACCCTCCATGTCGCTTCCAAAACTCCTAGTAGGTGTTCTCCCACCTTCCCTAGAGAGAAATACTGAGTTAGAGCCATCTAAGAGCAAAAAAGAGTGGGTTAAATGATAAAACGGATTAGATCCTAATAAATTGGATCTAAGTTGATTTTGCGCACGGATATTCCACACAGTTAGTTAAACCGTGCGCTAACCGTATGGTAGTCACTGCCATAGAGGGGATCTCTGAACGACCTCCTCTCACGGTTTTCCCAAACCGTGCACACACCGTGCGGTCTCCTCTGTCCAAAAGACCACCACCTGCATGACTTCTGCATGGTTTGGAATACTGTGCGCAGCCCGTGCGTCCCCACATTTTTCCCTTTTATAGTTTAAAATTCTCCCAAACTTCCCCAATCATCTCCCATAAACTTCATGCACTTAAAAAGCATAAAACAAGGGTTACTTACCAGAAACCAGGGGTACTAAATTCTCCCCACCATTTGCCTTTCCGTCCACAGAAAGAAGAAAGACAATGCTTGCCTGAAAGAGTTCTAGCCACTGCTCTTTCATTTCTTTCTCGCGTTCCCAAGTCTCTTCCTGGATCTGACCATGCATCCATAAAACCCACACTGGACTGATGCTTTTTTCACGCAAGAATTTATCTTACCTATCCAAAATCTGTACTGGGGTATGTATCAATGAAGCATCCAGCTTTAGGTCAACATGATCCCATCTGATCACATGGTCAGGATCGGGCTGATACTTCTTCAACTGAGATACATGGAACACATTATGCACTACACTGAACCGTGGTGGTAATTCCAACCGATATGACACCTATCCAACATGTTCCAGTATCTAAAAGGGGCATATATATCGAGGACATACTTTTTCCTCCTTCCCAAAACGACGATGTCCAAGTCTTGGAGATATCCTCAAGAAGACAGATCACCCACAACGAACACCAATGGTCTGCGACAGTGATCTGCATAAGATTTCTGATGCATTTGAGCCATCTCCATCCTCTTTCTAATCAACTGAATTTTCTCCGTTGTTTCTAGGACAAGGCTTAGCCCGACTAGTGAAGTTTCACCAGTTTCCAACCATCATAGTGTAGAACGACACGGACGCCTATACAATGCTTCAAACAGAGCCATGCATATCGAAGCTTGATAGTTGTTATTTTATGAGAACTCCACTAAGGGTATATGCTCCTCCAATGAGCCATTAAAATCCATTACACAATCCCGCAACATGTCATCCAACGTATATATCTTCCTTTCATATTTTTCATCCATTTAAGGATGATACACCATACTCATATTCAACTGAGTTCTCAGGGCATGTTATAAGGATTCCCAGAAAAGAGATGTGAACCTCTGATCTCTATCTGGGATGATAGACACGGGTACACCATGTCTCTTTACCACTTCATGGATATAGATTTTTGAAAGATCTTCCACCATATGAGTTTCACGAAGAGGGATGAAATAGGCCGTCATGGTCAGACGATCCACTATCACCCAGATGGCATTGGGTTTCCAGACCATTCATGGAAGACCTGTAAAAAAATACATTTCTATCTGCTCCCATTTACACACTGGGATAGGTAAATACTGTAACATACCAGCTAGTCTATGATGCTCTGCTTTAACCTGTAGAAAAGTTAAGCATCTCGAGACGAACTCAGCCACCTTCCTTTTCATGCCACTCCACCAAAACTACGTCTTCAATGACTTATACATATTTTGTATACCCGGATGTACAACCCATCATGAAGGGTTGTAAGCATGAAGGATTTGTTCATTAGCAGTTAAAGGTACAACCATATGATCTTGAAACATTAAAACTAAACTCCCATCTATCTTCCATCCATCAATGGTCTTCCCACTATTGAGTTTTGAACTCACTACAACACAGTCTACATCGGATGCCTGTGCCTCCTTTACTATCTCCACCAAATTAGGAACAAGTGTAGCTGAAAAGAAAAGAGCAACATCTCCTCAGTCTTCAAATTACACATGAATATCGGCTAAGACTGACATCAACTTCCATTCATATGAAGCTTCCTTTTCCAACTGAGCATACGACTTCCTGCTTAATGCATCAGCCACTGAATTTATGTTAACCGGTGTATACATCAAGTCAAAGTCGAACATTTGAAGATACTCCATCCATATCCTCTACCGCAGATTCAAATATCGTTGTGAGAAAATGTGTTTCATGATTTTGTGATCCGTAAACACAGTGAATTTCTCACCAAAGGGATAATGTCTCCATGTATTTAAAGCATGGAAGACTGCATGCAATTCCAAGTCATGTGTTGGGTAATTCTTCTCATGCACCCTCAACTGCCTTGACCCGTAAGAAACAAAATGGTCTCTTTGCATGAGAACACATCCCAACCCTAATACTAAAGCATCACAATACACCACATACCCCTGTCCTGATTCTGGAAAGATCAAGATGGTTGCTGATGTAAGGAATACATTCAACTCATGAAAATATCTTTGACATTCCTCAGTCCATTGAAATGCACTATTTTTCTTTGTCAATGCTGTCATAGGTGAAGCTAGTCTTGAGAAGTCACGCAAAAAGCGTCGACAATAACCAGATAGACCAAGAAAACTTCATTTTTCAAAGACATTATTCAACAGTTACCAACAAAGATCAGCTTCTATCGTTTCTGGATCCACTAAAGCACCTTACTTAGAAACAACATGGCCCAGAAAATGTACCTCTTGTATAAAAAAATCACACTGTGATAATTTGTCATACAACTAATGGTCCCTCAATATCTCCAACATTATCACCAAGTATAGCTCATGCTCAGCCCTTGTTCTTGAATACACCAATATGTCATCAACAAACACCACAAAAAAAGAATCCAGATATTTTTGAAATATCTGATTCATCAAATACATGAAGACCGCTAGTGAATTCGTTAGACCGAAAGGCATGACCACATATTAGTAGTAGCCATATCTACTCTTGAAGGATGTCTTTGGAATATCCTTCTTCCAAACTCGCAACTGGTGATATCATGACCGCAAGTCAATCTTGGTGAACCCCTGAGCTCCCCTCAATTGATCAAATAGGTCATTAATGCATGGAATTGGATATCTATTCTTTATCGTAACATTTTGATGTATACGATAATCCAAACATAGCCTCAAAGTTCCATATTCTTTCTTTACAAACAAAACTGGTGCTGCCCACAGAGACACGCTTGGCCGAATAAACCCTTTTCTTTCTAGCTCCACTAAATGCAGCTTCAATTACTTTAACTCTGTTGGTGCCATCCTATAAAATGTAAGTGAGATAGGACTCGTCCCTGATATGAGATCAATTGTAAAATCCACTTATTTTACAGGTGGTATCCCCGAGAAGTTTTCAGAAGAAACATCTAGAAATAGATCAAAAACTACAAGAAAACTGTTACTCACGATCTCATCCATCGATTCCAAGTTTAACGCAGCCAAATGGTAAGAGATCATTGCCACTGCTGGTGCCAACAAGCTGTTGCATCGGCCTTCATCACTCTTTCTTCTCTAAAGAGATGCTCGACACCATCCTCAGTCATGAAACTGACTATTCTGCTATAACAGTCGATGTGAGCCCTAAATGCTGTCAACCAATCCATACCCAGGGTTATATCATAGAAATCCATCTCCAGAACAGAGAAATCCCATTTTAGATCAGCTCCATCAATAGTTATAGAACATGATCTACACATGAAGGCTCTACATTATCTTTCCTCGAGAGGTGTTTGATGTTTTATCATAGAGGGAATCATTTCAACTCTTAAGTTTAGAAAATAACCAATAAGAGAAGCAAGAAAATAATGTGATGCACCAATATCAAACAACACTTTCTTGAGGGTAGAATTGAAAAGAATCATACCTCTCATAGTAGACAGTACAGACTGGTCATCCAGAACCTCCTGTTCCGCTCCAGACAATTGCTTTGTTGCTACACTTTGATCCTTATTGCCTTGTTGAGATTGTCCTACTTGAGGAGTCATGGTATTCCTAGAATCACCATAACTAGATCTATTCTACTGGCAAGATGGATTTTGATGTCCTCGCCCTGTCGAAGCATAGGATGCTTGCGACGCCTGGGAAGTGTCACGTGCACCAGACCTCGAAGCACTGGGACAATATCGCTGAAGATGACCCATCTTGTTGAAATTGTGACATGCTTGTGGTGGTGTTGTACATTCTCCTTTCATGTGATCAATTTCACCACATTAAAAACACATGGACTTCATCATGCGTCATGGAGGAAGATTTACCGATCCAACCATCTGATTCTGATTTTCACTCCCACCTTAGAAGTAGGTGTCCCTCTTCTGCTTGTTCCCAACATTCGAGTTCCCCCATGTTCCTGTGGGTATCATCATACTCCCTCCGCCCATAATTCCTGAGATGTCTCTTTTAGTTATTGTTTCTCTATCTACCATCTCCATATAATTCGTAATACAGAGAAAAACTATCTTTGTGTGAATCTCCTGTCGCAACCCTGATTCAAAGATGTGTTCCATCAACGACGCACTTGCAGCGACTTCCGGTGCAAAGCGTACTAAATTCATGAATTTATCTGCATACTCCGTGACAGAGAGATTCTCCTACTTCAGGCTGAAAAAGCCAGTTTTCCTCTTGATCATGAAGGTGTGAGGATAGAATTGTTTATTGAACAACTCCTCAAATTCCTCCCAGCTCAGTCCTTGATCCACCTTAGCCTGCACCACCAGCACCCACCACTATTGGGCAAGATCCTCCAGCATATACATCGCCAACTTTTCTTTCAACTCCACTGGTCTGCCGATGAAATTGAAGATACAATTCATCCTTCTTAGCCACACCTTCACCATTTTTGGTTTAGAATCACCCGAAAAGATGGGTGGATTCTGCTTTTGGAATTGGACGGAATGGTCTACATGCATTGACTCATCCCTCTGATTCCCCGTGTCCACCACTTGGAAAGCATGAACTATACTTTGGAATAGCTACTGGTTCACCTGTGGCTCAGGTGCGACCACATTCTCCACATCCTCTTCCGTTAGGTTTCTATGACGTCTAACAGGTTCCATTTTTTATATAAACAACGCTCGCTATTAGTCTCATTTCCTAGAAAATGAAGGCTTAGCATTTCAATTTCTATCACATCACTATCACAACATTGATTTCCATCCATTTCTAAAACAGATCCTTTCTTTCTTTTGTAAATCAATCTATTTTCAAAATACAGCAACCATTATCTTTTCAAAGTCTTTCATTTTAAAACATGCTTCAAATTTTCAAAAAACATGCTTTTCCATCAAACCATAATCCCTTTATAAAAATGATTTATGAAGTCCTAGTGGGAATTCATTCTTCTAAAATGCATGCCATGATCATCTCATTGGCTAAACCCACGATAATGATATTTTCAACATTGTAGAAGTGTCTCCAAAAACTTATGTACCCAACAACCTAGTAACTTGAAGTTCAGCATAAATGGGTTAGCTACGTCCTTTTATGGTATACAATTAAAGTTCCGACAATCCCACTCTTGTCTAAGATGACCACCCAAGGAATAACCTAGAATGATTTTCAACTCCAAGACCAAGAACATTGATTACTACTTGTTTGGAAAGGACCGAACAAGATGATACCATTTGTACCTCAATGAAAGGACCAGACTGATACCATTTGTAATGACCCACCAATTCTCATTGTCTTGAGAGCTCAACAAGTCATTAATTGGCCTTAAGAGACACCCCCTAGGCGCCAAAGGCTGGCAATAAATTCCTAAGGGTTTCAAAACACATGCGGGACGATTTAACCTTAAAATGAAGACAACTAAGAAACCATGCAAACTAAATGAACATCTCCAAGAAACCACTATATGATGCATGAGTAAAAACAAGATAGTTCATCCATTTATTTCATTTTAAACCAACCCAATTGTAACAATGGAAACCAAACTAAATCAGAGTAAATAGCGGGAAGACAAAAGACAAGACTCAAACCAAACAAGACTCCAAGGATCCACAATCTCCATGCTCCAACTCTACCAAACAGCTCAATAAATCACGATGTAGTGCTAAACACATGTGCCACCTTTCCCTTTCCAACATCCCAGTAAATGACATCTATAAAAGCACCAATGTGCCAAAGCAGGGGGTGAGTAATGAAACTCAGTAAGTTTTCCCCGATGACTTCCCAACCCATGCCTCTATGATAAAACATTTTAGCACATTTATATAAAACAATTTATATAAAATAATTACAAAAGGATTCACAATATAGCAAGTTCCAAATGAAAACAATTTTTCAACCAACCCAATATTCTAACCAAAACCATATTTTCCAAGAAAAACAACCAAACCAAGTTTCCAAATCAAAACCACATTTCCACTTTGGCATAAACATTCCATTCCACATAACCACATCATTACCCATGCATGCATCATTATGACAGTTCCATACTCATGAGTGGTCTCTCGTCGATCTACCAAGTCGTCACAAGGTAATTATTACCCATGTTCCATTACACTTTTGGAACTAAGCACAAGGTCATATTTTAACCAAGCCTCATAAATGCAATATGAACTCACAAACCAAGTATGCCCAAAAACCACACCATTTCAACCATGCCCAAAAAAATTCAATAAAAACACTTTTATTGAAAAACCTTTTCCCCAAACCCTTTTCTAAATCCAGCCAATCCATATTTTAAAATCACCATTTTAAAATCAAGAAACCAAAATACTTTTCACAAACCATTCATTCAATTTCCACAATTCCATCAAAACCCATAAATCAACAATAAAGATGATTTATAACATGCTTTGCATCAAAATTTCACAATCAAACCAAGAAATTAAATCAATTTGAAGTAAGCCTTAAAGTTCTAAGAAAGAGGAATTGAGAGTGAAGACACCTACCTCAACCAATTAGGAAAAACCAAACAACAGACGAAGAACGCTCAAGAACACCAGGTCGATTCTCAAAGAACTCCCCTTAGATTCCTTCCCCTATCACTAACAAGACCAGAACCCGACTTAGAAGTCATCAACTACCATATATCTACTCACCTAGGGCGTAGATCTAAGGATCCAACAAGAGGGAAGAAAGTGATCTAAGAAAGAAAAACAAGAACGAGACTTACTGTGATCAACCGGCCTCTAAACGCCAAGGAAACCCTCCAGAATGCTTCCAAAATGCCTGATAGGTGTTCTCCCACCATCCCTAGAGAGAAATCCCGAGTTAGGGCCATCTAGGAGCAAAAAAGAGTGGGCTAAATGACAAAACAGATTAGATCCTAATAAATAGGATCTAAGTTGACTTCAAGCATGGTTAGTCCGCACGGTTAGTTAAACCGTGCGCTAACTGTGTGGTAGTCACTGCCAGAGAGGTGCTCTCTGCATGGCCTCCTCACACATTTTTCCCAAACCATGCGCACACTATGCGATCTCCTCTGTCCAAAAGACCACCACCTGCACGGCTTCTGCATGGTTTGGCAAATCGTGTGTAGCCCGTGCGTCCCCACATTTTTCCCTTTTATGCTTTAAAAGTATCCCAAAAATTCCCCAATCATCTCCCATATACATAATGCACATAAAAAGCATAAAACAAGGGTTACTTACCCGAAACCGGGGGTACTACAAGTATGATGCAAAAAGTGTGGTTATGATTATGGGGGAAGTGATGCACATATCTATTTCTAAGTATAGAATTAAAATTTATATGAATATTTCATATTTAAACAATATAAAAATAAAAAAAATTATTTATTTATAGCTCTGGAATAGCTTAGGTGTCGCGTACAAAGTGAAATCTTTTGGAGGTTTCCAGAATTGGAATCGGCTACGGCTAGTGGTGAAGATGAATCCGGCTTGGGATGTAGAGATGACTATGGTTTTTATGATGTGTTAGTCTATGTTAACTATATTGCAAGGTTTTTTGGTCTTCTCATTTATGTTGTGGTTGTATGTTTGGGTACTAGATCCCATAAACCAGATTTTGATAATAAAAAAAATGATTTTCAGTCATATTTAAACAATATTGAAAATATATATGAGTTGGATTATACAACTTTTATAGAAAACAAAAATTTGTCGATTTACTTGTGGGAGAATAAGAAAACTTTGGGGTTATTTGAAAATTCAATCAGGGGTGACCCTTTTATTATTATGTCATAATCAATACAAGTAAATACCAATGTGGACAATGTTTTGTACATTATAGGGTACCACAAATCGGGGACTTTGATTCTCAATAAGGGATCCAAATACCATAAACCTTTAACAAAAATATTGTTCAATTACTAGGTTATAGTGTTTTTAATATACTATTATTTTCCTCATAATATTGTGTGCTATATACCGTAATAACAAAATATAAATTATATTTTTGACTACTCATATAGAAAATGACTTCTGCACATGATGATGTTACCACTCTAAGGGAAGAACATGTAGTGGATGTTGAAACTGAAGAATTATTAGTGGATAAAAAATATGTTTATAAAAATCAACAATGATGTAGCGTCACAATGTTGACTAAAATACTCATTATAAGAAGTGATGGTATAAAACTTTATGTTATATGGAATCAACGCAGCTAGCCGATTTACCACATGAAGACAATATTCATTTGTTTTGTGGTGGTCATAATGATGTTGGATGTGCCGATTGATATAGATTCATGGACCCCTTTTAGCCTATAAAATAAAACTATTTTTCAAGATATAAATGTAATATTATGATATACTTACATTATTTTACTAAAAAATTATATAATGAAACATTGATTTAATTTTCATTATTACTTGCTGAGTTGATTTTTATTAGATATCTTTCTTATGAAATGTGTCATAATGGTTGCTAGAAAACCCCTTAAAGGAATCTATACTCTTCTTACCAAGTTTCAACTTAATTATTAATAGGGGAAAGTAAATCCAAACCAACCAGTTATGTTTACACACATTATAATATAGGAAACATGAAATTCCATTATTAGTCACTGTGATGAGAAATAATTTCTCGTTCATTACAGGCGATAATATATTATTTTACATTTTTTATTTTGTCAAATTTTATTCAAAATTGTTAATTTATGAAACAAAAAAGGATTGATGAAAATAAGCAATGTGCATTAAAACGGATGTACCCCTGTCACAAATCAAGGATGGGGTATGCTTCAAAAGATAACAAATGGGTATGTAGTTTAAATAAAAGTATTATGTGATATCAAACAACATATGTTCCATTTTTATATGTATATTGATCAATAAAAACCTGAAGACACTTCCTTACCAATTAATGGCCAGTGTAAGGAGGCCCACATAAATTATGAGGGTACACTATTTATTGAAAATGGAAAAGTAACATGGGAAACATGTGTATGTATGACCTAATAGTAATTTTTTGTGATTTATAACAAAATTGTAATAAAATAGTTGTTTATGTTCATATTTTTTTATATTGTTTAGTTAGAAGAATTATCAGTGCCCATATTTAAATAAGATACACTTTTAGTAGAATTGAAGTGGAATGAATAATATGGTAACATTAGAGGTGTAGGTTTTAGAGTGTCTCCTTGATCATATTTAGAGAAGAAAAAACCTTAAGAATATATGTATCACATGATGAAAGGATTTTAGGTGAAAATATATACACAATAAGATATTATTGTGTTGTTAGGATTGGAATAAAAATATATGTAAAAGGTTTAAAGAGAACCAACGATGGTACAAAGATCAACACATGAAAAACCAAATGGCACCACAAGCTTTGACAATAGTCATTCCCCTCAACCGCAAATGTGACCAAAGTTAATCAATTTTTTCCTAACTCTTTCACTTAAATTTAAATCAAACAACGTCCGATAACATTATGTTACTAAAATTCTATATGGTACAGTTGAATGTGATTTCTATGTATCAACTCAGATTCACCTCCAAGTTGTGAGTGGTATGGTTTATAATATCCAAGGTGGTAAGATAAACAATATATAACTCAAAAAAGATCACATAATAGTGGGTATTAGGTATGATATTGGGTAAATAAATGAGGAGCCCATTCCACTTGATGACACAAATATTTCAAATACTAATGATGCTATCAGATCATGCATATCTTAGACCACTAATGCTATAAAAATACATGAGGTATGTATCTAAAAAGATTTTTTAGATGAAAAACCTATATTAATTGATGAAAAATTGTCTGGAGTGAGGTATGATATTATATAAGGACAAAACTATTGGGAAAAAAAGTTCTAATTAAGAAAATATAGTAAATTGACAAATAAAACCAAAATACTTCTAGGGGTACCTTATCCTCGCCGGTTCCATTGAAACATATATTATAATTTAAAATTCATACATTCACCACATTAAAAAAGGCATATATTCCCTACAATCATTATGAAGTATTAAAATTTGGATGTTCTATTATAAATATGGTTTGTCTTGAGAGTATAAATGAGATTATCAAGTTTGAATGGCTGGGAGTCACTGTTATGAATAACCATATAAGGTATATTTTCATAAAACGTTTGTCCAAAAAATGACTTAATATGTTAATTAATGTTATAACTACTAATATTTTACATAGAAATTTAAATTACTTCTATATAAAGGGAAAACCCCATAAATCATGATTTCTAGTCATTAATCACTGTATCATTTATATGGGAAAAATTAAATTTGATTCAAAAGAGATTGATAAAAAACATGCTCTAAACAAGTTGTTTGAGATAAAAATTATTGACAAAATACTCTTTTTGGAGACTAGAATTCAAGGGTAAAACTCTGTAATCCAATCATATAATATAAATTTATTTTTCATTACTTATTTTTTTGTTTTGTAGGAAACACTGTATTATGATTGTAGTTATCCTGGATACCCCAAATATTTATTTTTTTGGATGCAATTCATGGATATACATCAAAACAAACATTCATGTTCTGTGTTGTGAATTTTTAATAAACTTCAACCAATATTTAATAGACAAAATTTTAATTTCATTCTTTAGTCTATGTTTTATTAAGATTTTTTTATGATATGGTGATCGCTAAATATAGTACGAACCATGGTATGAATATGTTACTGAATATAATAATATTATGTATTCCTTTAAATAGATATTGATTAAGGTATTTATAGGAATATTCAACTATAAAAACATATTTCCAAAAAAACATACTTCTTTTTTCAATCTTTTTATATTGTCCATATAAATATAATAATAATGATCATGTAT
Source organism: Viscum album (assembly GCA_963277665.1). Taxonomy (NCBI): domain Eukaryota; kingdom Viridiplantae; phylum Streptophyta; class Magnoliopsida; order Santalales; family Viscaceae; genus Viscum; species Viscum album. The sequence continues at coordinate 1,047,794,973 of OY728165.1, forward strand.
ATTATGTTATAGAATTTATGAAAGATATCAAAACCATAAAAAAACCAACATCCCAAAATATGTAATTTCTAAAGATAATTACAATTTCATTGAAACAATTATTTATAATTTTTTTGTCAATATTTTCACAGTTATACCAAAATTTCCAACAATCTAAGTACTCAAAATTAGAATTAATTTTTTTTGAGATGATTCGGTAGTGTATATGGAATCAGAATGTTTTAAGACATAATATTTTTGTGATTACCTAATTTTTTTATGATCTAGAATGGGATATGATCTTAGAAATATATTTGTGGAATGAATAATTAGTATTATTATGCTTATATATTATTTTTGATCAGTTATAAAGGAAAAGTATAATGATGGAAATCAATTTGTTTAGAAACAAGATAGTAAAATATATCGTGTCAAAATGTATATATACCATATGAACTGGTGAATTACTACTATTTATTTTGTAATGGCCCAAAATTATATTAATGAAATTTACCTCATTATAATTATTTTATAAAGTATAAATCACATAAAATAACATAGATAACACAATACATAATTTATAATTTTTAAAATAATATAATATGTGGTATTTTTAGTAGTTAAGAAATATATACCAATGAAATAGTAACAAGACCTTTTGAAAAGCCATATGAGCCTATTGAAAAATAAACAAGGAAAATAAATAGTAACGACCCCCATGAAAGTGTAAATAAAATTTACGCATCTTATAAATGAGAGTATGATATAATTATATCATAGTATAAGTAACAGAAAATTTTAAAAATTATTGATTAAGTGTTATTATTTTTGAAATTCATAATTATTTAATTAAAAATTTATAATTAATATATTTATCTAAAATAAAATTTATTTTTATAAATAATATTCCTATATTTATATATTATTGTTATATTATTATAGTCTAATTTTATGGAACCTTATTTAATGTTTTAAGGTGTCATAAATTCAGATGTAACATTGAAATTGGAATTTTTTGAATAAATGATGCTTTAAATTAAAAATTAAATTTATCACATTTAAAAAATTATGATCAATAAATTAATTTTATTTTTTAATTCTACATGTTTAAAAGTGGTTAGGGTGAATTTATAGGATTTTTCTAAAATAATTGATTTATTGGTGAATAGTAAAATATTGTAATTTTTGGTATATATACATTATAAGATAAATATACTATTACATGAGTCCAGAATGATGTAATAACCATAATAAAAAAATGTCCTTCATTATTTTAATTTATTTGGTTATAATTATTAAACTATTCATATTCTTGACCCAAAATAATAGAAAAATGAATAAAATATTCAAAAAACACCCCTCTCCCCCACTATAAATACCACCCTCACTTTCTCTTCTCCTCACACCATCCAATACCTAAGAATTGTCTAAATTCTAATCATTACTATTCTAAACCCCATCCCCCATGTCCATAATCTCTTTTTCTAATAAAAATACCAAAATCAATCACCTTAATGAGGTTCTCAAAGAGGAGATTTCAAAGGAAAAAAATCCTCTTTTTCAATTTTTTTATTATAATTCCCTCACCGCCGGTACAAAAATACATGATAAATCTATTATAATTTTTATACTAGAATTAAATCATTTTAATTAAATATCCATCATCAAATTCTATTCTCTCTCTCTTATTTAAAAAAATGGAAACACCACCCGTTATTTATTATTTTGGATCCAGTATATATATGATATTAATTAATAAGGAAAAACTCTTTCACGATGATGGAAAAACTGCCAAAATGATCTTAACGATTATCATAAAAGCCCTATGTAATAAATCATACTCATATATATAAAAAATAATATAAATGACCATTTAATTATATCTATGTTCATTGACTACATATAATTACAATTCTAGAGAATTATACGCATTTTACATGAACTTCATTACTTATAAAAATGCGAACCGATCATGACTACCAAGAAAAGAAATTATTTATAACAACAAAATTTAATCTTATAACTCCTAAAAAAAGACATAAATGAACTTAATAAAACAATATTAAATAAAATATATGTTTAATATGTTTTCAGTTAATTTATTAATGAATTTAATTTAATTATCCAGTATATTAAGTACAAGTGTAGAACACTTTCAGACATAAGGTAAGGGTTTCTTCCCGAATCACCGTATTCATTCACGATATGCATTCTCCATATATACACCAATATAATTATTTATTATTTTTATATAATTATTATAAGTTATATCTTTACATTCCAAAATCATTCATCTATATCATTTCAACTTTCTTTTATGGGTAAACATCTATTTTATTGGCTTCCCATCTCAATTCTTCACGATACGCAAGCCAGATTGAAGAGAACGTCTCAATTTCTTACCCATTTTTTTCAAGAAAATACATAATCTATTTTAAGAAGCCATTTATTTTCATAAATATGTACTTTTTACATGAAAAAAATTATTTTTCAATTATTGGATTTATACAAACAATTATAAAAAATAAAATTTATTTCTTCAAAAGAACTCTTCTTGGAAAAGTAAAAGGGATCATTCTCTCAATAATTTTTTAATAATTATTTTATAGTAGTATCAGATATTCCAACACATATATTGAATTTTATTATTTATTAATATTTATCTAAAATTATTATAATATTCCTTATTTGATTCAATGTTTTCTAATTAGTTTTACTATTAATATGCATCTTTATACCATTTACTTTGTTACTCAGAATGGTTAGTGTTTATGTTTACAGGTTCAATTAGGTTATTTAAATTTCATATGTAATTGTAATTTATGTTTAATTAAATTTATATGATGATTTAATGGGATATAGAATGTGATGTCTGGGTTCTCTATAGCCTCTCATGGAATCAGTATGTCCCATGAGACAAAATAGATATGGACTTCATCGAGCCCTCAGCCATTTTCTGATATTGTTTTGGATGAGGCCATAATCATTTGTAGAAATCTTGGCTAAGGCCTTAATGATATTTTTCTGATGCTAGACATATCCATTCCCTCATAATGATATTAGTAATTTATTATCCATGTGAATATTTTACAATTATAATATCTACGATTTATATTTTTTATCACATGATTATTTATATAGAGTTATTTATTGATCTTTTATCCTTTCCATATCATGTTTATGATTATGTTATAATGGCATGTATTTTTAGTCATTCACCATGGAATATTTTTTATATTAGTGTCTTCTATATTACTTAACCTTGTAGAGAATAAGATCTCACCCCTTATATTTTCCACAGGATATAACGATGAAAATTATGAATGAATTACATGAATAATCTAGGAGTTTAGGGGTGTTTTCAATGGAATTTCTATATTTTATTTTGGTTCAAGTTGTAATGTAAATTTATTGAATTTAATTTGGATTCCAAAAAAATTGAAAATTTAGGATTCAAGTCATGTATCTATGATAATTAATGAATATAGGGCACCGAAACAAGGAGACTAGGGTCGGAGTATTTACAGTTGGTATCAAAGAAAGTTTAGTAGAATCATTGGAAACTAGATTTAGAAAAATTATATTTTGGAACATAACCCTAAGATATAATTTGAGGATAAAAATATAAGAACACAGAATAATTTTGGTAAAGTCAAGATTATGTGGGTCTTCATAGAAATACATCCTTGTCTAGATATTAAAAGTAGACGTGGTTCTGGAAAAACTTTACCTAGGGGTAACAACTCCAACAAGGTTTCCCATGCCTAAATCAAGGTAACCTGGTATATGAAAATGTGAAAAAACATTCTCTTGGTTTGACACACCTAGAGTATATTATTAGGATAAATTAAATTTTCATTAAAAACAATCATGACAGATTCAAAATAAAATGTCTCCCTAAAGAAACCATGTTTTTTATTATGATATTAGTTATGCACAAACTTTCAATTTAGGTTAAGTGTTTTTCTAGTTCAGAGTTATGAATTATAATTTATAACATAACTTAGTGTATTCCATTATATAGAAATTTTTCCTAGTGGAAAGAATGTAAATTGTATGAACGTGTATATCCCATGTAGTGATTTCCCTTCTATGAATGATAATTATGTTTGTACTGGAGCTGTGACTGGTGCTGAGAAACTTAAGTTATTCTATAGAAAATTACTCAGGATATGAATAATAACCATATATATATGGATCATCATGGTCCACAACAAGGAGGATCAATGTTAAACCACTTTATGCAACAACAACCTCCATCATTCAATGGGAATACAAAAAATATGAAGCGGTGTAATGGATAAGTTCCCTAGAAAAGATATACATTACTTTAATAAGTAGAGTAAGAGAGAAGGTTTTCATATAAGTTTATCATCTATCAGGAAATTTAGATCAATGGTGGTAATTAATTTAAAACACAAAGTAGTAGGTCAAAAATACAAATATGAAATGAATTTATTTTAAGGACATTTTCATAGAAAAATATTTTTCCAAGAACAACGAGTAGATACGGATAGATAGTTCTTGAGTATGAAGAAAAAAGGGGATTAAATTTTTTCAAATTATGAATCCAACATTACAAGGTTATTAGGACATGCCACAGAATAAATATTTAATCCAAGGAGTAAGATTTATCAATTATTGGATCATTAGAAACCTTTCATCTGAAGGGAACTTGTCTCCCCAAATTTCTGATCAAATGAAGATATAGTCTCATGTGATATAAAAAAAGAAGTTTAGGGTCCAGGAAAAACCCATCCCTATCAAATTAACAGAAAATAGAAAAAGTGGAAGAATAAGAGGGATTTCAAAGACGAGAATAGCACACACCATGCATATCAGAATCAACAAAACAAGAGAAAAAATATGGAGTAATAAATGACCATCTTGAGGAGACCTCCATGATAGCCCGCTTGGAAAGGGAATCTGCAGATTGATGTGATTTCCTATAGACCTGAGTGACATCCAAATTAAATTGATCCAGAACTCCAAGACAGGCACTTTATGATAGAATTACATGCCAGGAAACATTCTGAGAATGCATCTTCAAAAGTTTCACCACTGAGGTATGTTAAGATTCCACCCAGATATGCATCCAATTGTGTCGAGTCACATAGTTGTTGGCCTTCATCATTTCCCAAATCTCAGATTCAATAGTAGATTCAATTCCAATATAGTGGTAAAAGCAATCTTTAAGGAATCCTCGATGGGTGTGGAAGATTCCACCGCAACCTGACGGTCCTAGAGCACCTGATGCCCCCATCCTCATTCACTTTCAACCATGGGTAGATAGGGAGGAACCATATGATTTATTTTTGTACCATAGGCTACTTGACCCTGCCAGGAACATAGAGCGTCTTCAGAATAATCAAGTTCGAGACAGTGTTATTCATCACTCCTGTTTGAATTTTAGAGGCAGCTAACACCGCCTTGTAAATCATGTTCAACCTAGCCTTCATGGAGGTCTTGTGGTTGTCAAAGACAATTATATTTCATGCCTTCCATATGAAATCACATGCTGTAGAAACATCGGACAATAGCAGTGCATAAATATGTTCACTTTGTCTGGAACCCTGGATGGAACACATGAACCTATAAATGCTATCCTCATGGAGGGATGTGCGAAACAGAGCCTGCAACTGATTCCAGATTTGAAAAGAATAATTTCATGATAGAAAAAATATGTTGTATGGTTTCATCATCCTACATAGAAACATAGTAGACATGCACAAGATGAGGCCCAGTTCACTAAAACATACCATGTACATGAAGTCTATATTTCCAAACCCACCATATGAGAAGGTTCCAATCAAAAGGTATAAATGGTTTTCTAAAGCCACACAACCAATAAAGAGTTATAGTAGAGCCATCACACATGTTCCTATAGTACTCCCTGTATGTGAGTATCCCATTTGCGCTCAGAGTCTAGTCCAAAAAATCATAATCATTTTAACTGTAATGATGTACCTGCAACTAGATAGGATTGGGTAAATATCCTTATAGATCATGCTGATGATATAAATAAAAAATTGAGAGTATTTTCATAGGAGATGTAACATCCATTGTCTCATGTATAGGTCTGTCCAGCCACCAGGTTATCCACATATTACGACCAAAACTTGTACATACCATCCAAATAGAGCATTGAATAATTCCATGGTAGGCATTCTTAATGGTAGGCCAAATAGAGGAAGCAACATACATGGAATTACAATTTCACAACATAGATAGAAACCTCTGTGAAATAAATTCTACTGAAACATCACCGCTATAAACCATGTTCCATGAAAACTTACAAATAAGATCATCTTTTAATAAGCTCAAATCCTTGATGGCCATACCTCCCATGTCAACTGGAAGGTTAAATTCTTTCTTGGTAGTAGTAATATGCCTCCTCTCATAAATGGATCCAATCCAAATAAAGTTTTTTATTAGAACATGAAGTTCCTTAAAGAGTTTTTTGGGCAATTTATAAACATTAAAGTCATAGAAAAACATTGAATTAGTCACATAATTCACCAAACAAGTTATACAAACTTGTTAGATGGATTTCCCATTCCAGACCACCAAATGAGAAATGATTTTTGAGTAAATACTTTCATGATAAACATGTTTGTCTCTTCCCCAAAAAATAGGCACCCCATGATAAATGAATGGAAGGGTTTTCCTTATCATCCCAAGGTTCTTGGATATTATGTTCTTTCTAGAGATGGTCATACCTTTCCTGAACACAAAAAATAATTAATTCTAGCTATTCACCTACCCAGAAATGTCTTCATAGTGAGAAAATAGCTTCTGAATATAAGAAATTATCCTTTTATCAGATTACCCCAAAATAAGTATTTCATTAGTGTAAAAGTGGTGAGAGGGTGTGAAGTAATCCCTTCTAGCTCAAATTTTCTTTTATAGACCAGCTTGCACAATGTTATTCAGACATTGACTTAGGTAGTCTTCAAAAATATCAGTAAAAAGTACAGATAGGGGGTCCCCTTATCTGGACCCTATAGTACATTTAATATACTCTTTAGGTGACTCGTTGATGTGAATTGACTGCTTGACACTACTCAAAATGGTAGAATCTAGCTTAATAAAGGGCTCATAGAATCCATGTTTCCTGAGAATCACAAATAAAAATTCCAAAAACTGGTGTCAAATGACTTGGAGATATCCAACTTAATAGCAAAGATTCCATTCCTAAATTTATTTTTCATAATGTTAAAACTTTATGATGTCGTGATATGATAGCTTTGAATGTTCCTCCTGGGCACAAACAAGAATTTATTTGGAGTAATTAACTCACTAATAATGCTACTCATCCTTAAGGTAATGATCTTACTAATGACTTTGGGTATCGTATTCCCAATAGGAACTAGTCTAAAGTTTTTTATATCCATTGAACATTCTATATTTGGATGCAAGGAAATAAAACATACATTGACACTATAAGGCATAGATGCATGATTGAATAATTCACCCACAACACTAATCACTTAATGGTTATCAATGTCCTAATATAAAATAAATTTTTTTAGTGAAACCATCGGGCCCAGCTACACTGTCAACATTCTGGGAAAATAATGAATCCTTGATTTACTTCTCTGTTGGTGCTGCCACAAACATACGATTGTGTTATGCACCAATGGTGGCCTGCATATTATCATGCAGGTGGGACAAGTTTTGATTCCCTTTCTCTGAGTATAGGTCATCAAAATAGATAGCAACAACACTAGAGATTTATGCTTATGAATTGTATAATGATCCATTGATTTCAATAATAGTGATACTTGGACGTGTCCTATACTCTTGATGCAAACATCGGAAAAAAAAATTAGTTCCTATCCCCTTGTTACATCTATTTAGTGTTGTATTGGCCTTTAGCAAGCCATTCAGAAATTGAAAGAAGGTCATCGATGTGAGAAAGGGCCTGAATATCACCCTTTATTGGGAAATAATAATTTTGGATTACATTATGGAAAGAAAAGAGGTGTTGTTCAACAACCTTAATGTAATTTTACAGATCAGAAAATAATGCCTTGCTCTAATCCTTGGGATGATTCTTCAGATGTTTTAGCTTACTGGACAGGATTGAAAGGTGTATTCCAATCACTTCCATCAATCAAGTATTAGAGATGAACTCCCTACAAATGGGAGTGACCAGTTAGGAGTTGTTTAATCTGAAGGAAAGTGGGGAGGGTCGCCGCTGACTAGTACAAACATCCACTGAAGTAAGATTGTGATCAGAGTGACATTTGGGTAAAGTCATCCCCAATACTACAATAACATCATTCCTCTCATCTATTTTGACAAAACAGCTATCCAATTTACTGGCTTGATACCCATTGAGGGTGTACCAACTCTATGTGAATTGTTCACCCACAATGGGCACTTCATTGAGATTAAAACTATCGACACATGAGGAGAAATCAATGGCTAACAACCTATTAAAATAGAGGCCAGTTTTCTCCTCAGGCCGGAGAACAGTACTGAAGCCACCCATGGAAACCCAACAATGGGGCACTTGAGCATAAATGGTTTCAAAATACCTCCACAAAACCCTTATTTTGATGTAGAAGATTGATTAATAAACAGAAGAACATGTAAGAGTGAATTCCTAAAACCCAATACCAATAGAAACAACTAGCTGATTCTTAATGCAAGATAAGATATTAATTCTATCATTATTGAGAATCCAATGGGATTCAGCCTCAATGTAACTCAGATTCTCTGAGAAAAATGAGTATGTTTACCATTTAAAAGAGACCCACATATCAAAAGTCATATTTGGTTCAGCTATGGCAATCAATAAAGGTTTGTTGGTCACAATGAAATGCCTAAGGGCCTTTACTGTGGGAGCATTCCCAAGCCCTTGACAATTCAAAAATTGGATCTTCATTTAGACAAGGTTTTTTTGCCGCAGGTGTGAGGCCCACCATTCCTTTGTGCTTCCACTATCATCTTCTGGTTCTTCCCTTTTCTTTTCCATTTTTTCCACTCTTCCACTAAGGAAGTCCAATTATTATCATCTGGTTCAAAAGGAGCATCACAATCATCATCCCATAGATTCCCACTAAGAGGAATGATTTTTTTGGAGAATGAGTTATACAGAAAGGGGAATCCTGTGATATTATTCGATTGGAAGTTTTGTCACTAGGGTTATGGTAGAATGGGTCCTCCATTACCATAGGTGGATCATCCACAACAAGAGAAACCTTAGAATACTATTCTCAAGAGGTTCCTAAATCTACCGGCTTATGTGATGCCACAAAGAAGGTTTCCCAAGAATCTTTGCATGGATATCGGTTGTGCTCATGAGAAACCTCATGAAGAGTAGTAATAATGACCAATTCCTGAAAGGAAGATCCTTTTCCCACCCACTAGGCATAGTAAAACCGAACCACCCCCATGATCCTGCTACTCAGAACTGGTCTCAACCAAACAACCCATCATGGGACCACTGCACGGTGCTTCAACCGGGGTCCCAGGAGGAGGGCTAGAAGAGGCATCCTCCTTGAGAGCATCTGGAAAATGCACCACAGGGTCATCATGAAGCACTGGAGGAGAGCTGGAAGAGGCATCCTCCTTGTTAGCAGCCAGACAATGAACCACTTGTTCATTAGGAGCCAAAAATTCATTCCCTGAGTACAATGACATATCCATTTCAACCATCCTTATTTTCCTGTTAATTTTAAATACATTCAAGTATGCTACAAACTTCTCAATATCAACAATGCCAGTAATATAAACCACCACTAGATCCAACACAATATCCTCTTATATTGTATTCAACACCTGAAAGGATGAGTCCCCTAGAGCCATACCATTATCCTAATCACTATCCTTCCAACATTACTTCTCATCATGTCCCTTGATGTTACAAAAAACAATAAAATTTAGATCTATTTCATTCATAGACCAAGTGTCCAAAAAAAATTTAATTTAAAACAAACTTTGGCTTCCTTTCATAATGGATTTATAACTTGAAAATATCATCCCTTGGGATAAGTACCACCTCCTCAAACATAGTGCTATCCATGTCTACTTCAACTAGAACCCAGGAAATGTTCCCAAATCGTGGATTATCTATTTTCCTATCAATCCTTATGGGGTTTCAAACTGAGGATACAATATCCCACAGGATCTTGGGATGCCAATAGATCCATTGGAGCCTGAAAATTTGGATCCATATATGTTTATGAGTATTCCTCACATCGAAAGGATCGAAATTACTATCCCATTCTTGAATCCTATGAATTTCAGGCTTCAGTGCTATATCACCAAATCTCCAAGCATGCCTCTTTAGCTCATAATAAGGGAAAAATATGTGAAATTTTACCCTTTCGATGGAAGTCATGCGCCAGTCCCCAAAACCCCATATCCTTGAAATCCTGTTCACTAGATCCGAAAACTGCCAGGCCCTCTCACCCATCGGAGTCAAAACCCTCACAATAATCGAGTACTTGTGGATATTGATCCTCTCCTCAATGACTTTCTTGTTGGAAGAATCATGCACAACATGACCATTGAGAATGAATATTCCTTTTTAAGGAAGAACAAAATTTGAGAATGCCACATTCGTCATGGATTTAACAACTTCCATGAAGTTATTCTCTATATCAGATGGTTCCACGTATGTAGCACAAGATATTTTGCGATCTTTCTGAGAAGCACACCAATCAAAAATATCCTTCTTCCCCACATAATAATCTAGAATAAAGTCGAGCCTTTCCCTAGAATTCACATCAGCAACCTTGACCTGCACATTTGAGACCTTCTCGACCAAGTTTCCCTCTTTCTCCAACATCTCATATGATATAAATAATATTCAAGAATTATATAAGTCTTATAAATTCAAGGGAAAATAAGTGGATTGGGAGGCAGAGGAAATAATAGGTAAATGGAAGAATAAAAAATGGAATGTTCTAACATGCAATACTTTTGTAAGGAAACACCCATGTGTCTGCTTAAAAGAAAAAGTACTTTTCTATAAGCGTAGAGGTAAAGTCCCTCTTGAACAAGATTGGAATGGAAATAAAGAAGAATATAATGTTCAATGATACAATTTTGGGGTGATGGGACACCATGAAAATTATTTTCCTAGGCATCATGGAATCATGTCCCAAAAAAGACCAAATGATAAAGGCCAAGCTTATGCAATCAAAACTATGAAAGTTGATGTTCCTAGTGATGTGGTGGAAGGTACTTTAATTATTTCCTCAAAATTAAACAATTATTTATTTCATTATTGATTATCACATTCTTTTATATATTCCTAGTTTTCCATGAAAATTACACATTTCCCTTTTGATTTAATAAAATAGTTGTCAGTAAAAACTCTTGATGGAAGTGTCATTGAAAAAAACATATGTCATTTAGTCCTATTTATGACACATAAAAATACTTTAGTAGTTTAACATATCATCATACATATGATTGAATTTGAAATAATCCTTGACATGGAATGAATTTAATAATATTATATGAAATTTTGTCACAAAAAACAAGGAAATATGATTGGTGGGGAAGATGTAGAATCCATTATCTTTTATGTAGAAACCTAAGCATCTAATTCAAATCTAGATCCAACTACAGTATCTCATAAAAATGTAATTAATGGGGAGGAAGATAAAACATCATCTTTTGATAAGGTAAAAAATATTAAAATTTAATATGTACTTATTGTGTAAGAATATATTGATGTATTTCTAGAGGATTTAGCTAGACATCCTCCAAAGTGATATTTTTACATATCTATTGATTCAATTCTTAGTGCATGACCTATATAAAATAATCCATATAGCATGACCACTATGAAATTAATGGATCTGAAGAAACAACAAGAGGAATTTAGTGGAAAGGAATTTATTTTACATGGTGGTTCTCTATAGGATCATCTAATCTCTTTGTCAAAAATAATGACAGATATATCATCTTATGGATTGATTATATAGAAATAAATTATATTTTAATAATGAATAAGTATCCCCTACCTCACATTGGGGATTTATTTGATCAAATTCATTGAGCATGATATCTTTTCAAGATTGACCTTTGATCAGGATATTATCAATTACGTATAAGGAAGGAAGATATTCCAAATACAACATTTCAAACCACGTATTGACATTATGAGTTTACAATAATTCCATTCGTACTAACTAATTCACAATATATTTTCATGGAAAATCCTGATGACTTTATTGAGGTATTTATTGATGACATCATAGTATAATAAAAATTTTACAAAGACCATGAGAATCACTTGCTGGTCATTATTAAGACTCTAAAAAGAAATGAATTATATGGGATACTTAAGATATGTAAATTTTGACTTTAATCAGTTTCATTTCATGGCCATATTTTCTCCAAGTATGTAATCTTCGTAGATCCTATGAACAAAAAGGTAGTTCAGGAATGTATTACACCGATGAAAATAAATGAGGTATGCAATTTTATTATATTAATCAGTTATTATTATATTTTAGAACATTAATTTTCTTGAATAGCTAACTCATTAACCAAGGTTACTCATAAATGGGTTAAGTTCATATAGATAAAAAATGTGAGAAATTTTTTGAAGAATTAAAGAGGATATTAGTGATTGCTCTGATCATGACTCTAATATTAGGAAATATTGGGTTTGTGGTTTATAATGATACATCAAACAAAGGACATGTCTTTGTCTTAATGTAGAATGATAAAGTTATTGCCTATATATCAAGGAAGTTAATGAATCATTAATTGAACTATCCAACTCATGATGTTGAGTTAGCAACTAAGATGTTTTCTCTGAAGATATAGAGACACTATCTCCATGGTGAAATATGTGAGATATATACATATTTGAAAACATTGAAATATATCTCCTTTTAGAAAGAGCTCAACATGAGACAAAGGTGATGACTCAAGCTTCTCAAAGATTATGATTGTTCAATTCACTACCACCCAGGGAAGGTTACTATATTAGATGATGCATTGAGTAGGATTGATCCTGGAGTTATGAACAAAATGAGGATTTATAGGGATCTTAAGTACATGTATCTAGGAAAGATGGATACAGAAATTTTCATGGAAGGTGAAACATAATTACTTTTTAAAATGTATTCTTAACCATCCATGTTGGAGAGGATTAAAAGTTATTATTTTGATTATTAGAATCTTGAAAATAATACTAATGTTTTGAATGATGGGAAGTTGTTAGATTTTTTGTATGAAGATGGTATTCTGAAATTTGGGAAGAGACTTGTGATAACTCTTTAACCAAGTTAAAAAGGGAATTATTGGATGATTCACATAAATACAATTTCCCAATACACCTTGGTAGCACTAATATGTATAGATATTTGAAGGAAAATTTTAATGGGATAATATAAAGCGTGAAATTGTTGATTTTATAGCGTGAAATTGTTGATTTTGTATCAAGATATTTAGTCTGTCAAATGATAAAGGCGGAAAGACAACATCCTAGAGGAGTCAGGAAAACTCTTCTTATTCCTGCATGGAAATGCGGTGAAAACACTCTAGATTTTATCACTAGATTATCAGAAACTCCAAGAATGAATGATGTAATATGGTTAATTTTTGACATACTTAACAAATCTACACATTTACTTGTTGTAGGGGAAGATTTTCCACTGGAGTGCCTTGCAAGACTCTATACTAATGAAATCTTAAGACTTCAAAGAGCACATATTCAATTATTTAAAATCATAATCCTTCATTTACTACAAAATTATAGAAAGTCTATATAAATATTTGGATACTGAGCTTTAGTTTAGTATTGTCTATCACCCTCAAACTAACAGGAAATCCAAATGCACAATCCAAACATTTAAAGACATGTTGCGATCATTCTCACTTGATTTTCAAGGAATGTGGGATCATCATTTTACTTTGGTAGATTTTTTCTACAATTTTAGTTTCCATTAAAGTATTCAAATGGCACCATACGAAGAATTTTATGGAAAGATATGTTCTACACTAACTTGTTGGGATGAAGTTGGTGAAAGGAAGATTATACTCTTTGATCTTGCAGAGGAAACAACAGAAAAGGTAAAAACTATTCAAACCCATATCAAATAAGTTCAAAGTAGGAAAATAACTATTCTAATAATCAAATGGTGGATTTAAACTTATATTTGGGAGATCATGTTTTCTTGAAGGTATCTCCATAGATAGGTATTGTATGATTTGGAAAGAATGAAAAAATAAGCCCCATGTATATTGGTCCTTTTGAAATTTTAGAGAGAGTTAGATATGTGGATTATCATTTGGAGATGCCACCTAGACTTTTTTTATTACAAAATTTGTTCGAAATATCTTTTTTAGGGAATTACACGCCAGACCAAATTCATTTCCACATATCTGTAGTAATAGATTTGGAACTTGATTTATATTACTATGAAGAGCCTATTCGGATTCTCGACACTACAAAATAGTTTCTGAGCAATCAGATGACTCATATGGTAAAGGTACTTTATAAAAATCAAAAAAAATCGAATAGGTGACATGGTAACTAGAGGAAAATATGATGAAGAACTAATAAAATATTTTTATGGGGTAATATTCTAGAAATTTCAAGGATGAAATTTTTGTAGGAGGGGAGAATATATTGACCCTGAATTATATTAATGAAATTTTTATTCTTATAATTATTTACTACAATATAAATCACATAAAACCAATTATAGAACACCATAAAAACATTATAAATGAATAATGAATGAAATATGAGGTATTTCTAAAAGTTTAAGAGCCCATATGGATGAAATAGTTACTTGACCTTAAAAATAATAATATGACCCTTATGAATATTAAATCAGACAAATAAATATTAACCTCACCCATAAAAGTATTAATATAATTTTGGCATATTATAAATAATAGTATGATATAATTATATCATAGTACAAGTAACATGAAATTTTAAAAATTATTAATTAACTGTTTGTTTTTTGTAAGTCATAATTATTTAATTAAAATTTTATAATTAATATACTTATTTAAAAGAGAATTTGTTTTCATAAAATTGAATCATATATTAATATCCTATTTTCTTCTTATTATAGTATAATTTTATGAGACTTTAGTAAGATTTTGAATGTGTTATAAAATTGGTTATAATATTAAAGTTATAATTTTTTGATTAAATGTTTTTTTAAATAAAAAATAAATTTCTCATATTTAGATAATTATTATCAAAAAATGGATTTCATTTCTAAATTATAAATTCCATAAATTGGTTATAATAAATTTTTTATATTTGTATGAAATAGTTGAACTTTTTGTGAATAGTAAAATATGGTAATTTATGGAATATATGCATTATAAGATAAATACACTATTACTTGAGCCATGAATGATGAAAGCACCATAATCTAGAACTATACTTCAATATTTTATTGTATTTGGTTATAATTCTAAAACCATTCATATTCTCGGTCCAAAATAATCACTAAATGAATAAAATATTCAAAAAACACCACTCTCATCCATTATAAATATCACCCCTCACCACCTCTTATCCTCAAACCACATGAACCTTGAGCCTTGTATAAATTATTCCCAATACACTTCCCAAGATTCCCCATATAGGGGAGATCCTGATATAATAAAAAGACCAAAACCTATCCCCATAAAGAGGTTCTCAAGGAGGAGACTTCAAGAGGTAAAACCCCCTTATTTTTATTTATTGTCTTTTTAATTTTATTTATTTTCTTATTCTTAAATAACCTCCCTGGTCCAAAGAGTCATTATAATTGAAGTATAATTTATATACTGAAAATATATCATGTTAATTGAAGATTTATCATCCAAATCATTTCTCTATATATCTCTCTCTTATTCTGTAAATTTAAACATCACCTGTAATGTGTCCATTTACCGACATCATGGACGATGCATTTTCATTTTCCATGAATGCCTTCACGGCTGATCATAAAAACATACTTAATGTTAAAAAAAATTATTATACATTTTATATGTTCTTTATTATTTTGGAACCAATATATATAAAAATGAAATTAATTAAAAAACAAAACTATTTTGGGACGATCGAATACCAACAAAACAATCTAAATGATTATCATTAAAGTTATATATAATTACTCTAATTAATATCTAGAAAAAATAATATATAGTACCACTAAATCTTCTATATGTTCATTAATAACATATAATTCCAATTATGGAGATTTATACCCATTTTACATGAACTTCATTACTTATAAACAAGTGAACTAATCATGAAAACCAAGAAAATGAACACTCCCAAACAATAAAATTTAATCTTATAACTCCCAAAAAATTACATAAATGAAATTAATAAAAATATAACCAATACAATAAATTTTTAATAGGTTCTAGGTAAAATTATTAGTGAATCTAATTTCATTATCTAGGATGTTAAGTACAAGTGCAGAATTCATTTTGACAGAAGTTAAGGGTTTCTTCTAAAATTTCCATTTTCATTTGGATTAGGATTTCTCCCTATATACACCAATTTAATTATTCATTACTTTTATATAATTCTTATAAATTATTTTTATACATTCCAAACTCATGTATCCATTTCAGTTCAACTTCATTTTATGGGGAAACACATTTTTACAAGGTTCCCTTCTCAATTCTTCCAGATATGTAAGCTCAAATAAAAGGAACATTAAGATATTTTTCCCATTTTTCAAGTTCCATCGATAATATGTTTTAAGAGACCATTTTTTCAAATATATATATTGTTTCATGAAAAAATTATTTTGTTGTTACTGGTTTTAAACATACAATTATGAAAAATAAAAATGATTTTTCCAAAAAATAATATTCATTGAAAAGTAAAAGGGGTATTTCTCTAAAAAATTCCTCAATAAGTTTATTATAGTATATTCAACTATTTAAACACATATATTTAATTTTATGATTTATTGATATTTTTATCTTATGATTATCATCAACCAAATTCTATTAAATGGTTTATCATTAGTATGTTTGTCGATGTGCTATCATGATACGATTTACTATGTTACTTAGGATGGTTAGTGATTATGTTTACAGATTGGGGAATGTTATTTAAATTTAATATGTATATATTGTTTATTTTTAACCCCAATCATATGAGGAATGAATTAGAATTATAAATTAACAAATAGGTCTGGCTATAGCCCCTCAATTCTTCAATAGGTCTCATGAGACAAAATAAATATGGGCTTGGTTGATGCCTTGACCATTTTTATTTATGGTATTGGTTGAGGCCTTAATCATTTTCGGATTTCTTGGAAAAGGAATTGATTCTATGTTTCATATTTACGGCATATGAATTCCCACTTAATTTTATTAGTAATTGATTGTCCATTTGAATATTCCACTACTAGAATATTCATGGTTATGCTTCTTTCTCATGTGATTATTTATATAGAATTATTTATTCAACTTCTATCCATGAAATATCATGTTCAGGATTATATTATAATGGAGTGTGTTTTTATTTATTAACAATGCCTTATTATTTATATTAGCTTCCATTGTATTATTTACCCTTACTAGGTATCTGATATCTCCCCTTTCTAATGTTTTATTTTTTTCTTAGGATATGAAGATGATTATTATGAATGACTTGCAGAGATAATCTAGGTGTTTATAGGTGTCCCTAAGAGAATTTATGTATTTTATTTTCTTTAATGTTTTAATTTATTGTTCATGTATGTAATTTGTCTTATAAAACTATGAAACAAATTAGTCCTTTGGGATTCAAGTCTTGTATTTTAGCCAATGAATTAATATAAGGAACCAACTCCGGACTACTGGGTTTTGTGTCTTTACATATTTTGTTATTTTTGTCATCATTTTCATTAATTATTGTAGTTAATTTACATTTTATATTTATCAGTTACATATTTGGTTAAATTTACACATTAGTTCAAAACAAACATCAGAAGCTGAAAACTGAGCAAATTAGCTTTAATTTATTTCAAGCATTAATAAAATGATCCATAAATCACATGATATATATAAGAATAGAAAAAATGAATATATGACACACGTTGTGGTCAGTATAACCTAAAGTACATGTTTTCAATATAATAGTGTCATTTTAAATTAAAATATGCATCACATTTCCAAAAAAAACGAGCTCATATTGATTTCAAGCATTAAGACTGTAATCAATAATTCCATTTACATGTATATGAATTGTCTCTTTGTCAATATTTCACTCGATGTGGTCCGAATGAATCAAATTATTATTTTTCAATACAAAAGTGTCATCTTAGTTTAAAACGTACACCATATATTCAATAAAAAAATGAGATTGTATTAAATTAAAACATTAAGAACCAGATCCATAGTTTATATTTTACTTGTAGGAATTGACTATATATCCATCTGGGAAGCGATGTGGTTGATATGACCCAAAGTGTGTGTATTCAATAAAAAGGATCTATTTTAGTTTAAAACACATTTCAAATATCCAAAACTACGAAAATGAGGTTTGATTATTTTCAAACATTAGTAAAATGATCCATTTTTCATTTTTGATGTGTAATAATTGGTTGCACATCAATTCAACAAATGTTGTGGTCAATATGACCCAAGGTGCATGTTCTCTATACAAAAGTTCCATTTTAGTTTAAAACACACATCAAATAGCCAAAAGAAACAAAAAATATCTACCTTTATTTTCAATCTTTAGGAAAATGATGACGAATTCATTTTTCATTTATAGGAATTGACCACATATAAATCTGAGATGCAATGTGGTTCATATGACCCAAAGTGTTTGTTTTTTAATAGAAATGTGCCATTTTATATTAAGACCCACATCAAAAAGTAAAAATAAATAAAATGAGTTTGGATTGTTTTCAAGATTGAGGAAAAAATCCATAATATATTTATGACGTGTAGGAATTGACCTCACTTCAATATGATACACGATGGGGTCGATATGACATGATGTGTATGTTTTCAATACAAAAGTTGTATTTTAGTTTAAAATACACATCAACTGGACATAACTGAGAAAATGAGTTTTAATTATTTTCAAATTTGAGTAAAATATAGCATAATTAATTTTTCATGTGTAGGAATTGAAAAGAAGTTAATTTGACACATGATGTCGCTGATTTGACTCGAAGTGCACATTTTTAATATAGAAGTGTCATATTAGTTTAAAAGTCATATCACATTGCCAAAACTGAGAAAAAAATCTAGGATTGTTTCCAAACATTAGGAAAATGATCCACAATATATTTATGATGAGTACTAATTAATAAAACGTCAATCAAACAGAATCTATGGTTGGTATTACTCAATGTTTTTTTCGTTATAAAACGGAAATTCTAGTTTAAAACACATATCACATATCCAAAATCATGAAAACAATATCAGATTGTTTTCAAATTTTATAAAAATGAACCATAATATATTTTAGATGTGAGGGAATTGAATTAATTTTGATCTAATAGATAATGTTGTAAGAACGACTCATAGTAAATATTTATAATATAGAAGTGTTATTTCAGTTTAAAACACAAATCCAATATTCAATACTGAAATAAAAAGATCAGGTTATTTTAAATCTTTAGAAAAATTATCGATAATATATTTCTGATAGGTAAGAATTAGCCAATATTCAATATGGAGTATGATGTAGTCTATATGACTCAATGTGTTAATTTTCAATTAATGTGTCACTTTAGTTTAAAACTTTTATCCTATAGTCAAAACTGAGAACATAACCGCATAATGTTTTTAAAATTTAGAAAAACAATCCATAAATCATTTATAAGGTATTGGAATTGACAAAATGTGAATTCAATATATGAAGTGGTCAGAAAAATAAATTTTCATATTTTCAATATAAAAGTATTATTTTAGATTAAAATTCATGTAACATAGAAAAAAATAAAACATGTTGTAATTGTTTTGAAAATTTATGAAAATGGTACAGAATTCTTTTTTGATGTGTATGAATTGATCACACATCAAACTGATACACGATGTGGCCAGTATGAATTGATGTACATGTTCTCAATATAAGTTTAATTTTATTTTAAAACGTACCTTAGATAGTCATTTTCGAGAATACAATCATGGATTTTTTTCCATATTAGGGAAATGATCTATAATATTTTTTGGATGTGTAGGAACCAACCAAACGTCAATCTAATAGACAATTAACTAATAATATAATTAATATATATAGTAATTAATAATATAATTTATCAAATGTGGATTATAAAACATTAAATTTTTTATTATTTCATTTCATAAAAATAAACATTGGTTTTTTCAGGTACAAACTTTTATGAAGATGTTTATCATTACAAAGATTCTGCTTTTTTTTCATTTCGTATATGGGTTTTAAGTTTTCAATTAATTTTTAATATATCATTAATGTAAATATTTTTTATATAAATTTGTAATTTTAATTATATTGCAATGTGTTTTTTATTAGAATCATGTTTATGGTATATTTCCTATTTTATTCCATTTTATATATTCCAATTAGGTTTGATTTTATGGGGCAGCTACATGGCAGCTGTAGTGTTGCAACTATATAGCAGAAAAAATAGCCTTTATCAGTTCTTCCAAGAGGATATAATAAAACATATATTAATTATATCTTTATATAAAACGTATGAATTCATTTTTTAAAATCAATTTGATTTTCAATTCATGAAGGGGCTGAAAAATATCATTTTTAGCACCATTAAAAGGACATTTCGTAGTAGTGACATACGCACAAATTGCATTATCATTTTCTAGTTTTTAGAATGATGATAACTTATGTTTTATATTATATTTTTTAGAATTATAAATATGTATATAATATAATACATATATCATAAATCCATAATTATGACTAGTCATGAGATATGGTGATGGTAACCAAATTAAATAAGCTCACGAGGTTGTAGTCTGTCATACACACAAATAATGGATTTGTTTCCCATTTGGTGGAATAGAATGTGGATATTGGTTATTTAATTAATATAAAAATGACTTATTATATTTAATGTATTTTTTTATTTATATAAGAACATTTGAAGATGATTTTAATTAGGTGGAATAATAAATGAAACAAAAACATGCAATTAAAAACTATACCTCCTCTTTGGAATGACTCATTTGATTGTCACCTTAAGACATTTATGGTGTGTTTTATTCTTAAACAAATACCTCTAGAATGAGGGTAGATACTATAGAAAGGTATTTGGTTAAGTAGTTTCAAAAAAAAATTATTATATGTGAATTATATAGAATAAGAGGTTCCATTTTATATGAGAAGGGATGAGAACTCTTGGAATTTATAAAAATATTGAATTAATATCAATTAATTTTCAATTATAAATGGTGTTAATATGATTTATTTAGAAAATAATATGTATATTGGTAGAAATAATATCATACAACAAAAATTATATGAGTTTTTATATTTCTTTCCATTATCATTTATTTTAATCCCATTGTTAACCCTTTTTTCAACTTATCGTGACATCATGGTATTCTAAACATTTAGGGTCACAATAGTTTATATTAATTGTAATATTGAACATGAATAGACCATGGGTTATATTATAAAACATATAATAATAAATTGGACAAATAAAATATTTTCATTAATTTTATATGTTTTAATAAAATTTCATTTATTATAATATATCATTAAAGTCATGTTTTTGGACTAATAATTACATTGATTTCAATGATATCAAAAAAACATGTAAAATTAGAATTTTTTTATTATATCTCAAAAATATAAATTTCATCTATAAAATTCATAGATCACAATAATTATATCAAATTATATTTTTTAAATATTGGTGATATCATTTATTTTATTTTTCCTTTAATTTAATAAATAAAGTGTCACCATTGTGTAAATATTTAGGGCAATTATTTTTACCTAAAAAATAAAAATAAAAAAATAAAATTGAATATAAATATTTTATATATCAAAATAATACTTATAATTAAACATATCCTTTTATTAACCATATGTTAAAAATATTACAATTATTAATAATAAGAATGTGACATTTTTGACTTTTCCTGAAATAAAATATTATAAAGAGCATAATCTCTGCCATATAAAAAATATAATACATTCTACTATTGAATTATTATGGATGATTTATACTCATATAATAAAATGTATGCAAGTTTCAGGGTTATTTTATAGTCTTTAACATATAATTTCTTTACTCTTTTTTGCCTGATTTACACTTTATTACGGTCATAATAATTACTATGTTTGATATTCCTATTGAAAATAAATAAATTAAAATATGTTCCAAATTTGGATCTTCTAATTTAAAATATGGAATCTATTTTTTATAAATAAAAAAAATAAATTTTTGAATTTAATTTAAAATTAAATACGTAAAACATGATGAAAACGATTTTTCAGAAAAATGACCATTAAAAATATAAAATGTGTTTAAACTATATTAATTTATAAAATCCATTTTAAAAGTCATAATTGGATTATTTTAAATAAAATACAACTAAATAAATGTTAAAACTCATACAAAATATAATTTTACTATATAAATACTTTAAAAAAAATATAATTTTTTAAAAAAATCAGTATTTTCATTATTCAATGAAAAATCAATCTTTTCAGAAAAATTAAAAAAAATCATCTTATTATAAATTTGAAATGATTAATTTAAAAAATAAAGTATTTAGTTAAATGAAATTTTCTAAAATTTCAAAAAAATAATTGTAATATTCAATGATTAAATGTAAGAAAACCCGTTTTTAAAGAAAACAATTTTTTTAATAATAATAAAACTTCAATAAAAATAGAGTGATTAATTAAAAATAATTAATTAATACATTATAAATGAGAAATACCATTATAAATTTCATAATTATTTTAATATTATTCACTCCCTATAATTTAACAGATGGGATATAACAGTGAAATTTAAATAATAATATTTTATCATTCATTTAAGATTGATCTTGTGCATATTTTATGCTATCAAATATAGAATTTATTTCTAAAATATCTGGATATTACATTATAAACCTTTTTTAGAGATTTAATCCTCTAAATTTTAATTAATCTTTGGTCAATATGTTTTTGATTTTCAAAATACATTTGTTGAAAACCCACATTGTAAAAAGGATCAACAAAATATCCTCCTGAAACGTGAGAAAGGAATGTATGAAGGTCATCTAGAATATCACATAGTAGGTTTCTAAGTAGGTAAACACAATTGGGAAGTAAAAAACTAGATATAGAAGAAAAATATAATTTCCAAGGATTTTTAGTGAGTGATAGAGAACAAGGTCATGATAATGTAAACCATCACGAAACCATAAATCTACAATGGTTTAAAAGACCATTGATTTTTCAGCACAAAATGTGAACAGATAATATTTTTGATTTCAAAATCTTTTACCGAAAGTTAAGGAATTATTTTACTTTCTAGAATAATAAATAAATAAATTGTACTTGCATTTTAATAATAATTTAATAGTTTCATCAAATCTCACCACAAAATTATCTTTTTCCCCAAATTATTAGTCTTCAAGATGATTTTTATGACGTATGCACAGGAATCAGAGTTTAGGGAATCAAATAATCCAAAAAATGTTAATAATATATTAATAATATCTTTATCTATTAATCAAAAACATAACCGATGGGAAAATATATGATAATACAAAAATGAATCAACCTTTATATGAAGAAAAAATACCTTAATTTGCAAAATTCAATAGTAATACTGAATATTTTAATTAGATCATTCAATAAAAAACTATCCTTAAAATTTCTCAAAATATTCTAGAGTTATATTGAAACAAAAAATTAAAAATGTTTTTGTCACATAGTCTTAAAATATAAATTTAAAATTTATCTTTAAATAACATCAATCACTCTTAATTTATGATTCAAAAAATTATATATTTTAATCCCGTAATCTCCAATATATGATAATAATTTATATAAACAACATGAATCACCATAAAGAAACATTAAAATATTATATTCTTCAAAAATATAATTATTCCCTTCTTCCTAAAATAAAATCCCATCGTATTATGTTTAGCATAAACATATAATGTTCCCCAAAATTACAGTGATCTTGTTCAGAAATAACATTAATCACATAATCAACAAATCAAATTCCAATCCCATTGTTATCAATATGACAAAACATATGTCCTAAAATGAACATAACATATGTTTTTTAGAAATTTTAAATAAATGAAACAAATTTTATACTAACCAGGACATCATGTAGGCAAGTGGTATGCAATGCATCATTTCCGCTATTTGGTTGTGGGTTCAAGTCTCATGGGCTTGCCGAATGTGATGACTTTTCCCTCAGCCTATGTGATGTCCTTTTTCTGAAATGTAATCGTAGTCAAATTCCTATAAATTCTTTATAAATCTTCAAAAACCACCTTAATATATTCAATATTAATGAAATGTTTTAACATCAAAGTTTATCTCATACCTTTCATTTTTTATCCCAAAAAATAACCCATATTTAACTCAAAATAAATCATTATATAAAACCTAAAATATATCAATATTTATAAATATAGTTTAATATTATGAAAATTTCATTATTATTTTAATAATGTTTTCACAAGATAGGCTTAAGGGTTACATATACCTCAAACATTTATCAAAACTCAATAAATACATCCTAAAGTAGTCCCATAATCAATAGAGTATTAATTATTTTCTACTTATGATCATTCTAAAATCTACCAATACATCATAACTCTTGAGTATAGACACATTAATCATTAAATGTTATTCATAGTCTCTTATAAATTATTTAAAAATTATTCATAATACTTCTTTATCACAAAAAATGAATCATGTATAAGTTCAAACAATATCATAGTATATGCAAAGAAATATTCCATACCTTTCATATGTTATTTAATGTTTCCTCATCTTGAACTATAATATAATTAGGTATTGATAAATAGTTATCTGTAAGGTTTTTTTGATCCCATTAATGATCTTTCCCCTTATGAAATTTATTTTCATAATGACCATTCTTTCCAAATTAAAAAATTCTATTGATACCCAATGAAGAACATCTTTTCCCTACATGGAGTTAACTGAACACTTCATTTTTATGTGAAATATTATTTCATTATTTCATAATTTACCACATATAATACATCTTAACATTATTTTTGGATATTTTACTGGGTTCTTTTTTCCACATTAACGATAGATAGGTCATCAAATATATTTACCATTATGATCATTATCACTAGAACATCCACATGGCTTCATTTATCTCATTATAGATGTATTATAAAACCCACAATAGTTCTAGTTGTTAATAATTACTCCTGATATATGGTAAAGAATAACCAAAAGAGATCTCACTATTTATCCTATTCAGTTTTGTTTCTCATTCAGATAGACACTACAATTTCCTTTCCATCCGTTGTTACTTTTTTCCTACTGAATCCAATCATTTACAAAAAACAAAAGGTTAGTGTGATAATTACAATAAAAACCATATTGTACCATCTTATGTGGGGGATAAATACTAATATATCCTTATTTATGTTATCTTAAACACTTTTTATTTATCCAAAATAACCATAATTCTACATAACATAATAACTACTACTGTTATGGTGGACTATTGAGTTTTTTTCTATTAACATCCAATCCTTTAATGTTATATAAACCATACATTGATTCCTAATATAATTTCCCAACCTTAAACAACACATAATCTAGTTTCTTTAGACTATAATTCACTTTTTTTTTCTAAAATATATTTTAATTTTAATGTTCAAGAGAATTAGTTTATAACCCTCACATAACTAAAAATTATTTTACAATATAGTAATTTATATTTTGTATCCATTTTCCATAAATATAAAATATTTAAAATAAAATATGTTTTCATTTCATGAAAAAAATTCTTGACTCTCATATTAAAATCTTATTTCCATTAAATTTCCTTAAAAACTATGATAAACATTTAAAAAACATGGGAAACTCATAAAATTATTAGTAAGAGACTAAAAAAGTAGAAAACCATAATTAAAGTGAAAAACAAGATAACGCATAAAAATTATTCTTAAAAAAATACATGTGGCCCAAAAATTGTATAATATTTTATTTGGAAAAAATTATTTTTAACATACCTTTATAAATCAATGATTTTCATTGAAACTCATAATAATTCATAGAAAATTCATGTTGGTGCCTTGAGACATCATCATCTTAAAACATTGTAGAACTATTAAAAATTATAATAATCATTATGATGAATTAAAATATAATTATCTAGAGAAAAAAAATCATTACCCAATGTATTTGATTACTATATGGGATCACCCATCATATATGACATAATGAGCACACCGGATGTTATATGGGAACGCCCATCATATAAGCTATATCGGGCTCACTTGTGAGCTATAATTGGGCTCAACCCTTTATAAATAATGTTCAAGGACCATATCATGAATAAAACACATAAACTATTTTAAACCCATAAGAAAATAATTTAGTTTATAAAAATACCCTATATTATTAAAAACCTAATTTCAATAACAAAATAACTAGAAAAAAGGAACAAGGGGTGTTCGTTGAACAGAAAATGAAATCTTGTAGAGGAATCCAAACTTCAAATAATGATTACGGTTAAGGAAAAAGTGATTTTCTTCATAATGTTAAAATTGAAAATTCCTCTTCGTATTTTTAAAAATATTGTCAAACATTCCATAAAAATGTTCCTTTTGAGAACAATTGAAATAATGTCATAGAAGTCCATTAATTTAAATCTAAATATAGTGCAGATAATGAAGAAAGGCTTTATTTTTCAAAGAATAATGGAAAATTATAAAAAACTCCAATGTTGTAAGGAATCATGATGTAGGTAAATTATGTTTATTCAATATATGTAAAAGTATACATGTAACATCCCTGGTAAATAAAGAACATGACATTTTCCTATTTACTAATATTTTTTGGATTAAACATTAATTTCACTTTAAAGGGGTTCTTTGTATGATGGCCTACCTGATACGCAACAATAGGTTTCATTTAAATCTTATATTGCACACTAATAATAGAATATTATTATTTTAAATGGTAGTTAACGCATAGTTGTTGTATTGGTTGGAATGGACAGAACTAACTAAAATATTATTATATATGTTTTTTAATTTTTTTTATATTTATCCGATAAATTTTATTGGCTTAAAATGTGAATGAATCGAATTTTTATCACAAATAATCTAATATTATTTAAATGGTTGATTTATCGCCTTTTAATGGAGAAACCTCTTACATTATAGTTGTGGTCACTTTTATATGATCTATTTGTCAAAATAAAATTCTTTTTTTTTGAATCGGGATATCAAAATTTACTTTGTGTCATTTTTTGTTATTTTTCGGATACAGTTTATTTTTTTATGATTAGTGAAACATATTGTATTTTAATTCAAAACACCCTTTTAATCTATTTAATTTATATGGTTAGATTATATTCTTAATTTTTTTTAAAGTGTAATGAAATTATAATTTTACCGTTTAATATAATTTTTATCATTGGAATTAATTTCACTTTGAAATTGGATATAAACAAGTGTCAATATTTTGATAGTTATTGTTTCTTACAAACACGCTATTTGTTTTGACAACAAGAATTAATTTTAAATTAATTAATGCACCATCTATGTTATGAATTTGGTAAAATATACATCATTTTTGAATTCCGAATATCAAATATAGCTTAGGCTGAATTTTTTGACTTTTTCTGAAGTCCTTCAATTTTTGACGAATAGTGAAACCACTTAGTAGTAGTTCACAAACTGGCCTTTTATTTAAATGAAATTTTAATACTTCTGTGAATTGAATTTTGAAAATCCAACATACATGGTTTTTATTAATAAGTATAATGTGGTTCAATAAGATAAAAATAATTTTTGGTGAATAGTAACTTTTGACTTTTATTTACCGCGATTAAAGTTAAATAGGGTAATTCAAGGTAAAAAGAATATCATAATAATATCGAATTAACTTAACAATTGTCCTAACCAAATTTTATGAGTAATGGAAGACAATTGGCATCCCTGGGTCTATTTTGGGACCACATGGAGACACTTATGAATGATAATGACACATTATTTTAATTAACTTAAAGTAAAGGGAAAAATGACATAAACAGATATCATTTAGTTAATAAATTTTTACATGGAGTTATATCAGTCATATTTATAATATAAATATTCACTGTAAAGATAAAAAGATTTATTAAATAATTGCATTATTATTATTATTTTTAGACACCAAATATATTAAATTATAATTGACACAAAAATGATGCAGTATTTACCTCAGTAATAAATGAATTAAATTAATAAGATTAGATATATTAAAATAATATAAAAAACCTGTCCAATTATTATTAGATAATTTTATTTATACCATGAGTCATCTTATATTTGATTTTAATTATTTTTTGACCTTTTGAAACCGAATATAAGTTTATAATAAAATAGGTGTTTCAAACTCTCCTAAAGAGCCCCTCCTTCCCCTTATAAAAAGACACCATTTCTATCCAATTCCCCACACCTATCAAGCCTTTTGGATCATCAAAAATATGCCCAATTAAGCCCCCTACATTCCTATACTCTTACTAGAAGCCTTATCTTAGGCAGAAGGCACTTTAAGAAGTTTTTTTGGTTCAAACCAAAGGAAGATACCCAAATTAAAGGTTACAGATTCTTTTAAATTCTTTTGTTTTATTTTGTTTTATTTTAACTCTCCAACACCCTAATCTCTTTTTATTCCATTATTTTATAACAACACCAGTATCCTAAATATACTAGGATGTTGTTATGAGAAGGATTCAAACTGAACTTATACACACCTCCTTCTAATGGGTGAAGAACATATTGTTTTTGTGGATGGAAAACTAACTCCTCAGGGAACAACGATTGTTCAATTTTCTCCTACCACCTTTCATGGTGGACATTAAGATGGAAATGAATTTATATATGATATATATTATGTTTTTTTATTTATGATTATTTATTTTTCATTTATATCATACCTTTATGGTTTCCCTTATGGTTAAAAGTGATAATTTCATTTGAGGAAGTGCGGACTACAACACCCTCAAAGTGATATGACTCATTCAAGCAATAATTGGGATTTATTAATGATATATTTAATGATATTATATATGATATTAAACAGGAATTATAATATAACAATGTATCATTGTTTTTTAATTCCCTTAAAATAAGAAATAGAAATGAAAGTAGCGTTCATGCGTACGTACGAATTACCGTCTCCATGAACAGTGCGTTTCATTTTTTATCTCCAAATGTTATGTACTATTATAAATACATATATATATATATACTGTATATATATGAAATATATGATATATATATCATCTAAATCATGAATATCATTCTAGAGACAAGGGATGTTTGACCACATGAACAATTTGTAATTATAAGAAGTTCATTTTTGAATCAAGTGCCAAATATCGACAAAACGACCATTATTAATTTAAATGATTACATAATGTTTATAACATGGTAATAATTGATAAAAAAAGAATAATAAACCTGAAAATGTTCTTAATCAAGTATAAATTAACTTTAGTTTATAATTTAGGAGATTAAAGAATGAACGGGTCAAGTCAGACAACGATGTAAGAGATTTTTTTATCTCACTTTTAATTCCATGATATTTCCATTGTTCGCCACATATTCATTGGATGTGGTGTATTGTGTACTTACATTTGATATATTTTATCATGATTCTTATTATATTAATGGTATTCTATGATTAATTTGGTTATTATAAAATTTTGGTTATACAACTCAATTGATTACAAAGTAGTAAAGGGTTTCATATCACTTTTTATTCCCATGAGATTCATTCTATATTTCCCACTCTTTCCTTTTGAGTGGTGTATTTACTACCCATGATTTTAATCTTTTTGTAATATACATTAATTTATGAGTATTTAAATCTTAGTTTTATGATCCTTCTTTCATGTGGAATATGTTTTGTATGTTACTAAATCGGTAAGGGAACCTTTGACCCTCCTTTTTTAAAAAAAGACTTATTTTTGTTATGTCTTTTAATTTACATCTTTTTATGTTAAGATATGTTTATCTATATCCTTATTAATTTAAATTTTTTGACCAAGTGATGAGATAACATTTATATCTCATCAACTCATTTTCTGAATTTTAAAGTGACGTTGTTAGGCTTTCAAATTGTTCCAAGGGAACTTCTTACCCCAATTTCAATTCTTTGGGTTAAACATGTAATTATTGAATATGTGATCCTATGAATATGTGTTAATTAACTTTGATTGTTTGAAACTTAGTATCCACTTATATTGGATGTATTTATGTTTGTCACACATAATTATTTGATTGATTTATCCTTAATTTAAGGATACAGTCTTTATGAGGGATTTCATCTCAATTTACATTTCTATTGAGACGTCAATGTTGTTATAAACCAATTCACTCTTATATGGTGTATATACAGTCCTTTGTCATATTCTATCATGAATTCATTTATTCTCATGATATTATAATGTTCTGATTAAATTTTATTCCTCAATTATTTTTATTCAAGAGTCTCTCATTTTGTTAGAAACTCTTTAACTAAAATATCCTTTTAAATGTTTTAATGATTTCTGATTCTAAATATTTGTCTTTAATGACCATTTTTTTAAAATGGTTTTGAGTATTTAATTATATGGACATTACTTTTTTAAAATTATAATTCCATTAAAATCTTCAAAGTGGTATGGGACACTTTGATTCAAAAATATTTTTTTAAATGGATTATGAAAATGGATTGATTATTTCAATATATTGAAATTAATTCTTGTGATTGAAAATGAAATGTTATTAGTGAAATTTTTATATTTACAATATGTTATGTGTTATGATGGTACATGGACATTTGATGGGTGGTTACGTGATAACCCATATAACGGGTGGTGTTGTCAAAAACCAGGATGGGTGGTTACGTTATAACATCCAATGCATTGGGTATGGAAGTTGGTTGTATGGCTATTCCGTTTAGTGATATTTGTGGAAGTCGACCATATGGTTATTCCATTTATGTATGTTAATGTCCCAAGATACCTTTATAGGTTATGCATTCTTTGTATGGGTTTTATGGTAATCTTTTGGTCATAAAATGATATGTATTGATCTTTTATTCAATAAATAGTTTTTATTACTTCATAAAACTGAAAAGTATTACTTATGATAAAGTATTTATAGTTTACTTGTTGTTTTGAAAAAACCCTAGTAGTTTTTCTTCTTTGTGTATCCCTTACTGAGGTTTTAATGCTCATCCCAATTTTCTGAAATTTTTTTCACAGGATTATTCCATGTTTATTTCCAAGTCCTCATTGTTGGTATCTGATGTTGATTTATATAAATTTATAGGTTAGGTTGTTATCTAAGCATAAGTGACAAAACCATAATGGTTAACTTATTAGAAAGGGTCACAGTTATTTTGAATGAATTTATGATAAAATGAATAATTATATATTAGTATTTACCCTTGTTATAGGATATTATATGATGATATACTCACACTGACATTTTTTTCTTTAGTAAATGGATGGATCTATGAGACACCAAAGTGACAGTGGATGTGAAGAAGACTGTGACGGTTTTCTGAATGAGCAACTGAATGAAATGGAAGTTGCAATGAGGACTCTTATGGTTCTTCTCAACAAAAAATCTGGAGTCATGATTGACAACCTGAACATTGGTGAGTTTTATAAGGAATCGTATATGTGAGAGAAAAATCCCTACAGATGTTCAGGTAATAATCATAAAGGTAATTATGTTAAAAAACCTATGTGTCAACGATGTAGAATGAAACACCTAGGAAAATGCTTCATAGGGTCGAGAAGATGCTATAGATGCGGGAATGGAGGTCATAAAGAAAGAACCTACCATGGAAAAAGGAAGCATCATGTTGACTCTTGGAAAGGGAATGAAGTTCTTTCTGAAGGATCAATTGAATGTTTTAAATGTGGTGTGCATGGTCATTATACAAACAGATGTCCTATAAAGTTTTTTTTGAGAATGAGATCACCATGATCATACAAATATCTATTTACTATTACCTAATTCCATTCAAACTGAGGATGAAGATGCCGACAATGACCAATGACAGGTATGGATTATTTCTTAACATATGTTTTGACATTATTGAATCCTAGGATATGATTCATGATTTTTTTGTAGGAAAGAAGTGTTTTTAGAAAAAGTTGGTAACAAATGGTTAATGGATCATCAAAAATGTTTAATAAGTAATAATTCAGCATATAAGTGATTCCAGAGTTATGGTAGATTTAAAGATGATTAAATACTTAAAAGTATTAAGGATCTTTTGATGATAATATTATATTGGAAGACTTTTTATAGTATGTGCAACCCTAAAGTTTGATATATGTAAATGTTATTCAAGGAATAGTTATCTTTTATTTTGATGAGTAATAGTGGAATTTTATTTTGGGAGAATCTATGTTTTTTTATGTACATATGGTGATTTGGGATTTTTATGGAAATGATTAACCTATCATAGAGAATATGTGATTTGGTTAATTACACTCCTGTATGAGACTTTAAGAGTAGTAGATTTTTATTTGGAGATAAATGTTAAGATTTACAGCGGAAGACTATGTGACTAAATCCTTCCGAGTATTGGGTTACAATCTTAGTTTGGGTTATATTGAAATTTTTTAAGGATAATGGTATATTGAATGATATTTATTGAACTTTGGGTACATTTTGTTGAATTTTGGAGATTAGGAGTAGTATATCATTTTATAAAGGATTATCCTTTTTGGTGATTATATGATCTCATTCTAACAATTTTTTGGTTTTGGTTAATTTCCAAAGATAGGTGAAGTATGTAGCATTTATTTTGTGGACTATGTAATTCTATATAAGTTGATTCTTGTGATTTTGATGTGACTAAGTCTTTTTGAATTCTCTTTGTTTAGAGAAAAGATTAGTTTTTGGTAAAAACTTATTAAAGGCTGAAACTCTACATGAAGGTAAGTATGTTTTCTTATGTTCTTATTCTATGTAGTAAATTAATTCCTAAAATTATGAAAAGGAACTTAGAACAAAATAAACATTTTCATTTTAAGTTTCCTACTGTGTAATCAAAGATTGCTTAACAGATCACAAGTTTGTGAATTTTTGTTGGTTAACTTTCTCTTAATCATGATTTCTGTCACTCTCCATCCGACATTGATGGTTTATTTTCTCTTCCATATCCCTGTTTTCCTACATGGAATCATAGTATAAGTTATCTCGGGTAAAATTTTTGTTTCTTTGTTTTCTTTTAAAGTGATAGTTTTATTGACTCGTTTTCCGATCTGGGACTTGAAATGATGTTTCTGAGCCCAATTTTAAAATTGTGAGGAAGAAATTTCCAAAAGGGGGGAAGATTGTAACATCCCACGTAATTAAAGAAAATGAAATTTTAATATTTAATAATATTTTTTGGATTAAATACAAATTTTATTTTAAAGGGGATTCTGTGTTTCATGGCGTACCCGATCCGCAACAATGGGTTTCTTTGAAATCTTACGTTGCACACTAATAATATAATATTATTATTTTAAATGGTAGTTAACACATATCCATTTTATTAGAAATAATGGATAGAACTAACTAAAATATGAATATATATGTTTGTTAAATGTTTTTACATTTATCCAATAAAAGTTAGTGGCTTAAAATTTGAATGAATTGAATTTTAAGCACAAATAATCTAATATTCTTTAAAAGGTCGATTTACCGCCTTTTAATGGAGAAAAGTATTTAAATATAGTGGTGGATACTTTTATATGATCTATTTGAAAAAATAAATTTATTTTTTAGAATCAGGATATCAAAATTAACTTTGGGTAAATTTTTGGTATTTTTCTAATAATTTTTTTATGAATAGTGAAAAATACTGTATTTTAATTCAAAACAACATTTTAATATAATTTATTTATATGGTTAGATTATCTTTTTAATTGGTTTAAAAGTGTAATTAAATTATATTTTTTCCATCTAATCTAATTTTGGTCATTGGAATTAATTTCACTTTGAAATTGGACATAATCAAGTGTCAATATTTTGATAGTTATTGTTTTTTAAATACTCGCTATTTGTTTTGACAACGAGAATTAATTTTAAATTAATTAAAGAAACTTCAATGTTTTAAATTTTGCACAATTGAAAACATTTTTTAATTCAGAATATCAAATATAGCTTAGGCTGAATTTTGGGTATTTTTCAGAAAGACTTCAATTTTTTTATGAATAGTGAAACCACTTAGTTGTAGTTCAAAAACTATCTTTTTCATTTAAATGAAATTTTACTGCTTCATTGAATTGGATTTAGAAAACCTTATATAAATGGTTGTTATTATTATGTAAAATTTGGTTCAATAAGATGAAAATAATTTTTGGTGAATAATGACTTTTGACTTTTATTTACCGCTGGTTAAAGGTTAATTGGGTAATTCTATGTAAAAAGAATATCATAATAATACCAAATTAACTTAAAACTTGTCCTAACCTTATGGATGATTAATTTACGACCATTAGCTTCCTTGGGTCAATTTTTGGACCCCATGGAGCCACTTATGAATGATAATGACACTTTATTTTAATTAACTTATAGTAAAGGCAAAAATGACACAAACAAATATCTTTTAGTAAATAAATTTTTAGTTGGGGTTATGTAGGTTATATTTTAAACTAAAAATATTAATTGGAAAGATAAAACGATTTATTACATCATAATATTTTTATTATAATTTTTAGACATTAAATAAATTAAATAATATATGACACAAAAGTGATGCAGTATTTACCTCATTAATAAATTATTTAAATAAATAAGATCATAAATATTAAAATTATATCCAAAACATGTCCAATTATTATTGGATGATTTTATTTAGACCAACAGTCATCTTATAGTATATTTTAATGATTTTTGGACCTTTTGAAACCGAAGATATGTTTATAATAAAATAACTGTTTCAAACCATCCTAAAGAGCCCCTCCTCCCCCTTATAAAAGGGCATCACTTCTAACAAATTTAGCACACCTCTCAAGCCTTTTGGGTCGTCCAAAATTTGACCAATTAAGCGCTCTATATCCATATACTTTTCCTAGGAACCTTACCTTAGGCATAAGTAACTTTAAATAGTACTTTTGGTTCGAACCAAAGAAAGTTACCCAAATTAAAGGTAATAGTTTCTCTTAAATTCTTTTTTTTATTTTGTTTTATTTTACTTATCGAACCTGTCAACTCTTCTTAGTCCTTTTTTTATAACAACAATAGTATCCTAAAAATACTAGGATGTTTTTATGAGAAGTATTCGAACTACTCTTACACACACCTCTATCTAATGGGTGAAAACATACTATTTCTGTGGATGGAAAACTAACGCCTCACAAAACAATGATTGTTCGATTATCTCCTACCACCTATGATGGTGGAAATTAAGATGACACAGAATATATATATGATATATATATTTGTTAATGTTTTCTTTATGCTTCTATATTTTTCATTTATATGAAACCTTTATGGTTTCCATTATGGGTAAACGCGATAATTTCATTTAGGGAAGTGAGGACTACCACCCCCTCAAAGTGATATGACTGGTTCATGCCATATGTGGGCCATATTAAGTATAGAGTTAATGATATTATATATGATATTATACTGGAATTTTAATATAACTATGTATCATTATATTTTAATTCCATTAAAATAATAAATAGAAATGAAAGTAGCGTTCATTCTTACATATGGCTTACCGTCTCCATGAACGACACATTTCATTTCTTATCTCCAAATGTTATGTAATATCATAAATACATATATATATAGGATATATATAATATATATGATATATAAATCATGAATATAATTCTAGAGATAATGGATGTTTGACCACATGATCAATTTGTAATTATAAGAAGTTCATTTTTGACTCAAGTACCAAATATCGACAAAACGACCATTATTAACTTAAATAATCACATAATGTTAATAAAATAGTAATAATTGATATAAAAAGAATAATAAACTTGAAAAAGGTTCCTAATCATTTATAAATTTTCATTAGTTTATTATTCGGGAGATTAAAGAATGAACGGGTGAAGTCAGACAATGAGGTAAGGGAGTTTTTTTCTCACTTTTAATTCCTTGAGATTTCTATTGTTCACCACTTATTCATTGCATGTGGTGTATTGTGTACTGATATTTGATAAATATTATAATTATTCTCATTATATTCATGGTATTATATGAATATTTTTTTGTTTATTAACCTTTGGTCATACGACTCAGTTGATTACAATCTGGTGAAGGGTTTCATATCACTTTTTATTCCCATAAGATTACTGCTATATTTGACACTATTTTATTTTTTGTGATGTATATACTGCCCATGATTGTACTATTTGTGTAATATAATATAATTTATGAGTATTTAAATCTTCATTTTATGATCCTTCTTTCATGTGTCATATGTTTTGTAAGTTACCAAATCGGTAAGGGAACCTTTCACCCTCATCTTTTTATAAAAGACTTCTTTTTTGTTATGTTTTTTAATTTACATATTTTTATATTTGGATATGTTTTTATATATCCTTATTGATGTAAATTTAATGTAAAAGTGATGAAATACCCTTTTTATCTCATCGACTCATTTTCTGAATTTTAAAGTGACACCGTTAGGATTTCAGATTTTTTCTATGGAAGTTCTTAACCAAATTTCAATTCTTTGGGTTAAATATGTACTTCTTGAATATGTCCTCCTATGAAAATGTGTGAATGAACTCTTATTGTTTTACACTTAATATCCACTTATATTGGATTTATTTATATTTTCACACATAATTATGTGATTGATTTATCCTTAATTTAAGGATACCGTCTTTATAAGGGATTTCATCTCAATTTACATTTTCATTGAGAATTCATTATTGTTATGCACCAATTCACTCTTATATGGTGTATATACTATCCTTTGTAATATTATATCATGAATCCATTTATTCTCATGATATTATAATGTTCTGATTAAATGTTATTCCTCAAGTATTTTTGTCAAGAGTCTCTCATTTTGTTAAAAACTCTATAACTAAAATATGATTTTAAATGTTTTAAAGATTTATTATTATAAATATTTATCTTTAATTTCCATGTTTTAAAAATGGTTTTGAGTATTTATTTATATGGACATTAATGTTTAAAAATAATAATTCCATTAAAATCCTCAAATTGGTATGGGAAACATTGATTCCAAAATCTCATTTTAAATGGTTTATGAAAATGGATTGATTATTTAAATATCTTGAAATTACATCTTATGATTGAAAATGAAATGATATTAGTGAAATGTTTATATTTGAAATATTTTATGTGTTGTGATGGTACATTGACATTTTACAGGTGGTTTCTTGATAAATCATATGACATGTGGTTCCGTGATAAACCAGGACATGTGGTTACGTTATAACCACCATTGTATTGGGCATGGAAGTCGGCCGTATGACTATTCAATTTAGTGACATGTGTGTAAGTCAACCATATGGTTATTCCATTTAAGTATGTTTATGTCCCAAGTCACATTTATATGTTATGTGTTCTTTGTATCGGTTTTATGGTAATCTTTTGTTTAGAAAATGGTAAGTATTGATCTTTTATTAAATAAATAGTATTTAGTAATTCGTAAAGGTGACAAGTCATACTTAATAAAATGTATTCATGGTTTACTTGTTGTTTTGAAGAAAACTAACAGTTTTCTTTCTTTGTGAGTCCCTTATTTAGCTTTTTTTTGCTCATCCCATGTTATTGAATTTTTTTCACAGGAAATAAAGTGGAATAGGGTCAAGGATGGGATCAAATAAATTTCATGCTATCTAAAACGTAGAACTAGACATGTCTCATTTTCATCAAGAGTTTTTTTATAAAAAAAATGGATAATGAGTAGAAGTGTCTAATTTGTAATTTTTGAGATGTAATGAAATAGTAATGACCTAACTCTCTAAAACTCTAAACCTTAAAATATCCCCAATGTGATTTATTAATTTAATTCAAGATTATGCAATGTTTAAGGCCAGGTCCTTATAATACATAGCTTTTGTCTTTGGTAAAAAGAGTTTAATAGGGAACATTAAAAGAGGACTTTCATTAGAAAGTCCCTTACCTGGAGTCCAAATCATCAAGTACATTCTCTATCTTCCTGAATAAAAAAACTATATAAATTTTTGACTTTACTAATAACCCTTTTAATGTTTCTTATTTATTTATTTCATTTAATACCAATCTATATACTATTCTTAAATTAATTCAATTCACATCAGGCATTTTAACAATATTTAGTTCACATGTCTCAAATGACTTTGGTATGTTGAATATGATAAAAAGAGTCATTATTCCACCATTTATAGAATAATAATAACGAAATAATTATTTTTTAAAACATAAATTATAATTTTAAATCAAACATTAAATATGGTGTTGAGAAATGAACTATGGTACAATCATGGAGATGGTAGGTCGTATGTACACATATGTAATGTTTCCATTTTTCAATGATCATTTAGGAAAGAAGATAAATATAATTTAATGTTTACATAATAATCATAATATATTAAATATCATATAAATATTTTAAATATACTTATATATATTAACCATGTGATTTGGTAATCAAACATGAATCATATTACTTCATGGATGTGGTTGTCCACATGTATGCACAGATGAATTTATAATTTCCAATTGTATAGAATGGTGAGAAAATACAAGCTATATTTTCTTTCCACAATGAAAAATATGTCATTAATATCATATATATAACATAAATCTATTATTATAACCATTATTATGTGATGGTGATGGAAAATGAATTACATCGGTTAGTAATGTAGTAGTCCATTGTACACATAAATGATGGATTTGTTT
The DNA here is from genome assembly GCA_963277665.1 of Viscum album. Classification (NCBI taxonomy): domain Eukaryota; kingdom Viridiplantae; phylum Streptophyta; class Magnoliopsida; order Santalales; family Viscaceae; genus Viscum; species Viscum album. Next base: position 1,047,833,958 of record OY728165.1, read on the forward strand.
CCCATTTATTGGAATAAGATATGGATATAACTTGTTACATTAACATAAAACCCCTTAGTATATGGATGATATAGGTTTTATTGTTTAGTCAAGGTAGAATATTATTTGAAGGTGGTGAAATAAGAAAATAAACTAAAACATGAGGTAAAAAACTATATCTCTTATTTAGAAAGTCTATTTTGATTAATAAACATTAATCCCTATTAGGCCAGTTATATGCTAAAGAAGACAAATATAATGAGTAGAGGTATTATATAAAGGTATTTAGGCAGTTATTGGTAAAATAAAACGGGTTTTTATGTTTAAAGGATTATAAATAAGAGATTCCCTTATATAAGAGATAGAAGGGGTACTCATGGAATTATTCAAACTATTAAATTAATATAAATTAATATTATGTTAAAAATGGATCAAAACTGATTTATTTAGAACATAGGATGATTTTGGCTAAAATAACCCCATATAATAAAAATTATACAAGTTTTGACTATGTTTCCCCCCATATATTTTGGTGTTAACCCACCCCGTTAACCATTTTTAAAAATTCCTTGACAATATGGGTTTTTAAACATTTAGGGTCAAGATAGTTAATATAAATGGAAAATAAGATCATAAATAGACCACATTTCAAATTATAAATAATATACTAATTAAATTTATAAATATAATGTATTTAAGGAAATTTATACTATTTTATAAAATATTATTGGTTATAATATATCACTAATGGTATTTTTTTTAACTTTTCATTACATTGATTTTAATTACATCATAAAAAAATAAAAAATATAACCAAATACGTTTTTATATACCTAAAATTAGATGTTAATATATAAAATTTATGCATCACATTAATTATTTCAAATTACATTCCTTTTATTATTTTTAATATTATTTGTTTTATTTTTTCATTAATTGAATAATCATAGTGTTAGTGTTGTGTAAATTGTTATGTTAATTATTTCATAGAAAAATAAAAAATAACATATTATTATGAATATAAATATTTTATTATTCAAAATAATATTTATAACTAAACATATCTATTAGTTAAATCCAGTTTAAAAATATTATTGTAATTAAAAACAGAGTGTGACATTTTTCACATTTCCTAAAATAAAACATTTTAAATATCTTAATCACAAACAAATGGAAAAAAGATAAAATATTGTGCCTTTTTTTATTATGGAATTTTTCTTCTCATACAAAAAATTTAGTCAAGTGTGATGGTCATTTTATAGTCTTTATCATATAATTTTTAGCCATTGATAACTTGATTTAGTCTATACCATGGTAATAAAAAATTACTACAATTATTATTCATATTGACCAATAATAAAATTATCATATTTAAAAAATGTGGAAATTATAATTAAATATATTTAAAGAAATATTATACATTTAAAAATAAAATAAGAATTTAATTTAAAATCAAACCAGAAAAACGCGACGAAAAACTATTTTTTATAAAAATAACCATTAAAAATATAAAATATTTTTATAAAAAATTAACCTAAAAAATGGATTTAAAAAACTCTATTTGGAATATTATAAACAAAAAGGAACTAGTTAAACTTATAAACTATATATAATAGAATTTGACATTGTAAATACATAAAAAAAATACAATTCACAAAAAAAAATAAGTATTTTTTACGGCTCAATTAAAAATAAAAAATTTTAAAATATTCTCAATAATTCATCTAAAAATTATTTTAACATGATGAATTCAGAAATGAAATAGTTAATTTAAAATAAATTTCTAAAATTTTCAAAAAATACTTATAATTGTTACTCAAAAAAAGAAATAAAAATCTTTTTTAAAAGAAAAATATTTTTAAAGAATTAAATGACTTCCTTACAAATTGATTATTTATTTCAAAAGTATTATTGAATAAATTATAAATGAGAAAGGACAATATATATTACATAATGTCTTTAATAATATTCATTCCCACATATTTAACAGTTATTTTATAATGATAACATTCAAATAATAATTTTTTTTGTTTTTTGAGATTGATATTTTATATCTTGTGGGCTATTGCACATAGAATTTCTTTTTAAAATCATATGATATAACAAAACCCCATTTTAGTTGCAGTTTTTTTAGATTTAATGGATGATTTAACTCATCATTAAATTGTTCGTGGTATTTTAATGAAATAGTTACATCTAATTGTGTCAGATATTATTTTTCACTAGTTTTTTAAATAGTCGTGAATCATTTCAGAGAGGATTGTTAGTAGAAATTTTAAAGATTCTATAGTGGTTTTGGTTTATATTTTTTAATGAAAATTTTAAAAAGAAAATATTTAGTGGTGGTTTTTGGTTTATTATATTCTACTATTTTATTTAATTATTTATTCATTATTTATTATTACAGAATTAAATATATAAGGGAAATGTGAGATTCAAACACCTTACCTTTTGATTATTTTCCACACCCTTTACCACTACACCATTCCATTCATGTGGTGACTATATGGACATTATTATACTTATATATATATATAGATAAATGCATGTAAATTCAAATATATACATATATATATGCATGAAAATAAATATTTATAATTTATAAATACGTATATATAAAAATATAGTTAAATATAAATTTATATAAAAATATTTCTATACAAATTTATATATATATGAAAATAATTAACAATATAAATAAATTTTAAAAAATGTATATAAATGTATTTAAACACACCCATAAAAATATATAATTATAAAAAAATATAAACATAAATATATAAATAAACACATGTAAATATATGTATATATATATACAAAACTAATATATATAAATATACAGAAATATAAATATTTAAAAATATACCAAAATATATATAAACAGACACATACACATAGAAACACCCATATATAAAGCTAAATATAATTATATATAATTTATATATAAACACACACACACACCCACCCACACACACACACACAGATATATATATATATCATCATCATCATCATCATCATTATAAATTTATTCAGGATAAAATACAAGAGCATAAAATATAAAGGCATGAATCACCAAGCCAAGGGGGGTCAAAAATAATGGAGACCTAGGGAGTCACCGCAAATTAGATTTACCCCCTAAGACTTCAAGGAGCTAGCATTGATGAGGCATGTGACGTCAGAGCCATGGGTGGCAAGGGAGACCATATAATCCAAAACTTTATTCCCCTCCCTCAATGTATGTGTAACTTGCATGCTGCTCTTCAGGAGGTCCTTACATCACCTAATGGTGTACGTGACTAACCAGGGAATGGAACCTCTGTCTAGTAGGGAGTCATGAATTATCTTCGAGTCAGTTTACACATGGGATATGTCCATATTTTCCAGATTACACAAGTTGAGCCCAGTGAGGAGTTCCTTGGCCTCTGCTTGAAGTGCACATCTATCACCAAAGTGAGCCATGAATTCAAGGAGCACACCCCCTTTTGAATTTCGAACCACTACTCCTCCTCGCATGATACTGAAGTTGTAGGACCCATCAGGGTTAAACATTAAACCTTATGTTGTGGGGTTCCATCTTACCCACTTCCCTTGCATACCTACCATGGGGATAGCTTTCTCAGGGCAAGCCTGCAATATTTGAAGGCAGGAAGCTTCCCGCCATCCCTTGATAAGGGTGACCATATCCATGAGCATGCATTTAGTGTGCATGATGATGGACCTCCCTAATGAGTTTATATATATAAACATATTTATATGCATATATATATATAAGTATATACAAATATACCCACATAATATATATAAATATAAATATATATAAAATAATTAATCATTTGAATGTATTTATATTAATAAATAAATAAATATATAAATATATATACCCAAATAATATATATATACATTACTCTACATAAATACATATATATATATATATATATATCTGTATATATAAATTCACACAAATATATATAAATTGATACATATATATGTATATATATTTGAATATATCTATATATAAATATAATTTTAAATATGTCTAAATATATATATAAACACATATATTTTCTTTTAAAGGGCCCCCATTATAGGTGGACCCTCCCCAGGTAGGCCTTCCTAGTTCCCATAATAAAGGCCAATCCAGTTTAGTTACGTAGGTAGCTAATATCCCAAAGGATTAAGGTTGCTTTGAGATATCGGATTTCATGGTACTCAATTGTGAGTTATCACCTGAGTGCATACAAACATGTTATCCCCTTAATGTGGAGCACCTTTTAGACACCTTGTTTCATGATCTCCCACAAACACTATCCAACTGAAGCTACTAGGGAGACTCTAATCCTAGACTTCCCCGTAGATTACTTCGTGGGAACCAACGACACACCACTGAGATCCACATTGGCTATATAAACACACATAAACACATACATGCTCACACACAGACACATAAATAAATATATATTCCCCTACTATATATTAATAAATATATATAAATATACATGAATATAAAAACATAAAACAATATATATAAATATAAAATTTTATAAAAATACATAAATACGTATAATCATCTATAAATATTTATAAATATCTGTAAATATAAATAAATTTGTATAAATATATATAATTTCATACACGTATTTATATAATTAAATATAATTAAATATATCTATATATATGCATACATCAATTTACATAAATAAATATAAAAATATCTATATAAATACATAATTTGATATAAATCTCTATATATAATTACCCATAATATATATGTATATAAATTTACAAAAATATTTATAAATACACACACATATCTATATTTTAATATAATTTTATATAAATTTAAATATACTTATGTGTATATGTAATTATATGAACACACACACACATAAATAAATATAAATATATAAATAAATATACATAATTTGATATATATACACCCATACAAAAATAGTAATGATCTAAAAATATACACACATTTACAATTTTTAACATTGAACTTCCCCCAATAAAGAATATCCATGACCATTAATGTTTATCCCTTGATTCAATTAAAATTAAATCCTTGACATTGTAATGAGAAAACTATCTTGGATTAACTATGATAAAGAAATCCTTGACACATAAGACACAATATAAAAATAAATATCAAAGAGGGAATACCACTACAATTTAAAATCCATCATATCCACAGGAATTCAAACCCATGTAATGAACTCTCAACTTACCCAAAAAGTAAATAAAGTCACTCTTAAACAAAGCATAAATACCATCAAAATATCTTCAATTAGGATACCTAAACTTAAAACTCATTTTGGAGGCTTCCTGGGACTCTTTTGGACATGAAAAAATGGGGTAAAAGATTCCTGTAATTCCAAATATCATAGATCTCATTATATTATTTGATTTGATATATCACATAGCCAAAATGGTCAAAATATTCAAATTTCATGATTTTTTTCATTTTAATTATGATGTTCAACTTATCATAATACATTAATTATAATTTTTTTATTAATATATATTTTTTATGCATTATTATCATAATTATTTTAATAAGATTTTATTTGAAAGGTTGTGGTAGTAAAAATGGAACCCAGATCGAATGTTATGCTCATTTGAAATTGAATTTTGATTATTAGAATCTGTAAAAAAAATATTTATGTAAGTAAATTTAGATCAATGATTCAATATATATATATATATTGTGCATGTATATATAAATATATATATTTACTCATAAATATATAAAAATTAGTTAATAATTAATAATTACTAAATAATTATTAATTAACCCTATACATGGAATTGAGATACTAAAAACCTCCATATCCATACTAAGAAAATACATATTTAACATGTGGGAGCTAACCAGTCAGTCAATATTTGGCTGTAGTGTAAGAGGTATTTTTTTTGAGTTGGTTCCCTCAAACTAACTAATTTGCATGTTATATTTCCTAGATATTCATATAATTTAATATTAACAAATACCTTATGAAATAGTTATTAAAATTCCATATAGATTTAATGTGACAATTTCATAGAGTGTGAAGCACATAAAAAGAGGATATAGTAATTCCCCACCATATTGGGAACTTTGTGACTCTGTGATGATATCTCTTAAATAACTCTTCCTATGACCATCTTTTTTTTTAATAATGGGGTGTATAGTTTATTTAGAATTAGGATAAAGTACTCATTAGTGGATGAGACTTCTTCTAATGATTTTTTCACTTGATGATCTCTAAAACAATAGGATAATGACGATAGGTCTTCCAATAATCACTCCTCGTGTTTTTGTGTCATTAAAATTCTTTTCTATGATAATGTGTAATGATCTATAGACATTAAGATTATTATTAATATATATCATGAGTTTCATACTTGTATCTATTTTCATAAAGCATGATTCAATATATCCTAGATGATGTTGGGTAGGTTTTTTTTTCCATAAGTGGTTTTCCATTAATAAATAACTCAAGAATGGATTTGTATCTTCCATCTTTATGGATGTTGATTTGATTTCCCTTTGATTGAAATGAAAAATTTTAAAATAAATTTTACGGACATGTTGGGTGGATGAGTTCATTTCACGATGTAAAATAAAGATTTATAAAAAACACATTTTGATGAAACTAGAATATATCCTTCTTGATAAGATATCTAGAAAAAGGGATCTTATTACATTATAAGCATTCATATTTGATTATCAGTGTTTCAAAATTTACTTATTCCAATTGGTTGCAGTTACATGTTACTAGACACCAATATTATACTATCATCCATCTTTCCTAATGATACTAAGGAATAATCCTAGAGGGTCACAAACATAAGGTTTCTATTTATCTTAGTTGAATATTTTTTAGGTTTAATATTTATATTAATCATTATTTTTTGGACTAAATAATAATATATATTCTATATTTTATGGATATTAAATATAAAATAAATATTTATTCACCATAAAGATAATATAATATTTAAGTATTTTTTTATTTATTGATTAATATATATTTAATTATTTATTCAGGGTTTAATAAATATATATGAGGTTGATTGGATTGAATATTGAGTCTGGTGTTAAATAATTATTTCAAAAACTATAAAATTATATTTATCGTTCTGTGGGTTAGCACATGACTGGATAAAAACTAATAATAATATTATTTTACATGAAATGTGTAACACCCCGACCCCAGTGACCTAGAGTCGGTGAATTATTTTAATAGATTGGCATGATTACAAGGAACCAAGTCCCGAAGAACCGATCAGTTTAGCAATCTTGGAAAATAGATTACATACATTAATGTTACATTACACTTCATAACATACAACATAACATAAATAATCCTTTATGAATGCCATTATTCCCTTGTCTTAACCCTGCATAACAATCACATTACACTTCTTGGAATCCTGGGAAAAATAAAACATAGAAAGGGGTGAGCTCAAATGCTCCGTAAGGGTAAGAAATACAACGAAAACTTTCAAAAATAAGTATAAAAATTTAAGGAAATGTATAAAACTAAAACAAAATCCTTTTAAACTTGAACTTCAGTATAATATGGCAGAAATAAAATGAAATAATGCCATTTACTTATTCCCATGGATATTCTACAAATCGAGTAATTACATGCAATATCACTAACCACTTTCATAATGATGGAATGCATGATGCCTAACTTTAATTTATGTGTCGAGGCCTCGTGCCAAGACCTAAAGGATAACTGTAACTGGAACCCAACCCGGAGAGCCTCTGTAACCAGACTCCATCCCGGAGTGCCTCTAATAACCGGACACCATCCCGGAGTGCCTCTAATAACCGGACACCAACCCAGAGTGCCTATAAAAACCGGACACCAACCCGGAGGGCTTACATTTACCAGTCCCCAACCTGGAACATACTAGTCCAACACATTCATCTTAAGAAGAGGATGAAATATAACATAAAAATTTGTATTAAAACTAGCATGAGAAATGTCAATACTTTTCCCATAAACCATGAATGGTATAAAAATAACATATCCACAGTCAAATATATCACAAAACCTTCAACATAATATGGAAGATTTGTATCATGATAAATCAACATCAAAACAAGTTTAAAATCCATTAAGGGATTTTGACATAGAAGAGATTGATTTATAAAACTCTTTGAGAGAAATACCCATTTTTCATGAAAACATTGAAAAGTCACACAATTTAAAAAAGAACTCATTTAAAGACATTTTTGAATCAAAGTGTCCCATACCACTTTGAAACTTTTTAAAGGAATTAAAATTTTAGAAAAACATTCATCTCCATATAAATATATCCTTAATAACCATTTTGAAGACATGGACATTAATAAGAAAGATTTAGAAGAATAAATATTTAAAACATTTAAAATGATGTTTTAGTAAAAAGTACCTTAAAATAATCTCTTTTAAAACTCTTTCATAAAACATGTACATGGAAAATAAATATGTCCTATTAGATACTTATGTAAAAACAAACTCGGATAATAAAGAGATTGCTAAATTAACCCTTACCAGTTTGGTAACATACGAAACATACAACCCATGAAATAGGTATCATACAATGAATATGTAAATACACATAAATTATAGTGTATTGCACAATTAATATAATTATGGGCTGTACATACACCACAAAAAAGGTAATAGTGGCAATATGGAATGAATCTCACGGGAATAAGGAGTTAGAGAAAACCCCTTACCTTGCACTTTCCTTTAGTCGAGGGTACGTTTAACCTCCTCTTCTTCGGGTTCTTTCTTTTGATTTAATCAAAAGGGCTCTTTAGGATGGATTTATGACTAATGGAAGGCCTCTAGGATGAAGTGAGGGAATTTGAGAGAGTATTTGGGTAGAGGTTGGCAGAACCAAATGGCTTTTAAGGTGTGAGTTAATGAGAATGAGGAGTTCCCTTTTATAAGAGGGTTGAGGGGCACCTTTGGAAAATCTAGAAATATTAATTTATAATAAATTCATATTCGGTTTCTAATGGCTCCAAAGTTGATTATTTAAATTTTAAGGTGGGGATAGGTCGAAAAACACTCAACAAATATAATTTAGACAGGTTTGGGTCATTATACTAACCTTATCTTTAAGTATTAACTATTTGTTAATTAGTTTCACTTTTACAATGTCTCTTTGTATTTTTATATTATAAGGTTAATAAACTTACTATATACATCCAAGAGACCCCCCAAGTGGTTAATTAATGATACACCTATCATTATATAGGTCTCTTGGCCGAACCTTAGATTTTTATGAATTCAATATCAATTAATAATATACTATTTGTTTTAAAAACCCTTTTTTGTCAATTTTGACACTATTCAATAATTGATTTTTGTAAAATTCATAACAGAATTATTACTTCTATCAAAGTTTATTAAATCATTCCTATGATTTCATATTAACTTATAAAATTAGTTTAATTCATAAAAAGTCTCAAATTATATTTATTTTGGTATCTACAATATCAATCATTTTAATTTCTTAATATTTTGGTAATTACTGGATCACCATTGTGTCATATATAAATTAAATTATTTAATGTCTAAAAATTATAAATAAAATAACATTATGTAGGAAAGCTTTTTATCTTTATAATGAAAATTTATAGCCGAAAATCCAATATATATAACCCTATGTAAAAATTGTTTCTAAAGGATATATGCTTATGTCATTTTTGTACTTATTTTAACTTAATCAAAATAAAGTGTCCCTATCACCTACAAGTGGCTTCATGGGGTCCGTAAATCGACCCAAAGAAGCCCATGGTCGGACATGTATCCACCAATAAGGTTAGGACACGTTTTAGTGTAATTTAGTATTATTATAATATTATTTTTAAATCCTTATTTACCAGATTTACCCTTAACCATGGTAAATAAAATATTTACCGCAGTAATTATTCAAAATGTATAAAAATAAAAGTTACCTATTTACACAATATGAAAATCATGATTCCAAATATGGAATCCATTTTTCCAAATTCAAAACATAGAAGTGGTAGAAATTAATTTAAAATTAATTCCCGTTGTTAAAACAGAAAGTGTGTTTTTAAGAGATAATAACTATCAAAAGATTGACACTTGTTTATGTCCGGTTTAATTGTAAAATTATGTACAATGACCAAAATTATATTAAATGGTAAAAATATATTCTAAATATAATTTAAAACCACTCAAATTCATAATTTATCAATATAAATTATTTCGATTAAAAAAGTTGTTTTTAATTAAAATTTAGTAATTTTCACTGTTCATCAAAATATAAGTGTTATCCGAAAAGTTCCAAAATTTCACCCTAGGCTAAATTCGATATTCTAAATCCAAAAATGAATTCCATTTTGAAATATAAAATATATATAATTTCAAAAAGTAGGAATTACTATTCATAATGGCTGGTTTGATTGGTTGAGGTGTGTGTTAGAACTCGAAGTTGCGTACAACACACGCTACTGTATTTTTCAAAGGAAAGCATACCGTGGAATCTTGGGATGTTTCATTTTAAATTTTTGATGTCCCCATTTAGTCAAAAAGTTTAAAATATTGTATTTAAAAAGGGTTAACTATTAAAAGTTGGTAAAATTGCAATACTGAAAATGAATTTGTTCTTACATTATGTCTAAGAAACTCATAATATGGATTCTAAAATTAAAAGGATGATATAACGTTTAAAATTTAGTTAATACTATTCATAACCTCTTTTGAACGGCTTGTTTGGTAAGTCATGGTGCACTTGAGCTCGGTGTTGCGTGTAGTGAAAGTTATTAAATTATTTTGAAGAAATAACACACTATGAAATCTTGGGGTGTTACATTCTCCCCTCATTCAATAAATTGCGTCCTCGTAATTTGAAATTTTTCTTAGAAAATAAAATGTTGAAAATAGAAAATACCTTTGAGGGAAAACCCATATCGGAAATTGGGTTACTAAAATTTAGTCTTAATATGAGGAAAAGAAAAATGAAAGGGTCCCCACCAAATTATGATCTCGATTAGGAGAACATTGGTGGAAATTAGAGACATATAATTAGAGGAAAAACGTAAATATTTATAGGTAGTGATTGAGGTCATCAATCACAAACAAGTGTAAAATTGACGTCCTTAAATTCATCAATCTATGATGATTTGAAATACCATCGGTTCAACAAAACATATCGTATTAGGTTAACCCATTTTTGGTTTTAGGATTCCTTAAATAAAGTATAAGAATTAATTTCTTCATAGAATAAGAGAAGAAGAAAAATATATTCTTGACAAGTAGAGTTCCATCCTTTAACTAATTTCTACCACAAACTCATCTTTCACTCTAAAAGATAATAGAACGTAAAAAAATATTCTATTTATCCTATTTGTATAGGGTAAAAAAAAAATTATAATTCATCTACCGGATCTTTAAAAAAAACTACAATATTTAATCCCGGACATCACGTGGGTCAGTGGTAGGTGATACACCCTTGTCGCCCGATGGTTGTGGGTTCAAGTCTTGCGGCCTAGCCGGATGCGACGGGTTGTCGCCCGACCTCCGGGTTTTCCTTTTATGGCAATCCAAAATAATCCAAACTAGAACTATCCAAAATACTTCAGTCCAAAATTTATAAGGAAGGTAAACACAATAAAGATCCTTTTTTCCGCATAATAACATGTGAACATCTTCATCATGTATTCTTTTAAAACACTGAAACATCCTGAATTACCATAAAACCTTATTGATTACATTCATGATCCCTTATTCCTTAAAGAATAACAGATATACTCCTTCAATACAAAATTTTTTTAAACCCCAACAATGATGGAATATACAAATCATTAATCACTTTCATGGTAGTCAAGAATATCCAATATAATTTATCCGAATCAATCATGTATTATTCCAAAATCACTACCTCAGTATCAGAACTATATTATGGTTTATCATTCTCTCATCCATATATTTTCCATAAATTTATCCTGCTATTGAGTCACTTTTCTTTGTACCACACAATCTCAAGTCCTTAATTAAATAGTACTGCAGTACAATCCTTATATAATCCATAATTATTATAACAAGTAAATTTTTGATACAACACTCAAATGACATAATCCACATAAGAACTCTAATCATTCCTCTTCATCTATGGTAGTATCTTAACTTGATAATTATCCAATAGCATCATTTGCGGCATAGTCTGATGACTGGGCCATAGGTTCGCATAGTGTCCAAACTCCTTTCAAATAAAGCATTGTACATTTGAAACCATTTTCTTACCCTTGCAGTCTCGTACCTTGTACCCTTTTCCTCCACACTTATAACAAACTCGCATTCCTTTCAGGAAAGTTCCGAGGTGTTTCTTCCCACAGTTATCACATATGGGGAAATTATTCTTTTCCCTCTTCCATTTATCCATCTTTCTCTCTTCCATCCTTTTCTTCTCTTGCTTCCCTTCAAAGCCATAGGACTGAGTAAACTCTTTAGTTATCTTATCTATACATGATACTATTTCTTTATATGATGATAATAAGTGGGAGACTATTTCCATTCTAAATGATGTCTTAATACCATGAAAGATACGATCCTTCTTACTCTTTGGATCATACGAATTACAGGAGTTCACCTTCCTTCTACTGGGTGACAATTCTATACAATAGCATAAACTAGTTCAGTTTATGAATTGTAATGAATAATTACCAAACTTGTAAAATACCTAACACAAATTGAACAGTTTATGGATATAATCCATAATCATAAAAATGTTTTCATTGAGTATGTATATACACATGAGCCCTTCATAATGGTTTGTAAAGAAAATTAGAATTATCCTAAGCATATACCCTGGGAGTGTCGTAACCAAGAGTGCAGCAAGACCCGTTGTCATTCACCAGTTCCCGTTCGAGTCTAGCTCAAAGCGGTGTTTTTGGGTTTTACCCCTAGGTACATCTGTGCCAGAGACACCTCTACCTGCTTGTATCTAGACATGGATGTATTATTTGGAAAACTCACAAATTCTCTACAATACCAAAATTCTAGGAATTTCTTCTGTACTAATCCTCAAAGTCTATCTTAGGGCTATATGCTCTAATCATAGTTTTATCTAAATCTAGTTTCCAAGGTTATTTCTAAACTTTCTCTGATACCAACTGTAATGCCCCGACCCCAGTGACCTAGAGTCAGTGCATTATTTTAATAGATTGGAATGATTACAAGGAACCATGTCCCGAAGAACTGATCAGTTTAGCAATCTTGGAAAATAGATTATATACATGAATGTTACATTACACTTCATAACATACAAAACAACATAAATAATCCTTTATGAATTCCATTATTCCCTTTTCTTAACCCAGCATAACAATCACATTACACTTCTTGGAATCCTGGGAAAAATAAAACATAGAAAGGGGTGAGCTCAAATTCTCAGTAAGGGTAAGCAATACAACAAAGACTTTCAAAAATAAGCATAAACATTTAATTCGATGTATAAAACTAAAACAAAATACTTTTAAACTTAAACTTCAGTATAATATGGAAGAAATAAAATGAAATAATTCCATTTACTTATTCACATGGATATTCTAAAAATCGAATAATCACATGAAATATCACTAACCACTTGCATAATGATGGAATGCATGATGCCGAACTTTAATTTCTGTGTCGAGGCCTCGTGCCAAGACCTAATGGATAACTATAACTGGAACCCAATCTGGAGAGTCTCTGTAACCGGACTCCATCCCGGAGTGCCTCTCATAACCGGACACCAACCCGGAGTGCCTCTAATAACTGAACACCAACCCGGAGTGCCACTAATAACCGGACACCAACCCAGAGTGCCTCTAATAACTGGACACCAACCCGGAGGGCTTACTTTTACCGGTCCCCAAACCGGAACATACTAGTCCAACATATTCATCTTAAGAAGATGATGAAATATAACATAAAAATTTGTATTAAAACTAGCATGAGAAATGTCAATACTTTACCCATAAACCATGAATGGTATAAAAATAACATATCCATAGTCAAATATATCACAAAACATTCAACACAATATGGAAGATTTGTATCATGATAAATCAACTTCAAACAAATTTAAAATCCTTTAAAGGATTTTGACATAGAAGTGATTGATTTGTAAAACTCTTTGAGAGAAATACCCCTTTTTCATGAAAACATTTAAATGTCACACAATTTAGAAAAGAAGTCATTTAAAGACATTTTTGAATCAATGTGTCCCATACCACTTTGAATCTTTTGAAAGGAATTAACATTTTAAAAACACATTCATTTCCATATAAATAAATCCTTAAAAACCATTTTGAAGACATGGACATTAATAAGAAAGATTTAAGAAAATTAAATATTTAAAACATTTGAAATGATGTTTTAGTAAAAAGTACCTTAAAATAATACCTTTTAAAAATCATTCATAAAACATGTACATGGATAATAAATATGTCCTATTATATACTTATGTAAAAACAACCTCGGATAATAAAGAAATTGTTAAATTAACCCTTACCAGTTTGGTAACTTACGAGACATACAACCCATGAAAAAGGTATCATACAATGAATATGTAAATACACATAAATTAAAGTGTATTACACAAAGAATATAATTATGGGCAGTACATACACCACACACAATTTAATAGTGGCAATATGGCATGAATCTCATGGGAATAAGGAGTGAGATGAAAACCCCTTACCTTGCACTTTCCTTTAGTCGAGGGTACGTTTAACCTCCTCTTCTTCGTGTTCTTTCATTTGATTTGATCAAAAGGGATCCTTAGATTGGATTTCTGACTAAAGGAAGGATTCTAAGATGAAGTGAGGGAAGTTGAGAGAGTAGTTTGGAAGAGTTTTTCCGAACCAAAAGGCTTTTAAGGTGTGAGTTAATGAGATGGAGGAGTGCCCTTTTATAAGAGGGTTGAGGGGAACCTTTGGAAACACTAGAAATATTAATTTATAATAAATTCTTATTCGGTTTATAATGGCTTCAAAGTTGATTATTTAAATATTAAGGCGGGGATAAGTAGAAAAACACTCAACCAATAGAATTTAGACAGGTTTGAGTCATTATACTAACCTTATCTTTAAGTATTAAATCTTAGTTAATTAGTTTCACTTTTACAATGTCTCTTTGTATTTTTATATTATATGGTTAATAAACATACTATATACATCCAAGTGACCCCCAAGTGGTCCATTAATGATACACATATCATGATATAAGTCTTTTGGCCGAGTCTTAGATTTTTGGGAATTCAATATCAATTAATAATATAATATTTGTTTTAAAACCTCTTTTATGTCAATTTTGACACTATTCAATAATTTATTTTTTGTAAAAATCATAACAGAATGATTATTTAGAAAAAAGTTGATTAAATCATTCATAAGATGTCATATTAACTTAGAAAATTAGTTTAATTCATAAAAAGTCTCAAATTATATTTATTTGGGTATCTACAATATCAATCATTTTAATTTTTTACTATTATGGTATTTACTGCATCACCATTGTGTAATATATAAATTAAATTATTTAATGTCTAAAAATTATAAAAAAATACCATTATGTAGGAAAGCTTTTTAGATTTCTAAGTAATATTTATAGTCGAAAATCCAACATATATAACCCTATGTAAAAATTGTTTTTCTAAAAGATATATGCTTATGCCATTTTTGTATTTATTTTAACTTAATTTAAATAATGTGTCCCTATCACCTAAAAGTGGCTCAATGGGGTCCCTAAATCAACCCAGTGATGCCCATCATCGGAGATGTATCCACCAATAAGGTTAGGACACGTTTTAAAATAATTTAGTAATATTATAATATTATTTTTTAACCCTTATTTACCAGATTTACCATTAACCATGGTAAATAAAATATTTACCGTAGTAATTATTCAAAATGTATAAAAATAAAAGTTACCTATTTACACAATATGAACATCCTGATTCCAAATATGGAATCCTTTTTTCCAAATTCAAAACACAGAAGTGGTAGAAATTAATTTAAAATTAATTCCCATTGTTAAAACAAAAAGAATGTTTTTAAGAGATAATAACTATCAAAACATTGACACTTGTTTATGTCCGGTTTAATTGTAAAATTATATACAATGACAAACATTATATTAAATGGTAAAAATATATTCTAAATATACTTTAAAACCACTCAAATTCATAATTTATCAATATAAATTATTTCGATTAAAAAAGTTGTTTTTAATTAAAATTTAGTAATTTTCACTACTCATCAAAGTATAAGTGTTATCCGAAAAGTTCCAAAATTTCACCCAAGGCTAAATTCGATATTCCGAATCAAAAAATGAAGTACATTTTGAAATATAAAATATATATAATTTCAAAAGGTAGGTATTACTATTCATAACGGCTAGTTTGATTGGTTGTAGTGTGTGTTAGAACTCGAAGTTGTGTACAACACACGCTACTGTATTATTCAAAGGAAAGCGTACCGTGGAAGCTTGAGATGATTCATTTTAAATTTTTGATGTCCCCATTTAGTCAAAAAGTTTAAAATATTGTATTTAAAAAGGGTTCACTATTAAAAGTTGGTAAAAGTGCAATACTGAAAATGAATTTGTTCTTACATTATGTCTAAGTAACTCATAATATGGATTCTAAAATTATAAGGATTATATAAAGTTTAAAATTTAGTTAATACTATTCATAACCACTTTTGAACGACTTGTTTGGTAAGTCATGGTGTGCTTGTACTCGGTGCTGCTTGTAGTACAAGTTATTAAATTATTTTGAAGAAATAACACACTATTAAATCTTGGAGTGTTACAAAATGAGGTACTTTATGGGTGTAATATTTTTTTAAGGACCCACATTTAATTAAGAATTATTTTATCTCTAGTCCATTGCTTACAAATAGCTGATAAAAACAATTGTCTATACAAACCATTATAGATACAACCATTATAGATACAAACCATTATAAACACAATCCTTTGTAGATAAAATATATTGTAGATAAAAATAATTATTGTTTCAATATATCGTTGATACAAACCTTTGTAGATACGAACTATTAAAGATATAAACCATTGTAGATATAAACAACTATATATATAATCCATTTTAGATATAAATAATTATATATATATATATCACTATTGAAAAAAACTATTTTAGATACAATCCAGTGTAGACACAATACATTTTAAATACAATCCATTTTAGATATAAATAGATATAGATAAAAACCATATAAGAAACATTTTACTGTAAATACTCTCTATTACAGATAAAAACCATTGAAGAGACAATCTTCATGAGACACAAGCATTGTGAACAATATTACAAAAATAGAGATTTCAATCATAAAAATGTGTTACTAAAAGGTTTCCCCTCATGCTCATTATAACATCATTCACCTCCTATATTCATCTGATGTATGATAAGAATAAGGGATATTCTTTTAATATTTAAGAATCATTATATGATTAAGATGAACAATGAAAGATAATCAATTAAAAACACTATAACCCATAGTTTTATTAGTGATGTTTAGATATTAAAGGAACAGATATGGATTTCTACTATTGTGGATCTAATTTTTGTCCAAACAATGAAATGATGATTCACCAAACTATGTTTCAAATATCAATACTAAAAATAAAGAAAAAACTCAAGACTGATATAATATTTCTTCGTATTTTTTAAATTAATAATAAATTTATTACGAAAGGTCCTATTGTTTTGAAAACCCCTTGGATAAATTCATTGGAATTTTTTTAGGCCATATCATTCCATGTCATTTAAATTATGGTTTATCCATTGAATCAGATAAAATCCAAGTAGAACTAGAAGCTAATAAGCACTACAACTATGTCTAGAAATTTTATTTTATATAAGGATTTGATATCTTAACCTTTAAAATGGATATATATATATACCTTCCAAAAACTAATAGATTTAACATATTTTAAATTATGATCAGATATATAATGAAACAATTATAATAATTAAACAATGTAACAGATGAAATTTTATAAAATTTTTCATTTATAAAGTTATTAATATAAACCCATGAAAACATTTCATTAAAACTAATACAGTTTCTTTTTTTTTAGTCGAATTTTGTAATCACATAAACATAAATAGACTCTGACTTCGAATAGTAAATTTGGATATATATTCCTCAAAATTATTAACATAATATTTATGTTGTCCCTTCTAGATTTAAATAATTCCCAAATCATCCCAAATTGTTTCTTATTTATATAAATCAAAATTCATTAATTTATTATAATTTTTCTCTAGATTAAAATTCATATCATTCTAATGAATTAATTAACTATGATCATTTTAAAACATAAAAAAATATATATTTTGACATTTCATTTCAAAAAAATAAGATTCTTATTTTCTTATTATAAATTTGTTATGATTTGTAGACAAATTATTAATTTTTTTTAATTTTACATTTGATAATTATCATAAATTTATTTTAACTATATAATTATAGTGTTGTTAAATTCAGAATTTTATTTTGATGGGGGCTGAAAACCAGGATCATAATTTTATCTCTATACCCTTGATTCCACTAAAAATGGATTGGAACTCTTTATCAAATCATTGGAAAATAATATTTTACTTACAAAAATTCCCCATTAATTCATGCTCAATAGTTTCCTTCTCATATTTATACTCTTCATGTGAATATGATTCTTCTATGCCTCTCTAATCAACCATAATTTTTTTATTTTCATTTTTCTTCTAATTTTTATCTTCCCCTAGATGCTTTAGCTTTAGAAATTATATCTTCATGTGTCCATTATTTCTATAGTCATAACAATTTATTTAAGAAATATTCTTATATTTATTTTTATTACCTATTATTTTGAAATTTTTTATTTATTTTTTTGACCATCCACAGATGATTTTCTATTATTTTTTATTCCTCATATGTTTTTACAATATTATTTAAATCATGTATTTCTTAATGACAAGATGAATTTGAAATTTCATTAAAAGTGTTATAATAAATATGTTTAGATGATTTAAAATAAAATCCATTATTATTGATAAACATCACAATAATTATTTTTCAGCTCTAGTTCATATTGATGTGGATATATAATGAGTTCATAGATGGTGTACATAGTGAAATATTTACATTCTACAGAATAAACATTCTTAAAGTTCCACTTTTTGGTAAGGCAAAATGTATTATATGGATAAGAACTTCATTATTTATAACTTATTCAAGTTAAATCATACTATTCATGATTTAAATAAATATATTACACATCTCACTAATTCTTTTTTTATAATAGATTATGAATTATTGATTCTATTCTATTTTAGTTAGATGTTAATTAAAAAGTACATGCATGAGATTCATACACACATTAATGGGTAATGTTTTGTATATGTATATATATTTAAAATATTATTTTATATATATGTTGTAAAATTTAATATATTCATTTGATGAATTTATTGTCTAATGCATGAAATTTGTGAAATATATATATACACACACATATATATATATTTGAAATAAATATTTTTTATTTATCGCCCAAAATGTTTATTCTTACATTAATGGAATTTAATTTAATTCATTTAAAATATTTAAGGAATCATACAGTAACTAGAATAAATGATTAAGGTGAATTGGAGGATCCTCTGGCTTCTTCTATATAAGAGGATGAAATCATCCTTTTGGAGGTATGTGTGTAAGATACATGTAATGTATATCCCAAAAATCACTTTCTCAGGTATCTCTATTTTCACTTTTTGAAGGCACTAGAACCAATTTAGAATTCAGGTATCCTCACAATAAAATCATGGATCCAAGTGTCTTCTGTATTTACTCAGAGGAATGGGGAAATTTTTCACTACTCCTCAAGATATTCCTAAACCATAATCCTTTATTAAAAAAGAAGAAAGCTTCTAAAATACATGGTTTTCAAGTACCATATTGTACATTTTTACATACATGTTATTAATATTGAAGGGAAATGTCCAATATTTTGGTTTTCTTCCACTACTTATCATTATAATATATTCCTAAGAAACCCATCGAGGGTATCAGAGAATGTATCTTAATGTTTTTTTTCGTTTGATCCATTTTTTAAAAGGAAAATGAAAAATAACATTTTCATAATCCTAGAAAGCGATAATAGACCCTTACGTGAGCTGCATAAGGGTAAAATTTGATTTACCCATATGAAGGCCCATTATATAAAGGCCACAAAAGTATGTATATTGTATATATAAGGGTAACCAATATATTATGATTTTTAAAATGGGTTTCATAAAATTAGCACACTTATATAGCAGTTCTATGTAAAGGTAAATATGTGGTACCCTTACGTGGTACCCTTACATAGTACCCATATACGATAATGATGATTGGTTGGGTAACATTTATACCCTTATGTGAGGTATTTGTGTAAAGGTATATATATGTTTAACCATACATGTTACCCTTATGCAAAGGGGTTTACTTAAGGGTCATATGTTTTAACCCTTACACCTAAAGGTATTAGAGTTTCATAAAGGTACTTGATGTTTACCTTTACATAGTGTACTCAATTTTTAGAATAATCTTTCATATAATAGTTATGTAAATGTAATACCATTATGTGAGGGATTTTTGTAATGAAAACCTATGTATTAACATTATACGTCAGTGTTAAACCGATACCTACCATTATGTGAAGCGTTCATGCAAGGGTATTATCTGATGTACCCTTAAATAATATATAAATTCAATGTTGTGTAAATGTAAGGTGTTACTTTGCCTTTACACAGTGGCCTCTATATGTCCCATGTAAGGGTAAATGATGGATACAATTTTTCTTAACAAGGGTGTTTCATAAGGTTAGTATAAAATTGTTAATTTTTGTAGAATATTTAATGGTTTTTGGGGTTTATAAATTGTTTATAAATCATATAAAGAAGTATTTTGAGATAATTAATTTTTATAGATTCTAAAAATTAATTATATAATTATAAATTCATAAAAATTTATTAAATGAATGTTTAAAAAACATTTTTTCTAAATATTAAAGGTTAATATTTTAAAATACCATTTAGAAAATTAAATGACATGCTTTATGATATTCAAATAAATGGTTCATTTATAAATCATAAGAGTTGATTTAAAATATTTTTATAAATTAAAATATATATTATATTTATATTATAAAAAATATTTATATAATATGTATTGATTTATTAGATGTTTACAATTACTAAAATATCATAAAAATTTTGTTAAAATAAATTGCTAAGGGGTTAATATTGAAATGAATTTAAAATGAGTATATTAGATCTAATTTATATATTTTGAAATTATTTTATATTTATGAATTGTTCGTAAATGTCTCATGTTTTGAAAAATAAATACATAATATATTTATTTGTTAAATGTCATTGATTTTTAAATTTTTTAAATTGTTTTTGAAATATTATTATTGTGTATGTCCTTAATTTGATGATTTTTAAAGGATAGATCCTTGTATATAATGGTCTTTCTGATATTATAAAATTTATTTTTCATGTATGTTGACCTTAGTTTTTATTTTTTAATTATAAACATTAAAATAGTTTTTGGTCATAGTTTTTCATATTAGGTGTTAGTGTTTTCTTGAATTAAATTATCTCTTCTTAAATATCTCCACATATAGAGGGTCTTACGGTCAAACTCACTAACTCTCTATAGTATTTACATGGATAGTATGGTAAATGGGTTTGAAAATATATTTTATTGTCTTAATCAGATAACGTGTGTTAATATCCTATAAATTTATTACTTTACATTATTCATCCATGTACCTTATACATCTGATGAATTTTATTATGCCTGAATATAATTGACTCCTATTTTGGGTTATTTACACAAATATGTGGGTTGGGTAAAGATTTACACAATTATTTGGTGTGAACACATTAATTTGGTGGTTGGAAATGGGATTCTAAAACAAAATAATTAGAAGTATGTATAAAAAAGGAATAGAACCTAAGAAGATAACAATTACATATTTTGTAATTATTATGAATTTAATATACATATGATTTATATTGAATGGGGGAGACTTTAAACAAAATCCACAAAAATAATAATTTTGCGATTCCTTGAAACGAAACACTTGTAAATACCTTGATATTATAATTGGGTAATGTCGAACTCTTCTCGATTACCCCTTGATTGTCTTGTGTAAGATAATAAAAACATAAGTAACTTAGGGTTTTCTTGTTGGGTAGTATAAAAGTCAATATGATTATCCATTTATTTTCCTTTGTTTCGTGTTCAGAGAAAATTATTTGGGTTTCACTATGTGGGAATCCCTAACTGTTACGATACCCAAGGAATGGAATTGGGTGTATCCAAATAATGGATACAGATTAATGGTTATCCACTCAAATATACATGATTCACAACTACTATTATTAGGATGGTTCCCTATCTAAATAATTTTAGATTACTTATGTGATAACCAGTCTAAGTGATGATAAAATTGGGTTCTTGTGTCAGTAAATTGATATGATGTATGGGTTCATCAATTTTATCGAGAGAACAATAATTAAAAGTACATTATAAATATATAATACATTTTATTCATCGCATAAAATATCATTTTTTTGATAAATTCATTATCATTATCAAATTAAAAATTATATTAATCCTCTAAATGAGAAGCTTACAGTATGAAATTTTTTAGAGTGGAATATTAAGAAAATTTCTTGAGAAAGAAAATATTCCATGAGTAGGAATAGTTTGTTTTTGAGTAATCATTTGTTTAAGTTCAATAAAAAAATAAGGATTCTTATGGAATCATGAAATGATTCATATAAGGTTTCAATGGAACTTAATTATATTTGAAGAATGAAATTATTGTCTATAATACTCAATATAAATTGGTACGTTAGTGATATTAAATATGACTAAATATGTTTCTAGAGACTAAATAATTCTTGTAAGGATTATTATCATTAAATAATTCACTCCATTTTTGTAACAGCCCGAGATTTTATGAAAAATATTCTTTTTAATTTTATTAATGTCTTGTGTTATATGCTACACCAAAAGGAGCTTTCACAATACACATCTCTGACCTGGATTGAATTATACGCAATCGTGACCTTCCACGATAGTGTGTGTTGTACGCAACACCGAGTTTCGCTAAACAATGATATGCTATTAAGATATTATTAAAACTAGCCATTATGAATAGTAATAACCACTTTTTGAAATTTTGTAAATTTTATTTTTCAAAATGGAATTCATTTTTGGATTCGTAATATTGAAATTAGCTTAGGGTGAAATTTTGGTACTTTTCGGATAACATTCATATTCTGATGAATAGTGAAAATTACTAAATTTTAATTAAAAACAACTTTTTTAATCGAAATAATTAATAGTGATAAATTATTAATTTGAGTGGTTTTAAAGTATATTTAGAATATATTTTTACAATTTAATGCAATGTTGGTCATTGGATGTAATTTCACATTTAAACCAGTTATAAACTAGTGTCAATCTTTTGATAGTTATTATCTCTTAAAAACACGCTATTTGTTTTGACGACGAGAATTAATTTTTAAATTAGTTAATGCTACTAATATGTTTTGAATTTGGTAAAATAGAGATCATTTTGAGTTCATAATATCAAATATAGCTTAGGCCTAATTTTTGTTATTTTTCTGAAAACTTTCAATTTTCGATGAATACTGAAACCACTAAGTGGTAGTTAAAAAAAACTGAATTTTTAATAAAACTTAATTTTACCGCTTCTGTGAATGGAATTTCAAAAATCCGAGAGACACGGTTGATGTCAGTAAGTAAAATTTGGTTCAATGAGTTGAAAATAATTTTTGGTGAATAGTAACTTTTTTTACTTTTATTTACCACGGTTAAAAGTAAATAGGGTAATTAAGGGTAAAAATGATATTAATATTACCTAACACATGTCCTAATTCTATTGGACAAGTTTATCTCAACCAAAAACAACCTTAAGTGTAAAATATTATCATTTAGGCCCACTTGGATTAGATTAGGACATTTATTAGTATTTAATTCAAAGAAGAGTTAAAAGAGTTAATATCAATGTTTATTTACAAAAACATTTTTTATATAAGGTTGTGCATAAGATAAATTAGATTTTAAATATTCATTTGAAAGCTAAAAATATTTCCTACATAATGGTATTTTATTTGTAATTTTTAGACATCAAATAAGTTAATTTATTTATGACACAAAGATGATGCAGTAATTATCTTATTTATGAAATATTGACATAATTGATGTTATAAACACCAAAATAAATGTAATTTGAGACTTTTTATGAATTACAATACTTTTATAGGTTACTATGAGATATTATTGTTGATTTAATGAACTTGGTTAGAACATATAATTCTGTTATGACTTTCACAAAAATCATATATCAAATAGTGTCAAAATTGACACAAAATAGTTTTTAAATGAAATATTATATTATTAATTGTTATTTTATTCCTAAAAATCTAAGGTTCGGCCAAATGACTTAGATAAGGATATATATATTAATAATAAACAATTTGGGGTTCTTTTGGCATGTTATATTAAGTTTATTAACCATATAGTGAAAGAAAACAAAAAGACACGGTAAAAGTTAAATTATATAACTTAGAGTTAAATCTAATTGATAAGGTTAAAATAATACCCTAAACTTGTATAAATATTATTGGTTGATAGGATTTCGACCCATCCCCACTTTAGCTCTGAAATAAGACCCTTTGGAACCATTATAAACCAATTTTGACTTTAATATAAAATAATATTTTGAGGTATTCCTAAGATGCCCCTCTCCTCCCTTATAAAAGGACACCTCCTCCCCATCCTCCTCACACCAATTTTAGCACTCAAGCTCGGCCAACCCCTGAAAAAATCTCTTCTCCACTTCCCTAGAAACATCCTAGAGGTTCTGGTCTTCCTCAAAGACCAATTTTAGTGCCCTAAGAGGAGGTCTCAAAGAGGCGCTTCAAAGAAGAGGTAATTACCGTTACCAATTCTTTCATCTTTATTTCTTCATCCACTTCTTCATCTTAGGTTGTTTCATTATGAAGTAATAACATCAGTATCCCTCATATACTGATATGTTATTTTATGTATGAAACAACCCTATTTCACCATCTATCCATCCTACGGAAAAAGAAATCACCGTGCGTGCGTACGTACGGAATACCGTCTCCACGCCATGGTGTAATCTATTTTCCACCACCACCTTACATGGATGGGTATAATGGTGTAAAGAATAACTATACATAGTTACTACAACATCATATTGATTCTGATATATTGTCTAATCCACTCCAATTCAATTCAATAATTATGGAAATGATATCATTGCTCGTGCGTACGTACGGACTACCGTCTCCACAACGCGATGAGATTCATTCTTAATAATTAACCATTCATGAATGATTATAAAGTATATATAATAAGTACTAATGAAATATATGACATAATAATGATACTGGATTTATTTATATATATATATATGTATGTCATCTACTTACTTCCATTCAAGAAAATAAGGAAAGAAAAACAGCGTTCATGCATACGTACGGACTACCGTCTCCATGAACGGTGTTTTTCATTTTATTTATCTATCTATTATATATATATATATATATACTGAATATATATGATATATAAATCATATTTTATATTCTGGAAGTAAGTAAATCATGATATAATAATAATAATGTCAAGAACAACAAGTCAAAACACCTACGATAAATGAAACGATTTTACCCAAAACGCTTCTTTAACATGGAATTTACAAAAGAACGGGTAATATAATGTCATAAGTGAACCATATATGATATCATAACAATGAATATGATTCTGTAATAAGTCAATGACATTATTTAAATCATTATACAGGAGGTTCTGACACATATGAAGCAAATCGGACCTAAGGTAAGGGAAACATCACAATCTCATTTTTATCCGAGATTATTTATTCGTAAGTATTTACTGGGGTGTATTTTATCATCCAAATCCATGTTTCATCAAAATGTAATATTATTTCCATCCAACTAAAATTGTTTAAATCCATTTTTACCCTTCAGTGAGTTTTTAGTAAAAGATATGAAAGGAATATTTTGTCGTTTTTCGTACGAGTTACTTTTTGACTTTTCCAACAAAAGTACGAAGAATGGTTTTTTAACTTATACGACATGAATGGATTTTTAAAACATTATTTCCAAGAAGCTTCATTTACAAGTTTTCACGTTTATTTTTAATCAACTTCTTTTAGTTTATAATTTTACGACATGTTACGAAAGGAAAAGTGTTTTTGAAGTAGAAAGGATATTTTCTTCAAAAATGGATTTCAAGTATTTTATCAAAATTATTTTCCATCTAAGATAATAAAGGGTTCTGTTTTTAACCCTATTATTACATTGATTTTATTATGTTGTGATGGAATTATTTTTATGAATTCTTTTATCTTATATGAATTGTTTTATGATGTCATGTTGTTTAAGAATCCCATTTTTATTACATGGGTTATGTAATGATGTATGATTTATGATTTTGTGGCACACATAAGAATGGTATCATTATGAGATGGGTGGGACCTATATCTCCCTCCAATGCATTGGGTAAGGATTTTATATCTCATGAGATAGACATGGCTGGAATGGTAGGTTATACCGGTTCAGTGAAACAGGACTGAAACGAGGGTTACTCGATTCAGAAAGGGACTTTGTCCACTAAGATAGTCTTGGCAATGAGTCTTGACTAACAAGAAATGATTCTCTATGATTATGTGTGAATGCCACAAAGTTTCATGTTTTAAGTTATGATTATTGTGATTACATTTCACTGCCATGATTTACCCCATGTTATGAAATTATGATCTCTTTTGCAGGTTAAGATTTTCCAAAAGTTGTGTGCTTATGTATATGATGTGATTGATATTTCTTTTGTTTACCCTTACTGATAATTTGAGCTCACCCTTTTATGTTTTCTTTTCCCCAGGATATAAAGAAAGGTTTTAGGTAAAAAAAAAGAAAGATCTTTATAGGAGATGTTGAATATCTTTCACCACGATTACAAGATTACGTTCCGAGTTTCCAAAGACACTAAACTATTACGATCCTTGTGTGTGTTTTTTTGTTATGTACTAAGTATTCCGCAAAAGTAATGTAATGTCCATGTACGTCAAGCTTCGGGTCTCTACAGTTGGTATCAGAGGAAAGGTTTAGTCAACCTTTGGAAACTAGGATGCGAGATCTTTAGTGAGATCCCTAGAGATATTTCTATGGTATGTCTAGGGATGTCCCTAAGGATAAGTATACGTATAGGTTATAGTACTAGAATTACGCTAACGACCATAGAATTTAACCTAAGATGTTAGATATTGAGGGTGATTTCCCTTTACTATGTCGTCTTCCCTAGCATGATTTCGCCTCTCACAAAATTCTTTTTATGTTTTAGTTAATGGAGGGAACCAGAAGGAATTCGGTTAACATTGAATCCAATGGACAAATTGGTGACTATGAGCAACAAAATTGTGTAATACCTAGAGATAATGATATTGTGATTATGCCGAATCAGTCATCGCGATATATGATTAACAAGGTGAAATTTAGTGGTATGACTAATTCATCAAAGAAGATGAAGATAAACTATTATTCATGTTCGCATGTTGAGGAGCATAAAGAAAGGAAGATTGAGATTTCTAAAGAAGGGAAGAAGAACCTTGAGGAATACCTCAAATGGAGGGACCGATGTTATCTGTGTGGAGAAAAGAGTCATAGAGTGACAGATTGTTATGGAGTTCAATGTCTTATTTGTGGAGAACATGTGCATTACCCAACTCAATGCCCTGACCTAAAAAGTTACTTCTAAATCAAGGAAGGACTTATTCCAGGACAATCATTGAAGTGGATGGACTGAAGTGTTTATGTATTGGTATTCAAGAATAATGTTGTTGAGGTACTTTTAGGGTGTACTGAAATATTTAAGTTTTGGTCTATTGTGGTTTTCAATAATTTTATGGTACCGGTAACCACGAAAAGTGATTGAGACATTTTTGGTAAACAGATGATATGAGCATAATGAAGGGATAAGAAGATAATGAGATGTTTGAGCTCATGATTGATATAAAGACTAAGTGATATCATGGTTTGAGTATATAGAATTTTTGGATTTTGGTATGTGGAAAGAGTTAACTTTTGACATCATTCATGTTTTCACTAAGGTTTAATTGGTATTCATTTTTCAAGAGAATACATGATTAAGGTATTCACATGATTGGAATGTGACCAAAAAGACATATCTTATGATATATGGGGATCGACGATGGTGTTAAATCTCTGGTAATCATTTTCACTATGTTATGAGAGTGGACTGCAGTATTATGGATAAGCCTAAAGATTGGAATGGATTATGTTGGACATAAGTTAGTATTGTTTATGGATAGAAGTTTTCTCGATATTATGGATGGGATGTTATAGTAATGTAGTTTTAGAAAAAGGACAACCTGCAGGACGGGCGACAACCCATCGCGTCGGACAAGGATGTGGGAATCGAACCCACAACCGAAGTGTGACTGGCCTTTATCACCTACCACTGGCCTATAGGAAGTCCCTATTTATTAGAAACTAGTTTTATTATATTAAGCAGTATGATATATGAAGTATAAAGTCCATTTTAGGAACCATATATGATTAATCTCACTATAGATAGACTTATGTATATAATTTTTGGTAACCTTTTGTTTGAGACAGATGGAATGACCTGTCATTCTATCACATGATCTGCTAAAACTTCACGAATAACAAATTCAACTTCATTTATTTAAGAGATGAAGTGGAAATTGTTCAAGGCACGAAAAACAGTGAGATTGTACCAAAATAAAGTAAGTATTTATTCTAATTCAAATTCTTCAACTTTAGGGAAATGATCTTGAAAACCAAAAATGTTGTCCTAATGATCTTATATCTGATGAATCAGATGGTACCTTAGATCGTCACAAATTTATGGCTTTATGATTGATGGATTTTCCATAGCCATGTTCTCTACCACTCCCCATCAGAACACGATGGTTAGATTTTTCTTCCATATCCATATTTTCACCTATGTGGAAACCCAGTGATTAGTTTATTTGGGTAACCATTACGTTTCATACATTCATTTTTAAATATTGGTTTTTCTATTCCTTTTTACGATGTGGGTTTCTATTAAAGAAACTTTCGAATAGTAAACCATTTATAACCCCGACGAATTTCGAAGGCGAAATTCATTTTAAGGGGGGTAGAATGTAACAGCCCGAGATTTTATGAAAAATATTATTTTTAATTTTATTAATGTCTTGTGTTATACGCTACACCAAAATGAGATTTCACAATACACATCTCTGACCTGGATTGAATTATACGCAATCGCGACCTTCCACGATAGTGTGTGTTGTACGCAACACCGAGTTTCGCTAAACAACGATATACTATTAAGATATTATTAAAACTAGCCATTATGAATAGTAATAACCACTTTTTGAAATTTTGTAATTTTTTTTTTCAAAATGGAATTCATTTTTGGATTCTTAATATTGAAATTAGCTTAGGGTGAAATTTTGGTACTTTTCGGATAACATTCATATTCTGATGAATAGTGAAAATTACTAAATTTTAATTAAAAACAACTTTTTTAATCGAAATAATTAATAGTGATAAATTATTAATTTGAGTGGTTTTAAAGTATATTTAGAATATATTTTTACAATTTAATACAATGTTGGTCATTGGATGTAATTTCACATTTAAACAAGTTATAAACTAGTGTCAATCTTTTGATAGTTATTATCTCTTAAAAACAAGCTATTTGTTTTGACGACGAGAATTAATTTTTAAATTAGTTAATGCAACTGATATGTTTTGAATTTGGTAAAATAGACATCATTTTTGAGTTCATAATATCAAATATAGCTTAGGCCTAATTTTTGGTATTTTTCTGAAAACTTTCAATTTTCGATGAATAGTGAAACCACTAAGTGGTAGTTAAAAAAAACTGAATTTTTCATAAAACTTAATTTTACCGCTTCTGTGAATGGAATTTCAAAAATTTGAGAGACACGGTTGATGTCAGTAAGTAAAATGTGGTTCAATGAGATGAAAATAATTTTTGGTGAATAGTAACTTTTTTTACTTTTATTTACCACGGTTAAAAGTAAATAGGGTAATTAAGGGTAAAAATGATATTAATATTACCATAACACATGTCCTAATTCTATTGGACAAGTGTATCTCGACCAAAAACAACCTTAAGTGTAAAATATTATCATTTAGGCCCACTTGGATTAGATTAGGACATTTATTAGTATTTAATTCAAAGAAGAGTTAAAAGAGTTAATATCAAAGTTTATTTACTAAAACATTTTTTATATAAGGTTGTGCATAAGATAAATGAGATTTTAAATATTCATTATAAATTTAAAAAGATTTCCTACATAATGGTATTTTATTTGTAATTTTTAGACATCAAATAAGTTAATTTATTTATGACACAAAGATGATGCAGTAATTATCTTATTTATGAAGTATTGACATAATTGATGTTATAAACACCAAAATAAATGTAATTTGAGACTTTTTATGAATTACACTAATTTTATAGGTTAATATGATATATTAGTGTTGATTTAATCAACTTGGTTCGAACATATAATTCTGTTATGACTTTCACATAAATCATATATCAAATAGTGTCAAAATTGACACAAAATAGTTTTTAAATGAAATATTATATTATTAATTGTTATTTTATTCCTAAAAATCTAAGGTTCGGCCGAATGACATAGATAAGGATATATATTAATAATAAACAATTTGGGGTTCGTTTGGCATGTTATAGTAAGTTTATTAACCATATAGTGAAAGAAATCAAAAAGACACGGTAAAAGTTAAATTATTTAACTTAGAGTTAAATCTAATTGATAAGGTTAAAATAATACCCTAAACTTGTCTAAATCATATTGGTTGACATTATTTCGACCCATCCCCACTTTAGCTCCGAAATAAGACCCTTTGGAACCATTATAAACCGATTTTGACTTTAATATAAAATAATATTTTGAGGTATTCTAAGATGCCCCTCTCCTCCCTTATAAAAGGACACCTCTTCCCCCTCCTCCTCACACCAATTTGAGCACTAAAGCTCGGCCAACCCCTGCCAAAATCTCTTCTACACTTCCCTAGAAACATCCTAGAGGTTTTGGTATTCCTCAAAGACCAATTTTAGTGCCCTAAGAGGAGGTCTCAAAGAGGCGCTTCAAAGAAGAGGTAATTACCGTTACCAATTCTTTCATCTTTATTTCTTCTTCCAATTCTTCTTCTTAGGTTGTTTCATTATGAAGTAATAACATCAGTATCACTCATATACTGATATGTTATTTTAAGTATGAAACAACCCTATTTCACCATCTATCCATCCTACGGAAAAAGAAATCACCGCGCGTGCGTACGTACGGAATACCGTCTCCACGCCGTGGTGTAATCTATTTTCCACCACCACCTTACATGGATGGGTATAATGGTGTAAAGAATAACTATACATAGTTATTACAACATCATATTGATTCTGATATATTTTATAATCCACTCCAATTCAATTCAATAATTATGGAAATGATATCATCGCTCGTGCGTACGTACGGACTACCGTCTCCACGACGCGATGAGATTCATTCTTAATAATTAACCATTCATGAATAATTATAAAGTATATATAATAAGTACTAATAAAATATATGACATAATAATGATACTGGATTTATGTATATATATATATATGTATGTCATCTACTTACTTCCATTCAAGAAAATAAGGAAAGAAAAACAGCGTTCATGCGTACGTACGGACTACCGTCTCCATGAACGGTGTTTTTCATTTTATTTATCTATCTATTATATATATATATATATACTGAATATATATGATATATAAATCATATTTTATATTCTTGAAGTAAGTAAATCATGATATAAGTAATAATAATGTCAAGAACAACAAGTCAAAACACCTACGATAAATGAAACGATTTTACCCAAAACGCTTCTTTAACATGGAATTTACAAAAGAACGGGTAATATAATGTCATAAGTGAACCATATATGATATCATAACAATGAATATTATTCTGTAATAAGTCAATGACATTATTTAAGTCATTATACAGGAGGTTCGGACACATACGAAGCAAATCGGACCTAAGGTAAGGGAAACATCACAATCTCATTTTTATCCGAGATTGTTTATTCGTAAGTATTTACTGGGGAGTAATTTATCATCCAAATCCATGTTTCATCAAAATGTAATATTATTTCCATCCACCTAAAATTTTTTAAATCCATTTTTACCCTTCAGTGAGTTTTTAGTAAAAGATATGAAAGGAATATTTTGTCGTTTTTCGTACGAGGTACTTTTTGACTTTTCCATCAAAAGTACGAAGAATATTTTTTTAACTTATACGACATGAATGGATTTTTAAAACATTATTTCCAAGAAGCTTCCTTTACAAGTTTTCAAGTTTATTTTTAATCAACTTCTTTTAGTTTATAATTTTACGACATGTTAAGAAAGGAAAAGTGTTTTTGAAGTAGAAAGGATATTTTCTTCAAGAATGGATTTCAAGTATTTTATCAAAATTATTTTCCATCTAAGATAATAAAGGGTTCTGTTTTTATCCCTATTATTACATTGATTTGATTATGTTGTGATGGAATTATTTTTATGAATTCCTTTATCTTATATGAATTGTTTTATGATGTCATGTTGTTTAAGAATCCCATTTTTATTACATGGGTTATGTAATGATGTATGATTTATGATTTTGTGGCACACATAAGAATGGTATCATTATGAGATGGGTGGGACCTATATCTCCCTCCAATGCATTGGGTAAAGATTTTATATCTCAAGAGATAGACATGGCTGGAATGGTAGGTTATACCGGTTCAGTGAAACAGGACTGAAACGAGGGTTACTCGATTCAGAAAGGGACTTTGTCCACTAAGATAGTCTTGGTAATGAGTCTTGACTAACAAGAAATGATTCTCTATGATTATGTGTGAATGCCACAAAGTTTCATGTTTTATGTTATTATTATTGTGATTACATTTCACTGCCATGATTTACACCATGTTATGAAATTATGATCTCTTTTGCAGGTTAAGATTTTCCAAAAGTTATGTGCTTATGTATATGATGTGATTGATATTTCTTTTGTTTACCCTTACTGAGCATTTGAGCTCACCCTTTTATGTTTTCTTTTCCCTAGGATATAAAGAAAGGTTTTAGGTAAAAAAAAGGAAGATCTTTATAGGAGATGTTGAAGATCTTTCACCACAATTAGAAGATTACGTTCCGAGTTTCCAAAGAAACTAAACTATTACGATCCTTGTGTGTGTTTTTTTGTTATGTACTAAGTATTCCGCAAAAGTAATGGAATGTCCATGTACGTCAAGCTTCGGGTCTCTACAATTTTCATATATGGTAATTTTCTAATAAAGTGAATAAATTCCAGAACATTTTACATGATATTGTCAATGTTTTGTGGATAGATTTCATGTGAATATGATGTATGGATTCTAGTACTGTTTAGATAGTATATGTGGGTAAAATTTCAAAACATAAGAAGAAAACATTATATATAATTTTAAACATTTATTCTTTTAGAAAAAAAATCATGGTCATTGAATCATAATGTTTTTAGGAATGAATATTAATAATTAAATATGGCTGGATTATCCAAGATATTCCTAAAGAATTTTGTTCACTCAATGGAATGTCTATGTTAGGTATAGATTTTATAGAAATTAATTTTTTCATTTTTAAAGGTATGAGATTCAAATGTCTATTTTAAATTTTTATTTATATACATGAGTTCAAAATAAAAGTAATATTTGTTTAAGATTGAAGTTTTAATTCGACAATAAATTAATTGGATTCTATGAATATAAAGAATAGTTTCATGCATAGATTAATAAAAATGAAATATGCATATCTTCACAATATTCAACTTATGTGATAAGAGAAGATGTTCAATAATAAAAAGTTGTTATGAATAAGTATGAGATGATTAAATAAATAATCATGGTTTATAATTCGTCAATTTCTATAACATTATGAGAGAATAAAATATGAATAAAATTTCATATCAAGGATAAAAGGTTTTATAAACAAATTTGTTCAAACATATACGGGAATGTGTTACTGTCACTCATCCATTATATATTTTAATAAAATTAGTATTCTAATATAAATATGTTCCAATAATATTGAAAACCATATATGATATGGAAATAATATTTTATTTCTCAAATATTCTGACTAAAATTAAATAAAGGTAATTTCCAAATTAAATTTGTTTTTATTATGTCTTAGAAAGATATTATCAAGATAAATAGTGTCTAGGAGGCTAGTTGGAGTTTTTTTGAACAAAAAGATGTTATATATTAACAAATAAATATTGAAATAGGTTTATTTTAAGTGATTATATACTTTACTTCCTAAAGTGTAAGGTTGGGTGGGAGTAAATAAAATTGTAAAGAGTTTTATTTAGTTACCAAAACATATGAGCATCATTATTCTCTAAAGGTTTATACCATCTAATACACAAAGTGTATGACTTGGTATCATAAAAGAGTTTAAGGAATGGAGTTAAATTGGAATATATAAATTTATATTAGTTACCATAATGAAGTGGATACCATTTTATTATAAAAGTATTTCAGATGTGATGGTAATCTAATAATGTAAATAGATACATTATTTAAGAAATATTTTAGTGGAAAAGTACTATTAAATGGGTTCCAAAGATGGATATGGTGTAATTAAAAATATTTCTATGTATAAAAAAGGAAATAATTATAAAATTTGATTTTTTGAAGTTAAAAATTTTAATTATAAATTTAATGATTTGAACTTAATGAATAAGATTCATAAGTATCACCATTATTAAAACTAGATTTCTTCATTAATGTTACTCTCTATGAGGTTAGTGGAATTATTTTATCTGATGGTTAGATAAGTATGTGATATGAATTACATATGGATGTAATGTTTAAAACCTATTACTATAACAAAAACATGTTTTAAATAAAATATCTTAAGATATGGGTTATAATGATTGTAACCATATCATGTACTTATAATAAAGGTAATATCAATTTATCATTAATTAAAGTGTGTTGAAATTAACATTAAATGAACAATAAAATTATAAATATCCATTCAAATTATAAAGTTGGTGTTTTCCCTAACCAATTTTGATCGTAATGTATAATGGGTTATGATGATATGTAAATTTTATCCGGAAAAAATTATTATATACTTTTAAAAGGGTTTTATAAGATATATTAATATTATATTATTAAGGTAATGAGTGGAGAATTATTAATTGGACTAATCTATGGATGTATATATCATGTAAGTTCATAAACTCATAGATATAATTAGGGGTTTATAATTATTATAAATCCTTATACCTAAATATAGTGAGATTACGAACATGGGAAATTCTATATTTTGATACCCTACTTATTTAAGTGAACATACAAACTTAAATAATCAAGTGTGGTTGGGTTTGTTTCTAATTGTGTTATTGGATGGAGAGTAATAAAGATGTCATTTTTTACACTTGAAATACAAGAAAAGACCTATGTCCCTTTGATAGAATTAGGATGATGAAATACATGTATATGATTATATTTTTCACATATGAATTATTAAACAACTTGGATAAGTGACATGTGATGTTCTTATCAGATAGATAAATGAAATATGTGGTATTAACCCACTAGGTTAGTCTTTTTTAGTGAATCAAAAAATGATTGGAGTAGAATAGTGGATTGAAAGTTTCTATGTCCAGTGATCAATCAATTTTAGGGAAGATGGGATTATATTTTATGAAGATAATGTATGTGATACATATTGTAGTAGACATTTTTATTAAGATATATACATTTTTTATGGAGATCACACCAGAAAACGTATTAGCTAGCACTGATTATTTTTTATAGGCCTATTTTTTCATACATTAATGAAATTGGGATCTCATAGTTTTTTTAAATTATTATTTGTTCCATGGGGTCACATTGTTATCCCCTTGGACATGGATAAAAGTTTGTATTTTCTTGTTCAAAATGAAATGAGTTTGATGAAAAACCATATACAAAAAGAGTTAGGATGGATTTAAAAAGATGTTTTTTATAAAGTCCTTATGAAATTTTAGTGCAAGTGGGAGATTATTAGATGTGAAATAAAATGTACACGAATTTATGACCACGAGAAATAGATATATTTTATATGATATTATATATATGATGGTAAATGTAATATGTTTATACATTTCATGTATTATTTCACGCATTTGATGCATGATATATATATATATATTTCATTTAACTCCCAAATGGTTATTTAATCCATTAATGTATTTTTATTTAATTCAATATAAATATCAAATGATACATATCACAACTGGAAGAAAAATATATGATGTATTAGAGGAGCCAGGAGATTATGCTATATAAGAGGATGAATTCCTCTTGTTGGAGGTATGCATATGCGATACTTGTAATGCCTATGCTTAACTTCCTTTTCTCTCATAGCTCATTTATTTCAATGAGAAGGTACAATAACCCATGTGTATTACTATAATCCACATGAAATGATCATGGATATAATTGGTAGGTTTACTCACTCATAGGAAGGGTGAATTTGTCTATTTCTCCTCAATATATTTTTAAATCATTATCCTTCACCAATAATGAAAAAGGCCGATGTTGTACACATTTTCTAAGTACTCAATTTTTTTCACTTAGATGTTTTTATTCATAAATATGGGTCTGCTATGTTTGGTTTTTCTTCTACTGCTTCTGATCATAAGATATTCATCCAAAACCCATTATGGCTATCATTAACCAATAAGGACATCCTTATGACAGACATCAAATCAGGCACGTGACATACCTAAATAGTATTTGTAATCACCCTAAGCTAGAGACAATATCCAAAGGAATAATATATTAGAAGGTGGGACTTATTTCAACCATAAAATAAATTAATGTAATATAAATTCAATTATCATTTCAACATGACCCATCTGTAAGTCAAATTTTAAAGCCAAATCAAACAGTTTGAAAATATATATATAAAAATAATTTAAAGTAAATTAAATCCCTTATACAACCCCAAAATCCTACCATAGAAACAAGCACTTTGAGTAGTACATGAATCTCCGTATATATAATACATCATTGAATAACTATAACTAAAATTTGGGAATTCATATTTGTTTGATATGATAAATATAATTAATTAAAATAAAATAACCAACACTCCTCCATTTGACTTTACAAGTCAAAATCTGACATAAAATAAAAAATGTTCCATGAGAATTAAGTAATGAAAATGAGAACCTCAAACTAAAATGTTTTATAGAAGTGAGCATGGAATCATTTTATTAATTCCATATAAAGCCAAACTCTATAGAATATCTTTAAATTAATGATATATTTTAGTATGGTTTAAAATAAAGATAGAAGTTATTCTTTATTTTTGTTTATTGAAAATTGCATAGTATGTCATCATCCATTAAAATAAAAATTTATTTTAAAACATGAAGGGTCATGAATTTCAAAAAATAAATTATTTCAATTCTCTACATATAAATAAAAATTTTACTTAAAAATCATTCCTATTGAAATAAGTTATGAAATTTATTTACATATGAAATAGAAAATAATGAAGAGTAGATAGAAAAATCAAGCACCATGGGAAACCCCATGATATATATTTTAGAAATTATCCAAGAATCCTCATACTCTCAATGATAAAATGACACATAAAAGTTCCCATTTATGTGATTCTGTAGAGGAAAAAAGAAAAATTACAAGAATTAACCAATCCATGTCATCTAATAGTTTAGTTAGTGTTATAGTATATTCAAAGGATAAGAGTGATTAACTTTTCATCAGGTACATTTAATAGTCTTACAAGATAGATACTCATTGTTCCCATGGGATATTTTGTTTTAAAACAATTTAATTACAACTTCCAACACATTTTATAACCATAAAATAAAAATTTAAAACCTTTCCAAATCCAATAATATCAAAATAACCATTTCGATAAATTCGAACAAGGCCTTTACAATTTATTCAGATATTCATTTCAATTTTTTTATAAATAATAATTAATTACTGAATTTAAATTTACAATGATTTCCCTTTATCATAATCCTCATATACATTTAAATACATATATATTTATATCATTATAAAAATTCACAAATTAACATGTGAATTTTTACACACACACACACATATGTATCTATAGAAACACATTTATTTTTGTATAAGACAATATATGTTAAAATTATTATTCAAAACACAATATTTTCTTCAAAACTGTTATTGATGCACTTTATCAATACATGGGAATTAATGTATTACTTAAAATTCTACATATAACTCAAAAACCAATTGAAACTTCTCTTTAAATAAACAAAAAAAACTTTTAAAATCTAATACTTTATTTATAATATCCATTAAGGGAATTTAAAAAACACATGTTGCATAACATTTTATGAGACAAAATTTCACCATGTTTAAATTTGATAAATACTTTGGATTGAAATTAAAATCATGTAAAACAGGATGTTACTTTAAACAATTTATTAAAAAAATAAATTTTTAATATTAATTAAATGAATTATGAATTAACATAATAAAATAATCTTGGTTATAATATTTGAAGATTATTAAGAGGGGTAACCTACCTCAAATTGAGTACCCATGTTGTAAAAATTTGAATATTGAATGAATGATAACAAAGAAAGAAATCCCACATTATAACTAGAATGAAAAAGAATGAATTTGGACAATAATAATTTGTAGTGTTTGACCAAATTTGAATCATAGTGAGGGAAGAAGGATAAAAAAGGGAAAAAGGAGGAATAAGGGAAGGGGAACCCTTATCATGAAGAATCAGATAAAAATGTAGAATATACTTGATTAAATAGCTGATAGAGGGAGAGGAATAGACAGAGAGGGGACAACTAGGTTCTTCTAGGTTGTTCATGTCTTATAATGATGGTGGATAAGTATATAGTGTTATTTTTATGGATTATATGAGTTGGGTAGACTGTAAAATTCAACATTTTAAAATTATGGGCACAATAAATGATTTGGATGAATGGTTGGATAAACTAGGCACCAGAAATGCATCTCCTAAAGAAGGTTTTGAAATGCACAATATGATATTTTTCATATTTATAAAAACCATTTACCAATCATGTGATTTGGATCTATCAAATTTCAATTGATATCATACGGTAACAACATGGTTTATACAAACTGTATTCCAACCATATGACAATGCTACAATTAAGAAACCTTAAAAATTTATACTTGTTCAACCATAAAATTTAGATAAAGATTTAAATAATTAATTAATTAAATTCATGGGGAAGAAGAGGGTTGGGTCTGACTATTATTCACATCATAATGTTTTTCCCCTAGAAAGTATTAGAAGAAATGGTTAATTGAAAAATAAATAGGGCCTGACCCCCTATTAAAAATAAGGCTTGGGAAACATTATGATCAAGTAGAGTTATTTCCAATGACAGATGACTACATTCTCAATCTGAAAATGTGATGTTCTATAGTTTTCTAAATCCCTCACAAAGGACTCCGTATAATCGACGATGGACTCAAAATTAATAGTGGGTATATCATTGAATGAAAAATTGCATGTTCATAAGAAAAAACCTCAATCCCAAAAATCTAAGGGACACTCTAACTTTGAGGGAAAAAAATAAATGGAAAAAAAATCTTGAACACTAATACTAATAAAAAACCCATCGTTACAAACTAATAACAAAGATCAATAGTATTCTTATGGATGGGTGTGGTTGTGCTAAAATCAAAAACCCATTCCCTAACCGGACACTACAACCTCTTAATAAGACTAAGGTCACATAGTAAATAAAATGAAACTAAAACCCTATAAGAAGTCATTGATGGATGTGTCCACACAATATTGGGATTCCACCAATACACCAAATATCTAAAAAACCAAATCACTCTCAAGAACTAAGATAATCATGATAATCACAAATAAAAGGATACTTATGAGGAAAAAAATTAAAATAAGTTGTATTTGAAGGTACACAACAGAATTCAAATGTACCATAATTATAGATAATCCCTAATAAATAAATACAAATTTTCAACTTAAAAAAATAAAATTGAAATAGGACAGGTAGTAAAAGGAAAGTCATGGTGTGGAATGTCATTAAAAAAAATAAATTACCATTTTGAATAAACAACAATTTCTCTAGATTAAAGGTGTGAGAGGAAAAAATTTGGGGAATTTCTCTTAGAGCATTAAAACCCTAGTGAATCCATCAAGATATAAATGATACCATCAATGTCATAACCTATATAGGGGAAACACTCATCCAGGTTATATACGATTGAACCAATGTAATTTAATTCATATCCCCTTAAAATAATTACACAGAAAGGATAATATCCCATAAGACCATCAAAATAGAACCGATCATTGAGACAAAAACATTTCTAAGATAGTTTATTGAAAATGTAACTACACCTAGACGATGGAGAAATAAATCATATGAAATGGTATAAAGGTAGAAACTAACCCCTCTTTATTTGAACTTTATTAGGAGGTGGACTCAAAATAACATAAAGTATAATCCTAAATAACCCATACCTTAATACTTAGACAAAATAAATTTAAATTAATCCAAAATTCTGACTTATAGACATAAATATCGAAATTAAAAAACTTTCACAAAATCTTATTTTTCCCTTCAAAACCACGATGTTGAAATCAAAATTTTAAAACTAGTTTCCTAAAATCAAGTACACTATAAATTTTTTTACCTATACTTTCATTCAACATAGAAAAAAAACCATTTATAAAACATTTTCCAATGACCCTTGAAATAAAAAAAGAGACCGCTTCATCTATAAATAACATTAAAAGCATTATTTTTGATCACCCATAATAATTTAATTTTTTTACAAAAAACCTAGTGTAAAATAATTTATTTGTATTAAAAAATATTTTAAAATAAATCTCATTATAAAAGAAAACTATTAAATATTAAAACAACATCCTTTCAAATTACTTAATTTATCAAAAAAAATTAAAACTAAAAAGGTTTCATTTTATAACTTCTCAAAAATGTTTTTAAACATTTAAAACAAATATATTTTGAATTTTTTTAAAAAAAAATTAATCAAAAATAAAGTTCAAAAAAAAAACAAAACACATTTTTCCAAACCATGTAATGTGAAATCCAAATAGAAATATTATCTTTAAATTAATTTTGGAAAAATAATTTTTTATTTTTAAAAACCAATATGTTACGATTTGAAACCAAAATTTTCAAATAAAAATTATGTTTTTACCCAAAAAAAGAAATATAACATGATAAAAAATAAATCAACAAAAATTATTCTAATATAAATTAAAAAGGGACTAGTTTCTATGTGAATCATGGAAATTTAGCTCAAGGGACCATGTACGGACTACATAACTTCCATTAAGTGTCTTATCGAACCATGAAATTAGGCTCTTCCTGGCATTCCTATCCATTATATATAACTAGGTACCACTAGTTCACACTCATTATCATCCCCTTGGAGAACAAAATAAAAAATTAAGAACATAAAAGAATAAAGTGAAAAAATCATAATAACTAAAACACAAACCCTAATATCCAATGGAATATCAAGGATTGACAGAAAAAGTGTCCTCCAAACACTTCTTCATACCTAGACCCAATTTCCAGAGAATAATATCTCCAATAAACCATTATTATCTAGAAATAATAGTGTGTTATAAGATCTAGTATCTCTAAATAACATTGTTACACCCTAATATTTTATGGAACATCTTGTTTAATTTTTAATTTCTTTGAAAACTTATGTTTTACACCACACTAGTCTTAAATGAACAATGATATAAAATTAAATATAATTATTTTAAAATAAACATTACAACCTCATGTTAAATTAGACGGAATGTACTATACAAAAAAAATAACAAAATTGAGATATTATATATTTAATCAAATTTAGTTACATTCATCCAAATTATTTATTGTCTTCAGATAGGATTGAATCGAATTTTACACATTAGAAGGCAATATTTTCTAAATCCATTTTTAGCTCATTTTAATGTAACAATTGTTTTAAAACTAAATGTGGAAACTTTTTTAAATTAAATTGAAAAAATAGACTTTATTATTAAAATAACAATGAAAAAATTATCTTAGGTATAAATTTTGGTA
Organism: Viscum album; assembly: GCA_963277665.1. Taxonomy (NCBI): domain Eukaryota; kingdom Viridiplantae; phylum Streptophyta; class Magnoliopsida; order Santalales; family Viscaceae; genus Viscum; species Viscum album. The sequence continues at coordinate 1,047,876,308 of OY728165.1, forward strand.
TTTTTCTAAAAAAATATTTTGTCAATGAATGGTAAAAAATATCATTTTTTATAAAACTATCAATTTCAATATATTAAAATTATATTTAACATTTGAATATGAGCCTCACATATGAAATTATAAATAAAATATTGTAATTTATAAATGTTAATATGATATAAATATATCATTTTTCATGTAAACTATTTTTTTTATAATTTATTAATTAAATGTTGATAATTTTAGGAAATATTAATGTTTAATTTAAATTGTATAATTAATATAATTATTTAAAATAAAATTTATATTCATAAAATTTTTTTAGAAATAAATTTTTTTATTATAATTATAATATAGTTTTATGAGACCTTAATTAATTTTGGAAAGTGTAATAAAAGCCGATATAATATTACAATCAATATTTTTCCATGAAAATGATGATTTTATTTAAAAATTATATTTCTCATAATTATAAAATTACTTTAAAAAAATGGAGTGAATTATTTAGGTCTACACATTGAAAAATGGTTTGGGTTAATTTTTGAAATTTTTCTAAAATAATTGAATTTTTGGTGAATAGTGAAATATGGTAATTTAAGATATAAGCCAAATACATGAATTATTGAGTTAAAGATGATATAAGGATGATTTAATCACCATTTTGTTTGTAATAACTTGCACAATTTACTATAGTTTCTCCCAAGAATCATCACTATTGATTTTCTTGAGCCAAAAAAAATAATGAATAGAATATCCAAAAAACTCTCTTCTCTACCACTATAAAAACCACCCTCAAGACCTCTTCTCCTCACTCCACCAAAGACTTGAATCTTGTTCAATATCTACGAAATACTTTTCGAAATTCTCACTCTCACATCCAAGATACTTTTTCCTGAATAAAAGACCAAACCCATGACTGGTAAGGAGGTTCATTAGGAAACGAATTCAATAGGTAAAACCCTTTATCCCTCCCTTTAATTTTATTTTATTATACTCCCCTCAATTAATATGTATAAATATGAATGATAACTAAATTATCTTATATATATTATTTTATTTTCAATTTAAAATTTGGCATTATTTCTCTTCTCTTATTTATTTTATTCTATAGATGAAAACATCGGCCGATAGGTGCCGATTTACCGCCTTTGTAGACGACATGTTTTTGTTTTTCAGTTAAACATTATAGTCTAGTCAAAAAAACAATTTTTATAGTTCCAAAAGATTATAATATGTCTATTAAAACTTATTTAATGTTATAGAACAAGTTTATATACATAATATTAACTAATCAAACAAAACTAGTTTGTGATGATCACAAAACTGCTAAAATAGTCCAAACGATTATCACTGACATATTATCTAATGATCCATCCTCCTCCAAAATATCCAAATGATTTATATAAAATTTTTATATTACATAATTTCATTAATATCATTTGATATAAAATATGGGTAATTATTCCCATTTTACATTTTCTTTCATACATGTATTCAAGTGAACCCATCGGGAAAACCAAGGAAACAAACACTACTGAACGACGAAATTGAATCCTAAAACTCATCAGAAAGGTCATCAATGAAATTAATAAAATTATAATAAATAAAATTCATGTGAAATAGTTTTTTATTTAAATTATTAAATAATCAAATTTTATTTTCCAGGACATTAAGTACAAGTGAATAATGCTTTCAGACATAAGGTTAGGGGTTTCTCATCTCACTTTTTTTCATGAGATATGCATTATCCACTACTATTTATTGTGTGTGATATGTTTATAATTACCATTTATGTATAATATCATTAATATATTTATTTTAATTTTATTAAATGTCTTATTTGGTGATAATAAATTTTATGGGGCATATGGTTTGACTTATTGGAAAGTGGAAAGGGATTCTCCCTGAACCTCCATTTTTTATTCCGGCTTTGATTTCTCACCCTTTACCTTAATGTAATAATTATTTATATTTATATAAACATTTTAAATTCTATTTTTATGTTACATAATCATTCATCTAGATCAGTTCTTTTTATTTAATGAAGAAATGTATGTTTTATTTGGTTCCCATTTTCAATTCTTCCGGGTAAATAAACCCAATTAATGTGAACTTCCAAATTTCTTACCCATTTTTAATTATACTCCATAAAATATTTTAATAACATAATATTTTTTAAAAAAAGTACATTTTTTATCTTGAAAAATTATTTTAGTTTATTTTTTAGGTTATGAAACAATTACTCATTTTTGTACTTTAAAGACTCTTTTATATTTTTCCTTAAACCACACATAAATGACTCATTTCTAAATTTTCTTAAATTTTTAACATTTTTACAATTCAATTTACAAATTTCAGTATGAATATTATTTTAATATCACTTAATAATAATTTCATTCTCTTATGTGATTTACATGTTTTCAGTATGATTTTTAGGACAAATATATATTATTTTCAAAAAGTGATATTCTTTGAAAAAAGGGTATTTCTCTAAAGAATTTCTCAATGATTTTATTAGAGAACTTTCATCTATAGTTATGATTAAAATATTTTATAGTGATATGGGATAATTTTATATAAATATATATTTTTTTATTTGATATATGAGGAATCAATTGGACTTAGTAAGTGAAGGGCTAAGCCCACTATAGGCCCTTGATGTATCAGAATATCCCCTAAGACAAAATAGATTGGGATTTAGCCATTGAGGTATGGTGTATTGTACAACGACTTGATGGGATGTTTATGATGTCTATAATTATGAATTATCTCACTATTATATAATTAATTTGTAATCAATTTGATTGTTTGAGTAGTAGAATATCCAAGGATAAGTTTTATTCTCCCATGATTATTTAAATGGAATTATTTATTTAGTTTTTATTCCTACTATGTTATGCTCAATATTGTATTATAATGGCATGCATTTTAGTTATTCAACATGATTTAATTTTTATGTTTATTTATGATATATTCTTCTTTATTTATTACCCTCACTGAGAATCTATTCTCACCTATTTCTTATGTTTTTTCCCGAGATGAGAAAATGTATAATATGAATGAATTTTCAGGATAATCAAGGATATCATGTGTGTTTTCATTCTAGTTTCTATGTTATTTCTACTTTTGATATGTAATATAAAACTTATGTTTGTATCTAATTTTCAATAGAATCATATATATTCGGTCCCTGAGGATGTGAATTCCTTTTTTTATTTTTCAATAGTAATACAGTATGGAACCAACTTCTGTTTACTGAGGTCAGAGTATTTATAGTTGGTATGAGAGAGATTTTAGTCAAAACATTGGAAACAAGATTTAGAAAAAATAAATTTTATAATATATCTCTAAGATAGAATTTGTGAATAATCATAGAAGTTTAGTCTATAATTTTGGGAAGGTATTAATTATGCAATACTTAATTGTAATATATTTATGTCTATATACTATAGGCGGACATGGTTCAAGAACCAATGTACCAAGGGATAACAACTCTAAAACGGTGTGTCAGGCTTGAATCAAGCATAACATTGTACATGAATACAGGACATAATGCACACCACAATTGACATTCATAGAGGATATTCTTCAGATAATTCACATTCCCTTTACAAACTATTTTTTTAAAAGAGAAAGAAACAAGGCTTCATATAACTAAAGAAAATAAAAATGGGTTACAAAATTATGAAGGAAGGAAGATTACATTTATCTCTGTAAATGATAGAGAGCAACTCACTAGGAGTGTTGGAATGATAGGTGCAAGTTTCACTAGAGGCTCCCATGTTTGCAAGGAAATAGTCAAGTTGATTGGCTTCCTGTTAGACATGTGTAATGATATAATGAATTGAAGAAAGTATGTCAAGGCTCTTAATCCATTTCGATGTTAGTTTCCAATCTGGGTGAATTTAACCCATTCTAACCGCTTGAAAAACTGTGAAGGAATCACTTTCAAACCAGATGTTCATCCAATTATTTCTTTGAAAAAAATAAACTACTTTGATGAGAGACATCATATTTGCTTCAAGAGTTGTGTCCAGTCGACCCATACCATGACCCCCATCATGGAAGTAACAATTATGATTTCTGTAGTCAAAACCATATCCAGCAGGATCTGGATTACCTATCGAGGATCCATCCAAGTTTCATTTAATCTAGCCTGAAAAATAAGGTAACCGGAAGACTTCCATGGTTCCAAGAGGCCGAGGGTAATTACCTTGAACATTCAGGTCTTTCAGAACAGTGAAATTCCTTACTGAATTGCGATAATTTTCAGTATGTGATCTATTTTCTTGTTGAGCCACCAAAACAATTTCGGAGATCGGAAATCTGTTATTAATTCCATAATATATGTGGAAGGACTTATTTCTACACTTCCATAGGATTTGAAGGAATTCAGAACATGCGGCAAGAAAGAGAACTCAGACCTACTTCGATAATTTTATCGCTGGGAGTAGCAGTAGAAGGTCCACAATGCAAATCACATGCGGCAGTTGAATCTCAAACCAGGTAAAAATCGTGTTCCAGAGTGAGGCTATTGTTTTACAAGACATGAAAAAATGATTTATTTCATTACGGTGATGATGTCAGAGGTCGCATCTGGAGCAGAGGGAGATCCCAACCCTCTACAGATTATTGTCTACTGGAAGTTTATTGAGATGGAGGGGCTAAAGGAGTGTTGCTCAAGATGGAAGAAACTATTTTTTGTTGTAGTTCACAGTTCCATTACCTCTACCTTGAAGAAGAGTTTTGTAGAATCATTTGGAGTTCAGAATTCCATTTGAGCTTGGTTCCCATATAAGAATGTCGTTTGTGTCCAGAAAATCGTAGGAGGAGACCATGTGTGTAATCTGAGGTGGATGTTGATGACATTGCTCAATCCGATTTTTAATAGTGGCATTCTAGTTTGTAGAGAGTTCTTGCATCTCCACACTATCAATCAGGGTGTACCAGTGCAGTTGTCTCTCTACAATTGGAGGGAAGAGTTCCTTCTGACCAACCAGTGATACTGCATTTTAACCTTATGGAAAGTTTTTTTTAGACCTGGCCAAAACGAGGACTGTATGTAATTCACGTTGCCTACAATTAGCCTTCTTAGAATTTTTGTTCTGAGGAAATATGAGGACTCATATTTATCATTGATGATATTCCAAAGGAAATGTTCTTGAAGGGATTGGTGGAAGATCGTAATGTTTCTGATTCCAAGGCCTCCCATGTTATTTAGCAAGCAACAAATCTTCCATGGAGCTGTTTTAATTTTTCATTCAACTATACTTCCACTCCACAAAAATTTCCTCATGAGTGTGTTGATACTTTTAATGGTGGATGCCAGCCAGGAGTACACCTTGAAGGAGTAAACCGGCTTTGAGACAATCACATGCTTAACCAGGTAGATTCTCCCTACCATTGAGAGTGCCATACCCTTCTAGGTGGAGAGAGTTATTCTTACTTAGCACGCAACATAATCAAAATAAGAGGTCCTAGGTTTTCCAAGAAACATTAGTACTCCAAGGTAAATTAAAGTAAGGGCCCCTTCCCTTATGCCCATCTCATGAACCATACATTGCTTCCTTGATGCTGAGATGTTTCTCCAAATGCAAATAAATGACTTGATCCAATTAAATTCTTGACCAGAAGCTTTTTCATAGTGAAGAAGAGTTCTCTGGATATTTTTAAGGTTACTTCTGTGTCCCTGAGTAAACAAAATGATGTCATCAGCAAATAGGAGATGAGAGGGGGTAGAAATACCTTGGGCAGCACGTATTGCTTGATCTCTCCTTTGGTAACTCTATCAAGGAAAGAAGACTGTGATAATCCTCAGCAATTTCAAAAATAATAGCGGACAAAGTGTCCCCCTACCTCACTCCTCTATAAAATTTAAAGTATCCATCCGGAGCTCCATTAATCAAAATAGAAATATGGGCAGAACTGATCAGAGCATTAACACAATGAATAAATCTATTGTGGAAGCTAAACTCATGCTGGATCTGTGTAATAAATCCCCAATCAATGGTGTCAAATGCCTTATTAATATCATGATTTAGAGCAATGTTTCCACCCCGTGTGGTCTTTTGAAGGAGATTTATACACTCATAGAAATTTATAAGGAAATATTGAATCCTTCTTCCTTTGATATAACCAAACTGGATCCATGAGACAATTCTCTAAGATATATGAGCAATGCGGAAGGCCAAGATTTTGGTGATGATCTTGTGGATAGTACTGATGAGAGAAACATGCCGGAACTGACCAATATCACTTGCATTATCCACCTTAGGAATTAATTCAATTAACTGAGCATTGAAGCCTTGAGTGTGATATCCTTTTGTGAAGAAATGCTTAACCATTTTACAGGCATCATCTTGTATGACCTCCCTATAGAATTTGAAGAAAAGATTAGTGAACTGAAGAGTAAAAATTATAAAAACTTTTATGTGATTAAGATAATATTTCAAAGTAAAGTAGTTCCATAATTATTTTAATCATATGAGGAAATAATGTAATGTTTTCATATGACAGTTAAATAATTATCCAATTGTTATTGCTTCATATGTAAGTAAGAGAAGAAGTGGGAAGTTGTGAAAATGATAGATAAAGGGATGAAGGAAAAAATTATTTTCCCACATGTGATAATTGTGGAAGGAAACACTACTGTATATTCTTAAGAGGAAAATTAGTTTTGTTTATCTATAGAGAAAAAGGCAACCATAATCACAATTAAAAGAGAATGTAATAATTTTACAACATTCAATTATTCAACTATAAGTATATGGGGAACTAGTAAAATTAATTTCTCAAGCATTAAGGGAATATAGCATAGAAGAATAAAAAGGATCATGGTCAAGATTAAACTACTGCCTCATATGAAGAGGACCGAATAATATTCTTTTTTAAGAGTATAGTATCAATAATTACCTATTTATAAAGATTCATGATATATAACTGAATTTTACAGAAGTACTTCTTATTTAAGGAATTGGAAGCATGTGATGAATAGGACTAGTAATCAAGAGAAAGGATTTTGTTGTAGGTTGATCTTTTTAAAAACACATTTCTTGGGATTTATAAACATACATATGTGTTTGATGATTGAGATAATAATAAATAAGTGTTTATGGGATAGTATTAGTGACCATTAATGCGATGAGTGAACTTATGGGTCATATTATGCTATAATTATTAGACGTTTGGATTTAAGGACAACCTATGTTTTTACTCATGGAAGCATAGATGTTTTATAAATGTTTAAATGTTATCAAGTTAATCATATATTTGGTATGTGGGACTAAGAGCTAAATTATTTGGAGAACATTATGTTAGATTTATTTTTAAAATTTAGTGAAGTTCCATCTATTTTATTGGTTGTTAAATGTGGACTAACTTGTTTTAGATGTGTCTTACGATTAAGTACTTATGGAATTCATCAAGTCAAACATTGGAAATTATTGTCTATCGATGACATGTGATAACCCTGTTGGGTTCAATAAACATTTAATCATCTAAGGAATTAATTAGGGACAAAATTATTACTTTAATGTGCTTTAAGCGTGAAAAAATTCATCTTGAACACTAATTTTCAGTTGTAAAGGATGAAGTGAAAATAGATTGAAGCATAACCAAAGAATTAAATTATGCTTATGAAGTGGAAAGTAATCAGGTATTTTTATTTTATAATTTTATTTGCTAAATATTAAAATAATCCCTTAACATGAGGATAAATATTTTCAACAAAAAATGTAATTTGTTTACTTTTCAATTTGATAAATCAATGGTATTTAAATTGATCACAATATTTATAGTTTTGTGATGGTTAACATTTTAATGACCATGTTCTCTATCACTCTCCATCAAAACAAGACAGTTAGATTTATATTTTTTGTCCATGTTATCAAACTCATAAATGATTTCATACCTTAAATCCTAGTTTTGTTGTGACATTAAAATTTCCCATTCTCTTTTATTAAGAGAATATTTTATTAACCCTATTTTCGATCTGAATGTCCCACAACGAAATTATAGAGATTAAACTTTTTATTTTTGAAGAAAAATTTAAAATTGCGAGGATGAAAACGATTGAATGAGGGATGAATGTAACACCCAAATATTTTATGCTACATATCCTTTTCAATTTAATTTCTTCAGTATCAAAGGATTTACAGAAAACAAATCCTAAACATACAACGATATATAATTTAATATCAATATTTTAAAACGACCAATATAACCTAGCCATCAAATTATAGGGAATGAATTTTATTATAAAAATTAAAAAAATTATATGTTATATATTTTATAAAATGCTTTTTCATTATTACAAATGATTTTATTTCCATAATAGAATATTGAATCTAATTTTAGACACTAAAAGTGCCTATTTTTCTAAAGGAAATTTACAACCTTTTAGATGCACAATTGTTTTAAAAATAAATTTTGACACATTTATAAATTATATTGAATAAAATAAAATAAATTTTTAAAATCATAATTTTAAAATTATATTAGAGTGACATTTTGGTATTTTCTGAAAAAAGTTATTTTTCAATGAATAGTGAATATACTGATTTTTAAAAACATCAATTTTTATATAATAAAAGTCTATTTTATGAATTTAATGTTAACCTAGTGTATAAAATTATAAATAAACTTTAGAAATATCATAATTGTTAATTTGATATAATTATATCATTGTATAATTAAATAAATGTTTTATAAATTATTAAATAAGTGTTGCTATTTTTATAAAACATAAATGTTTATTTTTAATTTTAAAATTAATATAAAGATTTAAAAGAAAATTAATATTAATAAAAATTAATAAAAATTAATATTTTTTTGTCTTATAATTATAAGATAATTTTATGAGACCTTAATTAATTGTCAAAAGTTTCCAAAAAATAATTATAATATTTAAATCAATATATTTTGAGTAAATGAATAGTTTTTTCAATATATTAAATTTCTCACAATTAGAAATTATTTTAATAAAATGATATCAATCTTTAAATTATACATGTTGAAAATTTTTATGGTGATTTTTTGCATTTGTTCTAAAATAATAGAATTTTTTGTTAATAGTGAAATACGGTAACTTATAGTATAAGAAAAATATATGAATTTTTGAGTCATAAATTATGTATCTATGATGTTAACACAATTGGATAACACTAATATTCAATATTTATTTTATTTAGTCATAATAATTATCACTATTTATTTTATTGAGCCAAAATATTAAAATAATGAATATAATAATCAAAAAACAGTCCTCTCCTCCACTATAAATACCACCCTCACCACCTCTTCTCCTCATTTCACCAAAGCCTTGAAGATTCTCCAATTTCTACCCAATACTACTATATCTTCTCTCCCCCACAACCAAGAGCCTTTTTTATCAATAAAATACCAAACCCAAGTCCCTTAAGGTGGCTCTCAATGAGAATAATTCAAGTGGTAAAACCCTTAATCCTTCCCTTTCATGTTCTTTTATTTTATTATCCTTCCCTAAACTACTCTATCAAAACATGATTGATAAATCCAGTACCTTATATATAATATGATCATATTTTTTCAATATAAAATATATCATCAAGTATATTCTATTCTTTCTTTTATTCTAAATATGAAAACATCATCTGCGAGGTTCCAATTTGCTGGCTTCTTGGACGATGTGTTTTCATATTTCAATTCCACCATCAAGAATGGACATAATACTATTTTTATGGTTAAAAAATATTATTATATATTTATTATATCTTATTTTATATTCTATAACCATTATATATGCATATTGATAATTCTTGAAACAAAACAAGTTTGCGATGATCGAAAAACTACTAAAATAATCTAAATTATTATCAAAAATATTTTATTTAATGATTCAACCTCACCCCAAATTAAAATAATATTAATATAACCATTTATTATTATATAATTTCATTGATAACATGTAATTTCAATTCTGGATAGTTATTCAAATTTCACGTGATCTTTTGTACATGTATACAGGAGAACCAACCATGAAAACCCAGGAAACAAACACTCTTGAATGATGAAATTAAATATTATAAATCACCAAAAAGTCCATATATGAACAAAATAAAATTATAATAAATCAAATCAAATTTAATCAGATAATAATTAAAATAATAATGAATCTAATTTTCATTATTCATGACATTACGTACAAGTTTAGAACATTTTTAAACATAAGGTAAGGGTTTTATCATCTCACTTTTATTTCCCTCAGATATGACTTATTCACCATTATTACATAATTGTGGTGTGTGTGTACTTACCAATGATGTATCATATCATTAATATATTTATTTTCATGGTTTTAAATTTATTATTTTATGATCATTAATTTTATTGGTAATAAGGCTTTTCTATTTTCAAAGTGGTTAGAGATTCTTCCCCACCCTCCATTTTTCATTCATGTTACACTTTCACTCTATTTACCCCAATGTAATTATTCTTTATTTGTATATAATAAATATTTATTCTATTTATGTGTCCCAAAATCATGTATCTATATCATTTAAAATCTTTTTATGGGGAAAAACATGTTTTATAAAGCTTCCCTATTTAATTCCTCTGGATAAGAAATCCCTATTAAAGGGAACTTAACAAATTTTTACCCATTTTCAGGTGTACTACACGATATTTTTAAATCACCCAATACTTTTAGAAATTCATCATTTTTTATAATTGAAAACAATATTAGTTAATTTATAGTTTTATTTAAATAATTACCCATTTTATGCTTTAAATAATCTTTTATATTTTCCCCTATAGCACACTAAAGTGGATCATTTCTAATGAATCATGATCATTTTTTACAAGATTTAACTTTAGTTTCCAAATTTTAGTATGAGAATTATTTTAATATTCCTAAATTATAATTTCAATATATTTTGGGAGATACATGTTTACAATATGATTTATATGGAAAATATAAATTATTTTTCATAAAAACAATTCTTTTTAGAGAATAATGGAATTTCTCTCAAGAATCACTAAATGATTTTATTATATTAATTTCATATATAATTTCGATTAAAATATTTCAAAGTTGTATTAGACAATTTTATTAGGATATATTTTATACGACATATGATGAATTAGTTGGACTTAGTAAGTGACTAGTGTGCTCACTATATCCCCTCTATGGATCAGTATGTCTCATGGGACAAAGTAGAACAAGTTTTAACCGATTTATATGTGGTGTATTTGATGAAGAATTGAAATTATTTTAATGGCTATTGATGTTATGCATTCCCTCACAATGGTATTATTAATTTATAATACATATGATTATTCAACTCATAGAATATTAATTTTTAAGATTCATTCTCATATGATTATTTAAATGGAATTATTTATTCATCTTTTATTACTTCCATGTCATGTTAAATATTATTTTTTGATTTTATTTCTTAGTTAATGACCATGCATTATTTTTTTTGTTTATTTATGGTATCATACATTATATTTATTACACTTACTGGGCATCTGATATCACCCCTTTATTATGTTTCATTTTCCCCAGGATGATAGGATATATATTATGAATGACTTATAAGGATAATCTAGAAGATAATGAGCATTTCCATTAGAGTTTCTATGTTGTTATTTCATTCCAAGAAGAAATTTTAAACATAATTTTAAATCTAGTTTCCCAATGCTACTAAACTATTATGTCCTTCTAGATGTGGAATTCTTATTTATTATACAAATGTAATAATGTAAGGTACCTAATATGGGCTGTTGGGGTTGAGGTATTTAAAAACAAAGGTCATGTTTCCATATTTTATGATCCAACCCTAAATTTCCATCCATTTGGCACCGAAGCTAATATGTGACATACCTATGACACATTCCAACTCTCCCCAAACCCGTGACTAGCACCGAAGGAATCAAATATAAGAAGTTGGGAATGATTTCATCTAGAAAATAAATTAATGAAGTTAAAATTATACTAAAAAATCAGAAAAAGTGGTTTATAATTCCTACAACCATGCTAAATGAAATAGATATAAACAAGAAAATAGATTAAAAAATATGAAGTTAATTAAATCGCACGGATCACCCCAACTCTCCCAAAAAAATAGCAACTTACAGTAGTACATGAATACCTATATATATATATATATTTAAACCTATGTATATGGGTATAACCACCAAATACTTCAAAATTCATTTTTAGACCTCACACATTTATTCAATCCCATTCTTTGAATAGATTATAAATACTTGGAATTTCATGAATTTCATACTATTTTATTTAAAACCCTATAACTACATGTAAATTTAAATTAAATTCCCAAAAAACTTTTTAAAATTATTTAATTCATTCATAAGGTCCATTCAAAAAATTCAACAAACACATGATGTGTATTATTTTATAAAATAGATTTTCTCTTTGTTTTATTTTTGATAAATAATTTGGATTGAAATGAAAATGTTATGAAACTTTATTTTCCATCAAAATAGTACATAAATCTATGTAATACTAACATTAAATACCCAAAACATGAATTTAAACATGCTAAAAATCATGGTTTTTCAATTTGAAGACCAATGAGTGGAAACCTTCCTCAAATTTAGTATATATGATTAAAATATTTTAATATGGTATTAAAAATACACAAAAAATAAAATTAACACCTTAAAATCAAAATAATAATAAATTTGGACCATAACCCCACCTCTAGTTCTAAAATAATTTTGATGCAATAATGGACGAAATAGAGAAAAAGGGAGAAAAGTAAAAATGGGAAGAGGGACACTAAAATTTATGAATGAAACAATACTCCTAAAAAATAATGCTTGAATCTATGAGAGTATAAGTGGAATAGAGATCATGGGGAACAGTCAGGCTCCCCTATGTTTCACGTGACCCATAAGGACGGTGTAGATAGGTAGGATGCATTTTATAGGAAAATATATGGAGGATAATTTTATAAATTTAACATTTCTAATATTCTAGGCATTTCTCATTATTTGGCTACATCGTTGGCCAAGCAGTACACCAATTATACACAACATACTTTATTTTATAGAACAAAACACACAAAAAGAACACATTATTTGTAACTATATGACCAAACCATGAATTTTGGCCTAGAAAAATGTTTTCTGCCTACATATGGTCGGTATATGGTTTATAAAAACCATACAGGAATCGTGCACCAGTATTGAAATTCGAAAAATTAAATTTTTTTACCAATTAAAAATTAAATTCAATACCATAACAAATAGAATAAATAAATAAATTAATTAAAAATGGAAAACGAGGGTTAGGTGTGAAAACTATGAATACCTAACTTGATTCCCTTTTTATAATTAGTTCTTTGATGATAGAATTTCAATGTTATCCTAATTTCAGTAGTAGTATTACAAGATAAAATGTGACCATGAACACTACTATAAATTAATAAATGATAAATAAAATTCACAACCTTATAATATAATAAATATTTTGTAGAATAATAACCTAATTAAATATCATTTTATACTTTAGGTAATTTATATGGCCATTCTATTATATTAATTTTCCATATTTTATTAAAATACCTTCATTTGATCCTTCCATTATACATAACCACTTCAATAGAAATGTGGTGTTCTAAAAGGATTCAAAAAAATATTTTCATGAATTTCAATAAATAAAAAGAATATTTTTCATTAAGTCTTGATACAGACCTGGAACACATGTTAGCTTTAAAAAATAATAATATAAATGAATCAATGGGGATAAAATATCCTTTAGTGGTAGCACTTTTATTCAAATTTTTGGGTATTAGGAAAAACCAATAGAGATATACTCTATATGGTAAAAATCTGATAAACTTTTTATAACAATGTGAAATGATAAGATGGTATAAGCAGTGAATATACCATCTAAAATTTTAAACACTTTTATTAAATAATAAAAATAAATTCCATTCAAGTGAAATATATAATTCAAGCATAATGAAAGTGTTTTAATGCCCACACCTAAACCACCAGGTCCGATCTATTGAGAAAAAATACATTTTGCATGCCTCCCCATATGAAATATTCAACTGACTAGCAGTAAGGGACCAAAGTCCATCAGTGGGGAGACTATTACCTCAGTACTATATATTTTCATAAATAACATAAAGAAACTAAAACTCAATGTTAACAATGAGGATGAAATTAATATCAAATAGAATACATGGAATAAAAATAATAAATTGGATCCCTATGTGGAAGAAAATTTGAGTATACAACATGCTAGAAAATAAATTCAAAAAACTACAGTATCCTAAAAATTCTATCATATTCCTTTCACTAGCTATATGTTTCTTGGATCAATCATATTATATTGGCCTCTTCCCCTTACCTTCCATATACAAGAAGTCTATGCACACATCTAGATGGTCATGCATTGTGTGAGTAAAAAAACTCATTAGGACACCACCAATGAATCCTTATCAAATGTTCAAATATATATTATGTGTATGTAATGATACCAATAAATTCACAAGTAAACATTAAAAATCATATATCAAACACACATGTGCTAACTGATCCCCCAATGGGTGTCATCAGTTTCCTATAGGTGTAATAAAATTTATTTATTAATATTAAACTGAAAAATGTGAAAAACTAATAAAATATTTTATGAAGTATATTCAATGGAAAACAGACATAGATAGTGAAAACATTTTTTTTGGAATTTAAATGAAAGAAATTTATTTGATTGAATTATAGAAGTATGAGAGAACAAAGTAGATTGGGTTTTTATTATCATGTTTGAAAGGTGTGATTGGGTTTTATAGATTTTTGTTTTAGGATAAAATTAATTAAAAAACGAATTTATTTCTTCAGGATTGGTGTTGGATTCAACAAGAGGTATATCTAATGGTCATGGTATCCCATCCTTGACATAGAAATCCATATTTTCCCATGTTCTGGTACATTAAGATATTGTTAAATCAAGTTTGTCTTGATATAATTTTTTTAAACCTAATTTCTCTAAACTATAAAATTTTCATGAAATAGTTTAGGGTAACAAGTCTCAAAATTTTAAAATTTATTTTCCATATTTTTTCTCATCATTAATGAGAAAATAAATTAATATATTGGAAAGTAATTAATCATTACATCAACCCCACATTAAAAAATTAATTAAATAGATATCCACATCAACTTCCCCTAATGTAAAAGACTTTGATGTAGAATAACACTTCACCCCAATATTTTGTCATCAAATCAATCCCTAGAATAAACAACTATAACATTTATTTATGGACCACTAAGACGACCATGTTTGATTGAATTAACCAATAAATTCATCCTTAAATGGGTTTTGGTTTCAAATGACAGTTATGGGTTATAATGGGTGATTATTACATCAAATGATATGTTAAATTAGAAAATTTGGGCCTATCCAATGAAATTCAAAGCATAGCATATGTGTCAGCCCATAAAATGTATGAGTTTCTCCCAAAATTCTTTCATTCATGTATTATGTTAAATTCATGTATTTACACAATTTTTTACATCATGAATAGGGTATTAATGATGGGAATAAGAAATTTCCATATTTAAAAGCTCTGTATCAAATATTTTCTTCAGTTTCAATCCCCATAAGTATTCTATAACAGTCCCACTTCATGGAAAGTCTTATTTAAGTAGAAATCATGGTAAAATATTTTCTTTATTTATTTATTTATTTGAATAAAATATTATATCCCTCTTTGTATGAATAAATTAGTTAAGATATGGTCATATTAACAATTTAGTTAAATTGATATTTTTTTTAAATACAAAAAACATGTATGCACAAAATGTAGAAATTAAATCACCCACACATGAATTCAGAATAATAATAAATAATAAAATCCAAAAATTATTTAAAGGAAGCTCAAATTTATAGTATTTAAATAAAATTTCCAAAAAATTATTTAATGAGAAATTAAATGTTTGAGTATCATAATGTTAAATTTCAATAAATCTCCATTTTTTCAACAAAACATGTGAATTAATTATTAAAATTTTCTTCTTTTGAAACAACCACACATTTTTATTCAGTAATTTGTTTCAATTCATTATTAATATGTAATACATTTTTTATTTATTCACTTTAAGGTTTCTTCACATTATAAATGTAAAAATGTATCTGAAAATGTTCTCTAACATCAGGTACATGTCACATAATATAGTCTTACAGGGTGTCCATAATGTCCACTTTGAAATTAAAGACATAAAAGATAATCCTAAGGAATTTAAATAATAGTTCAAATGTCTCTAAGGCCTATGGTTTGTGGGTATTGAATAAAACAAGTAAATCACAAAAAGAAGGTTATCTCAAAATTAATTTTCACGATAATCAAGAAATTATAAATGGAAAAGTACTCTACAATAGTTTTATAACCCCTTATATAATATCTCAATGTAGGCTAATGTAGTAATGAATTGTAATGAATGAAAATCCCTATTGTAATATTTTTTTTATTTTATTTTTAACATATTTTTCTTGATTAAAATATCATAGACACCACCAACCAAAAAATAATTTTTTGATGACACTATTTTTAATATTTATAACATGATTATTGGTCAAGAAATGGTTATTTTTTAATTTACCAATATATAATCCATTTATAATTTATTTTATTTGTTTAAAGAGGTTTTGTAAAGAATACAATGTATTCCAATAATGATCCTTTCTGAAAATCTATAGAATGATACCCTAAATATATCTATTTTATATATATGTCCCTTACATCATGAGCCCACCCCCTATAATCATTTTTGAATATTGTGTAAACTATTTTATTGTACGTTTAGAATAGATAAAAAATGCTTGTAATATAGTAATTTTCCTAATAATTATTTTCATGGTTTGAACAGTGACAGATATGTTTAATGTTTGTTGGGTAAATGATAAATGGGTAAAAAATAAAATTCTTCAATTATATGAAATGTTATTTTATTTAGTCATAGGTTTGATAATATGCGAAAAATGTTCTAGAGGATAACAAGCCTGAGTCTCTCATAAATTATATTACAGAAATAATTTTAAATATTTGTCAAGAAAATACATCAAGAATGAGATTAATAGCTAGGAAAATGACTTATGGAAAGACATATGAATTACAAAATCAATGAATGAAAACATTAGAAAATCAAGTAAGGCCAAATAATAGAAAATTTTAATTTATAAATATTAACCAGCCCCACTATATCATGGATTGTAAAATCTAGAACCACATGTTATAAATAAAAAATATTTTACCCATTTTCATCATTAATTTTTTTAATAAATAGATTTTAAAAAATTTCATAGCAAGTGTTCTAAGAATTATATATCTTGTGGATCTAAATATTTATGAATAATAAAGGAAGGCCTATAATTTTCCATTAAAAATATCTAAAATAAAATTAATATGTTGAGTAATGTAGAAAATTATATAATTACAATTCATATTCTCTTTTTATTGAAGATTATAGTTGTGGATTCATAGATTTTGTTTGCGGTAGTTCACTTTATGAACATGATTTACATCATGAATTAGTGTTTCACATCCTGAATAGTTTTCACAAAATTAATCTTTTGGAAAGTTTTTTTACAATTTCATAATGATACTTTCCATTTATTTCATATTGGACCTAAAATAAGCAAATAAAAATGTGAAATTAAAAGAACTCTTTTAATATTTTTTAAATTATTTTGGTGATATTTCATGTATCGAAATAAAAAAAATAAAAAAACCTCAAAAAATTGGTTTCCTGTAAAAAGTAGTTTTTTTAGCATACTATTTTCATAAAAACATCTTTAAGAATATTTGAAAGATAATTGAAAATATTTTACTTGTTTGGGATCCATAAATAGTCTCAAATTTGACCTATTCACATTAGTCATCCCTTTTCCTTCTTCTAAAAACAACTTAAATCTTCTAGATTATAGAACTTTCTCAATTTCAATTAGTCCAATCCACCATTTCTTTTCTAATACTGAAAAAATAATTGGAATTTCTTATATCATCCATAGCTGTTGTACTTTTTCAAACATTTCTGGATTAACCACTCATATGGTGTCAATGTTCTAATCCCTCAGCCTCCCTTTCTTCTTTATAGGACCTTCAATTTGAATTATAATAGCCACCTCACACTTTTCATTAACTGAAAAATCATATTTATTTTTTTTCAATGAATTCATCTACCATATCACCCTCATAATTAACATCATACTTCTTTATTAATAGATTACATTTGAACCATACTTGATCACTATCAACTCCTAGATAGAGTTTTCAAAATTATATATCTACTAGTTATTTTCTTGTTGCCAATAATGGTCATCAAAAAATGTGTAGTGTTCTCTGTTATATCATTTATAGAACCGAAAAATCTAATGGTATTTAGAGTTTTTTTGAATTTGAAAATGACATCTTTAATTACACATAATGGGTATTTTACCATTGAATCTTCCAACTAGAGTGAAACTCTAGTGTTCTTTATCTTCTCTAAACCCATACGCTTGAATGTGTTGTATGTAACAACCCAATCGTTAATCAATGTAAATTAACCCCTTTTTATAGTAATTTAATATAGTATAAATCACATAAAATCACTTATAGACCATAGTAAAATATTTATATATGACGAATTAATGAAATAAGAAGCATTTCATGAATTTAAAGAACCAATAACGAGAAAATAATAACATGAACTTAGGAATAGTAATATGAAACTTATGAATAGTAAACCAGCCAAAGGAATATTAACCTCAACCATGAATTTATAAATAAAATTTAGGCTTCTTATAAATAAAATAATGGTTTAATTATATCATAGACTAAGTAAATGAATGTTTTAAAAAATATTAATTATGTGTTGGAAGTTTTTATGTCATAAATATGTAATTAAAATTATATGATTTATATAATAATTTTTCTAAAATTTATCAATAAATTATTATTTTTATGATTTATTACTTGAACATAATTTCGTGAGACCGAATGTAATTTTTCAAAGTGTTATAAAATAAGTTTAAATTTCAAAATTTTTATTTTCCAAGGAAATGATGATTTTAAGTAAAAATTAATATAATCTTATTCATATAATTAATTTAATGAAATGGATTTATGTTTTAAATTCTATACGTCGAATCATAGTTCAGGTCAATTTTTGATATTTTCTAAAATGCTCGACATTTTGGTGAATAGTAAAATATGGTAATTTACAGTATATATACATTATAAGAAAAATGCAGTATTTATTGCGTCATCACTGATGAAAGAATGTAAATATCTTCATGTATTTAATACTTTTAATATATTTTATGATAATTTTTATAATATTCATAGTCTTCAGCCAAAATAATAAAATAATAATTCAAATATTGAGAAAACACCCCTCTCATCCACTCAAAATACCACCCCTCAGCCCCTCTTATCCGCACACCTCTAAATCTTTGAGTCTTGAAGAAAGTATGTTGAATAATCTTACCAATCCCGTTAGAACATTAATATTCTCTTGGTCGAATCAAAAGGCCAAGCCTAGGTGCCTTGAAGAGGATCTCAATTGGAGAATTCAAGAGGTAAATCCTCCCTATTTCTCTTTTAATTTCCCTTCGATTTCATTTATTTTCTTATTCTATCCTCACTTACCTTTATCCAAATGTCATGATAAATCTAGTACCATAAATATAATATAATTATATCATGCTAATATAATATCGATTATTAATATCCACTTTCTCTCTTTTTTATATTAAAAATGAAATCATCACCCGCGATGTGTTTCTTTACCAACATTGTGGGTGATAGAATTTAATTTTCCTTAAAAAAATTCAAGTCTATTAATAAAAAAATTTAATGAATTAAAAATTATTTAAAATTTTTTTATAACTTTTTTTATTTTTTTGGATATAACTTTTATTCATAATACTAAATGATAAGACAAAATGAGTTCATTGTGATCGAGAAACTGCCATAAATTACCCTGAAACGCTCATCAACATTTTTCTAATGAATCAACCTCATTTCATATAACAAAATCCTTTATAATATCTTTTATTCTTATCGAGGATCATTACTAACATATAATAAAAATTATAGATATTCATCCCCATTTTAAACGAACTTCCATTCATGTATACAAACGAACCGATCATGAAAACTATGAAAACAAACACTCCTCATCGATGAAATTAAACTCAATAACTCTTCCAAAGGGACATAAATGAAATAAATAAAACCATAATTATTTATATTATTGTCTAAAATGTTTTATAATTTTAAATAAGTTAATATAATGTGATTTTACTGGACATTATTGTGAATAAATCATTCAGACACATGGTAAGGGAAATTCTCGAACTTAACGTTCTTTCATTGGGTTTCCATATTTTATATCATTTCCAGTATGGATATTCAATTAATGTTCCTAAAATATCATTTATTAATCATTATCATATATTTATTGGTATAAACATATTACCAATCTGTTGTTATGAAAAATGTAATTAGTTTTTCAAAAGAAATCTTCTTTCAAAAAACACACCTTTTACTCTTCTTGGGATTGTTTATTCTTCAGTCAATATTGATATTTTTATTTGATGTATGTGATTCCCTCATTTATTTGGGAAGCCCAACGTTTATTCATTAATGTGTGATTTGTGAAATAAAACCCATTCCTTTCCATGGGTTATGTTTTGTTCTACATTGTAACTTATTCTTTGTGGCTAGAATGATTATGTAAATGTTATGATGTGATGAGTGCACCCATAATTATATAGTGAAATTTTATTGTTATGATGTGATAGATTCACCTGGAATTATATAGTTGTCCAATAAATTGGGTAATGTGATTTATCTCATGAGGAAAAATTAAATATTGATAAACATGTTGCTAGCTTTGTTCAGGACACTGTGTGGTAGTTAACCATTATGAAATTATATTTCATTTATATGAATTTACACATTCCATTCCTTTATCAAATGCTTACTCTCATGATTATAAGGAAGATGTTATGACTATTCCCACCCCGTGTTATATTGTTTCAAGTTTTTATCTATCCTTTAATTTGGATTTTAGCTCTCCCTTTTTTGATGTATATCCTTAGGTAATTACTTGTAGTTAGAGGAATTAATGATCTATTAATAAGTTAGAGAAGAAGGAATTAAATAAATTTTTATGTTTTGTTCTGTAAATGATATGTACATTCCTAATTTTCCCAAAACACTAATACTTTGGATCCTCATTATCTAACTCTTTTATGTTCATTATCATTAAAATTGATTAATAATAATGTAATAAAAACAAGGTCTCTATAGTTGGTATTAGAGGATGGGTTGGTTAAGTTTAGAAATTGAATTATAGAACCTTAGTGAAAACCTTTTGTATGAGACTATGTACAAGTTATCACCCAAGGTGAGAATATAATCATAGGATCCAACAAGATAATAATTTAGAATACATTTCATAAAGGAATAAATTATATATTCATGATTTGTTGACTTATGTTTTGTTCCAACCTTTCAATTTCAGAAAATGGTGGGGACCAGGAGAACCCAGGCCAAGAACCCATGCGGGGGACAATGCAATGATTACCCGAATGACATTTCCAATGCTTTGGGAGGTGAAGTTCAAAATTTCATGGAAAGTCTTACCCAACTATCTCAAGTTATGAAAAATAACCCGAATAATGTGGAATTCCCTATTTCAGATAAGAGGTAGAAACTGGCTATCAAATGTTTTATATAGGAACAACCACCAATTTTTAGTGGATATTCCGATCCACAATTTGCAGAACAGTGGGTAAACACAATGGAGAATATATTTTTGGTCATTATTGTTCTGATATGGAGAAGGTGACTCGGGCTATTTATCGTCTAAATGGGGAGGCCAGCAAATGGTGGTAGTTTATTAAGAACACCAAGATGAGGGACGAAATTGAAGAGATAGTGGGTAAATAATTTAATATAATGTTTCTTAATAAGTATTTCCCTCTAAATATTAATATAAACATGGATATAGAATTAAATTTGATGAAGGAAAAGGAAGGAGAATCTTCCACGGCCTATGATGCATATTTCACAAGGATTTCAAGGTATGCTTTTGGTTTTATTATTGAAAATGATAGAAAATTTGATAGATTCTTTTGTTGATTAAAACCACACCTTCTAAATTCTCTTATAATTAAAGACATTGGGAGTTATGAAAAATGTATTCATTGTGCTCGTAAAGTGCAGACGAGGTTTGGATAATAGTCCCATGGATATGTTGATAAGAAATAAAAGATAGAGTTTCATGCCTGAAGAAATAATGAGAAAGGTGGAAAGAAAACTGAATCACCCACATATCAAAAATGAGGGAAGAAAATAATGGGAAATGATTTAAAGGGGTGAAGAAATGATTAAAATTTGGGAGACAAGGTAACCAAACTCATGTAGGTCAACAAGAAATAAGGAAGCAGGAAAATGTAGTGGAGGAAAGAATATAACCACCCATTTTCCAATGCTACAACTATAGGGAGCACGGGCACTATGCAGGTGAGTGCACTAAACCTCGAGTCCTTGGGGGTAATCATCTCAATTAGCCACCGAATCCACAGGATCAAGGGGAGTCTTATTCCATCACAACTATATAATTGGATCCAAAAAATGAAGTCATACAAGGTAAAATTCATATTCATTCAAGAATGGAAAATTTATTATTTGATTATGGTTCTACGCGTTAATTTTTATATTGAATGTTTTCAAGAACTATTGAATCAAATTCACAAATACTTGAAGTATAGATATATATAAAAACAGAAAGTGGTCTTTTCATTACAATCAAAGTTTTGGACTCTTCTCCTATTGGCATATATGGGAAGATTCCTCTAGAAAATCATGTGATTATCCCTTTTTTAGAATTCTATGCTATACTATGAATGGGATTTCTCTCATTATATAGATATCATATAAATTCTTAGGAAAATGAAATATATTTTGTTATTATGATCCATCCCATGATCATCTACAAATTCATGGAATTTCATGAATCCTCTTTGAAAAAATCCATAAATGTTGTGGGTGTTGATTCCCTATGATGAAGCATACCTCGCTCAAGTGGATAAGTCAAAGAAAGGAATCAACCAAGTGGAAATTCCCATTGTGATGGAAGACACAGATGGATTTCATGAAGAGTTACACGGACTACCCACAATTCTTGAGGTATGTTTCCCAATATAACTCATACCAAAAGATACTCCTATCCAAAAATATCTCTATAGGATGGCTCCGATCGAACTAGTGGAGTTAAAGAAGCACCTGCAAGAATATTTGGAAAATGTGTTCATACACCCTTGTGCATCACCTTCGGGTGTGATACTTCTCTTTTTCAAGAAGAGAGATGGACAAATGCAGTTGTTTATAAATTATCTAGATCTCAATAATATCACTATAAATAAAAAATATCAACATCCAAGGATTGATGACTTCTTTTATCAGTTTCGAGGAGATCAATAATTCTCAATGGTGGATCTCAATTATGGATACTATTAGTCAAAGGTGAAGAAGAAAGATATTCAGAAGCCTGTCTTCCATACAAGGTATGGAAACTATGTGTTTTTAGTGATTCAATTAATACTTACTAATTCACCTAAAATCTTCATGGATTTTATAAGTAGAGTCCTTACACATTACCTTAACAAATTTATGGTAGTGTTTATAAATCATATTCTCATCTACTCCAAGATCAAGGAGGAACTAAAATAATATCTAAGGTTTCTATTGGTGACATTGAGGAAGTATAAGTTATATGACAAGTTCAAAAAGTGATAATTTTGGATACAACTGGTGACATTATTGGGACATGTGATCACAAGTGAGGAAAATTTTGTG
This sequence comes from Viscum album, assembly GCA_963277665.1. Lineage (NCBI taxonomy): Eukaryota > Viridiplantae > Streptophyta > Magnoliopsida > Santalales > Viscaceae > Viscum > Viscum album. The sequence continues at coordinate 1,047,900,151 of OY728165.1, forward strand.
GACCCTTCAAAAAAAGGCAATTGTGGATTTTAAGAGACCCTATATTGTCACATAAATCCATATTTTTCATTGATTAGATGTGTAATACTGATGTTTTGTGAGAAATTTTTCATGATTTTCAAGATAAATAACTAAGTTAACAAGGAAAGGGTAAAATTATTTCTGGATTAGAGAATGTGAGGAATGAATCAAGGAGATAAAGAGAAGGTTAATCATCACACTTTTACTCAAATTAACATACAATTGATAATTTTTTGTGATATATAGGGATGCTTCAAATAAAGGCTTGGGTTGTGTACCCATGAAAATTGATAATGTGATATTTTAATCCTCATGGAAGATGAAGATCTAGGAATAAAGTTACCCTAAACGTGATATAGAGCTAGAAGCTGTGATTTTTTCCTTAAAAATATGATGGAACTACATCTACAATGATATGTGGGAAATCTATACTAATTAAAAGATCCAAAAGTATATATTCACACAAAATAAGCTCTAAATGTATCAAATTAAATTTTTATAGCTAATCATAGACTAAAATTGCTCTATTTACTATCTTCCCAAAAAGAAAAACTAGTTAACTGATGCTCTAATAAGAAAAGAACCCACTACTCTATCCATGTTGTAGATTGAGAAAGAACCTATCTTCATGGATATGAAAAGGATGGATTTGGAAATCATAATTACAGGGAATAAATCCTACTTTTCCCAAATTATTTTCCAACCATCTATCTAAGAGAAGATTAAGGAGGAACAAAGGGATGATATAGAGTTTCAAAATAGGGTGAATGCAGTAAAGTAAGGGAATTTTGCAGAGTTCCATATCGGTGATGATGGTGAAATTATGTTTGGAATGAGTCTTTGTGTGCCTCCATCACCAGGGATAAATAATGATTTATTAGATAATGCACAAATCTCAACATTCTATATCCATCAACGGAGTACCAAGATGTATCGAAATCTATGAGAACACTTCTGATGGGACAATATGAAGAAGGAGGTTAAAGAATGTATATCAAGGTGTTTGATGTGTTGTAAAGTTATTTAAATTCATCAAAAGTCTAAAGAGATGATGCAACCATTGCCTATACCCATGTGGAAATCAGATAATGTCACTATTGACTTTATCATGGATCCCCAAAGACATCTAAAGGAAATAATGTGATATGGGTTGTGGTGGACTGACTCTCCAATATTTCCCACTTTATCTCTTTTAATGAAAATATATTTCTTGAACCACTTGTAATGATACATGTGAAGGAAGTGATGAGAATTCATGGAGTTCCACTCTCAATTTTCTCTGTATATGATCCAAGGTTCACGTTGAAATTCTATAGGAGTCTTCAACATTCTTTGAGTATTGAATTAAATTTCCACAAGACCTATCACCCCAAAAATGATTACCAATGTAAAAGGAATATTCAGATGCTCAAAGATATTCTTAGAGCATGCTATTTATAATTCAATGGTTAATATGATCCACATATCCTCATTGGTGAGTTCTCATACAATAATATCTTTCATTCGAGTATTCTGATGGCTCTATATAATGCTCTGTATGGAAAGCAATGTAGAGCTCCAACCAGTTGGTATGAAGTTGGAAAAAGAAAGCTACATGGACTCCATCTTCTCCAAGAGATGAAATATAAGGTTAAATCTATACAATAATATATCAAATATGCTATGATTTAGAAACATATTTCTACTAACAACCATCAAATGGATTTGGAGTTCGACGCTGAAGATAATGTGTTCCTTTAAATATCACCAGGGAGGAGTCTTGTGGTTTAGAAAGAAAGGGATGCTAATCCCATGGTATAATGACCCATTTGAGATCCCCAATAACATATGTATAGTGTAATATAGTATTTCACTTCCACTAAATATGGATCAAGTTCATATTGTGTCCCACATATCACTTCAGAGGAATTACATACCAGATCTGTCACATATACTGAACTCAGAGGTGGAACAACTGGAAAATGTTTTCTATTATGAGGAGAAACTAGTAAATATTCATAACCAGAGAGATAAATTTCTAATAAATAATATAACCCACCATCAATATTTTTTGGAGGGACCATATATATGAATATATAACATGGGAACCAGAGGAGGCACTAAACGAGAAGTATCCTCACCTGTGTATTTAAAACAGAATTTCGAGGGTGAAATTTCTAAAGGGGGAAGAATGTAACGACCCAATTCTTAATCAATGGAAATATATCCCTTCTCATAGTTATTTAATATAGTATAAATCATATAAATTCACCTATAGAACATAATAAAAGGTTTATAAATGATGAATTTATGAAATAAGATGTATTTATAGAAGTTATGGAACTAATACCAACAGAATAATAACTTGACCTTAGGAGTTGTAATATGACCTTTATGAATAGAAAACTGACCAAATTAATAGTAACCTCACCCATTAAAGTATAAGTAAAATTTATACATCTTATAAATAAAATAATTTTATAATTATAGTGTTGTATAAGAAAATGAATGATTTTAAAAATATTAATTATGATTTTGTAATATTGAACATCATAAATATTTAATTACAATTTTATTATTAATTTAATAATTTTCCTAAAATTTATTCCTATGAATAATATTTTGTTGAATTATATACCATGAGATGATGATTTTTTTATTTTTATTTCACAAATATCATAAGTCAAGAGAACCTATGATGCAAGCCTTATTGGAAGGAAAAATATTGGTGGACGATTGTGAAGCTATAGTTCTTTCCATGGAATCTATGGTGATAATGAAATTGATCTATCAATGGATATATATCATGGAAGAGGAGTTTGTGATAAAATAAGAATATTTTTTGAAGAAGGAAAATCACAGAATAAAAGAATGAAGGTTATGGACAAAGAATATTATGAAGGTGGCGTTGTTCTCCAGTGTTTTCCAAATTTTTGGGCCAGAAAACAAGAAGTTGAAAGACACCTGTTTTTGGTAGAGAAAGTTGCGTGATAATTTAAAGGGTTTTTTTATGTTCAATTTATGTTTTAGGATCAAAACATTGAAATTTTGAAAAGTCATGGAGTACGAAACAAATTGGGCAAAGTGTGCAAAAAAGGTGGCTGCACGAAAGATTGGTTTTTCACGCAATATGGAATGTTGATTACAATTTTGCGCGCAATTGGAGTTTTAAGATCATCACATCAATATTTAGAAAATGAAAGATGTGTGCGAAAAACCATATCTATGTGTAGAGAAAATGGTAATGTGCAAGGAAAAATGTTGTGCGCGAAATAACTACTTGTGATTTTTCGTGAAAGAAGTGCCTCAGATCAGAAATACTGAAAATAAAAAATGGAATGAGGTGCGTGAAAAATTTGAGATGTTCATGCAATGTGTGTGGAATATGAGACTTGTAGAGGTAAAATTAGTTGTGTATAAAATGTGGGTTTGAGGTTTTACATGCAAGGGGTTCCTTGGGATCATAAAGAAGAAAATAGACAAAGGCATGATTGTGGGAAATAATTGAGGATGTGCATGAAATTGGAAATTGGTGCACGAAATTCTGGTTTGATGTTTTTCACACAAGAGAGGATTCACATTCAGAATGATGAAAAATGGAAAATTCATGAGTTGTGAGAAAAATCATGGTGGTGTGTGAAAATAAAGGAAGGTTCACATAATATAAAGGAGTGAGAGGAAATTTTATACACAGGAAGGGGTCTTATGTGTAGGTTCAAAAACAAATATAAATAGGAGGTGACCCCCTCTCATTTACGGAGGATCGACACTTATATAAATCTTGGGAACTGATGGATAAAAAATTTTAAGTGTAGAGTGGTGCACGAAATGAAGAAGTTTTGTGCGAAAAAGAAAGTGTTTTGTGAAAAATGGAAGTTCTACGTGAAAAAGAACAGTTGCACGAAAATCCTTATTACCAGAAAAAGGTTTTTTTATGCACAAGCCATGAATTTTACACGAGAGACACCTAGAAGGGTGCATGAAAAATTTAGGGGTCCCACATTCCTTTGATAGGTGCTTAGCACTGTCAAGATTCGCGAAGAAGGAAGTACCGTTAACTATTCGGCTTTATGAAGAGACATAGTACCAGACACACAAAACTTGTGTTTAACACCCGCAGTGAGCTTTGAGAAGAGAATAAGAACAAAACATGAAACAAAACACATATTTTAACTGAAATAAGGAAGTATACTGGTACACTTGGGTGTTGGTATTGGGAATTAATTGAATATAAGAAGGAGAAGAACAGAGTGTTTCCAACGGAAGATTGTTAATTATTTAGGGAAGTGAAATTTTGATGATGCTTTGAAAATATGGTTTGTGTGTTTTGTGCTTTTATGAGCATCAATCCATGACCTTGATGTAAGCTGTGTCTCATGATGAATTGAGATAATGACTTCAATGAATATCTATTGAAGAGACCTCCACGTCTATAAACATAGTGGAACATCACTCAAGATAGTGAGGCAGGGGGAGTCAATGGGAGTGTCCCAAAGGACATAGTGAGCTATCCCTGAAACATTGTAAAGGATGTGAGCCTGGGACAGAGTGATTGTTCTCGAACCATTGTAATCCATAGCTAGTGAAGATTAGTGGAATTTGGTACAACTAACAACTTGTTGGCATATACTCCTTGGACATAGCCTTTAGTGGTGAACCAAGTAAAAGTGTTGTGTTGTCTTTATGTGTGTTTTAATTACTTCACATATCTGTCATTCATGTTTAAATAAGTTCCTACCAATCTGGTAACAAGATCAATAAAAGAAGAGAAAAAGTTGACCCCCAGATTCACCCCCTTAGGGTGGTCTAGGGTCCTTCAAGGTTCTATAATTTTTAACTAATGAATCTAATGTGGCTATACATGACATTAATGTGAAGAATACATTGAGACCTAGGTAAGGGGAATTCTCATACCCAACTCTCTTTCTTTCGGTTTCCCTCTTTCTTCTCATTTTTAGTATGGATATTCAATTGATGTTCGAAAAATATAATTTCTTCATAATTATCTTATCTCTTCTCGGATATACATGGTACCATTATGGTTCTTTGGAAAATTTAATAATTTTCTAAAATAAGACTTCATTCCTAAAACACACCTTTTACTTCTCTTCATATTATTTCCTTTTTTATTCAATATTGACATTTACCATAGGAAGTATGTTATTCCCTCTTTATTTTGGTGACCCAAAAGTTTATTCCTGAATGCGCGCATTATAAAATAAATCCCATTATTTTACATGAGTTATGTTATATTCAATATTGATATACATTCGATATAGAATTCATGATTATGAAAATGCTATGATAAGACTGGTGCACCCAGAATTATATGGCGCAATGTAAATGTTATGAAGTGAAGGGTGATCCAAGAATTATATAGTACTCTAATTAATTGAGTAATGCTTTGTATCTTATTATAAAAAGTGAAATATGCGTGAAAATGATGCTATACTTGTTCAAAACTATGTGTGGTTGTTAATCACTAAGATATGATGTTTCATTTTTATGTATTTACAAATTTGATGCCAATATCTAATGCTTCCTCTAATGATTATGATGAAGATGTTATGACTATTCTCACCCCATGTTATATTGTTTTATGTTCTTATATATAATATTATTGGGGTTTTTGATCACCCCATTTTGATGTATAACCACTAGTGACTACTTTCACTAAAGTGAATTCAAGGGCTGATTAGAAGCTATAGAAGAATGGATTAAATAAATGTTTACGTTTTTTTGGTTAATGTCATGTGTGGTGTTAATTTTATCAAGACACTAAACGTTTAGATCTTCATTATGTAACTCTTTTATATTGTTTTTCATTGATATTATGTATTAATAATCTATGAAAAGTATGATCATTATATTTTATGAAATTATGTCCTAACTAAAAACATAAATCAATCAATTATTGTCCTAAAACAATATTAATTTCAATTGAAAACCAACCTATTCACTCTACCTTTTTAGGTAGGTCTATTGAAATAATAGTCAATCATTCATATTCGAGTAGTATGGTGTAAATTTCCTCATGCATCCTCTTATTGGTTACCAATTTTTTCATCAATTATATACATTTCAATATGTTTGTGAGATCCTATGTAAAAGATATGTTAATATGTAATTTTATTAAAACTTTCAATAAATTTACCTTTCTGAGTAGCAGATTTCCCAAGCACTTGTTACTCTAGAACAGAACGCCTCATATTAAACTGGGGAAGTTATTAATTTACTTATTTAGGTATATTCTCTTATATATATTTTTATTGTACCTTACATTTATCAAGATCATATAGTTTTTTCTTCATAATTCTATGAGTGATAAATTTAAAATATATACTGACGTGATCTTAAGGCCCTCATGGAAGTACTCCTAAATGAATCTCATGAAGTTCATCTAAAATTTTCCCTACATTTATTTTAAGGTTTTTTAGTGAAACCTTATGGTTAATTGAGTCTTACTTTTCTTTATGATTACAAAACAAACCCTTTTCCTGAATATGTCCAATTTATCCTCCAATGTATGGATCTCACTTATAAGTGAATGACCATGGGGGTGCATGTTGCAGCTATCCCAGTGGCCATTATTAGAATCCTCAGGCATGTGATTATTGTAGCTCATAACATTGTAATTTATATTTTACGTTATAGTAAACATAATTTTCGTCTTTAGTATATGTACCTTGGGAGTTTTATAGATCCATATTTTAATCCATCTTTCTTGACATGGTTTTCATTTGGGAAACTATCCACCTACTTCAAACCATGTTAATGCCTCTTATTTATGTTACTTAATATTTCCATCAGAAACTATTTCTCACTATCTAAACTAGTATACTACATCATTACTCTAGTAATTTTTTCATCATTGACCCATGAGCTGTTGCATCCCAAATCAAACTACTTCCATGTGAAAGGCCCTTAAATGTATGTTTGTATTAGTAGACATGTTTTTATATAATGATGGGATTTTTTTTAATTTGGTCTTAAAAAAATCCAATGCATTTTATAATAATTAATCCTCAAAATAATTCAAATTAATAATGTTTACATGAATATCCAAACAACTAGAGGTAGGAAAGAAGCTAGAGAAAAAAGGACTTTCCAGATCATCCCACATTGTGATGGAATGTGATGGAAATCTCAAGATCTTATCTCGAGTTGACTCTTAGAAATAAAATCAGAATATGAAAATTATACCCACATATCATGGCATGTTATAAAATTTTATGAATTGAATAGATTGTGTAAACTACCCAGATTCATGTTTAGATCTTTATGGGGTTTTCCAGAGATGTGTGCCACGTTGGATTACATTTTGATAATCACTATCTTGATTTTATGTGTGTAGTGTCCATTGGAAGTAAGAGTATGATTTATTACACACCAATGTTTTATGGTCAACCATATTCTTCTAGTGTTATTAATCCTTGATATCGTTATTTTAAATTACGAATTACTATATTTATATCTGCGCTATCCATGGTTCCACCCTTGTTCTTTCTCTGAACTTGTTTCGGTTAAAGATCAAACTCAAAGACCACTATGCCTTTATCTTGGGCGAAGTTGTTCTAAAGGTAAATTTACAAAACCCACAGAACAAACACAATTTTCGTAAATAGAGAAATTAATGTATTGAAATTAAAATGAAATGAATATTTTAAATCATAAAATCTAACTATCAACTATCCTCGACAATAATGCTTGAAATTTGATAACCCACATGGAATTTCTAGTTTCCTAGAGGTATAACCAAACATATATTTTTATATTTACAAAATTCATTGGACTAACTAATATAGTATTTAATGAAGTAATTTCATATTTGAACTTATATAGATGGTGACAACAATTTTTTGGAATTTAATAGAAAATAAATGATTTGTTTTATTCCAAGAATATGGATAGAAAAAAGTATATTTGGTTTTTATAATCAAGTTGAAATTTCATTATTTGGTGCTGTATGTTTAGGGTTCAGGTGAAAGTGAATTTATAATTTAGTTTGGTAGTTCAGGATTGAAATTAGAGTTAAGATGAGGGAGATCTTGTGGTCCTGGAATCCCCCCATGTCACGAAAATTCCCCTTTTCCCATGGTAAAAACATTTGGGTATTGGTGAATCTATTTTCTCTTGATACCATTTTTTAAAACCTAATTATCCTATAAAATTAAATGGTCAAGAAATAGTTTATGAAAATTAGTAGGGTAATTTTAATAGTAAATTTCAAATTTTTTTCTCAACTATCAGGGGACAATAATAAGAAATTTATTAAAAATTAATTCATTATTTTGAAATCCCAACATTGATGAAATAATGAAATAGAAATTGAAAAAATATGTCCCCTTTTGAATACATCACCATTTCAAAAAGTGTAAGATACCCTCTCAGCCTAGTTTTGAGGGAGGAGGAGGGCATGATAGACTCATGAGAATAGTTAAAAAAAATAAATATGGAGAGAACTATGGATGAAGAATCTGTAGTATCAAAACACATCACCCATGGATTAGTCCTTCAAATTGACTCCTAGCAGTAGTGGCATGTATCTTCAATTATAGAATTCCATGGTGCTCTGGGTCTATTTAATTAACCCATAAATGCATACCGAAATGGTATTTGGTTTAAGAAAATTATCTTGGGTCAAAACGGGTGAGTCTTCTATCCAATGATATGTTGAACTAGAATAGTTATGTTTGTTCAGCCAAATTTAGGGTGTGAATTATGTGTTACACCATGAAATGTTTAGTATATTCGCCAAAAACCAATTGCTTGATGTATAATATTACTTTCTTGTATTTAAACCATTTCCACATCATGAATACTTAATTGATGATGTGAATATTTCATTTCCATCCCAAGAAGATATATTTCAAGATGGTTCTTCAGTTTTAATCCCTAGAACCATCCCATGATCATCTTATATCATATAAATTCTTATTTTAGATGAAATAATTATCAAAATTTCCCCCTTTTTGTCTTCTAAATATTTTATCCTTACATATTTTCATAAATTGTGACTATATAGTCATATTATCAATTAAATTAAATCAGTGAAGGTATTTATATACCAAAAGTATATATGAATGAAATGTAATTATCACTAACAAAGAAACTATGAGCCTCAACTGCACCTAATTTGGATTCATGATATAATTATTATTAAGATATCAAAAATTATCAAGAACTAATTACATGGATAGAATCATCTTACAAGGTATCCTTAAGGCATCGAGTCATGAGTCACACCACAAGGTTGATAAGTGAACTGGTACATAATATATGCAAGGCATCATGTTTTGGTATGTATACTCAGTATCCACATGTAATATAATTCTAGGTCAAGAGACAAGTTTATAATGATCATACCCTATGTAAGGTTCCACCACCATCATCTCCACATTTTATGTGCACTCTCCCTCAAATTAGAAATCATACGAAGATGGTCCACAATTACAAATTCCACGAAAGACCTCCAATTTCATGGTTAGATGCATAAGAAGAAAATGAATAATAAGATGGAAATAACATGATATCATGATCATATACTATAAAAGAATTATCATAATGTTATGAACATCAATAATGACAACAAGATATGCTAGAAATACCTAGGGAAACAAGGATCATATATGTGTATCATAACAAGAACACACCTAAAACCAATCACCGTTAATGATGAAAAACAAGACATGCCAACACATCATAAATTAAGGAAATAAGTGTATACAAGGGAATAAAAATGGTAAGGAAATTCATACCTCTTGGTTGTTGAAGAATTTCTCAAAATATAATCAAAGGATCTAAGACCTAACACATTTCACACCCATGAAGAGTTACCTCACATTGAAAGGATTCCACACTCGGGTTCAAGTTCATAAAAAAGAGGACTAGAATGAATACTAAATTATATTACACATTAATATATGTGGTTCTAGAATCACATACCTTAAATATTCTATAAATAGAACCTATTATAATGAATATTGAAGAAGGGGTAACTAATTCACTGAATCTATTGTCAAAGGAATAATTGATTACGAATTCCACAAGATTTCTAGAATATATCCTTGGGTTTAGATATTGATCATAGATAAATCACTTATTTTTCAAGGGAAAATATATTCAAGATGAACTTAATGAAGAGGAAGATAGAATGAATACTACTTTAATGAAACCTACCTAGGGAACATCCACTATTCTTGAGAATTCTATCCATGGTCAAGTGTGTTATCATTGATAGGTTGATACCTCCTCCAATATAAAATTGTATCATGAACATGTCTTAGTTATATCATCAAATGGATATCAGGAAGAGGTCTATGAATATTATTCATAATCACATACATTTACTATTTCCTTTGTTGATGATATATCTCAATTAGATCAAGAAACAATGTCAACTCACTAGATTCGCCAGAATTCTATGTAGAGAGGAAGAAAAAATCATTTTATATTCACACAGTTCATAGATATGGCATAAATATATGCACATATCTCAAGGAGTATGAAGGATATAGAATATATCTAAAAAAATTCAACATTCTTACATCACTAGTGATGTTAAATATTTAGGTGGCAATGAGATCATAATATAAGAGTATGGATACAAGGGGAGAGTTTAAAAATTGTATTAGTTAAATTGAGGTTGTATTTGGATATTAATTTAGGTGTAAAAAGGCGTGTAATTAAAATATATTGGGTGTACTAATTTCAACCTTGTACTAGGTGCACTAGAAACCCTGTGGGCCTCACCGATGAGCTATTGGGACCATATGAAGTCTTGTTACAATCCATAAGTTATTTATTATTCATTAAAACTACCTTGTTTATGATAGTTCCACCAACTAGGAAGCGAGATATTCAAAAATCTACACAATTGTTGAATCTACACGGACTTTCTATTGGGTTTCATTGGTTTGTCAATGGAATCCTCTCATCCATGAAAAAACTAAGCCATTTCTCAACTCATCCATCTTCAAAACTCAGAAAATTTTTCATATAAAATAAACTTCCAAACAACAAATATCTATGAGAAAAAATATATAAAGGAGTAAATTTAAACCTATCATTCCTCATATAATGTAAAGATATAACTAGTGTAGTATTCAAGCATATAATATAGTAAAAATAAAATGGATAATAGGAACACCAAAATTTATTGTTGTCTGAATCAAGAGATCCTATATCTTCTATTCATTAAATAACTATATAAATGAAAGTAGTGGGATCCACTGTAATATTGAGAGAAATTTTCCTACATTGTAATAGAGAGAACCTTAAACTATCATTTATGAGTATAAGAAGAATCAATTCATTTCTAAGGAATATAACTGACCAATGATTTTTACCAAGTTCAAGAACAACCTTTGTATACCCATTTTTTTTCTGGTTAGAAGAAAAATTAAACTATATTATGAATGGTGGTATAACCATTTGTGACTGGAGTTACAAATTGATAAAAAAATTACAATGAAAAATAAAAACACACAATAAAAATAATAAAACAATTCTAATATAGGAATAATAATAAAAGAATGGAATTATAAAAAACATTACTTTATCACTTCAATATTGATGATGGACTTTGTATCATTAGGAAAACCAATAAGCCTAAAATATTCAAATCCACATAGTATAAACAATGATGGAGGTGAAATTTCTCATGAATTAAATAAAATAACAATTACATTTGTGTATGGAACAAGTCTCCTATGGTTCAAGTGTCATTTCCATTCATTTAAAGAAAATTATATAATGATAAAAGGAATAACTCCATGGTCTTCATAATATGGGTGTGTCTTAAAAACCAATGAAAATAAGACATAATTAGAAACAATTATAACATGGAATGATATCATCAATTATTTATAGAAATATTAATCATAGTTTCAAAATTATTCCTATGTTTGACTCCATTATAAAAAAATAAAAATCACTCTACATAGAATACATAGGTTTATAAGTGTTTTAAAATTAATAAATATATAAAAAATCATATAAACCTATAGTAAACCAAGATATCAAAGCTATGAGAAAATAATGTATCATATAAATTATTTTTAAATGAAGTAAACCATGTTCATGTCATCTTAGTATTTATGTAAACATAATTTTCCAAAATTAAGAAACATTTATAAGGATTGTTTTGCATAAATATGAAATCCTTATATGCATCATTTCACTATAAGAATGACTTCTAGAATAATGAAAACATTTTAAGGATGAAATCCTTATACGTATCATTTTTCACCATTAGTATCATTTCACATCCATAAGGATGGTTTACAGAAATCATGTTAGTCTTCTCAAAAAACATTTAGAATAAATTCAATAGTTTGAAAAAAGTTATAAAAAATTTGAAATGTATTTGAATAAAAACACATGTATTGGAAAAAAATAGTTTCATATGACTTCACAATCATATGAGTTTGATATTTTATGACATTTAATGTTTTCAAAAAAATTAAAAAGTGAAAACCATGCTTTCATTATAAAAATATGATTAACATAACACAACCTAAAGAATAAAAAAAATATGTTTTACAATACTATAAGAAAATTTAAATATGTAATTTAAAAAAGTGATTAATTTTAAAAAAATTAGTGGTATTTGTAATATCTAAAACATTAAAATAAACATCGAAACTAATAATACCTCCATAAATTAAACGTAGCACTAACAATACTAATCTTACTAGTTTATTAAGTTACTTTTGATGATTGGTTATTTTTTTATTGTTTTATAATTAATTTTTTTATATTTAATATTTTCATATTCTTATAGATGTTCATGGATGTATTAGGTGGACACATACTGGTTTGGTAGAGGACAAGTTCATTAAAAATACTATGTGACTGTGAAACCTAAAGTTACTCAAGATCATTACAAATTTCTAAAATATCCTCCTGAATTCTAGAGAAGGTTTATCTGATCCAATGATTCATTTTAGATTTAATAATCTTCACAATAAGGCATCAAGGAAACATATCATTATTTTAAATTATTTAATCCAAGGTATCCTTAACAACCTTTATACCGTAATTATTTTTAAGACATGCAATGCAAAATATGAAAGTCTTCAACATTTTTCATAATTAATAGAACTTGAAGTGAGGATATAGTTATGATCAGTGTTTATAATTGGACAAATCATAGAATTTATTTTATCTTATATATAATGAAAATAATAGTTAAAAAATGATCTATCAAGACTTTTAGTAGTAATACTATTGATAAATTTCCTATACATGGTGTATTTGGAACCCATAATTTTATCCTCAATCAATTTTTTTTATTTCAATGAATGATTTTAATTCAATAGGGGAAATGAATGAAAATTTATTGAATCATTTCCATTTATATCAATAATTTCAATTTGTTAGTTGTAAATAGCCATTTATCATTAATAAGTTTCTTGAGAGAATCCATATCATTCCACAACAAACTTCTCTTAGATATCCTGATAAAATCACAGACCATGGTGCAATACATTAACTGATTATTAAACACAAGAATATAAGTCTCAATTTTCTATTAAATATTTACACTAAGATATTAAAAACTATTTTGGGTACAATCACCCAGAGAGATTGAATATTTGGAAACCCAGATAAATCTTCACTAAGCCTATATCTAGATTTTTTTGAATTTATTCTTTAATGTCATGAAAATAGATCTTGTGTTCTATAATACAAATAATTAGTGTATTATTATTATTAATTACAAGAAAAATGGAACTAGGTACCTTATAGTTTTGTAGGACATGATAGTTCCAAAAAAGAAAATTTATTTCTTCCTAGTTTACCTTTTCTCTTCACATGATATGAGGGTGTCTTTTTCTATGATGTTGACACATTTTTCCTCATTTATTTTTTACTCTAAACATCCTTTTTTTATTTTTTCATTATATAAATGGTTCTAATCCACAATGTTGACATCCAGAGATTTCTATGGGGATCATTACTATTGGTTAGTGTCTGAATACGTTTGGGAATTTAATCATCATTCTAGGATCAAGAAAATTTAACCATTGGTTCATTGATTTCCCAAATGTTTTAAACTTCTATAATATCTAGAATTATTTGAAAGATAAAATTTAACAACATCCACAGGGATATATAGTTATCTTTTCTCCACATGAGTCAGGTTTCCTGAGTGGGATTATGAGAATCCTCATGAGACTTTTAGTAATTTCTAATATCCATTTTTATATATTTTTTATATTCATGGGGATTATTAAAATTATATTTCTCCTCATGACCCAAACCAACATCTAATAATAATTGTGAGAAAATATCATTCTAGATGACTATTTTCTCATCGTACTCTATATCACAGTTCTTATTCTTTTTTCATTTATCATTTTCATGACTATAGTGCTTCTTATCTTCCTCTATGTTATATGCCTCACTAATTTCCCCTAGACTCTTTAATACAACTTCATTTATCACATGTGTAGCATGGTATTTCATCTGGGAATTCTTAATTGTTCTAAAATTATAGATATCATGTCCCACAACCATTAACAAAAATCATGAATGTAAAGATATTTTTATTCTATTTTGATAGGAATTTCAGGCCCTTTAATGAGAAGAGTAACATCTTATACTAGATCATCCTTCATGATGGAATAAAAAAGGATCCAATCATTATAACTGATAAAACCTTCCAATTTATTATTATTCATATTCAATGGCATGAAAAAACAATTTAATGGAAATTTATAATTTGGGTATCCCATAAAATCCAACATAACCCATGAAGTTTAATCTTGATAAATATGTTTGTGTGTCTATACAAAAGTATGTAGAAATATATATCCAAATATGATATCCAAAAGACTCCCAATTTGAGATAAATTTCCCAAAGTATATGTGATATTGAATATAATTTTATAGATTGGATATTAGGTGTTAGTACTCTATGATAATTGGAACCAACATTCCTTCGAATTCATTAAGATAAAAGGGTTAATTTCTCTTAAATAAAATAATCCATGGAATAAAATAAAATTTATATACATATAACCAATGCATGGTCTCTTATTTATTATACTCAAATGTAACTCTCCTATATTTGGATCTATATATGAATATCACCACAAGTTCACCCACCGTAATATATTTTTTAGTGGTTTTGAAAAAGTGAATCCTTATTAAATCATTTTCTGTGTAGGTTTCTCTAGATCCTGAATTATGTAAGAGAGTATTGTCCACATATTTATAGTAAAAATTGATGAAGGTAACTCAAACAACCTAATAACTTAGATTTCACCATCATATTATTCTCTCATCAAGACACATAATTTCCTAAGAAACAATTATTTTGTGTTTCTTAACATGATATTTTAAAAATAAAATAGTTTCTAAGAGGCTAGAAGACATTTTATTGGATATAGAGAAGGTAAATGTCTAATAAATATTATGATAACACTAGTAAAAATCTAGAGTGAATAACACATGATATTATAAAAAATTTTATATTATTCACATAAATAAATAATATAAATATTTATATTTAGTTTCCAAAACTAGCCTCAATGGAAAAGTATTAATGGAATGATGTCAATATGATTAAGATGAACTTATATGGAGTTATAAGTAGTCAATATTAATTATTATCATTATTAAACCTGATGCTATGAAGATTAAAATTTTTAATAATTTTTTAATGAGATGAACACTAATAATCAAATTCCTAATTTCCACCATTATTTAATCTATCTCTATAAATAGATGTGACACATTAATGTTTATTTTGTGATAGATATTATCAAATAGTCACATAATGATGTTGTAGTAATTATATATAGTTAAAATAAGTTTTACTAAACCTAAACAGAATCAAACATAAGGAATTATGGGATACCTTTATAAGATATATGATAATAGAATTTATATATTTTTTAATAGTTTTCTTGAAAATGTTTAATAATATTAAATTTATCATGTTTTTGAAATTAAATATTGACAACATCAATTATTCTTGTGGGATGAATCTAATGCGTAATTTGAAATTATAATTAACCTAATAGGGTATAATTTAATGATATAGATAATTTATTTTTTCATAGATTATAATATTTTTGGATTAAATGTTAAGTTTATTATTGGTATGATTTGAATGTAATGATTCGAAATATACTCATGAAGAAGATAGCATGGCTTGGGTTCTTGATAACCCATATAGTATACCACTTGGAGAGTCAATGTCTATTTATTTATTATACTATTGGTGAATGTTTCATATTATTATATTCTTATTACATTGGACTATAAAGGATACCATACATGAGAACTTTCAAAGTTTCACTTTCCTTAAAAATGAGTTAATCTTGGGGTAGTTGGGAATTTTTTTTATCATGTAGTTAGTTGAGATTAATCATGATAGGGATTTTATTCTCATAAAATTAGTTTTAAATGTGAGCCCTATATTGAGAGAAATTAAAGGAGTATAAGATTATACATAGATAATTGACATATAAAGTGAATATATATTGAATGTGACGTTCTATTTCATTGTGGTGAATGACATGTGATATGTTCATCCAGTTATTTAGTCTATAATCATATAATAAAGAATGAATTACTAAATATTAAAGATTGATATACTTCATTTCTTATAGTTACTCGATGCTTTATAAAAATGGATCATATGAAAATTCATATATTTATTAGATAATGTTTTTCAACATTGATATAAATAAATACGTGTTTAATTGAGATCATTCTAGATACCTTTTTAGCATGAGAAATAATAATTATTTATTATATTCATTCCATTTAATGAAATTTTGAATTATAAAATTCATATTTGTTGAAAATTCTCTAAATTACCATGGGGTCACAATTTTTAGATGAAAAAATTGGAATTATATTTTTTTTAATGTGAGAGAGATGTATAAAAAATGCTTTAGAGTTTATCCTAGATGATTTTTTGACGAATATACAAAAATTATTTCATATGATGTAATAAACAAAGAAGATGTTGATATATTGACAACTTTTTTCCAAAAATATCCTAAATGAGTTTTTGATATGGATTCAGAAGTTATTATATAAGATATAAAATAATTTGAAATGGAAAAAATACATTAAGAAATTAGTTCAATTGAGATATTGATGGATATATTAATTAAATTCTATATATCATAGTGCATGATATTATTATATCTATGATATAATGTTCAAGAACATCATTTATATCATACACTTTTGTTGAGTATATTTTATGTGGTATTATAGAGGAATCACACTACTTCAAAAAAGAATTATCATATTAAATGATATAGTAATTTCATATGTTTTTTAACATATGTGATTCATATAACAATATTATAGGGGAATTTAAAAACTAAAATTTTTTATTTACAAATTCATACATATTAGCTATTATCAACTATAATGCCTAATATGATTAAACATATGGGAATAGAATGAATTCATTTGTTTTTTAGATGCACTGTTTAAAATTTATACATGTTTTAATCAAACTCAATTTAAATTTATGTTAGAAATGAATTACTAAACTCAACATAATCTCGAGGAGAATCATTCTGAGTTTCATAATGAATTAAACTAATCAAATAATATTATTCAGTCTATAGGTAACCTTTATGAAATATCATGTATTATATTTTTGAGATTAAAATTATATATCATGTCATAAGTGAACATAATTAGTATACTCTATATATCCATAACATCACATACTAATAGAATATTACCATGTTTTCAAAGCATAGAAATTTCTAGGATAATCATTGATTTGGAGATACTCAAATATATCCCATTATGGATTAATTATTTTTATAATTTAATTTATTAAATAAATAACATTTTATTGAATTATAATATAAAAAATCCTATAATATTAGAACAATAATAAAATCTTCATTCCCAAACATTGAATCACATGAACTAGATTCAGGATTCCAAGAAGGCTAATTATTTTCATATTAAATATTTAACTTATTAAATACCCAATTGTTTTGTGAAAATAATTTTTTTAACAATGTTTTTTAAATGGATCCACTATATTATCCTTAATATCCACACAATAAAAAATGGAGTCACTCTTCTCACTGTTTTATATAATGCGATATATCATTTTATGAATATGTTTGTACTTTTGATGAGACTGGGGATCATTAATCAATTTGATAGTTATTTTTATCTAAATGTTATTTTATTAGTTTTAAAATGATAGTTATTATACATATTGTGGTAGTAAATTCATTGATCCCAAATTATTCTATTGAAATATTTTATACATTGATTTATTCAAATTTCATTAAGAATTTGGAACTATTGGATGCTTAAATCTCATCTAGCTAATGGATCTACCAATGAGTCAAGACATAACTCCAAATTGTGATATAGAATAATTTATATCAAATTGGAATATAAAATTAGTGTAACAATTTTCAATGAGATATTCCTCACTGTAAATTACTAGTATAGAATCATTAGTCATTTTCATGTACTTAAAAATATTTTTTTACAATATTTTAACTAGTTACCATTAATGAATAGGAAACATTAGATTAATTATTACATGAAATACATGATTGATCCAATCATTAAAGAATATTTAATATCAATTTGACACTAAATTTTCACATTATTATAATACCATTGATCATTTATAGGTCTTAGATGATATTAAAGTTATTGAAATCCCAGTTTATGTGTTTTTCAAGCTAATCTACTTTATGATTTTTTCAATAAATGTGTTATGACAGAAAAAAAGAAACATATTTGTTTTATCTAAATATATTTTTATTGCATGTATATTGGTATAACCACCTATGTATATAATTGATATGTATTTTTAAAAACCATTCTTTATATTAATGTAGTGATATGATTACTGATGAGTAGTATGAAATCTATATACAAACTTAAAAGTAAAACAATACTTCTAATGAATAACATTTTTTTATAAAATTTGACTCCATTTTTTATTAAATTAAACTCTATAAATGAATCTTATAAATGTGTTCCCTAATTTAGGGTAGATTATATTAACCTATTAAATTTTTATTAATATTATCATAACTATAGTACACCATATAGATCATAAAAACAATTTTTTCTATCATATTGAAAATCATGAATTAATTTTCATTAAGGAATGTTGGATTGAAATAAATTAGGTAGGTTTCAGAATCAATGATAGTTTCAATAGGAATAAAAATATGATTTGAATTTATCATGAAAACTAGTGAAAATAATAATTTATAATCAATATAATGAATGCTTTTTCTGCCATTCTCTTTAATGATATTTTCATGAGTAAAAACTCTACCACCTATATTAGTTTTCATTTAGAAAACTATTAAATCTAGAGACACAATATGAATAGGGAGAGGTTAATCCATGTAATTGAATAATTAAAATAATTATTTATCCCCAATGGACTCTCTTTTAGGGTCCTATTACCATGTATATAGGAACTACATTCAACATGTTAATGTTGCAAACACAATAATTGAAATGAAAAAAAATTATACGAAAGAAAGTATGAAAAAAATCATAGATATTACATTGATCACCACAGTGGGATATGTCTAAGGATAAAATACCAATGATGTCTCTTTGTTACAAAATATACTAACAATAAATAGTTTTGTGGATACAATGTCATTCTCATGGTCACATCGTGCAAGGTATATTACCTGTACAATTTTTTTGGGTTTGGTCACCCCTAACCCAAGTCAAACTATATATTATTCACATAAATATTATTATTCTATGATAGATATTCCATGGTTTATAATCATATAGTTATCTTCAATAGATAAGGAAAATGATGGCTTGTCCCTATTCAACACAAGACCGTATATTCAGTTGTATCTTTTAATTGATGCTCTGTTAGGATCATCTTTTCTGATCACCCTTTTCGTCATTTATAGATGAGGTAGACTCCTTAAACTATTAAATTTTTGTGCCTTAATCTTTAAAACTCCAGATTAGTGAATCCTCTTTTGTGAGGATAAATCTGTTTCTTCTCAAATCGATCACTCTATAATCACTCTTCTTCCCAAGATAAATGTAATTCCAATACATAATTATATCACGTATCTTTACTTGTTAAACCCATATTTGTTACTCATGTTATTATTTTTTAAGTCATTGTTCCTCAAGAATAGATATATTCTAGATATTATATTCAGTGTATTCAAATTTTATATGATTCTTGTTTTCATATATCCATATTGTGAAATAATTTACTAATAGAAAACAATTCTTTTAATATTAACTCCCAAATCCTCTAATCACATAATCTAGACTACATAACCCTAGGAAAAAAATCTAAACACAAGACCCTGATAACATATACCATGTGGGGGATATCCTTTCATGAAAATACTTCTTGGTGTATCTCTTTTCATGTTCTCCAGTGAAAGTCTATATGTAGGGGAACCCTAACATTTCATTTTTTGTATCTAACCACCTAACATAACAACCCTAGTCATGAGACACCTTTTCACATAACAACTTATGCAAGAATTTTGGAACATAATCACTTGGGTATGTATCTCCCTACATGGTTCTATTAGTGTGTAACCCCTCTGTGTATACATGATCATGTATTAATGAACTCCCTGGTACCTTTGAGAATTCATCTACATGGGAACAACAAAAAATATCAATCTCCTATTATTAGTGTGAATAGGATTATATTTTTAAGCACTTTACACCAATATAATATTTGAAAATTATAGCTAGATATTTATCCCACCACATATAAAGTTAGTATTTCTTCTTCCTTATGGGAATAACAAACATGATTTTTGTGACCCCTTCCCTGACCCCCTTTTTTGTTAGTCCACGAATGAATCAAGTTATTCTTCATTTCTATCATATTTTGATTCATTTGAATCACCAGACCAAATCCAATGATTAATTATAATTAATGATGTTGTCTATATCTATAAAACTCATGTGTTTTTTCTGATTCAGCCATTTTAATGTTAACTAGTTGAATTCACTTCATGACTCATTGATCTTATATAGTCTCTAGCCTCACTATTAAAGCCTATGTATATTTCATTACATGAATCACCTTATGCATCCATATAATATCTCATTTTATTGTGATATCCTTTATACTATATAAAACATCATGATACATGGAATCATACATGACATGACCTCTTTTTCGGTATATTTTAATACCAAAAATTGTGTACAAACTTGATAATGACACAAACTACCACTAATTTTGTTATCTTATAAATTGATAATTTGTATATATAAAGTTACCTTATTGACCATATTACACTATCATTCTTTCATATTTAGATTATATTCTTAAAATTAATCAGATATTATTTCCATCCAAGTGAGGATATCAAGGTTCACTATTTCTCTAGAGAAAATTTTATAAGCATGCACAACCTCTAATAATGACTTCAACATCTAATAATATTCCAGCTAAATTATATGATACAATGGTAGACAATAAATCAGACACCAAACATAGGTATGGATAAAATATAACCACCTTTTTATTTATTTTTTCATTATTATCGTAAATCCATCCTTCTTAAAATATACAATCTATGTATATAAAATATATCCAATGTTTCATTACTATATATTCATGATTCATTACTTTAATCCACCTATGAAATCAAAATATAAATGTATTTTTAATAACTTATCCCCCATAGGGTGTCTTCAGATATATTATTTAATTTAACTCCCTTATTATCATTTAATTATTTTAGATATTACATCAACTATGTATTTTACCCCATAATAATAAATAAATCCAATGTGATAGATTTTAAATGATCATGGGTAAAAAAAATGACGGAACATAATTCTATTCTATCTAATTACATCTAGATATTACAACCATTAGTGTTCAATGTACTTTATTTTGTATTGGTTGACACTAATAATAGTTTTACTAAATATTAGATCACAACCTATTTTTGATTCATTTGTAGATTCTATAATCCTACTAAGTCTTATCTCATTGTTGGAAATAAATGTTTAAGCCAATAATTTCTAATTTTAGCCACGCAAATCTCTTACATATATAGATGGTAGTAGTGTAACATTGTTTCTTTATAAAAACAATCATGTGATATAAATCTCACACATGATAAGACAAATGGAACCATTTAGTAAAGATAACTTCAGGGAACCAGTTGATATACATGAAATTAAATTATTCACATGAATCCTTTGTTGAAAGAGAATCCTTTTTTGAATGATGATACTTAGCATATAGTGATTGTCATAAAATATTAATAAAATTATCCAACACTTTAATGAGATATATTATTTATACCAAGTGTTGAATTAAATATAGATGTTTAATTTAACTTTAGAATAAGGAGACCCCTTGAAGGGAATGAAACTGATTAACTAGAATATTCTTGTTATCTTGAAAATAGTTATTTAATACCACATTGTTATAAAAAAGTATATAAACATGAGATACATGAATGTTGATTCTTTTCCACCAAGTTATTTTCCTTTTGTAGTCCAACACCACATTAACTAATGACTTATACTAATAGTCAATAATCAACGTGACTTGGAACTACTGGATCATCCCACTAAAGCTTTGAAACCTATTTATCTTTTGATTTTTCTCTTTATTATATATTCCTCTTTCCAACCAACATGTGAATATTAGAATCAATATTCAAGAATAGAGTTTTTAGTTTGATACCACTTTTTGAGTATGATACCATATGTAAGTTTATATAAATATGACTCTCCTTACCACATGTATCTCTATTTAGCTCATGCATTTGTGCCCTTTCAGCACATAAACTCTATGTATAATATCTCACCATCAATATTGTTACAATTCAAATATATATTAATAAAAAATATTTTTATTCATAAGAGGGGTTCCTACAGAAACCTCAAATCAATGATTGTGGTTGGTTATGATAGGCTAACCATTGGGATCATGTTCTCTTACAAACCTTTATTATGGTGTTTATTTTTAAGGAATCACATTATTTTTTTAGATATCTTCTTTAAGACTCTTCATTCATGTATTTGGATTATTCAAATTTTCTATTAAATAAATTTCTTTCATATATGAGCTTCCCATATTCCAAGACAATTCTAGCTGATGCAACCATTTTATTGAGAATTTTTCCTACACATGTTCAGTCTTGTTTTTGTTTTTTGGTTGCATAAGGTTCCTATTTTACATAGTGTAGGAATTAAAAATATGGGTATGTGTTTTATTCATTGATTCACCACACTTATTATGATCACACTTCATAATCTACTAGAGTGTTCTTTCTATTACCTCTACATGTAAAATTATGTCATGGTTTGTGAAACCACCAATCCTTACCTCATGTGTCTCCCTTATTTTGTCCATAATAAAAAGTTATCATTTTCATATTATAGTCAACTCATTTTCATGTAAAAGACGTTATATTTAACTACTAGAGAAAATTATCCCTTTTTTCATCCAGAATTATTTAAAATCTTTCCAAGAGGACTACTATATGTGTAACCTTGTAGGTGGTCACAACACCTTTTTTTGAGTTCCTTTTTTTATTTTAAGACTACAATCCTATTTTAAAATATGATATGATGTATCAAAATATATACTCTTTGCACATATTTTTCATGAAAAATATTTTAAATTTTAATAATAAATATTATTAAAAATACTTTTCACTATGAATTAATAGATTTATTCAATTATGGTTGATTTTAAATTAAATGATTAGTTTTTAGAAAATAGATGAAGATGATATATTTGAACAAATTATAATAATTTTTAGTTTTTGTTTAAAATTTCTCATTGTAAATGGGAAATGTGATGGTAAATTGTAACTTACCTTGACAAAGTAGTTATTTTATATGATGCATAAGGGAATGTCTAAGGTTTTGAATATTAATAAAGGGTAAGTACTGTGGATTATTTACCATGTAATAATAAATAATTTTTGTGTGTATGTGTACCGCACACACTACATATGGGTACTATGGGATTTTGATTGATGTGTAATGGTAAATCATAGATTTCATAAGATAAATAAAGTAAAAAATATCATTTTTAAAGGTAGATGTGTGTTTATAAATTCTATATAAGGGCGAGGAAGGAACAATGTAAAAGTAACCCATGGTTTTGATATTTAACATATGGGTAGACACCTCTCATGTTAAAGTGACCTATTTTTTCCTAACATTTTTTAAGTGTGGATAAAATTTCTCACAAGTTTCTTAAGGGTATCAAAACATCCATACAACACTATTTATACCATCGATACACCTCATGTATCACTATAAAAATAGAGAAAGATTTAAGAGATGCTATAAAATTCACACTATCCATTTGTAGGCTTGATATTTCATTGTGGATACCACTAGGGGTTTATAAGAGAAGAAGGTTTCACCATGGAACCAACCCGCCGCACTGTAACCCATATTGATGAAGATAAAGATTCACCATATGGTTTTCCTATGCCATATAGGTTCCAAAAATTACAAAAACATGGAAGATATGTAGGATGAAAATGAAGTTGTAGAGGATATTACTATATCACAACCATAAAAAGGCCTTGAAAATAAGTTGATCTATGCCATACGGTTATTTCCACATAGTAGTCTTTTCTATACTACAATAATAAACACCTAATATCCATAAACATCCAATGTGAAAAAAGAGATATATACATGCTGATACGTATATTGAAATTTAAAAAAATAATAATATTCTTTGACCCAATAATATATGGGGTATTTAAAGAAAAATTCTAGTCTAATAATTTTCCTATAAATTGGGGGTTTTGTTCAAATATGAATATCAATTGGCCTAGGTTAGGAAGATGCTTCTCAAATTATTAGATTATTTTATAATGTAGTTTATGAATTTTATTTTTCTGTGTAGATAATGATATTTAATTTATGTATTCTAGTCTCCATCTATCTCTCTCTCTTCCACCATGAACTATTAAAATCACTATGTTGAGTCACTAACTTGAGGATTTCCCTTGGGGGTGGTATATGGTGTTCCTAAATTATTCATCTCAATATTTAATGATTATTTCTTTTATAGTGTATGAGGGAGTAGTTTACAAGTATAATGATCATCCACCACTACATGAATCTGGAATTTAGTTCTATTTTTTAATTAACATCATTACCTCCATTTTATAGGGTAAAATCATCATGATAGGATATTTATTTTATCTAAATGATGAAATGAATTATGATGGCACTCAGTCATGAATAGAACCACACACTCCATTGATGAGTTTCATTTAAATTCTTCTTAGGAGTACGTGAAGCTGGGTATTCCAAGTAATTTTATTTGGTATGTGGAATTTCACATTCAATAGATTAAAAATAAATTAAGTCATAAATTATATTTCATAACGGATTTATAAAATTTAATAATGACTATTAAAGGAAGCTAATTGAAAAAACCATGGACCAAGACCTCTCATTCATAACTCAATTATATTTTTCATCTACATGATAATATATAGTTTTATTATATTTATATTTATTCCATCTCTTTCGATGCTTTATAAACATAGAAAATACCAAAAATAAATAGTAAATGAATTAGTATTAGTGAGTGAACAACTATGAATCTCCTCAAGTAAGATGACCCTGATCATCCATGATGCAACACTTCAAAAACAATATTAGCTTATATAATTCCCCATTAAAGGTGTATCAAAATATTATACTTCTTCAAGTGATGATAACCCTCATACACTCACTCTCATTTAATTCTCATGGGCCCATACGATATATATGGGCCAAGTAGGCTTTGGCTTGCCTTATGTGCACCATGTGCTTCCTTTTTTTCCCACTGAACGAAATGTAATTTTTTTCAAATTTTAATAATTAATTTCAATATTTTTAATCATTTTACCCATGAAATAATTTATTTACTAAATATGGTTGGTTTTCAATTAATGGAATAATTTTTGAGAATGGAGATAAAAATGATTAATTTGAAGAAATTATATATTTTTTAGTTTTTGGTGTTTCCTTACTAATTGTCAATGATCCGTGTAATGTTAAAATGTCACTAACCTATACGCATGAGGAATTTCATGTGATTTATAAGGTTAAATCCATGTTTTTAAATGATTCTCATGTGTAAGTAGAATTCATTATTAGCTGCATCAAGTTAAGGAATACTAATGTTAATCGGTACATCACATACTAAGGGTACCCTAGGAGTTTGAGTGATGCATAATGGTAAATGATAGGTTTCATATAGTAAGAGAACACTATATAAATGCGTCCAATTTAATTCACTTGATATATAATGGAAAGATAATATGAAAAATATAGTTATAAATACAATTGAATAAGGGAAACCCTTTTCCAGATTTGATGAATTTACGTATCAATCACTACTTAAAATTTGTACGAGCCTCTAAATAAAGGTAAATAATTGATTTTAGAAGAAATGTAAAGAAATAAAAGAATTTAATAATGGTATTCTATTTTATCAAAATTATATGTAACTGTGCATCAGGGCCTGCTGAAAGTTAACCGATTGTTTTCAAATGTTACATAAGGGTAGAAAAAAGACATGTAATGTAAACATTGTTTTTTTAAGATGACATAAGACACAAATAATTTATCAATGGTCGCATTAGAGTCTCTAAACCACCCTACCATGTCGTTGATTCCATTTCTAAATTGTAGTGTTTTATATAGAATTTTAGATAGATATAGGAGTTATTGGAGATTCTATAGTAGCCATGCTATAGGATATAAATTACATTATGGTGGGCACTTTAGGATGAATTGAGAAGGATACGCTGGGAAACCTACTCGTGGAACCATGGGCCGAGTTGATGAAGATAAAGCTATTCTATAGGGTTTGAATATTTCATGGAGGATCCTAAAATAGTAGAATAATGGAATATCAGGACGTTTAAGTTACATCCATGGAGGAGATAGAAACATTGAAACCATCCATAAGCCATAAAAAGGAGGATGAGTTGCACCATTGTGTTATTTTAGCATTGTAGAGTTTCTTCCATTATAATATTAAACACTAGATATCCTTATACAACCAATGAAATAAAAAGAGATAATTCCACTTGGATACATACATGGTGAATCATATAAAAAATATAAACATTGACTAAAGAAGATACAGTGGAACCAAAGATAAATGTTAGGATAATCCTTTTCCTTTAATGATAGAAATGTTGCACCACATAAAATATCGTTCTAAATGGAGAGGAGGCTACTACTCATCTTCTTAGTTTAATATATGGGGTAGTTTTAGATGTATCATTTTACAAGAAACCCATGGTTTTTTTTATTTGAAGTGTTTCGTTCTATTTCTCTCTCACCCACACACAATCTCATTCTTCTACCATATATTATTATAGTCACTATGGGGAGTGACTGATCTAAGGCATGTCCTTATTGGAGGTGTGTAGTCTTTTGAAATTCTCCTCTTCAATATTTAATATTTTAATTTTTTGTGGTCAATGAGGGAGAAGTGTACATGTGAAGCGATCAAACACTATGACATTACTCTTAATCTTCTTATTCTATTATTTAATTTATATCTTCTCATCCATTCTATTGTGTAAAATTCTTCTTAAGATGAAGTTAATTTTATCCAAATGATGAAATGAAGTAGGATGGATCTGGTTTTTTGAATGTTTCCTATCATAAATTTATGTGTTTCATTAATTTTGATTGCAGGTGGAGGTGAAGCAAGTGTGATGAATAATTATATTATGTATTCTTAATTTAAATATCAATAAATTGAAATATATTAATTCCTGAATGGGATTTCATAAATTAATTAAAAAATAAAATTATGAATAATGAAGGAACCCATCTAACCAACCCTAGGAAAAAGGCCTTTCATTCCTAACACTATTCTATTTTGTATCTGCATGATAGTTTAGTGCTTGAATTGTATTTTTCATTATCCCATATTCTTCATTGTTTTCAAAGAATAGAAAATTATAGAAATAAAAAAATAAGTGAATTAAGGTCATTGAGTGAACCACTATGAATCCCCTCAAGTGAGATGACAATGGTAAACCATTATATTATACTAGGAAAAAATAAAAGCTTTTGTACTTATCTGTAACATGAATGTAATAACATAGCACTATTTTTGTGGGGAAAATATATTTTTAACTCATTTATTGTTTTCACAATTTTGGTATTTTTTATTTTTATATTTTAAATACACTATTAAATCCCTTGACTAAGATTTTTATGAACTACCCATATTTTACTTGGACTGACTGCTCATAGTTGTCGTACCAATAAAATGGTGTCGAAAATACTGAGGAGGACCCATCTAAAAGGGATAATAATCCCACGTATATTCCAAGACTAAGTATAATTTCCAAATTGAAGGCCTCTTGTTTAAATAATTGGTGGATATAGCTATTTATCTATAAACTAACTTTCACATAAGGAAGGTCAAGGAAGAAAACCGTCCTAATATTTCTATGTAAGCTCCATACGTTGATGACTTACTGGAATACTATCCACAACTAGACCATATCATGATCTAAATCCAAACCAACAATGAAGAGCCATTGAGTGAACATAATTACTCAAATAATGATTTACATATTAGATATCAACATGATTTAGAGAAATTTTGGATTAGATTGGAAAATAATGAAATAAAACATGATCACCTTATCTTCAAAGAAGAAGAATAAAAATCACTATCCCAAACTATTTTTATGGAATAAGAAACCACCCATGTCGTGGAATTTTAATAGAAGTTAGAGGATAAATACTACATTCGAACACCTAATTCCACTCAATTATTTGAAGAACTTTATATAGAAGAAGATATTGTAGGAAAACTAAAAAAGGGAGATAATATTTTCGTGAAATAAGATTCATTTAATTTGTTTTTGAAAATAAAGTCAATATTATCACATATGATTTCAAATTTTCATATTTGGAAAAAAAAAATTCTATGGAGGTCGATGGTGAATTTTTTTACCTGATGAGGAATATAAGGAACACCCAAAAAATAACAATTATTAGAGGGAGAATAGGAAATGATCTAAGTTTATTTTCCTAGAGAAACTAAGATATGAGCTTATTATATTTAATAGAAATATTTTTATATTGATTCTATATGATTAAATGTTTTACAAATAAAATTACATTAATAATTTACCATGGATTATTCTTTGGATGAAGTATACCTTGAAAACCCAATGGGAAGTGTTGGAGAGGTTATAAAAATTACAACTAAGAAGGTGGGGGACCCATATTTTGTGATATCTCGACCACATAAGATGTAAATAATTTTAAAGTGGTTGTATTTGATGCAATCTATCCATATAGTCCTTAGATGTACTGTAGAATAAGTGAATGATGGAAGAAGAAACATGTGGTAGTTGAAATACCAAAACTCCTCCCACCATAATGCTTTCAATGATAGCTAGTACTTCTCCATTAAGTGTATTAATAATCTTGGGACCGCTTGGGGGTTCAAACCATACTTTCCTATATTTCTTTCATTTTATTTCAATGAATTTTTATTTCATTATTTATAATTATTTTTTGTAATATATTAGGATGAAGTCTAATCCCTAATTATTTTTGAGCTAACAATTACTTGGTTCTTGTGATTTGATGATTGTTTTTGTTTTTTAGGTCTATGGTGTAAGAAAAGTCAACCCCAATAAAAGGGTTAAAAAGATTGAGAGGATAAGATATTCACTATAATTGGGATTTTATTTTTCAATTCATTATATTTTATATCCCATTATTGAATGAAAATATATTTTGATCATTAAAATATAAATTTCAATCTTACACTTTGATTTTATGAACTATTTGGGCAAACACGGAGAGATGTGTTTTTTAGAGATCCTATGATGCCTAGTTTTCTATTTAAATATAAATGAAATTGAATGAGTAATATATGGAATTTACCTATTAGAGTGAATCATAGCTGTTAGTTTGATGAATCACAATTTTATTGAATTAGATAATTCATAATAATGAAATCTCTATAGTATGTTTCTGCTTTAAATTTATAAAATTCATGTATACTGATTTGTTATTATTAATAATTAGGTGAGTTATTGTCCAATTTCATATGTTTCACTCTCAATAGGATATTTATAAAAAATAAATTTCATTTTCATCCTTGAGAACATTACATTAGAGATCTTTGAATCATGACCCACCATAACATGAATTGAAACATGTAAAATCTATGACTATGAAAAGTCAAATTTAATAATATTGAGGAATTTTTATAGATTTAGAACATAACCTTGAGAAATTATTCTACATTAATACTTATATGGAATCCATTAATGGCCATGTTAGTAATTATCCATGTTAAATTCCAATTATACCCTTTCATACCCTCCTCTGTGTATTTTGCAAGATATTTTAAGGTTCAAGTGTGGGGGTGATGGAAGTCATGATAGAAATGGTGGAATATATTGTATGAAAAAAGTTTGGGGTGATATTTTTAGATATTGGAAAAGTATTAAGATTCATTCATTATAATTTTTGAAAACATTTCTTGAAAATAAAATAAAAAACATAATAAAAAAGATGAAAAGTGTGTGGTCTGTGAATTAGGATAATCAAAACTCACCATTACCGGGAAGATGACATTTATCATATGGGGTTAGGTGGTAGAATTTATATTATTTCAAATAAAAACTTTTAAAAATGTAAATAATATGAAATAGTTGTTTGAAATATGAAAAAAAGTAAAATGATGTAAAAAATTCAAGAAGGTGTAATCTATTAACTATACACACAATAGAATCCAAGGGACTTTTGTTCCCCACAAATTTCAAATAAATAAATTTAATTATCAATTTATTATATGAAAAAATTACTTTGAATTGTGGGATAATATTATTATTTTTCTCCATAAATTCTATGGTCTTTCTGGAGAAGATTCAAACCAACATATTCAATAATTAATGTTTTTATGTTTAATATTTTTTCTCAGAAAAGTGGATAAATTTCAATTAAATTAGAGGAGAATACCATTATCACTATAAGGAACTCCAAAAAATAGTTGTATATGATATTAACTATTGAGATTCATGATTGGGAAGACCTCGAAAAGTTATCCATGTATAGATTCTTCCCAGCCTCTTAGAGTAAAGTGGTATGGAATTACATCTATATCATCTAAGAATCATCCTAAGAATCACTTTAGTTTTAAAACGTTTCATGAAATTCAAGATTCAGGATCATCACATCAAAATAAGGGTAAGGAAAGAAGTGTGAAAAATATTTGAAAGTGTGCCAATGATTATTTTGAACACGTCTATGATATTGAGATAGAGCTTGTGCGTGAAAGGATATTTCACACCAAAGCTGACATCAATTAAATATCTCATGAATCCATTGAATTATTAAACATACATAATAATATATATATATATATATAAAGATATTGAACACAGTGTTGGATAGGTCTACAAATTTATGGCTACCCCCTATTTTAGTTTATCAACCCTTAAAGAAAATCAGGTCTCGAAATCGTGTATGATTTGCGTGCAAGGGGGTTTGTTTGTAAAGAGAGTTGTGAACAAAGTATAAAATTTGTGCTCAAGTGGTTGTTTTGATATAGTGTGTTATGGTTGGGAGTCCCGTACGTAAACCCAAATGTTGTGGGAAAAGTGTAAATGTTGCATGGAAGCCATCCAAAGGTTGTACAAAAGATAGAAATTTCCCATTAATTCTATGGTAATGGGGTGTTTATCATGTGGATGAAATTGGAACTTAATGATAAACTAAATGTGGCATAAAGCATATTGATTCAATAGGTAAAAGTGGATTGTTCTAAAGGATAAGTGAGAACACTTTAGTTGAGAGAGAAATGAACATTAAAATTGTGATGGGTTATACATAGGAGGGATAGTCAGTCCGCTCTATACTTTGTAAATGTAATGAGCCAGAGAATATAAGTGATATATCCCAAACATTTAATTTGGAAGTGAACCTTACCATATTAGTTATATCGGCACATTTCTGTTTTTTTCTCCATGGATGTAGCCCAGTGATGGGGAAAGAAGTAATTTTTTTGTGTCTCGTGCATGATTTCATTTCTGTTCATACATTGCATTAGGAAATAGATAGAAGGTTGTATTGTTTAATAATGAATCAAGATATGAATGAGACAGTTGTTTTAGTAATTCATACCCTGATGAACCCCCTCTCAAGGTATTTAACCTATTTGGGATAATAGTCACAATAAATACCAAAAAATTTAAAATAATAGTTATGATTACAAAATTAATTTAAAAGTAAATAACTCATGATTCATCACCATTAATTATAGCTAGATTTGACTAAATAACATTTTTATTGAGATATATGGTTGTAAATAATATGAGTGAACAATAGTACCCACAACATATATGTGGATTGTACTCACTATCCAACCAATTTATAGACTAATTTACTAATATACAGGGGATGGAGATATGTTAATCATTATTCCAACTGATGAAATTCTAATAGGATCATTTATTAATGGAAAAACCATCATTCCAACCAGAATTTAGGTCATAATGAAGTAAAAAAGAATACACCATTTAATATAGACCAATACCCATATTAGATCACATACCGATAATAATTCCATAACCCACCACATTTTAAACAACCTTAATAAAAACCAAAACAATAGAAAGCTTATCAACCACCTCATTTCCAAACAAACCCTTATGGTGATCCCCCAGGAAGTGAACTATAATTGAAGAATCAACATGTACGGTCAATTTTAGATGAGGTGGAAGATAACGTGGACCATATAACAATGTATCTTGTGGGTCTTATTGAAATTATAACAAAAAAACATGAAAACCTCCATTACAAAAAGTCTTGAATCCAATGGATCATGTATTCCAAATTATAAAAAAATTTAAAAGGGGATTCTTCCACATGAACCTTAAAAATCAAGGATAAAAATATACAATTTATTCTTCAATATTAACTCAATTAAGAAAGATATGATGACAATAATAAATAAGTGGGGTCATTATTTAGGAAATAATGACATGAAACACCCTTAGAAGGAGAAAAAAGTGAAAAGAAGGGAATTCTAATGTTATTCGATTCTTGGTTCACTGATTTATTAATGATTGAATAAGAAACAATTCTTATACAGTTTCAAGAAACCTTTAAAGAGGTACAAATCAGCATCCCGCTTTTGGAATCCATCTAATAAATTCCCATGTATGGTAAATTTCTCAAGGAGTTTGCATCAAAAAGAAGATATGTGATGAGAATGGGAGAATCATCTTAGAAAGGAGTGTCGTAAATTTGGTCACATCCTCATTGCTTAAAAATGTTCAAGATCCATTGAAATTTTATTTTCCCTACTATATCTATTATCTATGCATTACTAATGATTTATGTGATCCTGGTGCCTCTATAAATGTAATACATGACATTGTTTTTTCATCTCTTCAAATAAGTATATTGATTCCCATTAATGTGGTGTTCCAATTGGGAAACTAATCCACTATTTTTCTGGAATGATTTGTAGAATATGTTCTTGTTTGATTGAAAGGACTTATTTTTTTATCTAAATTTTATGTTCACACTATAGAGGAATAAAACTAACCAGGACATTAACCAATCATTTTAGAATGTCATCCCAAAAAATGTTTTTGACAATAATCAATATGCATTAGGGAAACATTTCCATGCAACTTAGAGACAACACAATGCACTTCAACAATCACGAATACTTGAATCACCCTTTATATAACCATTTAATCATTGTTGTTTCCAAAGATTAAGGTGTTCAAACTATCAAAGTCTCAAGTATACACCACGAATTCATAGTCTAATAATTTCAGTTTTCCACTAAAAATACCACTGAAAAGGATAGTTTCTAAAAATATAGAAATTTTTATTTCAAGTTTGAAGAAGAAATAAAATATTATTTCTTAGATATTTTTCTAGAAGAGGTTGAATAACATAAACACTTGGATAATAATGAAATGAATCAAATCGTTTGTTATAAATTAAAAAGTGTCAAAAATGGAAAGTGGAAGGGCACAATTAACCAAACACCAAATTGTTTTAACAATGGAGACACT
Source organism: Viscum album (assembly GCA_963277665.1). Classification (NCBI taxonomy): domain Eukaryota; kingdom Viridiplantae; phylum Streptophyta; class Magnoliopsida; order Santalales; family Viscaceae; genus Viscum; species Viscum album. Next base: position 1,047,934,224 of record OY728165.1, read on the forward strand.
AGTCATTTTACCAAAAACTATCCAAATATGAAGACTGAGAAATAATTTTTTTCTATAGTGTAGACAAGATAGAAAGAATAAACCTATTTTAATGAACTCAACTAGCATAATCATATAGAATCTAAAAATGTAAGGATTATCTAATATCTCAAAAATTTATTGGCTTCAAAGGAAGAAGAATAGAATTAGTCAAAATTCAAATGCCTTATAGTACAATATGTGTTAAATAAGGAAAAATAAGACTACACAAATTTTATATAGGTATGTTTAAAATCATAATAGACCAATGAGAAGAAAAGTTCATGGGAACAAGGTAAATATGTACAGAATCAATTTCAAAATAGATCTATTTTATTAAATATTATTACTGTAAAAACCAAAACAAACGATATATGTGCCATGAAAACCAAGGAGAAATATTACTCATATAGGGAAGGGAAGAATATCAAAAGGACACAAAAACCCCATAATCGGAGTGATGAGATATTTTTAATAGGAAAAAAATAAAAAAAAATTGAATAGATCAGCAACCAATCTAGAAGAAACATGTTTCAAGGTTATTGTGATATGTTAATCATGGAAAAAATATTATTCATTCATATTTTGCAATTTTTTTAAAAGGATAATATGAGGAAAAAATCAAATATAAATAAACCTTAAATTAGATATGTAGAATTTTTATACACATAAAAAAATCTAATTTTTTATGATGTTTTTGGGAGATGAAGTTTGTATGTTCATTAGGTTAAAGTCTGAATGAAAATATTGGAAAGAGAGGTTACCTATGATATGTAATGCGATATTTATCAAATTATTTATAGAGATAAGTCATGTACATACTATGATATTATTGAGAATGCCTATAAATAGTGTCGAGTTGTTTGGACAAATCCATTGATATTTGAAAAAAAATGAAGCTGAAAATATTTCTAAATATGAAGGAAATAAAGTGGATTTATATGTTTTGTTGAAATATGAAGAGAAGTGAACCACGATTGGAAACATGAAAATCCTAGGTATTGGTATGGAAAAACACACTCCATAGAATGAAGAAAAATGAATCCCATTTTCTATCAGTAGGGAATGGTTGAAAATGTTCTATGGAAACATAAACCCAAAACAAGTGGATGAGTTAAAACATATCTAACTAATCTATTGATCATTACTTATAAGGTTATTTAAATCCAAATATTAAAAACTAGTGGTTTTATAATATGAATCCAGAGTTTTAATATTTTCCTTAGATTTATAATTTGCGGATATAATCACATATCCCCTTTACCCCACTAATCCTTAATGAAACATTTCATATAATTGAATGAGTTGATTTGTTTTTATAGGACCATTAGGGAAGGAAGAAATACAAAGAAAAAAGACTTATACCAATGTAAATATATCAATATATAATATATCTATTCGTAAGAATGAGTAACTCCCATAGATGTTAGGATTTATTGGTATTGATTTTAGATACCAACACTTGATTTTACAAACAAATATATCTATCGATATTGATCATTTAACACCAAAAAATCCTTATTGAATATTTAAATATATTTATTTATCATATTAATAATAATAGTTTTTTTACCATCACTATAATCTATAATTTAAAATATCTTTTACCAAAAAAATATTTTATCTCCAATAAAAATTGATAAAATAAATCATTTAATAATAATAACACATTAAGAGAATCCATTTTTTTATATATATTGTTTTTTCTGAACAAATTCTATATTAACTTTTAGAGGATTTATTAATAATATCTAATAGATACTATTTAAATTTTCCAATGTGTTTCATTTAATTAAAATTAAAATAACTTTTATAAAAAAATTAAATCATTACGATATTTGAATTTAATAAACATAATAAACCAAAAATGGTAATAAATAAAAAATAAACATAATTTAAATATAAGTAATTAAAAATTTCTATTCACATATAAAAATTTATTTTATATTATAAAACAATAATATTAATTCCATGTATGAACAATTTTATTACAAACATTTATTTATGTTGATAGTAATTGTTTTATACAAACAAATTTTTTACTAATAATAAAATATATTTCATTATCATAGTAGTAGTAATAATTTCATTACCACAAAATGAATCTATAATAATTAATTTTTATTACTAATAAATATTTTCAATTGTGAAAACATATTATAATAAAATATTCAATAATTATTATTATATTACAAAATTGAAAATCTTTATTAAAAATTAAATATAAAATAATTATTTTTTTAATAAAAATATTTATATATATAGAAATAAAATATGAATAATTTAATTATAATAATATGTTTTTATAAAAATATAATATTAATATAAAATAAAATTGTTTATTATTTAGAATCCTTGTTGGAGCTTCCAAAATTTTTCTTGAAAACCCAAATCCAGATTATCCATTACTGCATTCCACCCCCCTACATCCACCATCATCATTTTTTGGAACCTCTCACAAATATTCAACCTCTAGGGAATGTGATTCCTTCACCATGATTGACAATGACCGTAGGAGATCATCTTCAAATCAGACTTCTAAGATACAAAATTCTAGATTCATTTGAGAATGAGATGATAGAGGCTGGAACTGGTCCAGATCCTTTATTGTAGTCATGGCGATATTATAGAAAAGTTCTATGAAGGGTCGGAAGTTTCCATTAAAATCGAATGAAAGTAATATATCTGTCAAGGGAAATAGTTCGGGCCATGGATTGATCCAAACACACAATACCCCCACTTGGGAGATCTTGTATCACCAGAGGAACTTCGATGAATATGAAAGACCACCACATTGAACTCATCATACACGGCCAAGAGTGGAAACCTGATGCAAGGATAAGGCCAGGGGATGAGCATAACAGAACACGTTCTTGGAAACTATATCAAATATCAACTTAGTGGTAGGGTCGAATCACCAGTTGCTGAAGAAGAAACCCAGGTTATTGAAGAAGAGCTAAATACTGATCAATGATCAGAGTTATCATCTTTCTGTTCACACATATATATTGAATATATGGTTCTATAAATTTATTTACATTTTTAATTATTTTTTTGTACTTTTAATTACTTTTATTGTGGAGTTTTGTGTAGATTTTTTTGAATAATTGTATCATTGTGAATGCTCTTATACAACAGAGGAACAATATTAAAGTGTTCCTATAACTAATGAAAGTGATTTTGATGCCTTTGTGAGTTATAAAACGTTAAGATTATGTGATTATTATTCCTATCTTTGTGAGTATGTGTCAATGTTTCCTTTGTGAGTATACATACTTCAATGTTCACAATGTAAGTGTTCTAAAATAATACTCTCGCATTTTTCTTATGTCATCTCTTAGTTTACTATTCACTGGTTTATTTTATTATACATTGTCCGATTTTATGTATCAAACCCTTTTTACTTGCATGTATGGTTCCAAGATAGTATAACAAAAAAACATGGAATATTTTACATTATTCTATGTTGTTGAAGGGATTCTTTTAATGATGTTTTTTGGTGCAATGATTCTTCACTTCTACCTTCATCTTTATTGAGATGATTTGTGATGCCTGAGATTTCACTCATGGAAATTTACTTTGATCTCACTAAATTAGGAAAGGGAGTTGAAGAGGATCATAAGAAGTGAGGAAAACTAATATGATGATCAAAATTATGGGTAACTAAGAATAGTATCCACTCATATTGATAGAATCAAATGACCATTAATTTTCATATGTGGAGTTCCTCGGAAAAAAAACCTATGAATCAATAAGATATTATTTAGTGTTTCAATTGTGATAACATGATTTTTTAGAAATAGTGAACTTGCTTGATTATTCTCTATGAAGAAAACATATTGTGATTTTAAACATCGAATTTGAAGGTATTTTATGTTAAAAGAAAGAGTAGTTGTAATTTTCATTTGGGAACTACCATGCTAAACAATAATTATGAAGTAACTTCCATTTAGGGAAAAAGTAAACCACAACTTGAGGATGATGCAAGCGATTAATATCTAATAAGTATAGTCAATGATCCCAAGGTAACTAATGTATATTATGCTCAAATATGTAAGATCTGTATGAATTACCTGAAATAATGTTTTACTAGGAAAGTAAAATCACAGGTTGAGTATTGAAAAATCTAAGATTAATAGTCTTGACATGAAGGTGGTTGGTATTCATTATGGTGCAGGTGCATTGAAGTAGGAATAAAAAAAAGATCAACAAAAAACCAATCAAACTCCTTTAATCCTAGAAAGCAATTAGTAATGAAGATGTAGGTGCATATTTTACTTAATTATTATTAAAGGTGTTTTTCATAGGTATTTGTAGAATTTTATTGGAAAAAAGATTTTATATGTTTTTAATAGATTTTTAGGGAACTAAAGTGAGTTTTTTATAGTGTATGATCATTCACAAGAGGCAGGCCTTCTTAAAAGGAGGGTTTTGGTTGAATCATTCTATAATCTAGAGTGGACTAGGAGTCATGTTCATGATATTACTACTCATTTATGATCCATTCAGTTTCAAAACTAAATTTTCATCATCAAATCATATCTTTTTTGAAGGGATAATCTTATGGTTGTTTTAGTAAAGAGGGATAATCTTACAATTTTTGTGGACTCTAGTTAGATTATCTTATTGTTTTCATGTCCACTGGTTATACTACTACCGTTCTATGGTAACTGGATGATATTTTAATTTCAAGTTTTATTATTTTTATATCATGTGTTTAAATGAAATCTATTTTATAATTGTGGTGTTTGTGTGATCATAACGTTTCTCATGGTGGTGGATGTTTAAAGTGGATTGGTGTGGGAATAGCGCTTCCCTAAGAATAAAATAGAGTTCCACTGTAATCAATTTCATAATGGTGATGTTTCTCTTGTCCGAATCCACTATAAAAGATTATAGTTAATATGAGTTGATGAGGATTCCACAAAAATGACGTCTGATGTTTGCGAGAAATATATTGTAGACAATGTTTCATTGTCTTACATGTAAATTCTCTGAGTGATGAACATGTTTGACCATGCTTATAATATGTCTCATGGTGATTCTTATTATTTAGGATGTTTGAACATGAATTTAAATAATATTTGAATCTGTATTTTCAAATAATGTCTCAGTTTTTTACTATTTTATATAATATAACTTGTTAATTATAATAAGAATCACCTGGAAACATATTACAAAAACATAATAAATAATATAAATTAAGTAATATATTATATAAAATTATATTAATAATCAAAATATAAAATTTTAATAAAAAATATTAGAATATCAATATTTAGAATATAATTCACCAACAAATATTAACTGTTGGCATTGTTTAAAAAAGTTAATAATATTATCAAAATATATATTAGTAACATTAATTTGATGCTAAACCTATTGACCAAAATATATATTATCTTTTCATATTATTATAATTGCAACATAAACATTTAATTTATCAAAATTTCATTTTACAATAGTGATTTTACCAAAAAGTTTGTGATAGAGACATATATTTTAGTAAAACTCTTTCCAACAAAAAATATGCTTTTACAAAAAGATATATCCACTTTATTAAAAGTGAAATACTTTGTATTGAACTCACCAGATAGACCAATGAATAAAAGTAACTAAAAAATAGATTTATTTGGAAAGAGGAATTTAATTTTAAAATCATCATTTTTGATTCCCCTCATACTTTTAAAAAACTGTTTTGAGGTTTAAAATTGATTTTTTATAACCACATGTTGAATTTTTTCATTACATACCCAAACTAGGAGACTTGACATTCTTATGAATCTCATTATCCAATATTTTATATTTCTAGGAAAATGTGATTAAATGTGTAAGATGGGGAATTTAATGATTATATTAAATTAAAACTGTTATTTTTATGAATCATAATATAAAGAAATTAGTTGAATAATTTAATGAAATTTCTCTACAATTTCCATTGTTTTAATTTTTGAAATTATTTTTGATTGAGAAGTTTTTAGTATCAATTCATGAGTAATTTTCCAATTTCAAATGTTTCATTCCCACGATTATTTCTAGACTAAATACTTTTGATGTCTATCTTGATCATATTTCTTGAGTGATCTTGGGGTATCTTTATTTTAGAACATTTATTGTAACTTCTCAATGATATGAATATACACAATCAGCTTTATTATGTTTGAAGAATATTATTTATTTATCCCTTTTTCTTATTAACACCTTTTACAATAACCCTTGTTTATGAAATAGAATCTATGGATTGACTTTTTTGAATGTCCCACATTATAATCCAATATGTTCCATTCCTACCCCCTATCAGTGTTTTTATATGATATTTTGATTTTAATTTTTATGGGTGAGGGATTTCACGATAGAGGGGATGAAAAATATTTTAAGTAATTAGTGTGGGGGTACTCATATTTGGAAAAGGGAAAATATTATGATTCATTAATTATACATTTATTTACTTTTTGACTTGAAAAAATGAAACACATGTGTAATAAAAAAGAATAAAAGAGAATGGGTAGTGATTTCTATGATTAGAAAATAATCATTAATAGACTAAAAATTTTTAATATATGGGTTTAGGTGGTGAATGTGATATTATTTCAAATAAAAATATTTTAAAAAATAAATAATCCAAAAAATTAGTTTGTAAAAATAAAAAAAGGGTAAAAATGTAGAGAGAAATTTATGAATGATTAATTCATTAATTATTCTTACATTGATCATAACCTTACATTGAGGTTGTGGAACTGGGAGTTATGAATTTGAAGGGATATTTTCATTAAGACTTGACTCTTTGATATCATCCATTATGACTGATAGATAAACCTCATATTTAAGACTTATTATTTTTAACATCAATCCATACCTACCTTAAGCCTCAATGTCATCAAAAAAATAATTTTATTTACCTCATGATTTTAGGAGATTTTGTTCTCTATATAGTCAATAATGTACATCACTTTCAGGATTATGGAAAAGATCTTGTGCTCATGGTAAGATCCTTACTCTAGCTAAATATATTACATGAGTGATGAGAGAATAAAAAAAATCATTGTGAGGATGATAATGACTTGGAATTATTAATAATAACGAATTAATAATAGTTAATGAAAGGAAGGATAATATCGATCATTCACTACAGTGAAAAGTAAAATACATGGGTTAATTTTTTCATTGAAAAATGTGAAGATGAATCAATATTTTATAAGAAACATGAATTTCTAGTTTAACATCAAAAATCATTTTTTTATTTCATTGATGCTTCTATATTTTTAAATTTTTTTACCTTTCATTTAATTTTGAGAATTAATACTTAAGGGAAATAATATTTAATTTGGGGGTATTTGATGTGAAAATATTTTCATGATTTTTTTGACATTTTAACAAATTTTTATAATTTTTAATCATTTTACTGATGATTTAATCAATTAATTAACATATATGTGATTTCCATGTAAATAATTAATTTATTGAAAATATTTGAAATTATTAATTATAAGAAATTAATTATTATTGGTCTATATACACTAATGTATCGCCAAGGAGTAGTGTGAGGGTAAAATGTCACTTAGCTATAAGCATTAGTGATTTCATGTGATGTGTAAGGGAATGTATAGGGATTTAAATAAAAATAAGGGCATGTAATCTATTTTATTATCTATATAAAGGAATGGAATGTGGATGTGTAAGTTTACTTAACATGCTACGTAAGGATACACTGTGATTTCTAGTGGTACATAATGATTACTCATGGAGTTTAAAGGAAACGTAAAAGTAAAAATAGAATTTTGTAAAGGTAGTACAATGTTTATAAGTGCTTCATAAATGTAAAGAAGGTCCTGTATAATGGTAACTAGTGGTTTTCAATATTTATTTAAGGGTAGATAAAATTCACGTAATGGTAACATCGTTTTTTTTATCATTGTGTAAGGGTAGAAACCATTTATCAGTATTTGTGTATGGGTTTCTAGACCTCCCTGCTAAACCATTTCCAAAATCAATACACCATAGAGATCACAATTAATGTGGATATAGAGCTAGGAGCTATTGGAAACTCCACACTACCCATGCTATATGCAGTCTATTTTCTTCTACAATCCCTTAGAGGATGAACTGAGTAGAATGCATCATGGAACAATAATGTTGCACTATGGATCATGTTGATGAAGATCAAGCTACCTAATAGTGTTTTCATTCACCATGGAGGTTCCAAAAAAGAGAGAAGGATAAAAAATATGGTGGAAGAAGTCATGTATATAAAGGATATGACTATGTTACAGCCATGCAGAGTCCTTGCAATAGTGGAGGAGATAGATGATTGGGTATTTTTCCATGTTGTAGGGTTTTCTAAACTGAAATATGAAATCAACAATATCTTCATAAATGAATCATGATAAAAATAGATACATCCATGAAGATACATACATAAATCCTCTTCAAAAAAAGGAAAATTTGGCCAAATAGGTATTCTAGAATCAAAGAATAAGGATAGATGAATCCTTTTCCTATCAATAGAGGGGTTACATGCTACTCTTAAATATTGATCGACTGACTGTTGGAGGTTACTACTCAGGTGCCTATTTTTTTCAATTATATATTATGATTTATCTTTTTATATATAACTGTAGTATTTTTGTAAAATCAAGTGTTTCTTTCTCTCTTTCCTTCAGTATCACGTTATTACCTTCATCCACCCTAAACTCTTAATCATTCCATGGTGAGTGACTAACCTATGTCTTGTACATAGATGTGGTACCTGGATTTCCTAAATTCTATTCTTCAATATTTTATATATTATTTCTTTTTATAGAGAATAATTGATAAGTGTTTGATTGATGTGATCTTCCACCTCAACATGACTCTCAAATTCATTTATATTATTTAATATACTTATTTATATACCTTCTATTGGATAAAAATATTCCTATAATAAAGTTATGTTTACCTAAAGGGTGAAAAAGTATACAATGGAGCCGGAACCGGAAAGGTTCTACATTATCAATTGAGTTGTGTCATTAACCTTTATTACAAGAGGATTTGAAACTTGGTGTGACAATGAAATATCTTATGTACGCAGAATTTCAAATTAAATAATTTTTAAGATAGTAATTCATGAATAATATTTCATAATTTAGTTATGAAAATTAATAAAGAATAATGATGGAACCTGAGTAACCAAACCTAGAACCAATACCATTCTTTCCTAACTACATTTTTTTTCTAATCTACATAATATTTTAGGATTTTGAAAATCTTTATATTTATACCATATTTTTCATTGCTTTTAAAACATAGAAAATACCATAAATAAAAAATAAGTGAACTAGGATTAATGAGTGATCCATTGTTAATTTTCCCATGTGATACTCCCAGGATTAGACATTGTGATTCCCTATGATAAAAATTGTACATTCTATACCACCCTGTGATAAGAATATCAATAATCTCTTGTTATATGAAACATAATTTATTGGCATCCTTAGGAATTATTTTTTACTTATTTTATTTATTAAGTAGAAATATATTTCCAAATTACCATGATTAGAACATATAAAACATCTCCCATTAAAATAATACACCATGTCATAATTTTCAGTTGGGATGTAGGTAAAGCAGCTGTTATTCTTATTATATTAATACATTGAGATTCTAGACACATACTCATGGTGTGTCACCATATTATAAAATATTAAAATTACCTTATCACTTTCATTCAAGAGTCTTTACTTCAATATATTCCTTATAAAGTATTTTTTATTTTTATATTTAACATTATTTATCCACTGACTTGAAAAATTTGATTCAGATCCTTCTATGATCCACTTATAGATGTTTCGGTAGAGGGAATATCTGCATTATTATTTCAATTAGATTGAAAGATATTTTTCTCATTCTTATGTATAGTTTGGTCTTTATTAATTATTTTAAAACTAGATTTATTTTTAGTTTTTATTCTATATTTTCGATGTTTCTTGAGAGGAATGAAACTTTGTTTCAAATGTTTTTTGATAACCTTTTTTTTGATATCATTTGATATTTAGTCTAGATGGTAACTCTGTTATTTATTTTCAACACCAATGTTATATATTCTGAAATTTAATACCACCTAAAATCTTCTCAACATATTATTCTCTATGTACAAATCTTTGATGATTGCATAGTCCACCATCTGTATGATCTCCCTCCGATCTGAATTCTCATGTAAGAGTATGATATATTATTGATCTATGCACAAAATTTATTTATTTATTGGGCCATATATTAAAATAAATTCTTTTTTATTAGAGTTATAATTATAAATAAGTGGTTCATCTTCATAACTAATTCCTCAAAAACATCTATTCTCATACCGATCATCTTAAAATGGGACCTTAAAGTTTCTCCTTTCAACAAATACATATTCCTGGGAATCGAGAATTTTATTTCATTCATCAATAGTTGTTTTCAAATTTTCAACCACATTTGATTTCTATTTTGTTTTTAGTAACCAATTTATGGCTTCTTCTATGTGAATAAAAATTTTACCAACATATAGGGGTGATTCAATATTTTTAGAATTTCAAGAGTCCTTCAAAACATTTAATGGATCGAATAAATAATTAGAAGCATCCACTATATTTTTTCACTAATTTATTACCTTGGAAAGATTTATAATATTCATTTGAAGTGGAATTAATAACCTCCATTACCTATTTCATTTGTCTATAAATGGTTTACAGGGTTTATTATATTTCAAAATAAAGAACAAAATTAATGGATTTATTTAAAAGATAATCAAACAATTATCTACTGAGTATATTTTATATCTATAAATTTCTAATTCATTCACTATGATTAATTATATCAACATGACTTTTAAATATACTTCATAATATGATCACTATAATCCTTTAGGAATAATAATATTTTGTTATACAATCAGCAATATTTATTTCCATAAAATGGGGTTAATCATTGAATTCATGTGTACAAATTAAAATAATGCTTATAAGGTTGAACATTGAGTCTAAAATATGCTCTGATACTACATACTATAACTAAATACACCTTGATGTGGGGGGGGGGGTGAATAAGGTTGATGGTGGAATTAAAATTTTTCCTTTACCCAATTATCTCTTCTTTGGGATCGTAATTTATTGTTGTAGGAATGAAAATCAAATTGTTTCTCTTTTTAGCACAATCATTAAAACAAACACAAATATATAGGAATGAAAAGCATCCATAGAACAAATTGATTTTACTTTGCACACCACAATGGAATGATTTTATGTAACACGAAATATTGATTTTTCAATTTGAAAAAATACACTAATCATCACTAGTTTTGTAGAAACAATTTTTCATCCCTGATCTCTAAATGTTTTGGGAATTCCCTTTATAAATTAATTGGCTTAGTCCCTCATCACACATAATGCACTTCTTCTTCATCACTTTAATAAACTACTTCTATGATGGATATTTGTATGTTCATAGACTTGTAGATATATTTATTAGAAGAGGAATATAATGATCTATCTATATTGGGGTAGTGACTATTCTTGATTTTGAATCTTTAAATTGATCTTATTTGACACTCCACTTTTCCAATATAGATTTTCATCAATTCTAGATGAGTCACAATACTTAAGAAGGGATCGTCCTTGTTTCTTCCACTTAAAAAATAATGATGAGTGAATCCTATGAAGTGAAGATAACTTTGTGTCTTCATAGATCTATCTCTGTATCAACACTCATCTTATCAAGATAATGATAATTATAAGATGTAATTATTTTTTGTATATCTACATTTTCAACCCAAATGTATCATTATAAACCTTATTTTGACACCCATTATTCATCTAGAATGAATATATTCAATTTTATCTATTCACTATATTATGATGTTCAATTATTTATATTTTCATATAACTACCCAGAAAAAAAACATCCATAATGAAAATTATTCCGAAAAAACTATGTCACAAATAATATTATCTGATAAACCAAATTAGATAACACTTGAGACAAAAATCCATGTACAAGTCCCAAAGAGGATAAAATATAGTTCATATCTTCTTAATAGAGATAGATGATTGGATGAATCTCTTTATATGTTCCCATGTAAAAGACTCTGTTCTTGATATCCCTAGAACATATCATTGAGCATGAGTACACCTAGTGAAATAACACCAGTTCTGAGATACATACATGCATTACCACTTTCATAATACTGATCCTGTGTAAACCCTCTGTGTATTCATAATCATGTATTGATGAGTTCCCAACATCCTCTGAGGATTATTTAACATGGGTTGAATGCTAAAGGTCAATATATCTTTTAAATTAGTGAAAAAATATTGTTTTCTTATTACCATTTTATCAAATGAAGCTTTAAAAATTGTGGTCATATATTTATTCCACCACATAATTTTTTTCTTACTACTTCAATTCAGAAAAAAATCATGTGGTTCATGTAAACCATCCACAATCCTCATCCATTTTCTATCCATCAAATAACCAAATAATTTTCCATACACAATATATTTTTCATCATGTAATTGTAAATACCATGTATCCTGACTCATTCAAACTCATGAGATCATGTAACTCTATATAACTAACATGGGCATATGATCCATTAATGATTACACACTCCACCTAACATCTTAGAATTACTCATCAATCTTACGTGGTCTCTATACTCTATGTCAAAAATAGTTAATATATCATTGTTTTAATCAACATATTAATTTTCCCATTAACTCAAAATTGAATGATCCATAGTAACTGAAATTTTTTGACTTCTTTTGCTCTGGATTTTATTCCTTTTTTTGGAAATAGTAGATATAGTTACCTATTTCCATTATACTTTTATTCTTCTAAATTAATAATTTATACTATTACAAACCTATTCTAATACATCCTTATAAAAAATTTATTTCGTATTTTGTTCGGCTTCCAAATCCAAATAAAATATCATGACCATCTATGTAAATATATCAAATATCATTATTTCTCCACCCAAAGACCTCATGGATGACACAAACTCCTGTAATAACATCATAATATACATACATTCTAGTCATACTTTATGATATAATGATTTAAAATATATATAACACCAAAAAATCTTCTTTATGTAAAAAATAACCAAATGAATCATATAGTTATTAAAGCTTATAGTGGATCTATCTTGTTCAAATTATACTCAAAGACATGGATTATTTTTTATATTTCATATCTTTAGTTATTTTCTTTAACAAAAACTTGTGAGCTATTTTTTATAGAAGTAAACTAAAACTATGTAAACTCAACTTCATCATAAATTTAAATATATTTATCACAGTTACCTTGAAGAATCCCACCACACCTTAAAGTCTCTCATGTTACCTGAGTTTCTTTAATGTCTACATCTTATTTTATAACAATATCAAATTACAACATTGAAAATATTTATTGTTTATCCTTGATCATTTTTGAGTTTGTTTCATCTCACTAGTACCTTATGAAATACAACTATTCATGCTACAATAATATTTTTTCACTATTGGATCATTGAAACAATTTCCCTTAGTTACTTTATGATATCAATCAAATAATTTATTTTCATATTTTTTAAAATGTATATCTAAAAAATTATGGTTCAAATGATCCTTACAACTACAAATTATTATAAAAAGAAAAGAGTTGATATAATAGTATATATCTATTATGTTGTATGTATAACAACCTTAGATAGAATGCTTTTAATTATACATATATTCAATTAAGTAAGATAATTAAAAAAATATATTGGAAGATTTGATTGAATAAAAAATTATTGAAACATTTATAATATGGTATGAATTATCCATTTAAATAATCAATTATTATTGATTACCAATAAGAGTGATTTTTTTATATGAGGATTATTTTTTATTATCAAACCTTCTCTGTTCTAGTTCTATACTAATTTGTATAGTAGTACTCTTGTTGAATATTCACCAATGGAACCATTTCATAAAATTATTTTGATCGAAAATCCTATGTTTTGAGGATTTGATGAAAGACTTGACTTATCTAGGGTTATAATCTTATTTGATACTTGTTTATAGTAGTGTATTTATTGATACAAAAATACATTGAGTCATCATGTTAAACAAAACAAGTCATTACTCCTTGAAATTTAATGTTTAACACACACAATGTAAACATATATAAGTTCTAATGAGAAAATGTTATCAATCACATGACTTTCCCAGTTTCTGATTCACACAATATATGATTTAATTGGCCATTGAGATGATTATTAATCCTAATTTTGATACATATATTGATGATTTATAATGAAAATAAAAATAATAGGACAAGAAAAGAGTAGTGTGATGAACACACAAACACACAAATGGTGAATAAAATTAAACACAAACATTTGATTAAATGAGAAAGTGAAAGAATTTAATGAATTATAACATTATTTTGAAAAAATTAAGAACATTAATATTAAAAAACATATGGCATATGAGAATAAGATATTATCATTATGAAATAAGAATTATTATTTTATTGAAATGAATAATACATACAAGATTACAATTGAAAAAAATTATAATATATAAAAATAAATCATGATGGAATTGTAAATAAAGTATAAACGCGAGTTTAGAATGACTAATTGGAATTTAGAAAGGATATGTTCATTATGTACTATCCTTCAAAGTTTTTAAATTCCAACCCTTTTACAGATAATAGGGGAGTGTATTTATATACCAATGTTGTAGACTGTTTAAATTCATAAATTACCTCTTAAATTTGGATAAAAATTTAATAATTTTGAAATCATAATCAAGAGTAACTTACTTCTTAATATTTTTTATATGGATGTGGAAATTTCACCCTTGGCATCCATTGAATTTTTTATCCAAATTTAATCCTATTTTTATAAACCATTTTCTTCTCAAAGGTATTGTAAATAATTTTTACCTAGTCTAAATGAAAATGAACATATGGATATGAAGATACCATAAATATATAAACAATTAGTATATAAATATGAAGGATTTATGATATATTTAACGAAAAAAATATTATCCTAATTGGCCTATTATACTGGGAGAAAATTCAAGAATGGTGGAATGATTTCAAATTCCTTAAAAAATTGTGGCTTGTAATGGCATTAACCCTCCTCATCCATTACTTTTCTTACTTTCTAGTGATTTTGGTTTTTTAGGGACCACTTTTGACTCATTAATGAGTTTTCCAAAAACTCAATACCACCAAATGGTTCCACCGTCACGGTCGCACCATCACAGTTGCACACCAAAACAGTGGTACCGCTTATGGAGTCTCACCGAACCAGTTGCACCGTTACGATGGAATAGTTATGGTGACCGTGTGTCTCCCACCCTTTTCCACCTTTTCTTTCTTTTAGTTTCCTATTTTTCCAGTTCTGCTCCCGTAACGTATCTTTTGACATAAAAGTGCTTTAATACCCCTTTCAATTCCATTTAAATCTACAAAAAGATGTTTTTAATCCCCCAAGGGTCGTGCGCCCATTCAGTTACCAAAATGTGTGTATTTTACTCGGTGTCACACCTTACCCCATGCCTTCAATATTTTCCCCTATTATGTGGTTTCTATATTTATGGGATATATATTAACTCACAAACGTTATATCCACCATCTTAGAGGATAATTATTAAAAATTAAAATTAATTCCATTGTGTGTAACCACCCAACTACATGGTGAAACCACAATCCACCTTTTTATAAGTTCATGATTTCATATATTGTAACTCTAGGATCTAGAATTTTATCTCATGGATATTTACTTCTTTCTTAGCATCTTTTCATTCCATGGTGAGTTCAGAGTCCCTCTCTCAGAGATGAATCGTGCTTCTGTGATAGAGCCTTTCCTGCTCACCCTTAGAGTCCTTGGAGTTCTTCTTCTACAAGTTTTGCATCCCTAGTTCTTGGTGAGAGGGGAAAAACATCAACTATTGATCACCCATGTAGGGTTTCTCTTTGTCTCTCTTTACTGTGTATCATGTGGGGCATTTATGATAATGTTTCCTCGGGGCTTGGATGAAACCAAACCTTATCAATGATAATAAATTTATTTTAAAGAATAAAGGGGTGTGTTTCATGATGATGGCGTTGTACTCTTTTATCTTTTCTTATATGTTTTTAATTTTATGGGATTATTCCCACTGAAAATAGTGGTCGTTGGTGGTACTTCCTTGTGCACTAATGAACCTCTGTTTTCTTGATAATCTTGTGATTGAATGCCTATAACATAGAGACATGTTAATCACACAACCATGATTGATTAAATGGATTCCCAATGAATAACAATCCTTGTGTGATAACCCTAATTAACCAAATGGTTGAAAGGAACATAATGAATGGTGTGTGAAAATTGGGAAACTTCCTTACTCTATTTTGGTAATATGTGTTGTTTCATTCATTGATTCTTGTGGGTTGATGTGGAGGAAGATGATATCTACTATTTTTCAATTGTGGGATTATGGTTGGCTTCCTGTATGTTTAGGATTGGTTTGATTATTGTAATTTGAGGCATCTTTTAGATCCCTTTTGTTTACGTGACTTTACAAGAGAAACATGTGTGAATGCATAAATTGTTGCATGGCTGACTTTAATCAGTTGTTCTCTAAGCTTGCAGTTATGTCTGTTTGTTTCCTAGAAGTGAAGGAATATTTAAGTAAAATCACTTGAACTTGACAAAAAGAACGAGTGTAAGGGGGGAATTATTTTCCAAAAATCGGTTGTTCTCTAGAAGTGGTCATTGTGATTCTGTAAATGTATGAATAGTAACAAGAGTGTTTGTGTAAGGCCTGGTTTCGAAACCCTTAGGTTGGGATGAGTGATTGTTTACTTATGTGTATAATTTTATGTTCTTGTGTTTATTATATGCAACCCACCCATATGAGCACTTCAGGTCGAACACCGCCATTTCATGGGGGAGGGCATTTTTGCCAACATTACTATAAATGGTCGGTTGTTAGCTCTTTTTTGATCCATATCTTGTGTAGCCAAATACTCTTCTAGAATGGTAGGTTTTGGTCGTTGGCCCAGGTGTGTAATGGCTGGTTTTTTCCCAAGTGTCTTCAAGATGAGGCCCAGGTATCTTCAGACATGGAAGTGGTTGTTTTGGCCTAGGTGTCTGCGGGTGTGGTTACATATGGTTGTGGTGGCCCAGGTGTCTGCGGGAAGGATGATTGGTTGTTCTGGCTTAGGCCTTTATGGATGTGGTTATGTGTGGATGTGATGGCCTAGGTGTTTTTTGGAAGTATGCATGGTTACGGTGGTAAAAAGGTTGTTGTTGGGGTGGTAGTGGGACTACAGTGAAAATGGTTGGGTAGGTCAAACACATAGGATGTCTTCAATAACCAACATGATAGCGGTGTGGGGTACCCAAATATCGATGTGTTGTTACTATTACATTACCTGAATTTTCTTTATCTGGGGAGTGTTCCTTGGTGATGTAGAGTGGGTAGTTTCCCTTTCAAGGTGTTTTGGCTACCTCTACTTTCTCACAAGGCATTATAATTCCTCCCCACATGTGCACAAGATCATTGGGTTTTCCCTACTGAGTATACCTATTTTCCCACCCTACGTATATAAATCTACTTTTAGGTTTCCATGAGGACTTTGATGACCGTGCAGAACTGTACGAGATCAGATATTGGGATAGTTGTTGTTGCTATTTTCCTTCCTTTTGATACCTTTCAATTTGGATTTTCTTGTACTTTTTATGAGTTTACATTTGAACATGCATTTGGGAATGGGTTTTGGATTTACCTTTACATTTAGATTTGGAGTTTTTTGGGTTTTTACATTCTTATCCATTCCCTCATATTTATAAAGGCAGGTCATGGAAAAATGGTATCAGAGGAGATGGTTGAGGTTTAGGATGGAGTTCAGTGTTAGGCACAGTGAGGATTTCATGGGATGGTAGGGAAACAATGTTTTGAAATCTTGGTGTACGTAATAGGCCAGGGAAGACCATCTAGGACCTGAGATTTTAGGGCCTTACCATGATCCGATGCAAGGACTCTTGGCCTACTGAATGACCAGGTGAGTCAACACTGGTTGCAGGGTAGAGTCCCTTGGAATGGTACATGCATCCTAATGACTTGTGTTCTTTTGTGTTCTAGGTTTTTTTGGGAATATAAAATGAATAAAAAGTTTAGGAAAAATGTATATGAAATATTCTACACTATATGGGATGAGGCATTCCTTTTTTACCCTGCAGCTATGGAAACCTGATGACATCCTTGAGTAGAACGGGCGATCAGGGCCCAAGAAGAAGATTCATATGATCAGTAGAGGGATGATCGAGAGGAGGAGGATGAAAAATGGCATAATATTCTTCATTCCTTTCAGTGGTAGACCTTTGGGAAGTAGAAGGGAATCATCTTTAGAAAGGAGACATAAATCAGGATCGAGGAGTTGGTGATAGCTTTCTACTTGATATGAGCTCCGGCTGAGTATGAGGTTCTATTGGAATTCATTTAGATGAGAGGAGAATCGTATCAGTGGAGGATGCTCTACCTTTAGGAGAAGAGGGGAGAAATGATTTCATAGATAGACATCGGGAAGGAGTTCTGAGCTTAAGTCCTTTCTTCCATGATGATGAATGAGAAGAGGAAAGAGATGCACTCCCTCTAGGCAAGGATTATGATGGTGAGGGATTTAGGGACAATGTTAAAGGATCTCCTTTGATTTGCTCCGTACCTTTTTTCAGATGAGGTGCCTCGGGAGAGACGTTTAGAGGAGGCACTCTTACTTCTTCTGTAAGTTGTTACTACCTTCACTCTACCGATATACTATGAGATTCAGTAGAAGAATGAAGTGGGGGAGAAGATGAAAATCCTGAAATGGGTTCCATAAAAGGGGATCCAGTAGAGCTCGTCAAGGGTAAGGCCATCAGCAGCAAGCCTCCAGCCTCAGGGCCTTCCAGGTTTCGGCCAATGGGGAGAAGTCCCCAATAGTTCTAGTTTCAATATCCTGGTCCTCGGCCTTTCCCTAAGGTCCCAAGACCGATATGATTCATCTATGGCAGCCATGGGTACCTTCAAAATCCATTTCCGGACCGAGTGAAATATAGTGGAGGTGGGCAGGTACAACACCCACCATAGTAGCAGTAGTTTCCGGACAAAGCTTTTCTCCAGCCGCAACAGGGATAGCAAGCTCGCACTCCTTATAGAGAAGACATTGCAGGAGGAGTCCGACCTCAAGGAACTCCTTAGGGACCTAAACCAGGCCATGGTAGAGGAGGAATTTGACATCTAATAGGCATAAGAGATGGTCATTGGATGGTACACACCATGGAAGTAGCAGTTCCAGTAGGTCCATAGGTCGTTCAAGTTACGGCCAACATGTTTAGTACTCTTGTCCATGCATTGTTTGATTCAAGAGATTTTCACTCTTTTGTTACACCCAGTCTTTCCCATGCTCTAAAAAATGATGCAAAAAATACTTCCCATGACCCTGGTATTGAGTACCCCAGTTGGAGGTCGACAACTTGTCTTATGTTTTTCAGAGTTGTATACTGTTGTTGGGACCACATCAGTCCAATGGGGAACTTCTTTTTCTATAGATGCAGCCATATGATGTCATTTTAGGAATAAATTTGATGTTTTATGTGTTTTTTATTATTGTATTCTTATGGATAAGGGTCATGTTTTTGGATATGATCATCCAACCTGTAACATTCATTGGTGATCGGGGTTATCTGGAGGGAATCCGGTGAGTGGATCCCATTCTTTCCTTGTTAGCTAAGAAATCCATGGAATCAGTAGATACCGAGATGATGGAAGTCCCAAGGATCTTCAGTGAGTTTATGGATGTCTTCCCTGGAGAGGTGGTGACTCTAACCCCTTTACGAGATGTTGAGTTCACCATAGACATGAAACCCGGTGCCCGTTCGATTTCGATGGAAACCTATCAGATGGGGCCTTCTGATTTGCGGGAGTCGCAGATCTAGGTTGATGAATTTATGAAGAAGGGTTTTCTATGACTGAGTGAATCACCATGGGGTGATCCAATCTTGTTTGGGAAGAGGGAATATTGTGGTCCCATGTTGTGTAAAGAATACTGAAGGCTGAATCTGGTGACAGTCATGAACCGTTACCATATCCCATGGATCGATGACCTTTTTGACCAATTGAAGGGATAATGCTTGTTCTATAAGATCAACCTATGTTTAGGATATCAACCATTAATAGTGAAGGATAGTGAAGTATCAAATACATCTTTCAAGTTCTTATATGGGCACTTTGAGTATAGCATTACTCCTTTTTAATACATATCTTTTCAATCCATTTTACATATCGAGGATCTTTAAAGTCTAGTGTCTTGGAAATCAAGAACAAAATACATGGAAACAATATAAAACATTCTTCTAAAGAACGTGAAAGGATTCTTCATTGTTCATCGTAATTCCATTATAGAATCTCATAACTTGGGAGTATACATCAAAGGAAAGGGAGAGAAGAAGGCCTAGTAAGGGAAACAAGAGAAACATTTTACATGTGAACTTGAGATACATCAATAAAGTCATGATAAATAACTTTAACACATGATAAAAATATAATGAGGCATATTATAATAAAAATAACGGGTTTCATAACGTGAATATGTGGCTACAAAATTTAACTTAGAAAATAATTTCTTTATCACCAAGGTCCATCTCCAAGGTGTCATAAAAAATAATTACCAAGGTTATTCACCAAGGTATCATTAAAATGGTCATCTCTAACGATTAACTCTTTACCCAATGCATTGGAGAGCTATCAGGGAGAACCCTTAATTTGCATTTATTATCACGTGAGACACATATATCATCATCAAAATTTTCATAAATAACCCATATAGAATAAAAGAAATGGGTTTCATTTAATAATCATAACGTTTTAAAAACTGCTTTAAGGACATGATCTTTATGTCACTTTAAACCCACGAAAAAGGAAAACGAGTTTCATGTATATAAATCCCAGAATTAAAATAGAACAATTCAATATATATGTGTGAATAACCCTGTATAAGAAATATATATGAGTATTCAATTAATAAAATAAACGAATTTGATAAAAATAGAAAGTCCTTTTAGACGAAAATTCTGCAGCATACCGGCTATGATAATGGTTTTAAAAAACATTGAAAAGAGAGGGGACATGGGTCACCCACTCATAAATGATCCATAAAATAGTCGGGGGACATAATATAAATGATTTAAGAACATGTGAATGAAATTTTAAAGATATACCATATGAAATGAAGAACCTGAAAGGAAAACAAAAATAAGTTTTCTCTTATGTAAATTCAGCAGCCTAAAGACGTTACTTAAAACTTCAAAAAAATGAATTGATGAGATCAAACAGGGTCTCTCATCATATGAACATAAAATGTACATTATGATATATATTTATGATCATACCCCAACATAAGAAAATGAAGTTGAAAGAAATTTGATGAAAATAGAACTTGAAAAATAAGAAGGGTGGAAAAATCTTTTAAAAAAATTCGACAGCCTAACAGCGCCACTTAAACATTCATAAAACGAAATGATGAGAGTAATAGGGGATCTCTCATCATATTCAAATGAAAATGGAAGTAAGAGGAATATAAAATAATATCCCCCAACAAAAGAACACGGGTCTTAAATGAAATGACACACAAAAGAGTATTTGAAAAGAAAGAGAGAGGTAGGATCCCTTACCTTAAAACTTAACTCTTAAAACTCGATGGTTGGGACCTTGATGGCTTGGGGGGAACATGGGAGGACCCATTGGGATGTAATTAGACCAAATATTCGTTGGGGGAGAGTTGGGAGTGAGTACTAAAGGATTAAAGGGTGGGTATTTATACGGAAAGGGAGGTGATACTTTAATAATTTCAAGGGACACCTCACAAGTGGTTTTGGCAGAACCATGGGCTTGCCCATGGTATTTCCCATGGTGTTAGGCCACATGGGACCCCTCATACAATAATTCTTCCCCATTGGTCAACCAATCTTCAAAAAAACTCATGACATAATCATGATTCAGTTATGATGTCATTAAACATACCGAAACCCCAATCTGTATTTTTACTATTCACTAAAAAATTAACTGTTTCAGAAAAATCTCAAAAATTCACCCGAACCCTTTCTCGATGTGTAGAATAAAAAAATGAACTACATATTTCGAAAACAATTTTCAAAACATCTTTAATTTAATTATTAATTAAAATCATAATTTATTCAATAATTATAATTCAAAATCTATAACTCATTTTTTAACACCCTGAAATTTAGTCAACATTTCAATACCTTATAACCTTATGAAAATAAAATAATAATATGTTTTACTAATTCTAATGGTCATATTAATATTCATATTACTATTCATAGGGGTAAAAATTACTATTCACCAAAAATTATTTTGATTTCAAGGAACCACATTTTTTACCTTAATTTCAACCATGTCTGTAATATTTTTGAAAATGAATTCACAAAAAAAGTTATTTAACTATTAAAAATCTTTTTAATATTGATAAAAACACTATTCATCAAGCACTATTCATCAAAAATGATTCCTTTTAGAAAACTGCAAAAAATTCAGCCTAGATTAATTTTTACATTTCCAATTCAAAAATGATGTTTATTTGTTCATAAAAACACTCTATGTAAGGGAAGTCTTTGAAATACCATTTTAACTTCTAAAATCAATTTATCAAAACTGTATGAATAAACTTATATTTTATTTAATAAAATCTAGTCATAATAATGAAATAAAGAAACAATAATTTTATTAAAACTTTAGGATTACATATTAGGGATTTGAAACATATCCCCTTAAAACACCGCATATGACCTCAGGGTAAGGTGTGCGATGGTGAGAGAATATTAGGGAGGCTCAAATAACATTTCCCTAGTGGTAATCTCCATTAACGCAAACTTCACCCGTAAGAGAATCCGTTCAAGATTAACATGTTGGTGTTTGGCTTGGGCCTAGTCAAGAGTGAATCTCAGTGATGCCACATCCATCCCATGCTCAGAAAAATGGGATTCATACGGTTTGACTCTACTGGGTCAGGCCATCAACTATTCTTTCTGCATTTACCATTTTTTCCCCAATTAATATATCATACTATTCAAAAATGTTTGGGTTGTTACATTCTCCCCTCCTTCAAAAAATTGCATCCTTGCAATTTGAACTCGGGGTCGGAAAATAAGGTTTTTATTTTTCAAAAAATCATTATTGAAAACCCACATTTAAAGAAGGATTAATGAGACCTCCATTTTAAAACACAGAAAGGGTAGTTCAAACTTCACTGGAGATAACACCTACTAGGGTTTCATCTAAGAAAACATAGACATGGAAGAGAAGACACAACATCAAGTTCTGATGGAGTGTGATAGAGAACATGATTAGGAGAAAGTTTACAACCATAAATCCAAAAATCGGTGATGATCTAAGAGACCATTTGATTTATCGAAAAAATGTAATAGGGTAGTACCTTTTTTTATTTTTTTTATTATTATTATTAGATTCCTTTTTCTTCGTTTTAAGATCCTTCCCTAGAGTTGAAAAAAATATGTTACTTTATAGACTAAGAACATAATGAAACATACATACTTACTTATCATTTAGAGTTTTCATCTTTAATAAATTCCACTGCAAACTCATCTTTTCCTCAAAATGATGAGTGTTTAAGATTATTTTTTTTACCTAAATCACTTGAATAAACTTCTAGACTAGTTTCAGAGACTCACATAATCCACAAAAGATTAACTATCGATTTCTTCTATCTTTAAACATTATCCCAAAAATAGAAAGGGTGAGATAAAACAATTCCTCAAAAAGAAAGAACCCCATAGGAAGAGAACTACATTTAATCTTAAAAATTAAATGGTATTACTTAATGTTCAACATAGACCATTCCATAAATTATTGTACTTAAGCTTCCTCAAAATAATCCAAACTAAGATTGAATCCTGATTATAAGAAGGATTTGATAACAGATTTTTCCAAGATAAAATTTATCAAAAATCTCCAAACAACCTCAACCAGTCTTAATGTCTTATAACAAGATTAACTAACCTAATCACATTTTCCCAAAGATAAGTTAATCATTTCCATAAGTAACCTAAATTACCATAAGTCTACAATATAATCACCAATTCTTTAGAATATAAGTCAACATTTAGTTGTCAATTAAAAATCCATAGTAATCAGTTTACCTTGATCATATAGGGTTCCCAAATTAGTGAATGTCTTCCAAAATAATATTCATCTCTTAATCCCCTAATCATTTTTTTTTTCAAGAAGAATAGCTTCACAACGTCAACATGTGATACATAAAAATATATGTTTTCCTTAATGATATAAAAACATATTAGGTAGTGAATCGATGTACATAGAAAACATTAAATACCTTTGCATAGATCATGAACTAAAATACAACATGATATATACAAATATTTCGAAGAGGATACATGTAGTTCAGTCATCATGATCCATCCCATCATCAGACATGCATTGTTCCCTTATCATTGGATATTGTTGATGCTCATCTTGCTTCTCATACCTTTCAAAAAAGCATTGTCTTGGATAATGTCCATCTTCTACCCATTTACGACATTGAACAGTATAAGGTACATTATATTGAACCTTATCTATATTCATCATATTATCCATTTTTTATAGAAATTGGCTACTTTATTCCATATCTTCCCACATTTAAAACATCTCCCAGTTCCCTTGTGACATATTCCTTAGTGCCTCTTTCCACAGTTTTTGCAAAAAAGAAATCAGGTCTTCTTTTCCTTATCACCTTTATTAGACAAACATCGTTGAGACTTCATCTTCCTCTTGGAATATGAATTTGGGAATTCAACTAGGTACCAATTGTTAATTTTGATTTTTGATAGCTAGTTTGGTATAATCACAATATGTTCAACTTGATCTCTTGTAAGAACCCAGTTCTTATCGTCGAGGTACGAGTTTCTTCTTTTCCCTTTTCCTTAAGTAATTTTGAGAAAATATAGAGAATGGGGAAAAATCCTAAATTTTGGAACAACACGCCATGTACTTTTCCTCACGCCATGTACTTTTGGCCATGTGGAATGGGTGCACGGGGCGTGTAGCCATGTCGGTGACAAAGGGTGTAGGAACCGACTACATGCCATGTAATGGTTCTTTACACGCCATGTAGTCAGTCGGCATGCCAAAACAATAAGGTGGTGGAGTAGCTGCCAACTGGTCAACAATACACGTCATGTACTCATGAGTACATGTCGTGTACTCAAGTCGATTGATGAACAGTTTGGCGGTGCCGCCAGAGGAACAGTTAATTGAAGAATGTACACGCAGTGTACTTGGAAGTACACACCATGTACTTTGTTTATTCTCTTAAATGGGAAGCAGCCTCCCCTGTTCATAGGGAAGGAATAGAATCGGACGATAGGAGCGGAAGAGGGAGGCTGAACCTTGGGAGATCCACCAATCAAGTGTCTGGAATCTGTTTCCACCTCAGAATATCTCGTTGGAACCATGCAGGCAAGCCCTCCCTTCTCCTTTCATGTTGCTTACCAATTCTTTCCCTAACAAGAGTTATTTGAGGTTAATCATCTTTTCTTCTTTGGCAGATCTACATCGTAATTGGGCATTTCTGGAATCGACATTCGTTTATAGCACTCTTTGGCGTATAAGGTAGGTGGCTTGGTGTTTTTTTTCCAACTGTTGTGCATTTTGTGTGTTTTAGGTGCCACAAACCCATGTTGTGGTGTCGTGTGGCTATGTACGTGGATATTTTAAATACCTATAATTGCATAGGTAATTAATTATGATAACAAAATTCTGTTTGGGATCGTTTCTTGGATCCGGAACCACCTCGGGGGTGTGTTCCACTATTTAGTCGCTTTGCCAGGATACCCGAGGGTATGAATTTAATGTAGTAATTATAGAATTTCCTTGAAAGGATTTTATTTTTTACTACTTGTTTACATGATGGGAATATCCCAATTACCAATTTATCCTGAGGGCATTTTTGTTATTAGCTTGTGGGCACTGCAATATTTAGCCTGAGGGAAGTAGTTATTTCGGCCTGAGGGGAACTTCTTCCGTGCCAGTGGGCAGTTGATTCTGTGCCTGAGGGCAACACTACCTATGCTTGAGGGAAAAATATGTTATGCCTGAGGGCAGATTATTATGTTGGATACTCTTTACATGAGGGTAGGGGTTTACGTGTCTGAGGACACTAGCTGTTTACTTGGAATATTCACTATGGTGATATTTTAAATTAAATTATTAAAAAGAATATTAAAATGGAAACGCAACTAGTAAAGTTAGTTACTTTTCAGTACTACTGACTTTATTGCATTTTTCTATTGAACAATGTTGTTGCAGGCTTACACGCAGTTGGGGACGGGCCTTTGGTGGGTGCCTACTGAGATATATTTCTCATACCATGTTTGGGTCATGCTTTTCGGCCCAAACAGATTATGTTTCTGTGGGTGTGG
The DNA here is from genome assembly GCA_963277665.1 of Viscum album. Classification (NCBI taxonomy): domain Eukaryota; kingdom Viridiplantae; phylum Streptophyta; class Magnoliopsida; order Santalales; family Viscaceae; genus Viscum; species Viscum album. The sequence goes on from OY728165.1 coordinate 1,047,960,718, forward strand.
ATAGGGGCAAGAGTTCCTATACATGTACTTGATTGTTTCTGGGGAGTATGAGGGCATGGGACCGAGCCTAGTATCACGATGCCGCTGCCAGCTGTTTTTCTTTGTTTTGTTGTACTCTATATCTTTTTGTACTGTATTGATGTATAACTTGTTCCGGCTGTTTTTATAGAATTGAGACATGTTGCATCATATCTGTATATTTGGTTGGTTTCCTTTTGCTGCACTTGGTTTCTTTAAATGTGCATGGGTTATTGCATCCGCTGTCATTGTATGTTTTATTTCATATTTCCATTGTGCAACACTTTGACAAATGAGGGCATTGTTTCCCCACTATCAGACCTGGGGCCTCGCTGCTTGTCGGCATCCTCTGGAATTTGGGGAAATGCGCTTGAGGTCACGTGGCGAATCGGGTTCGAGGCACCCGTTGCGTGGCACCCGGCTCGGGACGTTACAAAGTGTTATCAGAGGGGTTCTTTTCTTTGACTTACTATTTGGAGCTGTAGTCAGGAATAGGACGAATGGTAGTTGGTAATAAGCTGTGACTGGGCATAGCTAACCTGTGTATAGGGAAATTCCAATTTACCTTGTGTTGTAATTTTACTGATTTTTCAATTTACAGTTGATTTGTTTTCACCATTGGGTGACGCACTTGAGATTGTGCTGTTTATAATTTATCTTTGGGTTCTATTTAGTTGCAACCTGATGAGATGAGGGTATTCTGTCTCATGCATCATATAGGTACATGCTAGAAATCACATGCCATGCATAGTTTCCATGCCATGTAGGTGCATTAGAAATCACATGTTGTTGTGATAGTCGTTGCGCTAGAAAAGCATGCTGTTGTGATAACTGCTTGATAAATACCTACCTTGTGATAGGGTATTTTCTTGTGTGAGCCTGTTTTTAGAATAGATGCCAAACTTTGGTTTTTCGGGAGTATGGGCCCCCATTGACCGGAATTTGGTGGATCATTACCTGTTTATTAGTTATAACACAGAGAAGATGTCAAACTTTGATTCATGGGGAGTATGGGCCCTCACGGGTCAGAATGTGACACTTAGGTGTAGTTTTTCGGTATTTTCTGGGTTCCGGAGATGTTTCTGAGGTATACTATCCAGAAACCTAGTAAACATGCCTTGTAGTAATTTAAACATGCCGTGTATGGCCTTCTGTTCAGGAAGAAAAATAAAATTTTTGAGTACATGTCATGTACCCGGAGTACACGCTGTGTAGTCTCTTCCTGTGTCACAAACTGTGTAGGTGGCGACACGGGGATGGGAAGAGCTTGGGTAAAACACGTCGTGTACTTGATATACATGTCGTGTAGTGTTGACCCAGAGTCTGCCCATGTAACCAACAACGCGGATGGAGTAGACCATAATACATTCACGTCGTGTCAATTATGTACACACCGTGTAGTGTTTCTGGGTGACTCAGTCGGGTAACTAACAATAAGGGGTGGTTTCACCTCTCCTTGATCACACCGTGTACCTGTAGGACACGCCGTGTAGTTTTTTCTGAGGACAGACCATGTGGACTTAACAGTGTGGCTGGGAAATGGGGTAGTGTACACGCAGTGTGCGGGTGTAACACACCGTGTAGTTGCAATCCGAGTAGTCGGTCGTGTCATAAGCAACACAGGAAAATGGAAAATAACACCATACATTCTGTGTAGATTATATACACTCTGTGTAGTTTTTGTTCAATGGGAGCCAAGTGGATTAGCCGTGTAGAAGGACCCGGGTAGGGGAAGGGAAGTCAAGTACACACCGTGTAGTCATTGTACACGCCATGTAGTCTTGTTATGAAAATCTTAAAATTCCATCGTCCTCTTGTTCCCCTTGTGGTTCCATTGCTTTCAGTCTTTGATAAATCTTGAATCTAAGTCGTGCTTTTGACCTTGTAGTGTCATGCCGCCCAGACTACCGTGTGTTGTTCGCCAGGAGAGTGATGACGACTATACTCCAGAGATGGTGGGCCATGGGCTACCAGTTGATTCTCCAGCAGAGCGAGATGCGGTGACATATATTATTCCGGACATAGTTGTGGAGGTGCAGTTTCGTGAAGGCTTTATGCGGTTCATGTAGACCATTCAGGGAGCACCGCAGGCTGCCACATCTATGGCTGAGCTGACTCGTGTCTTTCAGCAGGAGAATCCGCCTATGTTTTCAGGGGATTACAGACCATAGGCTACAGAGTCTTGTTTTGGGTCGATGCAGACTATTTTCGAGCATCTTGAGATGCCTCCAGGGTGGAGGGTCAAGCTCACGACATATATTCATTGTGATTCCACCAATAGGTGTTGGTATGTTACCACCAAGTCATAGCATCACAGAGACATGGCGTGGGAAGATTTTTAGGCAGTCTTCTATGACTTCTTCTTTCCAGATATGCTGAGGGAAGATAGATCTCGAGAGTTCATGAATTTGTAGCAGGGCGCTATGTCAGTAATGGACTATTCTGCTCGTTTCACCAAGCTTCAGCGTTTTGCACTCGTGCTGGTGGGTGATGAGATGTTGAGAGCCAAACGTTTTGAGGATGGTCTTCATTATGAAATCCAAGAACTGGTGAATGTTTTCAATTTCCTACTATACATGCTATTTTGAACCAGGCACTGATTACAGAGAGGAACCTGTGGGAATCTAGTGGTGTGGGCCAGGGAGGTTCAACACCAGTTACTAGTATTATTTTTGCTGTCAAGAGGAAGAGATAGATAGACTTCTCTCATGGTGGTAGTACTAGTCAGAAGAATGCTTCAGGTGGCCAGGTCATGTGCTACCAGTGTGGTATAGAGGGGTATAAGAGGCCAGAGTGTCCACGTGATACAGTGCAGTGTCGATCTTGTGGAAAGATGAGTCATCTACAACGCTTTTGTAGGGCGTTTCCTCCAGTGTCTAGTGATAGGGGTTCTTTGCAGACTCTGTGTGCGGGAGTAGGACCAATGGATTCTCACCGATCGGGGAACTGGATTACGTCAGAGCGTGCAGGCAGTGATGGTGGTTGTGGTCGTGGTAGCCAGACACCAGGATCACATAGGCAGCAGGGTAGGACAGCTCATGGTAGCCAGGCTGTGTCGCAGGGCCGCGACACTGGGCAGGCACATGCAGTGCAACAGACCCAGCAAGAGTAGGATCTCGGACCTTCTACAGTCAGAGGTACTATTCTAGTAGCTTCTGTCTTATCTTTAGTACTTTTTGATATGGGTGCTACTCATAGTTTCATATCTGTACCCGTTGTGGAGATCCTTGGGCTTTGTGTTTCTACTTATTCTGATATCATGACTCTAGACACTCAGTTAGGGACTAGAACGACTAGTGTGCTTCAGTGCAAGGAGGTCCCCCCTTGAGGTTGGTGGGTGTCACTTTCTTTTGTACCTCTATGTCTTAGATATGACGAGCTATGATTTCATTCTCGTGATGGACTGGTTGGTTCCCTTTCGAGCCTTTGTATACTTACATCGTCGCAGGGTGAGTTTCATGTCACTAGAGGTTGATGAGTTTCTATACAAGGGTGAATGGGATGTTCAGTCGAGTTGAGATGGACCAGAGCATCATGGGAGAGGTGGAGTCACAGCCCAGATTGCGAGTTTGTATCTAGACGATCTGGGGGCTTGTCTGATGGATTTCCCTCCAGTTGTTGATCATTTCAGGGATTTCTTCCCAGACTAATTTTTAGGTCTACATCCAGAGTGAGAGGTGGATTTATCTATTGAGCTCATGCCAGGAGATGCACCAGTGTCTATTCATCCTTATAAGATGGTCACGCCTGAGTTGCAGGAACTCAAGAGGCAGTTAGAGGAGTTACATGTGAAGTGTTTTATCTGACCCAGTACTTCTCCGTGGGGTTCTTCGGTCCTTTTTGCGAAGAAGGCGGATGTTACCCTTATAATTTTCATGGATTATCGGAAGCTGAACTAGTTGATGGTCAAGAAACGATATCCTTTGCCGAGGATAGATGATATTTTTGACCAGCCTCATGGAGCACGAGTGTTCTCGAAGATTTACTTGAGATCTGGATATCATCAACTGTGCGTGAAACCATCAGATATACCACTTACAGCTTTTCGGAGTAGATATGGTCTGTATGAGTATTTGGTTATGCCGTTAGGACCCACGAATGTGCCAGAAGTTTTCATGGCTCTGTTGAATCGTGTGTTCCATCCGTATCTTGATTCTTTTGTGGTAGTATTCGTGGACGACATCTTGGTGTACTCTCATACTCGACACGACCATGCCACCCATCTTGAGATCATATTGAGTACACTAAGTGAGCATCACATATATGCTATTCTCTCAAAGTGCCACTTTTGGATGGACCAGATTCACTTCATGGGTCATATCATCTTGAAGGAAGGAGTTGCAATGGACCCAGAGAAAGTAAGATCAGTATTTTCATGGGAACAGACTAAGAACGTGTTTGAGATTTGAAGTTTCTTGGGGTTGTCTGGTTAATACAGACGCTTCATTCGAGACTTCTCTCACTTAGAAGCACTCTTGACGGGTCTGACTAAGAAGGGTGTGAAGTTCGTTTGGTCGGAAGCTTGTGAGGCAGCCTTTTAGGACCTAAAATGAAGGTTGACCTCAGCACCGATCCGATACTCATAGATCAGGGGAAGAGCTATACAGTTTACTGTGACGCATCAAGTATTGGGATGGGATCACTGTTGATGCAGGTCGATCGAGTTGTTTCATACAGGTCTCGGTAGTTGAGGCCACATGAGAGGAATTACACAACACATGATCTCGAGTTGGCTGTAGTTGTGCATGCGTTGCGCTGTTGGTGACATTATCTGTTGGGAGAGAATTTTGTGGTTTTCACCGACAAAAAAAATCCTCAAGTATATCTTTACTCACTGTGACTTTAATATTAGGCAGAGGAGGTGGGTCGAGTACCTACATTCCTTTGATTTTGAGCTTTCTTATACACCTAGTAAAGGTAATTCAGTAGCTGATGCACTGAGCAGGAAGACTCAGATTCGGGAAGTGCAGGAGGCCAGTGGTGAGTGGAAGCTTATGGACTTGTTCACTGAGATGCATCTGGAGGTTCACGATAGTCAGGGGCAGACTTAACTTTCCTCGTTAGCTGTGACATCTATCCTCCTGGACAGAGTGAGGATGAGACAACTATCCGATTTGGAAGACCTTGTTCTACGGGAGTTGGTGGCAAGTGAGGACCATCCTCCTTGATGGACGATAGGTGATGACGAGGTACTGCATTTCCATGGATGATTATGGGTTTTAGGGGATATACGCGAGGAGCTGATGCAGGAGTTTCATGCTTCCGCTTGGGAAGTTCATCCTGGGGTTACCAAGATGTACCGAGACTTGTGACGTCAGTACTAGTGGCCGTGTATGAAGGGAGATGTGGCTGATTTTGTTACAAAGTGTTTCACCTATCACTAGGTGAAGGCGGAGCATCAGAGACCAGGTGGACTGTTACAGTAGTTACCCATTCCAGAGTTGAAATGGGATGATGTCGTGATGGATTTCGTGACTGGTATGCCGAGGTCACCTCGAGGCAATGATGTCGTGTGGGTTTTTGTGGACAGACTCATGAAGGTAGCTCACGTTTTGCCGATTAAGGAGACCTTCGGTGTTGACGAGATCAGAATGCTGTATATCAGAGAGATCATACATCTTCATGGGGTCCCTCGTTCTATCCTTTAAGATAGGGACTCCTACTTTATGTCTTGTTTCTGGAAGAGTTTCCAGAGGGCATTGGGTACACAAGTGCTTCTAAGCACAACATACCACCCTCAGACCAATGGCCAGTCAGAGCAGACGATACAGGTGCTATAGGACATGCTACGTGCATGTGTCCTGCATGCGTCCTGGACTTTGGGGGATCTTGGGAGAATCATATACCCCTAGTCAAGTTTTCATATATCAATAGTTTTTAGGTGACGATTTAAATGGCACCATACGAGGCTTTATATGTTAGGCCATGTAGATCACCATTGTGCTGGTCAGAGGCAGGTGAGGCAGATTTACTAGGACCACTTCTCGGACATGAGACTCCTGAGCAGGTCCAGTTGATTCAGAAGAAGAAGGCTACCGCGCAGTCTCGTCAGAAGTCTTATGTTGATCGCTGGAGATAAACTTTGGAGTTTGTGGACGGGGATCAGGTTTTCTTTCTTGTTTTGCTGAGGCTGGGACATAGATGGATCAGGAGATAGGGTAATCTTTCACCGAGGTATGTGGGGCCATTTGAGATTCTGGAGAGAGTCGGGCTGGTTTCCTATCAGTTGTAGTTACCACAGCGGTACCGATCCATGCACGACGTCTTCCATGTGTCTCAGTTGCGTCGCTATCATTCATACCCATCTCACACCTTTCATCTAGAGGAGTTTGAGCTTCATCTTGATGCGTCCTTTGAGGAGAATCTGATTCGTATCGTTGATAGGAGCACGAAGGTTCTCTAGGCCGGTCAGTTCCTCTCGTACGGGTACTATGGCAGCATGGCCGAGTACCGGACAAAACCTAGGAGCGGGAGACTGACATACATGCTATGTTTCTAGAGTTTTTCTGATCTATATCATCACCAACCTTGGAAGGGAAATTTGGGGACAAATTGCTTTAAGGGGGGATGTTTGTAAGAACCCAGTTCTTATCTTTGAGGTACGAGTTTCTTCAATTCTCTTTTCCTTAAGTAATTTTTAGAAAATAAAGAAAATAGATAAAATCCTAAATTTTGGAACTTCATGCCGTGTACTTTTCCACATGCAGTGTACTTTTTGCCATGTGGAATGGGTACACAGGGCGTGTAGCCATGTCTGCGATGAAGGGTGTAGGAACTGACTACACACAGTGTAGTGGTCCTTTACAGGCCGTGTAGTCAGTCGGCATGCCAAAACATTAAGGCGGTGGAGCATCCGCTAGCTGGGAAATAGTACACACCATGTACTCATGAGTATATGCCGTGTACTCATGTCGACAGATGAAAAGTTTGGCGGTGCCTCTAGAGGAACAGTTAAATGATGAAAGTACACACCGTGTACTTGGAAGTACATGCCGTGTACTTTGTTTTTTTCACTTAAATGGGTAGTATCCTCCCTTGTTCCCAAGGAAGGCTTGGAACTGAACGAGAGGAGAAGAAGAGGGAAGCCGAACATTGGGATATCCATTGATCAAGCGTTTGGAATCAGTTTCCACCTCAGACGATCTGATTGGAATCACACGGGTAAGCCCTCCCTTCTCCTTACGTGTTGCTTACCAATTTTTTCCCTAACGAGAGTTATTTGAGGTTAAGTGGATTTTATTCTTTGTCAGATCTACGTCATAATTTGGCATTTCTGGAATCGACGTTCGTGTATAGTGGTTGTTGGCGTATAAGGTAGGTGGCTTGGTGTTTTTTTCCAACTGTTGTGCGTTTTAGGTGCCACGAACCCATGTTGGGGTGTCGTGTGGCTGAGGCTGTGGCTATTATAAAAACCTATAATTGCATAGGTAATTAAGTATGATAAGAAAATGCTGATTAGGATCATTGATTTGATCCGGAACCACCCCGAGGGTGTGTTCCACTGTTTAGCCGTTTGGCCAGGATACCCAAATGAATGCCTTTAAAGTAGTAATTGAAGAATTTCCACTAGAGGAATTTCTTGTTTACTTCTTGTTTACATGCTGGGCATGGTTCAGTTACCTATTTAGCCTAAGGGAATTGTTGTGATTAGCCTGAGGGCACTTCACTATTTAGCCTGAGGGAAGTAGTTATTTCGGCCTGAGGGAAACTTCATTCGTGCCTGTGGGAAGTTGATTCTGTGCCTGAGGGCGACACTACCTATGCCTGAGGGAAAAATCTGTTATTATTGAGGGAAGATTCTTGTGTTGGATACTCTTTACCTGAGGGTAGGGGTTTATGTGTCTGAGGACACTGGCTGTTTACTTAGAATATTCACTGTGGTGATATTTTAAATTAAATGATTAAAAAGAATAATAAAATGGAAATAAAACTTGTTAAGTTAGTTACTTTTCAGTATTGCTTAATTTATTGCATTTTTCTATTACACACTATTGTTTCATGCTTACACACTATTGGGCACATGCCTTTGGTGGGTGCCTACTGAGATATATTTCTCACACACTGTTTGGGTCATGCTTTTCGGACCAAACAGATTATGTTTCTGCAGGTGTGGATAGGGGCAAGAATCCCAATACATGTACTTGACTATTTCTGAGGAGCAGGGGGCATGGGACAGAGCCTAGACTCGTGATGTTGCTGCCAGCTATTTTTCTTTTTTTTGCTGTACTCTGTATTCTATTGTACTGTATTAATTTATAACATGTTCTGGCTGTTTTTATAGAATTGAGACATGTTTCATCATATCTGTATATCTGGTTGGTTACCTTTTACTACACTTGTTTACATTAAATATGCAGGGGTTATTGCTTCCACTGTCATTGTATGTTTTATTTCGTATTTCCGTTGCGCTACATTTAGAAAAATGTGGGCATAGTTTCCCCACTATCAAAACTGGGCCCTCGCTGCTAGTCGGTAGCCTATGGCATTTGGAGAAATGCTCTTGAGGTCATGTGGTGAACCGGGTTCGTGGAACCCATTGCATGGAACCCGGATCGGGACGTTACATCTCTCATCATATCTATCGTATTAATTGGGAAATAATCACATTTCCTATGACATTGGTGGTTGGGACATGTTCTCATATCTCCCTCCATTAACTGATAAGAATAATGTACAATTAGGGGAACTTAAATACTTATCCAATAATAATTAAAAGGAAACATTAAGCATAGAAGGATAAACTTGTATAATAAAAGTATATACTAAATTTTTATTCCATAAGTTCCAATATAAGTTATCCATGATCATAAATTCTTATGTGATTATTTATTTTATTTTTTATTTATTCCTTTAATATTGGTTCATACTGAGATTATGATTTTACCAGAGCATATCCCCTGGGAGTGTCAAACCAAGAGTGCAGCAAGGCCCATTGTCATGTAGCAGGTTACCTCGGGTCATGCCCGAAACACCTTGTTGGAATTTTCACTCATAGGTACATCAGTGCCAGATCCACCTCTACATATTCATATCTAGACATGGATTTATTTGTTTTGAATCCACTTACTCAATACTTCATCAAAATACCATGATGTTTTCATATATTTAATCTTTTCATTAAGAAACCACGGAAATTTTTCAAATTCTAATTCCCACAAATAACTAAATTATCCTTTGATACAAACTATAGCATCCCGCCTTTTTAATACATAAATTTTCATTACATTTTTCATACAGAGGATCATTAAAGTCTAGTGTCTTTGAAATCAGGAACATAATACATATAAACAACATAAAACATTCTTCTAAACCAGTCGAAAGGCTTCTTAATTATACATCCTATGTTCATTATAGAATCTCATAACCTGGGATCATACATTAAAGGAAAGGGTGAGAAAAATTCCCAGTAAGGGAAACAAGAGAAACATTTTATGTGTGAACTTTAGATACATCAATAAAGTCATGATAAATAACTTTAAGGCATGAGAAAGAGAACATGAGGCATATCATAATAATAAAAATATGTTTCATAACATGAAGATATGGCTACAACATTTAACTTAGAAAATCATTTATGTATCACCAAGGTCCATCCCCAAGGTGTCATTAAAAACAATTACCAAGGTTATTCACCAAGGTATCATTAAAATTGTCATCTCTAGAGATTAAGTCTTTACCCAATGAATGGGAGTGCTATCAAGGAGAACCCTTAATTTGTATTATTTATCATGCGAGACACATATATCATCATTAAACATTTCATAAATAACCCATATAGAAAAAAATAAATCGGTTTCATTTCATTATCATAACGTTTTAAAAACATCTTTAGAGACATGATCTTTAGGTCACATTAATCCCACAGAAAAGGAAAGAAGGATTCATGTATGTAAATCCCAGAATTAAAATATAACATTTTGATATATATGTGAATACCCCTATAGAAGAAATATATTTTAGTATTAAATTAATAAAATAAAAGAATTTTAGAAAAAGAGAATGACATTTTGAGACGAAAATTCTGCATCATAATGACTATATTACTGGGTTTTAGGAAACATTGAAAAGAGAGGGTATATGGGTCAACCAGTCATAAATTATACATAAAATAGTATGGGGAAAAATATAAAGGATATGAGAACATGGTAATGATATTTTAATGATATAGTATATGATATGAAGAACATGAAAGGAAAACAAAAATAATATTTCTCTTATGAAAATTCGGCAGCCTAATGGAGTTACATAAACCATCAAAAAAATAAATTTATGAGATCAAATAGGGTCTCTCACCATATGAACAAAACAAATTACACTATAATAGATATATGATATCATAACCCAACATAAGAAAATGAACTTTAAATAAATGACATGAAAAGAGAACTAGAAAAACGAGAAGGGTTGAAGAATCCCTTAGAAAAATTCGGTAGCCTAACAACGCCACTTAATAATTCATAAAATTAAATGATGAGAGTAAGTGGGGATATCTCATCATATGAAAATGAAAAGGTAAGTAAGAGGAATATAAAATAACATCCCCCAACATATGAACATGTGGATTAAATGAAATGACATACAAAAGAGTACTTGAAAAGAAAGAGAGAGGTAGGATCCCTTACCATAAAACATAACTCTTAAAACTAGAAGGTCATGACCTTGAGGGCTTGGGGGAACCTTGGGAGAACTCCTTGGGATGTAATAAAACCATAGATTAGTTGGGGGATAGTTTTGAGTGAAGGATAAATAAGGAAATGGAAGGTATTTATAGGGAAAGGGAGGTGATACTTTAATAATTTCAAGGGAGCCCTCACTAGTGGTTTTGGAAAAACCATGTGCTTTACCATGGTACATCGCATGGTGTTAGGCCAAATGGGATCCCTCATACAACACTTCATCCCCTTTGGTCGATCAAATTTCAATAAAACTCATGAAATCATCATGATGCAGTCATGATGTCATTAAACATACCGAAACCCTAATATGTATTTTTACTATTCAATGAAAAATTATATGTTTCTGAAAAATCCCAAAAATTCACCCTAACAATTTTTTGACATGTAGAATCCAAAAATGAAATAAAATTTTTGAAAACAATTTTCAAAATACTTTTAATTTAATTATTAATTAAAATCATAATTTATTCAATAATTATAATTCAAAATATATAACTCATTTTTAAACACCTTGAAATTTAGTCAGCATTCCAATACCTTATAACCTAATGAAAATAAAATTACAATATTTTTTACTAATTATAATGGTCAAATTTATATTTATATTACTATTAATATTACTATTCACATTACTATTCATAGGGGTGAAAATTAATATTCACCAAAAATTATTTTGATTTCAATAAACCGCATTTTTCACCTTAATTACAACCATGTCTGTCAGATTTTTGAAAATCAATTCACAAAAAAAGTTATTTAACAATTAAACATCTTTTTACTATTCATAAAAACACTATTCATCAATCACTATTCATCAGGAGTGAAAATTTTTAGAAAAACTTCCAAAAATTCATCCTAGATTAATTTTGACATTTCTAATTAAAAAATGATGTTTATTTATCCATAAAAACTCTATGTAAGGGAAATAATTGAAATACCATTTTAACATCTAAAATCAATTTATCAAAATTGTCTTAATAAACTTATATTTTATTTATGAAAATCTAGTCATAACATAAAAATGAAGAAACAATAATTTTATTAAAACTATAGGATTACATATTTGGGCTTAGAAACTTGTCCCCTTAAAACACCCACATACTACCTTAGGGTAAGGTGTGAGATGATAAGATAATCTTGGGGAGGCTTGGATAACATTTCCCTAGTAGTAATCTCCACTAACTTGAACTTCTTCCGTAGGCGATTTCGTTCAAGCTTAAAATGTTAGAGTTCGTCTTGGGCTTGGTCCAGAGTGAAGCCCAATGATGCCACCTCCTTCCCAAACCCAGACAAATGGGCTTCATACGGTTCGAGTCTACTGGGTAAGGCCCTCAACTCTTCTTTCTGCATTTACCATTATCATCTCCAAATAATATATCTTACTATTCAAAACGTTTGTGTCATTACATTCTCGCCTCATTCCAAAAATTGCGTCCTCACAATTTGAACTCGGGGTCGGAAAGTAAGGGTTGGATTTTTCAAAAAAGATTTATTGAAAACCCACATCGAAAGAAGGATTAATGAGACCTCCATTTTAAAACACAGAAAGGGTAGTTCAAAGGTCACCAGAGATAACACCTACAAGGTTTTCATCTATGAAAACGTAGACATGGAAGAGAATACACACCATCATGTTCTGATGTAGTGTGATAGAGAACATGATTTGGATAAAGTTTACAACCATGAAGCCATAAATCTACGATGATATAAGAGACCATTTTATTTATTAGAAAAAGGTACTAGGGTAGTACCCTTTTATTATTTATTATTGTTATTATTATTATATTCCTTTTTTTTTTAAGATCCTTCCCTAGAGTTGAAAAAAAATATTAGTTACTTTATAGACTAAGAACATAATGAAACTTACTTACTTAACATTTAGAGTTTCCATATTTAATAAATTCCACTGCAAACTCATCTTTTTCCTCCAAATGATGAGTTTTCAAGATGATTTTTTTGTACCTAAATCACTAGAATCAACTTCAAGACAAGTTATTGAGAATAACATAATCCACAAAAGATTAACTATCTATTTCTTCTATCTTTAAACATTATCCCAAAAATAGAAAGGGTAAGATAAAACATTTCTTCAAAATGAAATAACCTCATAGGAAGAAAACTACTTTTAATCTTCAAAATTTAATGGTATTACTAAAAGTTCAACATAGGACATTCCATAAATAAATGTGACTAAGATTCCTCAAAATAAACCAAACTCAGATTGAAACCTGAATATAATAAGGATTTGATAACAAAGTCTTACTGGATAAATTTTATCAAAAATCTCCAAACAACATCAACCACTCTTAATTTCTTATAACAATAGTAACTATCCTAATAAAAGTTTTCCCAAGATATGTTAATCATTTCCATATGTAACCTAAATTACCATAAGTCTAAATCAAAATCATCAATTATTCAGAATTTAAGTCAACATTTACTTCTCAAAGAAAAATACATAGTGATCTATTAACCTTGATCATATAGGGTTCCAAAATTAGTGAACATCTTCCAAAATAATATTCAACTCTTAATCCCCTGATAATTTATTTTTCAAGAAGAATAGATTCACAACATCAACATGTAATACATAACAATACATATTTTCCCTAATTATATAAAACAATCTTAGGTACTGACTCGATGTTCTTAGAAAACATTAAAGACATTCTCATAGAGTATGAACTAAAATACAACATGATATATACAAATATTGGAAAGAGTATACTTGTACTTCAGTCATCATTGTTCCATCTCAGCATTAGACATGTATTGTTCCCTTTTCTGTGGAGATTGTTGATGCTCATAATGCTTCTCATTCCTTCCAAAAGAGCATTGTCTTGGAAAATGTCTATCTTTTCCACATTTACGACATTGAATAGTATAAGGTACATTAGATTGGACCTTATCTCCATTCATCATATTATTCATTTTTTATAGAAATTGGATACTTTATACCCTATCTTATCACACATAAAACATCTCCCATTTCCTTTGTGACATTTTCCATGGTGCCTCTCTCCACACTTTTTGCACTAAGGAAATTCGGTCTTTTTTCCCTTATCACCGTTATCAGAGGAACATCATTGAGAATTCTTCTTCTTCTTAATTTATTAATTTGGGCATTCAACTAGGTACAAATTGTTAATTGTGATTTTTGATAGTTGCTTCACATAATCACAATATTTTCAACATGATCTATCATCATATCTATCGTATTGATAGGGAAATCATCACATTTCCTATCACATTGGTGGTTGGTACATGTTCACTTATCTCCCACCATTTACTAAGAAAAATAACATACAATTAGGGGGGCTTAAATACTTTGACAATAATCCTTAAAAGGAAACATTAAGCATGGAAGGATAAACTTGTAAAATAAAAGTATATCCTAACTTTTGATTCCCTAGGTTCCAGTCTAGGTTATCCATTATCATGAATTATTATGTGATTCTTTATATTATTTTATCATTATTCCTTCAATAATGGTTCATACTACGCTTATGAGTTTACCAAAATATATCCCCTGAGAGTGTCAAACCAAGAGTGCAACAAGGCCCGTTGTCATGTACCAGGTTACCCCAGGTCAAGACCGATATACCTTGTCAATGTTTTCACTCATAGGTACATCTGTGGCTGATCCACATCTACTTGTTCATATTGAGATAGGGATTTATTTGTTTGGAAACCACTTCCTCAATACTTCACCAAAATTCCAGGATGTTTTCCTATATTTAATATTTTCAATAAGAAACCTCATAAAATTTTGAAATCCTAATTTCCACAAATAACTAAACTATCCTTTGATACCAAATATAGCATCCCACCTTTTTAATAAATAAATTTTCATTACATTATACACACAGATGATCTTTAAAGTCTAGTGTCTTGGAAATCAAGTACATAATACATGGAAACAAAATAAAAATTATGATAAACCACTTGAAAGGATACTTCATTGTATATCCTAAGTTCATTACAACATCCCATAACCTAGGAGCATACATCAAAGGAAAGGGTGAGCAGAAGGCCCAGTAAGGGAAACAAGAGAAACCTTTTACGTGTGAACTTGAGATATATCAATAAAGTCATGATAAATAACTTTAAGGCATGAGAAAGAGATCATGAGGAATATCATAACAAAAATAATGTGTGTCTTAAATAGAAGATTTGGATACAAAATTTCACTTATACAATCATTTCCGTATCACCAAGGTCTATCCCCAAGGTTTCATTAAAAAAACCGAGGTTATTCACCAAGGTATCGATAAAATCATCATCTCTAGAGAATATGTTTTTACCCATTTCATTGGATCGCTATCAGGGTGCACCCTTAATTTTTATTTATTATCATGTGATCCACATATATGATCATAAAAAATTTCATAAATAACCCATATAGCATAAAATAAATGTGCTTCATTTCATAATCATAATGTTTTAAAAACTGCTTTAAAGACATGTTCTTTATGTCACTATAAACCCAAGGAAAAGGAAAGTAGGTTTCATGTATGTAAATCCTAGAATTAAAAAAGAAAATTTTGACATAAATTTTAATACCCCTATAGAAGCAAGATAATTGAGTATTCACTTAATAAAATAAAAGAATTTGAGAAAAAGAGAAAGACATTTTGAGAGGAAAATTTTGCAGCATAACGGCTATGTTATGGGGTTTTTGAAAACATTGAAAAGAGAGGGGACATGAGTCACCCACTCATAAATGATCAATAAAATATAATGGGGACATAATATAAAGGATCTAAGAACACGGTAATGAAATTTGAATGATATACTATATGATATGAAGAACATGAAAGGAAAACATAACTAAGATTTCTCTTATGAAAATTATGCAGCTTAACGACATTACATAAAACATCAAAAAAATGAATTGATGAGATCAAATAGGTTCTATTATCATATGAACATAAAAAGGACAGTATGATAGATATAGAAGATCATACCCCAACATATGTAACGAAACATTAAATAAATGAAATGAAAATAGAACTTGAAAAATCAGAAGGGTGGAAGAATCCCTTAGAAAAATTCAGTATCCTAACAGCACCACATAAACATTCATAAAATGAAATGATGAGAGTAAGAGGGGATATCTCATCATATGAACATGAAAAGATAAGTAAGAGAAATATAAAAGAACAAACCCCAACCTATGAACATGGGGCTTAAATGAAATGACATACTAAAAAGTACTTGAAAAGAAAGAGAGAGGTTGGATCCCTTAACTTAAAACGCAACTCTTAAAACTCAAAGGTCGAGACCTTGAGGGCTTGGGGGAACCTTGGGAGGAATACTTGGGAGGTAATGAGACCAGTGCTTTTTTGGGGGAGAGTTTTTAGTGAAGAATAATGGATGAAAGGGTTGGTATTTATAGGTAAAGTGAGGTGATACTTTAATAATTTCAAGGGACAACTCACTAGTGGTTTTGGAAAAACCTTGGGCTTGCCCATGGTATTTTCCGTGGTGTTAGGCCACATGGGACCCCTAATACACAAATTAATCCCCTTTGGTCTACCAACCTTAAAAAAACTCATGAAATCAACATGATATATTCATGATGTCATTAAACACACTGAAACACTAATCTGTATTTTTACTATTCACTGAAAAATTAACTGTTTCAGTAAAATCCCAAAAATCCACCCTAACCCTTTTTCGACGTGTAGAATTAAAACATGAACTCCATTTTTTGAAAACAATTTTCTAAATATTTTTAATTTAATTATTAATTAAAATCATAAACTTTTCAATAATTATAATTCAAAATCTATAACTCATTGTTTAACACCTTGAAATTTATTCAACATTACAATACCTTATAAACTTATGAAAATAAAATAATAATATGTTATACTAATTATAATGGACACATTAATATTTAAATTACTATTCATAGGGGTTAAAATTACTATTCTCCAAAAATTATTTTGATTTCAATGAACCACATTTTTTACCTTAATTACATCCAAGTCTATCGTATTTTTGAAAATCAATTCACAAAAAAAAGTTATTTAACAATTATAAATATTTGTACTATTCAATAAAATACTATTTGTCAAGCACTATTCATCAAAAATGAAACTTTTTAGAAAACTTCCAAAAATTTATCCTAGATTAATTTTGACATTTCCAATTCAAAAATGTTGTTTATTTTATTCATAAAAACTATCTATGTAAGGAAAATGTTTTAAATACCATTTTAACATCTAAAATCAATTTATCAAAATTGTTTGAATAACCTTATATTTTATTTAATAACAGATATTCATAATACAAAAATGATGAAACAATAATTTTATTAAAACTATAGGATTACATATTAGGGATTTGAAATATATCCCCTTAAAACACCTTCATATGACCTCAGGGTATGGTGTGAGATGGTGAGAGAATGTTGGGGAGGCTTGGATAACATTGCCCTAGTAGTAATCTCCACTAACTTGAACTTCTCTCGTAGGCGATTCCGTTCAAGCTTAACATGTTGGAGTTCAGCTTGGGCTTGGTCAAGAGCGAAGCCCAGTGATGCCACCTCCTTCCTAAGATCAAGAAAAATGGGCTTCATACGGTTTGAGTCTACTAGGTGATGCCATCGACTCTTCTTTCTGCATTTACCATTATTGTCTCCAATTAATATATCCTACTACTCAAAAAGTTTTTGTCGTTACATTGAGTTCATGGAAATGTGGATCGGTGTCATGAACACACCATCCTTATTTATGGAGATCATGAAATCTGACTTCAGGGAATATCTAGGATAGTTTGTAGTCAGGTTTATTGATGACATACTAATCTACTCAAGATTAGAGGAGGATCACTCTGAGTATCTAAGGATGGTTTTCAGAGTCCTCTGACAACACCAACTCTACGAGATGTAGTCTAAATGCATGTTCTGGACATGATATGTGAACTTCTTTGGACACGTGTTGTCCCATCAGGGAATAGTAGTGGACCTGTCGAAGGTTGAAGTAGTTTTTTCTTACGAAGAACCCAATAAATGTGGCAGAGTTTCATAGTTTCTTAGGCCAGGTAGGATACTACCAGAGGTTTGTTTCCAACTTCTCTTGAGTGGCAGCACCTTTTACAACACTGACTAAGAATGTCCTGGATTTTTTATGTATTATGTAGTTCAAAGAATCCTTCATTTATCTGAAGGGGAAACTATTCAGTTCCATAGTACTAAGGTTTTCAGAGGAAGGGGTAATGTTTGAAGTGTTCTATGATGCTTCCTTCCTAGGCTTGGGGTGTGTGCAGATGCATTAGTGGGGGATGATCTCTTATGGGTCTAGGAATTCATGTCTTCCAAAATGTAACTATTCCACCCAAGACCTAGATCTTGCAGCAGTAGTGTTCGTGATGATGTTGTGGCATCATTACCTCAATGGGGAACACTTTTTGTCTTAACAGATCACAAGAGATTGAGGTATATCTTCTCTCAATGTGACTTGAACATGCAGCAACAGTGGGGGGATGGAGGTTTTTGAGGACTACGATATATATATTTGTTACACCTTAGGAGGGGATCATGGTGGCTGATTCTTTGAGTAATGATTTATAGAAGGATGTGGTTCTGGAGTCATAAGATTCATGGAAGGAGAGAGAGGTGTTGTTTTCCTTAAACCTCGATATAAGCGTGGATGGTGACAGAGGATGTCTATTCTAGATGATAGTGTAGCCGTAATTGGTACAAATATTGGAGGTGTCTTATTGGGGGGATGTAGAGGCTAATGTGATGCATTATCCCTTTATCCTGGGAAATTCCCCGCAAGGATGGTCAGAAGATAGTCAGAATCAGATTCTTTTTCACGAGAAGCTGTTTTTCCCAGAGATGATGTGTGAGAGAGTTCTTGGTGAGTTACATAAATCACCCCTTGTGGTACACAATGAAGTTTCCATTATGTACTGTTGCTTGAGGGGTTAGTTCTGGTGGCCCGGGGTGAAGCAGGCAGTGGCGGAGTTTGAGGAAAAGTGTATCTTGTGCCCACAAGTGAAGGATGGGTATCATGTTATGAGCAGTCTGTTGCAGCCTCTAGATAACCCGGAGTGGAAGTGGGAGTAAATAACAGTGGATTTCGTTATGATCCTATCCATGGTTCAAGGAGGATGTGATGCTATCTGGGTAGTGGGGGACTGGATGATTAAATCAGCTCACTTCTTGGAAGTCAAGGAGTCGAGTTTAGTGGATGAATTAGCACATAGGTACATGGACGAAGTGGTGTGGTTTGACGGAGTTCTGAGGTCTATAGTCCCAAATACGGATACATGGTTTTCCTCATGATTCTGGAATGGATTGAAACATGATTTTGGCACCCTGCTATGCCTCAACACTACTTTCCACCCCCAGACAGATGGGCAGTCAAAGAGTACCATCCGAACATTGAATGACATTGTACTAGAATATGTTTTGGAATTTTGGGGATTGTGGGTATGACAATTTCCTTTGGAATAGTTTTCCTACAAAAATAGTTATCATTATACCATTGGAAAGGCTCCGTTAAAATCATTTTATGGAAGACTGCATCGTTCACCCGTCTGTTGGACAGAGGTTGGGGAAGTAGGTCTTCTGGTTCCAGAAGTGGTGCAGAGAATGACAGAGAAGGCCCAACTTGTGCGTGAGAGGATGAATGTGACTTAGGACTGGAAAAGTATTATTCCAATCATTGGAGGATACCCTGAGAGTTAGGGTTTGGGGACCATGTTTTCTTAAATTTCTCCGCTCAACATGGGAAACAGAGGTTTGGTAGGGGGAGTAAGATCTATCCTAGGTTCTTTGGAAACATTGAGGTGTTGTGGAAGGTCGGTGAAGTGGCTTATCAGGTGGCCCTACCACCTCCGCTACTGAGGGTTCATGAAATCATCCATGTTTCTCAACTCTGTCAGCATCTACATGATGATTCACACATCCTCGTCTAGGGAGAGATGGATATCAACGACGACACGACATTCGTAGATCGAATAGTGAGGATCAAGGATTGATAGGAGAAGGTGATTTATGGACAAAACATTACCTTGGTTTTTGTGTTATGGAGGAATGGTGGCCTTGAAGAGAGTATATAGGAAAGAGAGGCACAAATGTGTGCCCAGTACCCAAAGATGCTTTGAGTTTTGTTCATTGTTGTGTTATACTTGACGATGATGTAATGAACGACCTTGATAACTTTGAGATGGATGTTTCCCCTATTCTATAAGTGTGTGTGAAACATCTTGGCCTTTGTGAGCAGAGGACCTCATACATAAGCATGACACATTATGGTGGATGAGATTAAACATGTGTGGGAAAGTTAGTGATGCCCAAAGTAGATATTATCTTTACATGGGGGAAGGGACTCCCTAATTAATATATCTAGAAAGTGATGCCTTTATATGTATGGGTGGTTTTATAAAGGATATGTGTGGTGGTGCATCTGTAAATATTCAAGAGATTTATGAGGAAGTGGTGTTCCTGGATTTCGAGTTTTGTTCCGGCTTTCGAGTTTTGTTCCGGATTTCGAGGAACTATAGGGTGGTTTTGTCCCCGAGAGGAATCTTATGATGTGGATGTTTGGACCCCTCTATCCTCTTTGGGATTACTCTTGAATTATCTATGATGAGAATAGATCGATATGTATTTGATGTAATGGCCCAAACCCTTCTGGTCCATTACTTTTCCAAATTTCTAGTGATTGAGCTATCCCGGGTACCACCAGGGACCCATTAATGAGTTTTCCAAAAACTCGGTTCCACCGTTACAATGGAACCATGACAGTGGCACCATCATGGTTGCACTATCACTGTCGCACACTAAAATATTGGCTCTGCTTATGGTGTCTCACCGAACCAATTACACCGTTACGATGAAATTGTTATGGTGACACCATGTCTCCCACCCTTATCCTTTTTTTCTTCTAGTTTTCGAGTTTTCTAGTTCCACTCCCGTAATGTATCTATGGATGTAAAACTATTTTAATACCCCTTTAATGACATTTAAATCATGTAAACGATGTTTTAAACCCCCAAGATTTGTACAACCCCTCAGTTACAAAAAAATGTGGATTTTACTTGGTGTCACTCATTTCCCCGTGCCTTCCATCATCGTCCATGTTACATGGTTTCCCTTTTCAGAGGATATATACTATCTCATAGCCATTATCCTCACCATTTTAGATGATAATTTTTAAATAATAATTAATTCTATCAGGTGTAACCACCCAACCGTATGGTGAAACCACGATATCCCTTTTTAGAGGTTCAAGATTTCATATCCCATAACTCTAGGTTTTGGCCTTTATCACATGAAAATTTCCTTCTTCCATAGCCTCTTTCCATTACATAGTGAGTTTGGAGTCCCTCTCTTGTTGATGAATCGTGTGTCCCTGATGGAGCCTTTCCTGCTCACCCTTGGAGTCCTTGGAGTTTATATTCGAAAAGTCACACATCCCCAGCTCTTGGAATGGGGAGAAAAACATCGACCGTTGATCATCAATGTACGGATTTCCTTCATCTCTCTTTACTATGTATCATGCAGGGATGGTATGATAATTTTTCCTTGGACATGGATGATGAAAACCATAACAAAGATAATAAATAGATTTTAAAGATGGAATGAGTGTGTTTGATGATGATTCTTCTGTACTCTTTAATCTTTGATTATATTTTGTGAATTTTTTGGTATTATGCCCACTGAAAATTGTGGATTTTGGTGGTCCTACCTTACACAAGAATAATTGTATATTTTCTTGTTAATATTTTAATAGAATGGTTGTAACATGGTGGATAGTTAATCATGTAAACATGGTTGATTATATGGATTCCTAATGAATAATAATCCTTTTATTGATCACCTCGATTAACCAAACGATAGAAAGAAACATAAAGAATGGTGCGGAAAAATTGGGAAACTTCCTTTCCCTGTTTTGGTTATATGTGTGGTTTCTCTGTTTGATACTAATAGGTTGATGTGGATCAGGATAGGATCTCATGTTGTTCAGTTGTTGTCTTGTGTATCATTTCTCATATATTGGGGCTTTGTTTCGTTCCCATACCTTGAAGGATCTCATATATTCCTTTTTGTGACTTTATAAGAGAACTGAGTGTGAATGCTAAAATTTCTGCTTGGTTATCTTCCTTAAGTTGTTTCCATGGCTTGTAGTTATGTTTGTTAGTTTCCCAGTAGTGGAGGAATATTTAAATATAATCACTTGATTATGACATAGAGAATGGGTTTAATGGGGAATTTGTTTTCCAAAAAATGGGTTGTGCTCTGGTTGTGGTCATTGTGCTATTGTGCATGTATTAATATTAATGAGAATGTTTTTGTATGGGAATGTTTTGGAGAACTTAGGTTGGGATGAGTGTTTGTTTACCTATATTTATAATGTTTAGTTCTTATTTTTCTCATACGCATCCCACCCATGTTGTGCACTTCATGCCGAACACCCCCATTTCATGGGGGAGGGTGTTTTCCCAACATTCCTATGATTAGCTAGTTCTTAGATCCTTTCAATATCTCTCTCCCGAGTAGCCCAATACTATTACAGAAGGCTAGGATAGCCTATGGTCTATTGTAGCCCAAGAATATTCATGCTATACATGTTGTGGTGGAGTCTCAGGTGTGTGCGGTCATGTTTGTTTCCCAAGTGACTTCTAGATGAGTCTCAAGTGTCTTCGGGCATGGCAGTGGTTGTTATGGTCCACGTGTATGTGGGAGTGATTACGTATGGTTGTGGTGGCCTTGGTGTCTATGGTAAGAATGAATGGTTGTTATTTCCTAGGTGTCTGTGGGCATGGTTACATATGGTTTTAATGGCCCAGGTGTTTGCAGGAGGGATTCATGGTTGTGGTGGCCCAAAAGCTTGTTGTTGGGGTAGTAGTTAGACTATAGTGAAAATGGAATGGGAGGTATGATATGTAGGATGTATTAAATAACCATGTGAAAGTGGTTTGGGTACCCAAATATTGATGTTCTTTTACTATTACATTACCTAACATGCGTTATTTTGGGAGTGTGCCTTGGTGAGGCCGAGTGGGTAGTTTCCATTGCTAGGTGTTTTTGCTACATCCACTTTATCACAGGGCCATAGAATGCCTCCACAATTGTGCATTAGAGATATTGGATTTCCCTAATAAGTATACCTATACACTCACCCTATGTATATAAAACTTCTTTCAGGTTTCCAGGTGGACTTTGGGGACCATGTAGAACCGTACTATCTCAGACTTTGGGACAATTTTTGTTGCTGTTTTCATTCCTTTTGGTACCTTTCTCTATGTATTTTTCATGTACTTTGTATGATTTTATCATTTAACTTTCATATGGGAATGAGTTTTGGATTTACTTTTACCTTCATTCTTGGAGTTTTTTGGGTTTTAACCATCTTATCTCCCAATCCTACTATATAAAAAGGGCAATTCCTTCCTTATTACATGTGATCTGACACCCTTGTTTCTAGTCGACACTTCAAAGCCTATTCAATGCGGGACTCGGGGGGGTCATTATCTCTCCTTCAACATGAAGAAAGAACGTATAGTATTTTTATGTTCCTTTCCTCATATTTGTGAAGGTGGGTTGTGATAGGGCTGGAAATTAATGGATAAATTATGCCCATTATTGGTATAATTAGGCCTTGAAATTTTTCTCAATTTTTTAATTTAATAACCATTTAATTTTAGGGGAGAATAAACTAATTTTTTACTTCTACAACGATCCTAGAAAATATTATATCACATCTGGTCTAGTTTCATTAGCAGATTCAATAGGGCTTCCTATGTGTTCAATATTTCCCTTCAAATTTTTCAAGTGGAAACATAAATAGTGAAATTATTTTTATAAAACTGAATTAGCCACCCAGTAAAACAAAAAAACACAAATTGGATAAGTATGGTGATATTTTTTATTAAAATACTAAAGTATCTCATATCTGGATTAATTTAAATAATTCTCAAAAATATATGTTTTATATTAAAACACAGATATTTCACACCAATTATACAGATTTCCTTGATTTCATTGAATATAAGAAAATGGCGTAGATAAAAATTTGTTAATAAATTAGTGATATCAACCTCCACACTTATTTTTGTGTATTTACTCATATACAAAAAATACAATAACATAAAAATATCATTTTTACTCACCAAAAAATATTAATATTTTATTTTCTCAAATCATAGGGTCTAGATTACTTCACTCATCCATAAATAATTTCCTCACAAATTATTATAGAAATAATTTTTCAAAAAAAAAATCATTTCTCATGATCAAAATTAGAAATAGATAATGTGGGAACTCAGACCTCACTCTTTTCAAGATGATAAAAATTTATTTATGGAGGACCACCCATTCTACAAAAAAACTAAATATCATAAAATTCGAACGATATTTTATATTCCTTTCTCAATTCTAAATTGAACAATAATCAAGTGGTATTTTTATAGGTTTCCATTGTCTATGAGATGATAGAAATATAATTCCCCAAAGAGAAGAAAAGATGGGTGAAAACCCACCATGTCAAAATAAATGAAATTTTTTTATGAAATGAGACATGGAAGAAAATGGAAAAAAATTCATTGGAATGACTATGTGAAAGAAGATAAGTTAGGGAGAAAAGTTTATGGTTATTAAATGGTGAAATTTTTATAGAACGTCAAACTTCTCCTAAGTACAAAAGAAAATATGGTGGTAGTTGTAGCACCCTAAACATTTTATAGTATGGTTCTCTTAAATAAATTATTTTCATTAGATAACCTATATTTCATGAATCGATGAGCCTCTACGGAAAAAACATGGTTAATTTTAGGAGATAGCCATAACCTTTCCATTAAACATAAATTTTCTGGCTTTTTGATTTGAATTTTAAAAAATATGACACACACAGTTGTGTTCAAGATGATATTTAGAGTCTGATAGAAATAATATAATTTCTAGTGAATAGTAACCTACATTTAAGAATAATAACCTGCACATATGAATAGTAACGTACCCATATGAATAGAAATAGGACTCCAATGAATGATATCTATACCTTTGTGAGTATAAATGAATTTAGACACCTTAAAAATGAAGATGAATATTTTATGTTTTTATATATTTATAATAAATAATGATTTAATTTAATATTTAATTAATCCTATTTTGAAATTTTTTTTTAAATGTACTTCTTTTTTGGATTCTACACCTCAAAAAATTGTTGGGATGAATTTTTGGGATTTTTATAAAATACATGATTTTTTATGAACAGTAAAATACATTAATTTACCGTATAAATACATTATCATTTAAATTAACTATTCCTAGAATAATGAATTATGTAAGCACCCAAATATCGAACTCACATGAATATATTACTATTCTTGGTCAGGGAATACTCACTATTGGTTTTTTTAGAGGAAATAATAAATTAATGATTATAATATTAAGAAAACCCCTCTCCCCTCCACTATATAAACCACCCCTCATCCCTCTTCATCCCACACCACTCACCCTTCAAGCATTTCCCAAATTCTGAAAAATACTCTTTCCTAGCCCACTTCCCACGTCTAAGACCTTCTGGTCTCATCAAAAGGCCAAAAACAATGGCCTTAAGGTGTTTCTAAAGGAGGAGTACTCAAGAGGTAAACCTCTCTTCCTTTTTTCAATTCTTTTTACAAGATCTATTATTTTGTTCTCTCATCGGACCTAACCTCATCCAAATTCCATGATAATTCTAGTACTATTAACGTACTGAGTTTTCATTATGCTAATGGAATATTTCAACATAATCATTTTTCTTCCTTTACTTTTATTCTATAAATGGAAACACCATCCAAGATGTGTTAATTGATCACACTCAAGGAAGACGAGTTTTCAATTTTCATTTATATCTTTAATACCGGTCATGAAAACTTTTTCAATGGTTGAAAAATATCATAATATATTTATTTTATCTTTTTTAATATTCTGGAATCTGTACGCACCCATAATATATAATAATAATACAAAACTAGTTTATTGTGCACAAAACCGCCGAGAAAAATTCAAGCATTTATCAATAACTTTTAACTAATGATTCATCCTCAAGTATATAACCCAGAATAATTATAAGATCATTTATATCACATTAATGTCACTAATAATATATATTAACATTTCTGGATGTTTAACCACATTTCAAACAAACTACAATTCATGAATTAAAGTAAACAAATCCTGAAAACCAAGGAAGAAAATGCTTCCAAAACAATAAAATTGTATATCTTAAAGCCATCAAAAATACAATCAATGAACATAATTATCTTATACCATATCAAATTATTGATGGTGAGGTTCTGGAATTATTAATTAATGAATCTAAATTTGAATATTCTAGTCGTTAAGAACAATCAAGGACAGCTTCGAGCACAAGGTAAGGGATCCTCTCTCTCCCTTTTATTCAAGCATCTTCCCAATGTTGTTTCCTTTTATTTTTAATTCATAGTGATTGGTTATGTTTTTTCACCCCACCCATACTGCCCTTGTGACATATAAATAATAGAATACCACTTTACCACTCCTTAAGCCCTCACTAGAACACTCATTACCATGCCAAAAAGTTTGTATGGGGTTTTCTCATCTCACTTTCAATTCTATGGGATTTCAATTATTCACCTATGGTTTCTTATATGTGGTATAAGTGTACTTCCATTTGATATATTCTATCATTATTCTCTTTATTTTTATGGTATTCTATGATTATTTTGGTTGTTATTATCTTTTGGCCATACGAATCAATTGAATACAATGTTGGAACGATCTTTGTTTCAGTTTTCACATCATTGTGACTTGGTTGGTATTATGTGCCCACTCATTCTTATGTATTGTACATACTGCCGATTTGGGATAAATTTTCAATTTAAATTATATTACATTTAAATTTCCATATTCTCATATCATGGATATTATTATTTTCTAAGCTGTATACCATCTTACATACAGTATTTATTTTTAATGATGTTTTGACTGTGGAATTATTTATGAATATGTATCCTCTATTCTATAGGGATAATGTAAAGTCATATTGATATTGGGTTTGAATCGATGTATAAATAATTATTTGGATGCATTATTGGGTGGGTCCTGCTACTACCCCTCAATAAATCCATAGGTCTGATGAGATAATCAGTTTGGTGATAAACCCTTCAAGTTTGTTTCCAAAAATTCAGACAGGTTTCTACCTGTAGAACTAAACTGTTTTAATGGTAATATGGTATCATGTTCTAGATAAATGATATATAATTAATAATAATTCTCTTTATTCATTATTAGATATTACTATCCATGTGGTTTTCACTATGAAAAAAATCTATGGATGTTGTTTCATTATTAGTTTATTAATGGCATGAGTTTTTCATTTGTTCACCATGCCATTTTGATTAAGTCAAATTGTTTACAATTCAGTTATTATTGTCTCATGCATCCACTATTTGTAACCCTTATAGAATGTTTCATCTCACCCCTTTAATTTTTCACTTTAAATAGGTAATGAAGAGGAGGTCATTTATTGTGTTCTTGTGGGTGCAATCATTAGTTTTTGTTATGTATCATATTTTGTAACCTTTTCCAATGTAATTTCTGTTACATATATGTATATAGTTTTTCAAGACTACAAAACTGATCATTCCTTTGGAATTTTCAATCATTATAACCATTCCAATGTACTTAATAATGAAACGGCTCCGGTCTAGATGGGTCTAGGTGTTATACTTGGTATCAAAGGAAGTTTAGTAGAAAAAAAAGAAACTAGAATAGAAAACATAGATTAAGACACATGGACCTAAGGTTGTATTTGAGGCTGAACGTACAAGAATTTACTGGTATTTTGGTAAGGAATATATTATGTGAATATTTATATCATATACATCCATATCTGGATACGAGCAGGTAGAGGTTGCTCTGGCACAAATGTACCTAGTAGTGAAAGCTCAGACAAGAAGTTTCAAGCTTAACTGGGGTATCCTGGAACACGATAACGGGTCTTGCTGCACTCTTGGTTATGATACTCCTGTGGTATATGCTTAGAATATTTCATATTTTCTTCACAACCCATTATGAAGGATTGAAATGTAAATTATTCCTCAAAGAATCCATTATTTTGATTATGGGATAAGCCAAGAATTGGATCTCAATTTATGCTAATTATTTTGCTATGTGAAGATTATACATTATGATTCATACCCTAATCTAGTGTGTGCCATTATTTAGAAATGGAATCTAACCGAATAAGGGGAATCAATTGCCGTGGGAAAGGTAGGGATCTCCTCACTGCGCAATTCAACACAGTCAATGAAGGAGTAGATTAGATCATGACCATATGGGGACAAAATACTTAGGTTATAACAAATAACAATTCCATACCTGTGTTGGATAGTTTCATGTAGTAGAAGCCCCCATCTTTCAACGGGACTACTAATCTTGTGGTTTTTGAGAAATGGATCAAGTCCCTTGAAAAGACATTTATGGTATTAAGATGAAATGAAAATGATAAGGTAGTACTGCCAGTATATTGTCTCAATGGAGATGTTGATCAATGGTGGTCCTTGATTCAGAATACCACAAAGGTTGAAGAAATATAAGATATGTAATTGAGGAATTTTAAGGAAATATTCTTCGAAAAATATTTCCCTCACGAGAAATGAACCAAAATGAAGAGGAAATTTCCTTGGCTTAAAGAAAAGGGAAGAAGTCAGTATTGCAGAGTATGAGGCTACCTTCACACGTCTAGCCAGGTTTGTCGTAGATTACATACACTACTCTTTAGACAAGATTGATCATTTCTTTGAAGTTAATAAGCAATGTCTTTGAAGGGCACTGACTTCTCAAACATTTTCATCATATGGTGAAATTGTATCAAGTGCCATCAAAATAGATAAGGAAATTTCTAGAGAAAATTTGTTCAAGGGAAATCAAGTTAAAAAGTGGTACTCTTATAACCAAGGGAAAGGTGAAACTCCAAATATGAACTAGGGAATGAATAAATTTTCATTATGTGAGAACTGTGTATAGAATCCTCTCGAGAAATAATTTAAAGGCATGGGAGTATTCAATAAGTGTGGGGAAAAGGGCCATCTATCTCATGAATTCATGGGGAAGAATCAATTTCATTTTTTTCAATGATGTAATTGTTGAGAGAGGTGACACAATGAAAATTAGTGTCTTAAGGGCCAAGGAATCAGGCCTCAGAAAAAGCTAAGAGAGAAAGAGAGAGCTTATTTGTTTACAACTGCGGAAGTGGAAGTTCCTAATGATGTGGTGGTAGGAACTTTAATTATTTCCTCAAACATAGCCAACACTTTATTTTATTTTGGATCATCACATTCATTTATATATTCCCATTTTTCAAGGAAAATTAGACACGTCCATTTTGGTTTTATAAAGTAGTTATCAGTAAAAACTCTTAGGGGATGAATTTTTGAAACAAAGTCATGTAGACAAGTCCCCCTCGTCACACATAAACATGCTTTAGTTTCTAACCATATCACTATATCCATGACTGAATTTGATATAATTCTTGGAATACATTGGCTATAAAATTACGATTCAAAGATATATTTCAAGAAAAAGGAAGTTACAATTTTTGAAAATGAGGTACAATCTCTTTTCTTCATAGTAGATACTTAACCATCTGATTTTAATCTAGACCCACCCCCAGTAGCTCTGTTAAATGAAATTCTTTGAGAGAAAGAGAACCCAATATCTATGGGTGAGTAAATAAATCTTCAAATTGGGGATGTGCACATATTGCAATAATAAATTGATGTATTTCTATAGAATATACCTGGACATCATCTAGAGGGATGTTGAGTTCTCTATTGATATAAATCATGGTGCTAGACCTAAATCAAAAAATCCATATAGAATATCCACCATGGAATTTGTGGTGCTATTGAATAAACTAGAGGAATTGTGTGAAAATAGATTTATTCTACCCAGTGTTTCCCCATGGGGAGTACCTATCCTCTTTGCCAAGAAGAAAGATGAATCCTTGAGGCGATGCATTGATTACAGGGAAATAAATGCTATTACGATAAAGAATAAGTATCCTCCTCCACAGATTGATGATTTATTTGATCAACTTCATGGAGAACAATAATTTTCAATGATCGAACTTTCATCCAGATATCATCAGCTACATGTGATGAAGAAAAATATTCCTAAGACAACATTTTGAACTTGGTATGAGAATTACGAGTTTACAGTGATGCCTTTTGGACTGAAAAACGCATCCTCTGTTTTCATGGATTTAATGAATAGCGTTTTCAAGGACTATATGGATAACTTTGTTATGGTATTCATCGATAATATAATGGTATATTCAAAAATCTATGAATAGCATGAGAATCACTTGAGGATTATTATGAAAACTCTTAGAAAAAACAAATTATATGCGAAGTTTAGAATGTGTGAATTATGGCTTTATTCAATTTCTTTTTAGGCCATATTGTCTTTAAGGATGGAATCCTTGGTGATCCTGCATAGACAAATTCAATCCAAGAATGACCCATGCCGATAAACATAATCGAGGTACAAATTTTTATTGGCATAGTAGGTTACTATATGTATTTCATTCAGAATTTTTTCCTACTGTCTAACCCACTAACCAAGCTCATATGTAAAGGAGTTAAGTTTGTGTTGAAAAAAGAATGTACATAATGCTTCGAAGAATTGAAAAGAAGACTGGTAAATGATTTAATTTGGACTCTTCCATATAAAAATGAGGGATTTTTAATATACACTAATGCATCAAATAATGGATTAGGTAGCGTCCTTATGCAAATAGATAAAGTTATTGCTTATTCATCAAGACGGTTGAAGACTCATGAGAAAAATTATCTTACTCATGTTCATGAGTTAGCAGCCGTAATCTTGGATCTGAAAATATGGAGACATTATCTTTACGGTGAAAAATGTGAGATATAAAAAGATAACTAGAGTTTGAAAAACATTTTCACCCAGAAAGTACTCATCATGAGGACTACGATATAGCTCGAGTTACTCAAAGATTAAGATTGTTCAATACACATCCACCTAGGAAAGGAATATAAGGTAGCAGATGCGTTAAGTAGAAACGATCATGGACTTCTGACTCAAATGAGGATTGAGGGAGATCCTATATTCATATATCTACTAATGATGCATAAGTGAATTTTTATGGAAGGGGAAAATAATTACTCATTAAAATTATTGTTAAAACATATTTACTAGAGAAGATAAAAAGATCTCAATTTGATGGTGGGAATCTATAGAAGAAAATTAATCCTATCATGGATGGGAGATTGGAAGACTTCGTGTATGAAGAAGGTGTTCTAAAATTTGGAAGGAGTTTATGTGTTCCATCAGTTAATGAGAAAAAAGGGAGCTATTAGATGATGCTGATAGATCAAATTTCTCTAGACACCCAGGAAGCACAAAGATGTATAGATATTTGAAGGAACATCTTTGGTGGGATAATATGAAGGGGGAAATTAATTACTACGTGTCAAGGTGCCTACTTTTTCAAAAAGTGAAGGTAGAGAGATAACATCCTAGAGGGGTGATGCAACCTCTACCTATTCCTATGTCGTTGTGGGATGACATTACGATGTATTTTGTAACTGGAATACCGACGACTCCTAGAAGGAATGATGCAATATGGGTAATTGTTGACCGTCTCACAAAATTTGCACATTTCCTTTCCATAAGGGAGGATTTACCACTTGAGCACCTAACAAGACTTTATATTAATGAAGTTTTAAGACTTCATGGTGCACCTCTATCAATTCTGTCTAATCAAGATTCCCAGTTTACATAAAAATTCTAGACAAGTCTCTTGAAGGCTTCAAATACCGAGCTTCGTATGAGTACTGCATATCTCCCCCAAACTGACGGGCAGTCTAAAAGGACTATTCAAACTCTAGAAGGCATTATGAGGTCATGTTATCTTGACTTCCAAGGTATATGGGATAAAAAAATTCCTTTTTTGTAATTTTCATACAATAATAGTTTCCATTCTAGTATTCAAATGGCTTCATATGAAGCATTATATGGAAAGAGATGTCAAAATCCAACTTGTTAGGATGATGATGGTGAGAGGAACCTTATAGGCCCAAAACATATTGAAGAGACCATAAAAAGGTAAATACAGTTCAAGCCCATATTAAAGAAGCCGAGAGTAGGAAAAAGAGTTATGCTGACAATTAGTGAAAAGATTTAGAATTCTATATGGGAGACCATATCTTCCTGAAAATATATCCATGGAATGGTGTCTTAAGGTTTGGTATGAAAGAGAAACTACACCCAAGGTAAATCAAAACGTTTGAAATTCTGGAAAGAATTGGAGCTATAGCTTACCATTAAGTGATAACGCCAAATCTCCCCAGAGTTCACGATGTGTTCCATGTGTCATTGTTATAGAAATACATGCCAAACCCAACACATGTAATCAACTATGAAGAAATAGAAATAGAACTTGATTTTTCAAACTGTGAAAAAACCTATCGGGATTCTTGACACAAGGGAGAAGGTATTGAGAAATCAGACAACTTGTTAAGTAATGGTTCTTTGGAGAAACGAGAATACAGAGGAGGCATCATGGGAACCAGAGTATTTTATGAATAAGAACCACCCACATATTTTTCGTGGGCTTTATACATTAAATTTCGAGGACGAAATTTCTTAAGGAATGAATAATGTAGCACCCCAAACATTTTATGGTATGTTTCTCTTAAATACATTGTATTAATCATATAGCCTATATTTTATGAATAACTGAGCCTCAATAAAACAAAACATGGTTACTTATAGGAGATATCCATAACCTAGCCATTAAAATTTAATTTTCTAGCTCTATGATTTGAATTTTAAAAATATGACATACATTGTTGTGTTCAAGATGATATTTAGAGTCTGATAGAACTAACATAATTTTCGATGAATAGTATCCTACCCTTATGAATAGTAACCTTGGTTTATGAATAGTAATATGACCCTTACGAATTGCATCCATACCCTTGAGTGTATAAATGAATTTAGGCACATTGAAAATGAAGATGAATATTTTAAGTGTTTATATATTTATATTAAATAATGATTTAATTAAATATTTAATTAATCATATTTAGAAAATTATTTTTGAAAAATGGACATCATTTTAGGATTTTACAGGTTGAAAAATGGTTAGGGTGAATTTTTTGGGATTTTTCTGAAACACATGAATTTTTGGGGAATAGTAAAATACATTAATTTACTATATAAATTCATTATAATTTAAATTAACTATTCCTAGAATCATGAGTGATATAAGCCCCCAAATATAGAAATCACATGCATATATTAGTATTCTTGGTCATGGAATACTAACTATTTATTTTCTTGAGAGGAAATAAAAAATTAGTCAATATAATATTAAGAAAACTCTTCTCCCCTCCACAATATAAAACACCCATCACCCCCTCTTCCTCCCACACCACTAAAACTTCAATACATTCCTAAATTCTTTCAAATAATCTTCCCAATCCTTCTCCTCACATACAAGACCTAATGCTCTCATGTGATGTCCAAAAATAAAAGGCCTTAAGGAGTATCTCAAGGAGGAGTACTCAAGAAGTGAACCTCTCTTCCTTTTTCATTCAATTTTTCTTACAAGTTCTATTATTTTGTTCTCTCTTCTCACCTCACCTAAACCAAATGCCTTGAAAATTACAGTACCATACATGTACTGGGTTTTAATTATTCTAAAGGAATATTTCATCATAATCTCTTTTATTTATTTCCTTTTATACAATAAATGAAAACACCGTCCGAGATGTGTTATTTTATCACACTCAAGGAAGAAGTGGTTTCAATTTGCATTACAATCTTTAATAATGGTTATGAAATTTTTTTCAATGGTTTAACCTGATCATAATATATTTATTTTTTACTGTTTAATGTTATGGAATCCTTACACACTCATAATATGGAATAATAATACAAAACCAGATTATTGTCCACAAAACCGCCGAGCTAAATACAAATGTTTATCGATAACTTTTAACTAATGATTCATCGTATAGTATATAACCCAAATTCATTATAATCTCATATATATCTCTTTAATTTCAATAATAATATACATTAAAATTTCTGTTTGTTTAATCAGATTTAAAATGAACTTCCATTCATTAATGCAAGTAAATGAATCATAAAAACCAAGGAAGAAAATGCTCTTAAACAATAAAATTGAATATATTAAACCCATCAAAAATAACATTAATGAACCTAATAATGTTATAACATATCATTTACATGATGATAATATTCTAGAATTATTAATTAATGATGCTAAATTTGATTATTCAGTTCATTAAGAACAATCAAGAACACCTTAGAGTATACGTTAAGAGATCATATCTCTCCCTTTTATTCAAGCATCTTCCCTATGTTGTGAACTATTATTTTTAATTCATAATGATTGGGTATGTCTTTTTACCTCCCACATACTACCGTTGTGACATATAAATAATGGAAGACCTGTTTACCTTTCATTAATCCCTCTCAAGAACACTCATTACCAGGCTGAAATGTTTGCAAGGGGTTTTCTCATCTCACTTTCAATTCTGTGGGATTTCCATTGGTCGACTCTCATTTATTATATGTGGTATAAGTGTAAAATAATTTGAAATATATTATCATGTTTCTATTTATATTAATGAAATTATGTGATTAGTTTTTTGGTTATTAACGTTTGGTCATAAGACTCAATTGAATACAACATGGTAACGAGCTTTGTTTCAATTTTCACTTCGTTGCGACTTACTTAGTATTGTGCACCTACACTTTCTTATGTATGATACTTACTGCCCATTTGAGAGAACTGTGAAATTGAAATTATATTCCAATTAAATTTCCATATTATCATATCATGGATATTATTATTTTCTAAGTCGTATACCATCTTACACATGGTATTTATTTTGTATGTAGTTTTGTCTATGGAATTATTTATGAATATGTATCCTCTATTCTATATAGATAATTTAAAGTCAAATTACTCTTGTGTTGAATCCATGTATAAGTAATTCTTTGGATGCCGAGTTGGGCGGGGCCTGCTACATCCCCTCGATGCATCGGTAGGTCTCATGAGACAATCATTTTGGCGAAATACCCTTCGAGTTTGTTTCCAAAAAAATCATACAGGTTTCTACCCATAGAACTAAACCGTTTTTACAGTATTATGGTATCATGTTCCAGATACATGATGTCCAATTAATAAGAATTATTTTTACTCATTATTAGTTATTACTATCCATGAGGTTTTCACTATGAATAAATCTATGGATGCAGTTTCATTATCAGTTTATTAATGTCGTGAGTTTTTCATTTGTTCATCATGCCATTTTGATTATGTATAGTTGTTTACAATTACGTTAAAATTGTTTCATTATTCCTCTATTTTTAACCCTTATTAACCATTTTAGATCACCCCTTTCATTGTTTACTTTTAGAAAGTAACATAGAGGACATCATTTATTGAGTTCTTATGGATGTAGTCTTTAGTTTTTGTTATGTATTTTATTTTGTAACCTCTTCTAATGTAA
Organism: Viscum album; assembly: GCA_963277665.1. Classification (NCBI taxonomy): domain Eukaryota; kingdom Viridiplantae; phylum Streptophyta; class Magnoliopsida; order Santalales; family Viscaceae; genus Viscum; species Viscum album. The sequence goes on from OY728165.1 coordinate 1,047,995,979, forward strand.
TTTGAGTTACATATATGTATCTACTTTCTTCAAGACTACTAATCTGATCAATAATTCAGGATTTTCATTCCTTATAACAATTTCAATGTTCTTAATAATGCACTGACTCTGGTCTATAGGGGTTGGGGTGTTACAGTAGTGTTCTTATTTCTCTATTTTTCTTTTCATTTCAAAAGTTGATATTATAAAAAATCTCACAGTAATCACCCAACCCATGTTATATCTCCTCATAGAACTGTTTATAATAGTTATAATAATATCAAAGTATTATTTTGAGCAATTTTTAGCCTCCCAAAGACAGAACCCATTCTTTTTTTTGTTTTCATTTTTTTCAAAATTTTAATTTTTAACACTTTTCTATAACATGTACAACATTAAAAATACCTGAATCCAATACAAAAAACCCACCAATTGAGAACCCCTTCCCCAAAATAAAATTTATGCTTTCCTTTAAGCATATAACAACACATTGAAAATTAAGTAATGATACCCAAAATGAATTCCATTCCCCAAAACTTAAATTTTGATAAATCATTTAATGAAAATCGACATAGAAGTTGGGAAAGAAAAGGTATTGGAATTGTGATGTGTCTATAAAGAAAAAGGTTTTCAAATTATCAAATTGTCTTTTAAAAGGAGGATTTATGTAATGTAATGGGAGGCTGTTTGGCTATTTCGATTATCTCATGTTCCAAAAAATTCCACTATCGTATCAAGGTATGCTAAAGGAAGATATTAATCTCAAAGGTATAAAGACCCATGATTCGAAATCCAGGGTGAAAAAACACAATATAAAAATATGTCCATATGTGACCATGTAATTAAATATAATCTTATTCCTCATGGTTCACGAAGAATTCTTTTATTATAAGAATTTATAATTAAAAACATTTTAAGCATGAAATAAAATTATTTATCTAAATTTATGATTAAAATAAAAAATATTTGTATTGAAAAAAGACCTTTGACTCCCCAAACTGGTTAAGGAAAATTTCAATATTTAATGGTGAGTATTAGTGTCTTTTTATTCTTTTTTCAGTTTATTTAGTTTTTTAAAAATACATAGCCACACAAAAGGGAAATATGTAGAAAACATGTTTTATGAAGAAATTGGTAAGAAAACATGTAATGGTGTAAGAATAATAATAATGATAGAAAGTGATAGTGAGAGAGATATAAAGATAAAGAGGAGGAGGAAAGAGAGAGAGAGAGAGAGAGGGATAGGGAGTTAAAAGGAATGAGGTTCCCCTAGGTTTGGATTTTTTTGGTTTTCCTCTCCATCTTGTGGTGGGTCGATAGAAGATGATGTGGTTTCAGGGGAATGTTTCCTCTTTGTTGAGGATTTGAAATATATATAGTACCTATAAGAGAAATAAAAAATTCATTATATATTTAATGGAAAACTAAAAATAAATTAAAATTTCATTAAATAAAAAATAGAAATTGGGTTGCCTCCCAAGAATCACTATATTTATTTCTTTTAAATCTAGGAATTTTCATTGGACAACCCATAGTCTGATGGTGGACACCATATTTTTTCAACTCAATTGTGTTTCTGGAAAAACTTCTCCTTTGGGAGGCATGATTATTTGTTGGATAATATCATATCATCCTTATTGTGAATACAATTAAATTAGGGGGAATGATAATGGGGGTATCCTACGATTGGATTTCAACTTGAGGAATTATATAAACCATTGAATATTAGTTTTATATACTTGGAAGCTAAAGAACATGTTTCAATTATAATGGTGAATTTCTGTGTTGTTCAAATACTATGAAATCGGAGTTTGAGATACCATTTTATTTTAACTCGTTTTTTCATTGTTTTCCAATGTGGAGCAACGAGGATAAAAGGGTACATGAGACTCAATAAATTGTTCATGATCTTTTATACGATTTTTTTTCAAAGAATAATCAATTTCAACCTCACAAATGATCACTTAATTAATTGGGGAACAAATATCACAAAACTCACCCCCATTTCTATAAGATAAAAATATTTATTCGGGGTTCACATAACATATAAGAGAATTTTCATTACAATATATATGAAATGATTAATGTTGGATAATATAATTTGAATAAAAAAATGAACATACATGTTTATTTTTCTTATTACCATCAATGTATAGATCATATATAAGATGAGATTCCAAAGAGGTATCAAGATTCTTTAGATTGATGAATTATACATGTAAAAGGTCAACCTTAGCATATCAATTTATGAATTGGTTAATGAGAATGAAATATTCTCAAAATCCTCTATCATTAGAACCGAAGGAACATGATGGATTAGGGTTTAACAAACTCTCATAGTGTCTTTCAGAAGTATGGATAGAGAATACCACGTTATTCGTTGATGGGTATCACATGGATTGAAGATTATTAAACATGACAAGTTAGTCACCAAATTCAGTAGATAATATGACATCATGGACATAAATTTTGGTTCTAGATGTCATGATGAATGGTAATCCTAGAATCAAAGTATATTTACAAGTAGTTGTCTCACCTTTCATGTTAAGGACAAAAAAATAAACAGGGAAGATACGATCATTGACCTAGAAAAGGAAATCCTTGATTTTTCAACTAGGATTAGTAGTTTCTAGATTGTATAATAGGATGAAAACCCTATTGGGTTCAAGGGACCTCGTCCAATGTTAGTGTATATAAGTTTTTGCACAAAATTTATCATGTCTACTATGTTTAAGAGTGAATTATCAAAATTTGAACTCTCTATTTTTCCTGGAATAATAAATGAACCTAGGTATTTTCACATCATAGGTATGTATTGCTGGGGTGAAACATTTTTTATAGTCCCAATTTATCTTTTATGGATGCACAATCCCTTAAGAAACTTTTCATACACAAGGATTTTTTATAGAATCAAATTATGTAATTTTGAATTAAATACATCTAAACATGTAAAACATTTCAAAATCATGTTCAAATAGAATATTTGCTTAATAGACCACTTGAGGAAAAGAAATTTTGTCTTTTAGAGGCATTTAAGGGGGTTAGAAAGTGGATTTAGGGTACTTTTTGGGCATTTTTTTCTTTTTCTATGACACCATTAAAAGGGGATTGAGAAGATTAATCATGAAAAATGGAGATTTACTTTCTATATATTTTTCAAATTTCACTTACCTTACCCTTATTTTTGGTCAACTATTGAGCTTATAGTTGGGTGGAATTAGATATTTTATGCTAAATTAGGTGGGGTAGAGTTGACCAATTGTTTTTAATGTTTTTAGGGCTAGAAAATGTGATGGAGTATAGATATTCCACAAAACATTCCCATGGTTTTACAGATGAAGAGGAATGTCTCAAATTGAGATACCATTGATTTTAATTCTTGGGATATGTATTAAATTGGGTGGGAATTGGGATGTCTCCTTAGGATAATTGGATCCAGGAGGAGAAAGAGGAGGATTGATCCTTTGAGGTTAAGGAACAAAAGGGTAATTTTTTTCGATGTTCCCACCATGTTGAAAATAGTGCAATTGATTTGTATTATGTGAATGGAACTGAGGGGTATGGTAGAGGAGATTTCCATACCTCATGAAAAGGTTATATTTATAAGAGAAGGGATCAGGGTTTGGTTGGGTGGATTTTCTAATGAACTATCCCTCTTGATGAGGGTTGATGTTCCTCAGAGAAAACATTATGTCGAGCTCCATTGGACTAAAAGAATCAAAAATATGATTTTGATGTTTTGGACACATGTTAGTTGGGTGAGATTGTGATCTATATATTCGATAGTTTTCTTATAGGTCCAGTGATTATAGATTATATAGAAAACGAGGTTGGGGGTTTGGAAACCACCACTAGTAGATGCACATGACCCACTAGTTAAATCATCAACTTAGTAATAATGTTAGTATCTATGGATTGATTCTATTGGACTTGTTTGACAAGGGAATGTGCTCATGTATTAAGTTTTTCTTGTGTTTTCATCCATGTTTATTAAAAGATCTCCTGTAGTTGCATGATTTTTATCAACAAGAGCACGAACACTTGGAACAGGAATGAGAGTTCATACCATAGCCAATAACTCATCATAGAATTATTGGATAATGAGTTGGGAATGTATTTTGATATGTGGAAAGGTTTTGACAAGATTTTGGAACCTCTTTCTGTAATCATGGAGTGTTTCATTAGTGAGTTGATGGATACCACTTACTTAATTTTTGATAGAAGGATTTTGATATGTAATGATGAATTTCTCTAAAAAAAGTCGCTTCAAGTAATTTTATGTTGTTATGAAAATATGAGTGAGGTAATTGAGCCACGACTCAGTGGAGTCATCTAGGGAGAAATGGAATTCTCGATGTTTGATTTCTTTTCTTTAGAAACACCTTGAGTCTTTATGGTAGAGAACACTACTTAGAACTCTTTGAGATGATATTGTCCATCCTCACTAGCTAGACTGTGGAAATGCGGAAGAAGATGAATCAAACCAGATTTGTGTTCAAAATTAGACTCATTTTCATGATATCAAATACCATGATCTTGGAAATTCATATCACGGAAAACTATTTATTGTATGGTTTGTTCCTAGGATTGGCTATATCTAGAAAAATTGGATGGGAAAGGAATTGGTCATGATGGATTTCTTTATCCCTAATGTTCCTCAATATTCGGAGAATAATTTACTCAATTTTGGGTCAAACAAATTGGATTAATTATTTGGGAGGACACTAGGAAATTAGATATGTTTTGAAAGGATGAGGAAGGTGGGTTTTTCATGGGTTTTTATGTTTTTGTTAATTTTTTGATTTTCTTTCGTTCTTTTACAAAAAAAATTACCAACTACTAGTTGCATCATCCCTAGAAATAGATCCATTTGAAGTGTGGATATTTTTCTGTATCGACCATTCAAATGGTTTTGAGATTTTCTAATATGTTTAGAGTCACTTGTGTTGAATCCTCACAAATTGTACTATTTTTTTGAGTCAACAATGTTTTTATTAATAGTCTATTGATTGGAGTGTTTTATTAAAAGTATTAATTAAATATATTTGGGAATTAATATTTAAATAAAATTTTGATAAATATTAGAGATAGTTTATAATTGGGGATTTATTCTTATGATATCATTGTGCTTTGGGTGATATTTTATTATATTTACACCCACTTAGAAGATTATTTTGATAAAAATTCCCATATAATGAAGATTTAATCCAAGCCACCACTCTACTTGGGTTCTAATATAATTAAATACATGTTTATCGTATAGTGTTTAAGGTTCTAGTAATCCATGTGATCTATTAATTATTCAAAACATGCCATTAATCATTGAAATTTTATGTTTAACATACATAATGTTAATATAATGAATATTTAACTTGCAAAAGTACTCAATCACTTGATATGACCAATTTATGAATCAATCCAATATATGATTTATTCATCCATTAATATATTTATTAATATGGTTTTTATTATTATTTTGATGAGTTATAAATAAAATAAAAAGAATGTGACAAGAAAAAGTTGTTCACCGAACACATACACAAGTGATAAATAAAGTAAAACATGAACTTATGATTGAATGATAAATAGAAACAATGAAATTATTTTCAATATTATTTAAATTATTTTTTGAAAAATGTTATTTCAAAATAGAGGGTGGATGATAATTAGAGCGTTTGAGGGAGAATCATGCATTAATATTTAATGAAAATGAAAATGAACATACTTGATTCCAATTGAAAACACTTAATATGCATGAAAAAATACATGATGTAATGCTATATAAATTGGATTACTGAGTTTGAAATGTATTCCTAAGACTTTTACAAGGAAATGGTCATGAAAAACTATTATTCTATGCTCTAAAATGAACACCCACACAATGAGAAGGGGAGATGGTATTTATTTCCCAACATTGTGAAATGCTTGCATTCCAAAACTGTTGCTCAAATTGACCTACCATGTTGAAAATATAGAAATCAGAATTTCTTGAAATATTCTTCATAAAATCAGTATATATGAATGTGGAAATTTCACAATCAATATTTGACAACCATTGGAGTATTTGGGCCAAATTTATGCTTATTTTTTCAAAGGATGTGTTGTTGTCCAGTTTTCTATATAATTTTTCTATGGTCTAAATGTGATTTAATTTATGGTTATGAATATTCCTTGAAATCCAAACCATTCATTCTAAAAATTTATAATTCTATATTTTGGATTCCACACTATGAAATACTAGCTCAATTTAATGATTATATTGGGATAAAAGTCTCGAATGGTAGACTTCTTTTAAATCTAGTAAAAAATTGTGGAATAAACTTTAATGCATCATTAGGCCCATTTTTAGTATATTTTGGAATTGAAATTTTCATCCATGTTTTAATGTAATGTCTCTATATGTAATGTAGATAATAAATGAATTTGGAATTTTTTTTATTTATACTAGAAAATATTTAATTCTATCTGTAATAGTTTCATAGGTAGATTGAATGAGACTTGTTGTGTGGTTCATCTGCCACTTCAAATTGCAGAATTGGCCAAAGATCAAGATGAATTATTTTTAATACATTGAATTATGAAAACTCATGTATAAAAATCACCCAATTTGTATAATGAGGGTGATAGTTCTGATAAAATATTAAATGACTTTAAATTTGGATTTATTCAAATAATCCTCAAAAAATATATTTTATATTAAAACATGGGTGTTTCACACAAATTATACACTTTTCCTTAAAAATGCAAATTTAGTAGATAATTTTTTTTGAATAAATGAATAAAACAAGTGATAAAAACATTCCCCACTCTCTAAAATGATCAATAAATTATCATATTAAGCATTATCCACCTCGATAAAATCTATGTATCCAAATTATTTATCTATGTTGAATATATACATTGTTTCCAAATATCCTAACATTTCAGTTATTTATAACAAATATTTTATAATAAAAACCTATCTATATGTAATAAATTCACTATTAAAAATATTCAATTATTAGTAAAACTTCTTTAAAAACTATAATACCACATACATTTATATGTATTAACCCCAATTATAGTTGAAACATTCTCATTTTCCATTAAAAAAACCATAGTCATTTTTTCTAATAAATAAAAGTATTTTTTATTTAATAATCAATAATCAAATTAATTTTATAATCAATCCTATTATATTGTTTGGATGTGTTACTAATTTTAAATTTTAATGATATAATACCAAAATTATGTTATATATTAATAATTTACTTTGTCCACTCTTTTTGAACCTTTACTTTACTATAAAATTTTAGATTGTATAGACTATTATGAATATTTATTATTCCATAATATATTTCATTCATGTGTATAAAATATATTTTCTCCTAAAAATGAAATAAAATCCTTTTATTTTAAAATAGAAAATTGAAAAAAAAACACTATTTATTCCCCGAACATAATTAAATTTATCAATTGAATATAGATAAATGAATAGTTTATATAAAAAGTGTAACTACTTTTTCCACATCTCCCACAAAATAATGAACTTATCCCATTGAATTTTCTATTATAAAATTTATAAATTTTTCATTTCTAAATTGTGTGATGCATAACCGTTATCTAATTCTCAAGAGAGAAAATTATAAAAATAATTTGTAGCATTCAATTGTATGTGTTTATAAGGAATCAAATTTTTAATTATTAAAATTGTAAAATTAATATATAAACTATTACGATATATAAAAAACTAATGATTAATTTCATAACCATGATATTTTTATCTAGTAGAATTTTAATATATAACTGAATATATTTAGGTAATGAGTATAATGTATTATATAATTTTCAGATAAGAAACTTTTATTGAATATTCACTAGCTAAAAAAATAACCCCTTAAATCATATCTATTAGTCGTAAAAGTTTTACATTTCCTTAATATTTTATTTATCATTATCTATTTTCATATCACTAGGATAATTTTGTAGGAAATCACATCAATTATTTCAAGTTGAACTCTTGTATAGTTGAGTTGAAAAAAATTATACAAATTTAAGTAATGAATTATCCAACCTACATTTCATTGGTAATTTTAATATCTATGGTCAAATATCGAAAAAAATATTATATTTTTTAACATATATAGGCCCTTAATAAAAAGGGTTACACATACTTTACTAACTTTAAAAAAGACAATCTATTAGTAATTATTGTTGTGGACTAGTTGGATGGTAACACTAAGTTGGGGGGGGGGGGGGGGGGTTGAATCAGTTTCACAATATTTACAATTCATTCTTTTATAATTAACCAATATAACCAGTTAGTTATTAAATATTAAAAATTTTAGTTATCTCATTATAACCCTATATATTATTGAAATAAAACAAGCATAACTCACAACAATTTACAATGTTTGGATTTGAAATCATACTCTTTATTTTGATTCGTGAGTTGAAAAAATCATGAATTCTATTCTATAAAACCATTTGGTTAAATGAAAGACCATCCCTATTGTAGAAGTAGAGAGTCCAAATATTCTCATTCTCTAGAGTCCCACTAGATAATGAATCAGGAAACTACCCACTATAATTATATGATCAAAAACAAGAAGGATATCTTTATAATTCATGTTACTTATTGACTTCTCAATATAGATCTCTATATATTAACACAATTTATCAACTTTTATTCTATTTTAAGATGTTATTATTAACTTCAACATCTAAAACTCATGATCAGACCATTTGGTCCCTATTACTCACCTAAGATACTCAATGAACCGAGTCTCCAAAGACCCTGAATAAATGGGAACACGTGTCTACTCCTTCAGTAGAACCATACATCATTGATACAATAATGTATGAGGTTATAAACAACACAAATATTATGAATTTTTATCTTGTTTTTTGAATATATAAAATCATTGAATAAATGAGTGAATATTTTTTTCCCGTAATGGATTTATCAAAACCCCATGATCTTCAACATCAACAATATCATCTCTTTTGAAATTGTTAAAAAAACCCTCAACTGTATACTGTAATTAAAAATCATAAAATCTCGATCCAAATAATCATTTAAATAACTAATTTGACCCAAGATATTTTCTTCTTTGAATCTCTACTTATTCCAAAAATTTAAATTCATCAAAATTTAATTTATGTGTGAATGAAAGTATTCCTCATTTCAACATGTCTCAATTAATTATGTTGTGGAACTCATATCCACACTCCTCACTTATCCATATGAATCCTGATACATGGTCATGATGTTTGATTATATTAATATTAGATAAAAATGTATGCTAATTTATTTAAAATAATATAATAATATTCTCTCTATTTATTCAAATATTTATTTATTATCTAATACTGATATTTTTAATTTTTTAATATTGATATTTATTTTTTCTATTGTTATTTAGGTATACCTATAAATTCTTATCTCACTATTTAATTAGGTTAAAATGAATAATAAAAATATTTATATGTTTCAATTATTCTTCAAATAGTTTTGTCTTATGATGGTGTCCTAAGATGCTCTCAACTTCTCTATTTTTTTGCAAAGGGTTATACCATAAGAAGTTAGGTTATACCCTACAAATATTATGTTTACCATAAAATTTACCATAAAATTAATAACTATAACCTATAAAATACATCCTAGGGTTAATAAATTCCCTAAATATTTAGTTTATCCTCAAAATTTACCTTATAATGTATAAGGTCAAAACCCTACAAAGATTATCTTGTACCATATTATATGTGTAGGGTTCATACTTTTTCCATTTTCACCATCTATAATTATAACTAGATCATTTCCTCAAACAATCTTAGTACCCCATACAGTAATCCTTATTTTCACTCAACTAGTTTATCTAAAATCATCATGAACTTCAAACTGGACTTCATAATTTTTATTTAGGAATTTAATATCCCCATTTGTCTAACTACCTTGTCCCCTTATTATATGATGTTGTAGAAAATACTTTCAACATTTCAACACATGTGTCTAACATGAAGACTATCTCACTAATAATACCATTTAATGTTTTAAAAAATATTTCTTCACATATTCATTAATTAGTAGCTCCAAAATATCTTCTTAGTCACTCAACATATGTTGGAACCTTCTCAACATCAAATAATAATTCCTAATTAAATACAAATAAAATTTTTCCAAAGAGAACATCATTATTCCCCTTTTTTTTCAATACCAAAATACACCATTCATGTTAATATGTGTTTCTTTTATTTCTCGACATTATTGATAACTAAAATAGAAGTTATGTCTGGGTCTTCTCATTTCATCTAATATTTTCAATTGGAAATAATTCTTTTCTCTTTCTAATACAATATGTCAACGTGATCCACACTTATTGAGGGAATGAAGGACTCACATGTATTCTTTTCAATGATCATATAGCTTGTCAAGAAAAATTCTATATGGTGTAACCCATTGAATAAACAAATAATGAATAAAAAAGTTGATTAATATTGCCTATAAACTGAACCATCATATGTTTGCATCCTCATTTCCTCATTATTGGGATTTTAAAAATATATTTATCTAGAAGTGAATATCATATTTCCATCTTGATTAAAAATATCATAAATTTCATGGGTAGTATAAAAACTCACCCCATTTATAAAGATTTTTAATAGAATTAGAATAAGGGAATTATAAGTGATTTTCATAACTCATTATCAATTCATGATAGGGAAATCTATAAATTCAATATTCACTTATCTTGTAATGTTTTTACATATCCATATCCGATTTATTCCCCACAAGGTATGTACTCACTTTATCATCCCCATTAATGTTATAATACTATATGAAGAGTTATTTCATTACTATACAATTCATATAAATCTCATATTTATCCTTTAATTCCCTATATGTTATTATGAAATATAATGTAAATACATGAATAAAGTAGTAATATTTAATTCCCCTAATAAAACAAAAAGGATCATAGTTTCCTCTCAACCAAAACATCTCATTATATACAATCTATGAATGAGAATTTGTTTATTTGAATTAATTTCTATTTTGAGCCTTAATAGGTTGTATGATTTGTTTCTTCACTATAATTGCTTCATTTTCTTTAGAAGTTTTATTTCATTTAATCATCATGGTAGATTAATTTTCTGACACATTCTTTATAATTTATTATCAATTCATCTTGGGATTAAAGGTTGTTTATATGATCTATTATGTCATTTCTAAATTTTCCACATATTTCACATAGATTTTATTGAATTTTCAAGTCATGAATTATAAATAACATCTCATGTGCCTCGTTATTCTCTAGTAAAACATCTTTTTTCTCTTTAGAAAAAACTTTTTATTGTCATTTTCATACATTATTATTAATTATAATGACTTTATACCAAGAACCAATTGATTATTACATGGATTGGAGGTCTCTATTTGACCCCAGGAATGTCTCCTTATATTCATGTAACTGTCAACAAGTACTAGAGGTATATGGTATTACCATGAGGAGACTACACCCCCATATCTTAATGTGTAATAATTGTTAAACATCCCAAAATCATGAATAAAAATATATCATTATGTTATATATAAAAATAATACAAACCTCACAATAAAATTTAATATGGAAGCATACCCTCACATAGTCAGACAATAATACTGACAAAAAAATTGAAGAACCACTAGCCTTATCCAATATAAAAAATAAATAAATTTATAAAATTTCCAAAACGATCTACATATATCCATAATTCTCATTTTATCGTATTAAAAAAATCCATTTGAACTATCAAACATAATCATACAACTTTGGCCCCTATCCCTAGGTGAACCTATGATCAGCAAAGTCATCTCAAGTACCCAAGTGCAATGGAATCTTGGGTTGGGTTTGAGTATAACTCACTAGGGAACCAAAAACATGATATAGTAAATTACTATTAAATTATGTTTATGAATTTTTAATATAAATATATTAAGATAATATAAATAAACTAAATAATTGAACTAAATTAACCACAATCAATCCATCTGGTCTAATGTGACATGTGAGATCAACTACCACTTCTACAGTTAGTGTTCGAGTGTAACTAAGAACATGTAAACACATGGGTAAGATATTAACATCCTCAAAACATAATAATCCACCGAAGTGAAATATACCCATCCAAAAAAATAGTCATACCAATCGAGGAAAATTTACGTATCCCTTGAAAATGACAACACCACTCTGGATAAATATATCTATCTCTAGAATTATCATTCTCATACACTAATGGGGTCATTCCATCATTATGGGGAGTTACATATCTTCCCAACAACCTAAACCCGTATTAATACAAGACATAAAAACAAGGGGGACCATCCTCCTCAGAACCTTATATCACATTACACATATACTCATCGATACATCCCCCAAAATTACCATTTCAAAGAACAATAGTTGAACAATATCCCAATCATAAAATATGTCTCATAACTATAATAAAAATATGGGTAGGAAACCTTCCCAAGGAAACCAAGATTGGGCTCCAAATTTGAAAACTTATACTACAACTTTATACCTACCAAGATTACATCATCAATTCAAGTTGTAAGGCTACACTCGAAATCATAACTACTCATTCCCACACTAATCCTTCAAGGATTACATTACATGAGTGTTCCTGCTAAGGTTCCCTAGGTCTCATAATTTCATAAAAAACCTATATAGTTTTTCATATATCATTATAATATCTTGATATAAGACCATTAATCAAAAATCATAATATCCCAATGTTTTACAAAGATCACATTTTGACCTCATTGGCCAAATCAAACTTGCCATAGTGGCATCACTCTCAGGAGATGGAATAGTTCCCATCTTGCATCCCTAGTCATTTGAGGTCAGTTTGAATATGCCTTGACAATTCATAATCTACCAAGGCTACACCCAAGATGGTAATAAATCTCTTTTTGGGGAGGAATACGTGACCCACTCTCTAATAATCTATCTGAAGGTTTTAAGTCATCTCCCCATTGAATCCTATCCTACTGGGTCTAATCATTCCCATTGATTACTGATCTCTGTTCATGTGGAATAATATAATTTATTAAGGTCCATTACATTGACATGTGTTTTTATGTCGACACCCCTCATAGTCCCTATATCCCAAGAGATATATTTCATTTTCAATCCCTTGGTTATAGGTAGTGTTGTCCCCCATATAGGGTGAAAGGGACCATCGTGGAGCATAAAACGTATTCCATTTCTAGTAATATTATTTTAAATCCTTATTAATTTTAATAAAAATGTTGATCACACACATTTGTGAGACAATATATCACATTCTTTAAATATAAAATTCAGAAACCATAGGAAAACACAAAAGGACCACCAATATCAATCTATGTCACTTACTAGAAAACAATTTAAAAAACACATCCAAGTCTAATGACCATTATCCAGCTACCAAAGGGCTACTCTCATCCCACAACATCCAATAATTAATTATTAAAAATTTACTATAAATTATTCGCATAAATTATTATAATTTATAATAAATTAATAATTTTATTTAAATAATAATAATTCCTAAAAACTATCTGTACATAATACACTAGTGAAAACATGATGAATATGGATTATTCAACTCCAAACTTGCACCCAGACCTAAACCAAAAAAATACCCAATTTATAAATAGAAAACTGTGAGAAAGTTCAGTATGTTTCACCCAAAAACCTATGATATATCCATCATGATATATACCATTATCAAAGTTTAGTGTGACCTCATGTATTCATCCCTTTAAGGTTTGATTTAGATATATTGATAAAAAGAACTATAAAATCTAGATGGTTCCATCATGCCTTACTGGAATCATTACTTAATTGCATAAATGGGTTGCACAAAATTAGTGAAAACCCCAAGATGAATACTGATGAGGTTAGAGGAAGAGGAACCACACATTGAATAACTGAAGAACACCCACAAAATCAAACCAAATAGAGGGAGAATTATAGTGGAAATACTGGGGTCAACCAACTTGGGTATGTTCATATGGGATGAATAAAGTAGGTGTAGGAGAATTAAATAAATTGTTGGAAAATGGTTAAAAATATAATCTTGAATAAATATAGGTACAATTTAGCCAGAATTATAAAGACCATAAATCTAGTTGAATAGAATCAGTGGTTACAATAATACATTTTATTAAGATATAATTGATCGTATCCAAAAGAACCTAATAGTTTATAAATATTAGTAAACTAGATAAATACATTAATCTCATAACCATTTGAAATCATAAAATAAAATAAACTATTTTCATTGAGAACGCTATTATTCTATCACTAGCATTTCCTTTAATATAATTCATTGTACACTTCTTTTCATACAGTGTAAATGAGAAAAAATAATGGTAAGGTCAAATTATTAGCAAGTATTATGTATTGTGGATTATATTAGGCGTAAATAAGAAATCATAATTATGGAATAGTAAATAACTGAAAGAAAATTCCACTTAATCAACAATCTGGGAATGAAATATAATATTGTTAGAATAAATGATGATCAAATAATTCCATATAATTATTCACCTGATATTGAAACCTATCAATGGTTATCATAACTATTCAAATAATCCCATGGAAATCAATAACTAATATCATAATGATGTATTGAATAATTCCAGACATCATAAATGTATCATCGAGTCCTCGTTCTTGGACATCATTCTTAAATAGGTAAGGACTCCTAAAAATACCCATACTAGTTTCTATCATGAGACCAACCGATGAATCTAGGAGATATAATAATCCCCACTCATCAATTACTAATTACAACGCATTCATCACATGGATTAGTTGAATAAAAATTAAATACATAATCAAAATAAACACTCGTATTGAAAAAATAGCATTCAAACTGTAAATATTTCCCTAAATAAATCCAATCAAAAAACCGTCCAAATAATGAATAAATAATATATCCTTACAAAATATCCCAATTATTTCATAATTTAATGAAATTTTTATTTTCATTGATGAATACAAATATCATAAAAAAGTAAACTAAAAAATTCTATTGGAAATTAAGAATAACAATTTTAAAATCACTTTTCAAAAATATTAATTTACAAAATTTTAGGGAAACAATTTTCATTGAAAAAACCCATGGAATCATGTAAAGTATTATTCAAATTATTTATTGTTCATGATGTAAGAAAATTATATTCATGCTGAGTACATTAAAATGGAGATTCCTTTCACATTTTCGTTAAAAAGTTAAAAATTACCTTCTCCTGAAAATGTTAGAAGATTCCATTATTTTTTCTAAAGTAATACATGAGTATGAAATTATTTAATAAATCAATGTGGATTTAAATAATAAAATTTTAAAATATTTTAATGAAAATGTTTACATGGAAGGAAAATATTTCTAACCGAGTAGAAAAACAAAGTAAGTTTTTCGTA
The DNA here is from genome assembly GCA_963277665.1 of Viscum album. Classification (NCBI taxonomy): domain Eukaryota; kingdom Viridiplantae; phylum Streptophyta; class Magnoliopsida; order Santalales; family Viscaceae; genus Viscum; species Viscum album. Next base: position 1,048,011,392 of record OY728165.1, read on the forward strand.
AATGAATTTTTTCAATGCATCAGGAACTTCAAGAATGAGATGATAGAGTAAAACATTTAATTTATAGTAATAAACATAGTGGAAGTAAATATATTGGGTTTAATATCTAAAGATAAAATAATTTCCCCCCTTATAGACTTTCACATTAACAATATCAAATAATGATGACATTGTGAAATAAATCCTTACCAGTTCGGTAACTTTGGAATCATAATACCCATGAAAGATGTAACTTCAAAAAAATAGTTATATTACATTAATAAAAAATATTCATGATATATAATATTAAATGGTCATTATATAATCCACATAAAATATTGTATTGGTGAATATGACATATGTCTCATAATAGTAAAAGTGAAATGAAAACCCTTACCTTGAGTCTGACTTGTCATGTACGTTATTTATCTTATGGAATAATAATATTATGTTAATTATTAAATATATTAAGTACCTTTTCAGGTTTTTTTTTTATTTTTACCATTTTATATTTATTTACTTAATCATTTAGGTTCACATCAAACATTTGGAGGATATTCAGCTCATATACCAACACAGACTATAAGAAGTTGACTATGGTCTAATAAGTCATTATTACATAATATCAGTATTATAAATCAGGAAATAGTAATAATTTTTATATTTAAGTTATATTTTTAAACCAACCATGAAATATGGAAATGAAAAATGAAATACATAACAATTATGGAGAAAATATGACGTACACAGAGACAAGTAACTCTCCAATTCTTCAATGATCATGATGGAATGAACATAAGTATTATTTTATAATTAAAAAACTATATTTAATTCCTAACTAACATAACATTCATTATAATAAACTTTTTTATATCATCCATGTGATGTGGTGATGAAAAATGAACCGTATCGCTTCATGGAGGTGGTGGTCCACACATTAGCACGAATGACATTACAATTTGTCAATGAGTGTAAAGGTAAAAAAGCATACTTATTATATTTTTAGAATGATAAAAATGTCATGAATATAATTTTTAAATATTATATATATCATTATAAATATCCATGAAATGTGGTGATGTAAACTGAGTCATATTGATTCATTAGGTGGTAGTCTGTTGTACATAGGAACTATAGTTTCATTTTTCATTTGATGAATGAGGAGATGAATATATTTTATGTAATAAAAAATATAACATCATATTATATGTAATATTCTTATTTTATAATCTCAAAATTGTTGAATAAAATTTTAATGAGCTATAATAAGAAATAAAAAAATGACTGGTTAAAAACTATGCCTCTTTTTTCAGACAACCTCATTTGCTTTAGACCTTATGCACTATAAAATTAGTATTATGCCAAAAATTACACCTCTAGAATTTGAAAATGGATTTCATAAAGGTATTTAAATAATTATATGATGAATGAAATGGTTCTTGATGTGATGTGTGAAGAGGAGAGTTGGTACCCCTTTATTTGAGAGGGCAGGGGCACCTTTAGAATTTTTTAAAGTATTAAATTAATATAAATTAATTTTCATTGAAAAATGGCAGAAAATTAAATATTTAGAAGATTGGATGAGGAGGGTTATAAATATACTAATAAAATAAAATTTTAACAAGTTTAAATTATGTTTTCACACTTATTTGTTTTTTAATCCCCTCTTAAACCTTTTGATAATTTATACAATATTAATCTTTTATACCAATTATGGGTCAATAATGTTACCATTAAAGGTATAATGGCCCATAAGTGGACCATGGATTGTTATTTTAAACCATATAAGATTATTTTTTATGAATTTAATATTTTTATTTATTTGAAATCATTTTATGAATTAATTCATATCAATTAAAATTAATAAGATCATTTTTGACACTTTTAATTAAATATAACTTTAAATACATCTAGATAAATGGGGAATTAGAATCTAGTCCAATACAAAATCCCTAAAAGTTCATAAAGATCTAGAAAATTATTGGGACACATTTATTTATTCAAATTTTAAAAATTGTATATTTCTAAAATCGTTTATTTGATTTCATAATTAATTGAATAAATACTTTATCACTGTTGCATAAGATTTTAAGGATATCATTTAATCACTAAACATTTATAATAATTTACAATAATAAAAATTTAGTTATCTTTAAAATAATGACTCATAAACAAAACATAATTTCTGGTTACTAATATTTCAAAAATTTCAAGATAATGAAATAAAATAAATAATATATTTTTCACTTATTTAAAAATTTATTTAATGGTCAAAATCATAGAAAAAATAAGTAAAAATAATATATATGAATATTATATAATTATCTATGAAAGATATTGATTAATATAAATTAAGGAAAGTGTAAGGTACATTTTATAGTCCTTATCATATTATTTTTAACTTTATTTACCTGATTTACCATTACCGTACTATGTTTACAATTCATAAGGGAAAAATAAAAGGGGAAAACTTTATAATCTTGGTCATAATTATTAAAAATTTGGAATCAATTTTAAATATTAATTTTTTATTAATGTTAGTAATAAATTTAAAATCATAACAGCAAGTGAAACAGTAAACCATTTATTTAGAAAAATGCATTTTTATGTATAAAATTGTTTTTAAAACAAATACAATCCTAAAAGTGATTATTATGTATATAATTTGGTTATTCATAATATATAATAAATAATTTTACATTGAAATAATTGTAAAACAAAATGGCACTATTGTAAAAATCAAAATGTCGTATATGTTATGGAACATAATGTAATACTATTTATAGCATCTAATTCAATTTCTACGTTAAAATGATCAAATTTAAATAATAATATAATATGTTTCGTTTTGGATCCAAGTTGCATTTCGTATACGCTATCGAACATAATGTTCTTTTAATATGATAGGGTGTTATATTCCCCCACCTTTAATAAATAATGTCGTATCAATTTCAACATAAGAATGTTAATCAAGGGTTTGAAATTTGAAAATTTATTTTTAGGAAACCCACTTCTTAAAAATGGTTAATAAACATCATCATAAAATGAGGGAAAGGGAAATGAAAAGGTCATAAAAAATAGGTTTCAGAAAAGGATAATAGTATTTATATGTGAAAATATGAATACCGTAAGTAAAAATAATTCCCAATAGCCAATATAGAGGGATATAAAATATAGTCTGGAGAACGTTAATGAAAAAACCATATTTTTGAGTTGGGTGAAAAGAACATTGATTCATCAAAAATGATTTTAATTAAATAATATGTTTCTTTAAAGTTCATTTCATTAGTGTTAAGGAATATTTTTACTATATTGATGAAGAACATAATGAAATTTACATTCTTAAAAAGTGTAATTTCATCATTTAATAAACTTCTCACACAATATCATCTTTTCCTCCAAACACTGAGTATTCAATATGTTTTTATGGCCAAAGCACTTAAATCTACTTATAATGAATCAAATAGTCTAGAAAATAATAAACTTTTATTCCACCCATATTTGTACATTTACGAAATCCAAAATGGTCAGAACAAGATAAGATAATTACCCAAATGTTTAAACCATTATATAAAGAAAACATTTAGAAATTACCAAAAATTAAACAATGATACCCAAAGTTAAAACTAAATACTTCTATAAATTAATATACTTAAAATCCTTAAAAATATTTATAACTATGATTTAAAGAAAAAGATTAGAATTATTTGACCATGAATTATTTCATGAAAAATTTAACAATTATCTCCTATCAAAATTATTTACTCAAAAATTTCATATTCTGAAAAATTTATATTCCCTAATCATATAATATTTAATATATGTTACCCATTTCTATAAATAACCCAAATCATTATAATTCCACATAATATGATTTCAAAAATATAAGTAAACCTTAATTTTTATAATAAAATATCATAATTTCATATAATGTTTTCCAGAATTACAGTGATCCACTTCCAAAAAAACATTAACCACTCAATCACCAAATCACATTCCCACCCAATGGTAATTTATAAGATATAATTTATGTTTCTGAAATTTAATTATTATTTATATATCATATAATTTATGTAAAAACAATTTTATATTGACAAAGACTTCAAATTTTCTAGTGGTAGGCTATGCACGCTTGTCTCGCTTTAGTTGTGGGTTGAAGCCTAGTGGTCTTGCTAGATATGATGGGTTGTAACCCAACCTATAACTTTTCCATTTTCTAAAACCATATTAATATAATTTCTATAAATTACCCATTAAAATATGATGATAATGCTCAAAAGAAAATGAAATATCATTAAATATAGTTTCAACTTCAAATATTTTCTCCCATATTACATTCCAAAAAATGTAATAGCATTATTCAAAAAATAATCCATTACATTAAACCAAATGGTGAAATACAACTTAAACCAATAAAATGACACCCCAAATATCAATAATCACTTTAAGATCCCATAACATAAATCCATAAATGTGGTATCTATTATTTTAAATCTACGATAAATATTATAATTGTCGCCCTAAGTTACTTTAGGTTTATCCTATATCACCATGTCATATTATTGGTTTATATAGGTTATTAAACTCGAATTCATTACAATGTTTCATAGATAAAATGTTAATTAACCCTTTAGAATTACCGAGGAGTGTCAATGTAGGTTTACATCAAGGGAACACTCACCAAGTTCCAAAATGATGGATGAGATATACTCAACCAAATATTTTTGAGGACATTACTCTTAGATAAATCTTTTCCAAAACCACATACATTTAAATTATCGATGAAGGGATGTATTTCTAAGAAAAATATATAATGTCGAACATAACCAAATAATTAGGATGTTATCCTATACTTATAATTATCCTTAAAGATAGTCATATGGTTATATTCCTTAATCTATGTTTTCCCAAATCTAGCTTCCAATGTTTCCACTAATGTTTTTTTGGAACCAACTATAAATACCCTGAATCTAGTAGACTATAATTGGTTATCACTTCATTAAATTTTCATTTGATACAACTTATCACATCCCAAAGAACAAATAGTGTAGTATTCTTTGTATACTAGATACATACTTGAATATTTTTATAATTTAAAGCATAATATACAAAGAAGTATTATTATTGAGTACCTTATTATTATATTTATAGAATATCCTAGCATATCCTTCATAGCACACTACCTTGCATCATGGGTAAAAGAAAAACATAATGGTGATATCAAAAGATAATTAAGGGTTATGTACATTGAAAGATATGATTAATAAATAAGGAATATTCAATATGGAATGATAAATAACTAAAGACACATTCCACTTAATCAAAAACATGAGCATGAAGAATTATATGGAATAAATAAATGAAGATTAAATAATGTTATATAACTATTCACATGATCTAAAAATATATACCAAGATATCCAAACTATTCAAATAATCACATAGACATAAATAACTAATATCATAATGATGGAATGAATAAGTCCAGAAATCCTAAACATACCATATTGGCCTCATACTAGGAAATATTACATTAATTGGTAGTTATACATCCAAATGGAAAAAATAGTTTGTCTCATGAGCCCTAAAAATGCATAAACGGGCTATAATGAGACCCCAATAGAATTCATAAAGTTAAATTAATTAATTATATGAATTAGGAAAATAAAAATTCAGTACCAAATCAATTAAAAACTAATATTGATGAACTAGAAAATGAAATGATAAACTTTCCCCTATGTATATTGATACAAAAATCCAGAGAGAGAATAAGGATGATATAACTATAACACATCCCTATTAAAACATAATTTAATTATTGGGTTGTTGTTTTTTATGAATAGAAGTAATATAAAATAACAATTAAAACATTCTAGGGGAAAATAACATTTTTAATTTGAAAATAACTTTTGAAAACTCATCATTTAAAAAATAATAGGAATGAAATTAATTTTAAAAATACCATGAAAACATTTTAAGGAATATTCAATTTATTTATCGTTTAGGGTTATGGGAAATTTTATTAGTGTGGAGTTTATTAAAATAATGATTCTTTTTACATTTTCGGTAAAAAGTAATAAATAACCTTGTTCATAATACAACAATAATATTTTTTGTAAATAATTATTGAAAAATTAAAATATTGGAAAAAATATATTTAAAAAATAATTTATGAAAATTAAAATAATTCTTTAAATGCTTCTAATAGAAATATGGACATGGAAGAAAAATATTTATGAAATAGTAGAAAAAAATCAGTTTTCAATAAATATATTATTTTCATATCTTGAGTACATAAATAGAGAAATATTAAAGAAAAATAATAATTTGAAGAGATAAATATAGGGTAAGTAAATATTTATATATTAAGATATAAATATAAAATAATTCATACAAAAAATACTTTTACAATAACAATCCCGAATAATGATGAGATTGTTAAAATAAAACATTACCATTTTTATAAAATTTTAATCAATTCCCCATGAATGAAATAAATAAAAAAAGTCGTTAAATAAAATCAATATAATCATATTAACAATATGATATATTAAATAGTATTTAAAAAGACCACACAAAATAAATTAGTTATGAATAAGGAATATGTATTATAGGAGTAAAAGTGTGATGACAAACTCTTACCTTGAGTTTAACTCATCATTTACATCCTTTATCATGATGAATATTAAAGTTATTTAAATTAAATTTTTCCATGATAAACTATTTATATTTAATAATTCAATTATATTATTTTTTACCATTTTATATTTTTTTAAGAAAGATGAACTCGAAGGTCTAAAATTGAAAAAACAAACATTATACAAGACAGAAAGAAGACATTTTACATTTTTCCCTAGTAAGAAGCGGGAACATGTCACTAGGGATGGTGTTGATGTGTATATACCTCTCTTCTAACACCCCTATGATTTCAAGGCCATCCACTATGTAGTTCACCTCTCAGAAGGTATGTGTGATGAAGTAGTTAAGGGAGGAGATTTTTTTAATGAAATTTATCCATTTACCTACCAGCTTTCATGCCAATCTTGTTTGTACGGTTCTAATGGAGTTAACAAGAGTGGATGAGTCACACTCGAACCAAATGTTATTCCAATGTCATTGGAAAGTGATATCCACTACTCTGATGAGTGCCATCATTTAATCTTCTAGATAGTGGTGTGCCCACATGGGCCATAATTACATTCCACAACCTCCCCATGTTGATTCCTAAAGATAACCCATATCCCGATGGCCCAAGGTTAACCTTGGAGGCTCCATCTGTGATACATTTCAACCAAACATTGAAGGGGGAAATCCACATCACCTCCATCATGCCCCATGGCTTGGGGTAGCAACCCACGACCCGTAATCTTCTGAGACTCATGAACTCCCTGACTGAGTTGTTACAATGCTCCTTAAAACGTGAGATGGAATTTTGAGTGGACACCTGTATGCTGTCAATTTCATTGCCTTTATTGAACCCTACTGGGTGATGTATAGTGTTGTTGCGGGCCTTCCATATTACATAAATCAGTTCGAAACAGGCCACTTGAAGCAACTCACAATGCTATTTGGATTGCTGCACTTTAAGCAGGTGCTGGATGTACTGTATTGCAGAAGAATTGTTGGGAGAATTCGGCTCGAAAATGCTATGTACTACATTCCAGAGAGAAGGGTTTGTGTTCCAGGACAAGAAAAAGTGGTCAATGTCTTCTCTATGCTAACCACAAAGTGCACACCTCTAGCATAAAGAAATCCCAACCCTTTGAATGTTCACATCCACTCTAATTTTGTTATGATAAAGCCTCTAGATGAGAGAAAATGTTGATGGAATCATCCAGTTTTTGTTGAGAGAACCATTCCAACTTACCGCACCCTTCAACAAGTAGTTTTAGAATCTTTTAGCGTTAAGGAACCATCTTGGGACCCTTACCATAATAGTATATCTTCCTACTGGATAAAGTCATAGCTATCAATCATCGAGACTATTTCATCTGGAATATCCTCTCTGTGTTGCAGATGATATTTGATGGATAAGATTCTATAAATGGAATGATATTCAGGGTTTATCCTATCCATGAGAGGTGTGCCCATCCAGTTGGTGGACTAGAATTTCAAATTTAAATCTAAACTGACCACCCAGCATGAGTGACTCATGATAGTTCTGAACACCGAATGCCGACCCGTCCAGATTGAGGAATCCATGTATCCATACCTCCCATCAATGAGTCTTGAAGGAATTTGTCTCCTCATAAAATCATGAGAGGACGAGTTGTTGTGAATAAGAATCTATACAAACTTCGCATGTAAGGCCTGATTAAAAAAGCTCAGTATCTTAATTCCTAGGCCTCCTTGTTTGGTAAGCATGCATCATGTGTCCCATTTAGTAGTGATGAGCTTCCTTTCGGTCACGTTTCCACTCTAAAAATAGTTTTTCTTCATGGAGTAAATTGTTTTTCACCACAGAGGTAGGCCATATGTAGAACATGAAATACTAGACAAGTTTTGAAATAACCACATGTTTTACCAGACAAACTCGTCCTACCATTGAGAGAGACTTTCCCTTCCTAGACACAAGAGTTTTCCTAATCTAGGATATAGCCTAGGAAAAGTGGTATGCCTGAAGTTTTCCCAAGAATAGGGGAACACAAAGATACATAAAATTAAGGGCTCCCTCCCTATGTCCAAGACAATTCATATGTTTATACCTCATTTCCACTACCATGTTCTTTCCAAAATAAATGAAGGATTTTATCTAGTTGATTTCCTGTCCTGACTCATTCTCATAGTGCAAGAGTGCCTCTCTAAGATTATTGATATTTTTACTATAACCCTACGTAAAAATGACAATATCATCAGTAATAAATAAATGAGAGGGAGTACTGAGACCTCTAGCTAGAGTGATGGTTGCATGTTCTCCATTATCCCCCATCTTAGGGAGCATGATGCTCAGGTAATCTTCAGAAATTGCAAAAATGATTGTAGAGAGAGGGTCACTCTGTCTCACCCCCTTGAGAAAGTAAAATATCATCCCGGTGACAGATTAATTAGATCTGAAATGTGGGCAGATCGATTAATTTTGTGATTCAGTGAATAAAGAGTTCACAGAAGCCAAATATGATTAGAATTTTATTAATAAAGCCCCAGTCTATTGTGTCAAAAGCCTTTTTTTCAAGATTCAAATCCACATTTCCTCTCCACATTTCCTTTCTTAGTAGATTGATGAAATCCAATTCCATAAGAAGGTAGTCCTCAATATTCCTTCCCTTAACAAAACCAAACCGTTTCTAGAAAATAATTATCCCAGTCACCTAAGCTATCCTCTTAGCCAAAAGTTTACTGATTATTTTATAGATAGTGTTCACAAGGGAAACTATCCTGAATCGACCAATTTCGTTGGCATTTTACAAATTGGGTATTAGGGCAATGAATTGGGCATTGAAACTTGGAGTGAAAGTCCCCCCCTCTGAAAAAGTGTTTAATTAGAACGTAAGACGTACCTTTGCATGATTAACTATTTCATTTTTTAATGATCATGATGGAATGAATTGTAACACCCCGAGCTTTCACAATACGCCTCTCTTTCAATAATGCAATAGCTTTCATTTTACGCAAGTTCGAGTTCTAACACACCGCGACTAATCAAAGTAGCCGTTATGAATAGTAATACCCACTTTTTAAAATTATAGAAATTTTATATTTCAAAATAGAATTCATTTTTGTATTCCTAATATTTAAATTAGCCTATGTTGAATTTTTTGTAATTTTCTGAGAACTTCCAAATTTTTATGAATAGTGAAAAATACTTAAAAACAACTTTTTTAATCAAAATAATTTATAGTGATAAATTATACTATTTAGTGGTTTTAAAGTATAATTAGAATATATTTTTACCATTTTATCCAATGGTGGTCTTTAGAATTAATTTAACATTGAAATTGGACATAAACAATTGCCAATCTTTTGATATAAATTATTTCTTAAAAACACGCTATTTGTTGTGACAGCGGGAATTAATTAATTAATGCAACTTATATGTTTGGAATTTCATAAAATAGACATCATTTTTGAATTCGGAATATCAATTATAGCTTAGGGTGAAATTTTGGCATTGTTCTGAAAAACATCAATTTTTGATGAATAGTGAAACCACTAAGTGGTAGTTAAATTACTGGTTTTTCGTTTAAATGAAATATTATCACTTCTGTGATTTGATTTTCAAAAATCCGACATACATGGTTGTCATTAAGAAGTAAAATGTGGGTCAATGATATTAAAATAATTTTTTGGTGAATAGTAACTTTTAAGTTCTTAATCACGATTAGAGGTAATTAGTGTAGTTTAAGGTAAAAACAATGTTTTAATAATATGATATGAGCTTGAAACTTGTCCTACTCCTATTGGATGAGTCATGGACGACCAAAAAAACCCATGTGTCAACTTGGGGACCCCATGGAGCCACTTTAGTTGGAAAATGACATTAATATATATTTATTTAATGTTAAAATTAAATTGACACAAACATGAGTTGTTTTAATAAAACAGTTTTTAAGTGGGGTTACAAAAGTACAAATTTTGACTATAAATATTCATTAGAAAGCTAAAAAGATTTCCTACATCATAGTAATTTTTTTATAATTTTTAGACATTAAATAAATTAAATTATTTATGACATCATTATGATGCAGCGATGACCTCATTATTTAACGATTTAAATAAAATGAGAAGATAATGCACAATCCAAGGCTTACACTTGTCCAAAGCCTATTGGATGAAGATATATAGAACTCTTCTCGCCTTATCCACGAATTATATAAGTTTGGGACCTTTAGAATCCGAAAAGCATTGTATAATAATGTAACATTTCAATCTTTCCAAAAGAGCCCCTCCTCTCCACTTATAAAAGGCCCCCACCTCTCCCACCTCATTTACACTTTCAAGCCATTTGGATCGGCCAAACTCTTCCCAAATACTCTCCAAACTTTCCCCTCTTACTCCTAGAAGCCTCACTTTGGGCAGAACTCTTCCCACGGAAGCCTTTGGCTCAAATCAAAAAGAGTTTCCCGATTTTGAGGTAATGTCTTCTCTAATGTTGTTTTGTTTTATTTTTCTTCTCCAACCCCCTAAAATCTTTTTATTAATTTCTTTTGTAACAACACCAGTATCCTCAATATACTAGGATGTTTTTATAAGATTTATTCTAGCTACACTTACACACACCTACATCTAATGGTTAAAGAACATACGGTTTCTGTGGATGGCGAATTTCTGCCTCACGAAACGATGATTGTTCAACACTCATATAACACCATCAAAGGTGGCCATTAAGATGTCACTATTTTTATATATGATATATAATATGTTTATGTTTTACTTATGCTTCTGTATTTCTCATTTATGGCATACTTTATGATTTCCATTATGGGTAAAACGCGATAATTTCATTTTAGGAAGTGCGGACTACCGCCCCCTCAAAGTGATTTGAATCGTTAATGCCATATATGGGATGTATAAAGGATGGAGTAAATTGTATTATACACTATATTATACTGGAATTATATTATAAATTTATATCATTATTATTTCGTTCCATTAAATATGAAATTGAAATGAAAGTAGCGTTCATGCGTACGTACGGCTTACCGTCTCCATGAACGGTGCATTTCATTTCTTACCTCTAAATGTTACGTAATATTATAAATGAATGTATAAACTGGATATATAAGATATATATGAAATCTAAATCATGAATATAATTCTGTATATAATGGATATTCTACCACATAATCAACTTGTAATTATTAGAAGTTTATTGTTGACTCAAGTACCAAAGATCGACAAAACGACCGTTATTAACTTAAATAATTACATAATGTTCATATCATTGTAATAAGTGATATAATAAGGATAATGAAATTGAAAATGGTTCTTAATAAGGTATATATTAACTCTAGTTTATTATTCAGGAAGTTAAAGAACGGTTGAGTCAAGTCAGACACGAGGTAAGGGAATCTCTTAACCCAACTTCCATTATTTGGGTTAATCTCCTACTTTCAAATTATGTCATGATATTATTATGTCTTATCTGGTATTTATACTTTCTTTATGTGTAAATATAATGAATACACATAATATATCTATTTTATTTAAAAAAAATGATCATTGTAAGGGAAATTCTTAACCCAACTTCCATTTTTTGGGTTAATCTCCTACTTTCCGATTATGTCATGATATTATTATGTATTATTTTGTATTTTTACTTTCTTTATGTGTACCTATAGTGAATACACATAATAGATCTATTTTATTTTAAAAATGATCTTTTTAAGGACTTTGTCTCAATATCCTTTCATTGAGACATATTTGGTTTTATACACAATTTTCTTTTATACGGTGTATAAACCCCTTTGACTTTTACGTTTATTCAAAAGGAATCTTTTTTTATACGAATCGTTTTTCTAAACGACAAAAGGGAATGTTTATCTTTCTGTACATATGTGACGACAACGACTTCTCCGCCACCGTGACCATTATTTGAGTTTCGGCTTCCTCTACAAGCCATAATTTTTTTTAATGAAAAATAAATACAATGTTTTAAATTTCTTTTATTTTGGTATTGAAAATGGACTTGAAAGCATTTTTATTATATCAATGTGTTGTATTTATATCTTGTGATTTAAATGTGGAAATGTTATGTTTCCTTTATGCATGTTTTATGTGATACGATTATGTTATGGTTTATGATATGTTTAAACCTATTCATATGAGGAATGTATTGGACTTAATAAGTGACAGGTGGAGCCCGCTATAGCTCCTCGATGCATCGGCAGGTCTTATGAGACAAACTAGTGTCTTGGCACAAGGCTTTGACAAAATCTTATTTGTGGTCTTGGCACGAGGCCTTGACTACGTGGTTATGATAGCCTGACATTATGCATTCCATCATTATGAAAGAGGTTATTAATATTGCATGTGATTATTCGACTAGTAGAATATCCATGTGAAGAAGTAAATGGCATTATTTCATTTTACTTTTTCCATATTATGTTGATGTTCAATTTTAAAAGGCTTCTGTTTTAGTTCTACATTTCCTTAAATGTTTATGTTTATTTATGAAAGCTTCCGCAATATTGTTATCCTTACTGAGCATCTGAGCTCACCCCTTTCAATGTTTTAATATTTTCCAGGATGTGAAGAAGTATTTTATGAATGACCTGCAGGGGTAGTCAGAAAGGGATATGACTGTGGACTATGAAGACCATGTTATTGTAGTTTTTCACTTTATGATGTAAAGTAACGTTTACGAATGTATCTAGTGTTTCCAAGTCTACTAAACTAATCAGTCTTTCGAGACTTGATCTTTCTTGTGATCATGCCAATGTTACGAAGTAATGCACCGACTCTGGGTAGCTGGGGTCGGGGCGTTACAGTTGGTATCAGAGGCAGTTTAGTACTAACCATGGAAGCTAGATTTAGATAAACTCTGATTAGAGCACATAACCCGAAGATAGACTTTGAGGATTAGTATAGAAGAACTTCCTAGAATTTTGGTATCGTAGAGATGTTGTGAGTTTTCCGAGCAATATATCCCTGTCTGGATACGAGCAGGTAGAGGCGGATCTGGCACAGATGTACCTAGGGGTAAAACCCGAAAACACCGCTTTGAGCTAGACTCGAACGGGAACTAGTGCACGACAACGGGCCTTACTACACTCTTGGTTACGACACTCCCGGGGGATATGCTTAGGATAATTCTCATTTTCTTTACAAACCACTATGAAGGGTTATGAGTATATACTTCCTCAAAGAAAACATTTTTATGGATTATATCCATAAATAGTTCAATTTATGTTAAGTATCTTACAAGTATGGAATTATGTATTTTGATTCATAAACTAATATAGTTTATTCCATTGTTTAGAAATAGCGCCTAGTGGAAGGAATGGAAACCGTATCAATGCACGCACTATGTGTAGGGATTTCCCTCCTGCTCAAGATAATTATTGTGGAGCTGGAGATACAACTGGTGCTGATCAACTTATTACCATACTGGGACAACTCACTCAGGTTATGAATAATAACCTTACTCGTATGGAGCACCCTGATCTGCAACGTGGAGGATCAATGTTAGACCGCTTCATGAGGCAACAACCGCCAACATTTAATGGGGGTACAAATCCATTAGTAGCTGAGCAATGGATAAAATCCTTAGAGAAAATATTCCATGCCTTGGGGAGTAGCGAAAGGGAGAAGGTTGTCATGGAAGTTTACCTTCTCACTGGAGATGCCGATCAGTGGTGGTTGCTGATTCCAAACACAAAGGAAGATGATGACTTATCGAATATGGAATGGAGTCCGTTCAAAGAGCTTTTCCTAGAAAAGTACTATCCTCGTGACCATCGAGCAGATATGGAAAGGAAATTTCGGAGTCTGAGGCAGAAGAAGGATGAGAATGTCGCAAAGTATGAGGCTAACTTTACAAGGTTAGCGAGGCATGCTGTAGATTATATACGTAACCAAAGAAGTAAGATTGATCGTTTCTTTGATGGGTTAAAACCTTTTCTCCGTCGAGCCTTAGTATCACAATCTTTCTCGTCATACGAAGACATTGTCTCATGTGCTATCAAGACAGAAAAGGAATTCTCAAAGACTTATGACAACAAAGTAAAGCAAGAGAAGAAGAGAACAGTGGAACAAGAGACAGATAAAGTGAAAAAGGGAAAGAAGGATTTTCCATTATGTGATAATTGTGGGAAGAATCACCCTGGTACTTGCCTAAAAGGAATGGGAGTTTGTTATAAATGTGGGGAAAAAGGTCATCAGGCGTGTGATTGCAAGGGAAAGAAAGAGGCTATCAATGTTGAATGCTACAATTGTAGGGAAATGGGGCATTATGCAAATGAATGTCCTAAGCGTCAGGGAAACTTACCTCAGAAAAGGCCAAGGGATCAAGGACAATCTTATGCTGTTACTACAGTTGAAGCAGAATAACTAATGTATTGGTGCTTTTGGACTCATGGATTATATTCTGGTTATTATAATAATGTGATATATATATGGATTGTACTACAGTACTTGTTGATTTCAATAAGGTTTTAATATGATGAAGGTAATTATATTTTTAGTATGTGACAATAAGATAAACTTTACTTTGTTTGGGGAATCTGATAAATTGATTTTGGAATTAAGAGACCTTTTAGAGAAAGTCTGGACAGAGGTATTTTGGATAACTATACAGGTTGGAGAGGATTAAGTTGAACCTTGGATAGTAAATTTATGGTTAAAAATTTTCTGAAGATTATTTTTGGAATACTATAGTTTTAGGAAAAGGACAACCTGCAGGGTGGGGTATAAACCGTCGCATCGGACAAAGCTGCAGGAATCGAACCCACAACCATAGTGCGACAGGCCTTTATTTCCTACCACTAGCCTACAGGAAGTCCTTGGTTATTAAAAAATAATTTTACTAATCTAAATGGTATGTGTTAACATTTGGAACCTTATACAATGAGGATAAGTATAATATTTTTGAGTTCTATTATCTATTTGAGTGAAAGATGAGTTGAAGGTTGAAACTCTAATTGTCAAGCATAAAAATATATATACCTATCTCTTATTAAATGAATAAATTAATTCTTAAACATTAGTAAAGGGATATTAAAACAAAAAATGTGTTATCCTAATACCTTATGTCTTGTTGAACTGATGATATTTTAAATCAACATAGATTGAAGGCTTTGAGGCCCTCAATTTGACATTTGATTGTGATTGATGACCTCAATCACTCCCTACAAATATTTACGTTTTTCAACCAATTAAATGTCCATAATTTCCAGCAATATTCTCTTAATCGAGATCATAATTGGGTGGTGACCCTTTCATTTCTCTTTCCCTCTTATTAAGGCTAAATTTTATTAATCTTATTTCCGATGTGGGTTTTCCACAAAGGTATTTTCTATTTTCAACCTTTTATTTTCAAAGACAAATTTCAAATTGCGAGGATGCAATTTATTGAAGGAGGGTAGAATGTAACACCCCGAACTTTCACGATACGCCTCTCTTTCAATAATGCAATAGCTTGCATTTTACGCAAGTTCGAGTTCTAACACACCGCGACTAATCAAAGTAGCCGTTATGAATAGTAATACCCACCTTTTACAATTATAGAAATTTTATATTTAAAAATGGAATTCATTTTTGTATTCCTAATACTTAAATTAGCCTATGTTGAATTTTTTGTAATTTTCTGAGAACTTCCAAATTTTTATGAATAGTGAAAAATACTTAAAAACAACTTTTTTAATCAAAATAAGTTATAGTGATAAATTATACTATTTAGTGGTTTTAAAGTATAATTAGAATATAATTATACCATTTTATCCAATGGTGGTCTTTAGAATTAATTTAACATTGAAATTGGATATAAACAATTGCCAATCTTTTGATATAAATTATTTCTTAAAAACACGCTATTTGTTGTGACAGCAGGAATTAATTAATTAATGCAACTTATATGTTTGGAATTTCATAAAATAGACATCATTTTTGAATTCGGAATATCAATTATAGCTTTGGGTGAAATTTTGGCATTGTTCTGAAAAACATCAATTTTTGATGAATAGTGAAACCACTAAGTGATAGTTAAATAACTGATTTTTCGTTTAAATGAAATATTACCACTTCTGTGATTTGATTTTCAAAAATCCGACATACATGGTTGTCATTAAGAAGTAAAATGTGGTTCAATGATATTAAAATAATTTTTTGGTGAATAGTAACTTTTAAGTTCTTAATCGCGATTAGAGGTAATTTGTGTAGTTTAAGGTAAAAACAATGTTTTAATAATATGATATGAGCTTGACACTTGTCCTACTCCTATTGGATTAGTCATGGCCGACCAAAACAACCCATGGGTCAACTTGGGGACCCCATGGAGCCACTTTAGTTGGAAAATGACATTAATATATATTTATTTAATGTTAAAATTAAATTGACACAAACATGAGTAGTTTTACTAAAACAGTTTTTAAGTGGGGTTACACAAGTCCAAATTTTTACTATAAATATTCATTAGAAATCTGAAAAGATTTCCTATATCATAGTAGTTTTATATAATTTTTATACATTAAATAAATTAAATTATTTATGACATCATTATGATGCAGCGATGACCTCATTATTTAACGACTTAAATAAAATGAGATGCTAATGAAAAATCCAAGGCTTAAACTTGTCCAAAGCCTATTGGATGAGGATATTTCGAACCCTTATAACCTTAGACACGAATTATATAAGTTTGGGACCTTTATAATCCGAAAATCATTGTATAATAATGTAACATTTCAATCTTTCCAAAAGAGCCCCTCCTCTCCACTTATAAAAGACCCCCACCTCTCCCACCTCATTTACACTTTCAAGCAATTTGGCTCGGCCAAACTCTGCCCAAATACTCTCCCAACTTCCCCCTCTTACTCCTAGAAGCCTCACTTTGTGAAGAACGCTTCCCAAGGAAGCCTTTGTCTCAAATCAAAAAGAGTTACCCGATTTTGAGTTAATGTCTTCTCTAATGTTTTTTTGTTTTATTTTTCTTCTCCATCCCCCTAAACTCTTTTTATTCATTTCATTTTTAACAACACCAGTATCCTCAATATACTAGGATTTTTTTATAAGATGGATTCTAGCTACACTTACACACACCCACATCTAATGGTTAAAGAACATACAGTTTCTGTGGATGGCGAATTTCTGCCTCACGAAACGATGATTGTTCAACACTCATATAACACCTTAAAAGGTGGACATTAAGATGTCACTATTTTTATATATGATATATAATATGTTTATGTTTTACTTATTCTTCTGTATTTTTCATTTATGGCATACTTTATGATTTCCATTATGGGTAAAACGCGATAATTTCATTTTAGGAAGTGCGGACTACCGCCCCCTCAGAGTGATTTGAATCGTTAATGCCATATATGGGATGTATAAAGGATGGAGTAAATGTTATTATACACTATATTATACTGGAATTATATTATAAATTTATATCATTATGATTTGGTTCCATTAAATATGAAATTGAAATGAAAGTAGCGTTCATGCGTACGTACGACTTACCGTCTCCATGAACGGTGCATTTCATTTCTTATCTCTAAATGTTACGTAATATTATAAATGAATGTATATACTGGATATATACGATATATATGACATCTAAATCATGAATATAATTCTGGATATAATGGATATTATACCACATAAACAACTTGTAATTATAAGAAGTTTATTGTTGACTCAAGTACCAAAGATCGACAAAACGACCGTTATTAACTTAAATAATTACATAATGTTCATATAATTATAATAAGTGATATAATAAGGATAATGAAATTGAAAATGGTTCTTAATAAGGTATATATTAACTCTAGTTTATTATTCAGGAGGTTAAAGAACGGTTGAGTCAAGTCAGACACGAGGTAAGGGAATTTCTTAACCCAACTTCCATTCTTTGGGTTAATCTCCTACTTTCAAATTATGTCATGATATTATTATGTCTTATCTGGTATTTATACATTCTTTATGTGTAAATATAATTAATACACATAATATATCTATTTTATTTAAAAAAATGATCATTGTAAGGGAACTTCTTAACCCAACTTCCATTCTTTGGGTTAATCTCCTACTTTCTGATTATGTCATGATATTATTATGTATTATTTTGTATTTTTACTTTCTTTATGTGTACCTATAGTGAATACACATAATAGATCTATTTTATTTTAAAAATGATATTTTTAAGGACTTCGTCTCAATCTCCTTTCATTGAGTCATATTTGGGTTTATACACAACTTTCTTTTATACGGTGTATAAACCCCTTTGACTTTTACGTTTATTCAAAAGGAATCTTTTTTATACGAATCATTTTTCTAAACGACAAAAGGGAATGTTTTTCTTTCCGTACTTATGCGGCGACACCGACTTCTCCGCCGCCGTGACCATTATTTGAGTTTCGGCTTCCTCTACAAGCCATAATTTTTTTTAATGAAAAATAAATACAATGTTTTAAATTTCTTTTATTTTGGTATTGAAAATGGTTTTGAAGGCGTTTTTATTATATCAATGTGTTGTATTGATATCTTGTTATTGAAATGTGGAAATGTTATGTTTCCTTTATGCATGTTTTATGTGATACGATTATGTTATGGTTTATGATATGTTTAAACCTATTCATATGAGGAATGTATTGGACTTAATAAGTGATGGGTGGTGCCCGCTATAGCTCCTCGATGCATCGGCTGGTCTCATGAGACAAACTAGTGTCTTGGCACAAGGCCTTGACACAATCTTATTTGTGGTCTTGGCACGAGGCCTTGACTACGTGGTTATGATAGTCTGGCATTATGCATTCCATAATTATGAAAGTGGTTATTGATATTGCATGTTATTATTCGACTAGTAGAATATCCATGTGAAGAAGTAAATGGCATTATATCATTTTACTTTTGCCATATTATGTTGATGTTCAAGTTTAAAAGGCTTTTGTTTTAGTTCTACATTGCCTTAAATGTTTATGTTTATTTATGAAAGCTTCCGCAATATTGTTATCCTTACTGAGCATCTGAGCTCACCCCTTTCAATGTTTTAATATTTTCCAGGATGTGAAGAAGTATTTTATGAATGACCTGTAGGGGTAGTCAGAAAGGGATATGAGTGTGGACTATGAAGACCATGTTATTGTAGTTTTTCACTTTATGATGTAATGTAATGTTTACGAATGTATCTAGTGTTTCCAGGGCTACTAAACCAATCATTCTTTCGAGACTTGATCTTTCTTGTGATCATGCCAATGTTATGAAGTAATGCACCGACTCTGGGTAGCTGGGGTCGGGGCGTTACATGAATGAAATTATTGTTTTATATTTATAAAATATAATTATATAATAAATACTATATTAATAATTTAAATAAATTTATATACATTTATGTCATCCAACGGATTTAGTGATGGAAAATAAATCACATTGTTTCATATAGGTAGTTGTCCACACATACACACGAAAAAACATTACCATTTTTCAATGGATATAAAGGTAAGAAATTATATGATTTATTATATTTTTATAATAATAATATTTCATTAATATAATACATAAACATAAAATCCATCATTATTACCAACTATGATATGTGGTGATGGAAAATGAATCACTACTATTCATGAGGTAGTATTCTGTTGGACACACGAACAACCATTTCATTTCCCATTTAATGAAAGTGGAGATAGATATAGGTATGTAATTAACATTATAATATTACAGTATAATAAATATTTAGATTTTATTATCTCATAATTTTTGAAAAAAAATGAATGAGGTAGAATTAAAAAAATTAAATGGTTGTTTATGAACTATACCTCTTCTTCAAACAACCTCCCTTCCTATACAACTTAATCCCTCTAAGATAGGAATTATAAAAAAATAAGAACCCTATATTGTGGGAATATATTATAGGAAGGTATTTGGGTATGTTATAGATAATCCCAATTGATGTTGAAGTGAGGATAAAAAATGATAGGGGGTGCACTTTTACATGAGAATAGAGGAACAATTTTGCAAATTATTAAAATGTTAAATTAATAAATATTAATTCTCATTAAAAAAATAATAAAAAACTAATTTTTTAGAATAAATTATGAGTATGCGTTAAAATAAATCCATAAAATATAAAGTTTACAAGTGCAAATGACTTTTCACCCTTATCAATTTGTTTTAACCATCCACTAACCCTTTTGACAAAAACCACAATATTAAACTTTTTTTTACAGTTTCAAGGAAAAAAAGGTTACAATGAAAGTAAAAAGGACAATAAATAGACCATTTATTATTTTTTGAACCATACCCAATTAATTCCTCTAAATTTAATATATTTTTTAAAATATTGAATCTTTTAATAAAATATTACGTATTAATGCATGGTTGGTTTTTATAACTCCCAAAGTGGAAGAGTTTTTCCACTATATCAAAAAATTTTGACCTGCAAATAAATCCTTACACTTGGGTAAAACTCTTCCAGAAACTCTAAACCAATATGATCCTTGATATATGTAAAGAAAACCATTTAGTAAATTTCAACTATTAGAATTCTAATTTGAAACTCAAATTTCAAATCGAAGCCCTCTCAAAAAAGAAAACACTCAACTTACTTTAAAATTTATAACTCCAAAAGTAGAGGAGTTTTACCACTATCTCCAATTGGGTTGTCAAAACCATTAGGAATTATCTCTTTCCACTCTTAGTTCCATTAGATTTTTCACAAGATTTCTTATTAACCGCAATAGAGTATGTGACTGGTGGACTCATAAAACCATCCAAAATGGGACATGAATCGATTTTCCATATAAAAAAAGGGAAATCCCTATCCCTATGGATTGATGAATAACTATTCTCCTTAAAATAATGACTAGTGAAAATTATTTATTCTAACCTAAAACTAGATTCATGGAAAATACATACATTGGAAAGAAACTTCAGAATTAAAATGTATAATAATAAATTCCGCAAACAATGGAAGGCAATAGCGGTAGTAATGAAACCCAGAAGAAAGGAAAATGATAAAACACAAGGTACACATCCAAAATCCCAAAAGAACATCTAAAAATAGAAATAAATAATCCATGTGATATGTTATAAACACCCTACCATCTCACCATCATCTACGCCATACCCAGCTAACAAAAACCATATCGCCTCATTGTAGTTCCTTTCCATTCCCTTTATCAAAAGATAATAAAATTTATACAAACCCCTGAGAGAGTGTGTACGGGTGAGATTAATAGGCTATATAGGATCGCACACAATTGTTTCTTATCAAGCCTCTGTAAAAAAATCTTAATATGATCCTTTTTCTGAAAACAATGCATGATAATAATTTAAATAGTTTTATATCAAAATCATGGAAAATAGTTTCATTTTTTCTATACTTTGAAAAAAATTGTGGAATAATTTCAAAGGATACATCATGAAAATAATTATCATTTATCAAATCATGTATATCAAAGCCAAAATATTTAAAAAAATGCCTAAATGGTAAACATGACACAGATCAAAACAAATATGGATATCTTGATTACTCGTAAATTTAACTAGTGTACACATCATGTCCCAAGAACCTATGTGCAGCATCCCTCGATATAGACCTCTCTTGCATGGAAAAAATAGGTCTGTTATAGGACCTCAAATGAACCTCCCCATATGCCAGATGTTGTAGACCAGTAGTGGTGGTGTGATATGTATTGTTGTGATACTACACCCACCAGTTACATACATTCCACATATATACAATAAGAAATATCAATAAATACCAGAGTAGAGGAAATAATGAAAATAATACAATACAGGGGAAAAGAAAAAAGTTAAAACTATCTGAATATTACAATAAATACTAAAGGAATAATGTAATGATGTGGTGGATTGTAACTGAATTTAATACTAAATATAATAAAAAATGAATGACGGGAATTCACAAATAAATATTCAACTATCCCTGATCATAAACCCCGTGATGGTCCCATCTCGAACCCCATCCCATGTAGTAAGAAACAATCCACAGAAAGGTCCCTTGACTATGTCCAATCTAGTACTAGAGTAATCTTCATGGGTACTAGACCACGACCTGAATAGGGTGTGTTTATAACTCAGAAGGTCGACAAAACTGTGGGTAAACATAACCAGTCTGATAATAAGTGCATTCAATAATGAAATGAATAAGCATATTAGTTAATCAAATAATTAAATTAATCCCACATCAACCTACTTCATCCCCATTCCAGGATATCTCTAATAAAATCTAACCACAATTAGAACCCTAACCAATAACCATAGAAAAACATAACATACCTGAACACCATACCAGAACGTCTCTAATCATGTCTCCCAACCATTAGAACCAAGAGATAACCATATAACCAAGATATAAAAAAAATCTTATACAAACATTTTTTATAAGCATTTCAACAATCAATTAGGGTCGACCCTCATATATAAACATTTCTTCATGTATCAAGGCTTTGCACAATATATCATCATTTCAGCATTTATCATGGAAAATCATAGTATATAAGAATTTCATCATGCATTAGGGCCATTGTCGATATATCATAATTTATCTTATATTTGGACCAATCCTGGTATATAATAATTTCACCATTTATACAGGCCAAGAATCATATATAATAATTTCATCACCTGTTCAGTCCAAGCATAGTATATAATCATTACAACATGTGTTAGGTCCAAGCCTGATATATATATATATATATTTGGAAGTATCACTAGGAATAGTAGTAGGGATATCACAATAACCCATCATAATACTCAATGGATAATTATGAAAATTATCATTTATCTTTTACTTACACTTTCTATTTATCATTTTTTACTAAACCAATGATGCAAACACCCAGAATTTCCTAGTAATTTTTTTAATTAAATGAAATTTTTATGAGCCTGGAAAAACTGACGGCGTATGATTCTGAGGCCTGGTTTCCCCAGAAATAATTTCTGAAATATTTTTCAGGTATGTTTAGTAAACGTATTAGCAGGTTTTTGTAACATTTGAACTTTTGCTCGGAATTGAAATCTGAGGAAACCATTGAACTCGCAACGCTGGTAATTGCATAAGGGGACGTTCAGCTCGATCCCAGAAGGTCGAGGGTGAAATATAGAATTTGGGGTTTTCATGAAAGAATAAAAAAAATTGTGTAACATTTTATTTTATTTGGAACTCCCATGTGGATGTTGATAGGGTGGGACCACCAGTACTAAACCTCCCACATGAGGTTGTGGAGGTGGGGACCACCAGGATTAACCTCCCATGGGGGTTATTGTTGTGGGGACCACCCGAAGCTAAAACCTCATTGAACTCCCCTCTTTATGGGAGTAAAACCTCTCAACTCCCTACCTTAATTTTTCCAACTATCCTTTCATTAAATAAGCCAATTTTTAATTATTCCAAAAAACTAAATAGTCATAATATTTTATTACGTTGGTGATTCTTTTGTTTGGAAGAGGGTTGTTAAAGCATTAGGGAGAGCTTGGAGAAATTCATCTCTAACGAAGAACATCACCTCCCAACAAAGAATGTTCATCAGAGATCGTATAACAAGGAAACCGACCCCGAGCCGGATCAGAAGCACCATGCGGAGGAAACCAACATAGGATATCTTGGACAAAAATGAACAGACAATCAAAGAACTCTGATGCACGACATCGATTTCTTCCTCGGGACTTCTTCAATAAATGACTGTCCTTCCCTCCTCATTGACGTCAACAAACGAATGAGGTAGGGGTGTGTTTTAATTTAATCAATGTTAAATTACCTCTCAAATTGAATCATCTTCCTTGACCTGTATGATACCACCGCAATATGGAGGGTAAAATCCAAACAAACTTGGCCCGACCTCTCCGCAAATCTTATGGATCTTTGTGTGATATTTGCAATGGTGATAGCGACCGAAGCTTAAAGTTGGCACCGTTGGACCTCAAGAACCGAAATGAAGGAGATGAATGAAGGGTAGCCTGTCATGTCGGCCACAGGAAAAGGCACAATGCTCCGCTGCCCCGCGACCTCCATATCACGCGGTGCTCCCCCTCCCACGACCACCTTCACCTCACGGACATCCATTCTGCCCCGCGGCTTTGCCGCACCATGGCTTCTCGAGCCCCCCTCATGGCCTCAGCGACTCTTGAGGCCTCCGTGCCACCCCGCGCCGTCAGGCCTGGCCTCCCAGCATGAGACGGGGTGCACAACGCGGGTCGGGTCGCTGAGTGTGGGCCAGGCTGCTGAGCGCGGGGCGAGCTGCCAAACTCAGACTAGTCCACCCAGTGCGGGTCGGGCTAGACCTAGCAGGCCGGGTCGTTCAAACCTGGTCAGACATGACCCGGACCCACTTTGACCCATTACAGTATTTTGGCCATAAATTTGGCACGAGACATCCGTTTGACGAACATTCTGTGGAGACGAAAACCTTAGAGAGAGATGGTCTCTTTTGTATACCCCACTGGAGATTTGGAAAATGTTGAGGAACGTTCTGGTTGGATTGATAATGAATCCAACTGGGCCCTTGGGACTAAAAGGCTAATAACTTTCAGACCAGACGTCTGATTGACCCAGTGTCTATTGTGCTGAGACCCCTAAGACATGTCAGTCCTTTGGTACACATTTTCATGGTACTTCATGGTAGTTTGAGTATCGACCAGTGTCTTGAGGAGATGACCCTCCCGAAAATGAGCAAGCCCAGTGAGGGATCCCAACAGCTGGTTGTGACGTGAATAATGAAGAGTGATCATGTGTGGGTCAAAATCGAGCGATCATGTGTGGGTTATCACCAAGCGATCCTGACTGGGTCTACCTATTAACAAAGTAAGATGATTCAGTAGTTTCATCTAATAATCTCTACTACTGTACTGAAGAAATACCTATTGTGAGCTGAGTTCGTACCTGTGTGGTACATTCCTTCTTGGTAATTCCTTGGTGGTATTCTTCTGTTTCGCGCACCAATGTGGTAATTTTCTTCGTGGTATTCATTCCTTTGTGGTAAAGTTGAAATTTGGGCATTGAGTCGGACTCGGTGTTTTCCTCACGATTGATAAGGGTATACTTAATAACTTAGGTATATTCTTTGGAATATACCTAAGTAGGGTTGTCAGTTGATTTCATGCTGTGTGGTTAATCCTTGGTGGATTTTGTGAGACCTTGAGGGTCTCGGGGTCCTTACTAATTATTGTTATACTCACCCCTACACAGGAAATGCCCACACCCTATTATGTTTGGTGTAGAAAACGGATAGCACTGACTGAGGATGAGAGTACCATGACTGGAGGTTTCTCAGAGATGGACGTTAGATGAGGCGAACTACATATACGACCGTTCGTGAACTATATGTACCATTCAGGTTGGATTCATGGTGGACGATCCATGAGTTTATTTTCATATATCATTTGTCTTGTACTTTCATGTTTTCCTTGTACTTTCCAGTTGGGATTCTATTCTGTCCCCTTTTTACATACTATACTCACTTTGCTTACCATTCAGTTTACTAGAGTTTGTATCTTGTTGTGTGACTTGTTGTGTGTGTTACCTGATATAAATGCAATGCCTTCCTAGTTTTAGGGAATATGCCTTCGCAGCTAGTCACCAGCCCTGGCCTATGGAAGGCGGGCTTGGGGTAGTCACTGCACGGGCCTCAGGGGATGGTTTATGACAAATTGGTATCAGAGGAGTTAGTTTTAATGTAGAACATGGGACTATGTTATTTTTTTAACAGTAATAGTGTTATGTGTAGTGAGTGTGGTTATCATTTTAGGGAATCTGGTGTTGCTGCAGCTGCCGACATATCCATACACTAGGACCCTGACTCCTAATTTCTGACATGGTGCATGAAAACACTAATTGCATGTCTGTTTTCACGAGTTTTCATTGTGATATCTTGAGTTATGTCACTAGGTATAACCTTTTTTCCATGGAACACTTGTTTCCTTTCATGATTCCTCCATGAAGATAGCCATCTAGGGTTCCGAATATAGTACGCACTGATATCCCACCAAGCGACGAGGCCTCGGTGCAGGGCCCTCTTCTAGTAGAGGCACCATCGGAGGCACCAACGGTACCAGTACCCATTAGGCCACCGATTCCACCAACCTCAGCAGCAGAGAGTTCATGCCACTTGAGTGCATTGGATGAGTTCCATTTTCAGAGTCCACCCATGTTTTGGGGAGAGATGGACCCACAGGCGGCTGAGGATTGGCTGGAGGCCATGGTGAGGGTCTTTTGATAGGTAGGGACACCAGCAAATCTCATTGTTATCCTTGCCACTTGTCTTATATAGGAAAAAATAAACATATGGTGGATCTTGATTCTTCTGGCTCACGACGAAGTGATGCTTCTCTGAGAAGACTTCGAGAGCCTATTATGGGAAGTGTTTGTTCCAGAAACTCTTCGCACAGTCCGCATACAAGAGCTTCTTCATCTACAGCAGGGCAGCATGATTGTGGCTCAGTACTTAGCGAGGTTCACATACCACTCACGCTACTCCACTGATATGGTGTGGGACTCTTTCTTCTGGGCCCGGAATGTCGAGTAGGGACTCATGCGGGAGATCAGGGTTTCGAGGATCTCACTCAGCATCCCGAAGTAGGCGGGGGGTTTTAGAGAGATCCCTCTTAATGGGGAGTTTCCTTGCTGAACAGTCACCGACAACAAGGCCCACTACCAGTCATCATGTAGTGGAGTCTTCTACTGCTAGCAGCAGACATATGACATAGATTTCCAAAAGGACCGAACCTATAGGTGGATGAACACAGGATTCTGAATCAGTTGTTCAAGGCACCGAACGCAAAGCCTGTCATGACAGGAGTGGACAGTGTTACATATGTGGTGGGCAGGTTCACATGGATCGTGACGGTCCGACCCACCATACAGATAATCAGCAGACGGTCAAAGGACCACCTAGGCAGAGATAGAGGTTCGACCGAGGAGGTCCGTAGGGAGAAGGAAGACGTGGTAGAGGAGCTGGCCATGTAGCTTGTAGTGGGAAATGATTCGATATGTTACTGCCACCACCACCAGATGGTCCAACCCGACCACAAGGAGTAGGAGGATAGGGTAGAGCATAGCTCCAGGTAGCTGAGGCCTACGATCATGACGCTCCGGAGATGATACGAGATATGATCTATGTCTAATCCACATTAGCTACAGTACTTATAGACACAAGTTCCGATCATTATATTATTGTCACTGCCCTCGTTCGGAGCTCGGAGATTCCGATGGAGCTGTTGGCTCGATCCTTATGGCTAGACACTCCTACAGGAGTGGATTCTACGATTACGCACTAGTGCCAGTAGTGTGAGCTTACTCTAGGATATGAGATTTTCGGTGGGGATCTCCTAGTAGTAGCATCTAGGCCTTATGACATCATATTGGGTATGGAATGGTTATCTACAGCCCATGTTCAGATAGATTGTATTGGGCGCAAAGTGCAGTGTGTCCGCATTGATGGGACCTAGTTTACCTTCACCAGCTAGAAGGGATCCTTTGCAGCATAGGATGGACTTACTTGAAGGAGAGTGCAGCTGATCACTCATCAGTTATCATTCCTTACCCTCAGAACAATTGATGGGGAGATTCAGATTTATCCTATTGTGGTGGACCAGTATGCAGATGTCTTCACTGATGTTGTTCTGGCTCTACCTCCTCATAGAGAGGTGGACTTTTACATTAACTTGTACCCCGATATGACACCAATATCAACACTAGTGTATCAGATGGATTCTATAGAGCTTCGTGAGCTTTGGGTAAAGCTAGAGAACTAGTAGGGGAAGGGATTCATACGACCAAATTTTTCTCCTTGGGAGCCCCGATTTTGTTTACCAAGAAGGCCGATGGGAGATTGAGGCTTTGTGTTGAATATCAGTGGCTAAAACAGGTGACTGTAAATAACAAGTACCCACTCCATAGGATTGACGATCTCTTTGATCAGCTGAGGGGAGAATGGTGGTTCTCAAAGATAGTCCTCGGATCATGTTATCAACATCTCAGAGTACGAGATGAGGATGTGTATAAGAAAAATTTTAGATGTAGGTACGCCCACTACGAGTTCTTGGGTATGACATTTGGTGTGACCAACACTCCAACAGTGTTCATGGGACTCATGAATAGGATCTTTCAGCCATAACATGATTGATTTGTAGTATTATTCATTGACTACATTCTGATCTACTCAACTATTGAGGAGGAGCATGTATATCATTTTTAGGTAGTACTGGACACACTCCGAGAGCACTATCTTTATGGTAAGCTCTCGAAGTTCCAGTATTGGATCTGAGAGGTTCACTTTCTGGGACACGTCATCTCAGAGGCTGGAGTTGTAGTGGATCCAGCAATGATTGAGGTGGTACTTGCTTGGGATCCACTCAGGAGTGTGACAAAGATACGGAGTATCATTGGTATGGACGGATACTACCAGATATTTGTGCCAGATTTTCCAAAGTTTCAGCACCTTTATCATCATTGAAGAAGAAGGGGAAACCCTATGTTTGGTCAGAGAAATTCCAGCAGAGTTTTCAGGATCTGAGGTAGAGGCTGACTAGTTTCCCCATCTTGAGGCTTCTAGAAGAGGTTGTAGGGTACATAGTCTACTGCGACGCATCAGGGACCATGCTTGGATATGTCCTGATGCAAGAGAGAGAATTGATCGCATATGGTTCTCGATAGCTGAGACATCACGATTAGAACTACACTACCCATGACCTAGAGTTAGCAGAAGTGGTCTCCGCCTTGAAGATGTGGAAACATTACCTGATGGGCGAACATTTTACAATATACTCTGATCACAACAGTCTCAGGTATATCTTCTCTCAGAGGGATCTGATCCTAAGATGGTGAAGTTGGATTGAGTTCCTCCAGGACTATGACTTCGAGATAGTATATACTACTAGTAAGGTTAACGTTGTAGCAGATGCACTCAGTAGGAGGTCAGGTATAAAGCGGCTAGGTGAGGAAATGAAGCAGCTGGCCACTTTATAGATATCCTTTGTGGACTAGGATGAAACATCTTTTCTTCAGTCTCTTATAGTCAATCCCCCACATATTTAGTGAGTCAGGGAGTCACAATGTGGGGACGCTGAGTGTGTGGTTCGACGTGCTCAGATATCCATAGGGCTGGAACCTGATTGATTTTCTGAAGGTGGGGAGCATGTCATCCTCTTTAGAAGATGTACCATGGTACCAGTGTCTCTTTGGGAGGAAGTGATGAGGGGTTTCCAAAAATCCCCTCTAGCAGTACGTCCAGGAGTTGTGAAGATGTAACAGGAACTCTGAAGACATCACTGGTGGTTAAGAATGAAGAAATCTGTAGCAGAGTTTGTCTCTCGGTGCCTCACTAAGTCAGCAAGTGAAAGCAGAGCATCAGGTATCAGAAGGCTTGGTTCACCTTTTAGAGGTCTCAGATTGGAAGTGGGATGGGATATCCATGGACTTCGTTATAGGACTTACATGTACATACAGAGGTCATGACTCTATCAGGGTGATCATTGACCGACTCACAAAGTCATCCCACTTCCTACCGATTAGAGAGCAGGGTTCAGTAGAAAGCTTGGGATGCCTCTATGTGATGGATATTGCATGGAAACATTGAGTACCATCGACGATTGAAGCTGATCATGATACATGTTTTACTTCCCGACTATGGAAGGGGTTTCTGGAGGCTTTCATGACGCAGCTTTGTTTGAGCACTGCCTTCCATCCTCAGACAGATGGACAGACCAAGCGGACCATTCAGACCCATGCAGACCTGCTGCGTGCTTGCATCCTCGATTTCAGTCGCAGCTTGGAGGATCACTTGCTTTTTGTGGAGTTTTCATACAACAAAAGATATCACTCCACCATTGGGATGGAACCTTTTGAGGGGTTGTACATATGACCTTGCATATCACCTTTGTACTGGACTGACCGAGGGGAGTCAACACTAGTGGGACCAGAGACGGTACATGCTACCAAAGAGAAGGTGCAGATCATCTAGGAGTAGATGAATACTACACAAAGAAGGCATAAGGCATATGCTGACAGAAAATAGATACCTTTATAGTTCGAGGATGGTGACCACATCTTTCTACAGGTCTCTCCTCGATGAGTTTTGTGGATATTTGGCCGAGGCAACAGGTTATCTCCAAGAATAATCGGACCTTTTCAAGTCCTCAGCAGAGTTGGCGAGGTTTCCTATCACTTATCTCTTCCACATCAGTAGCACCGAGTGCACAACGTCTTCCATTTATCCCAATTGAGGAGATACATGCATGAACCTTCTCACATCATCGACCATGGTGAGCTGGACGTCGATGATGGGGTGACTTTTATGGAGGTTCCAGTAGAGATTGAGGATTGAAAAGAGCTGGTATTTCGTGGGAGGTAGATACCTCTGGTTTGGGTTTGTTGGTAGCATGAGATTCTATAGAAGAGAACATGGGAGGAAGAATCTCAAATTCGTGCTCAGTACCACCACTCGTTCCATTATTTTGAGTTGTGTCTTATGGGGATGCCAAGCCCTGAGGTGGGGAGAATGTAAAGACCCTGAATTTACATGTAATTTTTTTAAATTAAATGGGAATTTTACGAGTCCACGAAAATAGATGGCGCATGATTCCTAGGCCTGATGTGCCCGTAATGAATTTCTGAACTTTTTTTCTGGCACGTTCAGTAAATATACGAGTGGGTTTTATAACTTATTAACCGGTGCTCAGAATTGAAATTTGAGGGCACCGTTGAACTCACAACACCTGTATTCGCATTAGGGGACCTTCACCTCGACAACAGTAGGTCGAGGGTGAATGATTGAATTTCGGTTTTTGGTGAAAGAATAAAATAAAATGAAATTGTGTAATATTTTATTTTATTTGGAACTCCCATGTGGATGTTGAGAGGTGGGGACCAATAGAACTAGACCTCCCATGTGAGGTTAGGGAGGTGGGGACCACTAGGAATAACCTCCCATGTGGGTTATGGTGACGGGGACCACTCGAGGCTAAAACCCCCTTGAACTCCCCTGTTTACTGGAGAAAAATCTATCAACATCCTACATTAATTATGCTAAATATCATTTAATTAATTATGGCAAATCTCCTTTAAATAATTAAGACAATTTGAAAATATTCCAACAAACTAAATGGAAAATATATTCTATTATGTCGGTGATTCTTTTGTTGGGAAGAGGGTTGGGAAAGCGCTTGGGAGAGCTTGGAGAAATTCATCTCCAACAAAGAACATCACTTCCTAATGAAGAACCACCACCAGAGATCGTAGAATGAGGAAACCGAACCTAAGCCGGATCAGAAGCACCTGCTAGAGGCAATGAATATAGGACGTCTTCAACAACAATCAACCGATGATCTAAGAACGCCGACACACGACTTCGACTTATTCCTCAGGAGGTCTTCAATCGACGATCATCCTTACCAACTCATCGACGTCAACAAATGAACGAGGTAGGGGTGTGTTTTAATATGATCAATGTTAAATTCCCTCTCACATTGAATCATCTTCCTTGAGCCGTATGCTACCGCCCTAACGCGGAGGGTATGAGATAAACAAACAACGCCCAACCCCTCCACAAATCTTATGGATCATTGTGTGATCTTCGCGATGGTGATGACGACCGGTGCCGGCATTTGGAAACGGTGGAACTCGAGAACCATGACGAAGGTGATGAATAAAGGGCGGACGGTAAAGCTGGCCGCCGACGAAGGCACAATGCTCCGCGGCCCCACAACATCTGTGGACACTACCACCCCACATACTTCTAGGCCGCACCAGGGCCTCGCTGACCCGCGGCCTGCCGCACCACAACACAGCCTGCTGCACCACGCCGCAGCCTCACCGACTCGCGGCCTGTGGTATCGCACCGTGACCTCACCCACCGACAGCCTGAATCACCACCCCGTGGCCACCCCAAGTCCCCAAGGACCCCCCTTGCAGCCCTCGTGGATCTCACGGCCTTCACACCACCCGTTCATCCAAGATGGTCCACCCAATGCAGGTCGGGCCAGACCCAGGCTGGGTCGGTCTGACCGAGTCGGACCAGACACAAACCCACTTCGACCCATTACACTCTTTTGTCAATAACATTGGCATTGAACGTTCGTTTGAAGACCTGTTTGTGGGGACAAAAACATTAGAGAGAGAGAGTCCCTTTGGAATACCCCACTAGATATTTGGATCAATTTGGGGAATGGTTAGGTTGGATCGAGTACGAATCCAACAGGGCCCTCGGGACAAAAAGGCTAATAACTTACAGACCAGGCATCTGATTGACGCACTGTCTATTGTTTTGAGACCCCTATAATGTGGCGGTCTATTGGGATACTTCTTCGTAGGAATTCTTGGAATTTGGAGTATCGAACAGTGGATTGAGGAGCAGACCCTCCGAGAAACAAGAAATCCTAGTGCGGGAACCCAATAGATGGTTGTGACGTGAAGAACGAAGAGTGATCTGGTGTGGGTCAGCACCCAGAGATCTTGTTTGTCTCATCACGGAGCAATTCTATGAGGGTCAGCACCGATCGATCTTGTGTGGGTCAGCACTCAGTGATCCTGAGTGGGTCAGCACCGAGCGATCCTGTGTGGGTCAGCACCGAGCGATCCTGTGTTGGTCAGCACATAGGGATTCTTCGTGGGTCCTCCACTTAACAATGTAAGATGATTTAGTAGTTACATCTAATCATCTCTACTACTGTACCTAAGAAATAACTATTGTGAGCTGAGTTCATACCTTTGTGTACTTTCCTTTGTGGTAATACCTTGGTTGTATTCATCTATGTGGCGTACCTGTCTGGTACATGCCTTTGTGGTATTCTTTCCTTTGATATATAGTTGATCTTTCGGCTTTGAGTTGGGCTCTGTGTTTTCCTCATGATTTAGATGCGTATACTTAATAACTTAGGTATATGTATGGGCATATATCTATGTAGGCTTGTTAGCTAATTTCATGTCGTGTGGTTAATCCTCGGTAGATTTTGTGAGACCTTGAGGGTCTCGGGGTCCCTACTGTGTATCGTTATACTCACGCCTGCACAGGCTATGCCCGCACCCTATTGTGTTTGGTGTAGACAACGGGCAACGCTGACTGAGTATGAGAGTACAGGGACCGGAGGTGGCTTGGAGGTGGATGTTAGACAAGGTGAACCGTAGAGACGACCATTCGTGAGTTGCACCTACCCTTAATGTAGGATTTGTGGTGGACAATCTAGGAGCAGCCTTTCATCTATCATCCATCTTGTACATTCCAATTATCCTTGTACATTTTAGTTGGGCTTGTATTCTGACACATTTTTACTTACTGTACTCACTCTATTTACCATTCAGTTTACTTGAGTTCGTATCTTGCTATGTTCTTGGTTTTGTGTGTTACATGGTATAAAGGAAATTCCATCCCAGTTTTAGGGAATACGCCTTTCGTGCTAGTTGCCAGCCCCTGGCCTATGAAAGGCGGTCTTGGGGTAGTCACGATATAGGCCCTGGGAGACAAGTCCTGACAAATGGCATGAAAATATATCAATAAATAATACAATCCATGGTGAATCTATATAATGAAATCACCCAAATCCAATTTCATGTTAAACACACGTTAAATCACCAAATAGTTCATTTATAATCAAAGGTTATCTCTCTCAAATAGAATCTATAATATAGGTCAATAACAATTTAGAACCAAATGGATTTCAAATAATAATCGAAATCACAAATTAATTAATTTAAGAGTTTTATTTGTTGGTGTAATTTTATTGTTTCACTTAATTTTCTACTAAATAGACGATATGGTAAAGTTTTATACCCCTAAATTTAACTGATTATCAGCCAACACATCAAGAATTATTCTCCAGAAAGAATGAGGTATTAGAAGATAAAAAAGTAGGATCCTAGATCATAACTAGAAAATATAAAAACCAAAAATGAAAAAATGAAACATATTACATGACGACGATCATAATCAAATAGAGAGAAATCAATACTTAAGTAAAACCACTCACCAGGTACCTGATGCATGATCTGAATGTTTAGAATGAAGCGAGGCACACCAAAAATGCGTAGCATCATCCTTAGGGTAAAGAGCAAGAAGCCGCATGTGATGTAATGCCCCGACCCCAGTTACCCAGAGATTGGGCATTATTTTAATACATTGGAATGATATAATGAATCATGTCCTGAAAGACCGATCAATTTAGTATCCTTGGATGTACTAGATACATTCATAAGTTTTACATTACACCATAAAATAAAAAAATCAACAAACGTTTGTCCCCATTGACCAAAATTATATCCTTATCCTATCCCTGTAGGTCATCCATTAAAATTATCTTCACCTCATGGGAAAAATAAAACATAGAAAGGGGGTGAGCTCAGATGCTCTGTAAGGATATCAATATAGAAGAAACTTTCATAAATAAGCATAAACATTTAAGGAAATGTATAACAATAAAAAAGCCTTTTAAACTTAAACTTTAGCATAATATAGAAAAGATAAAATCAAATAATTTCATTTACTTATAAACATGGATATTCTACTTGTCTATTTATCACATGCAATATCAATAGCCACTTTCATAACGATGGAATGCATAATGCCAGACTTCATAACCACATAGTCAAGGCCTTGTGCCAAGACTAAAAATAAAAAAATTTCAAGGCCGTGTTTGAAGAAACTAGTTTTTCTCATGAGACATACTGATGCATCAAGGAGCTATAGCAGGCTCCACCCGTCACTTACTAAGCCCAACTCATTCCTTATATGAAAAGGTTTAAACATAACATAAACATTCGTATTAAAACTTGCATACAAAATGTCAATACCTTATCCATAAACCATGAATTGTGTAAAAATAACACATCCACACTCAAGAATATCACAAAACCTTCAATACAATATGGAAGATTTGTATCATAATAAAAAAATATCAAATAAGCTTAACATCCATCAAAATATGTTGACATAGATGAAATCAAAACTTTTTGTAGAGAAATATCTCTTTCTATTTTGAAATAATTTAAAAGACATATAATTATAAAAGAAAACATTTATTTTGAAAATATTCTCATAAGCTTGTATGGGAAACTTCAATGATGTTATAAATACATAAAATATCCGCATCCACCGTATAAGTTAAAAAATACATTCTTACATTAATTTTGTCGTGGAGGTTATAAAGTACCTTGTTTGGAAGATGACAGAAAGATTCCTTTAGAAACATATGTTGTCAAAAAAGAGTATAAATTACTTTATCCCATAGTCTAGTAAATAGTAAAAATGTTTTTAAATAATTTTATATGAAACATTTATGTGGATGATAAAGTGGCCGTAGTAGATGCTTACATAAAAACAATCTTATGTTATAAAGAGATTGTGAAATTAAACGTTACCATGCACTTTTCCTTAGTCGGTGGTATGATAACCTCCTGTATAATAGTTAAAAAATTATTATTAAATTATACAAGAATAATATACATAAATTTTACATCATTTACGATCTTATAATATAGCTTTGTTAATAATATTTTGGTAGTATCAACGTTTCAGGTGTTAACTGATTCTTTTTTGTTTATATATTTTGTTACATAAGATTTGTTTGTTATCGATAGGATGTATTTTATTTATATATATAATTATATTAAGTTCTTAAACATTATTATTAATCATCAAATGAAAATCATTCTGGAATTGTTACGATGGGGAAATGAATCTCATCTCGTTAGTGGAGAGAGTAATCCGTATGTACGCACGAGAAACAATATCATACTTTTGATATTAAAATAATATATAATTGGATGTTATATCATATATAGAGAATAATTATAATTTTATATTTATTATTTATCTATGTTATACTCATTATTATAACCATACAAATAATGAAGTGTTTGAATAACAAACTTCACCACGATGTGGAGACGGTTAGCCGTACGTACACACGTATAGTGACTTTTTAATTTATAGGATGGATACAATAAAGAATATGGTTGTTAAATTTTTATAATAAATTCATGGTATATCGAAGATAATGGATTTGTTATTTTAGAATGGAAACAACAAAGAAAGAGGATGTGGAAGAAGAAAATAACTTGAAAGAGTCGATGAAATATTTACCTCTACTTCGGGTTCTTCCTTTTGATCTAATCAAAAGCGATCCTTATGTTGATTTTCTGACCAAATTAAGGCCTCTAAGATTAAGGTAGGATAGTTGGGAGGCTATTTGGGTAGGGTTTCGCTGATCCAAATGGCTTTAATGGTTTGAATTTGAGTGAATGGGAAGTGATCTTTTATAAGAGGGGTGAGGGCCACCTTAGGAAAAGATTAAAATATTATTTTATAATAAAATTACATTCTTTTTATAATGGCTCCAAAATAATTTATTTCAAGGATAAGGTAGAGATAGGTTGAAAAACACTCAACCAATAGGTTTTAGAAAGGTTTGGGTCACCATATTAACCTTATCTTTTAGATTTAACTCTTAGTTGAATAGTTTGACATTTACAATGTCTCTTTGTATTTTTATATTATATGGTTAATAAACTTATTTAAAACTGCCAATCGAACCCCAATAGGTTCATTAATGACATATATAATATTACTTAGTCCCTTTGTCCAAACCTTAGATTCTTATAAATACTATATCAAACAATAATATAGTATTTGTTTTAAGAACTCAATTATGCCAATTGTGACATTATTTAATAAAAGATTTTTGTTAAAGACCTAATAACTTTATTACTTCAAAATAAATTCATATATTCAATCCTATCATGTCATAGTATCCTATAAAATTAGTGTAAATCATCAAAAGTCTCAATTTACATTTTTTGGATATTTATGATATCAATTATTTAAATATTTCATTATGAAGGTAATTACTGCATCACCATTGTGTCATAAAATAAATTAAATTATTTAATGTCAAAAAATTATAAATAAAATATAATTACATATAAAATATTTTTATATTTATAATTAATATTTATAGTCTAATTTATATTATGAATAACCCAATATTAAAAATGGTTTTGTTTTTAAACATTGAATTTAACTCTTTTAACTCTTCTTTAAATAAAATAAAAACAGATGTCCTAATCTAATCCATGTGGACCTAAAGAATCATATTTTATTTCCATGGTTGATTTTGGTCTAATTATACTTATACAATAGAATTAGTACATGTATTGGGGTAATAATAATATCATTTTTACCCTTAATTAACCTATTTACTTTTAACCGTGGTAAATAAAAGTCAAAAGATACTATTAAAAAAAATTACTTTCATCTTATTGAACCATATTTTACATACTGATATTAACTATGTCTCTAAGATTTTGGAAATTCAACTCATAGAAACGATAAAATTAAGTTTTATTTGAATTTGAAAATGCTCCTTGGAGGTGGGTAAAAGACGGTACAAGGTTCAATAGAATTTTATATATCTAATATTACTACAAAATGACTTCAATGAATTACATTGAAAATATATAAGTATTATGTACCTATTTTGACCTAAAATAAAATAAAATAAAATAATTATTTATTTAAATAAAAAGTTGGTTTTAAACAATAATGCAGTGTTTTTCACAATTCCAGAAAAATTGAAATTTTTCAAAAAAATACCAAAAATTCACCATAAGCTAATTTTGATATTTCGAATCCAAAAATTAAGTCCATTTTAATTTTTAAAATTTATAAAATTTAAAAAATTGAGTATTACTATTCATAATGGCTAGTTTGATTGGTCGGAGTGTGTTAGAATCTCGAAGTTATGTACAATGCAAGCAATCGTATTATTAAAAGGGAAACATATTGTTGAATCTTGGAGTGTTACATTCTTTCCTCCTTCAAATAATTTCACCTTGGAAATTTCTACAATACTATTGAAAAGAAATATTCGGGTGGTTCTTCATCATAAGTTCCTATGGTTCCCATGTTGCCTCTTCCATCTTATGGTTTCTCCATAAAACTTTTACCAGATTAGACGTCCAGTTTCTCAACACTTTTTCTCTGGTATCAAGAATCTTGACAAGATCTTAACAATAAGATAGATCAGATTCCATTTCAATTTCCACATAGGTGAGTATATGCGTTGGGACAGGCATGTATTTTCTAAATAGTGATACATGGAACACATCGTGATCTTTGGAGAGACTTGGCAACATTACCAAACGACAATCTACAACCCCAATTCATTCTAGAATTTCTAAATATCAGATGTACATGAGATATAATTTACCCTTATTTCTGAATCTTATGACTCCCTTCAATAGAGATTCCTTAAAAAAACATGATCTCCTACTAAAAATTCCAAATCCTTCCTTCAATTATTGGTATAGCTCTTCTGCCGACTTTGAGATTCTTTGGTGTGGGTTTGGATAACCTTCACCATTTCCATTGTTTCCTCAACAAGTTATGGGCCTACGAGATTTCTTTCACCAACATCATCCCAAAAAGTTGGTGTTCGACTTCTCTTTCTATATAATTCTTCATATGGTGCCATCGGAATGCTTGAATAAAATCTACTTTTATAAAAAAATTCATCCAGAGGTAAATATTAATCCGACATACATTGAATGTAATGTGAGCAACATCTCAACATGTTTTCTAAGGTTTGAATTGTCCATTCTGATTTCCCATCAGTTTGAGTGTGGAAGGAAGTGCTCAAACAAAGTTCAGTATCCAAGGCCTTCTAATGACTTTTCAAAAATCTTGATGTAAAACAGGGATCATGATCAGAAACAATAGATAGGGGTACACCATGGAGTCTTACAACTTCATTAATATATAGTCTTTCTAGACGTTCTAGTGGTAAATATTCTCTTACAGAATGAAAATGTACTGTCTTGGAAAGATGATAAAAAAATGACCCATATTGCATCATTCCTTCTTGGTGTCTTTGGTAGACCCATGACATATTCCATCATAATATTATCCCATTTCCACTCAGGTATTGTAAGCGGTTGCATGACTCTTCTAGGCTATTGTCTTCCATCTTTCACTTGTTGAAAAACCATACATCTTGACACAAAATCAGTAATCTCCCTCCACATGTTATCTCAAAAAAATGTTCCTTAAAATATCTATACATCTTGGTGCTCCCAGGTAGTATAGAGAAATTGGAGCTGTGAGCATCCTCCAAAAATTATCTTTTTAGATCAGGTATATCATGAACATAATGTCTCTTCCCAAATTTCAAAATTCTATCTTCATATACGAATTCACTCAATCTCAAATCAGTTACATATTTATTTTTTTTAAACTCCTCATCATTAGTCTATGAAAATTTTATCCTTTTTAGAAAATATGATTTGGAAAACATTGGAAAAGTATTTATGTTTCACCTTACATGGTTATTATCATATCCATCTTTACTAGATCCATGAAAATATGATCCCTTTCAACTCTCATATTTTTCAAAACTCCATGATTTTTTCTATTCAAATCATATTCCACCTTATTTTCCTTCCCCGGGTGGTAGTGTATTGTGAAACCATAGTCCTTTAGTAGTTCAAGCCATCTCCTTTGCCTAATGTTGAGTTCTTTTTGTGAGAAAATATACTTTAAACTATTGTGATCGGTATAAATATCACATTTTTCACCATATAGATAATGTATCAATATATTCAAAGAAAATATTATAGCTGCTAACTCATGATCATGACTCGGATTGTTTTTCTCATGAATTTTTAGCTGTCTTGATGCATAGGAAATAACTCTATCATTCTTCATAAAGACACAACCAAGTCCTTTCTTTGAAGCATCACTATAAATAACAAACCCATTACTCCTAGATGGATGATTAATGATAGGATAATGACTAATATTCTCTTTAGTTCTTCAAAACATTCTTCAAAAAAAAATTTCCATAAAAATTTAACCCCTTTATGTGTGAGCTTGGTTAATGGGTTAGCCAACCGAGCAAAATTCTGGACGAAACTTTGATAAAAACCTACTGGACCAATAATACTGCGTACCTCAGTTATACTCACTAGTGCAGGACATTCTTGGAATGCCTTGGTGTTTGAAAGATCAAAAAATATTCCATCCTTAGAGAAAATATGTCCATGAAGAAAAATCTCATGAATCCCAAATTCACACTTGCTACACTTCCTATAAAAATCATTTCTTCTAAGAGTTTTTAGAATAATGTGCAAGTGATTCTCATGATCTTGGTATATTTTGGAGTATACCATTATATCATTAATAAATACCACTACGAAGTCATCATGATATTCTTTGAAAACTCTATTCCTTAGATCCATGAAGACAGAGGGTGCATTAGTCAAACCAAAAAACATTACTAAAAACTTGTAATACCTGTACCTAGTTTGAAATGCTGTTTTCAGAATGTATACTACTTCAAACACAACTGATGATATCCACATCGAAGTTCAATCTTTGAAAAATATTGATCTCCATCATGTTGGTCGAATAAATCATCAATGCGAGGTAGGAGATGCTAGTTCTTTATTGTTATAGAATTGATCTCCCTGTAGTCATTGTACAACCTCATAGATCCGTCTTTTTTCATAACAAAATGGGTATGGGCTCCCCATGGAGAAACACTAGGGTAAATAAATCCCTTATTACTCAATTACTGTAGTTGTTTTTTTAGTTCCAATAATTACATGGTGTCCATTCTATAAAGGGTTTTTATATGGGCATTGAACCATGAATTAAATCAATGGAAAACTCAATTTCTCATTCTAGAGGATGTCCAGGTAAATCCTATGAAAAAAAATCAATATATTCTTGCATAATTGGTATTTCCTCTATTCGAACTTTATTTTCCTCACCCATAATTATTTCATTATCTTCCTCCCAAATAATGGAATTTAGTAGATCTTCTGGTGGTGGATCTAGATAATAACCAGGTGGTGATGTTTCTGCTCTAAAGATAAGGTACTTCTTATCATCATAAAAAATTGTAACCTCCTTCTTCTTACAATAAGTTTTTTCATCATGGTCCAAAATCCAATCCATTCTGAGGATTATATCAAATTTATTCATGGGTATGACGATGCGATCAGCAGATAAAGAAAATTTATAAGCCCTAATGGGAACTGATTCACAAAAATGTGTTGCGATGATACTTCCCTTAGTAGTTTTGACTGACAACTCCCTTATTATGTCAAACTGAAAATATAT
Source organism: Viscum album (assembly GCA_963277665.1). Taxonomy (NCBI): domain Eukaryota; kingdom Viridiplantae; phylum Streptophyta; class Magnoliopsida; order Santalales; family Viscaceae; genus Viscum; species Viscum album. Next base: position 1,048,053,096 of record OY728165.1, read on the forward strand.
AATTTTCTTAGCAAACTGGAAATATATGAAACAATGTGACGATCCAAAATCAGATAAAGCTTTTGCTAAACTTGAGGAAACTGTTAAATTACCTACCACCACGTCTTTCAGAGCATCAACCTCAGTAGTAGTGATTGCATAAGCTTGACCTTACTCCACTGTCCTTTTCTGAGGTAAGTTCCATTGGCGCCTAGGACATTCCTTGGAATAATGTCCCTTTTCTATACAATTTTAGCATTCAATATTGACAGACTCTTTCTTTCCCTTGCAATCACGAGCTTGGTGGCCTTTTTCACCCCACCTGTAACATACTCCCATTCCCTTCATGAATGTACCGGGGTGTTTCATACCACATTTACAATAGGATGGAAATTCAACCTTTCCCTTCTTCCCCTTATTTCCATTTCCTGAGTGTTCAATAGATATATTCTTCTCTTGTTTTTATTTGAAGTCATAAGACATAGAGAATTCATTTTCTGTCTTGATAGCGCATTAGAAAATATATTCGTACGATGAAAAGAATTGTGAGCCTAATACTCGATGGAGATATGGATTTAACCAATCAAAGAATCTATCAATCATACTCATTGGGTTATGTATATAATTTTCTTCGTTCCTTGCTATCCTTATAAAGTTAGCCTCATACTTTGCGACATTCTCATCCTCCTTTTTCCTCATACTCAGAAATTGTCTTTCCATATCCACTCGATGGTCATGAGGAAAGTATTTTTCTTAGAATATCTCTTTAAACCCCCTACCTTCCATGTTCAATACTTATTCATCTTCCTTTGTGTTATGGATTAATGACCACCATTGATATGCATCTCCCATGAGGAGATAAACTTCCATGACTAATTTTTCATTTTCGATACTCCCCAAAGCATTAAATATTTTTTCTATGGAATTTATCCATTTATCTACTACTAATGGATCTATACTTCCATTGAATCTTTGTGGTTGTTTCATCAGGAAGCGGTCTAACATTGATCCTCTATGTTATGGATTAGGGTGCTCTTTACAGGTAAGGTTATTATTCATAACCTGAGTGAGTTATCCCAGTATAGTGTTAATCTGATCAACACCAGTTGCATCACCAGATCCACTATAATTATCTTGAGTAGGAGGTCAATCCCTACATAGATTTCATGCGTTTATATGGTTTCCATTACATCCACTAGGTGCCATTTCTAAACAATGGAATACACTAGATTTGTTTATAAATCACAGTACATAATTCCAGACATGTAAAACACTTAACATAAATTGAAGGATTTATGGATATAATCCATAATCATAAAAAAGGTTTTATTTGAGGAGGTATATACTCAAAAATCCTTCAAAATGTCTTATAATGAAAATTTGAATTATCCTATGTATATCCTCTGTGAGTGTTATAACAAAGAGTGAAGAAAGGCCCGTTTTCATGTACCATGATACCCCGTGTCAAGCCGAAAACTCCTTGTCAGAGTTTTCACTTAGAGGTAAATCTCTTCCAGAGCTACCTCTACCTACTCGTATGCAGCCAGGGATGTATTTCTTGGAAAATATACAAAATCACTACATTACCAAAATTATAAAAAGTTCTTTTATACCAATTCTCAAAGTCTATCTTAGGGTAATGTGCTCTAATCAGAGTTCATCTAAATCTAGATTTCAAGGTTTTTACTAAACTTCCTCTGATACCAACTATAACGCCCAACCCTAGTTACCTAGAGTCAGTTCATTATTACATAACATTGCAATGATACAAGAAATCATGTCCCGAAAAGCTGATCAGTTTAGTATCCTTGGAAGTACTTGATACATTAATTTGTTTTACATTACATCATGAAATAAAAACATCATCAAAATTTTATCCCTATTGACCACACTTATATCCTTAGCCCATCCCTACAGGTCAACCCTAAAATATTTCTTCACCTCCTAGGAAAAATAAAACATAGAAAGGGGTGATCTCAGATGCTCAGTAAGGATAACAATATAGCAGAAACTTTCATAAATAAGAATAAACATTTAAGGAAATGTATATGACTAAAAAAAGAATTTTAAACATAAAATTCAATATAATATGGAAATGATAAAATCAAATGATGCCATTTAATTATTTATATGGATAATATACTAGTAGAATAATCACATTCAATATCAATAGCCACTTTTATAATGATGGAATGCATAAGTCAAACTTTGTAACCACATAGTCAATGCCTTGTGCCATGACTAAAAATAATATTTTGTCAAGGCCTTTTTTCAAGACACTAGTTTGTCTTATGAGACCTACTGATGCATCAAGGAGCTATAGAGGGCTCCACCCGTCGCTTACTAAGTCCAATGCATACCTCATATGAAAAGGATTAAAAATAACATAAAAATTCATATTTAAACATGCATATGAAATGTAAATACTTTATACATAAACCATGAATGGTGTCAAAATAAGAAATCCATAATCCAACATATCACAAAACCGTTAATATAGTATGGAAGATTTGTATCATAATAAATCAACTTCAAACAAGCTTAATATACATCAAAGGATGTCAACATAGATGAAATCAAAACATTTTGTAGAGAAATATTTATTTCTTTTTTGAAAAAAATTAAAAGTCAAATAATTATAAAATAATACATTTATTTTGAAAATATTCCTATAAGATTGTATGGAAATTTTCGACGATGTTCTAACGGTAGAAAATAGCTTCATCCATCGTAGAAGTTTACAAAGACATTATTACCTTAATTTTGTTGAGAATGTCATAAAGTACCTTGTTTGGAAAATGATGGAAAGATTACTTTAAAAAAATATGTTATCAAATAAGGGTATACATTAATTTATCCCATAGTATAGTAAAAAGTAAAAATGTTTTGAAATACATTTTTATGCAAAATGTATGTGGATGATAAAGAGGTCCCAGTAGACACTTACGTAAAAACAACCTCAGATAATAATGATATTGTGAAATTAACCCATAACATGTACTTTGTCTAAGTAGATGGAATGTTAAAATCATGTATAATAGTTAATACATTATTATTAAATTAAAAAATAATCATATACATAAATATGATATCATATAGGACCTTATAATATTGCTTTTTTAACAATATTTTAGTAGTATAATCGTTTCAGTTGTTAACTGATTAGTTTTCCTTTATATGTTTTGTTACATAAGCCTTGATTTTCATGGATAGGATTTATTTGATTTTAATTCAGAATGATATTATTTTCTTAAAAATTATTTTTAATCATCAAATGAAAATTATTCTTGAATAATTACAATGGGAAAAGAATCTCGTCACATTTGTGGAGACGATAATCAGTACATACGCATGAGCGACAATATCATTCTTTTGGTATTATATTCACATATAATTGGATGGAATATCATATATATAGAATAATTATCATTTTATTTTTATTATTTACATCAGTTATACTCATTATTATTCGCATCCAAATAATGAAGTGTTTGAATGACCAACTTCACCACGACGTGGAGACGGTAGGACGTACGTACGCACGTATAGCTACTTTGTCATTTATTAGATGGATAGAATAAAAAAATATTTGTACCATTTTTATAATAACATCAGAGTATACTGAAAATATTGGAGTTATTATTTTATAATGGAAACAACAATGAAATAGCTGGTGGAAGAAGAAAATAACTCGAAAGAGGCGATGAAATATTTACCTCTTCTTCGGCTTCTTTATTTTTATTTGATCAAAAGGGACCATAGGATGTATTTTTGACCGAATTAAGGCCTCTAGGATGAAACAAGGAGATTTGGGTGGATATTTGGTTCAGGTTTTGCCAAGCCAAATGGCTTTGTAGGTGTTAATTTAAGATAATGGGAAGTGACCTTTTATATGAGGGGAGAGGGGCACCTTAGGAAAAGATTGAAATATTAATTTATAATAAAATCATTTTCTATTTCTAATGGCCCCAAAATGATTTATTTAGAGGATATAATTAGTATAGGTATAGAACCACTCAACCAATAGATTTTATATTAGTATGGGTCACCATATTAAAAAAATCTTTTATATTTAACTCTTAGTTAAATAGTTTGACATTTACCATGTCTCTTTGTATTTTTATATTATATGGTTAATAAACATACTATAAAATGACAAGAGAACCCCAATAGGTTCATTAATAAAATATATTATATTATTTAGGACTTTTTGAAAAACATTATATATTTAGGAATATTATATCAACTGATAATATAGTATTTGTTTTAAAAACACTATTATGTGAATTTTGAAATTATTTAATAAATGATTTTTGTTAAAGTCCTAAAAACCTTATTACTTCGAACTAAATTAATATATTCAATAGTAACATTTCATATTAAAAAATTAAATTATTGGAATTCATCAAAAGTCTCAATTTACATTTGTTTAGATATTTATAATATCAATTATTTATTGTTTCATTATTACGGTAATTACTGTGTCATCATTGTGTCATACATAAATTAAATTATTAAATGTATAAAAATTATAAATAAAATATCATTATGTAGGAAATAGTTTAATATTTTTAATTAATATTTATAGTCGAATTTATATTATGTATAACCTTATATTAAAAATGGTTTAGTTTTTCAACTTTGAATTTAACTATTTTAACTCTTATTTAAATAAAATAATAATAAATGTCCTAATCTAATCCAAGTGGACCTAAAGGATCATATTTTATTCCTTAGGTTGTTTTTGTTCGAATTATAGTTATCTAAGAGAATTAGGACATGTTTTATGTTAATAATATTATTATTTTTACCCTCAATTACCATATTTACTTTTAACTGTGGTAAATAAAAGGCAAAAGATACTATTTACCAAAAGTTATTTTCTTCTTATTGAACCACATTTTACTTGTTGATATTAACCGTGTATCTTAGATTTTTGAAATTCAACTCACAAAAACAGTAAAAGTATGTTTTAGGTGAATTTTCAAATGCTCATAACAGATGGGTAAAAGATGGTATAAAGTTCAATAGAATTTTATATATAAAATATTATTACAAAATGACTCCAATGAAATACAGTAAAAAAATATATTTATTATGTATCTATTTTGACAAAAAATAAATTTAAATAAAATAATAAAATATTAAAGCAAAAATTCAATTTTAAACAATAATATACTATTTTTCACTATTCATCAAAAATTGAAAGTTTTCAGAAAAATATACCAAAAGTTCACCATAATATAATTTCAATATTATGAATTGAAAAATGAAGTTCATTTTGAAAGAAATGATTTATAAAATTTAAAAAAGTGGGTATTACTATTCATAACGGCTAGTTTGATTGGTCGCAGTGTGTTAGAATATCAATGTTGTGTACAATACAAGCTATGTCATTATTCAAAGGAAAACGTAATGTGGAAGCTTGGGGTGCTACATGTGAGGTGAAAACTATAAGACAATTTTTTTAAAACTATAGGTCAGTAAATTAAAAGGAATCTAATTTAGATACACATGGTTTATTACTTTTTGTAGGTATATTCTAAAAGAATCATCACCTAAGATGATTTTTAACGACACCCGAAGATTACAAGATTTTTAATGACTTCAAAGAATGGATTTATTTCATGTGATGAGATAGGATCAAGGATTGTTCCTGGAAGTAATTATATGTCATGTAACGTAATTACATTGTGTGTAATTGATCTGTAGACTACCAACATTCGGGTTCCCCAAGGAATGAACCCAAACCACCTCCATGCATTCCCAGGCATGTAAAACCATATTAACCCATTTAAAACATTTATACTCAGAATATGTTAATGAAAAGAAACATATATCTCTGAAAATAAGGACTTTTTTACAATAATTACACTCTATCTCTGATCAAGACTAGGATACCAAGGCTCAAATGAAAAAATAAAATAGGATTGTAACCAAAAATAGGATTGTACACTATGAATCATGTATATGAAGTAGAGGAGAACACTAGAAACTAAACCCCCAATAGTGTTAAACATGTTTTAGAGCCTATAAATATTTGTTACAAGAGTAGAGGGACACCCCATATTGTGAACCCCCTCACAATATCAATGGATTAGGCCCATTAATATACCATCCACCTAGGTACCCAAGGATTACTATGTGCATCATCACTCGAATTATTTCAAAGGGTATTATCATATTTCATAATATTGTTCTAAGCAACCCTTTTCATCAAAAACATTCTTTGAAAACCATTTGAAAAATACATTACTCTATGATTTGAAAATCACCCTTATTTTACACAATTGTGAGGAAATCTCATTTTACTAAAAAACATGTTTACATACCCAAATCAATCAATAATTAAAATATATTTTGGAAACATTTTAAAAAATTAAGAGAATCCAAATTTCATACAATATTTTTTAGAGATCAAACCGCATACCTTAAATTTGGGTCGCACATCACCCACAATGGGATACACACACCATGATCAAAAATGAAACTGATGAGAAATGAATATAGGACTTTTAATTGATTAGAAAATCCTAGAATCAAGTTACATAAGAAAAAAGGTTCAAAGTGTGGTTATATGATTAAATATATTGATAACCTCCTACTGTATACCACAAACTACATAGGAACTCACCACCGAATGAAAACTGCACTGATGAATATAAATTGTTTTAATAGATATCACATCACAATAAAAATACTCCAAAAATTTATCCCAACACATTCCCAAATAAATTAAAAAAAATAATAGAGAACAAGGAACATACCAAGATAAGATAAGCCAACAAATACTAGGATCAAAATTTCAAAATAACATGATCTGAAAGGAACGAAAGCACTAAAAAGTGCCTGGTGTTGTCCTAGGGGTTAGACATTAAGGATTAAAAATATGAATACCCAAGGTTTCATGTACGCTATGAAGGTATTCGAATCGTATTGAAAATACTGATCGAACTATTAAAGACAATATTTATATTAATTTCTTGAATTAATTTCACCTCATGAACTTTTTTCATGGATTAATCTCAAAAATAGACCCATATATTGAATTAACCATTCATATTACGAGTTTAATATTCTTCTAATACCAAACCTTGTATCCTTCATTAAAATATTTGGATTACCTCTAAAACCATCCAAAACCAATAAAAACAATATTAAACCTAATAAATAGAATATCATTAACCATGATGTTATAATATTTCCACTTTAGGAATTTCTTTCAACAAAAATCCATACAGAACAAGGGTGATTCGGAAAGAGATGAGGCTATTTATCCCTCTCTGATGATTCACGATCCCAAGTTTCATTAGAGTATAATTAATTTATCTACTAAAATTTTATCCATATAATAGTTATTCCATGGAATAATTTCAACTAAGAATCAATGATCTCCACTAGTTTCTCAACGACAGAAACATCTGGCTCTAACTCAATCTATTACCATTGTAGAACATGGGAGGGATCAAGATGGTACATCATGAGTTGAGATATGTGTTAAACATCGTGAATACATGTACAGTGATCCAATAATGAACATAGATAAGAAACCTGCCTAGGCTGTATAGGGGACTCAATTAGTCAAACATATATTGGATCCATCATTCCCTATTTACCAAGCGAATGGTGACCCAACCAATGATAAAAATTAACCAAAACATAGTTAAGAATAGAAAAATATAATGGATAAAATTGAATAAATGCATATTATTTCTATATTATTTGATCTATAACCAAAAATAATATTATATCATGAATCCTTTCCAATATATAATGATGTAGACTTGGTCCCACAATAGTTTTCCTGCACACAACTGGAAAAAATAGTCGACAAGCATGGGAGACAATACAAATCCTTGAAGAGATACATTTCTATTGATGACTGGTTAATTTTGTTATATAAAAAATGAAACATTATAATATGTTTATTCAAAAATCCAGTGAAATAAATGATTCAAGAATATATAAAATTCTTCATGATCTGAATAACCTGCTCTATCCAGTAATCTGTTTGTTGATGGTATGCTGTATATAATCTAACATGAGTCCCCATCATCTTCTAGAGACTCTTCAAAAACATGGAAGTAATCTTGGGATCCGAATCCATGATAATAGAAGCAGTAAACCCATAAATACTCATGATCTATGGAACATATAGCATAAATCAATCTTCAACAATAGTGGTGTCCCTGGTTGGAATAAAATCACATGCATTCTTCATCCAATCAATCACTACCGAGATAAAATTATTTCTTCTAGGAGTCTAGGGTATTATAATAATGAATTACATAGAAAACTCATCCCATTATAAAACTAGAATATTATGATGATAGAGTATATATGAATTCTTTTGGTTCTCTTTCATTATATTGTAGATTTTTAAACAATGGGACACATAATCAGAAATGTCACATTTCATCAATAGGCACCAGAAACACAATATCATTTCATAAAAAATATTCATATTGTCTTGATGAATTAACCATGTTTAGATATTATAACAATGAAACATAAAATTCATTATGTATGAAGGGAAAAAATTCAATAAATGAGGAATCCCATTTGAAGTGATAGACTAAATAAAGACAATGTCCCCATCATATAAGGATTCCCTAATTCCTCTAAACACACTATATGATTGATGAAAATGTCAAATAAACTCAATGAGGGATGATGATAACTAAACAATTGTAAGAATTATAACAGAATCATCCTTATATGTGTCCAAATAGAATTTATAAAAAATCCCCATTTTGTTTCAATCATCATTTGATTCTCAAACAACAAGTGATAAAAAATTCCTAAGGATAAAAATTCCTAATACTACACCGTATTAGGATTGATTGAGAGACCATTTTAAAAAATAATATTCCCAAAAATAACTACAAATTTTTATCCTTAAACTTCATTTAGAAATATTTCTGTATAGGAAAATAATCCTCGGGATTTACAAAAACAGATTCAAATGTCCCTCATGATCCCCTCAAATGTCAAATAAATTTTAATATGATCCACACACACTAGAATGGTTTTAGTCATTCCAAAAGGAATCAAATGATTTTCATAATGGACTTACCAACTCGTAAAATCAGTATTCTAAATACCAGACTTCGGAAATCTATGCTTATGATAACTCGACCAAGGAATGATTTTAGAAAACCACTTCAAACCTTTTATCTAATTAAAATAGTTATCCATATATTCAAAATGGTACTTATTCCTAACTATCACCAGGTTCAACTTTTGATAATCCATGTATAAAAGAAGAAAAACATCATACTTATTTTTAAAGAGAATGGGGGTTGTCCATGATGAAATAGTAAGGTGAAAAACCCTTTGTCAATCAGATCACCCAATTGGAACTTTAACTCCTTCAGCTATGAAGGTTCCATGAAATAAGAGGGTATTGTGATCAAGTTAGTACTCGACACCATATTGACGATTTTCTAAAACTCATTATCTAAAGGAAGACTATATAATTTATCTTGTAAAAAATTGTAAAATTCCTTAACAACCAAGGAAAAATTCAAAATAAGAAGAACATCACCAGGATCAATTTCATAGATAGAATAAAAAATTTGGTGCTCTAGGTGGATAGACCCTACAAGATAAGAACATATATCCCACTATCACTGAAATAATAAATATCTCCCATTTGAATCTTAGAATGGATCACTATTAGGATACAAATTAATATTAGAACCATGAGAAATAAAGAATATAAATCATGAAGTGGAAAATTTATGGATCAAGATCGAGAATAATGAAATATCAGAAAAACTCCATCTCAGATGTCAATAGAGAAATCACATTTCATTGATAACCTATATCCTTACTCTTTATAAGAGGCATCACCAGATCCATAACGAAGGATATAACTTATATTGGATGTTTCATAACATCAAAAAATCTATAGTTATAACTGGGTTGAAGACACATGTATCAAACAGAGCAGTTTCAATATAAGATGTATCAAAAAATGGTACCTTTAACTATATCTAGGTTCATGTCATCCACGTCCAGAAAATCAATAACTCTATGAATGTGATATTCTCTTAGGGCCTTAGGTTGGCATCTTGTGCACTTTGAAGTGGAATACTATTCCAAAATGGTGCACGAAGTTAATGATACCTAACTATATCAAGGCATATAGAATGTTTTCTAGAGCCCCATCATATGGCCGTAGAGGACACACTTTATATATATATTTACAGGTGTAGTAAAATATCATCATGTTTACCAAACATTACCATGAAAATAGTATGTTTTGGAAGAACTATTGGTTGCACTGATGATTGAGAGGACGCCTATTATTGAGAACCTCCTCAAACACCCATATGATTATCATACAATATTCTCTTTTTTCCCTATGTATCATTGAAACCGACATAGAAAGTAATAGAAGAACAAAGGAACCTAATATTTCCCAAATAGCTATTTCATCCATTATTTTCCTATCCCTCCTCCAATGGCTTGAAGGTCTTCATTTTTTATCGAATTTTTATAATCAACCTTTTAAGGGGTGAGGTGGAACCCTTACAAGGACCGTAGGCATAAGTATTACATGGCCTGTTGACCTTATAGGAATTCATTGTCCATAGGTTTCAAACATCACATATATCCATGACTAACTACTTTGAACTACTCCTCCCTAGCATCTTCATCATGAAATCATCTCTCCACCTTCTCATGACTGTTCAGTTAGGCATTCTCATACATGCACAGGGTTGTCCCGACAGCATGTGCCATACCCTACCATTCTTGCAATCTGTTTGGCTTCTTCTGTGCTGAAATCTCATTTCTCATCTTCCTTGTAGAGCTTTTTCCTTGTAGGTTGTGTGGTTTTCATCTGCACTTAAGGTGGCCCGAAGTCCTTGAGGTGGCCCTATGGCCTTACTGACCCGAAGGCCTGGGAGGATCGAAGGCCTTATAGGACTCAGGGACCAAATTGGTGGCCTGAAAGCCCAAACAAGGGGCATATTTCTGGCAGCTACAGTGCAAAACAGTTCCTGCTACTATACCTGCTACAGTAATTCTACAGTACTGGGAAATTCTACCTCTGCCTGGATTTGATCTCTGGTCGCTTGGATGCACTTACGGAGTCCTTACCGACCGGGCTAAGGCTCATGTGCATTATTATTTCCCTATGCTCTATGTTAATATATATATTGTAAGATTCAGCATATTCACCGATGATCAAATTTCTTATTACAACCCCTCATGGTATTTCTAATCTCTCAACTGATCATTCATCACAACCTATAGGGAAAACTGAACTAGCTCTACAAAATTATTGGTGTTCTTAGAAACATAATTCCACTATTTCTACATGTAGAAGAAATCTAAATACATTTCCCCCATTATAGAATCTATACATAAATTCTAAAAGAATCATGTCTTGAAACCCTTCCCATCCAAGAACACATCATGATTTTTTGAAACCATGGAATCCCACTACTAATTGTTGGGAATGTAGAGTATGAACATCATTCACATAACCATGATATAATCTTGTGTATATTTTAATTAAAAGACCAAATCTATCTTATACATCTAGTCCTCCACCACTTGGGGTTCATTTGTTCCCATAAGATATGGTTGTTTTCCATATAGAAAATCTCATGCTTGATCTCTATCTCATCCTTCTCATTTCACCTCAACATAGTTTTTGAAAATAGGTGGTATATTCTAGTCCACAACCTAAAAAAGCCAAATGATAGACCCTATAATATTTTGATTAAAATAAGGAACCTCAAAAGGAGAACCTCTCACTTCACCATCCTATGGAACCCATCGAAGACGTCTTAGAGGAATATTTACACACACACAAAATAGTATAAAAATATTTTATAAATGATCAAAGATGTGTTTAAACTTGAATATCAAAAGTGGAATCTAAGATAATGTTCAAAACAAAATATAAGAGATACAAATCAGAACATTACAAGGTAACCTAAGGTTCATCATAAAGAAAGATAGCCAATCACTCACCAAAACCTACCTCTCAAGGATTGAAATCATATCAACTGTATACCAGACATTCTAACATAAGAATACTGATGGAAAAACCTATATTTGAGACCAATTTATAATGAACCAAATCAATATACTGATTGAACTGGGACTTAAACTGATCCACTATGAACTGAAAGTGTGTTCTTGATCCCCACAGGCTGGAAATTTGTACCTAGGCATCCAACAAATACCATAGGTAATGGTTTCTTCGAACATGAAATTATATACATGGAACATATATAATGATTAACTAAACTAGAGTGGAACAACTAGAACAATATATCAGATAAACAAAAGAACACAACAATGGTTTCTATACAACCCAAAATAAAACAACATAAAATAATGCATGGTACATACCAGAAAACACAAAAGGGCATTTTGTTATAGAAAAACAACTCTATGTGATATGTTGTAAATGTCCCACCATCTCACCACCAGCTAACACAAACCTCTCTGCCACACTGTTGCACCTTTCCTTTTCTTACATAAAAAGAAAATAGAAGTTCTACACAACCCAAAATGAGTGTACATGATGTGAGATAAAAAACCTAAGTAGGATCCCACCCAGGTGTTCCATATCATGTCCCTAAACATCAATCCAAATATTCTCATTTTATATAAAAAATCATTACAAATAGTTAAATAGTTTTATTAGAAAATAATGGTAAATAATTCCTCTTTTTACATAGGTATAGAAAAACTTGTTAAGTAACTTCAAATCCTAAATCTATCAATCAATTTTCATTTATAAAAACGTGTATAAGAAAAATATAGAATTTTAAAACCAATTAATAAAAACAAATCATTCCATTAAAAATAACAGGTCCTGATAACTATATAACTTGTACTAGAAAATGGCTAGTGCACACATCACATCTCGAGAACCAATGTATCAAGTATAGGGATTAGAGGAACACCCAGACATGTAATCCCCAAAATAGAGTTTAATTAATCCAAGATCCCATTAATTTATGCTATAGGATCAGTGGAACCAATCAAAAAGTGAACCCACAACAATATGAACATACCCAGTCAAATAATACACCATCCACAAAAGTACCCAAGGCTTCCCATGTATAAACCGCCACATATGTTACCTAAACATTACATATTAGTAATAAATATGTATTTAATAACATTATGATCCACACCATAATTGTTTATGTATAGTATGTTTGGAAACTCAGATACATAAAGAAATAGTTCATAATAGAGCTATATCATCTCCAACTAAGCTATTCATAACTATAACTCATATTAGAAATATATTAAATAATACCTTTCTTTATAACATAATTAAAGGAAACAAAATAAAGGGTGATATTAGATGCTCAGTAAAGATAAATAGGGGAGATATCAAAATAACATGTGTATAAGGGAATAATAAAATGATAATAATATTTGGAAACCCTACCCTTCATATCAAAGATCATAAAGTTGAGAATTGGAAGAAAATTTTTCAATTCATAAGAGATGAATTAGAATGTAACAAAAGATTATAATCTACAACAACCTAACATAGGACCAGGACATGGAATTATTGCATACACATGAGCATAGAAAATTATTTCATTAGTAATGAAAGCTCCACTGTTCGGACCATCATAGTTGATGGTGTGCACTCCTTAAACTATTGTAGTAGTTAAGTATCACTCCCATGAATATCATAGTGGATTTAATTCAGTCCCCAAACAATCATATTATTAAATTTGAACTCTAATGACTATAATATTAGACAAATTCACTTATTGAACTCAGATCACTCTCCATTCTAGTCCTATTTTTCACATGAGATATCAATCATTGCCGAATGAATTGGAAGAAGATATAGGTCCCACCAATAAAATAATGAAAATAATACATAAGAGTGCCATAAGATCAAAAAAAATTCATCATATCAGAACCCATGAAATGAAATGAGATTCATAACACATTTATCATATCATATTCCATGAATTGAAATCGGTTTTATAACACATTTATCATATCATATCATATGGAAAGGGATTTGGTTTAATAAACCACTTGTAATCATAAATATAAAGCATCCATATGAATAATAAGTAGGATTTACTAGGATCATATCCCTAGTAAAATATATGTCTTCTAATATATATGATTTCATATTTTATGGAAAATGATTTTGAAAGATCACTTGTAACATTTTTTGAGGGAAATGATTTACACTTTGAAATCATTTATTTAAAAACTGATTTTGTTTCTAGAATGTTTTATTTTAAATATACTTAGAAACATTTAATATAATATTGAAAAAATTTAGTTGTAAAGATAGTGGAAAATACCTCTCATGTCGTATAAGTTAAAATAATTATTCCTTAAACATTTTTAGTAAAGGGCAAAAAGATCCTTATTTGGAAAACAATAAGATGATCAATTTTAAAAACATTTTTTATAAATTATAAAATGGTTAAAAAAATTTAAATAATATTTTTAGTATAATAAATCATTATTTAGAACATTTCAAGAAAATATGGACAACGAAGAAAAATAATTTTTGACCGAAGAGAGAGTTACAATCGATATTTCATAAAAACAATTATTTTTAAGTCTTGAGTACATAAAGAGATTAAAATGAAAAGAAAAATATATTTTATTAAAATAAATGAAGGATAATTAAATTCATGAGTTACTTAATATATAGATCAAAATATTTCATCATCACAAGAATAAAAATAGACTATCCCGATTAAAGTTCATATTTCATCCTAAAACCCTTACTAGTTTGGTATCTTTTGGATCATAATCCCCATTAATGAATAAATTTAAAAAAACATTAAATATCATAATAATCAATAAATTTTTTTCATAACATGTTAAATGGATTGTATATGCACCTCATTAAATAATATTTATTCATAATAAATCATATATCTAATGGATGACAATTTGAGATGAAATTCCCTTATCATAGGCCTTGACTAACTTCAAAAGAGTTAAAACATCTAGTATAAAAAAAATTTAATATATATAAATTAAATAACGACAATCATATGTTTCAAATGATATATGATTTAATTATGACCTTTTATTACTCGTTTATAAACAATTCCTTATTAACATCTTGTTTTTGGTAAATATGTTTTGTTTTTCTTGTACGTTTTGGTTTTATATTCTTAGTGATTTTACATTGATCATGGTTCCATCATCTCCATAATTTTATCCATTATTAAAATTACATGTATATTAATTATACATATATTTATATTAATCAATTAATGATATATATATAAAATTCATTACACTGTTTACATAGATAGTAGGCCATATGTATTCATGAATGCTACTTCCATTTCCATGAAAGTTAAAATAAATGATTTTTAAATGATACATTAAATTTATAGAATAATTTTTATATCATATATAAAACGTATTTTCATTAAAAATATCATTATTAATTTATATTTAATGCATAAGTGAACAAATAATCACATCATTTCATGAGTCGATAATTCAACGTACACACAAGCAACATTATAATATTTTTAAGGAATAAAAATAAGAAGGTGTGTGGTATATTATAGTTATAGAAGATTATATATTTCAATAATAGAATGTAAATATGATAAATGAATTATTATATATTGTTTTTATAGGTGGTTATACGATATCAATTATGTTAGTTCTTGATGCAGTAGTCCTCCATACAACCGATCAATGGATTAATTTCCCAGTTAATGGGAGAGGAGGTGGATATATTTTATTCTGTTAACATAATAACACTTCATTATATTGTATATATTAGTTTTCTTATATCATAATATGTTAATAGTTTTTCAAGGATGTGGAATAATAAATAAAATAGAAACAATTAGTTGGGAAGGATAAATCTTCTTTAGATAATGTATTTAGGTTTAAACAGAAATCCACCAAAGATTTGAGTCATAATAAAAAACAAATATAGTATGTGAGTAGGTAAGTGATGATAGTATTTAGGTAGTTATTTTCTGAATTAATATGCTTTAGAAGTATGAATAAGAGAGGAGATCGTGTGTCCTTTTATTAGTTGGAGAGAGGACACACATGAAATTTTAAAAAATAATAAAGTGTACCCATGATTTCTATATTCCACAAGGCACAATTGTTTTATTATAAATCCTCACAGGTGATAAGGTCTAAATATTTACCTATAATGGAATATTTTAAAAATATTCAATTATTTTTACACCTTATCTTTTTAGATTTACCCCCTGAAAAATTGTTTTAACCTTAACCGTGATAATTTATTTTTATTGTTTTTAATATTCATTTTGAAGAAAAAATAATTAAGATTTTTGTATGAAATTAATTATTATTATTTAATATATTTAATTCATTTTTAAACATTCTAATAAAATAATTGGATGATTTTTATATAAAAATAATCCCACATATGTGATGAAAAAGTCTTTTTCCAAATAGACAAATTTAATATGTAAAGAATTTTTTAGCATCAAATTTAAATTTAAAAAATAAAAAAAATTGTATAAATAAATATAAAACAGAACTAAATTTAAATTTAAAACATGTTTAAAATAAAATTTATCTTTTAAATGCTTTAAATAAAAATGTGTTTTTAAATAAAAATCCCTATTATTTTTCTGTTCATCAAAAAAGTAATCTTTTTTGGAATATTTTTCAAAAATCACTAGAAGATAATTTTGAAATGTAGATTAAAAAAATGAAGATTATTTTTTGAAATAATTTTTCTAAAAGTGAAAAAATGACGGTTTTATTTGATCCAAAAAATAAATAAAAACATTATTTGAGAAAATATTATTTCTAGAACAAATAAAGAACTTAATGAAAAGTAATTACCTTTTTATCAATATATTTTATTTATATAGAACCATTTTAATTATTATTTAAAGGGTTTTGATTTATTTTTATACTTCAATTTTTAATATATATACTATAGATGTACTGTTTAAATTAAAATATTAGTAACATATCATGGTTCGTTAAAAAGATATCTGTTGCATGTAATGAAATATTTAGAAGGAATTAAATTTAGTTAAATAAGAAAATGTTTATAATATCATATGGTTTTATATTATACCCCCTCAAAATTAATTTCACCCTTTAATTTCAAACACTATGATATAAACAACTAAGGACACATCTGCCTCATTACATCCTAAGGTTCCTAGATGAATTCCTCAAACTAGTGGTTTCACCACAAAACATTGACCACATGAGTGGTATTATTTATTATCACATTGTTTATATGATCCATACTCTCCACTAGTTTTTTCGTAAATGAAATTTCATTCTCTAGAAATATTGCCTCTATGTTTATTACATGGGAATGATTTGGTGTGTAATTTATCTAGACAGATACATGAAAGACATCATGGACATCAAATGGTTTCGGTAAATGCACCAATATATTTGATGCCATTTGTATTTGACCATAAATTTAAAATGGGATGATATACCTAGGGATTAATATCCAATTATCCCCTAATAAAAGGACTTTATTTGGTAAAGAAATTATTATAAACGCATTTTCACCAACTTCATATTTCAAATTACATTGATTTTTGTCAGCATAGATATTATAATGACTTTGTTCATCCCTTCTATGATGCTAAATATATCTAACCTTATCAATTATTTTTACTACTAGAATCGATTCCAAGATCATTCTTTCTTCAAATTCATCCCAAACTATTATAGATCTAAAATTATTTATATAGAGGAATTTATAAGGATCCCTCTAAATTTTTGAGTGAAAGCTATTGTTGTATGAAAACTCGATAAGAGGAAAGTAATGATCCCAACCACCATTTAAAATATGTAGAACAAGATATTTACATTCCCTCTTGGTTTTGAATTGTTATTTCAAATTGAATATCTATTTGAGGATGATATATAACAATTATACTCCACTCCATATCAAAACATCGCTGAATAATGTGCTAGAAAATTAAGGTAAACCTTAGATCTTGATCATATATAGTTCAATGTGGTACTTCATGTGACCTTATCACATCATTAATGAATATTTTATAAATATGGCCCAGAGATAAATATTCTCTTATAACGATGAAGTCTAATGACTTTGTATGGAGATTGACTAAAAAAATATTGTATTATTCCCTTTAGATGTTATGGGGAGTCCAACAAGAAAATTCATGGTGATTTTTCCCATTTCAATTATTCTATAAGTAGTGGTTATAATACCACCTTATAATTTTGTTTAATTGACTTATTTTATTTTCATGCCATTCATTGAGATAAAACTATACAATATCCTTCTTCACGTCTTCCCACTAGAAATTATCTTTCAGATCTATATACATCATTGCAATTCTAGGATGAATAGAATATGAATAACTATAATCTTAATAGAATAGCAACTTATTAAAATCTGGTATGGATAGAACACACACATGGTTCCTAAAACTTTTCATTCCATCCTATTCGAGGCTATACATAGGAACATTTCTCACATTCCCTTTAATTTCCATATCATCTTTCTGTTACTATTTTATCCTCACACAGATAAATGTTATAACACTTATTTGAGATAGATAATATTTCAACCCTTAAAAATATCAAGATCGATCAATTGAAAATAAAAAAATTTGATTCTTTTTTATATTCATTATAAATAATCTAGTATGATCCTTTTGCCACAAAGAATCATCCACCTTGTTCACTTTCCCTGGGTTGTAATGTATTAAGTTATCGTAAACTTCAATCATCTCGATTATCTAATGCAATGCATATTCATATTCTTCTATGTGAATATATACTATAAAATTTCGTGATTAATATATATATTACACTTTTCTTTATATTTACAGTGCCTCAACATATTAAATAAACACATTTCTAAATATAACTCCAATTTTAGAGTTATGTAATTTTTCTCAGGAACATTGAATTGTTTTGGGGAATAAGATATATCCATTCCATTTTGTATGAGAACACTTATTAATCCCTTCTTGGATGGAATACTATAAATTACAAAAAATTATCCACTATAGGGTAATTTTGGTATAGGTTCACAAAATAATCATATCATTAGTTCCATGAAATTTCCCCCGCATTCATATATCCTGTGTAATTTGTGCCCCTTCTATGTTAGCACGGTGAGTGGATTAGATATTCATGAGAAAATCTCCATAATGTTCTAATAGTATTCAGGTAAACTAAGAAAAATATAGGTATGAGTCACCATCATTGGTTTGATCCAATTTTCAATTGCATCAATCTTTGAAGGATCCCCCGATATAAGCTCTCATGACATTATATAACCCAAAAATGAAAACATTTATAGCCATAATTCTCATTTTGTAAAATTTTCATACAATTTAATCTTCCTTGGGGTAATTAGTACAATTCTCATGTGATCATCATGATCTTCATTTCTATTTTAATAAATTATAATATCATCTATAAATACAATGAAAAACTGATCTAGTTAATCTATAAAGACCATATTCATTAAATCTAGGAATATAACAGAGTCATTAGAAAGACTGAATGGAATCATTATATACTAGTTGTCACAAACCAGGCCGGATCGACACTGAACCGGGAACCAGAACCAATCCATTTCATGGACTTTAGGGTGTTCCCGATCCCCATTGGTGGACAGGTAGTTCTAGGAACAATTATAGTATAAAAAAGAATGATTTAAATGAAAATATAAATAATAAGTAAAACAACAGAATGAATGGACAACCCAGAACACATTTATATAAAATTGATGTGGTCATTATTTATAAAAGAAACCAAATGTACAACTAAAAAATACAACCAACTGACCAAACCTGATGACCAAACTAAAACCATCTGACATCACTAGTCACTCTCCAACACAATTATCAAATGTCTCTCAAGGCGATCAAACTCAAGTTAAAACTACCATAGGGTCTAAAAATAAAAGAAGACTATAGGCGTGAGTGTAAAAACTCATTAGGTTAGCCCCGATATTATATTACCAATTCACATCCTCTAATATAACAGAATAGTCAATTTCAATTTTGAGATAAAATATATAAAAATATTTTTTCCAAAATGAGGTTCCATTATATGAAAATTATTGGACAAAAACATGCACGTTTAATTAACAAGAATGCTAGTAACAATTATTTAGATAAGTGTAACTTCAAAATGAAAATAGTTTTCAATAGGGATGATTTAAATAATGTAAAAATTAAAACAACACACAAACACTGATGATTTTACCCACAAAGAACATTGTATTCTAATGGTGGGTACAAAATATCCAATAAACAATGTCACTGGAACACCCCTAGGCACTAGTTCATTGTGGGCTGCAAGGACCTCTAATATCAGTGTAAAATGAACCATAACAAGTATCAATTCTTGAGCACATGAGCTAATAGTAGGAGAAAAGTCCATGAACTAGTGGTCCCCAACATAACCATCATCATAGTTTAGTTAGTGTTTTCATTGTAAAACATGCTATGTGAAATAGGGAGAGAACCCCTCTGGATCACTAGCATACTAGTCAATGTCTTCCCACCTAGATACCCGAGTTTTCCATTTTGTGATCAAACAAGTTACACATCTATAAAATACCATTTTCTCATGAATATTCCATATAAAAATCATACATACATAAAAAAACCAACACACATGTATCACATCTCTTTCACGGATCAATAAACAACTTAATTTTTCATAAAACAATTTCATGAAGTATAAAGAGGCCTAACACATAGAATCCATTCAAAAAATGATCTTTTAGGGAAAAAAACCATAAATACCATATCAAAATCGAATTTTCATCCCCTAAAACAGTTAATAAATCAATTTCATGGACCAAAAAATTACCCCAAATATAAAACATGAAATATACATGGAAACCAATTTTATAAGAAAAATGCCAAAAGTCCATTAAGCCTTTCTCCAAACTAACATTTTGAAAAGGTACGAATATCAATTTTATTAATGAGGTTTGTA
Organism: Viscum album; assembly: GCA_963277665.1. Classification (NCBI taxonomy): domain Eukaryota; kingdom Viridiplantae; phylum Streptophyta; class Magnoliopsida; order Santalales; family Viscaceae; genus Viscum; species Viscum album. The sequence goes on from OY728165.1 coordinate 1,048,074,033, forward strand.
AAATCATTTTACATAAGAAATAAATTTTCATAAATCCCTTAAAATACTTAGTCTACATTTTCAAAACACAACCAGCTTCATAAAGATCTTAAATGGTCCATTTTCAGCTACTCGGGACAAAACATGTTGTAATCTGAAAGCCATTTCATTGTAAAAGCAAATACACATCATAAATCCATATAAAGACCCAAAAAATAAAAATTTTCATTCTGAAAATGAATTTATAAATCCAAAAAAATAATTTTTAAATCACACTTAACATATAAAATCCAACCGTGCAATTTACCGGACACATGACATGCACTTTGAAACAAAATAATTTATATTATCCACTTTAAAAGGTATAAAATACAAATTTAATGACATAATTTTATTCAATCTAATAAAACATGTTCAAAATACCCTAAAAAAGGTTCTAAATTTCATAGAACATGTGTGAAAGATAATAGAACATTTATGAAAACACTTGGTGTGTAATTTTATGAAAAAACAACACTACTTTTAACAAAACAAGGATTAAACATTAATTTTTCACATCATGAAAATTATCCAATGGGTGAAAAACAAAAATAATCATGTTTATAAGGTTTGAAAAATAATAATATAAAGAATATTAAATGATAAAGGCATGTTCAAGGGATACCCTACATCAAAAACTTGGAGAAATGGAAACATACAACCGAAATCAACCACTGTGGGTTTATAAACCCTAAAAATATGAATACAAGACCAAAACAAACATAAAACCCAGAAACATTATCCCAAAACATAACCCTAGGTCGTTCATAACCATGAGAGAAGAAATAACTTTGAAATAATGGAAGGAGGAGGATGAGGAAAGAGAAAAGAGAAAGAATCTCACCTTAGAAACTAGAGAACACTTTTTATTCCCTTAGATCTACACAATTATAGGAGAGGGAATGGATTTAAAATCAAAGAGAGGGATCCCTGGTCTTAATAATTTAGGGGAATTTTTTTTTGAGGAAAACAATTAAAAAATGATTGATTTATGAATAAGACAAATTACCTTTAGCAAATCTGGACAATTTGAGAAACATTGAGTGTTTTTCCCTAATTCGTGACAAATAAGAGCTCCAAAGGGAAAAATGGAACATGGTGGGACCCTATGGGTATTGGTCTCTAGTGGGAGGCAGAATCAAAAAAATGATTGAAAAATGAATAAGATAAAAAGGAAACCAATTATTTTTTTAAAACTGGAATTGGGTCCACGGGCAGGCCTAGTACATGAATAAATAACCCATATTTTCCAAGATTTTGAATTACTAAGGGATAAAAAGAGGATATGGTGGTTCTAATATGTAAAGGGATGAAATTTTGGAAGTTTAATGGAAAATAAAAATTTTAAAACAAATACTTTATAAATGTAAAAATATTTTTTTTAAACTAGAAATCAGCTCGTGGTTTGGACAAAATAATGAAGTCACCACCCATTCTACAAAAACTCCCAAAAAATAATGGGGATACCAATGTAGGATGAATAGACATATTTGGAAGTACAAAACTCAAAAATAATCTAACCCAAAACCAAAGAAAATGATTATTATTTCTAATGAAACTGGTCAAAAACATGACACGAAAAAACTCGGGTGTGACACTAATAGTGTTCATACCTTATATGGAGTACAATCTTGGGTATATCATTATTCTTGACCCTGAATTGATGGTATATAGAGTGAAATTAATAATGATAAAAGTATTAGTCACTGTGTAGTTAATCACACAATTCATCAATATGAGGTAAATGATAATTTTTCATACTTGTGATCTTATTTAGATCTAGATAATCAATTTAGATTCACATCAATCTATCATTCTTTTTAACAAAAATAATACGTGAACTCCAACGTGAAAAATATAAATGAAATAATACATTTATAATATTTTCCAATACTTTATTTTTCAATTATTATAACTCAATTGGTTTAATATTCCATGGAGCATTTGAAATAGGTGTAGAACCAAGCATGTTTTCTTTTGAGAACTCACCTTCATGTTTTGGTGAAAGACTAGGAAACTCCTCTATAAAGATATCAAAAAAAACCATACAGTATGCATATCATCAATGAATAATTTATTCCCAGCACTCTAGGATAAAAATATCATTTGAATATCAATAAAGACCTATAAAATGGAAGTTATTTCCATTAGATGGTCATATTTATCATCACTCTAATAGATGATCATAGGTTTATTTTAAATATCAAACATGAATTACCTTACTTGAAAGTTAATGTAGGATTTTATTTAGAAATACAATGGATGAATTAGATAAAATAAAATTAAAAAATAGGAAGAATAAAAAGGTGTTTAGGAACCACATTCTCACAAAATTCATCCAAATAATAATCATTGGCTTATGATAAAATGATCATTCCATTAGGTTTTTTCTCTGAAAATTCAAAATTAAATCATTTGGGATATAAATTAACATTATTTGAGACTTTTACTAATATAAAAGAAATCGTTCAAGTAATATAAAATACGATACTTATATAAGAAATCATTCATGTAACCTTCCAAACTTCAATGTTCTAACTTTATTATATTATAAAAAAACAAAATGGTCAACGTGACCATGAGGAATCTTTGATGAGTGTGAAAAATCAATCCTCGGATGAATAAATATTGACACCTTCATTTCAATCCATGAAACCTTATTTTAAACACACCTAATTCATTTCTATCTATTTAAATAATTTAGGATAGTTCTAAAAGATTTGTAGAATTTATAAATAATATTCTCCAAATGTTTTATACCAGTTGGGTAGTAAGTACTATTGTCATTCACCTGGTGACAATCAAATCTTACTTAATGTTCCCTTTTTATAATTATTACCATATTTAAAACTACTATAGATCTATATCCACTTTTAATATTCAGGAAGGGATGTAATTTATTGAAAACCACCCACTCTATCCTTCACCAATGTTACCATACATTTTCATGGACTTTGACATTTCTATAGAATAATCCTCGGAGATATCCTAAGGGTTCTCAGAAAATTTATCTCATCATATTTTAAAATGGTAATCAAAACATAGATCTGATACTAATTGTATAGACCCAATCATTTCATACATAAATATTTCATATTAATACATTAATATTAATTACATAACATTAGTATCCAGACATTAATTAATTAGGTCTCGTTCATTTCAGAACACAGATACATAAAGAACTGGTTCATAACAGAACTATATCATTTCCTAATATGTTCTCCATAATTGAAACCCCTATTGGAAATATGATACAAACTATATTTTCACAGGACTTGGGTATTGGATATATAATAAAGGGAAATATGAAATTCTCAATAGGGGTAAACAAAGATGTTGTCTATGTAATATGAGAAAAAGTGTATGAGAACATGATAATAATATTTGGAAACTGTAAATTGCATATCAAAGATAATAAAATTGTCAAATGGAATACATCTTGTATGTTCATAAGACATGAATCATAATGGAATCACATAACCAAAGATATGTAACCACAAAATTGGCATAATATATTGAATTGTCACATACACATAAACATAGAAATCATCTCCATAGTAGTTAAGGATTCATAGATAAGATTATCATAATGTTTTTTTTTCACTCATTAAACCATAGTTGTAACAATTTTCAATAAAAATACTATAATAGTGGATTGAGTTCACTCCCTAAACCATCTCAGTAGTAATGTTTCACTCCCATGAGAATCATTAGTGGAAAAAGTACCTTACTAAACTGGGTTCAGTCCCCATTCGTATCATATTTATCTCATGATATATAAATATATGCACAATTCATTAGAGGGAGATATAGATACCCCCAATTTAATATTAAAAATAAAACATAAATGTACAATAAGATCAATTTTTTTATATATCAGAACCCAAGAAATGAAATTGGATTTATAAAAAATTTCTCCTATCAAAACTCATGAAATGAAATGGGTTTCATAAAACATTTATCATATTCAAACCCATGAGAAAAGAATGTATTTCCAAAAAATCTTTTTATAAAAAGAATAAAAAATATATAGAAATAATAGTTCGCTTATTTTTGGATTATATCCCTAATAAAAATGTAGCAACATCAAAGTATGACATCATTGATGAAAAATTATTTTTAAATATCACTCGAAGGATTTGTTGATAAAAATATCCTTTTCACTATGATTTCATTTATTTGAAATATAAAATATTACCAGATTTGAATGGAAACATATTTCATGAAAATAAAAATTCAGACTTGTAAATTAATCTTTAAAACATTATGGTTTTATAAAATCATAAAATATACTTCTTTCATTACTTGATAAAATGAATATTCCATTCATATTTTATGTAAAAAGTTAAAAGAGCTCTGTTTGGAAAATGAAAAGAAGATTCCTTTTAGAATTTTTTTGTAAAAATTAAAACATTTTTAAAAATGGATTTAGAAAATATTTGGAGGATATTAAAAACATTCTTTAAAACATTTATAGATATAATATACATGAAAGACAAATTTTTTTCAACTGAAAGGAGAGATAATGTTGATTTTTTAAAAACAAATCTATTGAAAAATTGAATAAACAAAGACAGTAAAGTGAATGGAAAAAATTATTTTAATTAAATAACTATATGGTATTAAAACATAAGAGTTTCCCAATAGATACGTCATAATATTTCATTACCAGAAGCATAAACAAAAACAGTCCTGAAAAATGATGAGATTGTAACATAAAACCCATATCACATTGGTATCTTCTAGATTATAATCACAATGAAAGAATAAAATTAAATAAAACTTATTTTATAATTATAATAAATAAATTCATGAGATATCATTCCAATGGGGTGGTATATACACCTTATAAAAATTGATAGGTTCATAATATAACATTTTCCCCAAAGAAGAAAATTCCTGATGAAATTTCATTACCTCAAATCGCAACTTCCTTCTTACACATATAAATCTCATGAATGATAAATATAAGTTCAATAAAAATATATTAAATAACCATAATAATATTTAAAATAATATATATGATATTCTTTTGACCTTTTTTCTTCTTTTATGAACAATTCCTTTGTAAAATTACGTTTCGGGTAATAACTATTTTGTTTTTCATGTATGATTTGGTTTGTTATTCTCAATAATTTTACTCTGATCATGGTTACATCATATCTGTAATTTTAAAATTCATATAAATGTAATATATATTCATTTTATATTTAATTAGTGTAATCCATTAAAGTTAGAGATTGAAAATGAATTTCATTGTTCATGGAGAAAGTAGGTCGTACGTACACATGAACACTGTTTCCATTTTATCATAGTATTAAAAATATTTAGTTGAATAATATGTTAAATTTATAGAATAATTATACTATCATATATTTCATATATTTTCATTAATCCTATCTTTATTTCATTTAATGTAAAGCGTAAGTGAATAATTAATCACATTGCTTCAGGAAGTGGTAGTTCATCGTTCACATGAGCGACGCTATCGTATTCCCAAGGAATGGAATGTAAGAATATATATTTGATATTATAATTCAAGAAATATAATATTGTCATAAATATTATCTAAATATGTTAAATTTATATTTAAATTTTTCAGTGAGAGGTGGTTATGTAACATGAGTAACGACAGTTCAGGAGGTGGTTAACTTCTGTACACATGATCTGAATTTTCATTTCCAATTTATTGGATAAAAAAGTGACTATAAGTTGTTAAATAATCATTATAAAATATTATCATATAGGAAATATTATTATTATTATATTATATTAATTTAATATTTTTTAAAGGATTTGTAAGAATAAATAAAATAGAAATAATCGATTTAGAAGGTTATCACTTCTTGGTATAACCATATAAGGTGTGCTGCAAAAGTCATCTGAGGATGGATTCCTAATAAAAAAAATTCATTGGATGTGAGAAGGTTTGTAAAAAATGACATGGAAGGGAACATCCAATACAAGATAATTTATGTGTTAAGAGGAGAGGAGAATTGGTGCCCTTTTATAAGCGGGTAAGAGGACACAAATGAAATGTTTGAAAAGATTAAGTGTTCCCACATATTTCAAGAACCACCATGTTTCCAAATGGGCCATTATGGAACCTTATAGGTGATAAGGTCTGAATATGGATATAAATGGGTATTTTTTTAAGGTTTTATATAATTTAACCCACTATCATTTTATTTTTCCTCTAAGTAAACTCATTTTAACCTTAAATGTTGAAATTACGTATTTAGTTTTAGTATTTATTTTGACTAGAAATAAAGATCTATTTATGAAATAATAATAATTATTATTATTCCAAATATTGAATCCATTTTATAAAATAAAATTTATATAATTGGAAAATTTATTTTAAAATTATTTCTATAGATGCCACAAAAAATCAATTTTCCATAGAGAACATTTTCATAAATATATAAATCATTATTAACAAAATTCAATATGAAATATTTTAAAATAAGTTAAATTAGATTAATAAATATAAAATTGATCTAATTTTACGTTAAAACTGTATTATAATAAAATTAATCTTGTAAATAATTTAAATGAAAGGAATGTTTTTAATAAAAATAAGTATTTGTTTAACTATTCCTTGAAAAATTAGCCTTTTCTAAAAATTCTAAAAAATTCCCAGAAAGATAATTTTGACATGTAGATATCATAAATGATGTTTATTTTTTTCAAATAAATTTCTAATATTATAAAAAATTACTTTCATTTTTTTATAAAAAATAAATAAATACATTTTTTGAAAATATTATTTTCAAAACAGATTAAGACTTTACTAAAAATCGTCCACTTTTTAATCAATATGTTTTAATTATATAAAACTATTATAATTTTTTAAGAAGTATTTATTCCTATTCATACCTTCAAGTTTAATGAATAAATTATTGGAGTCTTTTTTAATTAATAATATTAACAATACATCCCTGATCATTAAAAACTCAATGTTTCATATAATGTAATAAATCGATGAAATTATATTCATTCGAACTATTAAATATTCATAAAACCACAGTGTGCTACATCCCATGTTCAGTAATTTGAAAATCATTTTGAAAGGGATTATCTCATTTCACAATATAGCCCCAAATAATAATTTTAATAGAAAGAATGCTTTGAAAACTTTTTAATAAAACTATTTCATAATGCTTTGAAAACAACCTTTATTTTACCAAAATGAGGGGAAACCCAACTTTTATAAAAAATCATTTTACACCAAAAAATCAAGAAATCATGAAAATTAATTTATAAAATATATTAATAAATAAAAATCATATAATTTTAATCCATCATAGGTTAAAGATGGAACCACGTACCCAAAACATGGGCTACACACCATCCAGAATATGATCTGCACACCAACAGTGGAACATAAAATCAAAAGAATCGAACAGAGGCCATATCATTGATTCTCACAACATAGAGTCTAATGTTTTAGAGGTAAAGTGTGGGAATAGAAGTTAGATAAAAAATACATATAGAACCCCAGGTTCCACACCACAACCAACACAATAACTATCCCTCGAACAATAAGCACACCAAGGAACCTATAAGGGGGTGAGAGAGATCTCATATCGATTATGATAATCCAAAAAACACAACTCACCACCACCACCAAAGAAAAGATAATTAAAGTAATTGAAGAGATAATAGGGAACATAAAAATAGAGGAGGGACCAATTCTTCAAGATATTAAAGAACTAAACAGAGCGATCCAAATGGAGGGAAACAACCCAATAACACATGATGTAGTCCTATGGTTTGAGAGAGGATCCTCTTATTGATTGAAAAATGGGTCAGGTGTGCACTGTAATAAATCTCACTAGACCTAAATGATTCATGTTTCAGCTCAGTGATTCAAAATGTGAATAACCTGGGTAGAATGTGTGCTGAAAAAGGTATCCACTAATATTAAAAACTATGATCAAATAATTCATGACATGATTTATATTGATGTAATAAATCATTTTTCACATCCTAAAACCATTTCATGGAATCTTCCTAGAAACTAATTAACATTGTTAATCAACCATTTAAGATGTGTATCTATTTTTATAATAGTACCCAACCTAGTATCTTACATAAAATGTATTGGATTCCCCATAAAACCCTCTAAAATATAGAAAAGCACACATAAACATAGAAATAGAGCATACCTTTAACTCAGATGTTACTGATTATAACTTTTCTTCATTTTTTCCTTATAAGTTTCTATCCATTAATAATATAAGTAAATTTTAATATTATCTTAGTTATGAATTCCTTAACTATATTACCTTATTGGTCAAATATACCCAAAATCTATCATAAATATTCAATTTCTTGTTATGATAAATTTACAAATATTATGGTCACAAATTTCCATATTGAGAGATTTCCCAATTTTCTCATCATAGACCCCTTTGTTTAAGACTCTTCCATGGTAATTAAATTTTTTACCAATAAGAGTAGGATTTTCCATAACATCCACAACTCCAAGAAAATTATCTATATTTTTATTCCACCTTTACAATAAATATATATAGAAAAATATTTTTTTCCATTTTCAAACTGAAAATGGTTTTTCCAAAGATAAAGTGGTGTTTTTGAAATATTTATCTCATCATTAATATTTAATAGGTATTATTAATTTTATTCTTTTCATGAATAGGTTCAAAATTATTTTAAAAATTTTAATATAATAAATTTGACATTTATCTTTAGACAAGCTAGAAATAGATTTTACAGACCTCTTGGGACCCTTGTTCTCAAGTTCAGGAAAAATCTAATCTTCACATAAACATAATTTTTGAATTATTATTTAAAATTGTTTAACTAATTTTTTTATTTAATATATAGTAATTATGTATTAATATTCTCTTCTTTAATCCTATATAGTTTCTATTCAACAACTCTCATCATATTCTATTTTTCAATCATGTAAAATTTATATTTTTTTAATATTATAAAATAATGTAACTTAGTTCTTTTCATTATACTATATTTTAGAAGCTATTTAATAAAATTAACACGGAAATTTTATATTTTACTCATTAAGATATTATTTTACCTCAAAAAAGGTTCTAAAATCATCATTCAACATGTATTCTGGTTATTTCATTCCTTCCTTAATAACATTACTAGAGGTTTCAAAAAATCTCTCTAAATGATCCACGAAATTAACATTATCTTATAACTGGATATTTGAAGATAAGTTATATTTTTTATTTTTAAACATTATATTTATTCACTTACTACTAGAATTATTGTTCTTAATTTTACACCATTTTTAGGTTTCTCTTTTTATACATTATATTCTGCTTTAGTAGTCTTTTTCTTTGGGGAATTAATATAAAACTATTCAATACCATTACAGTTGTATATCCTTTGTGGTTTCTTTGCCATTCATTTATTTAATCCATATTTTAAACATATTTAAATAAGGAAATTTATTTTATTTAATTCCTGGTTAAATTTTTCATTATTTAAACACCTTGATTTTTCCTCTTTATCATCATCGTGCCAATGTTTTCTCAAAGCCTTGAAATCCATCTCATCATTTTTCTTCGTATTGAAATATATAATTTTTTCCATTTTATATAAAATGAGAATATAATTAAGATAATTCATATAATGACACACTATATCATCTAAATATGAAATAATTGTAAAATGTATACCTAGAAATTTTCTCAAAAGCTTATTAATAATAATAAACTCATCTAGCTTCTCAGCAATCCCCAAGATACTATATACAATTTCATTGAATATTAAAATTTAATTGTAAATATTTTTATCAATTTTTAGTCAAAAAATAATAGGTTCACCAGTATAAGACCAAGTGATTACACAGAAGAGATTCTGAGTAAAATCATTAAAGAGACCCACTATGCTCATATTGAAAGTCCCATTATAGAACGTAACTTACCACTACCCACTACAAATGTATGATCTAATAAAAACATCTCATTATGATTCGATATAATATTCAACATATTGAAAATATATATCTCTATAAAAAAACTTAATGAACTATTATAATCATTTAAAATATCTTCAAGAACATGAAAAGACCAATATAATGATCAGATTTACCAATATCAAACAACCACTTCAGATCTTCAATAATATTAATTTTTAAACTCCTCTAACACTGAGGTAATCATATCTCCTACTTCTTTAATGTCACTTAGACTCTATATATTCTTTATTTTTGATATAATTATATTATTAGTTTCTTAGTACGACAATTATTTGACATTTTCTTCTTCAACATTTTCACATATATATTTTAAGAATAATATCATGAATATTTCTTTCTCTAGTAGAATTATGGAATCTTCCTGGTCCCCAATTACATCAATATCATCTCATTGAAATTGGTCTAAAAACATAAAATTATATTCTCTCATTCAATAACATAAGAAACAAAAAAAATTAACATAATTTAAATATCCCTTTTAACTTAGGATGATTATTTCTTTAAATCACTATGTAATTTTCTACATTTAATTTCATTTTAATTTAATGCTTGTGTAACATGAGTCATTTCCATGTGGATCTCCTCTAAATAGCCTAGAACTCATTTTAACACTCCTCAATTACCTACCTTGAATTTTTATTCATGATCACGAAGCATTATTTATTGAGGATTAGTTCCAAAATAATTAGATTTAATTCTTAAAATACCACAATATTCAACAAAAAGTTATTCGAATTTTTCATCATTTTCTAAAACTAATAATTTTCATTGTTAAAATTAACATATTTATTATTTTAATATCTATTTAGGTGTACCCTATAAATTATAATATCATTATTTTCATTTGGTAGAATGAAATTTCAAATTGTTGAAAGGGTTCATTTGTTCCTTATTATGTTTTACCCTACAAATCTCTTATACCCTATGAATTCTTCAATGTAATGTTCTTGAACACAAAAATTATATTTTTTTATTTTATTAAATAACAGTTGTATTATAATAAATTGAGTTTTATTTTAAAAAACACATATATACTCTATGAAGGTACCTTATAGATATGAAATGTACCATAAAAAGTTCATCATATTGTCAATACCATTTCCAATTCCTCAGTTTCTCTGTAGAATATAGATTAGAAAGTCTGAGGGTTGTATCTTAAGATGATTCCATTGCTCCCAATGACATTTTTTGGGTTCCAACCTATTACTTATATCTTATATAGTATATAAATTGAATGTAATACTCAAACAATATAAGAAAATCACTCTCATATCCTCTTTAATTCTCAGTAAATTTGTCTTATATAAAATCATTTCAAACATCAATCTATCCATAAAATTTTATATTAGGTCCTTTACTATACTTGTATTGATAACTTTTTTTCCCTAATTATTATAACATTTTCTGGATAGTACCCTCAACCATTTAGCATGTGTCACTAATCAAAATATTGAATCACCAATCATCATATTTAAATGACTCTTAAATTTATCATCCAAATTAATTCCAAATGCATCACTAAATTAACTTCTTATAATTTATCCAATATTTACATCCTATCATTAAAAAATAGGAATTCCCAATAGAAAAAAAATACAATTTAACCATTGTGAATTTCAAATAACAATAAAAACACATAATCATTATTATCATATAGGTCTTAAGAGTCTTTCCTTTGAAAAAAACATAACACCTTGGTATTTTAAGCGGTTAATAAATTTGGAATAATTTCATACATTTATGATATGTATTACCCAAAATATATTCATTATTTTAATAATAAAACACATAAATATAATTAAATATACCTAATTAACATGTTTCAGTCAGATAAATCTATAAATTTTATATAAATAATAATTTTTTATTTTACATTTTTTGTTTAAATTTATTTATACGATCCCAAGAATATTTGATAGATCATATGAATAAGGTATATAAAAACATTTTCATGTAATAAATGTAAATTAAGTAAAATTAAAATATTATAGTAGAAGATATATAGTGTTACAGGTAGGAAATTTCCACTTTTCTAAAACAGATCATAATATTCAATTCTAATATTTGTACATCCATAATCTCGTATATCCATGCTAATAACTAACTTAATTATGGAGTGCATTCTCTTATAATTTATACGCATAGAAACATGTTTTCCAATTATGTCTATATTATATTTAAACACATGAAATCTACCTATGATTTCATAATAACATATATTCAAATCAAATATGACACATTTCTAATCTAAATCAATCTATAATAAAATAACACAATAAATCACCCAAATATATTCTATTTCTTAGAATGGGTCATTCCAAAAAAAAGTTGTGACTCTATATATAGAAAATTATACTAACTAGATATTATGGATTAACCTTTATCATTAAAGATATATTCCCCTTAATGTTTAATGTTGATTCCTATTCACCAGTTTACAACCTATAATATACAAAGAGGTACTCTTAAGGTCAGAGATGATCTATACCTGGACTAAAAATATATTATGCTGAGTAATTAGAAATTATCCATAGTTTAGAAAATATAATCACATGTTCCATTTTAATTTCCATGAATCTACATATATGATTGATTTCAGAATTGTAATAGGTAACATAAGAAATTAAATTAGTATACTCTAATTGAAAGAACGTAATGTAAAATCGACACAATATAATAATATACATTAAGAGAAAATGTGAATAGAAAATAAATTAATAAGATTATACATATGAATTTTATTTATTTAAGATTATTTGTAACAAAAATAATCTAAAAAAGAATGTTAATACAATCCAATAATATAAATAATTTTGAGGCTTGTGGTTGGATTACATATCAACACCACAATCTAATTACCACATTCCTTTTTGCATCTACAAATTCACCATGATATAAGTAAATATATTTTTAAAATTTAAATGATGAAACTATAGTTATGAGGGAAAAAATTAAATATCAAATATATTTGAATAATAGTTTTAAATATATATTTATTAAGGACTGCAATTTATTTAAATTTAAATACTAAAATATGAAAATTTTCCTACAATAAATTTTTTAGTATTAATTTAATATTTAGTAGTTTTATCCTTTTTTGTAACGACTATTATAGTAATATTATATAATTAGTAAATATCAATGTTAATATTTAGTTTTAGTTTTGTCATTCTATGTGTTTTGTTCTTTATAGTTTTTGAATGTTTAATTTTAATCATGATTGTTTAATAATTTTTAGTTACTTTTTTAGGAAAAAGGAAACAATACCCTAGTTGACCTTTTACACATTTTAGTTTTTGTGAGAATTTTTAGAATAAAAACTATAGGAAGAATATATATCTATGATGTAGTTAATATTGGATAGAAATAAATCAATTTAAAAAACATAAATTATTGGAAATAAAAAAATAAATGGATTTGATGGTGTGGGAGACATTTGAAAATGAATTAAATTAAAATAAAAAGTATTTATATTATCGATTGATCCTTATAAACATTACTGAAATACTTAAAATAACATCATAGATTAGATACAATTTTATTGTTTTATAAATTGAGGAATATATGAAATTAAAAACATATTCAAAAGATAGTAATGAATTCCCTAGATTGTGGAGATTTTAAATTTGGAGGACATTTATAAATAACACGGTTTAGTTGGTCGTTCCATGGTTTGAGTGAAAATTTATGCATATTTACAGGGTTTTAGCTAAAGAAAGAGATGTAGAATGTAGATAGATTTGGAATGAGATATTATTGCTGCATGTATCATATAATATTTTAGAAGATAAAATATTAAATATTATTTTCACCTCTTTTCTATTGAAATGTTAAAATTTTCCAGGGTTTCTAAAAAGATATGGTGGAGTGGAAATATTTTCACTAATAATTATTAGTTATTGATTTATTTATTTATATCATTATATTTTTAATAAAATCTATTTCAACTCATAAATTTATCTAGTATCTATTTTTTTATGTTAATAATTTTGAACATAATCTATTCAATAATAGAAAGAATTTATTTTATTCACTAAATTACTAGAGTTCATTATTGATGAAAGATTAAAATCTAGTAATCCCTGACGGAATACATTTTTAAGACACTAATATTATATGTTTATTTTTATACATTATGATATAAAATGACTCATTTAGTTATTGAAGAAAAGTATTATACCAAGTATCTTGGTTTGATTTGAAATAGGACCAATAATTTATTAGAGTATGGTATTGGTAATTATTTTATGAACCTATATTAGTGATTTAATAGTGACATTTAATATTTTAAGCATATTTCATTTGGTGTTAAATCTTATATTAGTTAAAAAATTATTTAGGAAAATAATACTAAATTTTATGACAAATTAGTATTCTAGAGAATTTATTATTGTTGATGTTACTAATACCAAATTGACCACATTACCATTTATTTGAAATTATTTAAATCGGGAGGATTTCATAATAATCATTAAACATTCATTAACATCTTGGAATTATCAATGCATTATAGGTGAAAAAGATTCATATATCACATCAAGTAGTACCCATAATATAGAGTTTATGTTTTTTTCCAAGATAAGTAAAGGATAAGAATATATTTATACAAATATTAATAATAATATATTACAAAATTTTTTATAAATAATTTTCTTATATTTGTTGTGTATTATTTATGTTCGTATTTGAACTATGGGTTCACCATTATTATCTAGGTAATATACACCATAATAGATTTTGTATTAATGAAAAAATAGTAATGTAAAAAATTATAAGGAATAAAAATACATTAAAATAAATATATTTAATTAATAATGAAAATTTAATAAATTTTGTGAAATCCTAACTTCCAATAAATCAAATCCATGAAGTACCTATGAATACTTTTAGTAATATGTCTCAAATAAAATATCATTATGTAATCCTTAAATATTTATTAGAAAATATTTGAATGCAATTTAAATTTTTTCTAATTATACTAAAATAATAACTTCCCATATTGTAACAACCTACCTATTTTGAGGTATGATATGTAGGTTCTGGGTGCAGTAGAAGCGTGTTGGTGGGTATGCATAGCTTAAATTTTTCAATTAACAATGATCAATATGAGATCCGTTACAATAATAAAAGGATGGATCGTCAAAATTGACCAAATAATGAAAGAAATCAAGGGAGTTGCAAAACCATATAGAGAATCATCATATGTGTGTTATAATTTATTTAATAAAAAGGCAAGAATTACCAGGATGTAATTCTATCTCCATTGATGTTTCTAGTCACGATATGATGTGGTCCATCATTGTGTCATAGAATCCTAGTTTAGGATTCATCTGGAGGTGATCCACACATGATCCACATATCAATAGACATTTTCGAAGGGATCTCTTGGTGCTAGCATGAAAGAACCTTCACATGCGATGTCTACCTTAGATATATTTCAGATCCACTTGCAATGAGCTCTCCTTGATCCGATAGAGGAGGATCTCTCTCATAGCTTGAAAGCATTCTTGGAAGAAAATAATTATCTCTTGTTTTGAAATATATCTTTAGGTCAGTTGTGAACAACCACAAAAAAATTGGTAGGCTAATGAGAATAATATAATTGGGATTTCAATTAATTTGAATTATAAATTTAATTAATTACTCGAAATAATTTATTCATTTCATTTAATTCTTAGTCAGACTCTATGTGTAACAATAATAGTTGACAATTATTATTACATTACATGCACCCAGAGAATTACACCTAATATTATATAATTAAATAAATAATATTATTTCTCACAAATCCCTAGAAAAATTATATAGCGTGTATATTAATATACATGTCATGTACTTTTGTTTTTCAATTTTCTTTATTTCTTGCACCATATTTATTAGAACTTGGATAATGAATATATATTTCATAAATATATATTACTGCATTACTCACTCAAAAATATATTATTTCTACCATAATATATTCTCTTGAATAACTAGTGTCGAAATAAATGCGATCACAAATCCTTGAATAATTATTAAACCATAATCATGAATAATATCTATTCAACTATTTAAAAGAAATATTTAACTAAGATAAGTGGACACACATAGTGTGTGACTATCTAGGCCACTTTCTCAGTGGAATTAGGCAGAGCCTAGCTAATGTCCAAGGTTAGAGTCTACCAACATAGTAAGGCACCCATAGAGAAATAAGTTAATGTCGTAATGATGTGTCATCTCATTCTAATTCTTACCATGTAATGCAATCACTTTGTCTAAATATGTCGATTCAAGTGTGTTTCTTGCTAGTTCCATCAACTCATGTGCTATATTATCCTATCTTTGACTTCTTGGAATTGAAATTTTTTGATTCCTTACAATGGCTATGGATTTATTCAGGCTATATCAATTCCATCAATAGTCCTGAAATATTAACTTCTATTATGGAATGGAAGGGAAAAATCCTGTATCAGGACACACCCAATTGTGTGTCATCACAGTTTTGTCAATACATATAAGATCACGTGTTGTAATACCCATTAATAATATTCTTAAAGTCTAAGGACCAATACACACGTTCATAGATAGGAACATCCAATAACACTATGAAATGTGGATTTCCTACAAGTCGGTCTCATTATCATAATATCTTCTGGGATTTTACCATGGGTGAACACCATAAAAAGGTGCCTCAATGTTTTATGCATCCTCACCCCTAATGGATTGTATTATTAGGGTCCCTAAAATAACATCATCTGACCAACGAATATATATTCAAGAATAGTGTAATGGAACTTACAGGTTCTCATCACAGCAGGGATCCGCTATGGATTTTAGTGAAATAGCTATCCCTAGAACATTATCACATGCATTGTCATGCAGAAGAACAATCATGATATGAAAAGGTATTTATTAATGAATAAAGTACAATGTAATTGGTTCTAGGAAACCAACTCCAACAGACTCCCACTTGGACTAGAGACAATTGTTGACAACCTTTATCTCGCTAGCTCTCATATGATATTCATGCATCTACTAAGATAGGCCTTTAGTCATGGGGCCTACCACGTTCTCTTCCATGGGCACTCTACTCATTGCAACATCAACCCTTTGATTGAAATACCTCAAGAGGTTAGACTTCCAGATTATGTTCTTTGTCAGTCAATGTGACCTATGTTCTTTTGAAAGATCCAATGCTCTAGTATTATCACAATACAAATTGATATGAAATGTTCTGCGAATCACCACATCAAGATCCTGGAAAATGTTCCATATCCAAATGGGTTACTTTACTGCATCAAAAGCCTATATATATTTGGAATCCCCTATAGAATTGGCAACAACTAGTTTCTTTGAAAACATCCTGCCCACAACTCCTCCATTGAGATAAAAATCAAGTCTATATTGTGATTACATATTATTCTGATCTATCTAAAAACTAGCACCAACATACTCTCAAATGAAAAAATCTGTGTCTCCTCCATACACCTAGAAAATATCCTTAGTTCTTCTCAGAGACATAAGGATAGTCATAACAACTGTCCAATGCTGTTCTCCTGGATCTTATTGATATTTTCCTATCATGATCAGTGAATAGGAAACATCAATCCTGGTACATAACATATCATACGTGATGGATACTATAGATGAAGTGTATGGGATCTTACTCATTTTATATTTATCCTATTGTGTCTGAGGACACATTTTTGTAGATATATGTAGGCCATGTGACACTAGAACCAATCCACTCTTGGATTGTTCCATATTAAATATCTTTATTATCTTGTCAATGTATGTACCCGAACAAAGTCTGAGAAGCCTCTTGGATCTGTCAAGATTGATCTTGATCCCTAGAATGTGGGATGCTTCACCCAAGACCTTCATGGAGGAACACTTGTTCAACCAGTCCTTAAATGACTGTAAGACTGGTACATCATTTCCAATAATCAATATGTCTTCAACATATACTACTAGGTTAACGAAGACATTCTCATTAAACTGATTATAAACACATGGACCAGATTCATTATTAATTAAACCAAATTTCATTATGGCTCCATCAAATCGAATTTTCCATGACCTCTAGGGTTTCCATAATCCCTAAATGGATTTATATAACTTGAAAACCTGTTTGGCTTCAGCTGGTGTCACAAACCCTTCTAGTTGTGTCATATATACTTATTCTTCAAGGATACCATTACATAATTCCATTTTAACATCCATTTCCCAAATCTCATAGTAATGGTATGCTGCTATGGAAAGTATGATTTTATGGATTTAAACATGGAAACTAGTTAGAAGGTTTCATCATAGTCAATTCCTTGATGCTGTATGAATCCTTTAGCCACTAGACATGCTTTATGGGTGCTAACTTGACCTTACATGTACAATTTTCTCTTGAATACCCATTTACATCCAATAGGATTTACATCAACTGGCTCATCAACTAGAACCCATACGTGGTTCCAATACGTGAAATCCAAATGAGAATTCATAGCTTCTATACATCTTGCTGTTTATGGGATTTCTAATTCATCCTTGTAGGAGATAAGATCATCATTTTCCAACAATAATAATTCACCATCCTTGGTGTCTAGGGAACCAAATCTCTTTGGTTCCCTTACCTCTCTTGAACTCTAACACATTAATTGTGTTTCTAGAACATTTTCCCCAGGGACCTGTTTACCTTGTTCCTGTACCAACTCTTGTGTATCTTGAGCATCAACATATTCGATGTTAGTCTTTCTCCCACTATCCTTTTTGAGGATATTCTCCCTATCAATAAAGATGTCTTGTTTGGTGACAATCACTTTATTGTATGAAGGGTTATATTGGTAATATCCTTTAATCTCCTTGTTATATCTTATAAAGGTACACCTCATGACCCTGGGTGCTAGTTTATTTCCACAGAAGGCCTTAATAAACACTTTTAATCCCCATACACATGTGTGCAACAAAATGGGTTCCATTCCATTCCATAACTCAGAGGGAATTCCTTTTTCCCCCATAGTTGGTACTAGGTTTAATGTGTATGCTGCAGTTTTTAATGCATATCCCCTAAAAGGATAATGGAAGATCTATATGACTCATCATCAACCTCACCATGTCTAACAAGATGAAGTTACCCATTTCACTAACACTATTCTAGTGTGGTTTATAAGGAGGAGTGAGCTTAGATAAAATCCCAGACTCCCATTGAATATCGCTGAACTATTGGTTCTGATATTCTCCACCTCAATCTGATAGATGTTTCTTTATCTTCTTACCATGATGATTCCCTAATTCATTATTTATTTCCATAGATTTATCTAAGGGCCGTGACTTATTCCCTATTAAGTAAACATATCAATATCTTCTAAAAATCATCAGTAAAAGTAATGAAGTAAGAATATCCACCTCTAGCTTCTACTAGAAATGGTCCACACACATCAACGTGAAACAATCCTAGAAGTTCTATTTCCCTTTCACCATGTCCACAGAAAGGTGACTTAGTCATTTTACCTTGTAAACTAGAGTGACATATATTATGTGGTTTTAGCTTAGAAGAGTATAAATTACAATATTGAGACAACATTGTCAAGTGCTTCACCTTTACTTAACTGAGACAGTGATTCCACAACTGGGTAATGTATTGGTGTTGTGAGTTTGTTTCGTTATCGATTTCCAAAACTTGTTTTCCTAATTTTAGGCATACAAACCTTTTTAAATGTGCCATACCATGACATATGTTGTTCTTATAAAATAAACAACCCTTATTTAAAAACATGAAAATAAATCCATCCATATCAAAACATGATACATAAATTATGTTATTGGTAACACTAGGAACACAAGAGTTGTGTAAAACCAAAAGCATTCAAGTTGGCAGTGGGAGATGGTAATCGCCAATGGCCAATGAAACTAGCCTCACACCATTGGAAGATCAATGTTCCACCGATACTCTATAAATATTTATAAATATAGTTTGTTTATGCATTTGAATATAGATTTGCACCAAAAAAGATTTATCTAATAATCAATGTGTAGAAATGGAAAGATTACACTCGATAATAAATTTAGCATCCCCACACTTCAGGGAGAAGTTCCTCTTCCAGTGGAATTTCATGACACATGCAAAACATACTACCTCCCATTACTTTACCAACCTCTAGATCTTCCCCTTCTTGGAGGGATGATTCTTAGGGGATTCAGATCGTTTATGAATCCATGGACCCTTTCCATTGTACTTCCTTTTTTTCACCATATGGACTGCAGGTTTGTCATTCCCCATGTCCTTATCTAGCTGGCAAATTAATGTCATAAGTTCTGATATAATATTCTCATTTTTTTCTCATGTTTTTGTTGACAAGAAAGATATAGATGGTCTTGGGTAGTGATGATAGGATGAGATTTATATGCATCTAATCCGAGAACATAATCTCTAAGATGTTGAGGCATTCAATGTAGTCAATAGGCTTGACTACATGAGACCTAACTAGCACAAAATCGTTAAGAATAGTAGTGAACAAAGAATTGGAGATATCATATATCTCTTGTCTCACCTTCACATGATAGGATCCCTTAATGTAAGAAATCATGATATACACTTCCATGTTTTAATGTTGCTTCAAGAGCTCACTAGAAATGGTCGATTTCATGAAACATTGGACACTTGTGGCATCATCTATATGTATTATATAGAGAGATAGTTCCTCATCACTGGCCTATTTTCTAGGTGCAATTTCAATATGCTCTTCCGGCACATTTGATTTCCTCTTCTGGGGAAGGATGACTTGTAAACGCCTCCACCATTCCTTGAAATTTGTTCCGATGATAATTTTTTACTTCTTAATTATGGATCACAATGATATGTTTGAAGTCATTTTTGTTGAAGTTTCTTCAAATTAATATGAGCAATGGTTTAGTACTTTATCATAATAAAACCCAGACAAATAAATAAATCAATACATATTAGTCTCCCACTATTTTAACAAAATCCAAGATCCCTCACTACTGACTTCATAATATTCTATTACCTGAATATTCTAGTGGAAAAGATCCATATTGACCATCTCATTATTCCATCTAGGGTTGATTATGAATCTTTAAGGGTTTTAGGTAGGCATTAAAAATGACAACTACATTAACTCGCAACACCTTGATCTGCTGAGTGGACTCCCCAATTCTGATATCCTTTTATTTTGGATTTCCTCATCCTTTACATCTTTGTCACACCAAGTACTACTATGGAAGACAAGACTTGATGTGATCTAGGTCAATTCATCCAAAAACCATGAAATAAAATTCCCCAAGAATTGAAATCACACCAACTAGGTTTGGTCAAGCACTTTGAACTACGGTTTGATTCTAACCAAGAATCTAGAAGGCTATACCATCTTAACATTTTCTTGGAGGGATTTTATCCTTATACATAAATTTGCATTTTTTTTATCTTTGATTTCATTCTTATAAATATTTTGTGGGACATAATTAAGAGATTAACCATGTTTAAGATAATATTTACACATAATCTTGTATAGTTTTAGTTCCATCGTGAAGGCACGTTTAATTAATTAATTGTGTGATTGTGACAACACACCCACTATAAATAAACAATGAAACTAATAGAAATAAAATAAATGGTATGGTCATAATCTTTTTTATTGTTTATTTTAATTATTGTTTGCTAAACTAACCCAAGACCTTGGGGAGAAACACCTTGAACCTTTTGGGTTCATGTTTAAAACATTCCATGTGTCCACCTTTGTGTCTCCGTGGATTGGTTTCACCTTGGCTTTAATCTTTAGCCGCCTCCCCTAGCTTGGGAGGTCCATCAAATACATATTCTTTTATCTCACACATAGTTGAGGGGTAAAAACCGATTTACCTAAAAGAATCCTTGGGAACCTATTCCCTAAATATTAATGAGGGGAAGGCTTTCATGCCACCAAATTTAATTTAAATAAATAAATTAATATAAACCATAAAATTATAGAGGTATTGTTATAGCTCATGATCATCCATGCATGAAAATATATTTACACATAAATAAAACTACCATCCAGTTCTTCAACCATTAATGTTTAATATAAATCATGCTTGAATCAATTAGTTATATTTAATTAATCAATCCTTTTATCTTAAACCATTTTTCTGATTTTTTTTGAGATTCTCATCCATCAAAATTTTAAACAAATAAATTCATTTAAAATTATTTTAGTACGTAACATTTACCTTGGTGGGAACCCAGTGAATTCCCATTCATAACTACACAATGAGTAGAAATAAACATTATGAATATGTTAAATTAAAAACATATATTTAAAACCACTATCAAGTGTTGTGAATCAACTTTACACCCAAACTATGGTCCACATCTCAATGGTTTTTATAGTATAATAATACATATTAATAAATATGTATAATTTCGGTGAGTATAAGTGGAGTAGTTCTGACTACACGGCGCGTAATTTTTTTACAATCCATTTGAAGTACATGCTTGGGGACATGGCCAATAAATGTACTTCGTAAATCATATGAGTTCACAGTGTGTTCATTGGGACACATGCCGTCTAGTATCTGTGTTACACAGTTTTCAGCTAGGAAAGCCATGTATGGGGTACACGGTTTATCTAAAACCCAAAGAGACAATAGGTTATGTTCAATGGTCCACACGACGTGTAATAAAGAAACTGTGTGCCACCTGTTCTTGGTCAGCACATAGAGTCTTAAATAATTTGATTGGATCCAATCACATGACATGGTTTGGTAGACTTTCCTAGTGCATGGAACCTATATAGAACAACATGTATTGCGGAATACACACTGTGTGTTCTAATGTTGTATGGCCAGGAAGCTTTGGCACCTCCAGATGAGATCCTTTATTTTAATTTAATCAAAATTAAAAGAAATTTTTTTTATCTAAGGTGAACAAGAAACGAAAGAGGATGAATTGATCCCATGATTCAGATTTATAGAATGATTAACTTGGATTGAAACAACTAAATTATTAAATTCATAAATCACCAATAAAAAAGTAAATAATTATATTCAACGAGATGACCCCTCTGATACCACTTGTAGGTTCCGAGCGCAGCGGAAGCGTGTTGGTTGGTGTACCCAATATTAATTTCTCCATTAACAACGATCAATTCGAGATCTGTCATGAAAATAAAACTTTTGATTTTTGGAATAGAATAAAGAACGAAAAAATTGAATGGAGTCTCTGCACCATAGAGAGGATCTCCATATGTGGGTTGTAATTAATTTAATTAAAAACGAAGAATTACATTGATGGAATTCTATCTCCGTTAATGTTTTTCCAGTCATGATCTGATGTCATCCGTCATTGCATCATAAAATCCAAGTATAGGATTCCACTACGGTGATCAAAATGTGCTCCACATATCTATGGACATCTCCGAAGGGATCTACGGGTGGTAGCACAGAAGAGCCTTCACTTTTAATTTCCTCCTTAGATCACCTTGAGAGCTGCTTACAAAGCACTCCTCATGATATAATGGAGGAGGATATCTCTTGTAGCTTGATTGCATTCTTGTAAGAAAAGAATTCTATATTTTCCAGAGATATTTCTCTAGATCTATTGTTCACAAACACCAAAAGTGGCTAGGAAAATGAGAATTAATTAATTGGGATTTCAATTACATAGACAATAAAATGAATTAATTACTAAAATGATTTTATTCATTTCATTTAATTATTATTAAGACCCCTTGTCTAATAATATTATTTGATTATTATTATTACTTGACATGTGCCCAGTGAATTACACCTAATATTATTTAATTATTTAAATAATATTATATCTCATAAATACTTAAAAAATTGCACGGAGTGTATATTAGTATTCACAACATGTACTATTTTTCCATTATCTTTATTTTCTCCACCATATTTATTAGACCTTGAATAATGACTATTAATTTCTTAAATAAATATTACTCCCATACTCACTTATAAATATATTATTTCTCCCAACAATATATTCTCTCAAATAACTATTGTAGAAATAAATGCGATCAGTAATCCTTGAATAATTATTAAACCACAATCGTGAATAATCTTTATTTAACTTATTAAACTAATATTTAACTGAGATACTTGGACACACATTGCATGTGAGCCTCTATGCCTATTTTTCAGTGGCATTAGGCGAAGCCTACCTAAAGTCCAAAGTTATAGTCTCGCCACACACCAAGGCACCCATAGGGAATGAAGTTAACACCATAATGAAGTTTCACCTCCTATGGATTCTTACCATGTAATGTAATTCCTTTATCTCGATATCTCGAGTCAAGTGGGTTCCATGATGGTGCCATCAACCCATTTGAACAATTATTCTTTCTTTGACTTCCCAGAATTGAACATTCTCATTCTTTACCATGGACATGGATTGATTTAGGCTATAGAAATTCAATCAAACAACCTCATATGTGACACCACAAACTTCCATAGTACACTTCTCTTTGAATAATGTAATTTCTTGCGTTGTACACAATTTCAAGTTCTAGTACACCACGAAAAAAATATAACTACCAGTTATGAATAGTAATAACCACTTTCTAAAATTTTATGAACATTATTTTCAAAATTGGTTATTATTTTTGGATTCATAATTTTATAATTAGCTTAGGATGAATTTTTTATATTTTTCTAATAACTTTGAATTTTTGATGAATAGTAAAAAACACAGCGTTATAGGTTAAACCCGGATTTTATATAATAATTATTATTTTTACCTAAATTTATTTAAATGTCAAAATAGATACATAATACCTATATTAATTTTATTTAATTCATTGGAGTCATTTTATAATAAGAGTAGATGTATAAAATTTTATTGAATTTTTTAACATGTTTTACACACCATCGATGCACAATTGAAAATTTTCATAAAATGTTATTTTACCACTTCTATGAATTGAATTATAAAAATTCAAAAGACATGATTGATATCAGTAAGTAAAATTTTGTTAAATATGAAGAAAATAATTTTTTGTGAATAGTAACTTTTGAATTTCATTTACCACGGTTAAAAGTAAAAAAGGGTAATTAAATGTAGTAATTATATTATAATTACCCTAACACATTTCCAAATATTATTTGATTTGTTTATTTCGACAGAAATAAACCTTATGAATTAAAAATGATACTTTTGGTCCTCTTGGGTTATATTAGGACATTTATTATATTTTATTTAATGAATAGTTAAAAGTATTAAATTCAGTGTTTAAAAACTAAAACATTTTTAATGCAGGTTTATACATTTGTTAATTTAGATTATAAATATTCATTATAAAGATAAAAAGATTTCAAACATAATGGTATTATATTTATAATTTTTAGGCATTAAATAATTAAATTTATTTTTGACACAATGATGATGCAGTAATTACCTAATTTTTTAAAGATTAAAATAACTTATATTATAAATATCCAAATAATTGTATATTGAGACTTTAGATGTATTACACTAATTTTATAAGTAAATATAAAATTTTAAGATTTAATTAATTAATTTTTTTGAAGTAATCATGTTCTTTCGACTTTTACAAAAACCAAATACTAAATAGTGTCAAAATTGAAATAAATTAGTTTTTTTTAAAATAATATATTTATAATATTTATAATATTATTAAAAATCAATTGTTCATCCAAAGGACTCAAATATGGTTATATATATCAATAATGATCCACTATTGGTTATATTGTGTTTTTATAGTATGTTTATTAACCATTTATTATAATAATACCAGAATACGTGGAAAATTTAAACACTTTAAAAAGAGTTAAATCTAAAACATAATGTTAATATGGTGAAATAAACATATCTAAAACATAATGGTTGAGATTTTTTCAACCCATGCTCACCTTTTCATTCAAATAAAACTTTTTAATCCATTATAAACCGAATTTGATTGTATAATAAAATAATATTTCAAACTTTTCCTAAAGTGACCCTCCCCTCTCTTATAAAAGTGTTCTCCCCCTTCTCTTAATTTCACACCTCCAAATCCATTTAGATAAAAAAAAAATACTAAATTATCCTTTAAATTGCCCTAAATTCGACCCAGAATAATTAATTTGATCAGAAAGGAAACCTAGAGATCCTTTCTGATCAAATCAAAAGAAAGCACCCTAAGAAGAGGTAATAATTTTATCACCTCTTACATAGTTCTTTTCTTCTTCCACGTCCACATTCTTTATTGTTTCCATACCGAAATAATAACTCAAGTAACTTCTACATACTGTGATGTTATTATAAATATGGTACAACCATATTCATTATTCTATCCATCCTATGTATGAAAAAGTCACCATATGTGCGTACGAACGTCTTACCATCTCCACATCATGGTGTAGTATGTTATTCAAAATTTTATTATTCGGATGGGTATAATAATGAGTATAATAGATTTAAACAATAAATATAACATGTTAATGACTCATGTATTTATGATATACCATCCAATTACATATGATTTCTCTATCAATATAGTGATATAATCGCTCGTACCTACGTATGACTTACCATCTCCACGATGTGATGAGATTCATTTCCATGTTTACCATTCAACGATGATAATTAAAATATATATTATTAATAAGTATTTTATATATGAAATAATAATTTTACTGGAAATATATATATATATGTGTGTGTGTGTGTGTGTGTGTGTGTATTTACATATATCTCATTCACTTACTTTCGTTCAATATGATATGAAAACAGAAACAACATTTATGCATACGTACGGCCTACCGTCTCCATAAACGGTGTTTTACATTTAATATATCTATCTATTATACATATTTATATTCAGAATTTATATGATACATAAATAATTTTTTATATTCTAGATGCAATTAAATCATGCTATAAGTGACACGATCAAGAATGACAAGTTAAAACATATATGATAAAGAAAGAGAGTATTGACCGAAATATTATTTTAACAAAGAAATTATTATTAAATGGGTAAAATAAATCAATAAATGAATAATGTTAGATTTAATAAATAGGAATATGGTTCTTGTATAATTTAATTATATACTATAATCATTATACAATAGGTTAAACATACCCTTGATCAAATGAATGTACAAGGTAAGGGTTAATTTTTCAAAATCATTAATATGCGAGATTGATTATATATATGTATTTATTGAGACATATTTACCATCCCTGTCCATGTTTCATATAATCTTTTTAAAAGGAATATTTTTTGGTTTTATGGAAGGTACACTTTAACTATATCATCATTTTAAATGTTCTAATGATTTATTTTTCTAAATCAATTTTATTAATTTCAATGTTTTCAAAAAGATATTTTAAGATTTTTTCAAATGAAAATATTTTTTATAAGGTGTTAATTACAGTCAAAATATTCAAAGTGTTATGGGAAACATTGATTCAAGAATATATTTTAAATTACTTCATTTATAGTGGTGTGAATTTTAAATTCTTCCACAAAAGTGGTACTTTTCTTAAAGAGTTTTACTTATCATTTTGAACTATGTTAACATCCTTTATGAGATATAATTATTGAATGAGGATGATTTATTATAATACAATTTTCTATGTTTTATTGAATGATTTATGATATGTTTGACTGTGATTGTGCTATTTGTATACCATTCATGATTTATGGATACAGTATTGGCATTTTATATGATAGTTTTAATTTAAATGTTTATGGTATGTTTCAACATTTTCATATGAGGAATGCATTGGAATTAGTAAGTGACGGGTGGAGCATGCTATAGCTCCTCGATGGATCTATAGGTCTCATTAGACAAACTAGTGTCTTGGCACAAGTCCGTGAAAAAATATTATATGTATTCTTTGCATGGGGCCTAGACTATGTGGTTATTATGTCCGACATTATGCATTCAATCATTATGAAAATAGCTATTAATATCACATGTGATTATTCGACTAGTATAATATCCATATGAATAAGTAAATGGAATAATTTGATTTATATTTTCCATATTATGCAGAAGTATAAGTTTAAAAGAATTTTTTTATCCTTATAGATTACCTTAAATGTTTAATCTTATTTATGAATGTTTATTCTATATTGTTATACTTACTAACCATCTGAGCTCACCCCTTCTTATTTTTTCATTTTACTAGAATTGTAAGAAGTATATTGTGATTAACCTATAGGGATAGGCCCAAAGATATGAGTGTGTTCAAAGGGAACACAATGATTATTTTTATTTCATGATGTAATGTAAAACAAATGTATTTATTTAGTACTTCCAAGGCTACTAAAATAATCGGTCTTTAGAGACTTGATCTCTTGGTATCATTCTAATATTATGGAAAAATGCGCTGAATCTGGGTAACTAGGGTCGGGGCGTTACATGAGATATTTACTTTCGTTATAAAATAGAAGGGAAAAATCCTTTAATGCATTATCTATTAAAGTAGAATTACTCATGACTCACCAAACATATCCTACCTCACTTTGAACAGTGTGTTCTCATAGTTTTCATCAATACATCTAGGCGTGCGACTTGTAATACCCATTATTAACAATCTTAAAATCTAAGTACTAATACACACGTCCGCAGATAGGAACATCCAATAACACAATGAAATGTAGATTTCTTACTGGCGTGTCTCTTTAACATAATATCCTCCTAGATATTACCAAGGGTGCACAACATGAGAAGGTGACTCAATGTTTAATGAGTCATCACTCCTAGTGGCCTGTATTATTTGTGTCCCTCAAATAACATCATCCATCCATATAACATATATTCATGAACAATGTTATGGAACATCCGGGTTCTCATAATAGTAGGGATCCGCTATGACCTTTTAGCGCAACAAATATCCTTAGGAAATTATCACGTGCATTATCATGCAGATGAAAAATCAAGATGTGATAAGTTATTTATTAATTAATAAAGAAAAAAGTAGATGGTTCTAGGCCACCAAATCCAACATGATCATCTAAAAATTTTAAAGATTCCTCATGATTTTTGATGGCCATAAGATATTATAGGACTTGGTAAGGGATGTGGGTTCTCAATATCAGAACAATGTAAAAAGTTATTCATTTTCGGAAAAACAATATTTGGGGGACAATATAGAAGATTGAGAACTTGACGGCCTTGAAAAAAGAAGGGGAAACAACAAGAGGTCCTTTAACTACTTGATAGATTGTGGGAATTAAATGATTGGGAACTCAGTACCTAATGAAATAGTACTAGGTTCTTGGTGATAACTTGAGTTATTTTTTTGAATTAAAATAAATAAAAATTAAATGGATATAATTTATCTTAAATTTAAATTTCCCCAATTTTTTACCAATGAAACCTAAACTAGCAAGTTCTCCACCCTTGGTTCCCCTCCCCATACGGGGATCACCTATGAGTAATCTCTGAATTTTATTCTATTAGTCTCATAAGATATCTGTAAATAAGGATTTCAATACACTTTTATATATTCATTATTTGTCTCATTATTTCATAGAAATTTTTCTAATATTCCTAATTCATAGTTTTATGAGAGGTTGTTTGATTTCTGTAAAGAGAGGTTAATTAAACATATAATCTAAAACATGAGGCGTCCTGTATGGATATACTTAGTGTAATGAAATCCTAGGGCATCATTTGGAATTACATTGATTGTAATGAAAACGTGGACATTTCTGGGTATTTTTCTATTTTGTTTTTGGGTATAATGATAATATAGGGTATTTTTTCATATGATGGTTAGTGTAATTCCAAATAAGGTGATTGTTTTCTATGAATAATTATGTATTAAAAACCTAGGTAATTGTTTGGTGGTGTGGTTTGGTGTAATTCCATTGTGAATTATTATGTGTATATGGGTTGGGTGTACTTCTATCCATGATGACCCTCATTTTTATTTGTTTGGAATACTACCAACCTTATTTGTATATTTTGAATTATATATATAGATTACTATTCCCAATATCCTTTTTGTTGTTCTCTAGAAATGTTTAGTTTATGTTGGAAACAAACTTTTTTTAAATTATGTTTTTTATTAATAAAAGAAAAGAAGTGTTTTTGGAAGTTAACAAACATTGGTAATGAAGTTGTTGAAGATGAAGAAATTAGTAAATTCATACTATTAATCAATATGGAAAAATAATAATCTTCCATAGTAAGTCATATGATTTTTTTCTATATCAAAGGTCTTAAAATCATGGAAAATCTCATGATAGAGGAATTTTATGAATGAAATATGTATATTATATCAATATATAGTTTTTTAGAAATAGTTTTATGGATGAAGTACTTTGGATGTAGTTACTGGGATAAATCCCAAAAAAGGTGATCTATAAAACATTGATGTTTATAGAATCTGAATTTCTAGACCTTGTTATTCAGATAAAAATGTTCCCATAATTCTAGATGTTTGAAGTTGATGATGGTCAATAAACTACAACATTTATGCTTATTGGAAAAAAAATCCCGATTACAGGTTTGGATGTGGTTTTTGATAGAATGTATGAGTTTGTGAACAAATTTGAGTTTGGGAAGAAATTGAGAAGATGAATATTATAATTTTAAATTTGTCTAATATGGTATTGGTTTTTATAAAAATATATGATATTTCAACATTTCATATCAGATAGACTTGCTTAGACTGATGTAGCCGACAGACCTAATAAGACAGATGTAGTGGACACACCTGATCATACTGATGTAGTGAGTTTATGAGATCATATGAATTAGATATGATTTTAATGAAGATTTAAAATAAAATTGATGAGATTTAATTTAACGAATAATGGAAGATAAATTCAAGAAGAAATTTTATTAAAAAATAATATTTATCCACAAACTAAGGAAACGATCATGAGAGTTTTATACATAACTTTCTCGACAAAAATTTGTAAGAATTTTAATTCCATGAGAAAATAATTTAGTGGATTTAGAATATTGGTGAAAAAGTTAAGGGTTCAAGTTTAATATCATACATATGATTTTAGACAGACTAGAATGGATACAAAATTCTGAAAAATATTTTTAGAAAGATAATGTATCAGATATTTTAAAGTATCTACCAGAAAATAATGACCTAAGAAATAGAATTATTTATAAGATTACACAATGTTTTAAACCATCTTATGTTGGATAGGAGCCAAAGATAGATAAATTATTTTTAGAGAGTTTTAAATTTAGTGGGCCAAGAACATCTGATAGAGGAATATTGATGTTCATGTTGTGTTGTGTTAATGTTTTGGTTAATATAGTCCATTTTGTTATCTATTAATAGTATTTTTCATTGAACAAATCTTTCATAAGGATTTCCATGATGAAAAAACTGTTTCAATTGTTTTAAATGAAAAAAATGACCAGATTGAATCAAAACTTTTTATTTCAAGTGGTTCTATAAAACATGATTGATGAAGAGAGTTCCAAATAGAGAAGTTATGAATAAGAAATTTTATAATAGTGCTTTTCGAAGAACTTTTTAATGTTCTCTTTTTATTAAAACTGTGAATTTTGATGTTCTAAGGAATTCAAGAAGAATATAGGGGAATCTAGAAGAGTTAAAAAGGTTATATGAACTCTAAAATGAAGTTCTAATATCCAATAAATTCTTATTTATGAATTTTGATGAGTTGTAAAACATTTCATGTTTCCCTCCTTTTCTATTTCCATAGCACCTATAAATTGCACATAAAAAGTACATTTTAGTTATCATTGTTCATTCATGAAATAAGATTATGTAATTAAAAATTTGTGTCAGTGTGAGTTTCCAACCATAGTTTAGTTTCTTATTGATGTTTTTTGGAAAAAAAATCGATCAGAATATTAGACAACACAATGTTCCAAATACCAGACAATGGAGAAAAAGAGACTGAAGATCAGAAACTGTTTCAAGAAGATGTTTGTGAGGTACTATGTTTTTCTAAATCGGATGGAATATATGTTTGTTTCAGGTATAGTTTTAGATATGATTCACTGTAAATTGATTGTTGGGAAGAGTATTTATGAATATAAAGGATATAATTGATGCAATATATAACAGATATATCAGATACACCCCCTATGGAATAGTTTGATCAATGATACATTTTTTGGTTACGGCTCAAATTGTGTTATAAATGTTTTTTCAACTAACAAGAGATATTATAATCATTCTTATCAATAGATAGAAGGTTTCTAATGGCAGTTTAATAAAATAATATATTCACATCTTCATTATTTTGAATTTCTATAGACCAATGATAGTGGTTATAGGAAGAATGTATGTTCCCTAAAATTATCCATGCATTTCCAATATTAGGTTCCTTATTTAATTTATTACATTTTAATTCATTTTAGATTTCAAAACGTTGACAAGGAAGAAACTATAACATGTTTTAGTGGTTAATTTTCTTAATGTTGAATGTTGTAAAATATATATCAATGGTTCACCTCCTCTTAGTTATTCAACAATCCTTTGGAACTTCATGTTGTATTAGAGGGAAGGATCCCCTTTAAAATCATTACAAAGGAAAATATAAATTCCATAAATAATAGATGAATTCGTACTTTTGATGGAATCAATTATTAGGTTTGAAAAAAAGATTGATTCTCCATATTTTTTCACTTGGATTAGAATTTGTTGATGCATTTATAATTGTTTTAATACTCCATGAGAGATATTCACCTATGAAATTTTTTTAAAAAAACAATTAATTTTATGAAATGTCTTGAAATTATATTATAATACCACTATAAATTTTTTTATAAGAATGTGATGGGTCTCAAAACAATAATGAAAATGTGGGGTAATCTCAAAAATATTTTCTATGTAAATATTAAAATGAGGTATGAAAAGAAAAAATATGGTTTAGAAATTTTGATGGCTTTAGAATGAGAGATAAAGAAATTATTGATGAATAATTCATTTGGGATAATGATGTTGTTTTCAAAATTAGTAGTTTTAGATATTGCTTGTAAGATGGTGCAGTTTTTAATAAACTCATGAGAATCATTCCAAAAAGTTTTCATTATAAAACATTTTTTTAAAGATAAAGACTATTTATCACATAATTAATTTCATAACTTTCTTGTGTCATTTGAAATAAAAAAGTCATAATCATTAAAATATAAGATCCAAGATGATATTGATTTTGAATCATTGAGAATGATGAAAATTATAGATGTTTCAAATGTTTATCCTTGTGATCTTGAACATAAGAGGGACGGTGAGTTGAAAAAAAATCATTCATCTTACAACTAGGAATTATCAAAAAGGAATATTAATGTATAGAGGAAAAATTCCTCTCAAATATTTTGAGTGTGGTGGAATAATCTATTTTTCTATGAATTTCCCAAAAATTAATGTTGGTGAATTTAAAGATTGTTCTAATGAAAAACCTTTGTGGAATACATTTTATAAAACTTAAAAGAAATAAAATAATTACACTAGTGGAAATAATTAGTGCACTAGAAATAAGAGAAGTATACTATGAAATAAAATAGAGTCTAAATCCCTAAAAAATTACCAGAAGTTGAATTCTTAGAAAATTTGATAACCTTTTTTTGTGAATGTTTATAAAAAAAAGATTCATCAAATAATAAAGAAGAAGGATGTGAAGAATCTTAAAGAATGTATAAGATCATATTAGGAATTGTTAAATGTCTTGATCAAAATTTAACCATTCAGAAAGAAATCATAATAATGAATGAAGATAGTGAAAAAGTGGTTGAAGGAAGAAAAATATTTCAATTAAGGAAGTAGAGTACTTCTATGTGATCTTAAGATATAAAATAAGAATAACTGAAGAGGGAAAGGTGGTTGATGGCCTTAGTAAGAAGTTTTATATCAAGGAATATGAAGTAAAAAAAATATATTCAAAACTCAATGAGGTAGAAAAGTCTTTAATAAAGTTTAATGTAACTTTTATAAAGGATTTGAAAGTCAAATATGAATCATCAAAAGTTGTAGAAAGATCACTTTCGAAGAATGCGGTGAAATATCTACATTCGAAAAATCAAGTTTCATCTTCTTTTTCTAATAGTTAAGGTGATATGAAAAGTATTTTGGATTAATTGGGTTTTGAAGGGTTATGAAAAATCAATCATATTAAAAATATATAAGAATTACCCCTGTTAGAAATACGGTTCACACCAATAAAATCGTTGAGTAAAAATATGTTATGAATCTCAATAAAATTTCTATATAAAAAAGTCATAATTAGGTAAAAACCATGATTATTTATTGTTTTTCAGTGATGTGGAAACTAAGTGAACATCACATATTCTTGGTAGAAGGAATGATAGAGGGGAAGAAACTGTTGAAGTATAATGAGTAACTTACCTAAACCATAGAAATTTAGAAAAGTGAAATAACAAGATTCTAGAAAAAATACAACAAAAAACAAACGTGAACTTATTGAATAATTATATGGAAGATTTGAATAGTATTTACGCCATGATTAATATTCTATTACAAATTTTCAAGGGAAAATATATTATGATAAAAAAGAAAATGTAGCTAGTGAGATAATGGTCTTGGATAGTGCATTTGTTGTTGAAACAACTTTAAATGAATCAAAAAGAAAGAATCCATGGATTCTTGATTAGGGTTGTTATTAATACATAATGTGAGATTTTAAAATCATGATTTTTTTTTGAAATAGAGATATAGGAAATTTTCCATCAAGAATGATATATCCTCATATATTTGATGAATTGGAATGAATGAGATTGAAGAAAAAAGTTGAAATATAAGAATGTTCTATTTTCGATGGGATAAAACAAAACATAATTAGTGTGTGTTAAAATTTATATGATGGTAAATTAGTTATAATCAGAAAATAATCTTGTATCATCAAATTTATCACCCCAATACTTTACCATATTTTTATGTTAGAATAAATTTAGCCTTGTAGATAACTTTACAATACACACAACACCTGATTTAAACCAAATATTATTTAGTCAAGTATTGCATAATAAATTAAATTATAACACTTATAGATATTATATTTTCTAAATTTATATTTTAAATATATAAAAAATATTTTTAAACTCATATAATATATTAATAAGCATAAGATAAAAAACCAACTTTTATGGATAAAAATACTAAATTTTTACGAAGGCAACTTTGCTGCCATTTTTAGATAACCTATTTTAAATACCATTTTTTACACATTTATAATATTAATATGTTAACTTAAGCTTAATATTTCGAATTTAAACATAAAAACTAAGTTAGGGTGATATTTTATAATTTTTCTGTAAAGTTTCATTTTTAATGAATAGTGAAAAATACCAAATTTTAATTTAGAAAATATTTTTTTGTATAATTTATTTATAGTGATAAATTATGATTCAAATTGGTCTTAGTTATTAATTAGATTAATATTTTTTCAATTAATCTATTTTAGTTCATTGGAATCAATTTGACTTTGAAATTGTATATAAAAACATAGCAAACTTTTGAACATTTTTATTTTAATAGTGGACATTGTTGTCCAATTTGCGAAATTAATTTAATATGAATTTCTAAAACTTTTAGTAATAATTTTTTTAAAATTGATTAACTATTTGGAATCATAAAAATATACAAGGTCTAAAAATGTGAAATTATTTTTTACCAAAAAGATAGTTGTAAGTAATTAAAATTAATTACAACAATTAAGGTAAAATTAAGCCTAACAAAGGACTAAATCTTCAAATTAAGGGCTCAAATGACCCTGAAACTCTACCCAAATCCATTTACTAGAAATAAAATGACCTTATACTCTATTTAATGAACTTTTTTACACTTTTTGATTCACAAAAAATGATAAAAATGGGCGGAATTATATTTTCCCTAATTTTCAAGAGTGTCACTCATCCACCATTATAAAAAGGCCTCCTCTCCTCATAGTTCCTAAAACGTCCGAAGACAATTTTTATAGACCATGATATACCAAAATATCTATTTAAAATTAATATCCTCAAAATATATTCCTCTGTTTGGGAATATAACCATCCAAGGAATCCCATTGGTCCAAACCAAACAGATTTACCCAAAGAAGAGGTAACATCTTTTCTCAAGATCTTTAGTTACATTTCCATTATCCACCAATAAAAATAACCTTATAACAGTATTATATAACAAAAAATTATCCTAAATATAATAAGGTGTTGTTATGTTATGATTTAGTCCTTATAATATAAACACCTCCATCTAATGGGTTTCAAACATACAATTTATGTGTACGACGAACTGCCGCCTCACAAAGCGATGTCTGTTTATTTCTACTTTACCACCATTAATGGTTAGGAATTATCATGTAAACTATGAATATATATTAATTATATGTTATTTATAATTTCTTTATACTTTTTTAATGATTTTATAAAACATAATTTTATAAATTCAATTTTATAGGAATACGATAACATCGTTTGTGGAAGTGTGGGATACATTCCGCTCAAAGCGACATGCTTCATTCACAAAATACATAGAACATACAATGAATGGATTTAATAAACCTATGACACATATAGGAATTTAATATAATAGTGGAATTATAATATATATGTGTCATGTAAATATCAATATGTTATTACGTTATAAGAATGAAAGTAGCATTCATGCGTTTGTACAACCTACCATATCCATTAACGATGCATTTCATTTCTTATATCCAATCAATATAGGTTATTATAAATTAAAATATATGAAATATATTTAACATTTAAATCATGTTCTATATTATTGAGATGATGAAACTATCATCTAAAGAATAAAAACAACAAGTAACAAGTTAAAACATACCTAAAAAAGTAGGCAAATAACTCCAAAAATATTGAAAATAATGAATGGATATTACCAAAATAATAATAATATATTATAATAAAATAATATATGGTACTATGAAAACCAAAAGTTTTATATAATAGGTTAATAAAACTCTTACAACAATTATATAAGAGGTTGAATCCTGTTCACACCAAAAGGAAGCACATGGTAATGTATTTCATCTCAATTCACATTCCATTGGGAATTATTTGTTTTTATAAAGAAATTCACTTTTATATATTGTATATAAAACCCTTTTTAGGTTATATCATAAATTAACTTATTTTAGTTATATTATAACTTTTAATTAATGTTATTTCTTTATGAATAGTATGATTCAAATGTTTCAAAGTGGTATGAGACACTTTGGAGTGTTTTACGATAATTCGCTTCCAGAATGTTTTTAACGATTATATTTATAATCTAAATTTCATAATGACTATTAACTTTATCTTGAAACAATCTATTTATTGTAAATGTACACACTATTTGGTGATGGTTATTATTATTTCCTAAACTGTATTCCATTTTAATATATGGTGTTCACTTTCATTTATTTGATTAACCTGGGAATTATTGATAATTCCATAAATTTTATTAAATAAGTGTATTTGATTAAGAATATTTTATATTGAATCAAATAGATTACTCAATACATTAGGAACTATTTGGATAGGTATTACATGGGTTGGGCCCAGTTATATATTTCCCCTTAATGGATCAGTAGTCACACAAGATAAAATAGTTTGAAAAATTTGATGTGTTTTTACCGGATATGATAAACAATATTATAAAAGTTCTTGATGATAATTGTTCCATGTACCTATGTAATGTGGAATTAAATAATTAATAATTTTCCTCAAGTAGTTTCAGTTAATATTCTTCCATGAGTTATTACGTCGACATATATATGGATACTTTTTATTTTAAATTCATTGGTTAAATGGTATGTGTTTCCAGTTATTAACCTACCATATTGATTTTTTCATGTATTCCTTATATAAATGTCATGTGTTTTCATTTTTTCAACATAAAATGTTGATTTACAATAATTAATTAATTATATTTCTGGTTTAAATAACCTTACT
This sequence comes from Viscum album, assembly GCA_963277665.1. NCBI lineage: Eukaryota > Viridiplantae > Streptophyta > Magnoliopsida > Santalales > Viscaceae > Viscum > Viscum album. The sequence continues at coordinate 1,048,111,885 of OY728165.1, forward strand.
GAGAATTTGATCTCACCCTTATTATGTTTCTATTTCCTAGCGTATAAAGAATAAATATCTAAATATTCGTCCAAGGATGCTTTTTATTCCATTTTATTAAGCATCATGTTTCTTATTTCAATTTACCTATGCATTATGTGTATCATGTATGTAATATATCTTTCCAAAACAGTTAAATTGGATGGTCCTTTAGGATTTGATTCCTTTTAATCATGCTAATGTAATAAAATAATTTACTAGATCCTGGTATACATGGTCTGGACGGTATAGTTGGTATAAAAAGAAGTAAAAAGTCATCCTTGGAAACTAGATTTAGAAAATTTATATTTTACAACATAACAAAAATATGGACATTGGGGGACTAGTATAGAATAAAATATTATAATTTTCATAATTTAGTGATTATGTGGGGTTTTCAAGAAATAAATCCATGTATGGGTACTACAAGTGGATGTGGTTCTATCGTAGATATACCTAGGAGTAACTACAATGACAAGGTGTGTCGGTCTTGAATCGAAATAACTTGGTACAAAAAACAGGCCTTACTATGAACCTAGTGTGACACTCCATGGGGATAAGCATAGTATAGTTCACATTCTATTTACAAACCATTATGATCAATTTAAAATTAATGATTCCCAAAAGAAACCAATGTTTATGAATCAGTAATATTATATGCATAAATATATGTTATATACATTATGATTTATTATGCTAATCTAGCGTATGCCATTATTTTGAAATGGAACGAGGAAGGACAGATGTTATGAATACTCATGGAAAATACATTGATTTCACTACTGAAAAAACCAATATAGATGGTATTAAAATGAAGATAATTATTGACAAATTGGTCTGATTTAATCAGGTTATGACAAAAATCCTTGCCCGAGTGAAGCAACCTATCTGGTAGAGAGACTCTACTATTATGGATCACTTCATGTGACATAAATTCTGATGATTAGGGGGAATAGTAACACAATTGTAGAGGAGAAATGGATTAAGTCACTGGAGAAGATATTTATGACCTTCATAAGTAGTGAAATGGAAAATGTTACCCCTTGCGTTCAATTGTATCCATGGTGATGTTGATCAATTTTTGACCTTGATCCAAAAAACTAGGGAGAATGATAAAATAGAACTCAAGGAACAGAGAAACATTATAGATGCTGTAGAGACCCATTTTTTCACTATAAGACTTTGGAATATTTCTACATATATTTATTGAGCTAGAAACTGAGACAACATGTGATTCTGAGTCATGGTTTTCCCAGAATAAATTTTATAAAAATATTATGTTTTTTAAACTATTCACATGACCAAAATATGATATCTCTCAAACAGTAGAATGGATAATAAATCTAAGGCCATAATTGAGTCTCGAGGATAGTGTTTACCGTATTTAGTACATTACTTTTATTATCACAAGTCTTCTGTAGAAAAATCCATTTAAGGAGAAAGCATAAATAAAATAACTAAGTAAAATTATTTTTTTTTGTAAACAAATTTTAATTACTTATGAATAGTGACATGGACTGGAAATATGAAACCAGTGTTGAGTTCATAGTGCATTTTTACCCTAGGTGCGACCTCAGGTGAGTGGCTGCAGGAGGCTCAGAATCCATAACCACAAGAAATTCCAACAAATATAAGTTTAGGGTAATGAGATGTGGTATGATCATTTCTCCCATGGTAGAAAGAGATCCTGTAGTCTCTTTAATAATGAAAAATCGGGGTATAATCATTGACAGATCATAAAGAAACTTCATATCTGATTAGATCAAAGTGTGGAAAATGCAACGATGGATCCAAAATACAGGTAGGATTCATCTTTCAATTTCTGCACTCCCAATTAATGTTTTGATTATAAAAATTGATCTGTAATCCATTTCACTACTTTGAAATCGTTTTTTGATGGCCTATCTAAAATGACCATCAAATTTTGTAAATCAAGATTTCTCCTTATTCATCATTCTTCTTCGTTCTTCGATGTCAAATTTTTGGTCCTTAGAAACATTGATGAAACATTGGGTGAAGCATAGATCTATGAAGTTATCAATATGAGAGTCCACATATATGGTTGATTTCAGTTTTTTGGTGACATAGGAGGCCCAACAGTAAGAGGAAGTGACAACTACTTTTCTTCGTGTCAAAGTGTTGATGAATCATCAAGCGGAGCACATGTCTGTGTAGATCGGCTCCCAAGGATCCCTAATCTGGTCTATATTCCAGTTTTCGATCACTAGAGAGATCTTGAAGGTCCACAGAAGGGACCACCAATGTCGGAGGTATAGAGGCAGTTTTTAGAGGGTCGGACATGGATATTAGTGGTTCAGTAGCGACATGTGGTGACTACCGTGAGGAGGCAGCAGTGGAGTGTCGGGATGGCAGCGGTGCGATGGGGTTCCTCAACCACATGATAGAGTGTTGGGGACTGTCGATCTATTGTGGTAGGCTAGAGGTGTCAGAGGGTGAGGTTTTCCATGGGGCACTGGGCCGGACCTATCAGAGCGGGCTAGGCCTAGGAGGAGTGGACCGGGCTGGAGCGGGCCAAGAAAATCTTCAGTCACACCTTCAAACCTCCGTATCTTCTAAACTCGGTGTCTGTTTTACATGTCATATGTGGAAAATGGATCCTGCTTCCAAGAAGGCACTTTGTGGCCAGTTTGGGAATTTTACATTTCAGGCTCGTGGCTCAGGCCCCCGAAACACTCAAAAAATAATGATATACTATTATTATTACAACTTCAAACATCCATAACTTCAGCATACAATGTACAATCGATGCACCATCATCAGATTTGCATCCCGAAAATTAAGGTGGATGATTGAAGATCAATTTCAATTTCTCAATCCAAAATTGATTAATGGGCCTCATGAAGCTTGGTTTTGGCATTTTCGGTGAAATGAGACTTCTTCACTGGGTGTCTGTTTGGGATTAATGAATAGATGATGTCGTGTAGTTTTCAGCGAGAATCAAAATGGTCTGAATCATTTTATGTGTTCCAGGATCAAGGAATAGGCCCCACGAAGCACCGTTTGTGTGAGATGATGATAGATAAATCATCCTCACCAGGATTCCATTTCGGGTGAATGAATAGTCAATCCGATGCATTGTTTCCTCGAGGATGTTGAATGTGTGATCCATTTGGTTATTTAGGGTAATATGGGGAGGCATGTCAGTAAAGTTATGTTTTATCCCTTGGGACCAATGATGATCATCGTGCGCTCATCAACATTTTCGGCTAGATGTGGCATGCACTTTGGGAGTACACTAGAATGCATAAGGATACTACTACACAATTTGGGACCTGAGTATGGCTAGGTACAGGTCTAGGTGATGAGGCGGGGTCAAACATCATGTGGGACACACATGCATCATGTTCCACATTATGAAACATCTATCTCTCATAACTCTTTCTTTTCGTCCTAGATTTGGTCTGCAAGTAGCATATCCTATGACTTTTCCATGTAGAATATGATTGTTCACTACATAGTGGATTTTGAGTTATCATTCAATATGTTCAAGGTGTGTTGCCTATCTGGGACAAAATCAATGATGGAAGCGATCTTATAGTATCATCAGTGTAACTCAATATTACCATCTATTAGGGATGGACAATGTCATTTCTCAGTGAATTTTGAGAGGTACCATCTTTTTGGGATGTCCAACATAGTTCCTCAATGCTTTATAAGAGGTTTCATCCAACATGGATGGAGATTATAGTTCCTAGATAGTAGTTTCAAGATTACCATCTACCTGGGTTGGGTAGTGGGTTACCAAAAAGCAGTTCTAGGATTACCATCCTGCTGGAATGTATAGTGGGTTCCTCGATGGGAGTTTCAAGCTTACCCTCTAGCATAGTACCCTTCAGCGAGGCTATGTAGAGGGTCCCCATTGACTTCAGAATAATGACCACCTAACAAACTAGGGAGTGGATTCCCAATGACTAGAGTGGCACCCTCCAGTTTGTCTAGGAATGGATCCTCAACCTTGATACACAACCTGTTGACTATGATACATAGTGACAACTCAGGCTTTGACATACCTTTGGACTCTCGAAGAAGAACCAACCATTCCTTTCTGAGATGTATCCATGTGATGTGACCTAAAACCATGAGGACGATACAGTGCCACCCAAAGTTGATAGTATCAAGGATTGGTGATTGAGCCCCTTTTATTTGCATGTTTAGGGTAGAAATATGGGATATTGGAAATTGTTGGTGGATACATTAGAACTATTGGCTTCTCTTTTCCTGGGCCGAGCTCTAAGATGGAGATCCCCTTACCCTCTCGTTTGGGATTCTTTTCTTAAACATATATATGTATCATATTTAAGTACCCACTCCTTGTGTTTTGGATACTCTCCTTCTAAGAGAGGTGAACTTGTGCGGGGTATGCCATGTGATTTTCCATGTCTAGATTCTAATGGTTGGGTGTTTCTACTCTCCTACTATTGGTAATGAAGAAATTATGAGAAGTTTATGTTCTCACCATTTATATATACTTGTATTTTGGATGAGTTTACTTCACTCTATTATTGGGTGGATCTACACTCTTTTACTATACCCCATTCTATCAACTTATTTCCTCTTCAGTGTATATATGAAAACATCCCCTTTAACTTTTTGGGGTGTCATACTGAGTATTTCTATACTCACCCCTCTATGGGATTTTCCCACAGGTTTTGTTCCTTATACAAAGAATGGATGGGTGGATCATGACTTCAGAAGATAAATGGGATATGGGTGCTTGGACTGCGTATGGTGGTCATATCTTGGGATCTATGTGCGGGGCTCGTTCAGCTATTTTAATTTCTATTTCCTTCTAGGTTGTGGAAGATTTTTGGTTGGGAATTTATTTTTTCCCATTTCCTTTTACTTTACTTTACATCACCTATACATGTACTATTTTGAGGTCAGTTCATGTTCATAGAACTAGTTGAAAAGCCTTTTTACATCAGGGTTTTAGCTTTTTAGTGTTGGTTTTGAGGCGATGTTATTGCGAGTGATGTTAAAAATATGATTTTTTACATTGGTTATTTAATAACCGAAATTAAAAATTTGGTTTTTTGTTTTCTAATATTTGTTTTAAAAAAACCGACGTGAAGTTCCTTCATGAAATGACGTTGAAATGCCATTTTTAACATCGATTTAAAAAACAAACCGACATTAAAAGTCGTTTTTACCTTTGTTTTATACAAACCAAAGGTAAAAGTCATTTTAATGTCGGTTTTTAAATAAAAAACATAAATTTTTTTACCATATTTTAGATACATTCCAAATATTTTATTTGACAGGTCGTAGATCTCAAATGATTTTACAGATCCAAAGTTATGACCATCAGAAGTTTGATAAAAAATATTTTGAGGAAAGATCGATTGAGCCAACCGTAGCTTCGTCTTAGAAGAAATTTTAGAATCTGATGGAGGATTTTTTGTTTTATCATGGTATAAAAAATTATCCATCATTATAATTAAATAAGAGTCCTTAAATGGTATATTAATTAAGAACACTAATAAAAAAATATAAAAATCGTTGATAAATAATTACAAATACCTTGAAGATATTAGAGAAATAAGAATTAGTTGATTCACATGGAGGTCCGACCAAATTGATACAGTGGAATATTGATTCTTTAATGGAATTATCTTTGAATGGTATATCAATTATGAAAATAAATCATAAAAACCATAAATCATGGAAAAATAATTGCAGAAACCTTATAGAGTTCATGGAATGAAGAAATAATTCATTCAAGTTGAAGATCAAATGAGTCAAGTAGGGGGAACGATGATGGTTGAAAGAAATGACCATTAAATTATGATATGTGTGTTTTATAGTTCCTTGAAACATGTGTTCAAGTTTTAAGAATCACTGTCTCTAGGCGGTTTCTATTAGATTTATTCATGGAAATGGGAACATCCAATAGTAATTTATCCAAAGAGGATCTCCTTTCCAAAGGTAGGCATTCGTTATGTTTGAACATTACAATACTTAATAATGTAAATGGGTCGAGAGGATGGGAGGTCAGACTCATCAATCCCTTTTGGGAGGAATTTTGTCAACTCTAGGACTCTCATTGTAAATTTAAAATATTTTCATGAATCCTAATTAATTTACCCAGTATGTCGTAAGTATCACTTGGAATTTATAATCACTTATTAACATGTTTAAAATTTAAAATCATCAGTATCCATTCATGTTTATTCATTAATGGAATCATTCCTATGTATTTGAGTTTTTCCATCAATGGAATCCTTTAATATACTGCTTAGAGATTATTTTAATCATCGTGGTGATGATACGGGTTTTTACGCCACTCAGTGTGGCAGTCTAGAATTTATTGTCATCCAGGGAGACGATGGTTTTTTTTTTGATTTTGGGATTGTGCCAATATGATAGGATATCTACTATCCTTGTGAAAGGAATCATAACCCTCATAGTTCGGTGTCACTGAATGGGACACATCATACCTTTTAAGTTCAAGTGATAAGGACCTCTAAGCAGAAGGTTCTTAGTTGAATCTTAGTGTGAGACTTATGCTAATGCAGCCCAAGGAACTTGTAAAGCATATCGGTATCCAAGTAGTATCCGAACATATTGGTAATATGTTCCAAGGGGAACGAGGTGTTTTTGAATTGTTTGGATTGATCCTCAAGGAGGCTTCAAATGTAACCCATAAAAATTGTATTCAAAGCCTATGTAGTTTGATAAGTTTCATTGGAGAGTATGGTCGTTTGAGAGAGATGAGTTTGGGCGTACTTCATGAAATGGATGCCTGGATGAATTGGGGTTTTTAATTTGGGGATTATTCCCAAGGAAGATTCCCATATTATGGGAATTAGGGTTGTATTCCGAAGGAGGATGTCGAATGAGCTATGGCCCTGAAAAGGCATTATACGTATCCCGATTATTATGGTAATTAGAGTTCTCGTAGATAATTCTAATGAGTGATTGTGCACATTTTGTAACAATAACATATCTCCAAGACCATGTGATTCATGCTCAGTATGAGAAACAAGAGGATGTGAAAGATTCAACAATGACACTTCACACTTTTCATCATCCGCTAATGGAAGAGGGAGCATCGACTATAGAAGAGGGAGAGGTGACAAGCCTTATATCTATTCTATTTACAATGGACAAGGGTCAAATATATGGAGGAAAGGATGAAGGCAAGGGGATTATACTATGATGGATTCCCATTGTAACAAAGTGCAGAAGGAGAAGGAAAGGGTTACAAAATTCCATATGCCCATCCCCCTTTGGTCTTTTGCACCGAAGAATAGAGGAGTAGCAAGGATACCCCTTCCTGCATTAAAATAACGGGCCCTACGCCAAGCTGGTTGCCCTAAAATTGATCCTAGTAGAGGAAAGGAGACTAATCCTTTATTATTTAAAAGGACAAGTAGGCATGAACTGTACCTTCCCTACTAGAGACTTAAGGTTCTATGTTTTCTCTTTGAGATGGGACAGTCCAGGACCCAACCATCCTCCAAACTGAGAACTTCCCAACACTGTTTCTGGGAGAGAGGTCTATGTGACTGTGGGTATACAAACCCATAGACACTCCATGAATCCTAACCCCATTATGAATCAAACATGAGAAACCTCATTCTATGGAAATACAAACCCAAACAGAAGACACACTATTGTGCCTTTCCCAATGGTTTGACAAGTTATGAGGATTTGGTGGAGGCTTCAACTTAGTCCCCTTCTGATAATAGAACCATGAAAGGAGATACCCTGCCATGAATGGCTTTTAAAAAGGGTACTTGAGTTGGTTTCATAGGTACCTCATGCATGTATGTCGCGTAGGTACCTCGTGTAGATGTACAACGTCGGTATACCGCATAGGTATGGTTCACATGTATGCCACATAGGTATGAATGATTATAGAAGAATATTTTTTACATAGGAGGACCAAACCTATGTAAAATTTGTAAAAATACTTTCAAGACATGCTTATCCCATTTTATTATCTCTTCTCTCATGGTTTAGAGAGCTACCTGAGACAATTTGAGGGATCTAGTCGAATGATCTATGAAATGGGAGATTCAGAGAGTCTATGAACATTTTTAGTCCTAAAATGGGGAGAGCAAGGGCTCTATTTATAGGCACAAATGGGGAATGTTCAATGAAATATTTCTCGAGTAGATCCATCATGAAACTCTATTGCGCAGGTGCTCCGTGTAGGTGCACAAACATATTCTGTCATGCAGCTCCGTCGTGTGGGTCAGTCGCGCAGGTGTCTTGAGTAGGTGCACAAACATATTCCATTGGGCATCTCTACCACATAGGTCAGTCGCACAGTTCTTTGGGAGTGTTTTGATTTTCCATTGGAACTTTTGGAACCGTAAGAAGAGATTTGAAATATCTAGTGTTTACATCATAGTCTTTTTGATTTCTTATGTGGTATCAACAAAATCCCCCCTTAGGATTGGATCCAAAAATAGAAAGAGGGTTGAGTCCTTGGGTGAATTTGTGGGGAAAAGACTATGGATCAATTGCTAAACAGTGCAGACTTTCTATGTAGATACCCCGTGAAGATGTTATACATATTCTTGGTGTGTAGGACTTCGGTTGTCTATAAATAGGTCTCTTCCGTGGCAATTTTCATCACCTAGGATTTTCATATTTTGACAGCTCTTGTTGCGTAGTTCATTCGCTCAGCCCCATTGCGTTGTGCTCTTACGTAATTTCCTTGAAATTTTTTCAAGAAAAATTATTTAAGCGATGGATCTAAGATAAAGGAGTTCTTCCAAGTATTTACACCAGAATCCTTGTCGAGGGACCTACATGATGGAATTCATCGAAGGACCTACACAATGGACCTCAACAAAGGACCTACAAGAATAGTGTCCTTTGAAATATTTTTTGATTTATCTCTTTTAAAAATACCAACATAAAAGTGGAAGTTTGGTAATTATTTTACAGGAATGAAGGAATCATCTGATTACCCATACTGAAGAAGCTAAGGCACGTGAAAATGAAATGATGTAGATCGTCAGACCAGACTACTAGGATGTTGTTGAAAGTACTCATCCGAGGTTATGGAAAGGTTCAATTTCGTACAAGAGTGATTATCCACAAAGTCCTTACTTACCCTTGTATGGGCATGGGCTTTTTCTACATACCCATGTTCCTTATTTTAAGAAGTACTTTCAAACGAATAGGTTTCTTCAATACTCAAACTATAACTATATAAATATTACTTCAAGGTGGATTCTAGTATAACACAGAATAGTCCCTATCAGGTGCATCCTTCATCATAGTGGTTGCACTCCTGATATTAAGGATCATGTTATAGATCCAAGAGCACATTTTTATGATTCCACTTTTTGGGCTTCTCAAACAGATCAATCTAATTCTTTGAAGGATGATTGGGTTCTTAATTTTGGTGGAGGTGTCAAACCCAAGTGGATGTGGGCATTCTGGGTACGTGGGGATTGTACAGAATTCATGAAAGAGTTATCAGACATTCATATCTATGAATATGTCTAGATATGGAAAAATTTTGTTTATAAAAATGATTTAATTCATGAATTACTGAGCCGTTGGAGTCCACAAATGAATTCCTTTCATTTAACAAGTGGTGAAGTTGGTATTATTCATTAGGATATTTACCAAATAGTTGGGATTCCCATTGTTGGGGGAATGTATGAATAATTCATTCATCCTACTAAAACATGGGTTGATGCTACTAGAACACCACTTATATCCCATTAATTATTTAATATAGAGAAGAATTTACCCAAAGAAAAGAAAGATATCCATTCAGAGTATGGACAGAAGGCTTATTAGAACTATCAACAGAGAAAGGTCCAACCTGTGGATGTCCTACTATTTATCCTTCTATAGATAATGAGGGAAGTTCAGGCACCTAGTGTCCTATGGTGGAAAGTGGTGACTATAAGCACTCAGTCTATAATGTGAAACATGATATAGATGCAAATGTACTCTTAACTACCTTCTTTTCTATTTGGATAATAATTTATTTTCTTCCAGTCTGAGAATCCGTGGGAGGTGTAAGATCAGGGAATTTTATCATAGTAGTTAAATTGGTAGAAGGGAAGTATATTGGGTTAGAAACCTCTATAATGGATATAATTTACCATCTTATGCTATATTTATATAATGGGAAGGCACTATTTAGAATTGTAGGACCATTCCATGTGCTATGGGGATGGATTTCGGCACATTTTTCTTCATAATTGGGGTTGAATTCTTCTAAAGATCCCAATGGTCAATTAAACCCATTTTTAATGAAATATTCTGGTATTCAACATCTAAAATTTAGACCAGATGTGGTGATAAAGTTATTAAATGTATTAGGATAATTCAGCTTCTTTCTTTTTGGTAACCCTCCAGTTGGAGAATTTATTGATGATGGTAATGAAATGAATTATGATCTGAGATCTTATATGATGGGTTCCATGGATGGCGTATTATCAACCAGGATTGATGTTGAAATTATCTATGAGGATTACTTCCCCTATGAGTTTGATCCTCAGTTCAGATGAATTTAACAATCAAACACTTTCCCACCCATGTATGTTATACAAAATAAACACCTAATGGTAGCTTAAAAATTATAGATCCTAATGGATTTAGAGGTATTCAAACTATCAATTACTCTTCCTCCACCAGATGCATCGATTGGATTGGAAGATGGGTATGCCAAAGCATGGACCTCTTTATATCCTCAAGGGGATTTGACAAAAGGAATATATCGAGATGTGGCTACAACGACTCTTACACATGGAAATCATGGTATGAAGTACAAGGCCAAGGATGATGCAGAAGTTTCAGTGGTTTCAGAATTGTGAATAATTTTTAGTAGGAGGTATAACAGGAAGACAAGAGTTAGAGAAGCAATACCACCAATGCCATAGTGAATGAGTTGCCTCCATCAAATAGAGATTTCGATTCCATTTATTGAACTTTCTAAAGAAATTAGTCCTGAAGAAGCTCACTATTCAAAAGGCATTAAATATCCTCCACAATCAACCATACCAAGATTAAATTATGTGAAACCATCATCCATTCATCATTGGGAGGGTGTAACTCGTGATCTTAGGGATGCATGGGCATTTCTCTATCATGGAATTCGATTACCATATATTTGTGACATCAAAGAACCTTCTGATTTCAATCTGAATGATAACATGGATGAAGTAAAGAAGTATATTATGGAGCTGGAGGCTGTTATATATGAAACTGATGACCAAATACAAGCCTCTAAATGAGTATCTCATATGTTGGGCTTAAGAGTACATGAATGGGTTATTATCGACTCTGAGGAAGAGTGGGATATTTATGTTAATACTGAGAATGTGTTTCTGTAATGCCCCGACCCCAGTTACCTAGAGTCGGTGCATTATTACATAACATTGGCATGATCACAAGAAAGATCAAATCTCGAAAGACCGATTGGTTTAGTAGCCTTGGAAACACTAGATATATTCATAAAATTTTACATTACATCAGGAAGTGAAAAACTACTACAACAACATAGTCTCCATATTCCACACTCATATCCCCAGATACTAACCCTGCAGGTCATTCATAACTTACTTCTTCACATCCTGGGAAAAATATAACATAGAAAAGTGGTGAGCTCAAATGATCTGTAAGGATAACAATATAGCGGAAACTTTCAAAAATAATCATAAACATTTAAGGCAATGTATAACTAAAACAAAAGCCTTTTAAACTTGAACTTCAACATAGTATGGAAAAAGTAAAATGAAATAATTCCATTTACTTATTCACATGGATGTTCTACTAATCGAATAATCACATGCAATATCAATAACCACTTTCATAATGATGGAATTCATAATGCCAGACTATCATAACCATATAGCCAAGGCTTCGTTCCAAGACTACAAATAATATTTTTCCAAGGCCTTGTGCCAAGACACTAGTTTGTCTCATGCGACCTACCGATGCATTGAGGAGCTATAGCGGGCTCCATCCATCACATATTAAGTCCAATGCATTCCCATATGAAAAGGTTTAAACATAACATAAACATTTGTATTAAAACTAGCATACAAAATGTCAATACTTTCACCATAAAACATGAATGGTATAAAAATAGCACATCCACAGTCAATAATATCCCAAAACATCAATACAATATAGAAGTTTTGTATCATAATAAATCAACTTAAAATAAGCGTAAAATCCATCAAAGGATGTTGACATAGATGAAATCAAAACTCTTTTTAGAGAAATATCTCTTTCTATTTTGAAATCATTTAAGAGTTATATATTTATAAAATAAAACATTTTCTTTGAAAATATTTTTATAAGATTTTAAGGGAAGCCTTGACGATTTTATAATGGCGGAAAATAGCCGCACCCGCCGTATAAGTTAAAAAAACATTCTTACCTTAATTTTGTCGAAAAGGTTAAAAAGCACCTTGGTTGGAAAACGACGGAAAGATTCCTTTATAAACCTATTATAAAAAGTCAAACAATGGAATAAATGACTTTAACCCATATTCTTGTAAATAGTAAAAATGTTTTGAAATACATTTTTAAGAAACATGGATGTGGATGATAAAGAGATCCTAGTAGATTATTAATTATAAACAACCTCGGATAATGAAGAGATTGTGAAATAACCCTTACCTTGTAATTTTCCTTGGTTGGGGTAGGTTAACCTCCTGTATAATGGTGAAATAATTGTTATTAAATTATATAAGAATCATATATATTAATATGATATCATATATGATCTTTTAACATTGATTTGTTAAAAATATCTTTGAACTATCGTCGTTTTGGGTGTTAACTTACTCATTTTCTTTTATATGTTTTGTTACATAAGATGTGTTTGTTATGGATAGGTTGTATCTTATTCATCTCCAGAATGATATCAAGTCCTTAAAAATCATTTTTAAATCATCAAATGATAATTATACTTTAATGGATACGATGGAGAATGAATCTCATCGCGTTCGTGGAGACGGTAGTCCGTATGTACGCACGAGCGACAATATCATTCTTTTGATATTAAAATAATATATAAATGGATATTATATCATATATACAGAATCATTAACATGTTATATTTATTATTTACATGAGTTACACATCAATTTTATACCCAACCAAATAATAATATATTGAATAACAATTACACCACGACGTGGAGACTGTAAGCCGTATGTATGCACGTATGGTGACATAGTATTCAAAGGGTGGATAGAATACTGAATATGGTTGAACCATATTTATAATAACATCACATTATATATAAGATACTGGATTTATTATTTTATAATGGTAATAACAAAGAAATAATAAGTGGAAGAAGAAAGGAACTTGAAAAGGGGTGGTGAAAACATTATCTCTTCTTCGGGTTCTTCCTTTTGATTTGATCAAAAGGGCTCCGTAGGTTGGCTTTCTGATCAAAATAAGGCCTCTAGGTTGTAGTGAGGGAATTTTAGAGTGTATTTGGGCAGAGTTTGGCCGAACCAAAAGTCTTTGAAGGTGTGAAGAAATGAGAAGGAGGAGTGCCCATTTATAAGTGGGGTGAGGGGTACCATTGGAAAATCTAGAAATATTAATTTATAATAAATTCATATACGGTTTCTAATGGATAAAAAGTTTATTATTCAAAGTTTAAGGTGGGGATAGGTCGAAAACCACTCAACCAATAGAATTTAGACAGGTTTGGGTACTTATATTAACCTTATCTTTAAGTATTAACTCTAAGTTAATTAGTTTCACTTTTACAATGTCTCTTTGTATTTTTATATTATAGGGTTAGTAAACTTACTATATACATCAAAGAGACCCCTAAGTGGTCCATTAATGATGAACCTATCATGATAAAAGTTTCTTGGCCGAACCATTGATTTTAGGAATTTAATATCAATTAATAATATAATATTTGTTTTAAACAAAACTCTTTTATGTCAATTTTGACACTATTCAATAATTGATTTTTGTGAAACTCATAACAGAATGAATACTTCGACCAAAGTTAATTAAATAAATACTAACATGTCATATTAGCCTAGAAAATTACTATAATTCATTAATAGTCTCAAATTATATTTATTTGGGAATTTATAGTATCAATTATTTTAATTTGTCACAATTATGGTAATTACTGCATCATCATTTTTTCATAAGTAAATTAAATTATTTAAAGTATAAAAATTATAAATAAACTATCATTATGTAGGAAATATTATTAGATTTCTAATGAATAATTACAATCGAATTTATCTTATGTATAACCTTATATTAAAAATGTTTTAGTAAATAAACATTGATTTTAACTCTTTTAACTCTTCTTTGAATTAAATAATAATAAATGTCCTAATCTAATTCAAGTGGACCTAAATGATAATATTTTATTCCTAAGGGTTTTTTTGGTCGAGATACACTTGTCCAATAGAATTAGAACATGTGTTATGGTAATATTAATATCATTTTTACCCTTAATTACTCTATTTACTTTTAACCGTGGTAAATAAAAGTAAAAAGTTACTATTCACCAAAAATTATTTTCATCTCATTGAACCAAATTTTACTTCTTGATATTAACCGTGTCTCGCGGATTTTCGAAATTCCATTCACAAAAGCGGTAAAATTATGTTTTATGAAAAACTCAGTTTTTTTAACTACCACTTAGTAGTTTCACTATTCATCAAAAATTGAAGTTTTTCAGAACAATGCCAAAATTTCACCCTAAGATATAATTGATATTCCAAATTCAAAAATGATTTCTATTTTACAAAATTCCAAACATATAAGTTTCATTATTTAATTTTATAATTAATTCCCGCTGTCACAACAAATAGCGTGTTTTTAAGAAACAATATATATCAAAAGATTGACAATTGTTTAGGTCCAATTTCGAATTGAAATTAATTATAATGAACACCATTGGATAAAATGGTAAAATTATATTCTAATTATACTTTTAAACCACTCAAATTCATAATTTATCACCATTAATTATTTCGATTAAAAAAGTTGTTTTTAATTAAAATTTAGTAATTTTCACTATTCATCAAAATATTAAAGTTATCCGAAAAGTACCAAACATTCACCTTAGGATAAATTCAATACTACGAATCCAAAAATGAAGTCTATTTTGAAATATAAAATTTATATAATTTCAAAAATTAGTTATTACTATTCATAACGGCTAGTTTGATTGGTTGTGGTGTGTGTTAGAACTCGAAGTTTCGTACAACACACGCTACTGTATTATTCAAAGGAAAGCATACCGTGGAAGCTTGGGATGTTTTATTATAAATTTTTTTATGTCCCCATTTAGTCAAAAACTTTAAAATATTGTATTTAAAAAGGGTTCACTATTAAAAGTTGGTAAAAGTGCAATACTGAAAATGAATTTGTTCTTACATTATGTGTAAGAAACTCATAATATGGATTCTAAAATTATAAGGATTATATAAAGTTTAAAATTTAGTTAATACTATTCATAACCTCTTTTGAACTGCATGTTTGGTAAGTCATGGTGTGCTTGAACTTGGTGTTGCGTGTAGTGCAAGTTATTGTATTATTTTAAAGAAATAACACACTATGAAATCTTGGGGTGTTACATTCTCCCCTCCTTCAATAAATTGCGTCCTCGCAATTTGAAATTGTTCTTCACAAATAAAAGGTTGAAAATAAAAATTATCTTTGTGGGAAAACCCACATCAGAAATAGGGTTACTAAAATTTAGTCTTAATATAAGGAAAATAGAAATGAAAGGGTCACCACCAAATTATGATCTCGATTAGGAGAACATTGGTGGAAATTAGAGACATATAATTGGAGGAAGAACGTAAATATTTATAGGTAGTGATTGAGGTCATAAATCACAAACAAATTTAAAATTGAGGTCCTTAAATTCATAAATCTACGATGATTTAAAATACCATCGATTCAACAAAACATAAGGTATAAGGATAACACATTTTTGACGTTTCAAAATATCTTAGTTGAAATCCCACATCAAAAAATGAATTAATGAGGCCTCTATTTAAAATAAAGAGTAGAAAGTATGAAGATTACCGAAAATAACACATATTAGGGTTCCATGTAGGAAAATATGGATATGGAAGAGAAATATAACAATCAATTATCTGATGGAGAGTGGTAGAGAACATGGCTATGAAAAGGACTACAATCCCAAAGCCATAAATTAGTGATGACTTAAGGTACCATCTAGGAGAACATTTTTGTTCTAAGTTCATTTTCTTAATGTTGAGGAATTTATTTCTGAGATTGGCTAAGATCATAAGGAGATATACTTACTTTATAATTAAGGTTTTATCCATTAATAAATTTCTACCACAAACTCATCTTTCAGTCGTAAAAAATTCTATTTATACTATTTGTATAGGGTTCCAAAATAAACGAATTTATAATTCATCTACCAAATATTTTAAAAAAAACTACATTATTTAATCCAGGACATATCGTGGGCAAGTGGTAGGTGATACACCCTTGTCGCCCTTCGGTTGCGGGTTCAAGTCTCGCGGCCTTTCCAGTCGCGACGGGTTTTCGCCTGACCTCTGGGTTGTCCTTTTATGGCAATCAAAAATTAATCTCAAACTAGAATTTATCCAAAATACTTCTGTCCAAACTCACAGTCCAATATTTATAAGGAAGGTAAACTTAATGTAGATCCTTTTTACCCCATAATAGCATATGAATACCTTCATCGTGTATTCTTTTAAAACACTAAAACATTCTGAATTACCATAATACTTATTGATTACTTTCATGCTCCCTTATTCCATATATAATGTTTGATATACTTCATCAATCCAAAAATGTTTTAAACCCCAATAATTATGGAATATAAAAATCATTAATCAGCTTCAAGGTAGTCAAGAATATCCAATATAATTTATCCAAATCAATCACGTGTTTTCTAAAATCAATACCTCGGTCTCAGAACCATATTATGGTTTATCTTTCTCTCAACCATATATTTTCAAAAAAAATTAACCTACTATTGAGTCACTTTTCTTTGTTCCACACAATCTCAAGTCCTTAATGAAATAGTACTGCAGTACAATCCTTATATACTCCATAATTATTATAACATGTACATTGTTGATACAACACTCAAATGACATAATCAACATAAGAACTCTAATCATTCCTCTTCATCTTTGGTAGTATCATAACATGATTATTATCCAATAGCATCATTTGCGGCATAGTCTGATGACTGGGACATAGGTTCGCGTAGTGTCCAAACTCCATGCAAATGAAGCATTGTACATTTGAAACCATTTTCTTACCATTGCAGTCATGTACTTTGTGCCCTTTTCCTCCACACTTATAACAAACTCCCATTCCTTTCAGACAAGTTCCAGGGTGTTTCTTCCCACAGTTATCACATATGGGAAAATTCTTATTTTCCCTCTTCCCTTTATCCATCGTTCTCTCCTCCATCCTTTTCTTCTCTTGCTTCCCTTCAAAGCCATAGGACTCAGTAAAATCTTTACTTATCTTATCAACACATGATATTATTTCCTCATATGATGATAATACATGGGATACTATTTCTCTTATAAATTCTTGCTTAAGACCATGAAAGATATGATCCTTCTTTCTCTTTGGATCATGTGCATTGCTGGAGTTCTCATTCCTTCTTCTGGGTGCCATTTCTAAACAATGGCATACACTAGATTAGTTTATGAATAACAATACCTAATCCCAAACTTGTAAGACACATAACATAAATTAAATAGTTTTTGGATATAATCCATAATCATAAAAATTTCTCCTTTGAGGAAGTAAATCCACATAAACCCTTCATAATGGTTTGTAATGAAAATGAGAATTATCCTAAGCATATCCCCCGGGAGTGTCGTAACCCAGAGTGCAGTAAGGCCCGTTTTCGTGAACCAGTTCCCGTTCGAGTCTAGCTCAAAGCGGTGTTTTCGGGTTTTACCCCTAGGTACATCTGTGCCAAAGCCGCCTCTACCTGCTCGTATCCAGACAGGGATGTATTGCTCGGGAAACTCACAAAATCTCTACAATACCAAAATTCTAGGAAGTTATTCTATACTAATCCTCAAAGTTCATCTTAGTTCTACGTGCTCTAATCAGAGTTTATCTAAATCTAGCATCCAAGGTTTGTACTAAACTTCCTCTGATACCAACTGTAACACCCCGAACCCAGTTACCTAGAGTTAGTGCATTATTACATAACATTGTAATGATCACATGAAAGATCAAATCTCGAATGACCGATGGGTTTAGTAGCCTTGGAAACACTAGATATATTCATAAAGTTTTACATTACAGCATGAAGTGAAAAACTACTACAACAACATAGTCTCTTTATTCCAAACTCATATCCCCAGATACTATCCCTGCAGGTCATTCATAACTTACTTCTTCACATCCTTGAAAAAATATAACATTGAAAAGGGGTGAGCTCAAATGCTCAGTAAGGATAACAATATAGCAGAATCTTTTATAAATAAGCATAAACATTTAAGGAAATGTATAACTAAAACAAAAGCTTTTTAAACTTGATCTTCAACATAGTATGGAAAAAGTAAAATGAAATAATTCCATTTATGTATTCACATGGATATTCTACTAATCGAATAATCACATGAAATATCAATAACCACTTTTATAATGATGGAATGCATAATGCCAGACTATCATAACCACATAGCCAAGGCCTCATGCCAAGACTACAAATAATATTTTTCCAAGGCCTTATTCAAAGACACTAGTTTGTCTCATGAGACCTACCAATGCATCGAGGAGCTATAGAGGGCTCCACCCATCACATATTAAGTCCAATGCATTCCCATATGAAAAGGTTTAAACATAACATAAACATTCGTATTAAAACTAGGATACTAAATGTCAATTCATTCACCAAAAATAATGAATGGTATAAAAATAGCACATCCACAGTCAAAAATATCATAAAACCTTCAATACAATATAGATGTTTTGTATAATAATAAATCAACTTCAAATAAGCGTAAAATCCATCAAAGGATGTTGACATAGATGAAATCAAAACTCTTTTTAGAGAAATATCTCTTTCTATTTTGAAATCATTTAAGGGTCATATATTTATAAAATAAAACATTTTCTTTTAAAATGTTCTTATAAGCTTGTAAGGGAAGCATCGACGATTTTATAACGGCAGAAAATAGTTGCACCCTCCGTATAAGTTAAAAAAAACATTCTTACCTTAATTTTGTCGAAAAGGTTAAAAAGCATCTTGTTTGGAATGTGACAGAATGATTCCATTATAAACCTCTTATAAAAAGTCAAAAAAGGGTATAAATGACTTTAACCCATATTCTTGTAAATAGTAAAAATGTTTTTAATTACATTTTTAAGAAACATGGATGTGGATGATAAAGAGATCCCAGTAGATTATTACGTATAAACAACCTCGGATAATGAAGAGATTGTGAAATAACCCTTACCTTGTACTTTTCCATGGTTGGGGTAGGTTAACCTCCTGTATAATGGTGAAATAATTTTTATTAAATTATACAGGAATCATATATATTAATATGACATCATATATGATCTTTTAACATTGATTTGTTAATAAAATCATTGAATTATCATCGTTTCGGGTGTTAACTTACTCGTTTTCTATTATATGTTTTCTTACATAAGCCGTGTTTGTTATGGATAGGTTGTATCTTATTCATATCCAAAATGATATCAATTCCTTAAACATCATTTTTAAATCATCAAATGATAATTATACTTTAATGGATACGGTGAAGAATGAATCTCATCGCGTTCGTGGAGACGGTAGTCCGTACGTACGCACGAGCGACAATATCATTCTTTTGATATTAAAATAATATATAAATGGATGGTATATAATATATACAGAATAATTAACATGTTATATTTATTATTTACATGAGTTAAACATCATTATTATACCCATCCAAATAATAATATATTGAATAACAATTACACCACAACGTGGAGATGGTAAGCCGTACGTACGCACGTATGGTGACATATTATTCAAAGGGTGGATAGAACAATGAATATGGTTGTACCATATTTATAATAACATCACAGTATATATAAGATACTGGAGTTATTATTTTAGAATGGTAATAACAAAGAAAGAATAAGTGGAAGAAGAAAGGAACTTGAAAAGGGGTTGTGAAAACATTACCTCTTCTTCGGGTTCTTCCTTTTGATTTGATCAGAAGGGCTCCATAGGTTGGCTTTCCGATCAAACTAAGGCCTCTAATTTGTATTGAGGGAAGTTGGGAGAGTATTTGGGCAGAGTTTGGAATAACCAAAAGGCTTTGAAGGTGTGAAATAATGATAAGGAGGAGTTCCCTTTTATAAGAGGGGTGAGGGGTACCTTTCGAAAAGCTAAAAATATTAATTTATAATAAATTCATATTCGGTTTCTAATGGATCCAAAGTTGATTATTCAATGTTTAAGGTGGGGATAGGTCGAAAACCACTCAACCAATATAATTTAGACAGGTTTGGGTACTTATATTAACCTTATCTTTAAGTATTAACTCAAAGTTAATTAGTTTCACTTTTACAATGTCTCTTTGTATTTTTATATTATATGGTTAATAAACTTACTATATAAATCCAATCGACCCCGAATTGGACAATTAATGATGAAACTATCATGATATAAGTTTCTTGGCCGAACATTAGATTTTTAGGAATTTAATATCAATTAATAATATAATATTTGTTTTAAAAAAACTCTTTTATGTCAATTTTGACACTATTCAATAATTGATTTTCGTGAAACTCATAACAGAATGATTACTTCGACAAAAGTTAATTAAATCAATCCTAACATGTCATATTAGCCTAGAAAATTATTTTAATTCATTAAAAGTCTCAAATTATATTTATTTGCAAATTTATAATATCAATTATTTTAATTTGTCACAATTATGGTAATTACTGCATCATCATTGTGTCATAAATAAATTAAATTATTTAAAGTATAAAAATTATATATAAAATATAATTATGTATGAAATCTTATTAGATTTCTAAATAATATTTACAATCAAATTTATCTTATGTATAACCCTATATTAAAAATGTTTTAGTAAATAATCTTTGATTTTAACTCTTTTAACTCTTCTTTGAATTAAATAATAATAAATTTCCTAATCTAATTCAAGTGGACCTAAATGATAATATTTTATTCCAAAGGTTGTTTTTGGTCAATATAAACTTTTCCAATAGAATTAGAACATGTGTTAGGGTAATATTAATATCATTTTTACCCTTAATTACCCTATTTACTTTTAACCGTGGTAAATAAAAGTAAAAAGTTACTATCCACCAAAAATTATTTTTATCTCATTTAACCACATTTTACTTCTTGATATTAACCGTGTATCTTGGATTTTTGAAATTCCATTCACAGAAGCGGTAAAATTATGTTTTATGAAAAATTCAGTTTTTTTAACTACCACTTAGTAGTTTCACTATTCATCAAAAATAGAAGTTTTTCAGAACAACCCCAAAATTTCACCCTAAGATATAATTGATATTCCAAATTCAAAAATGATATCTATTTTACAAAATTCCGAACATATAATTTCCATTAATTAATTTTATAATTAATTCCCGCTGTCACAACAAATAGCGTGTTTTTAAGAAAAAATATATATCAAAAGATTGACAATTGTTTAGGACCAATTTCGAAGTGAAATTAATTATAATGAACACCATTGGATAAAATGGTAAAAATATATTATAATTATACTTTAAAACCACTCAAATTCATAATTTATCACCATTAATTATTTTGATTTAAAAAGTTGTTTTTAATTAAAATTTAGTAATTTTCACTATTCATCAAAATATTAAAGTTATCTGAAAAGTACCAAAATTTCACCTTAGGCTAAATTCAATACTCTGAATCCAAAAAATGAATTCCATTTTGAAATATAAAATATATATAATTTCAAAAAGTAGGTATTACTATTCATAACGGCTAGTTTTATTGGTTGTGGTGTGTGTTAGAACTCGAAGTTGCGTACAATACACGCTACTGTATTATTCAAAGGAAAGCGTACCGTGGAAGCTTGGGTTGATTCATTTTAAATTTTTTGATGTCCCCATTTAGTCAAAAAGTTTAAAATATTGTATTTAAAAAGGGTTCACTATTAAATGTTGGTAAAAGTGCAATACTGAAAATGAATTTGTTCTTACATTATATATAAGAAACTCATAATATGGATTCTAAAATTATAAGGATTATATAAAGTTTAAAATTTTGTTAATACTATTCATAACCTCTTTTGAAAGGCTTGTTTGGAAAGTCATGGTGTTCTTGAACTCGGTGTGGCATGTAGTGCTAGTTATTGTATTATTTTGAAGAAAAATAACACACTATGAAATCTTGGGGTGTTACAGTTTCCCTTTTTCTTTTGTCTCAACTCTTATTTACAATTTAACATCATTAGTCATGATATATATATATATATATATATATATATATATATATGTGCATCTTGAATGTAGAGAAGGAAGTTCTAGGACAATTCTCGAATCACCTAAGTGTGGTCCTGCAGACTCTCCCGTTGACGCAAATAATGATCCTCCCAAGTCGCCAAAACTTTCTCCATGGACAAGAATCATCACTGGGGTAATGGAGACATATATTCCCCAACCATTACCTCATGTTTCTCCTACTAAAAGGAGTGTTTCAATCTCTCCCCAAGCTTTTGAGCCAAAATGAAAAAGAGTAATCTAATTGATCAAAAGTGTTCTCTAGAGGAGTATGTATTTATACTGTCCTTAGGGAATATAAATTGCGCAATACACTCCGTTAACCACATTTTATCCTCTTGAGGGATCTATCTCTCTCTCATCTCCTAAGGGATAATGTTTTGATTCTTCAAGGCCAGAAAAAGAAACACCAAGGGAAACCAAAGTCCATGTGGATGAATCTACAATTTCAGTAGATATATCATCAATAGATTCTGCTACACCTGCTCCTAGCTCTACTGAGAGAGAGGTAATCCATGGTAAGAATATATACATTCCTTAGTTTCTCTTTTCTATGTATCCTGAAATAATCAACATTGGTATTCCTATTGCTTCATAAGAAAGGAATAAAGACCCAGGGAAACCCGAGACAAATACAGATGTTGACCCACACTTGGAAAGACCTGATGCTGCTATAAAAATTGAAGTGTTTATGGAATAGAATATTAGTGGATCATATTTATACATCAACCAACATTTGTTGGATACCTTATATTCTGAGGATTCTATAACATTCCAAGCTATATATAAAGAAATGCTGAAAACCCTTAATCCAAATATTGATATTCCAGGTTCTATCAAGGAATTTAAAGATTTAATGAGGAATTTTAAATACGTAATTCTTTATTATTTTATTTTCCATATGTAGTTTTTCTTTTTTATTTTATTCGTTACATTAGAGTTCACCTTATGCAGCTTTATCTGCAGAAAATGTCACAAATGATCTTCAGAAACGGGGTATCCCACCCTATATTTCTATTAGAGATGGAGAAATACATCTAGAGGATCCTCTATCAAGAGATGCTCTAGAGCCTTTGAATAAAACAACTATGAAAACTAAAGGTAATGTCCCTTCTAAATAAAAACTTGTTCAAATACATGAACTTTATAATACAGAAGACGAATGCAATCAATTGCTATCTTATTATTGGTAAAATATAATGAACTGTCAGAATCATATCTATTTCTTCCATTTGAAATTGACAATAAACATGATTTTTCATTTAGGTTTGTCAGCTCCCAGGTAAAAATTTTAAGCTTCTAATTTTCCAACATAAGTAGAACAAGTCGTCTCATTATGTGACCTGTTTCCATAGTACATTTTACATCATGGTAGTGAATCAGATTAAGACTTAATGATGCAATATGCTCTCGGCATTCCATGTAAGAAGACATGGTGGCATATCTAGCGAGTAATTACTAAGAATCCTTTATATGAATTGATGTCCCATTTTTCTAAGCATATAACATTGTTTTGATTGTTGGGATTTGGTGGATTTAATTATCGACTAATCCATGATGCTATGAAAGAGGTCATTCACTGGCAGAAGAAGGAACATAATTTGAGAAAAAAAATTTAAGAGGCTAAACAAATTATCAACATTGAGGTCATTCAATCTTTAGTAGTTGTGATGAAGGAGAATCATAATAAGAAATCAATTGAAATTAGCCAATAAATTAAAGAAGCCATGATGGAGTCATTATTTCTTCAACGAAAACTGGATTCTATTTATAACAAACTCCAGTACTTGAATCAAAAATTGGGAGAAACCCAACTAGACGGGATAACTCCCATTTCAACTGGTAAAGAAGAACTTCGTCAGGAAGTGGAATTTGGAGTTTCTTGGCTGTCTCAACTTCAACAAGCAGCTGATAAAGCTTGTGAAGTGGTATAGAAAATAAAAAATCGTGTTAAGAATTTATTCTAAAACATGATAGAGAGGCTCTCATTTGTAGATGGCCTTCTGATTTTATATGAATAAGAGAACTTTTTACTTGAATCATATACGTCTTCATTCCGGTTTTCAATGATTGCAATACTAATGGTAAATGATAATAATGAATCCTTTATGTTAGACAATAATTATTATAATGGCATGAATGGAGTCCTCAAAATTTTCTTTTTAGGCTGATGGACAAAATGTGGGTAATTTTAATATTTCTAGTTTTATATGAATAACATCACAAATTTAATATCATTTGACCCTTTATTGCTCAATATAACCTAAATCATACAAAATTGCACGCTTAGTGAGTTGGGAATCGACTTTTGGTGAGAGTGCCCTTGGCGGGTTCTCAATCTAATGAGTACCAAGTTTTTTGATGATTGGCAGTTTAGAGTCATTCATGTTGGACTATAATGGGAAAATATTTAGGGTCGAATAGCTTTGACCATAAACATTGAATCAGATTTTAAACAAAATATTATTGCTAAAAATTGCATTAAAATTATAAAATATTTCGAAGTAGAATCTTGAGACATGACTTTTATGGTCACCAAATTTAAAACACATATCAATATAAGGGGTGTCTTTTCTATGAATGAAATTACTATTATTTGAAAAACCTGCTATGGGGGTTGTGCTATGTAGGGCCAACTGGGGCATATGATACATAGGCATATGGTGGTATCTTTTTACTGATAGGCCTATTATGTAAGAAACTTATGTAAGGCTGCCTAAGGAAATGTGCTGCATAGTCAAACAAAAGATCTCTATGAAGTTTAACATTTCACTGCTGATAGATTGGGAAAAAAATATTTGGGTGACTCAAAACCACAGTGGGTGGTTTTTCTAAGGAATGAAATTTTAGGAATGAAAAAGGGATATTTTAGAGCGACATATTTTATGAATAGGAAAACCATTTCTATACAAATTTGGTGCATGATTAATGGTTAAAATTTATTAGAAAGGGGGAATTATGACATCATACTGTACAGTTTTATGTCATGCAATGAAGACATTGTACTGTGTAGTTTTATGTCATGCAGTAAGGATGTTGTACAATGCAGTTTTAAGTCATGCATTGAGGACACTGTACTGTGCAATTCTAAGTCAAGCAGTTTGGATGTTGAAATTCTTTAAATTAATTTCTTTAGCTCTGAACAAAGGTATACAAAAACTCTCCCAATTTCATAATAATTTTTTTTGAAACTAACTATCATATTCAGGAATTTAAGGGAATATTGTAAACATTGATTTGGGAATTTTTGAAACCGAGGAATTATATGGGAAAAGGGATAAAAGCATTAGAAGAAGTATTTTCCAAGAACAAAGTTACCATTATTTGAAAAACCCATTATGGGGGCGGTCATATGAAGGGCCAACTAGGGAATATGTTGCATAGGAAAATAGTGGCATCTTTTGACTGATAGTCCTATTATGTAAGAAACATTTGCAAGGACACATAAAGGCACATACTACACAGTCAAACAAAAGAGCTCTTAAAGGTTTAACGTTCTATTACTAAAATCTGAAGAATGTTTATGGGGATTCAGATTTTTTTAGGAACAGAGTATAATTTATAGAGAAAGGTATCTAGATATCGAAAGGTTATTTCCAACCAAGTGTGTCCAAAAATAGGGGTAATAAGACTATTATGATGGTTTGACCCAAACGTAAGAGATATTGTGTCTGTAGTTTTAGGACATACAACTAGGACCAGAAATGGAAATAATATGTAATATGTAGCCAGGTGATTTCAAGTTTATTTCATATTATATTGAACACATTGTGATGGAAATGTATAAACCCTGGTCTTGATGACTTTTATATTGTGAGAAAGATAATGGGACAAGTATACTTGAATGGCTACTTTAAAATAAAAATTCTTGCATATTGTCATCAATGATTAATGGGGACAAAGATACTATAATAAAGAACAAAGTTACCATTATTTGACAAACCTATTACAGGGGTTGTCTTATGTAGGGCCAACTGGGGAATATGTTGTATAGCCAAATAGTGACATCTTTTGACTGATAGGCCTATTATATAGGAAACTTATGCAAGGCCGCCTAAGGGAACATGCTACATAGTCAGGAAAAAGATCTCTCAGGTATTAATAACTTTGTCGCTAAGAAACCATAAGAATGATTATGAAGATCTAAAAAAATTAAAAATTAAGAGTATAAAATATTGAAAGGTTTTATGCTTAATGCATATGAGAAATATTTTAACTAGTATAGGCCATGAGTTCGACATCCTTTACATAGATCTGACTCATATGTAAAATGGAGACTTTTTTTGTTTCTTCTGAATTAATATTATGATGTGCGGCTTAAAGTCATGAAATGATGAAATTTTCACCCCCATAAGGAATTAAAATACATTACTTATATAAATAAACCTTTTACCCAATTCATATGCTCACTTGATCTATGCTCGTTGTGATAAACAAGGAGTATTAATGGTCATTTCTATAATACAAAGGTGACACAGATAAAAATAGAGATTTCATATTTCCATACAGTATAATGTCGTGCAATAACTATAATAATGAACTAATATCAATGGAATGAAATATTGTAATTGTATTAAGGGATAACACCCAAGTGTCACTATATGTCTTGCTGGTGAAAGAATCAAGTCATACATAATTCATAAAACAGTCACTATTTCAATTTTATTCGTATACAAGAAATAAAGTGGTTTTTTATCATGGTTGGGCCCAAGATTGGAGATCTAGGCATCTCTACATATCTCAAAATATACGAGAATCAAGATTTACATAGTTATTTAAATAATATTTCCTCACGCTAATCGAGTTTTACATGATGAATGGGGGATTTTGACACATTCTAAGAGGATGGTAAATCTTAATACATAAAATGATATAAGGAAAAAATCATATGTAATAAGGAAACACTCTGTACAGATCTGATTCATATACAGGTGGAGAAATGAAAATAATAATATTTTGGGATTATGGTTGGGCAAAAAGTCAGAGATTTATGCATCTTTATGTATCTCATTGAAAATTAGAATCAATCCATATGTAGTTTTTGAAACATGGTCTCTATGAAGATCTGAATCAGACAAAGGAAAGAGAGGGACTCATGTACTACTAAGGAGAAGTGATTATGTCAATGATATATTCTTATGGAAGCTCCTAACATCAAATAAAGATAATGTCAGCTGTATGAATGATGTCATGCAGTTTAACATCATTTGACAAGGATGAATATGCTATGCATTTTAATTTCATGAAACATGGATGCTAATGGTTGTTAGGCATTTTAATGTCTTATAACCAGGACATGGGGTCTATGTAGTTTTAAGTCTTGAAGTAAGGACGTTGCACTGTGTAGTTTTTAAAGTCTTACAATGAGGACTATTGCACTATGCATTTTAAATCTTGTAGTGAAGACTATTGAACTATGCATTTTAAAGTTTGCAGTGAGGACTATTTGTATAAAACTACACAAAGTATTTCTTCAAAAATCTCACATTGGTTGGAGTTATGATAAGCTCAACATCCATTGAGGTTAAGGCATAACTTCCATTTGAATAAACCTTATCTTTGGAATAAGTTTATTACCAATTTGTTTAATGTTTTTGATGATTCTTACCTTGTATCATTGGAGTCCTAAGAACCAATAAAAATTCCCCATGAAGAAATGAATGAAGGTGAACATTCTTATTATAATATCGGTTTATTCTGCTCATTTAGACTTCTAGATTATGTAAAGTATGAAATCTTTTCTCGTCTAATCATTCTAACTCATCGAACCATTTCTGAGACCTTTCATATGTAGACAACTGATCATAGATTTCCAGTATATGTAAAGGAAATTGCATTTCAATTGGAAAAACTTCTTTAGTTCTGTATACCAATGAATAAGGAGTTTCTTGGGTAGCAGTACGGGTAGTTTCCGGACAAGACCATAAAGTATTAAAATGTTTATTATGACATTACTTTTATCTTTATCCAACATCTTCTAGAGTATATTTGATAGGTTCTTATTGAAGGCCTTTATATATCCATCAGTCGCCGCATGATAGCGAGATGAATGGTTGGACATGATATTATATTATTGATACAACTTTTTTACTTCAGCAGAACAAACATTGGTGCCATTGTCTGTCAAAATAGAATGAGGGATCCCAAATGTGTAATGATATTAGTTTTAAAAAAACTAACAATGCTTTTGGCTCTGAATTCATTGAATGGTATTGCCTCATCCCATTCATAGAAGAAGTAAGTAGTAGTGAAAACATACTAGAATTGCTTAGTCATGGAAGGATGATAATCCCAACTACTTCCATTCTCCATGTGGAAAATGGCCAAGAGTATTTAGGTGTATGTAGCAACATTGGGGGATGATGAATATAGTTGAAAAGAACTTGGCATGGATGAATTTATTTAGTGAAATATGTATAATTCGAAATCATTGAAGTCCAAATATATCCAAGACTTCAGATCTGATCAGAGAGTCTATGCGCAGATTGGTGGGCACCACAAGCTCCTAAATGTACTTCATTCATGATAACTGCGGTCTCTTCTCCATCAATGCATATGAAGACAATTCCATCAAAGCCTCACTTTTAATGGATTTTTGGTGGTATGGACTCTCATAAAAAGCAAAAAATGGTTACTCATTATCCGATATGTTCCTTCTCAGCCCTATATAGTGGAAGTATCCCATTTTTATGATATTCTATGACGGATGTCCTCCATCCCATGGTATGACCATATTGTTCAGAAATAAGGAAAATTTCATTAATTTCTTCCATTTTGGTTTGAACAAATGGTGAGACCACATGGGGATAGGTTATGCTGATAACTATCTGTTCCCTATTTGGATATGCCAAAGCAGTTGTTGTGTTATCCAATGCATCTACTTGAGCATTTTGTGATCTTGGGACATAAGACTATTTCATCTCTAAGGGATATTTATCCATTAACCCTCTGATGTAATCACACAAAAGAATTAATTCTTAATTTATCATAGAAAACTCCCATTTATTTGTTTGATTACCAATTCTAAATCACATTTTACCTTTAAATGATCCATTTCAAAATGAAGGGCCAATTCTAAACCCGCGATGACAGCTTGATATTATACTTCATTTTTGTTCCACATTACAATAATTGGAAAGAATTAGGAAATACTACCTTTTCTGGGGAAATAAGGACAATTCATAATCGAACCTTGTTAAGTTTAGGGTTTTCCATTCTCTTTCCTATTGGACTTCTGGAAGCACCATAAAAATACATTTCCCATGTTTGGGAATTATCTTGAATAGAGAATACCTCTTCATCAAGAGGTTTAGTATAAAACGATGTATCTTCCACAAATGGATGATCAGCAAGGAAATCAGCCAAATCATGGCCTTTTATTGCCTTTTGAGGCACAAACTGGATATGAAATTTTAGCAAAATAATTGCTCACCATTCCAGACATCCTATAAACATAGGTTGACTGAGGATAAATTATAGTGGATTATTATGAGACACCAATTGGACCTCATGATGTTGCAGGTAGTGCCTTAATTTTTGAACTGCAAAGATTAATGCCAAGAAGCACTTTTTAATACTTTAATATCATGTTTTCACATCAAGCATAGATCGACTGATATATCAAATTCTTTTTTCATTCCTAGAATCATTCTTTTGAGTGAGGAAGGCACTTTGTGATTGCACTAAAGATGTCACGTAATGAATACGTGTTCTTCCTTCAATAGTTGGCATTAATATTGGTAGACTTAAGAGGTATTTCTTGAGGATATCAAATTCATTTAGGAAATCTTCAATCCATTGGTAGGTAACTCCCTTCTTCATTAATCCGGTGAAGGGAAATCACTTTCATGAAAAATTGGGGATGAAGTGTCGAATATAGGCCATGTGTCCTAGGGGTCCTCTTAAATAATTCAAATCTCAAGGAGGTGACATACCAAGTATTTTTTTATCAGGATCTAATTCAATACCATGATAGAGTACACCGAAGCCAAGGAATTATCCTTAGGTTACCCCGAAAACACATTTTAAGGGGTTCATCTTCAAACTATGTTGCTAAAGTTTATTGAGTATGGTTTCAAATCATCCATGTGATTAGAAAATTGTCTATAATTGTCCACTAAATAATCCACATAACATTCAAAATATTTCCCTAACAAGGGTTTGATGATGTGGTGCTTGGAACATTGGTATGTTGCACCTACATTATTTAAGCCAAAGGGCATTACCCGAGAGAAAAACACACCTTGTGGGGCTCTAAAAGCTGTAGATTATTCATCCTCTAGGGCCATCTAGATTTGATTATACCCAGAGGTTCCATCCATGAAGGAAAAGAGATTCATAGCCAGTTGTTTCACCAATTAGATGTTATGTAATCGGGATTGGAAAATCAACTTTCGGACAATGCTGTTTAAGATGTTTGAAATCAATGCAGACTCTAATTTCCACATTTTTCTTTTTAACTGGGAAAATATTGACCATCCATTTGGGATACTAAGCATCCTTGAAAAATTTATCCTTTATAAGCTTATCAACATCATCTTCAATTTTAAAGGAATGAGTTGGGTGTGTTCTCTTAGCTACATTCTTAAATTCACGATAATCCTTTGGTAGACCCAAATGATGGGTTGCTACATCAGGATTAAGACCTGTCATTTCCGTACAATTATAGTAAAATATATCTCGATGTTGATTTAGAATTGATGAATACACCTCTTGTTATTTAAGATTCATGGCCGTACTAATTAAAGCGGGGAATGGATCTTCTTCTGTACCAAGATTTATTTCTCTGAGTTCATCCACGGTGGTAGAGATAGCTTCTTCAAATCCAGGAGGAGCATCCCCAAGATCATCCTCTTCTTGTTTATTATGTATTACCACTACTGCTTCCACATACATTGTAAATGATGTGGCAAAAATTTCAGTGTTATGGGATAAATGTAACCCCCCAACCCCAGTTACCCAAAGTCGGTGCATTATTACATAATATTGTAATGATCACAAAATATCACGTCTCGAAAGACCAATTATTTTAATAGCCTTGGAAACACTACATACATTCATAAAGTTTAAATTACATCATAAAGTGAAAAACTACAACAAAATCTTCTCTTCATAGACCACACCCATATCCCCTCATACTATCCCTGCATGTCATTCATAAAATACTTCTTCACATCCTAGGAAAAATTAAAACATAGAAATGGGTGAGCTCAGATGCCCAGTAAGGATAACAATATAGAAGAAACTTTCACAAATAATCATAAACATTAAAGGAAATGTATCACTAAAACAAAAGCCTTTTAAACTTGAACTTCAACATAATTTGGTAGAAATAAAATGAAATAATGCCATTTACTTATTCACATGGATATTATA
This sequence comes from Viscum album, assembly GCA_963277665.1. Lineage (NCBI taxonomy): Eukaryota > Viridiplantae > Streptophyta > Magnoliopsida > Santalales > Viscaceae > Viscum > Viscum album. Next base: position 1,048,143,781 of record OY728165.1, read on the forward strand.
CTAGCCAAATAATCACATGAAATATCAATTACCATTTTCATAATGATGGAATGCATAATTCCAGACTATCATAACCACATTGTCAAGGCCTTGTGCCAAGACTAAAAATAAGATTTTTCCAAGGCCTTGTTCCATAACACTAGTTGGTCTCATGAGACCTACCGATGCATCGGGGAGATATAGAGGGATCCCCTAGTCACATACTAAGTCCAATGCATTCCTCATATGAACAGGTTTAAACATAACATAAACATTCATATTAAAACTAGCATACGAAATGTCAATACTTTCTCAATAAACCATTAATGGGATAAAAATAACACATCCACAGTCAAACATATCACAAAACCTTAAATACAATATGGAAGTTTTGTATCATAATAAATCAACTTCAAATAAGCTTAAAATCCATCAAAGGATGTTGAAATAGATGAAATCAAAACTATTTTAGAGAAATATCTCTTTTTTAAATCATTTAAAAGTCACATAATTATAAAATAAAACATATGCCTATAAAATATTCTTATAAGCTTGTAAGGTAAGCTTGAATGATTTTATAATGGTAGAAAATAGCCGCACCCACCGTATAAGTTAAAAAATACATTCATACCTCAATTCTGTCGAAAAGGTTAAAAAGGACCTTGTTTGGAAAATGACAGAAATAGTCCCCTATAAACATCTTATAAAAAGTAAAACAAGGGTATAAATGACTTTAAACCATATTTAATAAGATAGTAAGAATGTTTTGATATACATTTTTAAGAAAATTGTATGTAGATGATAAAGAGGTTCAAATAGATAATTACGTATAAACAACCTCAGATAATAAAGAGATTGTGAAATAAACTGTTACCTTGTACTTTTCCTTGGTCGAGGGTTGGTTAAACTCATGTATAATGGTGAAATAATTGTTATTAAATTATACAATAATCGTATACTTTAATATGATATCATATATTATCTTTTAATATTGTTTTGTTAATGATATCTTTGTATTATCGTTGTTTTGGGTCTTAACTGATTAGTTTTCCTTTATAAGCTTTATTAAGTAAGCTGTGTTTGTTATGGATAGGTTTTATCTTATTCATATCCAAAATTATATCAATTCCATAAAAATTACTTTTAATCATCAAATGATAATTAGCCATGAATGGATACGATGGAGAATGAATCTCATCACGTTCGTGGAGACGGTAGTCCGTACGTACGTATGAGCGACAATATCATTCTTTTAATATTAAATTAATATATAATTGGATGGTATATCATATATACAGAATAATTATCATGTTATATTTATTATTTACATGAATTACACATCATTATTATACCCATCTAAATAATAATGTATTGAATAACAATTACACCATGACGTGGAAAAGGTTAGTCGTACGTACACACGCATGGTGACATGTCATTCAAGGGATGGATAGAATACTGAATATCATTGTGCCATATTTTTAATAACATCACAGTATATAGAAGATACTGGAGTTATTATTTTAGAATGGAAATAACAATGAAAGAAGAAGTGGAAGAAGAAAGGAACTTGAAAGTGGATGGTGAAATCATTACCTTTTCTTTGTGTTCTTCCTTATGATTTGATCAAAAGGGAACCTTAGGTTGGATTTCTTATCAAACTAAGGCCTCTAGGTTTGATTGAGGGAAGTCGGAAGGATACAGAGGTAGGGTTTGGCCGAGCCAAATAGCTTTGAAGGTGTGAAATTGAGAGAAGGGGGAGTGCCCTTTTATAAGAGGGGTGAGGGGCACCTTAGGAAAATCTAGAAATATTATTTTATAATAAATTCATATTTGATTTATAATGTCTCCAAAGTGACTTATTTCGAGTATATGGTGGGGATGGGTTGAAAACCACCCAACCAATAGGTTTTAGACAGGTTCAGGTAACTAAATTAACCTTATCTTTTAGTTTTAACTCTTAGTTAATTCGTTTCACATTTAACATGTCTCTTTGTATTTTTATATTATATGGTTAATAAACATACTATATAAATCCAAACGAAACCCAATTGATTCATTAATGATAAAAATATAATTATATATGTCTCTTTCCTGAACCTTAGATTTTTAGCAATTTAATATCAATTAATATTATAATATTTGTTTTAAAAACTCTTTTATGTCAATTTTGACACTATTTGGTATTTGATTTTTGTGAAAATCATAACAGCATGATTACTTCGAAAAAACTTAATTAAATCAATAATAACATGTCATATTAACCTATAAAATTAGTGGAATTCATAAAAAGTCTCTAATTACATTTATTTGGGTAGTAATATTATTAATTATTTTAATATTTCATTAATTAGTTAATTACTGCATCACTATTAGGTCATAAAAAAAATTATTTAATGTCTAAAAATTATAAATAAAATATCATTATGTAGGAAATCGTTTTAGATTTATAATGAATATTTACAATCGAATTTATGTTTTGTATAACCCTATATTAAAAACGTTTTAGTTATTAAACATTGATTTTAACTCTTTTAACTCTTCTTTGAATTAAATAATAATAAATGTCCTAATCTAATCCACGTGGAAGAAAGAGGTTCATATTTTATTCCTAATCTTGTTTTTGGTTGAATTATACTTAGCCAATAGAATTAGGACATGTGATAGGGTAATAATAATATCATTTTTACCCTTAATTACCCTATTTACTTTTAACCGTGGTAAATAAAAGTAAAAAGATACTATTCACCAAAAAAAAATTTATCTTATTGAACCACATTTTACTATTGATATTATCTATGTCTCTTAGATTTTTGAAATTCCACTCACAGAAGCGGTAAAATTATGTTTTATGTGAATTTGAAAATTCTCCTAGGAGGTGGGTAAAAGACGGTGAAAAGTTCAATAAAATTTTTATATATCTAAAATTATTCTTAACCAACACCAATGAATTAAATTGAACTTATATAGGTATTATGTATCTATTTTGACCTTAATTAATTTTAAATAAAATAAATAATTATTTAAATAAAAATTCGGTTTTAAACTATAACTTAGTGTTTATCACTATTCATAAAAAATTGAATGTTTTCAGAAAAATACCAAAAATTCACCCTTAGCTAATTTAGATATTTTGGATCGAAAAATGAAGTCCTTTTTGAAAGATAAAATTTATAAAATTTCAAAAAGTGGGTATTACTATTCATAACTACTAGTTTGATTGGTTGTGGTGTGTGTTAGAACTCGAAGTTGCGTACAACACACACTACTATATTATTCTAAGAGAAGCGTACCACGGAAGCTTGGGGTGTTACATTTTCCCCTTCTTCAAATAATTTCATCCTCAAAATTTCTAGAATATTACTTCATAAAAAGACTCGGGTGGTTCTTCATCATAAGATCCTAGGGTTCCCACGTTTCCTCTTCCATCTTATGGTTTCTCCATAGAACATTTACCAGACGAGTCGTCCTTCGCAATAAGACAGATCAGGTTACAGTTCTAATTCCTCATAGTTGAGTACATGCGTTGGGTCAGGCATGTATTTTCTCAACAGTGATAAGGGGAACACATCATGAACTTTGGAGATATTTTGTGTTTTTTCCAAACGGTAAGATACAACCCCAATTCGTTCTAGAATTTCTAAAGGTCCGATGTACCTAGGACTCAATTTACCTTTCTTACGAAAACATATTACTCCCTTCCATGGAGATATCTTCAATAAAACATGATCTCCTACCAGAAATGCCAAATCCTTCCTTCAATTACCAACATAGCTCTTCTGCCTACTTTGAGCTACTTTGATGTGGTTTTGGATTACCTACACCTTTTCCATATTTTCCTCCACCATTTTTGGTCCTACGAGTTTTCTTTCACTAGTGTCATGCCAACAGGTTGGTTTGTGGCATCTCTTTTCGTATAACGCTTTATATGGTGCCATCCAAATACTTGAATGGAAGCTATTATTATAGGAAAATTCCACCAGAGGTAACTATTGATCCCACATACCCTGAAAGTCAAGTGAGAAAGATCTCAACATGTCTTCTATGGTTTTAATAGTCCGTTCTGATTGTCCATCAGTTTGGGGGTAGTAAGCAGTGCTCAAATGAAGTTTAGTATCCAAGTCATTCTAAAGACTCTTCAAAATTCTTGATGTAAAACATGGATCATGATCAGAAAAAACTGATAGAGGTACTCCATGAAGTCTCAAAATTTCATTAATATATATCCTTTCTAGCCGTTCAAGTGGTAGATCTTCTCTTATAGCATGAAAATGTGCTTATTTTCTAAGATGATCAACAATGACCTATATTGCATCATTCCTTCTCGGAGTCTTTGGAAGTCACATGACAAGGTCCATTATGATATTATCCAATTTCAACTTAGGTATGGGAACAGGTTACATGAATCGTCTAGGCTATTGCCTTCCAACTTTCTCTTGTTGAAAAACCATACATCTTTACAGAAAAACAGAAAAATCTTTCTTCATGTTGTCCCGCCAAAAATGTTCTTTCAAATCTCGGTTCATTTTGTTTCCCCTCAGTGTATAGATAAAATGGAACAATCAGCATCATCTGAAAGTTCCCTTTTTAGATCCAGTATATCGGGAACACAAAGTATGTTCCCAAATGTCAAAATACCTTCTTCATACACAAATTCACTCAATCTCCAGTCATTCATTACTTTAATCTCCTTTTGAAACTCATCATCAACTTTCTTAGAACTCTTTATACTTTCTAGTAAAGATGGTTTGGAAACCATTTGAAAAAGTATTGATGTTTCACCTTCCATGGTGATTCCCATATCCATCATTACTAGATCCATGAAAATATGATCCCTCTCAACCCTCATATTGTTTAAAACTCCATGATATTTTCTACTCAAAGCATCTACAACCTTATTTTCCTTCCCTGAGTGGTAGTGTATTGTGCAATCATAATCCTTGAGTAGTTCAAGCTATCTCCTTTTCCTCATGTTGAGTTCTTTCTGTGAGAAAATATACTTCAAACTCTTGTGATAATTATAAATCTCACATTTCTCACCATAGAGATAGTGTCTCCAAATCATCAAAGAAAATATTACAACTACTAACTCAAGTTCCTGAGTAGGATAGTTCTGCTCATGAATTTTCAGCTGTCGTGATGCATAGGCAATAACCCTATCATTCTGCATACGGACACAACCATGTCCTTTCTCCGATGCATCACTATAAATAATAAACCCACAATTCCCCGATGGTAGAGTCAATATAGGTGCATTAACTAATTTTTTATCCAGTTCTTTGAAACATTCTTCACCCTCTTTTTAGAAACAAATTTAACACCTTTACGTGTGAGCTTTATTAATGGGTTAGCCAACCGTGGAAAATTATGGATGAAACGTCAATAATAACCAGCTAAACAAATAAAACTACGTACCTCAGTTATACTCATCGGTTCTGGCCATTCTTGGAAAGCTCTTGTCTTAGAAGGATTAATAGAGATTCCATCCTTAGAGACAATATGTCCAAGTAAAGTAATCTCCTGAAGCCAGAATTCACACTTTCTAAATTTCCAATATAATTCATGTCTTCTAAGAGTCATCAGGATAATACACAAGTGATTTTCATGATCTGTGTAGCTTTTGGATTATACCAATATATCATTAATAGATAATACTACAAAATAATCAAGATATTCCTTGAAACTCTATTCATTAGATCCATGAATACAGAGGGTGTATTAGTTAGTCCAAAGGCATTACTGTAAACTCGTAATGCCCATACCTAGTTCGAAATGCTATCTTCGGAATGTCTTCCTTCTTCACACACAACTCATGATATCCAGATCGAAGTTCAATCTTAGAAAAGTATTGAGCTCTATTCAGTTGGTCAAATAAATCATTAATGTGGGGTAGGGGATACTTGTTCTTTATTCTTATAACATTGATTTCCCTATAGTCGATACATAACCTCATAGATCTATCTTTCTTCTTAACAAAAATAATAGGGGATCCCCATGGAGAAACAGTAGGGAGAATAAATCCCTTATTACTAAATTCCACTAGTTGTTTCTTTAGTTCCACTAATTACATAGTTTTCATTCTATAAGGGGTCTTTGATATGGACCTTGATCCAGGAATTAAATGAATGGAAAACTCAATTTCTCGTTCTGGAGGATGTCCAGGTAAATTTTCTGGAAACACATCTACATATTCTTTCACAAAAGGTATATCCGTTATTTGAACATTATTTTCCTCACCCATAGTTTTTCCATTCTCTTCCGTCCCGATAATTGAATTTAGTTGAGCTACTGGGGGGTGGATCAAGATAAGAATCAAGTGGTAATGATTCTGATCTAAATATAAGGTGTTCTTTATTATCATCATCAAAAATCGTAACCTCCTTCTTCTCACAATAAATATTCGCATCATAGTACAAAATCCAATCCATAGCGAGGATTATATCAAACTCAATCATAGGTATGATGATGAGATCAGCAGATAAATAACATTTATATGCTCCTATGGGAACTGATTCACAGAACATTACAGCAATGATACTTCCCTTAAGAGTTTAACTAACAACTACCTTGTTAAATAAAATTAGAAATATCTAATTTTCTTAGCAAACTGGGAAGATATGAAACAATGCGATGATCCAGAATCAAATAAAGGATTGGATAATATTGAGGAAACCATTAAATTACTTTCCACTATGCCTTTTGGAGCTTCTACCTCAGCAGTAGTGATAGCATAAGATTGGTCTTGATCCCTAGGCCTTTTGAGAGGTATGTTTCCCTGACTCTTAGGACATTAATTTTCATAATGTCCCATCTCCCTGAAATTGTAGGATTGAATTTAGGTAGCTTCTTTCATCCCATTTCAATCACAAGCATGGTGGCCTTTTACACCACACTTGTAACAGACACCCATTCCCTTCACGAAAGTAATGGGGTGTTTCTTACCCCCTTTACTATAGGATGGATATTCAAATTTTCCATTCATACCCTTATTTCCATTTCCAGAGTGATCCGCATATCTCTTCTTCTCTTGCTTTTCTTTAAAGTCGTAAGACATAGAGAATTCTTTTTCTTTCTTGATAGCACATGAGACAATGTCTTTGTACGATGAGGAATATTGTGTGAATAATTCTCGATGAAGAAATGGTTTTAACCCATCAAATAAATGATCAATCTTACTCCTCGAGATACGTATATAATCTATTTCATGCCTCACTAACCTTGTAAAGTTAGCTTCATACATTGCGACATTCTCATCCACCTTTTGTCTTAGACTCAGATATTGCCATTCCATATCTGCTCGATGGTCACGAGGAAAGTATTTTTCTATGAAAATCTATTTTAACTCCCTCCATTCCATATTTGATACTTTATCATCTTCCTTTATGTTTTGTATCAATGACAACCATTGATCAGCATCTCCAATGAGGTGATAAACTACCATGATAACCTTTTCACTACTCCTCAAAGCCTAAAATATTTTCTCTAGGGAACTTATCCATTGCTTAGCTACAAATGGATTTGTACTCCCATTGAATGTTGGTGGTCGTTGCCTCATGAAGCAATCTAAAATTGATCTTTTATGATGCGGATTGGTGTGCTCTATACAGGTAAGGTTATTATTCATAACCTGAGTGAGTTGTCCCAATATGGTGATTAGCTAATCAGCAGTAGTTGCATCACCAGTTGCACTATAATTATCTTGAGCGGGAGAGATATCCCTACATGGAGTGCGTGCATTGATGAAGTTTCCATTCCTTCTACTAGGTACCATTTCTAAACAATGGCATAAAGTAGATTAGTTTATGAATCGAAATACATAATTCCAAACATGTAAAACACTTAACAAAAATTATACAGTTTATGGATATAATCAATAATAATAAAAATGTTTTCATTGAGAAAGTATATATTCAGAAACCCTTAATAATGGTTTGTAATGAAAATGAGAATTATCCTAAGCATATCCCCTGGGAGTGTCGTAACCAAGAGTACATCAAGACCCATTGTCTTGCACTAGTTCCCATTCGAGTCTAGCTCAAAGCGGTGTTTTCGGGTTTTACCCCTAGGTACACCTGTGCCAGAGCCACCTATACCTGCTCATATCTAGACAGGTATGTATTGCTCAGAAAACTCACAAAATCTCTAAAATACCAAAATTCTTGGAAGTTCTTCTATACTAATCCTCAAATACTGTCTTAGGTCTATGTGCTCTAATCAGAGTTTATCTAAATCTAGCTTCCAGGGTTTGTACTAAACATTCTCAGATAACAACTTTAACGCCCCGACCCCAGTTACCCAGAGGTGGTACATTATTACATTATATTGGAATGATCACAAAAGAATATGTCTCGAATGACCGATGAGTTTAGTATCCTTAGAAACACTAGATACATTCATAAAGATTACAATACATCATAAAGTGACAAACTACAACAACATATTTTCTCCCTAGACCACACCCATATCCCCTCCTACTATCCCTACAGGTCATTCATAAAATACTTCTTCACATCCTGGGAAAAATTAAAACATAGAATGGGGTGAGCTCATATGCCAAGTAAGGATAACAATATAGAGGAACATTTCATAAATAAGCATAAAATTTTAAGGAAATGTATAACTAAAACAATAACCTTTTAAACTTGAAATTCAGCATAATATAGTAGAAATAAAATAAAATAATTCCATTTACTTATTCACATGGATATTCTACTAGCCGAATAATCACCTGCAATATGAATAACAACTTTCATAATGATGGAATTCACAATGTTAGACTACCATAACCACATAGTCAAGTCCTAGTGCCAAGACTACAAATAAGATTTTTCCAAGGCCTTGTGCCAGGACACTAGCTTGTCTCATGAGACCTACTGATGCATTGATGAGCAATTGCAGGCTCCACCCATCACTTACTAAGTCCAATGCATTCCTCATATGAATAGGTTTAAACATAACATAAACATTCGTATTAAAAATAGAATACGAAATGTCAATACTTTCCCCATAAATATTGAATGGTATAAAATTAACACATACACAGTCAAACATATCTCAAAACCTTCAATACAATATAGAAGTTTTGTATCATAATAAATCTACCTCAAATAAGCTTAAAATCCATCAAAGGATGTTGACATAGATGAAATCAAAACTATTGGAGAGAAATGTCTCTTTTTTTTAAGTCATTTAAAAGTCACATAATTTTAAAATAAAAAATTTACCTTGAAAATATTCTTATATGTTTGTAAGTGAAGCTTCAGCAATTTTATAACGGCATAAAATAGCTGCACCCGCCGTATAATTTAAAAAAGGCATTTTTACCTTAATTATGTCAAAAGGGTTAAAAAGGACCTTGTTTGAAAAATGACGAAAAGATTCCTTTATAAACATATTTTAAAAAGTAAAACAAGGGTATAAATGACTTTAACCCATAGTCTATAAGATATTAATATTATTTTCATATAAATTTTTAAGAAACATGGAAGTCTATGATAATGTGGTCCTATTAGATAATCGCATATGAACAACCTCGGATAATAACGATATTGTGAAATAAACCCTTACCATGTACTTTTCCTTGGTCGAGGGTTGGTTAAACTCCTGTATAATGGTGAAATAATTTTTATTAATTTATTCCAGAATCGTATACATTAATATGATATCATATATGATCTCTTAACAATTCTTTATTAATAATATCTTAGTATTATCGTTGTTTCGGGTGTTAACTGATTTATTTTACTTTATATACATTGTTACATAAGTCATGTTTGATATGTATAAGTTGTGTATTATTCATATATAGAATGATATCAAGTCCTTAAGCATTACTTTTAATCATCAAATGAGAATTAGTCTTTAATGGATACGATGAGGAATGACTCTCATCGCGTTTGTGGAGACGGTAGTCTGTAGTACACACAAGCGACAATATCATTCTTTTGTAATGAAAATAATATATATTTGGATGTTATATCATATATACAGAATAATTATCATGTTATATTTATTATTTACATTAATTACACATCATTATTATTCCCATCCAAATAATAATGTATTGAATAACAATTACACCATGACGTGGAGACGGTAGGCCGTACGTACACAAGTATGGTGACATGTCATTCAAGGGATGGATAGAATACTAAATATGGTTGTACCATATTTATAATAACATCACAGTATAAGGAATATTCTGGAGTTATTATTTTAGAATGGAAATAACAAAAAAAGAATAAGTGGAAGAAGAAAGGATCTTGAAAGAGGATGGTGAAAACACTACCTCTTCTTCGTGTTCTTTCTTTTCATTTGATCAAAAGGGCTCCTTATGTTGGCTTTAAGATCAATATAATGCCTCTAGGTTGAAGTGAGGGAAGTTTTTAGGATATTTGGTCAGGGTTTGGCCGATCCAAATGGATTTGAAGGTGTGAAATTGAGATAAGGGGGAGTGCCCTTTTATAAGAGGGGTGATGGGAACCTTAGGAAATGTTAGAAATAATATTTTATAATAAATTCATATTCGGTTTCAAATGGATCCAAAGTGACTTATTTAGAGTCTAAGTTGGGGATGGGTAGAAAACCACCCATCCAATAGATTCTAGACAGGTTTTGGTCACTATATTAACCTTATCTTATAGTTTTAACTCTTAGTTAATTAGTTTCACATTTACCATGTCTCTTTGTACTTTTATATTATATGGTAATAAACAAACTATATGCATCCATGAGAACCCCAAGTGGTTCATTAATGATACACCTATCATTATATAAGTCTCTTGGACTAACCTTATATTTTTAGGAATTGAATATCAATTAATAATATAATATTTGTTTTAAAAACTCATTTATGTCAATTTTGACACTATTTTGTATTTGATTTTTCTGAAAATTATAACAGAATTATTATTTCAAAAAAACTTAATTAAATAAATAATAACATGTCATATTAAACTATAAAATTAGGAAAAATAAAAATAAAGTCTCAAATTACATTTATTTTAGTATTTATATTATCAATTATTTTAATATTTCATTACTTAGGTAATTACTGCATCACTATTGTGTCATAAATAAATTAAAAATTTTAATGTCTAAAAATTATAAAATAAATACCATTATGTAGGAAATATTTTTATATTTCTAATTAATATTTTTAATCTAATTTATCGTATGTAGTAACCTTTATTAAAAATGTTTTAGTTATTAAACTTTGATTTTAACTCTTTTAACTCTTCTCTGAATTAAATAATATTAAATTTCCTAATCTAATCCATGTGGACCAAAGAGGTTCTCATTTTATTGCTAAGGTTTTTTTTGTTTGAATTATACTTAGCCAATAGAATTAGAACATGTGTTAGGGTAATAATAATATCATTTTTACCCTTAATTGCCCTATTGACTTTTAACCGTGGTAAATAGAAGTAAAAGGTTACTATTCACCAACAATTATTTTTATCTTATTGAACCACATTTTACTCCTTGATATTAACCGTGTCTTTTGGATGTTTGAAATTCAACTCACAGAAGCGGTAAAATTATGTATTATGTGAATTTGAAAATTCTCCTAGGAGGTGGGTAAAAGACGGTGAAAAGTTCAATAAAATTTTTATATATTTAAAATTATTCTAAACTAACTACAATGAATTAAATTGAACATATATATGTATTATGTATCTATTATTACCTTAATAAAATTTAAAACAAATAAATAATTATTTATATAAAAATTTGGTTTTAAACATTAACTCGGTGTTTTATTAAATATTCATCAAAAATTGAATGTTTTCAGAAAAATACAAAAAAATATTTCTAAGCAAATTTCGATATTCGAAATTCAAAAATGAAGTCTATTTTTAATGATAAAATTTATAAAATTTTAAAAAGTGGATATTTCTATTCATAAAGGGTAGTTTGATTGGTTGTGGTGTGTGTTAGTACTCGAAGTTCTGTACAACACATGCTACTATATTATTCAAAGATAAGCGTACCATGGAGGCTTGGGGTGTTAGAAGAAATTTTTTTTGAACATCCCTAAGAAAGGGCCACCATATCTGTTCCTACAGATGATGAAGGGACTTCCTGTGGTAATAAAGAGACATAGACGGATTGAGAATCAACATATTTGTATTCCGTTAGCATTACCACTATCTATTAAACTATGGTTGATGAAGCGGAGGATTGTGGTAGTTTAGCAGATGAGATGAAAACATCTCCATTCTGGCTTCCATCATTTCCTGGTGTATCAATAATTTCTTCTATGTTTTCAGGCTAAATTTTTGTAATTGACATTATGGAAGTTACTAGAAAAGTCTTTAGATTTGGTTTTACCCCTTATATTTGATTGATGGGTAACTAATAATATGTACTCAAATGTATGAATGGATTTTTTTGGGATCTTTTCCAGTCTATTTGGAGCATTAACTCTAGTTATCTCCATTCTCATGGGCTTCGTTCCATTTGTGTGATAAAACACTGCCTCAATGTATTGAGATTCACATGTATTGAACGGAGATTTTTCACCATAAAATGTTCCGATTTGACCATTGAAATAGTATTTCAGAAATTGGTGGTATGACGAAGGAATGGATGCATGTTGATGCTACTAAAGCCCTCCAAGAAGAATATTGAAGGCTTTATCTTGAAGAAAAACCATGAAATTTGAAATTGACACAAGATATACAAACTGAGTTCTGAGTGTAATCTCACCCATAGGTTCTTACTCATTCTTTTCATATGATTGAAACATTAAAGTCGAAAGAGATAAGTTAGATTATGTCAGGCCCAATCAATGAAGTGTACGAATATTAATGAGTTTGATTCAGGAGAAATTATCAATGAAGACACGTCGAATGTCTACATCATTGAACTTTCCAGATAGATACAATGGTCTGATAAGTCTATGTAAAACATTATCTTCATCTTTATCTATAAAATATACACGACTGCATGACATTCTGCATGACAATTTTCTATATGGTAAACCTCAGAAGTAGAAACATTTGTTTCAAACTCTTGAGGACTTGAAAAAGCCTCAATAAGTGCCTCTCGAAGATCTTTATACTGATTCAAAGAATCCAGATTTAAAAACATGACCAGTAGATGGTCCAATTGCTTCAAGATATCGTACATTTTGTCCAAAGGTATACATTTCCCCGCATGGAGATGTGATTTTTTAAGTGCTTTAGAAGTTGATGATTCTATTGTTGGTATACTGTATGTTGGATCTAAAGTTGGAAATATTACTGGATTTGGTAAATTATACTAACTAGGTCTATTCATTTGCTGAGAAGAATATGGTGTGGCTTCTAATCGGTCTTCCAAAATAATTGTGTCAGAACCTAACCTGTGTTTCATGTAAGAATATCATTGTTCCTATTTATCCAGCTGAAGGGCTCTTCCATGAGTTTCTACAGCATATATGGTTCGATTAGAAGTAGAGTTAAAATGGTGGTTTCTAGAATTCCAACGTCTTCCCTTATATCATTAACCTTGGCCCCTTCGTCTTGTCCCCCAATTAGTTAATAGGAATTATAGCTCACTATAATCAGAATCCCAACTTGCATAAGGATCCGTTAAATGGATAACATTAACAGAAACAAATATTAATTTTTAATTTGATGAAGATTGTTCTTAAAAGGTTAATTCTAGTTTTACCCTTTGGTGGGGTGGTGCCCATGCTTCCGAAATAGATGGAATAAAATCTGCTAGGTTTAAATATTACTTTGGCCTTGTTATGAGTTCATATTTATTTGTTTGCTCTTTATCTTTATGATCACTTAATTTTTTTAAGGAATGTCCTTTTGATAGAAGATTAGTTTGCTATGGCTGGAGGGGTAGATGACACAATTGGTGGTTTAAACTATGTTTGTAAAATGGAATGAGTTCGGATAATCATTTTATTGATCATCCAATCATCACATTTTTTCACATTTTTACATTTGACCGCTTTCTATTCTCCCTATTCCTATGGATCGTTGGCAGTAACGCATGCTACTTGAGTTGATGGACTTTTCAATTTCACTTTTCCATATTCTTCCATCATTTGAAGAAGGTCATTAAAAACAATTTACTCCTTAATGGGGTGTCCCGACATCTGATTAAAGGGACTATAATTCAGAATATCATCATCTCCATCTTTATTTGGCTTCTACGACCTTAGAAACTGAACCAAACATTTTTCTAAGGCTGAGATGAAGTAACCAAGAACATGTTCATTCCTGAGAGAATAATCATTATTATTAAATTCCTCAAACTATTTTAACCTGTGATATCTTTGAAAATCTTGACGAGGTAGTCATTGTTGTTGATGCTCAGCAGGTTAAGCCATTCGGTATGATAAAGATCATGATGTAGAAGCAGGTATAGGTGCCTGTTTGAGGGTGACTGTAGTAGCTACTTCCTTCCATTTCCTCCTCCCTAGAGCTAATGGAATTACAGGCGTTTTAGCATTAGTTTCTATAATAGTGTCTTCTATCTATCGATCGATTGATGTAAGGTCTTGAAACTCTCATGTGTATTTCACAGGGATCAATGGGGTGCATAATTCATCTCGCAGATTTTTCACACATATTGGTAGCAATTCTTCTGGAGGGAGTTCTAGACTTAAGGAATATGTCAATCCTTTCCATCGTGCAATGAAATTTAAAACTCTCTAATTCTACCTTTTTTTACAATTGGTAAGGTAAAAAACTATCATTTTGGTATCGTTGAGCTAAATTGGAGAAGGAATTTCTGATGGAGATCTTCCCATCCAGTAATTGATTGAGATTGTAAACTTTTATACCAGATAAAAGCTGGTCCTTGTAATGACTGCACAAAACACCTAAGCATAACCGATTATTTTTGTCGAGAAGTTCCCAACATGGGATGAAAACAAGAAACAAAATGTGTTAAGTGTTTTTTCAGATATCCCATACCATTAATGTTTGGGAATGTGGTATTCAAAAAATTGGGGGGGGGGGGAATTGCATCCTCCCATTAAGGGTAATGTCCTTTTTCCAGTTGACCTGGTGCATGCCATTTCTCAATATCTTCCAATTGAGCCGTTAAAGCCTCAATTGTGTTTATAAGCATTTGGGGCAACATCTGAAGGAGCTGGATAATATTAAGGTATAGCGAATGGAGCATGAGCTGGAGCAGCGACTGGTAAAACCATTGAAGGTGGTGCTGATATCTCCCTTGGAAAACATACAGAAAAAGTCCTATCAGGATGTATATGGTTCTGCTTTGATTATGTACCTGATGGAAAGAAGTCATTATCTGCATCTGTAATTACTAAAAATCCTATATAGTGAGGATCTCCTTTAGTATTTACAAGTTGAGGACTTTACTGGGGAGTACTATTGTAGAAATGTTATTTCAAAATAACTCTTTGTTGAGTCTTTTCAACACCTTAATTTTCTATTTTTTCATTGAAAATCTCTCTTCAAGTGAAATAGATTTACCTTATCCAGTGGAAAACCAAGATCAAATCGGACTTCTTTTCCATTCCCCTTGTTAGATGCCTTTCGGAGAGGGGGGAGTTGGTTATTTGACGCCATACCTAGATTCTGGGTAAGCCTCTGATTTTGGTTCGAGACACCTTTTCCTTAGCCTTGGTGTCTACCATATTATGGATAAGAACTTCATCTTCTAATTCCTCTAAACGTGACATATTTTCTTAAGTATTTTATACAATTGTGTTAATAACGTTTACTAACACATAATGCATTGATGGAATTCTGTCATTGTTTCGACTATATCACCTCCCTTTGTGTCTTCTACGAGACTTGGTTCTCCAATATGAAGAAATACCTAGAACTGTTTGGTGGATAGTAACCTAAAGGGAATCCTTGGATTGTTCAGTTGTACACTTTCCTTGTGGCCTCTTACCTAATCGAAAGAAAACCGAATTCTGTTGAGGATGGGATTGCAGATGTAATAAATCCCCCAGCCCTGTAGGCTGGGGATGTTCCAGTTCTTCTTCTTCAAATCTTTGAACACTGTTTAATGAATTTGAAGGGTGAATTAAATGACCCCCAAGCCTGGAAAGCTGGGGTGATTCTTGAACTTCTATGGATGATATTCGTTCAACTGCTCTTTTGATTTTGTGGATTAAAGTTCAGACATTAGCTAGGCGCATCATCCGAAAATCACATAAATCTTTTGTTTCATAAGATCGATGATCTATTTTAGATATTTATATTCTCTTATACCTGACATCCTCAAATCCAGATGCCTGATCAATATTGTCAGATGCTTGATGTAAAAGTAACTCATCAACATCTTTTTTGTGGTCCCGATTCGAATGAGAACTGGTTGAGGCCTATTCTTTAGTGTACATTTGACTACATACAAAACATATTGATTGTAACCAATTGTGGTAAATAACATTGCATGAGACCAATTTTTGAAGACTTTTATAATTTTGGAGTGCAGTAAAATGAAATTCTCTATATGAAACCAATCCTATGATACGAACAATAGATGGGGAATCAATAATTAACTGGCGTAACCTCTTTAGAGCAATGAGACATGTGCACTGAAGGGTTCTCTGCTATTTTTTAACATTTGGATTTTGGGAAACTGAGAGAGATGCCAACTCAATTTGGAATTTTAACCATTCTATCACATATATAGGATTTTGAAATTAATCATATGGTAATACATTGGTTTTCAAATGATTAAGGGTTTTCCCAAAGTTTAGGTGAATTTCAGGAATTCAGTCTTCTGTCATCAATTCTGGAATGTTATACAAAGAATTTTCCAAAGGCCAGAAAATGATTGGTATTTATCCTTTAGCTAATGGTTTCCTCATGTTTAAGAAATCATTATCATCTTTTACTAGAGATTTATCTGCTTGATTTGACCAAAGTGGATGCTCTGTATTAGAAGACAAATGACCTAAATGCAGTTTAAGGAATGACGGTTCCTTTAAAATTTCTTCTGGAAGAGATATTGTTTCACCTATAAATAACAAGGAATCATACGTGACTGGATTTTTATTTTCAAGTGCCTCAAGATATTAGGGATTTCGCATCACTACATTGTCAATTTTGGAATTTTCTTGACAATGTGAAATACTACTACGGAGAGGACTTTCGTAGAGAATTCCATCATGGGGAGGATCACCCCAATGGATTACAACAAGGGATAAATATTCTTGATTTTTGTTCTTCTGGCCACATGGAGGGTTGTCTTGGCTCTCATCCGAAGATAGGCACTCTGGATTGACCGAATTTTCATGAAGCAAGTCCTCGTGATGACATGTCCAATGACGAACATCATAATTGAAAATACCACTCCCATAATTTGGTAATGAGAGGATATGAGCTTGAGCTTCCATAGATAAATATCTATGGGCTTCAAGAACTCCATCAATAATAAGAGCCACATTGCAGATTAACTCTTTATTTCCCTACAGTGATTGGAGATATTTTTTCATGGATGTTATCATATAATTAGTATGGGACACTTACTGGTAAAAGTAATTATCATGGGCAAGTGTATGTGCCTGACCTAGAGTGGTTACTAGAATAGAAAAATTACCTTTAATTGGAAAGAATTTATGTTTCCAATATTTTTGTCCATATGATATGGGGGAGTACGCTCCATGACCCACCTGGACTATAGCAGGGGTGTGTATCTACTTTGGGATGGCATGATGATGTGTAATCCCTTGTGTGGGGATATATTTATGTGTCTTTTCCCTTGATATTAATGAATTTGTTAAAATATCCTGACAGATTTCTAGAATATGGGAAGGGATTTGCATCTTCCCTTTCACCATTGATAGAATATATTTGCTGACTTCAGCGGCCAAAACAAGAATATACGTCCATTCCATATCGGTAGTAGGTGTAATTTCCTGCTTCTGTCCTCCTCTTTTATTCAATGGTTATTGAAAATACTCACGCATGGGGGTAGAGAGTTGGGTCTGCACCAAATTATTCATTGGAACATTCTGACTGAATTTTATGGGTGCTTTCAAACAAGACTATTGGTAGGCTTGATGAACATTGGCAAGTGTATGTGCCTTATAGCTATTTCTTGTCAAGTATGGTTGAAAGACTTCCTTAAATACTAGAAGATGATTCTGCTGACAGAATTGGTTATTTTAAACTGGTTTATGTTCTTATTCACTAGTTGTAACTACATTAGATTGGTGAACTTCTTTAAATGTAGTCAGACGAGCATGCTGACAGGATGATAACTCATAAACAGGTGTATGTGCCTATTTACAATACTCCATAAGGTATATATAGTGGGATTTGTGCATTTATATCAGGAGAGTATGCTGACTAGAAAAATTAGGATGGATGGGGGTATGTTCCCACTCATTTTTTGCCATCACGTTAAATTGATGAACTTCTCTAGAGAAGTCGGAGGCGAGAATCGGCTCCCTGTTAACAAAATTTTATCCCTGGAGGTTCGTCTTGCGTGACCGAGTCTGAGAGAATTGGGACAAATGTCTGGAGGCAACACCCCCGTCATGTTGAGGGTTCACTACCACACGATTCTAGTGGCAACTACTGGTGGGAGTCCTCAAGAAAAGACTCCTACATATTTTAATTGAGGATTTGAGTGACCTTTTGATCCACCTCTGTGTGGTATGGGAGGGATTGATTTTTTTGTTCTAAGGATAATGACCCAAAATAGTGGAGACGGTCGTTAGAACCATTTTCTTCTTTGATCATTGGTCGTCGTTGGCTAGATGATCGAGGATTGTTGTTGACCTGGAGGCCCTGTCGAGCAGCCTCCAATGTCAGGATTGTACCATGCTAGCGATATTACTTTACCATCACATTAGAGACCATGCATTGAAGACATTTGGTTGGTGATGAAGTCCTTCCAGTAGATGGTGATCCAGCTTGGGCAGCGGTCAGGAAGTTCACAAATTTTGTCTTGGAGAAATCCATTATTTGGATTTAAGGGAGTTATGTGGAAAACATTAATTAAACAATAATCTCTATTAAAACTAAAAAAAATTTGATGGGTACATGTGTGATTAATTCCTTTGTCTAGCCTTACGTTATCAATTGAAAGGGGCCTAACAGGTGGGTAACATTATTAACTTGGTTAAGGATTTACGCCGGGTTCATCAATTTTATTTCATAGTTATTTGAAACGCATGTTCTAGTTTTAAGAATCACTGTCTCCAAGATGTTACCATTGGATTTATTCATGGAACCAGAAACATCCAATAGATCTTTATCCAAAGGGGACCTTCTTTCCAAAGTTTGGTGTTCGATAAGTTTGAACGTTACGATATATAAGAACGTGAATTCATGGAGACGATTTGAGTTCTGACTCATCACACCCTTTAAGGGGAATTATTGTCTACTCCGGGACTCTGTTTGGTAATTTGAAATATTTTCAGGTATCCTTATTAATTTACCATGTATTTCATAAGTATCCCTAGGAATTTATAATCACTTATTAACATGTGTAAAATTTTGAATCATCAGTATGCATTCAAGGATCTTCATTAATGGAAATATCCATATATATATTTGAGGTTTTCCATTAAATTTATTTTCTAATATACTGCTTAAAGTTTATTTTCATCATTGCCTTGATGATACTGAATTTTAGGAAACATAATGGGGTAGTCTGGAATTTATTGCCATCCAGTGAGACAAATGTATTTTGATTTTGGGACCGTGCCTATAAGATAGGCTACCTACATATCCTTGTGAAAGAATCAGAACTGTCATAGTTTGGTGTCACTGAATGTGAAAATTCATACCTTATAAGGTCATCTGATAAGGACATCTAAGTGGAAGGTGATTAGTCGAAACTTATTGTGGGACTTATGCTGAATCAGCCCGAGGAACTTGGAAAAGAAATGGTCCATGTAGGATCAGACCCTATTGAGAATATGGACCAAGGAGAATAGGGTTGATTTGACGTGTTGGGTTTGAACCTCAAGGAGGCTTCATACATATCCAATACAATTGGTAATCAAATCCCACACAGTTTGATATGTTTCATAGGAGAATATGGTCCTTTTAGAGAGATGATTTTCGGCTTACTTCATGAAAAGGATGCATTGATGTCTTGGGGTTTTTAATTTGGGGATTATTCGTGAGTAGGACGACCAGATTAAGGGAATTATGATTGGATTCCTAATGAGGATGTCCAATGAGATCAGGGCAGGGGAAGGCTTATTACGTATCCCAATTAGGATGGGATTCATAGTTCTCGTAGTTCATTCCATTGAGTGTTACTGCACATGTCGTAACCATCACATATCTCTAAGCCAATGTGAGTCATGCTAGGTGTGAGAAACAAGAGGATCTGAAAGATTTAGTAATGAATCTTTACACTTTTCCTCCTCTTCTAATGGAATAGGACACATAGACTCTGGAAGAGGGAAAGGCGATGAGACTTCCCTCTATTCTATATACATTGGAGAAAGTTCCAATGTGAGGAGGAAGGGATGATAGCGTGGGGAATATACTAGGATGCCTACCCATGGTTAAACAACATAGAAAGAGAGGTAAATGGTAACAAAAGTCTTTTTACCCATCCCCCTTTGGTCTTTGGCACTGAATAAGAGAGGAGGGGCAATGATGCCACCTCCTGTAAGAAATTATAAGGAATTATGACATGCTGGTTGCCCTAAAATTGATCCTGGTAGAGGAATGGAGGTTTCTCCTTTGTTATTTAAAAGGATAATTAGGAAAGAACTATTCCATACCTACCAAGGAAATGTGGTTTTGAGTCGCCTCTTTGAAAAGGGAGGGGCCATGACCCAACCCTCCTCCAAAACTGGGAACATCCCAAAACTATTTCTGGGAGAAAGTTCCATTTGACTTTGGATATAAAAACGCACAGACACTCCTTGAATCCAAACCCCTTGTTAATAAAATGTGAGAACCCTATGATTGTGGAAATACAAACCCAAATAGGAGACACACTAATGTTCCTTTCCCAAAGGTTTGACAAGTCAGGAGGTTTTGGTTGGGACATTAACTTAGTCCCTTTCAGATAAGAGAACCAAGGAAGGAGATACCCTGCCATGAATGGATTTTAAAAAGGGTACATGATTTGGTTGCGGAGGTCCCTTGTGAAAGTATGCCACATAGTAACCTCACATAGATGTACTACATAGGTATACCGTGTATATATGGCATGCAGGTATATTGCGCAGGTATGAATGATGACTGAAGAATATGTTTTACATAGGGGGACCAAACCTATGAAAAATTTGTAAAAATACTTTCAAGACATGCTTATCCTATTTAATTATCTCTTCTATAATGGTTTAGAGAGATAACTGAGAAAATTCGAGGGATCTAGGTAAAAGAGATACACAATGGGAGCTTCAGAGAGTTTTTAATCTTTTTTAGTCCTGAAATAGGGTGCCCAAAGGCACTATTTATAGGCACAGATGGAGCCTAGTCAAAGAAATGTTGCTCAAAAAGATCTGTCATGAAGCTCCATTGCACAGGTGCTCTGTGTAGGTACACAAAAATATCCTGTCACGCATCTCTATCTCATAGATCAAGCATGCAAGTGTTCTAAGTAGGTGCACAAACATATTCCATCACACAGCTCTGCCATGTAGGTTAGTCGCACAGTTATGTGGGAGTTTTTTGATTTTACTTTTGATCTTTTGGAACCTTGCCTTGAGATTTGAAATATCTGGAGTTCACTTCATAGTATTTTGGTTTTCTTATGTTGTATCAAAAATGTGTGTAATGAACACATATAATTTAGATGATAAAGGAAACACAATATTAAAAATTTTAGGCAGAAATTTGAGATTTTGATGTCACGATGTAAAAAAATTGAAATTTCACCTTGGAAGGATATTAAAATTCTCATTAACGTTAGTTTTATGATAACCATCATAAAAAAGATATTAAAATTTGCACAGATTTTTCACATTGGTTCCTATATAACCAATGTGAATAATCAATTTTCATCATGTTTTAACACCGATTATTATAAAACCGTCAAGAAAAATCAATTTTCATGACTTTTTCACATTGATTGTTTCATAACCTATGTTAAATGGTATTTTTCACAATGGATATTACATAAATGACATGATTTTTTGTACAAACATGTTGTTCATTTGCCAATATTCGATTATACAGGTCCCAAATCTCAAACAGAGTTATGGATTAAATGGTATGGCCTTCATAATTGGCCTTCCCTAAGACTTTATTTTTAGACGATCAACTTCTGATGACCATAAATTTTGATCTGTAACTATGTTTGAGTTTTTTGACCTATCAAATACCATATTGGAAAGTAAAATACATGTTTTTAAACATTTTTCATATTGGTTTTTAAATAAACGATGTAAAAAATACCTTTCAACATCTGTTATTAAATAAACAACGTGAAAAAGACATGATAATTGATTTTTTAGGTCGGTTATTTATAACTAACGTAAAAAATTCATGAAAATAGATTTTTCACATCAGTTCTAAAAAACTAAAGTGAATAAAGGCGATGTTAAAAATATTTATTATACTAGTGTGGTTTATTTATAGTATTTTTGTATCTTGTTTTAATTTACCTCTTCACATTTTCATTAACATGGTTGTGTGTGTGTGTGTGCAAGTTATTAAGCAATGGCCCCACCAATGTTTTTTTCCCTTCGTTGCTTATTGCCACCCAAGACCTATGGAGGTAGGATAGAAGTACCTTTGGCTCAAGCCCCGGTTTGAGTTATGTAGTGATAGAGGCATTATTTGATAAATACTTCCCTCCTAATCAACAAATTGAGATAAAGAGAAGGTTCCTTAGATTAATGAAAAAGGAAGAATAAAGTGTTTTAGTTTATGAATAATTTTTTACAAGGTTATCTTGGTATGCTATGAATTAAATATTCAGTATGAAGTGAAAGATTCACCACTTCATTGTAGGTATAAATCCAAATATCCCAAGGGTAATGGTTTCTCAGAATTTTTCAATATATGAAGAAACAGATTTTTGTTCCATAATGATGGAGAAGAAATTCTCATGATTCTATTTATTCTATATAAATCAAGGGAACATGAGGTCTTATCATAAAAAAGGGAATACATCAGAGAAGAATAAATTGTATGGCCAGTTTCTATCTTGTGAAAACTATGGAAGGAACCACCTAAAGAAATGCCTAATGCAATTGATTGTTTTAGTTAAGAGTGAATAAAGGGTTCACCATGCTTAAGAATCAAAGGGGGAGAACGAAAACACTTATATTCATTGTTACAACTGCAATGAGAAGGAAAATTATGAAAATGAATACCCCATGAATCAAGAAAACATACCACCGAAGAGGCCAAGGGGATATTGATGGTACTATGTGATCACTATAGTAGAGATGGAATATACAAATGAGATGGTGGAAGGTAAATTAATCATATGTTCATAGTTTTCCAATGAATTGTTTGATTTAATATTATCACACTATTTTATACCTACTGAGTTTACAATGAAAATTATACATTTCCCATTTGATTTAAATAGATGGTGTTCAGTCAAAAATCCTAAAGGAAGTCTGATTGCAAAAAATATGTGTTGAGTAGTCCTCATTATGATAAATTAAAAACAATTTCTTGCTGAACTCAATATCATATCTATGGTTTAATTTTATATAATCATTTTATGGACTATATATTAAAATATGATGCAAAAATTATATTCCAAGTAGAAAGAAAGTATGATTTTTGATCGGGATATATAATCGATCATATTTGGAGAATAAGATTCCTCACCTAATTCTTATCTAGGTCCACCCCAGTAGATTTAATGAGTGAAGTTACTAATAGATAAGAGAAACCCAAAATAGCGATAAAGAAGGTAATCCTCCAATTGAGTATGTAACTACTATATAAGAATACATTGAAGTATATCCCATGTAATTACTTGGGCATTCCTTAGAGCATGAAGTGGAATTTTCCATTAACATGATTCCTGAATCAATACCAATAACAAAGACTCTCTCTTTAATGACAACTCTCAAATTGGCATAGTTGAAGAAACAACTAGAAGATTTGGGTAAAAAGGGATTTTTTCTCTCTTTAGTTTTCTCCCTAGAGAGCTCCTATTCTCTTCAGTAAGAAGAATAATAGATCCATGATTTTGTTCATTGATTATATGGAAATAAATGCTTTTAAAATAATCAAAAATCATCTAGTACCTCTAATTGATGACTTATTTGATCAACTTCAAAAAGCCTAATATTTTTCAAAGATTGATCTTTATTATGGGTATTACCAATTACGAGTGATTTAGGAAGAGCTCCTGAAGATAACTTTTCAAATGAGGTATGGACATTAAGAGTTTATAGTAATTATATTTGTAATGAATTTTTCACCCTCAGTTTTTATTTACATAATGAATAGATTATTCAAGGAATTCAATGATTATTTTTTCGGTATTAATTGATGATATTTTGGTGTATAATAAATGAAAAAAGAACTATGAGAATCACTTGTCCAGCATTCTTGAAACCCTTATAAGGGACATGTTATATTATGAATTTAAAAAGTGTGATTTATTTATTTAAGAAGATTATTTTCTTGGCCATATTTTCTATAATGATGGAATTGTAGTTGATCCTTAAAATACAAAGGCAGTCATAGAATGGCATATGCCAGCACAAAAAACCGAGGTACGTAGATTCATTAGTTTGTTAGGTTACTATCGAAGATTCATTCATTGTTTTTCATGATTCTATAAATTTTTATCCATGATTATACATAAACTGGTTGAATTTTTTTGGTTGAATAGATATGTATTATTCTTTGATGAAGTAAAGAAAATATTTTTCACTTCTCCAATTTTGACTCTACCATACGGCAGTGATGTGTTTGTCATAAATAATGATGCATAGAATAAGGGACTTGATTATTTCATAATGAAAAATGATAATGTTATTACTTATGTATGATGTAAATTTATGAGTCGTGAATAGAACTGTCAAACCCCTGATTTGAAGTTAGCAGATTTGATAATTTTTTGAAAATATAGATATATTATCTCTATGGAGAAGGATGCGAGATATTAATTTTTTAGAAAATACTTAAATAAATCTTCTCACAAAAATTGAATTGTTTGATACAATGGATATCGTTCATGTTTTTAGTGGATTATGATTTATAAATACACTACCACATAGGGAAAGAAAATATGGTAGCAGATGCATTATGTAAAAAGGATCATAGAGTTCTAACCCAAATAAGGATGGAAAACGATCTTATGTTCTTAGATCTTGCAAATATGGTTATGAGAATTTATAATGAAGGGAATACAAAAATTATTTTTCAAATAATAATCGATCCATTTTTAGAAGAGTGGATAAATAATTCATAATATGATTTTGAGGACTTTTATAAGAAGATAAAAGTCATCAATGATGGAAAATTAACAGAAATTTTTTATGAAGATGGTGTCCTAAAATTTTCAAAGAGTTCATGAGTTCTAGTTATACCTGATATAAAAAGGTAATTGATGGATGATGATAATAGCTCAATCATATCTATATATCATGGAAGCATAGTTATTTATAGGTACTTGAAGGAACACTTATTTTTTTGGAAAATATGAAGTGACAAATTGTTGATTATGTGTCTAGATGTTGGGTTTGTCAACAAGTGAAGGTTGTGAGGAAGCATCATAAAGGAGTCCTGAAACCTCTAATTATTACTATTTTGAAATGTTATTAAATTACTATGCAATTTTCCACAAGACTACTAATGAATACAGTAAATAATTATGCGATATGGGATATTGTCGATCACCTAACCAATTATGGACATTTACTTTATATAAGGGAGGATTTTCCCCTTGTGATCATAGTAAGTCTCCATATTAATGAAGTTGTAATACTTCACGGTGCACGTCAACCAATTTCTTCTGATCAAGATCCTTACTTTAGACAAAACTTCTGGAGAAGTCTTCAGAAGGCTCTCAGTTTTGAGCATCATTTGAGGACTACCTACCATCTTCAAACTTATGGACAGTCTGAAAGAACCATTTAAAAAAGGGAAGACATGTTGAGTTAATGATCACATGAAATTCAAGGTATCTAGGATCTGTACTTACTATGGGTAGAGTTTTCTTATTATAATAAACTCCATTGATGTATTGAAAGGGTACTGTATAAAGTATTTTATGGGACGATAAGTCCTACTCCAACCTGATGGGATTAATGTGGAGAAAGAATAATAGTAGGCCCAAAACTTTTTTAGGAAGCAATAATAATGGTGAAGGATATTCATGCCCATATTAAAATAGATAAAATTATGAAAAAGATTAATGAAGTTAGTAAATGAAAAAATATATTGTTCCATGATGGAAATCATGTTTTGTTGAAGGAATTTCCATGGAAGGGTTTTATAAGGGTCGGTATGAAAAGGAAACTGATTCTTAGATACAGCATACCCTTCGTGATTCATGAAAGTGTAAGAGTTGTTTCTTATCATTTATAAATTCCTCCAATTATCTCAATGGTGCATTATGTGTTCCATATATATATTCTAAAAAATTACACACCTGAACCAATTAATATTCTTATCTCTAATGAGATAGAGTTGTAACATGAACATCAATAATGTGAAGAACCCAACCAAATTATTGATACTTGAGAACATGTAATGAGGAATCATACAACCCATCTAGTAAAGTTATTATAAAGAATCACCAAATGGATGAAGAAACATGGGAAACCGAGGATTATATGAATGAGAAATTACTATATTATATATAGGGAAATAACAGTAAAATTTAGAGGATCTAATTTTTGTTGGACGAAAGAATGTATCACATCATGAAATTACCATATTTTCCTTTTAAAAAAAATTTAATATTATTGATAACAATGCAAAATACACAACACTTGATTTATAGAAAATATTATATAGTAACATGTTTCAAAATAAATTAAATTCTATAACATTTAAATTGTTTTTATAGTAAATATATATATTATATATACCACCAAATATTTTTAAACATATCCCATATATTAATAGGAATAAGATATAATCACTATTTAATGCATAAAAATACTATTTTTTAATTAAGGTTCTTTTACTGCCTTTAAATGGATAACCTATTTTAAATCCAATTTCTAAAACATTAACAAATGTAATATTTCAAAATGAAATTAATATTTTATATTGGAAAATTAAAAGTTGGTTAGGTTGATTTTTTAGTTTTTTTCATGGAAGTTTCATTTTATTGATGAAAAGTGAAAAATACTAAAATTAAATTCAAAATTACATTTTTTTTATAATTAATTTATAAAGTTAAATTATTAATTTAATTAGTTTTAAAGTATAAATAGATTAAAATTTTCTCAATTAATCTAATTTAGGTCATATTAATAAATTTAACTTTGAAATAGAATATAATAACATAAGGATTTTTTGAACATTTTTACATAAATAACTAGAATTGTCATCCCATCTGTGGGTTCGAATATAAATTAATTTATAAGACTTGTTTTACTAAAATTTGAAAAATTTATTCCATATTTACAATAATTATAATTTATATTGTATTATTATTTCATATTATTTTTTTATTTAAAATATTAGTGAAAGTAATAAAAATTAATTACTATAATTAATGTGAAATTACGATTAACAATAGACTAAAACCTAAAATTAGGGGCCATAATGACTTAGAAACTTTCCCAAAATACTTTATATGGCCATATTTCTACCCTATAAAACCTTTTATTGACTTTGTTCCATTATTGGATCCACATTCAGTGGAAAAACATTGTTTGCATTCACTTTTCCATAATTTAAAAGAGTTCCACTACTCCAATATAAAAAGGCCTCCAATCCTCATACTTACTCACACCTATCAAGACACATTGTATAGACCAATATAAACACAAATATCTGATCAAAATTATTCCCATAATCCTAGAAGCATCACCTTGGTAATAAATTCATCCCAGTAAAGCCTTTGGTGTAAATCCAAGGCCTTACCCAAAGAAGATGCAACATCTTCCCCCAATATCTTTAGTTTCATTTCCATTCTCTACCGCCTTAAATATCATTATTCCTGGATTATATAAAAAACCAATATCCAAAATATGCATATATTATTATTATTTTATGCTTTTAACATACACATAAATGCACCTCTATCTAATTGATAACTAACATAGAGTTTTTTTATGGAGAACTACCGCCTCATTAAATGATGATTTTTCATTTTTTTCATTAACACATTTTAGGGTAAGAAATTATGATGTAAAATTCGTTTATATCTAATATATATGATATTTATAATATCTTTACACTTATTAATGTTTTTATATCACATATATTTATGCATTCCATTTTTTGGGAATACAATAACATCATTTGTGGATGTGTGGACTACCGCCCCCTAAAAGAGATCTGATTCGTTAAAACTATTCATTGAACACACAAAGAATTGTTTTAATAAAACTATGGGACATATATTAAATTATTATTATACTAGTATTATAATATTCATATTTATCAAATAATAATAACTATTTTAATAATACAATGTAATGAAACTAATGTTCATGCATACGCACAACCTACAGTCTCAATGAATGATGCATTTCATTTAAAATATAGAAACATTTTAGGATATTTTTAATACATATATACTAAATATAAATAACCTTTTTGTAATTTTTTTACTATTGGTATGATTAAACCATGATCTAATTATTTACAATAACAAGTAATAAGTTAAAAACTAATCAAGAAACCTGGCAATTAACACTTGAAATGGAGAAAATAATGAATGGTTGTTATTAAACAGGTAAAAATATATTATTAGAAGATATTATATGATATTATAAACAAGAATATTTTTTATTAGTAATTTATTATCACTCTTAAGATAATTATATAGTAGGTTAAATACTATTCTCACAAAAATATAAAATCAACGTAAGGGATTGCCTCTCAACTTACATTCATTTGAGACATATTTGTTATTATTAACCAATTAAATTTTATATATTGTATATATAGCCCATTTACTTGTTATAAACTTAATTAATTATAATCATGATATTCTAAGTTTCATTTATTGTTATTTCTTCCTGGAAATTAGGATTCAAATGTTTCAAAGTGGTATAAGACACTTTGGATTGCTTGAAGGTTATTCTGTTAAAGAATGTTTTTAATGATTATCTCTGAAATATCAAGTTAATTGTGATCGTTATCTTTCTCTTGAGATGACACATTTATTGGAAATTTCCATATTCTTCGGTGATGAATATTTTTATTTCCTAAACTGGATACCATTTTTACATATGATGTCCACTTTTTGCCAATTATTTGATTAAATGGAGAATTATTAATAAAAAATATCCTTTATTCAGTATGAATACTTGAAAGGAATTTTTTCTATTAATTAAAATTGATTAATTTATTTATTAGGAATGTTTTGGACAAGTATGGCATGGCTAGTTATTTGTAATATAATACATCTTGATGCATCGGTAGTCTCATGAGACTAAATAATTGAAAATATTAGACGGTTTTAATACCCTATGTGCGAAAATAAATTGGGATAGTTCTAAACAGAAATGGCAATATTTACATAGGAAACATGATTTCTAATAAATAATCATTCCCCTAATTTAGATTCATTTATTATTCTTCTTGGAATTTTTTCAACGACAAATCTATGGATATATTTCATTTTCAATTCATTGATTAAATGATAGGTGTTTTTTTCCATACCTTTCCATAATTTTATTTTCCATATTTGAATGGTATTTGTTTTTAATTATTCACCTCATCATATTGATTTACTCTAATCAATTAATTTTTTCTTCTACATTTCTTACCATTACCTTGAAATTGATCTAACCCTTATTATATTTTCATTCAACAGGTTATGAAGAATAAATATCAAAATATGATTTTACGGATGCAGATTACTTCAATTTATTACACATCATGTTTATATTTTCTATTTCCTAATGTATTATAGTTATCGTATATATAATCATCCTTTCCAAAACTCTTAAAATCATTGGTCCTTTGAGATTTTATTCCTTGTAATCATTACAATGTAATAAAATAATGCACATGCTCCAAGCTTCTAAGGTTGGGGCATTACATCAAAATCATGAAATATGGAAAATTAATAACTAAAGGAGAAAGAACTAGATAAAATATATTCAAGATAGGTGAACATTGTGACTCTTATTATATATGTTTCTAAGATGAAAAAAAATATGTACTCATAAACATTGGCATATTGGGAAGAAAAGAATGGAAAAAATTATAAAGTATAATGATGTATGAAAATTTTTATCATTAAAAAGAAGATAGGATGGCAGTTTCCTAACATGTCAGATAGGGAAAAGGAATAATAAAAGATTTAAGAATATTGATATTTTGTCTACCAAATATCATAAATTTATTTAATAAAATTTCTTAAGGACCAATGATACACCAATTAATAAATAAATATTCTTAATTTCTCACTTTTATTGATTATTTCAATAGGATAACAATAATATGGTTTATGAAACATATATCAGTGTTTGTATATATTCTGTCATTTTTTAGAGTGGAAGTTGATAGTCAAATGAGGGTTTATATGAATAATTTGAGAATTTATAGTGGTACATAAATCAAATGAAATGATTTTGAATATAACATAAATATGTGCAGAATCAAACATCAATATAGGTCTCCATACAACACTCAACAAAATGGAGTTACATAAATGAAAAAATTTAACATTGGTGAAAATGGGAAGAACCATGTTGGAAGAGTACAAAAATTATGATTTATACATGAGATAATCCATTATCACTATTTTACATGTTAAAAATAAAATCTATTAATGTTGGAATCAAGAAAGTATTTTTATTAAATGTGTTAAAACAGAAAACCTTAGTGAAATATTTCTATGTCATCAAAATTTCTCGTTTACTAAAAATAAAAAATCATCTTGTTTGAAATTTGATGATAAATATGAAGAAGGAACTTTCATGGAATATTAACCCAAAAAAAGTTACAAATATTGGAAACAACATTAAATTAATTTTGTGGATTCAAATTATTTGAATTTTGTTGATAATGCAAACTCTATAACAAATGATATTGAAAATGTTATCAAATAAAACATGAATATTTAAAAAAAATAAAACTGGTCTACAATAGATATATCATGTATCATAGGATATACATTGAAATTATAAATCACCCATTTATACTAAAAGAAGGTTGATATTAGAAAATGAGATATCACCCATTTCACATAGTGAATAAGAATTGGTTTTAGAAAAATTAAAACCTAAAGAATACGGGAATTAATTGAATGAAGTGTTTGATAAAATTTAGAAAAATAAAACATGTGAATATTTTCCATGATTTTTATATTAAAATTTTATTTGAACAAAATGGGTGTACAGAAACAAGTTGAATGATATTGGAGAATTTTAAAGATACAAATAATGTCTTATTTATAAAGGTTATGGATAGGTGGAAGGTGTGTATTTTGAGGAAACCTTTTCTGCGATTTTATGATTAGAAGCTATTGTAATGTTTCTATTAGCAGCCACGCATCAAGGTTATGATGTTCAGTAAATAGATGTAAATTCATCTTTATTTAATGGTGATATTGAAGAAAAAGATTACACTAAGGATACTTGTGGGTTACACCATGAAGAATATATAATAAAGGATAGAAAATTGAATAAAACCTTATATGGTTTGAAATAAGACTCATGATATTAGTATTAAAAATTGAAAATTATTTGATAATATTGATGTTTTATAAAGATAAATTTGATCGATACTTGTATGTAAACAAACATAACTCCACCACCCTTATTAATATTGTGTAAAAAATTAATATATTTTTTTCTAGATATGGAGGAAATGTTTTTAAAGAATTTATTAAGGAAATGAAGGTGAATTTTTATATTCCAAATTTAGGATAATTAAATATTTTTATTGTTTTACATGTTCAATAAAAAGAATAATAAATTTTTCCATATCATTAAATATTTTTGAAGAATTATTACTGAAGCATGGTATGTATGAATCTATTGAAGTTTCTATTCCTACCATAGTTGGGATGATAATGATTAAAGATGAATCTGGGATAATTGTGAACTATAATAATTTTCCAAAGTTTATATGATGTTTCCTTTAACATATATCATAAAGACCTGATATTGTTTTACGCTATGATTATATATGCTATCTCAAAGTTACCCAAAATAATCCCACATGTTGGTAGTGAATATAATTATGATATATATCAAATGTAAACATAACATGGGATGTTATACAATATAATTTGATATGAAATTTCATGATTATCATCATGCATATTGGGATTGATATTGTAATGCTAGAAAATCAACTTTAAAAGGATCATTTTTCTTTCGAAAATGTTTTGTGAGTTGGACCAAAAATAAAAAATTTATATTTAATTTGATCACAATATAATCTCAATATGATTTAACAATAAAATATTTTACTCAAATGTAGTGGATGAAAGATCAGTTAGAAGATTTGAATGTTGATGTCTGTAAACCATAGAAGATACTTTTTGATAATCAGAGTTAAATTTATCTTTCTAGAAATCATGTCTGACATTGAAGACCAACAAATATAAATATTACGATTCAGTTACAAACGAGAAAGTTCATGGTAGACATGTATTTCTTTAATAAATTTCAATGAAGTGTAAAACCAGTGGTATCTTTACCAAATCATTACTAAAAAATGTTTAAAAAATTAAGGAATCAAATTCAAGTTAAGAATCCACCCAAGAATTATAAAAACGTCATAATAAATCCCCTCACCATGCATTGGATTATTTTGAAAAAGATGGTGAATATCTTGCTAGGGGGAGAGAAGTAATATTATTACCTAAATGAATCTAAAGTTATAGATATCGTAAAATGGGGGAGAAAATGATAAGTGAGAGTAAGGATAATTTAGGAGGAGTATATATTAATATGGATGAATATATTATTATTACCAAGGGATTTAATTCTTTCAAAATTATTACATTTTCTAGTAATGTGGTGTCATGGAACACTTTTTAAAGAAAGTTTATTTTTCGTTAAATGTTAAAATAAAACTAATATAAAATATTCGTTTGGAAAAAATCTGAGTGTTAAAAAATGATGAGTTGAAAAGGTTAATGAGAGTTATAATAAGATAAAAAGGGGGAGATGGAGGATCCTTTGTGATTTATTTCTAAAAATTATTTGTTGTTTTTTGAGAAGTAAATTTTCATAAAGTATTTTATTTCTGTAAAATTATAAAAGAAGAGTTTCTTAATTTTAACAAATAATTTTTATTAATTTGTGGAAGATGAAGAAAGTTGTAATGTCAAAAATATTGACAAGTAATAAAGAAAATAACTTTTTATATAAATTTATCTAATTATTTTATAATCTCAAAGTTCAACATATCATGGAAGAAATCATGATTTTTTTTAACAAAGTATGATTTTGAAGTTCTCGGTTCATAGTTTTACGAACATAGTGCCTCACACACAATTAATGGGAAGAGCCATAATTGAAGGTGATTCAAACAATGTTTAGGGATGTAGACTAAAAAATTCCTTAAGTATTTACTTGGATTAGAAAGTTTGCATAAATATAATTTTTTTCTTATGTTTAATAATGTAAAACCATGATGGGTATTGGTAAAACATTCCAAAAAAAAGATTCAGATAATTATTTGGTTAGAAAGTATGAGTTTGTGAAAATCATTGTGTTTATGAAAATTCTTAGAAGATAAAGGCACTAGTTTTAATTATTGACTATAAGGATGATGTTTTTATAAGATATTATCAAATGACAATATTTTTTATCATACATACCCGGTCAGAAGGATGTAGCTAAAAGACCAGATCCGAATGATGTAGCATATAATAGTGATCAAACTGATGTAGAGAGATGAATTTATCATATGATGTAGAGATGATGTTTTTTATTCATTAAAATATATTTATTTATGATATTTTAAGTATATAAAAATATTAGAAATATAAAGGAAGCGTTTTTATTCAAATCTAATATCAGTACATAACCAAGTTGAAGAACATCAGAGTTTTGAACATAGTTTTCTGACCAAAGGTCTTGAAGAAGATGGAAGCAACATGAATAGACTAGGGATGATGAATAATGATGGTGAAAAATAGAAGTGTACTATATTATTATTAGATATAGGATTCCTGGTAGATTATAACTAATGTATAATAGTGGAAAAGTGTTTCGATAAATAATTGTTTAGATCTATTAAAGTATATACAGGATAGAGAAGAAATATGAAACTGACAACTTTATAATTTGGAAAAATGTTTTGAAACATTTTAATTGGATTAGAGAAAGTAATAAATATTTAGTTGAGAGCTTTCACTTTAGTGGGTCTAGAAAATATGAAAGAGGAATGAAGATGTTCATGTTTTATGTTATAAATCTCTAGTTAAAAAATTCAAAGAGATGATATTTTGATAATAAAGTTCATTGAATGAATGTTTCACAGTGATATCCATCAATATAAATTGGTTTACTATGTTTTTTCAACGAAAAACTGAATAGAATGTGTCGATTTTATGTATTTAATGTGATTTAAGAGAACTATTCAGGTGAATAAAGTTCTAGATAGAGAAGATCCTAATAAGAAATATTTGGATAGAATTTTTGGAAGAACATTATAATGTTATAATTTGATTAATGTTGATAAGTATGAAGTTATAGCATATTAAATAAGATTGAATAATAATAAATAAGTGTTGTAAATGTTAGATAATAACTCAAATGAAGTTAAAATATATGAGAAATTTAAATTTATCAATTTGAGTAAGTGGGACAACACTTCAAGTTTACCTCATTTTTTATATCTAGAGCACTGTTTAATATGATGGAAACATTTCATTTTTCATTTTTTTGTTCATATGTGAAATAATTTTATGTACATAATAATTTTTTACATAGTCATTTATCCATCAATGTTTATTTTCATTTTGATTTTATTAGATTTTTTTATAAATTATTGAAACAGAATGTTTAGAAGATATTATAGATGATAAATTAATAGTAAAAGGTTAAACAATGTTTCGAGTAGATGTTTGTGTCATGTTGAGTTTTGATGAATCAAATAGAAAAAAATTTAGTTTTAGGAGAAGTCTGACAAGTTGGTAAATAGAAATATATAACTAGATGAAGGATTTTTATATGGAAGATTTCAGATAAAGGGTAGCGCATAAATAGATTCTGGATGAACACTGATTCAAGCAGTTTCATCAAAGTTTCATTTTCTGATTGTGGCTCAAATTTTGTATGATAAATGTGTAAACATATATGAGTCATTATAATCATTCCTTTTGGGAGACAACATTTTTTCAATGGGATTTTTCATTAATGTTGTATTAAATTCATCATTATAGTTAATTTCTATTAACCCTTGGGAATGAATATATAAATGATGTATGTTCTCAACCTGATGCCAAAGCATGCAAATCATGTGTTCTTTATTTACTTTCCAACATTTTTATGTATTTGAGAATTATAAAAATAGAAAAGGAATACGCTCTAAGAAATTTCAGGTGTTTATTTTCTTAAAAATGATATTTTTTAAAAGAGTATAATTGATTTTACCCCCTCGCACTGATTCAACGATTCATTGGAAATTCATGTGCCTTTAGGAAAGAACAAACAACATTCCAACCATTGATATCAATATGTCACATCTTTAAAATCTATAATGGGGCGGGGAAAGGACGGTATAATTGATCCTAGGTGTTACACTAGAGCTAGAGGATATGATGTTTTTTTATTATTCATGTGATTATTTCCATATATCATTTTCATGTACTCTTGTATTCTCTATTATTAATAAAAAATATTGGTTTTGGTTATTTAATATATACTCACACCCAATATAGGAATATAATTTTTCATGTAAATGTCATGGTTAGGAAATTGGTAAGGGAAAGGGACCTACATTGGAAGGATGTTGTGGTGTAGTATGGTTTGACCAAGAGATGGGACAAGGTGGGGACTCATGTCTAGATTTTTAGTTGTCTAAATTTTTAATAGATTTTGGTACATGATGTATGTTGTTATCCAACAAGATAAATCTTTTATTCTTGTATGACTCATATAATATTACAACATGTCATTTTCAAAGAGTATGCATAAGTAATTTTTTTTAATAATATATTATAGTAATTATGTCTATATTATGCAATTATACAATGTTCAGGATTTTATATTATTGAATCCTATTTAGTTTTGATAATCTAATCTAATGCATGTAATATCTCCACACAACCAATAGTCCCTCAAAACTAGTCTCTATTCTACGGAATACTAGGAGGCTCTATTGAGATCAAATTTCACTATAGGCTTAGTTATGGTTTGGGTGATTGAGGCCACAAAAACTACACACATAGTTAAGTATAAATAGAATTACATCATCCTGATTTTTAAAAATGATGTAAAAAGATAATTTTAATCTATAAGGAGTGTATTTATCATCCCGAAAGAGCAGCATGATCTACCCATCATGCCATCCTTTTCTCCATCATTATCTCTTTTTGATCTGTGTTTTTTGGGTCCATTTTATTGCAATGGTCAAAATTTATTTTATCTTTATTATCCTCTCATATCATCAAACTCATTTTTTCTTATTTTACTATTTCTACTAATGGTTATAAATTAAGGAACTGATTCAACCTAAAAACTATGTAATTTCTCTATAATGTTGGGGATTTCATGTGCTATTCATAATAGTTTAGAATGATTGGTTTCTTATTTTGACACAAAATTTCAGTTTACGTATATTCCATAGTAAATTTTTTAATATATGTTTTTATTTTTTTGGGATATTAATGATCAATTAAAAGTTGGAAATTGGGGAATTTTTTCAATTTTTGTTTGAGTGTAGACTACATATAGAAAAAACATTATTTTTCAGATTTCAATTTCCTTAGTTCAATTGTTGAGTGTCATTCTAGATGTCCCAATTATGGAATTTTATGTTAAATGGTGAATCAATGAATTTTTGTATGTTTGAATGGGGAATGTGATCATTGCATTGAAGTTGGTTTTATAAGACATAAATTATATCAATAGATGGGTGACTTAAATGTTACAGAATATCTACTTTTGTTACTATTATAATACAATGGATGGGGAATTATTTACCTAAGGAATTACAAAATTGTATCATTTTAAAATATTTGTGTTTATGTCACAATAGGAACTAATGTTTTTATAGGGATGAATGTGAAATCACCTGACCGTGTTAATATCCCCACTAGGCTAGAGACATGGTCGGATGTACCTCCCCCCTATCATATTTAATTGTTGGGTGGTGGATTACATAAACAAAGTTGGGTCCACAAAAAGTAAGACACTTTCATTCATAAAACCAATGAAGAAAATCACCAAAAAAATTATTATAATGTATAAATGAATAGGATATACACATGTAAGATTAAATACGTCATAGCACATATATATGTTACACCATTAGTTAGGAAAACAATAATAAATAACTAATTTTATAAAATTAAGTTTAAATAAAGTATCCATTATATGACATAAATATTTCAATTAATAAAAACTAAAGAGAAGTATCTCTAAATTAGATATGGTCACCACTACGAAGGCCCCACTAAAAATTTACATAGACTAAACCTTTGTAGATCAACAAAAAACGACCCACGACACTACGTATTCTTGTAAATAATCAGTTTTAACAACCACTAGTATGTTATCGTACAATTTATCATGCATGGGTGTGTAAATTATCCCCATATTAAATAAAAGGTGATAAAGAACACCAAATTTTACCATGTTCATTAAGAATAATTAATTAATATGAAATGATATCATATATTTGGACCATACATCTCAATATAATCCACTTGTATTCAAGGTCGAATAAAATATTTGATCTTATACAGTCCTTAAACTCTTATGACATATAATGTATAATTTATTTCCATAAATATTTTTACAAGTAATCATCTATTAATCCACTTCATTAAATAATATCTTTTATATGATCAATTTTTTTCTTTTCTCCCTAAAAATAAATCTCACAAATATATGTACACCAAAATAGGGGCCCAAAATATACCAAATTCGTAGCCGTGAGGAATAATGATCCTTTATAAATTTGAATAATATTCAATATAGATATTTATTTATTGAGGAAGTCCCAAACCTCAACAAATGAATTTTTCAATCAAATTGGACCTTTATCCAATGTCTGGGGGTCTATAACCAATCAATGATAATGTCGATCGAGGGTATACCAATCCAAATCTCTTTAATACAAGGGACACATAACACATCAATGATATTGTTGATCAAAAGTATATATAACCCCATTCACAAAATAGAATAATCAATCTCCATCATGTAATTGTTCAATCATGGACATGTATGACCTGATTTCCCTACCAAATACCAATCACATCGAAACGAAGACCCATATATAGATGTTATTCTTGTACCAATGAGAATCTCAGTGAATTTATATATTATAGTTATATCACATAAATGATAAGTAGTTATAAACAATTTCACATTTCCTAATTCTTGAAATCATAATTTGGACAGAAAATATCATAATGTTATCACACATCCTCTACAACCTATGTAAATAGGTAATCTCATTATCATATCACTATCACAAAAAACTGGTTCAAAACATTCATGTCATATAATGTCTATATCATGAAATTATTCCTTCAGTATTCCACTTATGTATCTGATGAAGCCACTTGGGACCCCAAAGCTAGTTTACACTAAACCATTTGTTGGTGATTAACATCATGGGAATGAATATCACAAAATTATAAAAATACCATCTAGATAACATAGGTGGAGACATTAAAGTAAAATTCAAACCACCAAACCATGAACAATAATGTAACCTCAATATATTTTATTATAAAATTATATAATTTATGGATGTTATAGAACACAACCAAAATAAAAAACAATCACAAATATTATAAAATAAATACTAAAACAAAATATTATAACAGAATCTAAAAGCCCTGTATAACATAGTGATATATGAATCAACTCCTCAAAACATAGATAATGATATATACACTGATCACTAAGGAAACTCCACCCAAAAAACCCATCAAAAAACCTTACAAATTATATATAAAATTATTAGTGAGTGTATAAATGTACTTAATTATCCATCGTAATATAGAATAAATAACTCAAGAAGGATGATCTCAAATTCAAAATAAGGATAAAGATAATCATTTTAAGTTCAATGATATCATATTGATTAATGGTGTGATAACATAATTAATATTCATTAGCATGAAATAAGAGAATTCATACCCAACATCACCCCTATCATCAATCATGGAATAAGTATTGTACATAATATAAGAGTAAAAGGTATAACATAAATGATAAGGATCATGGGAAATCACATGTTATCATAAAATAAAGAACATTGAATCCTAGGAAATATGGTAGAAATATAAAACATGACAGAAACATATGTCAATGATAAATTCTAAGAGAACATAACATGGTGGGAATAGTCCCATAATGTATTTGGGTTACTCCATTATCCCACAAATAATGTCTCATGAGACTAAAACATTACCCAATTTATTGAAGTTCTATTTGGGAACACCCATAATTACATTTTCATGATTATATATGTCAAAAAATGAAAAAAATAATTATGAATCAACATACGAACTATATAGGGAATTAAATATGTTACAAAATCATTCCTCGCATAATTTCCATAAAGAGGTAATGAATAAGGATTTGAGAAATGAACATAAGGAATGTATTATCAAATAAATTGTTGGGATAATGAGCTAAGAATATAAGTAATAGACATATATATAGAATTTAAAACTAGTCTATAACATAAAATCTTATTTTTATTTATAAATAGAAATACTATAAAAAGATTAAAATAGTATTGAGGAAAATACTCATTTAATTTTGAAATTAAATATTTAAATTCTAAAAATATCCAAAATATTATGGGGAAAACATTCATCAAAATAAATTTTGGAATATTCTAAAGGAATATTCACTAAATTGAGTAGTCCGGATATAGGGAAATTCTATTAATGTATAAAAACATAAAACAATATTTCATTTCAAATTTTTGGTAAAAATGGAAAAAGTTACTTGTTCCAAAAATAGGAATATGATTAATTTTTTTTGTAAAAAGTAATACATGGATAAATATGAAATTAAAAAAATCATATTATCATATTATAAACATTCATGAAAACATTTTTATAAAACATTGAATCGGGAAATATGATTTTTTACTAAAAGGAAAAAAATATAGTTATCCTTAAAATATTCCTTTAGTTTCATGAGTAATTAAAAATAAGAGAGTGAAAGGATAATATTTAATATCTAGATAAAATATGGTAAAAAAAATTATTTTTTTGAGTGCTAGATCTTGAAATTTGATAATTCGAAACAGATTAAATAAAATATTGTTAAATAATGTGATTGTAATATGAGACCATTATTATATTATTATGTTTTGAATTATAAGCCTCATTAAATATTAACATTAAATTTAACATTAAATATCATGAAAATAATGAAAATTAGGATATAATACTGCAATTTAGAAACAAATATACATTATAAAATACTAAAAGTTCATAAAATAACATATGTCTCTATGAAGATGATTTGAATTTGTAAACCATTACCCCAATTTTAAAAAATCATATACATTCTATACCTTCTTGAATAAAAAAATTATGTTAATTATCTACTTTATTATGAAAATTTTTAATGTTCATTATTTATTTTATTTTATGTATCACTATGTTATATTTAATTTAATAATTAATTATGTTCACATCAGAAATTTTGGATTGTCTGTCCAAAATAAATTAGATAGGATGAGTATGCATAAAAGGTCATTACATTATCATATCCAGTATAAAAATCAGTAAATTATTTAATTTTATTAAAAAATATAAAATTTTAAACCCAATATAATCTTATAGTTATGAAAAATAAAGCACATTATAATCATGTAGATGGTTGGTCGTACGGACACATGAGTAATGTTTCCATTTTTCAAATAACTATATGGAAAGATGATAAGTGTTATTTAATCTTTCCAAATTGATAATTGTATCATAAATATGATATTATATCATTAAATAAACCTATATATATCATTCAAATGATTTTGAGATGAAAAAATATTCACATTGCTTTTTGGATGTGGTAGTCCACACATATACACGAACGATGTTATCATTTTTCAATGAATTGAATGGTAAGAAAATATATGTTATATTAATTTGTAATAATGATAAATATTTCATCAATATCATATATATATAATAATTATATTATTATATCTAACTATGAGATATTGGGATGGAAAATAAATTACATAGTCTCATGAGGTAGTATTTTTCCATACACATAAATGACAGTTTTATTTTTCATTTAATAGAACATGTTATGAATTCAAGTTATTATAGTAAAATAATAAAATATCCATATATGGTATATACTTATGTTTTTATGTCATCATGGTTGAATAATATATTAATGATATGGAATAAGAAATAAAAAACACATGGTTAATAATGATACATCTTATTCCGAAAACATCTTTCGGTATACAACAAAAGACTTTCTATGAGGTATTTATAATAAAAAAATACCTATTAGAAGTGGTAAGGAATGTATGGAATGGATTTGGGAAGGGATTATATGATCCAAATTTCTTTTTTATGTGTGAATAAAATATAAAGGGAGGTTCCCTTTTATAAGTGCGGGGAGGGGAACTCTTGGAAATTCCTAAAAGCCTAAAATATAAAAATGGATTTCACTATGAAATGCTTCCAAATGGTTATATAATAGAAAATAATGTTTCATTTGGATTAAATAAAATTATGAAATCAAATTTTGTAGAACTTCAGTGGTGTTTAAAACATTATCTTTGGGGTTGATGATTTAGTTAACATATTTCAACCATTGCTATAGAAACATATTTTTCAATCATAATGGGTTATAATTTACCAAGAAATGAGAAAATGGGATCATAAATAGACATTGATTTATTATTGAGACCATATTTTATATAAATTTTATAATTTCATTATATTAAGGTTATTTAAATAATTTTAAAAATTATTATTTTCATTAAATAACGATAATTTAATTTGTCACACTACTCATATAATAAGACTTTAAAGACACAATGAAAAAGATTTAATTAGAATACAATCTTCTCACACATCCATAATTTGTCATTTTTATCAGAAATATTTATTTTAAATTTTAAATCACAAAAATTATACTATTTAATATTTTTAATATAAGTTTTTTATTAATTGAATAAATACAATGTCAGGGTTACCTAAGTGTTTAATGTAACTTTTCCATCACTGAAAAGTATAAAAATTATCATAATGAAAACTATTTCATTATGACAATAATAACCATTTATATTTAAAAATTTATTTTTACCATGTGTAGACACAAGATATATATTTAAAAGTGAGAGAGTGACATTTTATCTTTTATATTACTTAAGATAATACATAGTTTATTTTCATTTAAAAGTATCCCATAAGTTGTTAAATGTTTCCAATTAGGTGATAAAGGTTGAAATAAATTAATTAAATAAAAATTAATATGAATAATTTTTTCCTTTTCACTACGTTTTAGCCTAGGATGAACTGATTTACCCTTTTACCATGGTGAAACAGTCTAACTATTAATTCTATTCGTTATGTACAAAGAATAATTTGACCATACTAAATAGGATTAATTATTTTTATTCGAAATATATACTAAAATTTACCTAATTTTAAAAAATAAATGGTAGAAATGTATTTTATAATAATTTGGAAAAATGCTATGAAAAGTGGGTTCTCAAGAAAACACATTTCCAAGCAACAAATGATCATATATTAACTCTATGAATAATAGTCATCATTTTATAAATTAAAAATTTATTTAAATTGATATATAATATAAATGAATTTCATTTATATAATTCCTTTTATGGAGTTTTTTTAATTTATCAAAATTGATAAAATTTACACCCTTAATTTTTTTTTCAAAAAATGGTGTTTTCTATAATTAAAATATACCTATAAAAAATCATTAAAATTAGAGATTAAAATGAATTTATTTATATTATTTTAAATAAAAAGTTTCTTATTTTAATTTATGATTAAATACGTAACATAATAAAACATTTTATTATATTTTTTAATAAAAATAAAAGAATGTAACTGAAAACTTGCTATTTTTACAATTCACTGAAAAATCAATCATTTCAAAAAATTAGGACAATTTCACCCTATGATAATTTTTATTTTATGATATAGTAAATTATATCATTTTTATAAAATTAAATTACTGACTTTGGGGAAAATTTATTACGTTGTCAATGCATAAAAATAATAAAAATCGTTTTTTGATGAAAACACATTTTTGAAGCATAAAACATCTTTACAGAAAATTGATTACTATGTTATTTTAAATTAATATATAGATTTGTATTATGTAAAACCATTATAGATATTTTTAACTATATGGTTGTTTCTTTTCACACAATCTATTTTAATATCCACTTTTAAATAATAATTTTTAAATAATATATCATAGTTCGTTTAAGTTTAAGGTTGTGTGTCATATACTCTAT
Source organism: Viscum album (assembly GCA_963277665.1). NCBI lineage: Eukaryota > Viridiplantae > Streptophyta > Magnoliopsida > Santalales > Viscaceae > Viscum > Viscum album. The sequence goes on from OY728165.1 coordinate 1,048,187,403, forward strand.
CAAATAGACTGTTCCTCCTTTAAAATAGCATAGTGTTATATACATGGATATAGAAAATCCATTTATGGAATTAGGTGCATTAAGAGGTGGAGGTGTAGTCTCTGATGTGGTTATTGTAGACTTCTATCCCTTAAAGTATATCAGTGATTATTTTTTGGGATTACTTTACCTTTTTCATTGAAATCACTTTTATTTCTACCCTATTATGTTTTTTATGAAATCCTATTGAGGTATTTTTATTTAAATTCTAATATAGACATTGAGCCCCCATATGTTGTGTCTATCTAGAAGAAGCACAATTAGAGAGTGAATTTGGGATACATAGAGCTAGTGGAACCAAACCTTGTTGGAATTTCGTTGAGATTATTAGAAATAGTTCCTATTTTAGGAGTTAGTATAATGTTGATCTCCCACTTTTTCATGTTCATGGTTTTAATTTTTAATGGAATGTTATGATCTTGTGCATTCCCATTATTTTATGGTTTTATATGTTTCTTTATTTAAGAGATGGTTATATTTTCATTAATTTTTTTGTAGATATATGGTTCTATTAGGGTTTAATATTCTATGGCCACCCATTTGTGTGATATGCCTTCTTAGTTATAGTAACTATCCACATGCCAATTCGAGGTTGGATTGGATTGATAAAATCAACTGGCCACCTACCCAAGTATGGAGTCAGTATGTTATCCCAAGATAGAGTCATATTGAAAATGATTTATCCTAGGGATAAAGTATATAGTTAATATTCTCGTGAGGTTTAGTTTGCGAATCTTAGGGAAAATATATAATGGAGTTTTAAATTTGGTTAAAATATAAGGGCACCTAGTTTGATTGATGGTTTCCAAAATATCAATTCAATAAGACTATGATAATATTTTAATCATCCTATAAATCTATGAAATCATTTATAATGTTTAATGGGATAATACACACGTCATATAATATGTCAATTAAGATTTTCCATATACTACATATATCAACTCAAATATTTGTTCTTTAATAATGATTGGTTCATAATGATGAATATAGGTTGTCAGCCCATTGATTGTCACCTCAATAGTAGTCTTAGGATTATACCATTGTTATTCTATTATTTTCCCCAGAACCAATGATTAGTTGAGTGAAAAGGCATTGGTAAATGTATTCAAGTGAATGGTTTCCCTACCGCTTGTGAAATGGACAGAACCGTTTCTTAGTTTTCAATGAGTAGACTCTCAACTTATGGTAAAAAATGTATTCTATGTAAAGAAACATAGTACTTCCCATGGGGTTGTGTATATTGTATGTTCCCTTATAATAGAGTCCTCCTTGCATATATAGAGTTCCTAATCCTTGGGAAGATAAAGACTTGTCAAATTAATTTATGTGAATATTTTTTCTCATTAAGACACTAACTAATTATATGGTGATTCACATATTAAATGTTTTTTAAATAATGACTTATTTATGGTGGATGATGGCCACTCAGACTCCAAAAAATTCATCAATACAATGGTTTTAGTTTGCATATATTTTAAGAGGGAAGTATTATCCTGAAATATAGAGAATGGTATGAGTTTTAGATATGTTAGACATTCAGTAGGGTATCAGGACACTATTAGAGTATGAATTAATGTTTTCAAACCACATACCATGAAAATGATTAATGATTTATTTCTATGGGATTATTTGTTTTACCGAGGACACATGGGGAATAAGCATTCTAATGTTATACCTATATGTATAACCACATATGTTGGAGATTTAAAGAATGATATTTTGACTATGATTTTCTTTAGAAAACATATCAAATGACTTCGCAAGGTTTTTATTGTAACCCCCTAATATTTTAACAGAGTAATATCATGGTTAATAGTGTATATAACACGAAACATCTAGATTTTTAGGGAACGTATCACCCTATGAAATGAAAATTAATTTATTGGTAAACAATTTCAACCTCTTGAATATATTGGGATGCAAACAACATCGAGTTTAAATGGAATGAGAAACTCTATTAAAATATTATTATTCAATATTTCCAATTATAACCTAGCTGTTAAGATGGAGGGTATGTATAATAGTACCTAAATTAATAAAATTATTATGTTTAAAAATGTATTAAATAAATTAAAGGGTCATATATTGATTAGAAACAAAATAAGAACCATTTAAAGGGAAATGGTATTTTGGAAAAGAATATTTTTATGGATGGTGATTTATTCACACATTTCATACATTATTTGAAATAAAATATTAACACTTTATGAAAATTTATCTGGAATAGGATTCATTTTGAAAACATAATGTTAAAATTTTCTTAGGGTAAAACAATGGGATATTTTGAAAAATACACTACTAAAAAACACACCCTTAACACTACTGGCCTTTATCAACAATAGAAAAAAGCACTAACAAAGGGTACCTTTTATAAGTTCTAAAAAAGATAAGATAAAATTCACCCTTTATCAATACTTTTTCCTATGATGATGAATGATAACACTTATCGGCGCTTTTCTATAGCACTGCAAAAATATACCATTTATCATCACTTTTTCTCACACTGATAAGGGGTTCCCTATATCAGCCGTTAATTTTTAGCACAGATAAAGGTCCCAAAATAATAAAATAATTAAAATTATAAAAAATAAAAATATGTAATTGTTTTAAAAAATATTAATTAATAAATTGTTGATAAAAATGAATAAAATGAATATATTTTTATCTGTATGTATATATATATTATAAATATTAATAAATAATATATATTAAATATATATATATATATATATGTAAAATGAATAATATGATATAATTAAACAAATGAAAATTAAAAATAAGTAAATTAAGAAAACAATTAATCATTTCATTAATTAAATAATTATTTATAAAAATGAATAAATAGAATATAAATACATATATATTATCAATATCAATAAAAAAATATATTAACTATCTGTATATAAAATGAATAAAATGTAATAATCAAACAAAAAATTAACTTTGAATAAATTACAATATTACTAAAAAATTTATAAATGAACCAATAATTAATAAAAAAGAATACGTTTAATATATATAAAAATATATTAATTATAAATAGATATAAATGATATATATTAAATATAAATAGAGAAAATGAATAAAATATACCAATTAAAAACATATTAAAGTATTTTTAGTATATAATGGGGTTTAAAAAAATTATTCATTAATACATTTAACCTAGAAATATATTCATATATAAATATATATATCAATTTATATAATATTTATTAAAATTATAATTATATAATAAAAAATATGTATTCATACATTAAATAATTCATATATACGATGAATTGTTTATAATTAAAAAGGAATATTAATTAAAAATGCCAACTAATTGTATCGAGTAATGGACATAATTAAATGTTGTTTTAATTGAAAATTTAACATATATGAAATGAATGTTATATTTGTTTCAAAAATATACAATTAATTAATTTATTTTTATATACAACCAACAAACATAAAAATTTACGTAATTGATAAAATGTTATATATAAACTTATACACCTAATATTCATTGAATTTATTCCAATTTCAGTATTCATTTTAGAATTTCATAATAACATGATAAATTTAATATATTATTTTTGTAATCCTAAAAGTTTATTTATTTATTTTTAATATTATTATAGTTATGTAATATTTTTTCAGATTTAATATTTAATATTTCTTTTTATTTTGAAATTTAATCATTTTCTATTATTTATTTATTTATATTTATTTACCATGTATTAATATTTTCAATATGTATTCATATTTGTTTCCATATATGTTAATACGTATTTAATAATTTATAATTAATTTACAGAACAACTATATTTTTTAATATTTTTAATGTGTACTCATTTTTAGTAATTTAGTTCACTCATTTTGAAGAAGCATGCATTTAATAATATATATTCATTAATTATGTTAAAAATATATTTATAAATAAATATTTATAAACATATATATTCAAAAAATATTTATTAATGTATATTTACAATATTTATAAATTTACAAACATTTAATTACAAATAAATTAAAATAATTCCTTAAAAAATATTTATATAATTATAAGTAAATAATTAGTAAAATATAATAAATTTATTAATATAATGAATATATTAACAATATATATATATATATATATATTTATCAATTATATATATAATTATATAAATCTGTATAATTATATAAATATATAAATATTAATTTTTTAGAAATTATTTAAATAATTAATAAAAAATAAATTTATGTTTAAATAATTATAAATTCTAAATATATATTTAAATCATAAACATATATACTATATTTATATTTATATTAATTTATATTTATAATATATATATATAATGATATAAATATATTAATAATTATAAAATTATATTAATTAATTTTAAATAAAATATATATTTATTATATTTGTAATTATGTTAATTTATTAAGTATATATAATTATATGAATATATATTGATATAATTAACTATATTTTTAAATACATTTATAAATTCATATATAGTATACTTATAAAATTATATATAGAAAATATATTTTTTAAAAAGTATTTATAAATCATAAATAAATATTTATATATTTAATAATTATAAAATTATAACATATATATATATATAACAATATAAGTAAATTTAATTTTTTTATTTATAGTTATAATTATAAATCCATTATCAGTGCTAATATTTTAACATTGATAAATATGTCTTTTATTAGAGATGCATAAGAAATGACAAAGAGAGAGCTTTATTAGTGGTAAAAAATTCTAATAAATTGATTTTTTATCAGTGCTAAAAATCACTGATATAGATATATTTTATTAGTGTATAATAATCTAGTGTTGAGAAAAGCTATCTTTATATGTTTTTTAGTGATGATAATATTATCCCTAATCTAATTGAAGAATCCAAACACAATGATTTTAGATGTGATATATCAAGTATCTATAAAAAAATATTTCTATTGCTGTTCTCCATCCTTTTATCAAAAGCTGAAGTCAATACTCGAACAAATTCAAGGCTCAAATCACAACTTGAATAAGTCGATGTTTTCATGATATCTCAACTTTCCCTCAGACGACTAAAATGTCAAATCAATGGAAAGTTATTTTATCTACCTCCTGACTCGTTGATTTCTTGTTAGGGGGGATATTGTTGACGTCAGAATAGAGGGATGACATAACAGGGATCAATCCTAAGATTGGGTGTGATGGGAAGTAAAAATTTCACAAAAAACATTATTCTTAAATTTGGGTTCTATTTCCATTCCATGTTTCTATCCTATTTATGGTGGAAATTGTTTTCCCTCTTTTTGTGGAAGTCTAATGGAAGGATAGTTTCAATTCCATCAAACTAAATATGGTTTTTTTAATTTCCATGCCTTTTCTATTTCATAACTTTTCTTTCCGACACAAAACCATGAAATAAATTGATATGTATTTATTGTGATATTATTCCACAACAATGATCATCTTGTGCATATGATCATTTAGTGTATTAATTTTTTCATCTTTTGATAGATGCCTAATTAGTCTGGTTTCTCAATAAGGGTATGTAACATAATTTATATATGTTATTGGATAAATATAGTGTTATAAATTATTAATATGATATTTAAATTATGAACCAAAAATGATTAGTTTTAAAATGATTAGTTTTTATGTTTTTCTAATAAATAATTTTTTTTGATGAGTTTAAATATGTTTTATTCATTTTAATTAATGAAAAATTGGGGTAAGTATGGGGATAGAAACATTTTAATATATTATAAAATTAATTTATTTGTGGTTGTATTTTTTTGGACCATTTACGATTAAATTATGATTATTTTGAATATAATTTTTAGAATGGGAATAACATAGGAAATTATATTATGTGAAATGTTATCTCAGTGATAGAAATCATGTTTGTGATTCTTGAGTTATTGATAAACTAGTGATATTCTTTTTTACCATTTTGTGTTGAGAAGAGTTAGAAAATGGAATTAATTGGGAAAATAAAATAGATATAATGTTTGAAAAATTATTATAATTAATGTTTTAGATTAAGTGTTTTTTAATTAAATATTTTTCATGGAAATAAAAAAAGTGTAACGTTGAATGAGAATTTGATATTGTTTTTAGAATTGATTAGTGTGTTTAATATTGAGTAACTTTTAATTAATAATTTTTCAGAATAATATCATGATTTTTATAGATAAGAAATTTAATTAAGTTTGGTTTGAGGTAAATAAATGGGGATTTAATTAAGAATGTAAGAATATAAATTCTTGGAAATAATGGAAAAATGGGCATGTTTGAGGAAATTGAAATGCTTTATTTATAAACTAGTTAAAATAATATTTTTTAGTGATGAAATGATTAAGTTAGAATACTATGACGATAAATTGATTAAAGTTATTAGTATTTACAACTTTTAATAGATCATCAATTTTTATTCTATGTAGTGATATATAATAAATAAGTATGGTGTTCTTACAAGTAGTAGTACATTATTTTGAACAAAAATGGGAAATTTAATGGAATATAATTTTTCAATAAATAGATCAAGTATTTATAATATATGAAATAATAGATATTAAATTTAATTGGTTATCTATTATACAAAATTAAGAAATAACATGACCAGACCTTCTAAGACCCCTCCCGGGCTAGTGATAAGGTTTTTTGTTCCTTTATAAACTATCCTCCAATAGGCCATGGGTTAGTCAGTAGTTTCAAGAGAGAATAAACAAAATGTGGGTGGTATTTTATGATCAAACCTATATTGAAAAATCAGCACAAATCCCAGGAAATGAATTTGTAAAATAATTATGTAAAATTAAAATTAATCAATGTGACATTACATGACATACTACCTATCAAGAAAATAATAATTCACAATCAACATAATTTGGTAGTTTAATATATGAAATTTGACTAGATTAGAATAATATTATTTTTAAATTATAACCCATTGGAAAACCATAATGAATATATGTATAATTCTATATGAGAACACCGCCAAATATCCCTACCTTGTCCGCCTCTACAGCCTGACATCGCAAACAATGCATCACCTTATACTATGAAAAATAATAAAATTTTTATACATCAATAATTATTTCAATATTAAATTATCATTGATTGGTAGAGTATAATAAAAAATAAAGTCATCCAGTGTGTTGAGAAGAATGAAAGTGTACCTCATTAATGATTGATAACCATAGGGTTTGAAATCGTAATATACAGTAATGACCTTCAAATAAAATATCACTAAGGGGAAATATAAGTCAAACAACTACTATGAATCTATATTGTCCACAATGTCCCATAAAATACCGTTCAAGAGTCTAAATTATTTACTAAAACCTGTCTGCCATTGATCATATGTCTAACCTATTAGAGTAATGTGTTCTCGAGATCACTATAAAAAACAGTTTCTAAAACTGGTTTTGGATAAATTAGTAGTTCATTGATTGAATTTTGAATGACGTTCATGGAAACCTCGATATTTATGTCTGTAGTCTGGGAAAATCATGTTAGGATTTAAATTATTAATTTACCACTATATTCTAATTTTTTTATTCATGTCATCTTTATGGAATGGGTATTGAATGTTTAATAATAATTATTTTCATTAAACTAGGTGGTGGTCTACTTATAATTTTTATTTCCATACCTATATTAAATTTGTGTCTTAAAAAATAAAACCTGGTTTTAAATGTTAGTGTGGGTTTTTGAAATGAAGAAATGCGGGTTTCCATTAAAATGAACGAAAATAGATATAGTGTTTTGAAGCCCTTGATTTTATTTCAAAGTGAACCGATAAGGTTGTAAACATTTTAATATTTACATATTTTCAAGGAAATAGTTTTATACTTTTAAATTATTATTAATGGGTTTTGAATATTATTTTATAATTTTTCACCTAATGCTAACCGTTTTTAGGGAAAAGGGGGTTCATACCCCATTATGTTTTTTTTTTGAAAAATTTGTCTATTTTAATGTGGAATAAAAAAAATTATTTCATGGGGGGTTTTAAATATTAAAAAAATCCCCTTTTGAATTTTTAATTTTTTTTCAAATTATAGTTGAAATTTTTAATTATTGGGTTATAATTAAATTTTTTTTTTCACTTGAGAAGTTTTTTAAAAAAATATATAGTTTCATTATGGATTTTGGAAAACATTCTTAGTAATAAGATAATTATTTTATTGTTAATTAATATATTTCCCTAGACATATTATTTTATAATTCCTACAATTATTATTTCATTAATTATTTAGAAGACGATTTCTATTTTATATTCCTTTTATATCAACTAGGTCCCTCTCTATAGTGTTTGGAATAAGTGGGACTAGGAAATCATTTATATGTTTCCACTAAAAGAGCATATTGTTGTCTTAGTGAAATAATTATTCTATTAAATGAATAATAGTTATTACATACCTAATCCAACTTCATTATGTATATCACACCATTTGGAATGGGTAAAGGGAAATAAAAGTGTAAGTTCTCTGTAAACATGTATTATATTATCAGAATATTTATGAAACCATTGTGTTCCTATGAAACTTTCATGATTTATTGAAAACAATAAAAAATGTTGTCTTATACTTCACCAACATCCATCATGAGAAAAATTTTATTTAAAGAGGTATCTTTCATCCTCATCAGCTTCACAAATAGAATAGTTATTATTACATTTTTATTGAGGCTCATCACCCATATATTCTGGACATGAACCAATTTACAGCAACCTAATATGAGCAGAATCCATCAAAAATCAGGTAGCTATTATAATTTTGGATGAATTCAGATTATAAAACCTACTATAGTAATGTAATTATTTTGTTAAATTCAATTATCCATTTCCTTCATAGCATACTAAAACTATTTGAAATAATCAAATTTTCAGTTCCCCTAATAATAATTATATATAACTTTCACCTTTGACAATGAATATCTTCTGTTAATTTTTTAAAATGAATAAAACATGAACCTAATAGGAAGGATATGAATCTATAATTGGTGAATTATAATAGTCTAATAAATTAATATAGTGATGAAGATAAAGAGTTCATCAAGTTTTTAGTATGGAATGAATATGAACCTTCCCAAATCCATTGTCTTTGATTACATATTTGTTTTTCATGAAAATATTTCCTAGAAGAGTTTGATGAATATCTGATTTTTCATAGAATAGATCTATGCTATAAATTTTAGACTAAACCTGTGAAAAAAATAAATGTTCACATCAATTGGGATAATGCTATATTTTATAGATCATTTTATATGAATAGTTATGTAAATGATGATGGTTATTCCATGTAAGAAATAACAATTATTGTTAAATTTAACCATCATTATTGATCAAAGTCATTTAAGAAGAGAAATAGTTCTTCTAAGAGACCATTTTATAGGGATTGTACTAAATACACAACATTTTTAGCTATAATAAAGTTATATAATTTTAAATCTAGTAGTATATGAAGCAACACAACATTTAGAACATTTGAGATTCTAGATCTTATCAGAACTATTTCCTAATGGTGAAAACTACATCCATATATTTCTAATGTCCATGAAATCTTCTACATATCCATATTAAAAATTATATGTTATACACAACACATATAATAATATCAAATGTTATGTAATGGGAATATAGAAAAATAATATGATGAATAAGGTATCTACATACTTGATTAAAGGGAGAAATTGATGACGAATTGTAGAATACAAATAATGAAAATATTTTGGAGAAATTGCTTGTTTGAAGAAGAATATGATGATCTAAAAAGAGTTTTGAAATAAAAATAACCTCATTTATTTTATGGATTGACCCAAAATATATGTCTGATTTTGTTAATATGGGAATGATGACCAAAAACGTTTCCATTTCATAAAATAAAATATCTCATGTTTCGCAATGAAAATATTATTCTGTTTTACAATAGATACACAAAGGGGGGATTTAAAACATTATGAAATATAATGAATTAATATTTACTATAATATCTATAAATAATAAAGGGAGATAAACAGAAAAAATAAAAACAAACACACTATTGTTAACTTTTTATGATTGATTACATTAATTTTGATTACTCTTGCTTTAAAATCATTAAAATATAATAGAAGGGTTCAAAAAGTGATATAAATTTACAAAGGAAAAATAGAACCATTATAAGGGAAGTAATAAATTATGAGGTATGACAAAGGTTGAGTATATATTGGGTGTATGTGTTAATGAGATCTTTAGGATATGACCATTTCAATTTGACAATTGTATGAACATTCAATTATAATTATACATAATATAATAATAAAATACTACTATAAATGAAATTTAAATGTATCATAAATAATAATTATATTATTATATCACCATTCAAACTTATGAATTATGATATTTTAAAATTTTAAATTTTAATGTGAATAAATGTAACATTCCAATTCGGGTGCTTCACACATATTACCTGAGCCACTTCGTCACATAACCTCTAGCATGCCTCCCCATATGCCAGAGCCTACTGATTAACAGTGAGGGTCCAATATATCAACATGGGGATTCTATACCCACTTTATCAATGATTTTCAACAATGATAATAAATTAGAAAAACAAAATGATATAACCAATAAGAAAACCAACCAATATCACATGATGAAAAAAACATAAAATACAATATCCAAAAACAAATAATAAATATGACATTCCAAATACCTTTCAAGTGTCAATATACAAAACCCAAAATAAAGAAAGACACTGAAAATTACCATGTGGGTCCTTAATCACGTATGGTTACCTCATTCATGCTCTATCCCAACTTAGGCATCTTATATAGGATGTTTTCCCTTATCCTTTCTTGAAAACATGAAGTTAATTAGGCCACTGATCAGGAATCTCGAGTAAGGAGTGAAAACAAATCATTAGGACACCGTAAATAGTTTCCAATAAAATATCTAGCAAATAATAGTGTATATAGTGGTATAAGTATTAAAAAAATCAATAATGTAAACTGTTTACATATATTCAACTATTCACAATTTAACAACTTAACCCCCAGTTTCCCAAGGACACAAAAACCAATCCACACATGCTTTAGCCTATTCCAATGTTTGAACCATGTCACATATCCAATTTTCATTTCACAATTCATTATAAAATATTTTATTTCATTATCCATTTCATTTCGATTAATTTTATAGAAAACTGAAACCGTAGAACAATGCCAACATTTTGGGCCTAGATTACCATGATTTGGACCCCATGGTATTTTTAATTAGTAGTTTGCGTCCCATGCTCATTTATCAAACAAACACAAATGTTGTATTTTAATTCAGCAGTCCTTCTCCCACATTCATTTATGAAATATTTTTGAATTTGGTGTTTGAAGGATAATTCTATGTCCCACACTCATTTATCACCATGGCATTTTGATGCAGCATACCATTTTCCACACGTGTTTATCAATTTATCACTATATTATCTTGATATAGTATACCATGCCCTACACATGTATACAAAAAAATCATGTATTACAATATAAAATGTATCACAATATGACCTCAATCAAGGTTAATAAAAAACCTCTTATCACATTTCACATCATGATATTCTATTTCAATTATCAAAACAAAGCATTGTCAATAATTTAATCACATGGAAATAATATGAAAAAACACCATTATTTAATTTATCAAAATTTAATCATATATCCCATTAATCCATTAAAGTTAATGAAATAATCAAAAATCCTCAATTTTCAATTAATTCATAAACATAATATTTGTTCAACTAACCAAAGCCATTAATTAACTAAATCAATATTAAATTAATCAATCAATTCGTTAATTACAATATTTCCATAATTAATTCACAATTTTTTTTAATATAATTCAATAATTACATAATCACAACAATCCATTAATTAATTCACAAATTAATTAATCGAATTTAAAAAATTTATAACAAAAACATTTTTAATTAAATCACAAAATAATTAATACAATTAAAAAATTTCCTAATCACAACATTCAATTAATTAATTCATCAATTAATTAATCAAATTCTTCCAATATCATTTGCCTCAGTTTAACTCTAACCATTATCACATGGTAAGTAAATTAAATAGAAGTAATCATCGAGACATTTTCCCTATCATGAGAATTAAATTTTTAAAATTTCATGCACATAATTTAATTCAAGGAAATTATATTTAAAATTTAGACCACCTATATGAAATTATTCATGACCAATCACCTAATGGAAAATCCCCAAATAGAAAATAAATGGTCACACCCATGATAAAGAAAAATATCATGAATAAGATCCTAGAAACAAGAAATAAATGGATCATCAACCATCAAATACTAGATCCAAACCCTCACCAATAGTTGATAAATTGTCCCCCATTATTTGGAACGATGAATGCGTATAGAACAAACCAAATCAAGAAGAAACAACATATCTAGATTGGTATATATTTATTAACCCTACCTTCAATTCATCATGAATAGTACACAAGACCACAATGTATTCATCTGAAATCCTACTAAACTGAGAGGAATGAGTTAGGGTAATTATTGGTTCAAATAGGGTTATGGTCGGGGGTTCAAGAATTTATAAAAGAAAATTTTGGGTTATTAAATTCCACAAACATGGTTTCCCAGTTGGGGAACATGGTTTACTCTAAATGTGCACCCTAACCTTGCATACAACCATGGGGTTTTTCATGGTTTCCCTTGATTCAGTGACCAATTTGAAAAAATATTCACAAGTCCTCATAATCCCCTCTATTTGGGTTCACACTACTTGCTGGGTTGGGTGCACAATTTGAGAAAACAATGCGCCAACCCCAAACAACCCCTCTTCCTTCAAAGATTCACCAAATTTAACCAAAAAACCCATGATACAACCCAAAAAGTACCTGAGGAATGAATAAAGAGTACATGTAAATGACCCCAACACATCTCTTGAAACGATCATGATCACATAATACCATGTACTTATTACATCTCATCCTTGAACTGTAAACCCTATAATTTCTAATATTTTGAGTTAAAAAGATCATTCCATTATGGTCACAAATCATCTTCCATTTCCCATGTTTCATCTAGAACATGGACATGATGTCATAATAAATAAACTATCAGAACAGTCTTCCCCTAAAAATTTCTCACTATGATCCAACACATGTATCAAATTCTCCCAAACGGATGCATTAGGTTTAAGGTCAACATCAACTAGATGTATCACATGAGACAGTTTAGGGTGATATCATTGAATTTTTCACACCAAAAATTTCATATATAGTTTAGAGACCCAAATTTTACATACATGGACATTTTATTTCTTTTGTGAAATACATAATTCTAGACAAAAAAATATTCCCAAAAACCATATTAGTTTAGTGTATATAGAAATTCATAACATAATCATCTAACTTTTTAAGGATCTTCAAAATATCCCATAACGATCTTCCCCTTTTCTTTTCCTACCTAAAACTATTAACTATATCCTAGAAAAATGAAAAAATAAAAAGGGTGTGTTGAAATAATCAGTAAGGGTAAACATTTAGATAATAAAACAAACCATAAACATAAGAATGTAAAAACAAGAACATAATGCTTAAATATCAAAATCTTGAGTCATTAAATAATTCATGGATGTTCTTAAGGCACAGATAGTAAAGGAACATTTACCATGATAAAATAGAATTTGTATAAAACATGGAATTTTGGAAAACACATAAGCACAAAATATGATTTTCATAGTATCTAAGGAATTGTTTCACAGACCATCATAGCGTAAAAAGTCCATTACGGAACTGGGTTTACATGCTGTTCTAGCAATGTATTACTGAACCGGATTTACATGACATTCCTACCCTATATTACTAAACCATATTTACATTCCCTTCTAGTCATGTATATCTCATTAGATATAAATATTTACCCAATGAATTTTAGGGAGATATAGGTCACACCCATCTCATAATGAAATCATTATAACGTGTTTCATAAAACATAAATCATTCATCATAGCAAAACCCAAGAAATAAAATGGGTCTCTTAAATGTCATTCCATCACAACATAAACCATATAAAATATTACTCCTTAATTAACAAAATAAAATCATAGAAACATAACCCTATTTAAGAGTGTCATATTAGATGGAAAATAGTATTTGTAAAACACTTAAACTTAATTCTGGAGGAAAATATCCTTTCTTCTTCAAAAATGATTTCTTTTCTCAAAATGATGTGAAATTTTAAAAGAAAAGAATTTAGTTGAAAATAAACTTCAAATAGTTTAGAATAATCTTCATTGAAATAATGCTTCATGAACACGTAAAATCCAATCATTTTGTATAAGTTAAAAAATATTCTCATCGTACTATTGCTGGAAAAGTCAAAAAGTACCTCGTATGATAAACAAAATAATATTCCTTCCATTTCACATAGTAAAAGTATAAATGGGTAAAAATGAAATTAAATATATATAAAATAATAGTATACAATTTATGAACACATTTTTAGAAAACATGGATAAGGATGATATATACATTCCTAGTAAACACTTACGAATAAATAATCTCAGATAAAAATCAGATTCGAAAAGTTATCCCTTACCATAGGTCTGATATGATTCATGTGTATCCAAACCACCTATATAATCATTTAAATAATGTTACTGATTAATTCAAAAATCATAATTATTTTTATTATAACATTTATGATCAAATTTTCATTTGTATGATAGTTACATTTCATTGTTATTCGTTATTCGGGTTTTAATTGGTTTATGTTCTTATGTATGGTTTTTCAAATAAGTTCTTATACCTCTTTTTAGGTCAGATTTATATAATTTACAACATGGAATTATTATAATATCTATTATTTTTACTCATTGAATTCACTTATATAATAATGTTTTAATGAATATTATGTAGAACGAATCACATCACACCGTGGAGACTAAAGTTGTACGTACGCACGAGTGACGATATCATTCTGATAATTGTAGAATGGTATGGAAGTGGATGGTGAATAGTGTCTCAGAATTATTATGATGTTATTATAATCATATATTGTTATTATTTACACCATTATATCCATCCAAGTAAGGTGGTGGGGAAAAAAGATTACACTACGACGTGGAGACGATAAGTCGTAAGTATACACACGCGGTGATTTCATTTTTCATAGGATGAATAGAAGGTGAAATAGGGTTGTATAATATTTATAATAACATATCAGTATATTATTGATACTGATGTTATTAATTTATATTGAAACAATCAATGGGGATGATGTACAATAAAAAAGAAATTTGAAAGAATCGGTAGAAGAGATTACCTCTTCGTTATCGTGCCTCATTTAAATTTCCTCTTAGGGTAGTAGAGTTGGCCTTCTAAGAATACCATAACCTCTATATTGTAACTATAGATGTTAATAATGGAAATTGGAAGGTTTTTTCTGAGCATGAAGACTCAAAATGGAGTGAAGAAGAGAGGGAGGAGGTTCCCATTTATAAGAGAGTGGAGGGGAACTTTAGGAAACTCTCTAAACATTAATTTATTATAAATTTAATTTCTCTTAAAAATGATCCAAACCATATTTAATTAGAATATATGATGATTTTTGTTTGAATACCCATCATCAAATAATTCATATAGAAGTTTTGAATAGTTTATAATCCTTATCTTTTTTGGTTTAACCATTAATTTTTCCTTTTTAATCTTATAGTGATATCATGTTATTTACACATAGGGTGTTAATTTAATTACCATATCATGTCAAAAGAACCAAAAAAAGATATTTATGACATATTTTGACTTATATTAACCATTTGGCCGAATCTTAGATTTTTATCATTTAACAAACTATTTTATGTTTTAAGTTATTAATTATGTTGATTTTGGACACTATTCATACTTGAATTTTTAAAAAAATAATAACAAACTGATTCCTTTGAAACTAAGGCACTCACTCAAAGATAATATGTCAATATATTTCAAAACATTCGAGGATGACATAAAAATAACCAAATTACAATTAATTTAACTAGTATAATGTCATTTATTTGAATCCTTTATTAATGAAGCAATCCCTATATTATCATTCTGTCATTATTAAAATTATTAATTTAATTTTAAAAAATTATGAATAAAATACCATGATAAAAGAAATATTTCTATCTTTATAATGAATATATATAGACACACATATATATATATGTTATATTTCCCTATATTGAAATCTATTTAGTAAAAGATATATGTTTAGGTTATAATTATCTTCACTTTAAAATTTATTCTTATAAAATGCATTTTCACACCCAAGTGAATCCATGGAGTCCAAAAATCGACCCAAGGATTCCCATGGTCAGAACTACCTCATTCAATATGATTAGAAAATTTGTTTTGGTAGTTTAATATTTTTATTTTTATTTTTTATCCTTATTTACCAGATTTACCTTTTAACCATGGTATATAAAATATTTATTAAAGTTACTATTCATAATTTTCAATAATAGAAGGTAAATATTTATACAATTTGAAACTTATGATTCCAAAAAAGGGATACATTTTTCAATATTCGAATCATAGAAGTTTCAGTAATTTATTTAAAATTAATTCCTATTGTCAAAACCAAAATGCAGGTTTTTAATAATTAATAAATATAAAATGATTGACATGTGTTTAAGTCCAATTTAAAAGTGAAATTACCTATAATAACGAAAATTTTATTAAATGATAAAAAATTAATCATATTATAATTTAAAACAAATTAAAAA
Organism: Viscum album; assembly: GCA_963277665.1. Taxonomy (NCBI): domain Eukaryota; kingdom Viridiplantae; phylum Streptophyta; class Magnoliopsida; order Santalales; family Viscaceae; genus Viscum; species Viscum album. The sequence continues at coordinate 1,048,204,215 of OY728165.1, forward strand.
CATAATCTAACAACATAAATTAATTGCATAAATTGGTAGTTTCTAATAAAAATGTAGTATTTTTCACTATTCATTTAAATTCTATTTTTATTAAGAAAATACCAAAAATTCATAAAAATTACAATTATATTTCCTTCTTCTAAATAAGAAGTTTATTTTGTCGTATTTAACTTATAAAAGTATCATAAACTATATTTAAAATGGATGCACCATCAAAAGGACGTAAACCTGCATTTTTTTTATAAATACATCTTTTATCTAAATAATTGATTTTTTTCTAATGTCAAGTTCTAGAAAATTGATAAGTTGAATCGTAATGTTATATAAAATTCAAAATTTGGTTAATAATATTCATAACAGTTAGTTTATATCCCATTAAACAATTTTATTTTAGTTATATATTATTATTTAGTGAAACTTGGTATTGTGTACCTCACAAGCTATCGAGGAAGGTCACTCTTTCGTGTAATACAAGTCAATTCAGTGTTACGTGTATTGAAATATTCATATGGTGGTGCGTATAACATAATTCAAACATAGTTCCTTTATACATTGAACTGAATTTGTACTCAGTGTTGCATAAAATTAATTATATCAAAAGAACATGAAATTGTGTTCAAAAGAATCCAAGAAAAGTATTGTGTATACTAAAAGATAATATACTATTGTATATAGCACAAGATAAAATTTGTTTGTAATAAAACTAAATACTTAAAATAAATTAAAAAGAATCTATCTCATAAAATCTTAGGGAGTTACATTCTACCCCCCTTAAAAGGAATTTCGCCCCGTGATATTCGTCAGGGTTATGAATGGTTTACTTATTGAAAGTTTCTTCCATGGAAACCGACATTGTTAAAAGGAATAATAAAACATAATCTTAAAAATGAATGTTTGAAATATAATGGTTACCCAAAGTAACTCATCACTGGGTTTCCACATAGGGGAAAATAGGTGGGAAGTGAAAACATAAATATGAATGAGAAATATAACCATCATGTTCTGATGGATAGTGACAGAGAATAAGGTTTAGGGAAAGTTAACAATAGGAAAGCCATAAATGTGTGATGATTTAACGAACCATATGATTCAATGGATAAAAAGGTACTGGGGAATCATTTTTGGTTTCAACATCCTTTTCCTGATGTTGATGATTGAGATGAAATACTTACTGGATTTTAGTACAATCTCATCATTGATCGTACCCTGAATAATTTCCACTTCATCTCTTATTTATTGAAATTATGTTGAAATTATCAATCTTGAAGTGTTGCAAGATCCTACAATAGAATGATAAGTCATTTCATCTATGTGAACAAAAATTTTAGCACATGTTATCAAATATACATAAGTCCATCTATGGTGAGATTAATAGTATATTGGTTCCAAAAATAGACATAAAAATCTTCTATCATACCGCTTAAATAACAAAAACTAATTTATACTAACTAGTGACTTCTCATAGGCCATTGGTAGGTGATAAAGGTCTGTCCCACTTTGGTTGTGGGTTCGATTTTCAGTAGAGTTATTTGGTGTGATGGGTTGTCACATGTCCCACTGGTTGTCCTTTTTCGAAAACCATACTATTACAACATTCCACAAATAATATTAAAAAAAGTTTTAGGCTTAAACCATACAATCAGATGGTCATCACAATTCATTCCAACCATTAGTTTTATCCAAAATACATCTATCCAATCTCACATTACAAAAAACAAACAATTACAAGAAAGGACATATAAAAGAATGTGAATACCATCATTTATCCCCTATAAGATATATATTGTTGGTCACATACCAAACATTTGAATGACTTCATCATTAATTCTCTTGAGTCGTGGTAATAACACAAATTACCATATATCCTTATTGAAAAAAATGCATGTTTCCTTATTCCAAAACATATTGGATATATTCCCTAAGTCCAAGAACGATGTATACTTCATCCATGATATCATAACCCTTTTATCAAAAACTCTATAGTTAGTTCCCGGAAAGCTAGAATCCCTTAATTTTCTTATTCAAATCCAAAAATATCTTTATCCAAATATCATTGTCTTAAGAAACAGGACATATAAAGGGTTATCTTTACCATAATCATATGTTCTCTAAGTATATCACCTTCTTTTAAATGACTTTTTAGCAGTTTATAACTCTTCAAACTATCAATTCCAATTATTAATGAAAAACATACAATAAAAACACTTATATATTTCATGATTCATATAAAATAATCATTGAATTCCGAAACATATAAACCTAAATCATCCAAATTTATTCATAAACCATTACTTAGGATCCATCCCCATCATATTTCCAAGAATATGAATCATGAATTAAGGTTTCTCAACATCAAGATTTATTTGTTTAATGTAAACAACACTGGAATAACATCACATACGTTTTACATGTTTTTTAAAAATCTTTTATCCTCAATAGTATGACCTATACATGTACTATCATCATGATATTTCCACTTAGGAAATATTATCCCTAATTTCTATAATTTCAACTTCTGAAACATTAATTAGTTTACTATGTTCTATGTAGTTCTGATTATTTACTAAAACAAGAAATAAAAGTGTGAGAAAAATATATCAGAGATTATATATACTTATGTGAGGTAAATTACTTATAATATTTCAATATATGATATCTTTAGTTTAGACCTAGTTTAGTCATGATTATAACAAAAAAATAGGTTTGTAACTGATTCATTACTTATCCTAAGTAAATCCCTTGATATATCCTTATAAATATCTATAGGGATCTCACTAATGTTTTCACATCCTAGTTTCCAAAGGTTGAGTAAACCTTCACTCTGATACCAATTCTATATATCGTATCTTGACATACATGTAAATTTCATTACATTAGTGGAATACTTAAAACAATACAAAAAATGGTGCCCAAAAACCATATTAGTTTAGTGTCTTTGTAAATATGGAAAATAATCATCTAACTTGGGTAAAGATCATCAACATCTCCCATAACGATTTTCCCCTTTTCATTTCCTACCAAAACCTTTATTTATATCCTGAATAAAAGAAAACATAAAAATAGTGATCTCAAAGGATCAGTAAGGGTAAAAATTGAGAACATAAAACAAACCATAAACCTAATAATGTAAAAACATGAACAGAAATCATAAAAATCAAAATTCCAAATCATGAAATAAATCATGGCAGTTTATAAAGAATATATCTTAAAGATCATTAAACATGATAAAATAACATTATTATAAAATAGGGAATTGTGGAAACAAAATCACATAATAAAATTTCTATATTATCCAAGGCATTTCTTCCATGACCATCATAGTGTACAAAGTCCATTACAAAACCAGGTTTACTTGTTGTTCGAGCATTGTATTACTAAACCAGATTTACTAGTCATTCTAGCAATGTATTAATGAACCATATTTAATTTCCATTTTAGTAATATCTATCTCATGAGATATAAATATTTATCCAATTCATTGTAGGGAGATATAGGTCCCACCTATTTCATAAGGAAATCATTATTAGATGTTCTCCAAAATATAAATCATTAATCATAGAATAACCCAAGAAATATAATGAGATCCCAAAATTTCATTCCATCACAAAAAAAACCAAATAAAATATCATTCCATCATTAATTCAATAAAAAAATATAAATATTACCCTATTTAAATGTGTAATCTTAGATAGAAAATAATTTTGGTAAAACAGTTGAACTTAGTTCATGTATAATATATCATTTCTTCATCAAAAACATTTTATTTTCCAAAAATTCCATATATTTTAAATAGAAACGAATTTAGTTGATAATAAACATCAAATTTTTTAAAGGAATATTTTTGGAAGAAGGAATAATTAAACAGTACAAATCTATTCAATCCTTATAAGTTAAAAAAACGATATCTTCGTAGTTTTTCCGGAAAAGTCAAAAAGTACCTCGTATGGTGAAAAAAAGAAATATTCAATTCTTACCACATATTAATATAAAAAAGGGGTAAAAAGTGACATTAAATATCATAGAAGAATATTAAAAAATCTATGAATACATTTTTATAAATCATGGACATGGATGATAAATATTTCCCCAGTAAATACTTACAAATAAACAATCTCGGATAAAAATGAGATTGGAAATGTTATCCCTTACCATACCTTTGATATGATTCATATGTAACCAAAACATATGTATAATGATTTAAATAATGTTATTTATTTATTATAGAATCATAATAATTTTTATGATAACATTTATGATCATATTTTCATCCATTTGATAGTAACATTTCATTGTTACTCGTTATTCAGGTATTAACTGTATTATGTTCTTATGTATTTTTTGTAAGATATGTTCTTATTACACTTTTTATGTAATAGTTATTTCATTTAAAGAAAGATTTTTGTATAATATATATCATATTTATTCATTAAATTAATTTATATAATCATTCTTTAATGAATATTTTTTTGAATGAAACACATCACATTGAAGAGATAGTAAGCCTACGTACACACGAGCAACGATATCTTTCCCATAATTAATGAATTGTATTGTTGTGGATGGTTTATAGTATCTCATAATAATAATATTTTTATAATAATAATAATATATAGTTATTAATTATACCGTCATACCCATCCACGTAAGGTAGTGGTGATAAACATATTACACCAAGACGTGGAGATGATATGCCATACGTACGAACGCATGAGGATTTTATTTTTCATCGGATGAATAGAAGATGAAATAAGGTTGTATAATATATATAATAGCATATCAGTATTTGATTGATACTAATGTTATAACTTTAAAATTAAACAACTAATTATGAGGATGTATATGAAGAAAGAAATTTGAATGAATTGGTAGACGAGATTACCTCTTCCTCAATAGGCCTCATTTAAATTTCCACTTAGGGCACTAAATTTGTTCTTTTGAGAAGACCAGATAATCTATAATGAAAAAAAAGAAGTATATAAGAGAAATGAGTAGGGGTTTTTGATCCTGACTTCCCAAAAGGGAGTGAAGATGAGAGAGAGGAGGTTTCCTTTTATAAGAGTGGAGATAGATAGTTGAGGAAAACTCTCAAAAAATTAATTTATTATAAATTACATTTCAATTGAAAATGGTAAAAAACATATTTAATTAAAATATAAGATTATTTTAGTTCTAATACCAATTATATAATAATTTTTAGACAATTTTTTAATATTTTTTATCCTTATCTTTTGGGTTTGACCAATATTTTACTATTGTCAATCATACCGTGATATCATGTTATTTACTCAATGTGGGTCAATGTAATTAACATATCATTTCAAACGACTGAAATAAATTTATTTATGGAATATTTGGACTTATGTTAACCATTTGGATGAATGTTACATTTTTTCATTTAATAAACTATTTTTTCTTTAAAGTCATAAATTAAGTCAATTTTAGACACTATTCATTCTTTACTTTTTTTAAAAATTCATAACAACCTTATTCCTTCGAAAAAAAGGAATTAAAAAAAATATAATATGTCAATATCATCCATAAAATTTTTGGATGACATAAAAATATCCCATATAAATTTATTTTAACTTTTACAGTATCATTTACTGGAATCCTTTATTAATGAAGCAATCACTACATTATCATTGTGTCATTACGAAATTTATTAATTTAATTTCTACATTTTTTTAATAAAATAACATGATGTATTAAATATTTTTATCTTTCTAATTAATATTTATATTAATATAAATATGTTATATAATCCTAGATTAAAATTTATTTAGTAAAAGATATATGTTTAGATTTTAATTATCTTTACTTTAAATTAATTTTAATAATAAGTCATTTTCACATCCAAGTGAATCCATGGGGTGATAAATATATCAAAGGATGAACATGGTCAGAAATATCTCATAAACTAGAATTAATACTAGTTTTAGGGTAGTTTAATATTATTATAATATTATTTTTTACCCTTATTTACCATATTTACCCTTTAACCAATGTAAATAAAATAATTAGTTAAGTTACAATTCATAATTTCCAAAAATTAAAAGGCACCGATTTCCAAAATTTAAAACTTTTTTTCAAAATATGGAATCCATTTTTCCAAATTTGAAACACAGAAGTTGTAGTAATTAATTTTAAATCAATTTCTGTTGTCAAAACCAAAAAGAGGGTTTTTATGAACAAATAACTATCAAAAGTCTGACATGTGTTAAAGTCTAATTGAAAAGTGAAATTAAATACAATGACCCAAATTGGATTAAATGATAAAAAAGTAATCCAATTAATTTTTAAAACATATTAAAAAGATAATCCATCTTTATAAATAAATTACATAAATAGTAGTTTTTTTGGGCAAAAATCCCTCAAGGCATCATTGACGCATTTTTTTGAGGTGATTTTGTTTGATGACAAAGTGGACATCTAAGTGGTGATTATTCACAATGTAAAATAATGACATACAAATATGTTGAAAAAGAGGATATCATGATGGAGTGTCGAGTTCAATAGGTAAGGTCAATGATCCATGATTGATTCAAGAATGTCGAAATAAGGAATGGATGACTTGTAGGCGGTACAAAAGAACAGATACAAGGTGGCACCCTTTTCCAGTGTTTGAAAAATTTTTGGGCTGGAAAATCGTCAAATGAAGAAAAGTGGCTTTTGGAAAAAGGACTAGCGTGACGTGTTCTTGAATTCTTGGAAACTTTCACACCATATGTTTTTTAAGATCAGATCATCAAAATATGGAAAAGGGACAAGTGTCGTGCATGTATTGGTGGTGTCGCGCATGTGACTTACACGCCATGAAAAAGACTTGCGCGCCGATTCCTAGGAGGCTTGAGAACTTGCACACCTATCGTTTTTCAAGATCAGAAGATCAAAATATTGGAAAGGAAAGAGGTTATCGCAATTTTGGAATTGGGTCGCGCAAGTGACTTGCAGGGGATGAGACCCGTGTGCTGAGACTAGCACGCCGAAGGGAGAGTTGCGCACTGTCGTGCAGGGGTGACCAAATGCCAATAAATACTGGACCACCCCTCTTCATTCTTCAGCGGAGTTCAACACTTTGAGAAATCAGAGCTCCTGTCACACACGTGTGGTGGTCGCACAAGTGGTGTGTGATTGCACAGGTGGAGTTGCGCGCCAGTGTGAGGAGTTGCGCACTAGTGTGAAAGGTACGCACTAGTTGGTAGTTTGGTTCCATTATTGGTTTGCACATAAAAGGAAGAGAGTCATGCAAGTTTGGAGTTGAGGAATCTTGTGTCGTGCAAGTGTGTGTGGTGGGCTTGTGCGCCCGTTGTGACTTGCATGCCGATACTTGCGTGATGAGATTGACTTGTGTGCCAAGTAAGGTTTATTTCCAGTAGTGATTTTTGGGCTGGGTGGATGTTGGATGTTTTCCCAATACATTCGGTGTAGAGAGAGATTCATCTATGGGTGAAAGTTGGGCTTCAACAAAGCATCTACATAAAGAGAAATATGCATTCCTTCTTGCAAATAAAGAGATCTACAGGTCTATAAACTTTGAGTGGATCCTTTCCGATGCAGTGAGCGAAGGAAGAGGAAGAAGGTGATCCTCTCTACCAGCAGTGAGCCATAGAGAGAGAAACAGGGAGTGACCCTTGGGAAAGTAGTGAGATGACCCTAAATCTTGAAATAGCAGTGAGCCTGGGACAAAGTGACTGTACCCAAACCTTGTAATCCACAGCTAGTGAAGTTTAGTGAAATTTGGTATGACCAGAAACTTGTCGGCGTATGCTCCTTAGACGTAGCCCAGTGCGGGTGAACAAAGTAAAAATCGTTGTGTCATGTGCATGATTTACTTTCTGCTTACATTGTGCAACAGGAAAGAGAGAGAATATTGTTTTTCTTAATAAAGAAACAAGATTATAACGGATGTTAATTTTAAATTATTCATACCTTGATTCACCCCCCCTCTCAGGGTATTCAGCCTAGTAGACCTCACATGTTTCATAATTAAAATGCAGTATTTTTTACTATTTATTAATATATTTATTTTATTATAAAAATAGAAAAAAATTTAAAAAAGTAATTTTATATGTTTTCTTCAAAATAATATTTTTATTTTTCAATATTTAACTTATAAATGTGTCAAGAAAATAGATTTAAAATGGGAGTTCTATCAAAATGCAGTAAAACTACATTTTTTTTAAAATACTTCTTTTAACCAAAAAATCATTTTTTCACATATCATATTCACGAAAATGTGTAAGATGAATGCTAATGTTATTTTAAATTGAAAATGTTGTTAATAATATTCATAACATATGGTTCATATCCAACTAATTAATAATATTTTAATTATATATCCTTGTTTAGTGAAACTCAGTATTGCGTATCACACAACCTTTTGAGGAAGGTCACTTTTGTGTGTAATGCAAGCCTAATCAGAATTGAATGTAATGAAATATTCCTTTGGTGTTTTGTATAACATAATTCAAACTTAGTTCATTTATACATTTATCAAAATCTATACTTTGTGTTGCATGAAATGAATTCAAAAAAAAAAACAGGAAATTGGAATCAATAGAACCCATGAATACTGTTGCATATAATTCATGATAATAGGGTGTTTCATATAACTCAAGATAATATTGGTGCAGTGTGAACCAAATGACACCAATGAAATTTCAAAAAATATATCTCTTAAAATCTTACGGTGTTACATTCAACCCCCCTCAAATAGAATTTCACCCGTGAAATTCGTCGGGGTTAAAAATGGTTTACTATTTAATAAATGAGAGTAAGAAACATAACCATTACCCAATGTAACTCATCGTGGTGTTTCCACATAAGATAAAATTGGTGAAAAGTTAAGAGATAGATATAGAAGAGAAATATAACCATCATCTTCTGATAGATAATGATATAGAATAAGGTTTGCAGAACATTAACTACTTGAAAGCCAAAAATCTTTAATGATTTAAGGGACCATCTGATTCATCTGATAAGAAGGTACTAGGAAAACATTTTTGGTTTCAATACTATTTTTCTAATGTTTATGAATTAGAATAAATATTTACTTGATTTCAGAACAATATCATAATTGATCATTCCATGAACAATTTACACTTCATCTATTATTAAATGAAATGAAGTTGAATTTTTCATTCTTGAAGCATTAGCATATCATGCTATTGAGTGGCATATCATTACCTCTATGTTAACAAAATGTTAGCACAAGTTATCAAATATACATAAGTTCATATATGGTGAGATTAATCGTATATGGTTCCAAGATGAACGTATACTTCATCTATAATACTAATTTAATTAAATAAAACAAATTTATACTAACTAGGGACTTCCTGTAGGTGATTGGTAGGACACAAAGTCATGTCACACTATAGTTAGGGTTTCAAATTTCGATAGCCTTGTCTGACACGATGGCTTTTCACCCATCCTTTGGGTTATCTTTTATCAAAAACTATACTATTATAACATTCCAAAAATAATATTAAGAAAAAGTGTTTGCTTTAAAAAATACTATCTTATGGTCAACTTAACTCATTCCGACCATTAGTCTTATCCAAAATCCTTTTTTCTGATATCACAGTACAAAAAAAATTACAAGAAAGGTCATATAACAATCATCTGAATACCATAATTTATCCACCATAAGATAAATTTTTGTGTTCACATACGAAACATTTGCATGACTTCATCGTGCATTCTCTTGAGTCATGGTAATAACCTAAATTACAATATATCCTTATTGAAAAATGCATGTTTCCTTCTTTAAAAACTTATTGGATATATTCCTTATGTCCAAAAAAGTTGTATACCTCATCCATGATATCAAAGCCCTCTAGTCAATAACTCCATATTTTGTTCCTTGAAAACTAGTATTGCCCAATTTTCTTATTCAAATTCAACATATATATATATCCAAATATCATTATCTTAACATATGAGACATATTAAGGGTTATCTTTCATTTAATCGCGTGTTCTCCCAGTATATCACATTACCCTGAAATCAATTTTTGGCTCCTTAGAACTATTCAACATATCACTTCCAATATATAATGTTAAAATTATACTGAAAATAATTTTATATTTCATGATTCATATAACATAATCTTTGATTTCAGAATCATATAAACCTCAATTATCCAAATTTATAATTAAACAATTACCCATGATCCATCATCTTCATATTTCCTAGTATAGAAATCATCTCTTAATGTTTATAAACCATAAGATACATAGGTATAATGTAAAATGTACTATAAGAACATAACATACCTTACATATGTCATTTACAATATGTTTATCCTTAGAAATATGACCAACACTCGTACAATCTTCATGATTCTCTTTATGATATTACCACTTAGGAAATAGATCTTTATAATTCCCATAATTTCAACATCTATAACATTCACTGGTTAGTTATGTTCTATGTAGTTCTATCTATTGATTAAAATCAGAAAGAAAAGTGTGAGAAATACATATTAGATATTAGAAACACATAAGTAAGGTAAATTACTTATAATAATTCAATCTATAATATCATCATTTTAACTATAGTTTATTCATTATTATCACAAAAGAACATGTTTTTAACATATAAATTACTTATCCTTAGGACATCAAGAGTCATATACATAGAAATATTTCAAGGTATCTCACTAAATTATTCACATCTTTGTTTCCAAAGGATGACTAAACCTTCATGTTAATACCATCTGTAGAGACACAATCTTGAAAAACATGGGCATTTAATTACTTTTGCGGAATAATTAATAATAGACACCAAAATACACACAAAGACTGTATTAGTTTTGTATCTTTGGAAACTAATAATATAATCTTCTAACTTAGTGAAAGATCCCCAACATCTCCCACAAAGATCTCTCCCCTTTAATCTCGTATGTAAAACCATTATTTATATCATGGTGAAAAGAAAAAATAAAAAGGGTGAGATAAAATGCTTAGTAAGGGTAAAAATTGAGAACATAAAACAAACCATAAACAAAATATTGTAAAAACATGAACATAATGCTTAAATATCAAAATCACGAGTCATGAAATAAATCTTGGCAATTCGTAAGGAATAGATCATAAAGGAACATTAACCATAATAAAATTATATTGGTATAAAACATGGATTTATTGAAAATAAATAAGCACATAATATTTTTTCCATAGTAGCCAAGGAATTGTTTCCAATACGATCATAGTGGAAAAAGTCCATTACTAAACCCGGTTTACCTGTCGTTCCATCAATATATTACTAAACTAGATTTACTTGTCATTCAATCCATGTATTACTAAAATGTATATACTTTATGTTCTATTCATGTCTATCTAATGAGATATAAATATTAACCCAATGTATTGGAGGGATACGTGGGTCCCACCCATCTCATAATTAAATCATTCTTTCATGTTCCACAAAACATAAATAATTAATCATATCATAACCCAAGAAATAAAATGTGTTTCTTAAATATCATTCCATCTCAATAGAAACCATACAAACCATCATTCCATAAATAATGCAATCAAATCATATTAACATAGCCCTATTTAAGAGTATAATCTTATATGGAAAATAATTTTGATAAAATAGTTGAACTTAGTTCTAGAGGAAAATATCCATTCTTCATAAAAAATATTTTCTTTTCTCAAAATGCCACACATTTTTAAAGAAAAAAATTCAGTTGAAAATAAAAATGAAATAGTGTATAGGAATCTTCTTACAAATAAATCTTCACGAAACCATAAATTTTCATTAATGCTATATATGTTGAAAAAACATTCTCCTCATACTATTTACGGAAAAGACACAAAGTACCTCATAATGTAAACAAAATTAAGATTCATTTTATACAAAAAAGTAAAAGTAAAAAAGGGATCAAAATTAGATTAAATATACATAGAATAATATTAAACAATTCATGAAAAAGTTTTTAGAAAACATGGACATGGATGACAAATATATATCCATTAAATACTTACGAATTAAAAATCTCAGATAAAAATGAAATTGGAAAAGTTATCCCATACCTTAGGTCTGATATACTTCATATGTTTCCCAAACTCATGTGTAATTATTTAAACTATGTTAATTATTTATTCAAGAATCTTAATCATTTTTATTATAACATTTAGGATCATATTTTCATCTGCTTTATAGTAACATTTCACAGTTACTCGTTATTCGGGTATTAGTTGCTTTATGTTATTATGTATATTTGGTCAGATAAGCTCTTATTCCTCTTTTTAGGTCATAGTTAAATGATTTAAATTATTTTATTAGTTTAATATATATCATATTTATCCATTAAATTCATTTATATAATCATGGTTTAATTTATATTATGTATAATGAATCACATCGCACTGTGGAGACCGTAAGCGATACGTACGCACGAGCAACGATATTGTTCCAATAATTATTGAATGGTATTTAAGTAGAGGGTTTATAGTATCTAAAAATTCATATAATGTTATAGTAGTCATATATAGTTATTATTTTAAAAATTATCCCCATCTATGTAAGGTGGTGGTGAAAAAAAGATTACACCACGACGTAGAGATGATAAGCAGTACGTACACACATGCGGTGATTTCATTTTTCATAGGATTGAAAGAAGCTGATATAGGGTTGTATCATATTTATAATAACATATGAGTATAAGAGTGATACTTATTTTTTTACTTTATAATGAGAAAACTAACAAGGTGGAATTATACGAAGAAAGATATTTGAAAAAATCGGTTGTAGATATTACCTCTTCCTCAACGTGCCTCCTTTACATTTCCTCTTAGAGAAAGAGAGTTAGTATTTTGAGAATACAAAATCCTATATAATGTAACTAGGGATGTTGAGAAGAGAAATGGGTAGAGGTTTCCCCAAATTTAAATCTCAAAATAGAGTTTAGAGGAGAGAGAGTAGGTGCCTTTTTATAATAGTTGAGAGGGGAACTTTAGGAAATTCTAAAAATTATTAATTATTACAAATTAAATTTCGATTAAAAATGGTTCAAAATATACTTAATTCTATCATAATATGTTTTTTTCCAATACCTGTCATCCAATAATTTTTAGCCATGTTTTTAATATTTTTTTATCTTTTTTATCTTGTTTTAGCCCTTATTTTACCCTTTCTAATCTTACCGTGACATAATGTTATTTACACATTATGGGTTAATGTAATTACCCTATAATTTAAAAAGACACAAAAAAAGTTATTTATGACATATTGGGACTTATATTAAAAAATTTATGAATCACATATTTTTATCTTTTAATAAAATATTTTATGTTTACAGTTATGAATTATGTCAATTTTAGAAACTATTCATACATGACTTTTTTTAAAAAATTCATAGCAACCTGATTCCTTGGAACCTAAGGAACCGACTCATAGATAATATTTCAATATAATTTAAAATATTTGTGTATGACATAAAAATAACCATATTACACTTATTTTAACTTTTAAAACATCATTTATTTGAATCCTTTATTAATGAATCAATCACTACATTATCATTGCATCATTATTAATTTTATTTATTTTATTTATAAAAATTAAGTATAAAATATTATAATTTCGGAAATATTTTTATATATATAATGAAGTTTTAGAGTCCTAGATATTAATTATATAACAAAATATTAAAATTTATTTCGTTAAAGTTATATGTTAAGGTTATAATTATCTTTAATTAAAAATAATTCTAATAAAATGTCATTTTCTAATCCATGTGAATCCATGGGGTCTCAAAATCGACCCAAGGATGCCCATATTCAGAAATAAAACCTCCAATAGGATTATAACATGTGTATTGGTATTTTAATATTATTATAATATTATTTTTTATCATCATTTACCAGATTTACCCTTTAACAATGGTAAATAAAATATTTATTAAAGTTACTATTCATAATGTCCAAAAATAAAAGGTAACTATTTATATAATTTGAACCTTCTTATTCTAAATACGAAATCTATTTTTCCAAATATTAAGAATAGAACTTTTAGTAATTAATTTAAAAATCATTCTCATTGCCAAATCCAAAAAAAGGATTTTTAAGGAGTAATAACTATAAAAAGTTTCACATTTGTTTAAGTCCAATTTAAAAGTGAAATTATTTCCAATGACCAAAATTATTTTAAATGGTTGTTTAGTGAAACTCGGTATTTTGTACCATGAACGATGTCGAGGAATGTCACTTTAGCTTGCAGCACAAGCCCTGTCAGTGTTTCATGTAGTTAAATGTTCCTTTTCCATTGCATATAACATAATTCAAACATAGTTCGTTTATACATTGTAAAAAATATATACTCAATGTTACGTGAAATGAATTCTATCAGAATAAAATGAAATTGGGTGAAACTGATGCCCATAATAGTGTTGTGTATACTGCATGATATTATGGTGTTTCATATAGCACAAGATAATCTTGGTGTAGCATACAACATAATACATCAAAGAAATTAAAAAAATATCTATCTCATAAATCCACAGGGTGTTACACATAGCACTGTAACTCTGTGGAAGACCTATTCGGTACGCCCCTTACCAAATTCTCCCCACAACCACAAATGGTCCAACAAACCCGGGTGGAAAATTTCCCTATCTTTATATAATGAGGTGACCCAATCTAAGAAACAGTTGAAAGAATAAACTATCTGCATATGAAAATTCTAGGGGTCTTTAATATGTATAAACATAGGGATTCATTCTACATTGAGCCATAGTCGTGTTCTTCTGAATCTACAAATGCTACACCAATGTATCCTATTTGAGCCTCGATCCCAATAGTTCAGACTCACCTACCTCCAATGAAAATACAGTTTATGTGTATGGACAACCAAAAATAACCTCATACAGTTCCATTTTATAGTTTCATGAAAACTACTGTTATAGGTGAATTCCACCAATGCTAGATTCTTCTCTCAAGACTCATTGAAGTCTAGAACACACACCTGAATCATATCATCAAGCACCTATATAGTATATTCTGACACCCATTTATCTGTGGGTGGAATGTCATACTTAGGATAACCTATGTAAAAAACACCATCTGCAATACCTACTAAGGGGGAGACGTTAATGGTGAGTCATGTTCTAAAACAATACACCATGTAACACCGTGAAAATAAACTATCTCCCAAATATACAAATCTTCCAACTGATCTACTGAGAAAGTAATTCGTATATGCTGGATATGTGCTAATTTCATCTTTTTATCCACAAGCACCCAAATAACTTCAATCTTTTGAAGCATCCTTGAGATACCCACTAAAAATTCAATAGTAACATTATCTCACTACAATTATAGAATATATAATGGTTTTTGTAAACATGTTGGTCTTTGATGCTACGGATTAACATGTTAAACGGTGTAGCATTGTGTCAAAAAAGCTTCTATTTCAATTTTCATGCCCAATGTCCAAAACATTTATCATAAGTCATGTTACACTTTGGCCATAGTTGGTTGCACCACTCACATCGAGGTAAGAAATTCATGCATTAGCTCCTTCCATATAATCATAGGTACAAAAACCTGATTCCTAACACAGATGATGTCATCATAATTTAGGGTATATTTTGAAGTTGACTCCCCACATTCATGTCTTTCCCTCAAGGCCAAACATTCAAAATCCTCATGCTATCTTTATCTGATCTAGGTCCAAGTGTAGACTTCACTAAAACAGATATAGGAGTCATATTTTCTTGACTCTCTTGAACTACAACATACTTCTCAACTAGTAAATTTATCATCATCCACTCATAACAAGAATCATTAAATTCATGGGTTTGAGCTATCCTTATCATGGAATCAAAAACACAACTCACCTTTCTAGGTGTATATGATAGCTCAAATTAAAATAAATGAATATACTCATCCCACATGTTTTGATGGATATTCAAATATCATGGGGAAAATATATTCTTTATGCACTTTTTTCAGTATACTCAATAAAAACTTCTCCCAGTAGATAATTCATCTGAAATAACAAATCATATACCATTGTATCTAACTTGTGGTCGTGTGTTGGGAAGTTCCGTTCATGTGGCCTCAACAGCTGAGACGTACACCACAACATGATATCACTACATCAACAACACTCCAAGAATTATCCTTAAAGAATCAACAAACACTATATAATCCTCACCTAGACAAGTTCAGATCCAGATTGGTCCTATTTTCAAAGGCATAATCTACTCCTTGAAGGCATTTTAACATTCTATAGACCACTAGAAACTTATTCCCTATTTGGTGAATCCAGAATGTGGAAGTGTAATATGGGAAGATTCATGGATGCACAATTAATAATATCCGGATTATCCAATATTTTATGGATATAAAAATGCTCATAGGCTATTCCCAAAGAAAAACTACCAAAAACTTCTGTAGATCCACTGACACACCTTCCTCCAAGATGATGTGATCCATGAGGTGAACCTAATCAATCCAAAACTAACACTTATATAGATTGGTTTATATCCAATGATCTCTTAGTATACTCCAGATGATGTCTGGATATTTGGATTGATCATCATGAGTATTGGAGTACACCATGATATCATCCACAAATACAACAACAAATTGATCCAGGAATGGGAGAAAGATTATGTTCCTCAATGCCACAACACTACTGGTTTGTTTTTCTGCCCAAATGGAATCACGGTGAATTCATAAATCCAAAAAAACTTCTAAAATTAGTCATTGATTTTAGAAGGTAAAACTATCAAATTATGATTCATTAATCTCAATAAGATATTTGAGAATAAAAAAGGAAATTTACATGTATTAATGAACAAAAAAGTAAATTTACATGTTAGCCTTATTTGTAATGAATACTAGAGATCCCCATGTGACAGACTGAAATGGATAATCCCAAATCCTAATTCTCACCCGGTTGAGTATTATGGTCTTAAAACTCTATAGGTTCCATTCTATATGGTGGAATAGAGACAGGCTTACCCCTGACATGAGATCAATATTAAATTCCACAATTTCTTCTAGTGGAAGACCTATTAAGTCATTAAGTTAAATATATTGAGACACATCCACTATGGGGAATAACATCTGGAACTCCCTCAGTTGCTGATGAACTTTGAATACACGACCTTCCTGAATATCCCACTCTCCATGGGGAATATAATTCCCACCATTAAGAGACATACAATTTACTCTCTTTTGGAAAAAATATATGTGGGCTCGGTATTATACTAACAATTCCTTACACAAAATTTGGTGAAATCCTAACATGTCTAGAATGTAATGATCCAATAAAAAACGATACTCCCCGACCTCAAGAGAACACCCCAAGCACAGATAGATATATTTTGACCGTACTCTCTAATTTATATTTGTCATGATAACCTCACCCATGAAATCTTCATGTAGGGTTAAACCATTCAAAAATGTAGTAGATAAAAAAATTAGAGGAACTAGTATCAAATAAATCGCTAGCAACTGTCAAATCTAAATGAACAATACCTTCAGTAGTCGAGGATCAATATTCTCTATCCAATATTATAGGATGAAATTCGTGAAACAATTGGAACCTCACACTTTTGATTTAGTCTATGTACCTTGAGATTCACCACCCTAATGATATGGGTGATCTTTACTAGAAGAACCTTATAAAATCCCTCTACCGCCATGACTACTAAAACTATAACTACCAGATTTATACGGTGTAAAAGATCCCCTTCGCATATTGCGGTTCATCCCAACTACTCCATCATTATCCAATAGTCATGGGTTCTAGTAGAATCTCTACAGATGAACCATCCTACCACAGGCTTGACACTCTTCCATTGTTTGGGTACATTCTCTATGGAAGTGTCCCGATCTACCACACTGGTAAAAAATCACTTGAGCAAGGTCCTAGGTAACTAACCATTTTATCTGACCACTCTTTCTTCCAATGGACTTTCTAATATTATAATAACAACAGATGCTTTTCTCATTAGTTGTACCTACTAATCATCCAGTAGAAACAACATTTCTTTAACTAGAATCCAATTTCTGTTTCCCTTGAGATATGATAGCCTAATGTAACACCTCATGAAACATCTTTTCTCGAATGATATTCACCTACGAATTAATTTCAAATTTAATCCCATCCTAAAACCATTTTCCCATAGTAACATCATCTATTTTCAATGCTGTAAAAACCCACTTCAAATCCATAATGTGACCAGCATGATCCATCACAAAAATATTCCCCTGAGTCTACCTCATTAACTAACTGCTCTCTCATGCGAGAGCATATCAGGATAAAATTTCTCTAAGAACATATCTTGAATGTCTTTCCATTCCATAGTCTCCAACTATCTATCCATAGAAGGGATGTCCCACCATCAATTCTCTTGACCACATTACATCTAGCCCTTTAATTTGAATCTCTTATCATCATTATAATTGATGTTATCATGTATAGTCTTGAAAGACTGAATCATGAACTCAACTACCTAAGTTCTACCATCTATAGTAAGTATCAAAGGTCGGTGTAACTATAATTATATGTCATATCAAAAATACTATTCAGAACCCACCCTAGGTAAAATTCCATGAATTTCAAAAACCGATATATGTTACCTCATAAATTCTCTCTGAATTCTTCACCAGACACTATTTATACCTCAGGTTCCAACACTGGAAAATCATTTCCAGACATACCCTTCTTCTGTTCCCTCAACCAGCATCATCTTGGTGGAATATATCTACAATTATAAACATACAAATTAGTACAAATTTCACAACATTAACACATTTAACAATATGGATTTAAACTAGGCAATAACCTGACATTAACACTTTTTCGACACATGGTCAACATATAGGCACTATCATTACCTTTAAGAATACTATATCTGGGTCATGGTTTACAAAAGGTAAACTCATTCTCATATTTCATGTTTCTCATTAGAAACCCATTTATTCAAATCCTGTATCATTTTAAAACATTCAATTCATATTAGACACCTTTTTTATTTCAATCTCACAATCATGAAAAAATATTTCAATTTAAACAACTTATCAAAAACAATATATCTTGTGCATTTGAAAAATGATGTATGTCATAGAATAATTCAGAGTGCCTAGAATGACGCATTCATACTCAACTACCATTTCATTTCATGACATGAGTCAAATATCGTAATATATCAAAATTAAAATCACATCACATAAAAATTCATCACTCTATGTCAAATATATTTGAACTATAACAACACACAACAATAATAACTATTCTACCTAGGGTACATAGATTTTACCCTCGTACATGGGTTAGCTAATCCCGGGAATGACCTCTTAACCAAGGACTAACTCATCTGATTCTATTATATACTGTTCCAAAATAGAAAGATAAAATTAACTAAAAATAAATCATCCTCTGATTCAAATATGTAAAGTTCTGACACAGGATCCACATATCAGTTTTCCATGTCAGTTGGTCATAGTACCTCAGGAGATCTCCCCATATGATAGAGGCTACCGACTTGCAGCGAGGGTATGATATATATACAAGGGGATAATATATCATCTATATCAGTACATATCTAAAGATGAAATAAATAATAAAAAAATTATATAACCAATAACCAAACCAACCAGAATCACATGAAAAAAAGGAAATACAATATCCAAACCCAAATAGAAGATATTTCATGCCAAGTACTTATCATGTGTCAAAATGAAAATCACAAAATAAATAAAGAAACTAAAAACTCACAAGAGGGTCGCAAATAATGTTTGGTTCCCTCATACAAGTTCCATCGCAAAAACATAGGACCCTTTCGATTATCCTATCATGCAAACATGATGCTTATTCGGGTACCGATCATTCAACTCGTGTAGGATGTGAGTACAGCTCTATAGGCTACCAATAATGGAGTCTAAAATAATTTCCATTCAATAATAATAAATTCAATTTTATAAATAATGAATAAAATAAATAATTCAAATGATTTACAAATATTCAATTATTATTTATTTAACCACCTAACTTTGGGTTCTTAAGGACACCCTAACCAATTAATATCTGCTTCGCCCCATGCTAGAGTATGAACCATGCCACATATCTAATTATAATTTATAAATTCATTATAACCCATGAAATTTATTTTTTTGTTTAATTTTAATTTATTTAATGGATAATTGGAACTATAATACAATAATAAAATTTTGGGATTTTAAATCCATGCTAAGGAACACGTGGGATTTTGAATATGTAGTTTTTTTCCCATAATCATTTATAAAAAGATCACTCAAGTGGGGTTTGGAAGTAAAAATATATAACCCATGATCATTTTTCAAAACAATCAAAAATGTGTGATTTTTTATGTATTATTTCGTTTCCGACAATCATTTATCACTATGGAATTTGGAAGCAGTCGTCCATGTGTGACACACATTTATCAATTTATCACTCTAGGATTTTGATGAATTATACTTTGTCCCATGCTTGTTTATCACAAAAATACATATATCACAATATCACATGTATAAAAATTCCACCTAAATGAAGATTAATCAATATCAACCCTCTTATAACATTTTACATTATGATATTGAATTTCAATTATAATAAAAAACAAGGTAAATACATTAAAACATGGGAATAATATGAAAAATTACAATTTTTTAATTTATCATAATTTAATTGTATATCCCATTAACCCATTATGTTTAATATGATCATCAAATTATTTCTATAGTCAAATAATTCATAAAAAAATTAATTAACCAATTAATCAAACCCATTAATTAACCAAATCAATATTCAATTATTTAAACAATTACACTATCAAAAAATTTACATTAATAATTCACCAATTAATAATTCTAATTCAAAAATTTTATAATAAATAAACTCCATTAATTAACTAACTAATTAATTAATCCAAATGAAAAATTATATAATTACAACATTATATTATCACAACAATCCAATAATTAGTTCACCAATTAATTAAACCAATTTTACCAATTTAAAATCCCCCAATTTGACCCTAAAAATTATTACATTTTAATTCCATTAAATTATATCAATCATCGACACCATTTCCCATTTAGTGAAATTTCAATTTTATAATTAAATACATGTAATTTAAATCAAGACTATGGGATTTTAAATTTAAACCACCAACCTCAAATCATTGACGAGAGATCGACCAATATATATTCTATAAATTGAAACTGAATGGTCCAACCAATGATAAAGATTGAGATATTGGATCAAATCCAACAGATAAGATTATACATATCATTAAACATCATACACTGGATCCATAACTATTAAAACATTGGATAAATAATCCCCCTTTATTCTACAAGAGGAGTGGGATAGGAAGAAATCTAATTAGGAGAAAACCACATACCTAGAGAGGTGAAGATCTTAAAATCATGCCTTTTATTAATTATGAATAGTTTTTTAGAGATGTATGAATTTACTAGGAAGCATCATAAAATGAGAGGAATGAGTTACAGTCAATGTGGGTCGATATATGGTAAATATTTGGTGTTTGGGAATTTTTGGAACCAATTATCTGGTTAATTAATTCTGTGCACACGGTTTCTTATATGGGCTCTATGTTTTACCCTAACTATCTACCCTATCCATTTTTGTCACCTAGGGGCCTAAAACAATTACTCCTAATAGGGAACATAGTGAAAATATCAATTTTTTGGGTTCACATAGTTTGATTGGTCGTGCGCCCTATCTGGGAAACTATGCGCCAACCATGCACATCTCCTCATTCTTCCAAAGTTCTCAAAATATCACCCAAACACACACATGATACAAAAAAATAAAATATAGTAAAAAGGTAACTTTGTACCGATAAATAATACATGGACTTCTCCATAAAATTCCATGATCATAAAATAAATAATTTGATTTCCATTAAAAATAATATTTTATAGGAAATATGTATTTTTTTAATATTTATTTCTTATATTTTAGAATATAATTCAAAAAGATAATATTTATATTTTAAACCAACACATTGAAATTAGGTGACAGGAATTTTTTATAATATTTTAATATACAATATTTTTTAGTGAATAGTAAAAAAATAGAGTTTTATGTTTTTAGTTTTTTTTATGATTTTACACATATGCAATATTGATTAAATAATTTAAATAAGTGAAAAAAATAAGAAATGAATTATTTTATTAATACAACTCATTTTAATGAATTTTACAGATTTTTTATTCCTGTCAACAATGTAACAAAGACTAAAGTGAAAATTATGATTTAAAACACATTATTTTTTGGAATTGTTTCCCATGGAAAAAGTAATATAAAAAATGATCGCTAGTCCTCAAACTAAAAAAAATCAACAAATAGCTTATTTATTTCATAAACCATGAGCCAAAACATTGGATGGACCTTAGGAAACTAATTTTTAAAACATATAATTCTATGGGATCTCTATGGAAAATAACAAAAAATTCTCCTCACATTTATATAAATATCCACCATTAAAAACCATTTTACTCACTTGTTATAAATTATTAATGAATTTCATCTCATTTTCCTACTTTATATGATTCCCAATGAGTTTTTAGGATCAAATGAAGTCTTATCTAACATTAGGAGACTATCTCACAAGGTAAGAGATTCTCTTTTACTTCCTTTTTACAGAATCATTTTCATTATAGTTCTTCCTTTAATTTAATATTTCTATGTTGTCATATAGTCATTGAAGTTGCATTACTATCAAAATAATGTTCTATTAATGAGATATTTCTATTATTTCTCTTTATTCATGTTTTTCAGAACACATTATATGACATTATGCTTTATAAACATTTCATTGATATTTCTTACCACCTTTTTTATATTTTGAATATCCGACCCTACTTTTATTATATTCTGTTAATATATATTTAATTATACATCATTGATTGGGTATTTCAATGTATGAAATTCATATTTAATTACCATGGGTAAACAACTGTAAAAATTGAAGCCATTAAAGACTTATATACTAAATGATTTTAAGGAATATGTTTGGAACAAACTTATAGTTCACAAATTTATTGTGTAAAGAATTAATAGGATGTTCCATGGACTCACACTCCCAGATTCAGTAATTAAAACACTTACATTATAGATATTCCATGATAACAAGTGATATGAAAATATCATTATTCTTCAAAATTACCATAAAATAAAAATTTCATCTTACAATAATAATAGAATAATAGGAACATATCTATTAGTATATTTTATGGTCGTTTATATAAGAAAAATATTTATCATTTCTCCAAAATTGAACCGTTCAAGACTCACATAAAAAATTCTCATAAGTTATCTCATATTCAAAACCTATGTAAGATAATCATAAGAAATCCGTGAGATTAGATGATCAATAAGTTTAATTAAAATCTATAACAATAAATGACTGTTAGTGTGAAAAATATTAGAATATTTGTATAATCAGGATACATAATAATTTTATACCCAATAATGAAATGATAAAAAATCATGGCATAAGGCATAAAAAACAATACCACATGAAAATAAAACATATCATAGAAAAATTAAAACAAAGAGTATTTTTTCACAACCATAATCTTATGAAAATTATAAAATTTTGAAAAAATTAATTTCACACTTAATGTTATGAAAAAATACCATGAATCATTATTAAAAAAAAACAATTTCCATGATTCATGTTTTGAATAATAAAATTTCTTTTTCATTTATATTTGAAAAAAATTCAATACTCGTGATATATATTTCTAACATAAAAATTCCAATTATTTATGTCTAAATCAAATAAACTCCAAAAATAAATGATATAAAAAAACAATAATTAAATTAGTCATGTCATAAATAAATAAAATTCTCCTTATATATATTGAAAACAAAAATAAAATGCATGTCTCATCTTCTAAATAATGTTTATTTCACACATAGAATATTATGAAAAAAAATTATTCCAATGATTTATATTTTAAATAATAAAAATCGTCACATATCATATTGCGAACCAAAAAATGTCCAAAAATAATGTTATGAATAAAAAATGTCAATAATTAATAAAAATATCTCATAAGATATGAATACATAAAAAATTAACTTCATGGAGATATAACACCCCTCACATTATATAATAATTATCCATATATGCATGGGTCAATATAAAAATGAATCTTTAATACATAAAACATCTGTTAATTAATATATAGAAATGTGGTCAGTTTCGTGAACAAAATTCTTAAAAAACACTTAACAAATCCTAATATAGAATACAGATAGCGGAATAAATACTATCCCAAGTTTACATTAATGATAATTAAGGATGTTTTCAAAGATGAAAAATTGAATTTTATGATATTTTTATTAAACACCTTAAAAATAATAAGGAATGTCTCTTTTTTTAAATTATTAAAACTAGATTAAAGTGTTTTAATTATAAAGAAATATTATATCTTGATAAAACATTAAAAAATAATAATTTATAAAAACTGTTTTAATTAAATAATATTTATAAGAGAAAAATTCTTTAAAAACATTTTTTTATTTTTTTAAAGAAGACATTAAAATCCCATTAAAAATGAATAATTTGTTTAAAAAAGAATTAATTTCAAAATATATAAGAAAATTTCTTATTATTTTTAAAAATAATAGGATTAAAATATATTTGTCAAAACATTTTAGAAAATTTAATGTCTGAAAATGAGCTTTCCTAGGATGGATGAGAATTATTTTTAATCATGTCATAATTTAAAGGGGAATTAATTGATGTAGGAGAAATATTTCAATTAAAAGTATCATTTATACTCATATAGAAAGATAAATTAGAATGAAAATAAATTCATAATGTGGAATCAACCAATCAAAGAGTAAACATGTTAATTAAGGAACGTTATAACTCGATAAAGGGTGATGACTGTACAAAATTGCTTACAACTTTTGTACATTATGAATCAAAATAAATTTTATGAAAGAAAAATATATATATATTAAAACTCCATAAATATAATGATTATTTTAAAATAAAATCATTATAGATTAATGATAAAACATCAAAGATATCATGGTCCATAATAAGAAACATTTCACAATAAATTAAATTTGAGACAAAGAAACTCTTAACATATATCCCATTAATATGAACATGATCAAACCTCATATATAATAATATTTACTATATAAATTAACTATTCAATACCGAATTAATATATATTTATTTTTATATATTTTATTGATAATAATTTACAACGAATATATTCATAATTTTAGTTTATTTTTCAGAATTTAGTCCTAGAAATTTTGATTTCTTGTTTTCACATGTGTTCTGTAATGGGGATGATGAATAATATTTATTTATAGATAAATAAATATTCTTATAACACTAAAAATAAAATAAATAGTGTTTCACAATGATTTATGTTATCTCATTTTCTTCCAGTGAATGAAAAATTTATGGCATGTGATAATGGAAATCTCAAAAAAATGTTTGAGTTAAATTATTGAATGAAAGGTGATATATTAATAAAAATATTAAATATTAATAACAAACTAAAAAAATAATTATATTATTTTTATTAATTTTTTATTACATGATATTACCATTATATAACATTTCATATTCATCAATGATATATACATTATAACATTATTCAAGTATGTAGTGAAATTGACCAAAATGAGAGAGTATTATAATGATTTAATGAGTATGGAAATGTTTTTTTATAATGTAAATATAAATATTATAGAAGATTAATCATGAAATAAATATCATTTACATTCACTAATATATTAAATATTTATTAATATGGATGATTATTTTATAATTAATCTAATATTTTTAGAGGTAGTGGTCCACACATTCACAAAATTATCCATTCCATTTTTCAATGAATGGTATGGAATTAAGATATATGATAAATAATCATTTTTTAAAAATATTAGTGAAGTATGAAACATATTAATTCATAAAATCCATCCTTTTTACCATCATTAGAAGACAATGATGAAAAAAACACTACATTTTATTGTAGCGATTACAATATTGTACACACAATTAATGGTGTTTTATTTTTTCCATGTGGATAATGAAAATGTAATATTGTTTTATGAATAAATATAATAATATTATATTATATGAATGACACTTTTTCATCATTTTGGAGAGTCTATAATATGTTTTGTAGAGAATTATAAAGAGGAAAATCTATGGAGTAAGAAAATTTGACAATGAGAACGTAAGATTCCTTTTAGAAATATCCTTTTAAGTTGAGTCATTATGTTATATAATTCAAGGTATTTTATTATTATATTTATATTAGATTATATTCATTGAATAATTATAGAGTTTCAGGATGAAAATCAATGGTTTAGGTGTATCATTATGTTGTTGAACTGATGCCCTTTTACAACTGAATAGATGAGTGATTTTGGGAGAACTCATTACTTTTCAAAAATGGAATATTACTATTCAAGGATAAAATGTTAAAAAATTCGATAATATGAAATGGAAATAGTTATATCATATATTATCCTCTCTATTAATCATTTTTTATAAATCATGGATTGGTTGAAAGCCTTTTATTTTTTTATTTTTATCCTCTATAATAAAGGTATTTTATATTGGTAATAAATTTGTATCCTTGGTAATTAATTTTAATGACCAAAATTAAAAATTAAATTATAGTATGCTTTTAAAATTCAAATATAAATTTTGAAATTTCTTTTATTAAATTTACATTCTATGCTTTCGACATTGTAATTTTAAATTAATGTGCGTGGCACGCTAAAAGAATTTATAGAAGAAGTTTGTTTTTTATGCATAAAAATCATGTGTAGAATAAAATTAATAATGAATTTAAAGTATATGACATAAAAATATTTATTATAAAAATAATTAATTTTATATTGATTTTAATCAATACTGAAACCTAATTTTTTCCTCCAAATGTATAGTTTTAATAAATTACTTTTTTTAATATGAATAAAGTGTATATAAATGTCAAAAAATTATAAATAGGGTTTTAAGAGAAATAAAGTATTTAAAGTACACATATTTACTCCCTAAATAAATAAATATCAATGAAGTCTTTTAGAAAGTTTTATATCATTCATATATATTGATAAACTCGCAATATTTACAAATATAATAAAATTTTATTTTTTCACTATTCTAATAAATAAGTTTTTTTTTCAAAAAACATCATAAAAAATTCACCATAATATATTTCATACATGTTGAATTGAAAAATTAAGTATATTTTATAAAAATTAAAATTTTAAATAGAAAATTCATTTATTAAAAAAATCCCTTCTAAATGTATGTGTTTTCTTTATCAAGTTTCATATGTATTTATAATTGATTATATTTTTTTTGAATAGGTATTTATATTCTTAATTTTTTTAATAATATTCATATAAAATGTTTGGACTTTATTTTTTTCCTATTTTTGTTGTGGAAAAAGATATCAAATATAATGTTAATTGAGAGAAATATTATATTACAAAATATATGGGTATTTCATTCTCCATCGATAATTAAAGGATTTTAATGAAATTTTAATTATTATTAAATAAATGAAATTGCTAAGGATCCATGAGAAACTAGTAATAAATATTCTTCAAACATATCCACATCATTATCCTTTGTATGACTAGGAAACTATATAAAAAAATATGCTTCTTTATTAGTTCTTCTAGGAAAACCTTTTATTGCTTCATTTTCATGATCCAATTTCATAAAAAATATTAAAACCAAAAAAGTTATGATAATGTTCAGTTAAATCAAAGTAAATGAATATATGAATATGAAATCTCTATCCAAATAACCTTTCTCGATGAAACCTTCAATTAAATTTATGATACATTACATTTAACTATGATATTATTAGTCCAATAGATTTCTCATTTAATTTAATCATGGTTGTCCAAGTTAATTTTCCTATTAGGTTTTGTAACATAACTCAACATAGATTTCTAATAAATTTAAAACCAATATTTATATATATATAATGGGATTAAGAATACTATGTCTCATAAGTGTGTCTATCTTGTTGTGTATTCTAAGGCCCACAAATCATGCACAATATTGATTATTGAGTTAATACTTTACCATAATTATTATCAGTGATTACCAATGGGTGAATATATGAATTAGACACATCCAAATCACTATTTATATACAAGGATGTAATTGGTTGAGTTACTACAGAGGTCCTACTTTATCAGAATAATTTTAATTTATCATATAATTCAACATATCCTTTTTATTTTCATAAATGTTTTCTCATGCTAACCAAAAAATATCGAAACTAATCCACCAAAATAACTATGCCCTTATTTGATACCAATTGTGGAACCTTCGACCCACTCTCTCAGATATAATGCTAAAAACACATACTTAAGACATGGTATTTTCTACAAAGTTATTTGAAACTATATTTTTGTTATAAAATTCCTAGAACATAAACATTGGATCTAAAAATAATTACAAAATCCTAAGAACGAGGGGTTTTGATTCTTTGAGGATCACCAATTTTTTTTGGACATTTGACAAAATTACAACAACACTAGACTCCCTTATATAAATCTTATATGTTATAATAATATTGATATCATTGGGAAAAGAAACATAAAAATGGGGTAAGCTCAGATTCTAAGCAAGTGTAATCAAAATCTCTAAAAATAAAATATCATAGGTGGGAAAAATGATTATATAGGTACAATTAGAATACATAATATAGTTATAACCAACAAATAATAGAGAAAAAATCCAACTATAAGGAATGGAAAAACATAATAATATATCCTAAAAATATCCGATATGAATGAAACAAGTAATACATAATGAATTTTGGAATAATAAAAAGAATTTAGAAATTATTAAATTATGAACAAACAAAATAATTGTGATTCTTGTTGTGAAAAAAATAACTTTTCTACACATGATTTTGTGAAAAATAAAAATTCGCATGATTAAATTGAAGATAAATAAAATTCATATGCTAGATATTGTGAACATAATATCCCAAAATATATGTTTTTTTAAAAAATTAAAAGAATCATGTTTGGAACAAAAGAATTCCCATAATATATATTGTGAACAAAAATAATTTCTAAACTATATGTTTTAAAGAAAATTCCCACATTGTATTTTTAAAATAACATACTATTATATATATTTTTTAAAAAATATTACATGCATCATGATAGGATGAACCAAAATTCCCACTCTTCATGTATTGAATAAAAAAACAAAACAACTCATGTTTTGAAAAAATTACAATCTATTCTAAATTATTCTAGAAAAGATAATGTTGATTCATAAAATTGTTATATAATGAGATATAAATCTTTAACCAAATAATTGGAGGGGGATATAAGAACTCAACCTTTAAATAATAATCATCCATACATATACGTGCCATTACAACATGAAAATATTCATACATAAAACATAAATTAATTAACAAATGGAAAATAAGAGGGTTTCATAAAAAATATTCCCAAAAAATTACATAATATATCCATAAAAATTTGTTTTATAGTGTCATAATAAATATCCAATGTGTAATAAAAGAATAAATAATTAGTTATAGATAAAATATAAATTGTTCTCTTCTTTAGAAAAATCAAATGAAAAAACATGAGGAATAAACCTTTTTGAATGTCCTGAAAAATCTATATTTTTTTAAATTAAAATATTTATAAATGAATTTTTTTAAAAAATAATCGATTAAAAAAATAATGTTTTGAGGAAAAATAATTCATAAGATAAAAATTCATTTGAGAAAATTATTTTAAAAACCCATTCATAAAATATAATACTTTAAAATCAACTAAAACATGAAGAATTCATTTTAAAAATAAAAAATCTAGTTTCAAGAAATATAATAATATATTAATTTTATATCTAAATAATTTATAATTAATAATATTGGGAAAAACATTTTAAAAAATGGAATGTAAGGTGAAGTTCTATTTTAGGGAGGATAAAATTTATTCTATGAAATGTAATAATTTTAAGGAGATGAAATGTTTTATAGAGGAATATATGTAACCAAAGTTTTATTTCCCCTAGAGGGAAAGTTAAAGTACATTAAAATAAAATATTACGATGTTTTTTATCAATATTGGTTGAAATTTGTTCATGATGATGGATCATAACTTAATTAGTGTAGATATATTATAAAAATCACTTAAAACGTTATTATCTTTTAAATTGTATTCCATTTAAAGAAAGTACACTATATGAATATTCAAACCCCATCAATATCATGATAATAGAAGAATAAATTGATTTTCAAATATCAAACCCTATAAAAAGTACCATGGTGTAGAATAAGATATAATGCTTATGGAATTAAATTTCATACAAAGAACCCCTTACATAAAATCCAACTTTATTAAACATGTCAATAACTCTATTATAATGAACATAGATATATTTATCAATAATTTTATATCATAATCCACTAATATTCCTTTTATATAAATTTTTTATAATGTTATACTATTAATACATTAACTTGTTTTCTTATCACTGAGTATTAAGAATTATAGTATCTTCTTTCTGTACAATATCTGTAATGGTGATGGTAATTTTTATTTCTTAATATAATTTTTATCCTTCTTAGATTATTCATGATACTAAAATCATTTTTTTTTCAAAGATTCATAATGCATTAATTTTATTTTCTACCTGAATAAGGTATTTTTTGAGAAAATACAATTCCTAAAAAATTTGTTTCTAGGTGTTTCAATATTGAAGGGAAATATATTAGTAAATATAATAAATATTAATTAAAACATTCCAGAAACATTGAAAATTATTAAATACATTATTATTACCTGATATTACCATTATAAAACACTCCTTAATTATTCATGATATAAACGTTATAATATCATAATTGTAAGTGGAAAAATCAACCTAAAAGTGAGCATGTTATAATGAGTTTTTGAGAAAGAAAATGTTTTTATATGATGTTAAACTAATTTGTAAATAATATTAACATTATATACATGTCATTTAACTTCACTAAATTCATTAATAGAACCATCCATTTATGTAGGTAATGAAAATTGAAATTCATTATTTATAGTGGTTGTAGTCCCTATATATTAACAAATAGTGACTCCATTTCTCTATGAATGAGATTAAATGAAGTTACATTATAAGTACATGGATCGATCTAGTTTGAACCATTTTCTATCATGGATGCCATTGCTGCTCGGAGATGGCCTAGAGAAGATCATGAGTTTTTTGTCTACTAAAATCAGGATTCACTGAGTATTACTAATGTGTAATGGTTTCACATCGTGAATGTGTGGTTTATAATTTGGGTGAGATCCTAATTCACTGTCTGTCAAATAAACTACACGGTTGAATCATCTATATCGAGTTATTAGCTATGTAGAGAGTTGAAAACATGGTAGAACCATTTGTGGGGATGAATAAACTATGCGGGTGGATCTATTATGTGAGCTATTAGATACCAGAGTGTTTTTCGACAATAATAAAATACACAGTTGAAATGACTATGTGGACAATATATTCAAGCGATCAGCTACATGGATGGGCTATATGAGTGACCATCTATTAGAGTAATCTACTATGTGGATTATCTACATGGAAATTTATATGCGGAGATTTTGGATAGATTGTGATTTTGGGTACATGGAATCAACCAGAGGGGGTTTTCTACAAGTTAAATAAAAATGGATATTTGTGTCATTCAGCATTATGAATCAATAGACCTAAATGGATAATATGTTAGGGAAAACTATATTTTTAATTATATAAAATGGATGGTTATAAACATGTCGTTTCATGTTGAAATTAATAAGATCTACAATAGATGGAATTAAATATTTTCCAATCTAATTTTTTTTATTAGACTGTATTTGTGGACATAAAAACAAACTTCCTTCTCTTTATCCCATCTTATTCATTTCTTATCAAGATTGGATATTATGAAGCCTACCCCAGGAGTACTTGAATCCCACTGTAATTGGTTCATGTTTCCTCCAACAATGATTCATCTTTCACATGCACCTTTCTTTTGTGTTGTGAGTCATTCTATTGTTCTTTTTTTCATGTATGAGATTCATTGATTCTAACATTTATTTATTTTTAATCATAATGCTATCGTTGTTTTCCCTTAGGATGCAATACAATATACATAAAAAATATCTAAACTAATTAATAAATATTTGGATTTTTATCATTTGTCATTTTATTCTAAAGTGATTACATTTTTTCCATTGGATTTACTAGATATTTTTAAATTTATGCTACGCTTATGTGGTGTTACAAGGACCCATGTTTTTTCGGACGACTATTTTGTGAATAAATTTTAATTTTTACTTTTAAATGTTTTCAAAGAGAAATTTGGTCTTTCACATAGCAAACATTCATGGATAATAATTTTGACCACATAGTTTGTCCCAAAGTAGGTTGTTTACCCTAGGAAAAGAGTTTAGTGTAATTATGAGACTTTATAATTTTAGTAGAATAATTAATAAATAATAATTAATAAATTGAATATTAAATATTTATGCTATTTAATTTGAAAATATATTTTGAACACAACATTATATTGATACTTTATCTACGTCATTGAGTCTAGAATGTTGGGGTTTTCCTAGGTTTTACATAAACTGATGCCTGGAACCGGGGCCGGTGGACCCCCCCTTTATATTTATCTTATATAATATTTTCTTTTATTTTTTTTATTTTCATTTTCTATTTTCTATGGCTTCTTTCCCTTTGGATTATCGCGTACTCCCAAGGGGGATCCTTCCACACCATGCGACTGAGAGAGAGGGGGTGTTAGGAAGAGAGAATGAGAGGAGGAGGATGAATGATCCACTGTGCAACTCAAGATGCACCATATCATCATGTGACTTCTATTAATCACCGAAATGATCCATACTTTGTTAATTTCTTTCCAAAGATATGACTTTTTATGTTTTTACTATATATCCCAAAATATTTATTTATTTTTAGTTTCAAACCCCTTATATGGTTTTTTATAGCCTCGTGTTTCCTAAAAAAAATTTGTGTTTGAAAATGGTGGTTTCAGATAGATTATATGGTTTTATATATGGGAAAATATATCTACATGGAATGTGGTTCATAGAGACATGTCATGTGTTCGTCACGATTGGGGAAGATGATTTATTAAAGTACATGCTAGGTAGATGGGAGCACACACTATGTAGTAGTTCACATCAATGTAGTAGAGTACTCTTCCAGGATTCTAGTGTTGGGTAACATAACCATGTATGTTACACGACTAGACACCTTGTGGGTCACACACAATGAATATGTACATGACCAATCCATGTACATGGACGGGCTGGTTGAGGAACATGAGAATGTACCACATGAAGGGTACACACCATGTTCCCGTCTTGCTCACCATGTAAATGGGAATTTATATTCCATATCTACCAAGAGTACATTTCCATGTTGTTATTTAGGGGTAGATGAAATATACTCAGGGAGACACACCATGTAAGGAACCGTTGTATCACTTTTGGGTTTTTTCATACCATTTATCAAAGGAGATGAAATTGGATCTAGGAGTAGTCCATTCTGAGTATCTTTCTGCATATTTCATGACAGTGATTCCTTTTGAGAGTTTCATGGACTCTTGAGTCGCATTTCATGATTTCCAACTAGAGAGGATCTTCCTCCAGTATTTGAATTCATTCATATCCTAAGAGGGACTAGAAGTGAGTATGAATTGTTGGGTGATCGGGAAAACCTAGTTGAAACCATGAACTGAGATGGGATATGAGATATCTCACAATGAATTATTTCTTTTTTAGTTTTCCATTGAGCAATTATCACTTGAAATATGTTCTCTTATGGTTTAAGAGGTCATGAAAACAGTTGACTTCGAGGTTTCCTAGTAAGATTCGTCTTCTCAGATTTCAGCCATGAAGATCCCTTATAGAATGCCCCTATATTCTCATTGGTACTACGGATCCCACGTGGGATTAACCTTCTCTCATGATGAATTAAGGAGTTCCTTGTAGGACCCCTTTACAGATTGAATGTTTTTTGGATCCCATGTCTGATTCACCGTATACAATTATAGTAATGATTCCCATAATGATTTCAATTTTTCTTTTTTAGTTGGGTATCATAAGATTAGTGGCTTCATTAGGCTTTGACATTGAGGATACCATATAGGATTCCGCCTTTTTCTTTTCTACTAAGGATACCAAGTAGGATGAATCTATTATTTTGACCTAGGAGACCCAATGGGTGCCCTAGTTTTTGATCAACATTGAAAATGAATGTTGGTATTGGGTAGAGATAGTACTCGGTGTCACATTAAATCCCATTCCAAACATATAACCTATGGGGATATGGATGTAGTGTTGGGTTTCAGCATTCTTCCACCCTAATTATTTTTTATGTTCACATGATTACTGGAAATAAATAGATTTTGGTCATAGGATCTTCCTTGTTGGTTTCTATTGTCCCTGATGTTATGTGTATTTCATTATCTTTTGGATACTCTGACGTTCTTCCTAGGAACCAACTTCAGAGCCGTGTAATTTATTTTACTTGTACACAGAAATGTATTATCTAGTATATGGATTTTGATCCAATATATTTGATTATTACCATCATGGGATGTCCAAATGTGTTCCTTGGTATCCTTCTATTAAGCCTATGATTGTGATATATGAGCCTAGTGTCCCTAAAAATTATACTCATGGATTCTTGTGATATCCCAAGTGATGAGGATGATTATTCTCTTCTAAGTTTGATTTTTCATGGGGAGGATTACACTCTCCTCAATCTCAATATAATTTTGAATGATTTATCTCTATCAAGGGATATAGATTCTTATACTCTCCATATTCATTTACATGACAGAAATGTTGGCAATGATGTCACACAAAGTTGGATACCCATTGTGATTTTTTTCTTCTATAGGTAAGGGATGATTACATTATCCCATATTAGGGACTCTAAGGGTGGTAATTAAAACTCACCAGTTAGTTCGTATAACAGATGGCATAACGGTCAGCCCTATCAGGATTATCCATGTTATGAATGTAATGGACACCTACGGACTGGGACCAATGTCTCGGACTTTGGAATTGAATTAAATGGTCGGAGTAGCATGGCGTCTAGCTTAGTGGCCATTTACAAGATATCTTAATGTGCTCCACTAAAAACCTTTATTACAGGGATTATAGGCGAGCACGTGTCAACCCATGTGTAAGAAGTGTACCCCCCTCCCCATAGTGGCATAGCTTTCTTGGAGATATTTGTTGAGTCAATAAGGTTTTACTTATGAGTTTTCCATTCCTTCTATCAAGGGGGGATATTGTTAAGTCATTATGGTTTCCTTATTACTTTACCATTTTTTCTTGTTTTTAAAGTCACAAAAACCTTATCTTATAGAAAATCCTTTTTCTTCCATATGTTTAACTTCTATAATGAATAATTCCCTTCCCCAAGTAAATTTATCCTTACCATGTCTTCATCACTCATTTCATATTTTCCCAAAGTTTAAAATTCAGTTCGAAACCAAAACATTAGAATTCTATAATTACCTTGATATAAATCATTCTGTTTTAGGATCTGAATTCTCAGAATTCTTTTTACGAACTCTTCTGAGTTTTGACTCCAAATTCTGAATCAGAATTCTGGTTACGAACTCTTCTGAGTTCTTACTCTAAATTCTGAATCAGAACTCTAATTATGAACTTCTCTATGTTCTAACTTCGAATTCTAAATACCAATTCTGCATACGAACTTCTCTACGTTCAAACTCCGAATTCTAAATAAGAATTATGGATATGAAATTATCTATGTTCTGACTCCGAATTTCTCTGAGTTAAGACTCTGAACTCTTATGAATTCTGACTCCAAAATCTCATGAACTCCGACTGTGAACTTTGTAAGTTCAGGTTCTGAATACTTGTGAATCTAGATTCTGAATTTCCATGAAATTCTGTCTCCTGAATTCTATAGAATTCAGGTTGCGAATTTCCACAAAATAGAATCCAAATATCCATGTACTATAGCCTTCACATTCATTTTTGGTTAGACTCCGAACATTCATTTTCTTACATTCCTAATTTTAGTTTTTGGTTATGCTTTCACTTGTTTAGTTATAAAATGATGTCATGATTTCAGTTACTCACTAACCATTGTTTGAGTGACACATGTGCATGTCCCTATGAAATTCAAGGAAAAATATGACTGTTGGAGGAGGGAGTCGACCGTTGGAGATGTGCCTATGAATAAGAGAACATTGGAAAGAGTTTAGAACTTTTGGAATTTTTGAACCTCAGAACATTCATAAGTGATTTCTAGAGGGAGAGGCTCTTATAAACTCTCAGGCTTTGTGCAGAAATTTTGAATGGATTGTTAAAACTTTTCATCATGCAGATTTGCTTTATGTGACTGCAATTGTTGCTATGTACAATCAAGGGATTCCGGGGATATGAAGAAAGAGGTTCCAACTACCATGAAGTTGAGGGCTTACGGGGATAGCAAGACAGACTCCGATCTTCGTATCAGGGGATTACCCCAGTGTAGGTAACACAGACATTCTTAAAAGTATAAATCAAGGGACCTTTATCCAAGGTTGTGGATTCCCTTCTCATTGGATTAAAATATTTACTACTAGTTAAATGTCTTATTACAAGTTTTATACTGCATTTGTATTGTTGAGGAAAGTATAACTATATTATACTTCCTTACACTTGTACTCTAATTTAGTTAGATTCTATATGCTTTAACGTAGAATCTTAGTTATTGTAAACATTTGTTAAGTTTTATTTCCTAAATCACATTTCTGGAATCATGAAAGTTATTAGAACTTAGAGGGTTTGTGAATTATCTTGTTTATCCTTGTAAAACATAACCATCTTTTAATGTTCCAAAGGAATTTTTAAAAGTACAATTCACCCCCATATTTTATTTGAGAATCTCATCTTTGCATATTCGATCCTACATTTGGTATTATAGAGTATATCAAACTCACATACCATCTCAACAATTGGTATCAGAGCATTGCTTCAATCTGAATTAATCTCACGATTAGATTAAGAAGAGAAATCTCAGAATTAAACTTCCGGATTCACACTTTTTTTGGATTCACTTTTTCAGAATCATATAGTCCGGATTCATTTTTTCTTAGAGATACTTTTTTCTATATTTTTCTTACATAGGATTATTTTCATTGTTTAATAACGTTTTCTATTAAAAAGTTTTTATGGAAATACTTTTCTTAAAGATGACAGGAATCAATTTTGGTTCCATAGACAATATGAATCCAACTATACCACCTATATTTCATGGAAATGATTATCAATATTGCAGAGATCATATAAATAATTTCATTATCAATACTACTGTTGAAAATTTAGTTATTCTTATTAGAGGATATAAAATTCCTGATAATGAAGTTAGTACCATTACCAATCAAGAAAAGCATGAATATGAACTGAATTATAAGGTATGAAATACTTTTCGTTGTTCCATGACTAGAAACATATATATCCAAATTTCATCTTGTGAAGAAGAAAATTCAATATGGAAGAAACTTGAAGTTACTCACTTTGGAACTTCCAAAGTAATTGAAACAAGAAGAGCCATGCCTAGTGCTAAATATCTTGGTTTTTTTGCTTTCCTTATAGAGAACCCATATGTAAGGTGCAATAAAGATTCTTGACTATTGTGAATAGTTAACAATCCATGGGTGACAAAGGATTAGATGATGAAGATCTTGTTGATAATATCATAGACATCATGCCCAATGAGTGGGAATCTAAGAGAACTAATATTTATGAGAACAGAAAGGTTACTCAGATTTCCTTAGATGAGTTGTTTGAAACTCTTCTTCAGTATGAGCCTAGAATTAAAAGAAATGGTGACAATGTAAAGAGGAAGAATGGAAATGGAAATGTTTCTTTTACTACAACTTTCAATCACGTTAAAGACAAGACTCTTTAGAGAGATACTAAATCAATATATAAGAAAGTTGTTATCCAATCTGAATCTAGTGGAAGTGAATCCTCAGAAAATGAATTAGCAAATATTTCTTGAAGGATGAACAAGATAGCTGGACAGAGGAACTTTCAATCCAGGTATAAGAAAAAGGAAAGGAAAGATAAGAAAGATTCATAAGTCACATGTTACGAGTGCTAGAGAGTTGGACATATAATATTTGACTATACTATTCTCAAGAGAAAATAAAGAAAGGAAAGGCATTCTGAGAAAAACAGAAAGAAGTATTATAAGGCTAAATCTTAGAAAGTCTTGAAACCTAATGACACCTGGAGTGGCAGTGGTGGATATTCTTAAGATGAATATTCTGATTATGAATCTTCTGGACAGAAGAATCTTGGTCTAATAGCCAGACTACCTATTGGAAATCATTGTTTAATAGATAAGGTACACAATGTTGAATCAATGACAAATGTTTCATTGAATTCTAATGATAGTAAATATTATAACTCTTCTAATGAAGAACCTTCTTCTGATGAAGATAATACTTTTCATTCCAATGAAGAAGTTTCTAGGTTTTCCTAACTTCTTGAGATTAAGAATTCAAAACTCATGAAAAAAATTGATTAAGGAAATTCCAGAAATACTATTCTTAATAAGAAAATATCAGATCTCTTTGAATATCATGATAAGAAAAATGATGATTTTGAATGTATTTAAAAAAATCGTGAGGAAGTAAATTCTGAGAAGAGTAAACATTCTAAAGATCTAGAAAACGTAATTTTTATGAAAAATGATTTCGAACCTAGATCCAGTTCAAATTCAAATGTTTTTTAAGACAAGAACATGGTAATCAAACTCAAATTTGAAATATTTTCCTTAAGTAAGTTTTTGTCAAAATTTACCTTAGGTAATGAAAATTTTGATAAAATTTATTCTAAAATCCAACCTCTAAGGTATGATTCTAGTTTTGGTTATACTAGTTTTAAACCGATTTTAGTAACAATTACTTTGTTACTCGAAGTGCTCCATTCTGTACTAAATACCAGTGTAGTGGTCATTGGGAAAGGAATTTTTCTCTAAACAAAACGTTGTCTTTAGGATTTCATAAAGCCTATTTCTCTAAAACGTTTTGTGTGCCAAAAAAATTTCTTTCTGAAATTTCGAGATCCAAGAATTTTTGGATTCCGAAAGTTTAACTCTTTTGTTTTCAAGAAAATAGGGAAAGTACCAACAGAAATACGTGGTAAATGGATAGTGGATGTTCCTAGAATATGATTAGTAACAAAAACAATTTTGAAAATATTATCAAGATGAATGGAGGGAAAGTAACTTTCAGAGATAATGCTCAGGGAGAAATTATTGGTATAGGTAACATCGTTCTTCTTGGAACAACTTTGATTTAAAATGTTTTATTTGTTAAGGGTATTAAGAAAAACCTCATTAGTATAAGCCAATTATGTGATAAAGGTGACCTTGTTAATTTTAGGAATGAAAAGTTCCTAGTACACATTTCCAAGGAAGAGTTTATTCTTTCTGCCCATAGGCAATAGAATGTTTACACACTAAACATAGAAGACCTTAAAAGCCAAGACTTACCTTTCCTTAGTATAATTGAAGATCACTATGTAGGATCGAAATAATGATGTAGATGCTCAATATACAAGAGGGGGGGGGGGGTGAATTGTATACTTTAAAAATGTCCTTAGACAAGGAAGAATCTATGTTTAACAAAGTTAAACTAAGAAAATTCACAACAACTCTAATCACCAATTGGAAAATTGGAATCTATGTTTACAATATGAGATTCTACATTAAAGCGTATAGAATCTATACTAATCAGAGTACAAGTGTAAGGAAATATAAGAGAATTATACTTTCCTTACAATAAAAAGTGCAGCGGAAAAACAAGTTGTAAAACTACAAGTAACAAGATATAAGTCTTTTGACCCAAAGATAAGGGTATCCAACAACCTTGGATAAAGGTCCCTTGATTTATAATTTCAAGAAATTTTGTATTACCCACAACAGGGTAAGCCCTCGATACGAAGATCGGAAACTCTATCTTGATATCCCCGCAAGCCCTCAACTTCAAGGTAGTTAGAACCTCTGTCTTCCTCACCAAGGAATCCCTCGAACTTCAATGTAGTCAGCACCTCTTTCTTCCTATCCCCGGAAGTCCTAGAATGTAATCACCAACATTCGGAGTCGCACAAAGCAATCTAAACAAGTGGTTCAATATGCACAAAGCATGAAAAGCTTCTCTCTCTAGAAATAACCTTAACAACATGTGGTCTCTAGATCGATCAACTCGTTTCCTATATCT
The DNA here is from genome assembly GCA_963277665.1 of Viscum album. NCBI lineage: Eukaryota > Viridiplantae > Streptophyta > Magnoliopsida > Santalales > Viscaceae > Viscum > Viscum album. The sequence goes on from OY728165.1 coordinate 1,048,244,531, forward strand.
TGACCTATTTCAACTGAGCTCTTATTTATCGGCAAATTTCTATCGGTCGGCTCCCTCCTCCAATGGTTATATTTTCCATGAAATTTGGAGGGACCTGTATACTTGTAACTCAACCAACGGTAAGTTTGAAACAGAATAGACGACATCGTTTAATAACAATCCAAGTATAACTAAATGCACGACATCATTTTGTAGTGAAGCATTTGTAAGTAAAGGCCATAATAAGTTCGGAGTGTAAGAAAATTATATGTTCAAAGTCTAACCAAAATGAAATTCGGAGTCTATGTCAAGAAATGTTCAGATTCTATTTTATAGGAATTTGGAACATTAAATCTGTAGAAGTCCGGAGTCTGAATTTCTAAGGAAATTCAGAGTCTGGTTTCACCAGGGTTCAAAATCTAATCTTTCAATGTTCAAAGTTGGACTGGTTAAAGTTCGGAGTCGAACTCATGAAATTTCAGAGTCGAACTCCATAAGAGTTTGGAGTCGAACTACTTAAGAGTCCAGAGTCAAACTACTAAAGAGTTCGGAGTTGAACTCATGAAAGTTCGCATCCATAATTCGGAGTGGAACTTAATTATAGTTCACATCCAGAATTCGGATCCTAGAAACAGAATACTCCAATACGTGTCATTATATGATTCCGGTATTTTGGTTAAGATCCTGTTTTTTGTACTTAAGAAAATTATTGCTATGTATATGAAACTCTAGGTTAGGGTAAATTTCCTTATGGAATAAAATTTTCCTAATGGAGGTAAAACATACATTTTCTTAAGTATAAGGTGTTTGTGATTTTCAAAACAAGAAGGAATGGAAAATTCATAAGGAAATCCATATTGACTCATTAATCTCTCCCTTTTTTGGAAAGCACAATCATCCTTACAAAAAAGAATATAAGGACTTTGAAAATTTTCATTAGGCTTTGAAATTTAAAATTTATCTCCCTTTGTTCATGAATGAAAGTGAATAAAACTAACTCCCCCTTAGGCATTGAAACTCTAAGGATTGTATTCTGAATTTCTAGAGTGGAGTTTTCATTATCATGGTAATGAAAAACTTTGAAGTAAGAAACTCACCCTCACTTTAAGAATATTTCAATTAGAAATTTTTCTTTCTCCTCCTTAGGAGTAGTTCTTTTTCCTTCTCCCACTTTGTGATTTTCAAAAATAATTGAAGGGTATAGAAAAGAAAATATGGTACCTGAAACATTAGTATATGACAAGATACAATGAACCAAATAACATTTCATTAGCGTTGGGAATATTTTACAAAGAAAGACAACTAAAAAAAAGATATGAGTGGTTTAATTTGTCTTCCTTTTCCTTTGGAATCAGATTATTTAGGAATGTTTTGAACTTCTTTAGGTCTCTTTGTTCTTCCATATCTTGCCTCTCTAAGGCTTTTCTCTTTTATTCTTGGGATTTCAAAGCCTCTTCCTGGGCCTCGATAGCTTCTTTCTGCATCTTTATAAATTCTTCTTACTGAACGACTCTTTTTTCAAGCTCAATATGGAGATTTCTATCATTTATAAGATTTTGAGCCAGAGAATATGCCTTGTCATTTAGTTCCTTCACTTGTTGACTCTGGGAACTCTGCTCAATAATCATCTCATATTGAAGATTCTTAATCTTTTTGTCCTCTATGTCAAAAGCTTCTTTCACGTCATTCTGAAAATTATCATACACAGCCAAATCTTCCTCAAATCTCGTATACCACTTTGTTACCATACTACAAGACTTTCAATTCACACAATAGTCAATAAAGAAACTTTTTTACTCCGCTTCTATCTTCACACACATTTCGATTAGCATGGATAGTGTCTCTGATTTCTTGATTTTGGCTTATCTGAAACATTTGACATCTAGTGTCAATGGTGGGAAAGACTGGAATGACGTCCACCAACTTTTTCAAAGACTCAACAATAAAATCATGCCCATGAGATGATGATTCCGAATCAGATACATCTCTTTGAGATTGATCTTCCTCAACATCCAGTGGATTTCTTCTAGAGGTACCGACAACCTCTTTCTTCCTGATAACAGCTTTTATATGTGTCTCCATAAGAACTTGCTTCCCCTTATCAGCTCTTCGAATGGGTTTCTCATCAGAAGATTCTTCCTCGGATTCAGATACTTGAATAATCTGATCTTCATTTGGTTTCTATTTTTCACGTCCTTCCTCAAGGAAATTCCTCTCAAAGGATTCTTCCTCATCATACAAGAAATTTTCTTCTTCTTCCTGTTGTTGTTTCTTTTCATCATTCTTACTCATGTCCTCATCTACTTTTCCTGGAGTTACTAACTTTGCGGATTCAGCCTTATATCTATAGTCCATTACTTGCTTGATCAAGGTATCCAAATCTTCACTTCCCTCTTCTTCTTCTTCTTCTTCAACTTCTTCCTCTACTTCTTTAGCAGCTTCTTTTTCAGATTCTTCAAATAATTCTTTACCTTTGAATTTTTCCAGAGTGACATAGTTCCTGGCTGGATTTTCTACTAAAGTAGGTTCGAACCTAAGGTTTCTAGAACGAGAAGCATTCCGGAAGCTAGCTTTGTAGCTTTCAGCAATGATTTCACCACTTCATCTTCAGACAACTTTTTTTAATGTTTTTTTCTTTTGCCTGTTTTTCTAGATCTTCCATAGATCTTTCTTTTAACGCCTTAGCCTCTGCAGGGTCCAATCCGAATTGTGGATCCCCTTATTTCCTCTTCTCTTTGTCTTCCCTCCACTTGGCTGCCACTTCATTTGTATATTTTTTCTGCTTCTTCGGCTTGGGGGGAGCAGACTGAGTTTCCTTAGCCTGGGGATTTTCTTTATCTACGACCACTTCCTTAACCTTTCTCTTCTTCCTTGTCTTTTTTGATGGTTCCAGATTCTGTGTTTCTTTCTGAGCTACTTCAACATCTTCCATAGATTGAGGGTAAAATTCTCCAGTTTCACTAGAAAAACCCATCGTCATCCTCTTCATGGTATCATCACTGACCAGCATAAGCTTACAATTGTGGGATTTTGATTTGCATGCATCCATGAAGGGTTCCAAGCACCGAACTATCAACCTAGATAGTAAGTCAGGGAACATGATTAGCTGGGCTGCCAAATTACCTTTTTTTGTTCTTGATCATAACCAAGTCATGCCTCATCAAATTTATCTTTCTTAGATTTACCACGAAATCTAAAACATAGATATCAATTTTATTCAAATTATCTTTGTCACCTATTCTTGGAACCAGAAAGCCTTGCACCCAAAGCTGAATAATTCTGTTGTTCGGAGTGAGATAAGAAATCTTAATGGTTGAATCATCCTTAAGTCCAAGACACTTCAGTGCCTTATCCTTGTTGAAATTTCCTTGCACATCAGGAAGTTTGTGTGAGCATAACACATCTTCTCCTTCATAGGATAAACCAACCAAGCTCGCGGCCTTGGTGTACGATACCCTATTAGTCTTCCCATAAGACTTGAAAGAAAACCATTCTCTGCCATCTTCCATCTAGAAGGAAACAGACTCATAGAACTCAATCAAAAAGTTTGAAAAAAAACCTATTACGAAAATTTTAGTTAAAAAATGTTTGAAAAACAGATTACGAAAATTTTTAGTTATACTAACAAACAAATGTACTCCCCCTATGAAAAGGAGTTTATTACTATTAGGATAACTGTTCAACAAGATGTTAATGAATAATGATTACCTTACAATTATAAATCATAATTGTTTTTTAATTTATTCAAATCTATCAGAGGGTATTGATTTTGTGAAAATATCAGCAAGTTGATCTTGTGTTCCGATAAACTGAAGAATGATATCTCCTTTAAGTTTGTGATCCCTAAGAAAGTGATGCCTAATATCATTGTGTTTCTCAAGAGAGTGATGTGCAGGGTTCTTACTTCGGGAAATGGCACTTGTGTTATCACACAAAATTTGGGTCTTAGTAAAACTCAGGCCATAGTCTGTGAGTGTGAGTTGCATCCACAACAGTTGAGTAGAACAGCTTCCAGCTGCTACATATTCATCATTAGCAGTGGAAAGTTCTACAGAATGTTGCTTCTTGCACGACATAGAAACTAATGAATCTTCTATGAAATCACATGTTCCGTATGTACTCTTTCTATACATTCCACATCCACCAAAGTCAGCATCCAAAAAACTTTAAAAAAATCATTTCCATAAGTATAAAATAATCCTAAATCCATGGTTCCCTTTAGGTAGCGAAAAATTCTTTTTACCGCCATTAAGTGATATTCCTTAGGATTGGATTGATATCTTGCACATAAGAATACTTAGAACATTAATTCTGGTCGACTAGCAGTTAATTAATGTAAACTTCCTATCATACCTCTAAAAGATGTTTGATCTATTAGTTTCCCAGCTTCATCATGATCTAAGGAGTTCGAGGTACCAATGGGAGTACATATACTCTTAGTGTTGTCATATACATACTTTTTGAGAAGATATTTAATATACTTATGTTGATATATATAGGTTCCTTCTAGTCTTTGAGAAATTTGAAAACCAAGGAAAAATGTTAACTCACCCATCATACTCATTTCAAAATCAGATTTCATTAGACTTGAAAAAGAGTCAGTTAAAGATTGCTGAGTTGAACCAAATATAATGTCATCAACATAAATTTGAACAATCAAAACATTTTTCTTATCTTTATTTATAAAAAGTGTTGGATCAGCATTCCCCTTAACATAGTTATTATGAATCAAAAATCCTGTAAGTCTATCATACCAAGATCATGGGGCTTGTTTAAGGCCATACAAAGCTTTTTAAGTCTAAAAACATGATCAGGATGTTTTTTATCTTCAAATCCATGATGTTTTTCAACAAAGACTTCCTCTTGAACATAACCATTACGAAAAGAACATTTCAAATCCATTTGAAAAAGTTTGAAATTGAATAATGCTGCAAAGGCAAGTAAAATACGAATAACAGAAGATTCCTTAGGCCTTTCAACCAAGGTCCAGACTTTTTTTCTTTTCAAATTCCTTTAGTTTATCTTGCATGGCTTTGATCCAATCATCATCACCTAAAGCTTCATCAGTGCATTTTGGTTCTAATTTGGATTTAAATGATAGATATTCTACTTCATTTCTCAAGGAACTCCTAGGCCTTACAGGTTGATTTACATCACCAATGATGCTATCACTGGGATGATTCTTAAGAAACATCTGATTTGGGTTTTGTAATGTATGTTCATCAACATAGGGTTGAAAGTATTCTGGGATAAATGTTTCAGAAGTATCTTCTTGAATATTTTCCTTATCATAATAATATTCTATCAAAGGTTGATAACCAGTTTTTGAAACCAAATTCCAGGATGTAGGTTGAGACGGTTTAAAAAAAAGGTTCAGATTCCTCAAATTTTACAAGCACCGTTTCTTCAACGGTATAAGTATTTTTATTGAAAACTCTATAAGCCTTAAAAGTTATGGAGTAGCCTAAGAAAATTACTTCATCAGATTTTGGTGCGAATTTATGTAAATTATCTTCAGGATTCATAATGAATACTTTTCAACCAAAAACCTTGAAGTAGGAAAGTCTAGGTTTCCTACCATTCAATAACTCATAAGGAGTTTTATTAAGAAAAGGACTAATCAAAACTCAATTTATAGAATAACAAGTAGTACAAACAGCTTCAGCCCAGAAATGTCTAGCTATAGAATATTCACTCAACAAGGTTCTAGTTATTTCTTGAAGAATATAAATTCTTCTTTCAACTACACCATTTTTTGAGGAGTCCTAGGTGCGAAAAAGTTGTGAGTAATACCTTTTATACTACAAAATGTTTCAAAATCATAATTTTGAAATTATCCTCCATGATCACTATGAATAGTTTTCAATGGAATATTTTTCTCATTTTTAACTAGGGCTCTATAACTTTTGAAATAAGAAAAATTTTGATACTTCTATGCTAGAAAATAGAACCATGTAAATCTAGTGTAATCGTCAACTAGAACAAACTAGTAGTATTTTCATCCAATTCTTCCAGTTTGTGTTGCACCAAATAGATCCATGTGCACCAACTGTAATGCATCAGTTATTGAGACTTAACTGATTTATTTAAAACTATATTTATGTTGCTTGCCACATTGACAAGGATCAGAAACTTTAGAAGAATCAAGTATAAGCTCCGGTAGATCCTTAAATAGTTTCGTATTAGAGAGTTTTCATAAGTTCTTAAGATTACAGTGACCTAATCTTCTATTCCATAACAAAGAATGATCTTCTATTGCACTATGGCATGGTAAATCATGGCTTCTAAGGTCTTATAAGTTCAAAGTGTAAACATTTTCTTGCCTATTGGCTGAGAGAATAAATTCTTCCTTGGAATTGTGAACTAAGCACTTATCATTCCTAAAATTCACCAGGTATCCTTCATCACATAACTTACTTATGCTAATGAAGTTGTCCTTAAGACCCTTAACAAATAAAACATTTGAAATCAATGTTTTACCAAGAAGAACAATATAACCTATACCAACAATTTCTCCCTGAGCATTATCTCCGAAAGTTACTTTTCCTCCTTTCGTCTTGATAATCTCTTCAAAATAGATTTTGTTACCAGTCATGTGCCGGGAACATCGACTATCCATGTACGATGTGTTGTTGTTGGTACCTCCTCTATATTCCTGAAATCAAGAAAAGAATTAGACTTTCTGAATCCAAACTTTTTTGGATCTGATATTTCTAGATAACAAAATTATGGGCACCCACATCTTCTTTGAAAAATATTCCTTATGAAAACCTAAAGATTTGGTTTTGTTTGAAGAATATTTCTTTGCCCAGTGACCACAACATTGACACTTGGTACAAAATGGGGCACTTTTTGGAATAATGCAATTGTTACTAAAAGTTGGTTTATCAAGGGTATAACCAAATCCAGATTTTTTTCTTAAAGGTCATATTTGAGAATACATTTTATCAAAATTTTCATTACCAAGGGTAATGTTTGATAAACACTTCTTTAATGAAAAAATTTCAGACTTGAGTTTTATAACCAGGTTTTTATCTTCAAAATCATTAGATTTAGAACTAGATCTAGGCTCGAAGACAATTTTCCTAGAAATTACTTTTTCTAACTCTTTAGAAAGTTTGTTCTTCTCAGAACATACTTCCTCAAGATTTTTTGAAATATTTATAAAATCATCATTTTTTTTATCAAGATCTTTAGTAAGATATGATATTTCTTTCATAAGAATAGTATTCCTAGAGTTTTCCTTATCACGTTTTTTATTGAGTTTGGAATTCTCAATTTCAATAAGTTCAGCAAACCTAGAAACTTCTTCATAGGTAGGTAAGGTATGTTCTTCAAAAGAAAAGGATTCTTCTTCTAAAGAGTTATAATATTCTCTATCATTATAATATAAAGAAACATTGGTCAATGTTTTAGCATTTCGTACCTTATCCATAAAACAATAATTTTTTATAGCTAATCTGGCTATAAGACCGAGATTATTCTATCCTAAAGATTCATAATCAGAAGACTCATCTGAAGAGACACCACCACTGGCACTCCAGGTGTCATTAGCTTTCAGAACATTCTTAGCTTTGTCATTATAAAACTCCTTTATGTTCCTGTCAAGATTCATTTCTTTCCTTTCTTTCTTTTTGAGCAAAGGGAAATCTGGTCTAATATGTCAAGCTCTCTTGCATTCATAACAAGTAATTTCCCCATCTTTCCTATCATTCCTTCCCTTTTTCTTATACTTGGATTGGAAATTTCTCTAGCCAGCAATCTTGTTCATCCTTCGAGAAAGATTTCCTAACTCATTTTCTGATACTTCACATTCACTAGATTCAGATTGGATAATAACTTTCGTAGACTTTGATCTGGTTACACTCTCAGGAGTCTTAGCTTTCATATGATTTGATGTTGTTGTAAAAGAAACAGTACCATTTCCATTCTTCTTCATGATGTTGTAAGAATCTCTCTTCATTCTTGTTTCATGTTGGAGAAGAGTTCCAAATAGCTCATCTAACGATATTTGAGTGACCTTCCTATTCTCATCAATATCTATTCTTTTGGATTCCTACTCATTGGGCATAATATCAATTATTTTATCCACAAGAGCTTCATTGTCCAACCCTTCCTCTCCCATAGACTGAAGACTTCTCACTATATTCATAAATCTCTGTTGAACTTTTCAAATTGGTTCACCATAAGGAAAATTGAAGCCATGGTACTCAGCTCTAAGAATAGCTCTCATGGTCTCAATCACTTTAGAAGTGCCAAAATGTGTGACCTCTAAATTCTTCCAGATACAATTACCTTCTTCACAAGAAGAAATTTGGATATATATATTTCTAGTCATTGAACATATTAAGGTATTACACACCTTATAGTTGAGTTGATATTCTTTCTTTTCCTGGTTAGTGAACGTTCTAACTTCTTTATCAAGAATTATATAATCACCAGTAAGAATAACAAAATTATCCACTCCAGTATTGAAAAAGAAAGTCTTCATTTCATCTCTCTAGTACTCATAGTCATTACCATAAAAAATTGGTGGTCTAGTAGGATTTAGATTGTCAATAGAACCAACATTTATTCCTTCCAATCTAAGAAAAAACATGGAAACCAAACTAGTTAGCAGAAATAGTTCTTAGCCACAAAGTTGGGAATGACGATTCGAAATGACAATGTTCAGAATGAAAAAGTTCGGAATGAACTCGAAGTTCCGAATGAAAAAGTTCGGAATGAAAAAGTTCGGAATGACAAAGACACATTCTAGGTAAGGATGAAGAACAATGAAAAATGAGCAAGAAAAACTTATATGTGAGTATAAGTATTTCAGAAACCTCCTCTGATACCAATTGTAGGATCAAAATAACAATGTAGATGCTCAATATACAAGACGTGGGTGAATTGTATACTTTAAAATTTTCCTTAGACGAGGAAGAATCTAAGTATAACAAAGTTAAACTAAGAAAATTCACAACACCTCTAATCACCAATTGGAAAATAGGAATCTATGTTTACAATTTGAGATTTTACCTTAAAGCGTATAGAATCTAAGCTAAACAGAGTACAAGTGTAAGGAAATATAAGAGAATTATAAATTCATTACAATACAAAAGTGCAGCAGAAAAACAAGTAGTACAACTACAAGTAACAAGATATAAGTCTTTTGACCCAAAGAGAAGGGTATCCAATAACCATGGATAAAGGTCCCTTGATTTATACTTTCATGCAAGTCTATCTTAACCACACTAGGGTAAACCCTTAATACGAATATCGGAATCTCTGTCTTGCTATCCCCGCAAGCCCTAAACTTCATGGTAGTTGGAGCCTCTGTCTACCTCAACAAGGAAGCCCTAGAACTTCAAGGTAGTCAGCACCTCTGTCTTCCTATCCCCGTAAGTCCTCGAATGTAATCACCAACATTTGGAGTCGCACGAAACAATCTGAATGAGCGGTTCAGTACGCACAAAGCATGAAATTCTTATCTCTCTAGAAATCACCTTAACAGCGTGTGGTCTCCTGATTTATCAACTCGTTTCCTATATCTTGATCTCTTTCAACTGATCTCCTATTTATACGAAATTATCTAATGGTCGGCTCCCTCGTCCAACGGTCATATTTTCCATGAAATTCGGAGGGACCTGTATACGTGTAACTCAACCAATGGTTATTTTGAAACAGAATAGATGACATCCTTTAATAACAAACCAAGTATAACTGAATGCATGCCGTCGTTTTGTAGTGAAGCATTTGTAAGTAAAATCCATACTATGTTCGGAGTGTAAGAAAATTAAATGTCCGGAGTCTAACCAAAATGAAATTCAGAGTCTATGTCAAGAAATGTTTAGATTCTGTTATATTGGAATTCGGAACCTTAAATCTGTAGAAGTCTGGAGTTTGAATTTATAAGGAAATTCAGAGTCTGGTTTCACCAGGGTTTGGAATCTAAACTTTCAGAGTTCAAAGTCGAAATGGTAAAAGTTCAGAGTCGAGCTACTTAAGATTTTGGAGTCGAACTCGTGAAATTTTGGAGACGAACTCCATAAGAGTTTGGAGTCGAACTACTTAAGAGTTCGGAGTCGAACTACTTAATAGTTCGGAGTCGAACTCATGAAAGTTCGTATCCATAATTCAGAGTGGAACTTCATTATAGTTCACATACAGAATTCGGATCCTAGAAACAGAATACTCCAATACTTGTCATTATATGATTCCGGGATTTTGGTTAAGATCCGGTTTTTTGTACTTAAGAAAAATATTGCTATGTATAAGAAACTCTAGGTTAGGGTAAATTTCCTTATGGATGAAATTTTTTCTAATGGTGGTAAAACATACATTTTCTTAAGTGTAAGGTGTTTGTGATTTTCAAAACAAGAAGGAATGGAAAAGTTGTAAGGAAAACCATATTGACTCAACACAATCTTTGTTATGGCATAGAAGTTTATGACACTGTAACCTTAAGAACTTATGAAAACATTCTAATAAAGGATTAGTAAAGGATCTACCCGAGATTATATTTGATTCTTCAAAAGTTTATGACTATTGTCAATATATCAAGGAACCTAAAGGATGTTTTAAATCAGTCGATGAAGTCTCAACTACAAATTCATTCCAGCTAGTGCATATGGATCTTTTTGGTCCAACACAAACTGGAAGCATTGGAGGCAAGTACAATGTATTTGTTTTGGATGATGATTACTCTAGATTTATGTGGGTCTATTTTCTAGAAAAGAAGTCTGAAGATTTCTCTTATTTCAGAAGTTTTAGAGCCCATGTGAAAAATGAGAAAACCCTTCCATTGAAATCTATTCATACTAATCATGGTGGAGAATTTCAAAATTCTGATTTTGAATCTTTTTGTAGTAGAAAAGGAATTACTCACAATTTCTTATCCCTCAGAACACCACAAAAGAATTATGTGGTTGAAAGAAGAAATAGAATTCTTCAAGAGATAACTAGAACCATGTTGAGTGGGTATTTTATAACCAAACATTTTTGGGATAAATCTGTAATTACTTCTTGTTATACTATAAATCGTGTTTTGATTAGACATTTTCTCAATAAAAGTCATTATGAGTTATGGAATGGTAGAAAACCTATGCTTTCCTACTTTAAGGTTTTTGGTTGCAAGGTATGCATTCTGAATACTAAAGATAATCTACATAAATTCACACCAAAATTTGATGATGGAATTTTCTTAGGCTACTCGACAACTTCTAAGTCATATAGAGTTTTCAAAAAAACATTTGTTCTGTTGAAAAGAAATTACATGTCAAATTTTATGAAACTGATCCTTTTGCATTCAAACAACGCCAACCTACATCATCAGATTTGTTTTCAAAAACTGATTATTAACCTTTGATATAAGATCCTTCTGATAAGGAAAATTTTCAAGAAGATACTACTAAAACATTTACCCCAGATGTTTTCCTATTCTATGTTGATGAACAAGTTTTACAAAACCTAAATCAGTTGTTTCTAAAGAATCATCCCAGTGATAATATCTTTGGTGATGTCAATCAACCTATAAGTACTAGAAAATCCTTATGAAACGAAGTATAATATCTAGCATTCCATTCCCAACTAAAACCTAAAATCACTGATAAAGCTTTAGGTGATGATGATTGGATTAAAGCCATTCAAGATGAACTAAATGAATTCTAAAGGAATAAAATCTGGACCTTGGTTGAATGAACAAGGAATCTTCTATTACTAGAGTTAAATGGGTATTTATAAATAAGTGTTACAAAAATGGAATCATTGTAAGAAAAAAAGCTAGATTAGTTTCTAAAGTCTATAATCATCATGAAGGAATAGACTACTAAGAAACCTATGATCTCGTAGACAGAAATGAATCTATTCATATTTTACTTTCCTTTGTAGAATTATTAAATTTCAAACATTTTCCAATGGATGTTAAATCTGCTGTCCTTAATTTTTATGTTCAAGAGGAAGTTTTTTTGAACCTCCTGGATTTGAAGATACAAAACATCATGGTCATGTTTTTAGACTTAACAAATCTTTATATGTCCTTAAACAAGAACACAGAGCTTGGTATAATAGAATTACATGATTTTTGCATCAAAATAATGATGTTGAGGGAAATGAAGATCCAACCCTTTTTATAAAGAAGGATAATAAAAAAAAATTAATTGTTCAAATTTATGTTGATGACATTATATTTGGTTCAAATCAGCAATATTTAGCTGATTCCTTTGTGGATCTAATGAAATCTATGTTTGAAATGAGTATGATGGGCGAGTTAACATTTTCCTTGGTTTTCAAATTTCTCAAAAACCAGAAGAAATCTATATATCCCAAATAAGTATATTAATGATCTTTCTAAAAAGTATGGATATGATAACACTAAAAGTATAAGTTCTCCCATTGGTACCTTAGAAACCCCTGATCTTGAAGATATTGGGAAACTAGTAGATCAAACAACTTTTAGATGTATGATAGGAAGTCTACTTTACTTAAAAAAAAGTCATCCAGACGTAATGTTTTCAGTATTCTTATATTCAAGATATCAATCCAATCCTAAGGAATCTCATTTAAAGGCAGTGAAGAGAATTTCTCGCTACATAAAGGGAACCATGGATTTAGGACTATTTTATACTTCTGAAAATTATTATTTTTAAATGTTTTTCAGATGCTGACTTTGGTGGATGTAGAATGGATAGAAAGATTACATCCAGAACATCTCATTTCATAGGAGATTCATTAGTTTCTTGGTTTTGCAAGAGGCAAAACTCAGTAGCACTTTCTACTACTGAAGCTGAATATGTAGCAGCAGGAAGTTGTTGTGCCCAAGTGTTGTGGATGCAACACACACTGACATACTATGGTTTAAGTTTTACCAAATCACAAATTATGTGTGATAATACACGTTCCTTTTCCCTTAGTAAAAACCCTACACATCACTCTTGGGCAAAGCACATAGATATTTGGCATCAATTTTTTAGGGATCACACACAAAAAGGAGATATCATTTTTCAATTTATTGGAACACAAGATCAACTTGCTGATATTTTCACAAAATCATTACCTTCTGATAGATTTGAATACATTAAACAGATTTTAGGAATGATGACTGTAAGGTAATATACCTTGATTAACTTCATGTTGAACCAATCTCCTTATAGTAATAAACTCTTTTTCATAGAGGGAATACATTTGTTATTGAAGTTTTTCAAATTTTTTGTAATGAATGTTTTCGTATTTGGTTTTTCAAATATTTTCATAATGAAATTTTTTATAGTTGGTTTTTCAAAAAATGTTGTAATGAAATTTTTTGTAGTTGGTTTTTTAAATTTTTCGTAATGAAAATTTTCATAGTTGGGTTTTCAAAATTTTTCATCATGATAAATTTTGTATATGGTTTTTAAAAAAAAATTTAAAGAAAATTTTCGTAGTTATTTTTTCAAAATTATCGTAATTAAAAATTTTCGATGTCAATCTATGAAATTTTTGTAATGATGATTTTCATACCTGGAATTATCGTAGTGAGAATTTTTCATACTCGAAATTTTCATAATAAAAATTTTCGTAGTGGAATTTTGGTACTCAAAATTTTTGCAATTAAATTTTAGACCTTAGATTTTTCATAATATTTTTTTTTGTAGTCAAATTTGTTTTAATATAATGTTATTCAAGAAAACTTTCACCTATTATGAATAATCTTCCTAAAAATCCCAATGTTATGATTTCCTTCTTAAATTTTCATAGTCATTATTTCATTGTTGGTATTTACTTTTGTATTTTAAATTTCTGGAATCTAGTTTTTCTTAGAAACCTAAAAAGATTGGATCCTACCGAATTTTCTTCCATGTGTCTATCATATCAACCGTTAGATCTGATCAGATAGATTCACAACCATTAGATTGGATTTGGAAGATGAAAGGACACCTCCATCGCCTATATAAAGGACCCCTGAAGGGTTGTCCCACATCAGTATTTAAGCTCTAGTGTGATGAAATTATGCCCCCTTTCTTAATCACGTTCTGAATCCCTCAGATTTCAACCAATCAGAATGTCTTCAGAAGATTCTTCTCAAGATATGTCTACTGTAAAGCCAATCTCAATTTGGAAAGTGTACAGGGAATGGTTGGTCCATCCGAAATTTTTCAAATACGATTCTATTATTTCTAATAATATCAAGCTTAATGGATGGGAGAGCGTGTGTATATAAAATCCCGGAAATCAAGAATTGGTTTATCTGGATTTTCTTATAGAATTTTATAATTCATTTTATTTATTTAAGGAAGATGGTAGAGAAATATTCTCCTTCAATAGTTATGGAATATCTTATAAACTCTCATACACAATGGTTGCAAGCTTGGTGGAGTTATCTTATGAAGGGGAAGCTGATTTTTTCTTTCACAAACTACTGGATGTTCAATGAAGTTTTATCAAGGTGAAGGATTTGTAATTTCTTAGAGTATCATATGTCAAGACCATAAAGATATCTCACTTATCTACCAACAATCGGATCTCGTAGTTATGGGTTCAAGGTTTTTTCATTCCGAAAAAAAGTGATAAGGACACCTTAAAGAAAAGTGCCATATATATATTGGATTTCATGGTAAATATAAGGAAAATAAATTTTATGAGGCACATTCTCATTGCCATAGAGAATATCAAAAATGAGAATTTGAGAGCTCATATTATTATATATCCTACCTTACATTCCAAGCTGATAGTTCGATATCTTGAATCATTAAAGATCCCTTGTAGTTCCAAGCCAAGGAATTGTAAATTTAAGCTTATAAGTGATGACACTTTGAAAAGAATGAATATGGGATTTTCAAAGGAGTCCGGAGAGTTTTATGATCTGCTAGTAGAAGAGGCATAAGTCATTCTGGGAAATGCTAAAGGAGTTAAACCATCAAGTAATGATGGAACGAAAAGAAAGTTGAAGGAAGTGGAAGTTGAAGACAAAACCCCTAAGTCTAAGGAAGTCCAATCCATACCTCCTAAACCCAATAATCAAAAAACCTAACCAGATGAGGTTGTAGAAAAATAGATGGAGGATAAAAAGAATAGAAAAGTAGGGGAGCCACAGTTTGGTTTGGATCCTGCTAAGGCTATGGCCTTGAAATAATCAACTACTGAAGAACTTGATAAACAATACAAAGAGAAGAAATTTATGAAGAAAATTTCTAAGGCCAAGATTGTGTAATCTCTCTGGAAGGGTATTTAAGTATCTTCCGAGAATATTCTTGTGCCACAATCTTTCTTCATAGAGCCTTTACCTGAGAATCCAGGGACAAATTTCTTTACCCAGGAAAAAGCTAAAGAAGAAATTGTTGAAGAAGTGGAAGAATTGGAAGAGGTGGAAGAAGATGATGAAGAATAAGAAGGGAGTGTTAACAAAAATAATATTATAAAGATAGTTGAAGATTATAAAGACAAGGGAACCCCATCCAAAAAATTGTCACTCTGAACATCTGAAGTCGAGTCCTCCAAGCCTGTCACTCCAGAGAAGGATGAAGAGAAGGGTGGAAATAAGGGTGAAGTGAAATGTGAAGAAGAATTTTATAAATTGAATGAAGAAGATAGTGTAAATAGTTATTTCATTCATCCTGAGGATACTGAGGCTAGAAATCAGAAAGAAGATGATGATGATTGATTTGTGCAGCTGTCGGACAGTGAGCATGAATCCCCTTATGAGGAAGCCATACCGAGAATTGATAATGGTAAAAAAGTTTTTGTTGATACTCCTAGAAAATATATAATTTAAAAGAAGGAATTTTAAGGAACATCAAAGAGGAATAATGTTGAGTTAGAAAAATAATCATTACCAAGTAAAGTCTCATATTATGAATCATCTTCGCTTGGTCATGATTTTGTTGAGCAATCCTTAAATAATCTTCTCAGGCTCATTCCGACTTTTTCAAGAATAGATTCTAGATGCCAGATGCTTCAACATTCACTTAATAAAAAATATGATTCGTTGTACATGGTGATAGAAAATTGTGTCAAGACAGAATCAAATTTGAAATCGTTCCTCATAAGCTACGAAGCTCATAGAAAGTCATGTTAGAAGATAGCCATCTAGTCAAAGATGTCAGTACAAGAAATGAATGAGCTTGATCAATTTCAAAAATATGTCAAGGAATATTTTGATACCAAAGACACCAAAATCAAGGATCATACAAAAATCTTTAAGGAAAAGCTAAATCTAGAACAAAATAATCAGATTCAAGAGGTGAAAGACTTGAATGAGAAGTTGAACTTTGTAGCTCAGAGCTGGAAGAGGGGAAGAGATCTCCAGATTGAGTTTGAAGAGAAGCTTGTGAAGCAAAATGAGTTGTTGAAGGCTCAAGTAGATGTTATGAAGTTTCAGGAAAAGAGAATCAAAGCTCTAGAGAAGAAAGCTGAGGATGATCACAAGGAATTAAAAAATCTGAAGACTATAGTCAATAATATGATGCCCAAGGAAAAATAATAAAAATAGATCCAAATCTGATATTTTGTTGTAATGTCTAACCTTGTAAAAATTCGTCAAATTTTGATGAAATTATGGTTGCTTGTTTTGTTTGGTTGTTTGTACGAATATTTTAGGTACCAGATTTTTTTTCCATTATCTCAAACTCTTTTTGAAAATCAAAAATAAAAAGATGGAAAAATAATTATAGAGTAGAGAAGGAAAATGATTTATAAGTATAGAAGAAATATCCCTAAGTAAGGTGGAGTTTATCCAAGGTAGAGTTTTTCCTTATGAATATTTCCACATTAAAATGAAAACTCTCATTTCGGAAATCGAAGAATATGATCCTTAGAGTTCCAAATCCAAATGGGGAGTTAGTCGTATTTATCTTTACCAATGAGAAAATTGAGATAATCTTTATTTCAATGACTAGTTTTCTTTAAGTCCTTATACTATTTTTTCGTATGGTTGTTTGTGCTTTCCAAAAGGGGGGAGATTGTTGAGTCAATAGCGTTTTCCTTATGACTTTTCCATTCCTTCTTTCAAGGGTTATATTGTTGAGTCATAAAGGTTTCCTAATTACTTTACCATTTATTCTTGTTTTGAAAATCCCAAACACCTTATCATAAGGCAAATATTTATTACCCTATGTTTTACTTCTATAAGGAAAAATTATCTTCCCTATGAAAATTTATCTTTACCATGTTTTTAGCACTCACATCATATTTTCACTAAGTGTAAAATTCAATTTGAAACCAAAACCTCGGAATTATATAATTACCTAGATATGAAGCATTCTGTTCTAGGATCTGATTTCTCAGAATTCTGGTTACGAACCCTTCTGAGTTCTGACTCCAAATTCTGAATCAGAATTCTGGTTACGAACTCTTCTGAGTTCTGACTCCGAATTCTGAATCACAATTCGGGTTACGAACATCTCTGAGTTCTAACTACGACTTCTGAATACGAATTCTGGATACGAACTTCTCTGAGTTCTAACTCCAAATTGTGAATACGAATTCTGGATACGAACTTCTCAAAGTTAAGACTACAAATTTCTCTAAATTCAGACTCCGAAATCTTATGAGTTCTAACTACGAATTCTCATTAACTCTAACTCTAAACTTTGTTAGCTCAGGTTCCAAATACTTATGAACCCATATTCTAAAATTCCTTGAAATTTAGACTCTAGAATTCTATAGAATTTAGGTTCCGAATTTCTACAAAACAGAATCTCAATATCCTTGTACTATGGACTCCGAATTCATTTTTGGTTTGACTCCAAACATTCATTTTATTATATACCGAATATCAGTTTTGGTTATTCTTACACTTGTTCTGTTAAAAAACGATTTCTTGCTTTCAATTACTCACAAACCATTGTTTGAGTGACACGTCTACAGGTCCCTCTGAAATTCATGGAAAAAAAATGACCATTGGAGGATGGATCCGGCCATTGGAGCTGTGCCTATAAATATGATCTCATTTGAAGGTGTTTAGAACTTTTGGAATTTTTGAAGCTCAGAACTTTCAGAAGAAAGTTCTTAAGAGAGAGATGCTCTAATAAACTCGCTGGCTTCATGAAGAATGATTGAATGGATTGTCCAAACTTAGCTTCATGCAGATTATCTTTGTGCAACTCCAATTGTTTTTGTGTACAATCGAGGGCTTCTGGGGATAAGAAGGCAGAGGTGCCGACTACCTTGAAGTTGAGGGCTTACAGGGATAGCAAGACAGGCTCCAATCTTTGTATCGAGGGATTACCATGGCTGGGTAAGACAAACTTTCTTGAAAGTATATATCAAGGGACCATTATCCAAGGTTGTTGGATACCGTTCTCTTTGGGTTAAAATATTTTCTACTTGTTACTTGTTTTATTACACGTTTTAGTTTCATTTGTATTTTTGAGGAAAGTATAACTATCTTATTCTTCCATATACTTGTACTCTGATTTAGTTAGATTCTATACTCTTTAAGGTAGAATCTTAGTTGTTTTAAACTTTTGTCAAGTTTCATTTCCAGAATCACTTTTCCGAAATTAAGCATGTATTTAGAACTTGGAGGTTTTTTGAATTACCTTGTTTAACCATGTTAAACATAACCATCTTTAAAAGTTTCAAATGAATTCTTAAAAGTACAATTCACCTTCCATGTATTTTACCATCTCATCTTTACATATTCGATCCTACATTTGGTATTATAGAGTATATCATACTCACATACCATCTCAAAAATATTTATAGATTTTTCCAAGGCATGTATATGTATATTTGGATTTTAGACCCAAATATTGACTTAATTATACAAAACATCGGTTGTACAACATCTACCTCATTCCACTTGCACAGGATGTCCAGACTATTTAGACTCTTGGCCCAATGATTGACTACTAATTGGTTCTATGATATTTCTTTGACTTAATCCGGAATATTAATTTTTTTTATATATGTTTAGGTATGTAACTATCAATTTATACTCATACATATATGGAAAACCATGGTCGAGCATTCCTAGTTGATCGAGAGAGAGTTTGACTATTGTTTCATGTTTGACTATACATATCTATTTAATTGGGTCTCATCTAGGCTAAGTAGTTGGTTTACATACTCTTATATGAGTGTATTTTATAGGTTACTCATTGGGGTGACCTAATAATATTATTTACTATCCATTAAATTTATCCTTGGTGTATGTGTAGACCTTATGTGTTTTTGTGAGGTTGAGCATAGATTCATGTTGGATATTTCTAAGGCCTAGTGTTTCCTGATTGAGAAGAGAAGTTCGTGTGGTTTTTTATGATCGTGATGGTGTAGTTTGATAGTGCCTGTAGTCTGGGTATGTATTCTAGCTCAGAGATAATTGTTGGTCGAGCAAAATTTCTTTATTTTTATTTTCGTACTCTTGTATCTCTAGGGTCAACCAAGTGGGAGACTAGTTATTTTGGTATGGACTAGTTTATTTGGATTTTATAAAACCATAATTATATATTATAGTATATATTATATTAGTAATTTATTTCTTCCACACTATATTTATTTACATATGTCTCTGATGCATAGATAGTTATATTGGTTTATTACTCGAATATGAGTGAATAATCTCATTGTTGTCACACCATAGGCCCTCACTTTTAGTCGATTACCTCCCTAATATGGGGATGCACTCTTGAAGCCTTGTAATCAACTAAATTGGATCACCATTGTATTAGCATTCAAGTTGATACATTATAGGTGTGATGTTATGATCATTTTATCATGTCTTAATCAATTGAAATGGTAAAAAATGTAAACCTGTAATTAATTGATAATTAGTTGGATGGGGAACAAATATGCTTATTTGTTGAATTTAGTGTTTATTGTTATTTGATAATTATAAAATTTACTCGAGTATTGAATAAAAATTGGATGTTTAATTCCATGTGTTGATATAATTTGATATATAATTTGAAGCATGTAAATTCTTATTAATGAAAAATAAATAAATAAATTTAAATGATAATCGTACTTCTCAATATTTTTTTGAAAAAATTATATATTCTTGAAAAATATTTAAATTTATTTAGAATCTTGTTATAGTATTATGCCTTAGTTTAACCATAGTTGGAACTAATGAATAATTAATTAGTTAATTCAAGTAGGAATAAGGACCAGTTGTGTGAAAATTAAAATTAGTAGTTTCTAAGATTCACATTTTTCTGTGAAGGATGAGAGCCCTTTTTTTTATTAGTGTGATCTTATATTGATTGAAGGATGGATTCCTTGGCTTCATGACTGCATTTCCCTGTTGACTATTATTATTTTCTCACTTCCTTAATTTTACCTATGGATAGGAGATTATTGTGTGATATATTCTTAGAATGGATAAACCTAGGATGGATGATGTGATTTGAGCATAGGATTGTTGATCCAGGGATGGATGAGGTGATATAGGCTCAGTAGGACTAGATGATGTTGCAGTGGTTGACATATATGTAAGAGAAATACACTAGGATATAGATTTGGCTGTTATAGATCGAACCCAAGATGATGGAATGGTTTGAAGTTGGGATTACCATGTAATGTGATAATTCTAGTTGCTTTCTTGAAATTAATATGTTTAATGGAAAATGGATGGGTAGCTTCTTTTCTCTACTTTTATTTCCCCACTTCTTGATAAACTGGATGTGATTAGTTGCATGTTTCTTCTATGTGGTATCTTATGATGGTATTTATAGAGTTATTATAATTTATTAACTCAATTATTTTTAATAAAGTTCATACCCAATGGGTTGATAGTGATTGAATATCGATAATGGAAAGGTATTATTCGTGAGAAACCATGGACTTAGTTTTGGATTATTCCTAAAGGGGATGTACATTACTCTAATGATTAATGTAAATAAAGTTAAAAAACTATTTTTGGTTAATTAAATTATAATTAATTAAATTTTTTAATGTGAATTTTGTAAATAAAATAAGTAATTTAATGGATCTCTTTAAATGATTGTGTTCTTGTAATATATCTAGTCTCAAGTAGTGGTAGTTGAGTGTATGAACAATGATAGCTAAATTTGGATTAGGAAAAGATTTTTCTGATAGTTTGGTTGTTAGCTATATTATATCTTGTATACTTAATGATTTCATATGTCACGCCACCCACATTGGTTATGGAGACTAACAAACATTGTAATCTGGGTGGGTGATTTTGATAATATCTCAATGTTCAGACTAATGGATGACTACCCCTCTAGCCCAACTATCTTCTCCTGGTAGTTTTTGGTGCTAGAATACATATTTATTAGATTTACCGTATATGTTTGTAGAGGGATGTGGTGGATTTTGGTTATTTCAAAATCAGGTATCTCCATATACAGTATCTAATAGATGATTATATGAATGAAATGTATAGTTTATCATGTCTTGAGGTTCCATACAATGTGTATAGGTTGTGACATATTCAGGTGTAATGCCCGTTTTATGTTTCACATCCTATGAGATTAAAGGAATCTTAGAAATTACATGGATACTATATAAATACGTGATATTGGATAATGTGATGATTCATTGCATGATTTTTAGGTTGGGATACCTTAATCCAGGTGTTTGGGGCTGGCTTATTTTTGAGAGAGATAGATCAAGTTATGCGATGTTGGGGAAGAGCAGAAAACCCGTGGAGATGTGGTAGTGAGGTAACCTTAATCTTTGATTATTATATTATATTCACCCTCGTATGATATACCTAGCAAGAGATATCCATAGTGATGCAGGAAACATTGTTTACCTATTAATGTGATGAGTTAGTTTCATTTTTGTTTTCTATGATTGAGCATGGTTTCATTAGTTTTGTGTGAGAGGCTCTGAGGAGGATCCTACTAATTATAATTTTCTACCCATCATACATATACATAATCTATTTTTAGTTTAAATGGAGTGGGTTGAAGATCAGTCTAGATGTTATTAGAATGAGGTTTTGAAGGAGATATTGGGGATTCATGGTTGGTGCCATCTTTACCTTTTCAGTACTAGTAGTCTCCTTTTTCATTTTTATTGCTATATAACATTCCATGTATGCACTTGGAATTTCATATACATGTGTGATTAGGTATTTATTAGTTTATTTTGATTATCTCTCTCTTTCACATGTACTCTTAGATGGTAATTCCTCACTTATGTAATTTTATTATACCCTTTGTGCTTGTTTCTAACTGGGGCCTACTGGATGTGGTAAACATATGGTTACCATCTTCCTTCTCTAATTTCTATCACAAAAGGGGTACTATTTAGGGGAGGGGTCATGATATTGTGGTATTAAAGCCTTATTTTGAGGGATATGATAGAATCTAGTAAGGAACATGTGAGTTGGATGGGTTTATAGGGAAACCGTCATGTAATTTTAGAAAGTGATGTAAACCGGGAGACCAGCTAAGACCCATGTATTTTGGGACCCCTATGATTAGAGAACAAAACTTTAAGATTAATCTTCCTACTAAATGATGTGTTACAGGTTGTTGAGTACAGGCCTTGGAATGGATCATGCATCATTATTATATATTCATTTTTTTGAAATTAAAAAAATTGGGATAGTTTAATACCTTAAAAATAATAAATAAATAAATAAATAATTTCTAGTATTACATTTTCTAGGTTTAGGAGTCCAATTTGTTTTTCTTATTCATGCATGGCTCTAGGTTGACATCCTTATTAGGTTCACACCGAAATTTTCAAGAGGACATTCCATTAGATCACCATAGAGTAGAGGTTAAAAACTGATGACACTTAGAGGATGAAACTGTAAGAGTTTTAGCATCAGATTCTATAGATATAAAAGGGATTTTTTTGAACTATTCACATAGGACATGTTGGAGGAGGTTGAGTTACCTTTAATATCAATCTGTTCTCAAAATTATCACATTGTTTCATTGTATATGAATATTATTCATGGATTAGTGAGGAAATTATTGTTCTTGATCCGTGTGGATCATGAAGATTCACCCCTCTCATGAGAGATCTATTGAAACTAGTATCGATAAGAGTTTCTTTCTTCGATTCCAAAGGTGTATTGTCTGATGGAAGTGATTAAACTTATACATTGGAGTTATAGTTTGTAAAAATTTGAAAATCTTTTATGGCCCTGCTGAGTTATTCTTTAGACATGTTTCTATATGAAGATGATACAGACATTCTTTTTTAGTAGGATTTCATCCAGAGGTCTCACAATATTTTACACCATTTATACTTAATATATATCTTGAGGTGTTTTTGAGAGAATATATTATTGATATTACATTGTATATAACTTGATAATTATGATTGGTGAGTCTTTTGGATTCCAATGGAAGTAGAGCTATGGTATAGGATTGCTAGTTTCTTCGATAGAAGAGTTTTTAGTCAGCTGGGGGTAGGTCCTTGCCCTCATCATCTCGTTTCTATTGGTTGTTTGGTCTCAAACCTATTCCATTGGCTTCAATGTGTTATTTTCTTGGGGAGGTAGAGACCATTAGTGGTGAGATTGATCGAACTTACTAAATAGTTAGTTTGAATTAGGTGTTAGGCATCTTATTCCTCCGTTGAGGTAGTTATAGCTAAGGTTTCAAAAACAGAGTGTTCTCGTGAGGTATCAACAAGAAAGTGATGGAGTAGCTGGAGTAAAACATCGAGATGATCCTCTACCTCAATAATAACATAAAATCCTTGGAGGTAGTCATTAGTAGGGACACCAAGGATTTGGAAAAAGTAATGGAAAACTTCATGTTTTAGAGATAAAACACCATGTGAGAAAGTCATTGTTTTTGGACCCATTTTTTTGTACATGGGTTCATGATTTTTCTGATTTGAGATCTACACACTTCTTTATATCACTTAATTTTAACCATGATATGGGACTTGAGGTAGAGAGGATTCCAGTTCCCTTGGCGATGGACATTATAGTTGTAGGTCAAGCTAACATGTTTGAAATATCTTGTGTAAATGGTATAATGATAGAGAAGAACTACTCTTAAGGGGATTTACTATGTCTACAGATATTATAATATGACATCATCCTTTGAATTTTTGAATTTATTTGATGTAGGATATCTTGGAATTATTTAGGAGGAAGATTGTGTACTATCATGTTGATAGATATCTAGTGACATTATTTTGAGAATGTAGCCATCAGATGGGTTAGAGATGGTTCTAACATTGTCATATTGTATGGTGTAGATGATACTGAGTTCATCTGTAGTTCAAATGTTTTTTATTCCCAGGGTTATAGAACATCACCGTGATGACTTTCTTTTGGAGTTTTTTGTGTTACCCCCATAATGGAAGATCTTGTTTTAGATCGATCTATATACATTCATGTTTTATATATTAATGTCTCTGTATAGGATGATTACTACTGAGTAGTAAGAGCTATGGGTAAATATCAAAGATCTACTGCGGTGAGGTTTTTTCTAGCCAGTTATGTCACAATGGTATGCGACGATTTTGTTCCTGAAAAAAGATGATGACAATTTGTAGCTTTGTATCAATTACCATCCCTTGAATAAAGTGATAGTTAGGAACTACTATCCTTTTCCAAATATTGATGATTTTTTTATTTGAATGAGGGGAAAATATTGTTCTTAGAAATTGATCAGTGGTTATGATATGATAAGATGTGGGTGATGGATTAAGATATTTATGAGACTGTTTTGATTATTATCATGGGAATTATTTTTTCATTTTGATTTTGTTCAGTGTGACCAATGCTCCAACCATTATTATTGGGTAGATGAATGAAGTTTTCAAAGTGTTATAGGATAAGTTAATGGTGGTTTTTATTGATGAAATATTTTTGTAGTTATTATCATAGGAGGATCATATAGAGACTCTTCATTCTATTTTGAATGTTATTTTTTGAGAGAATCTATTTTGGAATTTGTGAATGTGTGAGTTCTAGGCTCATGAGGTCTATTTTATGGGTTACGTTGTGTCCTTGTTAGGAGTATCTATGGATCCATGGAATATGTAGGTATTTTTTCATTGGAATTACCATGGAAATTGATTGAAGTGATAAGTATCATTGGACTTTTAGGTTATTAAATGATATTTGTAGATAATGTCTATCAGTCTGTGACTCCATTGAAAACCTTTACCAGAAAGGACCCAACATTCATATAGACTAAAAAGTGTTATAAATAATTCATGTACATAGTGGAGATATTGGCATACACTATGGTCTTTTGTTTATAAGTGGAAAGATGATAGTTTTATGTTTTCAGTGACTCTTTTCATCGTAAATGGTGTTGTATTGTGATGAAACATAGATTTGTTGTTTCTTATAGGTCTTATAAGTTATGCACCAACAAGAATATCTATGCCACCAATTATTTTAAATTACTAGTAGTTGTGTTTGTTTTTTAAACTATGGAGACATTACGTCATCAGTGATAGTTTTCTGGTTTTTAATGACAATAATAGCATGAAGAATGTATTCTCCCATCCAAGTTTGAATGTCAATTAGAATTGGCAGATGAATGTTTTTCATGATTACGACTTTGAGATTTCATATATTCTAGGAAATCAAAATTTTGAATCTTATTCACTAAGAAGGATATCACATAGTGATTCCATGCATGAATATGGAGATTCATAGATAGTTATGGAAGAAATCTAGGTAATGAATCTATATCTCAGAGAGGTTATAGGTAGAATATGTCTATTTTAGGTGACAATGTAGTCTTCTTTGTTGTTGTAGGTGCATGAGTCCAATTATGTGGATTCTGAGCTAAAGATATGGAGAGATTAAGTTGTTTTTTATATTCCAAGATGGATTGAATGAGGATGAACATCCTTAGGTGTTGTTTCAAAGCAGGATTTTTCCCTTTGATGATTTGTGAGATGCTCCTCCATGAGTTCCAAAGGTCACCTTTGAATACTATAGTAAAAATGATTTACAAATCCTTGATAGTATAGTTTTGGTGGCCTTATTTGAAGAATACAGTTTCATAGTTCGATACTCGATGTTTTTTATTACCGAATGGTGAAGTCCAAGTACCATGTTCCCAAAAAAAATTTCTAGCCATTAGATTCTCTCCAGTGGAAGTAGGAGGATATATAGATGGAATTTGATACCAAATTAAGTTGATTTGAGAGAGAATATTTTGTTATATTTGTGATAGTGTATCCTTTGATGCAGTCATCCTAATTTATAGCAGTCAAGGGCTCAATATCAGTGGAGTTTTTGTCACTGTAGTGTCTAGAGGAGGTGGTGCTACTCCACAGTTTATTGAGGGAAATTATCTTCGATCATGCTTCTTGTATAACTTACATAATTAGGATAGGTCACAAGTATTATTTTTGTTCACAATTAAGCCCTACAACTGCAATTCATTTATAGATAGAATTTTAGATATAGCATACAATCCAAACTCTTGAATACGCGTTTCACGCACGTTTCATAGAATTTGGAGGTTAGTAGATGAGACACTATCCCTTGGTTGCATTTTACTAGAATAATTTTTTCCACTCTACCATAAAAATTAAAGCATTTGAATATTTATATGGATGACCATTCCATTCTATGTTGTGCTGGAATGTGGATGGAGAATCCATTATACTTGGAAAAAAACTGATAAAGAATTTGAAGGAGACAGTTTAGGTAATTCATGAAAGGATGAAGGTATCACATGATTGTATAAAATCATATTATGAATATAGGAGGAGTCCTATGTAGTTTGAAATTAGAGATCACATGTTTCTGAAGGTGACTCCTCATCATGGTCTAAGAAGGGTTGGTTATAGGATTAATCTCTATAACAAGTTTATTTGGCCTTTTGATGCATTATATTATCTTGGTGATAAGGCGTATCGGGTATAACGTCCCCCAAAGTGGAGTATAATACATGAATTTTTTTTACAAGTGACAACACTATTTTAATATTTCTTTAATAATATCATTTCATTGATTGGGATGAGACTGATGTTTATAATGATTTGAACTGCAAAGAGTAGCATTTATAGATATATGACCTCCATGATAAGGTGTTGAGTGGGTGTTATAGACACTTGCATTGGGTCTTGTGGTAGCATGGTGGCATAAAGGATAGTTCCCAGGAATGTGAGTCATAAATGTGCACATAGAACCCCAATATGATTAATGTTTATATGTTTACTTGTAGCATTGTTCTCTTGTACATCATGACCTTTATGGTTTATTAAATAGTCCCATATTATTTATTTTTTGGGTCCTTGATCTAGTTTGAGTGGAAATTTCCCCTGGGTGAGTTTATAAGAGATGGTTGTAACTGTTGTGTGGTTTTATTCTTAATTCCTCTAATGAATATTTTGAGCTCTAATAATAGAGAAATACCTGAGAGGTATCTCAAGGGTTCCCTATTAGGATTAGCCATTTCCCCTTTCTCCATTGTTTGTTGTTTAGATTATTTGGGATGGAATTTTATTGAGAGTTACTTGATTTAAGGGCCCAAATATGAATTGTATAACTTTTTGATTTTTTATGAATACTGTGGTTCTTGAAGGATTCCCACAGATGGTCTAGAGGTGTTTTCAACTAAATGAAAGAATAAGGTAGGATCCATTACATGTAAGGGTTTCAGGTTGTAAATGTGAGGTTCACGGATTGGGTGTGAGCCTGATTCATAGTCATTCAAATATGATATGTAGATGAATTGGATGTGTGAAGCCATGAGATATGTGGATTCATCAACTTCGTGGAAGAATCAACTATGTGGTTGAGTCATGAACTTGTAAATAATTTCTATGTTATCGAACAGTTATGTGACTGATCTGCTATGTTAATCATCTATGTGGTTGGAACAAAAATATAGATCAATTATGTGACTAATTGTGTTTATGATTGATTAGAAATATGAGATATCAGCTACATGGATAATCTATGTGACAGATCAACTATGTGGGGGATCAGATTTGTGGATCAGTAATGTGAAAACATCTACATAGAGCTTTTGGGTATGTGGTTCTTTTGGTTACATAGAATCAACCACGTAGAATATCCCACTAGTAATATAAAAACAACGATGTAGGTATTTTAGTGGCATGAATCAAGGGAATTTAAAGTCCAATTCAATAATGATAATTGTATCCATAATTTCATAAAGTGGGAAAGTCTATAAACCCATTAATACATTTGTAGTTTAATGACATACCAAATAATAGGAAATAAATATTTCATGATTTGAAAATTCTGATTCTCCAATATCTCTCGAATAAATAATGAATTTCCTTCCCTTTATCCATTAATATTTTAGTCCTCTAAAGGATAGAGGTTATGATTCATTCCATTGGAGTCCTAGAATCCTTCTATGATTGGTCCACGTTTCCTCTATTAGTGAATCCATCTTATGTGTGCCCGCTATTTTATGGGTTGCGAGTCACATGATACTTCTTTCATCCAGGTTAGGGATTTATTTGATTCTTTATAATATTTACATGAAATCATAAATTTATTATGGTTTAACCCCTTGGGTATCAGTGGAATTATCCTTTTTATGATTGATCCTGAATAAGATATAAATTTATTATGATCATCTGTCATTACTTTATAGTATGTAATGATTTTTTAATGATTTACTAGAAAGGGTTAAAACTATTCTATGATTATATAGAATTTTATTCTGATCATTTTATAATGTTTTTGTTAATGGAAAATTGTAAATTATATTGATCTGGAATTAATTAAAAATTAATTGGATTGTGAATAAAGAATCATGTTTATTGAATCTTGTATTTTTTTAATTAGATAATAATTAAATTCATTCAAGTATAAATGTTCAATTGATATTTTCAATCCCTGGGTCAATGAAATTTGATGAATAATGTGAATAATAATAGTTCTTGTCGATGAAAATTATTTGAATTAGTTTTAATGATAATGGAACTTCTCAATGTTTTTTTCAAACTGCAATGTATGCTTAAATATTGTTTAAATTAATTTAATTACTTGTTATAGCATGACACCTTAGTTTAGTTGGAACCTATGAATATTGATCCAGTTAATTCAAAATGTAATAAGAAATGGTTATTGGATATATATAATTTTAGGTTCCATAGTTTCCCATTTTCATGAGAAGGATGGAGTCATTATGTTTGGATATGTGATAGATTGTTCGGTGTGAAGGATGAATGCCTTATTTTAGCGACTAGATTTCTATATTGACTGTTCTTTTCTTCATTGAAACTTATTCTATGATATGGTTGAAAAAAATATTTTTGATATAAACATAGGATTGATAATAATGGGATGAATATTTTGATATGATCATGAGATTTCTATGAATTAGATGGATTAGGTGATATATAAAAGGGATGCATGAATGATGTGGAAATAGTTGATGCCTATGATGGTGACATGCTTCCAGATATACAAGTGGGTTTCAGTGATGGAACTAAAGATGATGGAATGGTTTGAATCTGAGCTTACCAGTTGATGTGAAATGATAGATTCTTGCTTGAAACATGCTATTTAATGGTCGATTTCTATGTTTCTTATTTTATATTTTTTACTTTCCCACTATTTGAGACAGCTGGATGTGATTAGTTGCATGTTGTATCTTGGTGGAAGCTTAAGTTGGGTTTACAGGATTAATTTTAATTATTTTATGTAATAATTATTAAAAGATTCTTAACCCCCAGGGTCATTAATGAAGGAATGAAAATATTGGAATGATGTTAATCTTGAGAAACTATAGACTCAAATTGGATTATCTCTAAGGGAATGTACTTTACCATGATGAAATGTGTAATCAAATTTAGAATAGTGATATTGGTTAATTATAGGATAATTTTTTAATTATGGTATATTTGTGTTTTTAATGAAAATATTTAATTAAATATTGATCTTAATTTTTTCCATATAGGAGATATAGTCCTTAGTAGTGGCAGAATGGTGCATGGGCGACAATATCTCTTTTTGAGTAGAGTAGGTGATTCCTATTGAGTGGTTGTGATATATATTATATCTTCTATATTATTTCAATTCATATGATACCCCACCTATGAAATTTTGGTCAACTTAAACCCAATAGTCTCTGGGATGGTGTTATCCCCAATATCTTCTTGGGAGGCTGGATGAATTACTACCAACTCTAGCCCATTATCTTCTTTTAGTAGTACATGTGCGGGTATACACGACGGTTAGCTTCCTCATTGCTATTTTTTGAGGGATGTAATGATTTTTGGTTAATTCATATACATATATCTTCAGATTTAGTATCTAAAGGATGTTTATTGTTATGTCATGTATAAGAAGTCATGATTTGAGGTTATTTACTTGATGTATGTCCTATAATGAATTGAGGTATAATACTCGTTGTTGATATATGTCATATGAGTATTGGTTAATCCCAGAAATTACTTGGTTACTATATAGATATGTGTCATGGGATGATGTGATTATGTGATGCTATAAATGAATGTGGTTATTCCTTAGCCCACGTGTCTGTGGGATGGCTTATTTTGTAGAGAGATGCATCAGGACATGTGACTTTGGGGCAGACCATAAAACCATTGGGAAATTCCTAATAGGAACCCTTGATAATTCAATATTATATTATATAATCTCTTTGATGTTATAATTGGTGAGCATTACCAATGGTTTGGAATATAAATTAGTCTACCATTTTACATGATGAGGTAGTTTCATTGTTATTCATTGTGCTTTAACATTCATTCTTTTTCATTGCATGCGAGGCTCTATGGATGATCCTAGTGAGTATAGTATTATTCTCATGATACATATATATAAAACTTTTCATGTCAACAATATTATGTTGGATATCATTCTAGTCATTATTAGATCATGGTTTTCAAATAGATATTTTAGATTCATGGTCATGTCCATCTTTAAATTGTGGGTATTTCTATTTTCTTTTTTTTGGTTGTTTAAATATATTATTCCATAGATTATACGGACTTTAGATTTTAAATATATTAATGATAAGGTTCTGATTGGTGTATCTATATTATCTCTATATTTATTATGTTCTCATAGAGGGTAATTCCTCCCATATGTGTTCTTATTATACCGTCATTGCTAGTTTACAAAACCGGGAAAACTGAAGGTATAACATGGGCATTCAACAACTACATTCACTCATTACTGACCTTGGAGGGGTACTCTATGGGGAGAGGGATTCATGATTTATATGAAAAATTATCAACCTATTTAAATAATTTTGACATACTATGGAAAATAATTCATCAAATAAATCCTTGTTACTAACCCTGAAAGGTGTTGATGAAAAACAAACCATACCGTTTTGTAGTGGCGATAGTCGGTATGTACATATGATTAATATTTTATTATTTTTCATAGTTGATATAATTTATTAAATAATGGTATATCAATTTATATAATAACACTAACTTATAATAATATTATTGGTGTAATTATATTAGAGTGTATTGAATATGTATGCAAGATATTGATTATGAAAAATGGTGAGGAGTAAGAAATACTCAAATTTATAAATTCATATTTATCTTTGAAATATCCTTATAAATACAATACATGGTCAATATAATTGAAAAAAATATGATTTTTAACATGATATATATTTCTATTAGGAGAAAAGAACATATTTTCTGGATGAAATTCAAAGAATCAGATGCATCATGAAGAAGTGGAAGTGATCCCCTTTAAAAAGTGAAGAGTGGGGTAATTTTGGGATTACCCCATTCTTTTCAATAATAGAATATTACAATTCAAGGTTAACATTTTCCAAATATAGAAAATTTGAAGGTCATATAGTTATTTTTTCTATTATACCCTTGAGAACTCATTTGTTATAAATCTAGTAATGATTTCATTTTTTTCTTTTTAGTTTTTTTCTTTTACCCTAAACTAGTTTTAATTTGGTAATATTTTTCTAAAAATGTGAATTAATTTTAATAATCCAAATCAAAATTGACTTTATTATATGTTTTAATATTATTATTTTTAAAATTGATATTAATTTCATCAAATTAAATTTATTTATATTTGAAAATTTAATTTCATAATTAACATGCATGACATATTAAATCATTTTTTAGAAAAAGTCAATTTTTTTATTTTGAATTAATTCTATGTTAAAATTATTAATTTTATTGAAATACATAAAATTAATTTTTTATTATAAAACATATTAATATTTTTATCTTTAAAATAAAGGAATACAAAATTTTCCCATAAAAATTTTAATTTAATGAATGTACTAAAACTTTTTTTAAATTGGACAAAATATTATCTAAGTAAAAAAGAAAAATAGGTTTTTTAAATTACAAATAATATTTTGAATACTTATATTTCTCACAAAAATAAATATTTAATCAATTATATGGTTTTATTAAAATATAGTTCTTTCTCATATGTTTATAATGAAAAAAAATTATATTTTTGGTAAAAACTATATTTTCTATGTTCAATTGAAAATCATTGATTTTGGAAAATATTTAAAATAATTCACCATAAGATATTTTTGGTATAATGAATTAAAAAATAAAGTAAATGTTTAAAAATATAAAAGACTAAATTTATAATATTTTTCATCAAAATTATTATTCATTTTATAAAGAAATATTGCATTTAATGAAAAATTTACATTTATTAATTTATATTAACATAATTAAATTTTTAATTATTATTTTTTGATTAAAATAATTTTTTACTAATAATTTTATTATTGTAAAAAAATTTATAATAATTTTCGTCTAATATTCTGTGGCTCCTTTTCATTTGGTTTTGTATGTGTAAAAAATTATTTAATATAATATGAATTTATGGAAAAAATAGTCTGAAATCTCAGGGTGTTACATAATCTCTATATATGAATCATTTTATCATATATTTATAAATGGCCATCATAATATGTTTAGGACAACTTATTATTATTCCATGTAGATATTCTTATGAATTTCTCATATTGATTTTTCTTTCACATTTTCATGTTATGTATCACATACTTCTGATTGTGCTCTCATGTTATGCCATGATTTTTATCCATTAAAATCACTCATGTTCCATTTCCTTCGTTTATTAACTAATAAGTTTATGTGTGCCTTATTATATTTATTAATGTCTATAGTAAATCAATTTTAGTTCGGGGAACAAGATTTATTTATAATGAAGTCATTTTAGAGAATTAAATAAATTTTATATTTAGGGTTTTCTTATGTATTTCATGTATGATGTATATAGTTTCCAAGACATGTGATGTAAATACCCCAACCCTAGTAACCAAGAGTTTGTGGTTTCATTATTACATTGGAATAATTTACAAGTTATATCTTTCTAGAGTAACAAATAGTTTATCTCTCTTGGTAAAATATATAAATACTTTAAATTCACAATAAAATTGGAAACATATAATAAAAAACTTGTTTTCAATGAGAAATCTATATTTTCCCATAGAATATTCATGAATATCAATCAAAAAACATATCCCGATATCATTGTGAAAATAAAATATAATAAATGGGTGAGGTCATATTATTAGTAAGGGAATTAATATCATGGAAGATATTATAAATAAATAATAATAATCAATATTGAATGGAAAATTACTAAAACATTTTCCATTTAAATAATAAACTAAGAAAAATTTTGTTGGAATAATTGATGGTCAAATAATTCCAAATTGATAATCACATTGGCTTGAAAAAAACTATGGCTATTCTAAATAATAAAATTATCAAATGGACATAAATAAATTATCCCATGATGAGGTAATTCATAAAATACGACATCTGAAACATACTATCAAAACCTTTCACAAGGCATTTTAAATCTCTAGGTAAAACCCATTTAATTTGGACATCTAGTTTGGATAATGAGAACTATTGATGTATCAAAGGGATATATAATTCAATATCCACAAATAATATAATAATTTCAATTCATTCTTCACATCAAATGAGTTAAACATAATAAAAAAACATTCATATTGAAAAACTAACATACAAAATGTTATTACAAATGAAAATCAATAAATATAATCCTAAACCATCTTTAGTAAAATTCTCAATTGTAATAATATTATACAAAACCATTTCAAAATATCATAAAACATCTTGATAAATAATAATTATTCCCTTAATATAACATACCCCAATGTATCATAACTAAAAAAGGTTTTATGTCAGTCATAAAAAGAAATAAAATATAAATAGCAGTAATTTTTTTGTCAAAAATATCCTTTTCACTCTAAAAGTTTATTAAAAGTAAAATATCCAAAAATATTTTGAAAATAATATTTTATAAAAAATTCCTTTGAAAACCTGTAAAATATTTTTTAGAAAATTTAGTTTTCAAGGCGGTAGGAATGTATGTTCATGCTGTATATGATAACACAATGACTCCTTTTACACTTTCAATAAATAAACACTATTGAAGTTTGGAAAATGACGTGAATATTACTTTAATTTTTTAAAAAATATATAAATTGGTACAAATTTTCTTAATAAATCATATGGAAAATTATAATAAAATAGAAAACATTTTTTGAAAACATGGTTTTGGATGCAAAAATATTTACGACGAAAGAGGGAAATGAATTCATATTTTTTTAAAACCATTTATAAATCATTTTAATTAAAAATAGTTTAATTTCTTAATATTTGTTGAAAATTCAATTAAGAACCATAGTATATGAAAATATTTTTTTTTGGGATATTAATACCAAATAATTCTCCAAAGGGATACTTAAATATAAACAATCATGAACTATGATCAGATTATAAAATATACCCTTACAACATCAGTAACTTTTGAATCATAATCCCCATAAAATAAGTAATTATAAAATAAAACATTATATACCAATAAGATAAATATTTTTATTTTATAATAAGTTAAAGGTCATGTATATACACTACATAAAGAAATGAATAGGGAAAATGTCTCATGGATATAAAATAGAGGCAAGAAACCCTTACTTAATGTATGATTTTCTTCATATAAGATGAAAACACACAAATAATAAATAAAAATTATTTTAAATCTATTAATATAAGAATGACAATATTTTTCATGAAATATATGATATAATTATAGTCTTTTATCCCATATTTATTGTTTTATCTTTTTAAAAATCACTATTATAATATTTTATTACTTTGTTTTTCATTTATGTTCTTATTTAGTAATTTTGATCCAATTACATGATTCATAGTAACATAATATCCAAAATTTTAACCATTATTTAAATATAATATATATATTTATTATATATTTAGATAGTCAAATATATAAATGGTATAGATAGAAAATGGATTACATCATTCATGGAGACTATAAGTTGTACGTAGGCATAGAAGTTGATTCCATTTTTCTCAAAACATGGAATAAAATTTATAGAATCATTATTATGTTATATGAATAATTTTTATTAATAATATCCACCATTATCACCATCAATGTAAAAGTAAAATGAAAAAATTAATATCTCTACGTGGAGACGGTAGTTGACACGTATGCATGTGCAATGTTATTATTTTACATCAAATATGATGTTAAGATGTATTAAGAGATATTATATATCAATAATCTTTTTAGTTCATAAATATGAAATATTTTCACTAATTGTATCATTAATACCTTTCATATCTTGTGAAATAAAAAAATTAATCCCATAACATTACGTGGCAGAAGTCCACCTTATACATGAATGATCATATCATAACTCCCACATAATTGTAAGTAAGATGTTATATGTGATAAAAAAATAATATGTATAATTATTTCATATATATCTTATAAATAAGGTAAATTTAACATTATATCAATCCTTTAATGGTGGTGATGGAAAATGAATTACATCTGTTTTCGAGGCAGTAGTCTGTCGTACCCCAGATCAATTGTTTCATTTCCCGTTTTATGGTAGTGGAGATGGTTCTATGTCATTCCATTATAAACATATAATTATATATGTTATACTTGTACTATTATATTATCCTATTTGAAATTAATTTTAATGAGGTGGATAAATAAATATAACAAATACACCTAATTTTGAATTTTACCTATTCTTTGGAGATCCACTTTTGGTTTATACCTATATCCATTCTTGGATGGTATCCTAATAAAAATAATACTTCTAGTATGTGTAGTGGGAAAATTAATATATTTGGGTTGGTATTGGCTACGACAATGGTTTTTCAACCTATAAAGTGGGAGGATATAGGGTAGTATTTTTAAAGTGGGGGAGAGGACACACATAAGATGTTTTCAAAATATAAAGTGATACCCATGTTTTTCTCATCTAAAAAGACTAAAAAAGTTTAATCCTAGATCCTTAAATGATATAAGGTATAAATATTTCCATAGAATGTGATTTGGAAAAAATTTAGGTGTTTTTGACACTTATCTTCTTTGTTCAACCCCTAGGTAACCCCGTTTTAATCTTAACTTTTGTAAATAATTTTTAATATTTTCACTGTTCATTATTTTCAAAAATTATGTTGAAATTATTAGATAATATATATTAGTATTAATCCCAATATTGAATCCATTTTTATAGATTAATTTCAGAGAAGTGACAGTAATTAATTTAAAATGAAACACATAGGACCATCAGAAAATGTTTTTTCCAAAGGAAAAAATTCAAAAGATTTTTAAGTATTTATATAATAATTTAATATTAAATGTATTAAAATGACCTAAATTAGTTAAATTTTAATATAATTTATCAAATTTTTATTTTAATAAATAATAATTTAATTAATCCTAGAAAATAATTTAAATTAAAATACCCTTTTTTAAAAAAATAAGTATTTTTTACTAGGCATCATAAAAATTTATATTTTCTACAAAATTAAAAATGTTAAATTTTTTTTTTATAAATATGGATTTGAAAATTGGAATTTATATTATCAAATAAATTTTCTCAATGTGTTAAAAATAAATTTCAAATTATAATTGCAAAGAATGACTAAACTGCCTTATAGAGAAATATTGTTTTCAAGAAAAAATTTCATTTTCTATTATATGAATCTTAATTTTTTTATAGTTAATAGATAACCATTATATCTATTTTACAAACATTTAAACCCTATAATTTTCATAATTAATTTATTCAAATTCATAACCGCTAAATTAATGGTTATGTTAAAATAGTCATATTTAATATTTCTATATTGTATCACATTTGTTTTAAAACCAATGTTTCGTGCATCAAAAGCTATTTAAGTGACCATATTTATTTAAAAAGAAATATATCAAAAAAACTCAAGGTGTTACATTCTATTGTAATATTTTTGATTCATATCATATACTCTATAGATTGTGATGTTTCTCTTTTGAAATATCAGGGTGTCACAATATAACCCCTTACAAAAATTTAGTTCTAAAAATTTAACCTTGATATATGAAATTAAGAGTTTGAAATTGGAGAATACCATTGTTAGAAACTCAAATCATAACAATGGTTAATAAAAAATCCTATTAATAAGATATAAAGGGTTGTCCAATGTTCATCTATAGTAACACATAACTAGGCTTCCATATAGGGTAAAATTGGTGAGAAGTGCATATATGAACATGGAAGAAAAGTGTAAATAATTATAAATATTTGTATCGATCACCGATCACATGAAAATGGGTGGTTTAGATAACATTCTTCTGTTATGATGCTTATCCTAGAGTTGAGAAATACATTTACTATCTAATAATATAAAGAAATATACTTAAATGATATAATTTTATTCAACATGAATAACTTCAACCTTTCAGTTTTCGATGATACATTTCTACTTCATCAATTACTCAGTGAAATGAATACAAAAAATGAAATTTTTATTCTTAAAGAATTAAAATTAAAATTTCTTGAGTTAGCTGATCAATTAAAGAGTAAGAGGATATTTTTACTATAATTAATAAGACCAAAATGGTTAGAAATTGTTATCAAATATAATACATTGTTCTCTAATACATGAATAGTGGGTCCCAAAATTCAAAATAATCTCTTTAGAAAATAGCTAACCTTAATAATCATCAAAAATATTTCTCAGGAAATTTCAAGTCAAAAATTTTTGAAGGCAATTCAAAAAATCATCCTTATATTCCCCAAACAATATAATGTTTATCTTAATGTCAAATTCCAAATATATGAATACCTTTATCACTATAAAACTTAAATGAAACCATTATTGATTCCAAAAAATAAATTATCAGGTTTTTTGATATATTCTATAAATCCAAACAAGAAATAAACACCAGAGTATATAACATAACCATCTAATCACTAACAAATTTCATGACCACAAATACTATCCGATGAAAATATATTTATCATAATTATATCAACAGAGAGAACAGTTTATGGGTTAAGTTCCCTCAATCATGTTTATTCCAATAATTTTAACTTTCCACTAAATTACATTTCTTTATCATTGGTACTATTAAACATATGATCTCAAATAGTTTAAGAGAAATTAGTATAGTAAAATAATTATGCATTTCATAATTCTTATAACTAGAATAGCATTTATAAAATTCACCTACAACATAATTCTTGAAACCAAACACATACAAATTAATCATTCCACATAATCTGTAATAATAATATAAGTTTGAACATAATACCTTATATTCTTTTGAATTATATTTCCATGATGCTTAAGTAATTAATTTTCATAGTTCCCCATATACTTTTAATTGAATCAGTACACAATTTTAGTTTCTTTCATATATATATACAATCATGATCATGGTGTTATTTATCACAACAATTGTTTAAAATTACCATTCGATTAATGAAATTACATGAATATTTCATTCCACAATTAAAACATTGTAGAAATAATTCTTTCTTTTATTCCATTTATTTGTATTTTACTCTTCTATCCTTTTAATATCTTGGTTCCCTTTAAATACAAAGTAGTTGTAGAATTACTTCCCTATCTTGATACAACATTATAATGTGTCCTTTTATTATAAAAAAGCATGAGAGACTAGTACACCTGGAAGAATTGGATTAATCCCACTAAATTAATAGTCAATATTACTCTTTGGATTACATATATACTCTGAACCATTCTTTTATATCCTTGCAAAGTTTTATTAATTTATAGAAACATCTTCATCATCCTTTTGTCTTAAATTTATGATTAGTCTCTCTATATCCACTCATTTCAAATGAGAAAAATACCTCTCCAAGATGTGTACCTTAAAATCATTCCATTCAATGTTTCTAATTTCTTCATCATCTATAGTGTTTTGAATCAATTACCACCACTAATATGCATCTTCTAATAGATTTTATATTTTCACAACAAATTTCTCTATTTCATCACATCCAAAAATTAAAAAATTCTTCTCTAAGGATCATATCAATTTATCAGCTACAAATATATTTACAGTCCTACTAAGTGATGAAGGTTTTTGATTAAGAAAATGGTCTAACATTTTTACACCATGTGGTGTATTAGTTGTTTTCTCCATATAAGCATGTTTATTTCTAATAAATTGAGTTATTTTCTCCATTATGGTTCTAATTTGATCGGTTTTAGTTGTATCTCTGTCTCTATCATTATTATCTTACCATGGAGGCCAATGACTACATGTTGTATGTGAATAGGCAGAGTTTCCATTCCTTCCACTAGGTCCCACATATAAATAATGTAATACACTATATTATATCATAATATTTGGAAGAATATTTTTTAATCCCAAAACTATTTATACACTTAACATAAATTGAAAATTTTATGCATAATTCTTCTCATAATCACACATAAAATTTCATTGGTATTTTTTTTCAAATAATAAAAATATATCCAAATCCTTCATATCATTTATAAATAAAATTTGAATTAACCCAATCAAATCCCTCAAGAGTGTAAAACTAGGTGAAAATTAAGGATTATTGTTATATACTATGTAATTATTGAGATAAGACTAGTATGCCTTTTTCATAGCTATTAACCCAAGATGCATCTATTACAAAAAAATGAAATTTTTCTATCCATATATGGATGTGTTTCTTAGTAAACTAGATAATGTATACCTTACCAAAAATTTAGGATGTTATTAAATGCACATATTCAATTTATATGATAGGTTTATGCTCCCTAATATATCATTTCTTAAATCAATTTCTCATGGGTTCTAAAAAACTTTCTATGATGCCAATTGTAAAGACCCCGACCCTAGTAGCCCAAAGTCAACAATTACTTTTTTATATAGGCATTCAATAAAAGGAGTCATAGATATAAGTATTTAATTGTTTAATATTAATGTTAAAATGTATATATACATAAAATTTACAATACAATTCAAATAATTAAATAAATAACGTTTTTTCTATGAGAACTCTCTATTTTCCCTTAACATATCCCTATATATCAATTGTGAAACAATTCCTCGTATCCTAGTGAAAATAAAACATATCAAATGGGTGATATCATATTATTATTAATGGTAAGTGTATATTAATAGATATTATGAATAAGTAATCCTAGTTAATATGGAATGGTAATGAACTTAATCACATTCCATTTGAACAATAACATGAGTATATTATGATAGGAAAAACTAATGATAATGTAAATCCGTATACATCATCACATGATCTAGAAACATATCCATGGATATTGTAACTAATAGATTAATAAAATCAATATAAATAACTAAACTCACGAATATGTAATGTATAAATTAGGACCTAAGGATAATATTTTCAAGAAGAGTCACAAGAAAATTTAAATCTATTAGTAAAACCAATTTTTATTTGTCCAACAAATTTTTCTCACGATACTTATTGATGCACAGAGGGGTTAAATAATTTCATGCCCCACTAATCACATAATAATTCCAATGTATTCTAAATGTGAATGGGGTGAAATAAAACAATAATAAACATTCATTTTTTAAAACTAACTTATGAAATGTTAATAATTAGCCCAATCCATAAACATAATCATAAACCATCCAGGATAAAATGTGAATGGTAATTAAATTTTACATCCCCAATCAAACTGATCATAAACCATGTATATAAATTTTATGTATGGAATAAAAACAATATATCCCTATTAAATCATAGGTATAATAAATGTTTTATTCCATTGATGAATATAAATATTATAAAAATATCATTAAAAATAATTTTGGAGAAAATAAACATTTCAATTTAAAAATATTTTTAAATCTAAATGTTCATAAAATATTTTTATTTGAAAAAAAACTTTTAAATCATATAATATATGATTCAAAACATCGAGTTTTCCTAACAACATGAAATTATGTTCATGTTACACATGTTAAAATAATGATTTCATTCACGTTTTTCAGTAAAATCTAAATGGGTTTTTTTTTGGAAAATGACATGAAGATTACTTTAACAATATTTTTTAAACATTCAAACATGGATAAAAATTTCCTTAAAAATCATTTTGGGAATTTTATAAAAAAATTAAAGCATTTTTAGAAAACATGGTATTGGAGAAAAAGTATTTTCAATTAAAGAATAAAGGATTTTAGATTTTCTTCAAAAGAAATTATAAAAATATTAATTATCAAAGAGTGTAAATATTGTATTATTACTTGAAATGTTCATGAATAACCCTAGTATATCAAATTAAATTGTTATTGATATAATAATACCTTATAATTCCCTAAATGGAGACTGAAAAATAATCAATCCAAAATATTGATGAGCTTGTGAAATAAAACCATAACACTTTAGTCACATCTGAATTGTAAGCGCGATGAAAGAAAAAATAATCAAATGAAACAGAAAATATAATCAAGATAAATATATCATAAAATAAAATATAAAATGGGAATTATATAAAAAATAAATAAATGTTGAATATAGTGTATGTATCCTAGAAGTAAAGGGGAGATGAGAAACCCTTACCACAAGTTTTATTTCCATTATAAATGTATGCATTGAAGGTTCTGAGAACAACAAAAGTATCAGATGGGTGATGCAAAAATTTTAATTTTTTGATGATGAATGATTAATCTAATTTTCACATGATGATAAACATCTTGGTAAGTGGAATTGAATTATATTATATAGAGAATTTTTAAAATAGTAGAACCTAGTGCTGGATTATCAAATATTATATTTTATTAATTTAAGAAGCTAATGAATTACATTTTAAGAAATTATTTTCTTCATTAATGGATTTTGAATTATATCTATGTTGTACTATTTTTTAATTATAGGAAAAAAATATTAGATTCTTCCAAGAGGTGATCCACATGAATTTAAAAAATATTCAATCATAATCATCAGAATATACATGTGCTAACACGACATATTATATTTCTTATTCCATTCACCATTGATCACCCCAAGAATCAAATGCAATGAATTATATTTGATATATCTAGACTCAACAGTAGAAGGAAGAGGAATATTTCTCTCTATTAGTGATGTTGAGTTAATAAGATTTATTTTTAACTTATCCATTCATATATGTTTTGAAAATCAAAAACACTTTAACTTAGGGAAAATTATCTTTCCATATGGATTATTTTCTTAAGGAAAATTTCCATTCTCTAAGGAAAATTTTATCCGAACTTTGGTTTTCATTAACTCATTTTATAATTTCTTGAAACCAAATTCATTCTATTATTAGGTAAAAAACATGAACTCTTATATAAAACCTCATATTCATATATATCATTGGACATAATGTATTATGTTTTTAGACTCCGAATTTTCTGAAATTAAAAATCCGAATTCTCGGAAAATCAGATACAGAATTCTAAAAAAATATGACTCCAAATTATCTAAAATTCAGACTCCGTATTCTATGTAATTTAGAATCTTAATTCTCAGAAAATATAGATTCTAAATTCTATTAATTTCATAATATGAATTCTCTTATATTCTGACTCTAAATTCTCTGAAATTGAGATACTGAATTCTTTGAAATTTATACTCCAAATTCATCAAAATTCCGAATCTGAATTCTTTATAATTGATACTTTGAATTTCTCAAAATGAAGACTCTTAATTCCTCATATTTATGATTTTGAATTACTCATAATTCGGATTCTGAATTACTCATAATTTAGACTTTTAATTCTTCAAAATTCTTATCCTGAATTCTTCAGAAATCAAAATCCTAATTTATTAGAATTCAGACTCTGAATTCATATGAATTCAGACCCCGTAATCTATATAATTCTGATTCTGAATTCATTTTAAAACATAATCTGTATATCCCTGTTTTATTTAATCATATTTTTTATATTATTAGACTCTGAAATGTATTTTTTCCTTAGACTTCTATAATTCCAAATCAGTTAAGCTAAATCTGTTTTCTCATACATTTTTAAGTATAAAAAAATGTCGAAAATTTTGGGTCTAACTAAAATTTGGTTGAGTGATACATGAATAGGTCCCTCCAAAATACAATAAAAAATATGGTTGTTAGAGGAGGGATCCGACCATTGATGTTTTGCCT
Source organism: Viscum album (assembly GCA_963277665.1). NCBI lineage: Eukaryota > Viridiplantae > Streptophyta > Magnoliopsida > Santalales > Viscaceae > Viscum > Viscum album. The sequence continues at coordinate 1,048,287,812 of OY728165.1, forward strand.
ATAAATAAGAGCTCATATAAATGAGATCATCATCTATTGATCAACCTTGAGACAACTTGTTATGATGATGTGAAGTGATTTATAGAGAGAGAAATACTTTCATGCTTTGTGTGTTTCATTAACATCTTGTTCAGCCATGAAAATCTTGATTAGCTTTCTCTATACGTCTCTGATTTTTGTTGAGTACAATAAAGGGCTTTTGGGGAATGGAAGACAGATGTGCCAACTACATTAATGATCGAGGTATTTAGGGGATATCAAGACAGATTATGATATTCCAATTGAGGGCTTACCCAAATATAGGTAAGAAAAACTTTTTGAAAGTATCAATCAATGGACCTTTATCCAAGTTTTTTGACACCCTACTCTTTGGATTAAAATATTTCCTACTTGTTACTTTTTTGTTTCAAGTTTTATTTCAGTTGTATTTTGTTTAAGAAATAAATTACTACTTTCTTATACTTTTTTGTACTTTAATTACTCTGATAAATATGATTCAATACACTTTATGGTAGGATCTACCTTTAAAAAAATAGTTCATAAGTGTATTTTCTGGATTCATATTTACGGACCCTAGGAAATTTTATTTCATAGTTATGAACATAAAGAGGCTTTTTGAATTTTCCTTGTTTAAATATTTTATAACATTGTTTTCCTTACGGTTAAAAATGAATGTTTTTTAAACTTACAATTCACCCCCACTTGTATTATATAATCTATAAACACTATTTCGACCCCACAATTGGTATAAGAGGAAGGTCTCTAAAATACATATACTTACATATATGTTTTCTTCCTCAAATTCTTTTCCTTCATATAAATTTTCTTGCATAACTTTTCTTTTTCTAGTTCTCCTAAAATATTTTAATCCTTTCTTATAAACAATGTCCATTAAAAGCTTTTATAGAAAAGATATTTTCTTCAAGAATGGAATGTATAAATGTCGGTTGCAATGAAAATATTAATCCAACCAGACCACCAATTTTGAGGGTAATTATTAGGAGTAGTGGAGATATAGAATGAATATCTTTTTCATTAAAACTGGTCTAGATAATTTTGGTATTCTTACTGGGGATTAAAAAATTATAGATAGGGAAGTAAAAATCTTCACCAACCAATAAAAAACAGAATATCAACTAAATTATAAGGTACAAAATACTTTAATAAGTTCCATGAATAGGAATATATATATAAAACTATCTTCATGTTATGATTCCAATTGTATTTAGAAGAAACTTGAAGTTACACATTTTGGGAATTCAAAAGTGATAGAGACCAGAAAAGAAATGTTATGAGTATAATATCATGGATTTGATTTCCCTATGGTCAACCATTTTTCATCGTGCAACAAAGATTCATGACCATTTTAAATATTCTTCAATCTATGAGATAAAAAAATTTATATTATGAAATTCTTGTGGACAAGATTATGGAAATTTTTGCTAATGAGTGGGAATATAAAAGAACCGGAATTAATGAGAACATGAATGTTTCCAATAATACTCTTGATGGAATTTTTGGAACTCTTCTTCAACATGAGACAAGAATGAAAAGTGATAATGATATGAATAATAAGAAGAATGGAAATAGAAATATAGCCTTTACTACTAATAATGTCAAGACTCTGGAAATGGTTACAATAGATAAGTCCAAGAAAGTCAATGTTCTATTTGAGTATTTTGAATGTGAAATTTCTTAAAACGAGTTAGATAATCTTGATATAAGGATGAACATGATAGTGATAATGAAAGACATTCATTATTGATATAAGAAGAATGATATAAAAGCCAATAAAGACTCAAAGTAACATTCTATGAATGAAAAATATCCAGACACATCAGTCCAGATTGCCCCAAGCTCAAAATAAAAGATATAAAAGAAAAACAATCTAATTGAAATATAAAAAATTATTACAATTATCATTCCAAGAATGTATTTGTGGATAATGATACATGGAGTTCCACTGGTCATGACTCATCTGATGAATCCTCAGAGTATGAATCTTATAGTTAGAAGAATCTCTGTCTACTAGCCAAACTACCCATTGAAAATCAATGTCATATGACTAAAGTACACAATGATGAATCTATCACTAATGTATCATTTAATGAAAATTATACTGATGATAAATATTATAAGTCTTCAGATGATGAATATTCTTCTAATGAAGATAACACTTTTCCTTCTTATGAATAATTTTATAGATTTTCCTAATTTCTTGAAAATAAAAATTTTAAGATAAAGAAGAACATAGAGAAGGAAAATTCTAGAATTTTGGTTTTAACTAATGAAGTTTGAGATCTTTATAAGGATCTGGATCAGATTTTTTTTAATTTTAATGTCTTTCTAAAAACCATAATGAAGTTAATTCTAAGAAGTATAAGCATTATAAGGATCTGGAAATTTTTATTTCAAATAAAAATATTTTAGATTATAAATCTTGTTCTAAAATAAATAACATTAAGGATAAGAATTTGGTTAGTAAAATAAAGTCAAAAACATTTTCCTTAAGGAAATACCTGTCAAAATTTACCTCTGGTAAGGAATACTTTGACAAGATGTATTCTCAAATTCATCCTTTAAGGAATAGTTCTAGATTTTTTTATACTCAATAAAAACCTTTTCTGAGTAACAATTTTTTTGTTCCACAAAGTTCTCCATTTTGTACTAAATGTCAATGTGGGGGAAATTATAAGAACTTTATTTCTTTATATAAAACTCTATCTTTTGGTTTTCATAAAATATATTTTTCTATGAAAACATGGATTCCTAAAATTTTACATTATGAAATTTCCGGATCAATGAAAGATTGGATTCTGAAAGCCTAATCTTTAATTTTTAGCAAAATAAAGAAAGTACCAACAGAAATACATAGTACAATGATAGTGGATTTTCCTGGCATATGACTGGAAATATAAACATAGTTAAAAAGATAATCATAATTAAAGGATCAAATGTATCTTTCAGAGATAATGCCCAGGGAAAAATTGATCGTATGGGTAACATTGTTATTATTTGAAGAAATTTAATTTAAAATGTTTTATTTGTTAAGTGTCTTAATCCCAATCTCATTAGCATAATTCAATTATGTGATGATGTATATCTTGTGCATTTTTGGAATGATAATTTCTTAGTACACAATTCCAAGGAAGAGTTTATTCTTTCTCACCATAGGCATGAGAATATATAAACACTAAACATAGAAGTCCTTATGAGCCATGATGCACCTTTCCTTAGTGCAATAGAAGATCAACATTTATTATGGAATAGAAGGTTGGGACATTTTACCCTTAGGAACCTATGCAAATTATCCATCAAAATACTTGTTAAGGATAGACTAGAGAATAGATTTGTTTCTACAAAATTTTGTAATCCGTGTTAATATGAAACGAAACATAAATCAAGTTTAAACTCAGTCCTTGAAGTATAAAATTATGATGCATTACCGTTAGTGCATATGGATATTTACGGTCCACTACAAATTAGATATATTAGGGGCCAATATTAGTTATTTGTTTTAGTTGTTGATTAGACTAGATTTATGTGGGTCTATTTTCTAGAAAAAAATCGGAAGAATTTTCTTATTAGCAAACCATTAGTTCCAAAGTAATAAAATAAGAAAATCCTTCCATTGATAACCATTTCCAGTGATCATAGAGGAGAATTTCAAAATTCATATTTTGAATATTTTTGTAGCAGGAATTTAATTACTCATAACTTCTCAGCCCCAAGAACTCCTCAATAGAATGGAATTATTGAAAGAAGAAATCAAATTCTTCAATAGATAACTAGAACCATGTTGAGTGAATACTCTATTTATAAAAACTTTTTTGGATGAATCTATTTGTAATACTTGTTATACATTAAATCTTGTTTTAATTATTACATTTTATAATAATAAACCTTATGAATTCTAGACTAGTCAAAAACCAATACATTCTTACTTCAAAGTATTTGGTTGCAATGTATTGATCCTGAATACTAAGAATAACTTATATAAATTTTCACCCAAATATGATGAAATTATTTTTCTATGATTCTTCACTACTTCTAAGGCTTATAGAGTTTTTAAGAAAAATACTTGTACTGTTGAAAAAACAATTCATGATAAATTTTATGAAACTGATCTGTTTGTTTTTAAACAACCCCAACCTATATCCTAGGATGTGTTTTCAAAAAATTATTATCAACCCTTGATAGAAGATTCTTCTAATAACGAAATTGTTCAAAAAAACATTTCTAAAGCATTTACCCCAAAATATTTTCTACCATATGTTGAAGAATAGGTTTTACAAAACACAAATCTGTGCGTTCTAAAGAATGATCCTAGATATTGTATCATTGGTGATGTAAATATTACTATAAGGATTCAAAGTTCGTTATAAAATAAAGTAAAACATCTAGAAAATCTTTCCCAATTAGAACCAAAAATCACTGATGAAGCATTACGTAATGATGATTGGATTAAAGCCATGCTAGATGAGACAAATGAATTCTAAAGGAACAATGTACAGGCCTTTGTTGAAAGACATAAGTAATCTTCTTTAATTTGAATAAAATGGGTCTTAATAAATGTCTTTGATGAAAATGGAATCATATTAAGAAAAAAATCTTGATTAGTTTATAATGTCTATAATCAACAAGAATGAATAGACTATGAAGAATCCTATTCTCCAGTAGCGAGACTGGAATCAATTTTTATTTTACTTGCCTTTGCTGTATTCTTTAGTTTAATTATTTTTCAAATGGATTTGAAGTGTTCTTTCCTTAATGGATATGTTCATGAAGAAGTTTATGTTAAACAAAATCATGGTTTTGAAGATAGAAAACATCTTGAACATGTTTTCCAACATACGAAAGATTTTTATGGAATTAAAGAAGCCCACAGAGCATGGTATGATAGAATAACGAAATTTTTTTAAAAAAAAATTATGTTAAGGGAACTATTGATCCAACTATTTTTTTAAATGAAGGTAAGAAAAATTCTTTGATTGTTCAAATATATGTTGAGGGAATTATATTTGGCTCATCTCAGCAATCTTCAACTGATTCATTTTCGAATCTCATGAAATATGAGTTTGAAATGTGTATCATTGGAGAGTTAACATTTTCATAGGTTTTTAAATTTCCTAAAAACTAGAAGGAAATTATATATTAAAAAATAATTATATTAATGATATTATTAAAAATAATTTATTCGAAAACACTAAAAGTTTATGCACTCCAATCAGTACCTCAAATTCTCTTGATGCTAATGAAGCTGGGAAAGCAGTAGATCCAACATCATTTATAGGTATGGTAGAAGTTTACCATACATGACACCTACTATCAAGAGTTAATGTTTTCAATCTTCTTATGTGAAATATATCAATCTAATCCAAATGAATCTCATTTAAAATATGTGAAAATAATTTTTCACTATTTAAAGGGAAACATAGTTTTAGGGATTTTCTATACATCTGGAAATGATTTTTTTCTAAATAGTTCTTTGAATATAGATTTTGTTGGATGTCGAATGGATAGAAAAATTATATCAGGAACATGTCATTTATTAGGATATTAGATAGTATATTGGTCATGTAAGAAGCAACACTCAGTAGAACATTCCACTACTGAAGCTGAATATGTTGCAGTTGGAAGATACTATGCCAATGTGTTCTGGATGCAACACACACTCAAAAACTATGGAATGAGTTTTACCCAAACAGAGATATTGTGTGATAACAATGGTGACATTTACCTAAGAAAAAACCCTACACATCACTACCATGAAGAAAACCATAGATATCAGGCATCACATTCTTAGAGATCATACACCAAAAGGAGATATAATTCTTTAATTTATCGAAATTCCATACCGACATTCTAAATTATCACAAAATCATTATCCTATGATAGATTTGAATACATTAAAAAAAATATAGGAAGTATAACCATAAGGTAATATTCCATATTAACTTTTTTTGAAACTAATATCCTTATATTAAGTAACTCTTTTTCATAGTGGGGTACATTTTCTTGTTAACCAAATTTTTCCTCAACCAAATTTTTCATAACCAAAATTTATTTTTCCCGAAACAAAATTTTTTGTAATAATTTTTTTCCTTAATCAAAATGTTCATATCCAAATTTTTCAGTCTTCAGTCAAATTTTTCGTACCCAATTTTTTTTCATTAATCAAATTTTTTCACATAACCAAATTTTTTCCGAACCCAAATTTCTAGAATAAAAAAATTTCATTTCTTTAATAAATTTTTTTTAGAATCTAATGTTCATTTTGGAAGAATATTTTTCATTACTGACATTATTTTGGAAATCAAGAAAGTATGTTTCCTTACTTGAATTTTCATTATTGATTTTTTTATTTGTTGGTGTTTTAGAAAAATATTATCGGATTCCCTTTTTATAAATCCGAATCTTTCTGTAAAACATCAAAAGATCAAATCCTACCAAATCATTCTATAACATTAATATCATTCATCAGATCTGATTGTGCTCTTATCAACCATTAAATCAAATCGTGAATTCGAACCATCGCCCCGTTGCCTATATAAAGGCCCTTATTTATAGTCCCACATTAGTTTTCATTTTTTTGTGTTGAAGCTCAGCATCTCTTCAAAAAGATCACTCCGCTTTTCTATATTTTCTTCGACTAAGAATTTTATTGGAAGCCTCCTTATAGAAATAGATGTCTTCAACCTTTGATCCTGAGGAATGGAAAATATAATGTTAAAGTCTATTTGATCTAAGGCTTTTTCATAATTATTTTTCATTGATTACGAGAAACATTTATACGAATGGATGGGAGAGATTCTGCGCAGTAAAGGCAAAATGTCTGGATCCAGTTTACCAATATTTTCTTATAGAATTAGACAATATTTTATTATTTTATAATGAAAGTGAAAGAGACAAATTTTACATCAATAGTAATGGGAAAACTTAATTCCAATATTTTAATACGGAAGAAAATATTCTGGGAGTTCTGTATGAAGGGGAAGAAATTGTCTTCACTCATAAGCTGCCAGATCAGTCATTATGTTTTCAGGAGGAAAAGAAAATAGAGTGAATTTGTCTCAATGAATTAAAATAACCGAAGATTAACAATCTCTCAACAAACATTATATTTTTATAATAATTGGTACAAGGTTTCCTCATTCTGAGAAAAGAATATTGGGACTCTTTAATGAAAAGTGACATCTTTATCTTGGATTTTTTGGTTAACTTGAGGACGATAAATCTTTTGAATTATATCATTTTCAAAATCACTATTTTCATGAATGGAAATCTCAAACACCAAATCATCCTGTATCTGAATGTTTGGTCTAATATCTTAGTTCTATGCTTAGATTTGTTCAAAATTCCCTATAGCACTAAAACCAGAAATTTTAATATAGTTCTACTAAGTGATGAATCTTTGAGGAGAATGAAACTCAGTAACAATACCAATTATGAATAATTTTATGATCTTTTAGAAAATGAGGTTGATTATATTGATAAGAAAGTGGAAGTATTAGAGACTTCTATGAAATCTCAGAAGAAGGGAATAGAAAAGGAACTAGAAACCAAATAGAAACCTATAGTTCCAAAAACTCAGTCAGCACCACCGAAGCCAAAGAAGAAAAAAACTTTTCTAGATGAAGTTGTAGCCAAATATTGGGTAAAAAATAAGCAGATAAATAGATGTATGTATTAAACTAGAACCTTATGAGTCAAAGGCCTTGAAGATTAGAACTATTGAAGAGCTAGGGAAGAAGGAAAAAGGGAATAAACAAAAGAAAAAAATGTTTGAAACTAAGATTGTTCAAGAAACTTTCAAGGCTACTGAGAAAGACTCTATACAAATTTAGGCAATAGAATACTTTATTGAAGAAACTGTACAAGTAGAGATCCCAAGAATGAATATGTCAATTCTAGAACCCATTGTATAAGAAGATATATTTCAGGATGAAGAAGTAGAATAAGAAGTAGAGGTAGAAGAAGATGAGAGTGAGGATGTTATAATTAAAATTGAATAATATCATGAGTAGGAAATTCCTTTAGGAACTATTTCAATACGGACTTCCTAGGTTGAATCAAACAAGATTGCTTCTCATGGAAAAGTGGATGAGGGTCATGAAAAGGTTAACAAACCATCTGATGATGAATGTAGCAATCAGGACTTCTTCCCACCAGATGATCTTAAGGAAGATGGTGAGAAAGAAGAGGTTGATGAAGATAAAATAGTCCAACTTCTAGATAGTTATCATGAATCTATGAAGGCTGTAGAGACTATTACCAAAGTAGGAAAAGGAAAACAGGAGGTTGATGATACACATGAGATGGTTGTGGTTATTATGAATGATCAGCTGAATCATCCAAGAGGAATGATGTAGATATAGAAAAATTATCTTCATATGCCAAGGAATCATATTCCCAATCATCTTCCACGGTTAGGATTTCATGGTACAGTCTCTCAAGAAGTTAATAGACATCATACCCATGTTTCCATGTATTTATTAGAGGTGATAGTTTTATCAAAACCCTTTCAATCAGAATACAGGTTCTGTAAGAATTCTCATGGAAAAATTCATCAAGCATGAGGCTGATTTCAAAACCATATATATTTTTTTGGATGATCATTGGATATCTTGTAAAGAAATTACAAAATGGTCTAAGAGAATGATTGAATTCATGATAATATTTGATGAATTCAAAGTATCAGGGAAATATGCATTCGATTTGTTAGATGATATGATAAAAAATCTTACAAAAAGTTTCATAGAGAAGCTGAACCTTGAAAAAATATCCCAGAAAAAAAAATATAATGATCTGAATGGGATGATAAATTTAGATTCATTAAATTTTAATAGATAAAGGGAACTCAGGGAAGAGTTGCAAGAAAATTTCAATAAGCAAGAATAGATAGTAAAGCCTAAAGAAAAAACTCTTATGTCTTAGGAATAAAAAATAAAGGCACTGGATAAGAAAAAACTGGATCATGAATTATTGTTCAAGTGGTTTGAGAATGATAATAAAAAGATCAAAAAGTTAAAGCCTACATTGAGGAAGATCATGTCGAAGGAAAATAAGGATGAAGAAATTTTCCTTTCAATTGTAATGTTTTGTTGTATTACACTGTATCAATTTTTCCAGTCATAATGAAACTTTTGGTGTGCTTCATTTGTTTTGTTTTCTATAGTTCTTATCATTTAGGTACCATTTTATTTCCATTCCTACATTTCCTTTTTAGGAATAACCAAGGGAGAGAAAATAATGATCAAAATGAATACTATGTATAAAGAAGATAATACCCTATGAAAGGGAGAGTTTATGTTAGGTTGAGTTTATTTAAAGAATATTTTCTTAAATATTGAAAATCAAACCTCTATAATGAAGTCAATAATACGATTTTTATTTATTTAAAAGCCTTTGGGAGATTTATTCGTATTTATTAGGATTCATAAGTAATATGAGATAAGTTTTCTTCTAAAGTTCAAAAAGTAAATTATTATTCCTTATATTCTTTTTTGAAATATTTATTGTGATTTCCAAAAAGGGGGTCATTGTTGAGTCATTATGGTTTCTTTACAACTTTTCCAATCCTTTATGTTTTTAAAATCACAAAAAACAATATCTTAATGGAAATTATATTTCCCTAAGGATTCGTTTCTTAAGGAAAATGTCCCTTCTCTAAGGAAATTTTTATCCTTTATTTGGTTTTCATTACCTCTTTTTATAATGTCTCAAAACCATACTAATTTTTTTTACAAAGTCAAAAATTAGGATTCTCATCTAAATCCTAGAAATCTTATAGTTCCATGGATATAGAGTATTATGTTTTTAGACTCCGAATACTCTGAAATTAAAACTCCGAATTCTCTGAAATTTAGACTCTGAATTCTATAAATATATAGAGTCATAATTCTCTAAAATTCAGACTTCGAATTCTATGAATTTTTTTCCAAATTATTTTAAATTCAGACTCTGAATTATTAGTAATTCAGACTCTTATTTATCTGAAATTCAGACTCCAAAATCTCTAAAATAAAAACTCTAAATTCTCTGAAAATTCATACACCAAAGTCTCTGAAATTCAAGCTCCAAATTCCTCATAATTCAGACTAAAACTTACTTAGAATTCAGACATTAAATTTCGTACTATTCAGCCTCTAAATTCCTCAATATTCAGACACCAAATTCATCATAATTTAGACTCCAAATTCCTTATAATTCAGGCCCAGAATTCATTGGAATTTAGAATCTGGAATATATAGCATTCAGATTCTGAATTCTTTGTAAAATATAATCTTAATATCAATGTTTTATAAAATCCTATTCTTTATATGATTAAACTCCATATTCTGTTTTTCCATAGACTTTAGATAATCCAAATTTGTTAAGATAATTCATTTTTCCTTACACATTCTTTTGAAAGTTTAAAACGATTCCATACATTTTGTTTCTAAATAACTATTGGTTGAATGAAACGTAAACAAGTCCCTCTGAAATTGAAGAATTTTTTTTTACATTGGTGGAGGGAGATGACCATTGATGTATTTCCTATAAATATGAGCTCATTTGAACAAGATCATCATATGTTGATTTCCCTAGAGATTACATGATGTGATGTTGTGAAGTGATTTATAGAGAGAAATATTCTCATACTTTGTGTGTTTCATGAACATCTTGTAAAACCGTGAACATCTTGTTCAGCTTGCTTCGTGTGACTCTGATTGTTGGTGTGTTCAATCAAGGGAATTCACAGATAAGAATATAGAGGTGCTAACTACCTTAAATATATAGGGCTTGTGGGGATAATAAGACAGATTTCAAAATTCTTACCGAGGGCTTACCTATGGGTTGGTATGAAAGAATGTCTTGAATGTTTAAATCAAGGGACCTTTATCCCATGTTTTTGTATACACTACTCATTGGTTTAAATGATGTCCTACTTGTTATGTGTTTTTTATTTCAAGTTTTCTTTTAAAATTATTTTTGATAAAGGAAGAAATTATAAATTTCTAATACTATATTGTAGTATACATACTCTAATAAATAAGATTTTGTATGCTTCAATGTATAATCTTCCTTAATGAAAATTGTTCTTTAGTGTCTTTTCTGAATTCATATTTCCGGACCCTATGCTAGTTTATTTGATTGATACGAACATAAATAGGCTTTGTGAATTTACCTTGATTAGCTTTTTTAAACATAGATGTCCTTAAGGATGAAAATGGATGTTTATAAACTTACAATTCACCCCATCTTGTAATTGAGAATCTACAAACACTATTTCGATCTCACATGTGAGAGTGTTCTTAGACAAGGGATCTCCCTTGGGCATCAAGGGGATTCTCCAGATTTCAGTATGCATAAAAATTTCATGAATTTTCTCTTTTGAAAAAAATATAACTCGTTTTACATATTTCTATATTTTGAAAAAAATAAACTAAAAGGGTCCCTATATAATTTATTTAATCATTGCAAAATGCCTTGTTTATGATAATTATAATAATATAATTTCATAACTTATAATGAAACCTTGAATTAAATTAAATATGACTTATTCAAATAATATTCAATATTCAATATCTCTCATTAGAACATTTAAATTGGTCTTTCATTCCTCCATGGTATTTATCACATGTATCATAATGACAATTTATTTAATAATTAAATATTATTGAATTATTAAAAAATAAATAAATAAATATTATACTCACTAAATAGAAAATAAATATTTATTAAAAATTATTCCCATATTGTATTATCTCAAATAACTAGTGATGGGATATATGGGATCAAGAAAAAATCAATATTTATTATATCATGTGTGGGAATGATATTTCATAAAATTTTCATCTAATAAATAATAATAAATTATTTAACATAGATTATAGATAATCTTAGTGTGTGAACCAATTGGCCTCTTCCTTAGTGGATTTGGGCTAAGAAGCCTAAAGTCATCGTTTAACATAAAACAAAACACTATGGAACTCATAGATAATGAATTCAATGATGAAATCACATAATACCTCATACCAATGCATACTATGTAATATTATCTATTTATCATTTTATTTTTAATCAAGAAGGTTTAATGCGGGTGCCATAAACCAATGTGCTCGATGTATCTTTCATTAACTTTTTGGAAATCAAACTTCTCTATATAACACCATGGACATGGATTTATTTAGGACATATCATTTCCATAAAAAATTTCATGAGATATCAAATTATATTATTGAATAAAAGGGACAAAACCTTTCTCATTTTAATCATTAGTATAATATTACTCAAGACCACCCAATGTATCAAACCTCAATGCAGTTATATACATCAATTATTTCTTCAATACCTCAATTTATGTGACTTATAAAATGATTAATAATACTTTTTATTTCTAAGAACCAATACACACTTACACAGAATGGAACATTTGATGACACATATAAATATGGATTTTCGATTGTTGGGTCTCATGATCATAATATCCAACACTGGAAATTACAAAGGTCGTACACTAGGAAAAGTTTTCTCAATGTCCTATGAGCCTCCACCACAGATTACCTGAATTATTTTTGTCCCTAAAATTATTTCATCCAAAAATTTAATATATTTAATAATACTTTCACTGAATTCCTGTATTCTCAACATATTGGGGAACAACTATGAGCCTCTATTGTGATAGATAACCTTAGAAAATTTTCACATACGATAAAATTTAGAACAAAAATCCTGATTTGATAAGGAGTTTATTAATTTTTAAAAAAATGAATACTTCTTATCATAATGTAAAGATATGTTTGTTCTAATCCATTAACTGCAATAGACTCCAAGATGCACTACAGCCAACTACAAACAACACTCATTATGTTATATATCACATGATACTCATACTTCAGCTGAGATAGGCCTTTGTAAAGGGATCAACCACATTTTATTTTATAAAGACACTGATTTTAGTAAATTCATCCATTAAAACATCTCTCAAAATGTGATATTAATGGATCATTATTTATCCATTGGTGTGACCTTGTCTTTTTTCTAAGATCCCGCACAATAGAATTATCATAATATAATTTGATATGATCTTCAATTCTAAGAACCATATATAATACTAGAAAAGGATTCGCATCTAATTGGGTTCCTTGGATGTATAAATTCTTTTTATATACTCCGACTCCACTATATATGAAGTGAAAACAAGCTTCTTTAAAATCCTCAAGATCATAGATCCTCTATTGAGAAACAAAACATATCATCACTATGTATTCAAATCATTCAGATCAACTTTTAATCTTGTAAAATTATAACCCCTAATGACTAGCTCCTCATTGCCTCCACACACTGGGAACATGTCCATAGTACTTCTAATATACATAAAGAGATCCTTACCAATAGACCAATTTTGTTCTATTGTATCTTCTTGATATATACCTACCATACAGGATACATAGAAAATATCACGTCTAGTATATAACAGGGAATATATGATCAATCTTATCACTGAAGCATATAGGCTATTACTCATTATATATTTCTCTTACTTTTTTAGGAGGACGAATTAACATAACTAGATATATACCCTATGAAACTAAAAATAATCCCTACTTGGATTGTCCCATTTTAAATATTTTTAGTATTTGGAGAATGTATGCACTTTGACATAGTTCATGACACCTCTTAGATCTATCAATGTTTATCTTGAACCATAGAATATTTGATGCTTCACCTATCTCCATAATGGGGAAAAATTATTTAACCAGTCATTAAGAGAGTGTAATACTTTTATGTCATTTCTAATAAGTAACATGTCATAAATATATACTAGTAGGATAAAGAATGCATTTATAATAAACCTATTTTAAACACATGGGTCAAATTCATTCATAATGAAACAGAATTCATTTATAGATTAATCGAATTGAATGTTTAAGGACTAAGATGCTTTCATAAATCCAAAAATGGATCTCTAAAACTTTCACATATTTTTGGTATCACCTGGAGTCACAAACCCTTATAGTTGTGTCATATAGAAATATAGTTTAAGTTTCCCACTAAGGAAAGTAGTTTTGACATCCATCTTAAAATTTTTGTATTCATTTAATGTTACTATAGGAAGTATAATTCTAATGGATAAAAACATGGAAACTAATTAAAACTTATCATCATAGTCTATTCCTTGATTTTTATTGAACCCATTATCAATTATCCATTATTTATGAGAATTTACCATACCTTCCATGTCATGTTTCCTCTTGAATAACCATTTTCTCCCTATGGTATTTACATCAATTAAATTATCATCTAGAACCCAAACATAGTTGTTAAACATGGAATAATTTTTTTTCATTCCCGGATTCATTCCATCTTGTAGCTTCTATGATCTGAACATCCTCTTTTTAGGAGAGTGGCTCAATATTTTCCACCAATAATGAGTCACTATCTTCGGTGACTAGATGACCATATCTATCTGGCTCTTAAACCTCCCATGTGCTCAAATATAGTACATGTGTTTCAGGAACTAATTTTTCCATGTGGACTTAGGGAATTTTTACATCTTTTGACTATTATTTATGTAGAGTATTAACTACATTCATGTGAATCTTGCTCCCACTATATTTTTTGATGATTTCATCCCACTCAGGAATGATATATTTTCTAGTGATAATAAATTTTTATCTGAGGGGTTTTATATGTAGTGTCACATGGTTTCCATGATATATGCTATAAAGATACAACATGTGCTAGTATATTCTAGTGTGTTACTTGAGAAGGAATTAAAAAAATCTTCAAAATCCATACTACTGTATATGAAAAAAACATATTTATTTCTACTCTATTACTTTTAGCTAATCCTATTTTATACATTAGTTGGTACTCAGTTTAGTGTGGGTTCCACATTTCATAATTCATGTCCCGAAATGGATAATGGAATATCTTCTTGAATCATCATCGATCTTACCGTGTTTAACAAGGTATAGATAATACTTTCACTAACACCATTCCATTATGGTTTATATGGTTGAGAGAGTTAAGAAAAAATCCCAACCCCCTGTAAAAATTTGATAAAATATTGGTTAAAATATTCACCAGACTAATTTGACCAAATATTATATATATTCATTCCATGTTTATTATCTACATCAATTTTTTATTCATTGAAATTTTTAAAGGACTCGGACTTATACCTCATCAAGTAGACATAAACATATCTAATAAATTAATCAATAAAAGTTATAATGTAAGAATACCCACCTATATTTTCTACTATAAAGGGTCTACACACATTATTTTTCACCTATAATTAAATATAAGTGGCCCTTTCACACTCCCCACCGAATAGGGGTTTGACCAATTTTTATTTGAAACAAGAATGATATCATTCATGTGGCCTTAGACCCAAAAATTATAAATAACCATTTTGATTAAGACTGTTCAAAAACATCTCATTTACATGACTCTGATAGTGATGCAATAGCTGGGTGTTATATGAATCATGAGAACAAGTTTCTTTATCTATTTACTACACTAGGTTTTCATAATTTAATACACTGATGTAGTTATTTAAATTTTGCACAAATTAACATATGTAGTATTTGTAAAATAAATATATTTTATTATAAAACAGGAAAATAAAACTGTATACATCTTGTCATGATAAAAGAAATTATTTTAATGGTAATAGTTGGTACATAATGATAATATCTTAAATCCCATATCACTCTTGTTGTCAATGAAAGGTGGTTATTACCAATGGCTAGGGAAACCAGCCTCACACCATTAGAAGCTCAAAAATCCACCCATCCTTTGAAAATATTTTTAAATATACTTGGTTCTATCATTTTATATAAATTTGAACACCACACGCATTATATAAACCCTAATCATTATTTTTTATACATTTCATCCAATAACAATCACACCATTAACACCCCATGATTCTACGTGTAGTACTTCATCTAGTGAACTAGCTTTCAACATGGAAAACATCCTACCACCTTTTCGTATACCTCCCACTAGGTAATCCACATCTTGTAAGGACTTTTCATAAGTGATTTAAAACCATTATGAATCATGAGCCCCTTTACCTTGTTATTCCTTTTCTTATTCACCATATAGACCATGGAGTTTTAATGCATCATATACATATCCTCTTGGAGTATCAGATTAATTACATCTAAATGAATCACATTGTTATTTCTCATGTTATAACTATCAATAAATATAGAGAAGGACCTAGGTAGTGAGGAATGAATGAGATATCTATGAAACTCATCTATGAATTTAATCCCTAAGTTGTCTAAGTGTTCAATGTAGCCAATAATATTGACTACATGAGGCCCAAATCATGTTGTCTCTCCATGTTTAGTTTTGAACAGAGTATTGGATATCTCATATCTCTCTTATCTCACCAAATATTGATAGAGATCCTCAAGGTGACAGATCATTTTATAATAATCCATGTCATCATGTTGCTTTATAATATTAATGTTCATGGATGATATCAAGAAACACTAAACATTTTTAGAATAATTTAAATGTTCTCCTAGAGAGTCAGCTCTACCTCACTAGCCTTATTACAAGGAGCATCTATAATAGGTTCTTCTTGCATATAAAATTTCTTTTAATGGTGCATGATAACATGTAGGGGCCATTTCACCATTGGAAATTTGTGTTTATGATAATTTTATCTTCATAAATTATTGAACATAGTGATATGTTTGCCATCATTTTATTTTTTTGAACAAATAATATTAGAATATTTATATTACATTATATGATAAAATTTATGAAAATAAATAAAAATATTATTTTTATTAATATATAACTATTTTATCTAAATTGAATAGTTATCACCCTTAGCAATGAAATATCATATTTCATTGATATTTGATTGGATAGGATCAATGTTCCCCATTTCATCACCCCCAATTTGTCTAGTCCAAACAATTTAATGATCGTTTCCATCCCAAATTCATTCCACATTTACTCACAGCTTTATTATATATTTAGTGTACTCCCCAATCCTAAAATTCATAAATTATTTTTCCTTAAACCTTTCCTCTGTATCACACCAAGTCTTAATTTGGAAGCCATACCTTGATGTGAACTAATATAATTCGACCTAAAAATTCATGTTTGAATTCCCCTATAATTGAAATAACCATATATTTGGTTGGTCAATACCATTGAACTTTTGATAAATTTTAACTAATGTAGGGTAAGGTTATACCAACTAAATACATATAATTGATGAATTTTATATTTTATGATTAAATTTCCAAATTATTATCATTTTTACATGATTTTTATTATTATTTGGATTTACATAATCCGCTAACCATGTCATAGATAATATTTAAGCATGGTCCAATTTATTTTAGTTCTGTATTTAAAATTGATAATTCATTAATTAATCTGATCACAAAATAATCATCCATAATTAAAAAACCATAAAAACATGATAGAAAAAATAATAATAAACTGGTTTGATTATGATATTTTACAAATGGTTGGATTATCAAGGGGATAGAAAAATAACTGGAGAAATATGTGAAAAAACAGCTTCAACCAATTATGTTTCATGTTGTGGAATTACACTTTTTCACCTATGTATCTCTATTAGATGGGTTTCTCCTCAAATCCAAACATTATCTGCCTCCACTAGATTTGGAACTCCATCCATTACATATTCTATTACCCACAAGTGTGTCAGGTGAACAATAAATTTTGTTAAAGGGGTTTCAAAATAGAAAGCACAGAAATGCATTCCCTTAAATAATTTGAGAAGAGATGACACATATTCCAATAATTTTGTTTAATAATTAAATAAATTAAAATAATAACATATAATTGTCCAGGCTAGGCTCATAATCATCCACATGATTGTAATGAATTATTCATTAATTAAATTTGGAATTACGTTATAATCATTTTTATTTAAGATAAACAATGATTGAATAAATTAATTATATGCTTTAATTAATAAATTATTTTTTCCTAATTCTCAAATGAATTTACATGAGATTCAGATCAATCATAGTTTTATTGATATTAAATAAATTTAATTAAATTAATAGTTTATAAAAATTTACCTTTGAGGAAATGTGATGAGTAAAAGTCTAGACTACCGAACATATATTATTATCATATAAGGTTTACTGTAGCGATATATGTTATACATGTCTTTTCATGTAATATCATAATATGTTCTATCTATTTGAGGACCACGATATTTACATGATTTTTTTATTATTATATATAATGTAATTCTTTAATTAACATACAATTATAACTTTTACATGAATTATACATGATATTTAGATTTGGACATTACACATTATTATATTAAAAATTTATATATAAAAAACTCATTACTTATTGTGTCTAATAGACTTAATTAACACACACTAGTACAGGATGATAAGGTACTAATTGTATAATATTTTTTAATTATATATAATTTGGTTAAATTACAAAGATAGAACATTTATGATTCATTGAATATATAATGCTCACCATCTTTCTACGGAACATTCTTAGGGACACATTATGTAACGATCCCATAGGAAATTTTTGAGTACACTACATGTACTTGGGATACACAGTGTGTGGTATTTGAGTTATAAGGACACCAATAATTTAGGCTATGTAATAAGATACATGGAACATTTATTATTAAAGTACTTCATGTCATTTATGGACTCTACCCTTTTTGCATTTTGAATGATTGTGCGCTAGCATGGCCCAATTATCACATGGTGTATAATTAAATTAACCATACTTAATAAATAAAAAAAGAATGAATTAATTCAAAATAATTCCCTGATTCATTAAACACTTGTACAAAGATTTTACATATGGGTTACATGTTGGTTAACATTGTGTTATACATAATTATTTCTTGGCTCCACCAGATGAGATATTAAAATTTATTTCATTGATAAAAATAATTGAATTGATTTTATTTACAAGAAAAAAAGAGGATGAAAACATATCAATAAATTCATATTAAATATTGATTAATATTTAATTGAAAACCAATATGTATGTTGCAAATAAATAAAATATTTTTTTTATAATTATAAATAATTATTCTAATTCAATGATATCACATGAAGCATGAACACAAAGTGGAATCCTCAGATGGTTTGGTGCTAAAATTTTGATTTTGTCATGATTAATGATTAATCCAATATTTAAATGAAGTTAAAATCCATGTTCAATGGAATTTCATAAAATAACTTATAACTTGGATAAAATTCTGGATCCAAATCCATGGATCATCGCATATTATTTATAATTAAATATACCAATTAAATAACTACATTGTGAGAATATACATTCTTCTTTAATGGATTTGAAAATATATCTCTATTGTACAATATTTTCATTATAGGAATAAATATTATATTCCATCTAGTGGTGGTCGAAAAATGTTTTATAAATCTCTAAACATCCCCATATAAATCTCCTGGTACTAGAAAAAAATCTTATCGGTTGCGTCATTAACCTTTGATTATCCCGAGAATCCCTTCTAAAGGATTATCTATGATCTCTCATGACTTATGAGTTGATGGTGGATTAAGACCTCATCAAATTATAGAGAGAGTTAATAGAGAAAGGTTATCTATATGGAATCAATAGGAATACTCCAATTTTATTATGCAATTAGAATAAATTTATTGAATCTTTTGAAAAATAAAATAATTTTTCTTATATTTCACGAGGTTTGAAATAAATATTTTCAAAACATACATTTATTATTTATTGAATAAAAATTTAAACCTTTTTCAATAATATTAAATTTATTAATATTTATTGTGATTCGCTAAAATCACTAATTAAATTAATTATTGTTTACTCAAATAATATTCTATATATATATTATTAATCCAGATACGTTTTCCTGAACATTGTTTCCATTTCTGTCAATGGATGAATGGAAGTTAAATAAATGATAATTGACCTTTATAGATTGTTTATTAGTTTATATATAGTATTTATATTAATATAATCTATATTTATAATGATCCATATCAAAATTAAATGACAAAAATTTCACATCTCTTTATGGAGGAGAAATTCCACATGCATGCATATGCAACTTATTAGTTTTCCAATAGATTGCAATCTACGAAGTGAGTTGTGATATTATATTTCCAAAAGTATTTTTATGAAAAAAATATCGCATATGTTCATTAATTTTAACTTTACTACATTACATGTAATGTATAAGTGAAAAAAATGAGCTTACTATATGAGGTGGTAGTCCGCCATATACACGAGCGACATTATCAAATCCCTTTAGAAATGGAAAATTATGCGGTATAAGAGATATCATAAGTTAAGAATTATAATAAATAAATAAATATAATATAAATATGTTAATTATTTAATTATATCTTCCCAAAATGGTGTATATGTAAAATGAATCACATCGGTTCATGAGGCATTAGTCTGCCATACAGATGATCGATGGTTTGATTCTCATTTGAAAAAAGTAGAGATAAATCAATAATATACCATTAACATAATAAAATCTCATTATATATAGGTTATTTTATTTATTTTATAATCATAGATTAATTTTATTTTAATGATCTTGAAGAATAAATATAACAAACATGTATGTTTAATAATTTTACCTCCTATTCAGAGACCCTCTTTTGGTTTAAACCTAAATATTTCATAGGTATGATTCATAATTAAACAATGATTCTAGGATGTGGTAATGGATTTAAGTGATATATTTGGGATTATATCATCTGATCCGATGATATTTTTATGTTTGTAAAGGGGAGGAGAGGGGGTGGCCTTTTAGAAGTGGGGGATAGGGAAAACATGGAATTTTTTAAAAGTTAATGTTATCCACATATTTTTCTCAACAAGAAAATCCTTAAAAATGGGCCATTTTAGAACCAAATATGTTATAAGGTCTATATATAGCCATAAAATAGTTTTTGGACAAGTATTACTTCTTTTATAACAATTTTCTTCTCATTTTAACTCATGGGAAACCCAATATTTCTTTAACCATTATAATTAATATTTTTATTTTAGCTTTTCATTATTTTGAAAAATTAATTTGAAATTATAATATAATACAATTTATTTTGATTATAAAATTTTAAAAAAATATATAAATTCAATTTAGCGAAGTGGTAGAATTCAATTTAAATGAATATATCTATACACATTGAAAAAAACCGGATTCTTCAATGAAACAAATTAAATAAAAATATTTTATATCAGAAATAAATATGAAATTTATTTAAATGAACTAAAATAGTTAAATATTAATATTATTGAACTAGTAATTTTTTAATTCCAATTTAAAATATAATTTAACATCATATAAAATTTAAAAGAAAATACATTTTCAATAAATATCAAAATTTTGTCACTATTCATTAGAAAAATTAATCATTTTAGAAAAATCCAAAATATTCACCGAAGATAATTTTAAAATAAATATTTAAAAAATGAAGTTTACTTTTTCAAATGAATTTTTAAAATTATTAGAAATAAATTTTAATTTATGAGCACAAAGCGCAACTAAATTGCTTTATAGAAAAATACATTTTTCAAAAAACATTTCTATTTCTTTATTATGATTTATATTTTATTTCTAAAAAATATGTTACAATTGAATTTATTTTATACATGTTTAAAACATTTAAATTTTTAAATTTATGTAGTCCAATTAATATTCTCCAACTTATTATCTAGTTTATAATGGTCTTGTTTAAATAAAAGTAGTTTAATTGATTATCAAATTTTATTTAAACATAGTGTTTCATGAATAACAATATATCCTAGAGAATGAATTTATATGAAAATAAAAGTATATTAAACTATTAAATTTTTTCATTCCAATATATTCTTGTTTTTTTGTATCATATATTCAATAAATTAGTATGTTACTCTTTTAAAATCCAAAAGTTTTACACCCGACCTCAAAATGTCCATTGAATTTATAAATTCATATTTTGTTAATAAATTATGTTAAAAAACATTAATTTTAAAAGGGGGGTGTATATATGTTATCAAAGGAAAGGTTTATTTATTTTTGGATATTATAACTAGAAAAAATTAGTAATAACTTTAGGTATAAGTCAAAATATTTGAATACCACTAAAAGATTTGGTAATGTGTAAATAATGTGGCTTCCAATCAATGAAATACCTGTATGGATTATAAAAGGGTGTGAGGCTATAGTAAAAATGTTCATTTGTTTAACAAACCCAAAGGGGTCCTTGGGTATTAAATCAACTAATTATTGATGCCTTAGAAATATTCCTTGATTCAAACGTAGTTTTACATTATCTGGGTATATTAATTGGCTAATAAACTACTTTTTACAACCCATTCAGAAGGATTTATAAATAATACATTTTTAAGAGTGATGTTTAGTATCCTAAAAAATGTTATAATAAATTTTATGATTAAAATTTCCCTTTTAAATATTATGATAAAATTGAAAATAATTTCAATTTTATATTTGTCAATTATTATTCAAGAATAATAGTTTATAATTGAAGAGACCATGTAAATATGAGATGAAACATAAAATATAATGACTGCAATAGCCCAAAATTTCCAACATGTTAATTTATATGAGTAATTTTGTTTGATGTTTCTTGGGTATGTCTCAATTATTTATAATTGAAAATGGTGGAGTTATAGCTATGAAATTTAACTAATAATTATTCTATGACATTGAGTCTTGACATGCACTATAGAGTTGGGTAGCTTCAATTTTGGGATGTTAGTGGCTCCGTAGAGGTTTAGGGTGGCGTTTTAGAAGGTTCTACCATTTGTTTCACTTAAACACCATAGATTAGGGATGCGGTGTACCCTTCTATGATCTATATCATGGAGAAGTTTCTTTTTTCTCTATAGTCAATGTGTGGAGTTTACCATAGTTAGTCCCTTTTTAGCTTTTCTACGCTATGGAGTAGGTCTGTGGCATAGTCTATTTCTCATAAATTGACTTCTAGGGTGTTTTGGGTTTATCTATTTCAGTATTTTTTTTATTTTTTTTAATATAATCATCTTGGATCTCTTCTTGTTTCTTAGACGCAGGTTTCACCTTCCAGGTTGCGGCCTATTCTCTTCACTTTGCATCATGGTCCTCTTTTTGTTTTGTAATTTTTTGTCTTGGTAAAGCATGTTATACCATGGTTTTAATTTTTCCAAAATACCTATAAATTAATGAAACCCCTATTACCCTACCATTTTAACTATTTTCTCAAATTTCAGGGGTGATCTGAGTGAAAAACGAGGATGAATTTTATCCCCTTTTATGAATCTAAACCATATAATTGGGAGATCAATCATTCTTGGTTATAGTTGATTTCTCCTCAATCTTTCTCCCTGTTTTCTTCCAGGTTTTCATACATGTAAGGCCTATGATAATGAATCCTATGGTTTTTGTTTTGTATTGATAAGGATATTATGTGGGGTTTTATGTTCTATGTTAATACCACTTTTTCCCTTAATTTAGGTTCATATAAGTTGTCTTACACTTATTCAAATATTAGGAAACAATTTAGAAAGTCTGTTTGATGTAATGAATTTTTCATCTCCCTGATGGTTGAATCATACTAGATTTTTTATTCATTTTTCATTCTTTGGTAGGACATTACGCACCATCAAAATAAAGATAATGAATTGGATTAATTGAAATTGTAGGGTAAGGGGACTGGAATTGTTGTTTTATCACTTTTTATATGATTGTAATTATCATTATACATGGTTGATAACTTGCTAAAAATAGAAACCATCAGGGTATATATTGTTGATGTATTGGATATAATAATTAAACCCCTGTTATGTGATCCTTAGATAAAAATTTTAATGAAATTGGTTAATAACATATATCTATAAAATAAATTCGATACCCATTAAAATTATTGTTTTTTCAGAATAGTACTGAAATGTAAATAATGTGGGATGAAAATCACTTAGAGGAATATAAAATGGAATATATATATATATATATATATATATATATAGTGGTTGTTATTTATGTTTGTGATGTGTGAGGTTTTGGTATGTGACAGTTGAAATGATAAGTGGTTGTGATTTGGAAGTTGGAATAAGAATTTGTTGTAATATTGGGGTTATAATGGGAATCTGTTTTGATGTGGTAGATATAATGAGATTTGGTGGTGATATGTGGTAGATGCAATGAAATATTGATGTGGATTGTGGTTGGTGAGATGGGAAGTGGTTTTGGTGTGCAATAGTAGAGATGTAGGGATTTTTTTGATGGGAGAGATGGGGTTTTTTGTGTTCCGTGGTGTTTTGGTTATTACCTAGTGATGATGGAATAATTTTTTAATAATGATTTTTATAAGGAATGTGATGTAATAGAAAAGAAAATATTTAATTAAAATGGGAAGTGTTGATTAAATGGTAGTTTTTATATATTAAATAAATGTATTTTTATAATGAAATGGATGGTCAATACTAATGAAATTGTTTTGAAATTATAAATATATAAGATGGAATAATTTTGGATAGAAGATTAAATGTTTGATGTAGAACATGACGTGATAGTTTGGTGTTACACATATAGTTTTAATAGTGAAATTAGAGAAGGTTATGAGGAATTTGAAGTGATTTCGTGAGTTCAGATAGATGTCATGTTATAATCACATAGATTCGGCTTGTGTTTTTTGATATATATAAAAATAATATTTCCTTGTGATTTCTATATACAAACCACTCATGTAGAGTATTCTATGCCAATAATGAAATGTTTGGGAGTGTTTTTCCCAACATAGTAATGGTGAGGATGAATGGATGACTACCCACTCTTCTTTTATCTCTCTTGAAGTTCATGTTGATATGCATACGCTAAGATAGTCTATAGTAAGATGTGTATTGTGGTGTGGTTTTATGATGTAATGAGATAGATTTTGGAGGGGGTAATACATGGTAGAAGGAGGGAATGCAGTCAATGTTCATTATGTCCATGAAACCCAAATATCTGGGTTATTCCATTGATTGAGATGTGTTTTGAAAGGAAGGGTTCCTCCAAGAAATATATGATGTGTTGTGATCTGATGGCATATGTGTTGTTGGGTGGATTCTCATATAGGTGATATGAGAGCGTTAGGATGTATGAGGGTAAGGCGTAAAAGAGACAAACCAATGGGAAAGTGGGGCGAGGTATACATTTATTTATAAAATTCTTATTTATTTACAGTATTTTGAGCATTATTTTGTAACATTCCATAATGAAGATGTGATTAGTTAATTGGCCTATTTATGTGCTATTGGGTTCTCTGTTTTCTCACTAGTTCATCAGCATTATCTTTTGTAATGTGCATAACAGGCTTCGTATATGTTCATACATAATATAATTTTATGCTCACCCTACATATATACAAATTATTTTTCATGTTTTTTTGAGGAAATCAATGACTATTGTGGA